>CM033446.1:70564543-73064543 GCA_019425775.1 Rafetus swinhoei | reverse complement strand
GGTGTCCCAGAGGGGGGGAAATGGCGGTGCCATTTGTAGCCAGATCCCAACAGGTTTTCCGGGACATTTCCTGCCTTTATCGGGACAGAACCCTTAAATCCAGGACTGTTCCGGAAAAATAGGGGCGTATGGTCACCGTACCTATAAGGCATCATGAGAAAATGTAAATTAGAACAGAGCCTGAACACATGCTGGGGCAAAGGCACGTAGAGATAAGACAACTGGGAACTTCTCGACAGCGTTCCCTGTAAGATGAGCACTTGAGCTGTCACCCAGTAGAGATTCAGGTGCTGCCCAGCTGATTAGCAGAGTACCTACAACCGCTAGCATGGTTTCTATTGGTGGTGCACATAAAATTTGTTCTGCACATGGATGGAAAAAATTAGAGGGAACATTACTTCCAGTGACTGAGAAGGGCATCCAGGATCTTTTATAGACCCTGATAGCCCTATAAAAAGAAATCAAAATTTAACCAGACTGCGTGCATGACTGTCCAGTAGTCCTCAGCTTATTTGAAGACTTTCTCCAGGAATAATAGTTTCACATACTAACACATGCACTTTATCTCCACTGGAAGGATTTCTGTTCAGAGCAATTGGTGTATTCCACGGCTATAGATTTTTTAGAAAGCAAGTCTGCTCCTCATCCATCAAATCATGATTCAAGAGAGCAGCCACAACTGTAGTAAAACAACATGTAAGAGGGTGACTGGGACAACAGCTTTACAACCTGGAATAAGGAGTCACATTACAATAACTGAAGAGCTGTTTGCAGCTCAAACAGTTTTGTGCTCAGGTATTATTTCAATTAAAAAGAGTAAGTTTTATACAGACTTAATATTCTAACATACATCCCGCCACCCTGGCCAATTCTCTAGGCCCATTTCGCCCTACGACCACCACAAGACATACCTGTGTTTCATATCACTGAAGAAAGCATTACTGTGAAAACCAAACAACTGTGGCTCTGTTCTCCCATGACATCTCATTTCACCAGGCACAACCATGCTATCATAATAGGACCTACAGCCATACCACCTTGTGCAGTGATCCCTTCAGTTCACACAAATGAGGCAAACAGGTCAGCTCTTGTACAGGAAATGAACACCCAGGTATTTTTTAAAACATGGTATTGACAGTTGAGTGTGAGTCTAATTCCTCTGATTAAATACTGTAACTAGCATGATGGGTGCCAAAGGTGTTGGCTTTTGAATAAAAAGTTCTGACCCTTGGTCATTAAGAAAAATCATACTACACTTCTGTAAAAGCAGGGGTGTTAACCTGTTTCTTGGACAAGTTATATATGGAGATATACCATCTCACAGAGCTGGAAGGGACCTTGAGAGGTCATCGAGTCCAGTCCCCTGCCCTCATAGCAGGACTGAGTACCATCCGTGACAGATTTGTCCCAGATCCCTAAATGGCCCCCTCAAGGATTGAACTCATAACCCTGGGTTTAGCAGACCAATGCTCAAACCACTGAGCTATCCCTCCTATTAGTTACTATTCCAAGTTATATTTTACCTATTTATAAACAGCCTTTTAACAGCTCATTAAGTGAAGAAATTATCCAGCTGAAATTGTAAAGACCTTCTACATTTAAAAAAACCCCACACACATAAGCTCACCATTCCTCCACTCCTGCAACACAAACTAACAAGCTCTGGAGTACTACTTAAAACCAGGTGCTACCACTTTTTAAATGGTAATTGGTCATGATCAGCCCTAGGGAGAGCCTAGAGTTAACTACAAAACCAAGCACAAACTGATGATGTTTTAAACTATATTAAAATGTGTTGACCAACCCGTTTAAAAAATGACCCACCGCACTCCCATCTAGACAGAGCCAAAGCCTCGTCTATGCTCTCTCTGTACTGCTATTGCTATTCAATTAGATCGCCTGGTGACAATCACACCACAACCACAAGCGTGAACACAGTCATACCAATAGGAGATGTCAGTATTACGGGTGCTACAAGAAGCATGACATGATAGCAAGCTTAGACGCTTCCTACAGCAACATAAGGGGTTTTCCAATTGTGAAAATGAACAGCAGTAGTTGGTCAAAGAATTCATCCATCACCTTGGCTGCAACTTATTCTGGGAGTTGGATCAGCATTTTTAGACATGAGTTTAGGATTCCATTTAGGTTGGGTACTGAATAGTAACTTTTGCTTTCTTATTTAGTCAGTTTCCATTCACTTGTGCAGATATACTACCAAAAGGCTATTCTGCAGACTTGCACATCTGTTGTAGGGAAATAGCTTAAAGTCTTTGACCCTTGAGGTCAGAAGAGACCATCATGATCATCTAGTCCAGGTGGGCAATAAGCAGCCTCTATGCAGTTCATAAGGGTTGGCCCCAGTAGGCTGCTAGACATGTTATTTACCAATGTGTCTGCAGGTACGGCTGTTCTCAGCTCCTGTTGGCCATGAATCACCGTTCCCGACCTATGGGAGTTGTGGGAAATGGTGTCCCAGTCCCCGCCATTTCCTGCAGCTCCTACTGGCCAAGTACAGCGATTCATGGCCAATGGAAACCACAAGGGGCTGTACCTGCAGACATGCAGGTAAATAAAGCACTTGGCAGGCTGCCAGAGGCTAACCTTGGTGAACTGTGTGTCCAGCCTGTGGGTTGCTCATTGCCCACCCCAATCTAGTCTGACCTCCTGCACATTGTGGGCCATAGAACTTCACCCACTCACTTGTAATAGACCCCTAATCTCTGGCTGAGTTACTGACATCTTTAAATGATGGTTGCAAGATTTCAATTTACACAGAATACACCATTTACACTTGTTTAAACTTGCAAGTGACCCAGACCCCAGGTTGCAGAAGGAGGCAAAAAAACCTCAAGTTCTCTAGCAATCTGACCCAGGGAAATTCCTTCAACCCCAAATTTGGAGCTCATTTAGACTCTGAGCATATAAGGGAAGACCCACCAGGCAAATAACTAGGAAAGAATTCTCTGTAGTAACTCACAACCCCATCTTGTGTCATATCCCCAGCAGCTGGAGATGTTTGCTACCGGCAGTTGCCAGCATGCCATTATAGGCAAATCTCATCATACCATCCCCTCCATAACCTTATCATGCGCTTAACACAGTGAATCTCTTACCAACATAAAAATAGAAAATTTATTTTAGCGCAATTAGACTTGAATTAATATTTACAATTTAAATAGATATACTTATTTTTAATCTTGATTTGGTATTTGAATTTGCACAGTTGCATTAAATTGGAGGAGGGGGAAGTGTCAACATTCCATTTCAATATATACAAATAACCTTACTTCAAACTTTAGAAAGGTCTCAAGCAGTATTTTTTCTTGCTTTGTCTATCTGTACATTTTGATTGACAAATATGTTGCCATAGGTTTGTTGCATATGGTGAAAGTGACATTTACTAACAATAAGTATGTAATCCTTTCATGCTTACCAATATTCCCAGCCCATAAAATCCCAACTTTTGACTGAAATATTTGTCAGCATATGTTGAAAGCATTAATTATTCTTTATAAAAGGGCTTTTAATTTTTAAAGAACAAACACAACACTGTATTTTTCCCCATTGAACATTCAGTGCAGACCAAGGTCTAGAGTGTCAAAAAGCAAGCTTTTCATCTTCATGTTGATGGAGCCACCAAGTTTACTCAATCAAAGCATTAATTCAAAATGACCTGAGAGTGAACCTCCTCCTCAGGCATGAGCAGTGGAAGCTTGCTGTGTATAAGCAAAGCCTACTCCTTTCCAAAAGGCTCCCATCTGGACAAAGCAGAAATCAGGGAAATGCTTCATTTGATCATGAGTTACAAAGATTAAAGCAACAATCTCCAAAAAATCCCATAAAGAGGAAGACCAATTATTCTTAGGATACATTAAAGCATAGGTTCCCAAACTGGGAGGTATGAAGAAATTCCAGGGGGGGTGCAAGGCAACCTAGCCCCCCCTGTCAATCCCTTCCCCAAGAAAGAGCCTGGTCAGTCTGGTAAAAAAAATTCAGAAAATGCCATGTGAAATGTCCGGTATTTTCTGTTTTTCCTGGCTCGGGCATCCACTGGAACACGTGCAGCTTGGGCTGGCTGGGGCAGGGGGAGGATGGAGGGTCCTGGGCAGGCTTCTAAATGGCTGCCTTAAAAGGGCAACTTTTTTGGGGGGGGGGGGGGGGGCCGAAAAGTTTTGCTGCTATTTGTGTTTTTAGGCCCCAGTCAGTTTCTTTTTTTGCTCAACAACTTTTGCTGTTATTTGGGGCGGGCGGGGGAGGGAGCGCGCCTGAGGGTTTCTCAAGAATCAAAAAGGGGCGTGATGCCGAAAAGTTTGGGAACCACTACATTAAAGGCTTGCTGTGGAGAAATACTGCCTAAAAGCATAAGTCTCTCAGTTCAGAAGATAGGAACAATGCAGCTATAAACACCTCAGTATGGATATTTGGTAAGGTAAAGAAACACTGCACCGAGCAATGTTTTGTTGTAGGTTAGTATTCAACTAACACTTTCATTTTCCTAGTCATATTGGCATAACAAAGCTATTTCTGTTGGGCATGAGGAAAGGGAGAGCTTTGATGAACTGAAATGGGAAATTTCAGGAGCTACCAACTTAAGTAACCTGGATTTCAGGGGAGGGAGGGAGGGTGTTTGGTTACAGCCCACAATATGATTTGAAACTTTATCACTACTCCAATAAGCTTCAGTTTAGTAACTTTATTTAAAATTCACTATGGAGTTTACTGGCATTTTCTGATTTCACATATCACATCAGACTCCATTCCCTATCTGTTTACAACAGGCTCCCTAAGAATCAGTCTTGGCATGAACAAAAAGCTTATGCCCCAATACATAGTCTCTAAGGTACAATAGGGCCCCCTTGTTGTTTTTGCTGAAATAGACTAATGCGTCTGCCTCTCTGAAATCTATCATCAGTCTTGGCATGGTGGCTGAGGGGCAGGAAAGCAACTGCAATTTCCAACCTCACCTGGCAGGAAACAGCCTAAACTTTCAGTAGCTCTCTCTCCATAAGTCTCTACCATATGAGAAAACTACCAACCCACAGCATTTAGCAAGCTGGATTCAAATGGTAGCATTACAAGCCTCTCTCAAGTGCTACTAACGTTAACTAAAAAGTTTAGTTGATAAATTTTCCTCCTACAAACAATAGCTGCCCAAAGTCCCAGTTCTAGTATGTATAGATTTTCTCTCCTGTGAGATTAGTTGATCATCACCCTGTATGAATGTGCATGTGCTGAACTAACTACTTCACACATTCCAATATACTTGTGTGAAGAAATCTGCTTGCCTTTCATCACTGGTCCCTTCATAGTCCCTTTCTGAGAAGCCATTGAAATATGCAGCTCCCATTACGTTTAGTGAAAGTCACATGGATAAATCTCCAACTACTCCTCTGCTGATGTATATTTGGAATGTCAGAAATTAGCTGTGGGGGAAAAAAGTATAATTTTTATGAAAATTACCAGTGTATGAAATAACTAAATATTAATCGTCATGGGATAATTTGCTATTTGAATAGGTCAGAGAGGTTCAATTTCTACTGGACTATCAGTATCAGAGACTTCTATACTCCAGTATGATCACAGGTAGGAGACATTAGAAATGCAAGTCAGTGATATTAACATGGTTTCACTGAGCATTAGTGGATAGTTGTATTATCCTAAAAAAAAAAAAAAAAAAACCTAACAACTTTTATGTGAGTAGAAATTTGTGTGTGGAGGAATGGATTTAATATTTTACTCCTGGTTCCTATGCTACTGGTTCCCATATTCCAGGATTAGTGCATTTGTTCCATGAAATGGAAGAACATAATAATCACAAAGAAAGCCACTGCATGGCAGCTTTTATCTGGTTCACTATTTGAGTCTAGAACAAAGATGGCTGGCAAATGAAAATCTGTTCCTATTAAAATGCCTAATTTTTAACATTTTCATATTAAACAGATGCAAAGTGAAATGCCAAAAAATTTTCACATAAAAGACTTCCAGAAAAAAATCCATTTTGGGAGGATCAAAATAAAAACCTTTTCAGCTTGTTATCTGTCTGTTTACAGGCAGAAAGTGAGATTAAGAGCCTTCTGTTGAGCAGCTAGATTTTGATTATGATTTTCCTGATGGAACATTCAGGCCTTTTTTTGGCAAAGTTGCATTTAGATTTTGAAAAAAGGGCATTTTCCATCAGAAAATTATTCCCAACTTGCCCTGGACTGCTATTCTTTATTCACAATGCGTAGAGCGTACAAAGCAGAACACATAGACAGACATTCCTTGCATGAAGGGTTTATAATCTAATGATAAATATAACAAGTGAGACCTACATACTATAGGGGAAATAAGGGAAGAGAGGATGAGGTCACCTGATCATTTAGATTTGCTATCATGTTGTTTGGGCAATTCCTTTCTCATACATAAAGTAAGAATAAAATACAAGCCTTCTCCTTTGGATTCTTGATCAGCACACCTAAAGTTACTCAGATTTCACTTCATCTTTCTAAAGAAAACTACAATTTATTATAGGATCTATTTTCTGAGCCATTTCACATTTATTTACACCCATCATTGCTCTTCTGTTTATATAGAATTCTTTACTTTTTAAAAAGTGATTAAGCACTCCGATTTCCCCTTCAGTGCCCAAAGTAAACACTTAACCACAAAGCATATCCCCTGGTGATGGCAACCCCTCTATCTGTTCTTCATATTAGGGAAGTAAGTGACCACTACTTGACTACTCGCTTTCTCTCCCCCCTCTTGCTGCCTCGGTTCAAAGGCAGCAAGACGGAGGGGAGAGGTAGGAGTAGTGCTAAGGGGAGCCGGCTTAAAAGCTGGTTTCCCCAGCACCATCTCTGTGCCCGGGGGGGTAGGGAGAGGAGCAGGGGAGGCAGAGGCACAGTGGTCCAAGACCTGGTGGGAGCCAGGACTTCAGTACTGGGACCTGGCGGGAGCCAGATCTACCCCCGCTTCACCTCTGCATTTTAAATATAGTAGGAGCCGGGCTGCCTGCATGCTCGGCTCCTACTACATTTAAACTGCAGAGCCACAGCGGGGCCCCTTATCAACTAATCATGTAGTCGATACAAATTGAAGTAGGTCTGGGACCTGGCGGGAGCCAGGACTGAGCAGTCCCGGCTCCCCCCCTGGAATCTCTTTCTCCACAAGCCCACATGGCACAGGGATAAGGTCAGGAGCACTTCATGGATGCTAGTGCCCCCAGAGTGAAGTGCACTGTGTTTTTGGTCTAGAAAGTCTAGGGATGGTTCTCTCCCCCTTCCACTCCAAATACTGCAATATTCTCCTGAGGCTGCTTCTATGCCTGTTTCTACTAGCCAGTTTCTTTGGTTCCTGATTTATGTTCTAATGCTCTTCTGTTTAATCCACATGATTAAAAGGGAGCATTCAACATAAGTATAGATTTAGCTCAAAATTCATGAATTCTATGCAGTACTCTGAATAGTGAATCAGCAAGGTCCTGCTGATTGTTTAATTACAGCTGGCTTCTGGGTTGTATCCAGAATGCTATTCACTTTTCAGCAATACAAAAAAATGTCCATCACAGAAAGTTCAGACATACCAAGCAACATTAAAGAGTTTAAATACATGTATGTAAGTGGCTCTTTATTTGCTTAATGTAGCATCTTGAAAGTTCACAGTCTTTTTTGAAAGAAAGGTAGTTATGTTTCAGAGTCCCATTCAATCCAGAAGACTATTTTCACTTCTCATAACTAACATGGAATGATCACACTTCAAAGGCAGGCAACAAAAAATTACTTCATCTGCACTGAGCGCGCTCAGCAATCAGAAAATATCACTTCATTCAATTCGACCATTGCTCCTCTTGAAAATTAAAGCTGATGATTTTGCAGGTGCAGCATTCTCTCTAGGCAGAGAATCCCCTGCTACTCTAGTTGTACTTCCAATATTTCTTTTAACACTGGGGCTGAAGCCAAGGCAAACACACAGCTCCCTCTCTTTCTGATCCTTAAATCTGGTGTGCACTTAGAATTGCCCACAGATACACTGAAATGGACAGTCATTTGTTTTTCTCTAAATTCTTTAAGTTTGTATATGTGGGCTTCAGTAGCTTAATGCATGTGCCTATCCAATATGCAACGCCCCAGGTTGTGATTTTCATTAAAAAAAGACTCCCTACTTATGTGCTTGTTCTCTTTCTTCTCCTTTTGTGTAATTTCCATTGAGCATTTAACCATGGGCTGCAACATCTTTGCAAAAGGTGCTACAAGATTACCAGTTGAGTAGTTAAATATACATATTAGTTTCAGAGCTTTTGTATTATGGTACAGTCTACACTGGTAAGAACTAGGAAAAAAATTTCAAAATGTATGAGAAGGCCAATGAAAGCAATAAAAATGCCAGATTCTTGCCCCAAATGGCTTTACATGAGGTACAAATTTTGTCCAGAATCATGTAAAAGACCAGTCCTTACCCATCTCCATGTATTCCACACTATGCAAAGGAGAATATAAGAACAGAACGACGACCATACTAGGTCAGACCAAAGGTCCATCTAACTCAGTATCCTGTCCTCCAACAGTGCCCAATGTCAGGTGCCCCAGAGGGAATGAATAGAATAGGTGATCCCTCCCATCACTCATTCTCAGCTTCTGACAAATAAAAACTAGGGACACCATCCCTGCCCATCCTGGCTAATAGCCACTGATGGCCCTATCCTCCATGAATTTATCTAGTTATTTTTTGAACCCTGTTAAAGTTTTGGCCTTCACAATATCCTGAGGTAGAGAGTTCCACAGGTTGACTGAATATCCCATTCAGCTGCACTGAGATAAGGTCACTGTTCTGTTTCCACCATATGGAGAGGCCAGTTGGGATCTACCCAGATCTAAGTGCAGCAATAGCCACTTTGCATTACTTTGACAAACACTCCAGGGAATCATGTAAAGATTAGGGATGTGAACAGATAACCAGTGATGCTTACTGGGGAATGGTTAACCAGTTCCGATGCAGGGCTGCTCTGGTACCAAGAGCCAGCCCCTCATGACAGGGAGCTGGCCCTGGCAGCCTGCTCCATGTGGCCGGGAGCCAGCATCCTGCCCTATGTGGGAGCTGGAAGCAGGAGCCTGGCAGGCTGATGGCTGCTCTAGTTGAGTTAGAGTGGTCCCCTGCCCAGGATCCTGCTTAGTCAGTTAACCAGTTAAACATTAGGTTAACCTAACATTTACATCCCTAGCAAGGATTCCCCTTCCACTTGGTTCTGGCCACAAGGCCAGTCCAGACAGGGTCCCAGACACACAGCCTCTCTCTAATCATTCTTGAAAAGCCATTTGTGATCATGTTGCCATAGCTATCCAAGCCATCTAACCACAAACGCATGCTACAGAGCTGTGGGGTTAGTCAGCCATTTCCTCAGTATTTTCAGCTAGCTCCCATGATTCTATTCTATTGTATTCTACCCAACACCACAGTAAATGCAAGAGACTAAAACAGTCTTCTCTGCAATTGTAGTCAGATAGGGCTCTTCTTTGTAGAGACCATTACCACAGTACACTCTTATCAACACACCAAAAAGAACAATTCCACTTTGTGGCAGGTTATTATTACCACATTCCAGAATTAGAAGAAAAGAGAGGGCTGCAGTGAAGTGCAGTAGTGAGATAGCAGCACACAATAAAACAAAGGGTGTAAGAGCAACACAAGAACACAGCATAACTACATCCTAGAATCATGGTGTCCAACCAGTTCTGAAGCAGTAGACACTATAGAGGCTACTGCTATAATGAACCAGCATCACTCAACCAGCCAAATAGCCACGTGGCTAGTGGTTAGCATATTGGACACCGTGATCCTACATAATGCAGAGATATTAAACTGTGAGTAAGTGGAAGACTTAGGATACAATACTTTGTTATTAGGTTGTGTTCCCCAATATATAAAAATCAAAAGTTGGGGGAACATGAGGTGAATAAGCAGCTTTTTCTCAAGAGGGGTACTTAAACAGGCTGAGACAAACAGCTTGCGACTGTCCCACAACCCAGATGGTGCTGGAAAGAGAACATTCCCAGTTATATATTCATGACAAAGTGTAATTATGTCTTTCTACTAATAAAGGTAATTATTCATTTCCCATAAATCCCATGCCTCCCACATGCTGTTCTGCTATTTCCTTTCTATGGCTGCCCTCTTGCCTTTCTGCAGCTGTTCTGAAGAAATAAAAGCAAGACATAGAAATGCATGCCCCCACTCAGCAAAAGGGCAAGTCTACAGAGACAGAGTTTAAGCCTGTGCACCTTTCTAATGATGCTGTTCTTGGAAGGGGTGGGCACTGACAACACATGCACCTACCACATGCCAAGACTGCTTCAGCACAAGAGGTCAGGATACTGCACTGGAGACAAAAGATTAAGCAACATGTTACCACATAGATGCATAATATATATTATGCATCTATGGGGCCTAATCTAGGTCTTTCAGAAAGGAGAGAGGAGGAAGTGACTTGCACTGACTTTTCTGAGAGTGTAAGCACAGTACTAGAGGGGGCATGCAGATAATCTGTGGCTAATCAGATTTCATTCCATCTCCAGAGTTCAACCCTACTCAGACATTTATTTGGATCATTTACTTTTGCACACAATAAAACTCTGAATGATTAGGCTAATCCATCAATCTTTAGCTCAGAAGCAGCATAGCACTCTCAAATATTCAAAGCTCAAGTGCAAAAATGGTTTAAAACTTTAACAGGTAATGGGATGGTTCGTCAATATTCCAGTAGTTAAACGTGCAGAAAGCGCCAAACATCTGATTCCATTAGAGCAGGGGTGGGCAATAATTTTAATAGAGGGGGTATAGCCAGACAGGAACCCCCCTGTAACATCCATCTTTGCTTGCCTGGATATGGCAGGCTGCTGTGGCCCTGAATGGCTGTAAACAGAGATACGCCAGTTGCTGACCAAGAGGCTGCAGAGGAGTGTCCTTGACTGAACCCATATTGATACGAACACACAGCCGTCCGCGGGGAGGAATCTCGCCCAGTAAAAATGTCTAGTACTCACAATTTAGTTATCTCTCTTGCAAGTGTAAATTAAGTTGAAACTTGCTTGTAAGAACTGGCGTCACAAAACGAACCAACACAATTTGGCATCTTAGATAAGAAAGAGGATACGGGCCCCTATGGGTATAAAGATGGGTCCAGCAGCACATTTACTCTGAGTGTCAATCTACCATCTATCTGCTGGTCGGGTTAGGTGTTTGACCTCCCGAGGTTCCACGACGCCCACCTCGTGATTCGTCTTTCCTAGGAATTGAGGACCGGCCCTGGCTTGACCGCTGGAGTCGAGAGGCACAGAAGGGGGTAAAATTGTACCTGGATGTGGTCCTTTGTCTTAAGTGTACACATAGATTTAGAGCTCTTTAAAGATTAAGCTGTCACTTGGTACCATTATTTCTATTTTCTATCTTTATTTTCTTTGTAACCATTTTTAAGATCTATATTTGCTAGCAGTTAAGAAATAGAGCAATAGCCATTGTAACCATATGATTTATAAGCCTTTTAATAAACCTGTAACTGTTTACGTTTTAACCTGACTCCTTCAGTTGCTGTAACAGAACCAAGCACAATTTAAAGAACTTCAGCCGGTCATAAGGGACAGGTATAGGAAGAGCTTGGGTGTTTGGATCTGTGTCACTCCCAGGTGACAGGTCCTGGGGCACCTCTCAGTCTGTCCTAGGCTGCCGCTGCGAAGGGATTTTTGCATCCTAGCAGCTAAAATCTGAGGTGTAATAAGCTCTTCCTATAAACAGGGGCGTCTGTTGGCCTGCTGGCTACCCTCTGCGACGGGACCCCGGTCCTAGCAGTAAAGACACGGACGTTAAACCTTTTCTTGAAACACACACACACACACACACACTGCCCTGACCGTCGGCTGACAGGGGGGCACGCCAAGATTTTGGTAAGTGGTCAAGGGCTGCACTTCTGTGGAAGGGGTGAAGGGTCTGGGACAGTGGGTGGGGTGTAGAAGGGAGCTTGGGATAGAGGACTGGGGAACAGAAGGAGGTGTGGGGTTTGAGAGGGAGTTTGGGTGAAGGAGGGGGTTATAATCTGGGACAGGGGCTTGGAGTTCAGGGTCCAGGAGGGGTTATGGGTGCAGGAGAGGATTCTGGCCTGGGGAAAGGTGTGGGAGGGGGTGCACGGTCTGGGACGGAGCTGTGACCTGGAGGAGGTGGGGAGAGGGGATACAGAGGGCTTGTGTGGTCACCTGGGGCAGGTAGTTGGGGGGAAGAAGGGGTGGGTGCCAGAGGCAGGCTCTGGCTGGGAGGTGCTTACCTAAGCAGCTCCTAGCCAGCAGCTCTGCAGACTCTGGCCTGTGTGCTGGGCAGCTGCTCCTGCACAGGAAGGAAGGGAGAGAAGTGAAGAGGCTTCATTTACTGCCCTTGCCTTCAACAAAATTTCTCAGCTCCTATTGGCCAGAAACTGGCTATTATGATTAAACTGAGAACAGCACGCAAAGCTCTCTCCTCCCTGCCCAGCTTGCAAAGCAATTAGCAGCCTTCTTTTTAAAGGGTGCAGAGCTCACTTTACATTTTATTACAAATATTAGTAATGAAAAATAATAGTATTTTCAGTTCATCTCATACAAATACTGAAGTGCAATCTCTTTATAATTAAAGTGCAACTTACAAATGTAGGGTTTTTTGTTGCATAACTGCACTCAAAACAAAGTAAAACTTTAGCACTTTCAAGTCCAGTCAGTCCTACTTGCTGTTCAGCCAATTGCTAAGAGAAAAAAGTGTATTCACATTTACAGGAGATAATGCTGCCTGCTTCTTTTTTACAATGTCACCTGAAAGAAAAAACAGATGTTACATGGCACTTTTTTAGCTGGGCGCTGCAGGATATGTAAGTGACAGATAAGCTAAACATTCGCATACCCTTTGTGCTTTGGCCTCCATCTCAGAGGACATGCTTTTATGTTGATGATGCTTGTTTAAAAAGTGTTAATTAAATTTGTGACTCAGCTCCTTGAGAGAAGAATTGTGTCTCCTACTCTGCATTTTACCCACATTCTGTCATGTAACGTGGTAGCAGTCTTGGATGATGACCCAGTACATGTTCTTTTTGAGAACACTTTCACAAAACTAAAAAAAGGTACCAATGTGAGATTTCTAAGAATAGCTACAGCACTCAATCCAAGATTTAAGAATTTAAGAATCTGAAGAGCCTTGCAAAATCTAAAGAGCAAGGTGCAGAGCATGCTGTCATAAAAGAGCAACACAAGAATGTAGAAACTACAGGACCTGAACTACCAAAAGAGAAAATCAATCTTCTGTGGATTGCATCTGACTCAGAAGATGAAAATGAACATGTTTGGATCTGTACTGCTATGGATCATTATGAAGTAGACTCCATCATCAGCATGGACATGTATCTTCTGGAATGGTGGTTGTAGCATGAAGGAACATATGAATATTTAGTACATCTTGCATGTGAGTATCTTGCAAAATTAACTACAACAGTGCTATGCGAATGCCTAGCCTCACTTTCAGGTGACACTGAAAACAAGAAGTGGGCAGCAATATCTCCTGTAAACATGAACAAATGTGTTTGTATGAGCAACTGGCTGAGCAAGGAGAACCGAGTGTACTGGTAGACAAACTTCACACTGTTTTGTTCTTGAGTGGTTATTTTTGTACATAATTCTACATTTGTAAGTTCAACTTTCATTATAAAGGGACCGAATTAAGCACTTGTATTAAGTGAACTGAAAAACATTTTTATTTTTGCAGTGCAAATATTTATAATAAAAATATAAAATGAGCACTGTAAATGAAATCAATATATTTGAAAATGTGAAAAACATCCAAAAATAGTCATACAAATGGTATTCTATTACTGTGAATAATCTTTTTAATGGCTTGAAAGCCCTAGTACTTATTACAGATCATTTCGACCTAAATCATGAAGGAAAATAAAAATCTTGCCTATGTAGAATGGAGATGTTAAATATCAGTTAATTGAATAGTCAAGTAACCTCATGAATTCTTATCAGTTAGTGGACTATTCTATAGTCCCGGGCAGGGGCGGATATAGGGGAGGGCGAGCGAGGCGGCCGCCCTGGGCCCCGCGCTTCAAGAAGACCCACGCATGCGCCGTGGCGCCACCGCGCATGCGCCGTGGCAAAGGGGGGCCCCGCGAAATTGGACTGCCCTGGGCCCCGCAAAATGATCATCTGCCCCTGGTCCCGGGGGCAGGGTTGGGCGGGGCTGGCAGCCAGTGTGCTCCAGCCTCACTCCCTAGAAGCTCCCTGCCACTTTGAGCTGCTGCCTCAGTATCAGACACAGCAGCGTGGGGTGCAGGCGGGAGTTGGTCCATAAGAGGAACCAGTTTAAAAAAAACAGCCCCCCTCACAGAGCGGCTGCCTGTCACTCTGTGCAGCCCTGTCTTGTGGGGAGGGGGAAGAGTGGAGGAGCTGGGGTCTGAGCTCCTGGACCCGGTGCAAGCTAGAACTGAGCTGGGCTGCCTGCCTCCTAATACACTTTAAATGCAGAGCCACAGCGGGGGTAGGTCCTGGACCTGGAGTGAGCCAGGACTGAGCCAGGCTGTTGGCCAGCGTGCTAAAAAATGTACTGGCAAGGAGAGAAAGGGGGGAGGAATGCGTGTAGTCTGATTAGCATTAACTTAAGCACAAAAAGGAAGCTTACAAAAAGTGGAAACTTGGACAAATGAGCAGGGAGGGGTTTAAATGTATAGCTCGAGAATGCCGGGGGGTTATCAGGAAGGCGAAAGCGCAAATGGAATTGCAACTGGCTAAGGATGTGAAGGATAACAAGAAAGGTTTCTACAGGCACATTAACAAGAAGAAGGTGATCAGAGAGGGTGTGCGGCCCCTACTGGATGAAGGAGGTAACCTAGTGACAGATGATGTGGGGAAAGCTGAAGTACTCAATACTTTCTTTGCCTCTGTATTCACGGACAAGGTCGGCTCCTGGACTTCTGCGCTAAGTGACTCAAGATGGGATGAAGATGGACAGCCCGTGGTGGGTAAAGAACAGGTTAGGAACTATTTAGAAAAGCTAAACGCATACAAATCCATGGGTCCGGACTTAATGCATCCGAGGGTACTGAGGAGTTGGCAAATGTCATTGAGGAGCCTTTGGCCATTATCTTTGAAAAGTCGTGGAGATCGGGAGAAATCCCGGATGATTGGAAAAGGCAAATGTAGTGCCCATCTTCAAAAAGGGAAGAAGGACGATCCAGGGAACTATAGGCCGGTCAGTCTTACCTCGGTTCCTGGAAAAATCATGGAAGGGATCCTTAAGGAATCCATTTCGAGGCACTTGGAAGAGAGGAAAGTGATTAGGAATAGTCAGCATGGATTCACAAAGGGCAAGTCATGCCTGACCAATCTGATCAGCTTCTATGATGAGGTAATGGGCTCTGTGGACATGGGAAAGTCAGTGGATGTGATATACCTTGACTTTAGCAAGGCTTTTGATACGGTCTCCCACAATATTCTTGCCAGCAAGTTAAGGGAATGCGGATTGGATAAATGGACAGTAAGATGGATAGAAAATGGCTAGAAGGCCGGGCCCAGCGGTAGTGATCAACGGCTCGATTTCAGGTTGGCGGTCGGTTTCTAGCGGCGTGCCCCAAGGTTCGGTTCTAGGACCGGTTTTGTTCAATATCTTTATTAATGACCTGGATGAGGGGATGGATTGCACCCTCAGCAAGTTTGCAGATGACACTAAGCTAGGGGGAAAGGTAGATACGCTGGAGGGCAGAGATAGGGTCCAGAGTGACTTAGACAAATTGGAGGATTGGGCCACAAGAAATCTGATGATGTTCAACAAGGACAAGTGCAGAGTCCTGCACTTGGGACGGAAGAATCCCAAGCACAGTTACAAGCTGGGGACCAACCAGTTAAGTAGTAGTTCTGCAGAAAAGGACCTGGGGTTACAGTGGATGAGAAGCTGGATATGAGTCAACAGTGTGCCCTTGTAGCCAAGAAGGCTAATGGCATATTAGGTTGCATTAAGAGGAGCATTGGCAGATCCAGAGATGTCATTATTCCCTTTATTCAGCTCTGGTGAGGCCACATCTGGAGTATTGTGTCCAGTTCTGGGCCCCCCACTACAAAAAGGATGTGGACGCATTGGAGAGGGTCCAGCGGAGGGCAACCAAAATGATTAGGGGGCTGGAGCATATGACTTATGAGGAGAGGCTGAGGGAGTTGGGTTTGTTTAGTCTGCAGAAGCGAAGAGTGAGGGGGGATTTGATAGCAGCCTTCAACTTCCTGAAGGGAGGTTCCAAAGAGGATGGAGAGAGGCTGTTCTCAGTAGTGACAGATGGCAGAACAAGGAGCAATGGTCTCAAGTTGTGGTGGGAGAGGTCCAGGTTGGATATTAGGAAAAACTATTTCACTAGGAGGGTAGTGAAGCACTGGAATGGGTTACCTAGGGAAGTAGTGGAATCTCCATCCCTGGAGGTGTTTAAGTCTCGGCTTGACCAAGCCCTGGCTGGGTTGATTTAGTTGGGACTGGTCCTGCCTAGAGCAGGGGGTTGGACTTGATGACCTTCTGAGGTCTCTTCCAGCTCTATGGTTCTATGATTCTATGATTATCGGTTCATTGATTACTTTTGCTTATAGGTTAATCAACTACACTATTACATCCTTAATGTGGAAAGCTATATGCCCATACTAGAAATTACACTGGTTACAGTTATTTTACATAACTGAATGGCTTTGAAATAACCAAATGAACAGAGCATAAGATTAGAAGACTGTCTTCTGGAATGGCACTGGTTTCTCTGGAAGACCCTGTATAAAAGGTAACCTAACATTAAGACATCTCACAAGTACAAGAGGTCAAGCTTTTGTAGGCATCTAGCAATGACCATGATAAAACTAAAAATGGATAAATTGAGGGGAAAATAGAGTTACAGTCACTGGCATGCGTACGGGGTGTGCCCAGGCACACCCTAATGTCTTAGGGTTGACAGGTGTCTGGTTTTCTACTGGACAGTCCATTTTTTTTGGGCTCTGTCCGGTAAAAACAAATCCAGAAAATACCGAACATGTGCAATGTCCGGTATTTTCTGGTTTTCCGACTGGGTGCCAGGAAGCATTGTGGGGGGAGTGGCTGGGAGGCAGGGCGCGATTGGCATTGGGAGACCTGGTTGCGTGTGAGGAGGAGGGGCAGCCTGGTCCATGCGCCTGTGCACTGGTCAAGTGCGTGGTGGAGCCGCAGCCGTACTGACTCGCGCCTCGCCTGGACCTTGCGAGGAGTGGGAGCCCCCTGGGATCTGCACTGCTCAGGTCAGTCCTGCTCCCCACTGGCTGATACGCTCCTCCCCCCCCCACCCCTCCTGGCCGGCCGGTTGGTTCTCCCCCACTTCTCCTCTCGATCTTCCCCGGCCAGCCCCGCTGCACCCGCCGCCAGCCCTGCTTCCGGCGAGCAGTTCTCCCCTCTTCCTCCTAAGCGCCCCCGGCCAGCCCCGCTCCTGCTGGCCGCCCCGCTCCTGCTCCGCCTCCCCACCAACCAGCTCTCCTTCCTGTCAACCACCCCGATCTCCCGGCCAGCCCCGACCCCCGCCAGCTCTGCTTCCTGGCCCTCCCCTCCTCCCGGACAGCCCTGCTCCCCTCCCAGCCAGTTCTCTCCCTCCCCCCATGAAGTGTGTCTGGTATTTTTTTTTAAGACTACCTGGTAACCCTATAATGTCTCAAAAAAAAGTGGCTTTGCATTTTAATTTAATCGCATGATATGCTCTTTTAGTTTTAAAGTATGGATTGCTGTATTATGCAATAAGCACCAAATTGCACATGGAAAAAAACAAACCAAGTAGTACAACGTCCCATACTTAAGTTTGTATTTAAGTAAAGTTTAGTTAATTTAAAAAAAAAAAAAAAAAAAGTTTAGTTAAGTTTTAGTTTCTTTAGTTTGTTTGATGAATAAAAATAATGTCCTTTATGATTGAGTATTCAATAAACATTCGCCTTTAAAAAAAAAATAGAATTCCCTGGGTACACACCCTAATGAAATGTGCTGCGCATGCCTATGGTTACAGTGCGGTCAGTTTAACTGTTTCCCTTGTACATAGCTATTTTTTCCCATGTA
Source organism: Rafetus swinhoei (assembly GCA_019425775.1). Lineage (NCBI taxonomy): Eukaryota > Metazoa > Chordata > Testudines > Trionychidae > Rafetus > Rafetus swinhoei. The sequence continues at coordinate 73,046,462 of CM033446.1, read as the reverse complement.
CATGGGTCTTTCATACAGCAGCTAAGTAAAGAAAGTCTAAAAATTTCAGCTAATGCCATTTAAATTGAGAAGGCAACTCAGAGCCAAGTACCTGAAAATACTTAACTTTTTTTTTTTTTTTGAAATTGACTAGATTTCAAGATAATCATTTACACATGTGAAGCTGAAGAAAGTTGTATTATTTGAGAAATAGCATGTGATAACTTAAGTCTACTGTAAAATACTTAATGCACCAAATTTATGATTGACTATGCAATATTAATTTAGCATTTCCTGTTTTTTTGAAGGCAAAAACCTTTATCTTGTAAAGATTGCACCTCCCTAACCCAGGACACTCTTGTGTGGTGCTGAACCACAGATATTCCTGAACGAGAGAGCCCCAGGGCAGGAAGGCCAGCAGCTGAGAGCCCCGCACACAGTGAGGCTGGTGGTAGTGGGGCCAAGGCCTCAGCAGCCCAGCAGTGGTAACGGGGCCATGGCAGTGTAGTTGGGGCAGCCCAGCAACCCAGCTGGGGTTGGGGCAGTCTATGCATGCTGGCCCAACAGCGAGGGAAGAGCGGAGGCAGCCTGGCTGGCAGTAAGGCAGGGCCACAGAACCCAGAAGGGGAAGCCCATCTGGGGCCATGGCAGCGGAGCCAGGGCAATCCAGTTGGAGCAGGGGCAGGCCAGCAGCTCAGTCAGGGCTGCATGCCAGCCAGCAGTGGGACTGGTGCCACGGCAGCAAGACTGGTGCCACAGCAGCAGGACCAGGGCTGCGTGCTACCATACCGGCAGTGGGGCTGGAGCAGCAGTTATGGCAGCAGAATCAGGACAGCCATGTTGCCAAGCCAGCAGCAGGGCCAAAGGAGCAGGCAGTGGGGAGGGCAGCAGGCTGGTGGTAGGGGACCTTCCCAGGTCTGCCAAATTCCCTCATTCAGGACTGCTCAGGTTCTGAGGGTGCCGGACCAGGGAGGTCCAACATGTATCAGTATAGTTGTGTCACATAATGTAAGCTATTTAGACAATGTTTACATATAGTCAATCACTGCCATCAACTAAAAGCAAAACTATAATGGCAGCAGAATGCTTATCTTCCACTACAGAGGGAGTGCCACTATCTTAGCCTTCCTTTGAATACAGCCAAGGAGAAATTGCCATAGAAAGTGATCAGAAATAGTTTTTCTTTTAACCATGAACACAAACTCTAAAAATCCATAAGTTTTAAGCATAGATGACATATTGACAAATTATGGAAGTCCCATGTTGCAAGGGACATCTTATTCTGATGACACATGACAAAAATTATCTAATAACTTAGTGGTAGCTGCAGCAGTCAAACTTCCCTTTCACTCTCCCTCCCAAAAATATGGACACTTTCTCTTCAAACACTGGAAGCAAGGGGTTAACCTTTCTTACAATAGTTTCTGTTTTACTTGGCACTCTATAAACTTTTGGAATGTCAATAATAAAAGAAAATAAGAGATGCAACTAACCCCAGTAAAATAATAAAAGAATAAGGGGGAATGTCAGGTCATCATTAATCATTTAGCACTCAAGTTACTGACCCCATAACTTGTGCAGCTGGCTGTTAGTTTGGCTTTCAATGACATTAGAAGTTGCTCTGTAGGGGACTGAAGAGGGGCCAACAGAAACAGAGCAGATGAAAAAGAAAATAAAAGAGGCCACCCCAGTTCCCGTTATTGAACAAAGGAATTACAATTTTCTATAAATGAGCTGAGTGAAATGGCTTCCTAACACTCCCCTACCAGATTTTTTTTATTATTTCACATAATAGCAGGGCACTTAAGTAGTCATTTTCCCCATGCACACAGAACCAAAAAGATCAATAAAGTCCAGCTCATTTCTGAGCCAGTATCTTTCATGAGTGATCCTAGCTATTTCTATCCAGCCCCTGTTACCACAGTATCTGAGCATCTCACAATCCTTAACACGCTTATGCTTACATCATCTCTGTAATGTAGGGAAGTACCGTTAGTTCCCTAGCTGTAAAACAGGGCTAAGGCATGGAAGACATAAATGAACTGCCGCAGACTTCTCGCGTGACCTGAGGCAAAGCAGGGAATTGAACCAGGACTCCCAAATCTCAGACTAATATACTAACTGCTGGATCATCCTTCCTACATAAACATCACTCATAGCTATTAACTGAAAGGACTGCTTGTGGGAGATGACCCAGTGAGAGAGTTTACCAACCATAACATGTCTCATTGGCCACAGGAGAGAAGTTATGCTGAGGAAACATGAGATGGAGCACGAAGGATTTCTCCATTAATAGAATACAACATATGTTTTGGCAGAGCAATTTACAAACTCCTTGTTTTCTTGTCATTTGAAAAGGAAAACTTCAGCTGAACTAAGCAAGAAAACCCTCTTAATGCTAGAACAAACTTTCCTCCATTTCACCCTCATTTTCTCACAACAGTTACAAGATATAATTAGGATTTCCAGAGATTAGTTTAATAAATCAAAGGGAATCCTTTCAGAACACTCAGTTTTAGTATCTAAATTTAAAACACTTAAAAGCTACCTGAGAGCGTTGAATTCTGCACCTCAAGTTCTTGTTCGAAGCCCATTTCTGCAAGACCCATCTATAAACTGATCTTTTACCATCCTCAGTGAAACTTATTAAGCTATGAGATGCAGGCTCATAAGAATTTCTCAGAAATTAAATAACACATTATTATAGCTGCCAACTCCTGTTCAAGAACTCCTCAAGGGTCATCTCCCCTCTGAACCATGTTCTTAAATAGAACCAAATAAAAATAAAATGTATCTGATAATTGCAATCAGCATTGTCTGTCACTTAATCATGCCTACTAACAAGGAAAGGAAACTAAAATAAAGCATTTTAGGAAAAGCAGAGATTCAGTAATGCATATTTAAGGTAAAAAACAAACTTGTTTATGAGCAGACTGAGATAAAGCCCAACTTTTAATATGACCTTTAACTTCCTTTGCTCTTTTTCTGTACAGCAGAAAATTACATACCACTGGTGACACTGAGCACTTTGGTCCCCTTTCTGTAGGGCTGCCTCTGCCTCTTCTTTCCCTGAAGACAGAAAGCACGGATTTAGCAAGATTGAAAGTTACTGAATTTGTCTGAATACCTCTCCCCCAAAGTGCTAGGGTCTCTACAGTGAAGGTAAACATTTGTCAGTCACCTTACATATTTAGCTTGAGAATATAGATACATTCCAAAAAGATCTCCTTTATGGAGAACTCGCAGACACTTCTAAGGTCGCTGGGCTGACTAACCTAAGGTCAGGTTCAAGGATGTTTGCAAGGGACACACTTTCAGCATCCACACTGCAAGATGAGAGGATGCAGCTACCAACAAGCTACACTGGCAGCTGGCATTGCAGCAGGGAGTAAAAGAGGTTGAAGAGAGGCGGCTAAGAGAGAAAAAACCAAAGAGCGCAAAGAAGGATACTTTGGTACTTACACCATTGTCTGGTGAGATGGATAGCTGCCCTTCCACTCATTACCAGCTGCATATCTTGCCACAATACTGGGCACCCACCACACAGAGAGCTCATACATACTAGCAAATACCCTTGATTGAAAGCAAATGTAAACAGAATACTTGACAAAAATGGTCATCTGCATTCAGAACAGTTTAACTCATGTTAAAGGCTTTTTTGTAACAAAGTAGTTCTCCAATGGGTTTTGTCCTGAAGGCTACTTCACAAGAAAAAGATTATTTTATGGAGCTCTCTCCTCTTTGCTTCATATGCTTGGGTTCCCAAAACATAGTAAAAACATGGTATGGCTCTCATTACTATAAGTAACTTTCCCTTCAGGTACTCTCACCTTCTCATCTTTGTTGGAGGTGAGTCATATCCACTCTGATTTAATTAGCACTGATGTCATACTCCCATCTCTGTATCCCTTCCTTTTTTCTTTGCTCTTCTAGCATCTGAAGTAGTGAGTTGTATCTCACAAAAGCTTATGCCCTAATAGATCTGTTAGTCTTTAAATTGCCAGACTCCTTGATGTTTTTGCTGAAACAGACTAACATGGCTACGCCTCTGAAACCAAAACAAACTGCCTCAGAACTAGTGAATGAGAACCAGAATGAAAAGTAGTGAAACTGATAACTAAACAGGTAAACAAGAAACAAGAACACTGTATTTTTATAATTTGTTTTAGTAACAGATAGGGTTTTTTAAACGGTAACTTGTTTAAAAGACCTTATGTTTATCTAATAAAAAACACTACACTGAACTGCCTCAAACGCTTTCTTACCATCAGAAGCATATGATTTCTTTTCATCTACATCCTCTGTGATTTCATACAGATCACTGTATGCTCGAGCCAGGCGCCAAAGGAAATCTTGTTGGTCTCCATACTGCACACAGAACATAAGTATTTCAGATCACCTGTTAGAAAGCCCCTTTCTTCCATTGGTACAAAGCCATAAGGAAGAGAACTGTCAATTGGCAGAAGTAACAGGTAATGCATTATATTATTCAAACAAGTATATGCACCTTTTATATAGTTAGTCAGAGTAAACATATTTGAAAAAATGTACATGGGCCCAAACCAACAAGAACTCCAGCAGAAGTAAAAAAAACAGATAAAATGGAGGTCCAAATTTGTAGCTAAACCCACAATTCAAAGTAGATCAAAAGAGGTCTAATTTATCACATCACCGTAAATGGATTCTTCACACTTCACAGAAGATTTAGTAAGGATGAGGGGGTGAGTATTGGAGCTACACATCTACTTGTTTGACTCCCTCTCACAAAACAGAAGAAAATCAGAAGTTTTAAAATCTTCAGTTTACTTATTTATGCTGCTTGTTCACTGTTCGCATTTCAGTCAGCTTGACCACAGAAAGATTGGGCATTTTCATATTTTGGCTTGCACAAAACAGCCCTGAGGCTGTTCTGGCAGGATTGCTACTACTGCAGTGGCAAGGTTCAGACATAACACACAAACAAATGCATTTTCAGTACAATATAAAAAACAACTCTTCATACTAGGTTTTGTTAAACCCTTTCTTAAAAAAAAAAAAAACACAGATACAAGTTTAAACTCTAAACTACCTGACAGCATCCATTTAAGTTGTCTTATTTTGGTATTATCTTAGGCTGTTAAGTAGTAAGAGAAAAATTTAAGAAGAGGGATACATTGGAGGACTAAATACATGTATGACTTTTGGGGCTTAAAGAAATTTGCTCATGCTTCATGCTGATTAAGTCATTTGTTATCTTTCACCTTTGCCTCATCTTTCATATACTGAAGACACAGCAGCCAAAATGTTCTGCTTTTTAAACAAGCACCTTTGTAAAAAAAAAACCTATGTAATTTCCTACACTGACTTTACAACACTGGAACTCTATAACTGAGTAAAGAGAGCAAGTTATGAAACTGTTTCGATTTGTACTATAGACAAGATGCAAAAGGCTTTCATAAACGTATCCAAGTCCTTGGATTGTTATGTACCAGCTACATGATACTTTTAAGCCAGGTTATGACCAGTTCATTGACTCCTCCACATTTGCAGCATGGAGTAGGTCTTGCACAATGAAAATTAAAAGCCCAATTTCATCTTTCCGTGTTAGCCAAAACCACAGTTTTGCTGGGAAATAAAAATGAACTTTACCACCAATTTATTGTTAAGCAGCAGCTGGAACCCGTCTCTCTTCTCTTGGTTAGTCCCATGATGTAATTGGTCAGCCTGCTGCAGCAGCTGACCAAGTTCCTCTTCCACTGTAGAGTCAAAGATCAAAACGGTTTCATCCTCATTGACTAGATCCAGTGAATCCCTCCGTGCAGTCTTCACTGTCTCACAGCTCACTTCATCTTCCCCTTCCTCGCTCTCTTTTTCTGACTCCCGGTCATAATCAGACTCTGCATTGGCTGTGGTATATCTGTAAGTAAAAATTATAAATATAGAATTAAACATCATCACATGCACTCAAAACAAGGTGCACAGCAAGCACTTTACAAACCAAGAGAAAATACAAACAATTGAATTGAGACAGGAACTGAATAGATGTCGTAGGCCAAACCTTCCCTAATGTAAAAGTATTCTCTACACCAGAGGTTCTCAAACTGCAGTCTGTGGGCCACTAGACTTCCAGGTGTCCATGGCTCAAGCTCAGCTCCCCTCTCCCCCGCAGCAGGGAGCCTGCCTGGCACTCCAGCCTCACCCTCCGTCCCCAACCTGTGAGGTTGGAGCACCAGCACTGGCTTCCCACTTGAGGGTGGAGAAAAAAAGCCCTGTACCTTGCTGCACTATCCAGCTTCTGGCTCCATGCACTGCTGCTCTCCCTCCTCCAGCTGGGGGAACAACAGCACACAGATGCACTGCTTGGAAACTTTCCCTGCTGCTCCCACTGGCCAGAATCTGGCCAATGGGAGCAGAGACAGGCTATGCCTAAGAAAGGGTGCCTGGGAGTGGGGCATGAAAGCAAGTAACCCCTTCCCTTCAAGCCCAGAACCTGCACTCCCACCCACCACACGCACCTCTCCCCTGCTGAGACCACTCACCCCCAGCCTGCCCCTGCACCCACTCCCCATGCCAGAAACCCCACCCCCTAGCCCTCTCCTGCACCCTCCCCATGACCAGACATCTTCCCCATTCATTCTTCCAACCCCTCCTCCCCATGCCAGACACCCACCCACTCCTGCACCTCCCCTGGCCAGGGACCCTACCCACAGCCTGCTCCTGCACTCACCCTTGTTCCTGCACCCTCCCTCCTGGCCACATACTGCAGCTTCCCTTGTTTTTGCCCCCTTCCCCTGGCAAGACACCTCACCCCCAGCCTGCTCCTGACCCTTACTTCCCATCCAGACTTCACCCCCTCACCCCCTCCGGCATCCCACCTCCTGCTCAAATCTTGCATCCCCATCCCTATCCCACTTGCTGGCAGCCCTGTCCCACACAATGACCCCCCCCATTTCTGTCCCTATTCCAGAGCCTAGGGAGGTCCACAAAATCCACTAACCCTGGATCCCCAAAAGAGTAAATCTGACCTCTGGGAAGCCCTGACCCTCAGTCCTATCCTGTCCTTCCCTCCAGGGCTGGAGCACCAGAAAAGTGAAGTGTGAGGGTTAGGTTTTTTTGGATGGTTCTCCCCCCTTCCCCCCCATCTCACTTGTTGGTCCCTGACTGATTTTTCTGTGGGGGTATGTCTACACTACAGCGTTAAATAGTTAATTCGAAATAGCTTATTTTGAAATAACGCGTGTACACACAAAATGCATTTCGAAATAGCATTTTGCTATTTTGAAATACCACGTCCACACTGAGTGGACACTGATTCGGATTTAAGGCTGGCCGGAACCAGGTCAGGGTTAGGGCATCAGGTAAGGAGTGTCTTTGTGTGGCTGTTGGCTGAGGCCTGTGCTTAAAGGGACACAGCCCCGCCCCTTCCCCGGGTAGCTGGTTCTCAGGTGTCCCTGCTTGCTTGCCTGCCTCGCTGTGGGACAACAAAGCATTTGTGTCTCGGAGTGCTCTGGTTGCCCTCACTTGGGACACCATAGCACTCTGCAACATGGAGCGAGAGCTGCCCCTGGGCACTCCGGTGCATCTCGTGGACGCGTTGCTCTCAGCCTAGCTGCACTTGCTGCAGGCTGCCATCCAGGAGGTCCATCGGGGGGCTGTCAGTATCCAGGAGGCCCTGTGGGAGAGCGTCCACTCTGAGGAGCACTCAGTGCCTCCCTGGTCTGCCCATTGGGGGCTTGTGCCTCATTCCTCCCTCACGCCCTTCCACTTACCCCTCCCTAACCCCAATTCCTGATGTCAAATAAAATACACGTATTTTCAAAAATATAAACTCTCTTTATTTAACAAAACTGGGGGTGGGGGGAGTATCGAAACTCTGGGGAGACTGGGGAAAGGAGGCGGGAGAGGGGAGGAGAGAGTGTGGGAGAGAGGAGGGGGAAAACTGGGAGGAGGAGCTCAGGTGTGGGGGGTCCCACCGGGCCAAGTGTCTCCCAGCACGGCGGGTGCGGGGGGCCTCGGAGTCCCCGGGGTTGGGGAGGAGGGTGTGGAGATTGAGGAGGGAGAGGCGGGGGGGAGAAGGAGTGGGAGGAGGAGCAGGAGCTGGGGAGGGAGCAGGCGCTGCAGCGGCACGAGGCAGCACACTCTGCACCAGGGTCTGCAGATGGGCACAGATGGCACGACCCTGGGCAAGCAGCTCCCACCGGAACTCCTGTTCGTCCTGCACCCACTGCTCCATGGTGCGGTGCAGGGCTCACAGGGCCCCCAGCTGCTGGTCTCGGTACCCCTGCAGTATTGCAGTGGACCTGCTGAGCCCTAGGGTGCGGGAGGATGTCCCGGGCCGGGTGGTGTGCCCTGCATGCGCAGCTGGTGCGGCTGTGGAGAAAGAAGAGAAGTGGTAAGTTCTTCCTGGGGGTACAGTGGGTGAAGCCCAGCCCCCCTCTCCAAGGTGAGGATGACCATTCCCTGCACCGTCAGAGCCGCTGTGCTTGCACAGAGGCCGTGGTCGGAATGTCCGGCTCTCCCCGGGAGTGGGAGCTGCCCCGAGACTGCACCCATGCCCCTGTGCTGTGTATAGTGCAGCCGAGGTGGGGGGAGATGTCCCCTGCCTCTGTGTAGAGGGAGCTTGTGAAGGGAGGGCATCCTGCTGTGTCCCGCCCCGGGGTCAGGAGCATGTCAGGTCTCTTCACATACGCGTGTGGCTATCAGGCCACGACCCCTGTGTGGCACGCAGCTGGAGCCACCTGGCCAGGGGTGGCACGGCACGTGCTCGCACGTGCACAGGTTGCTGCATGATCCGTGGTAAGAAAGGCCCACACGCGCGGTCCCTGGTCTCCCTCCCCCCCCAGGAAGGGGACAGTGATGGCACTTACATGATGTGGCTTCCCCGGACGACCCTGGTGACTCCACTGCTGGGACAGCTCAGGGGTCCGGCCAGCATGGCACCCTCCGTGGCGGCTCCTCCTCCGTGCCCTGGTCAGGGCCCTCCGGTCCCGGATTGCTGCCCCCCAGGGTGGCACGGACCGTCCCGCCCCCCACGATGCAGTCCAGGGCATCAAAATAGGGGCAGGTGTCTGCCCCTGTTGGGGAGCTGCCCCATGTGGCCCTGGCGTACACCTGCCGCAGCTCTTTAATTTTCATGCGCACCTGCTCCTGGGTGCGCACGTGGCCTTTGGTGGCAGCTATGCGGCCGTACACGGCGGTGTTCCTCCATCTAGTGCAGAGATGGACATTGGAGGCCTCTCCCAAAATCTCAATGAGGTCCATGATCTCCTCACTAGTCCAGGAATGAGCGCAGCGTCTACGACCCCTGGCTGACTCCTGGGAGCGGGGGACTGAGCGGTGGACTGAGGGCTGGCACTGGCTGCCCGGCTCATTGTATGGCCACCGGGTCAGGGGCAGTGACTGATGGCAGGCCTGGCTCTGGCACATGCACTGTGGCCAGAGTCTACCCCTTTAAGGGCTCCGGGGCGGGGGAGAGGAGAGGAGTTTTCCTGGTTAGGCCCAGAGTGGCCACCAGGGGAAACTGGGAATGGCTGGAGGCCCCCTATTTCGAAATAAGTGTCTACACAGCGCTTATTTCAAATTAGCTTTTTCGAATTTGGCGTTATTCCTCGTAGAATGAGGTTTACCAAATTCAAAATAAGGACTCTGCTATTTCGAATTTATTTCGAAATACCGGTTTGCCTGTGTAGATGCTATTAAAGTTAATTTGAAATAATGGCTGTTATTTCGAATTAACTTTGATGTGTAGACGTACCCTCGGTCATTGGTTCCTGAACCAAAAAAGGTTCCCAACCCCTGCCATAAATAAAGAAAACATTGAAACCTTTTGTGTTATACATAAATTAATATTTTATAAACTAACATGAGAAAGTTAAGCACTTAATCTATTTAATAATTTAAATTAAAATTTCCTTTTGTAGTGGTTAAATTAAACCCTTCTCCTTAGCTGCAACACTAGCAAAATGCCTCAGGCGTAATTATGTAATTAAAGGCGAGTTTCCATTAGCAACTGGTGGTCCACAGAAAGGTCTGCATTGAGCCAGGTGGGCCATGGGCCAAAAATTTTGAGAACCACTGTCTACTCTGTATTCTATAGAATTTTGTGCAGTATAATTTTAAATCTCTGCAGTTATAATTTTTTCACCAATTCACATGTAGTATAGACAAATAAAAAGGGGGTGAAGAAAATAAATGGAAAAAGGAAGCTTGCACAGATGTCAAGGCACAGGAGCCTGCATCCAGCTAGCCTCATGTGAGAGCCATTTAGCTATAAAACCTACAAAAGTTACACAAAACAGAACCAGTCACCTGGGAAACTACAGATTATACATGAGATCTCAGTAGAAAGATTAACAGACTCGTCTAGGTGGGAGATAAAGCTTGAAGTTTTTGGTCTGTTCCAGAGAATTTCAAACACAGATAGCTTTCTTGCCAAGACTAGCATGGTCGAGACTGTCTGAGCACTAAATATGAAACAGCTTGTTCAAGCTGATGGGAACAAAGGTGTGAAAACAGTGGGTGAGTGATCAAAACCATTGCGTCTGTACGAAGAGACAAATTAAGGAGTAGCAGCTGAGCCATGCAAGACATGATATCTGTGTAAAAGCAGACAATGTTTAACAATTAAAGTGGTCAGATTAGACAGGTACAACTCACACCAGCATTTTCATAAGAGACTATCTGAAGTTAAAGTCCCGAATTACATTCAAACATCTAAATAATGTTTATTTTTAAATCAGGCCACCTGAACACCCAACAGTTCCCATTAAAGTCACTTATTCAGGAATGAAACACATTTTGAAGGTTAACTTTAGAACCCCTGCCCTTAAAAAAAAGCTTAGCCTAATGTGCCCCTTCTCTAAGTCAATAGGAGCACTTAACTAAGGAGGAAGCACTATGGTAGACCTCACTGTAAGAATTTTGGTTTTAATTTCAGGCTTTGTTGGACTAATGTGGGAATCAAGTTCCAAAGGAGGGAGCCTCTGCTACAAGCAGCCTGCTGGGAGCCCCCATGGCATTTAACTACAGATTCTGAATGCAACTGAGGCAGCAATGAAAAGGAAGATTAACCAGGTGTAAATAAGGCCCAATCCATGTGTAACTTTAAAAGCTCAAAGCTTGAATTGCACCAGTAGCAAGGAAACCACTGCAGTCTACAGAACACTAGCGTAACATGCCCGCTATGGTCGTCTATGTTGAGCAATTAGACCCTGACATTTTGCACCACCTGAAATGTCCAGGTGTTCTCCAAGGATAGCCTCAAATTAGGAATGTTAGATACCATGTAATTGAAGAATCATGTAACCGCATCAAATTTTAGCTGTTACATGACAGAGGCTATGCTGGCATCCACGGCGCAGCCTCCCCTGCCCCACTGCTGCTGCCTCTGATAGATGCAGCAGTGCAAGATGGGAGGGCGGTAGGCAGAGCCGGTGCTCATGGGGAGCGGGCTTTTAAGCTGGCTCCCCCACGAGCACCGGCTCCTGCATCCCGCCCCACCCACTACCTCTATGGGAGACAGCAAGGAGGGAGGCAGGCAGCTCAACTCCCCACACGTATCAGCTCCCACCTGCCTCCCTCCCCATGCTACTGCCTCCGATAGAGAAGCAGTAGCACAGAGGGCGGAAGGAAAGATGCGCCTGGGCAGGAGCCGATATGCAAGGGGAGCTGGCTTCAAAGCTGGCTTCCCACATGTACTAGCTCCCGCCTGCCCCCTTCACCTTCTGCACTACTGCCTCTGTATCAGAAGAAGCAGCGTGGGGAGGGAGGGGAGGGCAGGCGGCTCCATGGGATCCAGTGCTTGTGGGAGCTTGGGATATTAGTGACTAGTCAACTATCCAATAAGCATAAGCTTATCAGATAGTTGAGTAGTGACTCAACTAGTCACGTCCCCCACCCCCACCTTTGCTGCCTCCCTGGTAGGAGCCGGCTCAAATTTAACATCCCTAGTGGGAGTCCGCCTAAAAGCTGGATCCCCATCAGCACGGCTCCCACCTCCCCCCCCCCCACTTGCTACCTCTGATACAGAGGCAGCAAGGGGGGAGAGGGAGTGCATGTAGTCCACAGGATTAACCGATCAGCCAAGGCTTATCGATTAAATGTGTAGTCAACTACACGCTGACATCCCTACCTCAGAAAAGGAGCACTACAGTTATCAAGTCCAGAGACAGAATGCATGTGCCAAGGTCAACATTTAAGAAAAATGCAGATAGCAATTGTATGCTGATTCTCCTGGAGTCATCCGGGATCCCACGGTACTCTTCTACTCACTCTCTGCTTGGTAAATAACCAACAGATACCATCAACTCAGAGTGCAGACAAATGTTTCCTCTAATTTTTTCCAATCAATGTGCAGAATACATTTTGTTACATGCACTGAGGCACGTGCGGATGTGCCCCACCAATAGAAACACATGCTGCCAGCTGTGAGCATTCTGATAATCAGCAGGGCTGAATCTGAATCTCTCCTGTGTGGACACCCAAGTACTCAGCTTACAGGAAACACTGGGGCAGACCACCTGTCCCATCATTCTCTCTACATCAAGGATGGGAAATAAGCAGCCCACAGGCCTGACACGGATCGCCAGGGTTAGTGGTATCTGACCTGTGGACTGCTTATTGCCCACCACGGTCTAGATTACGAGTTGTGTACACCAATAGATGATCAAACCAAACTTCAGACTAAGTAGCATTGTCTGGTCACTACGTGGATGAGAAGCCTCCACACAGACATTATACTGAAGATTAGGTAGATATTTTTCCCCTCTAAATCCACAATGAAGCAATGACTCAGTATAGTTCAGGACACCATGTACTAGAGCGTTACAATGTTTTGGACAAGTTGTAAAACCTAACATATGACCGCTTGTTATTAAATAGCCTGTGGCACTTACAGAAGAACAATACGAGCTTTGGTTCCCTAGTCAAATCCTGTTTGAAAAGTTACATTCTATCTCTGAGTAATGACAGAGTTCCAATTTAACATGCTATTCTTAATTTTCTGTCCTAAACTGCTATACATCGTTCGTGGGTGGGCTGATATACAGCTGCCTATTCCAGCTTGGCAAAATTTTAAAGGTGCTCATAGCAATTTGCAAATGTAGGTTGAAAAAAAGATTTTTTTTTATCTGGAAGCGCAATCCAAGTATAAGGTCTACAAATGATTGTTTCAAAAAGCGGAATCAATTTTTGTTCTTTCTTTATAAAAATATAAATTACCATTCTGTGAATGGCTCACAACGTATACATTTTCCTCTCATCCAGACCAACTCGCTGTACTGAGATGGCTCATGTATGAGATGCTGGCCGTTTAAAAAAAGAACTGGTGCCGAACAGAAGTCAATAAAAACAAAAGTATTCAAAAAGACCAAGGAATTTAAGTGTTTTTATCCTGTTTTTCCTCAAATTTCTGAAGACAGAAAGTTTATTAATGCATTAATATGTGAAAGTCCCTAGCTGGCACCTTTCCTGAATTAACAACAAGCTATTTTGGTGCTAACAAGCTTGCCACCCCCCCTCCCCCCCCAAAAAAGGGGGAGGGCAGGTGAGCCCACTGGAGCCTCTCAGTGCCAAAGCAATGCAAGGCAATTAGCTTACACACTTCTTGCTTCCGATAGCTTGGAACAATTTGGGTCATCTGGAAGTAAACTGTGAGGAGCTACTGATGCCTGTTTGGATTATAAGTAACAGCAGGAGAAGTTTTACAGGATTTCATCCAAAGGCAAAAGAAAGCAAATGCCAAAAATAAAAAATACGTTAAAATATTTTTTTTATCTGCTGAGGATAGGTTTTTTCCCCCCTCTCAATAGCCCCTATACATCTGGGTTGCCTTTGCCAAAATAAACTTTTCTGATGCCATTTCCTATAAAAATATTTACTGTGGGAATCTGAGGATGTGTGAGCTAATACAGAAAGTTACAGGTCAGTTCCAGAGTGGCTACCATGCACCACTATATAGGATTAATATTGGAGGGGCAAGTAACATGAGTGCAATATTCAGTTTAGTGCAATAGTCATGTTTCATTAGACTAGGACTGCTCATCCACTAATTCATCAGTGACTATTAAAGGTGTGTGCAAAGTTTTAAATTATTGACCTGCTCTTGATTTGAACTGTTTAAATATTTTTAAAACAAACTAAAGAACTGCAAAGCAGCAATGAAACTCAGAAGCTGACTTCCAAATCCTTTCAACTGGGTCACAGGGAGGGCATGCACCTGAGAATACAGAGAATGCTCCAATTTCTTACCTTCCCTGCTCTCCCTTCAGCTCCACCCTTCTCCCACTGGTGTATCTGCTACATTCTGTAGGAGCAGGGCTCCCTTCCCACAGATGCAAGAAAGGATACAGCAAGTGGTTACTGGATGACAGCTGAGTGTGAGAGGATATTGTATTGCCAATGCCAAGAGTTAAGCTTGTCTCATGATTCTGGAGGGCATAACAGTCAATTTTTTTAAAAATCTGCTTTGACCCTTGGGGGTTCACATTTTCAAACTTTTCTCTGCAACCATAAGGACTAGAAACTTGGGAGGGACAGGTTAAACAAAAGTTGTGATCATCATAACAAGATTTCAGCAGCTGGAGTGTTAAGAAAAAGCATCAACTATCACAAAACTCACAATAAAATCACCAGTGTTAGCTGTACAGGAGAATCAAAGGTGAATTTGTAGAGGCTTGCTGGCCTCTCCCCATGAGGTTTTTGGCTCAAAAATTCTCTTTACTCTCTAATAATCAAAAGACATTTTGAACTCTCCATTGGAGGAAAAGCTGGAGATGTACTCTCTCAGCATTCCCTGACATCTTATATTAGATGTGCTAAAAAACATACATTCCACAATGAAATTAAAGTCAAATAGCTTTATATTTGTAATCAAGTGTGTTATAGACAATACCATGGTGTCCAACCAGTTTTGAAGTAGCAGCTACTGCTAGGGCAAACTAGCCACACTCAACTGGCCAGCGTGTTGGACACCACGGTTCTAAGGGATCCAGTAAACTAAATTTTATTTGTCACCTACTCTAAAAAGGCAAAAAGTCTCAACTTTCTGAACTCTCCTGAACATCTATTTAAAAAGGTATTATGTTAAAGTAATTCCCTTACTTACATCTAAACTATAGATTTTGGATTTTAAAAAAAGTGGAAGAAGCGAGGAAGAAACAAGAGAAACACAGGTTTCTAATGGAAAATTAGTTGCAACCTTAACTATGGAATATAATTGAAATAAAGAAAAAGCTTGGAGATAATTGAGAAAGCAGATTAGCCAAGTTTAAATGATTTAACTTGCTATGGTGATTTTATCAAGTTTAAAAAGTCTTATCCGGACAGCTTATCCTTTCACTAGTCTTCCTCAGTTAGATGTGTTCTACAAAGATTTTACCTACACGTCAGCATTTGTTACTAGATCAGTATTACTGTCAATCACCAAGAAGGTTCAACTGAACACTAGCAATGTAAAAGCCACCATGAATGCCAGTCAGGGGTAAGCCCAACAGCTCTGAAACAAGTCTGTACTGCCTTATCTCATGGTAACAGAATACTGCTGGCTGAGGCAGTCCAACGACATCAAGCTGTTTCTTTCTATCAGAGGCTTTATTTTCTGCAACCTGAAAATACTAGAAACTCAACCTTTTTATCTACTGCAATTATCTTTATCGGTTAATACCTCTTTAGCAGCATTATGCTGACATCTCAAAAAATCCACTATCCACTGTGCCTGCTGAGCTCTGGAAGTGACATTTACATCTTCTAAAATATGTCAGTATAGCAATTTGTGAAAATGAAGACTTAATACACCTGTTACTACAGACAGAACTTCTTTAACACAAGGACTTCTCAGAACCAGTTACACAAAGTCTTATTTTGCCAAATACCTTTAATCTAAATCTTCCTTTTATCAGAATCTGTTCTGACCCTCCATGAGTCAGTTACTCAGTAAGTCCTCCATTAATCAAATGCTTTTAATGTCTTCAAACTATTTTCAGGCAAATGAAGTGACTATGTAATAACTTTTGTCAATGCCTAGTTCTAACTACTATTTTATAAGATGACCCAAAAAGCTTTTAAGCCATCCAAGAACCAGATTTAGGGGTGATTTTCTTCCATGATAGTTGAAGATCCATCACACAAAATAAAGACAAATGTGTATTCTATCCTATTGCACATACTCCTAGCTGTTGCAGAGAAATTTTGCAAGGCCTGAATTAATTTCCTAACAAGTAAGAAAAAATACGTATGACATTCAACTTTCTTCCAGAAGAATCATTGACAGTGTAGGGCAAATGTGGACCCATATGGTTATAAATTAATATGGCTGTGAAAGGAAGGTGTTGAGGCCTACCCAGAATATGTCAAATGAGCACCAGTTTAATCGTAAGTGTAAAGGAAAGGCAGCATTGTGAGATACAGGAGATGCAAGATAAAAAAAACAAAATTTGATTGGACGACCAACAGTAACCCCGCTTTTAGGGAAGCAAGAAACACAGACAGCAATATGCAACAAAGTGCTGATTACCCCAAATGGAGCAGACGAAAGTTTTGAAAGGGCAGAATGAGACAACAAAAATCTTATGCCAGCAATTGTCAGGCGAGTGGAGGAATACCGAAATACCGAAAGAGGGTATATAAGGTTGGATGGAACAGACCAAGAGCGGACGGGTTGCGAATCCAAATAGCTAGGTCTGATCAACCAGGGGCTCCTTCCCCGGTGCTGAATCTCGCTGCCGCACACAAGCTCCGAAAGGGGAACACCACCGGTCGTAAGTTGCAACGAAAAATCCAAAAAAGGAGAAACAAAGAAAAGAATATCTCCTGAATCTAAGCAATGCTTCTATCTTTCTTAACATGAGTATTATATTTGTTAACTCCATAAATTGTTTAAAGGTAAATCAGGAGGGTATATCTGTAGGAGGAGTTATTATTTCTTGTTGTTTAACTGTACTGTGTTTCTACTTTTTATTTGTATATAACACTGTCTTAAAAAAATCAAAGATAGTGAATTGATTTAAATGGAAAATTAATTATAAAGTAAATAGAAAAATAAAAATCTTTGTTTCACCCTAAAAAGAAGTATTCTTCTGTCTGTGGTTTCAAATCCTTTAAAGAACCAAACCCGGTTACCGAAAATGGCAATAAGGAAGGGGAGTAGAACATGAATATAAAGCAATAGCTAACATGTTCCACAAACAAAGCCGTTTGAAAATACGTTGATTGGTAGGTAAAACGATGGTTGTTGGTATTCTAAATGTGTAAATATTACTACCTTAGACCTGCTCATCTTTACTCAAAATCAATTATTTCGGGGAGAGAGAGGGAGGGAGAATAGGCTCCTTTTTATATTCTTGTTCTTAAATGGGTGAGAGACCATTTTGTTTTAAAGTTGTAATTGAAGTCTACATGCTCCATTAACCTGAAATCTTAAACATTATTTGTTCATGTCAACTTCAGAAAAATGCTGTGAGGTCAAATCTTGTCCACAATTTAGGTTTTATAAAACTTGAAAACTTTCGTTAAAACAAACCAAGTTAATATTTTTAATTAAATGGAAACATTCTTTAAATGTTACATTTTTGTCAACTAGGCCAAAGACTGTAGAAATCTCTCTCTAAGTAGGAAAGTCTGTGAACATTTCTCTCTGCTGGTAGAGCAAATGGTTAAGTGACATGGTTAAAAAAAATGACTTGGTCCACCAACAGTGCAAGCTGTGAGCGCAGATAAGTGTCTACACATTTTCCTGCAAATAAAGCCCTTGATATCCTCAAAGTAGACTAGAAACTAAAATGAAACTGACTAATCTAACAAAGACTAAGAAGCAATGAGCATAACTGGCACAACAATTTATTTTAATTACAGTGAAGTGTAAGTTCAGGAAATGTTTTAACCTGTCCCCTTAAAATTCCATAATGTCATTCTCACAAAAAAACAAACAATTACTTTTCCCTTGCAGTTAGGATCCAGCACCTATCTTACAAATAAGATTTAGCCACAAATATTTGGGAAAAATGTGTGGCTTACCGACAACCTTTCACTTCAGAAAAAATAGACATATGCAACTAGTTTTGACAAAGTTATAATCACCCTACACAACCCATTAAATAACGTACGTGACCTGTTCTGTAAAACCTCTTGGCTTGTTTTTTCTTTAAGACTGACAGCTATTTCAAATATTTGGAGGCAACAATTTAGTTTTAACCATCTGTACTGTGTCAATCAAGGTGAGTGAGCAGGTAAGATTAATTTAAAACCTTCCTTCCCAAACTATTAATCAAGAGGCTACAGTCAAAAGTGATCAAAAAGATGGTTTAGTAATTATCACTGTAGTGAGCGTGGCGTTACAACGGTATAAGGACAGCAATTGTTCACGGAGATTGTTTCAAATCTGTCACTTCCAGAGAATAATTTAAAGAGTGTCTTTACTAGAAGGCTAATTAAACTTGTGGAATAAGGATGTGAATAGTTAACCAATTAACCGGTTCTGGTTAATCAGTGGGGGCTGAAGCAGCTCCCCACTCACTGGGGGGAAGGGGCTGCTCCAGCCCCATGGGGCCCACTGCAGGCAGAAGGCGCTTCAGCCTAGCCAGAGCAGCCCCTGTCTGCAGTGGGTGGCCACTCCAGCCTGCCTGGGATGGAGTGCCCCCGCTTTTAACCAGTTAACCATTAATTGGTTAACCAGTTAAATGTAAATGGGATATTATATCCCTATTGTTGAAGTATTTATAACTAGATTTTAATCACCTTGAACAGTCTGCGCAAGCAAAAAAAAACAAAAATCAGTCTCTGAATCGACTAATCTTACATGTTTTTATCTGAAAGGAATATTTCCTTCATCAAAACAAGACTGGGAGGACAAGCTATAAAATGCCCTCAATACATCTGCAGCTGGAACCATCTCCATCATTTTCACATCCAATAGAGGTTTTGCTGTTTTCTTCAGACAGCTTTTCTTGCTTTGTTATTTTAATACATTCCTCAATATCTCTTAGGAGTTATGTTTTCTGTTTTGCCAAAGGCAAAAAGCCCAAACAAATCTCCCATGCTTATTTTGCAGAGGTGTAAATCCCAAGAAAGCATATTCCAAATTCCAAGATGCTGTAAACAACAACCTGTTAGGCCAAGAATTGCCTTTTTCCTTTTATAAAGCAGAATTATTGTGGAACTATTCTTTAGTCACTTTGAAGCACATTAGTTATCAGGTATCATTTACAGAGTCAAAAATGACTCAATGACATCAGTTCAAATTCTTCTTTCAAGGAAAGATCTCACAAAATATGAAAACCTGAAAGTCTTACTATTAGCTGAAAACAAACACTGTACAAAGATAGAAACTTTCAGTTTCTTCCTCCATACAATCACGCACTCTACAAATTGGCCCACCTATTATCAGCAGACAGAGGCTACAAGAGGCTAGTTAGATGCACTGGCATAACTATTAAGATTCATTAAGACCCACAAGTGACAATGAGAAACAGAACCCACCACCTAAAAATGTTTTCTTCTTTTCTGTGAGAAAAGAACTACTAAGAATATGTGCTCAAGAATCTGCTTCATGCCCTTCTTAATCTATTGACTTTTTAAAAAAAATACGGCAGGAAAGAGAAATATTTCCTCCACTTGCCCAAACCCATGTGCACCCACTAGGTATCCTATTTCTAAAGCATCAGGTGACAAAGTATTCAGATAGTACAAGGAGTGGTGTGGTAAGAACCTAAATAAAACGAGAAGCATGTAAGCATGGCCCTACGAAAAATGAGGCTTTACACAGGTCTTAGAATTAGATGTGTTGTATTCTGTTTAACTTCCTTTTAATTTCAGAAACTTTTAGAAAACATTACTTCAAAAGTAATTTAGGTTTATGGTCTGACTATTGCTCTTTGACACTCTGACCCCGAATAGTTTGTTGGGATAAGCCAGATTTGCTTATCTTCTCCCAGAATGTCATATTTAGAATTATAGTACCCATCTCCTTCCAGCCCAGCCAACACCTTATTCCAATCCCCTTTTAGTTGGCAAACTCAACTACACCCTCAATGGTAAATTTTTGTTCCCAGAAGAATCAGACGGCCAATTCTGGTTCACACTTCAGTAGATTTCGTAGATTTATACCAAATAAAGCCCTGCTGCTCAGACTCAGTTAAAGGTGTTCTAGTTAGGGACAGACAACTCTCTCAAATTACAATACGAACAATACCCATGATCCACAATTGGAACGAGAGCCAACTGGAGTATTTATTTACTTCAAGCCCCACCATAATTTTCTTGCCAGTCTGCTGGCAATGGCATACACATTGTCACATACCACCCCAACTGTTGATCAACAGGAACTGGAAGGGTTTTTTTAAAAAATAGTAAAATGACAATTCTTGATAGGATGATTCAGGGGCAGGTGTTGTATCTAAAATGTCTAGCTTTTTAAAGAAAACCAACATCTACATTTCATACTATGAAACGGAAAGCAAGAGGGGTAGAAAAAAAAAAACTATTGAAACATCCCCTCTAAGATACAGAATTCAATGAAGTAAATGGCTACTTAGTTGTACAGACTAAGAATAGTTCATAACTGATGCTCTGCTTACCCTCCCTCACTTTCACCATCATCTGTATTGGCAGTTCCTGAGCTGGCTGTGAAATAAATTGAGCTGGACCCTGTGGAATCACTCCTCTCTCTAGGAAACATGTACCGTCTCCGCCGAGATACCTTCTGGGCTTCTTCCAGGTGGGACCTGAAGTACAGAAAAATAGAGTGATAATGAGAGAAGTGCCTCTTGCAATCCATGTTTATTTCTTTGCTTCCAACCCCCAATCTATTACATGCACTCCACATGAAAGGAGCAATTCACATGGTTGCTTGTTCCTGCTTTATATGGGTCAAGTCACAAATCACCAAATTTAAAATACTGTGGGCTATGCTATTAATTAGGGATGTTAAATATTGGTTAATTGAATTCTTATCGGTTACTGGACTATTCTATAGTCCCCTGAGATGGGGCCGGTAGCCAGTGCACTCTGGCCCACTCCTGAGGAGCTCCCCTGCTACTCTGCACTGCTGAATCTGTATCAGACGCAGCAGCGTGGGGTGCCAGGCAGGAGCTGGTCCGAAAGGGGAGTCAGTTTAAAAAAACAGCTCCCCTCGTGCACCGGCTGGTTGTCACCCCATGCTGCTGCCTCTGCATGCTGCTGCCATTTATTGCTTTTAGGTTAACTGAGCTTTTAATTTAATTGAATAACTCCTTTTTCTTTTGTTATGGAGACAATCAAAAGGACTGAATGATTAGTTTTCACTATGCTTGTCACAATTTGACAACATAAAGCCAATTCCTTCCAACTCTTGTTTTGTTTAACTAATCCTACCCTTTAGTGGGATTTGCACAAAATTAGATTGTAAACACATGCATGCTGAGATTATCCTCACAGCAGAATATCAAACATATGTTGGATTTCAAATTCCTTTGGCTTGCACTGGCTCTCTGTTTGGGGGAAGTTAAATGGGGGAAGAATGAGAAAAATGTTAGAAACTGCAACTTAAATCTTCGCCCATTTTAGAGGAGCATTGCAATGCAGGGTGGATATGCACTTCACATGAGAGACTTTTCCTGATGCCCATTTGACATAGGCTGATCTCAGAGAAGATAGAGAGGATAAGATTGTTTTCACTTAAAAAATGCTAATCTATGAGCTTTTCCAAGACATACAGACAAAATGTGGGTGGCTTTTGCACCTACCTGACTTCTCCAATGATCTCCCCAGCTAAACTCTGAAGGCTGTTCTTCAGCTCCTCCACTTCTCTTCGTAGGTCTATAATGTTTTTCAGCACAAAGTCCAGACGGTTCAGCACTTCCACCTGCTCTTCTCGTGTTAAAAGAGATGTGTATGTAATGCCATCACCAGCCTCCAATGGTGCTTGTCTTATAAGCAGAACTAAAAGAGGGAGAAAAAATTAATTAGACATACAGGTGAATGGCAAAGATTAGAAACAGGAAAACACAGCCATATGGTCATTTCTGGACAAAGAGGGGAACAAAACAACGTAATAGTGCACTGCAGAAAAAAATACATCAGTGATCATTCCAATTGAGGAGACTGCTTATTTTTAAGCATGTCCCCTTTCCTTTTGCTTGGATAAAACTGTCTATCACAGGCAGGCTTTAAAGCTAAGTTCTCACTAAGAATAAGGTGACATTAATTTTTCAGAATGGTTCCAGAGGTGATCCTGGCAATTACAGATCAGTAAGCCTAACTTTAGTACCAGGAAAACTGATTAAACTATAATAAAGAACAGAATTGACAGACACATAGATGAACATGATTTGTTTGGAAAAACTTAAACAACAAATAGTTTGGTAGCACATTAAAGACTAACAAAACATGTAGATGGTATCATGAGCTTTCATGGGCACAGCCCACTTCTTCAGATGACCAGAGTGTTATTCTTGGTTCTGGACTTCCAACACTCTGGTCATCTGAAGAAGTGGGCTGTGCCCACAAAAGCTCATGATACCATCTACATGCTTTGTTAGTCTTTAAAGTGCTACCAGACTATTAGTTGTTTTTTAAGTTCTTTCTGTTACAGACTAACTTGGCTACCCCTCTGAAACAATTTGTTTGGGAATACACATGTTTTTTGTAAAGGGAAATCATGCCTCATTCATCTATTACATGGGTAGGCAAGAGGCGGCTAAGGGATCCGGCCTGCTAGTCCAAGCCGCCAGATCCAGCCCACGGCTCCCTCGCAGCACCCTTACTACAGAGCAAGAGCAGCGGCTTTAAATAGCAGGATACTAATTGCTCTGCAAGCTGGCAAGGAGGAGAAAGCTTCATGCGTTGTTCCATTCCCTAGCAAAATCCCCAAGGTCCCACTGGCCGGCCAATAGGAGCTAAGAAATTTTGCTGACAGCAGGGGCAGCGAATGAAGCATCCTCACTCACTCTGTTCCTATGCTGGAGCACAGCCACGTGGAAGAGCCCGCCCAGCACATAGGCATGGAGTCTACAGAGCTGCTGGCTGGGAGCCACATATAGGTAAGTGCCTCCCAGCCAGAGCCTGCCTCTGGCACTCCACCCCTCCCCTCAATTACCTGCCCCAGGCCACCACACAAACCATTTGTAACCCCTCTACGCACCACCTCCAGGTCACAACTCCCTCCCAGACCTCTCCCCCAGGCCATAATCCTCTCCTGCACCCATAACCCCTCCTGAACCCCATTTCTCTGCCCCACATCACCACCCAAACCCTCTGAACCCCCTTTCCTCCCAGGTCAAAACTCCCTCCCAGATCCTGCACCCCCTCTTACACCCTCCCCCAGGCCAGAATTCTCTCCTGCACCCATAATAACCCCTCCTGGACCATGTCCCAGATTATAATCCCTTCCTTCACCAAACTCCCTCTCAGACCCCACACTCCCTCCTGCACCCTAGTTCTCTATCCCAAGCTCTCTTCTACACCCCATCTGGTTGTCCCAGACCCCATGGCCCCTCTGCAGAAGTGTGGTCTGTGACTACTTACCAAAACCTTGGAGTGGCCCCCCCATTAAAAATTATTGCCTACCCCTAAACTATTATAATTCTTTGAGATCAGAAAGCATGTGGACAAGGGGAATCCAGTGGAAATAGCGTACATAGATTTTCAGAAAGCCCTTTGACAAGGTCCTTCACCAAAGGCTTTTAAGCAAAGTAAACTGTCATGGGTTAACAGGGAAGGTCCTCTAATGGATCAGTAACTGCTTAAAAGATAGCAAACAAAGGATAGAAATAAATGGCCAGTTTCTAGAATGGAGAGGGGTAAAATAGCAGTGCCCTGCAAATGAAATTCACTGTTGATAAATGCAAAGTAATGCACATTGAAAAACATAATCCCAATCATACATATAAAATGATGGGGTCTAAATTAGTTGTTACCGCTCAAGAAATTACTAAGGGGGAGGGAGGTATATAAAATCATGACTCATGTGAAGAAAGTAAATAAGAAAGCACAAGGACTAGGGATCACCAAATGAAATTAACAAGCAGCAGGTTTAAAACAAAAAGTATTTTTTGCATAGAACACACAGTCAACCTGAGGAACTCTTTGCCATATGATATGAAAGCCAAGCCTATAAAAGGGATACAATAAAGTTCCCAGAGGACACGTCCATCAGTGACTATTAGCCAAAAGGGGGAGGGATGGTGTCCCTAACCTCTGTTTGCCAGAAGCTGGCAATGGGCAACAAGGAATGGATCACTTGATTACCTGCTCTGTTCATTCCCTCTCAATCACCTGACATTGGCCGTTCTCGGTCAGACCAAAGATCTGTCTAGCGCAGTATCTTGTCTTCTGACAGTGGCCATTCTTACATTCTTATGACTATGTTGTGACACATAATTAAGCCTATGTAATTCTGCTACCTATATAGCTCTATAGAAACAGCAACTCTTCACTTCTGAAATGCAACCATCTCTGGAGTGGGGATGTTAAATTTTGATTAATCAGCTAATCGAGTAGTCAATGGAATTGGAATTGGCTACAAACTCAGGAGGACTCCACCACTAAAGTCAGAGAAACACCATGTGAGTTTAGGAGGCTGCCCGCATGTAACCAATTGCAGGATCTTGCCCTGAAAACTAAATCATGGTTTAATAGTGAATTTCCATTGACTACTCAATTAGTCGATAAGGGGGGCACTCACTATCCCACTGCGCCTCTCTTGTACATTTCAAATGGAGAGAGGCAGTGGGTTCCTTTGACTCTCTCCCTCAAACATTTAAGGGAGAGAGGCAGCGGGGACCCAGTTTACTACGTCTGTCCCAGGTGTCTGACTGGTGGTCTTACCCACATGCTGACAGTCTAAGTGATTACTATATTTGGGATCAGAAAGGAATTTCCTCCCTGGTCAGATTGGACAAAACCCTAAGCTTCCCTCCCCCTGCATCAAGGGGGCATGGGTCACTTTCAGTTTAAACCAGTGTAAATAGTGGACACTCTGTAACTTGACATCTTTTAATTATGATTTGAGGACTTCATTAATTCAGCCAGAAGTTACAGACCTATGACAGAAGTGGGTAGGTAAAGATTTGTGGCATGCAAAATGCAGGAGGACAAACTAGATGATCCCTCCTGACCTTAAATTCTATGTCCCTTGAGATATTTCCCTTCTACAAATTTGCAAATCTGCAGCACAGACTTGTGCTAGTATATATGAACAAGCAAAAGTGAGTCGAAACTGACTAAATAAGAAAATGAAAGCTAATCTTTAGTATCCAAGTTCAATGGCATCCTAAAAGAAATGAAACACCTTAAATGGTGAATGATAACCATTGTGCTTTGTTTAACACATTCTCTAATCTTCAGCCCCAATATTGAAACAAACTCAGGAGGACTCCACCACTAAAGTCAGAGAAACACCATGTGAGTTTAGGAGGCTGCCCGCATGTAACCAATTGCAGGATCTTGCCCTGAAAACTAAATCATGGTTTAATAGTGATATTTAGCATCCTTCATGTTTATGATTTTTGTGTTCTTAAAAGCATTTCAATCATTTTGTCAACTCTTCAGCAAGATGGGGTTTGTTCAGCACTTAGTAACTGTCTGGAAGAAAACTGCTTATCTTGGATATTAATTCTTTAACAGGTTATTAGCAGCCAGTCAGATATTTTTATTAACTATATTAATTTTATGGTAGTGCGCTTTGAATTTTTCGAGTAAGAAATGGATTTTAAATTTAGGTCAGTTATTTTAAACTAATCTACTTAAGCATATCATCTTTAGAGTGAGCAGGCAGGCAGTTTACTTCTTGCAATAGTGATTGCCCAATTACATATTGACCACTTCTGAGCTACAAACAGAAACAAGTAGCAGTGGTAGCACTGAACTGAAGTTTAGGCATGAAGGACAAATAAACCCTTGCCAGTTAAAGATAATTTTGCAGCTAACACAGAAGACAACGACACGGAAATCATTACTATACCCTGGTTGTGTGCCAGGGATTCTGCAGTTTCATGGGGCCCCACAGAGTTCTGCATGCGCTGAACCCGAGAGTCCCTGGAGCCGCGTCCCCACCAGGGCCGTTTCCGCCTCTGTTTGTAGAGCACATACAAGAATCCGATCCCTGCAGCTGCTCCCAGCACCAACCCAAGCCCCGCACGGGACACCCGCAGTTTGGACATGATGTGCCTGAAAAAAGCAGAGAGGATACAAGTCACATGAACGCGTCTCTGCCTTCCCCCACTTCAGCACCACGGAGGGCAGTCAGGCGAGCCCCCTCCACGCCAGCCTCCCTCCGCGGGGCGGGGACAAGGCTCGAGCCCGAAGCCTCTCGGCCCAGCCCTCACCCGGGCAGCTGAGCGAGCAGCCCCCGAGTCCCGGCGCGTCCGACGCTGCCGAGGGGCCGGGTGGGAAGGAGCGCGCCTCGGCTCCCCCGCCTCCCACCGGGCCGGGGCTCTCACGGCCGCTCTAGGGCCGGGCTCTCACCCACGCACGCGCCGCCCCAGCGGCCGAGGACGCAGCTAAGGTTCGGCCGCTTATCGCCCGGGCCAGACCGCGGGGCGCTCAGAGCTACTCACAACGCCATGCCCCGCGCGGCAGCACGCGCCCCTCACCCGGCCCGAGAGCCACCCTACCGCCGGCGCATAGAGATGACGTAAGGAGAACCCCACCCCCCTTCCTGCCCTTAGCAACGCCCAAAGTACTGGCGGTGGGACGATGTCATCAGCCCCCCCACGCCCAATGCTGGGCCGCAGCGGGCGCGAAGCGCGACTAGAGTCCGGAGCGCGTTCTCTGCCCTTGGGCCAAGGACACGTGCTCCGAGGAGCCACTGAACGCGGGTCAAGGTGTATGGCGGGGCGGGGCTCGAAGTGACGCTCCGAGGGTTGCTAGGCTGCCCTGTGAGCTCATTGCCCAGCCCGCTGCTGCATCCCGCTTTGCACCTTTACGGGCCAGCCTCTGTCCCCCGGGCTCACGCGCAGCCTCCGGGCGTCACCTGGTGCTGTGCTGGGCCTCGTTGACCTCACTACCCCTGCAAGTGCGGGAGCTAGCTGCTGGGTTCCTTCAGCGGGGGCACCTGTCATTAGGTGGGTGCTGGGCGGGTTTGAGTAGCCAAGGAGTCAGGGCACCTGGAAGAAAAACAAAATAAATGAGTGTCAGGAGGAGCTGTAGGGAAGAGCCGTTCTGAGCGGTTGTGGTGCCTCGATGCCCCTTCTAGCAGCCTCTAGCCTTCAACCTCCCATGAACCCTTTTGACTGGGGCTCTGGCCCTGTAGCTGATTTACACACATGTAGGCTATGTCCACACTGTACACTTATTTGGAAATAACTCATTTCAAAATAACAGTACATGTCTACACAACAAGCCGGTTATTTCAAAATAATTTTGAAATAACAGGCTTCTTACTCCAACTTCTGTAACCCTCCTTTTACAAAGAGTAAGGGAAGCCAAAGGGAGAGTGTTCCTCTTTCAACTTCCTGATGAATGGACAGTGACAAAAGCCAAGTTCAGCTACTTTGGACTTCAGCCAAGCAATTAACATAGCTGAAGTTGCTTTGTCTTGCAGTGTAGACGTGCCCAAAGGTATTTAAGCTCCTAACATCCAGCTGATTCCATGGAAAGCAGGCACCTAATTACCTGTGAGAATCTGGGCCCTAGAGCCCAGGGGAATTTCAGGTCTGCTAATTCAACTGTTCTGTAGTGTCAATGATGAGGTCCAAAGTATGAAGCCCCCAGAACACCAGGCCCTACGTGGCTTCACAGCCGAGTGTCCAACCCTCTTTGTTGTAGAGACAACTGACAAAAACAAGTGGAACACTGTTTTTTCCCCAAGCAAGAAGACCCTTTAATAATTTCATTTTGTAGTGATCGTTAAGGTGACATGTGGACTGCTAATGGCTTTATTGGTTATGTCACAGAGCCAGAGAGGACCCAAGATTTCAAAACCTCCTCTAATACAAGTTTGGAACATTCAGACACACAGCTTACTGTTCATCTAAGTTAAATTCCTCTTCCTTAAAACAACTTTTGGCTTTCCACTGTATTCAGGGGATATTGGGTAAAGAAAAAAAAGATGCTTCTTGAAGCTCTGAGCTGTCCCACTATCTTGTGCTGGAATCTGCTCTTCGCCTTTCAGACTGCACTTGTGACGAAGTTTTTGGTGAATGCTCTCTCGTAATACGTATTCCAATAAAACCCTGACATTGAATACAATGAGGGCATTCCATTTCCTCAGACTCTAATTATTATTTGCAGTTTTGTTGTTATCAGAAAAGCAATAACAGGCTCAAGGCTGCATGCGTTTCAATTCATATCCCCAACTATATTAAAGATGATATCTGAGTATCATGCCACAGCTTTGATTGTAACTCTGTTTTCTTGTGCTGCAGCCACCAGCCTTTTTGAAAGAAATAAAAACTGTCATCTTGAAAGAAACAAACTATTAATTTAGTAGATGCTTCCTCAACCCCTTTGTTCTTTCCCTTTAACTCCTTACTCCAATGGAAAGCTGCCTTATTTTGGTAGTTGGGGTATACTGAATCATAGAGCCAGAAATTGTATCATCCATTCCATCTCTCTGCCACTGCATAACTCCCCTACTATATACTATACACAGGGGCAACATCTACACTGCAGAACTTTTTGCGGAAGACATCATCCACGCTGCCATGTGCTTTTGCGCAAGATGTGCTTTTGCGAAAGAGAGCATCCACACTGCCATGGACGCTCTTGCGCAAGAAACCCCTGTTGTCCTTCCACAAAATGGCTGTTTTTGCGCAAAAACTGTGCAGTGTAGACGTAGCCTTATAATGTCCTGTGCAGTCTAGTTTTAAAAGCATCTAAGTAATGAGGACTCTACCTCATCTAAGCAATGAAGCCTCTACCAATTCGCTTGGAAGACTATTCTGAAGTTTATTAGATCTCACTATCAGGAAGATTGTTTTTTTTCCTGAAATACATCTTTGTTTCACACAAAATATTTCTCCCTTCTTGGTATTTACATTCTTCAAATATATGTAGACTTATTGTATACCCCATCACATATCCCTTTTGTCAGTGTTAAATAATTAGCCTAATGCAGCTCAGAACAATATACAAATATTTGAAGGTAAGCCTCAAGTAAGGAGCATGATTTTGTGGAAATCATATATATAATACACACACACTTTTAATCTTTCTACGTAAGTCATCCCTTCAGTTCTCATTTTCTAAGCTCTTTCCAGTTTCTGAAGTCCTTCCTGGTAATGTGATGCTCCATACATGCAAACAGTTTATCAGATACTGTCTCACCAGAGCTATGTAGACAGGGACTGCGACCAACCCGTTCAATGACCTACTAATTTTGTGAATAAATACCCACTACTTAAACCAGCCCTGAAGCTGAGAAATTCTTAGAAAATTGCATATTCAAGACTAAAGAAAAATTACAGTGATTCATTTAATACTTTAGACAACTAATAAATTACTAAAAGATATATTGAACAAAAAATGTGCAAACATTTTTATAAATACATGCCGCTTTTTCATCTCATTTTGAAGAGTTTGTGGATTCGTTTCTGGAAAATAAAGTCATACTTCACGATTACCTAAAGATACCAAATTTTGCATAAACAATCCTGCCACTTATCTGAATGCACCATTTTTTACACTGGAATATGCTGAGTGAAAGGCTTAAATAATTATTTTTGTTTTCATTGGAAAAAAAGTCTGACATGATTAGAGTTCATAAAAATATTTGCTAACAAAATTAAAATCACTTATTCAACTGTCATTTTAGTTAGTGCAAAGAAAATGTTTATTGTTTAAGCTAGATAATTTCATGGAGGTTAGGTCCATAAAAGGCTATTAGCCAGGGGATAAAATGGTGTCCTTGGCCTCTGTTTGACAGAGGCTGGAGAGGGATGGCAGGAGACAAATCGCTTGATCATTGTCTTCGGTCCACCCCCTCTGGGGCACCTGGTGCTGGCCACTGTCGGCAGACAGGATACTGGGCTAGATGGACCTTTGGTCTGACCCGGTACGGCCGTTCTTATGTTCTTATGTTGTTAGAAATCACAAAATAATTGAAATTAGAGAAAAAGTAGTGGAACCTTTTCAAGTTTCTGATTCAAATTTAGATGTATGGTAATTATTCAATAAAATGAATAACGTTTGAAGTTGAAATCGTACATATTTTAAAATGTTTTTACGTCCCTTTTGCAAGCACATTAATAAAAAATTCTATTACATATTTTTAATTTCTTGAATTTTCCTATAAGTGTAATCTATGCAAAATGATTGCCTGCTCAACGATGGGCCTCACCTGCTAGTTATCTATACATTGGGCAGATTGTCTCTCAGTAAGCAGCCCCAGTCTGATGATACAGAGTAGCATACAAAGAATGTAGCTCCTGTCGGAAAGTGTGGGGAATAAGGCAATGTTCAAAATTGTAAAATAAGGGCTGTATTTTTTTAAATACATATAGATTAATTACAATATTAATGAACAATATTAGAATAAGAATTTCTAACATCTGAAAATCCTGTTTCCATGCAATCTAACAGATTTCCATTTCCCATGTTCTACTCTCTATCTTCAGATGGTAGCTTGTTGTTTTTAAGCAATTAATTAAAATTATGTTTAAAATACTTTAATAAACGTGATTTACTCTTTGTAATCAGCTGCTGTAATTAGAACATCTGATAATATTGTACAGTGCAACTTGCCTTTAAGCAGCAAAAGTCAGATTCAAAGCCACCCTTACTGTAAGTTGTTACCCTACATCCAATTAGTAATATTGCAGACAAGGAATTAAAGTGGGTGCTACTGAAAGAAGAAAGCATTATTTAGAGAAAGCTGCAGCAGCTAGAATTAAAAAAAAAAAAAAAAAAAGAATCTATTTATATTCCACTTGCTTCTTGCAGATCACAGCTTTGTTGTTCATAATACAACAGAGCCAAATAACCTTTATCTGCCTTTTACATTAATTACATGGAAAAACCCAAACCCAAACAGTGGGCCCTATTTCTATCCTAGGTACTCCAGGCAGTTCTATGTCTGACAACAACTAAGTGGCTTTGAAGCTAGTGTCAAATGGGAACACCAGTGAGTTTATTTCTGGTAATGAACAGTACTCCTGAGATATACTACACTCAGATTTACAGCTAATTCTCACACTACCAGTGTGCAGAGAACTTGGACTCCCTCACAGATTTAGGGTCTGAACAGGAAACTAAATATGAAAATACAGCATGCAATTCTTTTTTTTTTTTTTTTTTATTAAGACAATTACATGAGCCAAGATGACTAGTTAGAACTTGGCAGCCTGCCAGGCAATAAGAATCCTTGCCCAGTTTTTTATGATTATGTGTTAAAGATCTGGGCTTGAAAGCTGGATGTGGATTTCAAATT
The DNA here is from genome assembly GCA_019425775.1 of Rafetus swinhoei. Lineage (NCBI taxonomy): Eukaryota > Metazoa > Chordata > Testudines > Trionychidae > Rafetus > Rafetus swinhoei. The sequence continues at coordinate 73,015,168 of CM033446.1, read as the reverse complement.
TCTATTACATTCTGCAGCTGTGAGCTAATATTGGAGAGAGGTCACCAGAAGACAAGGCAAGCCATAGACACTGCCATATCAAGATCATCGGAGATGTGCATGTTGAAGCTCCTGCAGATATTAAAGAAGGTTAGTGCCAGGTATAGAGCACCCTTCAAACAGAAAGATTCCCCTAAAACACAGACAGCCTTGCAGAAATCAACAATCTGTAAAGTAAGGGGGCCCGGGGCAACCCCCATCCTACCACAGTCCCCCCCCCCCAGCTCTTCCCACACCCCTGCCCCACATCTTTTTGCCCCTGCTCCACCCTCTCCCAGCCCCATTGCACCTCTTCCCCAAACAACACAACCCAGGGGATAACTGGGGGGGAGGGGGCATATGTGGGATAGCAGCAAGGGTCAGGCCACCACACTCACTGCCGTGGCTGAAGTCACGGGGAAACAAAGCAATCCAGCAGCTAGTTCCGCTCCACCATCATCTCCCAGCTAGGTCACACTGCTTTACTGTGGCGGCAGAAAGCAGAGTGACTTGGCCTCAGCCCTCTCTGCTCTCCCAAGTGACATGAGCTTGGGGGAGCAGAGCACAAGCTTCCCATCACTGCAGTGAAGCAGAGCGACCTGCCTGGGAGATGGTGGTGGAACAGGCTGTTGGGTCACTCTGCTTCCTGTGATTCCAGCTACCCTTGCAAGTGAGGGGTCCTGGCCCCTGTTGCCACTCCATACCAGGTGCGCGCCCCCCCCGCCCCCCAGGTAATCCCTGAAGCTGCCCTGGACCTCGCAGACTAACTTCAATATAGGGGACCATCCCGTCTATAGGAAGGTTGGGGTGGCTGCTGTGGGGGATCCCAAAGCTCAGAGCCTGGTGCAGCCACCACAAACTGTCCTATGAACGGGCCAGCTCTGGATATTGGGATCACTGACATGGGCCAGAAATGCAGCCACCTGTGAGGGAGAATGTGGTAGCCATGGTAACCAGTGACATGACAAACACTTGAGAGTGCAGCACAGAGTAACTACCCCAGTAGGAATTGCAGTGGGAATGATGGAAGGACAAAACCTTGTCTAACGAATCTTAGGTAATTATATGGCCCCTATTGTTAGGATATCTGAGTACGTAGGGAAGTGCTACTATCCCCATCTTACAGATGGGGGCACAGAGAGGTTAAGTGATTTGCCCAAGGTGACATAGTAAGAAGGTTGTGGCAGAACAGCAAATGGAAACCTGTTCTCCAGAGTTCCAGGTTAGTTCCTCAATCCCTGGGCCATCCCTTCCTCTGGCTTCTCTCCAGACTACATGATACTACTGACTAAGTCAGAACGTGGCCAAGGTTTAACATCCCTACTCTTGCAAAGAGGATCCTGAGATTGTTCATGACTGCAAGTGATCAAGACTTCCGTTTAAAATGTCATCCAAACATAGTACTTCCAGCAGCAGTGTACTGTTCCCCAACCTCCTGCTAGAAGACTGGTTGCGCACATTTACTCAAGCATATCCTTATGTCCCATTGACTTGTACTTAAGTACTGTTCTGAATCAAGACCTCAATTGCAAGAGAGATGTGCTTAAAATAAAGCCATATATTTGCATAGCTACTTACCTCTGTGTCTTCTTCTCTAACCAATTAATCTAACCCCGGGATACTTGTCTGCTGAGTTTGGCGGTTCTATATATTACTGCCCTAAGCTAATTTCATCTGCACCATGGGAAAAAAGCCTATCCTATGCCAACCTCTCCTACTGACTTCATTTGTTTCCCATGTGTCATTTCATCTCCCTCACCCTCCAAGCAGAATTTTACAATGATTCATCTGAGCATGAATTGTTGGAGTAGAGCAGAAACCAATTGGATCAAATTAAAACCAGGTTTAACATTTGCATAAGTGGGATTACACCCAGGGTGAATTTGGTCTATTGATTTAACACACTCAGGATTGATTGTTTAGTAAAACAGCAGTGTTGTCTCAAGTCGTCATTGTCAAGTCCAAGTCGAGTCTCAAGTCACTACCGTTCAAGTCTCAAGTCGAGTCCCTAAAGTCACTTTCGAGTCAAGTCCCAAGTCGAGTCTCAAGTCTTAATTTAAAAAATGTCAAGTCACTTTTGTAAAGCCATCAATATCGGCATTTTCGGACAATTTTTTCACCAAGTCGATTTAACAAAATTAGCACATCTCAAGTCAAGTCTCAAGTCACAAACAACGAACCCGACTCGAGTCTCAAGTCGAGTCACCTAAGCGACTTAAGTCGGACTCAAGTTCAAGTCATGGGACTTGAGTCAACAACTCTGTAAAACAGTTTACATTTAAACATCAGAAAGACTAAACCACTGACTCTGGTGTTTAACTAACATTTGCTTAATTAATTTTAGCTGAAAATTCCAAAGTTTACAAAACTAGTAAATGGAAACCCTCAGCAACCCTTTGAGGTGGGTAAATATTAGCTTCATGGTTTTTAAACAGAAACACAGAGATGGGGTGACTTACCTCAAGCAATATGATGAGACACTAACAGTTAGAAGTCGAACCTAGGTGTCCTGGCTCTTAGCCTACATTCTAATCATCTTCTTAAATCAATTAACAATAAATAATAATAGTATTTTTTAAACATACACAATCACTCTTGGAAAATGGGATTAGCTCCAAAAGTGTTGTGGTTTCTTTTTAATATAGAATCACTTCCAGAAATAAAAGACTTTTAAATTTGTTCTGTAAATTTCCATTTGAATTGTCAGTGTTGGATTAGGATGGACTTGACAAAGCTTAGAACAACCAGGGATTTAGCTCAGTAGAACATGCTGATTTCAGTGTCCTGAATACAAAGCTGTGTTAAGTTGTATTCTTCTTTCACTGCTAGAGGGGAAAATAACATACCCCCTCTCTCGTGGAGTAGTGCACAGTTCATCCCTTAGGTTCTGATTTGATTTAATCCCCTTGCCATAGGACATGACAAAGTAACATCTCAGCCAATGACATAAAAGTACTTGCAGAAGCTACAGTGAAGCTACGCAAAAACGGTTTCTCTCAAATCTCTTACAGCTCCCTATCACATTGCAGGGTAAAACACTAAATAAGCAAGCAACGAAAATTCATTTTAGAGCATTTTGATAAAGAATATTAAGAAAAATCTGTGCAGAACATTGGCTCTTTCCATCTCTTGGTTTTCACTCAGTGAAGTTTTACCGGGAAGGATCTGAAAGGGTTGTTTTCTGTCTCGAGTAGCAAAAACCAAATGTTTTTGTGGACTGTTATTAAAGAGAGACCCCTGCAAAGTCTGGAAGGACTATATACCTCCATGTTTCAGGCTAAAAGCCAAGCCTCTAAGGACTGTCTACATTTGGGGGGGGTCAACGAGAGTTCCAGACTCCCAGCTCAAGGAGACATACTGATACTAGCTCTCATGAGCTAGTGTGCTAAAAATCTAGCTGCAATAACAAGTCCTCACAGAGGTCCAAGCCACTTCCAGCTTTTGAGGCCTCCAGCAATAATAAAAATAAAAAATATTTTGTTTTCATGGATCAATAAGGCATCAAAAAAGAGACATAATTTGATTTTTTTTATTTAACAAATGCTTTTCTAACCTTGTTCATATCTCTTATTTGCTTAAATTTGGAGCTCTAAGCAGAGAGCGCGTGTCACATTTTGATACAGGAGGGATGCGCATAAAAACAAGTTGCAAAACTTATCAAATGCCATACAACTAACAAGTGTCTACATTTGAGGCCCCCTTTGAGCTTGAGGCCCATGCCAAATAGCCCTCTTGGCTCCCCTCCCCCTAGTCCTGGATGTAGCTGCCCACATACATACCCATACAAGACCCTAGCATATACTCTGCCACGACAGCATAAGCAGTGAGATACCCGTCCTAGACTGTAGGTAAGTACTCCAGGCCACTAGCCCATCCCACTGCTCATGCTGCTGCAGCTACACTATACTTTTAGCATGCTAGTAGAAATCGTACTCCCAGCTTGAAGTGTAGACCTACCCTTGACTGAAAGGACTAGAGAGAAATTTCCCCTGTGGGGAGGTTATTAATAATTGCCCACTTTGGGGCTCTTCTTTTTTCAGAAGCAGCTGAAACTAACAAATATTGGAAACAGACTCTGCACTAATTGAATCACTGGTCTTACTTAGTATGGTAACTCCTGGAGCTGTGTGTCAGATTTGCCTTTTTATGACATTCTTACCAATGGCGTAAAGGCTGAATGCAGTCGCACAGGACATGTTCATTTTTAGGGATTTTACTTACTGAATTTTGATCTCTTCATCCAATCCCTCTTCATCCATCCAGATTTAAGATGCCGTCTTCTTCTAGAGCCAACATCAATGATCTTGGAGGAGTTATCCAGCAGTCAGTGATATGGTGGAAAATGTACAACTTTCTACTCTCAGAAAGCAGATACATAATTTGTGTGATGCTCCGTCTGGTTAGATACGGTCTGGAGTAGTGAACTGAGCACAGGAGAGAAGGCTAGGGATTCCTGAGCTCTCCTTTTGTCTCTAACTGCCTTGTTACACAATCTTGGGCAGTCACATCAATCCTCTGTGGCTCAGTCTCTCCCTCAGTAAAGCAGAGATATTACTACTTACCTCCCTTTCCAGGGTGCAGTGAGGAACCATTACTGCTTATACAAGTCTCTGAACATATAAAATACTACTCTGATAGTCAACCGCAGTGTGATACCACAGAAAATCTGCATTCTGTTAACACCTTTGCTCATCATGCCTCTGGGAAACACTGCAACTCAAGAGCTATATTCAACCCACTGGCATAAGGGGATTACTTTGCAATACTCCGCACTAGTGGGACCATTCACCCTTCCAGGAGGGCAAAAAAACCCATGGGTAATAGTTATACTCATGGGCTATGTCTACACTGCAGGCTTCTTGCGCAAGAACTGTTTTGCATAAGAGTTCTTGTGCAAAAGGTCTTGCGCAAGAGCACATCCACACTGCCTTGTGCTTCTGTGCAAGAGATATGCTATTGTGCAAGAGCATCCACGACAGTGTGGACGCTCTCTTGCACAAGAAAGTTCAGATGGCCATTTAAGCAATAGGGTTTCTTGCGCAAGAAACCACTGTTGTCCGTTCACACTGCCTTCTTGCTCAAGAGCTCTTGCTCAAGAGAACTTATTCCTCGTGGGGAGAGGAATAACTCTTGAGCAAGAAGCCCTTTTTTCTGATGCTTTACTGTAAATTTACTTGTGCAAGAATGCACATGCAGTGTAGATGCTCCACAAGTTTTTGCGCAAGAACAGCTGTTCTTGCGCAAAAAAGCCTGCAGACGTAGCCTTATTGTGTCTCCTGATAGTCTCGCTTATACTCACTCCTTAGCCCAGGGCTACTGAACTGTGGAAGCCCCCGGGGCCACAACGATACTCAGAGCATATGCTGAGGGCCGTAACTTAAGTGTGGTTGCATATTTATGCTTCTTTCACACTGACGGGCATGAATACAAAGATTAAGGCAAGACTACACAACACGCAGGCCCCATTTAAGTCAGTTCTGCTGATATTAATAAAATGCAATATTTACCCAATTTCCACCCATATGACAGCACTTTTAATGAGCAATGACAGTCCAGGAATTTAACTACTAAAATGCAAATCAACAGAAGACCATTATATTGACTTGCTGTTGTGGAGCATGTTCCCAGTGGAAGCCATGTTCAAAGGATCCCACCCACAGGCCACGTGTGGAGCCCCACGTAAACCCAAACCGCACCATGGACCGCAAACAAATGGACCACGGGCTGTGTGTTGAGTAGCCCTGCCTTAGGCAGCAATACCTACTTCTAAAGTTGCATTGGGTACAATACATTCCACACACACACACCCAGCTTCTTTGCTATGGGGATCATGATTTTCTGACTTGCAGACAGGCAAGTATTATAGCTTCACTTTCTGCTTTTTTTGCTTTCATTTTTCAGAGGATCCCTGCAGGTAAGCTCTGCAGGGGCTGGCAGCAGGAGGCACTTTTTTGAACAACTCCCAAGGCTAGAGCTAGTCAGGTGTTTTTGAGTTCAGGTTTAATTCCTCCTTTAGAAGTAGTCTTCCTGCCTAGTTTGGAGCCAAGAGAGGGAAGGTCCTGTTACAGACATGTTAATGCTGCTCCTAGAGTTAGATGGGACGATATCCCCAGTCTGGGCAGGTAGATATCTGCACCAAGTGCAGATATCTGCAGCCTACTGTTGGTGGGTTTTTTTTCCTGGTTCCCTTCGGTGGATGCAAATAAAAAGGGGGAAGTAAAATTAAACCCAAAGCAGGGTCCCGCCCTCCCCTAGCTCCCTTTGTATCCAGGGCACGAGAGCCCTTCTGGGTTTCAATGCTTTCCATAGACTGACTCCCAACTACTCCTCTGGCCTGGCCTCCCCCCAACTCTCTGCTCTTAGGTCTTGTCCGCAGAGACCGTCTGCGCCCTTTGGAGATCCCCTCCTGTAAAGTGCCCCAGCTTGGCAGCAGCACGCTACGCACCCGCCTGGTAGTGGCTCGCTCAGGTGCGCTACGGGAGCCGCCTGCTTCCTCCGTAGCCAGGGCAGGGGATGAGCTCAGCAGCAGCGAGGGGGCCAAAGCGCCAGTTCCCGCGCTCAGGTGCGCGCGGCCCGCTCGGGCTCTCGGCTGCCCCGGCCGGGGGTGTGGCCGCGGCTGGCCAGGCTGTCACGTGTGGGGAGCTAAGCTGGGGCTGCGGGCAGAGCCAGGCGCAGAGCGGGAGCAGCCACCTTGGTGCCGGCGTGTCGCGGGGTAGGGGCCAGCCGGGATCATGCCCTACGTCCTCATCAGCACGCAGATCCGCATGGTGAGTGGGGGCGCGGGACCCTCTGTCTGCCCGTCCGTCCGCCTCTCCCGCAGGGGCCGTAGTTCCGCCTTCCTAGCGGGCACGCGAGCGCCTCTCCGCTGCTGGCTGAGCGGGATCCGGCCCCAGCTCTTCCTTCCCGCCCGCGCAGCCCAGCCCGCTGCAGTTCTCCCTGCCCGGGCGGGGGCTTACTGCCAAACACTGGCTGAGAGGCCCGGGAGCGACGTCCCTGGTTTGAATCATGGCTGCAGGGCGAGTTCTGGCTGCTCGCGGGTGTGTGGCCGGCAGGCTGCGCTGGGCGCCAGATGCACTCCGGCGGGACTCGCTCTGCCTCTCCTGAGCCTGCGTTTGTCCCCGGGAGCAGCTGCTTCTCATTAGCGCGCACGCCTGTTTCTGACACGCTGCCTGGCGGTGTGTTTCCAGGGCATGGCCTGGGGATGGCGGCGGGTATGACAGCCAGGCGTGGCGATTTGTTTCTGTTCGAATTTACAAGCAGCTGGTTGACACTTGATTTCCCCTCTCCCTTTTCTTGGGGGGCGATGTACTGCTGCCCAGCTGTGCAGGTAACTTAGTACTTTTGCAAACATCTGGGTGACAGTTGATTCCTTCCCCACCTCCAACTTAATTCCAAGGTGCCATTTATGGGGTGGTTGTCTAGCTGTACAGAGATTTTAGCGCATTTTAAAAACAGCGGGATGGCACCTGAATTGCCCTTGTGGTATTGAAATACTGCTGTTCTGCTTTAGCAGTAACTAGTGTTTTTGCAAGCACCTGGATGGCAGCTGCGGTGAGGAGTCCTGTGGCACCTTATAGACTAACCAAAGTGTTGGAGCATAAGCTTTCGTGGGCAAAGACCCACTTCGTCAGATGCATGTGACGAAGTGGGTCTTTGCCCACGAAAGCTTATGCTCCAACACTTTGGTTAGTCTATAAGGTGCCACAGGACTCCTCGCCGCTTTAGCAGATTCAGACTAACACGGCTACCCCTCTGATACTGGATGGCAGCTGATTCCCTTTTCACACACACCCTCCATTCCAGGAGTGCAGCATACAGCACTGTTGTCCAGCTGTGTAGGTACCTTAGTACAGGTGCAAACTGCTGGGTGACAGTTGACTTTCCACCCTCCCATAGAGTTGCTCACTTGTGCAGCTAATATAGTCATTCACTCCTCTCTTCGCTGTATTTTCCCTTCCTGAAGTAGATCCTTGCATGTGTTACCTGGTTGTGTTTTGATACTTGTACGGGCTAGATAAGTTCCCTCCCCTTTCTTAGGGTACATGGTTTACACTTATCTGTCTTGTACATAGCTGGATAACTCTCTCTGGGGACTGGCTGGGAATTAGAGAGAAAGAACCCCAACCTACTGTCCTCTCCCTCTCCTGCTTGTCTCATATAGGCATCATTTAGGGAATGTATATGCTAGACTGCTGTATCCTGAGTTAACTGGCAATCACCTACAAAAAGTCTAGTCTTGGCAAGCCCTTAGGGTTCTGAAAAAATATAGTCCATAGCTCAGCAGTAATTTACGGAGGGAAAGGGAAACTAGATGTAAGGGCCTGAGTCTGTCTGAGAAGAAATTGTCCTGCTATCCAACAAACCAGCACATCTGGCTGCCTTCAACATCAATTTTCAGCATCCCTTGCAAATTGTCCTATGTCTGTTCCTCTGCTCGATGGCCCTACCAAGGGAAATAGGAACTATGACTAGGTTATGCATACTGAATATGTAACAATACCACTGAAACCATGTTTAAATATGGTTACAGCACAGTGACTGGAAAGGAGTGTTTATCTGACAATTGTGTTCTGGGCATTCCAACTAGTCTATAGCTTACTTGTTCAATGTAGTCATGTACAGGACAAAAGAATTGGTTCACATAGTGCAGGAAACACCGTGGTTGCTAACAGAGCTTCATGTAGTGTTTGGATAAAGCCTAAACAACAGACAAAAGTTGTTTTTTCTTTGTTTTTTAAAGGGGAAGATTATAAATTTTGACTGAAGTTCGGAATAGGAGGACGTGGTTTTTGCAATAGGATGAATTTGACGGTGAGACAAACAAATTAGCCCATAGTCAGGAGTTCAGTATAAAATACAAACAGCATTGCAAGAACTGTTCCTGTTGCACACACTTTTGAAACTGTGTGTTTATATTGCATACAGTGAGAAAACATGATGGCATGTAATAGGGATGTGAATGGTTAACCGGTAAGCATCACCCTTACTGGGTGATGCTTACCCGTTATGGTTAACTGGTGGGCTGGAGCAAGCCCCCATCTGCTGTGAGCAGGGGTTGCTTTAGCCCTGTGGGGGCCCATTGTTGACATGAGGCTCTCTAACCTGGCCAGAGCAGCCCCTGTCTGCAGTGTGTGGGGGGCCACTCTAGCCCATCTGCCTCAGTTTAGTTGGTTAACTGGTTAAACAGGGTGTTTAACCAGTTAACTGATTAACCAGGATGTTGCGTCCCTAGCATATAATGCAAGGGTGGGGAATCTAAGACCTGGGGGCCAGATGCAGCCCCTGGCTTGCCTGGATCCAGCCCCTGAGGCTCGGGGCTCGCTCCCCCCAGTATTGGGGAGTAGGGATGTAAAAAAGCAGTCGATTAGTCCACTACTCGCATTCTCTCCCCCCCCCCCCGCCTCCTCTATATCAGAGGCAGCAAGGTTGTGTGGGGAAGCAGGAGCCAGTGCTGGGGGGAGCCAGCTTAAAAGCCAGTTCCCCCAAGCACTGTCTCCATGGTGCCACTCCCGCCCCTCCCCGTGCTGCTGCTGCCTCTATTCTGCGTGCCCAGCTATTACTACATTTAAACTGCAGAGTCGCAGAGGGAGTAGCTCCTTCTGAGCACCTTCCCCTTATTGACAGATTGTATCACAATCACCCAGCTACCCACCTCTTAACATCCTTAATGGGGAGCCCATGCTGGTGAGGGGTGTTTTTGTTTTGTTTTGTTGTGTTTCTCACTTGTGTGCATCCCCTGACTGATTTTTCTGTAGGTCAGTAGCCTCTGACGCGAAAAAGGTTCCCTACCCCTGATATAATGGAAAAAAGGCTTTCCTATTTACTGTAATGGGGTAGATGCTTTGACCCTTCACAGGTTAAAAAGCCACACACCGTCTCATCTTGTTTATAATTGGATATAATACTTGCTATTTCCAAGCTTTTAGAAGTTTTATTGGTACAGATTTTCATATCTCTGTGTCTGCGTGGCCAGGTTGCCTTAGTTACCACAGATAAGCTTTGGATGGGAAGAAACTGAGTGTGTTCAGTTCCACATTTCATAAATCTTCGGAGCTAGTTACAAATACGGCCCCAGTCCTACATTTGGACTGCTGAGGTCAACTCCTGTCCTCTCTTAGAAATCCACTGGAATTGATGGGCCTCTGCATGGTACAGAGGTCCACACTGGTAGATCCAGTTGCAGGATTGGGTCCTTTGATATGTTACTGGAGATTTTGGGATCTCAGCTCTAGCAAATGTCATAGAGCTTAAAATTGTCATTGGACTACAAGTGAAACACCAACTGAAATTAGAAATGGGCTAATGTAAATTTTTTTTTAATCCCTGGTTTCATCTGATCCACATTGGTAATGGCCAGAAGAAGTGGTGCGTAGCTGCCTTTCTGATGCCAGATTTTTGGTTTTTGTGCAATAGCTTTTTGGAAGCTGCTCTGTGGTTTGGAATGTTGGAAAGTAAGTCCAGCTGAGATGCTGGCCGGAATGTAGGAGAGGGACTCAAAATAATGGATACTTTAAACATGTAGTGTATCCCGTGGTTGCAAGATTAAAGGAATGTGTGCCATGGATAGCATGACTCTGTGTCACACAACTCTAAAATATGTGTTTGATTAGTTTTGTAAAGATTAGAGAACAGAACAGTTAGTAAATTGCTTTAAGTACTATCTAGTGCTAGAGGTGTGCTCTTATTATAGAGACTGTTGTTTTAAGGAACATGCGTTGTCTGAGTTGCTGTGTTAATGGATGAGCCCCTTGGGGCAGAGGACTGACCTATTAATAACCCTCCCTATCAGAGGTTACATTAGCTTAGCTCATTGTGCTGGGCTCTGTTCCCATAGTTGTATCGAAGTCATGCTGCCATGATGCAGGGCTTAGCTGTCTCTACCGTCTGGTAATTTCACTGCTAATGCAGTAATAGATCAATGTGCACTGCTTTGGGTTGTTAGTTTTGTTAGCTTCTGTAACACAGGCTCACATAACTGTGCCCTTGCCCACCGTCACCCTGAGCCTGTGTTCCAGGAACAGTCCACGTGTGATGTATCCCTAAAGTTAGTTCATGGAAAACAATGCAAGGTCTCTAGGCTATGTTCCTTTCCTGTTCACAGGCCTTGCTATTTCCTCAGCATAACCCTCTCTTTTCTGTCACTGAGGCCACATCTAAACTTAAAACTTGCCAGTGTAGTCATAGAGATGTGTGGGTTTTTTTAACAATACTTTTAAATCCTAGACTAACCATTGTTATACTGGCAAACAAGTGCTTTTGGCACTATAGCTTGTTCCATTCAGACCCACAGGCATAAGTGTTAGCAGCCAAAGCACTCCTGTGCCAGTTATACCAGGAGGGTGGGCTCGTATAGCTATATCAATATATCTTTTCTAGTGTAGACTAGATACAGGAAACAGCTCCTCCCCTTACTGAAGTCAACGGGAAAATGGAAATTGCCATGGCTTTAGTAGGAGCAAGGTCAGACCCTGAGTCTGTACTTCTAGACCAATGGTCACCAGCCAGTAGAGTGGGATCTACTGGTAGATCCTGGAGCTTCTGACAGTTGATCCTGACTGATTTGGCTGGGAGGCTATCAAGTAGCCATACTTTAGCTGCCCCTCTCCCCACTGCCTTATTGCTGCTGCCCTCTGTCTTGGAGCTCCCTGGGAGCCTCCTGCTTGCTGTGTGGGTGGAGGGGCACTGATGTCAAGGTGTCCCTCTCCTGTCCTCCCTACTCCATCTCCACGGGAGGGGGGGCGGGTCGAGGGAGGTGTATTGGAACAATTTGTATAGCGAGTGTGCTGAGAGGCATTAAACCAGGCTCCAACCCCCTGGCCAAGGCTCAGCCCAGAATCCTTCCCACATTCTGAACCCCTTGGCCCAAGAACAGAGCCTGCACCTCAATCACCTTCCCCAGCCTGGTGAAAGTGTGAGAAGGAGAAGGGATGGAATGTCGAGTGAGCAGGGTGGAGCCACTGAGAAGAGGCTGGGCAGGAGGTGGGGCAAAGGTATTTGGGTTTGAGGTAGACCCTGGATTGTACTTGCATTCAAAAAGTGATATTGTGCTTAAAAAGTTTGGAGACCACTGGTTTAGGCAGTTTGAAGTTGTTTCATCCCCTCTGGACATATCCCTGGTTCTTCTGAAATTCCATTGATCTTCTGGGCACCACCATTTATCTCTCTTGTAAAACCAAAAAACGTATTTTCTTGCTCTTTCAAACTTGCTGGCTCCAGAGAAGACAACTGCCCGCTTTCCCATTCAGAGGGCCAGAACTGTAATTGACCCATAATGAGGAAGAGCAAAGATTTCCCCATTTGTTTGGCACAATAAAATCCTTTGACTCAATGCCAATTTTACCCTCTTGCTCTTCTTCACTAAGTCAAAGTAGTTAAATGTGTTTTTAACTATTGCATTTGGTGCCTATGGTCTGGTGGTAGTTGTATTGGGTTCTAGAATGAGTGGGAGAGAGCCCCCCCCCTTTTGGGGACAGCACCTATCTTACAGGCCCAGTTGTAGCAGTTGATAATGCTCTGTAAAATGGGATGAGGAGCTGAGATTACTAGATTCTCGTTCTGTGGTTGCACACACATCACACGTTTCTTCCATTTCTGTAAACATAGGGCCGTGGTGTATAAATATAGATTTTTGTGTTGGAAAAATAAAAAATTAGAATTTTTTTAAACTTAAATTGGTTTTTTGACTTTATTTAAATGTTTTTTTTAAATAAAATATTATTTAAAAAGAAATCTGAATTTAATATAAAATACATTAAATCTAAACTTATTATATCAATATTTACATAAAAGATAAATGTGTTGAATCCATGAACTTGTATCAGTAACCTTGAGTTAAAGATCATTTTTCTATATAAAGAACTGGGAAAAACATCCAGCTTTTGAGATCAAGCATCATAAGTATGGCACAATAGTTCACTCATGGTATTAGGGGCTTGTTTTTCATAATAAAAATAAATGTCATATGCTGTTTTTTGTGTTTAATTAAATTCCAGTTACCACACTAATGTAGTGTGGTTGGTGCAAATCATAAGCAAAAAGTTAATTATCTAGTAAAAACACAATATATCATTCACCATTTTCAACATACTAAAAATGTACCTAAATAGAATATGAAAATATTAAGCTGTATAATTGCTTATATAAATGTCTGTAGTTATAGTTTACACTCCAGGGTAGCAAAAAAGATGTAAGGAATCCAGTGTAAAGGCTCTATACGAAAGCTAATAAATCTATTACTGTAGTCTCTACAGTGCCAGTGGACTCCTCGTTTTCAATAAATCAACGTGAGATTTGGAGATTTTTAAGAGCGGGTTAGACAAACACCTGTCGGGGGTGGGCAAGATAATACTTGTCATGTGTTAAGTGCAGGGGACAGGACTAGATGACCTCTTGAGGTCCCTTCCAGTCCAACTGTTGTGTGTGTGGTTATACCAATCAATGAGAATGCACTTTTCTTTAGAAAATAACGGGTACAAATGGAATTTTATTAAAATCAGTTATGAAAATCAAGGATTTCCACTTCACTATTTAAATTCCTGATTTAAATTGCCTTGATTAGAATCAATCTGCCCTGAGTAGGATGATAATTGCCTACCTCACAAAATGTGAAGATTAAAAAAATAATGGCTGTAAAGCATTCTGAACTCTGTGGATGGAAGTGCTATGGACAGGCAGAGTATTCCGTGTTTGAGAGGCCTTGTTCTTACATCCTTCTCCCCCCTTACCTGTACTGTTGTTGTGTGTGGTCTTTAGCTCCGGTTAGCCCTGAAATTACTGTTGTGTGGGAGGACTCTGATACAAGAGTGTTGTTCCCAGACATAGTGAAAACACAGTTCATCCTTACCCTGTAGATGAGAGCTAATAGTTTTAACCATAATCAATACAGCCTGGTAACAGCCATGCAAAAGTCCAGAGCAATAGTATAATTCAGAACAAGGTAAAGCATGATTTGGTCTCATCCATGTTGTAAAACAGGCCTGTATTCTGATTGTGTCCAGGGCTACCATGTTTTAACCTTAACCCCCAGCCTTATACATTATAGTGTAATTAGAACCTTAGTTTTGGAAGTTCTCTGGGACAAAGAATGTTATGTAAAGTGGCATGTTTTGTAGCACTGTGCAAATGCTCTTTAATATAAGCAGTTGGGATGTACACTGCACAATATAAACACTCAGGTGACTTGCACCTCTGTCTTTCCACCTCCATCTCATTGGTTTTTCTTCACTTTAAAGGACACATGCCAATCCCTTTACATTTCATTAGTGTTTCTTTGTGCCTGATTATTCCCAGGCATGGTCACCAGCATCTTACTCTCATTTCATGAAACCACACTTGTCTGCTAGAGAATTCCGCTCTAGATTAAAGCATCTTTTGGAGCCTCATCAACACCTCTCCTTGTTTAGCCAGCAGAGGGCTCTGCTACCGAAATATGCCTAAGGATCACCCTCCCTTTGTGAGAGGAGGAGGCTTCTGTGTCCTGTAGGAAGTGCTTAAGTGGACAAACAAAATCAGTAGCCAAACACTATAATTGTGCTAAAGACTTGTGGAAGCCATATGTATTCTACAGCTAGTAGCCTGAGGGAATGTCAACACTGCAGTCAAATTCTCCTCTCCCCCCACACTGATCCTTGCCTTGCAGAACTCTTGCTAAGGGGCTGTTTAATTTAGGGATATAATAGTGTAGTCTGTGAATGCTATAGACTAAATGCATTCTACACACCCCGCCAGTAAATTTTTTAGCAGGCTGGCCAGCAGCCCGGCTCAGTCCCCACTGGTTCCGGGTCTGAGACCTGCCCCAGCTGCGACTGCATTTAAAGTGTATTAGGCAGGCAGGCAGCTTGGCTCAGCTCCGGCTTGCGCTGGGTCCAGGAGCTCAGACCCCTTTCCTGGACAGGAGCTACTGCCACCCTGCACTGCTGCCTCTGTATCATAGGCAGCAGCATGGGGCGACAAGCAACCGGTCTGCGAGGGGAGCTAGGAAGGAGTTGGTCTGCACAGGGAACTGTGTTTTAAACTGTTACCCCTGGCAGGCCAGCTCCCACCTCCCTGGAAGTGGGACTGGGAAGCACACTGGCTGCCTGTGTCCAGGGATTATCAAATAGTCATGTAACTGCTAAAATTTGATGCAGTTGCACGACTATTCAATTACATGCTAGCTCTAGTATTGACCTCATTCATCAGCTATGGCTCTGTGCCACTCAGGGAGGTGATGTTACTGTGTCACTGTAGTGGTGGGAGATAAATTTAAGTGTAGATGCATGTCAACCCAGCTACGCAACCCAGCTACACATTGACTGAACTTTGTAGTGTAGACCAGGCTTTAGAGAACAAAGAGGTTTCCAGTAAACATGATCTCTCCTGCCCACTTACAACAGTTTCATCTCTCTGTCGCCTTCCCAGTAGTTCGCCTTCCTAGATGTGCTGTTTGTGTTCCTGGTAGCACGTTGTAAATTGGCAAACAAATGCAAGAGATAAGTTTCCCCTCAAAGTCTCACATTTTGGACTATTATTTTTTTGGTGAATGTGTGTGTGCGTGGGGGGGGGGCAGCAGACCTTACCTCGCATTGCATGGGTTTGCTCTTTGGGCTTTTTGTCTCTATTCTGTTTAACCTGTCTGTTGAAGAAATGCAGGGAGTATGGTATTTTTCTCATCTGCTGAACTGTAAATTTTCTTCTGCAGGAAGTTGGACCCACGATGGTTGGAGATGAACATTCTGATCGACATCTGATGGACTACCTGGGTGCCATTAAGAGGAACATGCTGGGGAACCATTTGTAAGTATTTCTGTATTGTTTCTCTATCTGCTTCCCCCTTCTCACTATGTCCGATCCTTTGTCAGATAGCTCCCCCTCTTTCTAGCATGCACAATTGTCTCTTCTCATTAAAGAGATCAGCGGGGTGAGGTCATATCTTTTATCGGACCCTCTTTTCTTGGTAAGATAGACAGACTTTTGAGCTTACACAGAGTTGTTGTTAATTTCTGGGCAAGGTACTCTGAGTGTCACAGCTAAACACAAGCTGGAACAGATTGTTTAGCATTGCAGTTAATACATATTTCAAGGGGAGGTGAAGTGTTCCATTTGAGGTGAAGTGTTCCATTAATGCCTCTCCAGTTTCTCATTAAGACAGATGTAGTACTGAACTATAAGGAAACCAATGTTTCTCTCTGTGAGGCTGCTACCCTGAAGCCTGTCACTCAACAAACGTTGCGGGTGAATCCAGAGAACATCCCTTTGTGCCGTTTCTTTTCTCAAGAGAACAGGGTCATCAGCATGACTTCCAGTTGATAGACATGATCTATAATGGGCATGCTTTGCAGAGCTTTCCAGTTAATTTGACCTTCTCTTTACAGGTGGAGAAACTGAGGCACATAGAGGTTATGGGGCAGGTATTTTTACTGTATGTAGGCGCCTGAATTGGGATTTTGGGTCAGAGTTTTAAAGATGTTTTAGGCACCTACATGACTTATCCAAGAGCAACTAGCAAGTTAGCAACAGAGCTAGGATTAGAAGTTGGGAACTCTTCTAAGGCATTAGCCCAGGGATAGGCAAGATACCTCTCGTGGGCTGAATCTGGCCTGCTAAGCCACCGCATCCGGCCCACGGATGCCCCTCTCAGGACCCTCAGGCACGCACCAGCCACTGTTTTAAACGCAGGGCTGCTCTGTGTGACTCTACTCTTGAGGGAAGGGGAGGCTTCTGGTGATCTCCCGGTCCCCAGCCCAATTCTCAGCTCCTATTGGTTGAAAACAACCAGCCAATAGGAACTGACCCCAGCCAATCTCTCAGCTCCTATTGGTCAGAAATAACCAGCCAATAGGAGCGAGAGATTGGCCTGGGGGATGAAGGTAGCGCAAGCCTCTCCCCGCTCCCGGAGTGGAGAGCCATGTGAAGGGAGCATTTCTACATGCATTTCTGCCCCACAACCACCCGTCAGTAAATTTTTTAGCGGGCCGGCCAGCAGCCCAACTCAGGTCCTGGACCTACCCCCTTTGTGGCTCTGCATTTAAAGTGTATTAGGAGCCAGGCGGGCAGGCAGCCCAGCTCAATTCCGGCTCATGCTGGATCCAGGAGCTCAGACCCCTCCCCCCTGGACAGGGGCTGTGCGAGGACTATAGAGTAGTCGACTAACCGATAAGAATTAATGAGGTTAATTGACTATTCAATTAACCGATATTTAACATCCCTAGTCTACACATACAGCTGACCCGTGCCAGCTGACTCAGGCTGCTGGGCTACAAAACTATAGGTATTGGGCTTGGGCTGGAGCCCAGGCTCTCGGACCCCACAATGGGGGCAGGTCTCAGAGCTTGGTTCTAGCCTGAGCCTGAACATCTTCACTGCAGTTTTACAGCTCTGCAGCCTGAGCCCTGCAAGCCTGAATCAGATGACACAGGTCAGCCGTAGGTATTGTATTGCAGCATAGACATACCCCTCATGTCTCTATCCCCAGGATGGAAGTGGTGGAAATTGAGGCACAGAGGAGCAAAGTGACATGCCTAGGATGATGCAGCAGCATGTCACTGTCTAAAGTAAGACTTGCTCTCGCTGCCAGGAAGCATTTCTTGATGCTAAGCTTACATCTTTCCTTTTTCTGTCGTGATGTTTCCATTTTACTACCCTAACGTCCTTGCTGTTTGCAGTGTCCAAATTTCTGTCGGCTCTTCTCATGGTGCACGCCTTCCTTCTAGCTCAACCAAAATACCCATAGTTTG
Organism: Rafetus swinhoei; assembly: GCA_019425775.1. Taxonomy (NCBI): domain Eukaryota; kingdom Metazoa; phylum Chordata; order Testudines; family Trionychidae; genus Rafetus; species Rafetus swinhoei. The sequence goes on along the minus strand of CM033446.1, from coordinate 72,997,436 downwards.
CTTTGTCGTCTTTTCCCCTAATCATTCTGTTGCCGTTATCTGAGCCAGTCATTAATATTTCTGATACTGAAGTGCTCAGAACTACACACAATAATCCAGATGTAGTTGCACCAGAACTGCATAGAGAATGATTCACTTCCTGGTTCCCTGATTTGGTTCCTGGCCTCTTCTGCTGCTAGAATCCACTGCAAGCTGACACCTGGTTTAGCCACTCTCTGCCTTGCTGTTGCCCTGATGTCCCTTTTGAGTGCCTGAACCACTGCCCACTGAAATCAAGAGGAGCCTTTCCATTGACTTCTGTGGGCACTGGATCAGACCCTGAATGAATTTCCAATTCCTCCCACCCCCAGGCATATTAGTTTGTATTTTTCCAAGTGGAGTTTTTAATGCCACTTTCTGCCCATGCCTCTAGTTTCTCTAGGCCCCTGCATATTATTTTGCTGTTTTTTGTATTGATTCTGACACCACCTTCCACTTTAATATAACTTGCAAGTGACACTGACATGTTATTTGCATCCAAAATCCAGTCCTACTCGATCTGCTTTATTTCTCGTTGGAAAATATTAAAACAGTAGAGGAGAAGCTATTAGATCTCTCTGCTGACTACAGTCCACCTCCATCTTTGAATGGAGAAGGAGGGAAAAAACAGAATCAATCACACAGAAGGAGCCCTACTCACTTCCTCTTACGTTGTGAAGCTTTAGTGATCAGAGCTTGGCAAAACCCCTTGCTCACTCATCACCCTGGCAAATGGAGGCCTAAATTATCTACCTCTCTAGAACTTAAATTCTCAGTTGGGGAAGAAAAAGTCCTAGTCCGTATGGTTGAAGAGAGCCTTCCAAATATTAGACAGCGCTGCATTATTTTCCTGCATCTGAACACAGTTCTAGTGCCTCTTCTGCCCCCTAGCTTAGCTTTGGCAATAGAATGGAATTTACAAGTCTGATCAGTTTCATGCTGCTATTCAGAGCCACTGGGTAGCAATGAAATTGCCAAGAAATTCTTTGTTTCATGCTGCTGCTGCTCACAGGGTTATGAATGGGAGCAGGCAGTGGAGTAATGCCTGGGGAAAGAGGAACCCAGCAAAAAGGAGGCCTATGGAAAAGCAGTAGATGCCTCCCTACCTCACCGCTGCAATCACCGCTAGGTTTTGTTTGTTTTTAAAGAAGGAATAACACCAGAAAGATCCCGGGGCTATCAATAGCTGGGAAGGAGCTTCCAATTTGTAAGACACTTCCTAATCAGAAGCAGCTATAAAAGCAAATCATGATTGAGGTAAGGCATTTGATAGCAATCCCAGAATCTCGTCCTGTCCAGTAGTAAGGGGGTTGGGCTTCCCAATAAGGAGCTGAACCCAGGACTCCTGCCCCTCATATTTTGTATCTGTCTCAGGCTACTACGCAGTGCAAGCTAATGATCACACTATTCATTTGCTATGATAGCATGTGTACAGGCTAGTTCTTGGTGGCCACAGCGGAGAGCAGCAGCTCTGTGCTGCCTCCTCCCACTGCAGGGGTTGAGCAAGAGGAGCTGGGGTGTTTGAAGCAAATAACCCCCTTGGAATGCAGCAGCTCCATCTCGGGCATTAGCCCAGCAGAACCGGTTTAGAGTGGCAGGAAGAGCAAAGCTTAACTCCAAGCAAAATGAAGCACTTCAGGATTTCCTGTCTACCTCCTTGTAAACAAAGCTTCACAATGGGTGGATTTCACTGTGTTCTGGGCTTCCCTAATGCAGTTGTATAACCAGTATTTTATCATAAGCCTGAAACTCAACCACAAACTGCTGCAAGTAGATCTGAGTTTGCAGTGAGCCTGAAATAAAAGCTCAAAGAGAGACGAACTGTGCCTGAATTCCTGTTAATTCAGGTACCTATTTATAACACTGACATTAAGTATTTCACAGCCTGTAAGAAAGAGGGATGAATACCTTGTACAAAGCTGCACCATATACTGTGAGAGGCATTTCATCCCCCTCATCTGATCTGTGCAGTGGAGCTGAGATCTGAGCCTCAGTAAGGAGAGCACCAATACTGCACAGCCAGCAGGGTGTCTAAAAGCCACCTTCCCAGCGTCTGGGGGCGGGTCTGGTCGTCTTTGGTGGTAGGTGTAGGGACAGACAGCTTTTCTTATCCTGCAGGCTCAAGCAGACGCTACTGCATCAGTTACAGATGAGTCACGTGACCAGGCTTTTCTTGTAATGATAGATAGCAGCTTTTATTTTTAAATAAGAAAACTAAAGCTTAGAATCTGCCTTCACTAGAAAGCTGGGAGGCTGAGTCCAAAGTATGTGTTTATTGTGCCTATTGCTTAATCTAGCCCTGTCCCAGGGTATATCCAAATCCCAAACCGAAGAAGCCCAATCACGCACGTGTGATCATATTTTGAACATCTGCGTAGGTCACTCTAAGTTGTTTCTTATTGTTGTCCCAAACAGGCTGAGTTTGGGAGAGCACTGCAACTTTTTGTTTCCAGCTTGAGTCCTTGAATTATTTAGTTTAGGATCTCCCAGTTTGGCACATTTATGTTGGCAGTGCTTGTTACTAAAGGCTGGGTGGCTAATGTGAATTATTCAGAATGGACCCCAGGCTAATGCCACTTGGTAAGCTTGAGATTTAAGCTCTGATGATGTCGGGGGACATTACATTTTTCAGTGCTGGCTTTTAAGCTGGAAAGGAGGCATTTGTAAATTTTGACAGTCAGTCCACAATGGTTCAGCCAGATTACAAACACTGATGGCCAAATCCCTGAGTCAAATACAATGTGTCTTTTGTCTGCACAACTAAGGGTCTTGTGTTTAAAGCACACAACAAAAAAATCTAACCTGGGTTCTGAGCCTGGCTCACCATCAATTTGTTCAAGCATGGGTAAGTACTAAGTTTTCCTGCCTCAGTTCCTTCATCTGCATAATGGAACTAGTATTTACTTACCTCAACGTGAGCCTAAATTGACACTTAAAAAGCACGTTGAAAGCTTCTTATGGGAAGTATTAAGTTCAAAGGCAGGTAGAGTCTTTATACAACACCTATAATTATAGCTAAGTATAGTGTCAGAAGATATAAAATAGATGTCTTCAGCAAGCTCTGACATCTTCGCATCATCATACTTTAAAAATACTCTCCACCATACTTTTAAGTAATATTTTATAACCACAACTTTTTTTACAACCCCCAAGTTTTCTGGGGGGTTTTACATCTAGAAGTCAGGAAATGCTCTGGGTTGGCACATGCTCAATGCAGAAAACCTTCAGAGAATTTAGCTGCCAAACTCTAGTATGCCTACTGAGTCAGCATAAACTCATATTTATCATAGGCTCATAGCTCGGCCAAAATTGTGACTCTTCGTAACAGGAAAAAGCTCATCCCTGACAGATTTCAGCAGTGTCTTGTACAGATTAACTTGACACTGCCAGAGACCCAGGGCTCTTTGGAAGGAAAGCTGTGCCTTTTCCATCCTGTACAACTTTTCCATCTTGTTTCCTTTCCTTTTGTTTGGCTGTAGCTGGGAATACTACGTGAACGACGCACCCCGTATTGTGTTGGACAAGCTGGAGAAATGTGGCTACCGTGTGATCAGCATGACAGGGGTGGGCCAGACTCTGGTTTGGTGCCTCCACAAGGAGTAACATGGAAGTCTGCAGAGTTCCACCTGGACAAGCCATTGCTGTGGATCATCTAGCACAGGACTGGCACTGAGCTTCCTCACTGCTTAATTCCTTTTTGTCCCAGTTTCCAGGTACCCTCAAGGGAAATGCTGCATAGTCAAAACTTCACATAATGGAAAACAGCCTAAAGGGAGGCAGACTTGCCCACTTAATTGTAAGGGTAAATCATGTATGAATCCTTTGGAGAGTCAAAGGCTTCTCCTAAGTATTTGTCTGAATGGCAGTCTGGAAAATGCCAGCATTTTAAGTGTTAACCTTGTCCATTCAGTAAGTATTTGAGTCAGGTCAAGCACTAGCCTTGTCTTGCCCCTGCTTGGGACTGCCCTGGAGAAGTTAAGCTCTGATCCTCTCAGCCATAAGGCCCCCATTTAAATGCAGCTCCGGAGTAGGTCTCACAGACTATTTGTTGCACTCTCCCTGGAGCAGTAAGAACAGGCTGCCAAACCCAGTCCCTGCTATTTGAACAAGCTCACTTTAGCATTGAGAACAGTTTGAATGTGGACTCTCAGGTGGGATTATGGCTAGCAGAGGCAGACATTGTCCCAGTCAGCCCTGCGACTGCCATTCCAGTGTAACGCCTGGTCTCTGAGATATCTTTAAAGAAGCAGATTGCAGGAGAAAACACCTGTGAATTTCAGGTATTGGCTGTGTAATCTCACCAACTGCAGTGTAATTCTTGGATTGATTTGTACTGATCAATTCCTATGGTACCTGCTAAAGTAATAAAGCATTCATAAAGAGAGACCGTGTGATTTCTTTCCATGGGCTACTTTCAGCAGTCTATGTCTGTGACTGGAGAAGCCATATGAAAAACCTCTGGTCCTGTGTAAAATTCAAGACATAATCCTGATAGATTGGTGAGCAGCTACAACTCTTACATCTGTGGGAGCTGCATTTTGTTAGCACCTCTCAGAAAAAGCTTCTCCATTACAGGCCAGCTACTGTTTTAGTCTGGATTAGGTGACAGCCATTCTAATGTCCTACCCCTGCCATCTCTCCCTTCCAAGGGGTGAGTGGATATTGAATGTTAGCTCTGTAATTTTTCCCCTCCTCCCCCGCAAAAAAAATTCCTGTAAATTTTAAAAAAGGTTTATTGGCTTAATTTAAGAAAAGTTTCTAGCTGAAGGATAGGGGAAAGAATGTGCGTTGCACCATGCTATGTGTGCGACTCTTCCTCATCTTCCCGTTGGAGCTGCTCAATCAGTTGCTGTCGCTCAGCTGCTTGGCGCATCCGCATCATAACCAAGCTTTCATAATCCCGCTCCGAGAGGACAGAATCCTAGGGAACACATAACAGAACTGGACTTGTAAAGAACAGCCTACACCCCAGTTTCCAACCTCCCAGAAATCCTCACTATACAAACATAGCACAGTGGTAGTAAGGATGGGTGCTGCATCTGGCATGTCAGCTGGTTGGAGATACCCAGCTGGGTCAGGTTACCAAGGAGATTTGTTACTATATAATGTCTATTCTGTCATGCAGGCCAAGCAGTCAAGTGTCTGCATCAGAATGAGCCCCATCTTTGCCAGGCTCAGCAGAGAGAATAAAGACAGAATGGGGTCAAAAGACTGATTTAGCCTGGTGTGGGATTAGCTGGAGGGGTTGCAGGGTATGTGAAGGGTTGATGGGGCAGCCCATGGAAGCTTGCACTACCACTAATCCTGCTATACCTAAGAGGAGAATTCTCAAATACACTAAAGCTCATTTCCATAAGCAAACAGAATTAAACATTGTGCTTTGCTTGAGTAAATATAACTTTGTTCTCAGGCTGGCAGATCATTCTAGGATGTTAGAGACACACTGTCAACTTAATTTAGTCAGTGTTTGCACTGGTTCCTCAGCCCCCTTATGTCAGTTTGTGTGGTTTTATAAACGTTTTTTGTGTGTTCCTCACTCCTGTGTACAACCCATACGAACAAGGGAAAACGACCATCCACAAAATCAAATAAAATATTTCTGATCATTCAGTTCTAGAATCTTTAATGTTTAAACGAGGCTAGAGAAAATAATTCAGGCATAACTGATCTGAGTTACTGGTGTTTTCTGGTATTCATTGTCTTCTGTTCTTCAGCAAGCTTGTACTGTTAGAGTTAATTTCATGTTCCTTCTCAAATCACCACAAGAGTTATCTGCAATTGCTAAAGATGAAGCTCCCTTGCTATCTTTCTAAAATAATCCTCATTCAAGAATGAAAACTACTGATGTTTCAAATATTGTGCAACAATATAAGTAAACATAAGCAATAAACTCACTCAAATTCTACAGTACTGTTACCTCTAATGTCAATTGTACTGTGTAACTGAAAACAGTACAACAGTAAAGAGTCACATGTATATATTGCCAGGAACAAAACCAGACTTGCTATAATATTAAACTTCTCTAAAATGTACTCAAGTGATTTTGTACAAAAGTAGCAGCTGCTTACCTAGATCTGCTCCCACCTGTTTGGGAACCATCTGCTTCACCAACCAAAATAATGGCTAGGCCATAGGTACTAAGACCACTGCCTTCTGTGATGACCCATATAATCTCACTGTTTCTTTGTACTGTCTATCTGTATCCACCTGTTGTGTCTTGTACTTAGATTGTAAGTTCTCTCCGTGGCAGGGGCTGTCTTTCTGTTGTGTGAGTACCTTAGCACAATGTGGACAGCTCATAGGCATTGTGTTAGCACTGAGGAGCCAAGGTAGCTGTGCTGCCTTGTGCATCAGCAACTCCAGTCAGCTAGAGGTTGACTATAGAGTCTTAGTTGCCAGTGAGGCAAGTGAGAGAAAACAGCTACCTTGTCAGAGCCCAGCTGCTTTTTGTGGCACTGGTATTTGCAAAGTGACTGAGTACATGGTCCCATCACTCCAAGATTTCCCCAAAATATAGCAACACTTTTACATATTTGTCTTGTTCTCTTGACACCTACAGGTACAAAAAAGCCACTTTAACAAAATAACAGTGAAAATGAGTTAAAAAAAGTTAATGTTCACATTTCCGGGAAATAGTCATGTCCTATGCTGATTGAAACAGACATCTGAATATGAAAGGGCAAGAAAAGCCGTCCCCTAGAGGAGAAGGGGGCAGGTGTGAATGCTCCATCACACCCCAGGAAAGTGCTTCCTCCAGTGGAGAGAGGGAATAGATCTGAGAAGGATAGAGAAGCCCAGGATAAAACTGATCTCTCAAAGTGGGAAGATGGGAAACTTATGCTGTAACTGATATTTTAGCATCTATATTAACAAACTTTTGATTCTATGAGACACAAGCATGGATACAGGTAAGATCAGAGAAAGTCAGCACTTGTGCCAAATCAAATCAATCTTCAGCAGCTGAACTAGGTCCCTTCATTGCTAACCTGGAGCTCCTACCCAATGAACAACTTCCCACTGCCATCTGCCTGGGTTAGTTAATTAGCTAACACAAGGCGCTTGCACGTGAGTCACCAACAGCAGAATGTATGCATCACCACCCGACACTTCAAGCTTTAAAATCTAAAGGAGAAAAGAACCGCCCCCTCCTTCCATCTGTAGATCTCACCAATTCAGTGAGCCAGTCAGAAATCACCGTGGTTAGAGCTTTATAGGGAGAATCCAAGTTTTCTCAAGCGGTGTTACAAAACAAGAGGTCATGTTGCTGAATCTCCTGAAATCAGTTTAAATGCCTCCCAGGAGTCTTGCCTTCTCCTCGGACAGAGCATGGGCTGATGCTTCACTACTCTCCACATACCTACTTCCTGCAATCTTGGCAATTACCAATAGTGCAAAACCCAGATTCTGACGTGGCTGACTCAGCAAGGGCTTGGCTCAAAACAAACACATACGCACAAGGAATCAGAGCCTGGAAAGCAGTGACAAGAGGCAGATGACGAGAGGTGGAAGAGAGCAGAAGAGAAAGAGGCACTAGGATTTACCGGCAGTTTCCAAACCAGCAGAATTTTGCCAAGAGCTGCTGATCACGACACAAAAACATCTACGGTGGTGGTCTTGGTTCTGGTTTCTGAATTCAGCCATCTCCCTTCTGCTTGCAAAACTAAGCTGCTGCTCTGCCTCAGTAAGTCATTATTCTAAAATCAATTTTCCTATTGCTCGTTTCCTATAGAGTCTCTACTACTTGCTTTATTTGAAATTCCTCTAGGACTGTATTTCTTTTGTGTGCCTCAGTTTGACAGAGCTAATGGCTCCCCTTCTATCTACTCAGTGAGGCTTTTGTGCTGTGCCCTTCACCATGAAGGTGCCTGGTTACCATGGTATCAACATGCTCTTCTATTCTAGATGCTGGGTTAATCTGTTCTCATTGTGTCTACATGCCATTGCTGCTGTTCACCAGGTTCTTTTTGCAGCATAAATAGGCAGATATCATAATCCTTATTATACTAAAGAGGGACACTCCTATAGAAAATGAGTGAAAGATCTCGTAGCTCCATTAACTCAGGGAGAGGTTAGAAATGAGTTTGCATTTCTTATGATACTAGCCTGTTTTCTCACTTACAGGAGTTGTGGCTCTCTGCTGAACTCAAGACTGGAGTCCAGTGGCCTCCTACACAGTGCAGTAAACAACTCCCTTCCTTTTGCTGCCTAGCATGGATACTTGGCGGAGAGGATCCATCAAATCCACAACGTTCTTCAAGCGTCTTTCGTTCAGGAGGCATAAAAAGCTTGGTAATCAAGTCATCATCTTGAATCAGAACAGCCAGACACTTGAGAACAGTGGACAGTACAAGAGGGAACCACTAAGAGACCTGAAGGATAAATCAGAGTACCTGTTATGTAAAAGTGAGCAAAACCTAGCCCAAGCTCAGGCACCTCCAAAGCCACCCCGACTGTATCTAGACAGTTCCAGCTGCCCCAACATCATTGACCACACGGAGTCTCACTCTACAGCCATTTCCTTTTCCAGTGCTACTCCTCAGTACCATAAAGCCACGCAAACACACGTGACTAACTCCCACACAGACCAGGCTACAGACTGGGGGACCTCTGAAACTGGCTCTGACCTCTTCCTTTCCTTCAAAGTGGACTTGGGGCTATCACTCCTGGAAGATGTTCTGCAGACTCTCAGGAAACAGAATCCAAGAGATTATGCAGCTTGAAAGGGTTTACCAATTAATTTATTAAGTTAATTATCAGCATTTGGTAGTTTCCTTACCCCTCACAAGAGAAGAGGCGATACTGGCGTATCCCTACCCTGGAGTGCCTGTCTTATTGTCCTGTCTTACCCACCATAAGCCATTTGTGTCTATTCTAAGAGCAACCTTCCCACTGAGCTGTCAGTACACCAGTATGAGAGAGCCAGACGCTGGACTCCAGTCTAATGCATTTCCATTTTCTACTATGGACAGGGAAATTCCTCTCCACTGCTGACACTGTACCTCATCCTGGGGAAAGAAAGGCCACATTTTGTACAGAGACCTGTTATTTTTGGAACCCCGCTGGGACTATAAAAGGCATGAGGAGAGCAGGGGGCATACAAAAAGGATTCCTGGGTAACTGGACAGTTTGGAGGAGATGGCAGCTCCTGTATTTCAAAGCCAAGCAGAGCAAAAACAATTGAGATGATGATTCAGGATGTTCCTTTTCCAGTGCATTTTTGTATCCCCCCCCCAACTCTGTGTGATGGGCAGCATTCCCATCAACCTTGTAACTGGAAAAAGGTAAGCAGACAAAATGGCTCACAACATAGCAACAATAAAGTCTACATCTTATTAGCAAGTGGAACAATTATGTAGATATTGCTTCTTAGAGCATGCTTTGAATAATCAGCTGTAAGTAATCACAGGTGAGAATAAATGTATGTCATTATAAGTCTGTCTTTGCCTCATTTCACTTGTACCAAGCCACAACAATAAAGGTACCAAGATCACAACTCTCTTGATTTGTGAAGTAAGTGTTCATTGGGGTTCTGTCCTCTTTGGTCCCTCATCTTTTTACTACAAGGGTGGTGGGGGGCAGTGAAGTTACTGCTTGGCTCCAATTTCTTCTACTCCTAGTGGGAAAGGCTAGAACTGCAGCAGTTGGGACATCCTTCCATAAGCAGATACTGTACTAATCATCTAGGCCAGTGGTCACCAACCAGTAGATCGGGATCTACCGGTAGATCTTGGCACCTCCGACAGGTGATCCTGACTGGTTTGGCCAGGAAGCTATTAAGCACTGGCACTTCAGTTGCCCCTCCACCCACTATAATGCTGCTCCTGCCTCTGCCTTAGAGCTGCCCCCAAGGGAGCCTCCTGCTTGCTGTGCAGGGTGTGGGAGGGAGAAGGGGGGTGTGAATGTCAGGGTGTCCATCCTCCCCCCACTTCTGTACCCTGTCTCCACAGAGAGAAGGGGATGGAGGGAGCTTGGCAATGCAAATCTCTGACAGGCACACACAGTGCGTGAGAGTGACTGTCTCACAAACACCAACTGTCCTTCACTTTCATCTCTGACCCAACATGTGTGTGTGTGTGGGGGGGGGGGTGGTTGTTACTACTTTTACTGCTTGCAAAGTGGGTTATTTTTGGTTTTTGACTGGTCTGTATATTTCATAATTTTCATTTCTCTCTTATGCTTAAATTTAATTGAGTAGTGAGTTCTAAAATGCCTAACCCGTCATGGCTGGAGTAATTATCCCTTTGGTAACTGCTGCTCCTGGAAGTGGCTGGCATGTCCCTGCAGCCCCTGAGAAAGGCAGAGCAGGATGAGGACTCCACTCCTGCAGCTCCCATTGATTCAATAATAGGGAACCATGTCCAGTAGAAGCCATGGGCTCAGTGCCTATAGATGAGGGGCAGCGCATGGAGCCATTGTTGTACATGCCAGCTGCTTTCAGGAGTGGTGCAGATCCAGGGCAGGAGTAAGCCTGCCTTAACTCCACTGCTCCACCTGGAAACCATCTCAGTTAAACGGTGACCAGACAAAGCCTGCTTCCTGAACTCCTGTCCCAGCCCTGAACCTCCTCTTCCTGCACCCAACCTCCTGCCCCGGACTGCAGTCCCCCCGCACTCAAACTCCTTCCCAGAGCTTGCACCCCAAAACCCCTCCTGGACACCAATCCTCCATCCTGGGCGAAGCCCTGAGCCCCTCCCACACTCCAAACCCCTTCACCCAAGGTCAGAGCCTGCACCCCAAATCCCTACCCCAGCCTGTGCAAGTGAGTGAGGATGGGAGAGGAAGGGGGATGGAGTGAGCAGGGTGAGGCCGTGGAGCAGGGGCAGGGCTTCAAAGAAGGGGTGGGAAGGAAATGGGGCACGGGTATTTGGGTATGAGGTAGATCTTACATTGCACTTAAATTGAAAAGGTGATCTTGTGGTTAAAAAGGTTGGAGACTACTGCTCTAGGGGTTACTAACCAGAGGCATCTGCTGCATTTAGCCTTTGGGTGAACTATATCAAAGAAGGTGCATATAACTCCAATCCCACTAGCTTCACATCAGACAAAAAAGCAGCATTAATAAGTCTTACTGCTACCTTAAAGTAGTTTAGAAAATGCATAGGACAGTGCCAGAGAGAAAGCTGCTTTCAGCAACTGTCGGACACCGCTAGAACCCTAGCTACCACTAAAGGGGCAGGACTGGTAAGAAGCTCTCAGACAAAACCTTCCTGATGCCAATAAGACAGTGTTGTGAATGATTTGCTGGTGCCAGTGTACTCAACACTAAATAACAGCTATAATTTGTCAGACAAAAGCTTGCACAATGCCCCAGGAGGTCATAGTCTACAGGGGGAAAAAACCGGTAGAACAGTTAGCGCACTGTAGTCAGAACATGGTGGCTCTGTAGCAGTTTCCAGAAATAGAGCAGGGAGGGAGCTCAATTTAACATGAAGTGGGAGGCTAATCGAGGCATATGAGATGGCATGAAAAAAAGCAGGAAGTATTCAAAGGCAGCAGCAGCTAAATGAGTGCAGATCAAAGGGATGGGATGAGGGTTGAGCTGAAGGACAGCTTAAGAGCAAGAACCTTGAACTTAATATAGAAGGGAAGCCAGAGAGGATACTAATGTAGGAGGCAGAAGTGGTCAGAACCAGGACTGGAGAGAGGAGAATTGATGGCACAGATCAATGCAGCCAGGACAAGAAATTACAAGAGCAGGGATTTATATTTTGGCAGCAGGGATGAATTTTGGAAATGTATCAGCAGCATAATTTGGGGAAGTCATGGGTAAGAGAGGAGAAGGAAAGGCAGGAATGAAAAAGGATCCCACAGTTCTGAGGCTGGGGAACCAGAGGATTGGAGGGTGCTATCATGGGAATGGTAGGTGTTACTTGTAACAGTAGCGTCACCAGGCAGAAATGTAATTTTTCAGCTAATGTACCTTTCAGGGATAGGCCACAAATACTCACCATTCTAACAAGTGACTGTCAGCCCCACCAGACTGGAGAGCCTCTGTTAAAAAACAATGACTCTCACCTCCACCCAGCAGAAATATCACTGTCTGCTTTGGCCTACCCTCCCTCTCTGCTCAGCCACACTAATCACTCACAGCAGGCAGAAGCTAACAATCTTTTGCCATGGAAACAAGCCAAGATAAACCTAGATACAGGCCAGGGCTCTCAGAAGCAAACTGCAAATCCATCAGCAAGTTCCAATTGCATTAACAACCCTTTAGGTATGAACAGAGCCAAGTGAAATGCTTTTTTAGATTTTTATAATTGTGCTTTAATTTTAGGGAATTTTATTTTATTTCCTCATGTCGTGACAGGTTTGGGGAAGGGGGAACCAATTCCTACCCCAGGGAGTCAGAAGCCTCAAGAGATTGGGTTCTGCCTCATGACTCAAGGGTGAAAGACTCTGGAGAGAGCCTGAGTTCTTCCCTGGGAAGGGGCGAGAAGGGGAAGAAGGAAGTTGGAAACGTAAAGGTAGGGGTGTCAGGTCCTGCCCTCTGGGACTGGCTCTGGAGACCCTGAGGAAATCAGAAAGACCTGGGGGAGGTCAGGTCATTCCCGGCAATGTAGGGTATTGCAGAACCCATCCTGTGCACTCTATGCGGCAGCAGCTCTTGTCCCATATGGCTGGGCCAGCTCCCTTTGTGGGTGTTGCAACCTAGTGCATGGGGTTGGAGTGCTGATCAAATTTGGTCCAGATTGCAATGCCATATTTCACCTGGCCACCCCCATCATGATAGAGGGATAGCTGGACTAAACCTGAGCAGCACTGCAACTCCATGCACTATGTTGCAATGCCTAGAGTGGCGAGATGGGTGTAGCCTTCCAAGGCAGGAGTCACCACTGCATGGTATAATTTTCATTTAATAGGGTTTTTTGTTTCTTGGTTTTATTACATGCTATTTTGCATTTGCAAAACACAAGGGTCTAGTTCTGAATGGACTCTTTTCTGCCCTTACTAAGGGACTCTGAAGTTGACTAAGCCGGTTCGTTTTTTTCCATCCTATGACCACTCTAAAGATTCTAGAATGTCTGTAGAACTCAAGGTCAGCTCTGTACTGCATGTGTAGATCCAGTTAGCTCCGCTCCCTGATGCTTTCAGGGTGAGAGCGTCTGTCACCATAACCACCTAAGCTGCATCAGATGGGAAAGCCACTCTTCTCAAACAGGTGTGTGCTCTTAGTGGAAACACCCAAGCTCAAAACCTGCAGTGGTGGCCAGGCAATTCTGTTTAGAACACGCTGTGGAGTGAAAAGTCAGTCAAATAAAGGTAGGAACATCAAACAGACTTTGAAGCAGCTAAAAATATCTAGCTATTCCATATGCACAAGACCTAGTTTCCAAACACCCACTGAAAAAAGGGATTGAGAGCATATGCAGAGCGTGAGGAAGGATCACTCTCATGGGAATGACCGCTTTTCAGGGTTTGGCTTTGACCTTTGAGTGAGGAGATGGGTCCAGGTAGTTTAAAGACTATGCTAGGAACTGAATTGCCCTTTATAATAGCACTGTTCATCTTAAGAGCTCAGAGTGCTTCATGGAGGGGGGGATAATTCCTGTTTTTCAGTGGCAGAAATATAACTCAGAGAGATGAAGTGACTGGCCGAGGTCATGCAGCAAATCAGGGGCAGAGGCAAGTCTTGCTATTGTATCAAATTTGGAATATTGCTATCGGTGTGAGACAAGCCAGGGGGATTCTTTGGAGAAGTAGTCAGAATGCAGCCAAGATTTAACAATTATATTCCATGCATCTCATATTATACCACATTCCAGATGCACTTTTCCCCAAACATTTTGCTGTATTATGATAGTTCTCTAAGTTGCCTGCCCAGCAGCTGATTTGCATTAACAATGGGTGGAGACAAGACTACTTTCAAAGGAATAACAGGAAAAGGCACACCCCTACTTTAAACCCTGTTTACCTGTATCAGACAGAGCTGCCATTCTCCTCCTCAGACTTACTTATATACATCTGCTCCTCCACACAGTTTCACAAGCACAAGAACCAAGCATTCCCCCTGATGGACCCAACTTATACTTAAGTGCGCTTTGAAGGAGTTCTGGTTCACCCCTTTAACCAGCAATCCATCAAAGGATCTTCAACATCAGGGAAAATGTACATTCTTATCAATTAGAATAAATCCATAGGGAAGAGTTTACAGGGCCTTAGAGCTGAGCAGAGAATTTCTCTGCTTCTCAGTTGGAAAGAGAAAGACTAAGAGGAGAATGAAATGATCCAAGTAGCCTGTCTCTCATTTTGCTGTTCCCGATGGCAGAGATGCTTCTGAAAAGGCCACTGGAGCATTATAAAATATCAAAGGCTGAATAGGAAGGCAGGTGTCTAGTGAGGAGACCCTCAGTAAACTGTCCTGGGAAGGAACATATTCTTACTATGTGTGTGAAGCAGAATATCAGTTTGGGTTGCTACACAAGTGACAAAGCGCCTGTGTTCTCCTTACCTGAGAAGCTCTAGGCTGGCGAGTGCTATCAGGGAACTTCGTGCTGGGACTGTTCTGTGGCTGGCCCTCTAACCAGGAGATCTTTAGAGGATTAGTTATCAAACCAACTTCATTCTTCACTGCCATCTCCTATCAGTGAGAACATGCTTCCATCACCATCTTCATTTCAAAACCTACCACCATCCTCATTTCACTATTGAAATTAGTAAGTAAGATTTCCCATGCTTAATTCAAAAGCCAGGCCAAATAGGGCACAACACTTCAGGATCCACTGCAGCCCATTGCCAGTGAAGAATACCCTTTTATGAAGCCTACAATGGTGTCAAACAGGAATTACCACACTCAGTGCATTTGGTACAAGGAACATGAATAATTTTTTGGTATAAAGAATAAAAGAATAGGAGTAAGAGCCTCAACCTGTTTTAATGAGTCAGAGCTCAGTTAAAGTTAATGGAGCTATGGCAATTTATACTAGCTGAGGACGAGGCCCTAGAATTTTGTTCCCATACAGACCAGGCTCCAGTTATACTTCTCTTCACTGCCTTGATTACATGTAACAGCATCCTCACCATCACCAGTCAGTTCCAGTTTTTCTCGGCAACATCAATCAATATTCCCTTGTCCACCTCCAGACTTCCCAACAAATAAATCCTGAAGTATTATGCTAAACTTACAGCAGCTTTAACTGTAGCAAACTCCACAACCGCACTCCCAGTCTTCTTACTTGATAACAGCAAGTTCAGCACTTCACCATACTGTCAGAGTCAATGAGAAGAGACAAGTGAGATACAGAACCATAGAAGCAGCAAAACGTATCCCAGTCAAACTAGGGATGTTAATAGCATAGTCAATTAATTGATAAGCAAAAGCTTATAGGTTAATGCTATAGACTACACACATTCCCCACACACACACCCCTCTCCCCCCCCCCAGTACATTTTTAGCAGGCTGGCCAGCAGCCTGACTCAGTCCTGGCTCACGCGGGCTCTGGGACCTACCCCCACTAGGTCTGGGAGCTCAGCCTGCCCACCTGGACAGGGGTTGCTGCCACCCTGCACTACTGTCTCTGTATCAGAGGCAACAGCACAGGGCGACTGGCAGCCAGTCCATAAGGGGAGCTGGTTTCTAAACTGGCTCCCCTTGTGGACCAGCTCCTGCCTGGCAAGCCACGCTGCTGCGTCTGATACAGAGACAGGGGCTCCTCAGGAGTGGGGCCAAAGCGCACTGGCTGCCGGCCTTGCCTTCGGGGACTATAGAATAGTTGAGTAACCAATAAGATTTCATGAGGTTAACTGACTATTCAATTAACTGGTATTTAACATCCCTAAGTCAAACATGGAAACACTAGTTATGGGAGAAAAAGCTACAGCTGATCCAGTGCTAGCACAGAATGGTAGGGCTCTAGCTGGGGGGGGGGAGGAAAGGAGGGAACAAGAAGGCAGGATGAAGTCACAGCTGCTACTATCCCGTGAAGAGTCACTCCAAGGAATGATATAGGAGTGTCAGATCTACCATAGCTTATAGCTATTTTCACTGTTCCCAGCAGGAACACTGCCTGCCTGAAAACTAACAGCTACATACAAAACTGTCTTTCCCATGACAATTCAGAGGAAACTATATAAAGATTATATGCCACGATGAATCAGATCACAGGTGGTCTAGTCCATCTAGTCCAGCATACCATCCCAACAGCAGCTAGTATTCAATGTAGGGATGTTAAATACTAAGTAACTGACTAATCAAATAGTCAATGCATTTTGCATCGATTAGTCGATAGGGCGCCTCCACCTTTGAAGTGTAGCAACAGCCCTAGGGCTGTTGGTACACTTCAAAGGCCACAAGCGCCATGTAGAGCCTGGGTCAGCTGGGGACTTCCCCGCTGACCCCAAGCTCCATGCAACGCTGCTACTTTGAAACACCGCTGGGAGACCAGTGTCAGGCTCCACGTGGCATTTCAAAGTGGCAGCACCGCACGGAGCCCACGGTCAGCAGGGGAGTCCCCTCTGATCCCGGGCTCCACGCAGCACTGCCGCTTTGAAACACTGGGTGCAGCCTGGGGATACCCCAGCTGGCCCTGGGCTGCATGCAACGTTTCAAAGCAGCACTACTGCATGGAGCCCGGGGTCTGGCCCAGGCTCCACATGGTGCTTTGAAGTACCCCCTCTGATAGAGGCAGCAAGGGAAGGGGGGAAACGACAAGTCAACTAGCCTGTCGACTATCCGATAAGTATTTGCTTATCGGATAGTCAACTAGTCGTTCACATTCCTAACTGAATGCTTTAAGACGAGGTGGGGAACCTTTTTTGGGTTGGGGCCGCTGACCCACAGAAAAGTCAATCAGGGGCTGCACACAAGTGAGAAGAAAAAAACCCCAAACAAATAATCCTCCCCCAACCCTCACTTATGTGGCCCCTGACTTAAAGGAGAAAAATACTCCCCACATACCAGAGCCTAGAGGGGCCCAGGCTAATATATCTTGTGTGTTCCAGCCCCACAGATACCCAATGCTGGGTGGGGGAGCCCCGAGCCTCAAAAGCCAGATCCAGGCAAGCCAGGAGCTGCATGCAGACCTTACATTCCACACCCATTGTAAGAGAAGGGGAAAGTCTCTTTGTAGGAGTTATTAAATATGCTTCTATTCTGAGGGAAGAATTCACAGCTATTCCACTTCCAACAAGAATCATTGTAGGAATGGGACAGTTCCTGCTTGATGACTCCACAGCAACCACCTTTAAAATTAGCATGAAGGAGAGAGAAAGCTATGCAATGAAGAAAAAGAACCCCACTTTGGTTTAAGGATGTTAAATATTGACTAATTGACTAATTCAATAGTTGATTAGTCAATAGGGCGATTCTGCCTTTGGAGCGTAGCAACAGCCCTAGGGCAAAAGCGCCGCACAGAGCCTGGGATCAGCTGGGGACTGCCCCGCTTATCCCCGGGCTCCATGCAGTGCTGCCGCTTTGAAACTCAGAGAGGAGCCTGATGCGGGGCTCCCCGTGGCGTTTCAAAGTGGCAGTGCCATGTGGAGCCTGGGGTCTGGATCCAGGCTTCAAGCAGCATTGCCACTTTGAAGTACCCCGTCGTCTTCCCCCCCTTGCTGCCTCTTTCTGATAGAGGAGGGGGGGTCGGGGCCGAGAAGCGACTAGTCAACTTGCATGTTGACTATCCGATAAGTATTTGCTTATCGGATAGTTGACTAGTCCTTCCATCCCTACTTTGGTTTATATGTAGATCCACCACAATTCTCCGCCCTTTCTTACGGCATCAAGGTTGGGGGCTATCAAGTGGTAGGAAAGAGCATCTCAGAACAGAACCTTCTGCAGGATTTGCAGGAGAACTTCTTTTGTGTATCCCCCTTTTGTTTCATCATCCTTCTTGCATTTCCATCTTAGCTAGAAAAGAAAAAACTGCACGTTAGTTTTGACCATTTCAACTCACATTGCTGTACTGAAGATGGTTCTTGCCAGCTACAGAATAAGCATATGTCTGCTGTTGACATTTATATCCACCACACTGCCAAGACAGTGATTTTAATATCAGCATGTACAGACTACAGGAAACAAGTTATACAGAGGCACAGGGCTAAACAGTTCTCAGTGGAATAAAAAAAACCCAAAAAACCTTACTGTACATTGTAAAGCACCTGAAAGTAAAGCAATAACCATATGCTCCCAGTGTGTAAAGTGCACACATCTGATTTCCAAGCTTATGGCTCCTGGTTTTGAGATCAGGATACAGGGAAGAATAAAGTTGGAAGATGAGAGTGGAGAGTTTCAATAAGCACTGAGCGTGCTGGACAGAGGAGTTTCAGCTTTCTCTTAGACTGGAAGTGTTCCGAGTCTGGGTGAAAGGAGAGATGCCCCTTTTCTGGAAGTGAGCACCAACCAGTTAACAATACTACAAAGATTAGTAGCCAGGCCTGTCATGTGGCCCGATTTTTTTAAGGATGTCTTACTTTGAGTTTGGGAGTTCCTTTGCCTTCTACACCATTCCCATGTTTCCCTAGGAGGCAAACAGGAGAAAGTGAAAACACCAGGGGGAAAACACAAGGATAAACAGTAACACTACACAGTTTGTAAGTGCAGATGTACAAGGCAATAGCAATCCTGTCTTTTGGGCTTCTTCCCCACTCAAGTTTCCCACTGTTGTTGCTGACTATGGTTTAACAGCTTAGCATAGACAAGACACTGGTGGCTGCCAGTATTTTTTCTACCATGCTGTTTAGGCTTGCCCTAATCAAAGTGAGACACCACTAAAACTGAAGATGGCGAGAGAAACCTGTCCACTCTTGCTCCTAGCAGCAGAGCTGCACTGGTGGTAACAACAGTGAGAAATGTCAAGGAAAACAAAATAAGGCTAGTGTAGACCGCAGAATTAATTCTGTAGGCCAGTCTGTGCTGCTGAGGGATTATTATACTTTGCCCTTCCATCACATCTTCTACCCAAGGATCTCAGAGCTCTTTCAGAAAAAGGCTTCTTCCTCGTAGAAAGAGGATTATTGCTCTTGGAAAAACCTCTGTTCTTTCGATTTTCTTTTGAAAGAACGCGATTGCAGTGTGGACGTAATTCAAGGTTTTTTGGAAAAACAGCCGTTTTTCTGAAAAAACTCTGTAGTGTAGACATAGCCTTTCTGTGGGAAGGATTTCAGCAGGAATATGAGCACTGCCTTCCTCCAGCAGCAAGCCAGAGACACGGGTATCTAGGAGGCCGCCAAGATGAGGGAGTACAGCCATAGTGGACATCTCCCTATTCAGTGTGCTACCCATGTAAGTTAGCTCATAAAAGATCTGGGATTCTAAACTTGCAGTCTGGATGACGACTCCAATCACATTTGCCATTACCTTGGACTCGTTGCTCTCTCTCAAGTCGGATCTGGTCCTGCACGAGTTTCTGCTGCTCTTCTAGCTGCCGGGAGCCCTCTTCCCGCAGGCGTATTATCTACAAGGGAGACAGGCGTGAACAAACACCAGTTATGTTACCAAGAAAGTCTGCTAATTGATATGTAATTGTGACGGGGAGTCTGCCCTGCACTGGCCCTTAAAGAGTAAAGCCAGCCCTGAGAGAGGGCTGAGTGTAAAAACCACTGCTGAGGTAGACACTACAGGTTAGGGCCCAACTGGGGGCTGTATAAAGAAGAGCTCAGGCAGGGAGGTGATGACACACACACTCTTGCTCTAGCTGGAGAGCAAGAAGGACCTGGCTGCCAGAGAAGCTAGAGCAGCGGTTCCCAACCTTTGCCACATGGGGACCCATTTTGACAATTCAGGAAGACTTGGTGACCCAAGGCAATTCAAAAACGGGGGGAAGAAAGGGGGCAGAACCACCTGGGGAGACACTTGGTGACCCTTTTGAAATGTAATGGCGACCCATATTTGGGCCTGAGTGTACTGAGGTTGCAGGGTCACAATCAGACAGAAGGCAGCGGGTCCACACCCCCTTGCCAATAATGAGTGGCCATTTCAGACTGCAGTTTGCCCGTGAGGTGAGGGGCTAGATGACGACTGGCAGTGGGTCACTGAGGCAAGGTGGGTACAAGGGGATTGGGGGTTTGCCCCCCATAACTCTTGCTGGGGCTCTTGGTGCTTGCCTCCAGTGCTTCTGCCCCTGCAGCTTCTACCAAAGTTTGGGGCATCCATTTTTCTGGAGGCCCAGGCAGCACAAAAGTAAGGAGGACAATCTTGGAACCCCACCACCACCATCACCTTTTGAGACAGGACCCTCAGGCTTACAACACTGAAATTTCAGATGGAAACATCTGAAATCATCAAACTGACCAATTTTTAAAAACCCTGATCATGAAATTGACCAAAATGGACCATGAATTTGGTAATGCCCTATCCACGAGGCTGGTATTATTCCACAGGAACCATTTATTCCAAAAGGCTGATGAACTGCTAGGGTGCGTCTAGACTGGCAAGATTTTGCGCAAAAGTGGTTGCTTTTGCGCAAAAACTTGCCAGCTGTCTACACTGGCCGCTTGAATTTGCGCAAGAGCACTGACGTTCTAATGTAAGAATTCAGTGCTTCTTGCAAATACTGACACTCCGCTCAGGGATAAGCCCTCTTGCGCAAGAATACTTGCACAAGAGGGCCAGTGTAGACAGGCACCTTAATTTTTGCAAGAAAGCCCGATGGCTAAAATGGCCGTCGGAGCTTTCTTCATAGCATCTATACTGAGCACGGATGCTTTTGCGCCAAAAGCACTTTTTGCAAAGCATCCGTGCCAATCTAGACGCTCTTTTGCGGAAATACTTTGAACGGAAAAACTTTTCCGTTCAAAGTATTTCCACAAAATCATGCCAGTCTAGACGCAGCCCTACAGTTCACAGAGATTTGTTGGGTCTCAGCTCATCACCACAGCTACATGTTAAAAGGCTTTTAACCACCTGTCTGCCTCAAAATAACACAACATACAAATCTTTATTACCTCTTGTTCTAGTGTCCTGGTTATTCGGATCTCTTCCTCTTCACTCACATGAGCTTGGGCTTCTCGTTCCCGGGCTTCAAGGTCTGCAGAAAACCACACCCCCAGCTATTGTCATTATTGTCTATAAAACCAGGCTGCACGACACCAGAAGCTAGAGATCCCTTTCCAGATCTGGCTGTTTCTAGGGTTCCTTCCCTCAGGTCTCTGCCTGATGCCTCTCCTGCCTCCCTTATGTTTGGGTGAAGCAGTGAGCCAACAGTAACAGTCCTTCACCAGTGCTTTTCTCAGCAGGATCAGATGCTGCTAACAGCATGGGGGGAATTCACACAATCACAGTTCTATAAAGAATGATTCAAGAAAGTTCAGCTATTATTGACTGAAGCTACGTCGAGACTGCAGGCTTTTTGCACAAGAAGCTTTTGTCGGAAGAGATCTTCCGCAAAAACTTCTCGCACAAGAGCACATCTACACAAAAAGTGCATCGAAAAAGCGATGGGCTTTGCGAAAGAAAGCGTCCAGACTGATTGGACGCTCTCTCGCATGAAAGGCCACCCGAAACTTCAGCCAGGGCTTTAGGTCACCAGTTGCTTCCAAGGGCTGGTGCTGGAACCTTGCAAACACATGTTTAAAGGAACCCCCCTGGACAGCTGTTTCTCTGCTACTGCTGCCTGCGTGCGGACCTCTTTGAGGGACAGCAAAGCTTCAGCAGCGCCTGCTGTGGTTGCCCTGTTCTTTTTTGGATGCCACAGCTTTTTCACGTGCATGCATGGAGCCGGAGCTGCTTCTTGGCAGGTGATGGCCCCACACGGCCATGCTGCAGTTTTTGCAGCATTTGCTGCCAGCTGCCTTCCTCTTCATGGAGGACCTGGACCCCAAGCTTGTCCTGGGGACCCTCTCTGTGGCAACAGCTGCTCCAGTCTGGCTGCCGCACCCCACTGTGGAGAGGCTGGAGACCAGCTCAGACTAGTGGGACCAGCTGGTCCTGGAGCAGTGGGACAACCAGCAGTGGGTACAGAACTTTCGAATGCACAAGGCCACCTTCCTTGAGCTCTGTGCCAGGCTCACCCCCGCTCTCCGGAGATGCGACACCCACCTGCGGCCCACCATCCCCCTGCAGAAATGGGTTGCAATCGCCCTGTGAAGGCTGGCCACCCCAGACAGCTACTTGTCAGTGGGCAACCAGTTTGGGGGGAGAAAAGTCCACCGCTGGGGCCGTCCTTATGAAGGTAAGGAGCTCTCGGGCTGCAGTCCCTGCACTGAGGGGGTGAGGAGGCGAGGAGTGTTGGACGAGGGGGACCCTTGGAAGAGTAAGGCTGGGGACCCTAGGGGGGAAGCCCTGTCCCTGCGGAGCTTGTGCAGTCCTGCCCTCACAGCCCTGCTGCTGGGGGCGAGAGGGAGTAGGCTCATAGGAGATGGCTCCTGGTGTTTTTTTGGGGGGGGCCACAGGAGGTGAGGGGGACAGGCACCTCCCATGGGCTGAGTCATTCCCTCTCTCATTCTCTGTTTTGTGTGTTTATCTCCTTCTGCAGGTGGTGAGGGCTCTCAACTCCCTGCTGCTGCAGAAAGTCGTCCATCTGAAGGACCTGGACACTACCATGGCTGGATTTGCTGCCCTGGGGTTCCCCAACTGCAGGGGAGCTATCGACGCAAGGCACATCCCGATCAGAGCACCGAACCATCAAGCAGCCCAGTTTATAAATAGGAAGGGCTACTGTTCTGTTGTCCTGCAGGCCCTGGTGCACCACCGGGGCCAATTCACAGATATTTTTGTGGGGTGGTCGGGCAGGGCACATGCTGCCTGAGTGTTTAGGAACTGCAGCCTGTGTGCCGAGCTGGAGGCAAGTACCTTTTTCCCATGCCAGGACTCTGCTGTGGGTTACCAAAACACGCCAGTGTGCATAATGGGGGATGCGGCATACCCACTTATGCCCTGGCTAATGAAACCCTACCCGCCAACCTCGATCCCAGCAGGGACCTATTCAATGCCCGCTTCAACTGAACCAGGATGCAAGTAGCGTGTGCCTTTGGATGCCTTCTCACCCGCCTGACGTCAGGGAGCACAACATCCCCGAGATGGTGGTAGCGTGCTGCGTGCTCCACAATATTGTGGAGCGCAAGGGGGAGGCCTTCCTCCCGGGGTGGTGGGCAGACGCCGGCTGCAAGGGGTGTGCTTTTGAGCAGCCCCGGACAGCTGCCACCCACCAGGCCCATCAGGCCAGGGTGCGCATCTGGGAAGCCTGGAGGGAGAGGTTCTCTCAAGCCGCCCAGTAACTCTCCCCAAAGCCTCCGCAACAGGGGCCTCTGCCTTGTTGCTCTATCCCTTTCCCCTCTCAACCCCTCCCTTTTCCCCTTCCCTCACCTCCCAATAAACACACCTGTTTGGTTTCAGAACAAAAGAAGTCTTTTTTAATTGAACATTAAGAGAAGGTGGGGAGGAACTTGGAGGAGTGGGGCAGCTTGAGGTGCCCCCTTGGGTGCAGGGACCTTGTCGGGGTTGTGTTGCTCTGGGGGCCACAAAGGGGGAGCAGGAGTGGGGCTAGAGCGGGGTCAGAGTTGGCAGGAGGAGGGGCCATAGGCATCACTTGGGGAGGGGGCATGGGCATTGTTAAGGAAGGGAGCAGAGGCATGGCAGGGTGGGCTGGCAGATGGGCAATGGCCATAGGAGGTGGGGGCAGGAGGGTGGAACTCAGGAGCAGCGGCATCAGGCGGGTGTGCCGCCATGCGGGATATGATGCCACGCATAATGTCACAACGTGCCAGCATTTGGCCCCAGGCTCGCTTCCGCCACTCCAGGTCAGCATCAACCCTGCGTGCCAGAGTGTGCTGGATGTCCCAGAGGATGCTGATGTGCTGGTGCATCAGGTCCTCCTGCACCCTGGCTCGTCTGCGGGTCCTCCGGACTCTGGCAGATGGCTGCGGTGGTGTGGCTCGGCCCTCTGTCCCAGCTGTGGAGAACACACAAGAGGAGGGGCAGTCAGTCATCCCTGCAGACACTGTCCCCAAGGCTGTGTCCTCCTCTGAGGACGGCAACCACCACATTCCGCGGCCCAGAGGAGGGGGATGGCCCGGGTGCAAGGCCATGTGTGGCCTGCACAGCAGGCCCTGTCTCACAGGGGCCCTGACGTGCCCAGAGGACCATGCTGCCTGCTTCCCACCCCCCTCTCTCCCCATACAAACCATGGACAGGCAGGCAAGGGAAGTGTCCTGCCACAGTGGGATCCCCTCATGGGCAGCAGAGGAGCCATGAGCAGCCTAGCCATCCCTGGGGTCTACTCACACAGCTGTGGCTCACTGTGCTGTCTGTGGGAGAGGCTGTTGCCGTCTGTGGGAGAGGCTGTTGCCTCGCATGTGCAGGCACGCCTGTGTGCGGCACTCCTCAGTGTGTCTGGGGTCATACCTGTGCCCTTGTGGCTAGCCTGCTTCCAGCCGGGTGTGCCCCACGCCGGGGGGGGGGGGGGGGGGGCAGGCAAGACATGTGTGGCCTCCTCTGAGCCTGGCAGCAAGATCCTGGGCATGTTCAGGGGCTGCCTGCTGTGTCCACAGGCCACATATTCACGCTGCACGTGGTTGCACAGGCCGCAGCATGATATACAGCCCGAGCAACACTCGCTCCCCGCTCCCTGTGCGCCCACCTCCCCCGCCGTGTGTGTGTGAGAGAGAGAGAACTCACCTGAAGATTCCTCCCAGGCTTCCAAGGAGGCCTGGGAGACGTCCTGGCTGGCGGTGACCGGCTCAAGGGACAGGGTCATGGTCCCCATCTCCTGCTCTTCCTCCTCCGGCTGGGGCTGGCCCTCCTGCTCCTCCTCCTCTGGAGCAACCTCTGGCTGGACTATGACGAGTCTCAACCCCAGAGTCCACCAGAATGGGTGGGGAAGATGTTTCCCCACCCCCCAGGATATGGTGGAGCTCGGCATAGCAGGGGCAGGTGTGGGGTCCTGGCTCTGAGCGCACGCTGTGCTCGGTGGCCCTGACAGAGCTCCTGCACCTTACTCCAGACCTGATCCATGGTCCGGGCCGGGTGTCCTCACTCTGCCAGGGATGTGGCCATCCAACAGTAGATCTCGGCGTTCCACCTTTTGGCCTGGGGATCTTGCAGGGATTCCTCCTCGCCCCAGAATTCGAGGAGGGCCTCAATCTCTGGTCCTGACCAGGTCAGGGCATGTCTTTTGGTCCCCTGGGGGGTCCTGGGACTCCTGGGGCTGCTCCCTGGAAGGGCCAGGGAGGTTTCAAGGGGCTTGTGGCTCTGCCATGGGTGGCAATGCCAGCGGAAGAGAGCCACGCAGTGAGGGTACTGCTCTCAGGCTGGTTTCCTGCCACAAGGCTTGTCCAGGGTGCCTGCAGCTTTAAGAGGGGCCAGCAGACAGGACCTAGACGAGAGTTTGGATTACCTTGGACAGAGTGGCCACCAGGGCACCTGGTTTTTTTCCTAGAGGCCATTTCTTGCACAAAAACCCCTCTTCCCCGTCCCCACACACCTTTTCACCAAATAACTCTTTTACAAAAAGCCTTCTTTGTAGAAAGAGGACTACCAATGCGCAAAAACCCTTCTGTTCTTTCAAGTTTTGGGGCAAAAACTCACTTGAGATATGGACGCTCTGTGAGTTTTGTCGGAAAAACGGCTGTTTTTTCCAACAAAACTCTTTAGTGTAGACCTAGCCTGACAGAAGCTTAACTCAGAAAATTGTACAAGTGGAAGAAATATAAGCACCCCAGCATCTGAAACTTCTCCTTAGGGCAAAAGGGAATGATGTTTATTACCGTACCAAGCTTTACTTTCTTTCTTTTCTCATCAAGTTTTTGAGTCCTTTCAGCTGCCTGCTTCTTGGCTTTTCTCACTTTGTCATATGCAGCCTATGAGATAAACAACAGAATATGAACCCATATAAAATAGAGGGAAAATAAAAGGTTATGAACAGAGTAAAGATTAGTTATCGAAGCATTTAGAAATTAGAGGTGGAGAGTTTTCTAGCCATTGCTGGCGGCATTCATAAAAACTCAAGATGTTAAAAAACTATTTTGAAATTATGACAACACACCCAGGCTAAGAGCCTCAAAATGCAGCATGGCAAGTTTGACCCATCTTCAGTGGGAGGAAGAGAGGCCATTGAAGGCACTGATAACATTGGTGAGGAAGGTCATTTTCCAAATGGTGTAGAATAATAATCCGTTGGTGAGAGATCAGGTTTGCCTTACTTTAAAGTTTAAAACAAACAATTATTTTCTAGGAAAGACTTTATATGCAGAATGCATAGCTTGTCTAGAATTGGAAAACAGTGTCTGATCAGTTAATGGCAGAATTCTACACTAACTGTAATTAATAATAATTTTGTATTTATATAGCACTTTAGCTGAGGATCTGGCCCTAGTGTAAACTTGCATAGTTTCACTGAGACCAATGGAGCTATGCTGCTTTACACGAGTTAAGTATCTTGCCCATTGATTTTCACAACACTGCTGTGTAGTAAATAAGGTGCTGATTCTGCACAGATTCCTGCACATGCTTAGTTTGACAGAGTGATGTGGGACTGTTCACTTCTATACATACATTTATGAACAATAAGCATGATCTTTATTTTAAATACTGGAGAAAAAGCTGGTGGTGTTTTACTTCATGAATATTTGGGTTTTCTAAGCGGAATTCCTCACGCTCCCACTCATATACTTTAAAAATGGAGGATAAGTTCTTGGAATCAAGAATACCATCATCTAAGAGAGAATAAATTAAAATTGTGGCCAGTCTTTCACAGAGATTTATTTATTGTTTTAAAAGTTTATCATCTGGAATTTTGATAAGCCTTTTCTGGTTCTCTTAACTAGACACAGTTATTGGCTTGCGGTAAACGTTTGGTTTTAAATTATCTCTCTTTATATTTCTGGATTATTTACAGACCTTAAATTGGTAGCCTGTGGAGTTGTTTTAGTGCAAGGACAGACATCAGTTACATGAACTGGGGTTCAAGGTTATAAGTTAATCTCCTCCACTCATTTCAGTTATGCCACCTTGACAGACTCTGGACAAGAGATCTCACATGTATTGAAAGTTGTACTTTGTATTAGCAAATATTAACTCAGAATAAAAGCAACATGATCTTACTTTTGTCAGACATTCTTGTCTTTATAAATTGAAGAAGATACTTACTGTTCCCTAAACATGACTTTAAACACATGAAATTAAGGGGTCTACCTGCCTACTTATTTTTTTACAGGCATGATCTGATTTTAGGGAGTGTTGTGGATGCTCAAGAGGAATTGCAGTACTCAGTCTCCCTTCAAACCAGGCCCTTAATTTTTTTTTTTTTAAACTTTGGGTGATGTCCCAATTCAATATGCTGGTAAACATGATCTTAGCCAAAGATGCCACTCCACCACCCCCACAGTGTATCAGGTGTATCAGACCAAGAATATCTGTCTAGGTTCTTATACAGTACCTATCCCCATCTGACCTCACAGAGGCTAGATACACACTTTAGAACATGGAAATCTTCAGAAAAGAGCCATAAACTCTATTGATTAAACCAAATGAGGGAGTTAGAGCACATGACCTACGAGGAAAGGCTGAGGAATTTGGGCTTATTTCGTATGCAGAGAGAAGAGTGAGGGGATATTTGATCGCAGCCTTTAACTACCTGAAGGGGGGTTCCAAAGAGGATGGAGAGAGGCCATTCTCAGTAGTGATGGATGACAGAACAAGGAGCAGCAGGGATGAAAGGGGCTGCACAGGCCACCTGACAGCTTCTGCTTGGGGTGAGGTGTTCTCTCCAGGGCTGGCCTGGGGTGGGGGCAGTACAGGCCATCTGCTGATTTCTCCTTATGGCCAGCCCGAGGTGGGGAGGGAGCAACAGCTATTCAGCCTGCCAGCTGGCTTCTCCTCCAGGCTGGCTGGGGCAGGCTGGGGTAGCGGGTGCTGTGCTGTTGGCCAGCAGTTGGTCCCTGGGGCTGGGACACTTGCTGCTCCCCAGGGTCCTTTGTGAGTGTAACTGTTCCTGCTCTCACATCCCTCCCTTCTCATTTGACAATCACATCCCATTGTCCTGGCACAACCAAACCCTGATCTTGCTTGAAGTTATAAGAGGAAGCTGTGTACCGAATTTGGTGGGCCGAGATTTTACCAATTAGGAGGCGTTCTCAAACAAACGGACTCACAGACAAATGGATGGTCACAGACAGATGTACAAACTCTCTAAAATATACAGAAGAAGATATTTGGCAGACAGAGGTAACATATGCTGCCACCATGTCCCAGGGATGGACATCCTTACCCTTGCTGCTGCATCTGTTAGAACTGCTAAGGCCTGAGACAGCTGGTGGAAGAGTTCCTCTGGGG
Organism: Rafetus swinhoei; assembly: GCA_019425775.1. NCBI lineage: Eukaryota > Metazoa > Chordata > Testudines > Trionychidae > Rafetus > Rafetus swinhoei. The sequence goes on along the minus strand of CM033446.1, from coordinate 72,969,217 downwards.
ATTGGAAAGGAAAGAGGGATCAGACAGAAAACCAAGTAAGCAGCACTCAGAGCCTCTAGCTACATATCAGAGGAAGGAATTCCCTTTTCATAGAATCATAGAATACTAGGACGGGAAGAGACCTCGAGAGGTCATCAAGTCCAGTCCCCTGCCCCCATGGAAGATACCTGTAGATTTCTAGAGAGAATAACTTTTCAAAAATATTTATAAGCCAGCCTATAGCCCATGGCTCTGGAAGTCACTCACAAAACTATGCTCTATTATCTAAGCTTTCATTTAAAGAGAAAAAAAAGCTATTTCTGGACCTTCAGGTTCTGAAGGAAATCTTGTAAATATGAAATCAAATGTAACCAATGCAGTAAAGCAGGGGTGGGGAACTTTTTTTGTGCTGGGGGGCACTGAACCATAAAAAAATGTCAGGGGCCACACACAAGTGAAAAGCAAAAAACACAACCCCTGCAAACCCTCAATGACATGGCCACCAACTGAGAAGGAGAAAAACACTCCTCACATACCAGAGCCTAGGGGGGCCCAGCCTAGTAGGTTTTGTGCACTCCACCCCCATAGTGGGACGGTTGGGGGCTAGAGCGTCAGCACAGGCTCCCCAATACTGGGAGGAGCCCCAAGCCTCAGGAGCTGGATCCCGGCAAGCTGGGGGCTACATCCGGCTCCCAGGCCTTAGGTTCCCCACCCCTGCAGTAAAGCATTCCTGAACCTGCAAATAGCCTGAGGGGAGGGGGCACGGTCCTGATAAGTAGGCACTCTCCCTTTCATCACAATGGGATATTATTTCTGAAACCTTCAGCTGAACAATTTAAATGTCAATATTGCTAACTGTTTTGCCGCTGATCATTTTACAAGAAGGATTCAGCTCATGTCCTTATTGCACAATCCCCAACTATTAGGGTTACCAAGTGTCCGGTTTTGAACCGAACAGTCCAGTATTTGAGCTTTCTGTTCGGGAAACAAATTGAGAAAACATAAATGAGAAAATATAAATGTCCGGTATTTTCTAAATAAGATGTAATGTCGATTGTGATGTAATGTCAAGTGTGTCCGGTATTTTTGTGGAAACCATCTGGCAACCCCACCAACTATCTTCACTGCCTACCAAAGTGTCATATAAGGACCATCTTCCCTCTGAAAGCTGCTACAGGACATTTATATGCAATCAGTATACAAATCTATGGCATAAAAAAAACTGAAGAGTATGAGGGACACCATAAAATAAAATAAACTGAATATCAAAATTAACGTAAGTGGCTCCATCACGTGGATGGTATTATTCATTTTCATATTTAATTCATTAACATGTAAATTTAACAGTTGTAGAATGAAGGGCATTGTCCATAATTTAGAACCATTTTTACTGCACAATATATGGAGACTTGCCTATAGCATATATTATTTTCTTACAATGGGCACTACCAAAATATCAATCAATAAGGATATACCAGTTTTATATTGAACCCTAGAGATTTTTAGGGCTGCAGATTAGAAGAATGTCCTGGAAGCCATTGGGATATAACTCAGTTACATTCATCATTATCAGGTATCTCGGAGCTTGTCTACACTGTGGAGAAATGTGCACTTACAGAGTTGTAATTTCTAAAGTACACTAAAATGCTGCACATTAATTGGTCCACACAGACCTTCCTTTGCACATGAAAGTGCATTTTACTACCACCTTAACACACATTAAGGAACCTTTAGTGCATAGCAGAGATGTTAAAATATGTTTGTGCAAACGTGTAATCACTGAAATTGTTAGCAGTTACACATTTACATGCAAGGGGTGGGGTGAGCTGCTGTATTAGAGGCAGCAGCACGGGGCAGCAGCCAGTCTGCACGGGGAGCTGGTTTTTAAACACAGGCAGCAGCACAGGATGGCAGGGGCTCTCCAGAAACAGGGCCGGGAGCGTGTTGGCTGCTAGCCCCGACCCCAGGGACTATCGAATAGTCGTGTAACCATTAAAATTAAATTACATGCTATCTAACATCCCTAGTCAGCAGCACAGGGAAGAAAGGGAGTGCATGTAACCGTGAGGGTTAACAGATGAACCCAGGCTGATCAGTTGACTCTTTACTCAGATAAACGTTCACATCCCTAGAGCATACCTGCAGGGTTTACACGGGCCAGTTAATGCACAAGTTGGTGCGCTGTAGAAATCACAACCTCATAAGTGTGCATTAGCTCAATGTGTAGACAAGACCTCAGAGATATGTGCACACACTCAGTAACACAGACACTCCATAATTGCAAAAACAGAGCTGTGCAACAGAAAAACAAACAGCCACTCCCAGTTGTCCACGCAACTAGGACTAACAGGGATAACCTGCTTGTTTCCACCAAGACTGATCTTACCTGCTCTGGGATTGTCTGGGTTCTTATCTGGATGGCAAGTCAGGGCTTTCTGCCTATATGCTTTCTTAACCTGTAAGAGCCAAAACAGAGATTCACTAATGATTGTAACTCTCCTCACACAATGGCATTTAGGACAAAAGCATCACATAGGAAACACAAGAGATGTACAATTGAGTGTTGTGTAAAAATGGACTTGAGATTAGCTGCCAGCACTCTCTGGCAGGAGTGGGAGTGCCACAGGCAACCTAGCAAATACAGAAAGACTAGGACACTGATGGCATCACTGGCAGCTGGTTAGGTAAATGAAACTATCTTAATGCAACAACAGGAGGTTGTTTAAAGCTCAACTTCTCTATATAGGTCTTCCCTTATCACATCACACCGCAACAGGAAAACATTCCAGCCCAAGATGCCAAGTAGGTCAGCAATCACAGTCACAGCTTTTTAAAGCCATAGATTTCACACCTAGATAGAGCATATTGCAATAATCAAGCTTTAAAGTCACAAATCAGTAGACCACTACAGCCAAGGCCAAGTTTAATATAAGGAAGCACAATCATCAGCAATCAGGAAGGGAGGGGGGGTATTCTCTGCAGATGTAATTACTTGGAATGGAGTTGGTACAGCACACTGCTTAACAATGGATATTAGCAAGGAGAGAAAATTTGACCAAATACTATGCCATTTTAGTAATGGTCTCATACATCCATGTTAGTTTCAGGGGGTTCCTCTCCCTGCTCGCAGCTATAGAAATGCCACTACAGAGATCATGTAAACACAGCATATTTTACAGTTCAAAAGGAAGTCAACAAAAGTGTTAAAATCATACCAGTGGCATATAAAAATATGAGTTCTCTCTATCATAGGAAATCTTTCTTGATTTTATACTTGCAAGCAAGAGAAGAATGACCTCTATCCAACTGCCAAGAAATTGCTTTATAAATTGGCTGGTGAGAACTTGTGGTGTTCATACACCACCTGGTGGACAAATATAAGTAAGAGTGAAGACAACCAGCTGCTAAAAAAAAGCCACCTAAATAAAACACCACTGTAAATGAGAATCCGTTAAAAATAAAATGGAGTTTTCTAAAGTCACAGATCATCTATACACATCTATATACTGTCAGAGGAACACTCCAATGTGATTATATCAATTAGGGCTTCTAAACAATTGACCTAAAGATTAGGGATGTGAATAGTTAACTGGTAGGGGCTGGAGACTGCCGCACTGGGGAGGGCTGTTCCAGCCCAGCTGGTGCAGCCCCCCCTCCCCTGTTTAAGTGTTAAGTTTAACCAGTTAACTAATTAATAGGATTTTACATCCCTACTAAGGAAAAATAATTCCTCCCTTCATTTACAGTTTATGGTGATGTCTGACTGACTCCTTTGTAGATTGCCCAGTTCTCTGGGATGCTTCAGATACTTCACATAAAGATATTGCTTTCAGGCAGCTCATGTCACCAACAGATTTGCCACATTACTGTGCTGATCCTTGAATACAATCACATTTTTAACTGGTAATACAAACTGGCAAGTCAAATGGTTAGTTCATGCCAAATTGTTAAATTTAAGACCCAATCCAAGTAGGCTGTCTTCCATGCCTGCATGGAAGCACAGATGATTCCACTAGTGCTACCTGCATGGATCCAATGGCAAGCACAGAGACTCAGGAAACAGCTTCCATTAAAAGAATATGATGGAAATTTTCAGGGTACTAACATCTGCCCCTCATACAAAGTCCTTAGGATCACTTTCCCCACTGAACTGAAGTGAGAATTACAGTGAATTTGTGGGCAATCACAAATACACTTGCAATGGTATTAGCAGTTTTAAATAATAGAGTGGGAATGAGTTGCCCTGTGGAAACCTAGAGTTTGTTAATGATTTGGGTTGGATAGGATTAGAAAAAAAATCAAAATAAAAAATAAAATACTCCACAAACCTTTACAAAATATTATTTTAGAAACATGTTAATACATTTCCTTCTTAAATATCTTACTCCCCACCTTAATAAATACCAATGATGTCCATCAAGTTTCTGTTACACATTCCTCAAACTATCGACTAACTTGACAAGGAAATCACATGATGATACAACAGGACCTCAACATTAAGTTAAAGAAATGGATTCAAAACTATTTAAAAGCTGTTCAAATATTTCCTTTCGATAAAGTTAGAAATTCATGACCATATTCAGCCCTGGAGAAGCTAGGTGCAACTCGACTGAAGACTAGGGATTTTAAAAAGCAGGTAACTAACTGCTGAAATTTTCAGCAGTTACACACACCTGCAGCACAGGCAGCAGCTGGCTCCCTGGGAGCCGGTATGCACCTGCAGCCCCCTTCCCAGTGAACTGGCTGCCACCTCCACACTGCTGCCTCTGTATCAGAGGCATCAGCACGGAATGGCAGCTGGCTCCCCCGGCAGGGGGCTGGAGCCTGCGTAACCATTCACAGTAACTGATAAGCTCATGCTTATCAGTTAACAGTTATCCTATTACATCCCTACTAAAGACAATGGGCCTATGCCTGCTTATTTTACTGCTAATTTTTACTTCTACCTAATTAAAAGGACCCTTTCAATTTAAACATCATACGTGTATCTAAAATTTACCTACCAATGTTACTGTAACTGAGAATTTAGGAATGTGAAAGTGTAACCATGCACATGGTTAACAGATGAGCCTGGGTTCATCAGTTAACCTTAACAGTTACATGGAGGCTCCTGGTATGCACAAGTATCTGGCTTAAAAGCCAGCTTCTCACATGTACCAACGCCTGGGGAGCCACCTGCCACCTCTCCCCTTCCCCCATATTTTGCTGCCTCTGTATCAGCTTCCAGCGCATATTGGCTCTCGAGGAGTCAACTGCCAGCCCATGCTTACATGTTTACTTAAATGCATTTTAATATCCCTACTGAAAATTAGAGTAAAAGATTATTTATCAATTGAACAAAGTTAACGTTAACTCTGTATTTAGTTAATGTCACTTACTTTTCTATAGTCAGATTCCTCTATTATTTGAGAGGGTCTTTAAAACAATAAAGGAGAAAGTGGGGCTGGGGGAGAGGAGGAGGAGGAGGAAAATGGAACTGCAAATCCCCAGAGTTGTTGAAGAGACTCATGCAGACTTAGTACAGGAAACTATTTTTAGTACCAGAAAGGACTTTTTAAACTCTTTTATTAAACAGACTAGATTTCATGTTGATGGTATCCATTTAAAGCACTTTAAATAAATATGAGTGAATTGCAGCTCCACTGAAGCCAATGAGAATTTTCCAATTAACTCCAACAGGGACATGCGATTTGACCCCACGTGTTCAAGACAAGACAAAACAGAAAATACTGCACAGTGACTAGAGTACAGATGGAGGTCAGCAAACAAGCAAATATTTTCTGTTCTACCAAATACAGCAACATGATTAAGAATCACAATGCAACACTGACCAAAACAATAATGGTCATACTGGGAATTAATAGCAAAATCTCAAAGAAAACAAGCAAGATTATACACACAATTAACAATCTGCTATCCTCTCCATAAACATTTTCTAAAAACATAATTTTAAAATTCCGGGAACCAACATATGACGGAATGCTCCAAATCAGAGTTCTATATCCTAGTCTCTATAGTCTTTTCTCCCACCTCTCTGCCCTTCTCTCACTCCCATCCCCCAAATCCATGGTTTTCTTTCTCCATTCCCTTTGTGTGTGTTATTGATTTACATTGCAGTTTTTCAGGACAGGGATTTGTTTTAGTCTAGATCTGTAAAGTACCTAGCAAGTCAGGGGCCCTTTCTACATAAATAGTGAACCACAGTACTAATTAGGCTTCAGCTAGGGGAAATGCAACCATTTCAAGAGAGGCAAATAAAGAGAATTCACTGGTGAATAATGATTACAAGAGTTTTGAAAATGACAGAATAATATTCTATCTAGAGAAAGGGGCAAATAGAGGCATAGCAACTGTCTACAAATAGGTAAAGAAATGTTATGTGTGACAGGGTCCTGTTATTTTGATTGCCCAGTCATGACACAACAAGGAATACTGGGCTAAACTGATAAATAAAGTTACACAGTCATCAATAAAGACTTAATGTTGGTCTAATCTACACCAGGCAGGTCCACAGGCAGCACCAAAATGCAAAGATCTAGAAAGAAAGCAGTCCTCGCCTCTTCCCAGAACTTAGAGGAATCTTTATGTGGAATGGCAAATTGTGCCCAAATGTAGCTATTGAGTTCAAGTCTTGCAAATTCGACTGGATACGGTATGCATATTGTGTCTTTTGTTTTAATCCCAATTCTTTCTCTATTCTTTATCTTTGTTTTAGGACATTTTAATCACAGACTTTATTTAATCCTTAATATAAGTCTGCCTTCTGATGAGCACTCAGATGAGCTCCATGATAATGGAACCAACTACTGTGGCTTTGCTGGGGGGAAAAGAGTGCTGTTCAGATGAAACAAAAAACAGGACTATGTAGCACTTTAAAGACTAAGAAGATGGTTTATTAGGTGATGAGCTTTCGTGGGCCAGACCCACTTCCTCAGATCAAATAGTGGAAGAAAATTGTCACAACCATATATACCAAAGGATACAATTTAAAAAAATGAACACACATGAAAAGGACAAATCACATTTCAGAACAGAAGGGCGATGGGGAAGGTAAATGTCTGTGAGCTAATGATATTAGAGGTGATAATTGGGGAAGCTATCTTTGTAATGGGTAAGATAGAGTCTTTATTCAAACTTAGGTGTAAAGTGTCGAATTTAAGCATGAATGACAGTTCAGAGGATTCTCTTTCAAGTGTAGTCTTAAAAGGCCTTTGAATCAGGATGCAGGTAATCAAGTCGTTGAGACAATGTCCTTTCTGGTTGAAATGGCAAGAAACTGTTTTTTCTTTGTGATCCTGTCTAATATCTGTTTTGTGGGCATTGATCCTTTGGTGAAGTGTCTGAGACATTTGTCCAATGTACATAGCAGACGGACACTTTCGGCACATGATAGCATAAATTATATTTCTGGATGCGCAAGAACGTGTGTTCTTGATCTTATAACTCACTTGGTTAGGTCCAATAATGGTATCAGCAGAGTGAATATGTGGACAAAGCTGGCAACGGAGTTTGTTGCAAGGGAAGGTACCAGGGTTGGTATTAGTGTGGTATGTCCTGTGGTTGTTGGTAAGAATCATCTTGAGGTTAGGTGGTTGTCTATAGGAGACTATGGGTCTGCCTCCCAGAGCCTCTTGGAGTTTAGTATCCTGTTCCAGTATAGGCTGTAGTTTATTGATAATGTGTTGGACAGGTTTAAGTTGGGGGCTGTAGGTGATGACAAGTGGTGTTCTATTGTTGGTTTTCTTTTTGATTTGTCCTTTTCATATGTGTTCATTTTTTTAAATTGTATCCTTTGGTATATATGGTTGTGACAATTTTCTTCCACTATTTGATCTGAGGAAGTGGGTCTGGCCCACGAAAGCTCATCATCTAATAAACCATCTTCTTAGTCTTTAAAGTCCTGTTTTTTGTTTCAGCTACACCAGACTAACACGGCTACATTTCTATCACTGTTCAGATGAGACAGTGATTGATACAGATACAGTAAAAGCCAGTGGCCCAGATATTGTGAATAGAAGCTTGCAAACATTTATGGGATTTTAATGGACATCATACAGACAATTACAACAAACTAGATGTTCCTAAGGGCTCTGAAGTAAGTTACATGCATCACACCTGCCTCCTCTTCGCCCTTCCTATCACTGGTCACCATCTACACCAATAACTCTTGCCCTAGGCACACCCCAACGGTACCTCTGTGCCTCAAGATCTCCACATCTCCCCCAGTTCCACGCGGCGTCTCCAGTATCAGCAGAGGGGGACAGAAATTTGCTCCGCACCTAAGTTATTTAACGCTTTGCCGCGCTCTGGGGTTTAACTCCCCCCGCCCAACACGGGCCTCGCATCGCTGCTGGGGGGCTCATGCTGGCGCACGACTCGCTGCAGAGGCTGCCGCTTTTCTACCCCCGGCGGGGCAGCCCCACACGCGCTTTCCCGCACCGGCGGCAGGGAGCGCGCGAGACACGGCCGCCATCACCGTGGGGTCAGGCCCTGGGCGGCCCCACACGCGCTGCAGGGCCCCCGGCGCTGAGGGGAGCGGGGCCGCGGGAGCCCGACGTCCCATCCCCCTCCGGCCAGGCCTGACCTCCTTCTCCGACGCCTTCTCCCCAACCCCCAGCAAGGCGTAGAGATCCAGCTGCAACAGATCCTTATCGACCGCCATCTCCGCGCCGCCCCCACTGTCCTGCCGCCCGGTTCCCCTGCGCCGCTGGGCCTGACCACTATCCCGCACCACTGGCTGCTGGGAAATGTAGTCTCTCCAGCCTCACACTCACCTCTATTCTTAAAGCCCTAGGGGGGGAAGCGGAACTACAACTACCACAATGCCGCGCGCGGGCTACAGCCCACCCGGAAGTTCCCTCTCTGGCCTATCGGCAAAATCACCGCTCCCGGCAGGCTCTGCGCAGGAGGACATGCGCATTGTTTTGGGAAGTTTAGTTTTTTGTTTCAAGCCGTATAGCCCTGCGGATGCGACTAGAGGGGATGTAAGGACTACAACTCCCATCGGGCCCTGCGCTGCCATGGCTTTGTTCTTGGCTACCTCAGGTGCTAGTGGGATAAGGGCAGCAAAGTTTCCTTGCCGGGAGCTGCAGCTGGAGTATCAGCTCCTACTGCTAGAGTCGGCGAGGCGAGGGGCTTGACGGACGCTGGCATATGCAGAGCCTCATGGCTTGGGGACCGTACACTGGGCTGTGCGGGGTTTGCACCGAATCTGAGTCCAGACTCTCGCTGTGATTCCGGTTGTTACAGTATGTGCATAGTAGCATTGCAGTATTGCATGGCACCTGGTTCGGACTGGGAGCTTCTGACTAGGAGCAGGGATTTTTGTCATCTTTTGGGGAGGGCGCGAAGCACCTCTGGTTTGCTAAATACATAATAGTTTTATGGCACAGTATGTTAAAGCAGGAATTAAATCTCTGCTTTGGAGAGGTTGCATCCTAAGTACGCAAACGTGTACAGTACAACGGGCTGTAGATGTTATTGCTGATAGGCTTTATAGAAGAAGGCGCGTTAGACTGGCTGAGATTTGGAGGAGAGGGAGAGCACTTTGGTGATCTCGTCTTAGCTGTAAACATAGAACGTAGTCATTTAGGAGAACAGCAAATTATAATGTTATTTATTATTATCAATGCTTTCATTAAAGGTTTTTGTTTGTAAATGTTAAGCAAGGATCTGATCCCTTCTCCTCCTCTCTCTGATGAAAGAATCTGGGACCATCATTTCTACAATCAGACGTTCAGGAAGTAAACAACCACTGATATACCATAATTCATCATTTCCCCCAATAGTCTTCCATTCCTCCTCTGAAGGAGAAGAATATTCCAGCACAGCTCTATCTGGACAAGTAAACAGCTTCAGGGGACAAACTATTTCCTTTTGTACAGCTGTGAGAGAGTGAGCCTGCATTGCCCATTGGCACTATGGATAGAAGGTGTTATGGCTGCGCATCCAAGTTTACTGTCTTCAGAAAAGAGGCAAGTCTCTCTTCAACACTGCTGGATAAAATATCTGACTCTATAAAAAGCCAGTTAGGCAGTAGAGTGAGTTTTCTTATGGTAGTGCTTGCTCAATGTAATCTGAAATGCCAACAATTTGAGGCTCCTCATATCAGAAATAGTAATCCCACCTATGGATGTAATATTGTAGTCGATTAACCGATAAGCAAAAGCTTATAGGTTAATGCTAGAGACTACACGCATTTCCCTCCTCCACACCTTGCCAGTAAATTTTTTAGCAGGCTGGCCAGTAGCCTGTTTCAGTCCTGGTTCACGCTGGGTCAGGGACCAAACGCCTGCTGCAGATCTTCATTTAAAGTGTATTAGGAGACTGGTGGGCAGGCAGCTCAGCTCAGTTCCAGTTCACGGGGGTCCCATGAGGGGAGCTGGTTTTTAAATTGGCTCCCCTCGTGGACCAGCTCCTGCCTGGCACCCCGTGCAGCTGCCTCTGATACAGAGGCAGCAGCGCAGAGTGGCAGGGGGCTCCTCGGGAGTGGGGCTGGAGCACACTGAGTGCCAGCTCTGCTCCTGGGGACTATAGAATAGTCGAGTAACCGATAAGAATTTGTGAGGTTACTCGACTATTCAATTAACTGATATTTAACATCCCTAACCCCACCTCCCACTCTGCTTTACATTTTACAGTTAAAACCTGCTAAGCTTGTTTGACTCTAAGTACATTTTTTATGTGCGTCTCTGTCATTGTTTTCCTTAATTGTATATTAACGACACAGACATTTTAACCTCTCTGTATTTAAAACATGTAGGAATTGCTATAATAGTGCAGACTTGTGGTCCATGTAATCTGATATTCTCCAAATCCTTCAAAGGAAAGAGTGAACCCCTTACTCTACTATGGGAGGAGTTGGCATTCCTGACTCTAGTGGTGATCAGCTTGTGTCTTAAACACTGAAAACTCGTATGTTAGGTATTCTAGCTACAGTAGCTGCAACTACTATTCTTATTCATACAAATATTTCATTTTTCTTTTAAAGACATTTCTCTGAAGTATTTTGTGGGAGTTGCTCCTCCCTGGTGCATATCCCTGAATCTCTCTGGTATATTTCACAGAATTGTTACAACCAGGCAATGAGACACTTGCACTTCCATTTCCTGTCATCTGAAGAAGTGGGTTGCGCCCACGAAAGCTCATGATACCATCTACATGTTTTGTTAGTCTTTAAGGTGCTACCACTAGACTATTTGTTGTTTTTTAAGTTTTGCACTTCTTTGTTTCTTTCTTCTCAGTGTGGGTGCAAGAACTGTGGACGGGCATTCTGCTCAAGCTGCCTTGGGTTTAGCGCCATTGTTCCCCGTTGCGGGAATACTCAGCAGAAGGTGTGCAAGCAATGTCATGGGGAGCTAACCAGGTAAGGTGGCCAAGTTGGGCCAGTGTGTTTCAGCTTCCAGTGATACAGAGCAGATTGCTGATCCACTTCCCTCTTTATAAATCCACTGTATACTGCCACATGTACACCATCTGTATACTGGAATCCCAAAAAATCTTTTCTTTTTTTTTTTTTTTTTTTTTTAAGCTGGTACCATGTGGGTTTCAGTTCCAACTGTCCATACTAATGCTTAGCAGTTGAGCAGCCTAGTGATAAGATGATTAGAAGTGTTGCTATTAAAACAAACAAACAAACAAGAAAGAACCCACCTTCATTGTTTCAGAGGCCTAGATGCTATATATAAGCTAAAGACCTAAGGTTGCATACCGTGGGATTGATTTTTGTTGTAACAGAAAAAGCCCACTATTCAGACCCATAGTTAAGCACAGTTAAGATGATCATATCTGTAGCATATAAACAGGTATTACAGACCTGTAACTCACAATGGTACAAAATATTATAATTATATATTATATTGTATAATTGTGCAATATTATGTATAATTATTATATTACACAGTTTAAAACACATTATATAATTTTGTATTCTGAAAGAGTAGTAAGGCACATCTCTTTCCCAAGGCTTATCGCTGATTGTGAGCTCGAGAAGCTTTCCATTTGCTGCTTTTTTGTATCTGCAAGCTACAGTGGAGTTTGTGTTCCTCTTATTATAGAATACTAATGACACATTTTAAACCAAGTGAATTTTGGCCAGGTACTAGAGTGACGAGTGCCATGGGAATGGTCATCACAGTTTGTATAGATTTGAAAGAGAGAAGCTATGCAGTTGTACCATTATCTTGACATCTAAATCAGGTCTGTGTTTTACAGTTGAGATGTATCTGTTTTTTTTTTTTTCCAGAGGAGTGTCTCAGACTAATACAGCTAAATGGTCTCCGCCAGAGAACTACAAAAAGTGAGTTCTGATTGTTAGTCCAGCCTATTGCAATCTTTAATTGTTTGTTCTTTTGGGTTTTGTGCTTTCTGCTGAGACTGCTGACAAGAAGGTGGGCTTGTAACATGGCCACTTTTTTGCTCAGAACTGAATTGAAACCAGCATCTCTTTTTGGTGAGCTCACTAAATAGCCACCTGGGGATACTGACTTTTGGCAGCTGTCTGAATTAGAACCTCCGATCTACAACTGAGAGATTCCATGTTTCACTACTAATCATTCAGACTGCTTTTTTGACCATTTTATATTGATGCTGCTGTGAGAAGAATGGATTTCCTTAGTACTTAGGAGTATCTCTGCTTCCCAAGGACCAAATACACCCTGGCAAAGTCAGGAGCAGGTATAAAAGACTTTTTCATATTCTGTCCTATATCATCATTCTCTAAATAGTGTACTGGTAGAGGAGCTTACAGAAGATGCCTTTATAATTTTTGTTCTATGCACCTGCTCCACGTTATGCTTGTTTTTTTTCTCTTGTCGCAGGCGTGTAGCAGCTCTTGAGGCCAAGCAGAATCAGTGGATGGGTCCACAGAATGCCCCAGTGAAACCCCAAAGCCGGGCAAGCTCCAAGTATCAGGGGCTGTCAAAGGAGGATAGAGCTATTGCAGAGAGGCTGGAGAGGCTCAAGGAGGAAACGAAGCCCAGTGAGTTTCATAGTACTGTAGAGGTTTCCTGCATCCATGCAGACATTCCTTTGCAGCTAGCCTACAGTCACAGCAGTGGGTACATTATAGACTAGCCTCCAGACATGGAAGCGGGGAGGAGGAAGCTGCCCATAGGTCCTGTCCATGAGCAGTGGATATCTGGGTCCCATTCTCTAGGCTGCTGCTCTCCAATGCACACATTTTGCTTCCCTAAACCTCCACTTTCTCACTGGTGCACTCCTTATCTTGCATGTCTTGACACAGTGAAATAAGCTGCTTGTTTATGTGTGTCCTGGGCGTGCCCCTGTGCATGATAACAATAGGAACAAAGTGAATCGGGACTGTGCGTAGTGCTATTATTGTGTGGCCAAACTATTGTACAGTGGTCAGACATGGGAATCCTTGGACTGGAGTATTAAGACCCACCAAGAGCAATGCAGGGCTCCATGAGTCCATTCCTGCCTTGCAGGAACAAACAAAGGAAGGGCAGCTCTAGGATGCTTGAGTGGGAAATGGCAGCAGTGGACTCTCTGCCTCTGAAGAGGGAGGTAGAGCATGCATTTTGCTTTCACTGACCTAGTCACGTTGGTGCTGCAAACTCGTATAATGTTGTTTGCCTCCCAGTCACACTCACCTCATGGCTGGGGGATATACAGGGGAGGAGGCAGTGGCTCAGAATGAAGTGGTGGATGATAACATTAGACTGAAACCCTAACAATATCTGAAACATTATCCCAGGCTCTGAGCAGTGGGAGGAGGGAGGCTTTGCTTAGCTGTCTGAGGTCCCATTCTGGAAAGAAAACAATTTTCTGACAGACTAAAACTATAAAAGCCATTTACTTGCTGTACACAAACAGCGTTGTTCTGAATTGCAGAGTCCATCCCGTCTCAGGCAGAGATAGAATCTAGGCTTGCCGCACTGAAGGATGACCCCAGGAAACCCATTCCGTCTACACAGGAAATGGAAGACCGTCTGGCTGCCCTTCAGGGAAGAACCCTTCCATCCAAAACCCCCAGACCAGTAAGATTCCTGGCCTCCTGGAGTTCTTGCCAGTTCCTCTGTCTGAGCTCTCCCAGTAGTTGTAGTGTCTCAAGACAATTCAGAGGCATATCAGGCCCTTCCTCCCTCTTCATTAATTCATGTCCACCTTGCCACTCCAGAAATCTGTTCGTTAGTTCCCAGCTTGTTGTGTGAGAGTTTGTTGTTATGTTCCAGAATTGAACTAAGGGCACATGTTCTTCAGTTGGATGAGGACTCAGAGATGGTGGCGGGCAGTTTGTGGCACTGCCTCACAAATGATTATTTGTTTAGTGCTGGAAGCTGTCAAGAAAGAAACCTCCCTCCCTGAGATTTAGGGTAGACTTTTGACAGATCAGCTGTTTGTTGTTTTATGTGGGTGGACTTGGCTTGAGAGGGAGCATTGTCTGGAAGTTAGAGCTTGGTGCTAAGAATCCAGGGTTCTAGTTCCAGCTCTGCCATTGGGTTGCTTTGTAACCATGTGGCCTGATTTTTTTCAGAAGTGCTGATAATGCACAATTGCTATCGAAGTCAATGGGAGGTGTGGGTGCCCTCCACCTCTGAATATCAAGCTACAAGAAGATTTACCCCATCTTGCTCGGGTCCTTAATTCAATTAATTTTTGTTTTTCTTCATTTAAATCATTGCTCTGGGGTGGGGCTGGGGATGAAATGTTCAGTATTCAGGCTTCCCAGGGAGAGAGGACAACCCCAGCCCTCTCTCACCACAGCAACTTGTGGCGAGGCGAGACATGCCTGTCCATGGCTGCTGCAGCAGGCACAGCCAAGGAGGGGTTCATGTGCCCCACCCTGGGGGCAGATAGACACATACGGACAAACAGACATTCTCTCCTTTTCTCTACCCCGGTCCCCTTCTGGCCCAATGGGATTATAACTGTCCCAATCCCCATCTCTGGCCCTTTGCTGCCTCCCCTCCCTGTGGTCATTCTGCAGTATAACTGTTCCTCCTGCTAGACTCCTCCCTTTCAATCAGTCGAATTCCAGGCACATCCCATTGTCCTGGCACAACAAAACCCTGACCTTGCTTTACATTAACATAAGAGGAAGCTGCCTACCAAATTTGATGAGCCTAGCTTTTACCTTATAGGAGTTCTTGAAAAAACAGACTCACAGATGGACACACATTTCTAATAGATAGTAAGATTAACCTCTTTTTGCTTTAGTTTTTCCAACTATTTAAAAAAATGTGAAAATACTTGTCTATTTCTGAAAGGTTGATGTGATGTTCACTAGGGTTTTAGATCCTTGCTTGAAAACTGCTATATCAGCTCAGGATATTCTTAATAAATATTGAGGTGGCATAATGGATGGTCCGAATAGGAGAGGCAGATCCCACAGAGAATGGGTAGATGATGTAGTAGATTGGTGCAGAGCTAGTCTACAGAAACTAAGCCACTCTGCACTGGACAGGGAAAGATGGAAGGAAATAGTGAGGGAGGCATTGGACACCAACGGGCGTTGAGCCCATGGTTGTTGATGATGATAAAATGAATGGCAACTTAAAGAAAACAAATTAATAATAATTAATTTTGACTGAGATAGGAATATATTTCCCCTTGAACTGTGGTAAATAGAAGAGTGTGATAGAAGAGTGTGCTAGAAGTTCACTTGTCAAAAGAAAACAAGCTTTTATGAACTGTTCAGTGAAAATAAAGCATGGCTTCTGTGTAGAGAGATGTCAGAAATACTTTTCAAGAGTGTGGCACAGCATCCCAAACACCAAATAGAGGACCAAATGTTCAAAAAGTATTTACATTGAGACACAGCTGGGTTGTGTTTAACCCTAAATTTAGGTGGTTGTATGTATGTTTAAATTTTTTTTTTCCAAAACTGAAGTAGGACATTGGAAAAGTTGCCATAACTTTAAAAAAAATGCTCCTCTATAATATTTACAACTCAAACATTGTAGCCTACTGGTAGGACACATGATGTTCAAAGTGAAACTGAGCAGAAATGTAAATGAAAATGGTTAGCATTCATCGCAAAGTTCACTGTGGCTGAGAGAAATTAAAAATAGACTATTAAGTGTCAGTGTTTTTTAAAACATAAATGTGGATGCTTTTAGAAAACTCTCATTTTTAATTTGACACTCCCTTAATGATCTATATCAAGTGTACTGTACTACTTCACTATAGCTATAGTGTATTTACATTTTACTGCCAAGATATTCTTAAAAATTGGTACTAACTTTAGGCACCTAAATCCCTGTCTAGTTGTAAGTGGCCTGATTTTCAAAGCTATCTATGGGTGCTTATATGTCCTCTCTCAAGGCAGTATCTTGAATGTATTTATCCTCACAGTATCCCAGAGAGATAGGGAAGTATGTGCATACCTATTTTGCAGGAGAAACAAAAGCTCAGAGAGATTAAAGACTTGTCTACATGTAAAATGCTATGGAAGCACAGCTATGCCACTGTAACACTTCCATGTAGACTACCTACATCTACAACTACGATGAGAGGGATTCTTCTTCTGGCATAGGTAATCCATCTCCCCGAAAGGTGGTGGCTAGGTTGATGGAAGAATTCTTCTGCTTACGCTGGCACTTAGGTTGGCTTCATTATGCCTCGCATATAGGGGTGGATTTTTCACATCCTTGAGTGATGTAGTGATGCTGAGTTAATTTTCTAGTGTAGATGAGGCATAAGTGACTTGCTCAAGGACATGCAGGAAGTCTGTGGTAGAGCAGGGGAACTGAACTAACCTTTGGATGTCTCAGTTTAGTGCCCTACCCCCTCCTCCTTTTCAAAATAGCTTCCACTGACATACATGGGAGCTGCTGCATGGTTTCCCAACAGTTGTGATTACTGGGTCACTTATTCTGGTGCCTAAATGCCAGGCCCAGTGTTGCAGCAGGAATCCATATCCGAGCTGGGATTACCATAGATTGCATCAGTTCCTGTCTCCCAGTTCTGTGCTTGGATTAGCTGTTTGACTTCAGTAGAAGCTGTGTGTGCTCAACACCTTTGAAAATCAGGCCCAAAGCATCTCAAGTTGGGCACCCAAACACTGAGGCGCTTTTGGAAATGCTGAAATTGAGTCAAGGTAGTCTCATAATATGTTATGTGACTTTTTCAGATTTTTTTCAATTTGTCTCCTTCCATCTCCCATTTAACACTCTTCTACATCTTTCTCCCATGCATCCTCTTGCTTTTTCCAGGTGCACCAGCCCCCTGATGTCAGAACTCACATCCAACAGTCTGATGACTTGTTAACCCAGCTGGCTGAGGAAGTTGCCATTGAGGAGAGTTATAGGCCAGAAGCCCAGCCTCAAGGTACCTGTTATCACTGACCTCAAATAGTTTTTCTTAGGATCATCTTACATTCACATATTATAATGAGCAGGTACCTCCCAAACCAGCAGGTTTAAAGGTATGCCAAGTATCCTGCCTTATCCCTCCCTCCCACTTACCACCACACAATGTTGACCAAGAGCAGCAACCCAGACCTATGTTAATTTGTCATTGTCTCAGCCAGTGAGAATGTTTTCCTCTTTCAATGGTAATGTTGTTGGATGATGTCTCTCTAGTTCCTCCCCAGTCTGTGATAATTGGGGAGGAGCAGTCTAGGGAGGAACAGTTTCTAGAATTTCCTGTCCTTCTGTGTTCTTTAGATGGTTGACATAGTAGTCAAGAACTTGGGATACTGTCCAGAGCCATGCCCCAAATCCCTTGTTGTTGGCTTAAAACTCTCTTGATTGCTCTAAATGTAATATGTTCTTCTGAAAAGGATGTCTCTTCCATGGGACCTCAGTTACTATGTGACTCAGTTACCATGGTCCACATACAAGGATCATGCTACTGTGACTCATGTACCTTGAAACTCATCAGTGCTTTAGCTGTGGAAAAGAGAGAGCTGTGCAGCAGAACATCAGACCTCTCCTACAGTATGAGACAAGTATTTGTTACTCTTAGTCCTTTCTTTTAAGACATGGGCTATGCTGGGAGACAGGGGAGTTGTCATTGTAACACATAAGTGCTCTGTTTGGCTGTTTTCCAGCTGTTAATACCCAGACGCTGAATGATCTCAATCGGATAAGTGAGAGCAGCATCGATACTGCTGACCTGGACCCAAAACAGCTGGAGGAGGAGAAGAATAAACTTCTGGCAGAGGCTGCTGCTGAGCTGAGGGAGGAGAACACTAGGGAGGAAAAGATTCTAGAAGTTGCAAAGAGACTGGCAGTGCTCAGAGGCCAGGACCCAGAGAAAGGTGTGTAATAGGAAGAAACACCAGTTTGTACTGGAGAAGAACAAGATGGTGTTAGCTTAGTAGTCACGTCTCTTTGTTGGGTTGGAAGAAGTTGGTGCCTTTACATGAATGTTGACCTCCATTTAGCAATGGGAAGAATTTGCAAGAAAATATTATCGTCCTTCCAAAACAGACCCATCCCAAAAGGAGATGCCAGTTTGCATTCAGCTCCCCATGCTGAGTGCATCCCTTGAGATGTGAGATGACAAGAGGTGCTAGTCAGTATAGTTAGTATAGCCTCATAATCTTCCCCTCCTCTTGCAGTTACTCTGGAAGACTACAAGCTCCCTGACAGTGATGAGGAGCTGACAGAAGAAGAAGCCATTCAGAGAGTCCTAAAACAGGTCAGAAACAGCTGTTGGGACTCCATTCTCTTTCCGTTTAAATAACCCCAGCATTTTTGTCTTCCTATTTAGTGTACAATGACCCTGTCTTTACTTCCTGGTCATAGTCTGGCGCTCTCAGATCTTTCACTTCTAAAACTAACTCCACCTCAAAAAGCAATGGTTAGAAAAGCAGTGCTGGAGCCCAGCTGGCTAAGGCTGCAGACTGTTCTGTATGTGTGTGTGTTACTCCATCTGACTTTCCCTTCCTTGGTTCCTTTCTGGGTGGATATGCAACTTCCCTGTCTTGAGAAGTCTCTTGTTTCTTGAGTTGGCCACAAAGTGTAGGTCCCACTAGCTGTGGAGTACGCAGGCCCTGGCCAATCTCTTGTGCTTTTTCCCATTCATGCACACATTCTCTCTGATTGCTACTCATTTGAAGTCCTGGCCCCTTGGCAGGAGATGATGTAGAGCAGCTTACTTTATAAATGTAGTTCTCCCTCCCTGCAGACCTCAGCTATAACATTTGGGCATCTCTAGTTAGGGTTTGGAGATCAAGGGAGGGAAAGAAGTTTCACTCCAGGAGAGAGGCTCATGTAGGAATTTGAAACCAAAGACTTCTTGCTTTCTGTTGTTTCCAGCTCACTGAGGAAGCAGCTCTGGATGAAGCAAGTGGTTTCAACATCCCTGCTGATCAGGCCACCCGTCCAGCAACCTCACAGCAGTTCCCACCCAAAAAAGCAAAGCTAAAGGTCTGTGAGCTAGTCAAGCCCTCTTGAAATGACTTGTTCCTATTCCTAATACAACATGATTCTGTGTAATTCACATCTCAGTCCCACTCTGAGGCTGTCTTACAATAGTGCTTACTGTACTATAAGTTCCCAAAATCAGAGCACAGCAAAGAGCTACTAACCAGCTTTCCCTAGGTAGACAGGCTGAGGAGGTGAATGTCTCAGCTGGCTGTTCTAAGGCCAGCTAGCATGGACTGTACTTAGCATCTCCCCCATGCTGGCCAGTGTTGACTGGGTTCTCTATCAGGAGCATGGCTCCTTGAAAAGCCTTCTGTAGGACTGGATGGCATCGTCTGCAATCAGAGGACTTGGTCAGCATATAGTCAGCGAGGAAGATAGAAGAGAAGGGATTCCTAACCCATCAGTGTAATTGCACAAAATGTAAGCTACAGTCTACTTCTAGAGCGCCAGATCCTGCAGTGCTGAGGTCAATGGGAGCTTTTCCAATTGTTGTAGGGTCAGGTCTGTAGACAGCATTAATAATCAAGTGAATATGTCCTCTTACGACATCAATGGGAGAAATTAGTAAAAAGATGCCATATAGTCATTGTTATTCCTGCCTATAACACAGCAGCATGCACATCATATATATAGTAGCCCAATGTCTGTGACTCTGTAACGCTGAAATGCTGGCTGTTCCCTCTGGGCTGCGCTGTTGCCTCCCTGGCTGTTCCCTCTGGGCTGTGCTTTTGCCTGAGTCAAGTCCTTCGCCTCCCGCCATGGCGCTCGGCTGACTTGTGCACCGCTCAGCCCAGCTAAGCAGCGCAGAAGTCAACCGAGGGAACGGGGGCGGCGCGGTGACGTACACGGACAGGCCCCGCCCCCTGGCCGTGTACGTCACCGCGCCGCCTTCGCCTCCTGCCGTGACGCTCGGCTGACTTTTGCGCCGTTCAGCCGGGCTGCCACGGGGGAGCCCAAATGGCTGCTTGCTCCCCCGCGGCGGCCCGGATGAGCGGCGCAGAAGTCAGCCAAGCACCATGGCGGGAGGCGAAGGGGGGTGGGGCGGTGACGTGCGGCATGACAGTGGCTCCAGGCCCCACCCCCTGGCCATGAACGTCAGCGCCCCGCCCCCCTTTGCCTCCCACAGCGGCGTTCGTCTGACTTCTGCGCCACTTAGCCGGGCCATCGCGTGGGAGCAAGTGGCGCAAGTGACCGTTTGGGCTCTGTGCTCCTCATGCAGCACGGGGAGCACGGTGCCCAAACATCCGTTTGGGCTCCGTGGTCCCCCGAGTGAGAGGCAGGAGGGAGAGGAGAAGAGAAAGAGAGCGACAGAGAGAGAGGCAGGAGGTGGAGAAGAGCTGAGAGAGAGAGGGGGGAGGCAGTAGGAAGAGGAGAGACAGAGAGAGAGAGAGACGGAGCGAGAGTCCGGAAGCTCAGGAGAGCGCAGTGGAGGAGAGACCTGAAAATCCCATCTTATGACGGGCTAATTGGCTAGTACTCTATTAAGTGTCAGAAGAATGAAATGGATTTCTGATCTCCCTGTAACTGGGGTGTCTGTCCTCAGTGAGAAAACATTTCTAATTACAGATTTTATCAATGTAGCCATGTTGCAGCTTTCTTACTCTGAGCTTTCACGCGTGAATATTATTAAAAGTTTGTTTTTAAAACAACATTTTATCATTAGAGCTGGGCCAAATATTTTTTACCAAAAGATTTTGCAGATTTGTCTCATGTGCCAAATTATTTTGGTTGGGTGAAAATGAACTCTCAGAAAATTGAAAAGTTTTGTTTTCTGACATTTTTCAAAGTGAAATGGTTTGGGGTTTTTTATTCAACACAATATTTTTTTCATTAAAAATGTCCTTCAGTTTGTATTAAGAAAAATAAAATCTTTAAATCTAAAGCAAAGTTTTTGTTTCAGATCAAAGAAACATTTCATTCATCCTGAAACAAGATTATTTTCAACTTTTGGTTTTGCTAAAAAGTTCAAAAGAGTTTTGCTTGGGGTCAGTGTGAGGTTTTTTGTTTGTTTGGGTTGGTGGTGGTGGTGGTGGTGTATGTGTGTTTTTTGTTTTGTTTGTTTGTTTTTGAAACTGTCACCAAAGAGAAAAATCCAGTTATTCACACAGCTCTGTTTATTGTTTGGGAAAGTCTGTCTGCAATGTTTGAAGAATATTCTGACACTTTCTCCAAATACATCTGTGGCTTTTGGGGTTGTTCAGACAGCCAGAGGTTGCAGCTTATCGCCATAAGAGTCAAGGCAGGTGAGGTAATATCTTTTATCGAACCAATTTCTGTTGGCGAAAGACAGAAGATTTCGAGCTCCATGGCACTCTTCTTTGGGTTTCTGTTTCCAAGAGAAGTTGGTCCAATAAAAGGAAATCACCTCATGTCCTCGGACCGACACATCTACAACACTGTTATCACCAGTAGGGCAGTATAAGTCTAAGCAGACTGATGATCTTGCAGGCATTGGACTTGGAATGAAACTCAAAATCTCCCAAGTACCACCACAGAATTCTTGCATGACCACTGGCAAGTCACAAAGCCTTTCTGTGACTCTATTTTACATCCTCAAAGTGCAGGGGGGAATAGAGAGAATATTACCTTTCCCCCACCCCTCGTCTGTCTGTGCTGCTCTAGGTTGTAAACTCTTGGCAGCAGGGGTTGTCTCTTCTTGTCTGTACAGTGCCTTGCCCAGTGAGATCCTGGCTAGGGCCTCTAAGGGTATGTCTAGACTACATGCCTCTGCTGACGGGTATGTAAAATAGGCTACCTGACATATTTAAATCCCCGCTTCATTGACTGTGTCGGGTAGCCTATTTTACATGCCTCTGTCAGCAGAGGCATGTAGTCTAGACATACCCTAAGCCTTGCCCCAACACAAATAATAACAGTAGTGGATGTTGCTGGTGGCATGAAACAAGTAGGAGAAGCTATTTGCCAATCACGAAGATAAAATTACATGCAACCTGGGCAGGAGCGTTTATTTTTTTTTATTTTTTTATTTAGAGAATTAGGTAGATGCATGTACAAACAAGAGCTTAGACTCCAGGTCCAGAGTTTGGTGCCAAAGTTGGACACCCTTGATGTAAAGACACTGAAGTAGTATATGTATAATTGTGACAAGCATATATTAGAATGGAAGTGCTGTACATCTCTGCTCTGGACAGACTCACACTCTGTAAAAACCCTCCCCAGTTGCTTTCCCAGGTGAGATAACCCTCACCTCACATATTTCAGTCTAATTCTCCTAAATTATCCCAGTCTGACTCCTGATTTTTGTTTACCTAATTTATTTCTGGATTAGAACCAATTCCCAGCGGTCACAGGTGGTACTAAGAAATCCAGCCGGATTGCTAAGGCAGAAGACAGTGATGACGAGGAGTTACCATGGTGCTGTATCTGCAATGGAGATGCCACGTTGCGCTGTCATGACTGCGATGATGATCTCTACTGCCAGCGATGCTTCCGGTACCTGTGAATACACCTTTTGGCTAGAGATACACATCAAGATGAACCCTCATTCTCCATTCCAAGTTAGAATCATAGAAGTATAGGACTAGAAGGGACCTCTAAGAGTCATCTACTCCAGTTCCCTGCCCTCATGGGAGGGCTAAGTATTATCTATTCTAGACCATCCCTGACAGGTGTTTGTCTAACATGCTCTTAAAAATCTCCAGTGATGGAGGTTCTGCAACCTCCCTAGGCAACTTATTCCAGGGCTAAACCACCCTGATAGTTACCAACCTAAACTTCTCTTGCTGCAATTTAAGCCCATTGCTTGTTGGTATCGTCAGAGGTTAATTTTTCTCCTTCTTCATTGTGGCAAATTTTTATGTTGTATAGCAGGGGTGGGGAACCTTTTTTGGGTCAGGGGCCACTGACCCATAGAAAATCATACAGGGGCTGTACACTACACTAGTGAGAGGCAAAAAAAAAAGTTGTACAGCATCATCTCACTAGCTAGTATGAAAGTACAAGCATAATCTGGTTTCAGGGCATAAACTGGGATCAGGAAAAACTGTTGTTTTTGTACTATAGCACTGCATCTTTAGGTGTACCATGGTGAGGATGCCATGCCTTTTTCTGAAATACATTACACTAGCCACTGTTAGAGACAAGATGCATGAGATGGGGGAAGGCATGGTGGAGGACACCAGCCACAAGACCAACCCCAGCCTGGAGAAGGGCAGGGAAAACCCCCCTCCACCCCAAACCCTGCACCTCCCCACCTCTTCTCTGCCCCCACCCTGCCTCTTTCTCCAGTCCTCTCCCCCGAGCAATGCGACCTGGGGGACTGGTGGAGCTGGGGATCTGGTGTTGGCAACTGGAGTCTGACACCCCCAACTCACCAATAGCAGTGGGGGAAGTGGAACAACATAGTCTTAGCCCACTCTGCTTCCCTAGCCATGTCAATGTTTGCCAGTGTTGATTGTGGGGTTAATTCTACCCCACCCCCCAAGCGATGTGCCTGGAGAACAAAGCAAGGTGGGGCTATGTTGTTCAGCTTCCCCTACTGCTGTTGGTGAGGGTGGGGATAGGGGGGCTGAACCCTTGTAGATGGCACTGCTCTTCCCCATAGTCTCCCTGGACACCCAGAAGCTCTGGTCTCACCAGCTGCTGGCTAGCCTCTTGCCCCTCCCATCCATGGCATTGGGGTTGGGGGGTGGAACATGCTGCCCATGTGCCCCCCATGCGCCGAGATTTGCTCAGAGGAAAGTGTGGGATGTACAAGGTTAGAGCCTGTGGCCTTGGGCAATGTAACATTTCTTTTTTGAAAATCTGGTTATTCCCAAAGCACTTCAAATTGGAGAATTTCTACATTTTATGTGTCAAAAGCTTCTAACTCTCAATCGAACAATGCAATTTCTTGCAATTAAGCACCTAAGGCTTTTGCATTCTGGCAGCAGGTTATAAATCTCTAGCTTAATAAGCTATTTCCCTTAGTGCAAGACTATTCTGTCTTGGTTTCTAATTTGTTTTCATAACTAGAAGATTTACCCAGCATTACTTGGGTCCTTAACTCAATTTTTGTTTTTCTTAATTTAAATCATTGCTCTGGGATGGGGATGAGGGGTTCAGTATGCAGGTTGCCCCAGGGAGAGAGGACTACTCCAGCCCTCTCTCTGCACAGCAGCATGGAGCCAGGTGAGAAGCACTTCTCCATTGCTGCTGCAGCTCCAGAGGGCACAGGCCGGGAAGGGGTGCCAGTCCCCCAGTTGAGACAGGTCCAGGTTTGTCTGCCCCCTATACTGCCCAGCCAGAGTGAGGAATGCAGCAAACTGTGCACTTTCCCCTTGCTCCCTGATAAAGGGGAACAGCCAGCAATGTTCCTATATGAATCTGGGGGGGAGGCGGGAGCTTCATGCCCCCCTGCCCTTCCTAAAGAGTGACTGGGAGGGTGGGAGGCTTGGTTCTGGGGCAGTCCCGTGGAGAGGGGGGATTGCCCCCAGCCAGCCCCTTTCACCTGCTTGGTGATTCTGGTCCTAGCTTTTACTGCTTAGGAAGAGTTCTTGAACAGACAGACAGATGCACAGAAGAACAGACAGACAAACTCTCTCAAATATATAGTAGATCATTTCTCTTTCTAAAGCAGTGGAGTTGTTTGATTTCCAAGGGTAGTGTTGTATGAACACTGACTAACTTGAAGTGTGATACAGAAAGCAGCTGGTAGATTGAGGTGATCTCTGATGTTAATTTTGTCATTTCATGGTTTTTCAGAGACCCATGGAAAATGAACATGTGAGAGAGAATACATTACAATAATGAGGACATACATAACTGGTAGTGCTAAATAAGTTTAAGGAAAAACACATCAGCCAGATAACAACAGGGCTGTAAGAGGCAGAGATGAGAAGCAGCAGAGTATTAAGTCAGCTATCTCATGTAGATCAGGGTTTGTGTTTTCAGTCAATAAATAACTCTACCTGCCTAAAATTGAGCAGAAATTCCTTGAGCAGGGATTTTGTCCTTAACAATTCATTTTCAGTGCCATATGCAGCAGATTATAATCACAGCTCCTGTCATATGTCTCTTATCCATGGTACTATGACTGTGTCACTAATTACATTCACATTAATATTTCGGAGAGATCTTTTGCCATTTCTCTCTCCAGAAGTCAGAGGATAGAAGGAAGTTTTCTGAATTAGCCTGTAGTCTTCCTCTTTATAAAGAACTTTCCAGGGCAATGTTAAAATCAGCTGTCAGTCTAGATACAGCTAATGGTGGTCCAAGGGAGAACTCCTTAGTTAGCCAAATGTACCAGTGGGGATTGTTTCTTGTTTGCATTAACTGGATGAGGTTCTGTGCAGCTACTATTTCTAAGTAGCCTGGTCTGCACAACCTACCTTCACTAAACACCATCTACAATTCTTATTTGCCTCTCAGTGAAGGCCATGATGAGTTTGACCGGAAGGAGCACCGCACATCTAGCTATTGTCCTCCTCGCAAGCAGAAATGAGTCCATGAGCTGTGGAAAGAGAAGAAGATGGAAAACATAGGTACAGAGGGAGATGTCAAGATGGGAAAAGTCCAAGAGAGCATGCGCTTACTACCTAAACAGAGGGCCACTTGAACAATTCAAAGAACCTCTGGAGTTCCAGAGAAGCTTGGCGAAAATGTGACTCCCCTCCCCAAACAGCCAGGGAAACATGGCTGGGAATGAAGTGCATACATGAGAGTTTAAGTCAGTGGAACATCAGAAAATGCATGAGTTGATATAAATGTAAATTGCATGAGTTTAAATCAGGAGGCATTTGAATGATGGTAAAGCGAGAGAAGGAGCATGAATTTAAGCCATTGTGAGGCTGTGTGGTGAATAATTTCCTGCTTTTGCTAATGATTTACACATTTGTTCAGACAAGATGACTAGGCAAATTGAATTAAGAAAAGATAAAATTTTCCATCACTTGATTAGAGTTGTGATAAAATTTCCCGGAGCAATAAAGGGATGTGTGTGGGGAAATCTCTTGAGAATTTCTGCAATTATCTTACAGGGTGTCATCCTGCAGTCATGCCCTATGACCTCAGCTCCAATGCTAGATGGATCAAGAAATTAAATGAAAAGCCTTTCTGTTTTTTGACACACTCTGGCTGGATTTGAGAGGCCATGAGGTGGCCTAAATCTGTAGGATAGTGCTGCTGGGAACTTGCTAAACAGCAGCTGTGTTCCACCCTAATAGTTGCTTCATTTTATTGATAGATGATGACATTCCTGTATCAAAAGCATTCTGGAATCTTCCAAGATGAAAGGTGCTTTGTAAATGTAAACTACTAATAATGAGTTGAATTCTGTTGAAGTCAATGAGAGTTGCACACATTTGTCTGAGAGCAGAATTTGGCCTTATATCATTATTAGAACATCTGGTAGACTAAAGATCTCATCCCCTTCTATCTCCACTGCCCCCATATATTTCTTTTCGTATGAATGATTACCTTAAATGGAATTCTTTTCTTGCCCACCTCTGGTGACTGTCCTAGTGCACATGGCCAATCTCTAAGACCAAAGCAGTTGAGGTTATGTATTGACCTGGCAAAATTCACCTCTCTACTGCAGTTCTGAATAAGCCAGAAGTGGCTGAGGTTCTGTTTATATTGGCAATGGCATGCTGGACTGCTTAGTCCAGAACTCCGGGGTAGCTGAGCAGGAAAAGTACTTGGACGTTATGTTGTAACGCTGAGAAGAAGCCCAGCACTCAAAGTAATGATAGTTCCTAGTCTGAGGGGGTTTCAGGCTAAAAGACGAAAATTCTGGGTTTTACCATAAATGAGTGATAGCTATTGCATGATTAGTGGACTGGATTGATTACTCAAATGGCTAACCACCCACATTTACAGAAAGGATTTGCCTTGTTTCCTTGGTGGGTCAGTATTTTCAGGGGGAGATAGGAGAGGGAAAGAACTGTGTTTAAATGTTTGTCTGTTTGATTTTTAAGAGATTTCTCTGTGTAGTATTTGTTCAAACTGCTCCAGCAGCAGGTCTTAATCCAGACTCCCCTCCAGACATTCAGATTATGTTTATTCAGTTCTTTGCTTCACAGCTGCTTCTCTTCAGCACCTTGACCTGCCGGTTATTTATGCCTAGGTGAGTCTCAGCACTGTCATATTGAACTTCCTGGCTTCCTCAACCACAGTTGAACTTGTACAGTCAGCCAGGGTGGCTCTGTGAGCCCTGCCAAGTGAACCTCATGAGGAAAACAATAGAGAGGTTATATCTTGAGCCAGCTTGCTGCCTTACCCAAGTTTCCAACCTGGTTTCTGTGGGCTGTTCCCATTGAACCCAGAAATGCCTGTCCTGTCCTGGAACTGACATTTAATTCCAAGTCACGTGTGGAAACTTCACTTTAATTGCTTTGGTAACACAGATTGACCCTCCCCTCTTCACAGGAAATGGACTTTTGCAGATGCTGAACCCTCTGCATGTGATAATTGGCTTTTACCATGCCAGTCAAACCATTCTCCCCTTGAAATGCATTAGACTCCATCACTACCTTATCAACTTCTGTAGTGTGGAGAAAGAGTGCTGTTTGCAGAGCAGACAAACCCTTTTGGTTTTCTCTGTGGGAAAGGCAAATAACGTGACCCTCATGCTAAGGAGCTTGCTTTTAAAGATTCATATGGCTAAAGCCCTGAACATCTTCCCACTGTCCTCAATGGACTGTTGTGGTTACATCTGTGTCCAGTGCTTTGAAAACAGAGTGGTAGGTGTTTTGATTAACTCAGCAAAAGCCATGAAATCCTGAGTAACAGCTGTGCAAATGAAGGAGAGAGCACAGTGTCTTCAAAAAAAGGAGGTGAGGGCTTGTGCCCTTTTTCACTTCAGAATGAGAACGTAAGAACGGCCGTACTGGGTCAGATCAAAGGTCCATCTAGCCCAGTGTTTCTGAAAGTATTCCACGAAATCACTTTCAGAAATACATTAACTGGCCGCCCTGGTTTGTTTATTTACTGGCGCTGCAGCCGTGGAGCCTCATGGCTCCCATTGGCTCTGTTTCGTCCTTTGCAGCCAAGGGGAGCCAAGAGTGATTTCGCAGAACACTTTCAGAAACAGTGATCTAACCCAGTATCCTGTCTGCTGACAGTGGCCAATACCAGATGCCCCAGAGAGAGGGAACACAACAGGTAATCCTTACATGATCCCTCTCCTGTCACCCATTTCCAGACAAACAGCGGGTAGGGACACCATTCCTACCTATCCTGTCTAATAGCCGTTGATGGACCTAACTTCCATGAATCTATTTAGCTCTCTTTTGAACCCTGTTAAAGACCTAGTCTTCACCACATCCTCTGGCAAGGAGTTCCAGAAATTAACTGTGCACTGAGTGAAGAAAAACTTCCTTTTGTTTGTTTTAAACCTGCTGCCTATTAATTTCATTTTGTGACCCCTGGTTCTTATATTGTGGGAATAGGTAAATAACTTTTCCTTATTCACTTTTTCCACACCAGTCATGATTTTATAGACCTCTATCATATCTCCCCCTTAGTCTCCTCTTTTCCAAGCTGAAAAGTCCCAATCTTTTTAATCTCTCTTCATATGGGACCTGTTCCAAACCCCTAATCATTTTTGTTGCCCTTTTCTGAACCTTTACCAATGCCAGTATATCTTTTTTTGAGATGAGGCGACCACATCTGCACACAGTATTCAAGATGTGGGCGTATCATGGTTTTATATAAAGGCAATAAGATATTCTGTCTTTATTCTCTATCTCTTTTTAAATTATTCCTAACATTCTCTTTGCTTTTTTTGACTGCCTCTGCACGTTGAGTGGATGTTTTCAGAGAACTATCCACAATGACTCCAAGATCTCTCTCTTGAGGAGTTGTAGCAAAATTAGTCCCCATCATATTGTATGTATATGAGGGATAAAAAGGGCCTGAAAGGATTTTCTCCCCTCCCCACAATTCTTGGTTTCCTGCATTTGAAATATCAGATCTTGCCTTTTTTGATGGAGAATTGAGAGTGCTTATATGACATCAGAAGAGTTTAACACCTGAATATTCAAAAAGGGAGCTCAGATATGTTATCGTCAGCATGAGTTAGGAGGAAAAATTTTATTTCATGCATTTGGACCCACAGTCTCAATTGTAAAATCTAGATTAATAAAATGTTTCCAGCTGTTTCATTATAATCAAAAGAGGGCATGTTTTTAAATAAACATTCCCTCTCATGCAATACTTGCAGCTCACTCATGGCAGCTTTGTTCTAGTACCTGAGAACCAGGATAAAAAAAGTAACTAGAAACTGATTGTAAACAAAAGCAAAATTGGCTAATCTATTTTCATGGTCCAGGACAAAATAGATTCAAATAAACAACACTATAACTAATTCATTTGTTAACAATTCTTTCCATTTAAAAAATCTTGCAATTTTGTAAGGTTTTTTTAAAATGATTTTTAACTTGAAGAGATCTTTTAAATTTTCCCTCTTGTGTAATTTATCTGAGAAATCAGAATGGATTTTTGGAGCAGTTTCTGGCTGGTAGTCAAATATATTTTGAGGCAAAATTTTAATATTACTTCCCCAAATTCCTGAGCTTTTCAAAACCTGTATTCATGCTAGGCCTTGCCCTGAATTATTGCTCAGTTGTGTGTAGTTTGTTCAGAGTATAGGCCTCAAGCATTACCCTGCTTGAGGCTGGTACACCAGCACTGCAGCATGGAGAACTTGACTGCTTCTCCCTACTTGCACTCTGTCTGCTGAGGAGAACATGTGACAGCAAAGTAAACAGGGCACACAGGTTACTTGTAAAAATGCTTTCCAGAACCTGTTTTGAACAATTCCTGACTCTAGAGCCTGGCCCAAGTCCCTTCATGTCACCCAGCGTAAAGGCATGGTTCAACAAGCAGATCCTGTTGGGCCAACAAATACAAGCAAAGCCTTGAACAAATGCATGTCTTTGTTACCATGGCAGCTGTGTGAACCTCTGTGGATTGTTCTAACTGGTTCAGTCCATCCAGCTCATTGAGTTTTGAAAGGAATAGGTAATCTTCCACCTTCACCTCAGTTTGATCCTTTGCTACATTTGGCTAAGATCCCAGGCTGTCAGAAACCAGATTAGCTTGTAAAACAAGTGCTGGACACTAAAGATCAGAATTCATTTTGTCAGGTACACGTCCAATATTTTTAACAGCTCTCAACAGATCAATTAACTCTTTGGCTCTGCTGGCCTCTGCTCTGCTCTCTGGGTGGCAGTGAAATGATAAAGGGCAGAAGAATCTCAGCAGGTATACATTAGTGTATAGGCTATTGGCTTCAAGGCATCTATTCCAACTTACCTCACGTAAAGATCTGGCCTAGCATCACATTTTATCTTTTTGACATTTTAAATCTTTCTTTAGTTTGTAGAGTTGAGCTTTGAAGAAGTTTTCAAGATTATTCCATGTACCAAGGCCAGGTGACTGCCTGCCAAGCATGTGCCAAGTTTTTGACACTGGCACAGGAAGGACATACCCATAATGCACCACTCCCCTAGGGATCTATCAATGGACATGCAGCTGGCACATAAAGAATGTGGCACAGCCACTCTTTCATCACACTGTAGGTGAGGCTTGAAGTATCTCCAGGGCAAGGTACAAGCTTGGTGTGATAAGTCTCCCACAACTGGCTACATTTCACATTGGCTTGGAAAAGGGTGTGAACACAAGAATCAACCAACTCCAACCCAGCGGCATGTGCTTTTCTCAGCCAGGGAACAGCCATTTTCTCTGAGTAGGTGGAACTCTAGGGTGGGGGACACAGGTACCAGGCCACACCCTGTCATTAACTAGGTCAGGGAACTGATGTAATTTAAGACATAAAACATGTAGAGGTTTCTGGTCTGGCACATACTTTCAGTCAATTTCTATTATTAGCTGTCAGAAGTGCTGGCCTTAACAGGCATGTTAGCAATAAGAGGGTCTTCAGAGAGAGTGTGGGGCTGTTACTGGATGAGGGAGGTAACCTAGTGACAGGTGATGTGGGAAAAGCTGAAGTACTCAATGCTTTCTTTGCCTCTGTCTTCACAGACAAGATCAGCTCCCAGACAAATGCACTAGACAACGCAGTATGGGAAGGAGGTGAACAGCCCTTGGTGGGGAAAGAACAAGTTAGGAACTATTTAGAAAAGCTAAACATACACAAATCCATGGGCCCGGATTTAATGCATCCGAGGGTACCGAGGGAGTTGGCAAATGTCATTGTGGAACCTTTGGCCATTATCTTTGAAAACTTGTGGTGACTGGGAGAGATCCAGGATGATTGGAAAAAGGCAGTGTAGTGCCCATCTTTAAAAATGGGAAGAAGAACAATCCAGGGAACTACACACCAGTCAGCCTTACCTCAGTCCCCAGAAAAATCATGGAGGGGATCCTCAGGGAATCCATTTTGAAGCACTTGGAAGAGGGGGAAGTGATCAGGAATAGTCAACATGGATTCACAAAGGGCAAGTCGTGCCTGACCAATCTGGTTAGCTTTTATGATGAGGTAACTGGCTGTGGATATGGGAAAGTTGGTGGATGTGATATACCTTGACTGTAGCAAAGCTTTTGATACGGTCTCCCAC
The DNA here is from genome assembly GCA_019425775.1 of Rafetus swinhoei. NCBI lineage: Eukaryota > Metazoa > Chordata > Testudines > Trionychidae > Rafetus > Rafetus swinhoei. Next base: position 72,937,377 of record CM033446.1, on the reverse strand, counting down.
AATATTCTTGCCAACAAGTTAAGGGAATATGGATTGGATAAATGGACTGTAAGGTGGATAGAAAGCTGGCTAGACTATCGGGCCCAACGAGTAGTGATCAACAGTTCGATGTCAGGTTGGCGGTCGGTTTCTAGCGGAGTGCCCCAAGGATCTGTTCTTGGACCGGTTTTGTTCAACATCTTTATTAATGACCTGGATGAGGGGATGGATTTTGCACTCTGCAAGTTCGCAGATGACACTAAGCTAGGGGAAGAGGTAGATACACTGGAGGGCAGGGATAGGGTCCAGAGTGACTTGGACAGATTAGAGGATTGGGCCAAAGGAAATCAGATGAGGTTCAACAAGGACAAGTGTAGAGTCCTGCACTTGGGACAGAATAATCCCAAGCATTGTTACAGGCTGGGGACTGAATGGCTAAGTAGCAGTTCTGCAGAAAAGGACCTGGGGATTACAGTGGATGAGAAGCTGGATATGAGTCAACAGTGTGCCCTTGTAGCCAAGAGGGCTAATGGCATATTAGGGTGCCTTAGGAGGAGCATTGCCAGCAGATCCAGAGAAGTGATTATTCCCCCTTTATTCGGCTCTGGTGAGGCCACATCTGGAGTATTGTGTCCAGTTCTGGGACCCCCACTATAGAAAGGATGTGGACGCATTGGAGAGGGTCCAGCGGAGGGTGACCAAAATGACTAGGGGGCTGGAGCGCATGACCTGTGAGGAGAGACTGAAGGATTTGGGTTTGTTTAGTCTGCAGAAGAGAAGAGTGAGGGGAGATTTGATAGCAGCCTTCAACTTCCTGAAGGGAGGTTCCAAAGAGGATGGAGAGAGGCTGTTCTCAGTAGTGACGGATGGCAGAACAAGGAGCAATGGTCTCAAGTTACAGTGGGAGAGGTCTAGGTTGGATATTAGGAAAAACTATTTCACTAGGAGGGTGGTGAAGCACTGGAATGGGTTACCTAGGGAGGTGGTGGAATCCCCATCCCTAGAGGTTTTTAATTCTTGGCTTGACAAAGCCCTGGCTGGGTTGATTTAGTTGGGATTGGTACTGCCTTGGGCAGGGGGGGCTGGACTTGATAACCTCCTGAGGTCTCTTCCAGCTCTATGATTTTATGAACACTGAGGGCTCCTTTGTATTATAGGCTCTGGCCCCTTTTTGCAACACTATATGACAAACTGGAATACAAGGATAACTCAGTAGTTAATTCACTAACATAACAATACATGGGATTTTCTCTCCCATAGTAACTTATCTTCACCTCTGGAGTGTCTGTGTGGGGGGAGGAGGACCCAAGACTCTCTTCTACCCTTAGGGAGTCCTCCAAATCCAAGTGAACCTCCTTCATTTATCATCTTATTACTGCTCAGCTCTTGCCAAGTTACTGTCTCTCTGGATGTGGTTTCTGAGCTCTGCTATAGCTAGAAGACATGTTATGGAGGCATACAGCTTCTCCTACATCCCCTTTGGGTTGCTCAGTCTCTCCCTCCCTCCCTGGGAATGGCTCCAAGATAGCCCAATGAAAAGATCACTGAGTCAGCAGTTGATGGGCTTTTAATTAGATTTTTCTTCTCTTGCTGCATTTCCTCTGTGAATGCAGAACAATCCCCTTCCCTCCCCACCCATGTCACAAGCAGGTCTGGATTTCTACCCATTTTACTGTACAAAGTGAGCATCTTTCAAATGCCCTTACTCGGGCAGCTATGCAGTCCTTTAAAAAATCCCTTGCAGTTCCTCATATTCTTTTCAGAGGTGCTGCTAGCTCATTAAAGAAGTCCCATGCACCATAAAAATTAATTAACCTGAGGGGCATGCACTGAGACAGACAGAAAAGCTCCAGGGAGTGTATTTTCTGCCTCATTTTCCACCAGGGAGAGAGGATTAAATTTTTTGTGAGCAGAAAAATTTGTCCATGTGCTGGCCTAGAGCCAGAATGGAGGTCTGTGCTTGGAGTCACAAATAGGCAGGAGCTGGAAGTAACGACTCTGTGTCCCTGGTGAAGGGTGGATAATAGCCACTGCCTTCTTTCTCCCATCAGTCACTGGGCAGCAGGCACAGCCCTAAGGCTTTCCAAAGGGAGCTGCATCCAATGCTCCTGCAGCCAGAAAAGAGGTTCCTTAAAAAAAAAAAAAAAATTGAGAAAAGAAGGGGATTTGTACTGGGTTCTCCCCCAGAGTAATAGCTCTTTAAATATCAGCAAGATACATGCACCCCTGTGAACATACATACGGAATGGGGATGGAGGCAGCACTTTGTCTCTGGTGATGCTGAAAATATCTAAGATGGCTCTCAGGCCATTGAGTCCTAGAAAAACTGTAAAATTGTCTTCCTGCATGAATCTGATTCTCTTAGCTGAGGAGATGTCTGCTTCCACGTGAGTGATAGCAGGGAAGGAGGGCATTTCTCGAGATGGATCATTTCTTTTGTGGGATTTTCCTGAGACCTTGCAGTCGGATGAGCAGTTCTGTAATGAAGTCCTGGAATGAGAGTCAGTCAAAAGAAGGCTTTAATGCTAATTGCACTCAGCTGCAGCTCCAAGAATCACATGCCTTCTGCATTCCTCCTTATTGCCCTTCAGAGCAGAGGTATAGATCAGGTCTCATCATTTTGTTTGGAAAGGAGCAGGTGAGATTTTGTCAGCGCGGTTGGGAAGTAGAGCAGAGAAGATGCTCAATTTTTTTCTTCATGCCCCAGTGTCTCCTAGCTCTCATCAGGTAAGTCACACATACTTGTCTCTCTTCCCCTGGCAGGTCACCCCACCTCTCCATGGAGCCTATTTATTCCACCATTAGATGACTTTAGGATACAGCTATAGCCTCAGGGCCTATTGGTTCTGTACTAACTCCCCTACATTCTCCACAACCTCCTCTCAGTGTCTGTCAAAATGTGCTTGCTGCTGCTTCTTCACTGAAATGGCCATACTACCATGTAGTGCCATACAGAGCATCCCATGCTGACTCACTCCAGTAGGAAAAAGTGTGTGTGTGTGTGTGTGTGTGTGTGTGTGTGTGTGTGGAGGCGTGGACTATCCCTCAAAACTAAGGCATTTGGCTACTGTGGGTGGCAACAACAGTAAAGAGCATAAATTCCACCTTCATAATAACCAAAATGGATCAAGTATCTAATCCCCTATATAACAGAAACTGCAGAAACTACTGTGTGCACTAAACAGATAAGTCTTCTGCTTAAATCAGGCAGGTGTATTGCAGGCCTGACTCCACAAATCTGAGCTTAATCTACCACTGCATGTTCCCAGGGAATTTGCAGAACTATATCTTAAGGTTAGACTCACAAGGGGAGACTTAGGCATTGCTCAGCGGTGCAACATCCAACTTTTAGATGACCTGCTGCCTACTAGAATTCACTGCTTGAGTTAGGTGCCCAGGCTCAGTAGGCATTGTTTGAATGTGGTATCCAGAAAAGGGATGCACAGAGAGGCCAGCATACTGTGTTACTAGCCAATGGTCCTATAGAATGATCTCACACTCTCTCTGGCCCAATGACATTAACTGTGTCCTACACCATGGAACAGCTTCAACAGGAGAGACAAAGAGCCCCACCCTGGAATACCCCTCAGTTCAAGGTCAGTGGACTCTGAGCCTGCCTCTGAGATGGCACGGGGGTTAGGACTGCAACTGCCCCAGGGTCTGGTGATACAAAAGGATCTGGAGCTCCTGGCTGCCACTGCAGCCCTGGGCCCTTTAAATTGCTGCTAGAATGCCTCACAGAGTATTCCAGGCTGCACTGAGGTCTGCCTGGGGAGGGCATGCTGTTCTCTGAGTGGTACTGAGAGCTGTCAGCCCTACTGGTGGACTCTTCTGGAAGGTTGAAGACCTGGGTTCAAATTGCTGCTGCAAGTCCCACAGAGGGGAATTTGAACTCTAGTATAATCACTGACAATCTGGAAGCCTAAACGCTGAGCTATTGGAAGGGGGTACTAGTGTCACATCCTCCTCCTTGCTGCCTTTTGTGGGGGCTAGGTGTGCTCTGAGCAGGCCTACAGGATCTGGCCTTGCAGGCAAAATAGGCGAAGAAATGCCTAGTTTGCAAAGCCTTTGAGGGTTAGGCATGAATTAGGCATTGAGCAGCCTGGGTTGGGCAGCTTTGTGCATCCCCACAGGCACTAATGCAGGTGTCAACAGAGTTCGGTGGCAGCTGCATGGTGGTTTTGTGAATGCCAATAGTGCTTAAAGTGGCACTTGGGCATCTAAGTCCTTTTGAAGCTTTTAGTCAACCCTTCCCCATGTGAACTCCTGAAATGTAAGTGCAATGGACCTATAGTTGCATACTTTATAGACACTGGGATCAGCAGAGGAGATTGAACTCAGGACCTTTAGCACAGACTCATGGGCTAAGAAAACACTAATTTAGTTGTTTGGTGGCTGTCATAATTGATGGGCTCAGCCAGTAAACAGCAACATGATCAGAGGCACTAAGCCAGTGAATGACACAAACTCCTGCTGGTTATCTGTGTGGGCACAATTAGCCTTGGCCTTTTGCCCATGATTTGGAGATGGCCTCTCAGAGCCCCACGCCAGCCTTGATGCTGGGGCAGGCTGCCAAACCAGAGCTAGTATGATACAGACTAGGTTTCTGCAGACTCTAATATGACTAGTTTGGTTAAGTCTAATTTCCAGGTGAATCATTCACAAGCTCTATCTTTGAACAGCCATGCCAAGTACTAGACAAGATACCATGGAAATACACTACAGAAGCAAGCAACAATTATGTACTAACGGCATTATGTTGCCTACTTTGTCTCTTCTTGCAGAGAGCATTACTACAGGCAATAGGCCTTGAGAAAAGCATAGGAAACACATCTGAAATCAATCTAATCTGTCACTGCTCTACACTCACTCATATATATTGATACTGGGTTTTACAGTGCTGTGAAATAAAGTATAAACAAAAATTCCTGAGAGTTAACCAATGTGGTACCTCAAGCTTCAACTACCTGCAGAACGTAGCAGCTATTTAACTAGGAGCAGCCACGCTACAATGGCACAGCAGCATATGTTGAGACTTAACACACACTGATGATGCTTCACTCACCTCAGTAGGTCTGGAACACTCATGAAGAATTTCCTGCAAGTCAAAAATGCATGTTAGTTCCTTAGGAACTTGCCTATTTTTGTTTTTTTCCTTTTAAGCTACAAGAAGTGTATGTATGGCTGCCATATTTAGCATGCTATGTGATCCAAGGATATTCCAGAGCCTGACAGCACCACCACATGCATCAGGCCACACCGTACAGGGGCTCCGTGGTCCATACTCATTGCTGCTGTTCTGTATGGAATGCTGCAGGAGGTCCCAGGATGCGCAGTCACCAAAACTCCACTGTCACAACACAGCAGCCTGCTCTCTTCCTGTTCCACAGTACAGGACTGCTTTAGCAGCTCTGAGTTTAAATTGTGTTGCCCCCAGAGGATTCCAGAAGCTATCAAAGCGTGTACATTGTCTGACGTGTACAGAGGCTGCTCCCAGGATGGGTTCTAGTAATGATACTTTCACTTTGAGACCTACATTTAAAAACAACTGCGTGGCCCTGATCCAAAGCCTATTAAGAGTCAGCATGAGTCTTTCCATTAACTTCCATGGGCTTTGTATCAAGCCCCACAGGAGCTAAGTATTTAAGTATTACTGTGAAACTTTCAGGAGTTATTTTAGATCATCTTGTGTTTGGAGGCTTATCTCAGCCTCTAATATTTGCAAAATTGGGCTGTAAAAACCTCATAAGAACAGGCCTTATAATCCTATAAGCTACTTTCAGGCTTCTGATTGGGCAAGAAATACCTCAACAACAACTATTCTATTTGGTTAATTGGTTGGTTGGTTTATTTATTTGCCTTTTTGCATCGCTGCTAACAGGAACACAGAAGTACAGAGCCTTCAGGGAGAATTAGAACCACTGCATTACAAGCTAACCAACATTTTTCTAACCTCAGAATAGGTTTAGTCCAAAATTTGGGTGAAAGTTTGAGTTACTTGATTGATCTGAAGTCGCTCACTTATCCCTAATAAATCACTGGGGACAGTTAAAATGAATAAGGATTTTTTCAATTCATATATTAAATGGCAGAGCTGTACAGGTCCTAAAAATACGACACTTTGACCCTGTGCACAATGAGATAGGGCAATGAGAGGCAAGGTAGGCTTGTGAGTGGGCCACATGAGTGGTCCTCCATCTCAGTGGGCCACAAGATTGTTGTAACTAAGACAGTCTCACAGGATAGCGTTGTTTTACTAACTATGCTTGTGTACCTAAAATTTGCGGGGTGTGCCGACTGAACCATAGCAGCACTTAGATTGGATGCAGAGGGAGTGCACAGCTCTCACAATGTTGTGTGCAATCAGCACACACCTCACTTCATGTGTCCGTGCTTTAAAAACGCATGTCACTTTGGTAATACTGGCAGGAAAAAACGATATGAATGAAAACCAGAGGAATCTGGCAACCCTATGTGTGAGCAACAGTAACCAAAATGTCTCGTGGGCCATGCAAAGAACCCCAATGGGCCGCATGTGGCCCTCAGGCCGCAGGTTGCCAACTACTGGGACAGGGATTTGTTGCTGTCAGCAATGGTTGTTAGTAACTGATCCCTCAAAAGGGTGTGAATGGGACTGTCAAAAGCTGGCTGACCCTTTAAGGCAAGCCAGGTTCAGTCTTGCTTGTTACCTACCACCAGCTAGCCCTAAGCTGATGGTAATAAGCCAGTTTGAGGCTAGTTAGTGACCTCACCTGTGAAAGGGCTAGGAAAAGATAACACAGAGTGAGAGAACTCAGCAGTTGAGAGGAGAGATTGCAGCAAAGGCAAGACTACCCTGTGGGTGGGAGAACTCACAGGGAGGAGTGGTCGTGCTTTGGCTCTCATGGATAGGAGTCCTGAGAGAGGTCTTAAAATAGGCAAGAAGTCAGGGAAGAAGATCCAAAGGAAGCACAGATTACTCTGGGGGAAGCCCTGAGCCAGATCCTAAAAGGAGCAGGAAGAGCCTAAGGAGAAATTGCTGGAGCTTCTGTGCAAGGGCAGCAGTGACCAAAAACCTGTTAAAACTGGGACAGAGGAAGAACTCTGCAGGAGCAAGTCAGGCTCCTGTGGGGGAGGGCCTGTGGTAGTGTCAGTAAAAGCACCTTAGCAGAGCCCAAGAGGGACAGAAGAGCTAATAAATCAGCAAAGGAGAAGCTGGAAGAAGTGAGAGGCCTGGAGGCTAAGGGGAGGCTCAGAGGCTGTGTTAAACACAAGGGCTACATCTACACTGCAGGCTTTTTGCGCAAGAACAGCTATTCTTGTGCAAAAACTTGCCGGGTGTCTACACTGCACACGTGTTCTTGTGCAAGTAAATTTACAGTACAGTGTCAGAAAACAGGGCTTCTTCTGGTAGAGTTATTCCTCTCCCCACGAGGAATAAGCCCTCTTGCGCAAGAGCTCTTCCACAAGAAGGCAGTGTAGACAGGCAACATGATTTTCTTGCGCAAGAAACCCCTCTGGCTAAAATGGCCATCAGAGCTTTCTTGCGCAAGAGAGTGTCCACACTGCCATGGACGCTTTTGCGCAAAAGCACAACTCTTGCGCAAAAGCACATGGCAGTGTGGATGCACTCTTGCGGAAGACCTTTTGCACAAGAACTCTTGCACAAAACAGTTCTTGCGCAAGAAGCCTGCAGTGTAGACGGAGCCAAGCTGTGTGGGGAAGCAGCACAAGGAAATAGCAGCATGCCTGAGGGAGCAGATCTACATTCTTTAATACAGAGTCTCTGAGCCAGAACCCAGAAGAGAGGGGGCCTGTCTTCTCCTACCGGCCAGAGGAAAGGGTATGCAAGCCCAAAGGAATACTGAGCCCAGGTCACAAGTGTGGCCCAAGAATCAACTTAATGGACAGACTGAGGAATAGCTCAGGAGGTGGCTGAAGGCTCTTTTGTGTTGTTTTTTTTAAAGCCCAGAAGGGAACTGAACTTCATGTGACTTGCCCAGAGGGCTGAGCTGTGGAAAACCTGACAAATGGCAGATGGTGCAGGAGATGATGACATTACACCCTGATACAAGGGGGTGCTCTGGGTGGTAAGTTCTCTGGAAAACAATTTTGTTCTTGTAAGGTATGCTGACTGCAAAAGTTTAATTGACACTTGGTGGAATAAATTGACAAGTTTGGTTGCAAAGAAACTGAGTCTCAAGGTTGCTCTACATTCAGGTTTTGCACCAATTTAACTAACTCTGTAGGGAGGGGAAAAAGCTCAAGTTAGTTCAATCAGTGCAAACCTTTAGTGTAGATGTTGCTATATAAGTGATTTATGTCAGTATAATTGCAGTCACGCTAGGAGTGAACTAAATATTTTTTTCTACCAGTTTGATTAAATCAGTGCAATATTGGAGTTTAAAGCAGCCCTTAATCATGGTGCCTGGAATGGAGCTAATGGTTTTGTATCATCCACATAAGCATTTACGCTAATCCACAGCAACCCACCATTCACTCGTATAGTCAGTAATAAACAAATATTAAATATGGGAGCTTGTCTGCAGAAGGAATATAGGTCAATTTTTGAGTGTAGACCATGTCTTAGCAACCATATTTAATACTAGAAGACTCACCTGGCATTGTCCAAGTCCAGGGCTGGCCTGGCGGGGGGACAGTGCACAGCTTGCCACCAGCTTATCCTCTGGGTGGCAGAGGATGTTGTGCTAAGCCAATGGGATGTGCGTGGAGTGTGATTGTTTCACATCAGATGGAAAGGGAGGGGTATGATAGCAGGGACAGTTATATTCATGAATGATCACAGAGGGGCAGCAAAAAGTGCCAGCCCTAGGAAGCAGTCAGTTGGCTGGCAGCATGATCCCTGCCAACCCTAGAGAGCAGCCAGCTTCTGCCTAAGGCTGTCCTGGCACGGGGGTGGGGGCATGCAAGCCTCCCGCTGGCTTCTCTCTGGGGCTGGCCTAGGGCGGCATGGCATGGTGAGCAGCTGCTCCTTACAGCTCCCCTGGATCAACTCGGAGCATCAGGGACAGTACGGCATGGTGGGTGGCTGTTCCCTGATTCTTCCCAGGGTTGGCCTGGGGCAGCAGGGCCCACAAGGTACAGTAGGCAGCTGCTCCCCAGGGGTGGCAGGGGCTCTGCTGTCGGCCAGTGACTGCTTTCTCGGGTTGGCGCATTTGCTGCCCCTCTGTGATCATGAGTATAACTGTCCCTGCTATCATACCTCTCCCTTTCTGTTTGATATGAAACAATCACATTCCAGGCACATCGCATTGTCCTGATACAACCAAACCTTCACCTTGCTTTAAGTTATGATCAGAGGAAGCTGCGTACCAAATTGGGTGGTCCTAGCTCTTACCATTTAGGAGGAGATCTTGAACAGACTGACTCACGGATGGAGGACAGACAGATGTACGAATGCTCTAAAATATATAGTAGATAAATAGAACAGACAATCTCTATCTGACCTGTAGTTTTGATTTCTGTTCTTCATTGGAGACTTCTAGAAGATCTTCAATATCAATTTCTGGTTCTAGGGTTGCTGCTTCTGCTTCCTCCTGCAGCTAGAGCAGAAATACATAGTAAATAAACCTGTCCCATCAAATGAAACACATTCAAGAGGACTTAATGTGGAGAACTGAGTGTGGGGTGAGAGTTGAAGAAGGATTCTAGTTAAAGATGAACCCCAAGCAGCAAAGATTGGATTAAGATGTGAAACTTCTTGAAATGTGGGGTATTTAGAACAGGGGTTGTGATTCAGGTTCATCTTTAGCAATACCACATCTCAACTCTCAGACAGTGGCTTGACACAGGCAACACTTCACAGCTCTTCCAGACCTAGCTGCCAGAGGTGTCAAATAGTTCCACCACAACACCAAACACCTGCCCAGGGAGCATGGTGCTATCATGAGACGACTATATGGAAGGGCCTAATGGAGTTGAAATGGGATGAAACCATCTTCTACAAAATGGAATGAGTAACAATCAGGTCGGAGGAGCTGTGTCCCAAAGGGCCACCTCAATATGGAACTCTTTAAGGTCTCATTTGAAAGGCCCAAGCACAAAGCCTGCAGCACTCAGTTTGCCCATAGTGGACACATGACAGTTTGACTTGATCCTCCTAAAATCGGAACCTGTGATTCTAGGGAGCCTGGTTGTTTCAGTCCTGACTTCTAAGATATATTAGGGAAGTGAATAATGCTAAGGACAATCAGTGCAATGGAACAAGCTGCCAACGAAGTTGTAGAATTGCCATCAGTTGAGCTATTGAAGACTAGACTATCATAACTAACAAAGACAGTCCTGCCTTGATGCTAGGAGGGAGTTTGGCCCACTAGAGATTCCTTCAGACCCAAATGATTCTAGGATTTGTCTGGTAGATTTAAAAAAAAAAATCCTTCATAAAACATTTACCAGAAATTGCTGTACTGGTGACAACAATCTCTAAACTTGCACATACTGTGATATGGTACTTTCTAGTGTGTTTGGTCCGGCTATCAAGATTTGTCAGCACAACGGTTGGACATTGGGTTGCTAGCCTGAGACTCTGGATCCTGAAATGCATGTCTGAATTTTGGAGAATTTCCTGTGCAGGGGAGGAGTCAGCAACACAGGCTCTAGTTAGTTGAAAACACCTTCCAGAAATACAAATCTGCCTTTTGATTTCCTTCTTCCTGCTAACCCCTTTGATTACAAGGAAAACAAATCTCTGTGCTCATATTAATGATTTCAGACTCTGATTAGATCATGCAAACTCTTAGGGGACCATAGGTGAGTATGGGACTTTAGTATTGCCTTTATGGCTCTTCTAAAAATGCACATTTGTGGACCTAGCAAAGTAAGAGTTGAGAGGGAATCATGCTTTGGTCTCTCACATATGGTACCACCAAGAACTGCCAGTAGGTCACTTGTGATTTTTTTTTTTTTTAAACAAGTGCTTTAAAAGTTACTAGCTCCTAAACCTTACTTTTTAAAAGAGCAACAATTGTTCTATTTCTTATTAGAGTTGCCTCCATTTAATCATCCAGGTTGTGAGCTTCCTTACAGTAGTGTCCCATGACCTCAAACTCCATCACTGAACTCCCTCATAAAAATACTGTCAGTCCCATTTGTCACTCCACTTACTGTAAAAATCCTTATATTCTTTTCCTCTCTCTCCACCAGAGGTGTTGGCTCTCAGGAGCCCAATGATATCAAATGTCATTGATCTTGTTACATGAGTACAGTGACATCTTGGTGCCACTGCCTGTTCTACATTCCTGTTCCTACTGGGCATGTGCATAGACATGTTCTACATGGTTCTCATGATGGGACTGTTAACATAAGCCTGGGACTGCTGGTCTTGAACACCAAAGTGACATTGAACAAAGACTTGTGTAAAGCCAAAGAAAGTAAAACCACATAGGGGTGTTTCATTACTATTTCAGATGTTGGGATAAAGTCAAAAAGTGTCTAGAGGGTCCAGTTTCAATATCTCTTCAAGCCACTGGATCAAGAAGGAACCAATCAGCACATCTCTGGTGAATGGAAACAGAATAGAGTAAGTTCTAGGGATAAGTATCAGAGGGGTAGCCATGTTAGTCTGAATCTGCATAAACAATGAAAAGTCCTGTGGCACCTTATAGACTAACAGATTTATTGGAGCATAAGCTTCCGGGGGCAAAGACCCACTTAATCAGATGCATGGTCACAGGACTTCTTGTTGTCAGTTCTAGGGATAGACTTCCTAGGAAGATCAGTACTGGAGAAATAGATGCCAAATGGACTAAGCAGCCTTTTTTCTCTAGGTTGCTGGGTTTGGTCCAGCTCAGGTTGGTAGAGAGTTATGATGACCAAAAATAGTTACCATTTGATGTCTCTTTGTCCTGCTTCAATTTCCATCTCACAACAATTACCACCACATCACCATTCTTGCCGGCAATCTCAGCAAAGAGATCCAAGGCAAAAGAGGTCTGGAGGATGAACTAACATATCACCTCCAGAGACAGTCCCATCCCCTAAAGCCAAGACAGGAACACTGGCAGGGAAGCTGACATTGCTGCTGTACCTATTCTATGGGTAAACCGATTTCCTTCACCAGAGCTGTCAATCTGGTACCTTTCATAAACATTACAATAATGTAAAATAGATATTTACTGACTCAGCTGAGGATCCTGAGAATCAAATTTTACTGATGCGTGGGTTTAGGCAGTGCATTTAAATATTCTTACATTGAATGTGCTGTTGTGCATATTAATGTATGATAAAGGACCCAGAGCATGGGATGAGTGTCCATTAATATTTTATAAATATGAATGAATATCAAATAGAAATTCATAGAAGGGCCAAAGGGGGACAATTATCATAACCTAGCCTAACTTGTGATCATTTTACTAATCTAACTAACAGTCATTTTATTAACTTCAAGAAGATGAAAACCTATTCAGACATTTCTTCTTAGAGATGCCACATGTACTGCAAAACAGAGTGCCTATATATATACTCTTTTCTTTCAATTGTCTTTTGTAGATGGTGTGAATGCCAGGGGAGCTGTCTTCTCATTTCAGATAGTGAATAGTTACCTAATAAATTCCACTGCATATAGAAAAGGAAGTGATCCTACAAATTGTCACAGGGATATTTTCGCATGTCCATTTCCAAATTTATCTGGAATCTGAAACTGCAGCAATGCTCAAAACTGGAAGATTGAAATCCAAGAGTTAATCATTTTTTTTCAAACATTCAGAAATGTTTCATTTTGAGTGTGGGATGAAGATGTGCGAATTATTTCATACAAACTGCTAAATCCATCCCCACCTTCTATTGAAATCAACAGTGGTCTACTGGATAGGGGAATCAGGAAAGCTAGATTATATTCCCATGTCTGCTAGTGACTTGGGGCCTGATTCAGTCATTTCAATGCATTTTGGATCATGGCAAATCCTGTACCTTCCCTACTTTAGTTTCCCTAAATTCAAGTTCTTTGAGATTTACCAACAAAAGTGCCACAAACTCAAAATATCGATGGACTCAGGGACGTCAGCTTAATGTTTCAGTATTTGGTGTGTACTGGAAACTTTTGTACAAAGGCAATGACAAACCCCTGGTTTGAGCCCCAAATGTACTCTTAGGGTACATCTAGACTATGTTCTTTTTTCGAAAGGAGATATGCAAATTTGCACCAAATTTGCATATCTTCCGATCTCTTTTTCGAAAGCATTTTTTTCTAAATTGAAAGCAGTTTAGATGGGGTTTTTCTGAAAGAACCCCCCCTTTTTTGAAAGAACCCTTCTTCCTTAAAAAATGAGGTGTACAGGGTTCTTTCGAAAAAGGGGGTTCTTTGGAAAAACCCGTCTAAACTGTTTTCACTTTAGGAAAAAAAACACTTTCGAAAAAGCGATCGGAAGAAGCTATGCAAATTAGCACTGAATTTGCATATCTCTTTTCGAAAGAAGAACGTAGTCTAGATGTACCCGAAGCCAGAAAAATAACATGGCTCCAAGACAGTCCAACATAAAGACCACCCTCAATATAGGTATGCACCTTGCATGCCTGAATCTTTATTTGCCTTTGCAAATTCAGATGGGCAGTAAAAGTTTGAAAGGACTCCCATGCAGTAACACTGCTGCTAAGGAAAATGTTGGTCATATGGCCTGGGGAGAGAACTTTGGAGACCTATGGGGTGGAAATAAAATCTGTACCTACAATGACTGAATCCCCATTTCCCCTTTCTTTCCTCTCTCTAGCTATGTCTAGACTGCATTGCTTTCCAGAGGTATCCCGGAAAAGCAATGCTGCATCCAAGGAACACGTCCGCTTTTCCGAAAAATGTTTTCGAAAAAGCAGGCGCGCTCTTTCACCATCCCTGTAAACCTCGTTCTATGAGGCATAAGGGATGTGTCAAAAGAGCACTTCTTCCTGAAATTTGGTGCTGTGTAGACGCACCAAATTTTGGAAAAGCCTCTTTTGAAAGTAAATCGGAAAAAGAAATCGGAAAGTAAATCATATCCTTTTCTGATTTAACCCTGCAGTCTAGATGTAGCCTGCCTGTAGTGCCCATTATCTCCCTTAACAGACTTGCCATTACCCACAGCTTGATCATTCATACAGCAGTACCACTTAGAGAGCTCTAGCATGTGATAAAAAGAAATTTAATAAAGAACAGCATTCCCAGTCGTCACAACATGGGTTGTTACCCCCCAGTAGATTAAAAGTGTCCTTTCATAGCCCTCAGGGTCTAGACCCCTTCCCCCACTCCTAACAGAAGAAAGTTTGATCCATCCTGGTTAGTTACCTGGTAATGGTAAAGCTCCTGCAACTGGGCATCAACCCATTCCTCCAGGTCTAGTCGGCGTTGAAGGTCTTTGCGGTTGTACTTAACTGTTAGCTTGCCCAATTTCTTGTGGGATGATTCCTCCCCAGGCTTCTCTGGAGCCTGGAAGGTTACTCGAGGCAAATCTCTGGATTTACTAGCCATGATCATCACCCTTTCACCTGCTCTTCTGTCTTCCCCTCCTACCTCAGAAGCTGTCTTGCTTTGTGTTTTTGTTGCACTCTGTTCTTCTCCCTCCCCTTTAATATATTTCCATCACGCAGTTGCAAGGAGCAGTATAATTGCCTACAAGGGCCAAAGGCAGATAGACAGCATCTGGGGTCCCGATGAGAGAGTAGAAAAGGTACGGCGCAAGTGCGCAGCAGGAGAAGCAATGAGGCAGTGCAGACAGAATTACAGGAAATAGAGTCTTAGGTTTCACAATTGACAATGCTGATAAAAGAAATGCAGGAGGGAGAGAAGCTGTTGTAATAAAATCTGTCGTTAAAAGAGGCCCAGGGAACTGATGGACAAAGTTTGTTAATATTTAATACAGGCCCGTTCCAGCTGGGGGGAGAGTGGAAGAAGCTGGTTTTAAGTGACCGTTTCACTACATACCTCATATGCAATTCTATAGGACTTATTCCTATATAATACATTGACTCCTATAGTGTTTAAAGCATATTGACCTCTTTAGCCTAACCCAGTTCCTATAGGGACAGCTGATGCTGAAACAATGTCCCTTATATTTTTCCTTTTTTGAATGCAGCATTGGTGAAAGGGATTCGTTTCTGCCCGAGACAGAAGTCCTGCATTATAGCACAATGTAACACCACTGTAAGAGTAAGACTACTTTGCTGTCTAACAGCCCATTTTTCTAAGCTCTCTAAGGTCCATATATTTATTCACATGGGCTTGAAAATTACTGGTCCTCATAGAATTATTAGTCCAAATTTGAAGGTATTTAAGCCAGGGGGTCCCATGAAACCCTTAAAAATCATATGACATTAACATTTTATGGGGTGTTTTTTGGGACTGATCTTGATTGCTGTCCAGCAGCTGTTGCCTCTCTGGAGAAGTAATATTGGATAAACTTCTTCAGAGTAAATGCTGGCCGTACAATGTGATTTGAATTAAGGTGATCAGCCAGAAAACCTCATTTGTACATTTGCACAGATGTGTATGCTAATCTGTTTCTACAGGTTTTACTGTAGATGCACTCAATATTCTAAAAAGGTCTGAATAAAATTGACATTTTTTATGAAACTTTTCCCCTCAGAAAATGCAGCTGAAACATAATACTTCAGTGGAATATGCTGATTATGATAAAAATTCTTTTGGGAGAAAGCTCATATACATGTTTTTGTTTTTATAATGTTGAAATGTTTAGATCAGTTAATTTCATTCTATTATATTAAACAAAGTTGTATATAAAAACTTTGTGGTTACATCTACAAAAACTACATTAAAGGGACATTAAGTAAACATGTTAAGACTTCCTAGATAATAAATAATTTCTAAGGAAAAAAACAAACATTATTAAGGTTGCAAAGTCAAACACTCAGAAGTTGCGAGTGGCCTGAATTAAGGTTGGCTGTACCATCTTAATTCAGTCCGTGCATATATAATATGACAGTTTTGAATTACGTGATCATATTGTTATCAAGGACCCTTGTCTCCCTGATGCACGTGTACAGTGCACATGTAATAATCAGCTTTTCAAATCTGACTGCTTTAGGGCCTGGATCAATGTGACAGCATCTTGGTTGCACGACACAAATGTTGTACCTTGGAAAGTGAGACCTGGATCTGACCTGAGTGGACTCTTTGTACATCCCTAATATCCCAGTTTGGAATTGTACATTAACTTAGCACTTCTTATCTTTAAAAACAAGCATTAACTCCTCCTTACAACATCTCACTAGTTTTATTCCTGGCATGAAGAGAACTGAGGCAATGGTTAAGTCTAACATTTTCAGACATGGAGGCCTAAAATTGGGTACTTAAATCCACAAATAAATGGCCTGATTTTTTTCTGTCCTTTCCTCTTCACCAGGAGAGGCCAGCAGGTAAGCAGTCCATTTTCTGCTAATGCTTCCCCCATGAGGGAAGAAGCAAATTATATGCTTCCCTTCTTCCCAAAACTTTTCCTGGTTGGTTGACAGGAAAGGGGAGCCTTGTCCCGCTGCAAGGTTCCTTGTCCCTTAAACAAACAGTAACCTGGGTTCCTTCCTCTCCACCCTCCTCCACACCTCCACAACACTGTTACACTTGGACCACTTCCTCTTTCCCAGTATCTGCCTCTGCCATCCTCTGCTCCAGAATATGATAGCTTGGGCACCCAGACTTCCCTTTTGGCCTTAAATTACCAGTATACCCCATACAAAGCTAATGTTAAAAGAAGGATAGTCCTCTACAGTAAACATCCAGTAACCGTATATTATTGGTTTGCTTGTTATCCTTTAAGTGGAAGGGTGATTAAAGGTCTAAGATATTTGCAGCCATTGTTGCATTTTACAGCAATATGTCAGATGCACATAATGTTGGAATGAGAAATTTCCATTTGGATCAAAATGTTTCATGTTAATAATGTCACATTTTTCCTACGTTATCAACATGAAACTATGTGACACTATCAACATGTTTTGAGGTTTCCAAATTAAAATGTTATGGAACTCTCCCATTTTCCCATACATTGCTGATTTTTTTGTTCCTTTGTGGAATGAAAATCAATTTTGAAATGTGGAACTTTCTGCAGAACAAAAACTCAGCTCTGGGGTCACAGCATTGCTAATTAATGAAGAGTTAAGGTAACAAAGTTTTCTGGGCAGTGAATATATCTACAGAACATGACAGCAGGAATGCAAGCTTGTCCACATTGTCCCATCAATGCCCCCCTAGACTAGAAAGACCATTTCCACAGCAGAAGAACTAGTTCTGTTTCCAATGGTCTATCCCAGTGTTTCTTAAACTGTGTGCCGCAAGGCAGTTGGAGGTATGCTGCGGAGAACAACAGAATTCAAAATGGTTGCCTTTACAGATAGGTGGCTTTTTTTTCCCTCCGCCCCTCCCGACTTTTTTTTTTTGTTTTTGCTTTTTTTTTCGCTCAACAAAAAATCCTTGGTGTTTCTCATAAAAAAAAATTGTCTGGTGTTCCTCTGAACCAAGAGTGCCAATTGGTGCCAATTTCTGTAGTCTGTTTTTCTGTTGACACAGTCCATTAGGAACAGGGCAGAGATCCCCCCTTGACTTCATCCCCACAGACTACCAGACAGCAACTGTTAGATCCATCTTTGCAAGATAGGTTTCCTGTCTTGTTATCCAATTAACATGGCTTTAATCTGCTTTATTGAAGAGGCTGAGAATAGGCTTCTGCAAGGATAAGGAAGAACATTAGAATGCTCCGGTGCCATGCTTGAGTAAAAGGAATGTTACAATGTCTGAAACTGATACAAATTGTTCCACAGTGGATGTGGATAGGTACCGGTAATCAAAGTTACGTTTGTGTGTGTGTGTGTGGGTGTGTGGGTGGGTGTGTGCATGCATGCAGCTGACAACGTGTCCTGTAAAATGGAATGGTGCTGTAAATAACACAGACCTTTAGTCCCCCTTCCACTAAAAGGATTCCAAGCCCAACTGTGATATTTATTACTGGAAGTTTACTGTAGAGCAATGGACTATACCTCTATTAACATTAGCTCCGTTTTCATAACATGATAACAATACATCCCTAGAAAGCCTTTGACAAGGTCCCTCACCAAAGGCTCTTGTGTAAATTACATGGCCATGGGATAAGAGGGAAGGTCCTTTCTTGGATTGAGAACTGGTTAAAAGACAGGAAACAAAGGGTAGGAATAAATGGTAAATTTTCAGAATGGAGAGGGTAACTAGTGGTGTCCCCAAGGGTCAGTCCTGGGACCAATCCTTTTCAACTTATTCATAAATGATCTGGAGAAAGGGGTAAGCAGTGAGGTGGTAAAGTTTGCAGATGATACCAAACTGTTTAGGATAGTCAAGACAGAAGCAGACTGTGAGGGACTCCAAAAAGATCTCAGCAAACTGAGTGATTGGGCAACAAAATGGCAAATGAAATTTAATGTGGATAAGTGTAAAGTAATGCACATCGGGAAAAATAACCCCAACTATACGTACAGTATGATGGGGGCTAATTTGGTTATGACAAATCAGGAAAGAGATCTTGGCGTTATCGTGGATAGTTCTCTGAAAACTTGCACACAGTGTGCAGCGGCAGTCAAAAAGGCAACTAGGATGCTAGGAATTATTAAGAAAGGGATAGAAAATAAGACCCAGAATATCTTACTGCCCCTGTATAAAACTATGGTACGCCCACATCTTGAATACTGTGTACAGATGTGGTCTCCTCGCCTCAAAAAAGATATTTTGGCCTTGGAAAGGGTTCCGAAAAGGGCAACAAAAATGATTAGGGGTTTGGAACGGGTCCCATATGAAGAGAGGTTAAAGCGACTGGGAGTTTTCAGTTTAGAAAAGAGGAGACTGAGGGGGGGGATATGATAGAGGTATATAAAATCATGAGTGGTGTGGAGAGGGCCGATAAAGAAAAGTTATTTATTAGTTCCCATAATAGAAGAACTATAGGACACCAAATGAAATTAGAGGATAGCAGGTTTAAAACTAATAAAAGAAAGTTCTTCACACAGTGTGTAGTCAACCTGTGGAACTCCTTGCCAGAGGAGGCTGTGAAGGCTAAGACTATAACAGAGTTTAAAGAGAAGCTAGATAATTTCATGGAGGTTAGGTCCATTAAAGGGTATTAGCGAGGGGATAGAAATGGTGTCCCTGGCCTCTGTTTGTCAGAGGCTGGAGAGGGATGGCAGGAGACAAATCGCTTGATCATTGTCTTCAGTCCACCCTCTCTGGGGCACCTGGTGCTGGCCACTGTCGGCAGACAGGCTACTGGGCTAGATGGACCTTTGGTCTGACCCAGTACGGCCGTTCTTATGTTCTTATGTACATCACAATCTACATTACATCTTATTTAGAAAATACCGGACATTTATATTTTCACATTTATATTTTCTCAATTTGTTTCCCCGAACAGAAAGCTCAAATACTGGACTGTCCAGTTCAAAACCGGACACCTGGCAACCCTACATGCAGCCCACGAGTGGGAGCCAAAACAAAAAAGTAGTCAGTATAATGGTCTTCTGTTGATATGTGTTTTAAATTCCCGGACTGTCATTGCTCATTAAAAGTGCTGTCATATGAGTGGAAATCGGGTAAATATTGCATTTTATTAATATCAGAAGAACTGACTTAAATGGGGCCTGTGTGTTGTGTAATGTTGCCTTAATCTTTGTATTCATGCGCTCAGTGTGAAAGAAGCTATTTGCATATATTTGAATGTACATGTAACGACACTTAAGCTGTGGCCCTTGGCATGGGCTGTATCATTGTGGCCCCCGGGGCTTCCAAAGTTATGTAGCCCTGTTCTATGGCTTGAGCTAAAAGCCAGCTGCCTCTCAGCTAAGGAGTGTAGAGCAAAATCATTATCCTTTCTCTCTGTAAGTGGTCTAAGTGCTGCTGCATGGGACAGTGAACCACACCTAGTAGGTATGTGGGTTACACTTGGTGAGCGAATGGTCTTAGAACAAAACTGGAAGCCAAAAGAATCCTGAGTTTCATCCCAGTTTACGCCCTCTATGGCCTGGGGCAAGTTGCTTAGGGCAAAATTTTCATGATTGGTTGCTGAAAAGTAGTCACCGGCCTAATTTTTCCAGAGGTGCTGAGCAACCATAGTGCTAATTGACTCCCAAGGAAGGTGTGTGGGCATAGAGAAGCAGACCTTTTATTTAGATGCCTAAATGTGGATTTAGCTGCCCAACTGTAGTCATTTAAGTTTGAAAACATTAACTTTAACCACTGTGCCTGAATTTCCCCATTGGTAAACCAGGAACAACACTACTGACCTCTCTTGTTGCTGCAGTTGAACATATGGTTCCAAACTGGGACATTAGACAGGTGTGTAGAAAGACCAATCAGTTCAAAGCCAGGCCCCACGTTTCAAAGCGACCCCCAAGTGCAACAGTTGTGTCATGGCACCAAAATGCTGTGACATTCAGGCCTTGAAGCAGCCGGGTTTGTGGGAGGATACAGTTACATTGGTCTTTTCTTGGAACTCAGGAGCTACATCCTGCACCTGTGAGCTAAGTGGCAGTATATTTCTGACAGTGCTAACAACTGTTATACACAGACTGAATAATTCAAAAAGGCCCCAGCTCATCTTTCTAGCGAACCGGTCAGTCTCTTCTCCTCCAGTCTCAGAAGGAAGAGGAATGCCTGCCTGCAAGAGAGGTGGACTCATGCCTCACACCTCCATGCACTCTAGAAATTATCACTTTCACCACAGCCAGAGACATGGAGATTCACATACAGCAAGATAGGAGTTTCCTCATTGAAATGGTCGTGTCTGTATGGTGCTGATATCATATGATACTGTGGCAGCCTATCATCTTGCGTGGTAGGCTGTGGTATGGGCAAGAAAGTGTGAAAGCTCAAAGCCAAAGAGTGGAGATGCATACATGTGTGAGCATATGTGAACATGCCAAGAACATGGGACTGTTTTGGGGGAGCATCACTGTATTACCAGTTGCCCTTTCTGTCCCATCCCACCCCCCTCTCTAGCATGCCAGGACAGAAGGAACCAAAAGAGAGTTTTCATTTCCCCTGGACTCTGGGGAGAGGACAGGCAGTAACATGGGTTATGTCTACATGATTTGGTGACAAAAGTACTGTCAACATTCAAAAGTAGCCAAAAAAAAGTCGACAAATCATGTTTACATTGCCACTCTCTGTCGACATATCCTGGCCACTTTGTGAGCTCCTCCACGGACAGAAAGAGCAAAGCAATGTGGGTATGCATCCCACAGTGCCTGGCATCACCTTCAGTTGCTGAGCACTGTGGGAATGAGCAACACAGTGCAGGGTATTTTGGGAACATGGAAAAACTTGCCTGGGCACTCAGTTGCGGATTTAAAAGTAGCCATTGTTCTACAAAGGAATTGTAGTGGCCCTGTTGCAAAGAATCAGACAGAAAGACTGGAGGTTTGACATGCTCCTTCTCATTATAAACTGTCATATAACACAGCCAAGTGGCACCCTCACCACAAAGGCTTATGCCCAAATGACTCTGTTGATCTTTAAGGTGCCACAGGACTGCTTGTTGTCAAGTCGCTCTTTGATCAATCAATACACCCAGGTCTTTTTCCTCCACTGTCACTTCCAAATGATAAGCCCCCAGCTTAGAGCAAAAATTCTTGTTAGTCCCTAAATGCATGACCTTGCACTTTGCACTATTAAATATCATCCCATTTCAATTACTCTAGTTTACAAGTCATCCAAATCTTCTTCTATGGTATTCCAGTCCTCCTCTGTTTCAGCAATACCTCTCACCTTCATGTCATCTGCAAATTTTATTAGCGCACACCCACTTTTTGATCCAAGGTCAGTAATAAAAATGTTAAATAAGATTGGTCCCATGAATGATCCTTCAGGAACTCCATTAGTAACCTCGCTCTAGTTCTCTGTGTATGACTTGTTGTATTCTCCCCTTTAATCAGCTCCTTCTTTATCCACCTTTCAGTTCTCATATAAATACCATCTTCTCCAATTTAACTAATATTTGGAACTATATAAAATGCCTCACTGACATTCAGGCAGATTAGATCTGCTGTTTTTCCTGTGTCTAAAAAGACAGTTATCTTCTCAAAGAAAGACGTTAATAATGTCTTTCCCACTTCTGGAATACGACAATTACAACAATTGTAGAAAAATCTATAAATACTTTCTATCATTTAAGCTACTTACTTTTGGCAGTTCACCAAGCTTAGAACAGATCGTTTCACTTTAGGAAACATCCTAACAACCCTTTCTTATCTTAATCATTTGGTCACAGAATTCTGACTCCCTGCATCAGGGATCCAAGTTGGGAGCAGCACTTTCCTGTCTTCTCTGCAGAACTCATTGCATTAGACACTCAGGCTTCCTGATACTGGGGGAAGGGAGGACGGGAAGGTGTGGATGGAGGGGAACGAGCAGGAGAAATGACCTCCATTCCTCCACCTATGAGTGGCACAGGTGCTTCTTGTTATGGTCTCAAGACTTCTATCTCAGGGTTGGTTTGTACCAATGTTCCCTCTAATTGTTTTCCATCCATGTACAGAATAATTTTATGTACATTGAGGCATATGTGGATGGGCACCACCAGTAGAGACACATGCTGACGGCTGTGGGCAACTGTGAGTGCTCTGTTAATCAGCTGCACAGCATTTGAATCTCTCCTGGGTGGCCACCCAAGTGCACAGCTTACAGGAAAAACTGGTCTGTATGCAGATTTTGTACTGCTATAGTTAGATCAGTTTAGGGATGGTTGTAGCCAGACAGGAACCCTCCTGTAACATCCATTTTTGCTTGCCTGGAGCATACAGGGCGCACACAGCAGTAAAATAAGCATAGTCTTTGAAAGCCTTGAACAGGAGGCTCAGATATGCCAGCTCAATGACCCTGGACAACTGTAAGCAGAGATACGCCAATAAGTTGACCTCGAGGCTGCGAGAACTGCCTTGCTGGCACCTATGTTGATACGAACACACACTGTCCGCGGGGGGAGGAATCGCCCACTGAGAAAAGAATGCCCAGTACTCACAATTTAGTTATCTCTCTTGCAAGTGTAAATTAAGTTGAAACTCCCTTGTAAGAACTGGTGTCACAAAGACACATGCACTGCCCTGACCATCGGGTGACAACGGTATAGTTAACTTCAAACCCCTTGTGTGGATGCAGTTATATCTTATTGGAGCACCTCGATACCAGTATTGATCAAGCTCAGGAACGGGGAACCTTTTTTGGGTTGGGGGCCGCTGACCCACAGAAAAATCAGTTGGAGGCCGCACAAAATGAGAGAGAAAAAAAACAAAAAAACACACACTCACCTCACTGACATGACCCCCACTGAGAAAGAGAAAGACACTCCTCACATTCCCCTCACACACCAGAGCCTAGGGGAGACAGGCTAATAGATTTTGTGGGGCCCCCCAGGCTCTGGGGTGGGGCCAAAAATTAGGGGTTCAGTGTGCGGGAGGGGGGTGCCAGAAAGCAGGCTTGGGGTGTGGGGTCTGGATGCAGGAGTGGAGGGGTTGCAGGGTCTGGGCAGGATGGGTGGGTGCAGGAGCAGGCCGGGAGTGGAGGACTGGATGGGAGATAGGGTGGAGGTATGGGTCTGGGTGATGAGGGGTGTTTACCTGGCACAGCTCCCCGGGGACACACATGGCTTTGTGTACCCCACCACCCCCAGGCACCGCCCCCTGCTGCTGCGATTGGCCATGATCACGGCCAGTTGGAGAGGCAGGGGAAAAGCTTCCAGGCAGCGTTTTGTTGTGCTGCCATTTTCCCAGCTGGGAGGAAAGGAGAGAGGGAGCAGAAGCACATGGAGCCATTTCCTCTCCCCACCAGGCAGAGCCCGTGGGTTGAATCCAGCCCTGGCTTGCCTGTCTCTGGCCCGCGAGGCTCGAGGGTGTGCCCTCTCCCCTCACTGTCGCTCCAGCCTCACAGGGGAGCTAAAGTGGGGCCGTAGCAGGGCTGGAGCACCAGCGCTGGCTCCCCAATGCAGGGGGGAAGCCCTAAGCTTTTGGGGCTGGATCCAGACCAGCCAGGGAGGCCGGCTCTGGCTCCTGGGCCAGAGGTTCCCCACCCTTGATCTAGCTGATCTTCTACAAAACCCTGTGTGCAGATCAGCCCTCAATAGGCGTCAGTGGGAGGAATGGCACAGAATGTTGGATGCAGGGAAGGTTTTCTTTCATATACTCTAGTCCCAGGCTTTCCCAACAAGGGTCCTTAGGTGGGAAGTCGAGATGAAAGAGCGTAGGTTGGGGGAGTGCCGAGAGCCACTTTTGTCCCACTAGGAAGGAATCACTCCAGGGCAAAGTTTCTCAGCCCATGGGTTGGGACCCAAAATTGGGTTGCCAGAATCTTTCAAAGTGTCACATGGCAGCTCCTAGGTTCCTGTCCCACAGGGTTGGCTGGGCTCACCTACCTGCTCCAGGCCCTGCAACCTCTGGGATCCCAGCACCACACAGTGGGGCCCAGCTGTCATGATGACAGGAGTGCAGGTAGACCTGACTTGAGTGAGGGACACTGCAACCCCAGGTCACAACTCCATTCCCACAGATTTGGCCTGGTGAGAGAAGTGGGTGGGGCCAAACCTGAACGGCACTCGCTGCAACCCTGGAGAGGTTGCCAATGCCCAGAGCGGAGACCCAAGCCCAGCCAGTCCTGCAGCACAGGAGCTGCAGAAGGTGCCATGGTGGGGTGAGTGGTGGGCAGGACCCAACCAACCCCCTCCAGAGGGGGCAGGATACAATTAAAATCACCCTGGGCCTCCACCCCCAGACTATTTACTGGGCTGCAACAGGCCATAAACATTTATCTCCTGGGCGAACCATTTCTGTAGGGAATGGTGTGGGAGTTCTAGCTGGGGGCAGCTCAGTAAGATGGACAGGGATGAGGAACTGCTTTTTGGCTGGGGGCTGCTGACCCACAGAAAAATCAGTCGGGGGCTGCACACAAGTGAGAAGCAAAAAAACCAAAACAACCCTCACTGACATGGCCTCCAGCTGAGAAAGAGAAAGACACTCCCCTCATTCCCCTTGCATTCCACAGCCTAAGGGGCCCAGGCTAGTAGGTCTGGTGTGCTCCAGCCCTTCAGGGAGGTGGCAGGTGGGCTGGAGCACCAGCGTGGGCTCCCAAATGCTGCGGGGGTGGGCGGGCCATAGCCTTGGGGGCCAGATTGTGGAAAGCAGGGGGCTCAGGGCCGGATTAAGACCTTTAGAGGCCCTAAGCACTGAAAAGATTATGGTGCCTCCCATATGTAATTCAAAATAAAAACAATACTATACCGTAAAATCTCTTTTTTTTTTGGTGCCCCTGCTTTGCTGGTGCCCTAAGCACGTGCTTAGTCTGCCCAGGGCCGGACGGAGGCGTGGGCGAGCCGGGCAGCTGCCCAGGGCGCCAACCTACGGGGGGCACCTGATGGCAGCTGTAAGGGGCGCACGGTGTCCCTTACAGCTGCCATCAGGAGCCGCGCGCCCGGCTCCCGCAGCGCCAGCCCCACGGCACCGGACAGCAGTGTCCTTGCCCCCACGGCTGCGGGGCCCTGCATGGCCCGGCGCATGCGCCAGCAGCGCTGGCCGGGCCGGGCGGGGCAGCGTATGAGCCATGCGCCCTGGGGGCGGGCCCTGGGCTGCGCGCTAGTGGCCGTGACCGGCCCGCGCATGCGCCGAGCATCCCAGGGGCAGGCCCCGGGCTTCACACCAGCGGGCCCCGGGCTTCGCACGAGCGTCCCAGGGGCGCTCCATGGGCGGGCCTGCGCATGCGCCCTGCGCCCGGGGGCAGCGTAGCATGCCCGGGCCCAGGGCGCCAAAAGGGCTCGGGCCGGCCCTGAGTCTGCCTATTGGGTAATCCAGCCCTGGGGGGGCTGCATCCAGCCCCCTGGCCTAAGGTTCTCCACCCCTGATGTAGGGGATGATGTAGAAGCAGGAGTGATGTGGGAACTCTCAGCCTCTCCTAGCTGGTGGCACTCTGAGGAATGGCAGAGGAAAGTTTGCAGCATGCGAATATGCAGCCCTTCTAATCCAGCCTCTCTTAGCAAGAGCTACAATATGGACTAACACAGGAGGGCTGCTAAAGACAAAACAAATCAAAGTCTGTCTTCGCTGCCAAAACAATGTGTTGCCTCGGTGCCATCACCATGGGTGCTTCACTGGCAGCATCTCTGATCAGCTCATCCTCTCCCTCCCGACACCTCCCCCCTGCCACGATCAGTTCAGCAGCATGTAAGAGGTTCTGGGAGGAAGAGCAGGGGAGGGGTGAGAAGGGCAGGAATAGGTCGGGAAGGGGTGGAATGGGGCAGGAAGAGGCAGGGTGTGGCTTTGAAGATGGGGTGAAATGGGAGCAGGGCTGGGGGTGGAGCAGGGGCGGGGCCTGGGGAGAGCAGGGATTGAGCTCCCCCTAGGGATTCAGGGTGTTAGTGCCGCTGGTGTGTTTTTACATTGTTCGTGAGCTCACTATAAGATCCTAGCAGAGACAAAGCGAGGTGCCTTTAGCTCAGTCAATTACCCCTCCCATACACATAACATCATAACCTCACCTAGCTACCATGAGGTGCTAATTACAGTGCCTTGTCTCCACTGGGATTTTATGCTGAGAAGGCTAACTTGATATAACCACACACCTCTTGTGGGAAGTGAAAAAACTGTCCAAGGACTCACTTCATGCTGAGGAAATGCCCCTGCAGCCACGTGCTCTGCTGAGGACTCAGCACTCTGTCATCCTTTCCCTGGCCCCATTTCACAATACAGCTTTAGTCACTGTCTGGTGAGATTCCTCCACTCCCTTTGTCACCTCTTTGTGGCCTCATGTATCTCCAGGCCCCTCTCCTTACCTTTCAGCACTGACCATCTAAGCAGAATTCATCTGGATGGGGACTGGGAGAGGGGAAACAAATCGATCTTCCCAATCCAGCCAGCACTTAACCACAAAGCAGTGCTGGGTCCTGCAATAAAGCCAGGCTGCACAGATTAGCTGCAGCGGGTAGTGTGACAAGAATCAATAAGGGCAGATGAAGTGCGAGGGTGCCACTTGGCTGTGTTATATGACAGTTTATAACGAGAGGAGCATGTCAAATCTCTAGTCTTTCTGTCTGATTCTTTGCAACAGAGCCACTAGGTCTCTTCCTTCTGGAAACTGCATGAACCTGCTGATCAAGGTACTACTGTTCCTATAACGACCACAACAACAAGACAAGTGACTCAGACAGATTGGCCAGCAACACCTGGGTTCTGTTTGGAACAGGCAATATATCTTTAACAGTTGTTATTCTGTTAGATTAATATTAAACTACTATATGTCTGTGTAAGCTGCTAAATGCAGTTAGCACTGTATACTGATATTCCTTATCCCACTGTGGGCAAAGGTTGACAGGAGATATGACTGATTTCTGCAAGTGCATTAGTAGGATAAACAGCAGGGAAAGAAAGGAGGTACAAGAACACATGGGTATAAACTGGCCATCAATAAGCTTAGGCTTGAAATCAGATGAGGATTTCAAACTATCCAAGAAGTGAAGCTCTGGAAGGAAGTGGTGGGGGCAAAAAACCTATCTGGTTTTAAGACCAAACTTGATGAATTAATGGCAGGTGGCCATTCCCATGTGCTCTGCAACATGGGGCATGAATCCCTTACTGTTTTGAACTAGAATAAATGGTGGATTCTCTGTAGCTTGAAGTCTTTAAATCAAGATTTAAAGACTTCAGTTACTCAGCCAGAGGTTTTGGGCCTGTTGCGAGAGTGGGTGGGTGAGGTTCCATGGCCTGTGATACCCAGGAAGTCAGACTAGATTATCATGAATTTCCCTTCAGGCCTTATAGTTTATGAGTCTGTGAGTCAAATATGGCTCCTGATTCATAGACCTGGGCTCATCTGGAAACTATCCAGATAAAAAACTATAGGCCTTATTCTCATCTCACAGCAGTATAATCATGTGCCACTCAGTTAAAGTCAACTGAGTTACACCAACAGTAAAACTGGTCTAAGTGTGAGAAAAATCTATTCATTTGAGCTTGTATGAATCCAACATGCATGAAAAACAAGGGGTCAACAAGCTTGTGGACAAGGATAGGGTGTAGCAGCCAGGTGTGAGAGGCATGCATGGAATGCAAGTACTTTCCCCTCACTCCCTGATAGACTTGGGAATGGGATGAAAAGCAAGCCACACCCTATTGCACGGCTGCTGCCCCCCTACCCTCCCAACTCTCTGCCCTTGCCAGGGGGATCCTGTGGATATAGTGTACTTAGAATAAAAGAGAGAAAACAAAGGGTAGGAATAAATGGCCAGTTTTCAGAATGGAGATAAGTAACTAGTGGTGCCCCCCAGGGGTCCATACTGGGACCAGTCCTATTTAACATATTCATAAATGATTTGAAGAAAGGAGTAAATAGTGAGGTGGCAAAACTAGCAGATGATACAAAACTGCTCAAGACGGTTAAGTTCAAAGCAGACTTTGAAGCGCTTTAAAGGGATCTCACAAAACTAGATGACAGGACAACAAAATGGCAGGTGAATTTTAATGTTGATAAATGCAAAGTAATGCATATTGGAAAACATAATCCCAACTATATGTATAAAAAATGAGGACTAAATTAGCTATTTACACTCAAGAGAGAAATCCTGGAGCCATCTTGTATAGTTTTCTGAGAACATCCACTCAGTGTGCATCTGTAGTCGAAAAGTGAATAGAATGTTAGGAATCAAGAAAAGGACAGAGAGTAAGACAGAGAATATCTTATTACCTCTATATAAATCCATGGTATGCCTACACCTTGAATATTGCATACAGATGTGGTCACTTAATCTCAGAAAAGATATTTTAGCATTGTTAGCATTGGAAAAAGTTCAGAAAAGGACAACAAAAATTATTAGGGGTTTGGAACAGGTCCCATATGAGGAGACATTAATAAGACTTGGACTTTTCAGTTTTGAAAAGAGACGACTATGGTGGGATATGATAGAGGTCTATAAAATCATGACTGGTGTGGAAAAAGTGAATAAAGAAAAATTATTTACTCCTTCCCATAATTCAAGAACTACAGGTCACCAAAATTAAATGAATAGGTAGCAAGTTTAAAACAAACAAATATAAGTTTTTCTTCAAACAGCACACAGTCAACTGTGGAATTCTTTGCTGGAGGATGTTGTGAACTCCCAGACTATAACAAAGTTCAAAAAAGATCTAGATAAATTCACAGATAGGTCTATCAGTGGCTATTAACCAGAATGGGCAGGAAAAGTGTCCCTAGCTTCTGTTTATCAGAAGCTGGGCATGGGCGACATGGGATGGATCACTTGATGATTACCTGTTCTTTATCTCTGGGACACCTGGCATTGGCCACTGTTGGAAGACAGAATACTGGGCTTGATGGACTTTTGGTGTGATCCAGTCTGGTCATTCTTATGTTCACTCATTGGGAGATGGTAAGAGAATACTATTACTCAGGTAGGTGTTGTTGTTTTCATTATACAGAGGAGGAAACCGAGGCACAGAAAAAATTAAGTAACTTGCCTAATGCAATGACTATCTGAAATGCCAGACTGGGACTAGAACCCATATCATCTGACTCCACACCCATACCTTATTCATTAGATCACACTGTCCTTCAGTAAACCAAGCAAATTAGGTGTGTTTTTAAATGAGGATTTAATGTTTATATAACACCTTTCATCTCAAAGGATTCCAAACACTTTATAAATTTAAACTGACATATACTTTTTAAGTTATGGGATAATTTGTACATGGGTAGAAAGTTAGGAAAGTCTAGCAGAGCTAGAGAGCTCTAAAATTGTTTTAATTCCATGTGGGAAATGGACACATTTGGAAAATATAGCCCAGCTGAGTTAATAGTCTTGCACTTCAGTAATTCAGTGATAATTTATAACATCTCTAATTGTGCAAGCTGAGATAAGATAATTAATGACATTTCATCAATGTTAACACAGTGTCTGCTTTCAAAAAGGGCTGTATAATTGTATCACCATTAATAACATTTGTTACGTATCTTACATTAAGAACAATCAAACCTCAACTTTCAAGGAGTAAGATGTTTGCTAGTCAGTAGGGGTCAGGAACTAGCTCCCCTCCAAACCACGTAAAGCATTGTCATTGCAAAATTAGGTAGGATCACTGGCAGGCTGTGACCTGTTTTTCAAAAGGCTGAGCACCAGAAGTTCCCAGAAGCAACTGTCCACCTGTGCAGGATCAGGGCCTATAATTCCAAAGTTACAGCCAGATCTTCACCCCAAACCAGCATAGAATACCATACAATACATAATTTGCATTTATACTACTGTTAATTTGATGATTTCGTAGTACTTTGCATGTACTGGTTAACTATGATCATCCTGGTGCTGTAGATGTAACACCCAGGCTATGTCTACACTATAGGGATCTATTGGAAAAAGGTACGCAAATTGCGCTCCACAATTTGCGTACCTTTTTCCGATAGTTTTTTCAGAAGAGGCTTTTCTGAAATTTGGTCCATCTACACTGGGCCAAATTTCGGAAGAGCCTGCTCTTTCGGAAGAGCCCTTCTTCCTCATGGAAGGAGGAAGACAGGACTTCCGAAAGAGCGCGTCTGCTCTGCAAAAAAAAGCAGAAGAGCATATGCGTACCCATAATGTAGACATAGCCCCATTGGCAGAACCCAACCTGGGACCTCTAGAGCTTAGTGCATGAACCTCTACCGCTTGAGCTAAAAGCCAGCTGGCTCTCAGCTAAGGCTGCAGAACAGACTCATTCTTTCTCTCTGTAAATGGTACCACTACATGGGACAGTACACCACAGCCAATAGGTGTGTAGGTTAAATAGACAAGTAGCATTCTCATTTCATAGATGTGAAAACTGAGGCAGCAAGAGGTTAAGCCAGCTACCCAAATTCTCAGATCAAGTCAGTGGCAAGCTCCTAGGCTCTGACTAAGATGGCCATTAGATTACACTACCCTTGATGGGTGGATGCAGAGTTGGTGAAAGATGCAGTACCTTCATCCCACAGCTCCACAGAAGGCCAGATTATGTAATGGGCACAAGCCTAATTTTTATTTTGAAGAGAGTTTGTCTCACCTTGTGGAATATAGTCAACAAGGAGAGTGTGCAAATGCACAAATCAGTTTGCTTTAGATAAGTGAGCACAATGGGCAATCTGATAAGCCTGATATTAAAAACCACAATTCACCAGCCAGCTATGCAAACAGGGCCGTGTAAACTGTTTAGAGAGTCCATGTACAGCTCTGTATATACTTTACTTTAGCTTGCCATATGGAAAGCCCAAAAGTAGCCATCAGCTTTCTTAGGTGAGAGATGCCAAATGCCAGAGTGGACAGCAAACTTCTGTTCCAGACAAACTGTAGAAGGTTGAGTGTCACAGGGCTAAGAAGGAAGAAGATACTCATGTGTCCAGAATGCTTCATGTGTTGAGGGGAGGTCAGGGAATAATGGATTTAGTTAAACTGGAAGAGGGGGGAAAACCCCAGTGTGTCTTAGCCAGTGCTGTGAAAAAATAGAAGACATCCTAAATCTCCAGGGGCAGGGGAGCTGACAGCCACACTGGGCCCATGGGAGGAGGAGGGGCAGCTCTGCCCTCCTGGAAGGGGCAAGGCCTCAAACAGAAGCTGTGGGGCCAGGGCAGCGAGCGTGCCTTGCCGCCCCCCACAACAGGCTTCAGTGCCACCTGGAGCGCGATGCTGCTCCCTGCCTTAGAATCACCAGGCTCTGGGGCAGTTTCCCTCTTGCCTCCCCATCAGTGGGCCTCTCCAGGGGACTGTTCTTACCACTGAGTTTTCACCATGTGGTATGGAAATATATGTAGAAAGCGGCATGGAAATATATGTAGAAAGCGGCATGGTTGGGGACTCCGACAGTTGTAAGTTTCATAGCTGTGTCAGACTGACTCTATCTTGCAATATCCTGAACAAACCTTATGGAATTAAGATAAACTTTATTCAACTAAATTTACCCATACTGTATTAGAGTTAATAGCTTTGGGGTCCATTTTATTAAAAAGGCAATTGTGGATCTGTTATAGTGGCATTATATGTACTTTCTCTAGTAGGAAGGGGGATGCTAATATAATCCCTTCACTTACCAGCCCTTCAAAGCCACCTCTCTGGAGAGCTCCCCATATATAAATTCAAACTGGATTATCCGGGGACCAACAAACCAAAAAAAAAAAAAAAAGGATTTTCGGTGGAAGAGGTGTAGTGAGAGCAGAGAATTCACGTCTACCACCCCATGGATACCTCAGAGGGCACGGAGGCAGTACTCAGAAGACCTAGCCTGGTGGATGAAATAGTAGATGAAGAGGTTGAGGTAGACAAGGATGAGGGGGCACTGGCCATCTGACTGCTCCCTTCCTGTGTCACCCCTAGTCCAGGGGAGGGCCTCTCCTAAGAGGGTGTGGGACCTAAGACAACCCCTGCCCTGCCTTCACTCTCCCCCTCCTTATAGCCCCCCACCCCTGCTCTGTCCCTCCCTGCCTCTACTCTGCTCTCACTCCACCTCTTCCACCAAGCCCTTGCTCCACTCCTGCCCCATTCACCGCTCCCCCCAAGCCTACTCCCACCAGCAATGCAGCACCAGGAGTAGGGGTTGTGGTCCTGCCCCTGCACTCACTGACTGCAGTGGGAAGCAGAGCGACTCAGCCCCAATCTACTGTACTCCCCCCAGCTCCCAGCCATGTTGCTCTGTTCCCCACTGCCAGTGAGTGTAGGAGGCGGTTCCACCCCTTCCTGCATGCTCCCTCCTCTAATTGATATGTCTGGGATCTGGGGGAGCAAAGGAGATTGAGGCAGGGTTACTCTGCTTCCTGCTGCTGGTGGTAAGTGTGGGGGCAGGTTGGATTCCTGCTGCTGACATCAGGCTCCTGCTAATCCCACAGGCTGCCCTGTGTCCCACAGGGCTCCCCAAAGCTCAAGGATGACCTTGCCCCAAACTATCCAATGGAAGGGATGGTGCTTCTGGCTGCTAGCCCCTTCCCCCATGGCATTTGGGGCGGAGGACATAACCCTTTGTGCCTCCCGGTGTTGCCTCTGGAC
The DNA here is from genome assembly GCA_019425775.1 of Rafetus swinhoei. Lineage (NCBI taxonomy): Eukaryota > Metazoa > Chordata > Testudines > Trionychidae > Rafetus > Rafetus swinhoei. The sequence continues at coordinate 72,904,453 of CM033446.1, read as the reverse complement.
AGAGGTCTATAAAATCATGAATGATGTGGAAAAGTGAATAAAGAAGTGTTATTTACCTCTTCACATAACACAAGAATCAGGGGTCATCCAATGAAAGTAATAGGCAGCAGGTTTAAAACAAACACAAGGAGGTATTTCTTCACAATACCCACAACCAACCTGTGGAACTCCTTGCCAGGGGATGTTGTGAAGGCCAAAAGTATAACTGGGTTAAAAAAGAATTAGATGAGTTCACAGGAGGACAGATCCATCAATAGCTATTAGCCAAGATGCTCAGGGATGCAACTCCAAGCTCTGGGGCTCTGTCTACACTGCACACTTATTTCAAAATAACTCATGTTATTTTGAAATAACAGAGTGTGCATCTACACAGCAAGCCCATTATTTCAAAATTATTTTGAAATAATGGGCTAACAGGCTTCTTACTCCGACTTCTGTAACCCTCATTTCATGAGGAGTAAGGGAATTCAAAGGAAGACGCAAGTAACGTAGCTGAAGTTGTATATCTTAACTTGACTTTAGCCTGCAGTGTAGACGTACCCTGGGTGTCTCTAAACCTCCAACTGCCAGAAGTAGAGATTGGATGAGAGGGGATGGATAGTTGCCCTGTTCTTTTCATTCCCTCTGATCCATTTGGAGTTACACTGTCAGAAGATTCTATATACTGAGCTTGATGTCCCATTGATCTCACCCAATATGGCCATAATTATGCTCTTCAGAGAAACACAGGGATAAGGACAGAGGACTAACGGTAGGCGAGGGGTTGCAGGAATGTTCTACCTACAGGATGGTATGGCTCCCAGCCTCTAATATACTGTATAGGGGCTCCTTATCTGTCTGTAGGAAGAGGAAGAATTAAGCTTGGAGCCACAATCACAAGCAGAGATGAAATCTATCAAATAATCTCTGTTAAGTTGCTGTATAGAGTTCTTACACCCCTAAGGTTCCAGCACACTTTTTTTGGGAGGGAGGGGGGAAGAAGACCCCTCTCCCGTGGATGAATCAGAGACTAAGATTTATATGTTGTATTTTAAAGGACAGTAGTGAATTGGGAACACCTGAAAGCTAATGGAGACATTTGGGGAAGAAAAACTGGTGCACGCCTTTTAATTCAATTGAAATGCATCTGATGGGGAGAGCTTTGGGAGGAACAGAGGGAAACTGGACAATACTTTGCTTATAAAATAGGACCTGACCAAAATACTAATAATATTCTAAGTACTAACTGCTGACACTAGGTGCTACAGCACACACAGAAAGACAGCTGTGTTTACAATCTAGCAAGGACTGGATTTAATAACCAAACAAACGTTTCACAAGTGACATGCTAGTTATGGTGGTCTCTGGGGAGTGTAACAGAACTGCGTCCCTACTTCCCCTCTCCCCCATCCTAGAGCCACCTGCTCCTGCTTAGAAATCTCTCACCAAGCTTGCCTCAATGGCAGTGTTTTTTCTGTACAGACTAGCTCGGCTGTCCTCTGAAGCTTCTCAATGGCAGTGTTTGTCTCCAGTTACTTTCTGCTCAGGGGATCCCTCTTGTCCCCTCCCTTCCCTTAGTCAGGTATAGAGGGGAGTGACTTGATTTTTTTCTCTCAAGGAGTTGGGTTTCACTTCCTGCCCCGGATCTCCTTTGTCTCTTCCTGCCTGAATGCTGCTGAAGGGCAAACCTAAGGTGGAGGCAGGAAAGGGGTTAAAGGTGGATATGTTCAGAGGAAAGGGAAACACCCTACACTACTAGGCTCTGAGTCAGTTTCACCAGAAACTCTCCAGGTGGTGGAGGAGAGAAAAACAGAGCACAGGCACCCAGTGGCTACTGGGAAGTGGGACCCCAGAGGGGAGAGGGAAGTTAGACAAAGCTATAGAAACCTGGGCTGGAGCCCCCTAGCTCAGCTACTAAGCAGGCAAAGGACTGGGCTGTACTCCACAAAGGCGAATCAGGAGGCGTCACCCATCCACCTGGAACCTAAGGGGCGAGCAGAACATCCGGGGCCGGCGCACTTGGAAAAGGTTGGTTTTATATTAATGATGCTGCGTTAATAAGTTAAAGGAAGGGAGCAAAGGAACGGGGGCGAAAGGGAGACTGCAATAGCGTGTCTAAGATCCAGCCAGAGAAATAGTTACTGGGTCAGCCCTTTAACTCCTCTTCTCACCTTCTCTCTTACCGCCCCACCCAGGAAGCCCAGAGCCTGCAGAAGGGAGAAAAGAGTTAAGATGGCCAGCGGCAGAGCCCTGCTCCAGGCTGGACTGCTGATCCAGCTGCTGACGGCCGCCGTGCTGGGGCAGGAAGAAGGAGAGGAGGGAGCCTCCTTTGGCGAAACCTGCCTGGCCCATTTCACCGCAGGGATGGCTGACTTCGTGCTGGACACGGATGCCTCGGTGCAGAACGGGGCCACTTTCCTGTTATCCCCCCATCACAAGCGGGGCAAGGAGTGCGTGCGGGCTTGCTGCAAGCACCCTGACTGCAACCTGGCCCTGCTGGAGCAGGACCCAGCCGGGGGGGAGGACAGCATCCATGCCTGCTTCCTCCTGGACTGCCTCTACGAGCAAACGTTTGTCTGCAAGTTTGCCAGGAAGGAGGGCTTTCTCAACTACGTCAAGAAGGAAGTGTACGATGCCTATATGGACATGCGGGAGCAAGGACATGGTGGTAAGCAAACAATATGTGACCTGTCATCTTGGGATGCTCCAGGGTGTTTTTATCTATATCTGCGTACGGCCTCCTCTCCCCCTTCCGTTGCAAACAGCGTGGCCGTGTTGGCGGAGTTGGAGTAGGAGTCTGAGAGTTAAGGCTTTCTGCTGCTCATTCTCTCTGCAACTTCAGTTAGATGCTCACCTTCTGTGCCTCAGTTTACTGGAGGAGAGATGGGGTAACGCTGTACTCTGCTGAAGGGGCTTAATAATGAACCAAAAAATGTTCTTGGTGTGGCACCACAAAAGAGTAAGACCTGGTCCTTCTCACAAGGAATTTAGATTAGGAACTGAAATCCCATTACATCCAAACATTGTAATGTTTTGAAGCATGGTTCATTAATAGCTGAATTGTGAAGGGGGCAGGGTGTTGCCAGTGAAGGTGTTCTCAGGTATGGAATCCACTTCCACTGTCTTGGAACCACTTGTGTGTGGTAAGGCTTCTATTTTTCTAGACTTTTGGCTTTTGAGGGCAGGAGCAAACTAGTAGCTGGGTGGGTAGGATGGGAGAACTTGACTTGGGTGGATTTCAGAGGGGCTTTTATTTAGATTTCGGATCCTGTTTAAGTCAGTGGTTCTCCAAATGTGGTCTGCGACCTTCTTACAGGTGGGCTGTGTGCATGGGGCTCGTCCCCCCTTCATGGGGGGGGAGCCTGTACTGGCGCTCCAACTTCCTGCTGCGGGGATGGGGGGAGCTTTGTGGGCCAGATCCGGCATGCGAAGGAAGAAAGCAGCTTCGTGAGCTGCCGCTCCCCCTCTCCCTAGTTAGGGGATACAGCACATGGAACCATTCATCTGGAGGCTTGTCTCACTGCTCCCATTGGCCGGCATCACAGCCAATGGGAGCAGTAGAGAGTGATGCCTAGGACACAGGTGTAGTGCGGGTGTTATGCAACCGAGGGCAAAGGCAAAATCTTTCCCCCTTCCCCCGCCACCACCTCACAGCGGGGTCCCGAACTTGGTGCATGGCTGAGCCCGACCCTGGGAGGAGGGGGGGGAGCTTATACCGTGTCTTCCCCCCACCCCTTCCAGTCGTGTCTTCCCCCCCACCCCCTCCAGTTTGAGGCCGGGCTCCTGTATGCACTAACCTGCTGGTGGAGATGGAGGAGAGGCAGAGAGGGGGCTCCAGCTGGTGGGTGGAGGAGGGGTGCCCCCCCCAGCATGGCACCCAGAAGCAATGGTACCCGGGGGCAACTGTCCCCCCCCACACACACACACACTACGCCACTGGCCTGGGAGCAGCATCCCCTCATGCAGCTCTTCATGCTAAGACCACACACACCCAGGCTATGTCTAGACTACACTGATCTATTGGAAAAAGCTACACAAATTGTAGAGTGCAATTTGCGTACCTTTTCCAGAACGCAGTTTTTTTGGAAGAGGCTTTTCCAAAATTTGGCCCATCTACACTGGGCCAAATTTTGGAAGAGCCCTTCTTCCTCGTGGAAGGAGGAAGACAGGGCTTCTGAAAGAGAGTGTTTGCTCTTCCACAAAAAATATTGGAAGAGCAGATGTGTTCCCTGGATGTGGCCGCATTTTTCCGAGATACCTCCAGTATCCTGGAAAAATCCCATAGTGTAGACATAGCCCCAGCCTGCTTCTGCAACCAACCTCCTGATCAGATCTCTTTCTCCCCCCCCCCCCCCCCACCACCACACACACAGCCTGCTCCTGCACCCAGCCTCCTGGCCAGACCTCCCACACTCCTTCCTGCCCCCATTTTTGTCATCATGGGCGGTTGGCTGGTGGTCTGTGGAAAGGTCTGTGTTGAGTGGGGTTTGGCCATCGGCCAAAAAGTTTGAAAACCACTGATTTAACTGAAGACTTCATAAAGTTATATCTGTGCCCAGAGCACTCGATGGGAAGCCCTTTTCATAAAGTAAAATCACCTATAGTTGGCCTCATGTAACACATTTTGAAGTCTCCAAGTGAAAGGTACTATGGACAAAGTATGTGCAAAGTATTAAGATACATAGCTATGGGACTGGTGCCCCTTTTTCTCATCTTCAACCCCCAAATATCTTACAGTGCTGGAGTCTGATAGTTGGGTCAGGTCTCTGGTCACTACTGGCTTTTTTAATCTATGAGGTTTGTATCCAAGAAGTTGGTACATTTCAAGAGGCTGTTCTGAGGTTATTTGAATATGTTGCTCTTCCTTTTCTCCCCTGCCAAAACTGCTGTGCCTTGTGAAGGGTGGCTCTATTAAGAGTACCAGTGTGGAAGCTGTATAGGCAGGTAGTTACGGGCTCTCCTGGGTGAGCTGAGAGATCCCTGATGCCAGGATTACTTACTGGAAGTTGCAGGAATACCAAAAGCACCCCATGTTCTGGAAATAGAAGTGCAAGAGCAGGGAAATCTGGAATTGACTAGCATGCTATCTGAATGAGACAAGGCAGAGGAAGGAGTTCAAGAGGCTGTAGCTACCTAAACAACTACTAGTAGTCATCCCACGTTGGGCCTTGAATGTTACAGCCTCTCATTGCTTCTCACAACTGCTAGGATGTCTGTCTCTTTTCATTGTAAATAGACACATCAGTTACCACCTCTAGGGCTGCCAGGTGTCTGGTTTTGAACCGGACAGTCTGGTATTGCTGTCTCTCCAAGAAACAAACTGAGAAAATACCGGACATATAAATGTCCGGTATTTTCTAATTAAATAAGTTTTATTATTATAATGAGTATCAGTATGTAGTTGCGTACTGCCTGGCTGGTACACGCTCACACAGTGTGAGCATGTCTATACCAGCCAGGCAGTATGCAACTACACAGTAGAGAGGAGGGGGGTGAGGATGACGGTTGGGGCAGGGCCGGGGCGGGGCGGGATGGAATCCCCGGAGCCAGACTCGCCTGTGTGCCCTGCCGGGACTGTGTGTGGGATGGGCAGCACCCCGGGATCTGTGTGCACCCTGGCCAGCCCCGCTCCCTGCTGGCCGGTTTCCCCCTAGCCAGCCCCGGTCCTCCTCCCCAGCCCTCCTGGCCAGCTCTGCTTCCTGCCGGCGGGTTCCGCCCCGATCTCACCCGACCAGCCCTGCTCCCTGCCGGCCGGTCCTCCCACCCCGGTCTCCCTGGCCAGCCCCATTCCCAGCCCTCTCCCAGCCAGCCTTGCTTCCTGCTGGCTGGTTCCTCCCAGCTCCTCCCCATCTTCCCTGACCCCCTCCTGACCAGCCCTGCTCTCCGCTGGCCGGTAACCCCCCCACCCCAATCTCTCCTGGCCAGCCCCGCTCCCCCCAACCTCCTCCTGGTTCCCCTCCCGGCTGGCTCCCCCCATCTGAGATCAAGTGTGTCTGATATTTTTTTGAAATCATCTGGTAACTATAACCACCTCTCTTGTTTGTCTCTGAAGGATCTCTCCTATGCCTTGATTGCAAGCTGAGGTCCTTCCATCTCAAAAACAAAGACTGAGTTAAACCCATTTCTCTGCAATTTATATTCTGCAAACCAGGGTGTGGGGCACAGACATTAATCTCAACTAACTTTTACATGTTATCTTCTATCCTCTTATCCTCTGCACTTAAGTCTCGTTAGTTCAATGAATTTATCCCAAAATAAACAATGCCAGAAGCCTCACTGTATGGTGGTTCTTGTTCAGACATTGCTGAACAATGTATGCTGGGATCCCTCCATGGGCACAGGAAACACTACGGAGAATTTTTAGAGATGTGGAAAACATGGAAGGGTTCTGCTGGGATTATCCTACAAAAACTGCTTAATAGGGTGTTCAGCTCCTCCCTGCTGCTGGATTTAGGAATGTGAACGACTAGTCAACTATCCAATAAGCAAATGCTTATCGGATAGTCAACAGTTAATTGTCTAGTTGCTCCCCCCACCCCCTTGCTGCCTCTATCAGAAAGAGGCAACAAGGGCGGGGAAAGAAGAAGGGGTACTTCAAAGTGGCAGTGCCGCATGGAGCCTGGGGCCAGCTGGGGTGTCCCCAGGCTGCATGCGGCATTTCAAAGCCAGAGCACACGTGGCCAGGGCCAGATTAAGACCTTTAGAGGCCCTAAGCACTGAAAAGATTATGGTGCCCCCCCCATATGTAATTCAAAATAAAAACAATACTATACCGTAAAATCTCATTTTTTTTGGTGCCCCTGCTTTGCTGGTACCCTAAGCACGTGCTTAGTCTGCCTATTGGGTAATCCAGCCCTGCCTGGAGCCCGGTATCAGCTGGAGACTCTCCTGCTGACTCCGGGCTCCGTGTGGCACTGCTGCTTTGAAGTGCCATGTAGAGCCTGACGCTGGGCTCCCCACGGCATTTCAAAGCTGCAGCGCCTCATGGAGCCCAGGGTCAGCAGGGGAGTCCCCAGCTGAACCCGGGCTCCATGCGGCGCCGCAGCTTTGAAACTCTGCAGGGAGCACGGGGCCAGCAGGGGACTGCCCCGCTGGCCCTGTGCTCCTCACAGCGCTTTTGCCTTTGACATGTACCACTAGCCCTAGGGCTGTTGCTGCACTTGACAGGTGGAGGCGCCCTATTGATTAATCGAATAGTCGATGCAAATTGCATCAACTATTCAATTAGTCTATTACTGGAAATTTAACATCCCTAGCTGGATTTACACCATATGGATGTTGGAAAAACTCATTTCATCCAGCACCCCCCACCTCTTCATTTCTATGTGTCCGGTGCTTGTGACTGCATACCTGTAGCACAGAAACCAGGAAATTTCCAATTCCTATTTCCTCAGCATCCTCATGAGATAATAGCGCTGATGCCACTCTTGGATGGCAAGCATGTTGTCCTCTTGCCATCTTTAACTTGCAGCAAAGCCTTTGCAGTTTACCTTAAGCAAAACAGAAGGGTTGCTAGCAAGAGACAAAGGATGATTACTGACTAACGAGCCTGAGAAGACGGGTGAATAATAAAGGGTGATTAATAAAACTGTATTAGATGCTCCCTATTTTGCAGTAAGATTATTTAAACATTTTAGAACTTTTGGTTCAGAGACAAAAAATATTCCACAGTATGATGGAGGGATGTTAAATATCGGTTAATTGAATAGTAAAGTAGCCTCATGAATTCTTATCTGTTACTTGACTATTCTATAGTACCCGGGGGCAGGGCTGGCAGCCAGTGGGCTCTGGCCCCACTCCCGAGGAGCCCCATGTTTCAGAGGGTGCGGGGTGCCAGGTGGGGGCTGGTCTGCGAAGGGACCCAATTTAAAACCCAGCTCCCCTCATGGACTGGCTGCCTGTCTCCCCGTGCTGCTGCCTCTCATACAGAGGCAGCAGTGCAGGGTGGCAGCAGCTCCTGCCTGGGGGGGCATGTCTGAGCTCCTGGACCCGTTGCGAGCTGGAACTGAGCCAGGCTGCCTGGCTCCTAATACCCTTCAAATGCAGAGCTGCAGAGGGGGTAGGTCCTGGACCTGGTGTGAGCCGGGCTGTTGGCCAACCTGCTAAAAAATTTACTGGCGGGTGGTGGGGGGGAAATGCGTGTAGTCTATAGCATTAACTTATAAGCTTTTACACTCTTACATCCCTAGTATGATGACAGAACTAGGTCAGTGTAAGAGGAATTCAGCATAGAATCAAGGACTTGTTTTAGCAGGAGAGGTGAATGCATCACTTCCACTGCATGGCAGAAAGGAGCAAGATTGCAAGAGTGTATTTCCGGGACAGCAGAGTGCTGAGGCAATATCACACCTAACTGGCACTGAACAGGAAACTTGTCATTTTTTTTCCTTTAACACCATTCAGGGGAGTTATAATATTACTGCTTTAATAACAATAATACTGACATTCCACGATATGGCCCCGCAGTAGAGACTAGACCATGCAGTCTTCACAAGTTGGACTACGGTCGTCGTGCTAAAACTCCAGGATGCAGCACACTATTGCCAACCTAATCCCTAAGCCTTTAAAAATTGTGTGTCAAGCCCCAATAAAATCATGCGCCTGGCGTAAAGATTGGGAGAACTTTAATATATATATATATATATATATATATATATATATTTTGTCTTCTGGGTTGTGAGTCTGTACTCAGCACTTAGGTTACATTTCTCTTGGTTTTCTCTGCCATACTGAAGGCTAGAAACTTTAAAACTTTAAGCTATTCTCCTGCCATCTTGTGATTCCAGCAGCTGAGGCTTTTAGAAAAAACACCAAAATCATAACTCAGGATAAAATTGCAAGAGTTGGCAACACAGATACAACTAAAATACAGCTTTTGGCTCTCCTCTAAGAGCGTTTTCACTGTTCTTTTGGGAGGCTGAGATCTAACTGGGTCCCCTGTCAAGGCAACAGTGACAGGCCTGGACTCTTTCCATCACTGCTCCTTCTGACACGCAGTCTAACCAGTCATATTTTATCCTTGAAGGCAGAGCATGTGCTCCTCTGACATTTCAAGCACAAGCTTTTTTTAAGTTTTCTCTGGCTCAAGTGGGAGAAGCAGGGCTCACTGAGAGTTTTACTGGCAGTAATAGAACACAAACTTTATGTAACCAATACATGGGTTTACTCTGGAGCTAGGCAAACCAGTTTGGGAGTGGAAAATAACTTCACTGAACCTTTGCCCATTTCTAGAACTGAATCTTTTGTTAATATTGTGAAATACTTGGTTATACTTGATTTGCTTCCAGTCTGTGGCGCATGATTGTTAACCTGCAGGACTCTGGAAATGCCTGTTCTCACTAAATTTCCAGCCCAGAATTGCAGATACAAGGTTTAGCTAGTAATAGAGATGTAGCCGTGCTAGTCTGGTCTGGCTGAAACAAAAGACAGGACTATGCAGCACTTTAAAGACTAACAAGATGGTTTATTAGGTGATGAGCTTTTGTGGGCCAGACCCACTTCCTCAGATCAATATATATCCAAATTGTAGGCTACTTCTCTGAGCTGACATCCAACCCAGATGCTCTGGAATAACTCCATTTGTAATAAAAACAGCACAACTGTGCCTATCTAGCAGGGACCTATTTCCTGCCTCTAGTGATAACCCCAATCTGAGATACATAATGGAGTCTGCTGGCTTCTACAAAGTCAGACTGTTCATTAAGACTATTGCATAAGGCATTTTTTCAGCAGAAAGTGCCCCTGCATCAGGCGGTGGAGCTGCTCTCTAATTAAAGGTGCAGTATACAGATAAGAACGGCCATACCGGGTCAGACCAATGGTCCATCTAGCCCAGTACTCTGTCTGCTGACAGTGGCCAATACCAGATGCCCCAGAGGGAGGTAACACAACAGGTAATCTTCACGTGATCCCTCCCCTGTCACCCATTTCCAGACAAACAGAAGCTAGGGACACCATTCCTACCCATCCTGGCTAATAGACATTGATGGACCTAACCTCCATGAATCAATCTAGCTCTTTTTTGAACCCTGTTAAAGTTCTAGCCTTCACTGCATTCTCTGGCAAGGAGTTCCAGAAATTAACTGTGTACTGAGTGAAGAAAAACTTCCTTTTGTTTGTTTTAAACCTGCTGCCTATTAAAATGATCTCTACTTGCTGTAGAATTGCTATATTCTCGACATAAGCAGTTCTCCTGCAATCACTTTTTGCCTTCACACATGCTCATGTAGTCACTGTTGACCAACAATACTGGGAGCATGTATCTGGTTAAAGGTAAAGCTTGGTGCTGTGTGTTTTTAAGACTCAAACCACAGTAGTAAATTGATTCCAAACTATGAAACCAACAAAAACAAAGATCAACAGATTTTCCCTTGGAATCCCTTCTGTGCTTCAAGGAAATAATATTTGCCTTATCACAAACCCTGAGCAGTGTGGCTAGTTGCTTTATTCTAAAGCAGTGACCCTTGAGAAACCACTTCAGTTGGCCTACAGAAGGTGGAAGCACTTGAAGTCCTCTTGGGTTGTCCCCGGGATTATAAAGAAGTTGGCTTGAATTGCAGAGAGCACTCTTTAAAAATCCTTTAGAAAGTTATTACCGAATGAGAATCTTTCTTCAGCACTTTTAAACCAACCTGGATAATGCTTCTATAGTAGGGATAGGGTTATCTATTAAATTATATGCTTTTTATAATAACTTTCATTTCTGATACCATCTGTAGGAGGTATTTCTAAGAAATTGCTTCCAAACAAGAAAATATTGCATCTTTTCTCTCTCCAACCCATTTTGGTTTATATTTTCCCCACCTCCTTTAGAAGCATTTTTTTTTCTTAGAGAAATCCAACTTCACATTGAATGGAAACATTGTGTTTGCCAGATAGAATTCATGATGTTGGCTTGTTACTATGAAGAAAGAATTACGTGTTTAATGGGGGAGGCTGAATAAATATGCTCAGGGAATTACTTGCTTCTGAGTAGCTTCCTTGGGGAAGCAATGAAAGAGTTGTGTACTTTGCATGGAGAATGTTTGTTTGTTTTAGCAGTGGTCCACATCTTCAGTGTTAGTCCCTACCTGGTTATGTGTATAAACCATCCTGGTAGTCTCCGTTTTTTAGCATATTTGTTAGGGTGGCTTTTGACTCTGAAGATTCCTAGTGGGAAAACTTCCTAATTCGGATGAGTGCAGATTTCAAATCCTTTTCAGGTATCTTTAAGTGCTGTTCTGTAAGCTCAGGCCAAGTCTACACTGGCACTTTACAGTGCTGTGACTTTCTGGCTCAGGTGTAAGCCCTCCCCTTCCCCGAGCACAGCAAGTTACAGCGCTGTAAAGCACCAGTATAAACCAGGCTACAGTGCTGTACAGTACAGTTACTCCCCTCACCGAGGTGGTTTACATAGCGCTCTCTCCCAGTGCTTCTGCCTTGGCCACAGTTTCAGACAGTGCTTTAAATTAAGTGTAGGCAATGCCAGTCTCGCAGTTTCAGAAATCATGAAACTTGCTTAAAATGAATGAGATTTAAAAAAAATGTTTTGAGTAAATTTTTTTTTTTTTGGCCTTTTTAAAATGTTTTGGCTTTTTAAAAAAGCTTTCTAGGATTTTCTTTTTTCAAGCTTTTCTCTGAAATATAATTTTAGGCTAAAAACTTTTTAAGCTGAGATTCTTGCATAACTGCATGATCCTTGGAGGCTGGACCTTTTGGAAAAACATCAGCTATCATGAGACTCATGAGAACTGACAGCAGCTTTAATCTCCTTGTTTATGTACAGAAACTTTCTATAGTCAGAAGAGTACTAAACATCCCAGTAGCTTTCCTGCTGAAGTGAAAGTACCAAATTATCTTAATTTTGTGGAGTTCTATTTGCTGATTGGTTCACCTAGGTGAACCAATCTTCTAAAAGTCACTTCCTGTTGCTGACATTTATTCCAGTTCAGGGGAGTGTTTAGTTGTAAAGATTAGCTGGAAAATGACTTCAAAGCAAACACAAATTCTAAAGGTAAGAGAGAATTTCACCCAGCTGCAGGTAAAGAATACTACAGTGTGTGGGAGTGCCAGTTAGAGCCAGTTCCTACTTGAATCACTTGGGTTGACATTAAGGCTCTTTCTAAACAAATAAAAAAAAAAATTCTTTTCAAAGGTGTGGGATAGTCATAAATTCCATTTAAATCCATGGAGGAAGACTCTGAAAAGCAGACCCTGAATGTCTGGTAAAACTCCTTCTTGGAGACTTAGATTGTATGCAAATGATTGGCATTTAAATTTTTTTTTTTTTTTTTTTTTGGAGGTGACATGTTGATGGTAGGGGGACTTGCTGAATAATAGAGATGGAATCTAGAATTGATCTGACCTGTTAGTCAGTAGGGGTGTCAATGTTTAGACTAGACGACTGCAAGATTAACCAATAAGCCTGGTTAATTCTGTGGACTACACACACTTCCCCTCCCCCGCCTTGTATCAGAGGCAGCAAGGAAGGGGAGGCAGGAGCCAGTGGCCTCCTCCCACCTTCCCTCACTGCTGCCCCTGATAGGGTATGTGAATACTTGCACTCTTTCGAGAGAGGGATGCAAATTTAGACATTCAAAATTGCAAATGAAGCCGGGATTTAAATATCCCGTGCTTCATTTGCCTATTCGCGTTATGGCGCTATTTCGAAATAGCGCTATTTTGAAATAACAGGCGCTGTTTAGACATGGTTATTTCGAGAGAAAACCCTTCTTTTGAAATAACTGTTAAACCTCATTTTATGAGGAGTAAGGGTTATTTCAAAAGAAGAGTTTTCTCTCGAAATAACTGTCTAAACAGCGCCTGTTATTTCGAAATAGCGTCCGGACGCAATTATGCAAATGAAACACGGGATACTTAAATCCTGGCTTCATTTGCAATTTCGAATGTCTAAATTTGCATCCCTCTCTTGAAAGAGGGTGCAAGTGTAGACATACCTATAGAGAGGCAGCAGCACGGATGGTGAGAGGGGCAGGTAGGAGCTCATACTCATGGGGGATCTGGCTTTTAAGCTGGCTCTGTGTGTGCCGGCCCTTTGCTGCCTCCTACAGCCAGCTCCAGGATCCCCTACAGCTGGCTCCCTCCAGCTACCTGCTCCCGGCCCCGGTAGGGGCAGGGCAGGGGAGGCTGGGCTTGCCATGGACAGAGGCTGCTCCACAGCAGCAGCCCCTGTCCATGGGGAGGTAAGAGGGGGTCCAAGTTCCCCGTGGACAGAGAGTGCTCTGGCATCCCATGAAGCAGCCTCTGTCTGTGGGGGGTCCAAGCTCCCTGTGGACAGGGGCTGCTGCCACCCCATGCTGCTGCCTCCATATCAGAGGCAGCAGGCAGGAGCCAGTCTGTGCGGGAAGCTGACTTTTAAACTGATAGAGAGGCTGCAGTGAGGTGGCAGGGGGCTCCCCGGGAGTGGGGCTGGGAGCACACTGGCTGCTGGCCCTGCTGCCAGGGACTATCAAATAAGTCGTGTACAGTAATTCCTCATTTAACACGGTAGATACGTTTCAGAAAATGATCGTGCTAAGTGAAAACGTGTTATGCGGGGTCAATTTTCCCATTGAAAATAATGGAAAAGGTGGGGGTTGCGTTTCAAGTGCACATATGGTCGCAGCTCCAGCCTGCACTTGTTAGCAGCTGGGACCGGGACATAAGGTTGGAGGAGAAAGGGGAATGGGTTATAGCAGGGAGGGGAGGTGTTTGGCTCTGGAGAAGGGAAGGGAAGGACAGGGGAGGGGGCTTGCAGCCGGCGGCTGGGTTTCCCAGCTGGTTGATCACTGGCAGCTGCGGCTTCTCTGCCTCCTTACAAGCGACGGAGGTTTGCCGGTTGCCGTGCAGTTCCCCGGTGACCCCCTCTGGCCAGATGCCTTGCGTCCAGCCAGAGGGGGTCACTGGGGAACTGCGCGGCGAGCGGCAAACCTCCGCCACTTTGCAGGGAGGCAGGGGAAGCCTCACGCAGCTGCTGGCCACCGGCCGGCCCTAGGGGAAATCATGTTATTGCGGGGACAGGGTCGTGTTGTTTGAAAAATGTTCCCTAAAAAAAAATCGTGCTATTGCGAAAACGTGGTAAGCGGGCACGTGTTAAGTGAGGAATTACTGTATCTGCTAAACTTTGTTGTGGTTACACAACTATTCAGTTACCTGCTATCTAACATCCCTATTAGTCAGGGTGACCTGAAGAGGAGAAAATGCTGCTGCTTTTCCCAGAATCCTGGGGGGAGTTGGATAGAAGTGCTAAACTAATGGAATATTTGGTATGTGAATGGCCTTCATTAGATTTCCCTGGCAAATGCAAAGACAGACTGGACATGCAGATAATGACTTCCTCCTCTTCCCCACCCCTCAAACAAAACAAACCTTGACAGCTCATCAAATGGCAGCAGGAACCTTCTGTCTGTCCCAGAATGGCAGAAACCCCTGCAGTGCCATTGGCATGCCAACGTATCTCGTCTCTCAAGGAGAAAAGTTCAGTACCAGGTAGGATTGCCAGGAGTCCAATTTTTGACTGGAATGCCCAGTTGGAAAGGGATCCTGATGGCTCTGGTCAGCACTGCTGGTCAGCAACACAGCAGGGACCCAGGGCTAAGGCTAGCTGTCTACCTGCCCTGGCTCTCTGTAACTTCCTAGACTGGCCACCAGGTCCACATGCTGCTCCGCCCTCAAATACTGGCTCCATAGCTCCCATTGGCTGGGAACTGCAACCAATAAGAACTGCAGGGGTAGCCCCTGTGGGTTTGAGAGCAGTGCATGGAGCCTCCCAGGCTGCAGGGATTGGCAGCTACTTCTTGGGAGCCATGGTAAGCATCACCAGGAGTGCACACCTCTTTCTGCACCCCAACTCCCTACCCTAGCCCGGAGTCCCCGCCTGGAGCTCACGCCCTGCACCCCAGTCATGAGCCTCCCTATTAGGGTTGCTAGTTGTCTGATATTGACCCGGACAGTCCGGTATTTTCACTTCCTGTCCAGTAAAAAAAATTCAGAAAATACTGGATACCTAAAATGCCAGGTTTTTCTGATTTCTCCCCAGCCAGGAGGCGAAAATACTGGACACCTGGCAACCCTACACAAACTCAGCAACCGAGCCCAGCCCCCGGGCCCTCCATTCCCCACTTACCTGGTTCCACAGGGGAGCTGTCTTCTGGCTCGCAGCAGGAAAACAAGATGGCCACCAGCAAAAAGCCTCAAAGGCTTCTCTTAAAGGGGCCATGCTGATTTTTAAAATTTTTTTTATTTTTATTTTTTTTGTTTAACAACTATCAGGGTCCCTTTTTATTTTTTGCTCAACAACTTTGGTCTCCCCCTTTTTTTTTTTTTTCTCAACAGAATTTTTTCCTGTTTTTTTTTTTTTTTTTTTTTGTTTTTTGTTGGGGGGGATGGCTGGGGGTCGGTATTTTTGGTTAAACCATCTGGCAACCCTATACACTCCAAGTCCCTCATCCCTGGCCCCACCCAGGAGCCCCCACCCAGGAGCCCACACCCCCTGCCCCAGCCCAGAGCCCTCTTCTGTATCCTGAACCCTTCACTTCTGGTCTCTCCCAGAGCCTGCACCCTCAGATGGAGTCCTCATGAACCACTGCCCCAGCCCAGTGAAAAAGAATGAGGACTGGAAAGAGTGAGCAATGGAGGGAGAGGGGATGATGTGAGGCTTTGGAGGAGGGACAGGGATGTTTGATTTTGAGCATTTAGAAAATCGGCAACCTTAGCCCTGACCAAGTGCTGTTCTTACACTGTGGGTGGCTGGGCAATACACTAAGTGCCCTTATCTTGGCTGGTTTATAACTACCAGCACATGCTTTTCTGGAGGCTATTTAAGACTCTCATTAACTCTGGGAATATGTTGGCTTACAATACCATGTCTTTGCAAGTTCATAGCGTGTCGCCATGGATGTGAGTCTGTAGGAATAGTCTCATCCTAATAGTTGCTGATCGGTATGTGGGGGTATCAACCAGACCTTTATGTTGACGGGGGAGGTGGTGGGAAATCATCTCCAAAATAAGTGTGCCCAATGCATGCATATACAGTGCACATGGGAGGGCTGCTGGCAGTGACATGCCTCTTGTTCAGTAGCTTTACAGGCTGTGTGCAAAGACTTGCCAATTTGAATTGTTAATGGGACGTATGCCGTTGAAGTGGCTTCTAGACCTCTAAGCACCTCTATCTATCTATACCATGGCAGCCTTCATGTCTCTGGAGGAACAATAGTTGCTAGAATAAACTAAATTCAGTTGGAAAGACTTGGATCTTACGGTGTGCAGCCCAGTGTGACGTTCTGAAGGTGGCTGTGTTTCCTGCCAGCATGGAAGAATCTGGGTACAATCTCACAATATGAACATAAGAACGGCCATACTGGGTCAGACCAAAGGTCCATTGAGCCCAGTATCCTGCCTTCCAACTGGCCAGTGCCTGGTGCCCTGGAGGGAATGAACAGAACAGGTAATCAAGTGATCCATCCCTTGTGGCCCATTCCCAGTTTCTGGCAGAGGCTGCCCATCCTGGCTAATAGCTCAAATATCTTTTTGCCTTATACAACTAGTTAGTCATCTTGGCTACATTTTTTTTCAGTCTATCTGAGAGTCCAATATCTTTTACATATGACTTGTTACTGGGGAATCTTCAATTAGTGGGGCTGTTTCTAGTGAGGTTCCACAAGTATCGGTTCTCAGCCCAATACAAATTTATAAAGTACAATCTAAGGATGTTAAGAGGCGGGTAATTGGCTAATTGTGTAGTCGATACAATTTGTATCAACTACATGATTAGTCAATAAGAGGAGGTGCTTGCGCCGGTCCAGGAGCTATCCCTGCTGCAGCTCTGCAGTTTAAATGTAGTAGGAGTCGAGGCAGCAGCTCTGGGGGGCGGGAGGCAGGTGGGAACGCGGAGATGATGCTGGGGGGAACTGGCTTTTAAGCTGGCTCCCCACACAGTACCAGCTTCTGTTTCTAGATACAGCTGCCTCTGATAGATACAGCTTAGGCTTATCAGGTAGTCAACTACTCGCTTACATCCTTAGTACAATCACCTTGGGAGCACCTAGAGGATAATAGATGCTAAATAATAACCAACAGGGAATTGTCAAGAACAGATTTTCAGCTTGGGCAGGGGAACTGGCTAAGTGGATAGAGGAGAAGCAGTAGATGTGCTACATCTTGATAGATATATAATTTTACGTAAGGCTTTTGATACAGCCGCACTTGGTATTCTCATAAGCAAACTAGGAAAATGTGGTCTCAGTGAAACTGCTGCAAGGTGGGTGAGACTCTTCCCGGGGATACCCAGAGTTGTGAAGCATCTTGATGCCACCTGCCCTTAGAGTGAGGTAGCCTTGTCAATGTCCCAACTCCACAGGCAATATAAGCACTCCCCTTGAAACCCTGCAGGCTCTGCTGCTGTTTTACAGATCAGTGCTCACATTCAGTTTGTGGTCCCCTGGACACTCCCTCCATTCACAAATTCACTGCTTCCAAAGACACAATGCACCCCTGCTTCCCATTCCATCTCAGATAACTGCTCTGCTAAATACACAGCACTTGGATACATTTACAGTGAAATCAAGTGTTCTTTTTAAAAACAAACCAAGTATTGCTCACCCAAAATGCTTGTGTAACCTTGGGTGGGCCAGACTTCATTGCCCTTCTCCAGTGCCTTAAAAAAACCTCCCATAGAAAAGTAGCTGGAGACCCAGAGTTCAGTCTGTAAAGATTTTTAGCAAGGATTGCACAGGGTCAGCCTCCCCACATTCAAGGAACTAAGGAAATTGATTTAATTAAATAACTTTATAAAATAAATAATTTATTTTTTACAACCTAACATAGATATTTTATAGCCCACAGACGTTCTCTTCACAGTTACAATACACATAAATAAAGAGAAAACTAAAAGTAAAATTTGAACAGTTCATTCCACACAATTCAGTAAGAAGAAACTGAGGAAACCCAAAAGCTTAGGTTTAGTTCACCTGAGTGTCTTTGATCACCAAATCTGCACAATATGCTGAATCTGAACCATCTTCCCTCCAGCTGCTTGTAGAAAGCCTCAACTGGAATCCAGGCAGACTCTTCCTCTGCTGTGATCACTACTAGCCAGACAGCTAACTAATTTAGCACTCAAATAAGTCACTTAGAGAAGTCTGTTACAAGAAAATACAAAAACTGAGAAACGAAATAGAAATGACTCTTTCCCCATTAATACATTTAAAGAAAACCTGAAATATCACACTAGCTGAGAGAGTTAACTAGAACAGTTTGCCTAAAATCACAACATTCGTAGCATACAACTAAAACAGAAAAGAGTTATGTTCCCTCCCAATTTCCCCTTGCTACAATTAACATTGCCCGTGTTCCCTGGTAGAGGATCGACATCATCACTACCTGCTGCAAAGTGCTTCAGCGTGAGGGACAACAGCCTGCATTCTGCTCCTGAGCTCAGCTTCTCCCAACTCACACAGGACTGGCCCTTAGAAAAGCAGCTGTCCTGCCAGCTTGCCCTCGTGGACTCTGACCCCACCAACAAAAGACTGAACCCACTGGAGCAGACCCCCAAACTACCACACCCAGTGCCAGAAGCTTCTGGGTGTGAAGTGCTAAATCAGTCTAGCAACAGTGACCCAGACACAACTCACTCCTACCCCCCAGAGGTCTCAAGATACCTCCCTATTAGGTACATGGGTTACACTTGCAGCACTTTGTCTCTCCTTTCATGAGACAAGCATGCTGTCATCCTGCCTTCTTGGCAAGGCTGCCAGGTGTCCTGTTTTTGACCAGACATTCCTGTTGAAAGGGGGACTTGGCAGAATCTGGTCAGTTCTACTGACCAGACACCAAAAGTCCAATTACCTGAGTAACCGTCCACACTCTGCTTCAGCTCTGCCCTTGGAGAGTAGGGATGTTAAATATTGGTTAATTGAACAGTCGAGTAACCTCATGAAATGATGTTTCGTAACTGTTGGCTGGGACATTATCAACCTAACATTCAATGAAGGTGCCAACAGCTCTTTGTCTGTGTAGATTCTTGTGTTAGTACTCTTCCAATCTATTGCTATCCTATGATCCTTATCTGCTTTTTGAACTGTCCAATCTTTAGGTGCTTATAGGTCATCTGGTTATCTGAAGAAGTGGACTGTGCCCACAAAAGCTCATGATACCATCTACATGTTTTGTTAGTCTATAAAGTGCTACCAGACCATTATTTGTTTTTTAAGTTTATCCTATACAGACTAACTCGGCTACCCCCTGAAGTTTCCAAAATTTTATTGGTTAGTCGACTATTCTATAGTCCTCTGGGGCGGGGCCAGCAACCACTGTAACAGAGGCAGCAGGGTGGGGTGCCAGGCAGGAGCTGGTCTGCAAGGGGAGCCCGTTTAAAAACCAGCTCCCCTCGTGGACTGCTGCCTGTTGCCCTGTGCTGCTGCTTCTGAGAGAGGCAGCAGCGTGGGATGGCAGCAGTCCCTGTCTACGGGAGGTCTGAGCTCCCAGAGCCAGAACTGAGCTGGGCTGCCTGCCCACTCAGCTCTTAATACACTTGAAATACAGAGCTGAAGCGGGGGTAGGTCCTGGACTCAGTGTGAGCCAGGACTGAGCCGGGCTGCCTGTCTGCCCGGTTCCTAATACACTTTAAATGCAGAGCCGCAGCAGGGGTAGGTCCTGGACCCATCGCAAGCCAGAACTGAGCCAGGCTGCTTGCCAGCCTGCTAAGAATTTGCTGGCAGTGAGAGGGAAATGCGTGTAGTCTATATCTTTAACTTATAAGCTTTTGCTTATCGGTTAATCGGCTAATTGACTATACTATTACATCCCTATTGGAGAGCAGGAAGAGCAGTCGCTGCAGCTGCAGTGACTGGAGCCCTTGGCCCTAAATCATTGCTGGAGCACAACACAGTGCTCCTGGCAGCACTAAGGCTAGTGCTGCCCCCAGTCTTTAGTTTGTGTAGTCTGTAGATTTCCTTTCCTTTTGCCTAAGGCTCTGTATGCAAATGGCCTCACAAATAGCCAGACAGGAAACTAGTTGGTTTTTGCATTCTACCTGAAAGGAACATTTTACATCCCCACTAGGGATGTAAAAACACAGTTAAATATGTAACCCCTAAAAATCCTAGCAGTTACACACACTGCAGGCTCTGTAGTATAAAGCTTATATTGCAGAGCCCATACTGCAGCAAGCTCGCCAGCAGCCAGCTTATAGTATAAATTGGCTCCTGGGGCAGCAGCTGGTTCCCTGGGAGCCAGTGTGTAACTGTTACAGATAAGCTGATGCATTATCAGTTAAGCGGTTACACTCATACATCCCTAGGGTTCACCCGTGATCCTTGGTCTGGTGCTAGTCAATATTTTCATTAGTGACTTGGATAATGAAGTGTAGAATATGCTCATAAAATTTGTAGATGACACTTAGCTGGAGGGTTAGCAAGCACATTGAAGGAAATTATTAGAAACTATTAGAATTCAAAAGGATCTAAATTGCTAAATTGGAGATTTGGTCTGCAATCAGGATGAAATTTAGTGACGACAACGTACTCTAGTTGGGAAGGAAAAATCAAATGCATAGCTGCAAAATGGGGAATAATTGAGGTACAGGCGATGACCCCGGCACTTATGACCTAATTAGTTCCTGGAGAACCATCGTAAGTCAGGCCGTCGTAAGTCAAACCCTTCTTTCCCATAGGTGCAATATTATAAATGGGGGTTGCGTTCCTGGCCTGCTTTGCCTCCTGGGAGTTGTAGTCCCCAGCACGCTGGGCCCAGAGCCGGCTGGGGGCTGTGCTGGGTGGAGGCGGCTCCGTGTGTCCTGGAGCCAGCGGTGCGAGCTGCGCCCAGAGCCAGCCGGGGCTGCAGGCAACTGGCTGACTCTGTGGTTCACTGTGCAGGTGGGCTTCAGAGGCCACGCTGGGCCGGAGCAGGGGGGTCGTAAGTTGAACGGTTGTAAGCTGGGGGTCGTCTGTAGTTGTTTCTCTGTACTAGGCATGTGTGAGGCATCTGCTGGAATACTGGGTCCAGTTTTGGGTACCAAACTTAAGTCCAGAGGAGAGTAACCAGAACGGTGAAAACCTGACTTAAGTCCAGAGGTTAAAAACTGGGAATATTTAGTCTTGAGAAAAGATTAAGGTGGGAGGGAGGACCTCAATAAGTCTTCAGATATGTTACAGCCAATAGGATGGAGATCAGTTGTTCTCCATGTCCATTGAAGGTTGGAGGAAAAAATAATGGGCTTACTCTGCAGCAGGGGAGATTTAGGTTGGATATTAGGTGAGAAAACTGTCACTATGGGTGGGTCTAGACTACAGGGTTTTTCCAAAAAAACTTCCCCTGTGTCTAGACTGCTGCTGTGTTCTTTCTAAAGTAAATCAAAAGAAGGTGGCAATTTTTTCAACCGTGCTCTTTCGAAAAAGGCGTTATTGAACGCAAACTGTGCTTTTTCTAAAGAGAGCATCCAGACTGCCTGGGTGCTCTCTTTCGAAAAAGCGGCTCGCTTTTTCTAAAGTACTGGCTGTAGTCTAGACGCTCTCTTTCGAAAGAGGCTTTTTCAAAAGTATCTTTCGAAAAAGCCTCTTTCGAAAGAGACTACGTCTAGACTGCAAGCCTATCTGAGGATAGTTAAGTAAAAGAATAGCCTCCCAAGGAATATGCATAAATTGTTTTTAAAACCTCCAATGATGGAGAATCAAAACCCTTGTCTGATAGGGTAATCCAGGTACTTTAGATCCTACCTCAGAATAGGGGAATGGCACTAGCTGACCTTTTGAGGTTCCTTCCAGCCTCACACTTTTACAAATGATTTTTATAAAAAATTAGGTGGAATAAAATTGGAGTGGTACATTTGACTAAAGGGATGTGTCAGTGTCACTTATCCAGAGTGCTATGCATGGCTTTGTGCTCAATTTCCCATAAAATATTTTAGTAACACCTAAGAACAAAGAATGTGAGCCATAAGTACTGGATGTGGTGGTGGAAAGAACTTCAGTATCCATTGTAATTATGTGGCTAACGGGTTAATGTGATGCTTTGCTTTTTAAACAGGGGATTGCTTAGTGGTGAGGTGATAGAGTGGCAGTGTAGAGGTTCACAGAGAATATTTTGTCCTGTTTTTCTGTCAACACTCTTAAAAGATGTTGGGAGGGGGAAAAAGGAGACGGCTCAAAGAAGAGCTGAAACAAATTGTGGTCTGGAAAATGCATCTCACAATGGGAGACGTAAGGCGCTTGATTCTATTCGACTTATTGAAAAGACGGCCAAGAAATGACTTGGTCATGAGAAACATGTACTCAGGAAGAAGACGCCTCTAATGCCAAAGGAATATTTAATTTAATCTAGTAGGCAAAAGACATGGCAAGATCTAATAGCTGGAACTCCAATCTAGAAAAAACTGAAAATAGGTGTAAATTTTTAATAGTGAAGGTGATTAACCATTGGAATAGCTTTCTAAGTGATTTGGTGGCCCGATCCTCCCTCTGTAGTAACCATTTACAACACAGTATAAGGCTTTCCTAGCTGGATTATAAATCAAGACTGGATGACTTCTTAGATTGTTTGTATTGATTTTCAATCAAACAATCGGGTTAAGTTTTATGGCCTGCATTCTTTTTTTACAGGGCCTGTTCCAAGGGTCAGGATTTACTTTTGCCTCTTACACTTCCCAGAGTCACCTTTTTTTATCTGGATTGTGTTAGTGATGTGAAGAGGTCCGTGGGATGGCATTTGAACTCTATGCAAGATTTTTTTTTTCCAAGGAGGGAGGTTATATTGGAGACAATATGAGTTTTGAATGGAAGCATGGAATACGTGAATTATATCACCTTTGTCAAAACAGTTATTGAAGGGCATTAACTGGTATAAGATTTGAACTGATTCCTTGTCTAACACCAACATTAAATTGTGTGCACACGTGTGTGGGGTGGGAGGGGTGTTCCACAGCTGTAGGAACAAGGTGTTCCCTTGTTACTTACTTCCTACAGGTAGACTCTCTCTAAGTAGTTACAATTGGCTCGGACACTGCAGTATGGATTACTGACCCGTCACATTTAATAATGGAGGAGATAGATGAGGTAAAAGAAATAATTCTGCTCCAGACCCGTGAAACTGACCCGGCGTTCCTCATGTGCACTATTTCGCTGTCTTGGAGTAACTTGCTTACAAACATATTACGATAAAAAATCTTCTGTTTTAGTGACTGGAACCTGCATTTATTCAGTCTGAGACACTCCCATCCTCTTCCAGATTGAGACAAGACCCCAGTTCCTCTGCTTCTTACCTAAGCCCTTTTTTTGCCTTTTTTTTCTCCAGATGATAAGCCTCCCATAGCCCGGGCTGGGATGGACATGAAAGTGCAGCCTCAGGAGCCAGTGTTACTGAGAGATGCAGAGAGCACAGATGACCATGAGATTGTCAGTTATGATTGGAAACTTCTGCTTGGTGACACCTCTGTGGTGCTGAAGGTAGGGAACCGAGTCAATGCAGCTTTGCTTGCCCCGAAGGTCATGCAACCTTTTTGGTGTAGACAGCAAGTATCAGTATCTTATGAGTCACTTACTTTCCCCTTCCCTCTGATATTGCAGCTAAATGTCTGCTCTTTATCTTGCCTCCCTTTGGACTGAGTTAGGGACAGAGGAGTGGAGGAAAGAAGCTGCACCAGAATGGCAGTTTCCTATCCATATGCTATTTTATCTCTTCCTCTTTCCTGTGCATCCTCCGTACTTTGTTTCCCCTCTGTCTTCACTTGGTGCTGTCATCAGTTCGTGAGCTAAATTTTCTCCTCTCTATCAGGAGACTCTCAGCGTAGGCAGTGAACAATCCAGCTGTGTTTGTGTGATGTCTGTTCTATTTGGCTGAGAGAGAGAGGACCATATATAAAATGCTATAACTACCCTGCTGCTTAGTGTGTGTTGTTGAGCTAGGTAACTGACCCATAGTTTGGTTCTCCTATGCCCTGATTGCTAGCTTTCTCCCCTGCAGATGGGCTCGCTCGTATCCCTGTGGCACTTCCCTAAAGCACTGCTCCTCTTCTCAGTGGGCTGTTCTCTGATTTCAACACTGTTTTGGATACGTATTTCTCCCTGTTCAAATCCTGAAAGGCTACATGAGCTAATTTAAGCCAAGGATCAGGACCGATAGATGCCGGCTTTCAGATGTCCTGGCTGGTGTGCCCAGAGATCAGTAAATGCAAAGCAACAACTGCTCACTTGGAATGTCTGTCACTGAGGCATTCTTTACATAAGGCTTTATCACTATGTTACAGATGGGGAAACGGAGGCACAGGGTTGACTTTCTCAAAACTGCACAACAAATCCATGGCGGAGCTGGGAACAGAACCCATGCCTCCTGACTCCTGTTTGGCTAGAAGATCTTCAGGGCCTGCAACACTACTTGGAGTACTGGCTAATCTCAAGGATAGTGCCCCAAGGACACTAGTATCTAGACTGGGCCTGTTAGGGTGCTGAGGCTCTGGTGTTATCTCCCTTCCCTAGCACCTCAGCAGCCAGAATCTAGCCCATAGATGTAAAGAATCCCAAAGTGTTTTACAAGATGACAGTATGTGGAAGCCTATTTCAGGTGTAACTAAGTGGCTCTTCTGATGATGCTGCAGAAGGGGAATTTGTGTCTTCTTACCTTCGGTTAGATGGATAGGTGGACTCACTCACTCACTGTCTCCCTCCCCTTTCCCCCTTCCTTCCTCCCTCCCGCCCCCGCCCTTGGTTTGATGTGACAGCTCCTCGTATGACGTTGTTTTGCTTTCTCAAAGAAAGAGCATGATGAAGTAGAGCTCTCCAACCTGCAAGAAGGTGTGTACGTCTTCCAGCTCACTGTCACAGACAGTGCTGACCAGCAGGACTCCACCAACATTACTATCACGGTCCTGACAGCTGAACAGACTGAAGGTGAGTTTACCCAGATAGACCTTTGAACTAGAATCTCCAGAGGTCCCAGCTAAGCTAGCTTGCTGATAACCTATTAGAGCAGCAAAGTATGTTACCAGCATTCTTGTGGGGGATGATGGACGAGAATACCATATGTTAGGGGGACTGGAGGCAGGATTACTGTATGTTTTTTCAGATGAAAATTCAACCCACCATGTCTAAACTTCATTAGTGTAAGATCTTCCCATCCACCACGCCTGTCTCTGTTTCTCTAATCCCCATGCAAAACTTAACACATGATAATGAACTGACTGTGTGTGTGACTTTGCCCTTTATTGGATGGGACCAGAACTGCTCAGCTTTATATCATAGGCCTTAGACTGCTAGCAGCAATTTTCCTTTAGCTCAGGTAAGAGCTTGTGCTTTTGGAGGAGGAGTACCTGGGGTAGGGGGGGTGTCTATGAAGTGCCAGGTACCCCTAGTGTGCATGCAGCATAGTGATAGCTATCATATCAAATCCTAAATAGCCATAGATTTGATACTTGCTACAAAGCATTGTGCCTGGTAAGCAAGATGTTCAGAGTTGTGTGTCGTCAAGGTAGTGTGCGTTCTTGGTGGCCATTTAGCACCAGTGTGTTAAGCAGAGGTCTCCTCCCTCCATTCCAGTACAACAGTAAACAAATTTCTGTAGAATGCAGACAAGAAAATACTTTCAGGAGGAACCTCCTTGGACTAAGCTCAAGATATGTGCAGACTTTGGGAGAACTCTTTCCTCTGCCTTCCCACAAGCCACCAGTGCCAATCCCAGCCCTTCATTTGTGGCCATGGAGATGGGAGAATTGGTGCCAAATTAGCAAGGCCCTTGGTAGTAAGCATAACCTGCAGTCATCACTGCTGGTCCAGCTCATCTCGATATTTCAGCAAGGCCAAGCATCCATATTCCAGCTGTGGAGTTGAAGTAAAATGAGCCCTGGCCTCGTATGCAGCCTTTTGGCATTGGGGTGTCTTTCTTACATTCCAGAATTCTGCTTGGCACCTAAAAAGGTGGGTCGGTGTCGTGGATCATTTCCCCGCTGGTTCTACAATCCAGCGTCTCAGCAGTGTGAGAGGTTCACTTTTGGTGGTTGCAAGGCCAACAAGAACAACTACGTCTGGGAAGAAGAGTGTAAACTTGCCTGCAAGAATGTTCGAGGTGAGTCCATCTACAGAAAAACCCCCGAGGTCAGTGTGAGTTGATGATTCCATTGATTGGCATGCACTTGGTATGCTGGTTAGTCTGAAGTTTGTATCTAATAGTCCAGCACTCTTCACCATGGTGTGAAAGAAGTTCGTTCAAGGTCTGTTTACTACACTTCTGTGGCCACTGACTAGCCTTCAAAATCCTCTTCCTGCCACCTCTACATGTAGCCATGGAACAAGATAGCTTGGCATGGAGGAGTCAGAAATTCCTCTTTCCCATAAAATTCAGCTTTCTATTTGCACCCAATAGCAGTAGCATAGCCTTTAAGAGCCAATCAGCAAAGCCTGCAATGTGATGAATTCATGGTGCCTCTTCCAGGCCTTTGAGCTTAAGGAAGGGGCAGATGAATGGAGATAGGAAAGAGCTTGACCATCTTGGGAAGGAGTGAGATGGGAGGGACTTCAGAGCAGTCAGTACTTTTCCCACCTCCCCTCCCCACACAGGCCATGGCCCTCCTGTAACATGCAATATAGGATTCTGGTAAACAATCAAACTGTATATGCTTGTCCCAGGGAGCCATTGTGCTAGGGTAGCCTTACTTCCTGGGTAAGGCATAGAGACAATATAGAACAGACTCTGATTCACCAAAATGATGTAACTTTATTCTTTTCTCCAGGTTCTTTTGGAAGGCGGCCCCAGCCAAGTAGGTTTCTCATACCTTTGTCTAATGTGCAGTTTGTTCAGTAAGTGTGAATGAGGGGGTAGGCAGGGGAGGAGGTTGAAGCTAAAATCTCATCTCTGTGGCTTTATGGCTAACACTTCCAAGTCTTGAAAGGGGAACACATTTACTTCCTGGGAAAAGATGGTATTTTGCTTCATTCCACACTGACTTCCTTGGGAGTGGCATTGATGGACTTTGAAGGAAGTACTGTCAGACTTCCCATGCACCAGGAAACTCCCCGGGAGGCACAAGCACTTCACAAGGTATCTGGGTGCCAGGAGGTCAGGGATTTCTGGTAAACCTCCCCTCCTCAAAAGCCAATAATCTTTCTTTGTATACAGCGTGCAATGGGAACTGCAAGCCATTCCACTTCAAATGCGGAGATGGCTGCTGCATTGATAGTTATCTGGAATGCGATGAAACTTCAGATTGTGCCGATGGATCAGATGAGGCTGATTGTGAGATGTGTAAGTACTTGGACGTCTGCGTCCAGAGCTTCCCGACTTTAGTGCCTGAAGTTGGATACATCTCACTTGACACTCATGGATCCCATTGACTTAATGCTCATTGTAGCATAGTACTTTGGTCTGCTAACTCAGTCTTATCCCTCACCTATAAACATCTTCCCAACACTGCCCAGTCACTAGTATTTGTGTTCCAACACTGCTGATCACACTGTTCTTGACTCTCTCCTACCACTTGCATTCTTCCTCCACACTCTCTCCTCCACAGTCTACACTTTTGTCTGGGACCCACAGTGTTCTGTCCTGTCCTTTTTCTCCTTATCTTATCCCTGAGCAACCTTACCTGGTCTCATGGTTTCATGTACAACCTCCAAATATTCTTTGCCACCTCGACTTCTCCTAGGCTACATCTATACTGCACTATCTCTTCCACAAAAGCTTATGCAAATGAAGCATGGATTAGCATATTGCTGTGCTTCATTTGCATAATTAATTAGGGACTTTTTTTGCGCAAGAGGCTTTTGCACAAAAAGGAGCTGTGTAGACGGCTCCTTTTTGCAAAAACCCCTCTTGCACAAGAGCTGTTCTTCCTGAAAAAATGAGGAAGAACGGCTCGTGTGCAAGAGGGGTTTTTTGCGCAAAAGCCTCTTGCGCAAAAACGGCCCCTAATTAATGATGCAAATGAAGCGTGGCAATATGCTAATCTGTGCTTCATTTGCATAAGCTTTTGTGGAAGAGAGGTGCAGTATAGACGTAGCTCTAGTCTCTTAAACATTGCAAAGATGTCCTGCTAACACTGATGTGGCACAACACTGAACTTCTTAACCTCCCCCTTGCTTCTTGGTCATGATAGATAACTCCTGGGATCTCTTCTGTTTTCCTGTCCTACAGCTTGCATATATTCTGTAGGTCCTCACTTTGTGATGCTCAAGAAAGAAGTATTAATTTTAAAAGCCTGGAGTAACATGACCCTCCTCCTTCCTCCCCTCCCCCACCTTCATTTGGGAGGCCATTCCATAGTAAAATACAACTTGCTGTCGGGTCATATTTCCTGATAAGGAACTTTCCCTTCCTTGACTTCATCCCATTATTTTTATTAGTCACAATTCCATACATAACTCCTCTTCCAGCTTGACTTTTTAAAATTATCTTCAAATATGTGTGGCCCTTGCTTTATAACTTCTTTCCCTGCCTTATATATGATAACAGCAGAAGGGAGAAGAAAGCAGCTAGGGAGTGTCCCACCAAGACCTTTCTCTTCACATACCTTGGGAGGAGTTTCTTTCATATTTGAGCCGGGGAGTGCACATTTCTATCCTATGAGCTGTTTCGTTTCTTTTGCAGATGCATTGGAATTCAATAGACTACGGAAAATCAATGTCACGACTGAGCAAAGTATGTATCCTGAAATGTTACTTTAGCTTTCTTCCATGTATTTTCCTAATGCATAGTGTGGAGTTACCTAGTCCCAGAGGAGGACTCTTGCCTAGCATAAGCCAGTCACTGCCTGACCAATCCCATTGACACTGGATCTAAAATTGTTTTCTGAATTGATTTCAACACTGTTCATTTGCCTGAATATAATATAATAAGGAGATATACCATCTCCTAGAACTGGAAGGGACCTTGAGAGGTCATCAAGTCCAGTCCCCTGCCCTCACAGCAGTACCCAAGTACCATCCCTGACAGATTTGCCCCAGATCCCTAAATGGCCCCCTCAAGGATTGAACTCACAACTGTGGGTTTAGCAGGCTAATGCTCAAACCACTGAGCTATCTGTCCCCCTCTCTCCCCCCCCCCCTTTGCAACAGTCTAGAGGAGGCATAAGCAGAGTAAAATGCCTTAAACAAAATAAGCAGTGCCATGTTCCTCCAAAAAAACTCCTACCCTATCCTCCCCATTCAGTAAGTTGCAAGACACTCGCTGCATCTGTCTAAACTTGGGACATTGAATTGCATGCTCAACTTTGCAAGAATTTGAGTGTGTGATTCTAGTGCCACACCTGATGCCTAGACCACACCTCTGTCTTCTGGTGTTTATATCTAGTTACTGTGGAGACTTATGGACGTGTGGCAGTTCTGCTTGGCAGTGTCCTTCTTATTAAGTGATCTTTGAACACTTGGCAGCCAGGCCCTGGTGCAATGTTAGATGGATGAGAACCTCAAGATTAACTTTGGACTCTCTTCTCCCTCCCTCCCTTCCCCCCCCCCTTGTGTTCAAATATCCATTCTAACCTACCAACCATGGCTCTTGGGCTTGTTAGCTCTTGCTCATTGCAGTGGTTGCTTTTCCTGCTCTGTGGAAAGGGGAGACTTACCCTCTTTAAGCCTCCATGCTTTGGGCTGTCTTCACAGGGAAGTGATTCCAGAATAAGGTGGGGTGTGAATTTAACATGCTAGAGCTATTCTGGAGTAGCTGTTGCTGTCAGTTCCTCTTGTAGTCAAGTCCTTACTGAGGGAAGGGGGCACTGGATCTCTCTTATGATGGGAGCAGCATTCGCTCCTTCCTGCCTCTGCTAAAATGCCCTAATTGGCTATGTTCCTTCCCCCACTCCCTGCACTTCCTGGGCTGTGAGGGTTGCCAGTGCTGGAATTGGTTGTCAATTATGTGAATCAGATGTTGATAGCCTTTGCTCACTCTAGGACAGGGGTTGGCAACCTATGAGTTGCAAGCCAAATAGGGCTCACAAGGGAGTCAGATAGGGCTCTTTTGAAGCTTGAGCCCAGCCCCTCCTCCCTGGCTTCTCCTGCAGCAGGGAGCCCCGTGCTGGTGCTACTGCAGGCCTGGGCAAAACAATCCAGCCCATGGACACAGCAGGGAGCCCCCAGGCAGACTCCCCTGCTTGCCCCGCCCCTGCATGCCACTCAGAAAAGCATCTGCTCAGCTGTTTGTGCTCCACAAACTGTGAGCCAGGAAGGGAGCGGGGAGTGGTGCTTCACGGCTGCTCCCACGCCCAGCACAATCCCATTGGCCAGTTTCTGGCCAATGGAAGCTGCATGTTTCAAGAACAGACAGTGCGCGAAGCACCTGATTTGACCAGTTACGATATAAACTTCAAAGAAATGCATGAAAAGATGCAACAACAGAAGGCCCACTAAATAATAGTCTGTGAATACAATGTTTAATTTATGCTATTATTAATCATTATCAATTATCAATAATATTAAGCTGTATATTTTCAGTCATGCAAATGGGCATTCTTATACGGCTCTTTGTGGACCACTTGTTCTGAATTTTGATGTAGTTTGGCTCTTTGGTTTGAAAAGGTTTCCAACCCCTGCTCTAAGAAATAGGTGCCACAAAGTGTCTTGGAGACTGAGCAGTGGCACATGGGGCACTGGAGGAGTTATAAAGCACTGTGTAAATGTGCTGGTTGAGCCCAACATCTGTTTTGCTTTGCCAGGTCGCTGTGTGGATTTACCAGACATTGGGCTGTGTCAAGATAGCATACCCCGCTGGTACTACAACCCGTTCACTGAGAAATGTGACCGCTTCACCTATGGGGGTTGTGAGGGCAACCAAAATAACTTTGAGGAAGAAGAAGAGTGTCTGAAATCCTGTGCAGGCATCACAAGTAAGCAGGGATCTTATGGGGTGAGGGAGCCAGCATCTCTGCCACTGTGAAATCCTCTAAACTAAATTCTCTGGCTCCAAATAGGCCGGAGTTCTGCAAAACATGAGTTGGACCCTTGCTCTCTAATCTTGGCCTCTCTCCACAAAATACCTCATTCTGTCAGATTGCTCACACAGAGTACCCAGAAAATAATACTCTGTAGTGAAAACTACCCAGACACCCTCCTTTTCTTGAGCTACTTTACTGCTGCGAACTGGAAGAGCATTTTGGGTATTGATATTCAAGGTGTTGGCTCTTGGCTGGCCAGCCAGAGAAAACTCCAATAGCTCTTGACGTTGGAATGAAGTGGTCCGGCAGCTGTATCTCTTTTGCCCTCTTCAGGCTCATCATGTTGATACAGTGATGCAGGAGGCAAAACAAAGTATTTGGTAGTGGAGACGCATGCCCCAAAACTCTGGGCCCTCCCTGTAGAGACTGTTGGTTCAGATGTGCTAAAACATGCATCTAGAGACTAGTTTTACATGATCTAGTCCAGATTGTGTCTTGTCAGAGTGTGGGGGGCCCAAAGAAGGGATTTCACTAGCCTGTGTCTGTAAGGAAGCAGCCTTCTGGTAGAGAGATTCCTGCTCTGCCACTTCTCTGAAGTGTTGGGTGGATCAATACCTCCTGGTCCAAGAGTACACTTTCCCCTACAGAGGCTGTCAGAAGGCACTCTCTCCACTCCCCAGAACCATGTATTTGTAGAGAAAGAGAGAAGCAAGGAATTAGTTTAAAGAAATGGACAGTTATGCCCTAGCTGGGTTGAGGGGGTGCTGGAAAGGAATACTCAGGTATGCAATTTGAATCCAGCATGAAACGGTCATGGGAGGCTGGTGTCTTCCCTCCATGATCCCAGCTCTCTTATGAGACTGTTCTTGGGTTTTTTTTCCCCTGTGCAGAGGCGGACGTGATTGGCCAGAGATGGGGAGCACATGTACACGATCCAGTTGGTTTGAGTAAGTAATAATTCTACTCAAGTGTCATATTTGTCACAACCTTTCCTTCGCACTCTCATGGCGTGTATTTCACTTCATTATGGGGGCAAAGAGGCACAACACAGCTAACGTAGGAAGTGGTGTGGTCTGCGTAAGACAAGGGAAAAAGATCTATGCAACTGCTTCCCTTCTCTGTCCTGTGTGACTCAGTTGACCTCCATAGTTACACGGGGGTGAAACAGGAAGAAGACACTTGAGCCCTATAATCTGTAGGCCTCAAACAACAGCAGGAAAGCCTCTCTGCCCACCCTCCTAGCCAGGCTGGAATGTCATGCTGTAAACTTGATAACTGATAGGTGAGACACAGGTGGGTATTTGAATAATGCTGGTTGATGTGAGGGCGGGGTTGTATGTGTTCAATGATACTAAAGCTCCTCCCTACAATTGTAATGAGCCTGAAGATAAGGGTCTTAAACAACTCTCCTGTTTTTAATGTGATTTGCCCGTTCATCCATCCCACACCTGTGCTGAGTGTTTTTTCCCAGCGTAAACTGCTCCTAAAATGACTCTTCTCCATTCCCAAAGCCCCCCAGAATGATTGTTCCTTTCAGACTTGCCCCCGTCCTCAAATTCGCCACACTTAACTGACTTCAGTGCTGGTTACATTAGCATCACTGGAGACTGATCCACAGAACAGCTATAGCTTGGGTAGTAGCAGTACAAGTTTTCTCACACTCTCCTGCCAATCTACCTTATCTGGAGGAACTATCCCTTTGGGGTTCCTTCTCTAAGCCCAGTCATTACTTAGCCTCCCTGCAGAGACTCCCCTTGATGTTGGGGAGAGGCTTGGTTGTTTAATATGAATGCCCAACCTCCAAGTAGCTGAACAGCCTTCAGATGATAACAGGTTTGAGAGCTGACTCAGTGGAACTTGAACCATGACCTGGAAGTGAAAGGCTCTGTATGGTCTGACCAGCCCCTTATTGGTCATGCTTTTTCTTCACCTCCACCTGCCCTGGAGCTGAATATCCCACTGTCCTTATTGAACATTGATACAATCTCCTTTGCCAGCACCAGGCAGTGACCTAGCTCTGTACCTCTTGCTCATTTTTGCCTCTTAATGCCACCACAGAAGCAGTAGAGCTTGTAACTGTGTGTCCCCCTTTCAGGTGGTTTCGAGGTGGCTATTGCAGTGGTCCTTGGTATCTGCATAATGATAGTCCTGGTCATCATTGGCTACTTCTTCCTGAAGAACAGAAAGAAGAACAGCCGGCGACGCCAGCCTGTCACTGCTACCAACTCAACCCTCTCCACCACAGAGGACACTGAGCACCTGGTTTACAACAGTACAACCAAACCCATCTGACCCCCAAGTACTTCCCCCTCATCGGGAACAGTTCCATATACTGTTTGTGTTAGAAACAAAGGCCTAAGCCTGAAGAACTCTTCGCCTCTTTTTCTGTTAGAAGATGTTTGTAGCGTGGCAGTTGGCACAAGCCAAGCCCCATGTGCTTGTCTGCTCCTGAAGCTGAAGGTATGGGGAAGGATTTTAGTTCACCCTTTGACTTTTTTCCTCTTCCCCGTCTCAAGCAGTCTAGACACAGCTCTGAATGTTTCTGTGCCTTCCACTCTGTGAGAGTGGCCTTCCATTTTAACTGGAAGGATTTGCTGTATCTGCTGAAGGGGTTGTTTTGACCTTTGTGTGGCATTAATTTTTCCACCGGCACACCCAGGGCCAGCTATTTTAATTTTCCTGTGACATGTACCTCTGCCTGCTTTGGGTCTATTCACCAACCTCCTCACATCCACCCCACCTCCAAGCCACTTGCCTTAGCTGGTCCTGTCTCAATGCCAAACTCGGGGGTCTCACTGACAGATTTTGGGCTTGTATGCTTCACATGACTAGCCCAGTCAGTTCTGTGAACTGTGTCACTTTCAAATGATCGCTTTTCCTATGACAGGCGAGGGAGGAACGTCTGTTTTCATTGCTGTTTAAGTTTTGAATAGATCTTACAGAAATGCGCAGCTAACATCTTCCCAAATGAGCTGCAGTAAGAGTTTTACCTCTGCCCTTCTTTGTTTTCCTGTCCCCAAGGGTTGCCCCATGTCTGTTTCTCAGGAGGACAGTATGGTCTCTGAACACTCTTTGCAAACAGGTGTATTCTTACTCAAAGTGAATGAGGAGTCCCTACTTTTCTAGTGAGGCCTGGGAGTTAATGGAACCTCCACCCTGGCATGTTTAGCCTTGCCTCAGCTGTGCTGAACTACTGCCACCTGTTGGCTGTTCATGGCAAATTCCACCATAGGGAAGGGGCCAGTCCGCACAGCCCAAGGTACCAGATTAGGTTTTTGGAGGAAGGGATACAGGGTGAAACGAGCAGCTTCCCACCCAGGCCCCAAAGATGGACAGTGGTGAAACTGAGGGAAGGAGAGTGGGTGAGTATGCTGGCCTATTGTCTCAAACCACAGAGGGTACCAGCCCCAGCTCTGGTGAAACTGCTCACGTGCCTCTGGATTTGCCCAGGTGATAGCCTTCCTCAGTGGCAGAGCCGGGCTATCTGGAGCAGCCCAATGTTGCTGGCTTGTAACTTTTGTTGTGAATGTTCTTTTATTTAATATTTTGAGGCTGACCACCACACACAATGCCAGAGTGCCCCACTACTGATTGACGTACCCAAGATCTCCCCAATTCGGGCTGTGCAGAGGAAAGCAAAACTACCTTGCTTGCTTTCTTATGCTGTTTTTTTTCTCCCATCCCTATTTTGACTGGAACAAGATGAGTCCAGCTGCTAGCAGTGAAGTCTAGCGCCAGCTCCGGGAGGCTCGGAGAACTTACCCAGATACTAATCCCTGTACTTGCTCACATTCTTG
The DNA here is from genome assembly GCA_019425775.1 of Rafetus swinhoei. NCBI lineage: Eukaryota > Metazoa > Chordata > Testudines > Trionychidae > Rafetus > Rafetus swinhoei. The sequence continues at coordinate 72,869,857 of CM033446.1, read as the reverse complement.
TTGAGTTGCTGACTATGCAGTCCCAACCCCAGGTAGAGACTAAGCCCTTTACTCTGCTTCTCCCTGTGAGTGACGGGCCCTGTCACCTCAGCCGTGCACCACTGCACCTAACAGTCCATGCTAGTGTTGCTTTTAGAACAGAACCCAGCTCTGTGTTTCTAGTTGGGTGAGGATCCGTCTTCTGTGAAATGCTTCTGAAGCGTTGTTGGTTAATACTGGGATTGGAGCCTGTGCTCCCCATGTCTGCTGCTTTGAAAATAGTCACTATGAAGTGATAACCTGGATCATTTTCTTTTTATGAATTGTAAAAATGTTTAAATGTATGTACAGAATTTTTTTTAATGTTTGCACACAAGTGCGTGGGACCCTAACCCCAGCAATTTGTGGCTGTGGAGGGCTGGTGCTGGTTGATGTCCCGGGGAAGGTTAAGTGATCATAATCTCTTCTCAAATGGAGTGACAGACCCTTGGGGAGTGAGTCCAGTAGAGCTGCCTCTTAATGAATGGGGTTGGAGGTGACTCTCCCCAAGTTGCTGGTGCTCTGATTGGAGAGTTGATATCCACAATTGCCCCCTGAAGGGTTGGGCATAGGGCATGCAGACACCTTTCTAAGTGTCTGCCAATGCCAGACTCCTTATGTTTTCTAGTCTGCTTTGCAACATCTCTTCCCTGCCCAGCCCCCTGTCCCTTTCTACCCCCCCATGCTTGTGTAAGAATCCTTCACTCTTGATTTTGCACCCTCTGTAAATGCAGGTTTTAATAAAATGTTGTTCATCTCTATCTGGCTTGAGAGAAGTGTCTGAGGAATGTTGTCCTCTCTGTCCATGAGGAGTCTCTCCTCTGCCCCAGCACCAGCCTGCCTGCTCTGGTTGTAGTGGCTTGAGGCTGAAGTGGCTCTGTGGTATCTGCCTGGGAAGGGGGGAGGGGAATGAGCCCACACGGTTAGGGGGGTGGTAAGTGCAAAATACTTTAATGCTGAATGCAGTAGAAATGCTTCATTACATAGACAATGACTAGGTCCCAGGCATTCTGGGAATGAGATTGCTTCCCATTAACACACAGGGGGAGCAAGGGAAGGGTGTAACCTGAAACTGAGCTTCCAGCTGGCCAGACTGGTTTTGGGTCTTTGAAACCAAACACAAACATGCTTTTTTTTTCCCCACATGTAGTTAGTTCTACCTGTACCTTGAGGCTGCTGATCAGTCAGCCACTGTAATGGAAATTTTGCTTATCTGGGATGGATGTGTGTGAAAACCAAGATGACTCTCCCCCCACCTTGTCACACACTAATCTCTTAAGGCCCTAAGGTTCAGTATCTCTGCAAACTGTGGTTTGCATGGCACAGTTCAATAGACTGCATGGATTTCCAAATGTTTCTTGCTAGTCTGCCCCCAATTCAAAGAGCTCTGTGTAAGCTCGAAACTTGTCACTCCCACCACAGAGCACGCTACACAAGTGTTCTTTTCAGTGGGTCCTACACTTTGCAAATATGCAGCACCTACCTAGCTACCTCACTGACGGGTCAAAGCGCTGGCTTCCTTACCGTGGTTTGCTTGCTCATCACATGTGCCAGTGGCTGGATTCTGCCTCCCAGGACTGCCATGCTCCTGTCTTCTAGTCCCTTTGTCATTCAGGAGCCAGAGATGTGCCAGGAAGAAGCTGGAATCCAGCCCAGCAAAGTGCACTCTTACACGCCTTCAATTCCTTTTCTTGAGGCGAGACTGATCTGTTTTATTTCTCTCCCCTGAGATTCCTGTTTTATTAAGAGAAGCAGCAGCACAAAAAAGCATTGCAATCTAAAGCCATCCAGGTATGGTGGGGAGTCCTTGTAATTACTAGCAACCCCAGTGAGCCTTAAGTGCCTATTTTGGATGGTGGAGGCAGAAATGTGTCATTAGTGAATGCTGACCTAGGCAATGGGCCATCAGAGAAGCTGGGATTACACCCTCCCCTAGTTTGTAGATGGGATAACCAAGCCATGGCACGTGACAAGCGAGCAAACCCTGCTAGGAAAGCCAGTGCTTTGACCCGTGAGTAAGATAGGTACTGGTGCTCATACTTGCCCCATTGAAAATACAGTTGTGTAGTGTGCTCTGTGGTGGGAAAGGGGGGGGCGGTCAAGGGTGGAACAGTAGGAAGAACAGGTTGAAACTGAACAAAGATGACTTGGAGAGTGAGATGGCCTAGTATGATACCAACTTCTGTTGGGGTGAGTGACAAGTTTTGAGCTTACACACCTGCCACCGTGTGGTTACTAGTTACTTCTGCAGTGCTTTACAGATGTAATTCAGTACAGTGCACAGAGTGCCTGGCAACATATAGACCCTGTTAGAGAAGAAACAGGTGACCCAGGAGTGGCTGGGATAAAAAGAACTGCTTTATTGCCTACACACGTTTACCTCAGACATTCAACACAATGTGTTGAACACAAGCCCCAGAGATGGAGTAAGGCAGCATACGGGATGCCATGAAGGTAGGTAGGGAGGTGGGATGGGAGCTAGAGTGGCAACAAACTAGTATTAGTTAAACCCTTTTATCTATTTTAATATGTTTATTCACACGTCTATCACTACTTTTCCTTCAGCCTTATTTAGTAATGTTAGCTAATATTAATAAGCAAATAATAAATACAATTATACCCACCCCTAATTACTATTTACAGAATTTCTAATTGAATCAACACTTTCTAAATCAGCAGGTTATAGAGATTACAAGAAATTTAACCCTGAAGATATTTTATACAGCACCAATGAGGATAAGCAAAAGCCACAACGCAGTAGAGCAGCTGCATGCTTATCTATTTTTTTTAGGCTGCAAAAAGAGCACGTCCAAGGGTAATGCCTGTTGTGGCAGAAATCCTTACCACCATCCCAGACCTGTATTCATGTTACATATCCCAACAGACCCGTGGCTCATTTGAACAACTTTTTCTTGTGAAGCTTATTTTGCCAACTGCACAGACACCAGCACAAGTGGCAGGACTGTCCCTTTCCAGCAGTAGGAGATGAGGAAGGATGAGTTGGTGGTTAAGGCACTAGCCTAGGACTTGGGAGGCCTGGCTTCAAGGCCCTGCTTTACTATAGACTTCTTGTGTGTCTCTGGCAAGCTACTGGGGATACATGCATTTAAAAACTGGTAAATGGGAACCCTATAGCTACCTGAAAGCTGAACTTTCTTATACCCTCATGTTAAATACTTATATGGGCCATCTTCTGTTGGTGAGAGACACATTTTTGAGCCACATAGAGCTATTCTTCAGGAAACTGGTTCAATGGAAGATATGACCTCACCCATCTTGTCTCTTAAATATCTTGGGACCAACACGGCTACAATGACACTGCCTATATTAAATGGGACATCTAAGCTTTGGGAGGAGCCCCCCAAATAGTTTCACTAACCCTTCTCCAAATGCTCAGGCCAGCCCTGGCTGTGGAGGTAGGAGATTGCAATTCCCATGGAAAGTTAGGAATTGGTTTTGTGGGCAGAGGGGCAGATGCCAAAAGTGTTTTGCAGGCCTTTCCCCAAATGCTAATGTTGTCCCTGGCTTTGCCATGTCTGAACAGTCTTCTTCCAATTAGAACAAATCTCCATGTCTGGGACCCCTCATTGCACATAAAAATACTTTCTCCTTATGTTTGAGAAAATAAGCAGCACAGCAGACATCCGTTCTATTTCCTCCCTGCAGCTAGAAAGAGAGGAGACATGGGGAAAGAGCCACCAAATAATTGTGGCGCACTGAATTTTATAGAGCATGCAAGATTGGTGAGCTAGCAGATCTCCGCACCTCTACTTCCCATTGATTTCAGCTGGAGCTGTGGGTTTCCAGCATGTGAAACCCAGTCCTCTTGAGCATTCAGAAATGGGCAGGCACTGTTGTTGGCCCAGGCCTGGAGAGGCTTCAGAAAACTGCAGTTCCCAGTTTGTCCATGCAGTGTCCCCAGTGGAGCTCATGCAGTTACCATCTTTTTAGGTTCAGAGGGGTAGCCGAGTGAGTCTGTAACAGGAAAAACGTAAAAAACAATAAATACTCTGTCAGGTAGCACCTTAAAGACTAACAAAACATGTAGATGGTATCATGAGCTTTTGTAGGCACAACCCACTTCTTCAGATGACAGGATAGACTTTTTAGGGATAGGCTTAGTAACTTGTGTATTTGCAGGAATTGCTGAGCCCTGGTTTAAACTTTTGAAGCATAGATTGATCTAACTGCATTGCTCAGGGTGTGGAGAAAACTCATGCCTGAGCACCCTAACCTAACCTCTGGTGTCCACTTCATTACTGTTGCTTGCAGAGGTGGATTATCTACATCCATGGAAAACCCCTCTGTCAATATAAAGAAAGTGTCAGTGACTGGAATGTGGGCAGTCATCCCTACTGGTCAGAGACAGGATCAGAGCCAAGAATCAAAACGGGGTTGCCTGGAGTGAGATAAGGCAGCGGGGGCATAGTTGGGGACCAATCAAGGGCAGGATTTATCACATCCATGGGCATTGGGCAAATGCTTTGAGCAGCCACTTGAACTGCCACTGCTGCTGGGCATGAGAGTCCATTTGCTGACTCTTCCAAACTCAGGCAATGTAGTCAGGTAGGCAGTCTACTACAGGCCAGCTGCACTTACTAGGTTGTCTGGAGACTGATGCCACTGCAGGCCCTGATTCTTGACAGTGCCTACACTACACTACTTGCAGTGGCATAGCTGCAAATGTAGCACCTCTAGAGTAAACATGACTTGAGTTCTCATGAGAACTAGATATTCTCTCTGAACGATGAAATCACATCTTTCTGCCATTTTCACATAGCTGTACTGTTCTGAGCAGCTGACTGTAGGCTTGGTTAGAAACTGGATTTTCTGTTCTGTGGGGAAATCCCAACATTTTGTTTTTCATTCTACAGTAGAACAAAAAGTTAAACTTTCTGGGAAATGAAAATTCTGAAAACTTGATTCAAAACTATTGAAATATGTTGATAATGTTGAAGCATAACATTTAATGTATTCAAATATTAAATATATTCTAAACTTTGAAACAATCAGCAATGTTTTATTTTGACCTTATTGAAATGAGGAAATTGAAACAATTCATTTCATCTTTTTCCTATCCAAAATTCTACTGACATTTTGACACATTCTTATAAAACATTTCAATACTGATGATCCCTTTGAAAGCTTTCTCTCACCAACAGAAGGCGGCCCAAATAAAAGAGACTTCACCGACCTTCTCTCTCATGTTACTTTTTAGACAGATTTGCACCTATTCAGACTGTGAGCTGTGTTAATACTGATGTGGAAACGGAACCATGTCTTAAGGAATCTTCTCTGCTGAGTCGCAGCCTATTAGTGCTCTGTGTGGTTCTGGAAGGGGTGGTAGAATCTGGAACTGCTTGTGAGTTGGCCTCCAGACTTTGCTGGCTAATGAAGGCCTATATGCACTGTGGGTTGAGATTGTCACCATTTCTCTAGGCAGGGTCAGGGCACCAGTTAATCTTAAAGAAACCATCTTGTATTTTATGTAACAGGGTTTCATAAATATGGTGTGACTATGTTGTGGTGAGGCAAATTTGTCTGCTAGTTCAGTCCGTCCTGGATTTCCCCACCCTGCTCCATTAATGAACTTCAACCTCTCCCAGGCGTAGAGGCATTGTGCCTTCTTGGAATGAGAGGAATTGAAACTCCTTGCTCATGGTGCTTCACCAAAACACCCCTGTCCTGGTGGGGTTACTCTGCTGGAAGTGAGCGAAAAGTCCCACTGCAGGGGGGAGAGGAGAAGGTGAGTTAAGTCTCAGTTTGCTTGAGGAGGGACACCTATTCTCTGTGCAAGTCTCTGTGCTTAAGTCTGTCTGAATTCCTTATTGCACAATGGCTATGCAAATAAACAAACAAACCAGCAAACCGTCCTATGACAATGGGAGGGTTTCACCTTGAGAAGAGACAAGGTGGGTGAGGTAATGTCTTTTATTGGACCAATTTCTGTTGGTGAGAGAGACAAGCTTTTGTTAAAAGGTATTACCTCACCCAGGCTATGTCTAGGCTACAATGATTTATCGGAAAAAGGTACGCAAATTGCGCTCTGCAATTTCGTACTTTTTTCCAATAGTTTTTTCGGAAGAGACTTTTCCGAAATTTGGCCCATCTGCACTGGGCCAAATTTCAGAAAAACCTCCTCTTTCGGAACAGCCCTTCTTCCTCATGGAATGAGGAAGACAGGGCTTCCGAAAGAGCACGTCTGCTCTGCCGCAAAAAAAAGAGCAGAAGAGCAGATGCGTTCCCTGGACACGGTGGAGTTTTTCTGGGATGCCTCCGGTATCCCAGAAAAACCCCGTAGGGTAGACATAGCCCCAGCTTGTGTTTCTAGTATCTTGGGACCAACATGGCCACAACATCGCTGCAATAGGGGAAATAACTAAACTGACCTGCTACTTAGATGTCTAACTCTTCAGACATCTCTTGGTTTAAATGAGAAGTCATTTCAAGTTGGATGCCAGTTTAGCGAGACTTCAAGGGCAAGGGGAATGGAATGTTCGTTTTGGCCCTTTGTAAAAGGTCTGAAAGTCATGCTTGTTTAAACTCTGTGTTTTTACCTTTAGAAATTTTAAGAATTCAGAGGCTCATTTTTGCCTGTTTCTGAGGAAGCATTCCTGGGATGATTCATATTTGAGCTGAGAACATGTTTAGCTCTTGGTTGAATGGAAATAGGTCTTAAATCTGTCTCAGTGCAGTAGTAAAAGAGATGTCAACAAAAGCAGAGTTTCAAGCAACTGGGGGGGGGGTGCGTGTGATGGGCATAACTCTGTTAGTTCCCCCCGAAAATCTGACAGAGAAGACCTGAATTTACAAGGGAAAAAGAATTGTAAGGTGTAGGTTTTCAGGCCTTCTTCAGCCAACATAGAGGAGCAAAAAAGGGCACAAGCCCAGGTTTGTCCTTTTTAATAGTCACAAACACAAAAGAAAACCCCTTTTCTCTCAGCACTGGGGGAAATGATGAAAAGGGTCATTTTGCTTGGAAGAGTGATTTGGAAGTTCTCTTATCTCAGCGATGTCTACACTGCAGTGTAAACCAAGATGAGTAGAACTTGAGGCCGGAGTTCCTGGGTGTAGACATAGCCCTAGTGTTTAAGCATTTACACACATTTGTAACCTCAGGTTAGGAACTGTTGAAACCTGAGTCCCAAACTGTGGCACTAGCACCTACAATGCACCACCCATATCTCAGGCTGGCAGGCGCCTTCCCAAAATGTGGCTGCTCTAGCCTTTTCCATGGTTCAATGTGAGACAAATGGAATGTTCACCAAACACAACTGTTCAGAGGACAATGAAAGTCAGCCAGTGGGGTTGTAGAATACTTTGGACAGACTCCCAGAGCCTGAGGCCAGTGGGGCTCTGTCTACATGGCAAAAACAATAGGGCTTGAACCTAGATCCCAGCTTCACTCAGGCCATTCCACCCTCATGGAGTTGTGGGCTGCTGTGTTCAAGCCCCGGGTTAGCAAGATTTCTGTATAAATGGAACAGGGGGTTCAGTGTGAGCCTGAGTTTGAACCTGGGCTTAAATTGTAGTGTAGACATGTCCAGTGTGGGATGGAAGCTAACTTACAGGGATCTGTAATGTTAGTTTCCTTGGAGAAAAGTGCAGAGGAAAGCAAAACAATGTCCACTACTTGGAGATTCCTGATGATGGATTCCAAAAGCACAGGCATCCATCACTGGAGGTAAAGAAGAATCTGTCTTGGTGGTGAGCAGTGTAGGGTCTATGACACATTTACATATATCTGATTCCAACCACTAGAGGACGCTGATGTACTTTCACTAACCAATAGGTCAAACCATGACTCATCAGGATCCTGTTTTTCTCAGCTGTGGTAACATGTTGACTGCACACTTGTCAGTTTGGATATCAGTTAGGGGACTCAGTTATTTGGACAAGCCCTCTTCAGGGTGTGGTACTCATCTGGCATCTTCCACCCATTACTTTGCTCTTCTTGTCTATCTCTTTAATTCAGTACTGTGGTGTTTAAATATCAATGAGGTTACTGAACAGGGTATGATTTAATATATGGCTGTCAGTGACTTCAGAGCTGGAGTTTAATGATGTTGAAGGAGTGGTTTTGCTAATTTGTACCTTAAACCTCTTATTTCTTGGTGATTTATTTTAGGGATTGCTTGCATGTGGAAGTTATTCCAGAATAAGTGTCAACACATGAAACTTTTCCGGTCAATTCCCCTATGCAGACAACAAGCCTTCATTCCCGGTAGTGATGAGAAAATGCTTAGAAATATTGACCCCTGGTCATCAGGAATAGATCTGAGTGTCATTACATATATGGTAGATACATTTGTCTGTCTAGTTGTTCAAGAACTTCTAATTGGTAAGAGCTAGGACCACCAAATTCGGTATACAGTTTCCTCTTATCATAACTTAAAGCAAGGTAAGTGTTTGGTTGTGCCAGGAAAATGGGATGTGCCTGAAATGGGATTGCTTCTCATAAAACCATACAGAAAAGAGACAGAATCATCAGGCAGGTGAAAGGGGCCAGCTAGGGGCACACACACCCCATCCAGGACTGCCTCAGTCCCCAGCCTCCCTGCCCCCAGCTGCCCTTGAGGGAGATCAGAGGGCTGAAGCTTTCCGCCCCAAAATTCATACAGGGACATTGCTGGCTGTTCCCCTTTCTCAGGGATCAAGAGGAAAGTGCACAGTTTGCTGCATTCCTCACTGTGGCAGGGGAGCGCAGGGGGCAGGGGAGCTGTGCATTTTGCTCCCTGACAGAGACAAGAAGGGGAAGAGCAAGTAGCTCTGGTGTGAAACTTGGGGGGGGGGGCAGCTTTGGCCCACCACCCTCCCTCTACACACATGAGTCTTCTGCCCAGAGCTTCTCACCCCCCACCAATCCTGACTTCTGCACCCACCACACTTCCCAGTCCTAAGTCCCTCTTTAAAGACCCGAGCAATGCCAGGTAAATGTGCTAGTATATAATATAGGGTGGGTTTTTCTATTAAAAAGAAGCTACAGAATTCTGCAGTTCATTATCACTTTGGCCCATATCAAGTATTGGAGTATCTTTTACCAAGGAAGGATTTGGTTGACTCTGGGAATGCAGAATCATGCTTAACAGATGTGGCTACTCGTAGTGTCAGACACCATCAGGTAGTTGAGGAACACCTATCTAGAACACATCACGGAACACTGGCAATGCCAGGAGAGATGAGCTGGAGTACCAATGACAAGGAAAGTTGGGAAATTAACTCAAATACTTCCATGATAGGTTGTGACTGAAAAACATACAACCTGTTTTAAATTCTCAGTTACTTGAGGGACAATCTTCACTCAATGCTATATTTGTTTTCCACAAACTACTCTTAGTATAACCTTTTATCAATGGTGTAGCTGAATAATTGCATGCTACTACTTATCTGTATCACAGAGTTTATTAACCTCAATTTGAGGTACTGCATGTTATGCAGTATATGCATTATATAGCTTTATACCAACCTTCGTACTTTTGGATAATTTAGGCATAATACCCAGATGTACAGAAACTTCATTTCTTAATCTATTAAATAATTTAAAATTTAGTGTTAATAAAGTTAAATATGAATGGGTTTCTATGGCCATATGCCAGCCTAGGTGTGACTGGAGTCCCTGTGAGCCTCTGCCACTGAATGTCACTCAGAAATGCTTTTGCCCATTTCTGACTGCATCCACAACGTGGTTTTCATGAAAACATCCCCATGTGTGTTTTACCAGTGTGTTGTCTAAGTTGATCCCAGTGGTTATGAAGTTATTATTAACATGATAATTTTAAATGCCAGTAAATATTGGACACTGATGCTCCCCTCACCCCGGTTACTGGTGGAGCCACATCAGTGTTCCAGAAATTATAGGAAACTTCCACAAACCTCTGTGTAAAGTGTCTGTGTCTTTGTTTTCAGTTCTGGTACACCCAAGCAGTCCCCTGGTGCTCTGGTGTGTTGAAAAACACCCACAAACATTTTTGAAAATAAACTTTTATTCTGTTAGCCTGAGAATTGGAGTTTTCTGAACTCCCCAAACCAGAAATTCTGCTCTTTACAGCAAATTGTTCTGTCATTTGTATGTACACACATTTCCAGCCAACCATTCATCACACCAAATCTAGCCTATGGGAAACTCACTTCCCCACCCAGCAGGTCCTGGCTTAATGAAGACTAATGCAGTCTTTTATCTCTTCAGGTTCAGGGAGCCACAGTCTCTTATTCCAACCCATCCCCCTTATTGCATCCTTTTTTCTAACAGAAGTACTTATGTGGTCTGCCTCTCAATAGTATCTGAGCACATCACCCTGTTTCATGTATTTATCCTCTCAACACCTCTTGTGAGGTAGGGAACTGCTATTACTCCATCTTACAGATGAGGAATTGAGGCACAGAGACTAAGGCTATGTCTACACTACAAAGAAAAGTCGGAAAAAATTACGCAAATTGTGATTCACAATATGTGTATCTTTTTCCACTTTTCTTCCAAAAGAGGCTTTTCCGACATTTGGCCTGTCTACATGGGGCCATATGTTGGGGAAAAAACCCTCTTCCGGAACATCCCTTCTTCCTCGTAAAATGAGGTTTACAGAGATGCCGACAAAACGCATCTGCTTTTCCGACATTTTTTTTTAGAAAAGCGGACATGTTCCTTGGGTGCAGCAGAGCTTTTCCAGGATACCTCCGGTATCCTGGAAAAGCTCTGTAGTCTAGATGTACCCTAAGTCATAGAGCTTAAGACCAGAAGGGTCCATTCAATCATTCTAACCTGAACTCCTGCGTATCACAGGCCATCAACACCACCCACTACCCGCCCAGTAATCTCAACATCGGAAATGAGACCTACAGACAGGAGACAAGACTTTTATGTGCCACTGGCAGAGAACAGGAGGGACTGAGATGCACCAGGGAAATGATTAAGTGAAATGTACCCAGAAAACATGACAACTGACAGGCACCCATATACTGCAGAGGAAGGCAAAAAACCTCCAAGGTCATTGCCAATCTGACCTGTGGGAAAATTCCTTCCTGACCCTGAGTAGGAGACACCAGCCAGACAAGCTCACCTGAAAGAGAGAATGCTTGGTGCCACCTTAGCTCCCTAGCCTACCTGGCCCAATGTCACATCTCCAGCCATGGTCATCCCTGATGCTTCATAGGACAGAGAAAAACCAAAATCAGGATATGCTTCTATTGTGGAGGAGAAAATTGAATTTAGGTCTCCCAAATCCCAGGCTCGCACCTCGCTACCACTACACCTCCTCTCCTTCCATTCTCCAGGTTGGTGGTGATTTGCACATTATGTTAACTTGCGTCAGCAAAATTCTGCAGTGTAGCCACGGCCTTACTATTTTCAAGCCCAGCACATTCAAAGATCATGAGTCAGACTCCAAAAATCATGAGACTTCAAAAATAACATATATTAAGGATTTTGGGGCTTTTGAACCTTCTTTAGCGGTTGCATTTTCCAGATGTCCTCTGCGCCTGTGAGCTTTGGAACCATACTTTCATCATTTTAGAGGGAATGTGAAATGCTCATGTAATCACATGATTTCAAGAGCTGGGGCTTTAAGAAAAACAAGTATTGATAAAATTGTGAGAGCTGGCACCAATGCATTTGAAGCCTCATTGTACAACCATTTTCTCTCCTGCTCAGAGGTCACCACAGATCAACATCCATAGATAATGATGTGCCCTATGGGGTACACATGAAAGGGTTAATCATACAGCCAGATACCTTCAGAAGTGTGTCCTGCCTTCTGGATCAGGAATCAGCCAATAACAACTGGTTCTGAGGATGTGATGGTTTGTATCCTAATGATCTTGATAAAGGTTTCTGGTGGGTGGAGTTTTTGTTCAACCAGTTTGAACTAGTTCTTGTTAGCTTAGAAACTATTCCTGATCATGGATTTGAATTGCATCCTGTCAACTAATCATAGACATGTAGCGCTGAAGTGGAACTAGAAGAGACCTTAAGAGATCATCTATTCCAGCCCCCTGCACAGTGGCAGGACCAAGTAAACCCAGACCATCTTTGATTAGGTGTGTGTACAACCTGACCTTAAAATGTCCCATGACCGGGATTATACAACCTCTCTTGGAAACCAGTACATAACTATCTGTACAATTAGAAATGTTTTTTCTAATATCTAGCCTAACTCTTCCTTGTTGCAGATTAAGCCCATTATTTCTTGTGCTACCCTCAGTGGCCATGGAGAACAATTGATTGACGTTCTCTTTAACAGCCATTAAATATATTTGGAGACTTATCTGGTCCCCCCTGAGTCGTCTTTTCTCAAGACTAAAGAGGCCCAGATTTTTTTCACCTTTCACCATTGGTCGGGTTTTACAGATTTTTTATTTCACTCTCCTCTGGATTTGCCACAGTTTTTCCACATCTTTCTTGAAGGGGGGCACCCAAAACTGAACACAATACTTTAGCTGAAGCCTCATACTGAATACAGCAAGACAAATACTGTCTGTGTCTTACACAAAACAGTCCTATTAATACACCCAAAATATTAGTTTTTTTCCACAACTGCATTACATGGTTGGCTCATGTTCATTTGTGATCCACTGCCACCGTATTATCCTTTTCATTAGAATTACTGCCTGCCCACTTTTTCCCCATTTTGTAGCTGTGCATTTGATTTTTCCTTCCTAAGTGTAGTACTTTGTACTTATCTCTATTGAATTTCATCTTATTCATTTCAGATCAATTCTCCAGTTTGGCAATGTCGTTTTGCATTCTAATCTTGTCCTTCAAAGTGCTTGCAACCCCTCCCAGCCTGGTGTCATCTGCAAATTTTATCAGCATATTCTGCACTCCATTAGCCAAGCCATTAAGAACCTGGGCCTTGGCCTGACCCTTGTGGGACCACTAGATATACCCCCACACACACTTTGATTACTACTCTGACTACAGTGGCCATTGATTACTACTTTGAGTATAGTCTTTCAACCAATTATTTCATCTAGACTGCACTGCACCAGTTTGCTTATGAGAAGCTCATGTTGGAATGTGTCAACAGCCTTATTAAAATTGAGAGATACTACGAATAGAGCCACATGGCCGGTAACCCTGTCAAAGAATGAAATTAGGTTGGTTTGCCATGATTTGTTTTGATGAAGCCATTTTGGCTGATACTTATCACTAGAGCCCTGTGAAATTCTTATTTTTGTATTTTATTTTCTGGGAATTTTGTGTTATTTCATTTTATTGGGGTGGGAGGTAAAGGTCAAGTCTGACAGCCACAGCGGTGGGATTCACTCATGGGTGTGTTTGCAGAATGACCCCTTCTTATGCTCACCACATAGTGATGGCTTTTGTCCCACAAGGCTGGGCCCAGCTTCCCATTCTAAGCATTGTGTCCTGGCACTCGGAATGTCAGCATGTCACTTGGGGTTGGCCCAGCTGTCCTTCCAGCCTCATAACAAAGAGGCATAAGTGTTCTTAGTCTTTAAAGTGCCACTGGATTCCTAGTTGTTTTTGCTGAAACAGACGAACATGGCTACGCTGCTCCCAACGGCATTTTTATCACTAGAGCAACGTCTAGACTGCAGAGTTTTTGCGCAAAAACTTGCGGAGCATCCACACTGCAAGCACGTTTTTGTGCAAGAAAATTTACAGTAAATCAAAAGAAGAGAGGGGTTTTTGGGCAATAGTTATTCTTGCACAAGAGCTCTTGCACAAAAAGGTGTGTGTGGATGGGAAACGGGTTTTTTTGCACAAAAGCAGCCTATTGAAAGACGCACAGGTGCCCTGATGGCCATTCTGTTAATGGCAATCAAAGGTTTCTTGCGAGAGAGCATCCATGCAGTCTGGACGCTCTCTTGCGCAAGAAGTTTTTGCGGAAGTTCTCTTCCGCAAAAAGCTTCTTGCGCAAGAAGCCTGCAGTCTAGATGTAGCCTATGTCATGTAACCCTGCTCATCCAGATCTGACTGAGACAGGGGTTAACTGACTTTGAAACTAAGGGTGTGTCTAGACTACAGGGTTTTTTCGAAAAAAGTGGCCTTTTTGCGAAAAAACTTCCCCTGCATTTAGACTGCTGCTGCGTTCTTTTGAAAGTAAATCGAAAGAACACGGCAGTTTTTTCGACCACGGAAAACCTCGTTTTATGAGGAAGAATGCCTTTTTTCGAAAGTGCACTTTTGAAAAAAGGCGCTATGTAATGCAAACTGTGCTTTTTTGAAAGAGAGCATCCAGACTGCCTGGGTGCTCTCTCTTGAAAAAGCGGCTTGCTTTTTCAAAAGTACTGGTTGTAGTCTAGACGCTCTTTCGAAAGAGGCTTGCAGTCTAGACATAGCCTAAGTGAGGCAGTGTGGCCTAGTAGAGAGAACAGTGGACCGAGATTCAGGACAGTGGAAGTCTAGTGTTGGCTCTGTCAGCAGCCTATTGAGTGAAGTTGGGCAAGTTCCTTGCTCTATACTTCAGTTTCTCCATCTGTAAAATAGGGATAAAGCACTTGGAGGTCTAGGGATGAAAAGTGCTGTACAATAGCTAGGTATTTATTATTACTGACATTTGTATTTGAAAGCCTCCCCTGCAGTGTTTCAAATAGTAGTGAGAGCTGACAGGATGTCTGCCCTCAGAGAATCCAGATTTTGCCAATGGCAGTGGAGCTGAAACCACACGAAAATCTTTTCTGAAATTGCCATAGGTTCCCTCCTTCCATATGGAGTCCAGCAACAACTGCAGGAAGGACTCCCCTCTCTCCAATTCCTTGGCCTGGACTTTCTGTAAAGTGCCTGATCCAGCTGTGAGGAAAAGGGGGTTTCCCAGCCTTCACTTTCCCTAGTGCAGTTGGTTTGTGTTAATTTGTTCCTTGATTAATTGGCTGTGGGCTGAAACCTATAATTAAAGCCAGCCCAGTTCCAAAAGATGTGTGAGGAAATCACTGGGAAACTATGGTGGAGAGGGAGGTAAAGACTAGCTGATTCAGAGACACATGGGAGTTTTTTATTGGCAGCTTGGATTTCCACAGTCCAGGACAGCTGGGTGTGAAGGGCACAGACACAGAAATGAAGTTGAAAATGAGGAAAATAACTTTAAAAATTATATACAGCAGACTGAATCTGCTTCTTGGAGTTGGGGCCTAGACCAGCCACGCCGCCTCCTCTGCTCTTGGAAGGGCGAAAGCAATCCCAGACCAAAGAATGCATCTAAATGACTTTGAGAAGGAGCTTTTACTGAAATCTTCACAGCGGATAGATAACTAAGACTTTATACGCAGCATTTCTGCATATTCTTGTAAGAAAAGTTTATATATTAAAGAATCTGTTTTATGGATGGGAAAAGTGAAGTGCAGTGAGGTTTAAAGCTGACATTTTCAGAAGTGGCTTCTGGTTTTGGGCAGCATGATTTTGCGGTACACAATTTTGAGACATCAAAATCAAAGACTGCCTTTGAATGTATTTCCCTAAAGCCATATACTGAGTCAGCTGCAGAGCTAGGAACAGAACTGAGGTGTTCTCACCTGCCAATGGTCTGACTCCTTTCTGATTTGTTCCATGTTTAAGTCACTTGCACCTACATAAAATGGGTATGAAGTGCTACCAAGTCAGAATTCACCCTTATTTACACTAGTCATACCATTTTACATAAATGACTACACAAAGTTCAAGGCAGTGGAGAATCAGGCCCCCTATTTCTTGTGCTAAAAACACTAGACCACAGTAATGTTTCTGCACAGACTTCTTGTTCCTGATGATAGCTAGAAATCCAAGTATCCTACTGCTCTGGGAAGGTCCTTGGAATGTAGAGTCTTCAGATTCCTTTTCCCTAACTTTTCCTTGCTAGGAGTTGAATACACATATACAAAGACTCAGTCCTTTCCTGTTGTTAGGGCCCCTGTGTGTTCCAGCTGGTTGTAGAAAATAGAGGTGATCCAGGTCCTCTACTTCTCTGACACAGTTTTATTTACTTATAAATAATGTACAAAGTGCAGCATCTCTGAACACAGAAGGAATCAAGTAGCAGGGAACCGCTTCATTTGGTCACGTGACCAGGAATGCTCTTTTTGGTCCGACACAAAAATCTCTCTCCAGTTTTCTCCCAAGATCAGACAATGTGCATTCAGCGGCTTTGTAAGGATGTCTCTCTCTTGTATTTTGTGTCCCTCCCAAAACTCAGAGAGATCACTCTGTCCAAAAACTCCTAGCAGATTCAAAACTCCCTTAGGTGAAAATAATAATCTATGGGCCAGCTGGGTTATTACTGAAATAGTGCTGGCTTGATTGCACAAGCACCTGCTGTGCCTGTAGGGTTGTGCAGGTAGATGCCACAGTAGATTGGATGCAGGGTATTAACTGCACTCTTTTCACCTCCCCCATAATCAGTCATTTCCAAAGACTTAGCTTCTATAGAAGTCATGTGTAAATGATCGCTTCCTTTCCTGTGTTGTGCCAACCCAGAGCTCTTTGGTGAGAGCTGCTAGATGACTAATGCATTCATCACACAGGAGATTGGCCAGCTCAGCTCCACAGTGATGTCACCCAGCAAATTAACCTTTGTTCTCCTCTTGGTTTGTCCCAGTTCTTAAGACAGTTGCTGGGCAAACTGAGCTGTGGTCACACTTAGGGCAGGTAAAACAGGTACCCGGAGCATGACTGGGCTTGTTTAAAGTATAGCTTCCTATTTCCCTTGTTTCCCCCTCTCCCCTTCACTTTCTCATGCACTCTGCCTTTGTTTGACTTGCAGGCTCCCTTTACATGTTTTGGTTTTTTTCCCAGAGGAGGAGGGAACTTTGATATGCCACCCAGAAGTCTGGAACCATTCAGAGAGTGCTCAGTGCAATCGAGCATGTCCTAGCACTATTTAGTTGTGCAGTACCTTTCCTTCTGAAGGATCTCATCCACATTACAAGGTACAGGAGGCCCCCGACTTGCGACTGCCTGGGTTCTGACCCCCCGCACTTACAACCATTTTTGTAAGTGCAGAAGGGGCCGAAAACCCCCAACTTACGACCTTGGCCCGCACTTACGACGGCGCACAGTGCCTATTGTAAATGAGGGTTCGAGTTACAATGCCCCCAACTTGTGACTCTTCCCCCAGAACCAATCGCATCGCAAGTCAGGGGCCTTCTGTATAGCTTCTTCACCTTAGATACCACAGCAGTGCAGCCAGCAAATCCAGCACACTTTCTGCACCCATAATGCTTTATAGGGGTTTCAGGAGACGTGAAAACTGATTTCTCCAGTGTGAACTGGTTGGAGAATTTTGTCATAGTGCAATTAACCCAAAAAGGAATTTGCTCGAGCACTTGGGTTAGCCCTCCTTACAAAAAGGCCTTCAGAGCATTACTAACCACAAGACTGAGTTTGTATGTCTTCACTGTTTTTCATGGGTGTCCAATATCCTAGGTGGGGGAAGGCATTGCTTTCCCAAACTGTCAGGCATGACCCCACCCACGCTCCACCCCCAGAATGACTCTTCTAGGTGTACAGAAGTGGAGTGTTGCTGCCGCGGAGCGCCCGCCTTGCCTGTGCTTCAGGGCTGGGGAGACTCGGGCCGCATGCCCTCCTTCCTCCCTCGTGCTCCAAGCTGGGGTGCACATGCACTCGCCCTCCCCATGGTGCAATTGTTGAGAATGGAGAGTAAAGTGACCCTCTGGACAGAATCCTGGTACATTCTAAATGTTCCTCAAAACACCAGCCTGTGAGCTGACACATTTGGTCAGATGATGTTCCCACCTCTCCTAAATCCTTACCTCCTGGACTGTCTTGTCAGCCTATATTAAAGATTAAATTTAATTGTTCAGTACCTAAAGGTCCCTGAGTAACTGATGGCAGCAGAGATCTTGCCCTAGGCCCAGCAGCCAGCCAGGAAGATAACTCATTGTTTAGTTTGCCTGCTTCCCACACCTTCCCAGGTGAAAAGGGTTAGGAATAATGATACTAGACTCCTTAGGAACCAAGAGCTCCCACGTGGGAACTTTATACAATCAGCCACTGAAAGTTGGAGAGCAGAGGTTAGCAGTGAAATAATCCATATTAGGCTTTGTAATCAAGTTTATGCTTGCCTATGCTGCAATTACAATGAAGTCATGGATGTCACTTACAACATGGGGCAAATTTGTAATATGGTAGGACCTTAAGTGTTGCATAAGTGGGCTAAGACCTTGGGTGTGTTCTCTACTCACCTATAATTGTGAGGTAGACTAGGCCTTTGAAACCATTTTCAAACATGTAGACAGAATTTGTGTCCTCCATCTCACACAGTCAGAAGCCATACTATCAAGACCACACTATCCACTATCGCAAATAGTCACTGGCTATGTCTGTGTTGAGAACTTTCTCCAATTCTCTCCACTTGTTCCTTTTCTTCTCTGCTACTTACTAGTATAGCCAGGCCTGGCCACTGGTATTTTGCCCCCAAGTCCTCTAACCCTGCAGGATTCGATGACCCAGTGGTAAAAAGACAGCAGTCTGGCGCTCCCCCTGTTGGTCGCACATGGAGGGAAATTTGAGAAAATCCTCTGTAAGGTTTGGACTAGCGCAGCCATTAAAAACAAAACGACAAAGCTATCCCCAAAGTTCAAAGAAACCACAGCTTCCTCCTATAATAGTGGAGGCAGGCACTGCGCTCAGTTCTAGCACGCTTGATGGCCTTTTTTGAATGGCTGGTCAATTGCTAGCTGTAGTACAAACAGAGTGAAGGAAAGACGAACCTTTAAACTCCAGCATCAAGATGTTTTCTTAGCCTGGCTGGACCTGTCTGCTCATGTAGTTTGAAAAGAGTTTTGGTTGGAACCCCCTGATGATGGCAGGAAGCTCTGCCCCCAGGCAAAGTTCCAGCAGATCCTGGAATTACTGCCTGTAAAACATCTTGTCAGGTTCAGCCTCAAGTCACACAACCAGGATTGGATCTCTAATTTAGAGAGCCCAATGGCTTCTGCCATCATTATTATTAGTATTGCAGTAGCATCTAGGAACCCTGCACATGGACCAGGATCCCATTGTACTAGGTGCTGTATGAACACAGAACAAAAAGCCCCAAAGAGATTCACAGCATAACACAAACATGTCACTGTATTATCCTCCAGTCCCATGCAGGAACAAGTCTAACTGATGCAGTGCAGATAACTGGATCTGTGGTTGGTGAGCTGCCTGCAACAGGGCTCCCATCATGGCTAACTTACGTTCCTTTGAACTGATGTTAACAATGGTGGGGAAGTTTTCCATAAATAGGAGCTTTCATGCACCAGGATCACGGTCTGACAACATCCATCTGCACTGCAATGACTCTTTAATTCAACACAATGATATTGGGCCAATACACATTGCAATGTGTTGTTACATATCCAAGTACTGTCACGATAGATGTGTTAGTGCTGTAAGACAAACTTAGTGTTCGCAGGGCTGCCTCCTTTATAACAAGACAAAAAGTAGTCCCCAACATCCAGGTGATGCCTATTAGCAAAGCAACTGCTGAGAAGGAGATCAAAATCAAGATCTTGTCCGCAAGAAACAAGGGCTGATCTGACCAAAACAAACAAACAAACAAACAAACAAAAACCCAAACACTTCCATAGCTTGCAATCCAAATTAGCAAAAAGTATTTTTATTAACAAAATGCATCTCATTTTTCTATTCTGTCCTTTGAGCAAACTCTGTCTCCTCTTCACTGGGGAGCTCAATTCTCTATACAAGAATCAATTGTTTTGCATTGATTGAAGCACAAACACTTGAGCCTATCATTGCTAGCTGTAATATTTTGTGCTAAGACATCTGCTTTTTTGCTTTGCATCTCTTTGCTGCTCTGCTGATCCATCTAGGCCCAATATTTCTGGGTACATAGCCCACCATTCTTGATGTAAGGGGACTGTTGGTCCCTTACTAAAACTTAGTGCATATATGTGTGTGGGGGGGGGGAGTGGCTAGCTCCCATCACCAAAAGGAAGGGGAAGGATTGATGGAAAATGAGGGCCTCGAGATTGTCATGAGAAGTGGGGAGAGGCCAATGCTTCAGCTCAGCCTGATGGACAATGTGGGTAGGCTAAGGAGGCATTCAGGAGGCTAGGGAGGTCTTCTCCTCCATGTGAGCTGGATTTGACTCGGTCAGACAGAGTGCAGCCCAGCTAAGGAGAGAGCAGGGACCCAAGCGGAGCTGGGGAGTGGAGCTGTGCCAGCCAGAGAGAGTCAAAGAAGCAGCCCAAGGAGCAGGTCAGTGCTGGGAGCAGAGCTGCAGCAACCAACTCCAGAGAAGCAGCCTAGGGAGCAGAGCCACAGAAGGAGCCAGAGAGTAGACCCGTAGTTAGCAGTGCTGACCGGAAACTAAAAGTCCTGTTACAGGAATAGACTGCAGTTAGCCTACCCCACCCCCACTCCCTACCACCAGCCCTGAGGGCAGGAAGCTGCTGCAGAAGGGGCAGCTCAGTGAGAGAGAGACAAAGAACAGGCTAGGACCCGTGGGAAAGGTAAGTATCAGTTCTGGGTGGGTGGTTGGAAGTGGGATTTGCCCCTTCCCCAGCCCTGCTCTGCTTATCCTGCGCCCTCCCTCACTCCAGAGACCGACTCTGGCCCCCACCCTGCTGTGCTTGTGCCCCCAGCCCCTGCCTTGCTCCAGCTGGGGACCAATCCTGCCCCACCCATGTGCTGCTGTGTTCTTGGCCCTAGCTAGCCTCTGCCTCACTCCAAGGTCCAGCCCTAGGCAGCTCTTGCATTCCAAGCTCTGGGCTCCTCCCCACACACTGTGGGGCCCCTCACTCCTGAGCCCTCTGCCCATGCAACCCTTTTAATTTATTTCCCTCCCCTGCACCCATTTATAGGAAGGCAGGTGGTATCACCCTGTCAGTTTCTGTGTTGATCTCCTGCTTTTTACAATCATTCCCGGGAGGGCACAAGTGTGCTTGATGCCAGGCCCACCAAAAATTAATCAGTCCCTGGCAGCAGCCAGGGCCAGAGGAGCACCTGAGCTGAGCAGAGCTGCACCAGCCAGAGCCAGAGGAGCTGGCCTGGGGGCTGCACTGGAGGCCGAGCAGCAGCAATGCTGAGGCAGAGCAGAGCTGGGGCTGGAGCAGTCTGAAGCTGGGTGCAGTGAGCAACTGGGGAGCATGAGAGGGGACTCTGGGCAGTGGGCCCAGCACAAGGAGACACCCCAGCCAAGAGGCCTTTCAGGCCAGACTTGGAGGGGGATTGTAACCTCAAAGTGGGGGAAGGGATGCTGGCAAGAAGAGTCCTGCCACCTAGAGCTGAAGGTGTTTGGGTCACTGCCAGAGCACGTGTCTGCCTCGCAGCATCCCCGCAGCACAGCCAGGGCCTAGGCAGGAGGCCTGGGACATGTGTGGAACAGACTGTGACCTGTCCTTGCCTTCCAGTGACTGAGGTTTGTGATGTCCCCAGGCCATTCCCATTTATTTGTTTAATTGCTGTTTAATAAAGTGTATTGGCTTTGAACCCAGGAGCGTACTGGCAATCAAAATAGGCCTTGGAAATGGGTTGAGAACGGCCTGCCCCACGACGTCCCCCCTGCGTGCCCCTCAAGCCCCACCTCCTGCGTCATGTCTGGCACATGGCACAGGCGGCAGGTCGGGCTCTGCGTGCTGCATAAAGCTCGGACGCGGAGCCGCTCAGAGTGAGGGGCAACAGCGTGCGGACACGCTGGCCCACCGGACGACGGCCCACCGGGAAATTCCCGGTATCCCGCTGGGCCAATCTGCCCCTGTTTGAACCATATGTAATAATTAGTGGGCTAGGGAAGTGTTCAGTGTGGAGAGGACACCCCGAAGTGAGGACATGATAGCCCAGCTATGGGCATTAATTTTCGCAGGGGGACCACTCCAAGTATTTGGTAAATGGTCACAGGCTGCTCTTTTCTACTATTAATGGAGGGTCAGGGAGTGAGTTTGGGTGCAGGGAGGGGGTTGTGGCCTGGGGCAGATGGTTGGGGTGCCAGGTGCAGACTCTGGCCAGGAGGCGCTTACCATAGGCTTCTGGTTTCTAGCCAATGGATGCTGTGATGAGGATGCTGGGGGCAGGAGCAGGGCACGGAGACCCACTGCTTCCTTTGCTCCAAGGGGTGCACACACAGACACATACTTGCCCTGGTAGCTGGCTGCTTTGAGTCACGTGTGGGGCTATGGCAGGCAAGCAGCCTGCCTGCTCACACCCCTGGGTCATAGGACATTAGCAGCCAAGAGGGTTATAGTGGCCTGGATCCAAATTTTGGCAGGTTGGATCCAGCCTGTGGGCCACATTTTGCCCATCCCTGCCCTAGGTGACCACAATAAGACTGGGGGTTGATCCCCCAGGAATCCTGGGCCCAGCTTTGTTGGGGTTACAAGGACTTTGCCACATAGGAGAGGAAGGGGAACCCTGGAAGGTCAGGCAGGCTTCTGGGAAAAGGACTCAGACCCTTTCACTAGCCAATTTACCAGGGTAGTGTATAAGCCAGGAAAGTCCCCCCAACAGTGTGATCAATCCCTGGCTTACACTGGCACAGCTTCCAGATTCAGTATGTTCTGGGAGATTTTTTTTTTTAGTTGTCATGGCTACAGAGTTAGCTGTACCTCTGTCTCCTTTTTGGTCTCTTTGAAAGCAACCCCACAGGCCTCTTGGAGGAGACCATAAATCAGATGGGGGTGGCCTTTCTGGACCAAATTAGTTTTGCAGGTGGCAGCGGAAAGAGTAAACTCTTTAAAGTTAACTGTTCATGCATTGTCCTGTAACAACCCCTAGCTGCTTGCAGAGAAGGAGCTTATAGAGTCATTCTTTTTTCTCCCTTCTTGTTTTTCCTGATAGACCTCTAATAAATTATATATATTCATATAATACATATCTCAATAGCCACATGAACGTACAGATTTCATAGATTATTACAGAGCAGTTCCAAATCCATCACAATAAGCAGAATGGAATATCTCCATGGGCGCATGAGAATTATGGGAGGAGTGAACAAACTCCTACTCTCCCCTGGAAAACTCCCACAATTCCTTACAGACAGATTCCAGAACTCATCAGGGCTGGCACCTCGTCCAACCTGCTTGCAAACATGACAAAGACTTTATAGAATGTTCTGCTCTTTGGGGAACAAGAAAGTTTTAGCTGGAGCATTTGAAAAGCTTCCATGAGGTATGTGAAGTATGTGATCTTCAGGTGATTATGGTTCATATGCGAATCTATGCAGAGAGCCAGGACTCAGATAAAATTGAGGAAGGCTCTTGCATCCCGCACCTGCAGAGTCCATGGTGTCATGCTGTTCTGCCAGAGAGGAACACAAGGCTGAGTGGCACTTTGGAGCCTGACCCACAGCTTAAAGTGGTGAGAACCAGGGTGTTCTCAAGCATGGGATGACCTACAGGGGCTGCAGATCTTCGTGATGAGAAAGTAGACTTCATGGATCTCTGTAACAAGAAAACAGGGCTCTTGCATTGAGTCACCCTTACTTCAAGTTTGGGAGTATTGCACAAAGATACAGAAGTAATTGCAGCTAATTAATGCTGGCGAGCTCTTGTTAGCTCCCACCAGGATGTGAGAAGGTCTGGCACCTCTCACAGAGCTGGCTATGACTGATGAGCACCCGTAGGAAACCCTTAAGTTCAGCTACGTGTGGGAGGAAACTTTAGGCTGAAGTTTCTTTTTGAGTTACCAATAAAGCCAAACCCTTATAGAGGGTGAGTTGTGGAAACTAAGTTGTTGGTGAACTCTGGCAACACTAGGCTAAGGGCACAGCCTATTCGTACTCCTCCACTCTGAGGTATTTTGATGATATTTAAAGATGAGACCCTCATCCAGATGTGACTATTTATAGCTTTTGAATATAGACAGGTATGCTGCACCCTGATCCTATCTTGGAAGCAGGCTGTAAGTATTCAGAATGTAGCTGTGCCAGAAGGTTGGATTTGCAATGGATTATAAAACATGGAAAGGGAGAGCAGCAGCTCTGAGCTCAGCACTGACATTTGACTTTCAGCATAAGCATGCAAGCAGTCTCTTTATCTGCAGGTTGTTAAATGAGATGAGAGACATAGCTAAGGTCTAGTCCTGAAATGCAGAACCCCGCCCCTACTGCCCTCAGCCAACACCCTGTCCACCAGTATTGAGCTACCTTTTACAAATGAAAGACACTTTTGCAAGTTGTAGCAGCTGAGCAGAGCCCTCAGAAAGTGGCATTGGGAAGGTTTCAAATCCTTTAGGCATGTCCCTGGCATCTGTGAGCTGGAGACGCATCTGTTAGGCTCAGGATTTTATTAATTTCTTCTGTGACTTTGTTGCCGGCACAGAGTGCCCGAGGGAGGCAACAGCTGGGTTCGGTGCCCAGTGTGCGCGCTCCAATAAACACACCGGTGTGGAGAAGCATAAAAAGTTTATTTGAACGCTCAAATAGGTGCCAGGAGACTAGACATCTCAGATCAAGCACACCCAACGTAAGCAGTTTTCCTCCTTATATACCCAGGTTGTTTACTTGCAGGAAAATAGTGAACTGTAGCAAGATTCCCACGCTGGGACATGCTGCCAGCCCTATCCTCCTCCTCCCCTCTACAGAGACACATCTGAATTCTTCTTCTATACCACTGATAGTAACTAGGCAACCTCAAGGTCTGTCTTGCTGTTCCCAGCCACCAGCGGGCCAGAGAAAAGTTATGCCTGGGGGGGGGGGAAGGGGGGTGCTTTAAGGGTGCTTGGGCCTAGAGCGGGGGCGCTTCATCGATTCTCTTGATCTTCCACTCCTCCGAGTTACCTAGGATCATGCCCAGTGACCCCAATTTATTAATTTCTTCTGTGACTTGATAATCGGCTGTCCATAGCCAACCTCAAGCAATCAAAATTAATGAATCAGTCCCCCCCCAAATCATTCAACCAGGTTAAAAATAATGAATTATTAAAAAGTAAAACCTTCAGGATTCCTTTTTATTTGCCTCTGAGCTTTTGAGCTTTGGGATTCTTGTTTTCAAGGGTTTTTCACTGGGATGATGAGGGCGGAGGCGGTGCAACCCACTGGGGGCCCTAGGCAGCAATACTTTTAGAAGCGCCTTCCACAACATATGAATGGGGCCCTTTGAACTTCTCACGGCCCTAGGCAAGTGCTTAGTCTCCTTATGCCTAGCATTGGCTCTGGATGATGGTTAGAAACTTTGGCCTGATCTATACAACAAATAAACGTTGTAGAGGATGTGAATAATCCACACCCCAGAGATACTGACCTGATCCTTGGTGTAGACAGAGATAGGTTGATAGAAGAATTCTTCCGCAATCCTTCCATTGGCATAGCTACCTCCTCTCAGGGAAGTAGATTATCTACAAGGATGGGAGAAACCTTCCCATCAGCCCACATATCATCTATACTAAGGCTTTGTCTACACTTAAAATTTGAAAGTGCAGCCTCGGCAGTGCTTTAAACTGAAAGCGTGGCCACAGCATGAGTGCTAGGAGAAATCTCCCAGTGCTCTGTGTAAACCACCTCTGCAAAGGAAGTAGCTAACAGTGCTGAGAGCATATATCCCAGCGCCATAGCCTGGTTCGCACAGGTGCTTTACAGGGCTGTAACCAGTGTGTGTGTTTTTTCACATCCCTGAGCCAGAAAGTTACAGCGCTGTCAAGTGCCAGTGTAGACTTAGCCATAATGACTATAGTGGCATTGCTGGTGAACTGCCGTAGCATTCTAAGTGTACAGAATCCCATACTGTTTTAAATGAAAGTTGAGGTCAGGCCTATGCTTAAAATGTAGGGTGCTCAGTGGGATGTGACAAATCCACAGTCCTGAGTGATTATAGCTACACTGAGCACTACTCCTCTAGTGTAAATGCAGCTAAGTGGGTGGAGGAATTCTTCTGTGACCTAGCAACCATCACTTGGGAATAGAGATGTAATAGTGTACACAATTAATTGATTAGCCAAAGCTTATTGGTTAATGCTATAGACTACACGCATTTCCTTCCCCCACCTTCACAGTCAATTTTTTACCAGGCTGGCCAGCAGTCCGGCTCAGTCCCGGCTTGTGCTGGGTCTGGGACCTACCCCCACTGCGGCTCTGCATTTAAAATGTATTAGGAGGTGGGTGGGCAGGCAGCCCAGATCAGTTCCGGCTCATGCCAGGTCCGGGAGCTCAGACAGTCCCGTCCCCCTCGTCCCCCAGAGAGGGGCTGCTGCCACCCTATGCTGCTACCTCTGTATCAGAGGCAGCAGCACGAGGCGACAGGCCGTCGGTCTGCGAGGGGAGCTGGTTTTAAAACTGGCTCCCCTCATGGACCGGCTCCCACCTGGCACCCAACGCTGCTGCTTCTGATACAGAGACAGCAGGGTGGAATGGCAGGGGGCTCCTTGGCAATGGCACCAGAGCGCCCTGGCTGCTGGCCCCACCCCCGGGGACTATAGAATAGTCAAATAACCAATCAGAATTCATGAAGTTAATCGACTATTCAATTAACTGATATTTAACATCCCTACTTGGGAAGGTATGTTCCTACACAGGAGGAAAACCCCTTCTGTTGGTATAGGCTGTGTCTGCACTTTGGTGTTCTGGCACCATAGCTCTGGCAGTATCTCCCCCCTAAGAGTCGACTGTAATCACATAACTTCAGGGGCTGGTGCTTTCAGAAAATCACTAAATATGCTAAGAGTGGTGAGTTAATCACAAGAGTTGGCAATGCTGACGCTAGTCATGCCAGGAGACAGCCCAGAACATTGCCCAACTTCTTACAGAGCATCACATGTAGTATAGTAGGAGTCTGTTGAGAATAATATTTCCTACTTATATGGCACTTTGTAAGCATTAATGAGTCTCTACAGCACCACTGTGAGGTAGGTATGTAAGGGACAGTAGGCCTGTTTTATAGATGGGGGAAACACACAGACAGGAAAAACCATGGAGAGTGTCAGAGCTGGAGGGTAGAACTTCTATATTTCTGGTGTCACTGCTTTCCTCTCTCACATTACTTTCTAAAATCATAGACTCATAGAACTGGAAGGCAGGAACTCAAGAGGTCATCAAGTCCAGTCCCCTGCCCTCATGGCAGGACCAAGCACCATTTAGATCATCCCTGATAGATATCTATGTAACCCCCTTCTTAAATATTTCCAGTGATGGAGATTCCACAACCTCCCTAGACAATTTATTCCAGTGTTTCACTACCCTGACAGTTAGGAAGTTTTTCGTAATGTCCAACCTAAACCTCCCTTGCTGCAGTTTAAGCCCATTGCTTCTTGTCCTATCCTCAGAGGCCAAGGAGAACAACTTTTCTCCCTCCTCCTTGTAACACCCTTATAAGTACTTGAAAATTGCTATCATGTCCCCTCTGTCTTCTCTTTTCCAAACTAAACAATCCCAATTATTTCAGTCTTGTTTTCTAGATCTTTAATAATTTTTGTTGCTCTACTCTGGACCCTCTCCAATTTCTCCACATCTTTTTTGAAAAGGGGTGCCCGGAATTGGACACAATACTCCAGCTGAGGCCTAATCAGCGCAGAGTCGAGCAGAAGAATGACTTCTCGTGTCTTGCTCACAACACTCCTATTAATGCATCCCAGAATCATAGAACTGTAGGATTGGAGGGGATCTCAGTAGTGCAGGGGACTGGACTAGATGACCTGAGGCAAGAATCTAGATTGTTTTATCTAGACTATCCCTGACAGGTGTTTGTCCAATATGTTCTTAAATTTCTCCAATAACAGAGATTCCACAATTTCTCTAGTCCCTAGATAATTTGTTCCAGTGCTTAGCCACCCTGACAGGATTTTCCCCCTAATGTCTAACCTAAATGTCTCTTGCTGCAATTTAAGCCCACTGCTTCTTGTTCTGTGTTGAGTAGATAAGGAAAATAATTTAATACCCTCTGATTTTTAACAACCTTCCAATCTGGAAGTCTGTTATGTCTTCCCCCCCTCAATCTTCTCATCTCTAGACTAAAGAGAGGATACAGTGTCCTGGCATCAGAATTATTTCGAGGTAGCTGAGAAAATCTAATTTGAGCAAGACTGCAGATGAAGAATGGGTGCATGTTAGCAGCCCTTCTCCCCCCCCCCCACTTTCTACAACTCCCAGCGCCTTCCTTAGGGTTTGCAACATCTTGGTAGAGTACTGTGTTGTACAGCACAGTCATCAGCTAAAAAACTCACCATGAAAAATTACAATTAACTAATATCCGGACTCTTTAGTTTCTTCCCTTGACCCCAAACTTGTTCACTGAAAGCAGCTGAGTAACCTATGGGTCTGGCACTAGCTTGGATTCTCTCTCTTGGTTGCGCTTGTTTCTTGGCAGGGTTTCAAAGCCTAGATCCTTTGTGGTTATTAAAGTATTTCGGTTATCTTGTGAAATCAGTGAGTGCTGACAATGACTGAAGTGCTAGGAGAGCCTCCCTTATTCTTTCGCTCTCTGTCTCTCATGAATCTGTTCCCATGAAAATGATGATTTAGGTGAGCAGCGCGTCATAGTACTGCCCAAGGCACTTACTGGCTCACTTGAAGGGAAGATGAATGTGCAATTCTTATAATCCTGTGTGAACTCTTACTTCTACTCTCTCACAGGGCTCTGCAGGGACATATCTTAGCCATCTTATGCAGTTCCTGCAAAGGGCCACAGACAGACCCACAATTTTACAGCCACCTGCAGCTTCTGGGGTGCAAAGACACAGAGGCCAACAACACCTCTACTACTGTTAACTGCTCTTGGCAGCGGACTATCATGTGCTCTGCTATATTGTCTCCACTCAAAGACTTGTTTCAAAGTGAGAGCCAAATGTCCTCGGGGTCTCTCCCACCACCTCTCATGGGGATCACACCCTCTCCAGATTGGAACCCAATCTCACTATTCATGGAAGCCTGACTTCCACCCACAGCCCAACACGGCTCTCCGGGGCTGACTTTTCTCCTGGGATGAGAGGGGAATTCAGGCTCCAGGTTCATGCTGTTTGGCTTTCTCAGGCAGTTGTGTCAGCCCTGGAAGTCCCACCTGTCGCGAGAATCACAGGTCCGATGATGAATACCCAAGGGGGGAAGGACAGAACCAGGTGGACAGTTTTATCAAATAAAAATTATTTATTTATGACAGTGGTGAATTTATAGTATTTATTCTAAGATTTTTAATAGACCGTGTTAATAATGAATTTACAGTATTTATTATATTTATTCTATGGTTTCTAGTAAAACGTGTCAGAGATATAAGGATGGGAATGGCAAGGGAATAGTCTCTAATCTTAAAATATCCAGCTACAGTAATAAAATAACAGTGATAACTACAAACTCTTATGTACTACCCAAAAACAACTACAACACTTATACAACAGGAAAAATCAAATCATACATACCAACTTACACAGCACACGGAACATTACAAAGATATCGGTTGCGAAGGCCTTGGTTACGCCCGAGAGTCGGGGGAGGTGGCTGGTCGGTTGATCAGGCCGGCAGCGCTTTGAAGTATACGAGAAGGCACACGCACGGTGGTACGTGTGTTGCGAAGACCTCCTAGAGCGAACTGTGCCATGGGTATTTATCCCCAAATCTGCACATCGCTTTCCTGCGCTTGCATATTACCATATATGGCCCAATGGTCACCAAGTGGGGGGGTCTGTGTCCCAGGGGTTGGGCCAAAACTGCGCAGGTTTCATGAGACCAGGTAAGCCCCGCAGTTCTCACACCAAGGTGACGGGTGGGAGAGTCTGAGGCTATTTTCCCCTTTTCACACCTTCCCTTTTTCTAAAGGCAATGGTATGCAGGAAGGGTGCGGCCAGTTTCTCTCAAGGAGTACTGCAGCCCACTATAGCAAGAGCGGCCTGGCCAAACTTTTTTACTGGGGGAGCAGTTTCTTTTCTCTAACACCACCCTGTCCTAGGGGAATAAAATCTTGGCCTCTCTCACCATGTCTGTACTATCCTTGTGCCTGTAAGATTTCACGCCATTGCCACCGACAGTTTGGTTCCAAAGGGACCAGCAATCATAGGAGGGCCTCAATTTAGATTCAGGCGCCAGCAGCCCCTGTGGTGTGTAGACCTGCTTTGAGCATGGTTAAACACCACAGTGCTTAAAATGACAGTGGCTGCCTGGAGCACTGTCTACATTAGTGCTCTGGTGAGCAAATCCTTAGGAGTAGTGCTGTGAAATCTTTGCCAAAAAGAAACAGCATATCTATATCAGGCTCCTCTATAGCCATACTGAATGTAAGATGACAAAGCATGCCTAGGGCAAAAGAGAGCCGTTAGACAGCTTGGGCCAAATTCTGCCTTCAGTAGCATAAAATGGTAGACGTGTAGCACTGGAAGAGACCTCAATAGGCCATCTATTCTAGCCCATTCCTCTGCACTCGATGCAGAATTAAGTAATAGCACTAGATTCAGGGGAGCTGGAGCATATGACAGACAATAGACCAGTATTTGCTACTGTTGTTTGCAGCCATTTTAAAGACATGTTGGTCCTGGGTGATGAGAGAAGCAAGATGGGTGAGGTAATATATTTTATTGGACTAATCTGGTGCTTCTTCCACTAGACCTGAAGAAGAGCTCCGTGGAGCTCAAAAATTTGTCTCTTCACCAGGAGAAGCTGGTCCAGTAAAAGACATTACATCACCCATCTCATCTTTATATTTACAGTTATACTAGACCCACCTCTGCTCTCATTTCTTCTTGATTTGCAAGGATGCTCTTGTAATCCACGCACCTACTGGGTGTAGTTCACTGTCCCATGCAGTGGCACTTAAACTACTTACAGAGAGAAAGGCTCTATACTACAGCCTTAGCTGAGAGGCAGCTGGCTTTTAGCTGAAGCTGTAGAGGCTCATGCACTAAGCTCCAGAGATCGGCATTACAGTCTTCCAATGACATCACTTAGGCTACGTCTACACTGGCACGTTCTCACGCAAAAACTCTTTTGCGGAAGAGTTCTTCTGCAAAAACTCTTCCAGAAGAAAGTGTCTACACTGGCATGTGCTTTTGCGCAAGAGCATCCATGCCAGTGTAGACACTCTCTTGCGCAAGAAAGCTCTGATGGCCATTTTAACCATCGGGCTTTCTTGCGCAAGAAATTCATGTTGCCTGTCTACACTGGCCTCTTCTGGAAGAGCTCTTGCGCAAGAGGGCTTATTCCTGAGCAGGAGCATCAGAGTTCTCGCGCAAGAAGCCCTGATTTTATACATTAGAACGTCAGTTTACTTGCGCAAGAACACGCGACCCGTGTAGACAGGCAGCAAGTTTTTGCACAAGAGCGGCTGCTTTTGCGCGAGATCGCGCCAGTGTAGACATAGCCTTAGGGTATGTCTAGACTGCATCCCTCTGTTGGCAGAGGGATGCAGATTAGGCAGGTCGATATTGCAAATGAAATAGGGGTTTAAATATCCTGTGCTTAATTTGCATAAAAATGGCCACCGTTTTTGCCGACTCAGCACTTTGTTGGCAAAAAGCAGCAGTCTAGAGGGGGATCCGTCAAGAAAGAAAGCCTTTTTCGACAGATCCAGTAAACCTCCTTGCAGGAGGCATAAGGGATCTGTCGAAAAAGGCTTTCTTTCTCGACAGATCCCCCTCTAGACTGCTGCTTTTTGCTGACAAAGTGCTGAGTTGGCAAACACGGTGGCCATTTTTATGCAAATTAAGTGCAGGATATTTAAATCCCCGCTTCATTTGCAATGTTGACCTGCCTAATCTGCATCCCTCTGCCGACAGAGGGATGCAGTCTAGACATACCCTTAGTGAAAGCAAGAGCAAAATCAGAGCCACTGAATTCAGACCATATAGGAACCAATGGGCTATTAATAGGTTATAGCACAGAGTTCAAATAGTGTACATCTAAGCAGAAGGTATGTACGGGGAATTGAACAGAGCTGGGTTCCACACATCCCAGGCTGGATGCAGCAGTTTTCAAAGAAATGGGAAAGTTTGGGGTCTAGCTCTATTGGCCCATCAGAGCCCTGTTTATCCTCAATTCACTGCAGATCTTGGGAGGTCCCTCCATCAAAAGGATGTTTTCTCACACTTTCCTTTGCTGGCATTGAATCTGATTCCTTTGGCAGCCACAGGGTTTCTTACAGGGTAGCTCATGCTGCTGACACAGTGGGAGGAGCATAGCAGAAAAACCTTCCTCCAATCTCCCAGCAGTGAGAAGTAGAGAGTTGGCACAGACACAGGGCAGCTAGCTCTTGAGACCTCAGGGTTACCCTCTGTGCTACAAACCTGGAGCTGGTTTCACAAAACCCTGGCCAGCTTCCTAAGAAAACAAGAAAGGGAGATTTACACTAACCCATGGGAAGCCATTTGTTTTCATTGTATTTTAATTGATTGTTTGCCCCGCCCAGGATTATCTCATGGGAAAGAAAACCCTGGCTCAGTGACTTCTGCTGAAACTTGTTTCTGAGCCAAATTTCCTACACCTGATGCACCTCTCTATGGGAGGAAACACATGCTTCTCAGAGCACCACACTGCCCTGGGGCAATGGTGAGGGGAAAGAGTAGAGGGACTGTATCTCACCCTGCCCTTTCTGAACAAGTTAGGCCCGTTTGAACAGTGAGCAGAGCAGCCCTCTGAAGAGAAAGGGCATCATGTCACCCTGGGAACTGACATCACATGACATGGTGGCAGAAGGAACCTGTCTAAGGGAGAGGTTGAATCATCCCCTTTCTTGTGCAATTGGTCTTCACTAGTACAGTACTGCATTTATATGATGGGAACTCTTCTCCAGCACAGAGCCCAGGGCTGGCCTCTAGTGCACATGAGTCAGCAGGCTTCAGAAGGCCCAGGTACAGAATGGGGTAGCTCTTGCTGTGGGATCATAGCCATGCTATAGTCTGTATCTTAAGTAAAATATTCCTAACAGCATTCTAGAATAGTTTGTCTGACAGGGGATTTCATTCTTGTAACTAAGTTACAAAACTATACTGGTCACTCTATAATACGTGCCCGATAGAGGGGCCAGGGAATAGCTACTGACTTGTCAGGGAAACCACTCTGAACCCTCTTGGAAATAATTGCATTGAAGCAAGGTTGTACTGAGTTTGGACCCCAGCTGTCTCAGCTGCTTTACCAATTCAGTTGTGTTACTGGACATGTCACAATGTTGCAGTTCCCTGCTAACAGTGCCAGCGCCAGACCCTGGGAGCCCTAAGCAGGAATATTTTTGCCTTCCCCCTGACGTGTACTAAATAATTAACAGGAGGTCCCATGCAACTGCTTAGTTTGCTTATGCCTCCACCATCTCTGCCAGATAAGGTTAAATTAAACACAATGGTCTTACATAGGATTAGGTGCTGTTTACACCAGCAGAGTGTACAGCTCTGTTGGAGGGGTCCTCAAGGCCTTGCCACACCAGGCTGTAGGAGGTGGCTGCACTGAGCCAGACAATGCTTGGTATTTTGGGTAGTTATTTCCAGCCAGGACTCAGAGGCAGCTCACAGAGGCCCTGCCAGCTGGGAGCTAATTAGGCACAGCTAAGCCTATTATGGGTGTGTTAGTCTGAAAGGAGAGACACAAAAGAGCCATCTCTACACTAGGCAAATTTTCCCACCATTGAGAAAGCAGAGTTCACTTCCACCAGAGCTCACTCTAGCATACATGAGCTAGTGGCTGCTGCCAGTGACTTAAGCACCTGATCTGAGCCAGGTTAGAGGATTCAATACTTAAAACCACATGCAGCTGGCAACCTGGAGTGCTCCCAGCATTGCCACCAGAGTTGATGAGGTGGTAGCACTGGAGGGAAAAATCTTGATCGATATGCGGACTGGTGGCACACCCACTCTGGGGGGAACAAGAACTACACGATATGGCTTGTACCCTTTTTCTTTTGCATTTACAGTCTATAAAAACAGGTTATGCAGGAGGTCGCCCTAGGATCATGCTGATCCCTTCTGGCCTTAAGCTGCAAGAGAATTGCATGGAAAGAATGCAGCTGGAAGACTATGTCCAGCTAGCATCAACCTAGGGTCAGCTGCATAAAACCCACCCTGGAGAGGTGATTTGTATTCAAATCTGAGCCAACAGTAACCTCTCTCATCGTTCTACCTGGCATCCAAGTGTGTTACAATCCCAGCCAAGGTTTTAGAATGAGCCGGGGACAGAGCAACTCTGGTGGAGCTGCACTGCAGGAGCTTTCACAGTGCCAGAGGCAAAGGGCAGCTGCTGCTGCTGCAGCTGAGTCTACCACTATGGAGCGTAGACAGAGTGGGTGTGAGTAAGGCTTCAAGACAGAGGGAAGGAGCCTGCTCCCTGTAGTGAAGGGCTAGATGGCACTGGGCTCGTGCAAAGCATGGATACAACACAGCATGCAATGTAAATAGCCTTCCCTGTGATAGTGCAGGATTGTTCCATTGTTGACTTTTCCTTGAGTTTTAACCCACTTACTGTGCACATGACAGCTGAAGCACTTTGGAATGAATCACTCCATGAGTTCATTCACTCTTCACTGCTACTTCCAGTCACAGGTCCCTCCAGGATCTCTTGTGTGTCTTATCATGATGAAGACAGGGCAGTCTTGTGGGGAGCAGCAAAGCCAAATGTTGACCTCCATGGAACCCATAGGCTGCTGCACTGAGCACTGTGCAATGAGCCTGAGCCTAACCCTAATCCATTCCAACTCAAGCAGGTCCAACAATTGGCAGATTTCTGAGAGTGAATGAGCCAGCCTCTGGTGCTTGGAGGAAAGACCCTCAGATGATCTTCCAGCAGGAACCTTCTTCCTCCCTCACAGATCCAGCTTTTCAGCAACCTCCAGCCTTCAGTTTGCTTCTTTCCTGCTTACTCCCCAACCTGTCTGCTGGAATCTGCCCTCCCCACCCCCATCCACAAAGGAGTTGTGAGGCTCTGAGATTTTGATTAGAATCAGTACAGTACAGATGTAAGCTCCTTGGGACAGGGACTACATCTGCTGATGGGCCTTGAACAGCAGACCAATCAGACAGCACTTAATTACTGAACTACCAGGAACGAGGCTAGCCTGATGGCAGAGCAATACACTGTCATCCCGAGGTTCTAAGCACGAGGGCCCAGAGGAGCATCTCGCTCTGTACTGAGAGAGTGCTGCAAAGGCAGCATTCTGAAGGAGCCGCTGCTGTGTCCTTGTTGATGAGACTAGCTTGCTGTGTGTCATTGCCAGCCCTTCTTGCACAGAGGAGCTGTCGCGAGGACTGGCCTTTGGGGGTGAAGAGAAGAAACTCAGGTGACTCACAACTTTTGGGAGCTTCCCCAACAAAAGCTGATCTACTGGGAGTTGAGTTGCGGTTAAGGAAGCAAACTGGAGTGGGACTGAGGAAGGGATAATTAGCAATGCTAACAAAAATTGGACTGGGGGAACCAAGGGCAAAGTGCAACAGGGTGCTCCACTTACTGCTAGCCTGGCACCCCCGTGCGAGCCACTCTGGGAATTAGCTCAATCAGGTCAACATCCATTCCCCTGGTTTCATACAGTCCTCTGCACCTTTCTCTGGGTTAGCAGCCCCTCTCTCACTCCAGGAGCTGCTGCAGCCTCTTCATGACTCAGTCCTCTGGTCAGGTATTTTCTCCTTCTGGGGTATATCTAAGTTTTGCCTTCAGCTGTCCTAGGCAGTCTTCCCATTCATTGCCTCAGATGCCACTCCTCCAGTGGCTGATGGAGGAACCCAGACCTGCCCTCTATTCCAGGCTCCAGTCCAGTGATCCATAGCCTAGAAGTTCTGAGCTTCATCTTCCCAGCACTCTCTGTTCCTTTCCTGGGCTGTTTCCTCCCCTTTTCCCTGGGAATACCAGTTCCAACCCCACCCCCTCCTTCACCCCAGCACGTGACTATCTTTTACCAGTTGTAACTTTTCTGTTGCCAGCTTCCTGACTTTATAGGCCCCACTTAATCCTGTCCAGCTGAATCTATCTGCAGTCAATTCCCTGTTCCCTGGCTCTTCCACCAGGTGCAGCCACTGGAGATAATATGTCTACCTAGCCATCGTAACCCCTTCCAGTCCTGTGTGGAGTGGACACCCCGTCACAAGGGGACATAGCTCCGTTCTGCAAGCATCTGTCCAGTAGAACAATTTCATTTCCCGCAGAAAGCCTCAGGCTTCTTGCCACCAGTGAAATTATGAACACAGACTTCATTCACTCTCAGATAAGACCATTTTATTTCAACAAACATTAGACACGGTAAACAGTGGATGAAAGCAGCTCTAAATGCAGCTTCCTTCCTGGGACAAAGCAATCCCATTGTCCGTACAGAGCTACTTATGGGCAGCGCTTGCTCTCCCCGCAGCACTCACTCTGCACTGGGGTACCAGCGTAGTCCAGCACTCCAAATGAGCTCCTGCAGGTACCTTCAACCTTGGATTGCCTCTTCGGGCTCAGGGTGCATTCTCCTTATTGACCTGGTTTCAGAGTGTGTTCTTACATTATAGAAATGCACAAAGTCCCAGCCTGCAAACTGAACTAGTTACACAGACTGGCTGTCCTACACAGCGAGGAAAGACATGGCGTGATATATTTATGACTGAAAGTGATTTTGACTGACAGTGCCCTGCCCATCATGGTATAATGACAAAATAACCCAGGACACCTCTTCACTTCTAATTACTGATCCCTGTTCTCCACAGGTTAGCCCTGCATGACTGGATCCAGCTGAACTCAGTGACATTTCAGAAGGGCCACACCCAGTTTCACAAAAAGAAACAATTGCAGTCGTGGTCAGCTTTAATATAGGCTGCAGCCAGTGGCGACTACCAGTCTCCATATGCAATGCTCCAGCTTAATTCAAGTGATCTGGCTGCATGCATGCTTGGGCCTCTACTCTCAGAGGACTGTACCTCTGTGTTAAAGATGATGGTGACTGTCATCTGAGTGGCATTTGGACTATAGTCTATGGGTCACATTTTAGCCACCTGTGTGAAATGCTGTGGTTTTTACAGTCAGCCTAGGCAAGAAGTGTATGTGGGAGTAAGCAATCCCTGGCCTGCCATTATTCCAGAGAGAGTGACCAAAGGGACGTTTGAGTGCCAGGTGCAGAGTACCTTCTGACTCTCCAAAGCGTTGCATGACAGGCCTATGGTGTTCTCTAGCCTGTAAACTAGACTGAAATGTCTCTGGGGTAATAATTTTTTTAGAAATGGAGCTAAATGGAGTAACAAGAAGGATTAGTAACAGCACTGGGAAACTCTGCTCTCCGGGCCATAGGGAAAAGACTCACAGACAAAGGGGGGTCCTTTGCTGGGAGGTCATGGAGCAGACCTTTTAAGAGTTCCCTTTGCTTCTCACCTCAGTGGCTCAAGCTCTAACTCCTGAGAACAGAAAGGAGGAGCCTGGGAACCCTCAATTCTTACTCTGAAACCTCAAGATTTGAGCAGTATAAGGGGTTCTCTCCTGTTCTGCCAGACAGCATCTAAATAGATGGTTTTCCTGTCTCCCCCGCCGCACTATTTTTTCCTGAATTTTGAAATTGAAGGACAAAACCATTTTAAAAAGGGAGCTCACTGAAGTTTTCATTCTAAGCGAAATCCTACAGGTATGATAATGGAATAACTTTTCCCCCTTCCCTTTCTCTTGCCCCTCTTTTATTCTTTCCCTTTCCTTTTCCTTCCTCTACTTCCCTTATATATCCTTCTGCCTTTCCTTCCTTCTTTCCTCTCCTTCCCTTATATCCTTCTGCCTTTCCTTCCTTCTTTCCTCTCCTTCCTTTATATCCTTCTGCCTTTCCTTCCTTCTTTCCTCTCTTTCCCTTATATCCTTCCTCCTTTCCTCTCCTTCCCCTATATCCTTCCTTCTCAGCTTCACTTCACATCTCACTCTTCCTTCCATTACATGCTTTTCCTTCTCTCCCTCAACACCACTGCACTCCCGTTTCATTATAAACCCCTCATCAGGCACTGTCTTTGTGCCAGCTGTCCAGAGGTGCTGAGGCCCAGCAGTCCCACTCCTCGGCATCTCTGAACATCAGGCATTTCCAGATGGGCACCCAAAAGGAGTGATCACTTTTGAGCATGTGGCTGTAGCATGGTAACCCATTGTACTGTAGAGCCCTCTTTAGGAAATGTTTTGCTTCCAGGATGACTGCAGCTTGCAATGTGCTTTCCCTCAGATAGCCACTGGTCTCTGCAGGATATGCCTCATAGGAAAGCCCTTTCCCAAGGATATTATCAGCACATGGCACGCTATCTTTACAAATGTAAGAGCATGGCTCTATCACATCTTGATGACACAGTCCCCATTAGTGATCAGAACGTGAGGGGAAGCCTCTAAGTCCTGCTTTTTCAACGGAGCAGCCCCTATCAAGCCACTTGTTGTCTCTCCCGTAAAGACCCCTTCCCTCTTCTCGACCAAGACTTTAGAATGGCCAGAATAGAGCCAGCTCTCCAGAATCCATCTTAAGGTCTAAGAGTTAGATTATGCTGGGACAGGATTTTGGAAGTTTTAGTTGGGTTTCACAAATGAAACTGGTCATACCGGGCATAGCTGACATAGCGAACATGCTAGTTCTTTAGGCCCAAGTCTGAGTGTATTAAAGGCTCCCATCAATCTGGGACATCACAGACATGTCCACCAGATGCTTAAAGCTAAAGGGACCATTTGATAACCCGATGCAATGGAAGTCCATTTCATGTCTCCCAACCTGTGACCATAACCCAGCAATGGCCAAGTCTCTGATGCTCAACAGCTCACAGCACCCTCCTTGCTGGAGCCATTGGTGCAGTCACGTGGCTCTCCACAGTCAACACTGGCATAAGGTGTTTTTCCAAGCCAGCTTCAGACAAAGCAAAAGAATTTCTTCCAACGACACTTGGAGAGGGTTTTGATCCCTTTGGCTGTCATCTTCTTTTCCTGCCGGGCTTTGTGCTCCACCGCACTGACAATGGCTGTGTCAAAAACTTCTTTCAGGTTCTTTTGAGTCAGAGCTGAGCACTCCAGGTAGGTCTGAGCCCGGATTTTCTCTGCCAGGCCTTCAGCTTGAAGCTTGGGCACAGGCCTCCCATGGTAACGGTCCAGGTTGATGAGTACATTGACATCATCCCGCAGGTCAGCTTGCGTCCCCACCAGGAGCACTGGTGCTTGGGGGTTGTGAGTCCGTATCTCAGGGATCCATTTCTCAGTAATGTTTTGGAAGGAGCTGGGGTTCACCACACTGAAGCAGACAAGGAAGACATCAGTGTCATGGTAACAGAGTGACCTGAGGGAATCAAAATCCTCCTGCAGGGGGAAAAAAAAAGAGAAGATCATTGGACTGCACTCCAGCAGAGTGATAGTGGATTGACTCTTTCACACAATGAATATGTTACCAGCATCTCAAAGACAGGATGCCAAGTCCCTTTCATGCTCCTTCCATATCATTCTGAAGGGCTGAGTTACAGGGAGAAGAATCCTTGAAACATTCTGTTTCATTAGTGTCATTAATTCATACATTAGTGCAGAGCTAGTCAACATGCGGCCCGGGGCCCATTTGTTTGTGGCCTGTGGTGCAGTTTGGGTTTATGTGGGGCTCAACATGTGGCCCGCAGGTGGGATCCTTTGAACATGACCTCCACTGGGAAAATGCTCCACAACAGTGAGCCAATATAATGGTCTTCTGTTGATATGCATTTTAGTAGTTAAATTCCTGGACTGTCATTGCTCATTAAAAGTGCTGTCATATGGGTGGAAATCGGGTAAATGTTGCATTTTATTAATATCAGCAGAATTGACTTAAATGGGGCCTGTGTGTTGTGTAGTCTTGCTTTAATCTTTGTATTCATGCCCATCAGTGTGAAAGAAGCTATTTGCATATATTTGCATGTACTGTATATGCAACCACACTTAAGTTGCGGCCCTTGGCATGTGCTGTGAGTATCATTGTGGCCCCCGGGGCTTCCAAAGTTGAGTAGCCCTGCTTAGTGTATGTGTCTTTCCCAGCTGTACACTGCCCACCTCACAAACCCTGCCAATAGCATCTGTCCCACTGACTAGTCAGAACCAAAACGGCTGGTTCTCCTTTGACTGGTCTCACCTGTCCTGCTGTGTCCCAGAGCTGGATCCGAACAGGAGCTCCATCCACCAGAACCTGCACTGCAACACAGAGAGAGAGAGGATGAGTACAGACTTGCTGCCTCACAGGCAGACAGATGCACACATGTTCTTCTCTCCAACTCTGTTTTGTGTCTTTGGGGAGCTCTTTGAATTAATGCCCTG
The DNA here is from genome assembly GCA_019425775.1 of Rafetus swinhoei. Classification (NCBI taxonomy): domain Eukaryota; kingdom Metazoa; phylum Chordata; order Testudines; family Trionychidae; genus Rafetus; species Rafetus swinhoei. The sequence goes on along the minus strand of CM033446.1, from coordinate 72,829,826 downwards.
ATTCAGTGTTCAAGTGACTCTCTGTTTTATTGCACGTGTCCACCCTTTCTGGCTCTCTACCCAGTCATTACCAAAACACAGCAAGTCCAGTCCTAGCAACCACAGGGACCTTTGGGAAACCTGCACCGGCTTTCCTGGGAAGAGTCTCTTTGGTTATTTCAAAAGGAAAAACTATGCAGCACTTTAAAGACTAACAAGATGGTTTAATAGGTGATGAGCTTTCGTGGGCCAGACCCACTTCCTCAGTCTGGCCCAGAATATGATCTGAGTCCTTCCACGACATTACTACACAAAGACCTTTGGTAGGTCTGGTCTTTTAGTCAAACAATGCCCTAGCAATAATCTGACAATCTTCTCCCAAATCCTCAAAAGATCAGTTAGGGATATATAGAATCTGAAACTTCAGGGACTGAATCTGAATTTTTTTCACTCTGTGGCCAGCTGGGGTATGGCTATACTGGAATTAGACACCCATGGATGGATGGTGCCAGCTGGCTTGGGGCCTGGGCTGTGGTCCTGTTTAATTGTGGTGTAGACTTTCTCGGTCAGGCTTCAGTCCAAGCTCTCAGACCGTCCTGCACCACCAAACCCTAGAATCTGGGCTCCAGCCTGAACCCAAACATTTACACTACAATTAAACAGCTCCAAAGCCTGAGTCCTGCAAGCCCAAGTTGGCTAGTGTAGACAGACCCTCAGATTACCCTTCCTGGGCTGGCCATGTCCCCACCTCCTCAACCAGTTACAAAAACTTTCTCAGAGATGTTCTCTTAGTACTGCCCCAGCTGTGGAACATAAAACCCTTAACATGGTGATATCAACCCCCAGCTATCTCAGAGTCAGGCCCTGTTCCCAGGTATGGAAATTCAAAGTGAAGTTGTTAGACCTCTGAGTATTTCAGATTCCAGGGGGAATGGCTGGAGGAAAAGGTAGGACTGGGAATTACATTACATTCTTGACAGAATGTGAAAATAGCACTGATCTGCTGAAGGAAGGGAGACATCCTGTACTAAGGTGACAATGGTGAGCACTTGACACCAACTAGTATATTTCTGATGTGTCATTCCCTCTGGTGGGGATACTCTGGAGGGGACTTTGTTATTTTAAAGAAGCAAACTGAATCTTGTCTTATTAGTTATTAGCTGTTGAGTGAAGTGGCAGAAACAACTGACCTCGGTGTCAGTGGGGTCATAAAAACCCTTGGGGAGAAGAATGATTCTGCTTACTGACACAAAACTGTGAAAGAGAGCCAGTGAGAATGAATGGAAATTAAAACACCCACACACAAAGAAAGAGGGAGGAAGGGAGGCACACAGAATGCACTGCCTCTCCTGCCAGCATATGTGAAAGCCATTGCTTCCTTGTGACTGGAAAACAGTTAAGTTGGGTGGTTACCACATCTAAGCCCCAGGGGAGGAAGGGTGATCTGTTTCAGATCAAAAGGACTACTGGGAATTTGAGCCCTGGTTTCTGCTTCAAATGTAGATCAACCTAGCTACGCTGCTCAGGGGGTGAATAACTTCCAAGTATCATAGTTACACCAACCTAATCCCTGGGGTAGACACAGCTGGGTTGATTGAAGAATTCTTTCATTAACCTATTTACCACAATTTAGGGAAGTGAATTTACCAGGGGTTTTCAAAGTTGAGTCACAGGCCCGCCCGGGTAAGCCGCTGGTGGGCTGCAAGATGCTTTCTTTATCTAAGCATCCATAGGCACAGAGCCTCTCAGCTCTCATTGGCTGTGGTTTGCTATTCAGAAGATGCTGATACAGAAAAATAATAATACATATAATCATTCTGAATGAAGGTAATCCCTCCTGCCCCTCTTCTCAACGTGGAGCATAGAGACCAGAATGAGACAGACAATTACCCCTACATGGTATTTTCTCAGAAACTAAAGGAACGATGGCGCCTCAGACCATTTTCTAAGGCTATGACTACATTTGCACTTGACTGACAAAACTTTTGTTGTTCAGGGGTGCTTAGCTGCTCCTCCACCCCAGTGAATGATAAAGTTTTGCCCCCACACATGCAAATGTGAATGTTGCTTTTTGCTTTGTCAGCAGGAGAGCTCTCCTGCTGCAACGAAGTGAAAGCCCGTCCTAAAGGGTGGAAGTATTTTGTAGGCTAAAGTGCCAACAAAGAGCATTCACACACAGACTTTTTTTTGTGACAGGGCTGTGTCAACACAGCCTTGTCATTAAAAGCTACATAGAGTAGAGATGTACCTAAATTTCCCCTGAACCCTGGAACGGCAGAATCTTTCTTCTCGGTTTTTTCCTTTCCAGTAGCTCTCTGGGGAAAGCTAGGGCTCAGTGCAGACCAGCAGTTCTCCCATACCTCTTCACAATGGTTACTGAACTAGAGGGGCATCCAAACAGACAAACAAAAAAAACCAACAAAAAAAACAACAGGCCTGAGCCTGTCTCTCAGACTTCAAGATATGGGAAACCCAGATCTGCATCCCACTTGAGCCCATCTTACGTTTTGAGCTGACCTGCAAAGGAATCATAATTGGTCTAGTGCCCTTTTGTGTTTCTGTATAATGAATAAAGGAGACCTGAAATGTTTTTTAAAGGTTTTGTTTCAGCTTGTTTCGTCCATTAGAAGTTAGAATCTTCCAGTCTAGACAGGACTCAGTGGTGACTGGAGAACTAGTGAAATGCTGGCATCTAGGAGAGACATAGTTTGAAGCTCAGCCATTGAGAGGGGAATGGATTTTTAGTCAGACTCCTTAAAATCTTTATGTTTTGTTAATAATTATTCACTGCCAATGCCAATGAGTATTTTGGAGAGAGACGTCAACATCCCCTCCCTGCACTTAAGGGGGAGAATTTACAGTATACATTTTCGACATTTCTAAAGATAAAAACAAGCAGAATTGTTCTTTAAAAAAAAACTTTTCAAGCCTTATTTAGCCATTATAAAGTAGCAAAAACAAAACAACCCCCCCCAAAAACCAACCAAACAAAAAAAACCTCCCCCACAACACAAGCCCAATTTTTAATAAAGAAATCATTATAGGTTACCATTAAACATGTCAGAGTCATGTCTCCACTAAGGCTTTCATCACTGATGAAAAAGCAAGTAACACAGAGAGGGGGGGTGACATTTTCCGCATTGTCTAAGCATAGGTGCAGGAAGTTGGGGTACGGTACGGTGGCACCTCTAAGTTTTGGGCACTCCAGCCACATGCCCCTGCTGCCCAGGTTCCCAGCTACCAGCCTCATGCCACTGCCTTCAGGGTTCTGGCCACCAACCCCGCTGTTCCCCTGCTGGCGTCCCCACTTCCAGCCCCAGGTCTTGCTTGGCTGCTGTTCCCACGCCATGGGTGTTGGCCACCAGCTCTGGGTCCCACTCAGCTGCTGGCCCTGCTGTCAAGCCCAACATGCAGGGTCCCACCCCACCACTAGACCCAGAGTCCTAGCTGCCGGTTCCACATGTGAGGTGCCTGCTGCCAGCCCCAGCTCTAACGGGCAGTGAGGGGCATGGACAGAGGTAAGTTTGTGTGTAGGAGGGACAGCTGCAGCCTCACTCCAAAAATTGTTCCCACACCACTGTGCCTAAGGGTACATCTAAGTAACAGAGCCAGTACTAGCATAGCTAAATAGCACAAACAGGGCTACACAGAGGGTTTTACACTGGTGTAGCACACCACCTCTCACAAACAATGGAGGCATTCTTCTGTTGACATACCTGCATCTGCAGCAGGGATCAGAAGTTTTTTCGGAAGATCTCTTCCGGAAAAGCTTCTTCCGAAAGAAGCCTGCAGTCTAGACATAGCGGCTGTGTCTACATTGGCACCCTTTTTTGAAAAAGGGATGCTAATGAGACCAGTCGCAATTGCAAATCCACGGGGGATTTAAATATCCCCCGCGGTATTTGCATTTACATGTCTGCCGCTTTTTTCCGGCTCGGGGCTTTGCCGGAAAAAAGCGCCAGTCTAGACGGGGATCTTGTGGAAAATAAACCCTTTTCAATAAAATAAACTTGCAAGTAGGCATAAGAGATCTTGCGGAAAAGGGTTTATTTTCCGCAAGATCCCCGTCTAGACTGGCGCTTTTTCGGCAAAGCCCCGAGCCGAAAAAGCGGCAGTTATGTAAATGAAATACCGGGGATATTTAAATCTCGATTTGCTCATTAGCATCCCTTTTTCGAAAAAGGGTGCCAATGTAGACACAGCCAGCCTGTATTACTGGCTGAAGGAAGTTTCCTTCCTTTTCTAATAAGTCTTGAGTAACATTTGCAAAAGTACCCAAATCCCATATTCAAAGGGACTATGGCAATAAGGAACTAACTCCCACTGCCTCTCAATAAGGCTTAGGCTCCTGAGTAACTAGTTGCTTTTGAAATTGGGGCTCCTAAGTCACTTTGGCCTGGTCTGCATTGAAAGGTAGGCCAATATTGTTACATCCGTCCGTCCGTCCGTCCGTGTGTGTGTGTAAAATCCACACCCTGATCAATGTAGCTATGTCACATGTCCACACTGCCAAAGAGCATTGAAAAAGCAATCTGCTTTTTTGAAAGCATGTCCAGACTGAACAGATGCTATCTCGCATTCAAGCTGTGATTACTATGGATGGAGTGGCCATCAGGGCACCTGTGCTTTTTCCTCTTCTTGCGAAAGAATTCCCTCTTCCCCATCCACACATGCCTTTTTCCAAAAGAGCTCTTTCAGAAAAAGTCTTCTTCCTCATAGACAGAGGTTTACCAATGTTGGGAAAACCCCTCTGTTCTTCTGATTTTTTTTTCCGAAAGAATGCGATTGCAGTGGAGATGTAATTCAAGTTTTTTCAGAAAAACTCGGTAGTATAGACCAGTGTTTCTCAATCTTTTTGTTATAAAGTACCCCTTTTAAAAAATATATAAGTACCTCCAGTACCTACAGTTTTCAGATACACAATTTTTTTTCTACCATTGCAACACATTTGTGCAATGAAAGCATGTCCAGACTGAACAGATGCTATCTCGCATTTAAGCTGTGATTACTATGGATGGAGTGGCCATCAGGGCACCTGTGCTTTTTCCTCTTTCCTCTTCTTGCGAAAGAACTCCCTTTTCCCCATCCACACATGCCTTTTTCCAAAAGAGCTCCAGGCGGGCAATTAAATTTTGGGGTGTAAAAAGTACAAAAATAATAAAGCACTATAAAACTTAAAACAAAAATTCAGTTTTCTCCAAATTTCAGTTGTGTTGACGTACCCCCCAGACTTCTCGAGTACCCCTAAGGGTACTTGTACCACTTGTTGAGAAACACTGGTATAGACATACCCACAGAGAGGCTGGGAAAGTAGCTGGAGAGCTGAATGTGTGAAGCTACAGCAATAGCAAAGGGACAGCTCAAAGTCCAAGAGAAGGCAAGAGTTAAGTGGGGTATTAACATATCACCAGAGTGTTATTTACCCTCCTGCTCCTCCAGGAGTCAGGAGGAGATCAGCAGAGCTATCTCCAGACAGCAAACACCCATATCTTTTAATATGCAAAGCAAACTTTTAGCAGACAGTGTTTACTTAGTGATAGAAATGTAGCCGTGTTAGTCTGGTGTAGCTGAAACAAAATACAGGACTATGTAGCACTTTAAAGACTAACAAGATGGTTTATTAGATGATGAGCTTTCGGGTCTGGCCCACGAAAGCTCATCATCTAATAAACCATCTTGTTAGTCTTTAAAGTGCTACATAGTCCTGTATTTTGTTTCAGCTACACCAGACTAACACGGCTACATTTCTATCACTATTCGACATGCAAGGCACTACATTTAGCCGTTTGGAATGGAAATCCATCAACCATAGGATCTGAGGAAGTGGGTCTGGCCCACGAAAGCTCATGATCTAATAAACCATCTTGTTAGTCTTTAAAGTGCTACATAGTCCTGTATTTTGTTTCAGTGTTTACTTATATACTCTTCAATTATGTTAATTATGCTATTTTTTCATTGGGGGATAAAGACCTAGTTCCAGTCTCCTTGTCCTTTTCCCAGAACCAGGCCAGAGAAATCAGAGCAGCCACACAGCTGTCTTTTGCCCTGTATCTCTGCCCTAACCAGCTACACAACCAGAACAATAAAATTCCAAAGCTTTACTCACAGATGTTTTTCTCTCCCTGTATCTATCACCATAAGGAACACAACCCGCCATCGATTCCTAAGCATTTTCCACAGTGCTGTCTTTTCCCCAGTATTTTAATTTTAAATAGATAACTAGTTCAATAAAACTTAGGAACAGGTCAGGCCACCTCTCTCCCTGCATCCCAGTCCTAACCAGTGACACAAGCACAGCAAGAACATAAGTGAAGGTATGAGTGGTGCATGAACATGGGTGGGGGGAGGGGAGGAAGACACACACAGAGCTCATGAAGGAGTATTTCAACTCATTTCAATATTGGTCTAGTTTTACAACAGGCTACATAAAAAGCACAGTGAAGGCAGTGCAAACTAAAATTTCACACAATGACTCATTTATACATCTCTTAATATTATACAGTGAGATGTGAGTACAATATTTATATTCCAAATGATTTATTTTATAAGGATATGGTAAAAATGAATTTTTCAGCAATTTTTCAGAAATAGTGTGCTGTGACACTTTTGTATTTTTAGGTCAGATTTTGTAAGCATGAAGTTTTTAAGAGAAGTGAAACAAGGTGTGCAAGACAAATCAGACTCCTGATAGGGGTAGAGCAGTCTGGAAAGGTTGAGAGCCACTGATCTATACAACAAGTCTCAAAGCTCAGGTCTAGAGTTTCAGGTTTGCAGATTTTATGGTACCATGTTAAAAACAGTGGTGTAGATATTGGGGCTGGAAAGATTCTGAAGCCCACCCCCACCTCTCTGTGGCAGAGCCTATTGCAATGCCTACACATCTGCTTTTAACACAGTAATGAGCTGAGTCTACGCAAGTACTGAGGCTGTCTGCCATCATGGGCTGTGTGTGTAGTCATACCCTGACAGCCACACAAAGCTGCCCCTTTTCTTGGATCTCTATCCTGAGCAGGGTTACAATCTTTGGGCCAGGGGCTTGTCTAATTATATATCCCAAAGCACTCAGATATTACAGTGATGGAAGTCAGTAAAAAAAAAACTTACCATAGAAAGATCAAGGATGAAATCCTGACCTTACTGAAGTCAATAGGAGTTTTGCCACTGAACTTCGGTGAGGTCAGGATTTCACCCAGCTCAGTTATGGATAATAGGTGATATTTTCATTAATAATAACACCCTGGAGAGTTCCTCACAGCTTGCCCCTCCCCCCTTTTTCCTAAGGAGATGCAGGAAAGGCAATGAACTCCTAGATAAGTTTCTTAGCTAAGCTTCAGGCCTGAAGGAACAGACTCAAGCAGAATAAACTTCCTTTCTACAGTTTTGCACAAGTTGTAGCCAAGAATGAGAGCTGCTTCCCGCATCCTGTGTGAGAGGAAAAACCGGTTTCCCTTTACAGCCTCCTATGTAAAGCTTATACCTTGTCTACACCACAGAAGATAAAAAAAAAAATTGGTTCAGGTCCTGCAATAGTTAACTGTGGGAACGGATGGCTGCTGCTGGCGTTTTAAGCACCCTATTGACTCCACTGGCTTCCGGCATGGTGTTTAAAATGTTGATCTGTTGATCGTAGCTGGTAGCCCCTCTCTACTAGGATTCCCACTGGAGCGGTGGAGTTACACCCTTTGGAAAGATGTGTCTGAAATATCCTACCATAGACAAGACCATTGTGACAGTGAGAAAGAGGAAGGAAGGAGGTCAACCCCAGAGGCAATAGCAGGCTGCTGTCAGGCAGGATCTCCCAACTGGCACTTAACTTCCATTCCCCCTTACCTGAGAAGGTGTCCAGGGCAGTGGGCTCGTACTCATCGGGGTATCCATTTGTTGTGTAGCTAATGATCAGGCTGGTCTTGCCCACAGCTCCATCACCGACCAGGACACATTTAATGCCCAGCTGTGGGCCACTGCCCCTTGGGGTACTGCTTCTTCGAAGGGTGGGTGAATAATCCAGAAGCTCCTGGGGGGGCATAGCTTGAAGTGGAAAAAAGGGAAACAGCCCTGTTCCCCCTTTTTTCAAAGTTTGGTGAATGGGGGTTGGGGGGGGGAGGAGAAGGGAAGGTACAAAACCAAACCAGAAAAAAAAACCCTAAAAAAAGCAGCAGGCCCAGCCCCTACAGCACAGAGAGGATGGCAGCTCCTTTGCCTCTCGCACTACATCCCTTGGAATATCTTGGAGCTGGCAAGGCAGCAGCTGCAGTGAGGGCTGAGCACTGCCCTGTGGATCTCACCTTCTCTCACTCTAAACTACTGTTGCTTAACTTAGAGTTCTACACCTGTAATGGTTTAAAAAAAACCTGATTTGCATAGTCCCACCTCCTGTCCTTGTAACCTGATGCTGCTTCATGGGCATCTGAGAAAACTCAATCCACCAGCCTCCTTACCCTCTATATTTTCTTCTTCCTTTCTCTTACAGTTTCAGTCAGTGACATTAGTGTTGGTGAAAGGTGGTGGCCCGACAGCCCTGCAGGGTGAAGTCCTCTATGCCCAGAACAGGTACAGCAAAAGCAGTGGCACTGCAAGTTTCCCACACTGCCCTCCCAAGGTGCCTTTAACCTGTTCTGCAGGGGAATGAGAGGGGATTTCACGCTCCACACCCATTCAAATGTTTGTTTCTCCTCCAAGGGGATGCCTATTAGCACAAAATGCAGTGGGGCTTTGTGATGTGGGCACCTGTTCATTAGGAACTGGAGACCAACAAGCTCATGTTAGGGCTCGTTTTCACACCACTGTAGCGCTTTAATGAACACACTCCTACATTGAGGGGAGATCTTCTCCCGTTAGTGTAGTTAATCCTCCTCCATGGCAGAGAGAGGCAGTAGTTACATCAACGGCAGAAACTCTCCCATTGACATAGTGCTGTCTACACAGGGGGGCTAGGCCGGTGTAAGTGTGTCATCCCCCTGAGGGATGTAGTTATATCAATGTAAAGTTTGTGGTGTATCCCTGACCTAAGAAAGCACACTGAGGAGCTATCAAATGGCAATGACTTTCAGGCACTATCAACCTGAGTTGGATTCTAGCCAGGCAAAAGGCTCTGTTGTGCATTATCAATCCCTAATTATTTTTGCTGTTGTTGTTGCTTATTATTTGTGTGCAATACTATAGTCCCTAAGAGCCCCAGTTGTGGAACTGAATTCGATTGAGCTAGGTGCTACGCAAACACAGAACAAAAAGAGTGGCCCTGCTCATTTGCTCAAAACTGTTTTTTTCTTCTTCAAAAGAAACTGATAACGTGCTTCTAAGACCAGTGCCAATAGTCCCAGTATTGGCAAAGAATCCCAGGGGAATAGGAACTGCAACCTTGGACAGTACTGCTGAGCAACACAGAAAACAAATGAAAGAGAGTGAGCATGCCACGTTTCTTATTGGGTAACTTTAAGTGCTTAGAACCAACCCATTCCTACACTTCTAACACTGGTAAAACTGTTGCTATATTCTGGCCAAAGAATGAACCATTTTCATATCTACGTGGATGTGCACAGGGCTTTCCATTCTGGTCTCCTAGTTTTGCATTTTTCTACTCCTTTCTAGTGGTGCCCACAATGTGCTAACCAGAGAAGGTGGCACAATCCCTGCTCTGAAGAGCTCCTTTTTTTTTTAAATGAGAGAGACAACTAGAAAGACAGAGGGGAGAAGATTTAGCGGCAAAAGTGCTGGCACCTTCAGCAATAGCATTCCCACTGTTATACCAAGAGGAATGATGGGAAATTGTGAGGGGAAAAAAACAATGCAGACAAATATTGCACCATTGATCTTGGAGATGGGGGTTGTCCTGATGTGGGAGTTGAACCAATAAAAGGGTAGGCTAGAAGTCAGAGTGCTACTAAGACTTTGCTTACACCCATAACTTAAGTAAACCAAGTGATATCACTCAGGGCTGCAAAAAATTTCACCTATACCATGTAGTTAGGTTGACCTAACCCCCACGGCAGTTAAGTCAACTGAAGAATTCTTCTGTCAACTTATATATCATCATTGGAAGGGACAGAACTACTACAGTGATAGTAAAATCCATGGGCATTTCCAAGTTTGGAAAGTACCCACAAGCCTTTGCTCTCAGGAACAACATATGATAGTTTGGCCATCTCTACCTGCACATTTTTCTTAAAATATCCCACCATTGCATTCTCCCCAGCTCTGTCCATTGAGTATAGTATAGTTAAGTCCCAGAATGAGATGAGACGGTGATTAGAATGGCAGTGGTTGGGTCTACATTATAGTCTCTGTATTTGTTTTGCTGATTTTAAGAGAAGATTTGTCCAAACACATCTATGGGTCAGCTACTTCAGGAACCCCAGAATGGTCCAGGCAGTATTGCAAGGTTTGCTGCATATGGCTCCTTTTTAAGTTGCTTTGAGAAACAGTACTGCTGTATTCAAGCTTCAGAGGGGTAGCTGAGTTAGTCTGTAACAGGAAACACTTAAAAAACAGCAAATAGTCTGGTAGCACTTTAAAGACTAACAAAACATGTAGATGGTATAATGAGCTTTTCTGGGCATTCACCAAGCGGAGGAAATGCAACAAATTGCTTCATGTGTTCAAAGCCCCTGAAGTGGTTTCTTAGCACACATTTGAAATATGAGATAACACCATGGGAGCTGTTCAGCTCTGAAATATGTGGTGCTGTTTCCCAGTAAGAGGAAGAAGTTGAATGTAAATCAGGGGGAGTGTGAATTTCCTACTGTTAGCAAAAGTGACAACAGCAGCAGCAGGAGGACGAGATAAAAGGGACCTGGCAAACTTTGTTCCCATTTGTTGTTTATCCGTGAATGGTTCTCCTGTAGGAAGATGAACTGTCTCATTGGAAGTACAGAAACATCCCCTCTCACAACATCTTACATTTCTGCAAGTCAGCACTTCCCTTCTTTGTAGACAGATTTCTGACAACAGTTGACTGATGACACACTCACCTCCATGGGATGAGATGTCCTGATTCTCCTATTTCAGTTATTTTTAAACTACATTTGCCAAGCAGTTAATTTGTGGGAAAGGAACAGGGCAGTTCCCACAGGTTTCTTCCTGGAGTCTTATCTGGCTCTGGACATCTAGTAGAACATGTAGGTACAGCTCTGCGATGGAAAGAGAATTCACACAACAGCACTAACCGGTCCTCAATTAAGAGTTTGTTTTGGTAATAAAAGTACATCCCAGTTCATAAGAGATACTGGATTGATAGCCATGGAGACTTGCATGCTCTTTCAACACAAGAGGTATGTCATGGCAGCTGCAGTGCAAGGTGTCTCTGTAAAATGCTTCATTCCTACTGTGCAAAGATAATCTCTCTGAGTTTGGGGTGTGGTGGTGGTGGTAGTAACTTGGTCACAAGGGCTACACTTGGTCTCTCTCCTGAGAATACTTATTAGTATCCACTGCAATGGGATTTTTTGTCATGCAGACATCTGTCCAGTAGGAACTGAACTGAAATGGCCAAACACATTTCATATAGACTAAGTAACTTTATATAGTAACACATTCAGTCATTACTAGTCTGAGCAGGACTACTAGCTACAGCTTCCGATTAACATGGAATTGTTGTATGAAAGTAAGTACAGGTTTACAATGAAATGTCGACTTACACATTTAAGTAGTGAATGATGCCAAGCAAACTGATATACAGAGGCACATTGTCCTGTTATTAACAACAACATATTATTAATGAGGAGAAAAACACTGGTTTTCTCCTTGGATTCTAATTATTGTAGCCAGCTTTACAGCTGGAGCTATAACAAGGGAAGTCTATCAAAGGACAAAGTGGCATTTTTACAATATTAGAAATCCATCATGCCAATGTCCCATATGTGTTGACCCCTTCGGGTATGTCTGGATGGCAGCTGGAAGCAAGCCAGCCCTGCTGGACACACATGCACTTGCTCTGCTCCAGCTAATATGATAAAAATAGCAGTTTATACACCCATGGAGTCAGGTGGACCAGTACTCATGTGGCTAGCCTATGCTTTCACCCATAGTGCAATAGCAACACTGCGGTTTTTAACACTGGCTGGAGCAAAGCTAATTAGGGTTGCCAACTATCTAATCATACAAACCCATACATCCTTGCCCCGACCTTTCCCCAAAGCCCTGCCCCTTCTTTGAGGCCCCACCCTCCACTCATTCAACCCCCCCTCACCCGTTCTCTCCACCACCCTTAGTTGCTTTGGCTGGACTGGGACAAGGGTTGTGGTGCAGGTTCTGGGCTGTGGTGTGAGGCCAAGGGGGTTAGCATGTGGGAAGTGGCTCTGGGCTGAGCATGGGGCAAGGGGTTGGGGGTGCAGGAGGAGGTGTAGGCACTGGGTTGGGGGCAGGGCCAAGAGGTTCAGAGAGCAGGAGGGAGCTCCAGGCTGGGACAGGAGACTGCAGTGCAGCAGTGGGTGTGGATTCTGATAGGAAGTTTGGGTTCAGGAAGGGGCTGAGGGCTGGGGCAGGGGATTGAGATGCAGGAAGGGGTGAGGGGTGTGGGCTCTACTCAGGTGGTGCTTTCTTTGGGTTGCTCCCAGAAGCAGTTGGCATGTCTGGCTCCTAGCCTCAGGGGGCTGCCAGGTGGCTCTGTTCCCAGACAACAGGAGCTGCAGAGTCAGTGCTCCGGACAAGGTCCGCACACAGAGACCCCCTTGGCTGCTCCTGTGCCTAGGAACCAGAGGGACATGCTGGTCACTTTTGGGAACTGCGCGGAACCAGGGCAAATAGGGATCCTACCTTAGTCCTGCTGCACTGCTGGATTTTTAGCAGCTCACTAAAATCTCCCAGACAATCCAGGAGCATTGGCAACTAGCTGCCAGTGTGGATAGACAAGCATTAGCTAACTTTACATTCACCTTTTTCTAGTTTGTTCATTCAGACTAGTTTCATCTGCAAGTACATACACAATTCCATTTGCAAAGGGTGCACTGTGGTCACATATCTGCAACTCTCTGAGGAAGTACAAAGGTGCAACTACAGGTGACAGATTCTGGCACAAGGGAAATGAGGAACATAAATATGATGAAAGAAAAAAAGGAAGCTGTAAGACACAAGGGCAGAACAGCTGGAGATACAGTCTAGGAGAGATGGAGAGGTGGTGGCGAGACAGATGTCAGGGTAAATGAGACCTGGTGAAACTGAGAGCCTGCTAGAGGAACTGACACACACATACCCCTTCCTCACCAGTCACTTTCATAATCACTATTTTAACAAGAGAGAAACAGCTAATGCTGATTCATCATGCATCAAGTCAGGCATCTCATTGCATATCCTCCCAGATCCTGGAAAGATGTCTTCGCATTTTCACAGACAAAAAGGTGAAGAGAATGAAGATCCTGGGCTTGATCCTGCATTGCCATGTGCCTTGTATAGTTCTTTACATCTGTAAATAGTGATTGCAAAGTGGATGTAAAATAGAACCATCCTATTTTGCCAACATTTTCTACCCATTTTGCAGAGGCATGAACTGTTATATAAGGTGCAAATTAAGGGTGAATCAGGCCCTTTTTATATACAAAATCTATACCACAAATGGATTTAAACTGAAGTCCACACATTTTGTGATAGCCCCATTGGCAACCTACAAAGAGCCAGAAAGCCATAAATAAATTGCCTGGCTCTCTATATTCTTAAATTAAGAAGGAAGACAAATCTAATATTTGCTTGTATTTATGTTTTCCTTGATCAATTAATAGGAATTGATTTTTTTTAGTTCACTAGCAATAAAAACATCGTAAGTCTCTGTGCTTCACATATAATACTTGAACTTAAGGGATATTTCATTTTTAAAGGACTTTCCTATAACACATTTACAGAACATATAGAGAAATACAATCACATTGTTTTCCCAGTCCCAGGATCAATTACTCTCTATTTTGTCCTGGAATTAAAAGTGATGACCTAGAAGAATGCAGAGACATTGCTTGGCTGCCCATACACTGTCACTCTAGCTTCATACAGGAGCAACGAATGAATAAATAACGTAAAAATCCTAAAATGTTAATATTAAATAAGAATAAATGAAAGTGAATTAAAAGTTATCTCCAAAAATGCTTTCTTAAAGCCTTACTCCAACCCCTCAATAAATATTAATATTAGTTCTAGTCTTGTTTCTCAAGATAAACACTGTACGTCAAATTTATCCCTTATTTATCCCTTATCCCTTAACTATGGTACGCCCACATCTTGAATACTGTGTACAGATGTGGTCTCCTCACCTCAAAAAAGATATTTTGGCCTTGGAAAGGGTTCAGAAAAGGGCAACTAAAATGATTAGGGGTTTGGAACGGGTCCCATATGAGGAGAGGTTAAAGCGACTGGGACTTTTCAGTTTAGAAAAGAGGAGACTGAGGGGGGATAAGATAGAGGTGTATAAAATCATGAGTGGCGTGGAGAGGGCCGATAAAGAAAAGTTATTTATTAGTTCCTAAATAAAAGAACTAGAGGACACCAAATGAAATTAATGGGTAGCAGGTTTAAAACTAATAAAAGAAAGTTCTTCTTCACACAGCGTGTAGTCAGCCTGTGGAACTCCTTGCCGGAGGAGGCTGTGAAGGCTAGGAATATAACAGAGTTTAAAGAGAAGCTAGATAATTTCATGGAGGTTAGGTCCATAAAAGGCTATTAGCCAGGGATAAAATGGTGTCCTTGGCCTCTGTTTGTCAGAGGCTGGAGAGGGATGGCAGGAGACAAATCGCTTGATCATTGTCTTCGGTCCACCCTCTGGGGCACCTGGTGCTGGCCACTGTCGGCAGACAGGATACTGGGCTAGATGGACCTTTGGTCTGACCCGGAACGGCCGTTCTTATGTATTGTATCTTGCACTATAAATAAGTAAAAAAACCTTAGGTAGCCAAGTTAGTCTGTACTGGATAAACTTAAAAAACAACAAATAGTCTGGTAGCACTTTAAAGACTAACAAAACATGTAGATGGTATCATGAGCTTTCCATGGGTCATGATACCATCTACATGTTTTGTTAGTCTTTAAAGTGCTACCAGACTATTTGTTGTTTTATAAATAAGTAAGTTCCCATGTCCATGAAGATGTATTGTTCTTCATTGTTTAGGTACATGTTGCCATCTACTGGAGAAAGCTTATGATTTTGTTTTTTCTTTTATTTTGGCAAAGCCGTACAAAAATGAGTCACCTAATTGTCCACAAATTCCTAGACACCCAAAAGAACTAAAAAATATATTGCAAGCTTTTACAACTCCTGTCTGTAAACCTTAAGTTCATTAATTTATCACTATTAACTATTTAAAATGTTTGTATGTAAATTGAATAAACATTGAATCTGGAAAAAAACAGATGGGCTAACAAATGTTTAGTTCAGAATCTGGATTAGCTGTAGGCTGAAGTTTCGTTTCAAATCAGGGCTAGACTCTGGCTTCTAATTTAACAGCACTGAAGTAAGACAGACTGAGATTTCAGTCTTTAATGACCATTTTCTCACAAATTCAGCCAAGCCAGAATGAGAAAATAGGCCTCTTCGATTGTGGGTCTGATCAAGAACCAAAACACCCTGAATAGGGAGTTGGACCTACGCCCTGAAATCCAAACACCCCACAATGATGAAACATGATGAGGTTCAAGTTTGGGCCCATCTCTAAGTTACTATTATAATATATTGCAGAAGATGGTTGGTATTTTTAAACTCTCCACTTTTAATGCAAACTTTAAGTGATGAGTCCAGAAGGGAGCAAAACATCTTCTAAGACAATGAGTTGTATCCACCCAGTTAGATTACCATCAGAACAGAATGATACCTGAAGAGGTCTGTGCAAACTGGAAAGCTTGTCTCGTCCACCAAGAGAAATTGGTCCAATAGCAACTGTTACCTCCCCTGCCTTGTCTCATCAGAACAGAGCCCTTTACATCAAAAAGCATTTTCTTATTGGCCGAGATGGCAGGGGACAGATCAATGGGTTTCTCAACTTTTTCAAACTGGCAACTCAATAGTTGAAATAAAAGTTTGTGAGTCTCTAACATTTACAAAAATGCGCCAGTGCCAGTCTCCTCCAAATTACCTGCCTGTCTATTGCAAGGGGTTGCCAGCGCACACGACCCTGACGCGCACTGGGAATAGGGGAGCAAGCCGAAGAGTTAATTTGCTTTAGAGGTTTTTCAAAGAGGCACAATCCTCCTGGCTGCCTGGTATGAGCCCCCTGCCTCAGGCCCGGCGCCGCCCGCTGAGAGACACTGGCCGGAGAACTCCTGAACTCCGTGGGCTCGCTCGGTCTCTCGGCAACGCGCCCGGCGCGCAGCGCTGGGATGAGACGGTTTCCCCAGCGCCACAAGGCAGCGCTGGCCGTGGCCTAGGTGGGGGGACGCGCGTGCAAGAGGAGAAGGGCGGGGGCTGGGTTGGCGGGAACAGGCCCGGGGGCTCCTTGGCCGGCGCTGCCACTAGCAGGTGCGATCGCAGCCCGACCAGGGACACGCGGTGGGGGGCGGGGCCCGGGATTGTCCACCCCCAATGGGGCGGGTCCGGGCACGCGACATCCCGTTTACGGCACGCAAGGAACACCCCCCTCTCCGCGCGCAGTCGCGTGAGCGCCCGAAGCGGGAAGAAGCGTCGCCGGCCGCAAGCAGCCAGGTCACGTGGGGCGGGTCAGCTGAATGAGTGGCTGCGGAAGTGGCCGGGCTGGAGTGGCCTGCGCAGGGGTCGGCGGCGGCGGTTGTTGCAGGGCAGGGCAACTGCCCCAGGCCTGTGCGCGCGCGCGGAGCCTAACGCCTGCGCTGGGATGAGTTGAGGGCGCGCCCGGTGTCTCCTGGGAGGCCGCGGCGGCCATGGCCTCCATCCTGGACGAGTACGAAGATTCGCTGTCCCGCTCGGCCGCCCAGCCGCAGAGCCGCGCCAGCGTGGGCATCCCGCACTCCGGTAAGGGGGCTGGGGCCGCTTGGTCGTCTGTGCAGTGCAGGCCGCTGGAGCAAGAGCACTCGTCCACTACTGGCTCACGAGCCTAGTGTAGCCTTGAACGTTAACCGTGTACATGGTTACACATTCACACCCCTAGTTAGGACTGTTTCTCGGTACACACTGGATATTTGTCATTACTACTTCATGTTGAGGCAGTTGCAAGGAAATGAATCTTGCATTAGGTTTAGCAAATGGAAGTCTTGCTAATATCTTAAGAAAAGAAAATGTGAAGCTGTATACAGTATTTTTGGAATCACAAATACCATCTGTATACCCAGCCTACGAGCAGAAATGTTACAGTGCATCACTTCTTCTCTGGAGATACTCCATTGTGAATAGATACAGCTTGACTTGAACTTGGTTTGATAATGGAGCTGTTTACAGGGAAGAAGGATGCCAGTTTGAAATAGTTTCATTGCATCTGGAATTTAGGCTACATTGAACCTCTATTTAGAGTGAAATTATTCTTTGGGGTGGAAGATGAGATACCACTATGTTGTACAAATGCACATGTTTTTGTGGCAAAAAAAAGATAATGTGAAATGGTTTCAAAATTATGAGTTTGGGGTGAACGCTATCCATTGCTTCTTCATTCATCCTTGCCCAAAGGATGTTGTGAAGGCCAGGACTTTAACAGGGTTCAAAAAAGAGCTATATAAGCTCATGGAGGGTAGGTCCATCAATGACTATTAGCCAGGATGGGCAGGAATAGTGTCCTAAGCCTCTGTTTGCCAGAAGCTGAGAATGGGCAACATGGGATGGATCACTTGATGACTGCCTATTCTGTTCATTCACTCTGGGTACCTGACCTTGGACACTGTCAGAAAACAGGATACTAGGCTAGCTAGACAGAACTTTGGTTTGACAAAGTATGGGCATTCTTATGTTCAATTGTCAACCTAATTGTGTGAGAGTGGTGTCTCATAGCAGGCCTCCTGTCTATGCCACTTATTATTTAGTTCTGTTTTTTAATCAGTTTCTTAGTCTTTCTTTGCTCCTTTCCCTTTTGAGGAACCTGAATGACTTTAGAAACCATTAAACCTTTTGTATGTGTGATGCTTAGTGACATTGCCCGGCCAATTGGAAACTTACCAAGGTTCTGGATGCAGACAACATATGCTCCATCACGTGTGTAACTGCTGCATATTGCCCTTGGGCTGATTTCATATTAGCATGTTTTCATGCCACTTCTGCAGTGGTAACCAATCTGTATTGGTTGGAAACTTTATACCATATTTATGAAATCCTGGCACCCAAATGGTGTATGTCCACCTGTAATGTAATATAACTATACAATAACTATGTGATGGCGTTATGCCAACTATGCAATATGAATGAGGAGTAACTTGCTAGAGAGGCAATTATGTAGTACATCTCCTATTAACCAGACCAGTTAATCATGAGTTTCACATGTGCGCTTTCTTCTACTGTCACCATGGCTTATCTCCATTGTGTGGTGGATCAATGTGATAAATCGATCTGAGTGCTCTCCCATCGATGCCAGTACTCTGCCAGGAAAATCACAAGATTTTCAGTATCATCTGGAACTGCTAGGCAAGCAGGGTTGTATGGTATATATCCGTGGGAAAAGTTTGATTATATCAGGTTGTGTGTAAACTGAAAGGGATAAAAAGAGAGAACAAATTGAACACAATCTCTACTAGGGCTGTAACAGTGTAACCATTTAAATAGTTAACCAATAAGCATGAGCTTATCAGCAGTGTCCAGCCAGTGAGGGTGCTGAGAGCCATTGAACCAACAGTAAAGCCTGTATATAATGGAAATCACTTCAGGTCAGGGGATGCTGCAGCAGCACCCATAGTTCCAGCACCTGTGCCTGTCATCCGCCCTATAGATTGCTACTGCTGGTGTGCAGCTGCCCTCTCTTTTGGCACCACAGCAGCCTCTGGTGGGTGAAAGGCATAAGTGCAGCACCTGTCCCATACAACGAATTTTCTGCAGGGGACATGAATTCTGCACATACAGAATTGTAAAGAATTCCTCCAGGAGTAGCCTTGTGTACCTTTTAAGTCCTTTGCAAGTGAAGAATTTCCCAGGCTAACTGCACTACATGAATATAATTGTCCTAGAAATCTCTGGGAGCCAGTGGTATTCCATCCTTGGAGGGAGGCCAGTGTAAATGTCACATAGGAAAAAAACCAGAAATGACCAGTCCTTTCTTGTCTAGCTTGAGTGGCCTGGTGACTCTGTTAGAGGAATGCAGTATTCTTTGGTCAAGAGGTTACCTGCCACCTTTGGTGAGATGGGAAATTCACTCAGAGGAGAAACTTGAATCACAGGACACACATGGAGAGGACTTTATGATACCACCATATTTTGACATGTGTCCCCTGGATTATATTAATGAGTATCATTCATGTTTCATTCCATGTGACTGTCCCGTTATGATTTTACAGTTCAGTGGCAGAGTTTAGTAGTTCTTTGGATTTTGACTAGAGTATTTCCACCATGGTTAGCTTGTGGAGGCAGCTGTCCTAATTTAGGCATGGAAGCTGTGTGCTTCTAGACCAGGGGTGGGCAATAATTTTTGTAGGGGAGCCACTTCGCTAACATTGGTAGTGGTCATGGGCTGGAACCAGAAGGGGTGGTTTCTTCTAGGCACTGTCTGTGGGGGAGGAGACTTTGCATGCTGCCCTGTGGGGCAGGGGAGCACGCAAGGTGTGTCTCTCCCCCCTCGTCCCCCTCCACACGACCCCACCCAGTCAGGGTGCGTGACACCTAGAGGGAATCGCCAGCCATTTTGAACAGCTGGTGGTTCCCTCTGACACTGCGTGCCCCTGGCTAGGGATGTTAAATTTAGATTAATTAACTAATCAAATAGTTGATGGGATTTCCATTGACTATTTGATTAGTCTATAAGGGTGCCTCAGCCTTTGAAATGTAGCAAGAGCCCTGCTGGGAGCATGGGACTAGTGGGTTACCCTCTGGCCCTGTGCTTCCTGCAGTGCCTGAGTCTTTGAAATGTACAAGAGCCATGGCGGGGCTCTTGTACATTTCAAAAGCTGAATGGCAGCAGAAGTGGCGCAAACAAAGACTGCTTCAGTCCCTACTTGAGCCGTTTCCGCTGTGACTCTATCTCCCCTGTCCCCTGCGGAGATGGTTCTGGGGGGAGCCAGCTTTAAGCCGGCTCCCTCCAGCACTGGTTCCTGCTCTCCTTCCCTGCCCCAGCTGCCTCTCTTTGATAGAGGCAGTGAGGGGGAAGCAACTAGTTGCATCATTAGTTGACTGTCCGATAAGCTTCTGCTTATTGGGTAGTCGACTAGTTTCTTACATCCCAATCCCTGGCATAGGGAGGAGAATTGGCGTGCTCCCCCTGCCTCTGAGTCTCAATTGGCCTGGAGATGGGGACGTGGCAGGTTGGGCTGTGGGCCGGATGAAACTGCTTGCCGGGCTGAATCTTACCTACCCTGTTCTAGGCTGTCCTAAACTCTAGAAAAGTTGAGCGCCATTCGGCTTCAGAAAAATGAAACCTATCATGTTATTCTTTCGTGTGTATGTTTCCCATAACCCTCCTCCCTTTGCTGTTTTAGTGCTTGGCCTTCTCTTGAGGTCACTGCACTTGCTTTAAAACTTGAAAATCTTTTATAAACTTGTTATGAACTAGTTTCTGTAGCAGAATACATTGGTATGCTGCCTATGTAAATCTCTCTCCTCCCACCCACTATCTAGACCTCCCTGTTTATTAATCTGCTGTCATCTAAATCTTGTGGCTCCCAAGCAAGCAAGGTCAGTGGCCCCCCGCCATGTACACAGAGACTTTAAAAGTAAATAGTTGAATAGTGTGGTTCCAGTTTAGATCAGCATTGTGAGAGTTATTGCTTTCTACTCACCCTCTATTCCTAGTTTCAGGGGTGCATGAAATGAGTTTCATGTTGAGCTTCAAGGTTCAGCAGACTTAAAATGTAATGTTACATGTGACCACATTTGCCAGGTTTAAACCCTAAATCTTAAATTGACCTAGCCTTACTTGAATTTCAATCTAGGTTTGCCAAGAGATCCAGGAACTTTAGATCACAGTGGCTTAAATTTTCAGTTTGTAATGAAATTGGAAACTAGTTTGCTCTACTTTTGGCTTTTTGGTCAGGGCACTGATTTTAGTACTTGCCAGACTTGAGTGCTAGTCTTAGCATTGCTACTGATAACCTGTGTGACCTCAATCAATTCACTGGACCCCATGGCTCATTTTCTCTTAGGGATATAAAATCCCGTTTAATTGATTAACTGGTTTAACCTGCCCTGCCACAGGCAGGGGCTGCTCCAGCCCATCAGGAGAAGCCCCTGCTTGTGGGGCTGCCTGGATGAATGGAGCAGCTCCTGTTCACGGTGGGCTCCTCATGGGGCTGGAGCAATGCAGGGGGAGAGCTGCTCCAGCCCCCATCTGTTAACTGCAACCTTTCACATCCCTAGTTTCTGCCAGATGTAAAATTGGAAGTATGGTACTTGTTTGTCTTAATTATCAAGTGCTATGACCACTGTGAATGTAAAATATCATATAAGTATTATGAATCTTGTCCACTGATCTAGCTGTGATTCCTGCTGGATTGCCTGCAGTCACTTAACTGAATTTGTTTTGTGGCAATTAAATGATTAACAATGGTTACATTTTTCCATAAAATTAATCTTTTGAATAATCTCAACTTCTGTCTTTTCTTTTGTGTGATTAGTGCTAGATTGAATAAGAGAGAAATTAATTTTATCCCCCCAAATGAAACATTTTAAACTAATACCACCTCTGATTTCAATCTTTCATTAGACTATAAACTCTGGAGCAGACACCATCTGTCTAGGTGTCCTGTACAGCACCACAACAGTTTCAGTATTTTAATAAATAACCATTTTTTTCTTGTCATTCTCTTCATCAGCTTTTTATGAAATTGTAATATAATTGTAATGTGCAGTTTCTTCAAAAGGGTTCACTGTGTTTATTTAAGTTTGTTCCAAGTGACGAATAGCTGCACTGTGGCAGAATAGGAGAATAGACTTGTTCTTTATCTGCAAACATGCACCTGGGAGAAAAGGATGGATGCTACCATGGACTGCTTCACTTTCCTGTAGCTCTTCCTTGTTTCTGCTCCTTATTTTAGGTTGCACTGTGATATTGTCTCTTTTCTGAACTGCATTTGGATCTTGCTGTTTCCTAGGATTTGTGAATGCTCGGCTGGAGAAGGAGACACCAATATTTAACAAGCAAAGGATTGATTTCACTCCTCCAGAGAAAATTAACAGTCTAGTGGTCTCCTCTAATCAGCTCTGTATGAGCCTTGGCAGAGACACCCTTTTCAGGTAACTCATACTTTTTAAGACCTAAAGCCATCACAGTCTGTTTTATGGTTGCTTGGAAACTCCTGTCTCTAAATTAGGTGCGGCTTCATGGTCTTTTGTAAAAGAGAAAGGTATAATTTTGTTTCCATAGTCACATGGGCCTCCTCCTGAGTCTTGGTAATTTGCTTTGTCATTCCTTCATGCAGGATTGATCTTGGTAAGGCAGATGAACCTAATCAGGTGGAGTTGGGACGCAAGGATGAAGCCAGAGTCTACAAGATGTTTTTAGATCACACAGGTGAGGTGACGGTATAGGGGAAATTGCAGAATGCTGTTTAACGTGATTATTGTATTTGTTGTAGATATTAAACGAACATTTAACTAAGGGACTTCTGGTTTCTATTCTGTGTGTGGAAGGAGTACATGATTCACCTGGGGAATAACCTCAGAGCACCTAATTATTATCCAGGATCTCTGTCTATTTAGTAGCCAAGTGTTGGAGAAAGAGTACTGTGCTTCTCTCCGTACATTTTGGTGTATATAAACCACTGACAGATGTGGGCTGATTTGAGTTACTTTATTACAATTCATAAAAGAAAAGTCTTATTAGACAATGTACATCTAACTTTTGGAGCCCATTGCCTATATGTTGAAGTCAGGACCTTGGCAGAATTCTAAATAGGATTATAAGTGCAATATCCACACTTAACTCTAGCTGGGATGAAACACTTACAAAACACAAAACCTAATGACAGTAACTAGCAACCTGGATTTTATGGGTCATTTATTCCAGAGTTGGTCATATAGGGGTTCATGCACCTTCCTTTGAAGTAGCTGGGACTAGTCGCTATCAGTTGTGATACTAGGTGAAATGGATCACTGATCTCATCCAATTTGGCAATCCCCAGGTCCTTCTGAATTCAAATTATTGGGGGATCGCTAGCACCTTGAGTTGTGTTTTGTCTTGTATGTCTCTGGGAACAACCAGAAGTCTTGCTTACAGTAGTGGTGCTGTCTGGGTTGTGGCGTTTCCTTTAACCCTGTGCTCATTAATCATCTTTTTCTTGCTCTATACCTTTGCAGGATCTCACCTTGTGATTGCACTGAACACTAGTGAATGCCTGTATTTGAACAGAAGCGCTCAGAAGGTGCGGGCGCTCTCCCGCTGGAAAGGTCACTTGGTTGAATGTGTGGGCTGGAATAAGTTCCTGGGTTCAGAGACGAACACTGGTCCTATCCTGGTGGGAACAGCCCAGGGCCAAATATACGAGGCTGAGATCTCTGTCAGCGAGGGAAGCTTCTTCAGCACTAATCCAGACCAGTATTTCCGTCTGGTCTATACCTTGGAGGAGGAAGCAGGGCCCACCCCAGTCTGCTGTCTGGAAATGGAGAGAGTGCTCGATGGGAAATGTTTTATCATTGCCACTACTTGTAAAAGACTCTTCCAGTTTGCTGGCAAAGTGCTTGAGGGGACAGAGCAGCAGGGCTTTGGCTTTGTGTTTGGCATGCATGCAGACCACTTGCCTAGCTTTCGAGAGTTCCCAGCCAGCTTTGGCTACAGCGAAATAGCATTTTACACCCCAAAGTTGCGCTCCTCCCCACGGTCCTTTGCCTGGATGATGGGAAATGGTGTCTTGTATGGTACATTGGACTATGGACGGCCTGACTCTATTCTGAGTGATGAGCGTTTGGGAGTATCCTTCTGATGTAGATGTGTCAGCTAACAAGCCGATTTCCATAGTTCTCACCCAGTTCCACTTCCTGCTGCTACTGCCTGACAAAGTGATAGCTGTGTGCACTCTGAATGGGCAGGTTGTCTTCCAAGATGTGTTCTTGGAGAAATTTGGCTCGTTGAAGCGCATGATCAAAGATCCCACAGTCGGGCAGGTCTGGATCCACACAGAGAAAGTTGTATTCCGCTACCACGTACAACGGGAATCGAGAGATGTATGGAAGATGTATATGAACATTAACAAGTTTGATCTGGCCAAAGAGTACTGCAAAGACCGTCCTGAGTGCCTAGATATTGTGTTGGCAAGAGAGGCAGAACACTCCTTTCAAAACAAGAGGTACTTGGATAGTGCCAAGTGTTATGCACTGACCCAGAATTACTTTGAGGAGATTGCCCTTAAGTTCATTGAAGCCAGACAAGAGGAGGCATTGATGGAGTTTCTGATTAAGAAACTGGCCAACTTGAAATCTTCTGAAAAGACCCAGACAACCTTGCTGACCACCTGGTTAACAGAGCTCTACTTGAATCGGCTAGGTTCTTTGGAGGGTGACACCTCCAAAAGGAATCTCTATGAGGAGACTCGGGAGAAGTTCTGCAGCTTCCTGAGCAGCCCCAAAAACAAAGAGTGTCTGTTCAATAACCGAGTGTCCATCTATGAGCTGCTAGCGAGCCATGGGGACACAGAACACATGGTCTATTTTTCAGTTATTATGCAAGACTACGAGAGAGTGGTAGCCCATCACTGCCAACATGATGACTATGATGAAGCCCTAAATGTTCTGTCCAGACACAGGGATGAAAAGCTCTTTTACAAGTTCTCTCCGGTCCTGATCCAGCACATCCCCAAGAAGGTGGTTGATGCTTGGATCTCCATGGGCACAAAACTGGATGCCAGGAAGCTCATACCTGCCCTCGTCAACTACAGTCAAAATGAATGCACCCAACAGATCAGTGAAGCTATTCGATACATGGAGTTCTGTGTGTGTGAGCTGGAGGAAACGGAGCAAGCTATTCATAACTATCTGTTGTCTCTCTACGCTTTGTGTCGGCCAGTCTCACTGCTATCGTACCTAGAACAAGCAGGAACCAACCCTAACAGGATCCACTATGACCTGAAGTATGCGCTTCGGCTGTGTGCAGAGCACGGACACCACCGAGCCTGTGTCCATGTTTACAAAGTGATGGAGTTATATGAGGAAGCAGTGGATCTAGCTTTGCAGGTGTGTACTGCTATGTATAGTACTTCTAGTTCATTTGTTCTTGAAGGTCCAATGCTGGAGAGCTTTTGACTTATTTAAGGGAGGCAGTGAGAAGGCTGGCTAATGTGTTTTAAACCCAGTAAATGTCAAAAGGCCTCTACACAGGGAGGGAACGTCTGTCACCAGATTAATTTAGAGCAGTGGTCTCCAACCTTTTTACGTCCAAGATCGCTTTTTAAATGTCAGAACAAGCCAAGATCTACCACCCCATCCTTCCCCAAAACCCCACCCCCTCCTTGAAGCCCCGCCCTCTGTTCTCCTCTCCATCACTTGCTATCCCCAGTCCTTATACACTCTCAGGGTACGGCTACACTGCCGCTTTTTTTTCCGATTCTGTCTAGACTGGGCCAAATGTCAGAAAAAACCCTTCTTTTGGAAGCCCCCTTATTCCTCCTGGAATGAGGAATACAGAGGTTACGGAAAGAGCATGTTTGCTGTTCCGCTAAAAAAAGTGGAAGAACAAATGCATCCCTGGACACAGAAGAGTTTTTCTGGGATACCTCTGGAATCCCGGAAAAACTCCTGCAGTCTAGCCGTACCCTCACTGGGTTGAGACAGGATGTGTGGGCTCTGGGGTGGGAATGAGGGATTTGCATGTGAGAAGGGGTGAGAGGTGCAAGGTCTGGAAGGGAATTTGGATGCAGGAGGAGGTGGAGAAGGGGATGCTGGCTCAGGGAGAGGGCTCCAGGATGGGGAGTGTTGGGATTGGGGTAATGAGCAAGCCACATGCTTGTGGATGTGAGGGTGCAGGAGTTTGGGTTGGAGTATGTGAGGGGCTCAGGGCAGGGAGGTTGGGAGTAAGATGGGCAGTGTGTGGATGGTGCAGATTTGCAGGTGTGTGGATGGTGCAGGAGTGTTGTGGCAGAAGACTGAGGATGTGGGGCTGCACGAGTTTGGGGATATGAGAGGCTCAGGATAGGGGGTTCCAGTGTATGATAGGCTCAGATCTTGGGTGGGGTTGGGGGGTACAGGAGTGTTATAATGCTGCAGCCAGATGGGGGCTTGGCCCCAATTGGGGGTTTGTTGGCCAGGCTTCATTTTTAAATAAAATATTATGTCAAACACAAAAAGTTTCAGCATTGTCTTTATTTATGAGAAGGGCAGGGAACCTGTTTTGAGTCAGGGGTCACCTGTTTTGAGAAGGGAAGCCCTGGCGTGCGCCTCCTCTGGGAACTCCCCCTTCTCCCCCCCCACGCAGAGTCCCTGGCGCGCCACAGACCTGCTTTGTGGTATGGCGCTAGCTGTTTGGGGGAGGGGGAGCAGCCTGTGCACTTCCTCAAACCTTGGAAGTGGCGCGCAGCTGCTGGACTTCCGTCCACCCCACAGGAAGCCGGCACTACCTCCCTTGTTGCTGGAGGTAGGTAGTGGGGCTTCTTCGGGGTAGGGGGAAATGGGGGGTGGGTCCCGAATGCCTCGCGATTGACTGGTTGGGGCTTCCCGATCGACCCGTTGATTGCGATTGACGGGTTGGTGACCACGGATTTAGAGCAATAGCTGTCAGGGTGTGTCTATGCTGTAATTAAAAGCCAGTGGCTGGCTCATGCCAGCTGACCCTGGCCCATGCTAAGGGGCTGCTTAATTGCAGTGTAGATGTTTTTAGTCAGGCTAGTTCCCAGGCTCTAGGGATATTGCAAGGTGGGAGCGTCCCAGAGCTCTGGCTGCAGTGTGATTCCAAGTGTCAACATCACAATTAAACAGTTCCTTAGTCGGAGTCAGATACCACAGGCCAGCCAAGGGCTCTAATTGTAGTGTAAAGAAACCCACAGTGAGTACCAGACCATAATCTTAGAGTGAGAAAGAATGTGGTGGTGGGGATATGCTCTGTGTTAATGGAGTCCAGGCTCTGGGATACTCTGCTCATTGATAACCAGCTCTGCTGACCTGAGGATTCCACCATGTTCTTAATCTTCTGATTTTAAAAAAAAATGCAGGAGGAACTTAAAATGAATTTCTCCCCCTTTGGCCATCTTGTAGAAAGTTTAAATTAGTGTAAAGGTAACTTAGTCAGGTTATGAATGGCAACAGTGCAGTGGATACCATTTAAAGTGCTGACATTTACTGGGTTTAGTTCATGACAATATTTGCAGAAGCCTACTTTCTGAGTGTAGATAATAATGTAGAGGAAGTAAATGGTCTAGACCAGTAAAAGTAAAAATTGTAACTGTAACGGCGGATATTTAATACATTGTTGTCAGCCTTGGAGGTCAAAGGTCACCTGTGGCTTTAGATAGCTAGATCTTCCTGTTTTGTTCCTGGATCATGATGAATCCTAGAAGTGACCCAGAACTACTATGCACACGTTTTGTGTTGGGAGTGAGTGTTGGTGGGGAAGAAAATGTGGCTGATATACAAATGGGCAAGTGGGCATGTCAACTGCATAGCTGTAGTTATGACTGACATAATGGAGAGATCTCCTACCAGTGTCTTTCCTTTACCAAGAGTGGGCTCTCATGATGGAGAGAGAAGTGAAGAGGAAATTGTAATTTTGTGTCCTTCTTCTGTTCAATTTTCAGGTGGATGTGGATTTGGCTAAGTCCTGTGCCGACCTCCCTGAAGAGGATGAGGAACTCCGGAAGAAGCTCTGGTTGAAAATTGCTCGCCATGTAGTCCAGGAAGAGAAGGATGTAAAGAAGGCCATGGCCTGCCTTTCTAGCTGCAACCTGCTGAAGATTGAAGATGTCTTGCCCTTTTTCCCTGACTTTGTCACCATTGACCACTTCAAAGAGGCTATCTGCAACTCTCTGGAGGACTACAACAAGCACATTGAGGAGCTGAAAAGAGAGATGGAGGAAGCCACGCAGAGTGCCAAGAGAATTCGGGAGGACATCCAGGAGATGAGAAACAAATACGGATCTGTGGAGCCTCAGGAAAAGTGTGCAGCCTGTGACTTTCCGCTCCTAAATCGCCCTTTCTACCTTTTTCTTTGTGGTCACATGTTCCACTATGACTGCCTGTTCCAGGCAGTTTTTCCAAACCTGCCTGCCTGGAAGCAAGCTAAGCTAGAAGACCTTCAGAAGAAGCTGGGAGCCACAAGCCAGCCCTCCAAAGCCCATCATCGTCCCAAGGACATAGATGCTGCTAGCTTGGGAAAAGGGCAGCAGAGTCGGGAACAGATCAAGGCAGACATTGATGATATTGTGGCAGCTGAATGTGTGTATTGCGGGGAGTTGATGATCCGGTCGATTGACAAGCCTTTCATTGACCCACAAAAGTATGAAGAGGAGAGACAAAGTTGGCTGTAGGGTCACACAGTTATTGCTTGAAGCTGCACATGAATGCAAAACTTTGAGCTATAGGTCATGTACACTGCCTGTGAAGCATGTATATTAGGAATGAGCCTCCAGCAATCTGAAAACAAAGGGATCCCATATAGCTCTAAAGAGAGACCAACTGGATACTGTTATCTGGAGAGCAATGAGTTAGTCCTGGAGGACTATGAGAGAAATGGTCACAGTTGCTAAGAATTGAAAGATTAATTTCAGCTAATGTATCAGAACTTCTGCTGGCTCCTGTCTGAAGGTGAGCTTGAGTTGGCCTTTTGAAGCTCTTCTCATGAGACCCTTTGGCATGAAGATAAGCGTGCATCATTGCCCAGAGAGAACTGGGAACATAAAAATGATTTCATTCACTTCTACTGCTTCCTCATTTTATAGTACTAAGTCTGGGGAAATGGGAAGAAGCAGTGGGGATTGCTTGGTGGTACAGGCTTCTATTAATCACTTTCAGATTATGAGTTGTTTGTGTTTTGCTTCCTAATGAGATTGTTTAGCCAGCCTTCCTGACAGAAATGTAAAAGGGAGGCAATAGATTTGTATTTACATGTATGTCAGCAAACATTTGTCATGTTACACAAATGCACAGGTCTGTACAATAACATAAAAATATGATTCCTAAGCAGTACAGTGTCTTAAAAGATGTTTCTTAATCCCTGTGTCTGGTGTTTTGGGGTGGTGGGCTTTTCCCCCAGTTTTCCAAGAAGTTTTTTGGCCAGATCCATACAGTTGAATCTTCTGTAGGATCTCTTTGTTTTATTTCCAGCCATTATCCTGTAGTCCATTCTGAATACTCATACTGGGACATTGTACACAATTTGGCTCCAGTGCCACTGAAATACAATACTTGTTAATGTAATTTGAGTATTACATATAACCAGGGCTTGACAAATTGCTATATCTACTCGCCCGTGGCGAGTAGATTTCAGCCGGTCGCCCCGTTCACTGGCGCTGTGCCGGTCTGGCGCATGCACGGTGCGGGGCTGGCGAGTAGATCTCGCTGCGGTTCATCGAGCCCTGCATATAACGGTACTTCACGGATAGCGCTGCTGACTGGGCACTTGACTTTCCCATTTCCTAGTCACAGCTGTTATTGAGCACTAGACTGGAAGTCTAGCAATCAGTTTCATCCTCCATCTTGAAGCAGATGCTTGAGACATTCTAGCACCTTCTGCCAAACAGTCTGACTGTTCCCTTCATGGCTTATTTGCATTCTCCTGTAGGTCAGCGTTTCAGGGGTTTTTTTTGTTTTTTTCCTTGGATGCTGTTCAGCATTGGAAGATTTTTTTTTTTTTTCTGTTCCTGACAGGGAGATGGTTACACTTGAGGTGGAGGATGAGATTTTTCCCTAGCACTGTAGCAGAGGTTAGAAAGTACCATATGGCACGCAGAACTGTTGGTAATTCCTTGTGAAGGAACTAAACTTGCCAAGAAGCCTTGGCTGGGACTAAATCATAAAGCTGAATATAAGGTTTGGCAGTAATCACATTCTCTAAAGTGGTGGTCGATATTCATGTCCTTTCAGTTAAAAAGAAATTTTAGAATAATCTGACTTGTATAAAGCTCTATGTTCCTGTCTTGAGAGCCCATCTCTGACTTGCTAGCCATTCACAACAGCTGCTATGACTGTGGAACTTGGTGTAATATAAAATTACGTTTTGTTTCATAAGACTTTGCTAACTGGGGGTCATAGTAACCCCACAGAATTTCAATAGAGCTCCCCCAATCCGATCAGAGCTTTTCCTAACTGAGGCATAGCCTGTAGTCAGTGTCATGTCAGGCTGGCAGGAAGATGCCCCGATGAACACTGTCTGAGCTGCATTTATGTAGTAGAAAGACCTGTTGCTATTGGAAGTATTACCTTTTTACTACTAGAACTACTGATAGCGTTTGTTGACAGCTTACCAGTTCTACTTTTGGTTAACTCTGGTTTGCTGTTTGGCTTGAATAAGCTGCTCTGTGTACCAGAAGGCTTTTGTGATGAAGACACACGTTTCTCACTTACTGAATATGATGTCTTTCATGTTCTACATAAAACCTTCCTGATATGACTGGCAACTGGTATTTTTTTTTTCTTGGCCGGAAGATTATTAGAGCCCTTCACAGATACAAAATTGATATCCACATCTGCAAAAATGATCCATGGATATCGGCTGCAGATACCTGAGCATATAAAATGATATCCACAAATATGTACACACAACAAAACTAGTTCTGATCAAACATAGGGATGGACTTTCCTCTGCTTTGCCATTGCATAGTAAAAAATCATAATCTAAATTAATTTTAATCCACGCTGGGTGACTTTCAAATTGTTCAGTTTCTTCAGGAGGCTTTCCTCTTCATTCCTTTCCTAGCACTCTCCCTTTCAAGTTTTAGAATTAAAGGGCATTCTCTTACATTCAAAGCTCTTGAATGGTTTTGTGGCACAATACCTAATATTTTGCACTTTTAAACTTCAGAGCACAATACAAGCATTAATCATCCTATATTCCCTTCTAAAGAGATTGTTTTTGCAAAATCTTGATCCTGTCTCTCCTCAAGTGCTACATTATTTTGTTTAATCAAAATCTAAATGGATAACTTTTAAAGTCTTTCTGTTTAAGGGATTGTATGTTTGGCCAGCAAGTAAGTTTTTGTTACCTCGAATCTTCACTCAAACTTCACCTATCATTTTCGCGGATTTTAAAGCACATTGATCACCCTTAGTGCAGCATTCTACTAGTGCCAGCTTGGACTGCAGCATTGTCCCATAATGTTGGGACTCTAACTACTGTGGAAATGTGTCTTCTAAGCTTCATAGCATCTTCTAAGGTGTTTCATAATTATACATTTGTGCTTCATGGCTATCCTAGAATACGGGTGTAATTGACAACTGAGATGTTATCCAGATATATTTGAAAATTGAAGACATTTTAAACTTTCTGACAATTTTTTTGACATTTTTGTTTTTCTGCATAAAACATGGTATCTAGTGTATAGAGGAACAGCCTTAAGAACTTGTTTTCTGCTATTCTGAAAGTGATTTCCTGTCTCCTGTCATGTCAGTGCAGATGACAGACTTCCGGATTGGAGTAAGTTTGCTAAACTCCTTCTCTGTAGTGCAGTGTCCTTGTTCACAAGGTGTTTGCATGGGCCACCCATGCCGTTCTCTGGAATGAATTTTACATAGGGTCCCAAGGCAGAGTTTTGTACCACTCTTTTCCTAGGCCTTGTCTATATGGGAAGGTTTTCCCATTTGTACTGATGGTTACACTGGTTTAACCCCTTGTGATGACCATCTTAATCTGGAATGCAAGGTGCATTTTGTCAGTTCAGTTTGTTACTCAGGAAGGAGTTGAAGCTAAATTGAAAAAAGGTCACTCAGACCAGAGTAGGTCCACCTACGCAAGGGTTATACTGACATAACTACATTAATTTAGATTCACAACTTAAGTTGTACTGAAGAAACTTTCTCATGCAGACCAAGCCTAAAACAAGTCCCCTTACCTACCCCACATCCCCTCCATAATAGGTTTAACGTATATGAGTCTGGAGAAGTGAAGAAAGCCAGAGAACAGATGGAAACTGCAGTAAAGATCAGTTATGGCCTCTTCCCATTTAAGTTTCTGGGTGGAGTTAAGCCAACAGTGATGATAAACATTATTGCAAGCACATAAAGTTAATTGCTGAGCTGGAAACTGTAAAGCAGATTTTAATTTCAGTCACTAGAGGTCATTGTTCTCCTTTAAATTTACTGATTTTGGTGAAGTGCAGCTGTGGGTGTTTTCTGTGTCTGCTATGGAATATTGCAGAATAGGTAAGAACCAGAGGCAGCGCAAGATTTCAGGTGACTTTTTTTTTTTTTTATAGAAGGAATTGTCTATAACAACTGTACTGATTGAGGGGAAGGAAATAGGACAAAGGTACTGAAACACTTTAAAAGAAAATGAGTTTAGCTGGCCACTGATTTTTGGCTCTTGAGTTTCTGAAGATGAATTTGGTCTGGTGTCAACTAGGGATGTAATAGTGTAGTCGATTAATCAATAAGCAAAAGCTTATAGGTTAATGCTATATACTGCATGCATTTGCCCCCAACCCCTTGCCAGTACATTTTTTAGCAGGCTGGTTAGCAGCCCAGCTCAGTCCTGGATTGCACTGGGTCCTGGACCTATACCCACTGCAACTCTGCATTTAAAGTGTATTAGGAGCCAGGCGGGCAGGCAGCCCGGCTTAGTTCTGGCTTGTGCCAGATCCGGGAGCTCAGACCCTCCTTCCCCGACAGGGGCTGCCTGGGGACTATAGATTAGCTGATTAACCGATAAGAATTCATGAGGTTAAATGACTATTCAGTTAACTGATATTTAACATCCCTAGTGTCAACAGTCAAAAGTTATTCTGGGGTGTTTCTGTACCAGCAGATAGGCTTTCATATCCACAGTAGTGCCCTAAATTCCCTCTAGGGTGTGTGCCTGCATGGGCATGCACAAAAATTTTTAATCCCTCCCACTTCAGCAGAGCCACGCAGCAGCACTCACCTTCCCTGAACGTGGAAGGTAAGCTGGTGGTGGTGGACTTGGTGGGAGAGTGTGGGCCAGAGCTGCATGGCAGCTGCTCAGTTGGGGCCGTGTGGTGGGCGGCCATCGGAGCTGGGGCCGGGCTGCGGTGTGGGTGGGATTGGGACTCCCTGCATCTCTCTTCCTCCCTCCGCCCCTTTCAGCCTCCTACTGGCGCTCCACATGTTGCTGCCCCACGCCCTGCAAACCCTGAGTGCTGGCAGCAGCTTCCCTCCACCCCAGGCAAGGACTTGCAGCCAGCCACATGGAGAGCAGCCTGGGGCAGCCCCTGCCCTGCACACAAGCTGCCATGGGAGCAGCACTCCCTGGAGGGGCAGGTCTCACCTTCTCCCCACAAGGTGGGGTGGATGCTGCCTGGGAGAAGGTCCCAGCAAGTGGGGGGGCTGTGCTGGGAGAGTCTCTCGGGGAGCAGTACCACTGGTGGGTGGCACAGTGGCACACATCTGAACAAGCTCACATGACCTCAATATTGGTGCACAAGATAAAACTCACTCTGCTCATGGATGGAAAATAGAGGGAACGCTGGTAGTGCCTGGAACCTGTTGTTATTGGTAAGGATGAGTGGGGATAAAGAGGGAGAATCATAGTAATCTTAGTGCAGGCCTGGGCAAAATACGGCCCGCAGGCTGGATCCTGCCCACGGATGCAGCGGAGAGCCCCAGGCAGGCTCCCCTACTTGCCCTGCAGCCTTGCACACCACTCAGAAAAGTGGCTGTGGGGCCGTTTCTCTTTCAAAACTGTGATCCCGGAGGGGAAGGGGGGGGGCAGGTGCT
The DNA here is from genome assembly GCA_019425775.1 of Rafetus swinhoei. Lineage (NCBI taxonomy): Eukaryota > Metazoa > Chordata > Testudines > Trionychidae > Rafetus > Rafetus swinhoei. The sequence goes on along the minus strand of CM033446.1, from coordinate 72,796,039 downwards.
GCCCCGTCCCCAGCACAATCCTATTGGCTGGTTTTTGGCTAGAAACTGGCCAATGGGAGCTGCCTGAATAACAGGCAACACGTGAAGCACCATGCCCCCCTCCCTCCTGGTTCAGTTATTCACACAAGCACATGGTCCTGCATCTTGTGCAGGTGCGGGGCTGGCTGGCTGAGAAATATTTTAAGCTGTGCAAGCATTTAACTTGGCAGGCAGGCTGTTTAGGTGGGCTGCTGGCTGGTAAGTCTCCTGGCCGTAGCCTGCCCCTGGTACCCCAGCTCCTCCCTTCCCCAACACTCTGCCCCTCTCTCAACATACCCAAAACCTCTGCCCCCCCTCCTGCAGCCATACCCCCTCCCAGATCTGCCACTCTAATCTCCTGCCCCAGATCACAATCTCCTCCTACCTGTAGCCTGGGAAGGAGTTTTGTAAAATTTGGATGGGTAAGGTTTGCCAATCTGATCAGAATAAATCTAAGTTTGTCCTTATCCCAGATTACAATTCCATGGAACCACAAGGCTCCCTCTCTTGAGGGTCAACAGGCGATGGACAACAGCCACGCCTTAACTCAGAAAATGAAATGGAAAACAATTTTATTGCTAATGGAATAATGATTATGATCACCACAGCAAAAACTACAGTAAGAACACATCACCTGAATTCCTTCCCAAGATGTCATTAACACAATTAACTCCAAACTTATCTAAGTGTACAATGATGATGATGATGATGATGATAATAATAATAAATTCCTACGCACATAAGGATCCCAAGGTTAGGTGGAGAAGGGTGGCTTCCTTCCCCCTGGAAGACCTGGGAGCAAGTGTTAGTAGGATTCCTAAAAGCAGACTTAAGCAAGAAAAGAAAAGAAGCCGTTATATAAGAGGAATAGAGATAAGTCCTAAGATTTCTCTGACCTTATACTCATGTGCCCCGGGACGGACTGCTCTCTCTCCGCTATGCGTCAGATTGCAGCCTCGATCTCCCAAATCATTAGGCCTAAATACCCCTTTAGGGCGCCAAAGCATTCCGGATACCCTTTTCCATAACTGGGCCTAACACCCCAAGATTTCTGAGGGTACCATCTTTGATTGGAAGAAATCTTTGGTTATCTTATGAATATTCATTATGGGTGCCTGATGACTTTTTGGATGCTGTCCCTATAGCACATAAAAAGGACGGGAAGCTGTGCGGAAGCTGCGGTCTGCAAGATTCCATCTGCTCGTGATTGCACCAAGAGATTGAAACATACCTAACTGTCATGTTAGCAGATTTATACCATAAATTCTGGGTAAGGCTCAAAATATAAACTTGCCCTGACCTCAGACTTTTACTTCACCCCTTTATGGAAAATTACAAGCACAAGGCATATAGTTCCCCACTGGTATCTTATTGCCATCAGCCATCTTACAGAACCTGGATTCTGTAGGCCCCTTGCATTACCAGCATATTTCAAATCTATGTTAAAGAGATGTAAGGATAACATAAAACTATTATTTAACTAAACCAAATATCATATTAATAGGCCAAAATAAGGTAAATGACAATTAATAGGCTACATACCCTAGGTCACAACCCAAACTCCTGCACCTCAGTCCTCTCCCCTAGGTCAAAAACCAAACCGATGCACTCAAGTCCCCTAGGTCACATTCTAAAACCCTGCACCCCAGTCTCCTGCCCTATGTCTCAACTGCTTCCACCTAAACTCACTCCCATACCCCACTCTCCCTCCTGCATCCCAAGCTCCCTCCTGCACCCAACCTCCATCCCAGACCCCACACCTCCTACATTAATATCACTTTCCAAAATCTTGGGAGTGGCCCCACATCAAAAATTATTGCTCACCCCCGTCTTAGTGTCTGGCTCTTAGTATGATGGCCCATGAATTTCAGTCTCTGGCTCTGGTTATATGTGTGTATAGATATAAAATCTCTAAAATAAATAACTTTTTTCTTCTACAAAATTAGTGGGATTGTTAGGTGATCTAAGTTTCAGGTTGAAATACCCAGATTCCTTGGAAATGCAGGTTCAAGTCTCGGCAAGGTTGACTAAGCCCTTCCCCTAAAGTAGATAAACTAAGCACCATACAATTCAATTGTGACTCATTTGTTTTGTATGGACATCAGAGTACCATGGCATAATTAGAGAGTAGAGTGACACCCAGCCCCCTTTTGGTCTTTCCTTCTCTGTGTTCCATAAAGGAGAGGGGGCTGTTTGGTGGCTATATTTCTGTGGAGTGTAAAACATTTTGGGGATCTTCCAGCATGAAAACCTCTTTGTATAGGAGTTCCCTCAGTCTAACTCTTAAAAAAGGCTTTGGGCTGAATTCTTTGCTGCGGAAACACCACTGAGGTCTGTGATATTGTACTATGAATGAATTTGTCCTTTTACTTTAAGACAGGGCTACTCAATTTTGGAAGCCCCAGGGGCCACAATGATACTCTCAGCATATGCTGAGGGCAGCAGCTTAAGTGTGGTTGCATATTCATGCAAATAGCTTCTTTCACACTGACAGGCATGAATACAAAGGTTAAGGCAAGACTACACAACACACAGGCCCCATTTAAGTCAGTTCTGCTGATATTAATAAAATGCAATATTCACCCGACTTCCACCCATATGACAGCACTTTTAATGAGCAATGACAGTCCAGGAATTTAACTACTAAAACACATATCAACAGAAGACCATTATATTGACTACTTTTTTGTTTTGACTCCCAACCGTGGGCTGCGTGTTGAGCCCCGCATAAACCCAAACTTCACCGCGGGCCGCAAACAAACGGGCTGCAGGCCACATGTGGCCTGCGGGCCTCATGTTGAATAGCTCTGCTTTAAGGTGTGGAAGTAAAAGAGAAACTGGGTCAGTGCTGAAAAGTCTGGTTGTGAGTAGGGTTGCCAGGTGTCCAGTTTTGAACTGGACAATTTGAGGGTTCTGTCCAGGAAAATTTTTTTAAAAATAGCGGACATATAAAATGTCTGGTATTTTCTAATTAGGTAAGTTTTATTATTATTAGGAGTATCAGTACCTAGTTGCGGATTGCCTGGCTGGTAGATATGCTCACGCTGCATGAGTGTGTCTACCAGCCAGGCAGTACGCAACTACGTGTGGGGGAGGGAAGGGGCAGGGCAAGGGCAGGAGGGAATCCCCAGGGTCAGACTCGCTCGTGCTTCGCCGGGACCGTGTGTGGTACGGGTAGTGCCCCAGCATCTGCATTTGCCCGGGTCAGTCCCACTCCCCGCCGGCCAATTCTCTCCCCCTGCTTCCTCCTCCCAGCCAGCCCAGCTTCCTGTTGGCCAGTCCTTCCCCCCCCCCCATCTCCCTGGCCAGCCCCGCTCCCAGTGACCAGTCCTGCTTCCCACTGGCTGGTTCTCCCCCCACTCCTCCTGATTTCCCCGGCCAGCTCTGCTCCCCCAACCCCCTCCTGGCCAGACCTGCTTCCTGCTGGCTGGCCTCCCCTGCACACGAGCTCCACTGGCCAGCCCTGCTGCCCCGACCTCCCCTCCCCCTCCAGTCCTGCTTCCCGCCAGCCTTTTCCACACCCCATCCTTCCAACCAGCCCCACTCACCTCCCGACCGGTGTCCCCGGCCCCCATCTGAGATCAAGTGTGTCTGGTATTTTTTTTGAAGCCACCTGGTAACCCTAGTTGTGAGGGAAGATGGAGTTCTTAAGGATGGAGTTTTAATAGCGTAGAACTTGTTAATGGAAACTGTGATTGGAGTTCAATAGACTATTGCAAGTCACTACTTATTTACTCTCTTCATCACTCCCTTAAACTCTAACTTTCAGTCCAGTTCTAGACAATTCATGGCTTCTGAGAAACCCTCTTATGAATTTTATCTTTACACTTCCATTTCAATTCCAGATATGCAGACCCATGCACTAGCAGGTTTTAAGAGTCTATCCCTCTATAGCCGTGAGGTCCTCTTGGGAGTTCTGGGAGTGAGAGAGGCAGCAAATTGTTCTTCTCTCTGGATGCAGATTTTAAATTAGCCCATTTAAGAATTGGTGAAGGGGAGAAGCAAAGATGTTAATTTTATATGCAGAAAATAGTTGGGCTGAGAAGAGTTTTGGCATGTGGAAGGGATCTGAACTGGACACTTATTTGTCATAAGCAAGAGAGAAGAAGGCCTGTCTGAATAAGGTCACAGTTGCCTGGAAACTAGTAAGTGGTAAGAAATCTAAGATTACAGTTAAGTGTATAACTAATCCTCCAGAATCAATTCTTTATCAGATTGGGGCAGAGAGTTCAGTGAAGGATTGTTCCCAGGTGGAACAGGAGGAAACCAGCATTGGGCTCATGCCTGCTGCTGGAGTGTTTAATACCTTTTTATATTCTACAGCATGCGAAGCATGTGTGGTGTCATGTAGAGATAGTAAAGCAATTATTAGGGATGTCAATGTGCAGACGACTACATGATTAACCAATACACCTGGGTTTATCAGATAACCCTGTCGACCACACACACTCCCCCACCTTGCTGCCTCTGTTTCAGAGGAAGGGAGGTAGTGCCTGTGAGGAGCCAGCTTTTAAGCTGGCTCCCCATGAGCACTGATCCTGTGGAGCCATCTGTCTTCCCCCTTTACGCTGCTGCTTCAAAGAGGTGGCAGTGCAGAAGGTGGGGGGGGGGAGCAGGAAAGGTAGGAGCTGGTACACATGGTGAACCATTTTTTAAGCCAGCGCTCCGTGGGTGCCCCCTCCCCTTGCGGCCTGCCACAGATACAGAGGCACTGGCGTGGAGTGCAGGGGTCTCCCCAGGAGAGGGGCTGGTTTCCACAGAACTGCCTGCCCTCCTCCCACTGCTGTGCCTGTGTACACACCTGCCCCCTGTATGTAAACGTGTATCCACTGAAAATTTCAACGGATACAGATTTACACAAATAAATGCATTTTAACATCCCTAATCCAAATATTATTTACCTAGGATGGTATAATTCACACAGAATAGAGGTGGGCAGGCCTGCACTGAAGAGTGATGATAACATGCTCTGCTGTGATCTTCAGTTGGTTTAGTCATTCAGCAGGTTTATCCCTTTCCCCCCAGTACACCTTGAAATTATTTCTCTAAATAGCCAATCTCTAGGAACTGCTGTGGTGCTGACCCAAAGTGCCACACAATGATTTTTAGTGACTAGAGCTGGCTTCCTTTTAGCTCATTTACAGGCAGGGCATTTCAAGGGGAGGCAGAGATGGTGTGTAGGTGGATTAATGAATGTGGAGGAAGCAGGAATGCTAAGGGCAAGGAGATGTATATAAATATAAAGACTGTTGCCTGTTAGTTTGTTAGGGTTTCTGTCTGTAGACATTGCTGGTGGTGGTGTCAGAAGCTGTTCCAGATGCCATTACCAGCTGTTGCTTCCCTGCAGACAAGATTTTTCCTGTAAGAGCCAGAGTTAATGACTAATTCCTGTGAAGATTTTATTAGCTCAAGAGACAGAATCTTCAAGCTTGTGGTTTGGCTTATTAGTTGGGTCCAGCAAAACAGCGTGTTGTTGTCCATTTATGGAGTGCAGTTGTAGCTGTGTTGGTCCCAGGATATTAGTGAGACAAGGTGGGTGAGGTCATATCTTTTACTGAGCAGTTAATCTCTCAATGGTTATCAAGTCAACAATAATATCCATTAGTGCAGGGCTACTCAACTCACAGCCCGTGGGCTGCATGCGACCCGCGGCCCATTTGTTTGCGGCCTGTGACGCGGTTTGGGTTTACGCAGGGCTCAACACGTGGCTCACAGGTGGGCTCCTTTGAACATGGCCTCCACTGGGAACACGCTCCACAATGGCAAGGTGTCTCCCAGGTGGAGTGAGCATTGAAAGAGGCAAGCGGACGCGCCGGCTGGAACAGACAGGTACAGGGTGTCGGCGTTTCTAGCCCCCAGCGAGGAGGTGCCGGAAGCACTGGGGCATTGTGGGAAGTGCTGGCTGCTTAGCCTTGTGGGAAGAGCCTGAGAGGTGCTGACTGGCTCACACTAGCCACGTTTGGGTCTGCACCGTGGCTTAAGGCTTAATCTTTGTATTCATGCCTGTCAGTGTGAAAAGATATTTGCATATATATTTGCATGTATATGCAACCACACTTAAGTTGCAGCCCTCGGCATGTGCTGTGAGTATCATTGTGGCCCCCGGGGCTTCCAAAGTTGAGTAGTCCTGCATTAGTGGGTTGCAGGTAGAATAATCCTCAAAGTGCATCTGAGCAATATGTTGACATAAAGGTGGACAGGTGTCTGGTTTTTGATTGGAAGGCCTGGTCGCAAAGGGACCCTGGTAGCATTGGTCAGCACCGCTGACAGGGCCATTAAAAGTACGGTTAGTGGGGCTAAGGCAGGCTCCCTATGCAGCTCCCAGGGGCCAGCATGTCCCTTTGGCCCCTCGGCAGCATACGGGCAATCAGGGAAGCTCCATGCATTGCCCCCACCCTTAGTGCCAGCTCCACAGCTCCCATGGCCAATGGGAGCTTCTTGGGTGGAGCCTATAGGTGCAAGCAGCATGCACCATGGAGAGGAATGGGACATATTGGCTGCCTCCAGGAGCCACACAGAGCCTGGGTAGGCAGGGAGCCTGCCTTAGCCCCGCTGTGCACCAATCAGGAACCACCAGAGGTAAGTGCTGCCCAGTGGTAGCCTGCACCCTCTCCTGCATCTCAACCCCAGCCCTGAGTGTCCTATTGAATCCAACTCCTTCTCAGAGCCTACACCCCTCCCGTATCCCAACCCCCTCATCCCTGGTACCACCCTGGAGCCCACACCCTCACATGACAACCCTTTGGCCCATCCCTGAGCCTGCTCCCACACTTCAGACCTCTTGACTCTAGCCCAGAGATCCCTCATGCACCCCCTCCTCCATGCCAACCCCTTGCCTCAGCCCTGAGCCTGCTCCCACACGCCAGGCCACTTGGCTCCAGCCCAGTGCCCCCTCCTATATCTCAACCTCCTTATTTCTGGCCCTATCCTGAACCCTGCACCCTACCCGTCTACCACAGCCCAGCTGAGGATGGGGAAGAGTGAGGGAGGATAGAATGGGTGTAGGGCCTCAGGGAAGGGGTAGGGCAGAGGCAGGGCAAGGTTGTTTGGTTTTGTATAATTAGAAAGTTGGCAAATCTATTTTCCATCCATGATGATAGGACTGTTAAATAACTTGCATCAGACATATGCTGTTGTGAGCTGAGTTTGCAGATCCTCTCTACAGTAGTAGGCAGAGGACAGAGGCAGCGAGTGTTAACAGCTTTCTTTGCAAGGTCTTAATTCTTTGTCTACGCAGTACATACCTGTGTGGTACAGTGTGACTCTTGAGCAACATCCACATTTGTTTTAGTCTCCCCAACAGTCTTGACTGTTCTGCAGTCTGTTTCAGACATTTGTGTGCCTGCCCAGCTAATGGAATAACTATGTTCATAATATGTTGGTTCTGTTATGGGTAATTTGTCTCTAAAAGGTTACCTGAGGTAAACCTTTGTAGATGATGCAAAGAATTGTAATTACTACATTTAATGCCATTTGCTAAGCAAACAAATCATTCAACACAGGAATCATGCAGTGAAAATGAAATACAAAGAAACCACATTCCAACAGGATGATTAAATGTAGCTCATTTTCAGGAAAAAAAAGAGAGGGAAATAAATATTTATCTTAAGATATAAAAATCTCATGGGTTGATTTCTCTTGGCTTACAGGACTGCTTTGTGAACAAGTGGCACAGGTAAGTTGAGTCATTGCATTCCCTGAACAATTTGCTGACTTTTTCTATCTGTAAATTGGCTACAAGAAAACAGAAGCTGTTCAAATGTAGTGTTTGAAATTATTTGCCAAGTCACTTCCATATCTGGCTCTGTGGGGTTCATGAGCAGTCCGTTCCAACTCTTGATTTGAAAATTGCGTTAGGTGGATTAGTTTTGATTGGATAAACAAGTCACATGGCATTTCTGTTCCTAGATCTGTTTCCCTAGGGACAACCCTTGTGTTTGCACGTTCAAAGTCACTTTCTAAGGATTTCTCTCTTCTATGTGTTTAAAACTCATTAATGCGTATGCTCCTGCCTGGCAACCTCATTTGCTAGAAGATTTGCAGAAAGGGGGTACATGCTGATCCTGAATGTAGCTGAAACAAAGTCAATTTTTAGTTCTCCCTTCTGTTGTGTTGAGCCTCTATCTCTTCAAGCCTGATCCCAACCCTACCTTCTGAGAGATTAGAGAGGGCTGTCTGTACCTTTGTCCTCCCGTCTCTTTGGTTTGTTTTAAAATTACCTTGCCTCTTTGTGCCTAGCTTTATATGACCAGAAGCAACTGACTTTGAAATGGGCTTGGAGCACTGCTAGTAGGTGCTCTGTGGTCCAAGATTCAGGAGACTCAGTACGCACTGTACATACTGTAGCGTTGGAAGTTAAGAATGCCAATGGCAAACAAAACACCGATTGCCCTTTTCATCTGTACTGAGGGATACCTGGCAGTGTGGGAGGCTGGGAACATCATGGAGTTGAGGGCTCCTTCAGTGTGTTGCATTGCAGCATCTGATTACATGCAGTTGCTCGTGTGCCATTTGCTGTGACACCTGAGCAAAGGTAATGGTTTAGATTATTCACCTGGCCCCACATTGTCTGAAGAAGACAACCATTGTGAAAGCAGAAGCTGCCAGAGTGGCCCACTAGTTGCTGGGGCTGGGAGGGAAGGGAGTTCTGCAAGATATGTATTTAGTATTGTAACATTCTCCTTTCCTTAGCAGATTCATACTAAATAGACTCCGAGCTGGCTAGCTGAATGCTCTCTAGAGCCTGGCAAACCTGTATTCACAGGGGCCTGGCATGCAAGCATGCTCAGTTCGGACTCCAACCCCGTTCAGAAGGACTGGCATCAGTAATGACCCCACTCTCAACCCCCTCCTCTGCCTGCCAGGTGTTCTGTGGCCCCATTCACTCTGTTTCTAGGACAGAGCAGCAGGCTAACCAGCCGCTGATTCCCACCTCCCGTTTTCTCCCTTAGTCCTTCTCTGCTTGCTGGTCTGGTAAAGAACACCAGCCCTATCGAGTTCCCCTCTGGCATGAATATTTAACATGGGAAGCGTTGGTAGGGGAGCAGAGTGAAACTCCCAGAAGCTGAAATTGGAAGACAGAGAAGGGAAGGAAAAAAAAAAGAAAAAAGAAAGGAAGTATGTGGAGAAGGAAGCATGTGGAGAGGGTAACAGCAGAGGCCTGTTACTTTCCCTGCTGCCTGGCCTGGGAGGGATGTGGTGTTTAGCATTAGTGGGGGAGAAGGGAGTGAATTACAACTCTGCTGCTGTAAGGAGATGTGTGTGTCAGTCTGCAGGTGCCCTTTATTTTCATCAGAATTAATGTGATGGGTATGAAATGCTCACTCTTGACCCTGCTTCCCCTTCCCTGACTTGTGCTCACTCTGTCAGGGTGTGGATCCCATCTCAGTTTTTCTTTGCCAGTCACTGACAGGACAGTTTCATGCACCCACGGGTGCATGGAGAACACAACTGGAAATGTCTGCTGGGAGAGATGTTGTCAGTTTTTACAACCCTCAAAAGTTGTAGATGAGCCTGATCCCCAAGCCGCTGTCTGGGGGCAGGTGAGGAGAGCTGACAGGGAGTGGGACAGAACACACTTTGGCCACCACAAGGTATCTGTGGAAAATTAGCAGTGTCCCACCTTTTGGCTCCTCATTCCATTCCGCTCTATTTGCTTGGTGTGCTAGTCTAGCCACTTCTGAGACGTAAAGTAGCTTTGGGGATGTGTACTAGGGGATTAAACTATACGAAGATAGGACTGGAGGCAGCTTGTTGGTCAACCTAAGCACAAGGATGTATGTGTGATTTCCCCTTCCCGCCCCATCTTACTAGATCAGGAAATGTCTGAAGAGGACTCAGTCACTGTTACTCCTTCTTTCTGACTGAACCTCAGGAATAGAGGTTGTTCATAACTGTGAAATGTAGTAATTCTGACCAACACATGGTTGTTCTTTATAAAGTTTACAACTGAACATTGACTCGATACAGCTTTGAAACTTGACAGTGCAGAAGAAACATGCTGTGTTTAGCTGTCTTAATTTAAACAAATCAAGCACAGAAACCGTTTCCTTTTCTTGTCATATCTTTTAAAAACATTCCTTTTTTCTTAGTATTTTACATCTAGCACAGTATGTGCTGTATTGTTTTGCTCATAGGCGTCCGCAGCACATTTTATTAGGGTGTGCACCCAGGGAATTTTTTTTTTTTTTTTTAAAGGTGAACATTTATTGAATACTCAATCATAAAGGACATTATTTTTATTCATTAAACAAACTAAAGAAACTAAAACTTAACTAAACTTAATTTTTTTTAAATTAACAACTAAACTTTGCTTAAAAAATACAAACTTAAGTATGGGACACTGTACTTCTTAGTTTGTTTTTTAAATGTGCAATTTGGTGCTTATTGCATAATACAGCAATCCATACTTTAAAACTAAAAGAGTGTATCATGCGATTAAATTAAAACACAAAGCCACTTTTTTTTAAGACATTATAGGGTTACCAGGTAATCTTAAAAAAAATACCGGACACACTTCATGGGCGGGGAGAGGGACCGGCCAGGAGGTGAACGGGGCTGGGCGGGAGGAAGAGAGGAGGGTTGGGAAGCAGAGCTGGCGGGGGAGGGGTGGCCGGCGGGAAGCAGAGCTGGTTGGTGGGGAGGGGTCAGGTGGAGTGGGGCTGGCCGGGGAGATGGGGAAGGAGGGGCGGCCAGCGGGAGCAGGGCTGGCCGGGGGAGCTCAGGAGGAGGAGGGGAGAACTGGTCGCCGGAAGCAGGGCTGGTGGCGGGTGCAGCGGGGCTGGCCAGGGAAGATTGGGAGAAGTGGGGGAGAACCAACCGGCTGGTCAGGAGGGGGTGGGAGGAGAGGAGCGTATCAGCCAGTGTGGAGTGGGACAGACCCGGGCAGTGCAGATCCCAGGGCACTCCTGCCCCCTGCATGGTCCAGGCGAAGCGCGAGTCAGTCCAGCTGCGGCTCCACCACGCGCTTGACCAGCGCGCAGGAGCACAGACCGGGCTGCCCCTCCTCCTCACATGCAACCAGGTCTCCCAATGCCGATCGCGCCCCACCTCCCAGCCACTCCCCCCGCCAGGCTTCCGGGCGCCCAGTTGGAAAACCAGAAAATATCGGACATTGCACATGTCCAGTATTTTCTGGATTTTTTTTTACCAGACAGAGCCCCAAAAACTGGACTGTCCGGTACAAAACCGGACTCTTGGCAACCCTAAGACATTAGGGTGTGCCTGGGCACACCTGGCACACCCTGTACGCACGCCAGTGGTTTTGCTTTTGGTCTCTGCTGTTGCTGGGTTGCGTACTTCCAGTTCCAAATTATTGTGGTTGACCGGTCAGTTTGTAACTCTGAGGTTCTACTATCCCATGAATGAGTACAGAGGCTGACAGGGTTGGACTTCCACTGATACTGCATAATCCAATCTTGTACGGAAGTGACTGAGTTCTCTTTCATCCTCTCAAGTTGACAGACAACCTGGGGTCACAAAGCACCCTGAGCATCAAAAGCAACCTGGCAAATTCTGTCTTGCTCTCAGCTCCACTTTTGCTCCTCTAAAAGCAAGGTAGAGATTGTAATTGGGTAGGTTTCCTAGATGGGTTTTTGGTGGCATCCCAGGTCAATTGCCTGCTTAAGGCTTGCTCCTTTTTTCCTCATCTACAATTAGAAATGTGGCTGGTCCTGTAGGTTGCAGGCATGCTACAGATTGAGCTCTGACAACTTGAGAGACAGGATGGCTTCAGCTCCTTGTCTTGAGCAGCTAGGCTTGGAATGTTTCCAGGCCTTTAATAGCTCTCCACCCCCATGCATTCCAAGCTCCAATGCGCACTGGAGGCTGAAAGGTGTTTCATCCTCTGTTCCCCATTAGCATCTCAGCTCAGGCTCAGCTGCTTCTATCCTCTATACTAGGAGTTCATAGAAGGACTTTTATCATCCCAGAGCAATCACTTTGGGTCCCAGCTCAGCTTGATGGGCATTGGGCAGGGTTTGCTTATTTGTAGGAATTTCTGCTTCCTCTTTTTCTTTGAGCCATTCTCATGCTTATACCAAAATTCCCTGTTCTTTCAATATACCTGATACAGGGCATTCCCAGGCTGTCTCTAAACTAGTAAAGGTTACGTAAATTTCCACCAATTCTACTGCTGCTTCTGCTGGATGGGTGTTTGTACCAACCAGAGAGTTTCTGGGGTTTCCATCATTGTGTTAAACTTGCTGAAAAGCAGTCTTGCTTGAGGTGATGGATTTTTAATAAGGAAATTAAGAATTTAACTACGGGAGCTTTGTCTGCATTTGGGCTCTGCCAGCTGCTAGCAGTTTCTGCAGTATAAATATGCTCTAGAGCACAGTGGTCTCCAACCTTTTTCACCACAAGTTCACTTTTTCAATTTAAGTGCAATATAAGATCTACCTCAAATCCAAATACCCCTGCCCCACTTCCTTCCTGCCTTTTCTCTAAGGCTCCACCCCTGTTCCACCCCTTCTCTGAGGCCTCACTCTACTCACTCCATCCCCTTTCCTCCTCCATCCTTACTCACTTACACCAGGCTGGGGTTGGGGTGCAGGCTCTGGTCTTAGGCCAAGGGGCTCGGAGTGTGGGAGGGGCTCCGGGGTTAGCCCAGGGTGGAGGATTGGGATCCAGGAGGAGTTTCAGGGTGCAAGCTCTGGGATGGAGTTTCGGTGCAGGTGGAGTCATGTCTGGGGCAGGAGGTTGGGTGTGGGAGGAGGTTCAGGGCTGGGACAGGGATTCAGGAAGCAGGCGCTGGCTGGGCACCATTTAACAGAGACAGCTTCTGGGTGGTGGAACAGTGGAGTTAAGGCAGGCTTACACCTGCCCTGGCCCTATGCCACTCCTGAAAGCAGCTGGCATGTATAGCAATGGCTCCATGGTACCATGTGCTGCCCCTCATCTACAGGCACTGAGCCCACAGCTTCTACTGGCCACAGTTCCCCATTACTGATCAATGGGAGCAGCAGGAGTGGTGTCTGCAAGCAGGGACAGCATTGTCCAGGAGCAGCAATTACCATAGGGATAATTACTCCAGGCACGGCACGTTAGGCATTTTAGAACTCACTACTCAAATAATTAAATTTAAGTGCAAGAGAGAAATGAAAATTACAAAATGCACAGACCAGTCAAAAAACAAAAATAACCCACTTTGCAACCAGTAAAAGGAACAACAACAACAACCCACGTACGTGTTGGATCGGGAGATGAGAGTGAAGGAGAGTTGGTGTTTGTGAGAACGACAGACACACCCACAGTGCGTGAGAGTGACAGAGGTTTGCATTGTCAAGCTCCCTACATCCTCTTCTCTCTATGTGGAGATAGAGAACAAGAGTTGGGGGGAAGAGAGACACTCTGACATCAGCACAGCCCCTTCTCCCTCCCACATCCTGTACAGCAAGCAGGAGGTTACCAGGGGAGCAACTCCAAGGTAGAGGGCAAGAGCAGCATGACAGTGGGTGAAGGGGCAACTGAAGTGCCAGCGCTTCGTAGCTTCCCAGCCAAACCAGTCAGGTTCACCTGTCAGAGGCTCTAAGATCTACCGGTAGATCCTGTTCTGCTGGTTGGTGACCACTGCTCTAGAGGCTATAGCACTGGGTTGGGATTCAGACCTTGTTTCTATTTCCAACTTTGCCACCACTTGCTGGGTGACCCTGGGCAAGTCACCTCACTGTTCTGTGCCTCAGTTTCCCCATCTGCAGAATGGGGATCATAACACTGACTTTCTTTTTATAAAATGCTTTGAGAAATCTACAGATAAAGTCTTAAAACAGCTACACATTCTTACTGCTGGTGAGGATTTATTTTTGTAAAGTGTGTTAGCACTGACAAGGCTCAGGAGGCAATGGGAGAGGGGACAAGCCAACTATCCTAAAAATCTTCAACACCAAAAGAGGATGAAATCACCACCAGGCCAGCTGATGGGGGTGTGGAGGGAAGGGCAGTTGCCCGGGGGCCTGCCCAGTGATTCAAAGGGGTCTGGGCCTAGGGAATATGGTCTGGAGGGCTGGCTGCCCTGCCTCTTCTGGGAGCACAGAGCCAGCTCCTCCTCTCCGCAGGCTGTCAGTTCCCCTGCTCACCACCAGCCTTTCCTTACCTCAGGAGAGAGCTTGTCCTGCCTGCTGGCTAATTGGCATGTGTTTGTTTGTTTTTGTTTTTGTTTTTTTTAAGAATGTTGAGGGAAATATTTTTGGTTTTTCAGTGAAAACCTGAAAGTAGTGTACAGGGCTTGGTTCTCAAAAAGCATGTTTCAGATTTTAGCTTTTCATCAGAAGCCAGAAAACTATGATTGATGTAAATTTTCCACATTTAAAAAAATGTTGAATAAAGGCCACTTTTCATCCAGTACTCCTGCCCCCAAACTTTCTAATGGAAAAACTTCTTCTAGTACCATTCCCAGTCACTCTGGTGAGGCATTTCTTTCATCTGTGCCTCATTTTGAAAGACCTCTCTCATGGAAGTCCAAACGGTGCGGAAATACTGGTGGTAGGAGCTCAAAACTACTTAGCTCCATCCTCTCCAAATGGGAGTTAGTCTAGGGCTTTGTCAACACTTGAAACTTTAAAGCACAGCCGGCAGCCACGCTTTAACATGGCAAAGCCCTCATGGAGGTGGCTGCTGTGAGGACAGTCAGTGCTTTAGCCCGCTTTAACTGACACTTTCCAGCACTGGAATTTGCTGAGCTTGTGTTGTGAGGGTGTTTTTCATTTCTGCGAGCCAGAAAGTTGCAGCACAGGAGAGTGACCGCTTAGAGTGAGACTAGGAAATAGCCCTGTAGGCTGTGGGGAGCTAATAGGTGCATCAGGTGCTCCCTGCAAGGGTGACATGAATGGCATAGGTCATATCACAATCGGGGGGGGAATTCACTCTGACTCCAGTGCCAGCCTCTCCCAGGAAGAATTCGTGTCAGAAACTGTGTGAAGCTTCAGGGAGCTCATATAACAAGCAGACCTTTCTTCTGTGCCATAAGTTTTCCTCAGTGTCTGTTGCCAGAACTGTCCCCACAAGCTTTTTTCCCCAATTACCAGAGGAGTCCTAATCAATGGGTAATCTGCCAGATGCAGGTTTGTTACCAACAGATGGCAGAACGCATTTGAGGTAATGAGTGAAAGGATAACATTTGCTGATCTGCATAATAATCAGCTTGTGAACAGGTTTCATGTTTTTCCACATTTCTACCGACTCAGGGCTTACACTGAGAGAGAATCAGAGGCCTTCGCTTCAATTAAAGAAACACTAATTGAGGAACTTGGTTCTATCTGGCCTCTCCCAGAATTACTGAAGTAGGAAACTGTTCCCCACTCATACAAATGTTCTAAATGCAAAAGGGTTTGCAACCAGAGCTTTTGAGTACCAGAAAGGAGTAGCCAACCTTCTTACGATCAAGACACATTATCCATGAACAGGCCAGAGATATTTGCCATGCCATGCTTTCACATGCTGGCAATTCTTCTCCCTCTGAGCAGCTGGTGACACTGGCATGTAGTTGCCACATGCCATTCTGAGTCTAAAAATTCCTCTAATTTTTATGCCTGTTGGTGGTCTGATGAAAATGTCTTATTTCGGCACCAAGAAGACTCTTCGTGTGACTGTCTATAGAGCCTCTCTGGTGTCTTTGGATATGGAACTTTGGTGCACAAGAACAATCAGCTGCATTTAATAATTTTGTCATTGTCCCATTCAGCGTAAGAATACCTTAGCAACAAGTTCCACGGGTTGTCTGTGTTGTGTGAAAAAGTACTCCCTTTTGTCTTTTAAACTGGCAGCCTAGTAATGTCATTAAGTGACCCCTGGTTCTTCTGTTATATAAAGGGGTAAATAACACGTTTTCACCACACTACTCATGATTTTATTGACTTCGATCATATCTTCCCCGCTTTAGTCATCTCTCTTATTAATCCAACAGTAGGCAATCTGTGGCCCATCAAGGTTCTGTGTCTGGCCAGTAAGACATTTTGCTTATCGTTGCCCATGATCAGGATTGCCAGATTCTGCTGGTTTCTGGCTGTAGTTTTTTTTTTCCCCCTACCAGTATTACAAAAGTGACACACACGTAAACTAAGGGCACGTGAAGTGAGGGGCGTGCTGATTGCATACCACATTGACTGTGAGAGCCGTGCGCTCCCTTTTCATCCAAACAAAGCGCTGCTACGGTGCAATTGGCACATCCTGCAAATTCTAGGTACTGAAGTGCAGTTAGCAAAACTATTCCAGGAGTCCATCTTGGTTACAACAATCTTGCAGCTCACTGAGATGGAAGGCCATTCATGCAGCCCCCCCCTTGGTTGTCTAGGTTGCCCGTCACTATATTAATCTCTCCTCATACTGAAGCTGTTCCATGCCCCTAATAATTTTTGTTGCCCTAATCTGTATCTTTTCCATTCCTAAAGTGTATTTTTTGAGATGGGGCGACCAGGACTGCATGCAGTATTCAAAGTGCAAGGGCACTTTGGATTTACATAATGGAATTACATTTACTGTCTTTCCTATCCTTAGTGGTTCCTAACAATTAGCTTTCTTGACTGCTGCTGCATGATGAGCGGATGTTTTCAGAGAACTATCTACAATGTAGGCAGTCGTCTATAGTCTCAGTTTAATTAGGGGACAAATAAAAGTGCCCGGGCATCACTTAAATGAAAGTAAGAAGACTTTAAAGTAGTTGAGACTCTTTCCTCCTGAAACTGGGACATTTTCTAGAGGCTGCTGTGACCTGTAACCGGCAGACTCTGAGTGGCAGGCATGGTCAGGGACTGAACATGCAGCTCTTTAAACGATGGGACAGATGCCCAAAAGAAAGAGTTTTCATTCCTTGAGGCATTGTACTCTGTGAAGTCATCCAGAGCTTTGCCAGGTGGAGTGAAGCTACATGAAGAAGCATGTGAGCCACCTTTAATAGCTAACGGTTATTTTCTCTATGCTCATGTACTAGCTTTGACTCTTGGCTTTACTCCAGGTGCAGTTACTATCTATCTAGTGAGGTACAGCACTCTTTCCATGCCCTGTGCATTCTGCTTCAGACAGCAAAGAGATCCAGGGGTTTATGTTCAAAAGTAATTGTTGCCGCTAACTACAGAATACTTAATGTAAACCTTCTGCCAGTCAGAGTTGGCAGCAACAAGGGCTGTGTTTAGTACACAGGGGCTCCTTTTTCAACAATACAACAAAACCAGCCTGAACGCTTCCGCTCCCCCTTCCCCATGACCTGGGACAGTTACTCATCACACTTGAGCTTCTCTAAGAGCAGGTCTGTGCTATGGTGCAATGTCCAGCTACATAAATACCATGGAACAGGGGTCTCCAACCCTTTAAAGCACAAGATCACTTTTTGAATGTATGTGCAATCCAGGATGTACCTCAAACCCAGATACCTTTGCCCCGCCTCCTTCGTACTTCTTCTCCAAGGCCCCACCCCTGCTTACTCTGTCCTCCCTCCCTCTCTCACACCAGGAAGGGATAGAGGGCTGGGGTGCAGGCTCTGGTCTTGGGCTAAGGGATTTGGAGTGTAAGAGGGACTTTGAGCTGAGCCTGGGTCAAGGAGTTGGAGTGCAGGAGGGGGTGCAGGGTACAGGCTCTGTTAGGGAGTTTGGGTCCAGGGGGCTCAGGGTGCAGGAACGGGGCAGGGGTTTGGAGCTGGCTCCAGCTGGACACTGCTTACCTCAGGTGGCTCTTGGGTAGTGGTGCAGTGCGGCTAAAGCAGGCTCACTCCTGCCCTGGCCCTGCACCACTCCCAAAAGCAGCCAGCAAACTCCCCCCATCCCAAGCCCTGTTGTGTCCCTGCCCTCTATTCTGTGGAGATAGAATACAGGGTGTTCCCTCTCTTTTTTTCCATCCATGTGCAGAATAATTTATGTGCATTGAGGCACGTGCAGAGGTGCGCCACCAGTAGACACATGCTGCTGGCTGTAGGTGCTCTGCTAATCAACTTGGCAGCATTTGAATTGCTCTGGGGTGGATGCCCAAGCACTCTGCTTACAGGAAACTCTGGAAGTAACCCAGCATTAAATTGGGAATACACTGCAAACAGGGTTCGTAAACAAACCATAAGCAAAAGACCCACATACCAATAAGTTGGACAAATAAGTCTTTTTACCTTAAATTCTTAGGTGTAGCAAACAAGTCTCTTTAACATTCCTGTCCCTTCTTGCACCCCACTCATAATTGTCATCTTTTGTCAGGGCAGACTCTGAGTTCAGAGGTGCCCCTGCAGAGTTCACCTCCCACCCTGGGTGGAAGGGAGTAAGATGGCACCTTACCCTTTCTGCTGCCCAGGTACTCACTCACCACCTTCTCTGCCAGCTGCCCCGCTAGCCAATTGCCACACCTTTCTGCAGGCCTCCCTGCCAACTGATCACCAGGCTGCCAGGATGTCTTCAAAACTCATCACTTAACACAGCTCTCAGTTATTTCAAATGAAAACCCACCATTAAAGCTGCAGGTGCTTCGTGCTGCAGAGGAAGTCAGCATCCTCCCCCCACCCTGAGTATCTCCCAACCTGAGCTGAGCGAAAATTCCTTCCCATCCCCTAGATGGCAATCAATTAAACCCTGGCATGTTGTCAAGACAGGCAGCTGGGAAAGAATTCTCTTTAATAACTCAGCCATTCCCATCCAGTGCAGGGATGGGCAATAATTTTTGATGGGTGGCCACTCCAAGATTTTCGTAACTGGTCAAGGGCTGCACCTTTCTATGGAGGGGGTGAGGGGTCTGGGACAGAGGTTGGGTGCAGAAGGGAGCTCAGAGTAGGGAACTGGGGTGCAAGAAAGGGTTTGAAGTCTTGGAGTTTGGGATGCAGGGTCAGGGAGGAGGTATGGATGCAGGAGAGGATATTTGCTATCAGCAGTTATTGATGAGCCTCATGCCATTCTAGACAGTTTCATCATACCATCCCCTCCATAAATGTATTGAGCTCAGTCTTGAAACTCATTAGGTTTTTTGTCTCCTCTGCTCTCTTCCAAGGGAGGGAGAAGAATTACTTAAGTGCCAATGCGGCGAGGAGTCCTGTGGCACCTTATAGACTAACTGAAGTGTTGGAGCATAAGCTTTCGTGGGCAAAGACCCACTTCGTCAGATGCATGCGTCTAGATTGGCATGGACGCTTTTGCGCAAAAGCACTTTTTGCAGAAAAGCGTCCGTGCCAGTCTAGACGCTGGTTTTATAAGAAAGCCCGATCGCCATTTTCGCCATTGGGGCTTTTTGTGCAAAACGATCCTGAGCTATCTACACTGGCCCTCTTGCCAAATACATTTGCGCAGAGGCTTTTCCCGAATGGGGAGCAGCATAGTATTTGCGCCAAGAACACTGACAATCTTACATTAGATGCGTCAGTGTTCTTGCGCAAATTCAAGCGGCCAGTGTAGACAGCTGGCAACTGCTTTTGCGGAAAAACTTGCCAGTCTAGACGCAGCCTCTGACTTTCAAAAAGTAGCTTTCCTTGCTAACCTATCCTCTCTTCCACTCCTTGTAGGCTTTCTGCTTTCTCAATCACCTGTTTGAGATATTTGCTCATACAGCTTGAACAACAACAACTCTTTTTCTGTGACCCTTTTTCCCTGGTCATCCATGCAGACATCATAGCAGGGTAAACCTGGATTCCAGCATGGAACCTGTTCGGCAGCAAAGTACTACTATGGCAGTCATATTAACCATTGTGTGCCTTATGCTGGAGTATATCCAGAGCTTATCTAGGGTCTGCCCGAACAAGGAAGAATTTCACAAGGCTAAGAACACACTCTTCTGTGAAGCATTTGAGATAAGCAATTGCAAGATGCTGCCGGAGTCTGATCCTATTGACACAGTGGAATGCCAGTTCTGGTCCCGTGAGACAAGAGCAGACTGGTAGGACTACATAGTCATGCAGCTATGGGATGATCAGCAGTGGCAGAGGGACTTTGCAATTGTTGCTGGCTGGATTGACACACACACAACCTGCCCAGCGCTGTCTCCGCTCCAGCTGCAGACCTTCAAGCATGCCCATGCAAGCAAGTGTCTGGGACTCTAAGATCCAGAGGAGTGTGTAGTCTGGGGAAGGATAAATGGTGGCAGGGTAAATGCCAGTTAGATAAGTTTCTTCATTTCTGTGTACTTTAATGATTTTATTCACTTTTAGTCTGTTAAACCCTGTTTCTTTAAATTGTTAAGTGAAGGTGTGTTAATTCTAATTTAATCAATTAATGTATATTATTCATAATTGTTGTTTTGGAGTTAGATCCAGATTATAACTGGAATAAGTTTATTCCTAGAGTCTCCCAAGGCACACCATTAAGTATGTACAGGGGCCAGCCAGGTGGAGGCACCGCCATTTTATATTCCTTTAGGAGGCAAGGGCCAGCATCAGAAGGGGTAGACAGGGAATCCCCAACTATCCAACATCACCACTGGGGTACTCAGGATCTCCTTTTATGTTAAAAACATCAGGTGTCCAGGCACAGAGGTGCACGTGGCCTGCTCCCGAGTAACCCAGGGAGGAAAAAGGGGGTTACAACTTGCTTCTGTTTTTTTTTTAATTTCCTCCCCATCTGGAATCCCTGAGAAACACTATTTCTAAGGCCTGGCAGAGTCACACTGCAGAGAAGATACTGCCAATAGCTTTATGAAAACAGTGGTTGGAACACTGTACACTCAGGGCAGGCCTACACTATGGGGGAAGGTATGCAATTCCAACTACATAAATAACATAGCTGGAGTCGATGTACCTTAAGCCAAACTAGGGCGGCATCCTCATTGTGGGAAGTCGATGAGAAATGCTTTGCTGCCCTCCTGACTTCCCTACTGGCGTAAGGAGTACTAAGTGTTGATTTAGCGTGTCCCCACTAGCCCTGCTAAATTCAATGCTGGAAGATCAACCGCCACAGCATTGATCTTCCCAGTAACCTAGGCATGCCCTGATTGACTGGTTTGAGAATGCAAAGCCATTCATTAGGGAACATACCTGCACTGTCTGGCATTTCAAAGGGAGCATTTAGCCTCCAAGAATCCTTCCTAGAGAAGCTGGTGAGATTCTTGCCTTTGCATCAGGGCCTTCCCTGCCTACTAAAGATACCTAGCTTTTTTAGAGACAAGGTTGTTTTATTGACATGTGGCACGGAGGGTCAGTCAGTGCAAAGCACTAGTTAGGCAAAACCCTCTGCTTTGGAACAATGAAGGGATTTTGAGTGAGATGCCTTACAAACATCTCAATCAGGATTCAGCAAGCCAGGGGAAGTGCTAAGAGTTACAGAGCAGCTCTCGCTTCTATTTAGCAGTGCTGTGATTTCTCTTGTTGGCTGAAGATTAAAATTCCAATGTGCGCATCCTGGGGGTTGATTTTCTTTTCTGTATTTAGCACAGCACAGGGTGAGTCATAATTCTCATCCAAATGGCTTCTCTTGTTCTAAAACTAGATGTATGGAAGCCAAACAAAATGGCATGTAGCTGGTATGCTTGGTACTTAACTGATCAAGGATCCAGGATGTGACCTTGGGGAAGTCACTTAACCTTCTGTCCCTCTGTTTTCCCTTCCATAAAATGAGCATAATAATATCAGTTGCCCAAGGGTGTTTTGAGCACCAGAGGCATTTGCCAAGCACTTTGAAATGTTCTGATGAAAGGTGTTATAGACGTGCAAAATATTTTTGTTATTTCCACATTGAAGAAAAGGGCCACCATTTTCAGGGGCTGAAGGTGTGAACAGCAGTGACTGTGAGACTTTTGTTTTATTGTCAAAAAGCATCAGGATTTCAAAATATGCTATATCTGCCCAGAGTGACTGACTAAATGTTGGGCCAGCCCAGGACAACCTATCTCATGGCATGTAAGAGAGAATGGATGGAGAATGTTTTGTCTGAAGTGATACTAATATACACACTAATCAAAAAACTTAATGTACCTCAGAGCTGACCTCTGTCAAAAATCTCTGAGCACATGTGGTTGCTTTTTCTTTATTTTTTTTAAATCATCCAGAGTAGCATCAGTTTAATATCTGATATATTTACTACTAGAGGATTATATCCTTCATGGGTAGAGTAAAAGAAGTAATCTTATAGGTCTCACAAAGCCTGTGAAAGCATCAGCTATGGGCAAACTAGGAAAAGATGGTGATTTTTTTCTATATATGCTGCATTTATACATTGCAGTTCAGCCTTAAAAACAAGGCGCCAACTCAGTTCTCCTTAGGAACTAGTTCAAAGAAATAGTATCAGCAATCCCAACCACTCAGAGAGCATGAAACAGGCCTATAGAATCAAGAGCTGGGCTTAGAAGTCACAAGACTTTAAAATTAATACATGCAGGGTTCTTTTTACTTGCCTCCTGGGTTTTGAGTCTTTAAGGTTTTTCCAGTTTTTCTCTGCAATCATGAGAGGTAGAAAAAAGAAAGAAAGGGGAGATTCTGACTTCAGGAAGGAGAATTTTAAAAAAATCAAATATAGCAAGATTCACAAAACAATTGCAAGAGATTAAAAACCCAAAAAGAACCTGTGTGAAACTTTTATATAATTGCATTGTCATCTCTCTTCTCCAAAGGCAATGAAGCTCATGAAGTCCCATAACAGTGCAATTTTTGTGGTGTTTTTCTGCAAACTGTGTCCTTGAAAACAATCCTAATTTTGTGCAAACTTTGCATTTCACCTCACAAAACTCACCAATTCCCTGTAACCATATCAAGAGGATGATCTAAAGGGGTGAGTTATTGGCTGTAGGGTCAACAGTAATTTTGAAACAGCAGGAGAGTATTTTCCAGAAAGTGTTTCAATAGAGGAAGGGCATTATGAGTATGATACAGCCCAGCATTTGTGCTAGCAATTAGCTTTCTCTGTTGCTAATTGAAGCAACATTTGAGGTGCTTCTGTGTTGCTGCTTGGTTCAGAGCTAGGTAGGAAGCTGTGGGAATTCATGAAGGTAATAAGAACAAGGGTTGTGTCTACATTGGTAAGATTTTGTCGGAAGATCTCTTATTCCTACTTTCAAGGAATAGGAAATAAGGAAGATCTCTTATTCCTACTTATTCCTTTCAAGTAGGAATAAGAGATCTTCCGGAAAAGGGTTTATTTTCCGCAAGATCGCGTCTAGACTGGCGCTTTTCTCCGCAAAACCCCGAGCCGGAAAAAGCGGCAGCCATGTTCATGCAAATGCCGCGGGGATATTTAAATCCCAGCGGATTTGTATTCGGCGTCTCATTAGCATCCCTTTTACGGAAAAGGGTGCCAATGTAGACACAGCCTTTCAGTTCATGGCAAAAAAATGATTGAGGCAGGGCTAAGGGGACAGAGGGTGTCACTGAGGTGAAATTAGCAGTAGAATCTGATGGATAGAGACTGGATTCAGAATCAAGACAGATGTTCCATTCCTTTCTCTGCCACTGTGGTGTTGTGGGTCCTTGGAAAAGTCACTTAATATCTCTGTTTAAAAAAAGGTTGCTGTCCTCTGTAAAGTTCTTTGAGATCTATGGATGAGAAATACTAAGTATTACTATTGTTTATTATATGTTGAGCCTCTTATGAGCGGTCAGTGCACAAATAAAAGCCCTTCTGTTGGATTTCCCTGAGATTGCCTCTCTTACCATAATTAAATGGAATCAGGTGATACAAAGTCAAGCTTGGATGAGTTAATCACAGAGGCTTGCAGTGGTGCTGGAAGAGATTCTGTGTGTTTTCATGCTGTTTGGTGACTGATAAGGATGCCAGATTTCGCCTTGGCACTACCACCAATTGATAGCAAATCCGTAGGGATCAACCAGTGTTTAGGTAGTTATGGCTGCTGCATATTGAGCTAATGCCCCAGCACGGTATTGGAATAGAGGCTGGTGAAGTTATTTTGACTAATACTGTACTGACTCTGTCAGGAATGGGACTGAGCTCATGTTTCATTTCAGGATTGAGGGGAAGGGGGAGGGGCAGAGAGAGGGAAAAAATATAGTAAAGAAATGTATTCTATATGTACCATAGAAACAGTATGGACTCTTCCCAAATTCTCCCCATACTACACAGAAAGGAGAAAAAACCATTTTAAAATCATGGGTAAATTACAGGGGAAGAGAAGTTTGAAAATTCTGACTAGTTTGGAAACCTCTAAGATAGTTCAGGAGATTTGCAAAACCACAAATTCCACAACCTTCCCACAATTCTAGCTAGGGAGCGCTGTGCTCCCAAGAGTGCCATTCTTCAGCTACTACAGAAACCGAAGAGTCTTATTGCATGGCATTTGTCAAATGAGTCAGGGATGATAACTTAGCCTTTTGGCCATGTTCCAACTGGAATAATTACATTTAGCCTACCTAAAATTCCTCCTGGAATTACCCAAGGTCAGACAGAGTTACTTGCTGAGCTGCACATAGAACCTCTGAGCTTTCTCTCCCAGCCCCCCTGTTCTAACCAATAAACACACTTCTTTCCATGCAAAACTACAGACCTCCTTGCCCTAGTTGGGCTGTCCAATTCTTCTGAAAAGCAATGAACTAAGAACATTGATTTTAAAAGAACCCTGAATCCACTGCTGTTTTATTTTGAAGTGTAACCCACTATCTGTCCTCCTTTGGAAGCCAAGGGGCTGTTTGGGTTTTTGGCTGTTTTGTTTTTAAGTGGACAGTGGGTTCTTTTTTTTTTTTTTTTTTTCTTTTGGAGCCAGTGTGGCATAGCTAATTCATGTAGGAAATTACATTTATTACTTTTTCCAACAAATGAGCCCTCTCTGTAATGCCATTTCGTGCAGTGCAAGGCAGATGCAAGTCAGACGGCCCATTTTCCTAATTTCATTTGGAAAGATCAGGAGACACCACGCTGGGTCTCGCAGGCTGTGGGCTTGGTGCTAGCAAGAAAAGCCTCAGCAGGCTCCTGTGTTGATGGAATCTGTGGCATCACCCCAAATGTTAGTTGTCAAAAAAACAAAACAAAACAAACCTCAAAGACTAAGTGTACCCTTCCAACCCCCTCCCTCCCTCGACAACAATAGCCAAGAAAGGAAGGGATCTGCCATCAGGGAAGTTAATGCATTTGTTCTTTCAGTGACTTCAGTCAGATCAACTCATGTTGCTGCTGCCTTCGTGTGCTGTATGTCAGTGCTTATAAAGCCTATGCTGGGAAACTTTGTCACCCAAAGAAAGGGCTTTTTGTGCCATATCTACACACTCTCCCTTGTTAGCTAATTCTGCAGCCTGTACCCCTGCAGGTCTTTGTGTAGCAAGTTCTTACAGTGCTTTGGCACACACTCCCCTCTTTGGGGATCCAGCTGTTAAGAGTTGGTATTTTTTAATGACCCAAACTGGAAAGGATGTGGGAAGAAAGCAAGGAAGATGTTTAACTCCTGTCTTTGGAACTGTTTTCCTGTGTTTGGAGATGCTTTATCCTTGATCCTGTTTTGCCTTGGTAGCTGTACTGTGGCCTCTCCAGCTTTTTTTGTTCTTTTACCATCTGAAAATGAGCAGACCCTTCCTCTCTCTTATCACCTTTTTTGTTTCTCACTGTGAACTACGAATAGGAAGAAGTATGATTATTACATCTGAAGAGGGGTGATTTTTTCAAAAGCTTCCAAGATTTGGTCTAGGGAAGCCTTCTGACTCTGGGATGCTCATTCTAAACTGTTGAGGCTACAAATTTAGGCTAATGTTCTAGGTGAGACTTCCAGTATTACACTTACAAACACTGCCAGAACAGACTGTGTCACACTTTTCACACTTCAAATTTCTGGTCCTGCCTACAACCAGAAAAAACATAAAAATTAAAAATAATTTAATTTCTCCTTTTCTGAAGGTGCAGCCACCTCTTCTCATACTTTAAAAATATTCAAGTGATGTTTCAGGAAAAAAAGTTTTAATCCCCTGTGAATTACATTGCAAAGGAAGAAGAGACTAAGTTCTGCTGCTGGCAGTTGGAGACACACAAGGATTATGTCAAAGCTAGGACAAGAAGTAATTCTGTACCTTCACTGTGACTGCAGAACTGAAAGTAGGGCAGCCAGTAATGAGAGGGCTTGGTCTGTTCGGACAAGCATTTAGCAGTCTAATATTTAAATTACAGTACATGTAAAGTGATTTGCATTAAGTTTGTTAAGAAAAGAATCATTTCAGATGGAGATTGTGATTGAACTTCCATTATAAATTCAGTGTTGTCCTATATCTTGCCCTTAAAATCCACCAAAAATAATCTATGCCTCAAATTGGGTACTTGAGGCCTCGAAGCAGGGTAAAACTTTTCTACCAAAATCAAAGTGAATTGGTCAAGGAGATCCTGAATTACAATATATAAAATTAGCAGCATTCACCCATTTCTTACACTTGTTTGCCACTTTAACTGGGGGAGGGTTGAGAGTGGGTGACCAACCAGAAAGCCAAAGAAAAATAAAAGTTAGTTAATTTAATTTCCCTGGGATAGTCTACCCATATACTCAAATCACTGATTGTGTATCTGCAACCTTCATTTTTCCCTTAACAAAGGTCTTCCCCCACCTCAGGGTATATTTACAACCTCACTCAAGGTCCTTGTTTGCACACACAATCCAATACAAACTGCACAGGCTTTTCTTCTACACAAGAAGCAGCAGTGAAGGGCTGTGTGCACATATGTGCATGTTGGCATGTGAGGCTGGGTAGTTTGTGTGATTGTGTTTGTGGCTTTCAGGTGTGTCCAGCTATGTCATTTATATGACTGGGCCAGTGTGTGAATGGGTTACAGCTGTGAGCACAGTACATCATACTGTTTATTCATTGTGGCATTTGGTAATTAGCAGCTCTCTCCCTGCTGGCACTGATTTTAGCAGCAAATTTGTTTGATTAAAAAGCACCAGATTAGAATCTGGTGGGAGGCTGCAGATTGATTTTTAGGGAAAGAGAGGGCCTGTTTGCTGAAGGCAAGAAAGAGAGGAGGGGAGAAGAGGGAAGTCTGCAGATGGGAGAATTAATGCCTGCTGCTTGTGTGTTGAGGGCTGGAGGAGCTGACTGCCAAAAACCGGAGCCTGGCAGAGTGACATGCAATCAGACAAGGAAGAGGGAGGAAGAAAGCATGTGTATATGCATGTGGGTATATGTAGATATGTGCATACATATCAATGAGTCTGTGTGCATGTACATCTGGTATGTACATGCAAGAGTCTATGCCTGGATAAACATAGGAGGGGAGCCTGGCCTATATTTTCAAAAAGAATTACTGTAGTGATTTTTTTGGGTGCCCCCTTAAAATGGCCTGATTTTTCAGAGAATGCTGATTGCTCGCCCCCTGAAAATGAGGCCCATGTAAATATCCCCTCCCCTGAAAAGGCAAGTCACCCAAAAGCACAAGTCTCGTTGGAAAGGTAAGCATGTATGCACAGACGGAAGAGAACATGGCCCTGGGTGGCAGTGTGATGCAGTGCTTAGAGAACTCTGGGTACTGAGAGACATGATTCTTCTACTCCTGACTCTGCCACAAAGCTACTGCATGACCTTGGCCAAGTCTCTTCACCTCTTTGTAGCTCACTCTCTCTTTCTGAATCAGGATCTTATTCACCTGTGCAAAGTGCTTGGAAATTCTCACGTGCAAACCACTATATGCACGCAAAATGTTGTGTATGCACGTTCCATGAGGAAAGACATTTTTGAGCTCTAGAGTGAGATTGAAATTGACTTTAGTACATCCTGAAATATGATTTACTGTAAAACTCAATTCACTTTGAAATGGTTTGCACAATATATCCAGCCACAGTCAAATGACAAAAAGAAAGAACAGCAGTAAAACCTCAAATTGTATTTATTTATTGTTAAAATTCAGATAACATTTGCTCAGACCACTTCTTGGATGCTTCAAGCTCTAAATAAAACAGTGGGATAAGATAACTGGCCAGATCCTCTTCCTGCCTAGCTCCATTAAAGTTGAGGAAAACACCAGTTGCAGATCCGTTTACATATGCCTCACAGGACTATGCTCAAACCCAATTCAGCAAAGCATAGCTTAGAGCAGGTACAGAATGGGGAGGCCTCTGGACAGCAGTGCAGATAACCCTCTTCAGAACTGGGGTAACAATTCTTCATCATCTCCTAGCTCGTTATCTGCAGCTCTGTTGTAGGCATTCTGGGGCCAGTGAATTCCAGGATTCTGCAGCCACAGAATTTGCAGCAAAATGTATCCTGGGGCTACAGAATAGAGTTTGGTTCTAGAATCCAAGCTTTTGTTTAAAAAGCATTTTGAGCCTTTAGGGTTGTAAAGAAAACTTTCAGCATTTATCGCTTGAATGTGTTAAAAAAACCCTTATTTTTTATTAAATAAATGTATTTTAGTTTTTATCTAAATTTATCCCAGTGCTTGGATTGAATTAACTAAGCCCCAGTGTTCTTTGCAGCAAACTTGGCTCAAGTTCTGTGGCAAACCCCCTGCATTCTGTCTCATTCCAGTGTATTAGATTGGATATTCCACAGCTTCAGATAAATTAAAAGAGAAGGATTTTATTGGACTAAATGTGGAAATGAATAATACAATCAAGACTGTATCCTTTGTGTTATTTAATTTGATAGTAAATGAAGTTTATGCTGCTATGAAATTTTAATTTTCAATGTGCTGCAGAATTTTTTATAGAAACCACATTACCTTAGTTACATTGTGTTCTAGTCTGAGCACCTGCATAGCTCAGGCCTTAGAATTTTCCCAAAATAATTCCTAGAGCATAGCTGCTAGAAAAATACCCAAACTTTATTCAAAAATTGTCAGTGATGGAGGATAAATCACAACTCTTGGTAAGTTGTTTCAATGGTTAACTATTCTCACTGTTAAAAATGTATGCTTTATTTCTAAACTGAATTTGTCTAGCTTCAACTCCCTGCCAATAAATCTTGTTATACCTCTCTGCTAGATTAGATTAAATATTTGTTACAAGTAGGTATTTATAATCTGTAATCAAGTCACTGCTTAAC
Organism: Rafetus swinhoei; assembly: GCA_019425775.1. Classification (NCBI taxonomy): domain Eukaryota; kingdom Metazoa; phylum Chordata; order Testudines; family Trionychidae; genus Rafetus; species Rafetus swinhoei. Next base: position 72,767,178 of record CM033446.1, on the reverse strand, counting down.
TTTCTCTGCATAAATTACACTGTAGAAAGTGTCAAGAGGAAGCTAGAGGCTTAGGCAGTCATTTCGGAGACAGTTGGGGCTTTTGTCTCCTTGAAAGATGGAGGTGATACTTTCAGGTAAGCACATTAACTAGCTGTTTCTGCTGAAAGGCAGTGAAACAGTTAACAATGTTGATGTTTAAATTAGTATTATCATGTAACATTTATATTTAGACTTCACAGAATTCAATTTTTTTATTTTTCCCTTGCCCTGTTTTTATTCATTTAAATTTTCACAATTGGGGTAATTATGGGTAGTGGTGATCAGCCAATAATCATTTTATAAGAAAAGACACTGGATTTTTTAAAAAAAAATTAAGTTTTATACTCATTAAAACTCAAATTGTCAGCGTCACATGTCAAAATATGCAAAGTAAGTATTTTTCTATTGATGATAATAAACATGTAAACATTTCTGATCAGTTTGTGAGTGTGTGGTGAAACTGACACCCACCAGCAAAGTTCTAATAGGCTTGGAAGGATTTATATTGCAGTAGTGCCTCAGAGTCAACACTGTCCATGAGTTGAATGAGGCTGTTTACATATCTTAGAACTACTATTTCAGGCTATCTGCAGACTCAGGCAGAGAATTCCATTCATATTGCAAACAAAAGGGCTAATGTGCATTAGTATTATTGTTTCAGAGCTCAACTTCAGCAGTAGCAAGGGGTAGATTTTGCAGCTGTGGAACTGAGGAATGTATGAGGCCTTCCCTCTAATAAAACATATCAGAAATTAATCTACTGCCGGAAAAAATTGAAACCTTTAACAAACAGTTGGAGAGGAACTGCAATTAAAAATCCATCCTGGTTAAGTCTAAACAGGGAAGAGAATGGTGCAGCAACAAGGCAAATAAGCGATAAGCAGAAGGCTTTTAAAAATATATACAATCTGATAAAGAGGAGGACTGGAATGTCTGTAATAACAAGCAATCACAAGTTAAAAGGGTAATTTGAAGAGTCAGAAGAAATAGTGAATGGTTTATTTCAAAGAATATTTCACTTTAAAAAAAAAATCTCGCTTCAGGAGAGACACCACAAACGAGAAATAATGCTACTAAAAATAGTGAGGGATTGAAGACCGTGAATAGGAATGTGGCAGAGCTGTTAATCTGTTCCTGATTAAGGGCCCAATCCAGCTCTCACTAAAGTCAGTGGAAATTTAGGAAATTACTTTAGTGGGAGTTGGATCAGGCCCTCATAGCTGATGCTGAGTGACGTACAGAAAGGTTCGCAATTCTCTCCTGTCTTTGAAAACATCAGAAAAAAATACTTCTAAATAATTCTGGTCCTCACAGATGAACCCTCCCAACCCCCCACGGATCAGTGTAAGCAAAGCCAACATCAGAATCAACAGGAAATGTAGAGCTGCATTAAAAATGTCAACCCTGTGCTGTGTATGGTGTGCCAAGCCAGAGGAATGAAGGGAAATTTTACTTTTCATATTTACTAAGACCAAAACAAATCCATATTTATGTACCTAAAAAACCTCTATACATTTTCAAACTATTTCCAGATTTCAAGTAATGCTGTTTTATTTTACTCATTGTCTCCATGGCCATAGCACAGAGAGATCCCAATCAAATCAGGATGGATCAAGATTACATTGTGCTGGGTGTTGTATGTATTAACATGAAGAAATCTCTGGTACAGAGTTCTGCAGTCTAAGAACTAAGGGTACATCTACACTACAGGACAAAGTTGAGTTAAGATATACAACTTCAGCTACATTAAGTGCGTAGCTGAAGTCAAAGTAGCTTAACTTGGCTTTTGGTGCTGTCTACACTGCAGGAAATCAAAAGAAGAGCACTCTTCCTTTGTCTTCCCTTACTCCTCATGAAAGCATTGACCCGAGTGCCCCTCTCACTTCAAATTAGCTGTCTTAACTAGACCACTAATTTGAACCCTGGAAGATCGACAGCAGCAGCTTCGATCTTCCTCTGTAGTGTAGATGTACCCTAATAGACTGGGGATGTAAACCTAGCACAGCCTCAGCCCTGATCAGGAAAGTCAACTGTTTTCAATAACACTCAAAAAACACTGTACAGCCTGTACAGCTGCAACTACAACGCTGTAAGGTCTCCGTGTAGCCAATCTATGCTGGCGGGGGAGAGCTTTCCTGTTGGCATAATTAAACCACCCCCAACAAGTGGTGGTTGCTATGTCTGCAGGAGAGCATCTACTGCTGATATTCATAGAACCGGAAGGAACCTCAAGAGGTCATCAAATCCAGTCCCTCCTGCACTCATGGCAGGGCCAAGTACCAGCTAAACCATCCCAGGCAGGCATTTGTCTAACATGCTCTTAAATACCTCCTATAATGGAAATTCTATAACCTTGCTGTTGCACTGCACGCACCAGCAAACTTATGTCGGTCAGGGGTATGTTTTTTCACACCCCCTGATGACAAAAGTGCTAGTGTAGACACCCTGAGAAACAAGTATTCAGCTGGGCTGTCTTTTCCCAAGCTCCCTCCCCACAGCACTTCCCTCTCTTCTGGCCTCATCAACTATCTTCTCCTTCAGACCCCGGAATCTCTCTCTTACCTTTGAAGTCTTCTGTGAAAGGTGGTTGTCTTGTGACCTGTAACCTCTCAGAGACTTCCAGGGAGGCTTGGTGGATGCTAACCCAACCAGCCAGCTAGCTAGCTTACTAGGGATGCTGTACTTCCCCATCCCAAGGAAGTGCAGGGAGGCTGCAAGGACAGGCCAGCAGCTGGGCAGAGAATTGGGGCCTACTCTTTTCTGAGCTCAGAAATGTCATTCCTCAAGTAAGTGATGAAGTGATGGCTTAAGGCTCTCCTGTTGTTCCCCTGAGGGAGCTTCTGTGATAGCACTCCCACCTCCAGAGTCACTGGCTGGAGACTGGAGGAAGGAGTCAAACTTGGTGTTGCGTGCTAGTGCAGAGTACTGGCATGGAGCTACTGCTCTGCCCACCTGCACTATGTTTACACTGTAGTCAGAGGCGTGACTGTAGCACCTGTGCACATGCCCTGAACAAGTTTCAAGCTAGATCATCTGAATAACAATGGCAGTGCAGCTGTGGCAGCATGGGCTGTAAAAACCAATGAGTATGGACTAGAGTGGTAAGCCTGTGCTGCAGCAGCTTCACTGCTGCTGCTATTTGATCTAGCTAGATCAGTGCTAGCTTGGGTATATGTCCTGATACCCCAGTCACACCTTCACTGTTCGGTTGGGAATATTCCTTCTCTTTGTTCCCAGGGTTCCTATATGTCATTGGACAGACATGGGAGTGAATCCAGTGCCCATGGGGTGACCTTTCCCTTTGCTAAAGGCTTGTACTGTAGTTACTTGGCACGAGTAGGTCACTAAGAAAATACACTACAAGCCTGATGGGGTTTTGGCAATCACCTCAGTACATTCTGAGAGCAGTATTTTGTTGAGTGGCCTATATTTCCAACCGCTAATCAAGTCCAGCTTCAGTTGAAATGACTCAGACCCACAGAGCAAGGCTGCTTGGATTGCTGCAGCTGGATTTCTAGGTAATGCAGTTTCCCAAAAATGGATGTGAGCTTGGGAGAAGAATATCTGAAACAATCATAAAGCCAGAAGGATGAAGGGGTATTTCAATGCAAGGTCAAACCTGCAGCAACCAACAAATTTGATGGAGCGTAGATAAGCAATTTAAAATTCCTACCTTGTAACCATACATGTCATAGTCATTACTCCTTCCCGTTTTGTCAGCCGATGGTCAGGGCAGTGAGTGGTGTGTGTGTGTGTATTATACACCCAAGACTTCAACTGCCAGGACCGGGGTCCCTTAGCAGTGGGCAACCTGGAGGAGGTTGACGGGCGCCCAATAAGTTTACAGGGAAAAGCTTATACACTCGAGACTTCAACTGCCAGGACTGGGGTCCTTAGCAGCGGGCAACCTGGAAGAGGTTGACGGGCGCCCCAATAAGTTTACAGGGAAAAGCTTATACACCTGAGACTTCAACTGCCAGGACCGGGGTCCTTAGCAGCGGGCAACCTGGAAGAGGTTGACGGGCACCCCAATGGATCTGTCCCTTATGACCGGCTGGAGTTCTTTTAAATTGTGCTTGGTTCTGTTACAGCAACTGAAGGAGTCAGGTTAAAGCTTAAACAGTTACTATTTTATTGTTACAGGGTAAACTTAGCTGTTAATGCTACTGCTGTGTTACAGATAACACAGCCACTACAAAAGGACAGGACAGAAATTACACTTAAAACAAAAGTCACTTACAGGTACCATGAAACCCTTTTGGTTCTCTGAGCTCTTATTAAATGCATGCAAAATAGACACCTAGCAGGTATATATTCTCACCCTCATGCTCCAGACTTGGCGTGGCCAGCCTTTCTCTCAATCCTCGGGAAGAAGTAGGGCGAGGTTGGGCGCCCCACAGACCTCGGAGACAATCAATACCTGCCAGCAGGTATAGATGATTGAGCTCAAATGGGGTGGGCTACTAAACCCCTCTTTATACCCCTTGGGTCACGTAGGCTTCTTCCTGGTCTCAAGTGGCCAATTAGGAAAATGGCTTTGAATGCCAAGTTTCCTACGAAGGGTGCAAAGCATAATTCACACCTGGGAAAATGCAGACAATGGGCACTTCTAGTATGTGATGGGCGAAGATTCCTCTCCTGGGACAGTGCAGGCGTGTCAATTACTGGTAATAGCCATCAGGGCGGCGGGAGGCCCCGGGTCGTCAGCTAGCCCATTTACTGTCTGGTTTCTGTTTATGGTAGAGTCAGGGACAGGCAGCACACCTGTGTTCCCAGGGCATCAAAGGCTGACTGCCTTTCTCTTGCTCTCTGGGGGGGGAGGGAAACAAGATGGGGTTCATGTCTGGCTACACATTTGCTACCAACAAAATGATGGTAACAGCTTGTGAGGTCACAGTCTGATTCGGAACCATGACTTCTTCATGTGAAAAAGCAGCGGGAGGAGGAGATGGATTTACTGGGGCTAAAGCTCTTGTCAACAGTGTATATCAGTTAATATCAATCATGAGAAAAAGATAGCACACAAATACACGTGAAATACCTGTGCCATTCATCCAGGCAGTTGGACTGCTGGATGACTGAACCATTATGCATTGAAGATAAAGATTCAACAAAATTAATTAAATTACAATGAGATGGAGTTTAGTTTATTCTTCCATGTACAGTATAGCTTTAACACGTGTGTTCATCAGGATAATGAGGATTCCTGCTGGCAGAGTCAATGGGGTGTATGTAGCTGTGACATCACAGATCATAGAGGTCACACCCAAAACCTTGAATTGCACCCAGAAATGAATAAGTAGCCAGGGCAGACTGTGGGGTGCAGGCGTCATTTGCTCCTCTCAGCTGAAGCACCATCCTGCACCACTTGCAGTTTGTGAATGATCTGCGGGGGGTAGCTCCCTGGAGAGCACATTTTGCTAATCCAGTCTGGAGCTGACAGAGGCAGGGATAGCTGGATGAGGCCCACATTCAGAATGGAAGGGCACAGTCTCCTGGCCAGATGTAACTGGAAATAATGTCACTGTTGGTCACAACTGCAACTTGAACTTTCAACATAGCAGTTGAGGATCCACTAAGATCCCCAGAGCATGTACCTTATTGACAGAAGGGATGCTATCAGTTCTGCCATTGCTGCCAGGTGTTTCTATCAGCCAATCAGTGACACTTTATTCTTCTGTGATCTGAGCCACAGTCACCTCATCCAAGAGGCAGGAAGGAGAGGACTCCACCAGCTGCATGTGAAGAAAAAGGGTGAGTTGAACGTCGATAGCTGTGTCACTCACTTCACCTCTCTATCTTAGCCAGGAGCCTCACATGGGTATTGAAAAGGCAAGGGGACACCATCATCTTGTGGGATACCCCAGGGGACAGCTCTTAGGCAAACAAGCAATTACCTAATGCTACCCTTTGGTGCTGTTCTTTTCTTTCTGAAGATACCATCTAGCACAGCTCTGTCTCTCTCTGACAGGGCCCACAGAAGTGTCAACAATATCTAGTGTCCAGTGGCATCAGAGATTGCTGATGGCACCAGGAAAATCAGCTGACATCTCTTAAAAGGAGCACCTGATCTTTGACCATCATAAGAAGGAAATCTTCAACCAGTGAGACATGAGCAGATTTTGGTATTAGGGCCGGGTAAATAGTACAGCTTGAAAGGGCTCCTGGAAATCTGAGCACTGCAAGTGTTGCCACAGTTGTCTTCTCACAACCAGAGCAATTATGAAAAAATGATTCACATACAGCAATGGTAGGTTTGGCTTGCTGTTGTTATTTGTTGTTTGTGAGTGAGTATTCAGGATGCCACCAAAGATTTGTGAAAACATTTCCTAAGTCCATCCTACACATGAATTTGAGCACAAATGATTATTCATCCACATTTTTTAACCAGAGTAGTGTGATTTTCATCTATTTGTTACTCTTCTGTTTTAAATAATTTCATATGGTCAATCTGTGGCAGAAAGAATTCCTCATGATTTAGGGGAGCGGTCACACACTAGAATCATAGAAACATAGGAAGACATCTTGAGCAGTCAGTTAGTCCAGCTCCCAGTCCTGAAGCAGGGGCAAGTACACCTAGATCATCTCTGACAGATGTTTGTCTAACTTGTTCTTAAAAGCGTCCAAGAAAAGGGATCCCAAAACCTCTCCTGGAAGCCAGTCCCAGAGATGAACTATCTTTAAAGTTTTAATCTTTTTCCTAATATCCAACCTAAAATTGCATTCGGTGTACAGTAAGTCAATTACTTCTTGTTTTGCCTTCATTGGACATGGACAACAATTGATCACTGGTGATCTTTGTAAATAGCCTTTACCATATTTGAAGACCATTATCAGATCCTCCCCCCGCCTTCTTTTCTCAATACTAAACATACAACTTTTTTTTTTAACTTTTCCTCATAGGGCAGATTTTCTAAAAATGTTATCACTTTTTGTTGCTGTCCTCTGAACTCTTTCCAATGTGTCCACATCCTTATTAAAGTGTTGATCCAAAACTGGACACAATACTCCAGCTGAGGCCTCACCAGTGCCAAGGTGAGCAGGACAATTACCTCCCATGTCTTACATAACACCGCTCCAGTTAAGTCACTCCCAAACTATATTCGCCTTTTTTCTAACTGCATCACATTGTTGGCGCATATTCAGTTGGTGATTGACTATATCCCTCAGATAGTGAAAAAGTTGGCTACTACTGAACCCAGGACAGACCCCGGCTGAACCCACTAGATATGTATTCCCAATTTAACAGTGAATCATCAATGACTACTCTTGGATATAGTTGTTCAACGAGCTATGCGCTTACTTTATAGCAATTTCAGCTAGAGATGAACTACTATATAGTTAAAGGGAAAAATTCATTAACAACCCATTGGTTGAAATTTCCATATAAACTACTCAACAAAAGACTTGCAAATAAAAATATAATTAGAGCAATAAACCATTAATAGATTCTAAGGTGCAATGAGATCACTGAATGATATGCAAATAGGAAAAAAAGGCTAACCCCCCAATAAATAATTCTGTCAGTTCTAGTCACCTCACAACCTCCTCAATTAAACTTCCCAAAAAAAGCTCCTGCATCATTTGGCTCTTTGAATACTTAGGTGGAAATCCTGGCCCTAATTAAGCCAATGGCAAAACTCCCATTCACTGCAATGTCACCGCTTGATTCCGAGGATATTTTGTTTTCACTTTTTGTTGGTGAACTCAACCAGCAAGCAGATGCTGTTCCTTAAAAACAGAAGATCAAGTGACCATTATAATTGTGTGTCTATGTCTTTATTAAAACCTATATGCTGATGAGTGTGACCTTTGAGTTCCTGCTACTGGGCCGGATGGCATCACAATAGTTAGGTCTCATGACCCAACAATTTGTCTTTTGCTGGAGACTATAATGATCAGAGGGACTGTAACAGTTATTTTTAAATGTTGATGAACTGCAAATTAACAAAGCATGACCCAAACGATCATCACCACATGTTGCAGGAGCTGGTTAGAATTTAGACCCTGATCTTTCCTTTCCCTGAGGCCTGTTCTATTTGTCAGATACATCCATGGTCTTGCTAGGGAGGGGGGCCAAAGTTGTACGTGTATTGGCCTTGAAATGCAGCCTTGTTGCCCTAAGCAGTCATCTTTTCATTGGTCACATTATTTCCCCAATTGTATTTGACCTCCTTAATGGGGAACATCTAGCTTGCAAAGGAGGCTTCAGAGCCATTCCCTGCCATGGTACAGTTCACCTGAGCTGTAACATAGTTGACACAGTGGTTCTCAAACTAGGGCTTGTAACGCCCCCTCAGGTGTAACAAGGTTATTACGCTGGAGGTTGCAAGCTTTCAAACTTCACCCTCAAAACCCAGTTTGCCTCCAGCATTTATAATCGTGTTAAATATACAAAGTGTTTTTAATTTATAGGGGGAGGCATGCTCAGGCTTGCTATACGAAATGAGTCACCAATACAAACGTCTGAGAACCAATGGGGAGTAGCACCATCGCATGTCTGATCCAGTCTGACACAGCATCTGTATTTAGCTTTCAAAAATGTAAGAGATCTTCTAGCTTGTCCTGTGACTGTTCTAGGCACTTGTCAAATATGCAGGCTTTTAGCAACCTGTTGATTTGAGGACCTGTTCCTAAGGATCCTATTCGACAGATAAGACCCTTCATTTTCAGTGTAAATCAAATTTTACTGAAAAATCCCACAGTGTTACAAAAAAAGTAATATTCAAGTTTTTTTCTTGATTTTCACTCTGCTTTTGTATAATTCAAAAATATAGTACATTGCACAAGATGTGTGTACTGTATTATAAAACATTAGTCTTGTGTGTACATGCAAAGCTGCTTGTTGAAGTCAGGCCATGGGTAAGTCTAGATTAGAAGATACACACAATAAACAGGCATTCACGTAAGTGCATGTGCATCTGAACATACGGATGAATCTCATGCCACCATGTACATACGCATTTCAAGCAATTAGCAGATTACAGTTTACATGGGAAGAAAATGAAAATTTATCAGAATCCATTTCAGAATACAAAGAAGTATTTAAAAATTAAAAAAAAAAAAAAAGCAGGAGAGAAGGATGAAACTGAGTGCTTGCACTGCAAATGGGTTGGTCCAAATATTAAATGTAAATATTTATAGACTAATAGTTCTCAGATTACAATAGTAAATTGTTTATTCAAATGAAAGATTTTAGTTGGGGCTTTGAGAAATATTGTTTTCTTAAACTCAGATGTGGCATTCTGTAGTGAGTTCTGCTTTAGTTCTGCATCGAACCACATTGATAAATGGAATTCAAAGCATTAATCTACTGAATACTTTCTCACTTGTCTTTCCATCCACCAAAATAAACCCGGATATTTACCCAGAAAAAATATTAACTTTTTTTGCACTGATTTTCACCTGTTTTGTTATAGCTGTAATAGACACTGATAAAAATTAAAAAATAAAATAAAACCCACAGGTTGGAGACAGGATCCCCGTAAGCTGCTCCGCAGCACAGCTTCACAGGTGATTCACAGGTGAATCAGCCTGGCCCAGGCAGAAGCTCAGAGCTGTACAGGGAGCTGACTTACTGGGCAGGGCTGATTGATCACCTGTGAAGTTGTGCTGCCCTGCAGCTTAGAGGGAACACAGGTTGGAGAAGAAGGAAGCCCGCCATCTAAGAAGAGCCATCACTGTCTGTTAACTCTTCCACCCTTAGTGTAAAAGCCTCACACACATCCCAAGCCCAGTAGTAAACTCACCCAGCCACCCTGACCACTAGCCTGGTTGCCAAAACCTTCCAGCATCCCCCTAAAGACAAGTGTCCCCAGCTCAACCTGTCCAGCCGCCAAATCCTCCTTATCCCACGGTGTGCTGTGCTGGCTGCAAAAATCTGCCTGAGGCCTAAGGCTGCTAGCTTTCCACAGGGCCCTGCACAACACAGTCCCAGACTGAACTTCTCACATTGGCACAAAGTGTTTTGGATTCTAAAGCTGCCCCAGCTGCTGTTTTTATTTCCACTGAATCACCTTCCATAAGCAATGGTCTGGTGGGTAGCGGTTTTGAGGCCAGATCGAAACACCTCAGCAAGGCAGCATAGCTCCGTGGCTCTCTGGAGTGATTGCATTTCTGCTCTCTTACTTGTAAGGAAGAGCTGGGCAAGCTGTTTAACAGCTCAGTCTTGGACACAGGAGGCTTTTCCCCTCCCGCTCCCCCATCCCAACAAGCAGACTCCAATGCCAGGGTCAGTGGATAAGGGCACTATGAGGGGCACCTGCCAGTTCTGCCACCACAGCTGCTCCCTCTCTCGCTGGCAGCTGGGTTTGAATATTCATAGCAACAAAAGATTTGTGTTTGTGCGCGTCTGGCACTGGTAGCCGCGAAACTTTCTTGAGGTTCCAAGGGCTCCATTCTCATCCCATTGAAAGTGTTCTCTCCCCCCACAGCACTGGTCCATTTCATTTAGCAGCTGCTTTCACTGCTGTATAAATAGCTGGTGGGCTTGGGGGAGGGGGAGAGAAGTGGGCAGCTTGATTAAGTATCAGGAAAGTGGTTTGGCATCAAGACAATCCAACCCAAATCTTTGCCAACACTGACACTGACATGGAACCGAAGAATGGTAAAAAGTTTCCCTTTAACAGGCAAACTTTAACATTTGAACTTCCGGGTGCATCTCTTCTAGTCACTTTCTTATCCTGTGCTCCTCAGAGTGATATCTGAGTGCTTTAGGTGACTTGATTATTATCTGCCATGCACAGTTCTTGCCTTAGTTTACTCGTCCAGTGCCCAGGAGGAAAAATTGCAAGTGGATTTTAAAAGAATTTTAATGGGTGTCTGTGCTTGTGATAGGTGTTGGTATTAGGAAAGGCAAGGCCAAAGAAGTGTACTTTGCAGTGAGTATGGACAAGGTCTGGGGTTGTTTCTAGATCTTGAGAGAGTTTTTTTCACTGCTTTCGACTGGCCCCTTGCAGAGGTGAGTGTTACCACTGAGCTACAGGAGAGAAGTTGTCAGCTGTGACCCCTGTTCCAGAGCTTAGGCAACTTTTTAGGCACCCTGAGGTCATCTGACTGATCCTGTGCTCCAAACTTGGTGAGATTTACCTATCTTTAATTAGTAATCAGAGGAGCAAAAGTATCCCTAGCCTCTGTTTGCCAGAAGCCGGGACTGGGTGACAGGGGATGGATCACTTGCTGATTGCCTGTTCTGTTCATTTTCTCTGAAGAACCTGGCATTGGCCACTGTCGGAACACAGGATACTGGGGTAGATGGACCTTTGGTCTGACCCGGTATGGCTGTTCTTATGTTTGGGAAGGTAGACATATTTTTTTCTTCCACAGCTCGCTTCCCACATATCTTTTGAATGCAGATGGTAAGGAGAGTTTTACTAGACTCCTATCACATTGCTGTGGTATGCCATGGTATGATGGCGTTCTGGTAGATTCTGATCACATGTCCTGTGCCAGTACAGGATGGGCGTAGGTCCTGTGTACCATATCTGATGAGGAACGAGCAACACTGGTAGGAAAACGTGTGTTGGCAGTGATTTCCAAACATGTACATATCAATGTGAAATGATCTTATGGCACCATACTGGACGTAACTAGCCATTAGCATGTTATTAGCTGGAACAAATATTCAAGTGATGGAGAAAATCCAGCTGAGGTGATACTATTGGTAGATGATGTTCAGATTATTATAGGTGAATTCTCTAGCAGAAAGAAGGCGCTCTAATTCCCTGCGAAGGAGCTTGTGGGAAGAAGATGCTCCAGTGATAAAGAACATCCCCTGTCCAGTCTGAGGCAGATGGAGACATCCTAGTTATAGGATAGGTCACACTTTCAGAAGCGCAGCATCTATAACACCATGTTTGAGCCTTAGTAGAAAAACAAGTTTTAGGTTAAGAAAAATAGCACTCCCCAGAAGGGCCATGTCTCCAACTTCCTTGGTGGCAGTGGACCTTAGTGGTGAACCACATTCAGGTTCTGCTGGACAGTGTGTGTAAAGGCCTAGCACCATGTAACACCATGTTGTGCTGGTGGCGGCTAAGTGGAATCTTTCTGGTGCTTCCCAAGGCTATGAAATGACAATGACAATGGGGTCCAATAATAAGAGAGCATCACAAAAGGCTGTCTGATAGCGGTTGTTCTAACTAGCCAGATAATTATCTTGCTTTGGCAAACCACATGAGTATTCAAGTAATGAAAATATTAATAGTTTATTGTTTGCTGCTGAGTGGGGATGGCAACAATTTGGAGTTTGCTATAATTTGCTGGCGAATTAACTTCTGCAGCCTGCAGCGAGGCTGCCTGTATTGCTAACCATTCTCCAAGGACCACACCGGGGAAACAATAGAGCTTGAGGCCATGACCACCTGCTCCTTTCCCATCTGACACAGGCACTGCCATAGCCTGCCAAGATTTGGCTTGATAAGGGTCTCTTGTGGAGCTCACAGGAGTGACCTAATTAGAGAGCAAAAGTTAAATCAGTCAGCAACAAAAGATAAAACCTGTTTCTCCTGGATTCAGACATTGCTGAAAATGCAGGATCGCGAATCTTAGGCATGCCGGTGTTAAAGAAGGATCTGGCCCTATTAGATCCTTGCCCCTTGCAGAGGGCAAGAAGTTGTTGGCAGATGGGTTAACCTCCTACACAGAAGAGACCCATACTCAGAGTCTAGTCCTTTCCTCACACTCCCTGGCAAGAGACAATCTCATATGACTGGTCAAGTCTTGCTCTGGCCATCCCCAATGGCTGCCATGAGCAAAGCGGACTCCTTGGTTACATGTTCATGCTTTTATTTGAAAGGAGAGCACAAAGGGGGCAAGTGCCCTCAGTAATCCTCTGCAGCAGAACCTTTGTCCAGTGTCAGCAGGGCTGCCCCTTCTGGTTGAATCCATTTCCTCTTCCTTCTTTCCCAGTCAGGTTGTTTTCTTTTGGCAAATGGTCTCCAGTTTGGCCTCCCTCTCCTCACACTGATTTTGGCCAAGGCTCTTGGCCCTCCAACCACAGTCAGGGATCATTCCCTGTCCAAATGCAGTTGTTGGGATATTTCCTGGCTTTCATTGGGACCCTTTGGTTTTTATGTCCTGCTGCATTCTGGGTCACCCCTACTCAAACTGTTCATCTTCTTAGTTGTGTTTTGTGCTACTGCAACCGCCAACAGGCAGAACTGAACCCAGGAGCTCTGGAGTTTGGGCATGAGCCTCTATAGCTTGAGCTATAAAGTCAGCTCACGCTCAGCTAAGGCTGTAGAGCTCACTCATTCTTATCTCTCTCTCTGAATGGTCTAAGTGCCGCTACACGGGACAGTGAAACACACCCAGTAGGTGTATGGGTTACACCACCACCAGCCATAAGTCCTGCACCTCTCCTTGGGAAGGGAAAGTGGTTCATTCTGGATGACTGTGCCTATCTGTTCCTGAAATTCAGACTTCCACCTCGCTGGTGCTCTGAACCCCTTTTGGTTCTGGTATTGGTATGTCTCCTTGAGGCTCCCCTATTGCCATAACCAGAGAACCCCAGCTCTACTGCTTACAGAGAGTAGAGTGAAAGCCATGACAATGCTCAAGCTGTTAGCTACTGCAGCTCTGCAAGCAGAGCACTCTGAATGCTTCCCTTGTGCATGTGTCTGGATTTACTTTCTACAAGACAGTACCACCTAATGTAAGTTGGCAGCCGCCATTTTGGCCACAGATGCCATTTTGGACTGTAAAACAACTGGAATCCATCTTGGTGTCTCTTCTTCCCCCTTCTTTTCTTGCACTTTCCACATGGTGGTGGGAAACCCTGGCAGTCACATGGGTATAATCTGCCCAGTGACTGAAATCACATGGGCAGGGACTACACTGGTTACATCAAAATCTGCCCGAAAACTGCAGATTTTATAGGGACAGCCTGGGGTTGCCCACCTGAGTGGCAGAGTGTTGCTGCTGTCTCTTACAGTGGGTACGCCGGTCTCACGCCTAGGGTAGCTGAGTGGGAATAGGCTCACTTGCATGCAAAGAGTGGATGGCTATCCACTGCTCCTTACTATCATCCGCATACTTGCAGCCACGATGATGCAGGGGAGGGTAGGATAAATCAAAGCTTGTCATTGCCTGCAGCGGTTAGACAACTCCACCATTCCAGCTGCTGCTTTTCCTGGTTGCTGGTCTGACCCCTTCTGACCATCTGGAGCTGTGTCACAAGAGCGAGGGAGAAAGCTGCAGGATATGGTACAGTGCTGGTGGCTTTCTATCTAGCCACCTTCCTGTCCTTTGGGTCTATTTTGTGTATAGTTCTGTTCAGCTCAGTGTGTTCTGTTTCCTATATTCCTTTGTAACAGTGGGGTCCTTATAGATCTGTATGTATATTAGTTGTATAGTTAATACTTACCTGTCATACCTTGTTCCTCTCCCTTTTTCTGTTAATAAAATCCCTTTAGTTTACCACTCTTGGTCTGTCTTCTTACCTTTAGAGTAAGCTATTAACAATCCGATGATAGATGTGGGTGTGGGGATGGGCCTGACTGTTGAGATTCCTTGCGGCCAAGGTTTCTCAGTGAACACTGAAGGATAGAAATGGAAAGGGTGCTTTGAAAACTCAGGCTCCTAAGTGGGAGCACAATCCTGTTGCTGTCCTTTCCCCACAAAGTGTGTGGCCAAACCTGGAGCCAGCTGATGGCTTGTTTCAAGGGGTGAGTGTGACAACAATTGAACCATCAGTAGTTACATGGAAGAGGAAGTGACGGGAGCTAAGCTGACTCACACCTTATGGAGATCTGGGCAAGGGTTGATAAATCTCCTATTGAACTGCTATTCAAAAGGAAGGATCTGGCAGGGATGTCCTTTTGCTAGACTGAGTCACAGGACTGAAAACCCCCTAATTGCCTATCATTGCTCCATGTGCACTGATAAAACACCTCATCTTGCTGTGTGGAAACCACCTGACAACCAGAGGGAGCACACAGGACAGGTCATGAGGAAACAAAGAACAAAGGGGCAGATATGGTCAACCATACTGGTCCTATTTGCTCAGTCACATTTATAAAAACAATGAAAGATAAAATTACAAGGCCAGGTCCACACTGTGTCCAGCAAGATATCAAGGGATTTAGAAATAATTTGTATTGTCCAAATCGTCCTCAGTTTCTGTTCATCCAGGCAAGTTGCTTATCCATCCGAACAAACACTGAATTTGCTAGTGACTTAATCAGCAGTGACAAGTCAGCCTATGCCTTCCTTCGGTTCCCTAAATGTCATGAGTGACATTTGAACCCATGAACCAAGTGGTGCATCAGGTGACTACTTGTTGGACAGAGTGGCACTAGAGGAGCTGTCAATATCCCCAGACAGTGCTCATATCCCATTGTTTACAGTGACTCCTGCTGGCTGAGACTGGTACTGGGGTAGCTCTTGTGTTTAGAATCTGAAGAACAACAAAGATGCTTCTGCCAGAAGACTTACATAACAGCAGTGTTTTTGTCAAATGTTTTGTCAGTGAGAAACATTATCTAATTTTCCCTTGTCAAGCACAACTTTTTGTATTTTACATTCTCTCCTTCAAACAACCTGAGCCCTAAGACAATTTGCAGAGTTAACTGTAATAAGAACAGTGAGAGAGGGGAATTAAGAGTTAGAGGGGCCCTGGAGATCAGGCATGCACTTGCACGAGGCTCCAACACTGAGAAGAGTCAACGAGGTGGAGAGACACAGAAGGGTTGTTGTAGGTTGCCAGAGCTGCAGGGAAGAAAGAGCTTTTATATCACCAATGGCAAGGTGATGAGGAGTGTCAGAGGGGAGTATGGAATTAGAAAATCCAAGGGGGAAAAACACCCCAGGAAAGGAGAGATGAATGGGGATCTCACAGATCTTGTCCAAGTATCTGGAAGATTTTAAAAACAAGGAAGGCAACCTAGATTAGCTCATTTTATAGACATTACACCACCAGAGAGTAAGTTGGACCATAATATTTGAAAAACTACCAGCTACGTTTTCCAAGAAAGTGAAATGCAAGATCTGTCAATGAGAAAATACCATTGGTCCATAGGAATGCCTTATAATGATGTTACAAAAATCCCCTTTTGCATAGCATGAAGATTGCCAAGATAAGGCTCTTTGAGAACAAAGCAGGAAGTTCTGTGCTGGCAGCTAACGCTCTTCCTTCAGGAATCTTGGAAGAGCTGTATAGAGTGGGGGCTGGGACTGAGGGAGGAAATGAGTGACAAACAGGAACCCAGCTCAAAAACATCTGAATTGTACAGTCCGTCGTTTTGGTTATTATCAAGCAATGAGGGATTTTTATCAAGTTACTTGTACTTTCACCTTTGATTGCGGTAAAACCAAACTGAAATCGTATGCACTGTAACTTCGTATTTTATACGAGCACCCTCTTATTATTCTTCATATCCATTCTCTATGAATCATTAGTGTTCATTGATGAAAGACCCTTGTGGGAGAGAGCAGACTGGTTTTTTTTATTTCTTGGGTGTGCCTGCACACTCACCCACACTGCGTATTGAACCAAATTCTTTTTTTTAGATACACGCACGCAAATCCCATTGAAATCACTAAGAGCAGCATGCCCATCTCCAAGGGTAGAATTTGATCCCTACAAATATATATAAACTGTATACACTCCATTATGAGTAAGTTCTAATGTAGTCTCTCATGAGAATAAAAGTGACTGAATCAAAGAAAGTATATCAAATTTTCTAATGTGTGCTTCAGACTTTCTCTGTATGTGTGCATGTACCTGAGCTCCTCGTGTAATCACATAGGTGGGATACTGACCACACCTCTTTCATTATAAAATACTTAAACATTAACATCCTTTGGAAAGATGTGTGTTATACGGGAATAACCACACTGCTTAGATTAGTTGAAGGTACTAAGGGTTTTGACCTTGTGCTTCACAATATAGGTATGCCACTTTAACCGCAAACCTTCTCATTTGCTTTTTCCCCCCATTTTTGACTGCTTGTTAACTATAAAAATTCCCTTCCTTACAGTTACGCTACTTGCTAATACACAGTAGGCCACAGTCAGGCTGTCTAAAAATTACATCCCTTTTCTTGAAAAAGGAATGTAAATTAGACACTTCAAAATTGCAAATGAAGCCGGGATTTAAATTTCCCATGCTTCATTTGCGTAATGGTGGCCATGGTTTTTTTCAAAATGGGGCTTTTTCGAAAAAAAAAAACCCCAACAAACCAGCTGTTTAGACGGGGATCGATCGAAAATAAAACTCTTTTTCGAAAGATCCTGTACTCCTGAAAAAATTAGGAGTACAGGATCTTTCGAAAAAGGGTTTTATTTTCAATCAATCCCCATCTAAACAGCCGTTTTTCTTTCGAAAAGCCCTGTTTTGAAAAAAAACGCGGCCGCCATTATGCAAATGAAGCATGGGAAATTTAAATCCCGGCTTCATTTGCAATTTTGAAGTGTCTAATTTACATCCCTTTTTTTGAGAAAAGGGATGTAGTTTAGACACAGCCTCAGTGGTGTTGATAAAAGATTTATATATTGGGTATGAACTGGTCAGAAAACTACTGTAAGAGTGTGTAACTAGAAAAGTGGGAAAACCTGTACCAATCTGTCATTCGTTGATTGTAGAAAATTTGATATAACTTATGTTCTTAGGCAGAAGGCAGCTGTACGTGAAATCTGACTAACAGGAAGGTACAGGTAAAGAAGGGACAATCTATTCTCTTTTGCATTCTCTTTTAAGATGCTTTTCTGCTTCAGTTTCTCCTCCCTTCTCTTTAGTTTGTAAATTACACTCATCTTGGGGAGCTGCTGAGTGACAATTCACTCTTTACACTGGCACATTTTGTCGCCAAAAACTGCCTTTTGGCAACAAAACAGTGAGAGCATTTATACTAAAAGGCAACTTTTGTCAGGAATAACACCCAGTTTTGGCTACAAAAAAACTTCCAGTCCTACAGGAAGCTTTTGTCTTTTCCTCTCCCTTTATTGTTGACAAAGAGCTAGTGTGGACTCTGTTGTTTGTTTTGTTAAGAGAACTGGCTTCTGCCACTATCCCACAATGCCTTCCCTGCTGTCTGTGCTCAGTGTTTTGTGATCACTGCTGCTTTGCAGGCATGTGCCCAAAGCTCTGGGAAGTATCTGACAGCTGAGTGAGCTGCTCTGTTTGGGGAACAAATAAAGACCAAATCATTGGAATGCTTCTGTTCTGTCCTGCTAGGAACACAGCAGCAGGCAGACTGCTGCTGTAGGGGAGGGCTGCAAAAACTGCTGTGCTGCTTTGACATTCCTCAGCATGGAGAGCTCCCAGAGCTACTCATGATGCTGCTCCCAGCAGCTGAGAATGCTGTGGGACAACTCAGAAGGAATCCCAAGAAGTGCAGGGATCAGCTCTGCTTTCCCGCAACTCTGTACTGTGCGATGCTTACCCACATTGCTTTGCTCTAGCTGTCGACAGGGTGCTAGCAATGTGGCCATGAAATGTTGAGAACGGGAGGCAGAAAAACCAGTTTGACTGGTTTTCACTTTTGCCAACTTTTGCATGTTGACAGCACTTTTGTCGCCAAGCCGCGCCAGTGTAGATGTAGCCTAAGTTATACTATGACGCTTTACCACTTGAACCAATCTACATCCATTTCCTAACCAAGTTACACTGAGCGTGTAACTTACACCATCAGTTATGGCATCACTGAATTTGCCCTCATGGGTCTGTGTTTAATTTTGTAATTCTCTTGTCTTTATCTTTTATTTTGGGGCCGCCTTGGGGCCCATTTTATGCCACTGCCTGAATTTACACCTAAAAATTATATACCGAGATGTCAATCAGATCCTTGGTTTTTGTGTGTGTTTGTTTTTTTGGTAGTTTGTTAGCTTTTTAAGCACATATACTATACAGGGACACTGCCTGGTTAAAAATCTTGAACCCGATCCTCCTCTCACTTACACTGGTTTTACTCCAATATAATTTCATTGATTTTAGTGGAGTTACTTCCAATTTACACTGATGTATGTATGTATATATGTATGTATGCGTATCTATCTATCTATCTATCTATCTACATGCTGATGTGTATATATAATTAGATATCCTTATCTGTCTTACTAATCACACCTCAGTTTATAAAGCTTGAGTGAAATTTAGAAATTAAACTAGTTAATTTTATTTATGCTGTTATGCTGTTCACTTTTTGCATTGAAAAGCTGAGAACAGATTAGTCATTGTCTGTTTTGTTTCTTATCCATTTATAACCAAATTTATTTTAAGGTTCTTATGCACAATATAAAAAAAATCATCGGCAGCAAACATTACGGGATGATGTTGAAATAGAACACCCCCAAAAAAACCTTTGTTTAAATTATACTCAATTAATCCATTAATTTTCAAAACCTACATTTGGGGTCAAAACTCTCTAACAGTGTCCCCTTAAGAAGCAAGATTTATCTTAGTGAATAGAATATTGACATGATAGTAACTTGGAGTTTCACATTAGTATTTCTAATAGTATTAAAGACTAATCTATCTAAATTATTAGTTGCTGAAAAGATAGTGTAACTGTTTATAAGGACTTGTTTTAACATTCCAGTGCCTGTTTCTGTTTAAGAACATCAGTGAATTACAACAATAAAAGGCTTGTTTGCTTTGCATTGTGTTTTGAATAATTGAG
The DNA here is from genome assembly GCA_019425775.1 of Rafetus swinhoei. Taxonomy (NCBI): domain Eukaryota; kingdom Metazoa; phylum Chordata; order Testudines; family Trionychidae; genus Rafetus; species Rafetus swinhoei. Next base: position 72,747,541 of record CM033446.1, on the reverse strand, counting down.
ATCCTACATTTATACATACATGTGTTTTCTGTAAGGCTCTGGATCAGTTTACTTTTATCTCAAATGAAAACAAAGACCTGGGCAAATGCAGTCTATGGAACCTTACAACACAGCATCATCTTTAAGACAGGTATGACCCCTGGAGACTTCAGGTCCCAGCATGCAATGCTCCATCTTGTGCCAAGATGCTTGTCTGCTTTTTACAAATCAGGTATGTGGCCCTTAGGCATTTGGCAGCTTAACAGTGTGTCAGCAACATTTTGGCAGCCCTATTTTAAAGTGTAAATAAACCCAGCAAAATAATCCCCCCTCCGACAGTACATCTGCACCAGAGAGTAGTATTTTTTCCCTCTCTACTGCCACAAACCTGTATGGCTAGTACTAGTGAATACTACACTGAGAGAGAAGCTATGACCTTTGAGACAGAGGACAGCACAGGAATGGATACAGAATAATGAACACAACTGGGAAGTGAGCGGTGGAAGAAGGACATAGGTGTTGTGGGGTAATCAGATCCTACAGCAATGGGGGACCAAATAAGTTCCTTAGATATGAAACTATGTTGTTCTAAATCTTCTGATGGAGGTCTGTGCTCAACCCAGAAGCCTATTGCTTAACAAGGTTCTCTAGCTTAGGCCAGGCTTGCAACAAGTAGCCCTACTGATTTCAATGGAACTATCTGAGGAGTAAGATCAGGGCCGGCTCGAGCCATTCCTGCGCCCCAGGCAGCGGGTGCGCGACGCATGTGCGGCCCGGCCCCCCGGCACGCTGCGCACCTTACAACTGCAATCGGGTGCGCGGTGCCTGATTGCAGCTCTAAGGGGCACCACGCGGCCCCTGGCCCCGGGCGTGTGGCGCCTGATGGCAGCTCTAAGGGGCGCCGCGCGGCCCCCAGCCCCGGGCATACAGCGCCTGATGGCAGCTCTAAGGGGCGCTGCACGCGCGGTGCCCCTTACAGCTGCCATCAGGCGCCCCATAGGTTGGCAGCTGCCCGGCTAGCCCCTCCCCCTTAATCTGGCCCTGAGTAAGATGCTACTCATATCAATAGAGGTTGAATCCAGTCCTGAGTAAAGGGAGTCTCCAGGTTCTCCTCCTTCTCCCCCATGAAATCGCATAAAAGAAAGAAAAAGCTTCAGTCAGCGAGAGATAGGACAGCCTCTTTGCTAGTATAGAAAAGCTCTGTGGAGTACGTCCTTCGCCCTTCGTTCTGCAGTGCCTTGGAGAACAGCAGGAAGTGATTAAGAACTCCACTGAGGAAGAATGCAATCCTTTGGAAGAGGAATGGGAGAAAGTATGACAGTCTCCTCCTCCCCACTGTGTTTGTCATTTATTTCTCACAATCTTCAAAGAGAAATGGTGTGGCCACAGTGGGATGGTTGTGAGGAACAGGGAGATTCCGAGGTAAAATACAGACTTGCTTCACAGGCAGGGTGCAGTGCCTGCTTCAAAGTTCAGAGTAGGAGGGCTATGGACGGAGATCCCCAAGATTCTCAGTGCTGCCAACTCTGACAAACGGATGGTGAGTTTTGTGGTGTATGATGTTTTTCTGAGAGCCCTCGCTGCGGGAAATCTCAGTGTTCATTTAAAAATAAGCAAGTTTTTAGCCATCAAAGTGGCAGAGGAAAGCTTGAAAACCTGACCCACATGCACTCTAAGGATACGTCTACATAACGGGGCTAAACTTGAAATAAGCTACGCAACTTGAGCTAGACTAATTGCTTAGCTTAAGTTGAAATAGCTTATTTCGAATTTGGGAATATCTACACAGCACTTATTTCGAAATAGAGCACTCTTCCTCTGATTTCACTTACTCCTCATACACTGAGGGTTCCAGGAGTCGGAGTAAGCAGTCCTCCAGCTTGATATTATTTTGACATTATGTCAAAATAACTGCTTGTGTGTAGATGCAGACTATGTTATTTTGGAACAAGGGACGTTATTCTGAAATAATGCTACTGTGTAGATGTACCCTAAGCGCTCAGAAACCAGAGGGCAAATAAAAACAAGTCAAAATTTTAAAAATCTCATGATTTTAAACCAATCTCATTTAATTTGAAAATAAATTAATGATTGTGTGAAGCCATGTGTTGTGCATACTTGGGGTTGGCAATAATGTGGCATTGCATGTTCTACCCCAATGCCACCATCTTTAAAGGGAAAGCTTGTAGCATTTAGTAAGCCACATTTTGAGCTTGCTTACATTCATGTGAATCCAGACCACTAACTCCATTAACTGAGATTGGATTACATAATCAATGTCCACTGGTGGATGAGCCAGGCCCACCACATTTTTCTACTCCAGCCACACAGGGGATATGTACATTGCAGCTGGGACCATGCTTCCCAGTGGTACCACTAGCACCACTCGAAGTAGCACGCTAAAAATAACCACAGCAGTACACGCTGGCTGCCTAAGTAGAGTCATGCCCACACCCTGAGGTTGCATATGCAGCACTGGCTTGGCTAGCTTAGATCACTGCTCATACTGCCACAACTACCCTGCTGTTCTTAGTCCTCTCACTTGAGCAGATGATCAAGCATTCACAGCTCTCTGCAGTTCTAACAATAGTAGTCAGCCTCCCTCAGGGTCTGTTCAACTCACTTTGAAATGGATGGAGACTTGCCTGGAGTTAAATGGGCATTGACCAAACCCTTCGGAAGCCAGGGACAATGATGACACCTTGTGTGTATATACAGCACATTTCATCCAGAAACATAGATGCCAATTCTGTGAGTGCTCTGGGGTGTTCATGGAGCACCCATGGACAAAGGTAGCTCCCATCTGCTAGTGGAGGGAGATTAACTCTTCCCTTTCCCTCCCAGCACCTACCTGCCACCACAATCATGTGTTTTGCACCATGCAGGAAGCTCTGGGAGGGAGGGTGAGGAGTATGGCCCAGGCGTGCTCAGTGGAGAGAGTGGGAAGAGGTGGGGTGAGGGTGGATCTTGTGGTGGTGCAGGCACAGGAAGAAGCAGGACAAAAGGAGGTTGGGCCTGAGGGAGGGCGGGTTGAGCACCCCTAGGCCCAGAGGAAGCCGACATGTATGTCCAGAAGATACAGTTTGCTGGAGATGCAGTTTGCTGCTGGTTCAGCCACTGGCATGATTTTGAAGAGCCTGAGGGTGACCCTACACAATATTGACTTGATTCCCTTTAGCATAGGTCATAGTCTGGGCCTGGGTCGTATTCTCTTCTCACTTGTCCTACTGTAAACTAGGAGTAACACCACTAAAGTCAATGGCATTATAGTGTGAGAAGACAATTGAGCATACTGTTCTTATGTATGAATTGTCACAGGAGAAGATACAGCCAGCCATTGGATACTGTGACAGACCCAGGGCAGCTGGCTACAATAGATGGGTGGAAGACAGACCTGCCGGGAGCTGGGTGAATGGTTTTCAAATAGGCCGAGTGAACTGGCCATGTAATCAAGGCCGGCTGGCAGGCACCTGGGGCCAATTAAGAGCTTGCCTGAAGCAGCAGGCTAATCAGGGCACCAGTAGCCCATTAAGGCCTGCCCAGGCTAGTTTAAAAGGCTTCCCCTCCAGACAGGCAGGGGAGAGGAGAAAAGCCAGTGGCTAAGAGTAAGAGGGAGCACTGCTGGAGAGCTGAGGGCTGCAAGGAGAGAAGTGTGCTGAGCAGGAGAGACTTGCTCAGATACCAAGGAGAAAGTACTAGGGGGCGTGTTTGGGGGAAGTGGCCCAGGGAAAGGCTGCAGGACTAGGAGTGGAGGAAATGCTGCCAGTTGCCACTGCCTTAGGGTCCCTGGGTTGGAACCTGGAGTAGTGGGTAGACCTGCTGTTCCCCACCTCCCAACCCTCCCCACGCCACCATAGAGTCTGCCCCAGAAAGGGGAGAGACCAGATCTATGGAGAGGCTTCACCCCAATTGTTGGATGAGCCTATGATGAGGCTGGCTCAGTAAGCTGTGATCTTTGCCTGTAGTAAAGGGCAAGAGGCTGTGTGGAGAGTCACAGTGAGCCTCTGAGGCATAAGACCTCTGCCTAGAAGTGCAGGATCCTCAAGGCACAGGCAGAGCTTTGTCACAACACATTCTTATGGCAGAGCTCTGTTAAGCCGTATCCAGCCACATCCGTTCAGGAAGAGATGGGATGGAGGTGGGGAGAGAGGAGATGGGCATAACCTGCAGCTAAGCTCCCTTTTGCCCCAAGACAGCAATGACAGTATCAGTCAGAAGTGCCTTGTCCTGCTGGGTTTTTTCCACATACCCCTCTAGGCAGGAGTTAAATACTCAGGAGCCATAATAAGCCAATGTGACCTCCTCAAGCTAACATGAATTGGAAAAGTGAAGCTGCTAATTCTCTGCTCCAAAGAGTGTGTCTGTGATCTCAGCATGGGGATTTGTGTGACAAAGCTGTTACAAACCTGACCCTGAAATATTTCTGTGGCCTTTATATCTTGCCATACACTCCTCTAAAACCTCAGGCAGGAGACTATGTATGTTAAGCTGTTCTCTGGCATTGTGGGAAGCTGTTTGTACTGGAATAGAGGAGACGGACTTAAGTTTTCAATTACCAACAAGCTAAACAACAGATGGGATGTCTCACATGTCCATTTTTATTGCCTCAATATTCACCACCCACTTACTTTCGTTATGGTGAATCGTGTTTGTAAATGGTCCAACTCTTCTGTTCAGATATTGGGTAAGGGCCTGGATGCTGCTCTATAGTTCGTCATCATTGCTTCCCAATCTCCAATTTCTGAGAAGGGGGCTCTTTTGTGAGTTGCAAAATGTGCTGAGATGTTTCAGATCAGATGGTGTGTCTGCACTGCAGTCAGGAGGGGTGACTGCAGCATGTGTAGACATAGCTGAGCTAGCTGTGATCCAGTAGCGATAGCAGTGAGCTGGGCCTGCCCAAGCTAGCCCTGCCCACAAGCTCAAGCACAGGCTAGCCCTGCCCACCCAGGACACTGTACCTATTTGAGTGGCTGTCACCGGGACTACTGTAACACATGGCTACTGTTACTAGAGCTAGTTCTGAGATACCTGAACTAGCTTTGATCCTGCTATGTTTATTCATGCTGCAATCACACCTCCTGATGGCAGTGTAGCCCAGAGGCATGGGACGTAGGGAGTGCTGCAGCACCACCAGATTTTGCGCACACCTTTCCTGTACCCAGGGCCCAGCTCCACTGCCATTGGCTTTCCATCTCCAGGTCCCAGCCCCTATGGAATCCTCCAGGCCCCATTGGCTTTGCCACCACCCACTGGCCTTACAGGTTCCACTGGCCTTACAGGTTCCACTGGCCCTTGGGGTCCCATTGCCCACCAGCACTGTCCCCATGAGCTCTGCAGTCCTGTGACCCTCTCGGTCCTGGGATCCAGGCCACCAGCCCTGGAGGCTCCACTGCTGCCTGGAGTCCTGCCACTAGCCTGCGGCTCTGCTCCTGACCTCCGCCTGAGGCTCGGCAGTTACTCCCAGCTGCAGCCTGAGGCTGGCAGGGGTGAGGTTTGCCAATTCTTTCAGACTGTATGGACCATATGCCATTGCTGCGAATGGCATCTGGTTGGTTTGGTCTGGGAGAGTTGGCAACCATTGGAGGGGCATAAAACAGGTAGAAGGAAGGGGGCGTAACTCAGAACCCCCAACCTAAAACTGTTCCAGTGCCACTGGTGAAGACCTACCTTGTGTGATATAGTACTGACATGCTGACCGATTGTGCAGACACGCCCACTCTCACGTGTCTTTGCCTGTGGGGACTTCAAAAGGTGGTGATGCGAATTACCTTGATGGAGTTGGCCAGGTGGCACTAGAACATGTTTATACGCTTCTAAACAATCTGGTGTATGTTGCCCCTTATTAGTTAGAACTTACTTGAATAAGAATTCACAGCTGTGAGGTGGTCTTGCTTTAACTAATCAGTGTCAGACTTCGGGCTCTTGGGTTCACTTTGGCCTGCTTGAGGCATGTATTTAACCTGCACTCTGGGGAAACTGAGCTCCCATTAAGTAAATAAATAAATAGTAAGGAAAAGGGACCTGGTTCTCCTTTCACTCTCATCAATGACAAGAATGCCTTCCAGCCAAGAACTGAGTGAAAACAGATCCAGTGGTGCCTTCCTGAGTCTGCAGGCAGCCTGACACCATGATTCTGAGATGTGTGCTTTGCCCTTCATGTATCTCAGTGGGGTATTTGTGTTTGAGCTTAATGAAGACAATGTCCTCTATGGTAAGTACTTCATGAAACACACCACCTCCAACAATCTGGTCAATTGTCTTTGTAGCAGAAGAAGCCAAGTGTTTCTCTGCAGTTGGGGAGAAAATGAACAATGGAACCTTGCAAAAGGGCCATTCCTGTATTCCACTTAATGAAGACAATTTGCCTGTCAGAGATAACTCTTTCGTTGCTGTTTATTTTAGCAGATAGGATGAGGAAGAGGTAGAAATGAAGCCCATAGAGCCGAAAGATATTGGGATTTGCTGCAGGGAAAGAAGTAAGGAAACAGCACAAAATTAAGGGGGAGAGAGCATGGCAGACAATGAACTGCATTTGAGAAGGGGGAAAAAACCAAAGGTTGGGAGAAATGGTGATTGCAAGAAATGGTGGTGAGCATCCTTTTCCTGTCACTGACTGCAACACTAAGGCCTGGGATCAATAAAACTCTTACATGAATAATTAGGCCTTTTAGTACATAAGAACATAAGAACGGCCGTACCGGGTCAGACCAAAGGTCCATCTAGCCCAGTATCCTGTCTGCCGACAGTGGCCAGCACCAGGTGCCCCAGAGGGGGTGGACCGAAGACAATGATCAAGCGATTTGTCTCCTGCCATCCCTCTCCAGCCTCTGTCAAACAGAGGCCAAGGACACCATTTTATCCCCTGGCTAATAGCCTTTTATGGACCTAACCTCCATGAAATTATCTAGCTTCTCTTTAAACTTTGTTATATTCCTAGCCTTCACAGCCTCCTCTGGCAAGGAGTTCCACATGCTGACTATACGCTGTGTGAAGAAGAACTTTCTTTTATTAGTTTTAAACCTGCTACCCATTAATTTCATTTGGTGTCCTCTAGTTCTTCTATTTAGGGAACTAATAAATAACTTTTCTTTATCGGCCCTCTCCACACCACTCATGATTTTATACACCTCTATCATATCCCCTCAGTCTCCTCTTTTCTAAACTGAAAAGTCCCAGTCGCTTTAACCTCTCCTCATATGGGACCCGTTCCAAACCCCTAATCATTTTAGTTGCCCTTTTCTGAACCCTTTCCAAGGCCAAAATATCTTTTTGAGGTGAGGAGACCACATCTGTACACAGTATTCAAGATGTGGGCGTACCATAGTTTTATACAGGGGCAGTAAGATATTCTGGGTCTTATTTTCTATCCCTTTCTTAATAATACCTAGCATCCTATTTGCCTTTTGACCGCGCTGCACACTGTGTGGAAGTTTTCAGAGAACTGTCCACGATAACTCCAAGATCTCTTTCCTGATTTGTCGTAGCAAATTAGCTTAGCCCCATCATACTGTACATACAGTTGGGGTTATTTTTCCCGATGTGCATTACTTTACACTTATCCACATTAAATTTCATTTGCCATTTTGTTGCCCAATCACTCAGTTTGGTGAGATCTTCTTGGAGTCCCTTACAGTCTGCTTCTGTCTTGACTATCCTAAACAGTTTGGTATCATCTGCAAACTTTACCACCTCACTGCTTACCCCTTTCTCCAGATCATTTATGAATAAGTTGAACAGGATTGGTCCTAGGACTGACCCTTGGGGACACCACTAGTTACCCCTCTCCATTCTGAAAATTTACCATTTATTCCTACCCTTTGTTTCCTGTCTTTTAACCAGTTCTCAATCCAAGAAAGGACCTTCCTCTTATCCCATGGCCATGTAATTTACACAAGAGCCTTTGGTGAGGGACCTTGTCAAAGGCTTTCTGGAAATCTAAGTATACTATATCTACTGGATCCCCTTGTCCGCATGTTTGTTAACCCTTCAAAGAACTCTAATAGATTAGTAAGACAGGATTTCCTTTACAGAACCCATGTTGACTTTTGTCCAACAAATTATGTTCTTCTACATGCTTCACAATTTTATTCTTTACTATTGTTTCGACTAGTTTGCCCGGTACTGAAGTTAGACTTACTGGTCTGTAATTGCCCGGATCGCCTCTAGAGCCCTTTTTAAATATTGGTGTCACGTTGGCTACCTTCCAGTCATTAGGTACGGAAGCCGATTTAAGGGATAGGTTACAAACCACAGATAATAGTTCAGCAATTTCCCATTTGAGTTCTTTTAGAACCCTTGGATGAATGCCATCCGGTCCCGGAGATTTGTTAACATTAAGTTTTTCTATTTGTTCCAAAACCTCCTCTAATGACACTTCAATCCGGGACAGTTCCTCAGATTCATTACCCACAAAGGACGGTGCAGATTTGGGAATCACCCCAACATCCTCAGCTGTGAAGACTGAAGCAAAGAAATCATTTAGTTTCTCCGCAATGGCTTTATCGTCCTTGATTGCGCCTTTTATAGTTCGATCGTCTAGGGGACCCACAGGTTTTTTAGCCGGCTTCCTGCTTCTAATGTACTTAAAAACATTTTGTTATTTCTTTTGAGTTTTTGGCTAGCTGTTCCTCAAAATCTTTTTTGCTTTTCTTATTACATTTTTACACTTGATTTGACAGTGTTTATGTTCCTTTCTATTTATCTCACTAGGATCGGACTTCCACTTCTTAAAAGATACCTTTTGTCCTCACTGCTTCTTTTACATGGTGGTTAAGCCACGTGACTCTTTTTAGGTCTCTTGCTATGTTTTTTAATTTGGGGTATACATTTAAGTTGGGCCTCTATTATGGTGTCTTTAAAAGTTTCCATGCAGCTTGGGATTTGGCTCCAGTCACTGTGCCTTTTAATTTCTGTTTAACTAACCTCCTCATTTTTGTGTAATTCCCTTTTGAAATTAAATGCCAGGGTGCTGGTCTGCTGAGGTGTTCTTCCCACCACAGGAATGTTGAATGTTATTATATTATGGTCACTATTCCCAAGCGGTCCTGTAACGGTTATTTCCTGACCTGATCCTGCGCTCCACTCAGGACTAAATCGAGAATTGCCTCTCCCTTGTGGGTTCCTGCACCAGCTGCTCCAAGAAGCAGTCATTTAAGCCATTGAGAAATTTTATCTCTGCTTCTCTTCCTGAGGTGACATGTATCCAGTCAATATGGGGGTAATTAAAATCCCCCATTATTATAGAGTTCTTTGTTTTGGTAGCCTCTCTAATCTCCCTCAGCATTTCAATGTCAGTATCCCTGTCCTGATCAGGTGGTCGGTAATATATCCCTACTGCTAATTTCTTATTTTTGGAGCATGGAATTACTATCCATAGCGATTCTATTGAACATGTTTATTCATTTAAGATTTTTATTTCATTTGATTCTACATTATCTTTCACATACAGTGCTACTCCACCCACCCGGCCTGCTCTATCCTTTCGATATATTTTATATCCCGGTATGATTGTGTCCCACAGATTTTCCTCGTTCCACCAGGTTTCAGTGATGCCTATTATGTCAATCTCCTCATTTAATACTAGGTACTCTAGTTCACCCATCTTATTGGTCAGACTCCTAGCATTTGTGTAGAAGCACTTTAAAAATTTGCCACTGCTTATTTGTCTGCCCTTCCCTGATGCATTGGATTCCTTTGTACGCGGTTTTTGTCTGCTCTGGCCCATGGTTTGCCCTCTCTCCTCCTCTCTTTCTGACTACAGCTTAGAGAATCTCTATCAATGGATTCTCCTCTAAGAGAAGTCTCCTCCGATTTACGTGCATCTCCACACCAATCGGCTTTCCCCATCTCTCAGTTTAAAAACTGCTCTACGGCCTTTTAATGTTTAGTGCCAGCAGTCTGGTTCCACCCTGGTTTAGGTGGAGCCCATCCTTCCTGTATAGGCTCCCCTCTCCCAAAAGTGTCCCCAGTTCCTAATAAATCCAAACCCTCTTCCCTACACCATCGTCTCATCCACGCATTGAGATTCTGAATCTCTGCCTGCCTACCTGGCCCTGCGCTGGAACTGGAAGCATTTCCGAGAATGCCACCATAGAGGTCCTGGATTTCAGTCTCTTTCCTAGCAGCCTAAATTTGGCCTCCAGGACATCTCTCCTACCCTTCCCTACGTCATTGGTACCTACATGTACCACGACCACCGGCTCCTCCCAGCACTACACAAGTCTATCTAGATGCCTCGAGAGATCCGCAACCTTCGCACCAGGCAGGCAAGTGACCATACGGTTCTCCCGGTCATCACAAACCCAACTATCTATGTTTCTAACGATCGAATCACCCACTACTAACACCTGCCTCTTCCGAACTGGCATTCCTCCTCTCAGAGGTATCCTCAGTGCGAGAGGATACCGCAACATCCTCTGGGAGGAGGGTCCCAACCACGGGATGGTTTCCTCTGCTCCCATTGAATGCTCTGTTCCTTGAGACTTTCATCCTCCTTAAGAGCACTGGGGCTCTCAGACTGGAGGTGGGACAGTACTACAGTGTCCCAGAAAGTCTCATCCACATATCTCTCTACCTCCCTTAGCTCCTCCAGTTCAGCCACCCTGGCCTCCAAAGCCCGAACTCGGTCTCTGAGGGTCAGGAGCTCCTTGCAACGGGTGCACACATACGCAAGCCGCCCACAGGGCAGGTAATCATACATGTTACACTGACGCAATAAACAGGATAGCCCCACTCTGCTGCTGGGCTTCTGTCTCCATTTTTCTAATGAATAAGTTTAAGTATAAACTGGGATTCTTTTAAACCTCTGGAATATAGATTATTATAAGAGTTATGTTTTAAAGAAGGCCAGAAGTCACTAGTGCCCTCTAACCTCCCCTCTAAACTCCCTCTCCAAACTCCCTGTTAGCAGTTCCTGGTCGCTGAGTCACAGGCTTATATAGCTCTGGTAGCCCTCCTGACTGAGGCTCAGCCAATTAACAGAGGCTTCTAGATTTCAAACCTTTAGAAGCTCCTTCAAGCAAACAAACCAACCAACCAAACAGACAAACACAAGCTCAGCACACAGCAAATAACTCCCACACACAAACACACACTCCAGACAGCCACTTACCACAAGGGTCCCCTTTTTACTCCTCTTTTACCTGGAGAACTCCCTCTCCAAACTCCCTGTTAGCAGTTCCTGTTCGCAAGCCCAGGCAGGGCTACACGCGGCTACACGCGGCAGTCAGAAGTTAATCCGAACTAAGTCCTTAGTTCGGATTAACTGTTACACCTCCTACGGTCCCACTTAGCTCTCCTTTGGAGTTCCACTGGAGATGGGCTTTGTGACGGCATGGCAATTTGCTACAATATCTTTGGAAGATCTTACTTCATTAAGTTTACTTATCAGTGTGGGCCCAGTATTGCATGTAATTCCATGGGGGAAAAGTGATCACATTCCTCCAGGAACTGAGAACAGTACATGTTGAGGGGCAGATGATTAGGTGAATTAATTCAGGTTGTAACCGCTCCAGAGATGTGCCACCACCCAGAGATGCTCACGTGTATGTGTTCAAACTAAATTCTCAAGAGACCAACAAAGCACAGATTTTGGAATAAATAGCCTGAGTTGGAACTGGGCAAAACTTGCAGAAGGGTTGGAAGGCCTGACACCTGTCAGAGCCTTTGTTGTAGCTGAGGTGATCTCTGGTAAACTTATTAGCATGCCTATGGGTTCTTTTATTGGTTTTAGTATGTTTTTGCAAGGTTTTCATCCTAAGAATAAATGTTTGTTTATAAAGAGGAAATCTATTATGTGGGGAAATTAACATGTTCATAGCCTTCAGAGAAAGCAAACCTTCAATTCAAGCCTACTGAGTCAGTCTGACTTGCAGGGGAGCTCACTGGAAAGGCAGGGAACTGTGAAGCCTGGAAAAACTATGGCCAAGAGGGAAAAGGGCAGTGGTCTCCACTTAAAATGGCTGGGAAGACAGAAGCCTAAGAGTGGCCCTTGTTGAACTCTGGAGGAGGAACACAGGTCTGAACCAAAATTTCAGATAAGCACCCCCACAAATTTCAGGAAAGTTTGCCTCTGCATTTGAAACTTGTGTCTGAGTCCAACTTCTAATTTACACTCCGCCTTGCTGAGCCTTTATTGTCTTTAAAGCCTTTTCCGAAAGGTCCCTTATTCCTGATTTTAAGAGGAATAAGGGACCTTTCGGAAAAGGCTTTATTTTCTGAAAGATCCCCGTCTAGACTGGCGCTTTTTCCGGCAAAGCCCGAGCCGGAAAAAAGCGGCAGCCATGTTTATACAAATGAAGCAGGGAAAATTTAAACCCCTGCTTCATTTGCAATTCCGACTTGTCTCATCTGCATCCCTTTTCCGGAAAAGGGGTGCAGTGTAGACACAGCCCGTGTGTACAGATATATTCACCTTTGGATACTTCATGACATGGTATTGTCTAAAATACAAATTCCACAAAATGAAAGGAAATAAAATTGCCTAAAATTGAAATGCAAATCAGGGTTTAGAGAAATGTAGAGCATATGCCTTAGACAAAATGTCCTTTAAACAAGCTCCTTAGCAAGCTGGGTGGAAGGGAGAGGGTAAGTGGTCCAGTGGACAGGGTACTGGCATCCTCCTTAGAAGAGCTGGGTTCTCATCTGGGCTCTGAGCTGCTGTATGACCTTAGGTGTGTCATTTCAAGTTATCTGTGCTGCTCTTTACCCTATGCGTACCTTGTCTATTTAGGCTGGAAGCTCTTTTGGACACGGAAGGTGTTTCTTACTGTGTGTGGGTTTTTTTTAACATAATGGGGCCCTGACATCTAAGCAATACTAAAAGGCATAAGATCCCCTGGGATGACTTTTCTGTTAGGCTGAGTACAGCACTGAATGTGGCTTTTCAACAATTAAATCATTCTGAGTGGGAGCCTTCATCAGTCTGTGGTAAGTTATTTCTTCTTTCCCCTGCCTTTGAAGTGGCACAGGACAGACACATACTTTGGAAGTGCTATGATTATATTGGTGGGGTTTTTTTTAATCCAAGGCTCTCAAAGCACTTTACAAGCATGAATTAAACCACCTCACATCCCTGTAATGTACTCTAGGTAGAAATTTTACAGATGGGGAAACTGAGGAAGACAGCCAAATTTGTATAGGTATTGCTGTGGTCAATGGTTCAAATTCTTGATTTAGGAGCCTAAATCTGATTCCCCATGGAGCTCAGGCACTTAGCACTCTAGATACCACTGATTATTAATGGGATTTTGGTGCCTTGATGGTCAAATCCCTTTTGAAAAAGCTGATATAGGAACCTAAATTTCTAGGCATAGAACAATGAGTGCCACCTTTAAAAATGTGGAACTATGTGACTTGCTAAGATTACACAACACATTAGTTGGAAAGCCAGAAGTAAACCCAACAGCCCTGTCTTTTAGATGCCCTACTTTAACCACATCAACCAGGGGTACTCGGACTTTTTGTAGGGTGGTCTAGAGCTAAACAGTCAGATTTTCTCATGGATATTCCTTCCTTATTTATGGGCCTGTGGCTCACCATTGTACAGGCCACTGCCCTGCCACTCCTGACTGAGCAGGTCACCTCCCCTGTTACTTGTGGTCACATTATAGACTACAGTAATTGCATGAAGACAGATGACAAATATTAAATGTTTGTCTAGTATTACTTTGCCATGTGAGTGAAAGGAGATGGAGAGCCAGCAGCATGTTACTAGCCAGCTCACCATAAACCACCAGCAAGGTGTCCACTGATCAGCAGCAGTACTAGAATATACACCCTCTAAATTAAGGCTACCAATTGTCTAGGTTCATCAGATATTCAGGACCCTGAAACTTCTAAGTATGTCTACACAGCAGGGCAAAAACTGAATTCAGCTACACAACTTCAGCTACATCAATTGTGTAGCTGAAGTCGAAATAGCTTAACAGATTTTGGCGCTGTCTATGCAGCAGGAGATCAAAGGAAGAACATTCTTTCCTTGACTTCCCTTACTCGTAAAATGAGGGCTACACGAGTTAGAGTAAGAAGTCCTCCAACTCAACATTATTTTGAAATAATGGCTTACTGTGTAGACACGCATTTTGTTATTTCAAAATAACCTCAGTTATTCTGAAATAACGCTGCTGTGTAAACATACCCTAAGGGTTGGGGTGCAAACTCTAAGAAAAAATCAACAGCCTGGGTTGCTGCTGCTGGAAACAGTACCCTGTAGAGCCGTGGTCACCAACAGGTCGATTGCGATCGACTGGTCGATGGCGAGGCCTTGACCAGTCGATCACGAGGCATCTGGGCCCCCCCATTTTCTCCCACCCCCGAGAAGCCCCACTACCTACCTCCAGCGAAAATGGAGGGAGTGTCGGCTTCCCGCGGGTGGATGGAAGTCCCACAGCTTAGTGCCACTTCCGTGGGTTCCGGAAGTGCGCTGGCTGCTCTGCTGGGTGCGCTGTGGGAGGGGGCGTCTGCCCCGGAGGAGGAGCACACCGACTTCCCTGCACCGGCGCAGGAGGGGTGAGTCGGCCCTGGGGCAGGCGCGCATGGGGTTTCCCTGCACCGCCGGGGTGTGTGTGGGGGGGGAGTCAGGCCCAGAGGAGGCACGCGCCGGCTTCCCTCGGGAAATCCTGGGAGGAGGCAGATGCAGGGGACTCTCTGCCTCCACTGGCACCCTGTTCCCACTCCCCTCTCCCCAGTTCCCTCTTCCCAGCCACAGAACTCTATCCCCACTCTCCTGCCACAGATCTCTGTCCCGACTCCCCTGTCCCGAACCACAGAACTCTGTCCCGATTCTCCCGTCCCCACTCCCAGAACTCTGTCCCCACTGGCACCCTGTCCCCTGCCAAAGCACCCACTAGCACCCTTCCCCAGTACTATGTCCCCTGTTCTCACCAACACAGTTGGGGCCACATTAGTGAAGCTTGGGGGGGGGGCAGTTGGAAGAGGTTTTTTGCATCTCATTTGTGTGGCCCCAACTGACTTTTCTTGGGTCAGCGACCCCTGACTCAAAACAGGTTCCCTGCCCTTCTCAGAAATAAAGATAATGCAGAAACTTTTTGTTTGACACAGTATTTTATTTAAAAATGAAGCCTGGCCAACAAACCCCCAATTGGGGCCAAGCCCCCATCTGCTCACAGCATCATAACACTCCTGCACTCCCTTCCCCAGACCCTAGATCTGAGCCTATCATACACTGGAATCCCTGCCCTGAGCCCTCACATACCCCAACCCAAATTCCTGAACCCTCACATCCAGAAGTCTGTGGCTTGCTTTAGTACCCTAACTCTACATCTGACCCCAACACTGCCTGGCCTGGTGCCCCTTCTCCGAGCCAGCATCCCCTTATCCACCTTCTCCTGCATCTAGATTTCCTCCCAGAGCTTGCACCTCTCACCCCTTCCCACACCCAAATCCCTCATTCCCATCCCAGAGCCCACACATCCTGTCTCAACCCAGCGAGGGTACGGCTAGACTGCAGGAGTTTTTCAGGATTCCGGAGGTATCCCGGAAAAACACTTCTGCATCCAGGGATGCATTTGTTCTTCCGCTTCTTTAGTGGAAGAGCAAACATGATCTTTCGGTCACCCCTATGTTCCTCTTTCCACGAGGAATAAGGGGGCTTCCAAAAGAAGGGGTTTTTCTGACATTTGGTCCTTCTAGACAGGCCAAATGTTGGAAAAACCTCTTCCTACAGAAGAATTGGGGTTGGGGGGGGAGAGCAGCAGTATAAGGGTTGGGGATAGCAAGTAATGGAGAGGAGGAGAAGGAAGGGGCGGGGCTTCAAGGAAGGGGCGGGGCGGTATATTTTGGCTTGTTCTGTCATTTAGAAAGTGATCTTGGGAGTAAAAAGGTTGGAGACCACTGCTGTAGAGCACATGGCCCAGTTCATCTGATTATGTCTGAATGGTCCCTATGTTCAGGAGTGTTTATGAGATCCATACAGTTCTTGGGTGTGGCTCTGTTCCCAGAGAGTAATAAGTCAGCTAAAGCCTTAGATAAAAGCCATGTGGCTTTTTGGCTCATGCAGTAGTAGCATATGCATTTAGCTCCAGGGGTCCAAGGTTTGATCCTACCTTCTGACAACCTGGATCTGTCAATGTTATGTTTGGAACTAGACATACCTGTCAGATTGGAAATAAAATAAGAACCATTACCTTATCCTTTGCAGGAAGTTCTTTGGGACACGGATGGAGTTTCTTATGTATGTGTGCATAAACCCCAGGTCACCATTTCAGGCAATTACAGTGAAAACACAGCTGCACAGGGCCAATGCCTTTCTCTTCTCTTGACGGTTAGTTAGGTCATTGGTTTGGCCTGTGATTGTATCTGTGTCCAGCCTTCAGTTACAGAATAAGAGGCTGTTAAGAGCTGGTTTGCTAACTCATCTGTTGCTTGTTTGCTGGAAACAAGACTAATTAGAGTCAGGAGGTGGTAAATGAGCATCAATAGGGATATTGAAATGAGACCAAACCTTGTTTAGGAAGATGTGTACCCTGCACTGAGAGGCAGGACTATATCTGGTTCCAGATCTAGAGTGTGTGGTACAAGAGTCCCTCTGGCTGGCTGTGGCATACACAGAAAGGGACTCTTTAAGCATTTGAGCAGAAAGGGCACTGAGCTAGTACACAGGCCTTCCAAGTGGCTCCCATGCAGCATATAGATTCACTGCAGAGGAGTTACATGAACATCTCCCCTTTTGTTGTGAAGTGGGAGCGAGGCACTTTTGGCTGTGCAAACTATGAATGGCACAGTGACAAGGCCACTGTGTTTGCCTTAGCAACAGGCACCTGAAACAGAAGCAGCAGCTGGCCTCCCTCACGATCCACACAGGAGTGGTACTGAGAGGTGTACCTATGACAGACACGGGTGGCAGGTTTGTATAATTTTTGGTGGTGCCCCGTTAGCCACACCCCCTGACCCCCCATTAGCCACACCCCCTGATACCCATTAACCAGGCCTCTGGAGGTAACACACTCGGGGCAAGATGGACACATGACCAGAAGTAAAAGGGGTCATGTCACCCCCTCTCGAAGGACTTTTCCCACCATCCTCCTACCAACAGGGATTAGTTTGGCCCCCACCAAACCCCCTCATGCAACTATCCTGCAATTGCATTAACCCAATGTGTGTGACATTAACTCGGGGGCAGAGAGGTTGAGGGAAATGTTCCCTCTATGGCTGTCTACACTCATGGCTTCTTGTGCAAGTACAGCTGTTCTTGTGCAAGAACCCACAGAGTATCCACACTGCCCGCCTGCTCTTGCGCAAGGAAATTTACAGTACAGTGTGGTAAGAGGATGTCTTGCGCAAGAGCTACGCTCTTTTCTAACAGGTGTAAGCTCTCTTGCGCAAGAGGGCAGTGTGGATACTCAGCAGGGATTTCTTATGCAAGAAACCCCTATGGCTAAGATGGCCATGGATGCTCTTGCGCAAAAGCACAGCTTGCACATGGCAGTGTGGACATGTTCTTGCGTAAGACTTCTTGCACAAGAAGCTGCCAGTGTAGACCTAGCCTAAGAGTTTCCTCCCATGAGCAGAATGAATTTTGTGTTGTGCACCTGTACTGAGTTCATGTGGCTTGTTTGGATGTGCCACTGAGGCGCCCAAGTTATTAATAAATATTTTATAAACCTTTACCTTTTCTCTCTACTGCCATGTCTTCTCCCCTTGCTCCATCAGCTCCCCTGGTGCCTGCTGCCCCCCAACTCCTCACCCTCCTCTGCTGTCCTGACTCCTGCCCTTCTCACTGCCCTCAGCCCTCCTGCAACCTGCCCCCGTCCACCAGCCCTTCTCTCCCCCTTGTGCCCACTCCTCCAGTAGCCCCACGCTGATCATGTGAGCTACCCCTCTTCTAACACCTCCCTCTACACACCTGCCCTGCCTCTCTCCTCTGGTGCTGGTCCTTCCCCTGCAGGTGTCTGCCCTTCTGCTTCACCCCCAGAATCCCCTGGCACCTGCTCCTTCCCTTAGCCCTGCACCCTCCTGGTGCCTCCCCCTTCCCTCACTGACCCTGCCCTCTTTGCCCTTTTTTTCCCTGATGCCCACCCCGTCA
Source organism: Rafetus swinhoei (assembly GCA_019425775.1). Lineage (NCBI taxonomy): Eukaryota > Metazoa > Chordata > Testudines > Trionychidae > Rafetus > Rafetus swinhoei. The sequence continues at coordinate 72,729,519 of CM033446.1, read as the reverse complement.
CCACTCTCTGCCCCCTCATGCCCCTTTGTGCCCTCACACATGACTTGCTCCATCCCCACCTTTCTCATGCCCACCCCTTCTTTCAAGCCTTCTCCCAGCACCTCCGCCTCCCCCTATAGCCCCCAATGCTCTTACTCTCTCCTCTCCCAGCATCACCCTGTTCCCCCACTGACTCCTGCCCTTTTCCTCATTGTCTGCATTTGGCCCCTTGGCATTTGTCTCTCCACCCTGTCCCTTGGTGCCTTCCCCTTTCTTCCCCCTCCTCCTCCTCCGCACAAGCTCCGTCCTCCCCCAGCCCTTCCCCTATTTTCTCCCTCCCTTTGCGGGGCCGGAATCTGCACTCGGGCCCCGGACTCCAAACCCGGAGCTAGGTGGTGCAACGCCACACCAAGCAGTTTTAAAGTCTCGGGCCATGACGTCACATCACACCGGGGCGTCTCCCCACTCACCTGTAAACGCCGTGCATGGCAGCAGCCAGCAGCACACACCAGCAAGGGGGAGCCGAACTGAAAGCTGCACACGGCAGGGCTGGTCCGGGGCCGGGGGATGCTCTGGGGCTGGGGTGGGAGGATGCACAGGGGGGCTGGCAGGTGGGGTCCGGGGCCCACTCCAGGCAGGGCCAGGGGAGAGACCCAGCTCCAAATATTGGTGGTGCAGGGCTCCCAGCTCTGAATATTGCTGGAGCTTGGGCACCACGAGCCCATATAACTCGCTGCCAATGAACAGACAGTGAAATGAAAACCTCTTCCTGCCAGGGGTGCTTATGGAAGCCAGGAAAGCCACTCTGAATTAAATCTGGTCATTCTCTGTATCCTCCTGGAGCTGCTGAGAAGCAGGATTTAGAAAGAGTAAGATGTCAGAGGCTTTCCCTATGAGTGCTAAGTCAAGATGGCTTATGACATTGGGCTGCAGTCCAAGTGCCTTTGAGATTTTGTGCTATGCTAAGACTTGCTCGTGGAGGGTCCTTCTGCTCTGTATCATACCAGCAACCTGTCCGTGTAATCTGTCTTCTGGAATCCACCCACGGCATTTCCCATCATTACTTTCAAGGCCCTAATCAACCTGTCCCTTCCCTGCTTTTCTCTGGCCACCTACAGCCACCTGCTTAACCAGATTTTTGCCTGTCATCTGTTCCAAATCAGTCTAGAATGTATGATCATGACTATTCCCACTGAATTTCTGTCCAGCAGCTCAGTAGTAAGGACATTCCTCATTGAGCCAGAATTACTGAACTGGAGATCTGAAGGGGACGGTGAAGACAGAAAGGACATAGCTGATTGCTTTGATAGAAGAAATAAGATGGACCAGTCACACAGGGATGACTTTCAAGGGCTGGTATAGAGATCTCGTCACCCTTCCAAATCTGTTAGGCCGTCCAGAACAAGGTGTTTAGCTCACCCATCAGGTCTGCTTTGAAACTTGCATGATGCACCTTTTTCATGATAGTAATAGGGATGTAGCCATGTTAGTCTGGTCTAGCTGAAACAAAAGACAGGACTATGCAGCACTTTAAAGACTAACAAGATGGTTTATTAGGTGATGAGCTTAGGAAGTGGGTCTGGCACAAAAGCTCATCACCTAATAAACCATCTTGTTAGTCTTTAAAGTGCTGCATCGTCCTGTCGTCTTTTTCATGATGTGAGTGTAGTGTTCCCCTTCTTGTGGAAGGGGTCACAGGCTCAGAGCCCCTGGAATTTCTGACCCTCATGGCTCCAAAGCTACTGAAGAGCATGGGGAAGGGGATGGAAATCAGACATCAGATACGAGGTATGCTTTCCAAATCTGCTGGTTCTGAACAATGCTGATTTTTTTTTAATTGATTCATCAGTCCAGTGGATTTTTGAGGAGGAATTCACTCCCCCTTGGCATGTTATTCCATGCTGTCCTCTGGCAGGGCTGCATGCCAGGGAAGTTATGTAATGGGATTGCGAGTTGCTAGAGACTAGAGAGTCCACTGTGAAGAAATGAAATGGCCTGGTTCCCCATGTTAACAAAAAATTTAGTAAGTAACCTTAGTATCAAGGCTTTGACCACTAGGTGGGTCTAGAGAGCCTCACTTAGTTGATTATAAGGACAATTCCTTTAAATTATTTCCAGTTTGACTTCTGACCCATATTCTGGCTTCCTGAAAGAGGAGAGGAGCAATATGGCTTAGGTTTTTCCTCTCTTATCTGTGTGTCAGTAGGCCAGAGGTGACTCTCAATACATTATAATTGCCAGAGTTATTCATTAAGATGGCATAACTTAAATATGCACAGGTACTGGTAGGACATAGCTATTGACCAGGCCAATTTTCATTAACCCTGGAGAGTAGTGAAGCTGTTGGCCATGCTGGTGTCACTCAAATTCTCTTGTAATCCTAAAAATATCTCTGCCTTCTGGGTATGCATGTTCCTGTAGTCTCCCATCAGTAACAAAGGAGGAAGCAAACAGACTTCCAGTTGAGTCAAAATGAGCACAGTTCCTGCTAGCTTGTCAAGAGGGATGCCCCGCTTTGGCTCATGATCTTGCTTACTAGAAATAGGGGCGCTGGCTCATGTATTTGATGCCCATGCAGCGGTTCCAGCTGGAAGAAGACAGTATGGTGCTGCTAAGTAGAGAAGTCCTTTCCAGTCCCTGGCCACCATTTTGGTGGTGGGTTCACATCAGGTTATTGTAAAGCTTTCACCGGGCTATTTGATCGACAAATCACCTCCAACTCTCTCTTACATAGCACAGGAGTCTGGTTTTAATTTCAAGCTCCACACTTGCTCAGGACACTGAATATGAAATGTCTCGCTGTGAGATGGACATGATGGGGGAAATTATGCAAGCCAGATGCAAAATGTGGCTGATGGGAAGATGAGGTAACTCTTCTAGTGGAGACTAGATGACTGGATGAAGTTCTGGATGACTTTCGGTAATCTACGTGGTGCAGCATATCACTAGGCTGACGAGGTTATGTCACATGGCAGGAATGATTACAAACCAGTCATCAATATAAACATAATATCATCTCCTACAGTAAAGAAAAGCTCACTGAAGCAGAGTCAGTCATAGCAGAATTAGCGGTAGCAAGGTAGTGTGGTCAGTGACTGATGCAGTAAAATTCAAGAAAATCTTAGATTGGTATTCCAGAAGTTGGGCTTTCCTCAACAAAGCAAAAGAATGAACAGACAGGTAGGAAGAGGCTTCCTAACTGAGCTGGATAAAATAAGAGCTGTCCATTAAATCTGAACAGGACCTGTTTATCTGAAGTGTCCAAAAACTTGCCTAAGTTTCTTCATAATTTTTCATTTTCATGACTGCTACTGCACCTCTTTCCCCCCGTTCTTGTTTGAACAGGAAGTGGAAGTTCCAAAATACCTTGACAGAGGCAGTTCTCACAGTATTTCCAGCCTGGCTGGAATCGGGAAGTACAGGAAACTTTACAGGCAGCATGTTCTCATGAAATTCCCTGCTTAATTTTTTGCAGACTGAAAGGTTCAGATAGTTCATGCAAGCAACTTTTGGATGCTTGTCAGAACCAAACCTCCAAGCCCTTGGAGGCTTGCTTGTTACCAATTCTTAGAAGCAAAGGAACAATTCCAGGGCTCTGGAAATAATATTTATTAGGACAAAGTAATGATTCTTGGTTGTATATTCCATAGATGTAGACAGAGCCAGAGGTACCAGCTGTCATGGTGCTGAGGAAGTAGGGGGCCAAATGGACTGGGGGGTGCCATTAGTCTTTTCCTGAGGAAATAGTGGGAACCTGTAAACAGTCAAAATTTCTTCATATTTAAACTCTCCCCAAGAAAATTAAACCTGAGATTCCTTGGCCTAGCTTTAGGGAATACACACCTGGGACTAATTTAGTCAGTGGATTTCACTGCTTCTCTAGTCAAACCCAACTGCCTGGCATGTAGGCTCCTCAGAATAGATTTGCCTGCTGCAGGGGCATCAGAATTACAGGCCAGGGGAGAAGCTAGAGGCTTTTGCCATCTTCACTCCAGCCACACCGCTAGATTGAGCAATTCCAAAGTAGCACACTGAAGGACAGGTGCTCTTATCACAGGTGTGGCTGTACCACTGTTTACAAGATAAAGTACCTTAGAACAGCAGACTAGACTGAAACTCCCAAGCAACTTCTTGGGAGCTGGTACAGTGCAGTGTCTAGGCTTTTTGCGGGGCGGGGGGGGTGGGGGAGGGAGGGAGTATGTTCCTATGATCATTTCTATCCCTTGATTGCTCACAATAAAACAGGTGAATCTCTCAAATAGAACTCACATAATACCACCAGAATTCTACTGATCACCTCTTCCAACTACAAGGGGGTATAAAACCCAAGCTAGCTCTGAAAGGGACACAGCAGGTCTAAAAGCCAAAATAAGCTAAGCAACTTAAGCTACGCAATTGACATAGCTCAAGTTGAAGTACCTTATTTCGGCTTTCGGTGCTGTCTACACAGCAGGAAGTCCGAGCTAGAGGACTCATCTGACTTCCTTTACTCCTTGTAAAATGATTACAGGAGTCAGAGGAAGCAGTCCTCCAGCTCAACATTATGTATGTCAACATAATGTCGAAAACTCCTTGTGGTGTAGATGCAGGCTATGTTATTCCAAAACAATACTGCGGTGTAGACATAGCCAAAGAGTTAATGGCAGCTGGAGAGCTCAGTAAGGGCGACTGGTTACATGTGGTAAGTGAGCCAGGTCCAATTATAGATGAGTCCCAACTGGGGAGGAGCTGGGTGGCTACTATAAGGGAAGGACTTCAGGGGAGAGAGGTCTGATGGGAGAACAGGCCTTGAGTGCTTCTCCTGAGGAGATGCTGTCAGTGAAGGGTCTGGAGGAACAAGATGCAACCACTGGGGTAGAGCAAACTCCAGAAGAGAGCCCTAGAAAAAAAGGCAAGACCTGGATTTCCAGGGGGAGAGAGTCCTAAGACAGTGGTGGGCAACCTGTGGCTCCCAGGCAGTATGTGGCCCATAGCTGGCAGGCTGCAAGAAGAGCTTGAGTGTCCACAGGCATGGGCCTCTGCAGCTCTGTGGCCATCATCCATTGGCCAGCAACAGTGAGAGCTGTGGGAAGCAGCAGCCAGCATGTCCCTGTGGATCACAAACTGTGTGGCCACTGGGAGCTGTGGGGGGGCCGTGCCCATGGATGCTCAGTGTAACCAAACTGTCTCTCAGCCTGCCAGAGGAGAGTCTTGATGGGGCTATGTGCAGTCCACAACCTGCAGCTTGCCCAGCACTGTCCTAGAAGGTGTTCAGTTGACAAAGGGAAACTGAACAGGGTTGGATGGTCAAAGCCAAGGAAGACTGAAGTTGATTCAAGTTATGGTCGATTAGAATTTGTTGGGAGAGTTCAGGGGGGAGCCCTGTGAATCCTCCTGGCCATGAAAGAATGGCAAGCCTAGAAAGCATTTGGAGTCTTAGGTACACGGGGGCGGGGAAGCTGTGAGAAGCCTTCTGACAGGCTGAGGTAAGACAAAGCTCCAGAAGCAGCAGGTTAGTCTGAATAGCTAGATCTTGCCTGCCCACTACAGGATCCCTGGGCTGGAACCCAGAGGAGAATTAGCCCTGGGTTTCCATTCCAGGCATCAGGCCAGGTGGTATGAAGCTCCTAGCTAGACAGGCTTAAGGATTGCTGAGATGCGAGTGTACAGGCCATGGTGTGCAGTGGGTGACTGAAGATCTGATGTAAGGACATTGGACTCTTGCTTGTGGGACTCTTATGTACCTGTGGGGGTGAAGGGAATAAAAGTGACCTGGCCAGATGGCTGACAGAAGATGAGGCAGATTGTAGACCTGGAATGGCTGTTGACAGAACATGCTAGATGAGAGGAGTCTGCTTCATCATGCCCAGTCCTGAGAGGGAGCACTAGTGCGGAGTCCATTTTTCTGCATCCTGTTTGTTTGCTATTCTCTCAGCTATTGCCAAAGAGATCAAAGCTGATAAACCTGGGGATTTTAACTGGGCAAAGGCAAGCCCAGTCTGACCACATCCCTGGAACACACTATTGTCTTTGAAAATAATTGTGCTAGTGTCATGTGTGAGCAGATGAGGTTTCCACTCTGCTCTGTTCAGAGTATACATGGCCTATGTAGAGTCCAGACTTACCCCATTTCTGAGGTTGGTCTTTACTGATAGCTGAAATAGTCCCCAAACAGAACTGTAAGCTTAGTAGCTTTTAGTCTTGTATGACTCACTTTCTTGTCTCATGAGACACCCTAATCCCTCTTCTACCCTAGTTGAAGCTAACAAGACTTATCAGAAATAAATCTGGAGTATGTAGTTCAAAAGGGGACAAGAATCTGGGGGTTGTCTTGGGTTTTTGTTGTTGAAGAGGTTCCAGTCTGGAGATGACGTTTCTTTGACTGGCAAAGCTCTGGCGAAATTCTCTTTTCCGACATTTTCCACCTGCTCTTGAAAATAATAGACAGTGATTCAGGACTGGAGGACTTTTTACCATCTCATCTTGGTCATAGCTGAGTCACTAGGAGAGATGGGGGGCCCAGCTAGGAAGTAATATGCAAGATGTGTTTAAAGTACAAAGCCAAAGTTGACAGGTCCTTCTCAAGTGAGTGTGTGTGATTAATTCAGTAAATCCTCCACACAAATCCTGAATACAATTGATGGGCACTGAGTTACAGTGACTTATACCAGCTTAGAGGTGGGGGTCTCAACTTATGTTTTTAGGAACCATTTTAGCTGTACTAATTTGATTAGTGTCTAACTATCAGTGCAGATTACAGGCCACATACTGGTCTCATTGAAGTCAATTAGTAAAGTTTCCAAATATTGAAAGGTTTGCAAATTAAGGCACTGAAAACATCCTTAACTCTGCCCTAAATGACACCATGAAACATTCATTGTAGCGTTTTGTCCTAGATGAGATTAACGGAAGGGTTTTTAAGATGTTTTTAATTTCTCCCCTCATGAACTTGTTATAGGCAAAGTTAAGATTGTCTATGTGCCCTAACAGTGCATTTCAATAACTTAATATATTTGGGTTTCTTTTAACTATAACCTTCACTGAAATTCCTGGGTTTATAATAATTGTTGTGGGGGTAATTACAGCATCTCTAACTTTATATTACTAATATGTACGCTCACCTTTAATTTCAATGTAATGTTGCTGTCTGGAAAGGGAACAACTAACAGCATGTTTTAGAAGTCTAATAATATATTAATGCATTTCCTTACTGAATGAAAACAGAAGTTCTTCTAAACATTTGGAAGTTAAGGGCTTGAGTCTGCTTTCTGTTTTAACTTACACTAATGTAAATGAGGAATAATTCTATTGGGATCAGTAAAGTTACATCCATGTGAAGTTGATGAGAGAGGAGAATTAAAAGGAGGTGGAAAATATACTCCATTAGAATTAACAGAAGGGTGAAAGCTACAATGAATCCAGAGGAGTTTTATATTCGTGTCACAAAATTTGCTTCTGTTTTGTGGTCCTCCTTTACTGTGTCATCCATAGTATTTGGTGGTAATACTAAAAATGAGGATTTTTCCAAAGGATAGGAAAATACTGTGGGACCTTCAGGATTCCTTAGCTGAATGTGTATTTTCTGCTATTTTGTTTATATAGTATATGCTCTCCTCAAATTCAATCTTTGAACAGTCCACAATTCTCACAGATGTTTGTTTCAATGACTTTTCAGGCTATCTCCACTTCCTGAAACCCGGGAAGTTGTGGCAGGGGCTTTATGTAGTAGGGAGGCAGGAATTCAAACTTAATCCTCATGATGTGAAGGGGCAAAAGATGCCCTTCCAAGTTGTTTGGGACAAAACCCAGTCTCTCTGTGATAGTTACAGTAACTGCTCATAACGAGCACACCAGAAACCAGGATCAACTGTTTGCTTATAGGATCAACATGTTTATATTTTGTTGGCAGCAGGAGAAAAAGACTAAGCACTGACGGCCTAAATTGCTTCATGTCCTATTGGCTCACTGCTAGATACTGTGTGCCCTTCTGAGAACACCCCAAAGGGAAAACCCCCCTTTTCCTCACAACTTCCTTAGAAACTTTGGTCTCTGGTGATCCTATCTGTAGCTCTCAGCAGTGCTGGAACAGTAGCATGTGGTAGCTCTAATCCCCAGAACTACAGGATATGTCTTGGGGATGGCAAGCAAGAGATGGGACACAGTGAAGAGAAGGGATAATGACATTGGGGGAAGAGGCTTGGGAGGTTGCTTCTACTTTGCCTCAGAAGATAAGAGAAAGGAGGAGTTTGCAGAAATTCTCAGTTTCCCATTGTTCCTCACCAAATTGAGGCTAATCTCCTAGACTAGGTCTCCTGAGATCTAAGTTCAGTTCTTAGCTCTGGCTCGGACTTTCTGTGACCCTGGACAAATCTCTTAATCCCTGGGCCTCCTTTCTTCATGTGTATTAAAAAAAAAAAAAAAAAAAAAAGGGGGTAACAGTACTCTTGCTCCCATCCACTGACTTGCCTATTCATGCAGAAAATGCTTCAAGTCAGACTGTCTCTTACTCTATATGTGCACAGCAACCAACAATCGATATGTATCTAAGATTGCAGGAATGTCATTCTGTGTCCAGTTTTTAAGTTCTCCACCATTTTGACTTTACAAATGGCACCAGTGTGGTGTACAGCTAGAGCAAGGCATGTCTCTCTGCCATGCCTAGATCATTGTGAGATCAGAGGTATCTGGATCAATCCCCACCCTCACCCTGTACCCAACTTGCATACAATCATTTCATTCATAATAGCACAGATGGGAGATTGCTTGGTTCAATTGCCACTTGCACAATCAGTACAAATCTTCCTGGCAAACATAAAGACAGTCAGGATACACAATAAAACTGAACAAGCACAGCCCTTTGGGGCAACCTGCACCACTCACTTGCCATCAGCACACATGCACAATAACCTCAGACATCACTCAGAAGCATAGAAGTCTGAGTCACTGAAGATATGGAGACAGCCGCATGCATCACTGAGAGCTATTTTACTTAGGATTATCATCAGGCTCACTCATCCCTTGTATTTGTGGTCTGTGAGCCCTGGCCTATACTAAAGGGGAAAGACATCTTTAATGTAACTGGAGTGGTGTGTCTTATTGCATAGCTGGAGTTGAAGTATCTTAAATGGCGTTTTGGAGCCATCCACGTAGTGGGAAGTCAACAGGAGCACGTGCTCTTATCGAGTTCCCTTGAGCAGGATTATCAGCGCTGATGGGAGTGCTCTCTCAATTTGAATTAGTGGGTCTTCACTAGACCTGCTAATTCAAACCCCGGAAGATCAACTGCAGCAGCGTTGATCTTCTCCATAGACAAGCCCTTACAGTCCAGCTTTTAAGTTCTAGGACATGTTTGGCTTTCTTTTACACACATTTGACTTGACAGATTTCACCCATGTGATAGCACTGGCTTTCAGGTACTCATTCTACTAATGAATGAGTTATGCAGCTAATTCTAAATTAGGAATTTTTTTTGTTCTTGTTAGACTTCCTCATTGTGCTAAGGGAATAATTCAGGTATGGAATCAGGGCTTTTCTTACAATTAATGACAAGTAGGTATAGTGCTTGATTCCCCTCACTCCTTTGTAAAATGGGAGTAACCTCACTGAACTGAGTGAAGTCATATTGACTTAAACTCGCAGTTATAGCCGAATCAGACCTGCTGCACACGGCTTCCCTTTCAAGGACATTGCAAGGGTGGGTGAGCTCTTGTCCTAGTTTGAACCATAGCACAGTGATAGCTGGTAGCAGGACACAGACCCCTGCTGCCCAAGTCCCTGCAAAATAAGGGTGTGACACACAGAATGGCTGACAAGAAAATAAGTTAGGGTATGTCTACACAGCAAAATTATTTCGAAATAACAGCCGTTACTTTGAAATAACTTTACCAGCATCTACACAGCCAAACCACTACTTTGAAATTAAATCGAAATAGGGGAGCACTTATTTCAAATTTGGTAAGCCTCATTCCACGAGGAATAATGCCAAATTCGAAATAGCTATTTTGAAATAAGTGCTGTGTAGACACTTATATCGAAATAGGAGGCCTCTAGCCTTCCCAGGGTGCCCTGGTGGCCACTCCAGCCTCAACCAAGAACACTCCTCTCCCTCACTCCTCCCCGGAGCCCTTAAAAGGGTTGACTCTGGCCACAGTGCCTGTGCCAGCTCCAAGCCTGCCAGCCCAGAGCCAGCAGTCACTGCCCCTGACCCAGGAGCCCCAAAACATGAGCCAGCAAGCCACTGGCAGCCAGCCCTCCACCGCTCCCCAAGAGCAGTCTGCCAGCTCCCAGGAGCTTGTCAGGGCCCGGAGAAGGCAGGCACCTTCCTGGTCCATGGTGAAGATCATGGAGCTTATTCTGGTTTGGGGGGAATGCCCTCCAACGTCCATGATCTCTGCACTAGACGGAGGAACGCGGCCATCTATGGCAGGATAGCTGCCAGCCTGGCCACCAAAGGCCACATGCAAATCCAGGAGCAGGCTTACATGCAAATCAAGTTGGTCCGGTGAGACTCCCAACCCTGAGCCCTGAGCTTTCCCTCCCCCTTCTTCCCCCTTCCAGATCCCTCCTCCCAGGTTTCCCCCTTCCCTCTCCCACCCTCTCTCTTCACCTCTTCTGCCTCCTTTCCCCAGTCTCACCAGAGTTTCATTCTTCTCTTTCCCTCCCCCTTCCCTCCAGTTTTGTTAAATAAAGAGAGTTTGTGTTCATGAAAATGCGTGTATTTTATTTGACATCAGGAAGGGAGGTTAGGAAGGGGTAAGTGGAAGGACATGAGGAAGGAATGAGGCACAAGCCCCCAGTGGGGCAGACCAGGGAGGCTCTTAGTGCTCCTCAGGGTGGAAGATCTCCCGCAGGGCCTCCTGGATACTGACAGCCCCCCGATGGACCTCCTGGATGTCAGCCTGCAGCAAGTGCAACCAGTCTCACAGCAACACATCCAAGAGAAGCACCAGAGCGCCAAGGGACAGCTCTGGCTCCATTCTGCAGAGTGCTGAGATGTCCCGAGTAAGGGCAACCACAGCACGCCGAGACAAAAATGCTTTGCTGTCCCTCATCGAGGTAGACAAGCAAGCAGGGAAACCTGGGAACTGGCTGTCCAGGGTGGGGGTGCGGGGGAGGCCTTTAAGCACAGACCTCAGTTAGCCTCAGGCAGCAGCCCCGCACAGTAAGTCCTGACCTAGTGCCCTCCCGGAACTGGTTCCAGCCAGCCTTAAATGCAATTCAGAGTCCACTCAGTGTGGACGTGCTATTGCGAAATAGCGAAATGCATTTTGTGTAGATGCGTTATTTCGAAATAACTATTTCAAAATAACGCTGTAGTGTAGACATACCCTAAGATTCAGTGGTATGCCTTGACTGCTTTATCTCACTCCAGTGACATGAAGTACGTAGAAACCCATTAAGCTGGGTTTACAGCTACTACATATCTGTGGAGCAGCAGATGGGTTCTTATGAATCCAGCAGTAAAACTTTATTGCCTGGCCCAATCATATGAGCTATGTTAGGGTTCCTAAAGTAAGTACCCCAGTCACATGATTGGGGTCACTATCCACTCACATCAGTGTTTTATACTCGGCCATTGTTGTCTTCCCATAAGCACTGATCCAAACACTTTGCCCCAAACTTACATTTTTGAGGTTCAGAAAAGTTCAGTTAACTCTTTTGTTTGCTTTTAATTCTCGCACATTGTTGAACTTCCTGGTTTCTGGCTGAACTGAAAGCAGAAGAGCTGAACTAGCGAGAGAGGCTTCTCTTATGTTACTCCCAGAACCAGGAAGAATCAGAAATTTCATGAGAAAATCAACTGTCATGAGATTTCCAGCACACTTTTTTCAAGTTAACGGGGTTTTGACAAATTGAAATAAGTATCCAGGCTTTAGGCTGCTTATCTGAACTGTGAACTACCTTTGGGATCTCCTCTGACTAGTTTTGGCATGAAAAGCTTTCTGCATGCAGAGAGCACCCAGAGGCAGAGACTCTGTCATCCAGTGCAGTTAGGGCTCAGGTGTTGTAAGCAGAAACAAAGCTCATGGATACACAGTGGATGCTTTACATGAAACAGATTGAATGAAAATGAAACTTCAGTGTGATCAACACAAAGGTCACCAGCTCCCCGGGCTCTTGGGAAATGCCTGAGCTGTACTTTGGAAGGTGACACAAGGCCAGCTACAAAAGCACTTTTGATTTGAACTTTGACATACTGACATGCCTTAGTCTCAGGTAAGTCAAGAGACAAACTGGAAACAGAAATCTGCTTTGTCTAGATCTTCTTACAGGAAACAAGTGCTTTTCTTTAAGGCTTGGAGGACTTAACATAAAACACCTATATGGATAGATAGATAATGGTGTTAAAGTGCAGTTCTACTCTGGAAAGTGGTTTTTGTATAAACTAGCTTTATCATATTCTACAGATCTGCTCCCTGGGTGTATTTGAAGTCAGATCTGCTGATTTTTAGTAACAAAAATTAGATTTCACTGCTTTTTATGCCATTTAGCAGGGCTTAATTTGTGCCAGGGCTTGCCAGGGTTGAGCCCTGATACCTCTAGGCTTGGCAGTTCATAGCCTGGACACTTTGGGCCTTGCTGCCTCAGTTATGAATGTAAAATAATTGCTTGAGCCCCAGCACCACTTTCATTAATTCAGCACCGTCTGTTAGCTTTGTAGCAGTAACACAGCTGAGTGAGGAAGCTGGATTCTGTCTCTTTTCCCCGCTATGCATCAACAGATTTGTTAACAAAACCAAAATTTTCAGGAGTGGTGGCTGATTTGTGACCTTGGAACAACTTAAATTTAAAATCATGATCCCTTTTGAAAATGCTACTCTCAGCTTCAGGCAGTTGCATCTGTCAAAGCCCACTGATGGCAATAGGGGTGCACAGATATCAGTGAGGGCATCATCTGAAGGTGGTGGGACTGTACAGGTGTGACTACATCCAGGCCTGATTTGGCCCCATCTACAATGCAAAGTCCATCCCTTCTAAGGATCATGTTATAGTACAACAACATCTCAACTGTTACAGAATGAAATGTCCTTAGGAAGGCATGATGCAATAAAAATGAGTCTCAATTTGAGACCTCAATACAGTGCAGCCTCTGCTATGAAATCTTTGCTAAGAGGTGGGCAGAGACCACCATGTGAGGGCAGGATTTTAAAGTGTCTGGATTAGCAAGCAAGCCTACTGTACTTCAAATGATACTCTTACTCTCTCTCTCTCTCTCTCTCTCAAATGGATTGATGGGGACTACTTCATCTTATATTCAAGTTTGGTAGGATGGGCACCAGAGAGCAAACTGAAGTAAAAGCTCAGCAATTCCACATTAAGGGAACTCAGTCCAGATTCAGGTGCCCTATTCTCCCAGAGGAATAACTCCATTACAATGGAACCTCTGTACTCCAGGTGTCTCTAATCCAGGAATACCCATGGTACGGACTTTGGAAGGGGGAGGAGGAAGCAGCTCTGCGTACTGCCATTCCTCCTCTACCCCAGCTGGGAGAACCGCAATGCACTTCCCCTGAGGCTTTTCCCCACCACTCCCATAGCAGCAGGGGGCAGTGCCTGGAAGTGTCATAGGGTGCAGAGCCACATGTGCCCCTGAGAGCAGCGTGCCAGGTAAGCACCCCACCTCCATCCCCCGCATTTCCAGACCCTGCAGTGCCCTTCCTGGCCCAGCAAATTCTTTAACTGACATACCCGGTTTCCCAGTGTTGCTCGATTAAAGAGGTTCAGGTGTATTTGTATTACTGTAGCACCTATAGGCCCCCCATGAAGGTCAGTGCCTCATTGTGCTAGGCTCTGTTTAAACAGAATGAGACCATCTCTGTCCCCAAATCATGTGCAGTCAAAACCAAAAAAGACAAACGAATGAAGTAACGAGCTTAAGGTTTATACGTAAGGCCCTTCATTTTCAGTTTGTTTTATTTTTGTTTTTTCCTCAGGAGTTTACAAATGTTTATTATTACAGCAACAAAAAGCAGTGAAAACTGGTGCAAAAACTATTCATAACTTTTATGGGTAAATATCTTTTGCTGGAGGGAGGGACAGGGGGAAAAGTATTCAGTAAATTAATGCTTTGCTGACTGATATTTAATGTAGTTTGCTGCAGAGCTAAAACAGAACTAACAGAATGCCACCTCAGTGTTTTTTTTTTAAACTCAATCTCCCCATGCCCCAAATCAAACTCTTCATTTGAATAAATAGTTTACTGTTGTAGACTTCTTGCCTATAAATATTTACATTTAATAATTGGGCCAATCCATTTGCATGCACACAGCTTCACCCTTTTCTCCATTTTTAAAAAAAAAATCAAATACTTCCTTGTGTTCTGAAACACATTCTGATACAGATTTTCATTTTCATCCCATTTGTGTGTGTGTGTGTGTGTGTGTGTGTATATATATATATATATAATTTCCATGATACAAAAGTAGGGTGAAAATCAGGGAGTGGGAGTGGGAAAGAATTATACTTCTTGTAAAACCCAGGATTGTTTCAGTAAAAATCAGTTGAAATTGAAAACAAAGGGTTTTAGTTATATAGCAGGTCCAGCTAGGCTATGTCAAAACAGCAGCTTTATTTCAGAATAGCTGCCTTTATTCCGAAATAATAAAATGCACGTCTACACTACAAGCCTTTATTTTGAAATAATGTTGAGCTGGACAACTTCTTACTCCAACTCATGGTGACCCTCCATTTCATGAGGAGTAAGGGCAGTCGAAGGAAGAGTGGTCTTCCTTCAACTTCCTGCTGTGTAGACCGCGCCAAAAGCTGAGTTAAGCTATTTTGACTTCAGCTATGCAATTGATGTAGCTGAAGTTGTGTAGCATAATTCGACTTTAGCCCCTCTGTGTAGACATGCCCTCAGAGAGGGGACTAACCCCCTGGATCCTAGTCCTTTGCCCTATTCACCAGACCATGCTGCTTCTTGCAATTGAAGTTATTAGAGCTATGCTGTGGGTGGGACAATAGGCCCTCAGATATGAACTCCACATCTATACAATAGGTTAAACATCCTCCCTCGCCCAGATCCAAATGTTTCCCTCTTCAAACTTGCAAACAATGCAGATTCCAATTTGGATCCCAACTGAGCAGCTCAGCCCATCTCTAGTGGAAACTCTTTAACAGTGTTTGACCTGAGGCCCCAGATGACTTAGCAAGTGAGTGGCTGGTGATAAGATGCCCAGAAGTGGCAATTTTTATTCATATCTTGGGTCCTGAAGAGAGGTAGCTGTTTCTTCCAGGAGAGGCTCTTGTCCAAATGCTAGAGCTGAGAACACTGCTGCACTGAGTGCAAGTGGGGAGACTGGAGTTCACACAAGTGCAAATGCACAGAGAACTTGCCTGATCCAAGTGATCTACACGCTTTCCCCCAGCCGATTCTGCTTCCACCTTACTAATCTCCTCAAACATTCCACAGCCATAAATGCCCAAGTGATGAGGTCACCGGTTCCCTGTACATCAACAAGAACTTACAGAAAAGAACAATTATTGTGATTAGAGGAAAGATAACAGAGTAATCAGCAATTCATTCCACCAGCCACTCAAACGGGTGACCTCATCCGTTATGAAGTGAGGGGCCCTCCTGGCATTAGCTCTCATAGGAAGGAGGGAGGTTTCCCAAAGGAGGGTTAGCCAGGAAATTTATTTGCCTTCCAGTGCAGAGAGCACAGTAGCCTCTGAACATTTGTTGGGGGTGCTCTCTAGTAAGGCTGGCAGCGTACGGTTTGCCTACCCTCCTCCTGTAGGCTTCTTGAGTCACTGATACAGGAGGATCCTTATCTGCTGCCATAAATGGATTCTGAACGCACCTTTACCTGTCAGTGTTGCCTTCCCTGTTTCAGATGTGACCCTCATCCACTGCCGTATCTGTTACTGCACCCACGGAAAAATTCATCTGTGGCTGTGCAACTGAAGGGCTTGATTGTGCAAGTGGAATACCACACACAAGGTGTATGGGTTATGTCCCATCTATTGGAGCTGAGACCCAATGAAGAGAATGAGTTTGCTCTACAACCTTCTCTGTGAGCCAGCTGGCTTTTAGCTCATGCTGGAGAGGCTCATGCACTAAGCTCCAGAGGTCCCACGTTCAATTCTGCCTATTACACAAGCCTTCCTAGAATGCACAGCAGGTTGGTGCACTCCAGCAGGAGCACCATTAAGATAAAGCAGCAGGAGGCCTGGTCTTTTCCCCACACACCTGCTCCCTGACTTAGGCACACACTGCACAGGATGAAAAGAGCAAGAGAATGGGTGTTTTGAGGAGAAGTGGACTAGCTAGCATCAGGCTTATAAATCAGCCTGCTCCATGGCCCCCTCTTGGGCTTGACTCCTGCTACAAAGGCAGTGCTGTCTTGGCAGCAGTGCTATCCTTAGGATCAGAGTTTACCTCCACTCCTGGTCTGACTCATCACTTTGTACTTGTGCTTATGCACTTGCCCTTCCCAGGATGAGGATCTGAGAACAGGAAGAAAGCTGAGCTTAGCCAGGGGTCTATTCCCATGAGGTTCCTGGATAAAATGCTTCTTGCATGGCAGAGAAGCTAACAGAGGACCCGTGAGCTTGATTTAGGGAAGAAAGCCCTAGTTCCATACTCTAGAACAGGAGTGGAGAACCTCAGGCCCAGGTCTGGCCCCTGGTTTGACTGGATTTGGCCCCCGAGGCTCAGCATTGGGAAGCCTGCACTCGTGCTCCAGCCCCCCACCCACAGGGCAGGAGCACACAATTTACTAGGCTGCCCTCCCTCCCCCCCTTCCCCCAGGCTCTGGTGTGCAAAGCAGTGGAATTCCTTCAGGATGCAGAGATAATGGAATCATCTGCAGGTGGGTGGGAAGAGCAGAGTATTCCTTTGAAAGGTCATTTATCACACAACCCAGGCCTGCAATTGCTAAAACAGTTGTTTCCCAACCAGGAAGGATATAAATGTACTTAAATGAAAGCTGAGATTCTCACATAATCTAGGGGGTACATCTAGACTACATGGCTCCGTCGACGGAGCCATGTAAAATAGTTTATTCGGCATAGTCAACGAAGCAGGGATTTAAATAATCCCCGCTTCAGTAAAATAAAAATGGCTGCCATGCCGTGCCAACGATCAGCTGATCCGGCACAGCGTGGCAGTCTAGACGCGGCACGGTCAACAAAGGAAGCCTCGTTTCATGGCATACTGGAGTGGTCAACAAAGGCTTCCTTTGTCGACCGCACCGCTTCTAGACTGCTGTGTTGTGCCAGATCAGCTGATCTTCTGCACGGTGCAGCAGCCATTTTTATTTTAATGAAGCGGGGATTATTTAAATCCCGGCTTCTTTGACTATGCCGAATAAACTATTTTACATGGCTCCGTCGACGGAGCCATATAGTCTAGACACAGCCTAGGAGTTGGGACTTTAAGAAAAACACCAAGTATTGTGTGACTTCCAATATGATTCAGTTATTACTTAGTCCTGCCTGGACCAGATGTCCTACACTACTGTGATTCTATCATGAGAATTGGCCACACTGTCACTGAGTTAGTTTTGTCACTTTTGGTAATGAGACCATCAGGAAATTCATAGATGAGAAAAGTTTTTCAAACAGTTTTCTTTTCAAAAGGGGTTTAAATAACGTTTGCTTGAATTATGCACATGAAGGTACTTGCTACAATCTTGTGTAAGTGTCATGGCTAGAAGTGTGACAAGTTTCACTTCTGTATCATTCTGGCTGTTGTGATTTGTCTATAGAAATAAGAAATAATTTGTCTATAGAAATAATAATACAGAATGATTTGTCTGTATCATTCTGGCTGTTGTGATTTGTCTATAGAAATCCAGAATGATGGATACAGATGAGTGTGTGCAGGAAGAGGACTCTTCCACATAGGAAGGATATTTTTATAAACAGGAAGTGTAGTCTCCTTCCAGATTTACTTCTGTATCAAGTCTTATTTTAGGTGGAACTGTGTGATTAAGGAGAAGAAAACAAGCAACTAATTCACAGGATGGCAGGGCAAATTAGCACATGATGAAAAACACGTATCTGGATTGATTCTAATCTCACAACAGTTTCAAACTGGGAGAGATTCTACAGACTTCCATGGAATTACTTCTAATTTACACTTGTGTAACTGACATCAGAATCACACCTATGTATTTTTTGGATGAAAGTAGAAAAATTAAAAAAATCACTGACTGTGGTGAGACTACTTGTGTGACTATAGTTTAGCATGTCCATAAGGGTTTGCAAGATGAGGGGCCAAAGACTTTAAGAAATTATGTCAATCAGTCGCTGATCACTTTGCTGACATGTCAAATCTTTCTCCCTCACCTTCCTGTTTAGTCATTATCTTTACTCTGTTTGGGTATGTCTACACTACAGCGTTATTTTGAAATATATCTTATTTTGAAATAGTTAATTTGAAATAGCATGTCCACACTGAGTGGACGTTGAATTGCATTTAAGGCCGGCTGGAACCAGGTCCGGCAGGGCATCAGGTCAGGAGTTACTTTGTGTGGCTGCTGCCTGAGACTATCTGAGGCCTGTGCTTAAAGGACTGCCCCGACAGCTGATTCTCAGCTTTCCCTGCTTGCTTGCCTACGTCAATGAGGGACAGCAAAGCATTTTTACTCTGCATGCTCTGGTTGCCGTCACTTGGGACACCACAGCACTCTTCTACATGGAGCCAGAGCTGACCCTGGGCACTCTGGTGCTTCTCATGGACATGTTGTTGTGAGCCTGGCTGCACTTTCTGCAGGCTGCCATCCGGGAGGTCCATCGGGGAGCTGTCAGTATCCAGGAGACCCTGCGGGAGAGCTTCCACCCTGAGGAGCACTAAAAGTCTCCCTGGTCTGCCCCACTGGGGGCTTGTGCCTCATTCTTTCCTCACGTCCTTCCACTTACCCCTCCCTAACCTCCCTTCCTGATGTCAAATAAAATACACGCATTTTCATGAACACAAACTCTCTTTATTTAACAAAACTAGGAGGGGGGATGAAACTCTGGTAAGACTGGGGAAAGGAGGCAGGAGAGGGGAGAAGAGAGGGTGGGAGAGGGAAGGGGGAAACCTGGGAGGAGGGAGCTGGAAGGAGGAAGCAAGGGGAAGAAGGGGAAGGGGAAGCTCAGATTTAGGAGTCTCGCCAGACCAACTTGATTTTCATGCAAAACTGCTCCTGGGTTAGCATGTGGCCTTTGGTGGCCAGGCTGGCAGCTATCCTGCCATAGACGGCCGCGTTCCTCCATCTAGTGCGGAGATCATGGACGTTGGAGGGCATTCCCCCCAAACCAGAATAAGCTCCATGATCTTCACCATGGACCAGGAAGGTGCCTGCCTTCTCCGGGCCCTGACAGGCTCCTGGGAGCTGGCAGACTGCTCCTGGGGAGCAGTGGAGGGCTGGCTGCCAGTGGCTTGCTGGCTCATGTTTTGGGGCCCCTGGGTCAGGGGCAGTGACTGCTGGCTCTGGGCTGGCAGGCTTGGAGCTGGCACAGGCACTGTGGCCAGAGTCAACCCTTTTAAGGGCTCTGGGGAGGAGTGAGGGAGAGGAGTGTTCTTGGTTGAGGCTGGAGTGGCCACCAGGGCACCCTGGGAAGGCTAGAGGCCTCCTATTTCGATGTGTCTACACAGCACTTATTTCAAAATAGCTATTTTGAATTTGGCATTATTCCCCGTGGAATGAGGCTTACCAAATTTGAAATAAGTGCTCCCCTAGTTCGATTTAATTTCGAAGTAGTGGTTTGGCTGTGTAGATGCTGGTAAAGTCATTTCGAAATAACGGCTGTTATTTCGAAATAACTTTGCTGTGTAGACATACCCTTTAGGACTCTAAATGTGGTTTGCTCTGTGGTGTGGTTTGTTTTTTTCTCAAAAGTGCCTCGCACAGGGTGGGCAAAAGGGCCAAGTGAGCTGATCTAGCCCACAGAGGACCTGCTGATCCCTGCCCCCCCCAG
Organism: Rafetus swinhoei; assembly: GCA_019425775.1. Classification (NCBI taxonomy): domain Eukaryota; kingdom Metazoa; phylum Chordata; order Testudines; family Trionychidae; genus Rafetus; species Rafetus swinhoei. The sequence continues at coordinate 72,709,650 of CM033446.1, read as the reverse complement.
GCCAATCAGGGCTTGGGGGCGGAGGGAAGCATGCAAAGTGTTCTCCCGCTCTGCGTGGGGTGCAGCACTTCTAAGCACCGCATGCTCCTTGCAGGACGGGGGCAGGGTGGGAGGAGACTTCACGCACTTCCCCCCCACCCTCAGGCCAATCAGGGCTTGGGTATGGGGGGGGAGCGTGTCAAGTCTCCTCCCACCCTGCGAGGGGTTCAGCACTTAAAGTCAACCTCCAGCTGCTGCTCAGCTGGTGTTTGACTCTAACCATGGTGTTCCTTTGCAGAGCAGGAGCAGGGATCAAGAGACTTCACGTGCTTCCCCCTCTCCAGGTCCTGATTGACCTGAGAGCAGCAGGGAGCAGTACACAAAGTCTCCTCCCACCACCAGGGGCATGGGTACCTAGAGGGAACTGCCAGCTGTTGAGAACAGCTGGCGGTTCTCTCGGGGGAGGGAGGGGACATAGACTTTGTGTGCTCCCTCACCCCTAGACCAATCAAGGTCTGTGGGTGGGGAAGTAGGAAGTGTCCTGGCCCTGCCCCTTTTGCCTGATGCCCTGCCTCTTCTGGGGCAGCCCCGGGACCACTTCAAAAATTTCTGAAGTGGTCCTCGATCAAAAATTATTGCCCATCACGGCCTAGCACAATTTGATACAGCAAGGTATGTAAATATATAAAGAATGATTATATATCAGTTAGACTAAATTAATTCAGATTATGTTGGTTTGCTTCCCCTTGGTAAAAGGTAACCTTTTTTAGTAGCTGCCCTATCAGCTGAGGGCAGTTTCAATTAAACTGTGTACAAAAGGTGCCACTACTAAACATGGGTGGTTAGTATGAGTAGATTGTAAATGAAAAGATATGGTAGTTTTTGCCAATATTTAGATAGAGAGAGGCCTGAATCAAAACACTGGATCCTGACTTTGGAGGAGTGGGATCTGGTGCCAGACCTGAAATTGATTGGGACCATTTCTGTAATTTAGTTCAAGTAGAAAACTAGCTCTGAAACCCTCCTTCCCCTTTGACTTGTAAGATATTCAGTTATAATCCTAGGTCAGGATTTCCCAGGATAGGCCAATCCCTAATATTAACAAGTAAATGTGTTTCATACATGATGTAGTAATATCCCATAATTTAAATGTGTTTATTTGGTTTATATGCACATACTTGTGCACAGACAGATGCCAGACACATGCGTTTGTGGCGCAAACATTTCAGAAATGCACTATAAATACTTTTTCTAAACAAAAATAAATGGGAAGGGGTGACCATCTCTCCACTGGAACATGCAGTTCTGGTAAACCTGAACGGATGGACTCCAGCTGTTACTGGAATCAGAAACTGCTCTGGAATCATGCAATTATTGCCTCAAGCCACTATTTAGAAGCAATGGTCCCCTCTGCCTCATCAATGTATACCACCACCCAGTCTTGAGGGAGTGAACTGAGCTTTGTTTAAATGTCACAGCTACAGCTAGGCAGTTCTTCCAAACCTGTTGCAAGTTTCAGCCTGTCCTATCAAAGTGGTTTTGTTCAGTGTGTGTATTTGTCTGACAAATGTAATCTTCCTGGAAAAAGCACCAATTTCTCACATTTCTTCTGGTTTCTTGGAATGCAGAGACATTTTACTGGGAATCAGTAGGATTAAAATGCAAAGTAGCCGTGCTGCAGTCGGAATGAAATGCAAAACACATCTTCAGTTTAGTCCTTCTGTAATAACCCCCTCTAACATGACCCACTTGCCATCTTCCCATTTATTAGAGAAAAATCCTAGCACTGGGGCTGCTATACATCAATGAAGCTGATGGAGCTGCACTAGTTTACGCTTGTTAAAAACTTACCTTTGTAAATTCCTCTTGTCAACAGGAGTGGAAGAGAGATTTGGGGAAGGGGGAGGGATTACCTTTGTGGAAGGTGCCCAAGTACCATGCTGGTGGGCAACTTTGTAAGCCCCTCGATAGTTCACTGAAAGTTCATTTGTTGTTTACATATTTATCTTCATAAGTGGATAACCTATCAACAGATATGGGAACAACTTCTATTGTGAATTACCCCTGTGCAACCCAAGGCTGCCTGCTTATAGTACAAGTGCCATAGTCTGATTTCAGTGACAACAGCACAGGGTTAGAGTTACTCTACTACCTCAACCTAAAACCGAGTAAAACATGACCGGGGGAAGGTGGTGGTGGGGATTGGAGACAAGAGCTGCTGGAGATATTCCTCTAGCTCAAATGGTAGAGCAGTAGGGTTGCCAATTCTGACTGAAGCTATTCTGGGAGATTTTTTTCCCCCCAATATGAAGTAATGTTATTTTCTTAAAATATCCTATTAAAATCTCCAGGATTTCTTTCAATAATCACTGTCATAATTAATTTTTATAGGTCCATTTAAGTCAATAGATGATGCAAATTGCCATAGCTCTATGTCTTGCTGTTGATACTAAACTCCTTGGTTCATGCCTGATTGAGGAGATCACTACTTCAGCAAACACATGTAATAGGCTGGGAGATGCATAGTCAGTCATGTGTTACTGCTCACAAACCTAGTGGCTTGTTGCACTCCATAAATATTCACACCTCAGGTCTGAAATCCAGCAAGCAAGTATAATGTGCTCCTCACTGGACTATGGTGGGGAGCTTTATTTCAGTGTGAATAAGATGTAGCGCCACATGGACAGCAAAAACCATCATAGCTCTGATTGATAACCATTCAGCTATGACATTAAATACGTCTTTGCAAAGTACTGTAATCACGTCAGCCACCGCTGCTCAGAATGTGGCAGGAGGGACTGGCAGGCGGGGCACAATCTCACCAAGCTGCAGGAGGGGGAAGAGGATCAGCGGTAATGTCAGTTCACCACCTAACCTCTCCCTGCATTTGTAGCTGGGTGCTTAGGAGGGTAGAGCACAAGGCACAGCAGATAGCTATGCCGTGGGAAGCAGCTGGCTCTTGGGAGTGGTCCTGGCCCAGCTTACTTAGGTTAGGATAAAGGATCTGTGCCATTATTCTGTGCTGTTCTTGGAAAGAGCTTGACAGCTCAGCCTGTTGTTGGTCCCTCTCAGAAGTAGCCATTCCTCTCCCTACCCCCATCTTCCCACCTTCTCTGCAGCCCCAACAACTAGTTGGCCAGTTGGCCCCTTCTGCCCCTTTCAAACAGCCAGCGGGACTTGGAGCATTTTGAGATGGGGGAGCACAGTCGGCTGTGTGACAAGAGGGCTGTAACCGACAGCTGTTTTGCTAACAGTAAGTGGTGGAGTCGCAGTGTCAGTCTCAGGACATTAGAGAAAAGGTGGGTGAGGTAATAGCTTTCACAGGCCCAACTTCTGTAATAAAAGGTGTTCCCTCATGCACCTTGTCTCATAGCAACAAGTGATGTGGCACACAGGCACAACTGTAGGAAAGAGAATTTTGTGAAGGATGCTGAGAGGCCACTGTCACCTGCTGAGGCTCTAATGTTTGAGTAGCAGCAGCCTGGTCCCACGGTCTGTTTTGGGGGCCCCTGCTGCCACTCCAGAAATAATCCCTGCTAAAACCTAATCTTCTTCCTCTAGTTCCATTCCTTACAACTCCCCAGAACAGTCCTCAGGCCTACGATTGCTGGGCCATAGCCTCAGAATCAATGTGGAAGAGTTACATGGGTTTATCTATAAATATCACCTTCACTGGTAATTCTGCCTTGTCTTTCCCTGCTCTCCGTCAGGCCAGTGCAAATCAGGAATGGTACCAATGCTATCATCTGTTTAACTAATTTAAAACAGAGGGAAAATAGAGGCTGCTAGTTTAAGTGACTTTATAATGCTGTTAGAAAAGCTCTCAGTTATAAGAGGTGTTTTGTTTTTTAATTGCATTGAAGCAACACAGACAGGCTCCAGCCAGAACTTCATTGTGATGAGGAGGGAATGGTCCATGGCCCATAGAGCTTGCGTGTTAATGTAAGAAACAAAGTCCTCTGGACTCTGGAACAGGCTCAGAGTGAGGAATGGAAGGGTGAACTTCCCACATACTGTACCACCCATGTGCCCTCCCTTCTGCTCCTCTTGCGCCCCTCCCCCTCCCCCCCCCTCCATGCAGCATCAAGGGATTAGATGATACTTTGATCTCCATGGTCCACTGGGTACCTCCTTTCTCTGCTTGTGAAGATGCCTGTTACCACACTTAGCACTAATTGTCTTAGCGATGTGGCCTTCTGTCCCCTGGAAACTGGACTGAAGCCACCAAATTCATTTTGCAAAGCTTACCAAAATGCCGTAAAAACAAAATAGGCAATAATAACAGCAACAAAGGATGTAGCAGATTCCTAGCACGGTATTATTAGCCAAGGAAGTGCTGGGATTAATCACTCAAGCAAAAGCAGCTGTAAAGGATGGAAGTGGTTGATCAAAGTGGGTTTTTGTTATTGCAAATGGATCATTCTGCTGACCAACGAGACCCAATGTGGGGCACAGGAGCTTCAAAGGGAGTCTAATGACTCAAAGGCCTGAACGAAGGACATTGCCAGCACTAATCAAGTAGGAAACCCACAGCAAAGTGGAAATGAGTCCTTCAGTGCAAGGAGTTTTTCCATGGCTTTCATTTCCTAATGCCGTACTTTTGAGGTAATAAAATTTACAATAATGGAAAAATAAATAGTGGGACAATGGGAAACGTTGCTCTGGGGGACTGGCCTACGTGTGGCCAGGCTGTACCTCGCTTCTGTGATGGTGTGCAAGGGAAACAGAGGGCGCAAAAAGCCTCGTCCTTGTGTGCTCCACGCTGTGCTTGGGCACAAATTGTGACCCCTGTGCTGCCACTCATGCAGTTTCAGCCCCACCCTGCTGCCTGGCAGTTGCTCAGCATCACAGAGGGGGCAGGCTGGAGGCCATGGCTGGCATGCTGCACTCCTGATGGGGTGTAACAGGAGGCTCATTTCCCCCCTGTGTGCCTATGAGCTCCTGAGGCACTTGACCTCCGTGGCCCTTCTGCACCTGCTCGGGGCTATGGCTAAAAGCCCAGACATTAATGAGGTAGAGCTGAGTGAGCAGAACAATGAATACTCAGCTCGGGCTTTGACGCATTAGGGCCATACTCATCCCTGGTATAATTCCCATGACATGAATCTGGCCTGGTGTTTGCAGTGGAGGAAGACACCGTGTCTGTTGGAGGGTGGATCTCTCTGTTGAATTCGATCTCATTTACACTGGACTTGCACTGTTACCACTCCATTGATGCCAGTGGAATTATTTTTAGTTTACACCTGTGTAACTGAAATCAGAATCAGACTCATTTTGTCTCTCTACAATGTAATTGCTCCACAGCTCCTGGGGACAAGGGTGGAGGGTGAGGAGTGGGTCTTACCACACTGTCGCACACATCGAGGCCACATTAATAAAACCAGCCCCCGTGGTGCCACCCTGCTACTATGTCCCCACTCCTGCTATGGCCCAGCCCTTCCTTTGCATGGCAGCAGGTGCCAGAGTACAGCTGAATGCAGCAGGCTGTGAGCAGATGCGGGCAGGTGCCAACTGCATTTGGTTTGTTTTCTTTGGACCTCTGAGGAGTAGAATTTAAAACAGAACTGTTGTGTTGAATGAGCGCTGAGTTTATTGCTGCCCTGGCCTTACCCTAGCCCTGCCTGTGTTCTGCCCCTAGCGTGCTCTTTCCACAATTGTCCCGTGCATGGAGGTAAGAGGATAGGCCTCTGAGGTTCCAGTCTGTCTACAGACACACAACCTCTGGGGCTGCGAGTGCTTAAAGTAGCACTGGTTGTTACCCCCATGCTTGCAATTCCTGGCAGAGCCAGCCAAGTTCTAGCTGCCTCCTCCAGGCACACTCAGGATATTTCCACACTACAGATTCTTGTCGGAAAAATGGCCATTTTTCTGACAAAACTTGAACATCCACACTGCAATTGCATTCTTCCACAAGAAAACCGAAAGAACAGAGGGGTTTTTCCGGCATTGGCAAACCTCCTTCTATGAGGAAGAAGCATTTTTGCGAAAGAGCTCTGTGGACAGGGAAGAGGGAGTTCTTTCGGAAGAAGAGGAAAGAGGAAAAAGCACAGGTGCCCCAGTAGCCATTCTGTCCATAGCAATCACAGTTTACATGCGAGATAGCATCCATTCAGTCTGGACGCGCTCTTTTGGAAAAGCAGATTGCTTTTTTGATGCACTTTTGCAGTGTGGATGCTCTTTTTCGGAAGAAGCTTTTCCGGAGATCTCTTCTGAAAAAAGCTTCTTCCGAAAGAAGCCTGTAGTCTAGATGTAGCCTAAAGGAGGAAAGGGCCCCTCTCTCGCCCAGATCTTTTGCTCCCACAAGGGGGCAGATAACATACTTCAGCCCCAACACAGGACCATCAGCAAGAGACACAGGGACGTAGAGTCACCACATAACTCTTTATTTCCCCAGAAACCCTGGGTTGCTTTATTGTTTGCCAAGCCCAGCTGGAACAGTTCAATGTGTATTTTGTGGTTTAAATTCAGAAATGAAAGCAGGCCCCTCTCCTCAAATCCTGCAGCTGCTGGGCTGCCTCGTTTGCTTTCCTCAGCTGAAACATGCAGCAGCACATTTGGATGACGGGCAAAACAAACAATCCGCCCCAAAAGACTGACAGGCTGAGAAATGGAGAAAGGGAACACTCGTTTGGAGGGGAAATCTGACACCCGGCAACCTGGTGGCGGAAGTTATGTTCTATGCTGTGTTGCAGCATGTTCCCGTGGTTCATGGATTCCATGGGGTTTTTAAGTCCCAGGGCTGTGCACTTCCTCGTGTATATTTCACCTGGGTAGGGATAGTGGGGCAGTTTCTTCTCTGCTGCAAGGGGAAGTTACTGTGAGGAGTGGTGGCCAAAATGCCATCTATAAACCAGATGTGACCCAATGAGCAAGCATCTACAAGATAACAGGTGACTGCCCTCACCTTTAGCATGGAGATGCGACTCATAGAGGTTATGGCCCAGATTCATCCCTGCACCAGTGCAGAGCCTGACACAAGGGATCAAAGTGTGTGGATGCCCCACCTCTGGGGCTGCTGGGGGTTGATTCACCCTCAGCACTTAGTGCTGCCCTGACTTAATCACCACTGCTCATGGCACCTCTGGGTCTTGTGAGAGCTGGGGACTAGCCAGAGCATGAGCTTGCCCTGCCTGCCTCTGTTCTAGGGATCTTTCCCAGAAGACCAGGTGGTTGTGTTCTAGCTGCTTTGCATTAGCTATCAACTGGCACCCTGCTCCTCATTCCCCACCGCTGTGCAGTCCTAGAGCTGGGTAAGTGGGGGTAAAACGCTACTTTCAACAAGAGTGAACGAGGAACTCTGAGACGGTTACGTGTTGCCTTCATTTTTCTTGGGTGCAAATGACCAAAGATACAAAGCAGTGGGGGAATCAGGCCCTCACACATCCAAAGAAGTAATGATCCTGCTTGATTTGAGTCACATCCCCAAGGGAGGTGGCTGCATGCTGGAATCTGCAGTCTCTTTGGGGCTGCACCTCCATATTGAATGCCAGGATTGCTGCGATCTGCTCCACCCATAGGCTCCTGGCAAGCTGGCAAAGCAGCATTCAATTGAGCAAAGTTTGGAGGTCTCTGCTATAGAAGACAGTGTTTCAGAATCGCAGCACAGCAGGCCCTTATCCGCAGTCCCAACTGTTCATTCCTAGTGTAGCCCTCACGCCAAAGAAGGCATGAGTGAACTAGGCTGGGCTCATGCTCACCGAGGCTGAAGTGTATGGTTTTTATTTCTGAAAACCAGGCACTGCAGCAAGACCACTGGAACTCCCCTCTCCCTCCCACACTCCACCCCAATCGCTCATTGCTCTTCCCCTCCCCCTTCTTTGTCACTCCATCCTCTCCTCGCTTCCCCTCCCCACCTCCAGCTGGCCTTCCTCTGCCCCAAGGGCTACAGGGAGGAGGTGGCCCTGACTGAGAAGGGCTGGCACGGCTTGATCAGCCAGCGCCTCTCTCCCCCCCAGTCATGCTAACCAGGCTTTTGGTGTCCAATCCATACATCTGACTAGACACTGTACAGGTCCCCCTTCGACCAGACTGTTTCAGCAAGGCTATGTTGAAGAGCAGGGGAATATTGTTGTTACCAGTCAGAGTTGCCCTTCAGCCACTGGAATGGAGATGCATTCCCCAGGAAGAGGGGCGGAAAAGAGACCGCAAATCCCATCATTGTTCCCCTTGGCAGAGACCCCTTTCCTAATGGAAAGCAAGAAGTCTTGCCACCTAGAAACGTTGCATAATTATTGTAATTAGAGGGCAGCCTTAGAATGCTGTGACATCAGGGGTGAAAGGTCAGAGAAAGCAGCACCCCCTAGGCATGGCAAGGCGGGTCGAGAGGGTGGAGTGTGACCTGCTGAGTGGGAATTGCTGTTGTTGTGTTAATACAAATGATTTCAGACATTCAGTTTCTGCTGATGTCCTGAACTCTGCCCCTGAAGTCACCAGCGCCCCAGCGGTGCCAAAATAAACACAACGGCCTGGCCAAGGAAACAAAGTGAGATCCTTTCCCCCGCAGCAGCAGCACTGCAGCCACTGATATCCAGTTACCTGCTCTATTTAAAACAGCAAAGCAGATAAATATAGAGCCACGCTACAGTGCAAGCAACCAGAACCACGACGCAGGGAATAGTAAACCGATAGGGCCGGTGCTGCGAGAGGGTGGACATGCAAACGGACCCTGCGATGCAAGTGAAACCGAAGGCACAGGAACTAAGGTGCTGACAGGAGAGATGGAAACTCCTCAAGTGCTTTGATGATTGCAAAGCAAACATTTGGCCATGTAAAATGTTTACACTGCATGGAAGCAGCAAGATGGGCTATAGCAGCATGTCTCTGTCTAGAAGAGCTGTTTGGGGGCCTGTGGCATCCTGAGGACAGCAGCTTGGGTTCCTGGCTGCGGGTGCTCTGCCTGGCGTGCTCCCATTTGGAATGATAAACCCTCAGCAGATGTGATGGGTCTGTTTTCTTCCCCCAGTGATGCTGTGAGTGGCTGAGCTGTGTGACGGAGGATGTTTGGTCAGACGGCCTTGATTTGGGAAGACTCTTCCCAAGAAGCTCTTTGTCCAACGCGGCATGAGCCATACAACAGGCATCACGGGGAAGGTGGTGGAAGAGAAGAATATTCAGCATTGTGATGATGGACAGAGACACACAAACACAGCCAGAGAAGTCAATGCCAGGGACAGATTAAGGCAGGATCAAATTTATTGGTTTTATCGGTGTCTTGTGCTCCATACAGGGCCCCCAAGTTTGAGAATATTAGTATGGGGTTGATCTCAATTTTTCATTGAAGCCCAGAGGAGCCTGTCACCCTTTCCCTACTCCATGCCTAGATCCACAAGCTGGCAGTCAATCCAGGACCCAAGAAGCCTTTTTCCTGGGCTATTTAATGCCACTTTGACTGTAAACAGCAGTGCCGCGTCCTTAGTGTATCTCTGTAAGCAAGTGAAATGGGAGGGCTTGTCTTGTGATTTTTTTTTAAACTCTGTCTCCACCTGAAGTCAGGGAATGTCTACACTGCACAGCTATTTCAGGATACCTACCTCATGTCTACACAAGCCACCTGTTATTTTGAAATATTTTTCAAAATAACGGGCGCACTATTTCATCATCCCGGTAACCTCATTGCATGAGGGATAAGGAATGGCTCGAAATAGCACATTATTTTGAAATTTGGTGCTGGGTAGATGCGTCAAATTTCAAAATAAGCTATTTTGAAATAGTTTTTGAAATAAGATATGCAATTTGCATAGCACTAATTGTGTATCTTGTTTGGAGTTTAGGGTGCTGTGTAGATGCACCCTCAGTGTGACAAACAGGAGCATTGCAGCAAAAATGCCATGAAACAATTATAACTGTGTGTATTAAAGCCTTGTCATACTGGTACAATATGGTATATACTTGGGTGTATACTGTGCTTTCCTCCCCAAGAAATGGATTGGCAATATGAGGCACACAAAGGGGAGAGGGGTTTCAGAGATCACAACACAGCAGCTGGGGATACAAAATGTCAATAGGGGATGCCATCATCAGCCTGGGGTCAAGTTTATTTTGTGGGCACCTATCAACAGGAATGCGAGGCTACAGCCCAGCTGCCAGTATGTGTGCATCTACACAAGTCTTAACTCGAAATAAGCTATGCAAGTTGAGCCACGTCACTTGCGTAGCTTATTTTGAAATAGCTTATTTCGAAATTGGGAGTGTCTACACAGCACTTATTTTGAAATAGAGCACTCTTCCTCTGACTTCCCTTATTCTTTGTACAATGAGGGTTACAGGAGTCGGAGTAAGAAGTTCTCTAGCTTGACAGTATGTTGACACTATTTCAAAATAACTGCCTGCTGGGTAGACCCGGATTAAGTTATTTCAGAATAGGGCTAGTTATTTCGAAATAGTCTTGCAGCGTAGACATACCCTAAGCCTCTAAATCTCTAGGACTGGTTGTGAGATGAATGGGCATGTAGCCTTAGAGCCAGCAGGGGACACTCTTATCAAGTTGAGGATCCCAGCAACAGAGAAGACCACCTGGACCGTGAGGATGCAGAATGTCTTTAGGCCAGCCGAAGGGCATGGATACAACCCAACTTTTTGCTCAGAGGTTGATCGCTTATTCCTAAAGTGAACTTCACGCTCCTGTGTGTTGCACAACACTACAGTTGTGCAGTTGTATTGCACACAGGCCAGCAGCTTTCTCAGCCTTGCTTAATAATGTAATAATAATTACATTACATAATAATAATATGCATCCATCACACAGCAGGCAGGGAGTGACTGTCACAACCTGCTGCAATGATTGGAGCCAGCATCAGTACAATTCAGCCCCTGCCATTGAAAAGTATTTTTAGAATTGAGGGGCTCCCACTTTCTAGCTTCCTTAACATTGTAAGCAAAGAAGATGCCAAAAGCATGCCCAGAGTGCATCTTTGGCCATGTGAATGCTAAAAGCTTTGAGCCAACGAGCTCAAGCAGCCCTGAGACACTTAAAATGTATAGTCTTCCCTTAGAACTGTGCAATGCCCCCTTTGCATTTTGGTTTTCTGAGAGGTCTGCCATGATATCAATTTGAAATGGGTTCTTTTTGCCTCCCACAGGTCCTGATAACAAAATCTAACTGGGCTGGCTCAAGGGTTTAGGCAAACTATGACTTTGATGCCCCTCCCTGCCATTCAATGCAATGTCACAGGACAACAGAGCATATAGCTCTCTACCTACTGAAACCTTCTCTGGTGAGTTACTGCACATGCGGTGAAATTATAGTAACATAAATTGGATAAATTTTAATTTATTTTATCATTTCAACATTCACTTAAAACTATTAAAAAAATTAAACAGATGGCCAGAATTTCTATTTTTATCAAACATTATTATTATTTGAATGGAAAGGAATGTATCTGTTAAGTGGTATTTGTTAACCTTAGCAGTCAGATGCTCGAAAATCAGGGCTTCACTATTATTTTTACAGTAACAGTCCACAATAAATACACAAGTACTTAATCTTACAAGTACTAGTGATTCTTCTATTACAATCTTGTTAAATCCTCTTACCAAATTTTTCAAGTCCAACACAATACAAATTCTTCGTGGGCACAGCATCCTTGGGATTACAGCCTGTAACATGGAAGAACCGCTGTTGTGGTTCGCTGGCTGGCCTTTACTAAGTCGTGAGCAACACTGACTCCACTGTATGACTGGCCGATGCTGGCCTACTGAACTGCCAGACCCCACCCCCAGGCAGCAAACTCACACGGCGCTCTTTTGAAGCTATTCTGACACACATTTTAACTGTGTTTACATACACAGCCATGCTCCACAATGTGAAATAAATAATATAACTCAACTTCTAACATAGTAATGGCACCCTGTTTTACAGTATTTGATACTTTGGTTTATGAGAGATAACATATTAATATATTTTTAAATAGAGAAAAAAAATCACTTCCACCTAATCTGATGCTCCTTAAAGCATGGCACCCTAGGCAACTGCCTAACATCCTAAACTTCCCTTCTCTGCTCAAAGCTGCTGGCCAGAATCTAAGCTGCTATAAACTGCAGTAGCTCCAATGGGGTCAAACTTCATCAGTTTTGCTGTTAAGCATCTAGTCCAAGCCACCTGCTCTTCTCCCTTTGTCTGCCTAATTGTCTTTCCAGGTGCTTATTCTACACCCATCACTTGAGAAGATAAGAGACATCTTAACAATAAAGAACCCATAGCCGGATGCTATGTCCTCTCTAAATCCCCTTTGTGCTACTCCAGTAGATTTCCTCAGCATGCAGAGCCAGAAGGGCTCAGCACCTCATAGGATTAAGATGCTGCTGAACAAAATAGTCCAGAGTTCCCTGAACCCAGTTCTGAATGAAACCGTTCTTTAGCTTCTTGCCTGGTTGTTTTCACAAGCATCGTGTAGAGAAGGTGAAGATGCGGCTGTCATTATAGCGGATACATTATTAGACCTAGGAAAGCTCTTTCTTGAGCAAGAGGGTTCACCCGGTGGGTAGAATTTCAGCACTGCACAAGGCTCTTTCACCTTCCTGTGAGGCACATCCATATTACAAAGGGTTTGACACTAGGGGGTTGTCTGGAATTGGAGACATGAGATGTTGGTGAGTCTCAAGTTACAGATTACTGTACCAAGGCCTTTGCTCTCATTGATCACGTGCATGTTACACTGTGGTTTATTATTGTTTGCTTACATTATTAATGCTATGAAATGGAAATACTGTGCGTACAACTGTGAGCATATCGGTCTTACAAACACAACTATTATCTAGTTTTAGGGTGCCAATTATGCCAGAGAGTCTTTATTTTTAATTATTGATGTATTGGAACATGAAATAGTTATACATTTCCTGTCCAGCTGTCTCTGATCACTCTCTCTCTCTAATCAAATGGGACTTCAGTAAGGTCAAAGCCAGAAATATGTCTAAGACATATTATACAACACAGATGGCTCATATCTATTTGACAGTGTTTACTGTTTGCTGGGTTGTCTTCAATAAATAACACACAGGATCTTGGTGCTCTCCAATGTGGCTTCCCTGTCTCCTGTTTACACAGAGAGAGATGTGGAGCCAAACTGAGCTGTACACTGTCCTTGTAATTCATTAACATTTAATTATCATAATGAATATTCCTCCACATTATTAGCTTATTGTTCCTGTTTGCATGATGTGGAAAATCTGAAAAGTTTTTGAGGGAAAGGGGAGGTTTTAACTGCAGTTCTTTCTCCAGGAAAGAAGAGCGCTATTAATCAAGAGAGCCACCCACTTAAAGATTAGAAAAAAAAAAAAGAAAAATATTTTGCAGTAATGTTCCTCTCACAGCTTACAGAATCCGAAGCTAAACAACTAAGTCCATGTATATTTCTTGAATATTGATCACTGCGTGTAATGTATATAAACAGCTATCTTTATATGGATGTACCCGGAGTCTATATTTAAATACTACAATCTCTAACCCTACAGCTACCTGTGTTTATGGGGCTATTTAAAGGTAGATGTCAAAAAGCATCTTTTTGGAAGTAGGCCAAGTCTAGTTGCTGAAATACTGATCAGTAAGAGAATATGAGCCTCTCTGTCTCTTGATTTGCCCATGAGACAGAGCTGGAAGGCGATGTGGAATTGTACTTGAAAGCAACTGGCTTCCAGAGGGACTGCAAAATGAGGCTGATCTGTAGCAGCATCTCAGTGCTGTCAAGCAGCTTGCTCCCACAGTATTGCCTGGAGGAGGCCTATGGCGCAGAGACCATTTTGCCAGGATCAACCATTGTTCAGTTTATCATTATGCCTGCAGGAGGGATGAGAAGGGAAGAAAGAGGAATCCTAGCGATTGTTTGTTTGTTTGTTTTAAAAAGTCCTAGGTTGTTTTCCATTTATAGAGTGTTCTAAATATTTCCTCTCCCACGATGCTGGTGTAGTCTAACCCTTTGGGATAATGCAATTCTGTGCTTCTATAGCATCTTCCATCTAAGTATCTCAAAACATCTTAACATTCATTATTTAAGCTTCACAGCACCCCTGGGAAATAGATAAGAGATGTATAAGGATCAAATCACTCATCTGCTGAGATTCAGGGACCTAAACTCACAACTCCCATTGATAGTCAGTGGGTATTGAAGCCTAAGTCCAATCTGTGTCTTTTAAAATCTTCCCCACAGAAAGCAGTGTTGTGATCAGTTTGCACTCTAGAAGACATTGGAATGCTTTATAAAGAGACACATTAAAGGTGTGCATCACTAAATGATGTGAGCCACACTTCACCCCACTTAATAAGCTGCCATTCAGCAAGAGGTCAGTTATTGTTGTCACAAAACACCAGATAGACGTTGGATTCTGGACACGTGCTCTGCCGTATAAGCAAAAGGAGAGTTAACAGAAAAATTAAAATTGCTTTTGGCCCACATTTTCAAAATTAGGCCCATATAACTATTTGTACCTGCTATACCCACTGTGTGTGCATAAATCAGGAATTTTTGTATATAACTGCATGCCAAAAATGCACGTACCTAACTATAAAATATGGCTCTGTAATTATACATCATTTTCTATATGGAATGATTCCAAAGCATTTTAGATACTGACTACAATTATAAAGCTCCCCTCTTAGTGAAATGCATTCCTTCATTGGTGAAACAAGACATGCAGTCTGCACCAACAACTCTACATGGTAGTTTCAGAGGTTGGCAAGTGAAAAATAATGTATTCATCTGAAACTATAAGGGGAAGGATAGGTAGGTTAAGGTCAAATGATCAGCACTGCAATATGGCTAGAACTTCAGGACTAACAACCCTAAGATTTTCACTGACCATGGATGATCAGGTCACTTTATATCTCATACAATAATTTGTATCTCCAAGTATCATAATCTGTTGAGAGAGACAAGGCGGGTGAGGTAATATTCTTTTATTGGACCAACTTCTGTTGAAGACGAACTTTCAAGCCATACACTGTGCTGAACTCAGACCCGAAGAAGAGATCTGTGTAGCTCAAAAGTTTGTCTCTTTCACCAACAGAAGTTGGTCCAATAAAAGAGATGACCTCACCTGACTTGTCTCTAAATGCTGGGACCAACACTGCAAACAACATCGTAACTTTAGCACCGTGCCAGCTATTGAATCACTAGCATCACTTTGAGTAGCACTTAGGGGCCAGAGTCTCTGATCTGCTGAGGCCATGTTGGACTGCATAAGTAGCCCCAAGAGGCTTTAAATCAGCCAGAGATAGTCAGTAGAAAATTCCCACTATGCAAGTGACCTTTCCACTGAAGCAAGTTGGCAGAGGTGTATCTGCAACCTCCCACCGTATCCACGCACAATGTAAGAGTGTATCAGGGTAGAGTGTGGGGCAGGAACAGGCAGACACGGTGATGCAGACCTCTGCAACGCCCAATCCTCCAGGGTTGGAAGGTCCTAGGATTTTCCTTTCCATCATCCAAATGCAGCCCGGATGGAGGGGAGAATCCAGGAGTGGGTGTTCTTTGGAGTTCTCCTATTCAAGTACTGCCCAGGGCCCAGTCTATAATGCTGCTAATTTTCTATAACAGTCAATTTCACAGCCCACTTTCCAATAGCTCTGATTACAAGGTGCCTGGTAGATGATCTATACTGGCCTTGTACAGTGGCCACTGGACTCAGTGACCATAACCTTTTGTAGCCGTGACTTGTCAGGCGCCTGGTAAAGGAAATAAGGACTTGTTTTACCAGCACTCCTACATGACACACATTTCTTACAGCTTTGTCATTGCCCTTAGAGCTTGATGATGTGCACATGCCAAGTCCTGGCTCTTTGACTTCTGGTATTGGAAATGTAGATTCACACTGCCCCTGTTCTGCCCCTTTATCTCCTGGTTCTGTAAGTGTGGATGATGCACACTGTTCATCTCCTGTTCCCTTGACAGCTGGGCAGAGTGGATGATGCACTTTGGCCAAGTCCTGCCTCTTTATCACCTGGTTCAGGTTCTAGCATATCGGCCCTCTCTATCCAGCTGGTAGTCAGATGGGGTGACTGACACTGTTCCTGTCCTGTTGGTGTTTGAGAGGTGTGTGCTAATCTGCCCTGAGGGAACCCTGCACTGCCACTCCCTTCAAGGACTGCCACAGCTCTGACCCTGCAGTTTGCCTGGAAAAAAGGAAATGAAGCAGTAGCTTATTTGCTGGGGAAGTCTGGGAGTGATTTTCTCTTCAGATCAATGAACATGCTGGAAAAAGGAGTGGACAAATTAGCCAGCGATGGCTGAAGGGAGGCCACTGGGACCCATCACTAATATAAACAAGGAAGCCACCTGATGTGACTAGGGTCAGATAAGAGAGTCGTCACTTTAAAAACAGGTGCTTCCTGTGCAGAGCACTGAGTCTGTTCCAAGTTCCATCTCCCAGTAAAAACAAACCAAACAAATGCTCTAGGGTAGAAGTGTGATCTGCGTGGGCCTGAAGTTTACAGTGTTCAGCGGAAACTGCTTCAGGTCAGTTCATTCTTAGCCAGGCAGTGGTTGCTCCTCTGTGTTTTCTTTAGTGTACAGCTGTAGCTTCTGGAGAGGATCCCTTTCATCTTGGGATCTGAGCAGCTTAGGTTTGTACAAAGTTTGCATTTAAACACACAAACAGTATGCTGTAGAAGAGGAACAAAAACTGTAGAGTGCGCCATCAGCACACAGGGATTTCTGTGGGTCGCAGCTATTTTAAAATCCTGGTGGATGGTAGCAGGAAGCCAAAAGCCACTATTTTTGCTTGGATCTGTAAAAAGGCCAGGTCACATTTTCCATCCATGTTTTTGTGGCGCACTGTCCCTTGGGTCCTTGACACAGCGCTGAAGGATGCCTGACAGACATGCACATACGCCGGTATGAAGAAGCTGGTCCTTAATAAGGATCTTTGCTCGTCCCTTTACCATGTAGGCTGTAAGGCAAATACCTACCTCCTAAAAGGATGAGACAATTGCTACCTTGGACACCTCTAACACTGTGAATAAAATCCAAGTCAAACTTTTAAGTTTGGAAACACTTTTTAATTCAGGGTCCTGAACCCTTGCTTAGATTTTAGTCTCTTGGGACACGGGGAAGGTTTGGATCTGGTTCTGAGCTTCATAGATTGGGCCCTTAGCTAGTTTGCATCAAACATGTTGGTTTATGCAATGCTGGAGGACCTGGGTACACACTGATACTCTCAGGATTAGAATATACATGCCATTCAAGCTGCAGGAACAGCTGGTCATATTCTGTTCACAAGCGCTGGTGCGGAGTAACTGCAATAACTTCAGTGGAGTCATTCCATCGTTACCCCTGTGTCACTCATAGAACAATTGGGGCAGCAGCTTTAAATGGGCCTTTGTTATAGCAGCTGGTGAAATGGGTGCACTTACTGGAGGAAACAGTGTTGTCACTTCCACAGTATTTCTACCAACCATTCAGTACTTAGAGAGAGGCAGGGAAAGGCCAAAGGATTTAGCTCTTCGTTGTAACTTTTGGTTTATTCTTGTGCAGGATCAGCATGAGTGAAGCAAGCTGCTCACCCTAGCCTGTGACACCAACTTCCCTTGGAGTTTGGCAAATTTCTGAGCCCAATCCAAAGGTTTTTGTTTGTTTGTTTGTTTGTTTGTTTGCCTGGCCCTTAACTGGCTAACCCTTTGTTAGGGTTAGGTAGTTATCTGGGCACATAAGGGACAGTATTTTCATCATTGTGTCCACATGTTATTTGGATGTGTTTGTCTGTCTTTCACTTCCACAGTGGTGCCTGGTGCCATGGCTGTGGGTACCATAGTAACAGTTAAAAGAAACAATGCTAATAATGACTTAGATGTGAAGCTTTTCAGAGCAGAGGCCATCTTTTTCTTTGTGCCTGTACAGCACCTAGCACAATGGGGGTCCCTGACAATAATACAGGTAAGTGACGATGAGGCCAGCAGTTGTTTTAAAGATCCTTCATGATCCAACTGTACTTCAAGGATCCATCTCTCTCCCCCTCTCTTTCTCCCACATGCCTCCCTCCTTGACTGCTTTTTTTCCTCTCTTGTGATAATGAAATCACATCACTACCCATCACTAGAGGACATGACTCCCTAGCTCTGTGGGACACAGGCAGGGGAGAGAGGTCCTTGTTGTAAACAGTTTCTGTAAACAGCAGTGTGTTTCCAACTCCAGAAGAAGAAAAGAAAAAAGACAAACAGGGGAGCTGCATTAGGAAGCAGGGCAGGATACTGTCCACTTGGTTGTGTTCAGCCAATTAGTTGTAAGTGGGAACTCCCAAGATCAAGCTATAATCTCTGGGGAACAGCAAACAGAAAACTACAAACAGAGCTACTAGCGGCATATCTAGTAGATCTCATCCCATCCCTCCGGACGTGGATGTGTGATGCTGCCTCCTTCTGTGTCAGAAAGCCTTCAAATGAATGACACACCACAGATAACATCAAGAGGGGAACCACTTGAAAAGATACGAGGCTCAATCCTTTATTCTGTATGAAGTCATCAACAACAGCCTACATTGCATGAGTTGGCATTTTTTTTTACTGTGGCCATTTTTTATTGATAACAGAGATCACATTGGATCCATGTGGGATGGAAATAAATATATGTCTACAAAGGAGTGATATATTTCATTTTAGAGGGGAGTGGGATCAAGTAGTTATAGCAGGGGTCAGGACTCTGGGGGGGGGGGGCGTCTATTCCCACCCCTTCCACTGGCTTCCTGTGTAACCTCAGGAAAGTCACTTAAATGTCCATGTCCTTTAGTTTATCAATCAGCAAAATAATCAGGATACAACTAGTTGTCTGCTTCACTATGTTGCCAGTCTTCATTGATTAACTCCTTAACCTTTAGGAGCTAAGTATGTGATACGTTTTGTATGTGGTGCCCAAGAATTTTAGGGGTGAATGGGTTAATGCTGTGAAGCGCTTTGAGATGACTAATACCAGAAAAGTCCAAAGAATATGACATAGTTGGGAGGGAAATTATGTATGAGGGCTCTATATTTGCTTATGAGCAACTAAATCGAAAAGTCCAGCTGTAATCATTATAAATAAAATTCCGGTATGACTTAGAATGTCAGGAAGTTCCAAAACTGGTGGAGAGGCCATTGTATTCCAAATATTGTCCAAATGCCATCTGATTTGGGAAGCCCTGTGTGATACATTCATGGATCAAGGGCATCTCTGCTGGGACGTGCTTCCTAAGATGTTAGTAACCATAGCTGTTCCTTTTAACAATGTGACATATTTTGTATGCAGCCTTTCTGTCAGTGTGGTGTAGCTAGTTTTGTGACTGAATATAGTTCTCACTGCAGCCTCAAAAATATCCAGTCATCCTATGGTTCTAGGAAGCACTAGAACATGACCTTCTCTCTGGCACTAGTCTGAGCTGGTACTGAAGACATCAGGCCTCTACAACTACTGTAAACCATCAGAAACACTCCTCTTCTGTGCTGCCAGGCTGATAGTGCTCCTACTATGTGTATCTAGTCAGATCACTTTCTTTTGGTGAAAAAGACACACTTCCACTCCTCTCGCTGTTCCCCTCCTCTGTGTCCCTCGTGATGCATATTCCGAAATAAAGCCACTGTGTAGACATAGCCTAACAGTCGAAGTAACAATCCATTGCTCTTGCCCTCTGATTCCAGGGGACTTGATACCCCCACAACAATACCTTCTCTCAGCAGCCTCTCTTCTAAAGAGGTGTTCCGATGTATTATTTGCAGACATTTCCTTTTTGTTCCGTTCCCAAACTCCAGGTCTATTCTTGGAACGTCCGGCTAACACATTTGTATTGACGTCAAAATTACTCAACAGTTATTCTCAGGAAGGCCTTGATTTGCATTTGAATAGAGTGGCTTTTTAATGTCTCAGAGAGAAGATGCTATAGGGGACATTGTCTGGAAGGGTTCCTCAAGGCACATGTGAAACTGGCAAATTACATGCCTGGCTCTACTTTTAAAGAGTTCTCAAATCCCCTATGTGTGTGAGCGTAGAAAAAGTACAGTGAGTGCGCGCATGGCTACTGTCTCCAAAAAGCCCCCTCTGTTCTCTCCTTTCTCTGTCCCTGGTATGCTGCATACAGTGCTGCTCCAGCTTCCGGCTTGAGAACAACCAAGCATCATGTAAAGCTCTTGAAAGCACCATTGCAAATCTGAGCCGGCTATTCTGTGAATGTTCTCCTGGGAGAGGTGGAGGAATGGGAGGGAAGGAGTCCTATGACCTGAACTAGTTTTCCATAAAACAAGAGATCAACAACCTTCCCTCCTTCTATTGCTAAGGCTTGAAGAAAATTTGGTTCTGCTCACTGTATCTCCCTCCATTCTTCCTAAAGCAAATGGTGGGGATTGGCCTGTGTAACAAGTTTGTATGTTTGTCCTATGTAACAAGAATCATAGGGTACGTCTAGATTACATGCCTCTGCCAACAGAGGCATGTAAAATAGACTACCCGACATAGTCAATGAAGCGGGGATTTAAATATGTCCGGCTTCATTAAAATAAAAATGGCCGCCGCGCTGTGCCGGCTCAGCTGATCGTCGGCACAGCGCACGAGTCAAGATGCGGATCAGTCTACAGGGAACGCCTTTGTTGACCGCTCCTGTAAACCTCGTTTCATGAGGCATAAGGGAGCGGTCGACAAAGGCGTTTCCTGTCGACCGATCCGCGTCTTGACTCGCGCGCTGTGCTGACGATCAGCTGAGCTGGCACAGCGGTGGCCATTTTTATTTTAATGAAGCTGGGGATATTTAAATCTCCACTTCATTGACTATGCTGGGTAGCCTATTTTACATGCCTCTGTCGGCAGAGGCATATAATCTAGACTTACCCATATGTTTTAATACCTCTATGGTCAGCTCAGCCCTTCATTCCTCTAAGGAAGGTAAATTAAGTACCATCCAATTTATAGCATTTAAACTTCTAATGGTAACAGAAGTCATTGGAATTAGTGGATACTGACCCCTGCCATGTGACAAGAATTTAACCTCTGTAACCCTGACCTAAATCAGATTTTTATTCCACTAAGTTCCTGATTTTGCCTGTAAATCAGATAGCTAGACATTGAGTGCTTTCATTTGCATCGATAGACACTTCTAGATACAAAATTAGAGGCCAGGTCCAATCTCCTTTAAAACTGTGGCTGTAAAGATCCCATGACACTTTCATAAGAGGAGAGTGTGACCCTAGTTATTGGCTAAAATTTCCTTCCCCCATCTCCACTTCTAAAGTGGCCACTCATTAGTGATACCCTATGGATATAATATGTGAAGTGCCTTGGGATGATGAGGTCTGTTGGAATGAATACTGAATGACTTAGAGACTCTGGGCACTTGAGTCTCTCCAGCCCACAGGGGTATCTACCAGTAACTCCCATGGATTGTAATGGAAGTTGCTGCTGTCCTGCAGGAGGGAAATATTTCCAGTAGTCACACTGTTAATTAGGACTTGGTAGAGCTGGATTCGAGTCCCTGTTTGGCTACAGGCTTCATGTGTGAGTTTGGGTAAGTCACTTAGCCTCTTTGTTCCCCATCTGTAAAATGGGGATAACAGGAGTGTTGTGAAGATAAACATATTAAATCTGGAGAGTGGCTACATTAGAGGGGCCATATAAGTATCTAAAATGGACAGCTAAGTGCCTCTGTATTGTTCCCACATGCCATGTGGTGCATTAGAACCTTCTGAATTCAGAGAGAGAAGATTCTCCAGGACACTGGGGTCATCTCTTATTTGGGCTGCAAAGCTGCTCTGGGAGTCTGTGATTTCCTCCAGGAAGATGAGCACCAGAGACAAAGAGGAGTGAGAAGCAGAACAAGAGAGATTTCCCAGAACAAAGAGACTTTAAAACAAGTCAAATCAGAAAATGTTCATTCCAGCCCTCCCCTTGTCCGTGTCCAACCATCCTAACTGTGTTTCAGGGCAATGAGCCAGAACCTTGTTTTCTAGCATGCTGTTCCCAAGGAGGGCACGAAACCTTCCAAGCCTGGGACTGACTGCTGTGTTTGTACTGAACAGTGCTACTGTTTACAGACAACTAGACTAAGCTCCCCTTCTGTGCACTGTGTACAGGACCGTGTAGGCTGGGCTCACCTCACCAGTGCACCTGTCTGTACCAGACTCTCCGATAGGTCTCTGAGTCATCCCTTGGGCAGGGCAGGGGGTGCTTCCATTGCTATTGTCCATAGTAGTTAAGCTCTATGCTGTGCCTTGCGTTGTATATGAGCCTTGCTAGTGAGTCTATGTAGAGGTGCCACTCTTAATGTAATGCTCTAATCTTCAGTTGTAGCCCGTTTTCCCCCAGCAGCAGACCAGCTGTGTGGGCTTGTGTGTGGCAATCATGTTTCAGTGCTAGCCAGGGTTCTCACAGGATGAGCTTGCTTACAGCAGCGCCTTGCCAGCGCTGACCAGGATAACTGTGGTACTAAGGAGGTTAAATATCGACTAATTGACTAATAGAATAGTCAATGCATTTTGCATCGACTATTTGATTAGTCGATAGGGTGCCTCTGCCTTTGAAGTGTAGCAACGACCCTAAGGCTGTTGCTACACTTCAAAGGCAAAAGTGCTGCATGGAGCCCAGGTCAGCTCCCCCCACTGACCCCAGGGTCTGTGAAGCGCTGCCACTTTGAAATGCCGCATGCAGCCCGGGGTCTGGTCCTAGGCTCCAAGTGGCGCTGGCGCTTTGAAGTACCCCTTCCTCTCCCCCCCCCCGCCTTTGCTGCCTCTTTCTGATAGAGGCAGCAAGGGGTGGGGGAAGCAACTAGTCAACTAGCGTGTTAACTATCTGATAAGCATTTGCTTATCAGATAGTTGACTAGTCGACTAGTTGTTCACATCCCTACTGCAGACGGAGTGACACCTTGTTAAAACTAGCTGGGACTCCAGCAGTGAGACTTTCTTCACAACTGTATCCTTTCAGGACTGGCTCAGGCTGCAGATCCTCAAAGCAAGACCCATTCCAGATCAACTCAGAGCCCAGCAATGTGAGCTTCCTCACAGCTGTTCTGTGTCAGGGTCTCCTCCAGCTTCACTTGGTTCCGCCTCCAATTTTTTGAGCCTGAGTCAGGGCATGATGATCACATCTGTTGCTGCTGACTAATCACACTGGACTGGTAACACAGGCAGACTTCTGGTCTCCACATGGTGTGCAGTCTGGGCCTACACTTAGCATTTAATCAGGGGTTCACATGAGCGTTAAAGGGGGCATCCAAAATGAAACCCCCATTCACGTTTCATTTCTCCAAAAGGCTGCCAGTCAGAATGATTTGAAATGTAAGTAAATAACACACACCATGGAAAGTGGCAGGCAGCCTCCATGGATCAAAGACTTTCTGACCTGAAATGAGTCAAAAGCCACAGGAGTTATAGTCTTAACTCAGACAACCTGCCTTATAAATACATAGCAAGTTCAGGGTTGTGTCCATTCAAATGCTTGCCTCATCTATTTTTTGATCATCCAGCATTCAGTGTCTCTGGTGCACCATGGCTTCGCCAAGATGACATTAAGGACAGGGCGAGTTAGTCAGCTGGATACATTTTCCCCCACGGTGTTTGTGACACCATTGGGGAGAGATCACACTTTGTCTAGCAAGGTGCATTTTCCATGAGAAGTTTCTGGGTGTTGGTGCTGGCAGCTGGCTGGGCTATGAAAACCATGGGAGTAGCTGTGAGCTAATGTTCCTCTGCCCCCAAGGATTATCTCCAGGAAGGTGCCACGTGGGTCTCTCTTGTCACCCTCCTGTTCAATGTGTATATGAGCTGCTAGGAGAGTGAGTGAAGACATGGGCTGTGATGCATTCCATGTACTGGTGATGCCCAGCTGCCAGCTGAGCCAGTTTTGGGAAGTGTTGTTGGAGATATTGCCATTAGCAGCTGGCGTTGGTCAGCAGCAAATTGTCTCCTCCTGGTTCTCCCTGAGCCACAGCTACTTTCCTGGAATGATCCTGGGGTGGTGCAACATCATAGAATCATAGCACTAGAAGGGACCTCGAGAGGTCATCGAGTCCAGTCCCCTGCCCTCACGGCAGGATCAGAGCATGCCACCTTTTCCTATTGGGCTGTGCCCTTGGGTCACAATCTCACTCAAAGGGCCACTCACAGAGTTAGGTGACTCAGTGTCAGTAAGGGTGGCAGAACTGAATCTTATAAATGCAGAGGGTTCTTTGTTTAGGCATCACTTGTGAGTCTACTTTGGCTTCTGTGGGTGGAAACCCTGGATCAGATCTCCTGCAGGGGGATGTGGGGAGAAAGGAGAGGCTGACATGCCAGTGCACTCCATGATCACAATCTTCCCTCTGGCAAGAAGGCCCCACAAGTTAGGGCATAGAGATTGGTAATGCTGGCTAGAGAGGGGCTGCAGTAGTGATGCTAGGAGCATGCATTGAGCCAGTAGTGACCTAGCTATCTAAACACAGTCCCATGGTAACAGAGGTGTGCTTAAACACATGCCTTGTACATATGTAGATGCAGGAGGTGGGTTCGGAAAAAGATACAAAACTTATTGCTGCAGCTTTACTATATATTTCCAGAGCCTTTCAGTCTATTATTAATGATGCACTAAGACTTCAGGGAGCCCTGTTCGTAGTATCATTTGCACAGGCATTGGCCTGTTTTCTATACTCTGTCTTGAAGACAGCCTCAACATACAAGTGAATTAGCTGCATGTGGAAACCAGTGTGAGCTTTGCAGTTGGGAAGTCTGGCACATATGGTATGTCTCACCTTTTTGAGTAAGAAAATGCTGAAAAGAAAATTGCTGGAAAGATCATGGTGATCCAGATAAGAACCTCTTGAGCATCTCAAGGATTTTTTAAATATATTGTTTAATGGCACATTAAGGGACCCATCACCAGCTGGTATAAATTGGTGTGGCTCCTTTATAGTCAGCAGAGTGAGGTAGATTCAAATCCACTTAGGATCTGGGTCACTTGGAAGAAGCAGGATCACAGGGCTTGATTATCCTCTCCCTCATCACTAGTGTAATTGGCAGTAATTCCACTGAAACCATTAGCGCTACCCCAACTATAAAGCTAGTGTGAGAAGGAAAATCAGACCTTGAGCTAGAAAAGATCCAGCTATTGTCTAATCAGGGTTTTCTAAGCGGGATCCGCAGACCCCTGGAAGTCCATAAGAGAACCCCCGGGGCTCTGCTAGCCCCATTGATCAACTCCTCCCCCTCCCTTCCTTTCTCCCAGTGTGTTTTCCATGGTAGGGAATGGCGGTTGGCGGCTCAGTGGGGACGCAGGCCTAAGGCAGAGATGCATGGCTCCTGGAAGCAGCTGCCAGGTCCCTGTGGCCTTTAGTTGCAGGGAGGCTCCATATTCTGCTCCTGCCCCAAGTGCCAGCTCTGCAGTTCCCATTGGCCGAGAACTGAAGGGTGGCCTTGAGGGAAGGGTTGAAGGGTGTGTGTGTCCTCTGAAAATCATGGAAATTAAATGGAAAAATGGCTTCATCCCTCTCCTTAGCAATAAGTGAAGCAGCAGGCAGATGGAGTTGCAGGAGACCTCTTTATTGAGAAGGTATAGAATTTGGTGTTACATGAAGACAAGTGTGTGCTTGTCTGTGTGGCAGGCACACCCAGTCTCACATCAGACCTGGCCACTGCCTCAGCTTCCCCTTCTTCCTCAAAATCCTCTTGGCAGGTGTTTTCTCGAGAACCCTCCCCTTTTCAGGAATCTAGTTTTATTAAAATACAGTTAAAAACAATACACATGATCTTCCCCCTACCCATCTGGCTGTGACTTCCTGCAGGCATACCTGCCCCTCTGCAAGGGCACTGAGGGCAAAGTCATGGTCTGGAGCAACTCACACAGATTGCCTGTTCCTTTGAGCCTCTCCTCCCCCGACTGACCTCAGGCTGCACTTATGTGCTTTGCAGGTAAGGGTATATGTTCACAGGATGTGGAACTTGTAAACGAGGATCAGGGCTTTCTTTTTTAAGTTTCTGGTTGTATTTTGGTTCAGGTCAGCAGCAAATCAAAGTTGCTGTCAGTTGCTTAAGGACCTTGGAAACATGTCTCTCTCTAGTGCAGCGATGGGCAACCTGGGCTAGTGAATGGGCTGCCTGAGTGGCCCTCCTACCTCCTTCATTTCAGCGAGTCACAAGATTGTTATAACCAAGCTGGTTTCCCAGGATAGGGTAATTTTGCTAATGGTGCTTGCATACTTAGAATTTGTGGGGTGTGCCGAATGAACCATAGCAGCATAGAGGGAGTACACGGCTCTCGCAGCCAGTGGTATATATAATCACGCATCTCGCTTCATGTGCCCTTGCTTTACATGCATGTCACTTTAATAATACTGGTAGGAAAAATCCCACGCAGATTAAAAACCAGAGGGATCTGGCAACCCTGCACGTGGGCAATGGTAAACAAAATGTATCTTGGGCCACACATAAAACCCCAACGGGCAGTATGGGTGAAACTCCATGCCCTACCAGTTTTGCAATAACTGGAGAATTTCATTCTTGAGTGTGCTCAATGCAGAAGCGGCTCCGCCAAGCACTAAATGTGACAGGTATTTTTTGAAAGGAAAAAAACCCACGTGTGGTGCTTGGAAATTCTATTTTCTCTAACTCTGCCACCTTCGGTGCACACCGTTCATATACCCACAGCATTTTCCAGTGTGGCTAATCCCACACAACAAGAATTCCCTTCCTCTCACTGTCCCTGGCTATTCTCTCTATTGCTCTTCTAGAGCATGTTCAAGTTTGTCAGAATCAGAAACATGCCACACGCTGGTCTAATCCCGTTAGCAGTGCACAGATTCAAGCAGTCCTTCAACAAAAGGGCAAGCGCCACCCCAAGCTTCTCCAATTTATCACAGTCAACTGAATTTTCCCCCCTCTTGCACAGCACAGCAGTAACTTAACAAGTCTTTGATGCACCCGCTGGTCCCCGTCATATCTGAGGGGCAGCAGCAGACAAGGGTTGCTCGGCTAGATATTATAAAAAGAAGTTTCTCTCACTGTCTCTATGATCCTGGAGCAGGGGAGAAAAGACATCTTCTCTCTTAGGCCTTATCAATCTAAAGCATGGGAGAGAACAAGGTTTCCTCCCATAGTGTGCTTTGTCATCCTGAAGGTTGTGAAAGAAGAGGGTTTCCTTTTGTCTCATGACTAAAGTTTCTTTCAACCTGGCTCCATTCCCCCAATGCATGAGGAGGGTTCTGTACTCACTTATCAATCTTGTCAGGTGAAGCGTATGAAAAACCTAGAAGGAAGAGGTTGTCTAGACTACCACAATGGCATACAACACTCAGTGTAGGTCCCACAGAGGTGAATCATAGAATACTAGGACTGGAAGGGACCTCGAGAGGTCATCGAGTCTGGTTCCCTGCCCTCATGGCAGGATCCAGTACTGTCTAGACCATGGGTTCCCAAACTGGGGTGTGTGCCCCTCTGGGGGGGTGTGAAAAAATTCCAGGGGCCAGCTTCCCCCCACCCCCATCAAGTTTTCCTGCCCGGTTCAGTTCCTTTTTTCCTTTTTTTTTTGCTCAACAAGTTTTGCTGCTATGGGGGTGGGGGTGGGGGCGGACGTGAGGGTTTTTCAAAAATCAAAAAGGGGGCCGTGATGCCAAAAAGTTTGGGAACCTCTGGTCTGGACCATCCCTGATAGACATTTATCTAACCTACTCTTAAATATCTCCAGAGATGGGGATTCCACAACCTCTCTAGGTAATTTATTCCAGTGTTTAACTACCCTGACAGTTAGGATCTTTTTCCTAATGTCCAACCTAAACCTCCCTTGCTGCAGTTTAAGCCCATTGCTTCTTGTCCTATCCTCAGAGGACACAACACTTTATCTTCTGAGCCCTATAAAGCTTAGTGAATAGAAACTCTTCATCGTTATTGTACTACTAGCCAATTAGCCCGTCATAAGACGGGATTTTCAGGTCTTCTCTCCTGAGCTCTCTCACTCTGTCTCTCTCTCTCTCTCTCTCTCTTCCTACTGCTTCCCCCTCCAGCTCTCCTCCGCCTCCTGCCTCTCTCTCCGTCTCTTTCTTTCTCTTCTCCCCCTCCTGCCTCTCACTCTCCCTTTCTCTTCTCCTCCTCCTCCTGCCTCTCTCTCCCCTCCGTCTCTCCCCGCCCCTCTTCCCCTTCCCTCCCGCCGTGGCGCTTGGCTGAGTGCTGCCAGCTCAGCTGGGCTGCCGTGAGGGAGGGGGCGGGCCAGTGACGTACACGGCCGGGCCCGGGGCCGTGTACATCACCGCCCTCCCTTCCTCTCGCACCCCGGGGGAGCCCAAACAGCCCCTTGCACTGCTGGCTCCCCCGGCGGCCCGGCTGAGGGGCGCAGCACTCAGCTGAGTGCCACAGCGGGAGGGGAAGGGGGGCAGTGATGTACACGGCCCCGCCCCCTGGCTGTGTACGACACCGCCCGGCCCCCTTCCCCTCCCCCCGTGGCGGCTCGGCTGGGTGTTGCGCGCTCAGCTGGGCCGCCACGGGGAAGGAGGGGCGGGGCAGTGATGTACACGGCCAGGGGGCGGGGCTGTCTATGTCACCGCCCCTCCCTCCCCTCTCCCGTGGCGGCCCGGCTGAGGGGCGCACCACTCAGCGCCACAGCGGGAGGAGGAAGGGTGGTGACGTACACAGCCCCACCCCCTGGCCATGTACGTCAGCACCCCCCCCTTCCCGTTCCACCGGGGCTCAGCTGAGCGGCGCAGCGCCAGCGCCACTCAGCTGGGCCGCGGCTGGGGAGCAATCCTTTGGGGTCCGGCTGCGGCCAGTGGCTGCACCCCGGCCAGGTCTGCTTCCCGCCCCCTCCTCCAGTCCAGCCCCACGGCCCCTGATCCCCAGCTCTGCTTCCCACCCCTCTTCCTGCCGGCCAGCCCCACGGTCCCCCGACACCCCTCCGCCAGCGCTGCTTCCTCCCCCTTCCTCCGGGCCCCCATCCTCCCCTACAGCCCCCGATCCCCCAGCTCTGCTTCCCACCCCCTTCTGGCCTGCCCGCCCCTTCCTCTCCCTGCGTGGCACCGTCCCCCTTCCCCTCCCTCCCCCTCCGTGGCGCTCCGCTGGGCGGCGCAGCGGCAAGCGGACCTTTGGGGTCCGCACTCCCACGCGTGAGCGCGGACTCAAATGGCCGCTGTCCCAGCAACTGACCGCCGCTTCCGCCGGGCCCACCTGCTCAGCGCGGCTCAGGTGGGCCGGCGGAGGCGGCTGTCAGCTGGGCCTAAGGCGGCAAGCGGCCGTTTGGGGTTCCCCATGCGTGAGGAGCGCGGACTCCCAAGGGCCGCTTGCCTCCACTTGCTTCCCGGCCGGGGCCCGGGCCACAGCGCACCACGCAGGGAGGGGAAGGGGACGGGGCTGGCCGGAAGGGGGTGGGAAGCAGAGCTGGGGGAATCGAGGGGCTGTGGACTGGAGGAGGATGGGGGCTGGAGGAAGGGGGAGGGAAGCAGCGCTGGCGGGGAGTGTCCGGGGGGCCGTGCGGCCCGAACCGCCACGGAGCGAGGGGAAGGGGGGCGGGGCACTGACGTACACGGCCAGGGGGCATGGCCGTGTACGTCAGCGTTACAGACACACAGATACTGGGCTACTATATATATGATTATCATTAGGACCTTTCTCTGTAAGGGTTTGTTAGATGAGTGAGAGAGTTGGAGCTCTGTATAGTGACAATATTGTCAGAAATTGCTCCATCACTCAATCCTCATGGTTACACTCTGTGGGCTGGACCCTTAGTAAATGTAAATCCCAGCCAATCTGTTGATTCCAGTGGTGTTATAGCTCCCCTCTTTGGTTTGCGAGGCTCAGTGGTTTCTGGTGAGCTTCCCACAAGGTGAAACTGTATCACAACTTTCTGAGTGAGGCAAAGGTAGGGAGCAGTTAGAGAATTCGCCCTCCCGTATAAAATTTTTTCTTCATCTACCTTTTCTCAGAATTATGTGCCATGATTCCTGATCTATATCCTATGACTCTTACTGGATGGATCTTACTGCATGGACTCTTACTGCATGGACAAATACAATAGAATCTCAGAGCCATGAAAACCATAGTTACGAGCTGTCCAGTCAACAACACTTCTCATTTGGAACTGAAGTACACAATCAGACCAAAGAGAAAAAAAGGCAAATACAATATGGTACTGTGTTAAATATAAAATACATTTAAAAAAAAGGGGGGGGGAAGCAGCATTTTTATTCCACATTGTAAAAGTTCAAACCTGTGTTAGTCAAAGTCAATGTTCAGTTATAAACTTTTGAAAGAACAACCATAACATTTTGTTCAGAATTACCAATATTTCAGAGTCACAAACAAGCTCCATTCCCAATGTGTTTGTAACTCTGAGATTCCACTGTACAGGTTGAAACTCTTTAGTCCGGCACTTTCTGGTTTGGCAACATCCATGGTCTGACATGATTTTAGTTAGCTGGATGTATACTTAACATACCATAGGTTTCCCATGACCCCTTAAAGTTTGTTTATAGCCACCAGTCCTGGCTCTTAGAGTTTTGTGCTGTTATTTAGCTCTAATTTACCCCTAAATGTCTTCTAAGAGCCCATTAAGCAATGGAAGTGTTGGTAATGCTGCTAGACTATAAAAACTTCCCATGGTTCGGCACTCGTCAGGTCCCAAGGGTGCTGGACTAGAGAGGTTCAACCTGTAATATATTCAGACAACTTCATTTACTAGAAAACAACCTTTCTTTCTCTATTCTGGCCCACTGATGCCAGAGTCAGCGAAGACTGCAGACAAGGAATGCTACCTTGATAGGTTGGATAAAGAGTGGCATGGGGGCCCTGAAAGAACAGGGCCCAGGACTAGCTATGCTGCATAGGCCTAAGGCTGTCACCACATGTGTGAATCTGTTTGTGTGCCTGCAGCTTCATGCATAAGTGCATGTGTGCACCTGTGTTTGGGGTTGCATGTCTGTCTATGTATATATAGGAGGAGGAGTGTGTGCATGTGTGTGAGGGTGTGTGCCTATATCTCAATGTGTGCACTTGTTCTCATATGCAAGTTTGTGTGAGTGTGCAGGTTTTTGTGTAGTTCCAAGGAAATATGGGAGAGATGGTTTGGGCCATACATAGCTGGATCTTGTTTAAGGAAGATGGGAAAAAATGAGAGAGGCTAGATTATTCTTATTAATTTAACCACTGTTCTAAAAGGGGGAATTTTTTAAAGGTCTGGGTAGACCTTTCAAAAGGTACCACAATATACAATATTCAATATAAACACAATTCTAACTTCAGACTGGATGACTCTTTGTCTTGGAGGGATATATATGGGGACCAGAATTCTCCAAGGGATACTGATGGAAACCCTCTAAGACGAAGGAGTGAGTCATGAGAGATTATCACAGAAATGTATTTCCCAGTCTTCTCCTTGTTCTGCACTGAGAGCAGAAGCTGAAGCATGGCCTGGCAGATGGAAGCCACAAACATGCACAGATCTTTGGCAAGATAAGAAGTTCTTATTACTCCAAAATATGTATCTATATATTTCATTCTTCCTGCTTCTAATCTCTCCACCTTGCCCCCCATGTTCAACCACAGCCCTGTGCAAAGAGCTTTCTCTTGTTTTCTATCTCACATCCATCCAGTAGCGTTCCATCATTAATAATTCTTAGACACACAAGCTGCAACTTTCACATTCGGAAATTCCCAAAGGTCAGAGAAGGGAAATGGTTAATTCCTTTTATTCAATGCCTTACCTCCCCCTACTTCCCCCACTTCCCACCCCCACCCTGTGTGAACAGGAAGTTTAAAAAGGAAAAGCTTTCTGAGTCCAGCAGCTGGGAATGGAGGAATCCTGGAACATTATGCTGCAGAAACACAAAGACAACAATAATAGTTTCCCTCCTCCAAAGAACAAGTAAAAAAAGAGACACCTCTTCAAACAAACAGGCAGGGGAAAAAAAATCCCAGAAGCCATGCACTGAAGTGGGCTTGAGATCTAGCAAAGCACTAAGAGATCAAGGGATAGTACTTACTATACCAAACCAGTTTGTTGAGACAATGGAGGACACCTCCTCAGTGTGCTTATTAAGAGCTGAATCAATCTGGTATGTCCTGTATCTTCTAAATATGCCCTTGTCAACCCTCATTTGTGTTACTGAGAGAGATGACCCCAGATCACACCTGAATCCAACCCTCTTCAAATGATGGGGAACCTGAATTAGCTCTGTGTCCTGGCTTCATGGGCATCACCTTTACTCCAATGGGTCAAACTAAATGACAGATTCTTCATTCAGAACTCTTGGAAAGTTTGGAGGAGGATTGAAACTTAGCTGCTTGAGTCCATCTGAGATTTCTAAGGTCATGTGCCTGATTATTATTATTTGCTTACACAGCATAATTAGAGTAAGGTCAGTCAAGGACCCTGCTTACCGTCTAATTGAAAATGGGATATTTGCTTAAAGAGACAAGCTTTGGCACCACCAAATTATGTTCCTGTGTTTCTGATACTGCAGTTGGTTAATGTGGAGATTATTATAATGATACCAAGTTTCAGGTGGAGAATAAGCAGCAAGAGTCGATAGTCACTTAAGAAACAAAGATAATGACCTCAGTCCCACAGCCTTTCCTGAGGTCAGAAAAACTCTGGAGTCAGTAGGAGGTTGGTCTCAGTAAGGGCTTGTCTAGCATGACCAGGCTCTCTCTATTTACAGGACATCCTGCTGCCCTACATCACGGGCCTTTGGGCCAGATGGTCAAAGGTGTCTTCTAAAATTATCCCCACAATTTGTCATGTCCCATGTGTTTGTGCCCACTCAGATTTGCACACACACGGAATGGAACTGATCACAACTTTGTCAGTGCAGCTCCACTGATGTTGAAGGGATCACACCAATGTAAAACTGAAGTAATGCTGGGGGGGAGGGGAATCAGGTGTCCAACAGCCTGTTAGGTGTGAAGAATTGTGGGTGTAATTCAGAGCTCAGATTGAGATCCTTTTGAATATTTAGGCTTCTATTGCAGGCTGGAACAACATTTTGTGGCAGAGAGTCATTCATTAACTATTGTATTAGTTGCACTCATTTTAAAAAATATTTTAGGCTGGTTTGAGCAAGCACCCAGCTGTTAAGTCGGTTATCTGGGAGTCAGGAATCCTGCATTCTGTTTGCAGCTCTGCTTCTTACTCACAGTGTGACCTTTGGCAAGCCACATGACCTAGCCTTTCCCTGCCTCAATTTCCCCATCTGTAAAATGGGACTAGTGCTACATATCTCACAGAGGTGAAGTATGGAGTATTTCATTACAGTCTATAAAGAATTCTGGGATCCATGGATGACAGGGATGCAAAGTATTAGTGATATTATTTAGTGACTGTAAAACATGGGTGGAAAGCCCGCCCAAACAGCCTCTCACTCAGTGTGTTGTAGCTTCACCTCTCAGCAGGACAGTGAGAAATAATTTGAACCATGAAGTTAACTAAATGTGTCATTTTTTTCAAATCTCAAGAATAGTTTTGTTTCTAAGATTTGGGTCAGCCTGTGCTTCAGTAGAACTGGCTCAGCTGCAAACAAGCGACACTG
The DNA here is from genome assembly GCA_019425775.1 of Rafetus swinhoei. Classification (NCBI taxonomy): domain Eukaryota; kingdom Metazoa; phylum Chordata; order Testudines; family Trionychidae; genus Rafetus; species Rafetus swinhoei. Next base: position 72,676,257 of record CM033446.1, on the reverse strand, counting down.
GTGGATGCTGCTGTAAGGAAAACAGAACAGTACCTGGTGCCAGCCATGCTGTGGTTTACTTAAAAATGGGCCAGAGCCAATGAGTTAGGATCTGAGGATATGAACTTCCTCAAAGTTCAAAGGCATTTAGAGCTGGTGTTCTGGCTTGGGCCCATCTTGGGTTTCAATGGACCAAAATGGCTTCTGTTGTGAAGAAACCCACTGGCAATGTCCTGCTACACCAGGTGCGGTTTTATGCTTTGCTTGTGTGTGTGCTTGTAAGGAAAACAGGATATACGACAGCCTCAAAAAATCTACTCCAGTGACTGCATGTGCAGCTTTTGGACAAACTAATTTGTCCTGCCATAACTGTTGTCTTGAATTCTGCTCAGCTTCCAGTGTTTATAAATCCTTTGAAGACATGCAGAGTGCTTCCTGTTTGTAGTTGGGGATTTGCAATGCCAACTCCCCTCCCCCAGCCATTGTTCTAGTGAAAGCTGTGTTCCTGTGGCAATGGAAGTCCACGGTCAGTGTATTACACTGCCACTCGTTCCCCTGGAAAGGAAGAGGGGTTTCACGCTGGTCGTCTCATCATTTAAAATAATTTGGATGGCTGCAATTTCTGATTAAAATACTGAGAAATCCTTGAAGGCCTAAACACCAAACAAATTGGCATTGACATCACAAATGACTAGCTGTACAGATAGGCAGTAATGAACATGTGCAGTGTATCAGAGCGTCAGATTGAGCCCACTGTGTATCACAGACTCACTATGATTACAGCAGTATGCAGTGGTGGGTAAAGAATAATCAAATGGATCAGTTGCCCTTCTCCCCCACTGTATAAGGAATCATAACCCTCTATAGACAAAGGCTAATTCTCTTTCCTGCAGATACCTTGGCAGGGTTGCATTTAGCCTAAAATCCCTAGAAGGATGCTAGTTTTCTTTGATCTTAATGAATCTGGGTGAATTTTTACCTGACTAGAAGTGTTTTACAGACTATGTATATATATCTTTATCACTATGTTGTAGGCATCTCTTGACAACCAACTAACACAATAGGATGTGATGGGGCGGGGGTGGGATTAAAAGGAACTTTCAGTCCAGGTATTGAAGAAAACCCATATTCTTCTGCAAAGGGAGGGGAAGAAGCCATGGCCAGAGCATGCTGCACTCTGGCTCTCCTCAGTTTGTGCATGATGCTTTGGAGACCACCATAGCCAGGTGGCACAGCTTAAAGCAGCTCCCAACCTGTACTGAGATACACCGGGACCAGGAGTCTCTGCCACAAAAAATCAGGCCACAGTTAGCTCCTATTTGCAGAAGCTCAGTGCAGCTGAGAATATGAACTTTGGGATAACTGGGTGCAACTCAGTTGAACTTAGTAGAGTCACGTGGCACTTTCTCACCACAACTGCTCCTTAAAGATGTTTTTTTGTCCTCATCACACCACACCCTAATTAACTGAAACAGCTGGTGAATGCAAGCCATCAGAGCACACAATATATTGCTTCCCCATCTCTCCAAAACCCCATTCATCTACAGCTTTGGGATTTCAGGAGTCTCTGAAACCCTTTCAGTAAACAGGATTGTACTGCATTTAAAAGAAATGCATAAAGTGTTACTCAGGTCACTGTTGATATAAACAGCACATCATGTTTGATGTAGTGCGCAAAGGATATGCCTTATTAGTAATATTTTGATACACTGCTTAAAGGGACTTCTTTCTGTAGCTTTCCTTTTTATTCCCCCTTCTTGGACTCTGTTGTTTGAAACATCCCCTTTGAACACACGACAATAAAATTTCCTTCCCCACTGATTTAGTCCTTTACCACTTGGCAAACATTGACATTTTCCCCTCTGTTTCTATGGAACCAAAGCCCCCATGAGTCCCTTTTGTTTACTTCCTTGTAAGTATCCGAGCATCATTGGTGAGGTCAGTAGGAAAGAGCACAGGTCCTGGAAATAGCTGGAACAGCACTGCCAAAGCAGTTAGATTGTAAAATCAAGCAACCTTGACAGCCATTCCGTTTTGTAGATCTCACCGTAAGAATTCCAGGATTTATATGTTTCCGCCTGCTCTTGCACTTCCTCATTTCAGCTGGCACCAGAAGTGGAAGTACCAAAATACTATGAGAAAGTTATAATATTTGTTCAGTAGCTGTGCTAGTTAGAATAAGGGTAATAAAAATCTCACACTTCAAGGTCTGATCTAATTACCCATTCACATCAAGAAGGAAGTCCATCCCTGTCCACATGTACCTTTGTATAATTGGCTAGCTCCTCACCTGGTGTAAACTGGTGTATATTCATTGGGGTCCATTTGTTCATCCAAAGTCAACAGAACTGAAAATAATCTCACAGCAGCAGAAGCTCTGGTTCATAACTGGGCTTGTAGAAGATATTGGGAGACATTTTCCTGAAATATCATTGGCCGTTCATTGCCAAAGACAGAATCCCAGATGGATAACTACTGTGATCTTAAAGGCTCTTCCCTCTATATTTCTGAACTGCCTGAAGCTAGAAAGCACCGCAAATCAGATCTCACTATATGGCAATCAGTGAGACCCTGAATATTTCCACAAGACTCACCAGCGAGAGCCACCTGGGAAAGAATTCTCCACAGTAACTCAGAGCTCTCCCCAACTAGTGTCTCCTCATCACTACCCATGGGAGATATTTGCTGCTACAAATTCAGTGAACAGGTTACATGCCGTTTTAGGCAATCTCATCATGCCATCCACTCCATAAACTTCCCAAGCTCAGTCCTGAAGCCAGTTGGGTTTTTTGTCCTCATTGCTCCCTTTAGAAGGCTGTTCCAGAATTTCACTTCTCTGGTGGTTAGAAACCTTTACCTAATGTCAAGCCTAAAATGTCTTGATGGCCAATTTATATCCATTTGTTCTTGGGTTTACGTTGGCACATCACTTAAATAACTCCTCTCCCTCCTTGGTATTTAGCCATCCATTTATGCTGGTATTCAGGGCTCGACAAACCACTGAATCTACTCTCCATTTCAGCCAGTCGCTCCGTGGGCCCCATTCACCAGCGCTTTGCGCATGCGCAGTGCCGGTCTGGCGCATGCGCGGTGCGGGGCTGGCGAGTAGCTCTCACCAGGGTTTGTCAAGCCCTGCTGGTATTTATAAACCTGATCTATTTATAGACAGCACTAATTCCCCCCTCTGCTTTCTTTTGTTTTGACCAAACAAGCCACACTCTTTGAGTTTCCCCTCAGATGTCTGAGTCCTCTGGTCATCCAGTAGCCCTTATCTTCTGTGTATCTATTCCAGTTCGAATTCATCTTTCTTAAACTTGGGAGACCAGAATTGCACACAATATTCCAGATGAGGTCTCACCTGTGCTTTGTATCATGGAGAAAGTAGATAAGGAAGTGCTATTTACTCCTCATAATACAAGAACTAGGGGTCACCAAATGAAATTTACAGACAGCAGATTTAAAACAAATAAAAAAGTATTTTTTCACAAAATGCACCTGTGGAACTTCTTAACAGAGTATGTTGTGAATGCCAAGACCATAACCAGGTTAAAAAAAGAGCTAGATAAATTCTTGGAGGAGAGGTCCATCAATGGCTGTTAGCCAGGATTGGCAGTGATATTGTCCCTACCCTCTGTTTTCCAGAAGCTGGGAATGGGCAACAGAGGATGGAACACTTGGTGGTTGCCTGTTCTGTTCATTCCCTCTGGGGTGCCTGGCATTGGCCAGTCAGAAGACAGGATACTGGACTAGATGGATCTTTGACCTAGTATGGCTGTTCTTATATTCTTGTATTCTGATGTACTAATGTTTCCCTGTCTCGACTGCAAATACAGCCTGATGCATCCTAGGACTGCATTAGCCTTTTTTACAGCTGCATCACATTGGTGCCTTATAATCATCATAGACTGAGGTCTTTCTCATCCACTATCACTTCCAACTGATACTACCTAGCTTATAAGAAAAAATCTTGTTTTTAGTCAATAAGTGCATAACCTTGTACTTTGCACGATTAAATTGTATCTCAGTTCTGTTACTACAGTTTACAAGGTCATCCAGATCTCCTTGTATAATATTCCAAATCTCCTCAGTACTGGCAATATTTCCCAACTTTGTATCATCCATCAAATTTATTAGCACACTTCCACTTCTTGTGCCAAGGTCTTTTTAAAAAGTGTTAAGATTGGTCCCAGTATTAATTTCCAAGGAGCTCCACTAGTAAGCTCACAAAAAAACCTTAAAAAATGTAGATAGTATCATGAGCTTTTGTGGGCACAACCCACTTCTTCAAATGACAACCTGAAATAACAGTTCATCTTTCAGCATGACCCATTGGCGTCTCCCCTTTAAATCAGTTTCTTATCCACCTTTCAATTCTCAAATTAACACCCATCTTCTCCAATTTAACTAATAATTTCCCATGTGAACCTTTATCGAATGTCTTACTGAAATGCTGGTACATTACATCTACTGCTGTTCCTTTGTCCCAACAAATCAATTACCTTCCCAAAGAGAGATCAGATTGGACTATCATCATTTGTCATTTGTAAAGCCATGTATTATATTTATCCCATTTACCTCTATATCCTTAACTACTTTCTCTTTCAAAGTTGTTCCAAGAACTTGCATAGAACTGAGGTCAAACTAACATATTGGTACTTTACCAGATCACTCCCCCACTTCTTAAACATAGGAACTATGTATTAGCAATTCTACAGTCATAGGGTATGACCTCAGTTTACAGAGTGGTTAAAAATCTTTGTTATTGGGCTTGCAATTTTAACTTCCAACTCCTTTAATATTATTGGAAATTATCCAGGCCTCCCAGATTAGTTTCCATTAAGCTGTTTGACTTCCATTAGCTACCCTGCCATATCCCCATGTCCCTGATTGCCCTAATTAAAAACTGAAGCAAAGTATTTGTTTAGGTGTCAGACCATGCCTAGATTATCTTTAATCTCCACCCCCATGTTTAATGGTCCCACTCCTTCCATATTTTCTGGTTTTATTTATATGGTTTGAATTTCCTTTGCAAGATCCAACTCTTCTTGGCTTTTGGCAGTTCTCACTTTTCCCCTATACTTTCTGACCTACAAGAGGCACCTTTCCTTGCTGATCTATCCCATCTTCTGTTCCTTGTAGGCTTTCTGCCAATCACCTGTTTGAGGTGCTTACTCATCCAGCTTGGTCTGCAACTTTTCCCTGCAACTTTTCCTCTTTGCTTGGAATGCAGGCTTCAGATAGTTTCTACAACTTTGACTTAATGTAGTTCCTAGCCTCCTCCGCATTCAGATCCTTGACTTCATCAGTCCAATCCACTTCCCTAAATAATTCCCTTAATTTTTAAAAATTACCCTTTTGAAATCAAGGACTCTACTTGAAGATCTGTATTTGTTTATCCTTTGCTTTAGTTTAAATTGAATTAGTTCATGATCGCTCGAATCCAGGGGAGCCGACAACCTTGCCACTTGGCAAGGTGGGGGAGCAGCTCTGTGCTCCTGGAAGGGGCAAGGCCTCAGGCAGAAGGAGCAGGGTTGAGTGCAGCTAGCCCTCAGCAATGGCTGGACCATGGCGCATCCCCAACCCCCAGCCAGCCCTAAGCACTGCCGCCACAGGCTGTGTGGAGTAAGGATGTTAAATAGCGAGTAATTTAGTAGTCGAGTAGTCGATGGAATTTCCATCAACTACTCGACTAGTTGATAGGCACTTCCGCATTCCTCCTTTGAAATGTACAAGAGCCCCTTCAAAGGAGGAATGTGGAACTCTCCGTGTGCAGCCTGGGGCCAGTGGGAAGCCCCGCTGACTCCGGACTGCACACGGCGTGCCCACTTTGAAATGTACAAGAGTCCCCAGCGGGCACATGTCCTACGAGGAGAGGTTGAAGGATTTGGATTTGTTTAGTCTCCAGAAGAGAAAAGTGAGGGGGTATTTGATAGCAGCCTTCAACTTCCTGAAGGGAGGTTCCAAAGAGGATGGAGAGAGGCTGTTCACAGTAGTGACGGATGGCAGAACAAGGAGCAATGGTCTCAAGTTACAGTGGGAGAGGTCTAGGTTGGATATTAGGAAAAACTATTTCACTAGGAGGGTGGTGAAGCACTGGAATGGGTTACCTAGGGAGGTGGTGGAATCTCCATCCCTAGAGGTGTTTAAGTCTTGGCTTGACAAAGCCCTGGCTGGATTCATTTAGTTGGGATTGGTCCTGCCTAGAGCAGGGGGCTAGACTTGATGATCTCCTGAGGTCTCTTCCAGCTCTATGATTCTCCTGGAACCTGGGGTCAGCCGGGGACTCAGAGTCCATAAGATTACTATCTATAGTATATATGGTCTGTTATAGTTAGCTTAATTAATTATAGTGTTAGATTTAACTTAAAAATAATGAGTCCTGTGGCACTTTCAAGACTAACAGATTTATTTGGGCATAAGCATACATGAGTCCAAACCACTTCATCAGATGCATAGTGCTTTTTTTCACTCACAAAAGCATATGCCGAAATAAACCTGATAGTCTTTAAGATGACGCAGGACTCCTTGTTGTTTTTGCAGATACAGACTAACACGGCTGCCCCTCTGAGACTTAAGTCTTTGGTTCTGTGATGGTGGAACCAAACACCAAAAAGCCCAAATTGAAGAGATTGATCCCATGCCCAGCTGAATTTCTGTGTCCAACTTAAATGTAAGATTTTTATCATGTTTTGGCAAAGAACATTCCTGTGTAGAATACTTGATTTGCTTGACCTGCATGACATATGGAAAGACAGAAAGGCCCCAGATCATCTTACTGCAGGTAGCTCTGTCAGCCAGGAGACCTGGAACTGAGAGACAGCAAACCTCTAATCAGCCTCAGAGACGAGCATCAGCTCCAACCAAGCCTTGAGGAGGAAAAAGTAAACACCCATCTTCAGTGCCATGCATTAGGGAATCCAGCAGTAGGAAGGCTCCAGATATCCAGATACCTCAACACATAGTGATATTGAACAAGGTCTCTAGATCTTATCCACGAGAGAAGGGCAAGGCTATTATGGTGATTACAAACCAATGCTTAATTTGTGCCAGGGCTTACCTGGGCTGAGCCCTGGCTCCTCTAGGCTTGGCTGTTCATAGCCTCTGCACTCCTGGGCTTGCTGTCTCTTTTATGAATGTAAAAGAATTGCTTCAGCCTCAGCACCTCTTTCATTACAAATTAAGCACTGCTACAAATGTTCCATCCTTGTTGGTGCTGGCTTCTTTACCAGGAGCCAATTCACTAGAGAGAGACCCAGGAGATCTGGGAATATTTATAGAAAATCTGGCTTGAGTATGAACTCTTGGTCTAAAACCAGGAGATGCTCTTCAAATGTGTGATTGTTCTGGAGCCAGAAGAGCTGGATCTGAGAGAGAAAATGAAGCTATCTATTATGCATGTTAAGGAGAGGGATTCAATGAGTAAAGATCTGAGGACCAGTTCTGATATAGTACAGCAACAAATAATGGTGATGACACAGATTCATCGACCAGATCTGTCTCCAGTTTAATTGGTGGTAAATCCATGGGTGTCACTGGAACAGGAACCAGAACATTTACCATGGCCAGTTCAAACAATCCTCCAGAGAAGAGAAGGAGAAGAGAAGAGGTTAGGATTGCTCCCACACCCCATCTCCTAACAATCCCTCTGGAGCTCCAGAAGATTTTTCTTCATTCTCTTTCATTCAGGCCAGAAGGTTACTATCTCTACTCCCCTTGGACCTGAGAATGGCTTCTGATCAGACAGTGGGTTTGAAGAAGAGATTTTATAAGCAGGCTTCATTGCTTGTTCTGTATCCATCCGATCAGAGTTGTTTTCGGTTGGGTCTGAGCATGGAGTTTTGGACAGAGTGACAAGCTCCACCTTGGTTTAGGTGGTCTCATTGACCTTCTCCTGTTCCTTACCAGGATATTCCTACATATAACTATAGACCTTCATTATCATGAAGCCATTCAAACTTTGGATATTTTATTAAAGGAAGAGGAACTAGTGGACAAGAGTCAGGTCCACACTTTGAGGACTTAACTTCTCCAGCTGGGGTGATTTTGGCTTCATCACCTTCAAATTATGTGGTGATCTTCCTGGTGAATCATATGACAAAGACATTAGTGATTCCTTTGATTTCTACTGAGGAATATTCACATTCTGTATTTGACAGTTTAGGAGCCGCTACTAGACAGAGTCACACTCTCTTTATTGGAAGGACTCAATCAGCAGAAACAATTTGGAATGTATCATCATCAACTCAGCTGATGTTAAAAAAAGCTGACATGCTACCAATGTCCTCAGAAAGGCCTTGTTATATTTTATACTCATCCTTCTCCTAATTCACTGGATTAGGGGCTGCAATTGCAGAGATCAAAGGGTGTACAAATTCATTCTATTGCCTCAGACAAAGGACTTGTCTCCACTATCTGGTGGATCGACGCTGCAATGATCAATTTATCAGTGGTTGATTTAGTGAGTCTAAAAAGGACTCACTAAATAGACTGCCAATCATTCTCCTGTTAACTCTGGTACTCCAGCAGAATGAGATGAGTAAAGAGAGTTGACAGACGAGTTTTTTCTGTCAAACCCCCACAGTGTGGATCTCACATCAAGTAGATCTAAGCTACGTTGATTTGAGTTATGCTAATAATGTAACCCAAATTGCATTAGATCAATCTGTCCTTGTAATGCCCCCAAAAAGGAAGAGACTGGTTGTTTCTGTAAGAAAGGTATTTGTCTCGGCTACATTAGGTAAAAGACATGGGAACTATCAAGCTGTGATAGTGAGATACCAATAACATCTGTGAGGAAGGATGCTGTCTTTCATGGATACTCTGTTTGAGGAGCACAGAAGGTTAACAAATGCTTTTCTGGTAGAATGGCAGAATGTTGCTAAGTATCAGCTGAGGGCAGCACTTGACTTGTCACATGCTTGAGTCGGAACAATAGCTTCAGATATTTCTTTAAATTGACATGCTTGGCTGACATCAGTGGCTCTTCTTCCTAAGATGAGGATGAGAATGGAAGTTTTTCCCTTTGAAGGAGATAGGTTATTTAGTGGATCAATGGTTAAAGTTCTGGAGAAAATGAAAAAATGTAAAATCTACAACTAGGTCTTCGGCGGGCTTTCATACAACTAAGTGATCATCATCTATTCTGCTATTTAGGTATCAGAGACAATACACTCATTCTTCATCCACTTCTTACTCCTATCAGAGAAGGAATTATCTACTTAAATATCAGCAAAAGAAGATGTCCTATTAAAGCCTATAATAAGAAAACCGTGACTTTGGTGCTTTCTGCACTTTCTTCAAGGTTGCAGATTTGACTCAAGGACATAAGAACGGCCATACTGGTCAGACCAACAGTCCATCTAGTCCAGTAACCAATACTGTCTGCCGACAATAGCCAATACTAGATGCTCCAGAAGGAGGGAACACAACAGGGAATCCTCATGTGATACCTCTACTGTCACCCATGTCCAGACAAAAATCTGTAGTTTTGTCCTATTAGATACTCGTATCCCTACCCATTTGGAAATCACCTGTCCCACTTTTACCATCAATGGCAATCAATAACACCAGATAGCTGGGTTCCAGAATTTATTCCATGCAGTTACTGCATATAGTTAAAAGCCCTTCTTTCTCCCAACCTCCCATCACTGCCCTGTATCAGGAATGCAACGCAAGAGAATTAACTGAGGGAAGAGGCTGATTACCCATTATAATAGGAGCAGTAGATGAAGTCCCTTGCAAGAATAAAAGGAGAGGTTTCTATTTGTATTATTTCTTGATCCCCAAAAAAGATGGTGACCATCATCATATCTTGGATCCTGGAAGATTAAACGCCATAAAAAAATTTAGTACCCGAATGCAGTCTATACCTTCTATAACCTGTTCTCCTTCACTCCAGGATTGGTTTGCAGCTTTGAATTTACAAGATTTGTATTTCCATATTTTAGTAAGACTACATCATTGCAGTTACCTTTGTTTTATGGTAGGAAAGGACCATTTTTAGTAGATAGTTCTGCCTTTTGGTCTGTTCAGCGTATTTTCAAAATGTCTCTCTGTCATTGCAGTATGTCTATTAACCAGCTGTCTGCATAAGGATATACTAAAGCCCCATTTCCTTAAAGGCACAATGGAGGGAGATTATATGAATGTAGAGCAAATACGTTTATTTTTTATCCATCTGGACCTATGCATAACATGAGAAAAATCACTCCTATGGCCAACATAGAGGATTCCTTCAATAGGGGCCATATTGGACTCCATAATGGCCAAACACCAAAGCCTTTTTTCTCGAAGAAAGATCTCCACCAATAAAATCAGTGGTAGTTGTGCTCCAGCAGGCCCTATAGGAAACAATACTTTTGTTTAATTTGGTTGGTAAATCTTTTAGCAGTGACCCTCACACAAAGCCTCACGCTCTTGTCTCTATTGAGGGGATAACAGTGCAAGTTATTAAGCAACTACAAACTAGGCATAGGCAGTATGCATCAAAAATGGATAATTCCACAGCAGGTATTAACAACATTAAACTGGTAGCAATATAGTATAAATATGAAAAAGAGTATACCCTTCACTCTCCTCATGACAACAGTAAATGTAACCACACATGCATTTACTGTGGGATGGGGGGGATGTCTCATTGGGGCAACAATCTGACGATCAGAGGGCATTCATCACCAAAGGAAAGAAATATGTTCTGGAATTGAGAGCGATAAGATGGGCTCTAAAAGAAGTGCTGTGTCAAGTTAGACACAAAGTGGTCCAAGCGGTGACAGAAAATATGACATCATTATCTTAACTAAACAAGCTAGGAGAAGCCCATTGTCTACAGTTATGCAGAGAGGCAATATTTCTTTGGAACTGTCGTATTACTCATGCAATTCACACAATAGTACTTCATGTATCTGGGAAACTAAATTGCTCGGCTCACCATCTGAGTGGACACTGAGGGAGGAAGTGAGGTCACACTTCTTCAGCTATAATAGATTTTTTGCATATGTAGTCCAGGGCTCATTGATGCATTTCCCCCATTTCTCCTTACTGAACAACATAAACCAAGAGAAAGCCAGAGTAATTTTGTTAGCGCTGGTGTGGGCCAGGCAGCAGTGGTATCCAGACTTAATTCACCTGTCCAGAGGGCTATACAAGACACTGCTATTAGTGACAGATTTGTTGACACAACAAGGGATGGTGTATCATCCAGACCTTCAGTTGCTTTACCTAACTGAATGGGGGATAAAACTCTGGGACTATTAGAACAGTCTTTTTCTCTAGAAGTCCAAAATGTACTAATTTGTTTAAGTAAATTGTCCACATTAGAATGTTATAGTTATAAAGGGAAATGATTTTTATTGTGGATTTCCATGTCTGAGGTAAATCCAAAGAAATCTCCAATTCTTACATATTGGAGTACTTATTATATCTTAAAAGAGCAAGTCTCTCCTGGTCATCAGTCAGGCTTCATCACACAGAAATCTCAACATACCATGTCCCTCAAGATAGTAAACTGGTTTTTATTCATGAAGCAATCTTTAAAAGTGTAGAGTCACCAGTTAGGGATTCTATACCATCTTGGGATTTAAACTTACTGTTTACACAACAGATGAAACATCATTTTGAACCTATGGGAAGCTGAACCTTGTTCTGTTTATGTATTGAGACAGTCTTCCCGGATAGCTATTTCTTGAGAGCAAGGCACATAAGTGAGGGTATGACTACACTACAAAGTTAATTCGAACTAACAGCTGTTAGTTCGAATTAACTTTCATAGGCGCTACACATACAAACCGCTAGTTCGAACTTAATTCGAACTAGCGGAGCGCTTAATTCAAACTAGGTAAACCTCATTCTACGAGGACTAACGAATTAAGTTCGAATTAAGTAGTTCAAATTAAGGGCTGTGTAGCCACTTAATTCGAACTAGTTGGAGGCTAGCCCTTCCCAGCTTGCCCTGGTGGCCACTCTGGGCCAAACCAGGGAAACTTTTCTGCCCCCCTCCCGGCCCCGGAGCCCTTAAAGGGGCACGGTCTGGCTATGGTGCTTGTGCCAGTTGCAAGCCTGCCAGCACCCAGACAGCAGACCCTGTACCTGGCATGGCACGAGCCAGCCACCCGCTGCCACCCAGCCCTCCGCCTCTTCCCAGGACCAGGCTGATGGCTCCCAGGAGCCTGCCCGGGGCCACAAGAGGCGGGCGCCCACCTGGTCTAGTGCGGAGATCATGGACCTCATCGAGGTTTGGGGAGGCCTCCAACGTCCACGACCTCCGCACTAGGCACAGGAATGCGGCCGTCTAGGGCAGGATAGCTGCCAGCCTGGCCACCAAAGGCCACATGCGAACCCAGGAGCAGGTTTGCATGAAAATCAAGTTGGTCCAGTGAGACCCCGACCCTGAGCCCTGAGCTTAGAACATAAGAACATAAGAATGGCCGTACTGGGTCAGACCAAAGGTCCATCTAGCCCAGTAGCCTGTCTGCCGACAGCGGCCAGCACCAGGTACCCCGGAGGGGATGGACTGAAGACAATGACCAAGCGATTTGTCTCATGCCATCCATCTCCAGCCTTCCACAAACAGAGGCCAGGGACACCGTTCCTACCCCCTGGCTAATAGCACTCCATGAACCCAACCTCCATGAATTTATCTAACTTCTCTTTAAACTCTGTTATAGTCCTAGCCTTTACAGCCTCCTCTGGCAAGGAGTTCCACAGGTTGACTATGTGCTGTGTGAAGAAGAACTTTCGCTTATTAGTTTTAAACCTGCTGTCCATTCATTTCATTTGGTGTCCTCTAGTCCTTCTATTATGGGAACTAATGAAGAACTTTTCTTTATTCACCCTCTCCACACCACTCATGCTTTTATAGACCTCATCATATCCCCTCAGTCTCCTCTTTCTAAGCTGAAAAGTCCCAGTCTCTTTAGCCTCTCTTCATATGGGACCTGTTCCAAACCCCTAATCATTGTAGTTGCCCTTTTTGAACCCTTTCCGAGGCCAAAATATCTTTTTGAGGTGAGGAGACCACATCTGTACACAGTACTGAAGATATGGCATACCATAGTTTTATACTTCCTCCTCCTTCTTCCCTGGCTTCCCTTCCAGCTCCTCCTCAGGTTTCCACCTCCCCTCTCCCACCCTCTCTCTTCCCCTCTCCCACCTCCTTTCCCAGTCTCCCAGAGGTTAATCCTGCCCCAGTTTTGTTAAATAAAGAGAGTTTCTATTTTTGAACACGTGTCCTTTATTTTTACATCAGGAAGGGGGCTAGGGAGGGTAAGTGGAAGGTGGTGAGGAGGAATGGGGTACAAGCCCCCGATGGGGAGGACTGGGGTGGCTCTGCGGGCTCCTCGGGGTGGAAGCTCTCCTGCAGGGCCTTCTGGATCCTGACAGCCCCCCGATTGACCCCCCCCAAATGGCAGCCTGCGGCAAGTGCAGCCGGGCTGATGGCCGAGTGCTGTGATGTGCCGAGTGAGGGCAGTCAGGGCACTTCAAGACAGGACTGCTTTGCTGTCCTCATCGAGGTAGACAAGCAAGCGGGAACCCTGAGAACTGTCTGTCCGGGTGGGGTCGGGTCCCTTTAAGCACAGCCTCGGCTAGCCTGAGGCAGCAGCTCCACACTCTAAATCCTAACCTGATGCCCTGCAGGCACTGGTTCCGGCCAGCCTTAACTTCGGTTCAGGGTCCACTAATGTGGACATGCTACTTCAATTAGCAAAACGCTAATTCTGAATTAGTTTTAGGTCTAGATGCACTAATTCGAATTAGCTTATTTCAAATTAACTAATTCGAATTAAGTTAGTTCGAATTAGTGCTGTAGTGTAGACATACCCTGAATTACCAGCACTACTCGTGGATCTTTATCCCGGTATTTCATGAAGATAAAGTAATTTGCTGTACATAGCTAAGATTCTTACCCAAAAGTAGTGCCAGATTTTCATATAAAGCAATCAAAATATTACCAGTATTCTCCCCAAAGTGCACACTCAAGACGGGGAGGCTAGATTACATATGCTAAATATTAAAAGCATTTTAAATAATTTTCCATTTTGTTTAAGATAAGAAGAACAAAGAGAGGAGAGCTGTACAGATTCTTTCAAGATGGGCTAAACTATGTATTAAAGAAATGCAGGCCTGTATGCGGGGAGGGGGGTGCAAAGGGTGCGAAAGCACCCCCCATGTTCCTCCATGGTCCCCCATGGGGCTGATTCTGGCTGGGCTGCAGAAGGCAGGAGGGCGCATTTCTCCAGGCAGCCGGGGGAATGCTGGGGGTGGTTCCTGAGGAGCTAGGCTGGGGGTGGGTCTGAGCCTCGCTTGTGGGGAAGGGAGTTGGGATTTCTGGCCCGGCTTTCCCCCCGCCGGCCAGGGCATGGGGGAGGGAGGCTGGGGCAATGTGCTGCTTCTGTCGTGCCCCGGTGGCCAGAGCATGCTTACTTGGGGGAGCATAGGAGAGTGCGTTCGCACCCTTGCGGTACACATTTACATAAAAAAGCACCCCCACACACACACAGAAATTCCTGCATATGGGCCTGAAATTATATGCTGATGGGTGTCCCTCTTCCTAAAGGATTTAGAGGTCATTCTACAAGATCAAAAGGAGCTTCTCTGCCATTCTCTAGACAGATTCTTGTAATAGAATGCAAAGCAGCAACATGAAGTACAAGCCACACATTTACTAAGCATTACTCATTAGATTTAAAATCAAGATCAGATGAAAAATTTGGCAGGAAGTACTGCAGTCCATATTTAATTAAGACTCCATGTTCCCACCATCCTGGGTCAGAATTATAGCTTGTTAACCTGTCCACAGAGAAGAAATGAAGGCTATTTACTAGTAACGGGAGATCTTCAAGAAGGACTCTGCATATTCACACTTCCCACCCACTTTTCCTCTCTGACTCAAAGTTCTACTTACCAAATAATCTGGGATCCTGAGTCGGAAGTAGCTTAACTTGGCTGTTGGCGCTGTCTACACAGCAGGAAGTTGAAGGTAGAACACTCTCCCTTCGGTGTCCCTTACTCCTTGTGGAAGCAGGACTGTTGGTATTGACCGGAGCCCCCCTCTCAGTTCAAATTAGCATGTCTTCACTAGACTTGCCAATTTGAACCCTAGAAGATCGACAGCGGCAGCTTCCATCTTCCTCTGTAGTGTAGACATACCCTGAGAGAGGAGCAAGGTAGGTATGTGAGTGCAGGGGTGGCGGGTAATGTAGGCAAAGGAAGGCACTGCCTTCCCAAAACTGCCTACACGCCCCAGGCACCAGGAAGGCTGGGGCCACAGTGCGGCAGCCTGGCTTTCCCGGCCACCAGGAAAGCTGGGGCTGCAGCATGGCAACCCAGCTCCCTGGCTGCTGAGGAGGGCTGAGGCCAGGGCTGGGGCTACAGCATGGCAGTCCCAGACCTCCAGGTGTCCAGGAAGGATCAGACTGGGGGTAGGCGGGGCTTGTCTCCAGGGGTAGTGACTCAGGTGGAAGTGGCGGGGCTTGGCGTTATCTTCCCCAGCTGGGCCTTCAGCCGCCATCCATGTGGGAGCACTCAGATGAACACTGCTAGCTACAGGTCTAGCAGTCACGCTGCACTGGTCAGAGTCCCAGCCGTGAGAACATGCAGCATCTTTGCAGAATTTTGGTTGCAGATGAGTGACATTTATGGCCATGCTCTCAGTACTCCTCTATGTGGGCACCTGGGCCTCCTTTAACTAGGGTGACCAGATTTCCCTATGCTATATGTGGGACAGGGATGCCTAGACTAATGACTCGTAGTCAATGAGTTCAACAGCGATCAACCAAAAGTAAGCAGTACACGCATTCAAATTGCCATCAAGTTGACCGTGTCCGTTTCAAAGAAATACTGTTTTTTACCTTCTCATCTTTAAGGTTCACCCTGGGAGGGGTGACACACACACATCCTGACCCTCCTCCCAGGGGAGGTGACACATGCTCCCATATGCCCCTCTCACACAGGGGATTGAACAACTGACCCAACCCATGCTGCCCTGTGCTCTCTGCTGCCCTCCATGCCTGGCTGGCCCCCAGGATGGAGCCACCTCTCCTGGTACCTTGCACCACATATTCCCCAGGCAACTTGCAGGAAGAGGCATGTAGGATCGAATTGCCACCCCCCCCGATTTCTGCCATGCTTCACACCAGACTGTGGCCAGCAGCAGCATTGTGAGGGAGGGAGCTGCTTCCAGCTGCAGGGCAGGGGAGGTAGAAGAGGAGGAAAGGACACCTGACCCTTGTCTTTGCAGAGCTCATCTCTTCTCTTCCCCTACCCCACCTCCCTCCACTTGAAGAAGTGTGTCACTTGCTGGCTGCACTGGGTTTCATGGCAGCTAACACCTCCAGGCTGCTGCCAGCCACCCACATAACCCAGCCCCCTCTGTCTACAGGTGGGCAGAAAGGCATTAAGCTCTAAGTATGAATTGGGCAGCAGGGACCAAGGAACCTGACTGCAGGGACATTGGCAAACAGGGACAGAGAGGTGGCTCAGTAGGGAAAGCAGCCTACAGAACAGAGCAGGTCTGTGCTCCTTGGGGGGCAGTATTCAGGTTGGGGGGGGGCAAATGAAGAGGGCGGTAAGCCCCTACTCCAGGGTCTGCTGGGGAGCTTGTAGGATTGGGGCATGATTTGGCTGGAAATCCCCATCACTCCAGAGCTTAGCTGAGAGGCTTCCCCAGACCAGTGCTATGTGAGGCTTTGGCATGTGTAGGGCTCAGCTCCTCCTGGCCAGACTGGAGAGTCTTGGGCTTTCCTGGGGCACCGGCCCAGCCAGAGGCAGCAGGGGAAGGAAGGAGCCTGCTGGTCAGGCTATTAGTGAGCTGAGTGCTCCGACCAGGGGCTGGTTCTCAGCACCGTGCTGGGAGTGGGTGCACCCTGCTGATGGGGATATGGAGGAGCAGCGAGGCTGGGTAGGGGTGAAGGGACTAAGCGCAGAGAGGACAGTGAG
Source organism: Rafetus swinhoei (assembly GCA_019425775.1). Classification (NCBI taxonomy): domain Eukaryota; kingdom Metazoa; phylum Chordata; order Testudines; family Trionychidae; genus Rafetus; species Rafetus swinhoei. Next base: position 72,659,346 of record CM033446.1, on the reverse strand, counting down.
AGGGGGAGCATGTAAAGGTCCAGTAGGTGGGCATCAGAGACCACACATAATTGGTCACTGCCTGATGCCTACCCACACTGACCAGCCACTGCAGCTCGCAGCATGCAGCCAGTGCCATCCAGAAATGGGATATGGTGTGGGCCATGCTGGCCATGAGCTGGCATACAGAGGGGGTTGTGCTGATGGACTAGCAAGGGAATGGCCAGCCCTGTGCACAGCATCTTTTCCCTGTCACCAGCCTTGGCCACTGGACACTCTCCCAACTCGCGGGGCGGGGGGAGTGGTGAGCAAGGATCTGGCCAGCAGCAAGACCTGCCAGTTAGAAAATATGGGACAATTTGCCAGGTTTTACAAAAAAGTCAGGACACCAGCAGGAGGGCTTTACTGCAGCTAACAACTGTACATTCCATAACAGAAAACAAAGTCTTTGATGAGAGCAGGACAGCAGCCATCGCAAAGGCGTTCCTAATATAGAAGTCCTGCTGTAGAGACCTCATTCATTAGATACTGCTGACAGAAACATTCCCATCTGAGTACTTCTTCCAGTGCTTTGTGTCAAAAATTTTGAGGTAATCACCTCTCTTCTGGAACTGCCGCTCTAGCTCCCCGTAAAACTTACCTATACAGAGTAGGATCTAAAAGCCCCTGCAGACACATAAGAATGAAGTGCTGATCCCAGGCACAAGCTGTATGGGAGCCATCTATATTAAGCAGTGTTCACATGCCCCAATTGCTGAGCACCACACAGACTAAGCAGCAGCAGTGGAGTGACTCCAATAAGCCCTCCCCCACCTCCACTCAAACCCATCCATTACTCCAGCTATTTTACATGGTAAGACTTGAAGGAAAGAGGCAGGTGAATATGCTGCCAAAGGTAGCAGCGGATGGGTACCTGAGCTTAATCCTCAGTACAAAACAATGAAGGCAGCATGCTCACAAAGGAACTAGCTATGTTTTTATGTAGACTGAGCCTATATTTATATGTGGATGCTCAGAATTTTAGATACAAAATGTTGTAAGTAGTACTGGTGGTACTTCTTTTGTCCTCTAGTGGGAATGGACCCTATGAAATTACCTGTATGTTCTTTGGAGTCACAGGAGAAACTGGATCCATGTTAGCAATTCTGGGAATATTAAGAGAAACAATCCAGTAGTAGATAAGACCCATGGATCTGCAGCTCCTCCTCCTGTTTTATATAAGCGTAATTACACTGACAGGATTGGAGTTAATTCTGATTTACACCAATGTGAGAGAAGGATAACCAGGCTGTCAATCATCCATTTCCCTAAAGTAACAGATATTGAATGCTAACCACATGCCCAAAATGCAATATGTTTCCCAGCTTTCCGCTTTCATTACACACTCATACCTCACTTCCTGGGGTGTTTTCAGACCCTGCAAAGCCAGTTGTATAAAGGTGGGAAATGAAAGATTGAGAAACAACAGATATTTTTAGAGATTATAGGACGTGAATCTTCAGTTTTACACTATGTGTAACTCCATTGGCTTCAGAGGAGTTACTCTTGCTTGACAACAAATGTGGGTGAGAAGAGAATCAGATACTTCAGGTGTGTCTTTGCTGGAGCTGGAAGTGTAATTTCCAGCTCATGTAGAGCTGTCCACACTAGCTTTGATCAAGCTCATGTGCTAAAAATAGAAGTGTAGCTGCTATGGCATGAGCAGTGGGACGGAGTAGCTGTGTTGAGTACAATCCTGTCTAAATCTCTAAATATGTTCCTAAGCAAAATGTGGCCCCTCCCAGCACAGGTAGGTCTGCCCAAGCTAAAAAGTACTAGTCCTCTAGTGCCAGTGTGGTCATACCCTTCGAAATGAAAAGGCATGTTATTTTTCCAGCATTTGAGTGTTGATTGGATTGTGTGATCAAAGCATTTGTCATGAAGGGTGATAAAAGGATGGAGCTGCATGCTACGAGCTGGGAAAGGGTAAGGTTCTTCACGACATCTCCTTTGGCTGGAGGGAGAAAGTTGACGGCAGAAAGGTTCATTGAGACCAAAGAAAAAATAGAAACAAAAGAACTAGGGAAGTCCTTACTCCTTTGCCAGGATGATCCTTTGTCCTTTAGCCACTGAACTCATACATGGTATACATACATCCCCCTTCCTCTCTCGATGGAAAATAAAATCAGAGCTAGAAACCAAGAAACCAGCCATGCACTCAGTCCCAGCAAATGATTTACTGGATAATCATTTACTCTCATGTCTATGTATTTAATGTCAGTCTGATCAATATTCCCAACAATAAAATCCTAAAGAGGAATTTCAGTGGTAAATCAGTCAGACACAGAGGAAGAGTTAGTGTCTCCTGTTATTAATCAGCCCCAGCAATTTGATTGGTGGATGGGTGGTGCTGGTAACATAGGTGGATATTCAAGCTTCTGTTTGTCTTGCTGTCCCAGTTAATCTCTGCATTATCTGAAGCCAGCAAAGCTTCAATTAGATTGATGAGTCAAATAAAGCAAACCATGGGGGGGCTTCAAGAATATGATTCCCAATTTAACCCTGTGTGCTCCACCAGGAGAACAGCAGCTTTGCACCTTTGTGCATAGAGCTCAGGGGTTGCTCACCATTTGGAAACCCTTTTTTCCCCATTATATTTTCTTCAGTGAGGTGAAAGGCAAAGCCCTAGAAATGGAAAGCCTGTATTTATCCACACAGCAGGCATAGATTGGACAAAAGGAGTTCCCCACACCGACTGCTCCAGCGTTGGTTCACATTCTGAAACCAGTTGTACTGGTGTAAATCCAGCATAGCTCCACTGACTTGCACTAGGGAAAATCCAAAGTAACTGAGAAAAGTAAATGGCCCAGTCTGTCTTAAAGACATTTGCCAAGCGTGTGTGTGTATGTGTGTGTTTGTGTGTGAGAGAGAGAGAAAGAGAGAGAGATGTTTACTGTTTTTTAAGGCTGTATAAAGCCAGTGAAGGTTTTTTCCTGCTTTCATGTGCGTGGGTTTTCCCCAGACTAGACGTATCAGGTCTTCACTGCTTTCTCTTTGTTGGGAGACTTTGCCCAGATCATTCATAGCTCTCAATAGTGTTGACACATGAGCCTGAAATGTGAGTTGCATATCTCCCAGCCCATTTCAAAAGGGAGGAGCTGTTGAATGGAGACTGATCCAAAAAAGCATTTGATGAAAAATGGCTTTTCAAAGGAAGGGGAAAAAATTCATTTTGGTGGGAAAGGGTACAGAAAAAAGACAAAGGAATGAGGGGAACCCAACACCAACTTTCCTATTCAAAACAAAACTAACGTTTTCTAATCAAATTGAAGATAAAATGTCCATTTTGATTGATTTAATAAAAACAATCAATGAAAATGTCAAACTAACTGAAAATTCTTCCCAGAAAATAGTTATCATTTAAATTCAGTGAATCCCTGGACAACATAGCGGTAAGATAGGAGCTCAGTGTCATACCCTGAGCCTCCGGTGAATAGTCCCAAGGAATCCCTGGCTGTGACCCGATGTCACAATGGATCCCTGAGCTTTTGTGCAGTGCAGATGGCTTTAATGTTTGCAGCAGAACAGGCTAGTCACTAGCTAGGTCCAGCATGGGGAGGGTAGAATGAAAAAGTGTCTTAAGTCATCCCCTCTGCTCCTGGAAGGGGGGGAAAAACCCATTTTTTTGTTTGTTTCACTGTCTAATCAATGCTAACATCTCTGCCCTACTGTGGCCATCTCTAGAAGTGAGAGAGTCTCTGTGCTTATTAATTTATCACTATATCCGCTGACTGCACCAACAAGGGGGTCAGAAGGGCCATCTGTCACAGTAGGTTTGTGATGAGGACACGTCCATTAGAAGCTGGACTGAGGCCACCAACTCATTTCCACAGGCCACTTAGCCATCAGATGGCTTGGAGTCACTACTGACCTGGAATTAAGTCTTGTATGTATGAATAGCTCTAGTTTTGTGTCACTTTCCTGCTTTAGAGCACTGTCTTGATCTTCTCTGTACAGAAGATATGTGAGATGGTCAGTGACGTCGGCTGAGCACAGACACCTGCCAGCTATTAAGAAACAGCCATCGTTTTTATTGTAAACCTGGCTTTTATTGTCTATAGCCTGGTATGCCCGTAATGCCTTCCATTTCTAAAAATGTTTCTGGTGCATTTGCAATGAGAATCACAACAGATATTTCCTTGGAAAAAAGAAATGTTTTTCATTTTGTAGTTTTGAAAGAAGCTTTGAAAGAACTACAGGATAATTAGCTTTAATTGTCCACCATATAAGGTGCATCTGGCCAGAAATATGCTTCATACTCATTAATCCCAGTTCTTTTGTGCATTTGGCTCCAGTGATGGCTCTGCTCAAAGTCAGTTAAAATTTTCCCCCCTCCAAAAAAAGGTTTTGATGAAAATGGTTGCCACCCTTTTTAAATTAGCATTGCAATGGGAAATTTACTTCTTTCATAAAATTTCTGTTTCACCCACAAAAAAAGAGAACCAAAAAAAAAAAATTGTTGGTTTTGAGTTATTTTCTAGTTTCTGTTTTTCAGCGTTTGAAAGCAGAAAAAAGAGAACAGAACTGCCCCCCTCCCCCATGGCTCTCTATGACATTGTCAACTGCAGAGCACTCACTGGGAGTTCAATTCCCAATTGATCAATTGTCAGACTCTCGTTTCCTAAAGATAGGCACCTACATTGACATTCAGAGTATTTCTAAAAGAAAAACCCCAAAAACCCAGAAGTACCACTCAGAGCCAGCGTCACCTGACTCAGGCCTGCAGGTCTTGGGCACGGAGGTCTCAGGCTGAGGCTTGGGCTCTGAAATCTGGATTTGGGGAAGGAAGGTGTCTCAGAGCCCAGGCTCCAGCATAAGCCTGTAAATCTACACTGCTAACACTGCTCTACAGCCAAAATGCTTCTGAAATAAATGTAGTCAAACTTTACTAATTCTGGGTCACTGAGAACGAAAATGATGCTTAAAATTGTTGATTGGCTCTAGTTTTCAAGACATGCTATTGGGTCAGTATATACGACCCTTGACTTGGGAATGGCGGAGGATAAGTGAGTTATAAAGGGAAGGGATCTCAATTTAAACCAGAAATGACTAAAATACATCTTTGACTGGATCTATGAATAAATCTATGACTGGGTTTGGACAGTACTTGCTTTTAGGCAAAACAATGAATGATGCAATCTGAAGCTGGTATTGCTCATACATGATATGAATTGCATCATGTTATTCCTAGAAGTCATGGATGATGCAATCATAACGAAGCTTACATCACTCTGCTGAACAAATTGCCCTATATCAGCTCTAGAAATCATACAGTGTCGTGCTCTTATTTGTCAGTGTTTGATTTTGCAAAGGGACACATTTCTGTTTAGCCAAAGTGAGCAGAGATGCCTCATACTTGTGTGAACAGTGCAGATAACTTCTGCTATGTTTGTGGTGAAGTGACTTTTGCATCACAAAAGCGCAGTATAACCACTATGGTTAAGAAAGCCTATCACCTTTATTTTGGCTGCAAAATTGGAGATCAGGACAAGAGGTGGGCCCCACACATATGCTGCAACACTTGTGCAACAAATCTTCGCCAGTGGTTGAACAGGAAAAGGAAATCTATGCCTTTGCAGTGCCAATGATTTGGAGAGAGCCAACAGATCATACCAGCAATTGTTACTTCTGCATGGTGCCTCCAGTTGGGAAAGGTGTGTCAAAGAAGAAAAAGTGGACTGTGCATTATCCAAACATTCCATCAGCTATACGCCCAGTACCCCACGGAGAAGGACTGCCGGTTCCTGATGCACCAGAATCATTCTCACTTGAGTCAGAGGAAGAGGAAGAGGATGAAACTTCTGGTCCTGAACCATCAATGTCACAGGACCCACATTTTCTCCCATCCTCCTCCTCTGAACCACACCTCATAACACAAGGTGAACTGAATGACCTTGTCAGGATTTGGAACTACCCAAGAGTAAGGCAGAGCTGTTGGGCTCCAGACTACAGCAGTGGAATCTCCTGGCAGGTGATGTTAGGGTTTCCATGTTCCGTGACCGTCAAAAGGATCTTGTCCCATTCTTCTTCATGGAAGGTGATCTTGTAGCCTGCAACAACATCGATGGTGTGATGGCAGCCCTCAACATCGCTCACGATCCAGATGAGTGGAGACTGTTCATTGATTCATCAAGACGTCTTAAAGCTGTTTTGCTGCATAATGGCAATGTTTTGCCATCAATTCCAGTTGGTCATGCAGTCCATATGAAGGAAACCTATGACAACATGAAACAACTTTTGAGGTGCATAAACTATGACCAACATCAGTGGCAGCTTTGTGGCGATTTGAAGGTTGTTGCTCTCTTGCTTGGTCTGCAGACTGATACACAAAGTACTGCTGTTTTCTCTGCGAATGGGATAGTCGTGCAAGAGATTCCCACTACATCAAGATAGATTGGCCACTCGACAGTCATTGAGCCTGGGAGGAAAAGTGTTCAGCATCCACCACTTGTTGAATCAAGGAAGATTTTGTTACCACTCTTACACATCAAGCTGGGTCTGATGAAGAACTTTGTCAAGGCCATGGACAAAACACAAGCAGCTTTCAAGTACCTCCGTGGAAAATTTCCAAGGTTAAGTGAAGCTAAGATAAAGGAAGGTGTCTTTGTTGGTCCTCAGATTCGTGAACTTCTTCGAGATGATGATTTGACCATGCACTGCGTGGCAAGGAAAAGACGGCATGGAAAGCCTTCCAGTTAGTGGCAATAAATTTTCTCGAAACAACAAGGCAGACAACTACAGGTTGTTGGTGGAAAACCTCCTCAAGGCATACAAAAGCCTTGGTTGCAACATGTCACTAAAGATACATTTTTGCACTCATCTAGATTTTTTCCACCGAATCATGGAGCAGTGAGCGACAAGCACGGGCGAGCGATTTCACCAGGACATTGCAACAATGGAGAAACGCTATCAGGGCAAATGGAGCCCATCAATGCTTGCAGACTATTGCTGGACAGTGACAAGAGATGCTCCATTTAATGAATACAAGAGACAAGCCAAGAAGCTGAGTAGACACTGAATAGGACTAAACTATGTACATAATAGTTTTTTGCCTTTTGTTTCATAATAAATTTTATTTATATAACCCTTTTGCTGATTTTTAAAGTGTTACATAAACAGGACAGGTGAAATATTATCATGTAAAGCAACCATAAACACATGAAAAGACCTAGGTTTACAATTTATGATTAAAACTCTACAATATACATAGACGTAAAATGTAAAAACTTAAATATCTTGGAAACAGTAGCCAATCAGTTGTTTTAATTGTCATATTTGAATTCAGCACATCAAAATACATAATAAATAGCACATTTTATCTCTGAAGCAGACGACTTCTAAAAGCAAGAGATTCCCACTACATCAAGATAGATTGGCCACTCCGACAGTCATTGGAGCCTGGGAGGAAAAGTGTTCAGCATCCACCACTTGTTGAATCAAGGAAGATTTTGTTACCACTCTTACACATCAAGCTGGGTCTGATGAAGAACTTTGTCAGGCAAACACAAGCAGCTTTCAAGTACCTCCATGGAAAATTTCAAGGTTAAGTGAAGCTAAGATAAAGGAAGGTGTCTTTGTTGGTCCTCAGATTCGTGAACTTCTTGAGATGATGCATTTGACCATGCACTGAGAAAAGACGGCATGGAAAGCCTTCCAGTTAGTGGCAATAAATTCTCGGAAACAACAAAGCAGACAACTACAGGTTGTTGGTGGAAAACCTCAAGGCATACAAAAGCCTTGGTTGCAACATGTCACTAAAGATACATTTTTTTGCACTCATCTAGATTTTTTCCACGAACTGCGAGCAGTGAGCGACAAGCGGCGATTTCACCAGGACATTGCAACAATGGAGAAACGCTTTCAGGGCAAATGGAGCCCATCAATGCTTGCAGACTATTGCTGGACAGTGACAAGAGATGCTCCATTTAATGAATGCAGAGACAAGCCAAGAGCGCCCGAGTAGACACTGAATAGGACTAAACTATGTACATAATAGTGTTTTGCCTTTTGTTTCATAATAAATTTTATTTATATAACCCTTTTGCTGATTTTTAAAGTGTTACATAAACAGGACAGGTGAAATATTATCACGTAAAGCAACCAAACACATGAAAAGACCTAGGTTTACAAATTATGATTAAAACTCTACTATCTATACAATATACATAGACGTAAAATGTAAAAACTTAAATATCTTGGAAACAGTAGCCAATCAGTTGTTTTAATTGTCATATTTGAATTCAGCACATCAAAATACATAATAAATTGCACATTTTATCTCTGAAGCAGACGACTTCTAAAAAATTGTAGACCAGTGTAATTTTAGTCCCACTGTGTGAGCCTTGCAAGACTGAATCATTTGCCCTGGGCTCAGATACTTGCTGCCATGGTATTTTTTCTGCTGTGTAGAAGTACCCTGAGGTGTGTAAATGAGTGCACACCAGCCCGATATAGACAATTTAATGTCCATTTAGGCACCCAGTTTTGAAAACTGGACTACAAATGGGCTGCTAGAACATAGCATGATCACAGACTGATCTCACAGCAGCCTCAGAGAAACTCTAGGTTTTTTTCATGGAGGGGGGGCAGTATCAAGTGACAAAAATTCTCTGCTCTCTGGCAAACTTTTAGGTTTCCACAAAAAGCTGAAAGTCTATTATAACAAACTCCCTTCTGCTACCATGGCAAGAGGGAATTTTGGGAAACTCCTCCCATACACCAGGCCAAATGACACCTAATATACTGTGATAAGGCTCAGAAGACGCTTGAACTAATGGGGCCTGTTTCTTTCCTCTCTACTACTTGCATAAACGGGGTACAATTCTATTAATGTGAATGGGGTTGCTCTGGTATTAAACTGGTATGAGTGAGAAGAAATCAGGGCACAAGATTTCTAAGACTATAGTGATAGGGTCCCTGATAAATCTTTCAGTTAAACTGGTGGAAACCAGGAGAAACTCCATTGCACACACAATATGAAATCAGTGTAAGCAAGAGGAGAATCAGGCTCCTTGATTCTGTGTGTAACACACAAATAGCTCATGTGCTACGGTAATAAAGTGCTACTGCATTGTATTATATGCATATTATGTAATTGTGGGAGGTTTCCCCTTTTCATTACTATAAAACTAATAAATGAAAATTGTCATAAAGACATAGGGTGAACACACCCATCTCTCTGAAGAAACAAGACCTTGGCGCTGGGTGCCAGACAGCTGTAAAACTGGTTTCCTTCTCTCCTTCACTGTGTACAGTGTTCAGGGAAGATAATGGAAGGCCATGCTGTGAGCCAGGGCTGGGGAACCTCAGGCCCATGAGCCGAATGCGGCTCCCAGCTTGCCTGGACCTGGCCCCTGAGGCTCAGGACACCCCCCCCCCTCCCCAGAACTGAGGAGCCTGCGCTGGTGCTCCAGCTCTGTGCTGCCCCAGCCCAGGGCTGGAGCACACAAAATCTACTAGCCTGGCCCCTCCTAGGCTCTGGGGTGGGAGAGGAATGTGGCCTCTCAATCAGGGGCCCCGTCAGTGAGGGGTTGTTTGAATTTTTTTGCTCCTAAATTGTATGTGGCCCCTGACTGATTTCTCTGTGGGTCAGCAACCCCTGACCCAAAAAAGGTTCCCCACCCCTGCTGTAAGCATTGCCCCAGAACTATACAGCACCTGCCTGTTGAGACATGACACATCACAGAATCCCTGGGATATTGAAGAAGAGCATTCAGGACCCTTCACTGAGCCTTAGCTGCTTTATGGACCTGTTTCTGCTCTTGCACAGCACTGTGTAAATCTGGATCAAAGCCAGTGAAAGTGAGAGCCCACTCAAGCCATCTATTACATCACAGCATGGAGGGGCTCTACACTACAGTAATAAGACTGGGCTGTGTTACCTCTGCTATGGAATCCCACAGCATCCAAGAACCTCTAAGACTGAAATATAATTCCCTATGCTGCACCATAGGAAAGTGGCATCCAACGACCTCTGGTACTATGACCTCATTATTAGCTCCTCCATCTTAGACTTCGGCAAGGTGACTGAGGTAATCGCTTTTATTGGATCCTCATGGCTCCAACACACCTGCACATTAGAGTTCAGCAGCCAGTAAGCTCCAAAACCAAGACAAACTGGCTACATTGGCCCTGTTGGAGGAGCCAGGAAACCAACAGCTCTACGATGCAACTGTTTAACCCTATTTAGTTACTTGTAGAATCCACAGTTCTTCAGCTCTCAGCCAGACACAGCTGTGTTATTTTAATACTAAAATTATGATAGAGATGGATATATAGCTATAAAATCTCAAGGGTCTAACTCTATGTTTATTCTGCTAAAAGCAAGTCAGCCTAGGAAATGCTCCAGTTCATGCTGGTATGCGCTGAAGCTGCTGATTGCCTCTTGCTGTGGAATTTTGGAAAGAAAATGCATTATTTTGTAAACAGCACTTCTAGTGAAAGGCTCCATGTTGTTTCCTCACTTCAGTGCATGTGGGGGCAGAGCAGGGGGAGGTCGACTGTGTTGCCAAACATCATCTAGATTGCTTGATAATGTGTACCAGGCTGTGATAAAAGAAGCCTACTCGAAGTAACCTCAGCCTCTCTTTCTGCTGAGCTATTGCAGGCGTTTGAACTTTCCAGCAGCTTCTCTTTGCTCTCTGCTCTTGGTGTCACACACGGGAGAAGCTGTGGGAGGGAAACTCAGATCTTGTTCAGTGATACTTTACACTTCCATGGCATCTTCCGTCTGAGGATCTTGGGCCCAGAACCTGAAATGGCATTTAGGTACCTAACTTCCATTGGCAATAGCCTTCAAAATTTCAGTCAAGTTAAGTGCCTAAATATTTTTAAGACTCTGGACAATGGTGCTCTGCAAACAACGAGTTAAGTTTTGTTCTGTGCTGTAAGCAACCCCCATCCCATGTGGAAGGTAAATATTATTAGATTCTACAGTAGTGCCTACATACCACAGTGTTGTGTACATTATACATGCACAGATAGATTAGATCAGACAAATAAATTGTCCTAACTGTACAGATTGGACCTAAGGCATAGTGAAGTGCCCAGAGCCACACAGCACAGCTGAAACCCTGTCTGGCATAAAACGCAGCTCTCCAGACTTCCAGACATGGTTCAGCTTCTTGGCTGGTATAAATCACTGCCTATTAAAGTCAGTGAGAGTTATTCCAATTGGAGCTAATCAGAAATTTTGCAACAGAACATTTTTTGGGGGAAATGCTGATTTGTCAAAAGTGAAACCTTTTGCAAAACTGTGAGAATTTAAACAACAGTTTATTTAAAAAGAACAATTAGGGGAAAACATTTCTATATGGTCAAACTATTCTGTTTCAATCTTTTTTTTTTTCATGGACCCAATCAATTTTCTAATTCAAAATTAGTCTTGTTTTAGGCTAAGCTCCTTTTCTATTATATAATATAAAAAGTTGAAATTGAAATAAAACATCTCAGTTGTATTTGAACAAAACATAGTCATTGCTCCCAAAACATTTTTTTCCCAGATTTTTGTATCGCAGGAATGAGAATGGGAAAAATTTCAAAACCATGGATTCCGAGCAAAACAAAACAGAACAAATCAAAATGCAGTTCCTTCCCAGCTGTAATGTCACTTACTCCATCTGAGAATCTAGCCCAGGCACATTAGCTATAAGGTCCTTCTTCTGACCTAGTAAAACTGCCTAGGACAAGGTCTTTTAAGGGTGGACTAAAATATTTTTTTAAATAAACAATAAGCATAATTAGTAATTTGGTGGAATCAGGTTTGGTGGAATCAAGTTTCAAGCCCACTTAATGAAATAGCACTGCAAATAGTTTTGATCGGTCTACGTTATGCTTTTGGCTTCTGTTCAAGGGGGCTTTTTGCTAAAAAGCAATTTAAATAATTATACTATGACTTTGATCCAGTCCTGGTTTCTCATCTGAAATTATCAGATTCAAAGAGATACAGAATTTGCTTCCTGAAGAACCTGAAGTGGATGCTTAGATGTGAACCCTATCTCTCCCAGGGCAAACATATTGCTTAACATACTGAAGGAGACTTTCAATTGACAAGCGCTATGCAGGAGATTTGGCACTCCATGTTTTGGTTTGTATGAGCTATAGTTAACTTTGTATTTGAAATAAATGTATAGAAATATTGAAAGGTTTCACTTCAAGTGCAAAGGACCTGATCTGTTGCCCATTGAAATCAGTGGAAAGATTACCATTGACTTCAGTGGCTATTGGATCAAGCCCTAGGTACAATGCAGGTTGTCCACTAAGCACATCCTCAATCCATCTTTCCAATGTGCTCATCAATCCATTTATAAAACCTGGACTTGGTTGAGCCACTGTGTGATAGAAACCTTCTTTTAAACCTTGTTACTAGGCTACATCTCTCTCAGCTCTTTCCAGTAAACTAATTAAATGCTGATTTACAGGAATGGTATTTGTTTACACTTTATTGTTGTTGGCAGTTGGTAAGGATGACAAAATGCCTCTGCTGCAGTTCAATCAAACAAACGATTTCAGGAACTCAAAGATAATGGCACCACAAAGAAGATTTACCACAGACCAGGTGCCAGTATCAGAAGACCTGAAATGACAGCAATATATTCATCTCAGTGGGACTGCCATGTTCCACTCTCAGGATAAAGGAGTTCTCACAACCCTTTCACACACATACATAAATTACACTTTGTTACAGTTTTCACTAGGGAAAATTACCATAAAGAAAACTGCTCCTCACCCCACCGATGCCCTTTCAAGTTTCCACAGTTCAGGGATTTCTGAGTCTTCTATTCCATTCCCTAAAAAGAGATAGCAGTCAGGACCGGTGGGGCTGTGAGATGCCCGACTGCCATCATTCATACACCTCTCTGGACAGTGATCCCTAGTGGGAGAAGGGCAGTCATGCTTATGACTGTAGCTTAACACATGTCGTTTCAGGGCAGAGGCTGGAATAGTCACAAACTGCCCCCCAGCCAATGCTCATATACTAGGCTAGGACTGGAACACCATGAGCTTCTACATTAACTGTGCTCCTACAATATCTCCTTCAGGGACTCCTGCTGGAAGTGGATAGAGCTGACACACATGCAGTTAATTCTGTGATGACGGATTGCACCGCTTCCTGAGTTGTGGTATGAATGCAGTTTATATAAATACAAATTTTTTACTCTGGCAGTTAAGAGGGTACCTCTTACCATACAGGCCCTTCGTTCCTTGCATTGACCCCTGCTGGGAGAGGTGGAGGCTGGAATAGTCAGGAAGTCCCTCACAGCCAGTTCTCCATCTTATTGCCTACGGGTACATCTACACTAGCCCCCTACATCGATCTAGGGAGGCTAATGAGGGCGACAGAAATTGCAAATCAAGCCCGGGATTTAAATATCCCGCGCTTGATTTGCATGTTCCCAGCCGGTCGCCATTTTAGAAATTGACTAGCCCGAAGTAACTGCCCGCGTCTACACGTGACAGTGAAACAGGATTCCGATTTAAAGCCCTAACTCGAATTAGCTGGTATTCCTCCTGCAATGAGGTTTACCAGCTAATTCAATTTAGGGGCTTAAAATCGGAATCCTGTTTCACTGCCGCATGTAGACGTGGGCAGTTACTCCGGGCTAGTCAATTTCTAAAATGGCGACCGGTCGGGAACATGCAAATCAAGCACGGGATATTTAAATCCCGGGCTTGATTTGCAATTTTGGTCGCCCTCATTAGCCTCCCTAGATCGATCTAGGGGGCTAGTGTAGATGTACCCCTACTAGAAGACGTACCGGGCATTGCCCGGGTCTTCAGGGCAGGGAGCTGGCAGTGTGGGGAGTGCAGAGGTCTCAGCAGGGCCTTGAGGATGTTTGGGGGCAGTGCAGGATTCTGGAGGCAGGGGGTGCAAAAGTGAAGGTTGGGAGGGTGAGGAGGGACTCAGGGAGAGGGGTTCCATCTAGCACAGGCCTTTTCTCTGCCCCCAGACCCATGGTTGCCAGGGTTTTTTTCTCTCCCCCTAGGTCCTCCCCCTGGCCACCAAGGACCTTTTCTTTCCTCTCAACCCCCTTTGGATGCCAGGGGCCCTTTCTCTCCCCCTAGCCTCCCAGCCATCAGGGGCCTTTTCTTCCCCCAGCTTCCCCCAGCCACCAGGAGCCTTTTCTCTCCCCCCAGCTTCCCTCCTAGCTGCCAGGGTCTTTTCTCTCCCTCTAGCACTGCAGCCAAGGGCTGGGAGGGGGGAAAGGGTTTAGGGAAAGGGTTACCTGGTGTGCTGTTAGGCAAGACGGTGAAGCCCCAGCCCTGCTGGCTACTCCCTTGGTGTTGTGGCTGTCCCCAGTGGTCACTTGGCAGTGTTGCTCTCCCCCCCAGGCTTGCTACCCTAGTGGCCACTTTCAGTATTGTGCCCCTCTGAACAGCAGCCCCTCCCATTGCATGTTATGGAAAACAATTCCTTTCCTGGTGCTTCTGGTTGTTCTGGCACAAACAAACCCTGACCTTGCTTTATATATATAATAGGGGGCTGCGCCCCCTCCTCGCTACACTCACCAACCTCCCTCTCTCTGGGGGTAGGTGTCTGGCTAGTGGAGAAGAGGGCAGGGGTGGGCTGGGGTAGGGTGTCTGGCCAGGAGGGAAGGTGCAAGAGCAGGGGAGGAGGCAGGAGCAGGCTGGGGTAGGTGTCTGGCCAGGGGAAGGGGGCAGGAACACACTGGGGGTGCAGGGTGTTGGCAGAAGGGGTGAGGGGACTGCAGGGGATCAGGCTCAGATGGTGAAGGAAACCTGGTGCAGCCCAGGGGAAGGGGTCAGGATCAGATGGTAAAGGGGACCCAGCATGGCCCTAGAGAGTAGGGGGCTTAGATGGTGAAGGGGACCTGATGCAGCCCAGGGGGGAGTCGACTTGGATGGCAGAGGGGACCCAGCCCCAGCAGCTCCTCCCAGTGGCACAGCCCGCTAGGGCATGGTGCAGGAGATGGAGCTAGAGCAGCCCACTCCTGGAGGGGCCAGCGCTAAGACTGGCCAGAGAAAGTAGCTGAGGGCGGAGGTGGGCAGTGGTGGTGACATGAGGATGCAGATGATGTGATCACATTACTCTGTCATCCTGCAGGAAATTTATATATATATATATACAGAGAGAGAGAGAGAGAAGGAATGAGCTATAAAATATGCATCTGGATTGGGTCTCTGCACCATGAGAATTGGAGATTGTTTGAATATAGGGTTCAAGGTTATCCCATCACAGAGAGAAGCCCTAATAGTGGAATTCAGAGCCAGGTTCAGCTCTACTTCAATACTCCTCATCTCTGCAAAGTTTATATGCATGTTCAGATTTTCACAGTTTAGTTCTGATTCCATTTCTGTCAGAAATGGGGGCCTTTGGTAACTGAGATGCAAATGCATTTTAGATGTTGACATTTTAAGGTTCTAATTTTATATTAAAAGCCATAATATAGCCAGAAATAACTGGGGACACAATTATACTTTTATTAGTACGCTATATTTATCTGAAAACACCTGAAAAATAATAAGGTGATAAGTAACAGCCAGCATGGATTTGTAAAGAACAAATCATGTCAAACCAATCTGATAGCTTTCTTTGATAGGATAACGAGTCTTGTGGCTAAGGGAGAAGCGGTGGATGTGGTATACCTAGACTTTAGTAAGGCATTTGATACAGTCTTGCATGATATTCTTATCAATAAAGTAGGCAAATACAACTTAGATGGGGCTACTATAAGGTGGGTACATAACTGGCTGGATAACCGTACTCAGAGAGTAGTTATTAATGGTTCACAATCCTGCTGGAAGGACATAATAAGTGGGGTTCCGCAGGGGTCTGTTTTGGGACCGGTTCTGTTCAATATCTTCATCAACTATTTAGATATTGGCATAGAAAGTATGCTTATTAAGTTTTCAGATGATACGAAGCTGGGAGGGGTTGCAACTGCTTTGGAGGATAGGGTCATAATTCAAAATGATTTGGACAAACTGGAGAAATGGTCTGAGGTAAATAGGATGAAGTTTAATAAGGACAAATGCAAAGTACTCCACTTAGGAAGGAACAATCCATGTCACACATACAGAATGGGAAGCGACTGTCTAGGAAGGAGTACTGAAGAAAGGGATCTAGGAGTCATAGTGGACCACAAGCTAAATATGAGTCAACAGTGTGACGCTGTTGCAAAAAGAGCAAACATGATTCTGAGATGCATTAACAGGAGTGTTGTGAGCAAGACACAAGAAGTCATTCTTCCGCTTTACTCTGTACTGATTAGGCCTCAATTGGAGTATTGTGTCCAGTTCTGGGCACCATATTTCAAAAAAGATATGGAGAATTGGAGAAGGTGCAGAGAAGAGCAACAAGAATGATTAAAGGTCTAGACTCTAGAGAACATGACCTATGAGGGAAGACTGAAAGGATTGGGCTTGTTTAGTTTGGAAAGGAGAAGACTGAGAGGGGACATGATAGCAGTTTGCAGGTATCTAAAAGGGTGTCACAAGGAGGAGGGAGAAAAATTGTTCTCCTTGGCCTCTAAGGATAGAACAAGAAGCAATGGGCTTAAACTGCAGCAAGAGAGGTTTAGGTTGGACATTAAGAAAAACTTCCTAACTGTCAGAGTGGTTAAACACTGGAATAAGTTGCCTAGGGAAGTTGTGGAATCTCCATCACTGGAGATATTTAAGAGCAGGTTAGATAGACATCTATCAGGGATGGTCTCTAGATGGTACAGGGTCCTGCCAAGAGGCCAGGGGACTGGACTCAATGACCTCTCAAGGTCCCTTCCAGTTCTAGTGTTCTATGAGTGGACACTGGCTCTGCTTACCAAGATGAAGATATGTGCTGACTGTAACCTTGTCGGCATACAGGTTTTGTACCAGTTTATCTATATTGGTTGGAGGTGTGGTTTTTCTACTGGCATAGTTTTATCAGTGAAACACCTAGGGTGAATATTGTTACCAGATTTCCCCAATACTCTGGGGTATGTTCATTTATCAGGGTTACTCTTATGGGACTGGGGGAAGGTTAACAATTCTATCAGTGTGCTGTTTGTGCTTACTTGTGCTCTCATATGGCACTGAATTCTCCCTGCTGCCAATTCCCCCTCCCACTGGAGCTCTCCTGCAGGAACTAGGTTCCTCAGGATGGGGTTACCACCTTAGCAACACACACAGACACTCACACCCACTAACAGAGCACGTCTGAGAGGACTGGGTAATCAGCACTCACAAGCTGACCCCCTCATATGTCCCTGGACTCAGCTGGCTGGGTTTCACAGCAATACCACACTGCACCCTCATGTGCCTTTGGACTCAGTGGGCTGGATTAAACAGCACTTTAAGCTGCCATCCTCATAAGCCCCCCAGGTTCAGCACCCCCCTATCCCCACTTTCACACCACAGTCATTCACTGGTAAACCACATGATGAGCAAACCCCACAGGATTTTGGGCACTACAGGGATCGTTAGCTTGGGTACAAGAAGCGTTGTTGCAGAGCGAATGGGGAAGCCAAAACAACACCCCTTAAGGAAGAGAGAGCGAAAGAGAAAGAGAGAGAAGCAACCAGCTTAACAATGAAAGTTATTTATTTCTGAGTAATGAATAGATATGAAAAAGTTACACTATTAAATCTAACAGTTACAATATTAAATCTAAATTGAAACTGATTACAAATGTTAGGTAACCATATAACAGTTTACATAGGGCAGGGTCAGGAGGCTATGCTTAGAGAGGTAGTTGATGGGAGGAGAGAGAGAGAGACCTCACCACTCCATGGAGCTGGCACTGATCGGGGTTCCCAGATGATGATGGTAGCCGGGGTCCAGAGGGCAGGAGACAAGCAGAACAGAGCCCCCGGCACGATCAGACAGGAGATGAAAAAGTCTCAATGGAACTCATGCAGTTTAAATCCAGGTATCAGAACAGTTTTTCTTGGGGCAAGGATAGGCGTTTTTATAGGGATAGTTCAAAGAGAAAGAGGAGAGACAATAGAGACTGATCACCCCTGGTTATGGGTGATGTTCCTTGAACGAGCTCACAATGCAACTAGGCAGTTTCAGTATTTTAGATGTCAATAGGATCGTTACTAGAATTGGTCTGATAATGACTAATTTGGGTGTGAGCAGGCCTGGGTTCATTAGCATCTGGAGTAGAGATTTCCCATCAGGCAGTGCTTCTCTGCTTTCGGTATCCCATAGTTCACTGCGGTTCCTGCCTTGGAAGAGCTGCTCTTCCATTCTGTATGCTAATGAGATGTCCCTCTGTTCCATCTTTAATGCAAATGAGGCTGGGGTGTTTCCTTAATTGTATCACCCTTGTCTGAAGCAGTTTAGGTGTGTCTTCCCCGGCCTTTTCATTGCTTTGTCTGATTCCAGCAAAGGCTTAGGGGAAGGGGGGGGGGGATGGTTTTCCATGAATGTCACTCCCTGGCTCCCAAAAGCACAGGGCTGGTAGGTAACAATATAATGGTATTAGTATAAAGGTTAGTATTATTGACGCTGGTTGAAAATTTTTTAGTGGAAATTGCTGATTCAATGGAATCAAAAGTGTTCTGCAGGAATATGACAGTTCTTCAAAACTTTCAATGGAAACCAGACAGGAAGGATGGCAGAATGCCAGGCTGTCTGCCAGGTGGGAAACCAGCTTTTCCAGTTCCCAGGCTCCCTGCCTGGCACGGAATGGAGAGACATTCCAGTTCCCACATGTTTCTAGTTATTACCTTTCCATACAGGTATAACTACTCAGTAAGTCACCTTTATACAGAAATAACTGCATCCACATTAAGAGGTTAGGGGGTAGTACTAGTTAAAGTATTTGTGGATAAGCAAGGTTGGTGCGGTGTATGTAACTATGGTAGGTAGCCAAAAGAAGAAGCTATCATTCTGGCTTTTGTGTACTGCACCTTTAAATGTTGAAAAGTCTCCCTACTGGCGCAGACATTGCTACAATTTTCTGATTGAATTCAGACACAAACTGGAGACTTTGGTTTACTCGGTTTGTTGTTTCCCTTATCTGAAATAAGTCTCTTAGCCTGAAAAAATAATTATTTTGCTCTTTTTGTATGTGAAAAACCTGAGCCGACATCTATAATTTTCCTGCACATCTCAGAATATTAAGGTTTTTTTTAAAGTTTCTCGTGAGCTCTTGATGTCTGTCACCAACACACAAATATTGCCCTTGGTAAACTTGGCCACTGTTTCCTATAATTTTCATTGAGTCTGAAGCTACAGTCGGGCTGCCCTAAGTGAAGATGGACACTGCTCTTGCTGTATGGTTAGGAACTGCAAAGGGAATTGTGAGGAGATGGTAATATGAGAAACATGAGGCAGACTGAATGAATTGCAAATGAATGTGAGGTACAGGAGGATGGGGCTATAGGAGAACTTCAGGTTCAGTAGGGGAATGGAAGGCTACCAGGGAACTTAGGGAGTAGAGGAGACAGAACTGCAGTGAAATAGAGTAGCAGAGGAAGAGTGGGAGGGGGTAGGATACTGAGGGGAAAGAGGAGCAGGAGAGAAGGACAGAATGGCAGAAGCAGGGGATAAGAGAGGCTAAGCTGAGTTTCCCCTCCAAGCGATGAGGGATGAGGGGCTAGCATTTTTGTTTGGGCGTTTAAGGTTGTATTTGGGATCTGAAAAGATCAAAGGCAAACTGGAGACACATGGCTTCCCCCTAATGTTTTAGAAACCAAGTTTTAAAAATATGATTGATTTTACTATTTTTTTTTAAACTCATTATTTTTAATTTCTTAATTTTTAGGCCTAAGTCCTGCTTTTTAAACACTTGGGACTGGCAGTACTTGAAAACACGCCAGATATAAATTATCAGCATTCACCCTGATGCCTTGCAAACTCGTCTGAGGAGTGAAATCAGTGATGAACAAAGAGCCAACCCACACGTAAAATGTCGGCTGTTTTTTCCACAATTGAAATAATCATTCTTATGTTCAGTGTATGACCCAGTTTATTAAGAACCAAAATTCATCTTATCTCATCACATCAACTTTTGTTCCAGGAACAAAGACACATGGACAAGAGAAAAATGTATCATCATACAGAACAAACAAATGTCACTTTTGCTCCTTGTCCAGCCATTAGCAACATGTTTATCCCTCCCATGTCACAACAGTGTAACATATTACAAATGGGTAATCTTGAGAAATGGCACTACCAAACCCTCCCCCGCTCTTGATTATGAAATCTTCAATTAAGTGCTTCAGGAATTGGACGTCCTGTAAACTGCGGGACATCAACATCCCCCCCCAAACGCAATGACACATTTCAGTTAAAGTTACAGAAAACGTCTGTTGCACAATGTGAAGACACTTGACGTCTGTCTATTCCAGCATATGTGGAGGAAAATCCCTCTTTAATTCCCTCATTTTATCCTGAGTCCGTGATATTCCAGTAAATGTGTCCTATGCTCATGCTGGAGGCAAGGGAAATAGTATCTGTCCAAATCATACAACCTTTTCTTAATTATTTTGTGCCGAAAAAGGTTAGCAAATGTTTCTATTTTCTCCTGCAGCTTGAGGGGATGTGTGTTAGTTAATTGTTATTGTGCAATACCATGTTTGCCATTTCTGTAACCTTCCCCTTCCTATAACTTTCATCTTTATTCTTGGGACATGTGTACAATTTCTTTAAATCTATAGAAGGAAGCCAGGCAAGAGGGGAATTGGGGTAGAGTCTAGGGAGAGGCTATACAACAATGCAGAGACAGAAAAGATATGGTAATAATTGTTTTCCTTATTCTATTTTAATAAAATTCCTTAGCCAGAGTTTGAGGAAAGTAACTCTGTGTTCTTTAACATGGTTACATGACAGTGTGAGAAACTGATTTATTTTGATCAACTATAAATAAGAGGGCAAAGAAAATGCCTCAGATCAATTCTCCACAACAGTTTTGGTTTCATAAACCCATGGAGTGGCTTGAGTGGAAGGAACAGCTCACCAGATTTTAAACTGAAATAAAAATTAATGCAGACTGTGGTGAATCACTAATTAATTTCTGCAGTTGGGACGGAAAATGGAAATAAGTATAAATAATGTGGCTTTGCTGAATACAAAGATAACGCGCTTTAGACTGCAATAAAAATTAATGCAGACAGCGATGAATCACTAATTAATTTCTGCAGTTAGGACTGAAGATGAAAATAAGTATAAATAGCGTGGCTTTGCTGAATACCAAGATAATAATTATCCTGACATTGTCCTTAAAAAAGGTTGATAAGCATTAGGTTCCAAAGAGAAATGTAACAGACAAATGCTAGTGCTATTACCAGAAGAAGCACAGGGAAAATACTGAAAAAGATCCCTACATGAACAATCAGAGCCGCCAGAGATTCATAGATATTAAGGGAAGAAGGGACCATTATGATCATTTAGTCTGGCCTGTATAATACAGGCCAGCGAGTTTCTTCTAGCAGTGCCAGAATTGACTTCCATCTACTTGTGATTCAACTACAATATGCTTGTACAATGTGCTTGTACAATGGCAAGTAGTATGTGCTTGACCCCGTTATCATGAATGTGATGGCTGCTTGGCTGTACCATTGAGAGAGGCTGTATAAAAAGCTTAGAGGATGATAAGAGACTACTGCGTTTGGTGGAAATGGGTTGCTAAAAGGAGAATCAGGGAGGTGAGATTCTGCTGATACAGGGGATAGCAAGAGACCCAGATTCATTGGCCTGGTTGAACTGTGCTCAGTGCAAGCCCAGAGGACATGTCCAGCTGCCTGACCGTGAGGCCTCAGAATTGTTTTATTATTGATTGATGAAGCCCCCAAACTATAGCAACCAGAGATCAGAAAGACATAATGGTTCTCTGGCCACAACTTCTTTTGCCCAGTCATGTACCATGCACCAGAACCAGAAGTGGGAAGTGGTGTTGGAGCCATTACACGGACCCCCCTCCACCACCTGAAGGAATCCCCACGTAGACTGTTATCCTCACTTTAAAACTGCTTCAACCTGAGCAGCACAAAGCAGATTTAACAGGCTGGTGAATCCAACCCATAATCTCCATGTTAATTGGTGTAACAACATTCTCCGCACTAGATGGAGCTGGTGGATTCTGATAAGTTCTGCTCCATCCTAGCTTGCCAAACTAACGGTGCTTTTGATGCCAGGCAGATGATACTGCTTTCATTGACTCAAATTCAATATCAAAGCCCTTCCCTCCCCCAGAAAAAGGAAACTGCAAGGCCTAGGGAGGAGTAGCTTATATGGATGACATTTTAGTCCACGAGAATTCAGAGGCAGAATATGATGTAGGGTTACAACAAGTTAGATAAGTGGCTAAAGAGATAGAGAAAAATATATGTTAAACAAACCTAGTAGAATTCTTAGGGCACATTATTGGTAAGGATGAAGTGAGTACAGATTGAGAACGAGTCATACCTCTACTGGGAATTCTGCCACCTAAAACCAAAAATGTATCAGAACTGAATAAGTCCCCCTGTGTGATCAAATTTTGGAGTAAATTCTTACCCAGTCTATCTTCAAGAGGCCAACCAAGCTCTTTAGAGCCTGCAGGAAAGATTCTACATAGCTGTTGGGCAAAGCAGAGGAAGATGCTTTTGATGGTCCAAATCTCTCTCTACATCTCCAGTACTTGCATTTTAAACTGTTCGACATGTAGCCATTTCAGCTGTTACCAGCAGCTACAGTGCCAGAAGGGTGCTACTCCAATTACACAGAGGCTACTGGAAGCCCATATGATCTTCTTTCAGGTTGCTTTCAGATTCCAAGACCTACTATGCCAAAATATAAAAAGATGTTTGGCAAGTATGTAGACATGGAAGAGAGTCACGAGATATTTGCAGACTTGTTAATTTCAACCATGTAACAGATCTCAAGCCACTTGTACCATTAATAAAGAGTAAAGGCATGGACAAGGTGTGCTATAGAGACCCAGAAATTGCTCAGATGTTTGATGAGATGTAAACTAACTGCACACTACATACCAGAGAGTACAGTGGTGAGCCCCTTGCAGAGGAATCCCTATTCATCACTTACGTTGTTCTCCAGAGGCCTGGGACAATGTAGATGCACACAGAAGAGGTGTGTAACGGCCCTGTCAGCCCCCACTACAGAAATTAGAACTGATTAAAGTAGCTGCTAGGCAACTGCAAGCTGTAAGACCTCTCTTCCTCTGTCCAATGCCTCATCTTGGCCTGTCTTTCTGACTTCTCTTCATGGATGTCCAGCTGGCAATTTAAGATCAACTTGTCCAAAACTGAGGGTTTGATCTTCCCCATCTACCCTTCCCATTACCCATCTTAGAAAGCCATTACCTCCATCTCATAGTCTCTCCCTCTTGGCTCGGTCCTCTTTTTACATAATAGCCAATAGTACTTCAAAGATGCACCCTTTTCACCAAAGATGGCCAGGTCCTTTGTTCTGCGTCTCATCACCTCACACTTCCATTATGGTAATCTCACCCTCAAAAGTCGAGACATGATTCCTGTTAAAGATTGCTTATACTCAAATAGGGGAGATATATGCATATTGTTTCTTTAAATCTATGGTAGAAAACCAGGCAAAATTTGCAGACATATACACACAGATCAAAATAACAAATAACTAGGACATTATAAAATCC
Source organism: Rafetus swinhoei (assembly GCA_019425775.1). Taxonomy (NCBI): domain Eukaryota; kingdom Metazoa; phylum Chordata; order Testudines; family Trionychidae; genus Rafetus; species Rafetus swinhoei. The sequence continues at coordinate 72,635,768 of CM033446.1, read as the reverse complement.
CATTTCCTCCCCAAGGGAGTCATTTCTAATATTCCCCTCATCATTTGAGGGTTTTTTTAACCTTTGCCCATATTTCTGCACATGTTGGGGGTGATGTTCAGATTGGTTGGATGATGTAAATTGTGAGGGTGATAGCAGTGATGAAGGCAATAGGGATTGGCTAAATCTGAACTCCATTTCCAGATATTCAATCGTTTGGGTTAGTCTTTAAAAGTGTGGAATTGTTCTCAAGGCAGGATAATGTTTTGGACACCAGCCTGGCTCCTCCAAACTATCTATTCAACCTTGACTATTTTTTAACATTATGTGTTTGTTTTCAATTATATGCTTTGTAAAGTGCTTTGGAGCCTTCTGGGATGAAAGTTGCTATAGATGTTGAATACTGTTGTAGGCAGCACTTCTTCTGTATTTGGCCGTCTGTCATTCACCCTGCAGTCCTCACTGCCCCGGTTCAGAATATGCCATAGAAATGTGTGTAATAGTCATCCTTCTGCACCAGAGGTCCGTGATCATGTTGCAATGTAAAGACCCTATTCTGCAGAGCTGTTTTGGAAGCTGAGGGTTTTGTTAAGCATTTAGAAAGCATTTTCTAGTGACTGGAGCAGTAGCTTCCTGGGTTCTATTTCACTGCCTTGCTGTGTGACTGTGTCACTTTGCTTTCCTTTGCCTCAGTTTCTCCACCTGTAAAAAGGGGATTGTAACGCATAACTACCTTTCAGGACTATTGTGAAGCTTGTCTTGTTAATATTTGTACAGTGTTTGAGATCCCCTTATGAAAGCACTACACCAGACCAACAAATTATGAATTATTATTGATAACTACTTCATTGGAGCTAGGAAGCAGACTGCTGCAGCCTCTTAGCCTATTTGATTCCTCCTGTAGTGGAGAAACACCTGTTGCTACTTTGCGTCACCTGATGCATCAGTCACAAAATCTGGCAAGGAGGCCCCCGCGTTTCACTGTAACAAAAGCTGGGATGCAACAATTGTGAAGCCTTTGGTGTCTTTCTGAAAAAGGAACAGGACTGAAGCAGGTGATGTGATTCATGCTGTGCTGCCAGATGCTGGCAGACCTATTTTACGTGGCCGCCTCTGCCTTTGAGACTGCAGGCCAGAGGGGGGACATTATCCCCTGAGCCTAAGCCTGTTTGTTGCTATTAGCCCCTTGGCATATGGAATCTGAAATCACATAGGACATCCCTAGCTGGCTGCTGGGCTTCCCGTCTGACGCTCCTGCTTTCAGCACATCCCATTCTTCGGGCTCAGTGGGATTTTTACAAAGGGGAGAATGCTTCCTTTCAGCCCGCTGAGGTCAGCACAGGGCTGCTTTGCTAGCAGAGGTCAGTCATTAGGATGCTCAGAGATGGCTGGGATGCTTGTGAAGGATGGAATATTCTCCACCTCCCCCCTTTCCCAATGCTGTGCATTGTCACTATGATAAATGAGAGAGTGGGGTGGAAGAAGCTCTGTACCAAGCGTGGTCTGAGCCCCTCGGGGTTTGCAAACTACTGCAAAGCAGCAGCTGATAAAATGGTAACTAATTCAATTAGTGAAATGTAATTTAGGTGAGAAGCGGATGGCGGGTGTGCTGAGACCATATGGGATACCAGTGGTGTTTCCATATAGAAGAACTTAATTTAAACAATGAACTCATGGGTCTTCATAACCCAGCAGCCTACAAGCCCCAGGAAGCCCTGGAAAGAGTTGTTCTGATTAGCTTTACAAAAGCATGGCAAATCTGGGGAAGGGGGGAGCTGGTATAAAAAATGAGCCACATGGAGGAAGGATCCGTGGGTAAGACAAATTTAAATAAATCCTTTTGAGCTTCTGAAAACAAGTTTTACCTCGTTTTTTATTCTCCTGCCTGCTTCCTTGAAACAACTTGAACAATGATATGAATGAGCTTTTGGAATTCAGGTAAGAGAGATCCCAGACTGATAGCTCAGAAGTGCGAGGCGCGAAGAATGGGTTAGGTACATTTTCTTAGTCAGGGGAAGAATTGCCAACATACTGTAACCAAGTAATAGAGAGTAATTAGGGCAAAAGGGGTGCTGTCTGCTCCTGCACCCTGACATCATACACTACAACTACAAGGACCACACCTGGGTTTGATTCCTCTGACCCTTCCTGTGTGGCAGGAGCTGAGTGGGGCATGGAGTGAGTGAGAGAAAAAAGAGTCATGTCACACTCATGATGCTAGGTGGCAACAGTTTCAGGAGAAGAAAGAATCCCTGTCCAGGCTGCCCTCTTTGGAGGCTGGTTTCTTTGTTAATCTGGGATCTCGACTATGGGGATTATAGCAGGAAAGAATTAGAGTTTGTCAAGACTCCATCTGGGCTACAAAGAGATCCCCACTTCACCCCACTCCCTGGGGAAAGGAATTCTGCTGCAAATCTTCAGTACAGAATGAAACTCGGCTTCTACTTCTCTAACTAGAGCTGGGCTAATATTGACCAAATAACTAAATACATCTGCCAATCTACAGGCTCACTTTTTAATGTATTCTGTTTGGTTGTCCTTGTGACACTGTTGTCAGGGCTGGACTCACTCTCCTATGAGCCTGGAGCTATTAGATTTTGTGGGACCCTGGGAGTTTGGCGTATGGGATTTGGCTCATGTCTGGGGCAGGAAAATCGGTGTGTGTAGGGGTGCAGCTCCACCTGAGGAGGTGGACTCTGGAGTGGGGCCAGGGATGGGACAGGGAGTTGAGGTGTGGCAGAAGGTTCAGGCTACAGGCTCTGGATGGGAGTTTGGATGCAGGAGCGGATGCAAGGTCAGGGCAGGGGAGGGGGAGGGTGCAGGAGAGGCTCCAGGCTGGAGTAGAGGGTTGGGATGCAGGTGGGGGTGCAGGCTCTGGCTGGGAGATGCTTACCTCAGGTGGCTCCTGGTTGGCAGTGCAATGGGGCTAAGGCAAGATCCTTGCCTGCCCTGGCTCCATGCTGCTCTGCTTCCCAAGGTGGCTGGTGTGTCACCAGGCCTCTCTGCATGGTGCACACTGCTCATGCCCACAGGTGCCATAGGTGCACCCCCACAGTTCCCACTGGCCCTGGTTCCCATGCCTTTTGCTGTAATTATGCTTTTTTACATGGTTCACCTACAGGCTGCAGGGGCATGTCCAGCCCATGATACAGAGACTTGCCGTGGGCTGGATAAATGGAAGCAGCAGACTACATCCGGCCCATGGGCTTGTGGGGCCCTCCTTAGCCAAAGACCCTGGGCTGCAGCCCCTAAAGCCCTGGTGGTAATCCAGCCTTGTCTGTTTGGGAACACTCGAGTGATTGAGTTTTATTGGCCTGAACTTCTACAGAAAGTGAATTTGCATGAGAGTGTTCATGGAAACCCATTTTCAGATCCACTCTTCTAAGAAATCATGCTAGAAAGGTCTGCACACACATCCAGTCAGGGGACCAAAAGAATGGCATTGATTAATCTGACCAATCACAACTAACCAAAACATTTGAATAGCAAATATTAGTTTTTCATCCAGTGATTGCACATGTCCATTCCACTTAAGGTGTATGCATAGCCAGCACACCAGAATCAGAGATTTTCCTTTACAGTTACCTATCAGGGCCAGGTATCTTGTGCTGTTTCACAAAGGGAAGAGTCACCCTAGACCCTCCCACTCCAGTTCCTCCTTATAACCTGTGGTCAGTAGTTTGAGAGAACCAGCTTGGTACTTCAAGCTTCTCCTATTACAGGGAAATTATCTTCCTTTAAAGCAGGGCTTGCCTGGATCTGGTCCCTGAGGCTCGGGGACCAGCCTGGGACCCCTAGGCTCTGGTGTGTGAGGGAAATGTGGGGAGTGTCTTTCTCCTTCTCAGTCAGGGGCCACGTCAGTAAGGGAGTTTGGGTTTATTTTGCTTCTCACTTATGTGCGGATCCTGACTGATTTTTCTGTGGGTCAGCAGCCCCCGACCCAAAAAAGATTCCCCACCCCTGCTTTAAAGGGAGTAGCTACCTCACTTGATATTCCAGTTGAGCAGGTTCAGGATTGTTCCCATTGGATGATGGACATTTTGGATTCAGCAGGGCACTCTAGAACACCTCTATCAATGAAGCCATCTTAGAGACTATAAAATCTTCATTACAAATGCCATCCTCTCTCCCTCTGACAGCTGAGAGAACTGAAAGAAGGTACTATGTCCCTTTTTGAGACTACAAACATTTTGATACCAATCCTTTGGCAGGTTCCTTAGTTGTCTCAGCACATCGGGGACGATCTTTTTCTACCACCACCAACAAAGACGCAAAGAAATTAGACCTTTTCAATAGAAAAATGTATTCCACATCCGGTCTACAATTTCTTATCCCTGCCCAACAAGCCTCATTGGTCCAACATGACTTTTCCCTCTGGGAAAATATGCTAAAGTTCTCAGATAAGTTGCCAGAGGACACCAAACAGGCATTCCAGGCCATGTGGGAAAAGGACAAGTTTTCTGTACTTTCCTCACTTTTCTTTCTTTTTCGGTGTCAACACATCTAAAGTAATCCAATACATAAATAACTGTCTGATGAAAGCACTGACCTGCTTAATATGCCATATCAACCATAGTCATAGCCCAGTGCATTAGGACTCTAGACCAGCCCTTTTTTCTGAAAGTGTATTTCTCCCAGTGCGTTGTTCTGTTTTGTCCCCCAGCACATGGTTAGGTCATAGTCATGGAATTTTCATGACATTACATTCCATCGTCAGCAATATCTGGCTGTATTAACTCTCACTGTGTTTGAGGAGGGCCCTTCATTGCAGATGGGACACACACTTAGAAACCATTGCTACAATATATTGTTTGTTAAGGTCCAGCTCCTCGCAGGTATTTAGCCACCTAACTCCTACTGAATCTGTGGGAGTTAGGCATATAAATGCCTTTGAGGAGCTGGACCTATGTGTCCACAATGTATTTGGCATTGTATACAGAACATAATGAAGATAGCTCCTTACAAGCTATTAGCCCTGCAAGGTACAGGGGGCAGTGCTGGGCTGCATTACCCCATGAGAAGCACTGGAACAATGCTTCCTGGAGCTCCCAGATACACCGAGGCAGGGTACCCATGTCATCACCCTTTCATGGGACGCATACATCCTTCCTCACCATGCAGCTGTGAAAAGCCACAGAGGTGGAGAGGAGAGAGGAAGTAAATGGGACATCAAGGCTGGTTTAGAGGGGGAGCAATGTTGTGTGATAAGGTCAGAGATGTGGAACTGTTTAGAGACTTAAAGGCATCAACAAGAAATTGAAGCATATTGGCTCACATCTTCTGCTGCAATTGCACTGAGGGCAGAAAGGATTACGCTTCTTTGATCATAGGACTGTTCAGGTGCTGGGCTTGGTCCGTGGCACAGCTCAGAATATTTGTGTAGGCTGCCCACAGCCTCAAAGGGCCATTCTGGAAGACAGAGATAACCCAGTAAGGAGGTCCTGCCCATGCCCCATGTGCTAATGGCTGGGAGTGGGGGAGGGAGGGACGGAGGTGTAGGAGTTACTATAGTGGTTCTGTGCCACTTAAGGATTCCCTAGCCAAAAGTTAGCCTCTTCTGCCAGGATCCACCAGTTTTGGGCTGCTTTGAGTTGACTGAGGGTTGCTGACCCCAATGCATGGAAGAAGGGGTGGAATATCAGAGCCATTGGACAGTAATTTGTAACTGAAGAAAAGCTGCCCTCAGGGAAATGTTGTGAGACAAAATGTAACCTTTCTAGCTTATGCCATTTACAGATGATGAGCACATACAATGACATGGATTCTTGAGAGAGCTAAATATGGTGGATGCCACTTTGAACTGCTCAGAGTGGGACTGTGTGACCACAGCGGCAAACACATAATGAATGTACCTTTTGGGTAGTGTACTGCACCTGCCTGACAATGTGCAGCCGTGTTCAGAGCATGATGCATTTCAGGGGTGCAGGACAGCAGGGGAAAATCCAGAGTGGAATTTTCTAGGATTTGTTTCTTTTATGTATGTATGAAAAATCAGATTTATTTTTTTTGCGGTTTTGCAGAACTTACATCCGTGTGGCCCAGTGCCATGATTTATAAACATTGATGAAAGTCACACAGAATGAAGTGCTGGTTCCTGACAATGACTCTGGGACTTCCAGGGACTTGTTTAGTAGACCACTCCAGTGCTATGATAACATTAGAACTATGCAAGACATTTGATTTGCCTCACAAACGCACCAGAAATTCATTTTAGTTAGTGTGACCTGCATTCAGGAACCATCTGCTGTTCACACAAAATTTTGGCCCTATGACTGTTTCAGCAAAACTGGCTATAAACTCTTCTGTTCTTTCGGGATGGCCATGAGCATATTAAGACTGCTATTCACTGATGGTTTTCCAGTTCGAATTACATTTGCTAGGAAAGGTCACATGGGGCACATCACACGGCCTTTTGTCTTGTCTACATTATTGGCTAGCCTATCACATGGAATCAGTAGGGTCCACAGAAGCCATTTTACCATGACTCTGACTTTATGGCATATCTCCCATAGTTTCATGCTTCCATTATGAGCAGCAACGGTGGGAGCATTAGCTCAGGTCCACACTAGCAAGCTTACAGCAGCACAGTTGTATCAATGCAGATGTTCTGCTGTAGGATTGTACATGTAGCTGCTATCTGCCAACGTGAGAGAGCTCTCCAGTTGACATAATTAAACCATCTCCAAAAAGCAACAGGAGCTATGTCAGTGGGAGAGCATTTCTCATCAACATAGTGCTGTCCATACCAGTGCTTCTGTCAGTGTAACTTATGTCGCTCAGAGGGGTGTTTCTTCACATCCTTGAGTAACATGAGTTAATGGACAAAAGTGCTAGTGTAGCCATAGCCTAAATGTAGCTAAGACACTAGTGTTTATACCACCCTGTCATCCATCCTGGCTCAGAGAAGATGACACAATGCTAAAAATGTTGGTGGTCAATCTAAAATAGTGCTCCCAGTAGACCTTGCACTGAGGAGAAATGTTTTACAGAAATCTCAGTGTAGAATAGGCGTAGAGAGAGCATGATTTAACTAAAACCATATTTCAAAACCATGTTCAAATATGGTTAGTTTTGCAGCAAAAATGGGATCTTGGTTTCACTCAGAGAATCTGCATTTCAGCTAAATTCTTTGATCCAGCTGAAAAAAATTAGCAGACAAAATTTGTATCTTCACCTCAATGTGCTTTTGCCTTGGGCTTGCTTATTGTTGTTTTCAATTGCATCTGTTGGTGCAAATAAATGGTGATATTACTTAACCTGATTATATTATATTCCTTTTTTGCTATAGATTTAAAAGTGCAAAGTTCTCTGGTTGTAAATACTAACTCAGCCAGCTCTGTTAAATACCACACTAGCCAGTGGCTAGCAGCCCAGTTCTGGTGCTGACAGACAGGGCTGGCTCGAGCCATTCCTGCGCCCCGGGCAGCGGGCACGCGACGCATGCACGCTTCCGCCCCTCGGCACACAGTGCATGCGGGGCCCCGCCCCCTGGCACACCGCGCGCCTGATTGCAGCTCTAAGGGGCGCTGCATGGCCGGGCGCGCGGTGCCCCTTACAGCTGCCATCAGGCACCCCCCATAGGTTGGCGCCCTGGGCAACTGCCCAGCTAGCCCCCCCCTTAATCCGGCCCTGCTGACAGACCCATGTGAATATGTGAGTACCCAATCTTTGCATGGCACTTGAGCTGGAGAAAAAGGAGCTTTGTTTGAATCCAATTCTTTGTGAACTTCTGCATATTCATGCAAATGGTTATACTGTAAATATTTGTGAGGTGGCATGGGGTTGTTGGGTTTTTTTGTTTTGTTTTGTTTATTATCAAGTTTTGAAGGGTTTTCAGAGCTCTCAATATAATGCTTTACATTGCTAAGGAACTAATTCTGCCATCCTTACCAGGCCCTCTCAGAGGTCCAGAGAGGCCCCGGCCACTTCCAGCTTTGAGGCCCCTAGCCATAATAAAAATTAAAAAATCATGACACTGAGCTGGCACCAACCACTGAGAGAACACGTTCATCATGGACTAATCTTGTGCCATCAGAACCAATATATTTTTATTAATATTTATGGATATTTTAACTCTTTAATAGGACAAAATCTATGTTAACAAAAAAAATGTCTTTTACCAAATCACAGCTCTTATTTGCATAAATTTGCAGCTCTAAGCTGAGAGAGAGTGTCACATTCCCGCCATCCCCTCCGATTGGTGCTTATGCTTACGCACACGGAGAAGTACTGTATTCCATAAGTAGTCTCACCACAATAAATAGGATTATTTACAGAGTAAGGTTCTAGTTTCATAAGAGTGGCAGGATCAGGCCTAAAATGTACACACATAGATATCTAACTAACCTCATCTTTTAATTCTTAGACATACCAGTCCTTGTTTCAGTAATTCCATTCAGTGAACGGGATTGGTATCTCTTCTGGTGGGAGCTGCCACTTCGATAACACAGCATGGTATTTCCCACAGGAGTGCCAGTTTGATGATGCAACATGCGAGTGAATAAATTATCATGACTTGCAAGTCTTGGACCTGCATCTGCAAAAGCAGCCATGCTCCAATCCTTCACTTGGCACCCTCCTGTTGTTTCCTTACCTACGACCCATGATATCCAGCTCCAATTTGAGGCTCCTCCCCTGCAGTTCTGTTGGCTGAGTCCCAGAGCAATTAATTGGCCTGCTGGCCCTACTTCAACCAGCAGCCGGAACAGGAAGCTGTCTGCACAACTGGGCTCCACCCTGTTCTGGACTGTGTGCCTTGTGCTGCCTGCTCTTGCTTTCTGGCATCCTGACCTGGCATGACTCCAGGCATCTAATTTATGCTTCTGCCCTTCAGTTTGTCTCCTGACACTTGTCTTCCTGGTATCCTAACCTTGCTGGCTCCTGTCTTGGGACTGCAGATTCTGCTCTGACTGCTAGATCTGTCTGCCAATGACCCAGCCATGACATGAATGGGATTTCTCAATGGAAATCATTGGGCCGGCTAAGTTTCACAGTTGTTGGATAGTCTGTATTTATAATATGGTTTGTAATTTAATAGACTGCTAAAATAACCCCAGAGTTTCTTAAAATCCAGTTCTAGAGCTTATCTGGGGGTATGTCTAGACTGCATCCCTCTGTCAGCAGAGGGATGCAGATTAGGCAGGTCGACATTGCAAATGAGGCAGGAATTTAAATATCCCGTGCCTAATTTGCATAACAATGGCCGCCACGTTTTGCAGACTCAGCACTTTGTCAGCAAAAAGTGTCAGTCTAGAGGGGGTCTGTCAAGAAAGAAAGCCTTTTTCGACAGATCCCTTATGCCTCCTGCAAGGAGGTTTACAGGATCTGTAGAAAAAGGCTTTCTTTCTCGACAGATCCCCCTCTAGACTGCCACTTTTTGCTGACAAAGTGCTGAGTCGGCAAAACATGGCGGCCATTGTTATGCAAATTAGGCACGGGATATTTAAATTCCTGCCTCATTTGCAATGTCGACCTGCCTAATCTGCATCCCTCTTCCGACAGAGGGATGCAGTCTAGACATACCCTGGGAGAGCCAAAACTGGCAGATCAGATAATGCAGAAGAAATTGAGATTGGAGAGAGATGAGCTCTGTCCACGAGGCTCTTAATTACAATAGTGCTATAGACTGATCCTGTGTCCCTTGCATACCCAGCATTTCCAGTGAAGCAGGGAAAATACGGGGAGTAACAGGAATGCAAAATCAACCCCATTTTTCAGCCCCTTCTCTCCCCCGCTCTTTTAGATAACTTTTTCCCATCTCAAAACCTCACATTAACAACAAGACCCTGTCTTAGGCAACCATGCTTTGTGGATCCAAATGTCACACAAGCATGCACTTATCTATTACTGGTTTCAGTGGTCAAGAACACACATGACTCATTGGTTGCTTAACTGACCATGGGAGAGGGGAAGAGAGAAGCAGACACAACTCAGGTAGCCTGTGAGAACTGTCCCTAGTTTGAGCTTCTATTTCTGTTCTAATATTGTTGGTCTCCAGAGACTATCACTGGAGGTTAGCATACTATGTGATGTCTTATGGAGCCTATTCTCATGGAACCCTGTTTACTGTGCTGTGTTCTCTTCTTGGGGAGAGTTATAAAATCTGTCTTCTCCTTCTTGCGGAACCATATTTACCATAAAGTAGGCTTTTCTTATCATCTATCCATTCTCTGTAGGGTCTGCCTCTCCTATTCGGACCATCCATTATGCTGAATACCAAGGTCTTAACTTTTCACTCGTCATTCATTCTACAGATATGCCCGAATAGCTGTAACTTCTGTTGTCTAACCTTTTGCAGTAGGTTCTCTTTCGGCTGTATCTTCCGATATAATTCCTCGTTGGTGACCTTCTGCATCCATCCTATTCTCAGGATCTTTCTATAACAACTCCTCTCAAATGCCAATATCCTTCTCCTCGAATATTTCATTATCACCCATGTCTCAGATCCGTACAACGGGCTGCTAAATACACAAGTTTTCAAGACTCTTAGTTTCGTTCCTAAGCTAATCGCTTTACATTTCCAGATCTTATCCATCGCCTTCAAACTTGCTCTTGCTTTCACTATTCTAGTCGTTATTTCCTTCTTATAGTCTAGATCATACATTATGTTGCTCCCCAAATACGTGAATTTCTCTATGTTCTCTAGTTCGATCCCATTTACACTGATCTTCCTTCCTATTTCCTTATCTCCAAATATCATTGTCTTCATCAATATTCATAATCAGTCCATACCGCTTCCCTTCCTCATTTAGCACTTGCACCATTCTCGCTAACTTCTCTTCATCTTCCTCAATGATAACTACATCATCCGTGAACCTCAAGTTGTTAATTCTCATCCCATGCACCGATATCCCTTCTACCTTTTCCTTGATTTTGTCCATCACTCTCTCTAGGTGTGTGATGAAGATACTCGGCGATATCGGATCTCCTTGTCTCGTACCTCTACTCGATCTAAACCAACTTCCCAACTCTCTGCACATTCTCACCGCTGCCTCCACATTATCGTTGATAACCTTCAACAACCGTATCAGTCTGCTATCCACTCTGTACGACTCCAACACCGCCCAAGTCACTTTCTGATCTATACTGTCAAATGCCTTCTGAAAATCGACGAAGCAATTGTAGATGTTCTTATTCTTTCACCAAGCTTTCTCTGCTATCAATCTTAGTGCCAGGATCTGTTGTATGGTACTTCTATCTTTCCTGAATCCGCTTGCTCATCTGCTAGATGTTCTTCTATCTGTGATCTCAATCTCTCCATCAGTATCATCAGCAGCACCTTGCCTAGATGACTCATTAAGGCAATCGTTCTGTAGTTCTTGCACTCCAACACACTTCCTTTCTTGGTAGATGATATAATAGATTGGTGCGGAGCTAGTCTACAGAAATTAAGCCAGTCCACACTGGACAGGGAAAGATGGAAGGAAATAGTGAGGGAGGCATCGGACACCAACGGGTGTTGAGCCCATGGTTGTTGATGATGATTAATAATGAAGGGGGTCTTCTTGGGGAGGTTTTCTGGACTGCACATGCTTCTTCTTGGAAAGGTCTCCAGCAACATAGGCTCTTTGGGTCAGGTTTCCAGGTCTGGGCATCATTCCCCAGGAAGGCTTGCAACAGTTGGGAGGCAACCCTTTTTGCTCCTGTGGGAGAGAGCTACCCATGCCAGTCAAGAGTAATTTTGCCATCTAGAATGGGAGCTGAATTGCTGAATTCCCAGGAGAGTTCACTACTCCTTAACCTAACAGGGGCCCTTTACTTTGGGTGGTGTGTTCACTGAGAAAGGAAGTAAACCCAGAAAATTAAGCAAGGCTTTAGCATTCACAGAGATACAGTGAAGGCCTGTATTGGACCCAGGGCTGTTCAACATATTCCCATATGATTTTGAAAAGGAGGTAAACAGGGAGGTGAGATAGTTGGTCCAAAACAGATAGCACAGCTTTACAAAGCAGTCTCACAAAACTGGATGACTGGGAAACAAAATGACAGATGAAATTCAATGTTGACAAATGCAAAATAATACACATTGGAAAGCAATCACAACTATACATACAAAATGACGGGGTTTAAATTGGCTGTTATCAGTCAAGAAAGAGATCTTGGAGTCATTGTGGATAGTTCTCTAAAAACATCCACTCAGTGTGCAGCTGCAGTCCAAAAATCTAACAGAATGTTAGGAACCATTAGCAAAGTTTAGATAATAAAACAGAAAATATCATAATGCCATTATGTAAATCCATGACAAACCCTCACCTTAAGTCCTACACATAGTTCTGGTTGCCTCCTCTTGAAAAAGAGGAGTTAAAATTGGAAAAAGTACAGATTTGGGCAACAGAATTCAATAGGGGCATGGGAAAGCTTCCATCACTTGGGCGTACAGCACATAGTCAACTCCTTGCCAAGGGATGTTATTAAGGCCAAAATAATTGGGTTAAAAAGTTATATAACTTCACAGAGGAGAGGTCCTTCAATAGTCATTAGCCAAGATGATCAGGGACACAAACCCATGATTTCGATGTCCCTACACTGTGACTAGACAACAAATGCCCTTTTCTGTTCATTCCCTGTGAAGCATCTGGCACCATCCACTTTTGGCTGACAGGGTACTGGGCTATTTGGCCCATTGGTCTGACTCCGTATGGATGTTCTTGTATAGGGAAAGCTATCATGAGATGGATAAGACAGACTCCAATGTCTTTATGATATGGCCAAATCATGAAGTGGTTATTCAGGGAAAGTTCCTTTTAAAGTCAGTGAGGGCTCAGCAATAGTGAAAATCATGCCATTTAGACCCTGATCAAACTCCTTTCAAAGGAAAGAGAGCTTCCCATTTTTCCCATTGTTTTCAGTGGGAGTTAGGCCATGCCATTATTTAGTTATCTAGTTATTTAGTTATTTAGTCATGCAATTTTGAAAATGTTGGCCTAGCAGTATACCTTTAAAATACATGGAGGCCCCGGTATTGTTATTAATTTTTTTAACTTTCATTCCAAACTAACAATACAATACAGCCACTCAAAGCACCACATGACCAGAAGTTGAATTTATGATGTACTTTATCATGTGCTTATCTATACTGTGTATACATGATGATGAGGTGGTTGATAAAACACATATGATTGACTCACAAGACTGCCACAGTGTAATTACAAGAGTTAGGCAAGAGCCAGTGCAATTTGTCATGGATACTCTTTTTTTTTATGGAAAATGTTTTGGAAATAATAGAATCTGTGCAGTAAACCATTTTTAGTCAATAAATCAGACATTCCCTGTCTTTCCTTTGTTAACCACACTAAGGACTAAAGTCTGGCCCAATGACACTTAAATAAACAAGATGGCACAAACCCAGCACTCAAAAGATGGCCTTCCACATATATTTCCTCTGTATTTTGGAAGCAGTGTGGTGGTGTTTTGAAATCATGAAGCAGACTTGGTTTTAGGCCTGTAACTGATTTGGGTCAGAGAAGCGGCCAAAAGCTGGAATGCATTTCCAAACCTACTTCTGACCCTGAATGGATTGGGAAATGCAGAAGAGCCTGTGCATAAAATATAATGTAGGTCCAGGCTTAGTCATCTGGGCTGACATAGAGCAGGATTGTAACCCTGTCAGTAAGTGACATATCTGCATTGCCTCAGGACCAGGACATGAAACAGCCTGTGACCAGGGCTGGATTACCCAATTGGCAGACTAAGCACGTGCTTAGGGCACCAGCAAAGCAGGGGCACCAAAAAAAATGAGATTTTATGGTATAGTATTGTTTTTATTTTGAATTACATATGGGGGGGGGCACCATAATCTTTTCAGTGCTTAGGCCCTCTAAAGGTCTTAATCCAGCCCTGCCTGTGACCCACAATTCAGTGCCTCCCTGCACCAGTTTCCCTGTCTGTCCCAGTGCTAGGGCACTCATCAGGACTGCTCATTCCCTGCCCATGCCTACCCACTGGAGTAGCAGTGCTTTCCTCTTCATAGGGGCTCCAGCAATTCAGGTAGCAAGTGTAAGCTCCTTATGACCCATTCTCCCCGGCATGGGTGTGCAAGAGAGCTGATGACTGACCCCACTGGGGAATAATGCCATCATCCTACTGTTCCGTTGAAGTAAGAGTAACAGAATCTGGCTCTTAAAAATTAACTTTCCATATGTCTCCAAAAGGTCAGTTTGACTCTGGGGAAGGCTTTGAAGATGTGTGCACGCTTTGGGAGAGGAGGGATTCCTATTTTATCTACCCTGTTTCCCTTATGAGTCGTCATTCACCCCAGCAATGTTTTATAGCTGAGTAGTCAGCTGCTAAAACCAAGAGTTTATCCTGGAAATGCAGTCTGACCCTCAGCTAAAGCGGAGCTAGCATCTGGCATTGCTTTCATGAATGAAGCATCAAAAAAACTGTTAATTATTTAGTCTATTAATCAGCTAGCTACATAAACTGTTTGTCTCTGTTAAAGGTTTTATGCAATATCCCTCGCTTGGAAAAGTGACTCTTTAGCTGACATGCAAATTCAGGTTACCAGCTAGTTTACATCTGCTGTTTCATTCCTTTTCAATGAGTTGTTGTGGCCAGCTCCTCATGTTGTGCATGTTCTTGTCTGATGAGGAAATATGCTCTCACCCCACACTTGAAATCTTTTTTCTTCCCTCCGCTTTCCCTCCCATGGAGTCTTCTTCTTACCAGACTCCAGCAAGACAGCCTTGATATGAAATAACCCACACATGTTACAGAGGGATGGGGGTGAGGTAGGCGTTTCAAAAATAATACAAGCAAATAAGAAGGAACCATTTGAGCTAAAGACCTTATAAACCATGCATTAAGTGAGGTCCAGCGTATTGTATCACATAATCCATCTTTTCTCCCTTATCCTTTAAGGATCACAAACCTGTTGATGTTCAAAAACCATTCTAATTGTGTGAGGTATTCACACTTTTGTATTTATTCAGATCATTGCTCTCTGAAATCTAGAATCCTCATTCCAGCTGTGCCCAATGCCTGGTGCTTAAGAGCAAAGAAAAGCTTTAACTACAAATGTTACCAGCATTATAACATTAGCCAGGTTTTTTTAAATCTTGCCCTGATGGTTTCGTGTGAAAAACCTGGCAGGCTGGCTACAGCAGTGTATAGCTAGGGAGTGAAATTGGTGGGGTGGGAAGAGCCATAAGGAATGGAAGTCTGTTAAAAGCAAGAGAGCTGTTCACTTTGCTGACAAAAATAAAGTGTCTAACTACTCGCCTGTCTTTAAACCATGTTCATTTAAACAAATGGTCATTCTTTCAGTTAACTCAGTATAAAAAATCATATACAATCAAGATGAAAAGGATCTTTAGGTCAAACTAGTTTTGTTCAGGGCAGGAGTGTTCCCAGCACTCGATTTTTGTGATATATCATCTGGTCAGGGTTTAAGTAACCCAAATTGCAGGCCTTTCACAACTCCCCTTTGGGCACTGGTCCACAGGCCACTGGTCATAGTTAGGAAGATTTTTTCATATTGACTTTCAGTTTTGCTTTGTTCCTAGTTAACCCTCCTTGTACCTCGTTGAACAATTCTTTCCCCACTTTGAGTTTATGTTAGGGATGTGAAAGGTTAACCAGTTAACCAGTAAGCATCACCCTTAACGGGTGATGCTTGCCAGTTCCATTTAACTGGTGGGGGCTGGACCAGCTCCCCACCTGCAACAGGCAGAGGGCTGCTTCAGCACTGTGCAGGGCCTGCCGTGGGCTGGGACTGCTTTGGTGGACTGGGACATCCCCTGTCCTCTGCAGGCCTGAGCTCCCCATGGGCAGGGACTGCTCCAGCCAGGTTGGAGCAGCTCCTGCCTGTGTTGGGGGTGAGGGACCTCTTCAGCCCAGCTCGGCAGGCTGGGGAAGCCGCTCCAGCCCAACCAGCTTAGAGCAGCCCTCCTGCTCATACCCCTTTTAATCAGTAAACTAATTAAATGGGATTTTACATTACTAGTTTATATCCTTTAAACTCTTGGGGTATGTCTACACTACAGCACTAATTCGAACTAACTTAGTTCGAATTAGTTAATTCGAACTAAGCTAATTCGAATTAGCGCATCTAGACTTAAAAACTAATTCGAATTAGCGTTTTGCTAATTCGAACTAGCGATTCCACACTGATTGAACGCTGGGTCTCATTTAACGGCAGCTGAAACCGGTTCCGGCAGGGCATCAGGTCAGTAGTTGCTTTGTGTGGCTGCTGTCTGAGGCTATCTGAGGCTCGTGCTTAAAGGGACCCCCCTGGACAGCCAGTTCTCAGCTTTTCCGCTTGCTTGCCTACCTCGCCGAGGGACAGCAAAGCGTTTTCCTCTCCGCCTGCCTGTGTCAGTGGTTCCCATTGGGGACGCTGCCCGCAGTTGGCACCATGCAGCCAGAGCTCGCCCTGGGCATGCTGCTCCAGTTTTTGGACTTGCTGCTGCAAGCCTACCAGCAATGGCTGGAGGCTGCCTTGCACCACCTGGTGCACGTCAGCCCCCTGCCTCTCCCCCTGGCCTCCCCGGGGGTCGTGGAGGAGCATCAGCAGCACCCGGATGCCAGCGTGCCCCACCGCATCTGGCGTCTGGACACCAGCAGCGACTGGTGGGACCGCATCGTCCTGGAGCACTGGGGAGACCAACAGTGGACCCAGAACTTCAGGATGAAGAAGGACACCTTCCTGGAGCTCTGCGAGTGGCTCACCCCTGCTCTGCGGCGGCAGGACACTCGCATGAGGCCCGCCATCCCCCTCCAGATGCGTGTGGCCATCGCCCTCTGGAAGCTCTCCACGCCGGACAGCTACCGATCCATCGGGAACCAGTTCAGCATTGGGAGATCCACCGTCGGAGCAGTGCTCATGCAGGTACGGCAGCCACTGGCCACTGGGCCGGGGGGGAGGAGGGCTGCAAGGAGGGGATGGGCTGCCCCAGGGAAAACGGGGCGGGAGGAGGCGAAATTGCCCCGCACCGGAGGGTTCGGTGTGTCCCGGCCGTACTACACGCCGCCCGCGGGGGTTGCTTCTGGGAGTGGGGCGCGGGGCAGTGCCAGGGAACAAACACTCCCAGCCACCCGGGCACCCCAGTGATTCACGGTTTGCTGTGTCCCTCTGCAGGTGGTGAAGGCCATCAACCGGGTGCTGCTCCGCAGGGTGGTCCGCCTCACCGACCCTGACGCCGTTATCCAGGGGTTCGGCGCCCTCGGATTCCCCAACTGCGGAGGGGCCATCAACGGGACGCACATCCCCATCCATGCCCCAGAACACCAGGCCTCCCAGTATATCAACAGGAAGGGGGTACTTCTCCGTGCTCCTGCAGGCCGTGTGTGACCACCGGGGCCAGTTCACGGACATTAATGTGGGCTGGTCCGGCAAGGTACATGACGCCAGGGTGTTCCGGAACTCCTCCGTGTGCCAGAGGCTGCAGGCCGGGACCTTCTTCCCCGACCGCCACATCAGGGTCGGGGACGTGGACATGCCCGTCTGCCTGGTGGGGGATGCGGCCTACCCCCTACAGCCCTGGCTGATGAAGCCGTACACGGGGCACCTCAACCCCTCCTGCCAGGCCTTCAATGCCAGGCTCACCAGGGCCCGCAACGTGGTCGAGGGGGGGCCTTTGGACGCCTGAAAGCCAGATTTAGGTGCCTCCTCACCCGCCTCGACCTCGCCGAACACAATATCCCTCCCGTGGTGGCAGCATGTTGTGTGCTGCACAATTTGCGCGAGTGGAAGGGGGAGGCTTTCCTGCCAGCCTGGATGGCTGAGGCTGACTGCATGGCTGGCCAGTACGCTCAGCCCCACACCGCCGCCGTCCAGGAGGCCCAGCGGGGGGCCATCCGGATCCGGGAAGCCCTGCGGGAGAGCTTCCTGGTGGAGGAGGAGGACTGAACTCTCCCTGCATGCCCCACAGGGGCCTTCTTCCACCCTCCCCTCCTTCCTCTTTCCCCTCCCTAACCCCCCTTCCTAATGTAAAATAAAAACACCTGTTTTGGCAACACAAATCTCTTTTATTTTACATAACTGGGGTGGGGGGAGGGAGGAATGAGGGTGGGAGAGGTGAGGGGGAAACCTGGGAGGAGGGTGCTGGAAGGGGAGGAAGGGGAGGAAGGGAAGGGAAAGCTCAGGGTTGGGGGTCCTGCTGGCTCTCCCGTCTTGCAGCACTGCGGGTGCGGGGGTGTCGGGGGGGAGTGGGTGTGGAGGGTGGGGCAGGAGGGATGGGGGGTGCGGAGGAAGCGGGAGGGGGAGCAGCGGTGGGAGGAGGAGCGAGAGCTGGGGCGGCTATAGGGGCTGGAGCAGGAGGAGGCAGGAACCTGTCCACCAGGGTCTGGAGGTGACCTCTGAGGGCACGGCTCTGCTCATCCAGCACCTCCAAGCTCCGCTGCCATAGCCGCAGGTCCTCCCGGACCCAGTGCTCCTGGATGCGGAGCTGCTGCTCCAGTAGCCTCAGGTACCGCCGCTGATAGTCCTCCAGGTTCCTGGCGCACCTGCTGGCCCGGGTGCGGGTGGCTGTTGCAGGTGGGGTGGTGTGCCCTGCAGTCCCAGGTGCTGTGCTGTGGTGAAACAAGGGCCGTGGTCAGTTCTCCCTGGGGACACGGTGGGTGAAACCCAGCCCCCCTCTGCAAGGTGAGGTCGGCGTCTGGGGAAGGGGCCAGGGCCCCTGCATGACACCCAGCTGCTGCTCCATGGCGGGCAAGGCCCAGGCGCACAGTCCCTGGGCTCCCTCTCCCCCCACACCCCCCATACACATAAGGGGAGCATGATGGCACTCACATGTGGAGCCCTCCCGGCCTCGGACAACACAGCCAATGTGCTCTGTGGGGTGCCTCGGGGGTCCTGGGTCCTGGGCAGGCTCCCTTCAGGCTCCTGGCTCTCGGCGTCCTCCTTCTCCATGTCCAGGACGGGTCCCTCTGCCCCGGGGTCGATCACCACCCGGAGGGCATGCTCTGCGTGAGCCCCCAGGATGCGGTCCAGGGCCTCAAAGTGTGGGCAGGCCTCTGGGTCGGCCCCTGGCTGGGAGGCCCTGGAGTAGGCCTGCCGCAGGTCCTTAATCTTGCAGCGGACCTGCTCCCGGGTCCGCATGTGGCCTCTGGTGGCCAGGCTGTCAGCCATGTGGCTGTAGACGGCTGCATTCCTGTGGCTAGTGCGGAGATCGTGGACGTTGGAGGACTCCCCCCAAACCTGGATGAGGTCCACGATCTCCGCACTAGACCAGGCGGGCGCCCGCCTCTTGCGGCCCCGGGCAGGCTCCTGGGAGCCGCCAGCCTGGTCCTGGGAAGAGGCGGAGGGCTGGGTGGCAGCGGGTGGCTGGCTCATGCTGTGCCAGGTGCAGGGTCTGCTGTCTGGGTGCTGGCAGGCTTGCAACTGGCACAAGCACTGTAGCCAGACCGTAGCCCTTTAAGGGCTCTGGGGCCAGGAGGGGGGCAGAAGAGTTTCCCTGGTTGTGCCCAGAGTGGCCACCAGGGCAAGCTGGGAAGGGCTAGCCTCCAACTAGTTCGAATTAAGTGGCTACACAGCCCTTAATTCAAACTACTTAATTCAAACTAGGCGTTAGTCCTCGTAGAATGAGGTTTACCTAGATCGAATTAAGCGCTCCGCTAGTTCGAATTAAGTTCAAACTAGCGGTTTGCATGTGTAGACGCTATGAAAGTTAATTTGAACTAACGGCTGTTAGGTTGAATTAACTTTGTAGTGTAGACATACCCTTGGAGACAATTGGGTCCACCCTTCGGCATTGTATAGCCAAGCTAATAGCAATTTATACTTCTTGTAATGCTCCCTCACACAGCCTGCTTCCCCTCTCACACTGGAGCACAGCAGAAGTATTTCCACCAGGGCCAAAAGACACACACTGGTGGAAATGAGAGGGGAACCCGAGCAGTATCAGTCCCTTAACCATTCTTGCTTCAATTCTCTCCAGTTAATTAGCATTGATTATAATCATCATTGTTGTGGTTACAGTAACACCTAGTCATGGACCAGGAGGACCCCAGTGTGCTAGGTGCTGTGTAAACACAAAACAAAAGCCAGTCTCTGACTAATGAGCTTACGATCTGGTAAGCCCAGAACTGAATGCAACATTGCTGTTAATTTGGAGGGGAGTAAAACAGTTAAGTTATGTATGTTAATTAAACGCAAAATGATTTTCAAAAATGTAACTACAGAGACTAAACAACGGCTCTGCGCTCTGGCAGAGAAACACTTAAGGGCATGGCTGGCTAGCCTGGGATGAGCAGCTGGGGCTGTGTTGTGTGTCTGCCTGAGTAAAGATGGAAGCTGCTATGTTAACTTCTCCGTTGCCTACATGTTATTTCACAAGAGGGCCAGGAGCCCCTTTGCTACACACACCCAGAAGAAGCAGGTGGCTAAGCCAAAACCATTTGCTCCTCCAGGAACTGTGATGGTATCAGCCAACCAGACAGAGGCTCTGTGCTGCTCACTGGCTCCTTCTCTAGCTCGGGCAGCCCTCTGCTTGCACAATGGCTGCAGCCGTGCTGTTCTGGCTTTCCTTGCCACCTCTGCTCTCAGAAAGCCCCTTTTTGGCCATCCCCCTTTCCCACTTCCCAGGGGCCGTTCCAGCACTACTTGTGCAGGGTGCGGGGAAGGAGAGACCAGTGCTTTGGAGGTTGGTCTTCACCTACCCATCCCCCAGGCCATACTCAGTGTGTGCCCCAGGGCTGAGACCCAGCACCTATAGGTTTGGAGGTTCATAGCTCTGGCACCTCTGGGGATAGGCGCCAACTCCATGGGTGCTCTGAGGCAGGTGCACCCATGGGGGGAAAATGGAGGATGATGAGCACCCATCAATTTCCCCCCCGTCATTCGCCTTCCCCCCCCACACCACCAATCAGTGCCTCCCCATACCTCCTTCCTGCTGCGATCAGCTGTTTAATGGCATGCTAGAGGCTGTGAGGAGAAGTGAGGGCACAGTGGGAGAGGGTGGAAAGGGATGGGAAGAAGTGGGATGGGGCAGGGTAAGGGCAGGAAGAAGTGGAGTGGGGATGGGAGAGCGGGCGAAGACATGGAGTGGTGGCAGAGCCTGGGACAAAGTTGGGGGTCAAACACACACACACACAGAACAACATGAAGTCAGTGCGTGTGCCTCTGGGCTGGCTGCATCAGTTATGAAAGTTTTTGAACCCTATTGCTTGAGCTCCAGTACTTCTTTCAGTACAAAGTAAGCGCTGCCCCCAGGGCACTGACTGAGGCCGGACATGCAGCAGAGTCCTCAGTGCAGCATTTAACTACAAATGGATGCTCCCTTTTATGGACATTTAAGGGATGCTGAAAGGTTAAAAATCAGACATATCAGAAAAAAATATTATACTTATAAAGCAGGAATCAAATCTCACCATCACAAAGACCAGCCTCCTCCTTAAGAACTGGATTGGCATTGCTCTGTGCCCTCATCTGTTGGCACGGGGCCGGGAGAGACGTCACCAGCACAGAGCAGATTCTGCAGGAGACTGCAGAGGCTCCAGCATTAACTCCTATGAGAGTGTTACTGGGGGCCTGCAAAACCCATTAGTCCACGAACAATTCCCCCCTCTCACCTAACCCATCACGCTCGCCAAACCCTGACTGGCTGGTACATGCATTTCCATAGGAGATATATTGTGTTCTCATCAATTTTACAGTAAAACACTTCCTCATTTCCTTTGTTTATTGTAGGTTGTTTCGGTGATTTCCATGGCCATGTGACGCAGAGCTTGGCACAGGAGAGCAGTGCGTACACTAGTTTCGTCATGTGGGTTACTGGAGTCCAGTTTGTTGGAAGACGAGTCAAGCGAGCTGGCTGGGGCTCAGTCGGGATGTTTTCATTTCTCTCCGCTTTTCTGGGCCAATCCAGACAATCCGGTGGAACTGACAGTCACGGGGGCCTCCCCCAACAGGGCTAGTCTGAAAGGCTAATGCCATAATTACAGTCACACTCCAGTGCGCTGCAGCTTGGGGGTTGAGCGGCTTCTCACTGCCCAAGAGCTCTCTGGTGACTGTACCATAAATGCATCAGGAGGTCGCCCCTTTGTTACAGCCTGAGTTGCGCACTCACCGTTTTTCCTATTCGTGCCATTTCACTGGACGCTGCCATCATCTCTTCCTCTGCCTCCCTTCCCAACAAAGAGGCCGGTTCTCCTGCATTGGCTGTTCCAACCATACCTCCGCCTCCACTGCCTCAGTGCTTCCTCTCTCTCCACACTCTGGAGAGTCCACAGCAGGCAGTGGAGAAGTCAGCAAACACACTGAATGGTAGGTTGCAGTTTTGGGGAGTGGGACCTCAGCCTAATTCCTTTGAGGGAGGCCCCAGGTTTGCTTGCACTGCCCCTGCCAATGTTCTTTCCTGCACCTCACACATACATTCCAAGATCCTGCCATGGAGGCTCAGCCTGAGGAGCAGCTGCTATGAGAGTGCAGCATGAACTCCCCTCCAGGGGCAGCTCTGCATGCAGGGTAGCAGAGCTATGACCTTGCTGGCGTTAGGCCTTGCTAGCTCCATTGACAAGGCTGGTACTTGCGGGGGCATCTCCCTGGGCTCCCTTTCCACTCAAGGTAGTAGGAGCACTGCAGTTATGGACAGATGGTTGGAGAAAAGCCACAATCTGGCCAATTATTACAAAACCTTCTGTGCTACGGTAACAGCAACACAATTGCTACCAGTGGTTTCCTCATGCTTCTGGCTTGGCTTCTTGCACACGGTGAGGCACCTTTGCCAGTGGTAGTAAGAACTGTGCATGGCCAGTTCCAACAACAGACAATGGGCTGTTGGTTAGGGCACTAGACCCTGCTCTGCTACGCACTTTCTGTGTGACCTTGGGCAAGACACTTCATCCACCCTGTGCCTCCACTCGCTGTCTGTAAGCATCTGTACCTCAGTGAGGTTCTCGGCACTGCGGTCATGGCATCTGTATAAACACAAGAGGTAGCTGTAGGGAGAGACAGGGCTGCTACTTCTCTTCCCCTGCCTCTCCTTCTCCCCCTCTCAGCAAGAGCAGGAAGAGGAAAAAGGTTTGCAGCAAAGCAGTAGCCAGCAGAGCTGAGCCACAGGTATTGGCATATTGGTGGCTATTACTGCTTAGCCCTGTAGGATCTTCCAGGTGGCGTTCTCTCTCTGTGTCCTCTTTTTGTTTTTTTCTTCTTTCTTTCTCTCTCTTTCAGCAAGCACTGAAAACATGGCTCACTTTTATACCCCAAAGTCTGTGAAGAAAGCCGCAAAAGCCATCATTTTGCAAGCTGAAGCTGATGCTATGTCCTTACCCCACTCCCTCCCCCCACATTTCAGCCTTTCTCGTTCAGAGTCAGAGCAACAGCTGGCCTGCACTGTTTGAATGTCCTGGGTTTTTAATGGCTTGGGGGTCCAACCTTCATGTTATTTCAATGCACTTTGTCTTGTGTGCTGAGGAGCAGGCTTGGAAAGCGACACCTCGCTATGGGCCATGTGTGCAATGAGGATCCTGCCATTCTTGTGCCAGGCGCTTTTCTTCCTAACGACCTGGTCAGTGCCAATCCCTCGAAGGCATCCATTGCAGCAGGTTAACCGTCTCCATGGAGATTTCAGCAGCTCCCTCCCTTCCCCCCTTCCTTTTATAGTTTTCAGTCAATTGTAAACAGCATCCAGAGCTCAGCACGAGCTGGCACATCTTCTCCCTTTGCCCAGGTCACCTGCCCGCCCAAGTTGCCTCTCAGCCTGCTGTTGCCTGGGACAGTAGCAATGACACCCTTTGAAAACAACCCACACGTGACGGGGGAAGCTTTTCATTCCTTTTTCTTTTATCAGCTTTGCCTGGATCTTTCATAGCAGCTGCAGGACCCATGCTGCCAAAAGGGAAGGGGGAGCACTGTGGAAGAGCCAGCTCTGTGGGCGCAGCCCCTGAGAGCTGCAGCATTTGCCTGCTTTGTTGGGCTCCATAGAGTTTAAAGGGCTCCTGTGCCCTCCGCCAGGTCTCCTCCAGCCCCTGCACACAAACAATGGGACATACAGCAGAGACTCTGTTTCCATCCTGTGCCTCTCAAGGGAAGCAAGTGAGAGAAAGGCAGGCAGAGCTGGTGGGGTTTTCAGCTGGCTTCCCTTTTTAGAGGGAAAGGGAAGATTTGCCACTGCCCGGGGATTTATATTTGCATTTTTCCCTAAAATCTACTGTCCCTCCATTGGTGTGTCTTATGCACTGAACATGGAAAGTGCTATTCTGATCATCCATGCGACATGGTTTGGGTTTGCCCTCTCCCTTGTTTTACTTACCACTCAATCCCCATTCATCTCCGTTCTGTTGGATGCCAGGCAGGGAAACTTGCATCCAGGTGGAGAAGGGACAGAGTAAGTTAGCAAAGAGTCTTCTTTTTAGAAATTTTGCAAAAATATAATGTTAAAGTGCTGTCTGCCTGTTTCTGCCCTGGCTATTCCCCGCCCACCCCCATCTGTAACCTGTATTCGACACAGGTGTGACTTCTGCTGGAATACTGTGACCTGCAGGTAGCCACAATTCAAGAAAGAGGTTGATAAATTGGAGCGGGGTCAGACAAGAGCTATGAGAATGGTGAAAGGAGTAAAACATGCTGTATAGTCATGGACTCAAGGTGTTCCATCTATTATACTTAACAAAGAGACGGTGAAGAGGGTGACTTAATGACGGTCTATAAAGATGTACGTGGGGAACTAATATTTGACAACCAGCTCGTCAGTCTAATGGGGAAAGAAATAACACAATCCAATGTCTGGAAGCTGGAGCGAGACCATAAGTCACCACATTTTACCTGTGTGGGCAGTTAACTGTTGGAACAATATTTCAAAGGTTGTGATGGAGTCTCCATTGCTGGCCATTTTTCAGTCAAGATCAGATGTTTTCCTAAAAGCTGTGCTGTGCACCAAATGCTGTAGAAATTAGTTTGTGTAAGTTCTATGGCTGTGCTAGACTAAGGGTCAGCTGATCACAGGTGTCTCTCCTAGCCTCACAATCTAAACAGTTGGCCCTTCCACAGCAAATCACTGGAGGTCGCTCTGGTTTTGGCACGGTTGTAAGGAACACATTTCCCTATGGCTGAACTGTTTTTAAGAAATTGCTGTAATCTGTTTGGCACAAACTGGCTTTTCTTCAAGCATGTGTTGCTGCAACTCACATATTATACACAATGCCAAGAAAATCCAACTCTCACTTTCCATATGAATTCCCTAGCATCCATTCTTGCAATATCTCTGAGCAGTGAAGGAGTGCACAATCCCATTACTGTGGGCTCTTCCTAAAGTAGGCCAGCACAGTAATGGAGTGCCAGACTGTGTTCCCAAGACTCCTCTTTCTGTGTCATGTCGGGGTGCTTCATCCTGAACTTCCTGAGCTTCATCTTCAGGCTGCTATTGGCCTGCTTTGTGTTCTGGAGCAAGTCACTTTGCCTCTCTGTGCTTCAGATTCCTCGTCTGTAAAACAGGACTAACTCATTGACCCACTTTGTAAAGTGCTTTAAGATTTATGGATGAAAGGTGCATTACCCCTCTCTGATCTCACTAGCTGGGAATGTTCCAACTGGGGCTGAAAATTGCTTATACTGTCTGGTATTGTCTTTGATGCAATCTTGTTTATGTATTAGAAATGTACAAAGTTCTCCTTCTCCTAATGCAGGAGGTCCCAAAAGCAGATGTAGTTTTGTAACTTATGAGCCAGAACTCCCACCCCAGAACTTCTCCCTAGTTTTCTTTCAGGGTTGGTCACTCAGCCCCTCTCAAACACATACAGGCACTCTACCTTCCCCAAACACTACTCAGCAAAACCCCCTCTCCCAGGAAGTGGCCCTGACAGCCCTTAGGTTTATGGGAAGCCAGTGAGGCTCCATACGCTGCCTTCGTGCCTGCAGACTCCACCCTTACAGCTCCCATTGGTCGCAGTTCCTGGCCAGTGGGAGCTGCAGAGCCAGCACTTGGTGCAGGGCAGCGTGCGGAGCCTTCCTGCACCCAGTGACTGCAGAGACCTGATGGCCACTTCCAGGTGCCGCATGGAGTCAGGGCAGGAAGGGAGTCTGCCTTAGCCCAGGGCCCCTGCTCATTGAACTTGTAACAGCCTGGTTGGCAGTGCCAACTGAAGCCTCCAGGGTCCCTTTTTGACCGGGCTTTCTGGTTGAAAACTGGATGCTTGGCAACCCTAGAGGGAAGCCTCAGGGGTGGGAACAGAAAGAAGTGAAATAGGGTGGGGCCTTACGGGAAGAGGCTGAATGGGAGCAGGGCCTTGGACAGGGACATCCACTGGCAAAACCAAAAGTCACTGCCTGTGATCCCAGGGGAGTTATGTTGTGCAGAACTTTGGTGTTTTGGACAACTCTTTACAATGGCTTAAGGATGTAACAGCATGAAAGATTCCCCTACCCCCTTTCCTGGCACATGGTATCCAAACAGCTCCCAAGAGGCCTTTGTTGTTTCTAACTTGCCATTGGCATGTGCATTTACTCACTTGGCATGTGTGATTGTAGGAACCATGCCAAATCACAGGTGCATCTTGCACGAAGACCTGCAATTCTGCCTATGGAATATTTGGCCCAGAAAGAAGGAGGAAGTGGGGACCTTATAAATCCACTGTGTATGTTACACACACCACCTAATTTAGAAAGTGCTTCTCAAGAACTTGTTGACAGCACTGCATAGAACCTGACTGAAATAGAACATTGACCATATTATAGTCCCATAATGGGAACACCACTTCGAAGTGCACTTTTGAATTGTGATTCGAAAAGAAGGAGAATGAAATCAGAGATCAGGAGCTGAGCAAACGGAGTTGCGGTGGAGTGCTTTTCCTGGGAGAGATTTCAAATCGATTGGAGGAGGCTATCAGCAGCCAAGATCTAGTCCAACTTCCATTTACAGAGAGGCCTGGTTGACACTAGAAAATTAGGTTGATTTAACTAAGTCAGTCAGTGGTGTGAAAAATCTACACCCATGTGGCATGGGTAAGCCAATCTAAATCGCAAGATAGACATTGCTAAATTGTCAAAAGAATTCTTCTTTTGATGAAGCTACTGCATCTCAGGGAGGTGGATTAATAAGCCATCAGGGAGAATCCCTCATGTTGGTGTAGGACAGGTAGTGTATAAACTGAGGTGCCACTGATGTGTTTTAAATGTAGACAAGCCCTAAATGGAAACATTTCTATTGACTTCAGTGAGCAGGTCTTTCGTGATCAAAGGGATTCTGGAGTGTGAGTGTACAGTGATAGTAATTTAGGTCAATTCCGTAAAGCCAGGAAATTTCAGTTCACAGAGTTTCTGGACATGGGCACTGGACAAAGTTTTCCTCTGCTACTGTAAGTGTAACCCACACACCTTCTGTGTGTGATGTACTGTCCCATCTAGTGATACTGAGACCACTTACAGAGAGAATGAGTCTGCTCTACAGCCTTAGCTAGCAGGTTTTTAGCTCATGCAGTAGAGGCTCATGCACTAAGCTCCAGAGGTCCCAGGTTTGATTCTGCCCACAGGCAATTGGGATCTGTTGGCTTTACGTAGAGCCTTACAAACCTATTGATAACTATAGAGTGACCAAGAGGAAATGCCACCAATCTTAGGCTAACCACAAGTAGCTGAGGCAATTTTGCACACCACCATGCTTCTTTCCAGACCCACATACCTCATGGCAGTACAACTTCCTCATTGATTTCTCAGCAACCTCTGTAACTCAAATAACCCTCAAAGAGGGATTCAGAATACAAAAGGAGGCGCTGTTGTACAATAACACGGACAGTATCAGCATTAGCTTGTGTGAGATGAACTCTGAATTATTGGGGCGGAGGGGATGCTGCTATGAAGATGTACGATCCTACCCCTTAGCTCTGCCTTCCCTGCCATGGAGCCTTAGCCACAGGGAAGAATGGCCAAAGAGGTGGAAGTGGGGCAGGAGGAGGAGGAGAACATCTCTGGCTTCCCACCCTTCCAACAAAAACTGATACAATTTCCCTCGCCACACACTAAATGACACAATCTGGCCCTTAGCCAATCATTTCCCACTGATCTCTACACAGAGTTATAAAGCAGGATCAAAATCCTACAATTAATACAGTATTTTACCACTAGCACATCACCAGTTATGTGTGGACTGTGCTGCCAGTAAAGAAAGAGACCAAATCCCTGGTTCCTCCAAGCAGCTTGACGTGATAACATGGACACTCAAGCTACGTCTACACTGCAGGCTTCTTGCGCATGCGCTTTGGCACAAGAGACCATCCAGACTGCATGGATGCTCTCTTGCAAGAAAGCTCTGATTGCCATTAACAGAATGGCCACCAGGGCACCTGTGCTTCTTTCGATAGGCTGTTTTTGCACAAAAAAACCGTTTCCCATCCATACACACCTTTTTGCGCAAGATCTCTTGCACAGAAAGAAGTTATTCCTCGTAGAAAGAGAAATACCTATACTGCAAAAAACCCTCTGGTCTGTCGATTCACTGTAAATTTTCTTGCACAAAAACACACTTGAGATGTGGATGCTCCATGAGTTTTTGCGCAAAAATGGCTGAGGAGTGGACAGGTCTCCCCAGGGAGCCTATTAACATTGTTCTTGACTGGCTAAAGCTATAATACTCTTCCTGTGTTTCAGACACACGCACACAGCCATGGGAAGTCTGATGAGCAGTTTTCATGAAGGAAATGGTTTTGATTGAAGCTCTTCTTTATCTGTTTTGTCCCAGCATGAGCAGAGAGATGATCACAGCTACAAGCCACACGCTACTAGATATGTACATGGTATGGCTGCTAGAACTGAACAAATAAACCAGAGAACCAGCTCCTAAAGCAGCTATGATAGAAAAAAATAATACATAGTTTTTATCTTGTGCTTGCCACCCGTAGAGCTCAAGGAGGGCAGCATCATTATCCCCATTTTTCAGATGGGGAAAGCTGAGGCACAGAAGTGCAATGACTCACCTAAAGTCACCCAGCAGGCTAGTGACAGAATCCAGGTCTCCAGAGTCCTAGTCTTAGTCTAGTGTGTCTATCCATTGGGCCACACTGTTCCCACACACCTGTCTCTGCTGCTGAATGGTGCTATGGAGAGTCACAAAATCAGGCCCTGACTGTGATTCACATTGCAGATTCATTGTATAGATATTTGTAGGCACCATGTTATGACTGCACACCCACCACCATACAATGGAAGGGTTAGAGATGAGCCAGATCCCAGATATAACACCAGCCCCCACAGCTTTGGGAATGTTGTGATCCAGCTCCCAAGGGTGTAGAACAGTGTTTCTCAACCAGTGGTACGAGTACCCTTAGGGGTACTTGATAGAAGTCTGGGGGGGTACATCAACACAACTGAAATTTGGAGAAAACTGAATTTTTGTTTTAAGTTTTACAGCGCTTTATTATTTTTGTACTTTTTACACCCAAAAATTTCATCGCCCGCCCGGCTACGATTAAGTTGTTTAAGCAAATGTGTTGCAATAGTACAAAAAATGTTTGTGTGTCTGAAAACTGTAGGTACTGAGGGTACTTAAAATTTTTTTAAAGGGGTACTTTATAAAAAAGGTTGAGAAACACTGGTGTAGAACATCTACTACACATTTGTGGAGTGAGTTGGGGAACAGTGGAGAGGGGTTTCCTTTTAACCAAGAGGAGAGGGAAAGGTGTGATGTTCCCGACGTAGAAAAAGCAACCTCCTTGTGGGTGATGCAGCCCCTGCTCCACACCAAATGGCACTGAAGCATTAATTTAAATGCACTTATAGGCATTTCCACAGTTTTCACTATCATGTTATTTGCATACCGCTCAAACATTAGCAGGTTTCCTTGCAATAACCCTGAGAGGTGGGAAAGAACAAACCTCCCTATTATAGAGCAGATGACACCGAGAGGCAAATGGGCTCATCGAAAGCCACATGCTAATGGCAGAGATGGGGACAAAAGTCAGGTCTCCTAGCACTACATCCTGTAACATGAGCTCGTCCTTATTTCCTGGAATTCACCTTCATTACAGCACTTCACCCTAACCTGGGAAGTGGGGGGGTCTCATTGCCAGGGTGGGGGGCACACTATGGCTGCCAGTTTGGCACTATGGCTGACCTAGCCCTACATCCAGCGGACCCTCACACCTCTTGTCTTGGGTTCAGGGTAACATGTTTAGAATGTTTCATCATTTCCAAGCTCTGTTTCAAGATTCACATTAAACCTCACCAGAATTCTTTGGGTTTCCTTTCTGATTTGTATGTGCCTGAGATGCTGTCCTGAAGAGATTTCCCTAGTGTTTACAGAGTGGCTAGTTTGTCTAAAGACACGTCCTGTCACAGTACAGAGTCCCTTGGTTTAGGGATGGGAAATTTGTCCATGAGAAATCTGTTAGGCTTTCTCCTCAGTGAACATTTCCTTTTCTTTCTTCCCTTCTCTCCTTTATGTAAGATGAGAAGACAATAATCAAGCTTTCCCCATTTGTCTCCCTCTCTGCCAGACCATCAGAAAGCCATGATGCAACCACCCAATAAACTAGGGATGAGTGGACCACCAGGACAGTCCTCCTCAGTTCCTCCCTCAGGCAGTTTGCCCAATAGGGCTTAGGCCGCTCAGCAAAACATTTGAGCACATGTATAAGCCCCGTTGTAGTGCTTACATGAAATTAGCCATTTTATAATAGAAATGGGTGGGAGTAATTTATCTACTGCTTGCCATTTTAGACTCAGAGCTTTTGGTGGGTACATGTGCCTTCCCCTATGTGTTTGTACAGCCCCTAATGCATACACAAGTTCACAAAAGCAAATTGATTTCAAAATGGAGTATATTTGATGGCCTATCTTTCTTTCACTCTTTGTATATAGATATCGTATATCTATAAACACCCATCGGCTGCATCTAGACTGGCAAGTTTTTCCGCAAAAGCGGCCGCTTTTGCGGAAAAACTTGCCAGCTGTCTACACTGGCCACTTGAATTTGCGCAAGAACACTGACGATCTGATGTAAGATTGTCAGTGTTCTTGCGCAAATACTATGCTGCTCCCGTTCGGGAAAAAGCCCTCTTGCACAAATGTATTTGCGCAAGAGGGCCAGTGTAGACAGCTCAGGACTGTTTTGCGCAAAAAAGCCCCGATGGCGAAAATAGTGATCGGGGCTTTCTTGTGCAAAACCACGTCTAGACTGGCACAGACGCTTTTCCGCAAAAAGTGCTTTTGCGCAAAAGCGTCCGTGCCAATCTAGACGCTCTTTTGTGCAAATGCTTTTAACGGAAAAACTTTTCCGTTTAAAGAATTTGCAGAAAATCATGCCAGTCTAGACGTAGCCATAGAGAAAAGGACTGCATCCTCTGCAGTCATATGGAACCTAAGACTGTGGGGGCCCATCCTGACTGAGACGTTTGAGCATTTCCTGGAAGCAAGGATTAAATAATAAAGCACAATCATTCTACCCTCTAGAGAGAGGACATTGCCTGTACAACACCTAGCACATTTCACTTGCTAACATAATAATAATAATAATAATAATATAACCCTTTTGGAGTCTGTTTCTGTAATTAATCCATCTTTAGGTTCAACTGCACCTGCAATCAGACCCCAGATCTTTTTAGTTAAAGCTAATATTTGGACAGAGTCAGTGTGGAGATATTTTGTCTTTCTGCTTCGAAAGCACCTACTCAGGATGCAAGTTTGTTCTTAGACATTCAAGAAGAGGGAAAGCTGAATTCTGTTGGCAAGCATTTCACAGTGAGGCTCGTTTGAAAGATCTTGAGCCAAGTTCAGCGCTGTCATTACACCAGGGATGAATTTTCCCCTTATCTATGAAACATTCTAAATAGGCTGCCTCATTCATCTGGGTTGAATTAAGAAAAGAGGAAGATCACTATGATGATGGGTGAGCGATAAGTGAAGTTCCCGTCTTCAGATGAAGAGATTTCCCTAATGTTGCAATGCTTCTGATTATTAGTTTTACTTGGGAGACCACTCATATTATTTGCATTGTTTTGTGGCGAATAAAAAGGGAATGAAATGCAAGCTGGTGACTCCAGCAGAGCCATGACTGTGGGGAGAGGCAAGAGGAATGTGGGACAGATAAGTAAAATGTTCAGGTAGACAAAGCCCATGTGAACGCAGTACATTTCACTAACACCATGCACATGGGGACAGTCTAAAGGGCTGACATACATATAAAGGAACATGTCCCACCACTGTCCCACGCTCATTGTGAGCCTTTCAGACCTGAGTAATTCAAACAATGTATGCCCAGTGCAAGGAGAACTGAAGTATTCAAAGCCCAGCTCAAGGGGCGAAGGGTGTTGATCAATGTTCCCTGTAAGCTGAGCGCTTGGGAAGCCACATTCTCTGGCGGAGGCAATTAATGGGGGTCAGGTGGCATGAGCAGACATCTACATAAGAACGGCCATACGGGTCAGACCAAAGGTCCATCTAACCCAGTATCCTGTCTTCTGACAGTGGCCAATGCCAGATGCTCCAGAGGGAGAGAACAGAACGTAATCATCACGTAATCCCTCTCCTGTCATCCATTTCTGGCTTCTGACACCATTCCTACCCATCCTGGTAGTAGCCATTCATAGACCTAACCTCCATGAATTTATCTAGCTCTTTTTTGAACCCTGTTAAAAGCCTAGTCTTCACAACATCTTTTGGCAAGGAGTTCCACAGCTTGTCTGTGTGCTACGTGAAGAAAAACTGCCTTTTGTTTGTTTTAAACCTGCTACCTATTCATTTCATTTGGTGACCCTTAGTTCTTATATTATGGGAACAAGTAAATAACTTTTCCTTATTCACTTTTTCCATACCAGTCATGACTTTATAGACCGCTATCATATCCCCCCCTTAGTCTCCTCTTTTCTAAGATGAAAAGTCCAAGTATTTTTAATCTCTCTTCATATGGGACCCGTTTCAAACCCTAATAATTTGTGTTGCCTTTTTCTGAACCTCTTCTGATGCCAATATATCGTTTTTGAGATGAGGCAACCACATCTGTACATAGTATTCAAGATGTGGGCGTACCATGGATTTATATAGAGGCAATAAGATGGTCTCTGTCTTATTCTCTTTCCCTTTTTTAATGATCCCTAACATTGTTCGCTTTTTTGACTGCCGCTGCACACTGAGTGGATGTTTTCAGCAAACTATCCACAACGACTCCAAGATCTCTCTCTTGAGTAGTTGTAGCTAAATTAGCCCCCATCATATTGTATGTATAGTTGGGATTATTTTTTCCAATGTGCATTACTTTACACTTATCCACATTAAATTTCATTTGTCATTTTGTTGCCCAATCACTCCGTTTGGTGAGATCTTTTTGAAGTTCTTCACAGTCTGCTTTGGACTTGATTATCTTGAACAGTTTAGTATCATCCGCAAACTTTGTCATCTCACTGCTTACCGCTTTCTCTAGATCATTTATGAATAAGTTTAATAGGATTGGTCCTAGGACTGACCCTTGGGAAACACCACTAGTTACACCTCTCCATTCTGAAAATTTACCATTTATTCCTACCCTTTGTTTCCTGTCTTTTAACCAGTTCTCAGTCCATGAAAGGATCTTCCCTCTTATCCCATGACGACCTAATTTACACAAGAGCCTTTGGTTAGGGACCTTGTCAAAGGCTTTCTGGAAATCTAAGTATACTGTATCTACTGGATCCCCCTTGTCCACATGCTTGTTAACCCCTTCAAAGAACTCTAATAAATTAGTAAGACATGATTTCCCTTTATAGAAACCATGTTGACTTTTTCCCAACAAATTATGTTCTTCTACGTGTCTGACAATTTTATTCTTTACTATTGTTTCAACTAATTTGCCTGGTACTGACATTAGACTTACTGGTCTGTAATTGCCAGGGTTGCCCACATCTTGAATACTGCGTACAGATGTGGTCTCCTCACCTCAAAAAAGATATTTTGGCATTAGAAAAGGGTCAGAAAAGGGCAACTAAAATTATTAGGGCAACTATAATTATTAGGCAACTAAAATTATTATTTGGAACAGGTCCCATATGAGGAGAGGCTAAAGAGACTGGGACTTTTCAACTTAGAAAAGAGGAGACTGAGGGGGGATATGATAGAGGTATATAAAATCATGAGTGGTGTGGAGAGGGTGAATAAAGAAAAGTTATTTACTTGTTCCCATAATATAAGAACTAGAGGACACCAAAGGAAATTAATGGGTTGCAGGTTTAAAACTAATAAAAGAAAGTTCTTCTTCACACAGCACACAGTCAACCTGTGGAACTCCTTGCCAGAGGAGGCTGTGAAGGCTAGGACTATAACAGAGTTTAAAAAAGAGGTAGATAAATTCATGGAGGTTAGGTCCATAAAAGGCTATTAGCCAGGGGGTATGGGATGGTGCCCCTGGCCTCTGTTTGTCAAAGACTGGAGATGGATAGCAGGAGACAAACTGCTTGATCATTGTCTTCGGTTCACCCCCTCTGGGGCACCTGGCACTGGCCACTGTCAGCAGACAGGATGCTGGGCTGGATGGACCTTTGGTCTGACTCAATATGGCCATTCTTATGTTCTTATGTTCACAGTGGCACTTTTTTCATTCTCTGACTATGTTTTTAATTTGGGGTATAGATTTAAGTTGTGCCTCTATTAAGGTGTCTTTGAAAAATTTCCATGCAGCTTGCAGGAAATTTACTTTTGTCACTGTACCTTTTAATTTTTGTTTAACTAACCTCTTCATTTTTGTGTAGTTCTCCTTTCTAAAATTAAATGCCACAGTGTTTGGCTGCTGAGGTGTTTTTCCCACCACGGGGATGTTATATTTTATTACATTATGGTCACTATTTCCAAGTAGTCCTATTATATTTACCCCTTGAACCAGATCCTATGCTCCACTTAGGACTAAAACAAGAATAGCCTCTTGCCTTGTGGGTTCCAGAACCAGCTGCTCCAAGAAGCAGTCATTTAAGGGATCATGAAATTTTATCTATGCACCCTGTCCTGGTGATGTGTACCCAGTCAATATGGGGATAGTTGAAATCCCCCACAATTATTGAGTTTTTTATTTTGATAGCCTCTCTAATCTCCCTTAGCATTTCATAGACACTATCACTATCCTGGTCAGGTGGTTGATAATATAGCCCTTCCTATTGCTATATTCTTATTATTGGAGCATGGAATTACAACCCATAGAGATTCTATAGAACATTTTGGTTCATTTAAGATTTTTACTTCATTTGAGTCTACATTTTCTTTCACGTATAATGTCACTCCATCACCAGCACGACCTGGTCTGCCCTTCCAATATATTTGGTACCCTGTCCCATCAATTGTCCTCAGTCCACCAAGTTTCTGTGATGCCTATTTTATCAATATCCTCCTTTAATATGAGGCACTCTAGTTCACCCATCTTATTATTTAGACTTCTAGCGTTTGTGTATAAGTACTTTAAAATGTTTTCACTATTTATCTGCCATTTCCTGATGTGTTAGACTCTTTTTCATTTGTTTGTTTCTCATCTGATCTAACCCATATTTTATCATCTTCCATCCTTTCTTCTTTACTAGAACATAGAGAATCTCTATAAATAGACCTTCCCCTAAGAGATGTCTCTGTCCGATCCATGTGCTCCTCCACACCTGTTGGCTTTCCCCTCGTCCTTAGTTTAAAAACTGCTCTATATCCTTTTTAACATTAAGTGCCAGCAATCTGGTTCCATTTTGGTTTAGGTGCAGCCTATCCTTCCTATATATGTTCCCCCTTTCCCAAAAGTTTCCTCCATTTCCTAATAAGTCGAAACCCCTCCTCTCTATACCAGAGGCGTAGCGAAGGAGGTGTGGGGGGGGCAATTGCCCCCGGGCGCCACACTAGGGGGTCGCCGGGCCGGGGTGAGAGCAAGTGCATGCTGCGCAGGCTCACCTGGCATGGGCGGTGAGTTCTATGGCCGCCCCGGCCCCGGCCCCGGCCCCGGGCCATCCCTGCCGTAAGCAGCGTTCAGTCGGCTCCCCCTTGCCCACACACGCTGTGCACGGCAAGGACGGTCTGGGGGCGGCCATAGAACTCGCCGCCCATGCCAGCGTTCAGTCAGCTCCCCCTTGCCTGCGCATGCTGTGCAGCGTTTGCAGGTGACCGGGGAGACGCCCAGGCGTGATGTGACGTCACGGCCCGGGACTTGAAAAGTGTGCAGTGCCGCGTGGTGCCAGCCTAGCTTCTGGTTCAGAGTCCAGGGACTTTTGGGGCCCGAGCACAGACTCCGGCCCCACAGAGTGGAAGGCAGAAGGTACGGCAGGGCAGGGCAGGGCAGGGGGAAAACTAGGGGGAAGGAGTGGGAGAGGAAGGGGCTTGTGTGGAGGGGAGGGGAGAGGGAAGATACAAATGGCAGGGGGCCAAGTGCAGACAATGAGGAACAGGGCAGGAGGGGAGGTGTCAGTGGGAGGGGAGACAGGGTGATGCTGGGAGAGGAGAGGAGAGGGGAAGGGCATTGGGTGCTAAAGGGGGGAGAGGGAGGTGCTGGGAGAAGGCTTGAAAGGAGGGGTGGGCATGAGAAAGGTGGGGATGGAGCAAGTCATGTGTGAGGGCACAGGGGCATGAGGGTGGTGGGGGGGGCATCAGGGAAAAAGAGGGCAAAGGGGGCAGGAGCAGTGAGGGAAGGGGGAGGCACCAGGAGGGTGTAGGGCTAAGGGAAGGTGCAGGTGCCAGGGATTCTGTGGGTGAAGCAAAAGGGCAGACACCTGCAGGGGAGGGACCAGCACCAGAGGAGAGAGGCAAGGCAGGTGTGTAGAGAGAGGTGTTAGAAGAGGGGATGAGGAGGGGTAGCTCACCTGATCAGAGTGGGGCTACTGGAGGAGTGGGCACAGGAGGGAGAGAAGGGCTGGTGGAGGGGGGCAGGTCGCAGGAGGGCTGAGGGCAGTGAGAAGGGCAGGAGTCAGGACAGCAGAGGAGGGTGAGGAGTTGGGGGGCAGCAGGCACCAGGGGAGATGATGGAGCAAGGAGAGGAGACAAGGCAGCAGAGAGAAAAGGTAAAGGTTTAAAAATATTTATTAATAACTTGGTTTGCGCCTCGCGGTGAAGTTTGGGTTTATGTGGGGATCAACACATGGCCGGCAAGTGGGAGCCAAAACAAAAAAATAATCAGTGTAATGATCTTCTGTTGATATGCGTTTTAGTAGTTAAATTCTTGGACTGTCATTGCTTATGAAAAGTGCTGTCACATGGGTAGAAATCGGGTAAATGTTGCATTTTATTAATATCAGCAGAGCTGACTTAAATGGGGTCCGTGTGTTGTGTAGTCTTGCCTTAATCTTTGTATTCATGCCTGTCAGTGTGAGAGAAGCTATTTGTATATGTTTGCTTGCATATGCAACCACACTTAAGTTGAGGCCCTCAGCATGTTCTGTAAGTATTAGTGTGGCCCCAAGGGCTTCCAAAGTTGAGTTGCCCTAGCTCATCCCTCACAGGTGTCTGTCTAACCTGGTCTTAAATATCTCCAGTGATGGAGATTCCACAATCTCCCTAGGCAATTTATTCCAGTGTTTAACCACCCTGACGGGCAGGAAGTTTTTCCTAATGTCCAACCTAAACCTCCCTTGCTGCAATTTAAGCCCATTGCTTCTCATCCTAACCTCAGAGGCCAAGCAGAACAATTTTTCTTCCTCCTCCTTATGATACTCTTTTAGGGTATGTCTACACAACAAAGTTAATTGGAACTAACAGCCGTTAGTTCGAATTAACTTTCATAGGCGCTACACATGCAAACCGCTAGTTTGAACTTAATTTGAACTAGCGGAGCGCTTAATTTGAACTAGGTAAACCTCATTCTACGAGGACTAACGCCTAGTTCGAATTAAGTAGTTCGAATTAAGGGCTGTGTAGCCACTTAATTCGAACTAGTTGGAGGCTAGCCCTTCCCAGGTTGCCCTGGTGGCCACTCTGGGCCAAACCAGGGAAACTCTTCTGCCCCCCTCCCGGCCCCGGAGCCCTTAAAGGGCCACGGTCTGGCTATGGTGCCCGTGCCAGTTGCAAGCCTGCCAGCACCCAGACAGCAGACCCTGCACCTGGCACGGCATGAGCCAGCCACTCGCTGCCACCCAGCCCTCCGCCTCTTCCCAGGACCAGGCTGGCAGCTCCCAGGAGCCTGCCCGGGGGCCGCAAGAGGCAGGCGCCCGCCTGGTCCAGTGCGGAGATCGTGGACCTCATCCAGGTTTGGGGGGTGGCCTCCAACGTCCACAATCTCCGCACTAGGCACAGGAAAGTGGCCGTCTAGGGCAGGATAGCTGCCAGCCTGGCCACCAAAGGCCACATGCGAACCCAGGAACAGGTCTGCATGAAAATCAAGTTGGTCCAGTGAGACCCCCTGACCCTGAGCCCTGAGCTTAGAACATAAGAACGGCCGTACTGGGTCAGACCAAAGGTCCATCTGGCCCAGTAGCCTGTCTGCCAACAGCGGCCAACACCAGGTACCCCAGAGAGGATGGACCAAAGACAATCACCAAGCCATTTGTCTCGTGCCATCCATCTCCAGCCTTCCACAAACAGAGGCCAGGGACACCATTCCTACCCCCTGGCTAATAGCACTCCATGGACCCAATCTCCATGACTTTATCTAACTTCTCTTTAAACTCTGTTATAGTGCTAGCCTTCACAGCCTCCTGCGGCAAGGAGTGCCACAGGTTGACTATTTGCTTTGTGAAGAAGAACTTTCTTTTATTAGTTTGAAGCCTGCTACCCATAAATTTCATTTGGTGTCCTCTAGTCCTTATATTATGGGAACTAATGAAGAACTTTTCTTTATGCACCCTCTCCACACCACTCATGATTTTATATACCTCTATCATATCCCCCCTCAGTCTCCTCTTTTCTAAGCTGAAAAGTCCCAGTCTCTTTAGCCTCTCTTCATATGGGACCTGTTCCAAACCCCTAATCATTTTAGTTGTCCTTTTCTGAGCCCTTTCCAAGGCCAAAACAGCTTTTTTGAGGTGAGGAGACCACATCTGTACACAGTACTGAAGATATGGCGTACCATAGTTTTATACTTCCCCTCCTCCTTCTTCCCCCTTCCAGCTCCCTCCTCCCAGGTTTCCCCCCTCCCCTCTCCCACCCTCTCTCTTTCCCTCTCCCACCTCCTTTTCCCAGTCTCCCCAGAGGTTAATCCCCCCTCCTCCAGTTTTGTTAAATAAAGAGAGTTTCTATTTTCGAACACACGTGTCCTTTATTTTTTACATCAGGAAGGGGGACTAGGGAGGGATAAGTGGAAGGAGGTGAGGGAGGAATGGGGCACGAGCCCCCGATGGGGAGGACTGGGGTGGCTCTGTGGGCTCCTCGGGGTGGAAGCTCTCCTGCAGGTCCCCCTGGATCCTGACAGCCCCCCAATTGACCCCCCCGGATGGCAGCCTGTGGCAAGTGCAGCTGGGCTGATGGCCGAGTGCTGTGATGTGCCGAGTGTAGGCGCTCAGGGCACTCCAAGACAGGACTGCTTTGCTGTCCCTCATCAAGGTAGACAAGCAAGCGGGGAGCCCTGAGAACTGTCTGTCCGGGGTGGGGGTCGGGTCCCTTTAAGCACAGCCCCTCGGCTAGCCTGAGGCAGCAGCTCCATACTCTAAGTCCTAACCTGATGCCCTGCTGGCACTGGTTCCGGCCAGCCTTAACTTCGGTTCAGGGTCCACTCAATGTGGACATGCTACTTCGAATTAGCAAAACGCTAATTCGAATTAGTTTTTAGGTCTAGATGCACTAATTCGAATTAGCTTATTTCGAATTAACTAATTCGAATTAAGTTAGTTCGAATTAGTGCTGTAGTGTAGACATACCCTCAGATACTTGAAAGCTGCTCTCATGTCCCTTTTTGGTCTTCTCTTTTCCAAGGTAAACAAGGCCAATTCCTTCAGCCTTGCCTCATATCTCATGTTCTCTAGAACTTTCATCATTTGTGTTGATCTTCTCTGGACTTTCTCCAATTTCTCCACGTTTCCTGAAATGTGGCGCCCAGAACTGGACATGATACTCCAGCTGGGGCCTCAATGTAGATGGATCCCTGCCTAGGGGATGTGAGACTGGGCGGGTTAATTTCCAATCCTCCTGTTTATTCTTTTCCTAAGCCAGGAGGGCACAGTAGTTCTGATGGTGGCTCTGCAGGAAGGCAGCCCGCACTGCTCCCTGCCTGAAACCTTGTGCAGGTGTTAAACAGCTGTCCAGCCCACCCTAGAGGTGACTGCATTTCAGCGTGCCTGAAGCAACACAGCACCAGCAATGGACAGGAGAATGGCTCCCGGGCATGGCTTGCTCATGACTGCTTCAGTCCCATTGGATGGGCCTCAGCCTCTTTTCTTCCCCTCCCCCACTTTGCAATGGGGCTGTAGACTCTGGGGGGAGAGGGTGGAGGCAGGCAGAGGTGTCTCCCTGCAGCAGATGTAGACATGTCTCTGTATTAATCATTCTCTCATTGAAGTTTTTAGCTTTGTATTGAGTCCTTTTACATGGAAACTTTGTATTAAGTCTTGGTAGAGTAGTCCCTAGGACAAGTGAGGCAGAGACTGTCCCTGTGGGGTGAATGAGGTGGGAATGGATAAGGCGGAAGGTGAGCACCTCTGGGCAGTTGCAAAGGTTGGAGAGGGGATGGAAGCCAGATCCAAGATCAATGAGCCCCGGGAAGTGGGCCCGTTGAAAGGAGACTGGACCTGTGGATGCTTTGGGGGTCAGCAGCAAGGACCTGCTTTGGGAAGCCCCCTTTTTGGAGGTGAATGTGGCAGCATTGAGACACCAGAAGCAGGCGCCACAGACACTAACTGCAGATTCATGGGACGGCTCTCACAGATCTTGCACATGCATAAGATGATAGATCCGCAGGAGTGGGGGCAATGGCGTAGCGAGGGGGCCGGAGAGGTCAGTTGCCCCTGGGCACCATGCTAGGGAGGCTCCAATTTAATCCCATTCTGCTCCCCCCCCGTTATCCCTTCAGCTCACTTGCTCCTACTCCTCCTGCCACCGGCAGCTGGAGCCTCCTCCCCTGACTCTCTGCTCCAAGTCCGACCCTCTTCCATCTCCACCAGAGGGGTTAGTGCATGCGGGAGCCTGGCCCCAAACTGTAGGGGGTGGGGGAAGATGCAGTACAAGTTCCCCTCAGCTGTGCACCAGGTTCGGAGCCGTGCCACATGGCGGGGGGGGGTGTGCAAATTTTTCCTTTGCCCCCGGGAGCAAAACACCCTCGCTACACCTCTGCTCTATACCATCGTCTCATCCATGCATTGAGACTCTGAAATTCTGCCTGCCTACCTGGCCCTGCACGTGGAACTGGAAGCATTTCAGGGAACGCTACCATAGAGGTCCTGGATTTCAATCTCTTTCCCAGCAGCCCAAATTTGGACTCCAGAACCCCTCTCTGACCCTTCCCTATGTCATTGCTACCTACATGTACCATGACCACCAGCTCCTCCCCAGCACTACACGTAAGTCTATCTAGATGCCTCGAGAGATCCACAGCCTTTGCACCAGGCAGGCAAGTCACCATACGGTTCTCCCCGTCATCACAAACCCAGCTGTCTATATTGCTAATGATTGAATCCCCCATTCCTAACACCTTCCTTTTCCTAAAGACTGAAGTTCCCTCCCCCAGAGAGGTATCCTCAGTGTGAGAGGACACCACAACATCATCTGGAAGGAGGGTTCCAACTATGGGATGTTTTCCCTCTGCTCCAGATTAATACTATCCTTTCCTGAGCCTTTCACCCTTCTTAACAGCACAGGTGCTGTCTGACTGGAAGTGGGACAGTTCTACAGTGTCCCAGAAATCCTTATCTACATACCTGTCTGCCTCTCTTAGCCCCTTCAATTTATCCACCCGGGCCTCCAAAGCCAGGAGCTCCTTCCACCAAATGCACACATACGCCACCTCTCCATAGGGCAGATAATCATACATGCGACATTGGGTGCAATAAACTGAACAGCCCCCATTCTGCTGCTGGGCTCCTGCCCTCAGTCTCTCCTGCAGATAATTAGATTATTGACAGGGTTTTTATTTAAATGAGGTAGTTTTGGTTGTAGTTTAGTTTTAAAGTTTTAAAGAATGCCAAGTTTATCTAGCCCCCCTTCCAATTCCCCCTCTAAACTCCCTCATGAAACTCCCGGTTAGTTGTGCCTGTTTGCAAAGATCCTTGGTCACTTACTAGCGAGCTTTATACAGCCCTGACCTTCCTTTCCTGTTAGCCCCACCCCTGGTTAAGGCTTGACCAATTAACAGAGGGTTCTAGATTTCAAATCCTTGTTAAGAAGCTCACAACTTCCAACTGCCAGCCTCAGCACATGGTCCTTAAACTAAACAGCTCAGCACGTGGATCTCCAAACAAACAAACAAACAAACAAACACAAGCTCAGCACACAGTATCTTTCAGGCAACGAGCAAGTAACCCACAAACACACACACTACAGACAGCCACTTACCCGAAGGGTCCCATAATTGCTCCTCCTTCACCTGGAGAACTCCCTCACAAAACTCCATGTTAGCTGCTCCTGTTCACAGTGTCTAATTCAGATTGCACCAAATCTAGGATTCTCATGTCCAGCAAAATCCGTGGTCCAGCATGACCATGGATGAGAGAGCCCTGGGTCAGGAGGGCCACATGCTGGGAGCCCAGTGCAGCTGGGCCGCAGCAGCCGGGGCAGAGCACAATCCAGGCTGTCTGCTGCCTGGCAGTGGGGCTGGGACCACAGCAGCAGAAGAGAGGAAGCTTGGCCAGGCCATGTCAGCCTGGGAGGCAGTGGGGTGGCAGGAGCCCAGGTGGCGGTGATGGTGGCGGCGGCAGCAGCAGCATGATTGGGGCTGCCTGCCACCCAGCAGCAGAGCTGGGGCTGTGGCGGCAGCAGCCTGGGAGGGGAAGCTAGCCGTGGCAGCCTGGCAGAATCAGCACGGCAGAGGCCACATGCCTCTCAGCAGTGGGGTTGGGGCTGCAGCAGCCCAATTGGTTAATGTGCCATTCTGCAGTGGGGCTGCAGTTTCCTGGCTGGCTGACACAGAGCCAGGGCTGGGGCTGGCCCACAGACAGCCCAGATGGGCTGAAGTAGCTGGCACTGGGGGGGGCACAGAGGGCTGAGGGGCTGGTGTGAGGGGACCTTCCATTGTCTGGCAAATTCCCTCATCTAGGATGGGTCAGGTCCCGAGAGTGCTGGACAAAAGAGGTCCAACCTGTATTAGACATTGGTGCCAAGAAAAATATTTTAGCTGAGCATGGTCTCTGCCACTGGTGGGCAGGACAACCCAGCATTTCCTCCAAATTGGTGGGTATATGCACAGATAGGGAAGATTGTTATAGTTGGATCCTC
Source organism: Rafetus swinhoei (assembly GCA_019425775.1). NCBI lineage: Eukaryota > Metazoa > Chordata > Testudines > Trionychidae > Rafetus > Rafetus swinhoei. Next base: position 72,592,645 of record CM033446.1, on the reverse strand, counting down.
TCTTATGTCCATGTATAAAGGAGTTTTAGTTGACAGTTTGAAGCTTACCAGCAGCCACATCCAGTAGTACAAATTATCTTTGCTAAAGGCTACCTAGATTGATTCTTAAAATAGCACTTTCGATGGTATGAAGGCAGCACACTCAGGCTATATCTAGACTGCAGGCTTCTTTCGGAAGAATCTTTTTTCGAAAGAGAGGCATAAGGATCTTGCACAAAAAGGGGGTTTTGCGCATAATGGAAACATCCATACTGCTTGTTTTTGCGCAAAAACCCCTTGCGCAAAAACAGATCGGAAGAGATTATGCAAATGAAGTGCAAGAAAATGCTAATCAGCGCTTCATTTGCATTGCCTCGTCCAGCAAAACCTGTATTGTAGATGTAGCCTAAGGGTATGTCTACACTACAGAGTTTTTTCAGAAAAACAGCTATTTTTCTGAAAAAACGTCAATTACGTCCACATTGCAATCACGTTCTTCCAAAAGATAATCAAAAGAACAGAGGGGGTTTTCTGACATTAGTAATCCTCATTCTATGATGAAGAAGCCTTTTTCTGAAAGAGCTCTTTCGGAAAAAGGCGTATGTGGAAGGGGAAGAGGGACTTCTTTGGAAAGAAGAGGAAAGAGAAAAAAGCACAGGTGCCCTGGTGGCCACTCCATCGATAGTAAACACAGCTGAAATGTGAGATAGCGTCCATTCAGTGTGGACGCTATCTTTCGAAAAAGCAGATCGCTTTTTCAATGTGCTTTTGCAGTATGGACGCTCTCTTTTGGAAAAAGTTTTTCTGGAATATCTCTTCCGGAAAAAAGTCTTCCGAAAGAAGCCTTCCGAAAGAAGCAGTCTGGATGTAGCCTCAGACAGGGTAACAAACTTGTGACTTGCCCAAGATCACACAGCAAGTTACATAGCAGAAATAGAATTAAAATCCATAACCCTAATTCATCCACTGCCTTGCACCTTGCATTCCCTAAGTAAAGATGGGGTATAACACTGCCATTCAGATTGTATAGAGATTTTTACTTACTTTGGAAAGGAGTAAATAATATCCCAAGGTGCAAGGCAGTGGTAAATCAGGGCATAGGTTTGCTGTCTCCTAGTAATATGCTCAACGAACAAGACCACAGCTACCCCATTGCAGATCTGAATTTCATTAATATAACCCATTTTAAAATATATACAAATATGAGCCCGGACATTTAAATGGCATTTAACATAAGGGTTGGATGCACTTAAGACCACGTCTTCACTTGCCACGCCGGAGAGTGAGCTGGCATTGGATTTAGCAGGTCTAGTTGAGACCTGTTAAATTGAACAATGAAGGCAGTCGTGAGGAGCAAGAGAAGCCAACAGGGGCATTTGAAGACAGTGCTATGCTCGGCTTAAGGTATGCTGACTCCAGCTACTATTTGTCATAGCTGGAGTTGAGTATCTTAACCCAACCTTACAGGTCTGGTATAGATGTCTTGGAGATGCTTATATACGCTTATTTGTATTTTTAAATTGTCCTATTATCACAGTATAAAATAGAGATTTCCCCCCCAAAGTTACTATTGTTACCCCTATTCTGCAGTCATTGCACTATGAAAATTTAGCCCACACAATTTTTTCACAAACCCACAGAATTCCATTAGATAAGAAACCACAAACAAGGCAAAAACAGCAAGAAAAAAATCAATTCAAGGTTTGCCCCAGGATGGACGTCTTGCTACGATAAATTAAGGTGTTTTCCATTATTAAAAATAAACAAAGCAACGAAAGTAAGCCATGTCACCATTCATATACTTAAAAAACATCTTTAATCTGCTTGGGAAAATCTTTTTTTTCCCCTAACAGGAAAAAATATTAGTTGTCCCGATAACAAGCAAAACAAAATCAACTAAAGGGCATCAAGAGACTTCCTGAAATTGAAAAAAAACAATGTTTCATGTAACAAGTTTAAAAAAAAGTGTACACAGCAGAGCAGGATTCTTCCAGCCATTCTACAGGTCGCTTCTGGCTTCAGGAACATGAGGAGGAAACATGCAAATTTAGGAACATTTATTTTTTAACCTTGCAGCATTTTATAGCTGCCTTTTCCCACGCTTATAAAAATCCATGAAACCATTTGCCTTTCTGGGGTCTGATATTATCACCTTCATCTATTCCTTAATGGATGATTCTTAACAGAGCAAAATCTGGCAACATTTGTGCTCCCCAAGGCTGAACTAGTAAAACTGTTGCAAATGAGGATGGAGATTCTTTGACAGAGCTGAATGGGGGCTACTAGTGGACTAGAAAAGGTTTGGAGTAGTTGATCAAAACTGAAATGCATTGGTTTGCAGAGTCTGCTCATGCTATACATGGCTCCAAGCCAGTGCTGTTAAACCTTCATTTTCATGACTCACAAATGTCATCTACAAATGTCATATTAAGACAACCGGGGACATGGCTTACACTCATTACCAGTCAATGACTTTTGGCGACCAATGTATACAGAAGCATGGAAAGCATTCACCCTGGGTACTAGCAGTTATTACAGCTGAACGAATAATTCACAATGAATAATATATCTGATTAACTGATATTATTTCTTGCTGTTTCTAGATATGTTGGGTCTCCTCAGATTAATTTGTATTTGGTGACAATCTTTCCATTTTTTTTTTACTCTGTGGATTGATCACAATTACACATCAGACCTTTCCGAAGTGTGAAGCATGTGCATGTCACCAGAGTGAGTTGTGAAAATGTCTCCTTGCAGTAAGATCTAATAGCTCTAGTGCTTTCTGCATCTCCAGTCTCCTTTGCTCACACAATATCCTTCTGTTCAAAAGGGTGGTTTTCAGTGGGCTTTAGAACACATGAAGTGAGTCTCAAATGGAACTACAAGGATCTTGTTTCATGGAGAGCAGCATGTGATTTCAGAAGCTCTCTGTATTTAATGTGTAATGTATCCAACTGGTGTCTGTTTTAAAGCTCCACCCCTTGCAGGGCAGATTTGTTCGTCCTCTTCCTCCTCCACCAGAAGTTAAATACCATGTGTTCTGCCAGACAGTATCTCAAAACGCTTCCCAGACCCTTGAGGTGCCATTCACCTTTGTGCAGGGGCAGCATAAGACCTACATGTGTAGCACGTGCCTTCCATTTCAGAGCTATTTTGCCTCATTGCATAAGCATGAAATGGATCCCAATAGTGCAGTAACTGTGCAGACAAATGGAGTACTGTGATAGGAACCAGACATTTTGCCTTTGGATTTTGCTATAGTCTCAGATTCCAGAGCAAATCCTAGTTCCCCCAAGTTAATTAGATTGATTAATTCCTTACCTCGCACCTTCCTTTCAAATATCTCAAAGCATTTTGCAATTATGAATGAATTATTCCTTGTTCCTTGGCTACTAGGTGTAGTACTACCATTTATACCAATTTTACAAATAGCTACACAGAGATATTGAGTTGCTCAAGAGACCACACAGCAAGAACATAGAAGTCATTGCACCAGTCTCCTTACTGTAACCACTAGACAACCCTTTCTTTCCAGCTCTAGGTTTTTACTATTGGAATGACAGTATACAGCATGTGAGAGTGCCCGTTAGCCACTCAGCTACACTGGTGCTACCCCACTGAAATCCATAGGGTTGAAATGATGTAACAGTGCAGAGTTTCACTGGTGGAAAACATATTGTTTCCTAGATATATAGACTCCAAGGCCAGAAGGGACCACTATGATCATCTACTCTGTCCTCATGTACAACACAAGCCATAGAACTTCTCCCAAAATTATTCCTACACCATATATTTTATAAATTGTCAGTGACAGAGACTTCACTATGACTCTGGATAAATTGTTCCAGTGGTCAGTTACTCTTATTTCCAGTCTGAAATGCATCATGCAACTTTCAGCCATTGCATCATGTTATACCTGTCTCTGCTAGACCTGACGAGTCCATTATTAAATACTTATTCTCCGGGTAGATGCTTATAGACTGCAATCAAGTCATCCCTTAATCTTCTCTTTGTTAAGATAAATCAATTGAGCTCCTCAAGTCCATCACCATACAGCCTGATTTCTAATCCTTTCATCATTCTCATGGCTCTTCTTGGAGTCCTCTTCAATTCAAATCTCTGCAAAACATTGTTCTGAAAAATAAAAGTCTAATAAATATTCCTTGTATGCAGTTTAACTACTTTAGCTCATCGTGCAAAGCCACCAGCCTCCTAATGGATCAAAATGTATTTACAAGAATGTACTGTATCTAGAGAGTATACATAAAAAAACACAATATATAAATAAATCACACTTTATAACCAGTAGCACCTTAAAGACTAACAAAACATGTAGATGATATCATGAGCTTTCGTGGGGCACAACCCACTTCTTCAGATGACTTCTTCAGAAGTGGGTTGCACCCACGAAAGCTCATGATACCATCTACATTTTGTTAGTTTTTAAGGTGCTACTAGTCTATTTGTTGTTTTTTTAAGATTTTCGTGTTACAGACTGTCTCAGCTACCCTTCTGAGACTTTATAAGCAGTTATTATTTGTTATAATGAGAGATGAGAAATAAAATTCCCAGCAAAAAAAATCACACTTCAGCTACTTTTTTCTACTAATGGGATAACGATGAGCAGATGGTTTCCCTTGTTTTTATTCTTCATATGAAAGTGCTTGCTGATTTTTTAATTTTTTATTATATTTTTAACTCTGTGGACTGATAATGAACCATTCACTGTCTCTGATATTTGTTATTTAAGTTGTGTGGCTTAGTTGTGATTAGTCAGAAGAGTCCCATGGTATTGTTACGGTCACTGATTGGATAAGTGCACAAGCACTTCTGGTGTGACTACTCTCACAAATTTAAAACCCATTTTCTGCAACTACTCATACAGATACATACCATTTCTAAATGAACTTTTTGCAAAAATGTGTACCAAAAAAACCCTCCACTGAGTGCATGCAAACAGAAAACAAACACAAGTAAGGCTGAGTGTAGCATGACCCAGTTCATTTAAAAATACAGACTTGCTAGAAACCGGTTGCAGTGTTTGCCCTGCTCAGGTTATTGTTATGAAATATAATTGATATGAATGTCTGGGGTTATCTTGCCTGATTCTATCAGCAAAGTATGATATCGTTCACTAATTACTTTTAACATGATTTTAGCAGCAGGGCACTGGATGCTAGAGAACAGAGTTGTCTTTTAAAATACAGCAAAACATTGTCTCATTATAAATTAAACTCCAGACTGGGAACAGCTAAAACTGTTAATGGGTAACTTTGAACAGGCAGCATTTTACATTAAACATGTAAAAATTCAAATCTTGTTTCTTGTGATCATCTTACCCACTGAAGCAGCATTTTTCTAAAAAATCATTTTGTTGCCCTAATGAGCATTCAAATCATAAAATAGCTGGCTGCCTGGAGTTCACTCACCACCTGCTTTTCCTTGTTTTGTTTTCTAGCCACTAATTACTGAGCAGAGTCAATTCCTAATGAGGCAGTTTGAGTTCCTGTTTTTCATACTTCTTGAGCCACTTACAGAGCCGGTCCAACATAAAAGGAATCTTTTGTAAACAGATTTTAAATTAATTATAACAACCTTAGTTGTTGTTGCTGTGTATGTGCGTCTGAGTTTTCCACGGCTGTATTTCTCATTTAATTCTTCAGCACCAAGCAAACCCCCCTCACCTCACACACACACTTCTTTCTTCCCCCAACAATGTGAGCTGGAAATTCTTGATCAGGAAATTGTAGCCACTGAAACACTGTGTCTGGAGCTGAGGAGGAAAGGATGATGATGTCATAAATAATCGGACTGTGAGAAAAGATGGAGCACAAATAAGGAGGGAAATATTCTGACGTCTGTCTTAAAAGCAGGAAGATAAACACTTGCTGTGTATAGTACATACTGGTTTCCAAAGGGATATGTAGGAAGAAGGTGAGTGTTAAGGCCTTATTAGAAAAAAACTATAAATGACAATAAAGTCCTTAGGCCCCATTCTAAATCCACAGGATATGAGTAACTCTTGCTGCATTCATAATTCAGGGCCCTCTACATACCTGTACAAAAAATCCAGCGGCTATAGATCTGCTGCGATCACTTGGATACATGACAACTCAGTTAACTTATATTTTATTAATCCAATCTCTTGTCACTTCTTACCATGCTCTTCCCTCGGGTTCCCCACTAATTCCTCATGCTCCTCTGCAACTTTGAGTTGTGAGACCTGGGTCAAGTGGCCTTTTCCATCAATGCACTCATCGCCTTTGCTTGGCCTGTGGCTGGTGCACCTAACTAGACAAATAAGGATAGAAGTGCAATGAAATGAGGCATGTATCATTTCACCCAAAACTGATTCTCCAGGGCAACAGCAAGAGATGTAGTCACTCACACCTGTGCAAAGGGGTGCTATCACATCAGAGGGCTCCACACATACCAGCAGTAGCATCCTTGCACCCTCTTTGTTTGGGTTCCAATGCAAGATGCAAGGCCATGAAGAATCAGGTTCCCCTGCATTTCATATTCTCCCTCCATCGTACTAGTGAGCTCAATTTTCCTTGTATCTAAGCTCTGGATAGGGTTGTCAGGTGTCCGGTTTTGAACCGGACAGTCCAGTATTTGAGCTTTCTGTTCGGGAAACAAATTGAGAAAATATAAATGTCTGGTATTTTCTAAATAAGATGTAATGTAGATTGTGATGTAATGTTAAGTGTGTCCGGTATTTTTTTGAAACCATCTGGCAACCCTAGCTCTGGAGAGTGGGAGGGCCATCAGGAAACCAGCAAAGGTTCTGCCCTGCCCAACCCCAGCATGAGGTAAAGCACATTTATGGCACCAGAGTAATGTCCCCAAAAGCCTCTCCACATCTTCACCTCACAACTTCCCCAGCCTCTCAGCACACTTCCTATTCTGGGAATTGGCTGCTGGTGCAGAGAAAGGCCCTACCACTTTAACCCAGGTGAAGAGCTCCCCTCCCCCTGGAGAATTCTCCACTAGCTACATACCCCCAGAATCTGACCACTCTGCATTGCCTGAACAACCTAAAATGGCCAAAGCAGAACTAAGAATCTGATGTATTTGAATGACAGCAGCACAGAGGAACCCCTATCAAGGAACAGGCTCTCGTTGTGCTGGGCCACGCTACAGATATACGGTAGAAAGACCTGCCCTGCCCCTGAGAGTCTGTAATCAAAATGAATGGAGTCTTGGCATCAGCCAGCACTAGATTTATAGTGTGCAGACTGCACATGAAATTCATTGAAAAAAACATATGCCGGAAACATAGAAAATGCCAGTGCAATATCTCCAAAATTAAACTGTGCTCGGGCTGGGGGAGCTGCATTCCAACCCCACCCAAATCATAAAGCTGAGAAAAATTCAGTGGACTCCAGCCTGTGGAGTATTATTATTATGACAGGGTTTTCCTCTCAGGATTCAGACTCTCACTAAATGGTGGGAAAAAGGGTTTTAAACAACCTCCAGTCTCCACATGACAAAGTGGCTGCCCGTTCCTACAGTCATCTGAACAGAATAGACGGAATAAGCTATTGTCTGTGCTCCAGGCTCAGCCACTGCAACGGCACTTGATTGGTCCAGGATGTAGAAGAACAAAAAGGTCATTGAATAAAAGAAGAACAATACATTTTCATGAAACAAATGAGCATTTGCTAATTTATAACATGTTTGGTTTGGGTATCATATACATCAAAATGATGTAATTAGCAAATGTCATTTTCTGGAGAGGGAAAGATCAGCAAGCCCTTTAATTATGAGAATTTCCTGCCCCGGCTTGGAGCCTCTGTACTGCTAGGACATCATAGAGTTGCTGCATTTCACTACTAATTAGAACAGGTCTCAACCAAAGCCCAGATTCTGCTCTCCAGAATGGTGGAGCTTGTACCAGCAAAAGAGCAAGGTACTCTCGTGGGTGCTACATGATTTGATGCCAGGTTCAATTCAAGGTTTAATGCAATAAATGGTCTAAGACTGAGCCTGGTTAAGGGCCCTCTTGCAATGTCCATGTCTGATGCTTGCACTCTGCCTGAATGTTCTTTGCACTTTTAGTGAGCATTTAATATCCAGATTTGGTTTTGAATTTTGCAAATGACCCTTGTCTTTGTACCAAAGACCTGAAAGGGAGGCTGAAGCAAACTCCCCAATCTGAACATTCCCAAACTCTGAAAGTTCAAGTCTAAACTGTGGGTCTGGTCCCTCTGTTCATTAGGGGCAGAATCAAGATCCCACATGGACACACACCTGAGGCTTTGGGATGTTTAGATTTAGATCCAAACTTTTGCACAGCTCTGCTGAAAACATGAAATGCCCCAGATTAGTTTTCAACTGGAGATACGAGCAGTATATCTGATGCATAAGGCAGGGCCATCCTGAGAAGTGTGGGGCCTGGGGCAACCCCCGCTCCACCGCAGGCCCTGCCGCAGACACTGCCTCACCCAGCTCCAATGCTCTGGAACTGTATAAAGCCAGCCTGGACTCTCTTGTAACCTGATTCACCTCAGTGCAGGCTATCCAGGGCAAGGATCTTCCTCAGCTATGGCCTTCCTGTGGTAGGCCTCAGAGCATTCAGCCCCTCTGGACCTACTGTGCATTTCCTGCAGTGGATCCACCTGGACAGGACCACTGGCACCCCAACTTCACAATCAGCCATGGCTCTCAGCCAGCATGTAAAACAAATAGGGTTGCCAGATGGTTTAACCAAAAATACTGAACCCCCCCCCACCCCACCCCCCCAAAAAAACACGGGGAAAATCTTATGTTGAGAAAAAAAAAGGGGAGACCAAAAAAATAAAAAAATGTTTAAAAACCAGTGTGGCCCCTTTAAGAAATTCTTTTGAGGTTTTTTTGGCCCTAACAGGCTGCTGGCGGCTGTCCGCCATCTTTCTCCCTGCTCCGGGCCAGACAGCTCCCCTGCGGAACCAAATAAGCACCCCGCGATTTTCACCTCCTGGCCTGGAAAAATTACCGGACTGTCCGGGTGAATACCGGACACCTGGCAACCCTAAAAACAAAGGGTTTATTCGCTGACAGGAACACAGCACAGAACAGAGTTTGCTTGGGGGGACCAGGTGCCTGGTGCCACTAAAGCCCCTCACTCCGAGTCCCAAACAGGGGACTGACTGGACCCAGCCTGTCTCCTGGACTCCAACATGCCCATAGCCCCTCCTCCAGTTTTTGGCCTTGCTTTGTGGGCAGGGCCAGATTAAGGCATGGGCTAGCCGGGCACCTGCCGGGGGTGCCAACCTATGGGGGGCGCCTGATGGCAGCTGTAAGGGGCACCGCGCGCCCATCCACGCGACGCCCCTTAGAGCTGCCATCAGGCGCCGCGTGCCCGATTGCAGCTGTAAGGTGCGCAGCACGCTGGGGGTTGGGGACGCGCATGTGCCGTGCGCCCGGGGGCGGAGCCACGCATGTGTCATGCACCCGCTGCCTGGGGCGCAGGAATGGCTCGAGCCGGCCCTGTTTCTGGGCAAAGTGTCACCTGACCTCATCTCCCTCCTGGTTCTCAGGTTACAAAGGCCATCATCTTGTGCAGGCAGGTGGGCAGCTTCCCCTTCCCCTGAGGGCCTCAGTAAGAGTAACACCCTTGCTCCCACCATCTAGGCTTTGGTGCAATGCACAGGGAAACTGTGACAAAGTGGGATTCTCCTCCTCCTTGTCATGTTGTATGCGAGTCTTATTGTTTTGCATGAATACTGTGTGTGCCTCAGATGCCTTAGGGATTTCTTCCATTTCCTCCTTTGTGGGCTGGCCAGAGGGCAATAGCTCAGGAGCAATGTGAAGTGTTCCCGGCCTACCAGACTCAACTAAAAGCTGCAAAGGGACTGTAAACATGATGGGAGGGAGAGAGGAGCTGCCATAAAGAAAACAATTTCTCATGTGAAAAATCCAATAAACATTTATGAAATGAAACCACCCCTGACAATGATCATTCTCTAGGCTGTGCGATAAATAAGTTATACAAGTTCATGGTTCCTCCTTTGCAGGAATTACTCATATGCATGTGAAACAATAACATGATCCGGAAAAGCTTCCTTGATCCTATCTACTGTGACTGTTCCCTGTGGCAAATGAATTTACAACTTACATGTAGTCTGAATTGAGAAATCAAAGAGTCAATGAGCTAGAACCATGGAGTCCCATGTGCCAATAATTGACTTCTTGGAGCTGGAAATGCATGACTTTTAGGGAATTTTGCATCCATTATTTGTAAAGGCAGCATACCTCTAAACGTGATATTCTTCCCCCCGGAAATACTCTGAAGCTCTCCTTTCACTTTGAAAGGAAAAGGTTGAAGTGTGTGTCATTTAATTCACACCCTTTGCCTTCCTTTACTTTGAAAGACCTTTCTGCTGCCACTGTTTCTATCTTTTATGAAGACTAATATAGCAATTCCCAGATTTGCAACTAGCTCCAGAGGAAATTTGTTCAATGAATAAGCTTGAGGTGACAAAACTGAATCTGCCTAGGTCTTGATTCAGCAAGATATGTAAGCATATACCTAATTTTAAAAACTTAAAGAGAAAACATTAGTCAAGTCACTTGGGATTTACCTATGCTTTAAAAAAAATGAAATGGGATCATTTCCTGAAAGAATTTTTCTAGGTGATTATATAGCTAGAAGTTCATTTCCCCCAGAGAATGGCACCTCTAGATCGAGTCTGTGGTATATACAGCTTGAAACTCTTCTGCCCTTTCCTCTGTGCATCGTACCTTTAAATCTCTGGAACACTGCCTCTGTGCAGAAAGCAGTCATTTTGTTCTCAGAGTTGCTGTACTTTACAGATGCGCCTCACATATGAGCTTCCCTGTGGAAACTTCAGTTTTGTTCTTGTCATTGTTTTCCTTACTCTAGTATAAGAGCGACTCACGCTGATATGATTGCTCATGGCAGAACACACTTTGTCACTAGAGTAGGAAAATTTGGTGGCCTGTGTTGAAAATTGTTTGGACATTAGTGTAAACAAAGCCGGACTGCTTTCAGCACTCATTACAGCAAGCATGCTAGCACTTTCCTGACTCAAGCTCTCTAATGTGCTTTCCATAATAGGTACTTGCATACCAGTCCCCTACGAAGTGAGAAGGATCAGGCTGTATGGAGAGCAGACCAAAGTACGGAGGGGAACAAAGAGGGTGATCCAAAGTCTAAGTGGCAGTGGGAGTGAGTGGTGGGTCCTGATCTAGGGAAAGGGGGCAAGATACAAGAGTTTGAGGGAGATATGGGAATATCTGGTGATGTTGCTGGCATGAGGGGGTGAGTGGCCATGCCAGTGGGTATGGAAGTGAGCACAGAGAAGGGCAGAGCAGCAATGGTACATGGCTGCCTCCCCACCAGATAGAGCTACTGTGGCTCTCCTCTGGGAAAGGAATCCTTTGCTCTGAAACCATGGCAGTACTGCAGCAGCTCTTCTCTTCCACAACCTTATGAGTCACCAGCAACTTATACCCAGGCCAGCCCAGGAACCAGGCTACCACACCAGGTGCTGTTTCACAGATGATTCATCTTCACAGCAAACTCACTTTCTCTTTCCACATCCAACAACCCCCCCAATGCACACATCCAGTTCCTGTAAATCACACACACCCCACCAACTTCAGTGTGACTTTAGCTTGCTCAGAGGTAAGAACACAATTCATACTCTCACAATGAAAGTGCATTCATCATCATTAAGGCAACCTCCTCTCTCCGAGCCTATGGTTAAGTGTGTGCATTTGAGAGTGACTGAGAGGAACTAGAGCATGGGTTCCCAAACTGGGGGGCGTGAAGAAATTCCAGGGGGGGGGCACGAGGCGACCCAGCCACACACACCCCCGTCAATCCCACCCCAAGTTTTGCTGCTATTTGGGGGGAGGGGCATGAGGGTTTCTCAAAAATCAAAAAGGGGGGGGCGTGATGCCGAAAAGTTTGGGAACCACTGAACTAGAGGGATGCATTGTGAGTGGCTGTGGGTAGGAAGCAAAAGGAACCTTGTAGAGGCAGTGAAGAGGCTGTGATTGCCTGTGCATGTTACGGAGTTTGGGTGGGAGATGCAGATCATTCTGGATGGTAATACACACTGCAGTAGTAAGACCCTTCATTTTTTACTGCTTGAACTGACAGAAAAAAGCACCTGAACAACCTTAACCTTAAGGTAACAGTGATTTTGGGGAAGAACTATAATTTGTCCTCATGTGCAATATTAATTTCACTGCCTGCCTAGGAAATGGCACTGCTCTAAAATGAAGGTCCCTCCTTTATCTGGGAATTTGCCTCACATTGAGTTCTCCAGAGCTGGGACATTTGTTTGTTTCTTTGCTTGTTTTACAGGGTGTCTGTCTTTAAAAGGGGTCTGTTCAGTGGGGCACCTCTCTGAATCATTGTGGTAGGAGGAAGTGAGCTGGGGAGAGCAGCAAAAAATTGCAAGCAAAGTGAGGTAAAGCAAGAGAGGACAACATGGAGCAGGAACATCAGGGAAAGTGGGAGACCAAGGAGAGGAAACACCATGGAAAGGAACAGTAGAGAGTAAGGAGATAGACCCTGGAAGGAAAATAGGGGGAGATAAAACAAGAGATAAGAATCAAGCAGAAAAAGAAGATAGAAAGGGACAAAAGAACAAGATAGAAGGCGATTGGGGAGAGGGGTTAGGACATAGACCAGGAAAAGGATGATGTTCTTTCGGTTTCTCAAACAAAAGGATAGTTTTGCAGTGAGAGAAATGCAAAGCAAGCACAAAAACCGGCCAGACATAAAAAAGGAAGAACAAGGGAAAAAATTAAAAAGAAAAGGGAATGAAGTGGAAGAGACCAGAATGGCAATAAAATGAAAGAACAAGTAAGATAAGACATGACAGCCACCAACAGCTGTGGACTAGTGACATTAGTGGTATCTATACATCTCCCAGCCTGCATTTCACTGCGTTCCTCTCGAAAACCTCCCACCAGTTCTGCTCCTTTGAGGCAAGAGGGAGGGAGGTGATGGCAGAACATGTTTACAAATGGGATGTGAGTCAACTTGCTGCTTTCCATTGGGGGTTTAACTAGGTTAATGGTAAGGCAAGTATTTTTAAATCCTGTGCATGACAGCTGGAGAGAGAGAGAGAGAGAGAGAGAGAGAGAGACAAACAGACAGACAGACAGACAGTTAGACATTAAATTGACCATATTTGCACTGCACTGTGTGGGTGATATTTGGCTGTACAGATATAAAGGAAAATATGTAAATTAAAGAAAATTCTGGCAGATAGATCAGTAGAAACTCTTTTCAGGGCAAAGAGTTTGCCCTGAAAATGGTGTGCAGACGCTCCAGAAACCTGCAACCACAGTAAGTGAAGAAAGCACTGGACAGGGTCACAGGAAAGGTGGGATCTGTTCCCACGTCTGACACTGATTTGCTTGGGGACCTTTGACAGGCACTTCAAATTTCCCATGCCTCAGTTTCACCCTGTATAAAATGTGGTTAATAACACAAACCACCTTTGCAAAGTGCTTTGAGATCTATAGGTGAAAAGGGGTGTATAAAGTTAGGTACAAACTGGGCATCCCAAGGTCCAGTGGGATTTTTTTAAACATTTATATCAAAAATAATTCTGACTTGTTATTTTGAGACATGCCACTTGCTCCCCATCCCAGGAAGAAACAAGAGATGAGTTAGAGGCAACTACTCAGCCCCAGTGAGGTGGGACTGCATCCCCTAGGAAAATACTGCAGCATTCTTCAGACCAATTAGCCTGTCATAAGACGGGATTTTCAGGTCTTCTCTCCTGAGCTCTCTCGCTCCGTGTCTCTCTCTCTCTCTCTCCTCCTACTGCCTCCCCCCTCCTCTCTCAGCTCTCCTCTGCCTCCTGCCTCTCACTCCGTCTCTTTCTTTCTCTTCTCCCCCGCCTGCCTCTCACTCTCCCTTTCTCTTCTCCTCCTCCTCCTGCCTCTCTCTCCCCTCCGTCTCTCCCCATCCCCCTTCCCCTTCCCTCCCGCCGTGGCGCTCGGCCGAGTGCTGCCTGCTCAGCCGGGCTGCCGCAAGGGAGGGGGGTCGGGCGGTGACGTACACGGCCAGGGGGCGAGGCCGTGTATGTCACCGCCCCGCCCCCTTCCCCTCCCGCTGCGGGGGAGCCCAAACGGCCCAGTTGAGCACCACAGTGGGAGGGGAAGGGGGGACGGTGACGTACGCAGCCCCGCACCCTGGCCGTGTACGTCACCACCCGGCCCCCTTCCCCTCCCTCCGTGGCGGCTCGGCTGAGTGTTGCGCACTCAGACGGGCCGCCGCGAGAGGAGAGGTGGGGCGGTGACGTACACGGCCAGGGGGCGGGGCTGTCTACGTCACGGCCCCCCCTTCCTCTCTCCCACGGTGGCCCAGCTGAGGGACACACCACTCAGCGCCACGGCGGGAGGAGGAAGGGGGGGCGGTGACGTACACGGCTCCGCCCCCTGGCCGTGTATGTCAGCGCCCGGCCCCCCTTCCCCTCCCACCGGGGCACAGATGAGCGGCGCAGCGCCAGCACCACTCAGCTGGGCTGTGGCGGGGGAGCAAGCAGCGGCAAGCGGCCATTTGGGGTCCGCGCTCCCCATGCATGGGGCGCGGACCTAACGGCCGCCACCGGGCCCAGCTGAGTGGCGCTCCGCCGGGCCCAGCTGAGCGGTGCCAGCACTGCGCCACTCAGCTGGGCCCTGGCGGGGGAGCAAGCAGCAGCAAGCGGCCGTTTGGGGTCCGCGCTCCCCATCCATGCCACCGCTTGCTCCCCTGCTGGGGCCCAGCTGAGCAACGCAGCACCGGCGCTGCTCAGCTGGGCCCCGGTGGGAGCGCCGCTCAGCTGGGCCCCGGGTGGCAAGTGGCCGTTTGGGGTCCGTGCTCCCCATGCATAGGGAGCACAGACCCCAAACGGCTGCTTGCCGCTGCTTGCTCCCCCGCCGGGGCCCATCTGAGCGGCACAGCACTCGGCCGAGCCGCCACGGAGGGAGAGGAAGGGGGGCGGGGCGCTGATGTACATGACCAGGGGGCGTGGCCATGTACGTCAGCGTTACAGACGCACAGACACTGGTCTACTATATATATGATGTCTCCCAACCCTGCAACTATTATTATGCATTGTAGGACCACAGTACTTCTCCATGGGCTTGAGCCAAAGTCAGCTGAAACAACTGGGAGCCTTTCCACTGACGTCAGTGAGCTTTGGATCAGACCCTAAAAGTGTCCCAGAAAGGACCATTATGATCATCTAGTCTGACCTCTTTTACAGCACAGGCCAGAGGCCTTCTGCCGGTGATGGCCCGGCCTTATGCATGCCTTCTGGTGGCGCTAGAGCATGTCTGAGGCTGTGCTACACTCATTGAATCTGAGCAGCACTCCAGGCATCGTGCCAACCCAGGGCAGAAATCTGAATTTAAAAAAAGCCACCATATTGTTCTAATCTGCCTCTGTTGAAGTGGGGAGGTGTCTTTTATAAGAAGTAATGGACTCAATCAGCAACAATGGAAATTTAGGGTAGATATTAGGAAAATCTTCCTAACTATAAGGTGTGACATTTATAAGAGAGTGGGGGGAAGGCAGGTACCACACCCTACAATGGTAAAGGCCCTTTTCCCTATGAGCTGAAGGTTAACTAGAGCCACCTTTGTCCACTTAATGGCTGCCTGTGACCTTTAAACCTCTCCCCTTTCCTTTCTGCTATGTGAGTGATGGGGGTGGGGGGGGGGGAATGAGATACAATCTCGGCTTGACAAAGCCCTGGCCGGGTTGATTTAGTTGGGATTGGTCCTGCCTTGGGCAGGGGGCTGGACTTGATGACCTCCTGAGGTCTCTTACAGCTCTATGATTCTATGATTCTATGAATCTGCAGCAGGGTGAGGGGGCAGCAGGAAGAAAAGCTGTCCCTTAGGTAGATGGCTGCCCTCCTCCATTAGAGGGGAAGCAATCTATTTTAATGCCTGTTTGGGAAGGACTGGCACACAGAAGCCAGCCTAACAAGGTAACAGCCCAGAGAGGGGGCAGGAAGAGATATTTCCTTTTTGTTGTAGGTGTTTCTTTCTTTCTTCTGTTTGGCTGAAGAGCGCCACTTGGGCCTACCATGAGGCCCACTTTGTAAATATCAAGAAATAAACCAGAAAGTGAAGGGGGAAGACCCCTCTGGAGTCAGACTTACTCCCTTTAGGTTCCCCCCATCCCCAAGGGAGGAATGATGAGAGCAACGAGGTGCCTTGCCACAAAGGCTAGTTCAGGTCTGGAACAGGTGTTTAGGGAAGGCTGTGGAATCCTGTCACTGGAGATCTTTAATAGGTTGGACAAACACTTGTCAAAGATAGTCTAGGTCAGGGGTGGGCCAATACCAACCCAGAGGCCAGATCACAGTTTGCTGCTGGTGGGCCCCCACTAATATATTTACCTGAATGACCACAGGTATCGGCGATCGCACTCCTGTTGGCCACGGATCACCTTTCCCTGCCAATGGGAACTGCAGAAAGCAGTGCCCCCGTCCACACTGTTTCCCACTGCTCCCATTGACTGGAATTGGCAATCCATGGCCAATGAGAGCCGCAATCACCGGTACCTGCAGCCGTGCAGGTAAATATAGTGGTGGCAGCCTGCCAGGAGCTAATCCTGGTGAACCACCACTGTGTTACTACCCACCCCTGGTCTAGGTACAGTTGGTCCTGCCTCAGTGCAAGGGACTCGACTAAATGACCTCTTGAGATCCCTTCTAGCCCTATGTTTCTGAGTCTTTCAGGAAAATAAATTCACACAATACATGGTAGCGCATGGAAAACAAGTGTGAGTATTGCTACACTCTGTCTCTTCTCCTTCTCCTGCAGACTTATCAGCAGCTTGTTGCTGAATGGTGGGTTTGTAACCTTAGAGACAAGTCACCTCCTCTCTCCTTGCCATTATACTACCTACCTTTGTGAAGAGCTTTGGGTTCCTCAGATAACCAGTGCTGTGAAAGATAACTCAGTAGTATTACTGAAGATGTATATATGATTATGGCAGTTGGCATATAGGCTTCAGTATTAGTAATGAATAGCAGTCCAGTGATAGGTATTGCAGACAGACAGCATGCTAACAATCAGAGCTGACAGAAATGATCAAATTTCTGTGAGTTAGTTTTTTGCCAGCTCCTGGCTGATTAACATAACAACTTTCTGATATGTTGGAAGAAGACTCATAAACTGACGGGAAGAGGGATCCATGTGCAAGTTGGGTAATACCACACTCACAATGCAGTTCCAGGAGCAATGGCTGAGCAGTAGTAAAGAGTTCACCTCTCTCAGAGCTTTCTAATTAATTTCTCTGGTGATTTGTGAGCTGCTTACCTGACAAGGAACTGGTACAAATGACTGGGCATATCCACAGAAATGGTCTTCTTGCCACACTAGCTTTCATCATTCACTGATAACAGCTGGAGAACATAGTCTTTAAGGTAGGGTCCTTCTGTTGGCCAGGAAAAAATACTACTCAGTGTAAATCATTTCATAGGTGTTGTGGCATGTTTAAGGGCAAAATTCTACTCTTGGATCTGCATGGTAGAGCTCCATTGAATGTTCTCCCCCTGATTCTGCAGGGCAGAAGCCCCATGAAGGCAGCAAGAGTTCTTCATGCAGAGCAGAGACATGATATCTAATGGAGATGGGAAGACTAGATGTGAATTTTGAAGAATAAATCAGAGGGGAGAATAACCAGGAATTATTAGGCCCGAATGAATATGGCAACCTCTCTCATTGTCTCCGGAACTGTCACTGTATAATTTTAACAGGGCAGAATGAATCATTCAGAAAGCATGAGCCCAACTCAAACCAGCTCTTTTTGACATGGCCAAACTTAAATCTGAATATCCCACATTTGAGTTTAATGGACTTAAATGTGCAGTCATCATGCCTTGATAGAACACCACTTAAATCATAGTACCCTTGGTAGGACCTGAGGGTTTGAATTTGCAGCCAAACCCCCTACCTGTTCAGTTTCAGTCACCCCTCATGAATAGCCATCCTAAAATGAATAGCTCAACAACCAGCAAACCCAGGTCGGGTCAAGACACTGGTAATGGTACATAAACTCTTTCTCTTCTAGGCCACCACTTCAAATCCAGCCCAAGGAGGCAGTGACCAAAAGTTGTTACCTTCTGATGGGTATTATTAGATGGCCTATGTGAGATGAGTTTGATTCTGTGTCCCATCCAATAGCTGTATGTCCACATCACAAAACCTGCCACTCCAACTTAGGGATGTAATAGTGTAGTAGATTAACCAATTAACTGATCATCAAAAGCATATAGATTAATGCTATAGACTACATGAATTCTCCCCCCCCCCCCGCCCCCCCGCCCCCAGTAAATATTTTAGCAGGCTACCCAGCAGCACTGCTCAGTCCTGGCTTGCGCTGGGTCCAGGACCTACCCCTGCTGCAGCTACGCTTTTAAAGTGTATTAAGATCCAGGCAGGCAGGCAGCCTGACTCAGTTATAGCTTGCACCGGGTCTGGGAGCTCAGACCCACACCACCAGACAGGGGCTGTTGCCACCCCGCACTGCTGCCTCTGTATCAGAGGCAGCAGCAAAGGGCAACAGGCAGCTGGTTTTTAAACTGGCTGCCCTTGCATACCAGCTCCCACCAAGCACTCCGAGAGGCAGCAGTGCAGGGTGGCAGGAGGCTTCTCAGGAGTGGGGCCAGAGTACACTGGCTGCTGGCCCCACCACCAGGGACTATAGAATAGTCAAGTAACCAATCAGAATTCATGAGGTTACTTGACTATTCAGTTAACCGATATTTAACATCCCTACTCCAACTATTACCCATGCTGGTGAGTTCAGGCAACAGGTTATACTTTCCAGGGAGCCCCTGCAGGCACGTTGGCAGAGAGAGCAGGGTGGAGTAGCTTTCACTGCTACTTAGTGTTGTACTTGATCTAGAATTAACAGGAAGACATCAATCTGCAAAGCTATCAATCCAGAGCCTTTCCACAGCACTAAATTCAGGGAAAACATGACCTTAGTGAATCATATAATTGTCACTTGAATCGTGAACCACTGATGTTAAGTGTCAGAAACAAATCTCATTTCATTCATTCAATTTATAAGCATTCCTATGGCACTCAGCAACAAAGTCCCTGAATGAAGTTTATAACATGTAATACTAAAGTGCTTCTTGCAGGATGAATTTTAGAGGATTCATGAGACAAGATGCAGCTTTTATGAGTTTGGGAGTTGGCAAAGGACAGCTTTAGAAATTACTTAGGTCCATAGTGGGGATGAGTCATAAACTGTGGCAGCCTCGTCCTGCTCTCAGTTACATCAATATAAATAAGTAGCATTTCCACTGAAGCCAGTGGACCAGAGCAAAATGCTGTGAGTGAGATCAGCTGTGGCATCTGATCATGGGTTTTAAGCTAACACTGCAACTGATGCTGAACCATGCCTTTCAAATATTAGCAGTCCCTGAGCATCAATAACATTTGTTCATTTTTAAACTAAAATGACAATTTTTATATTTAATCTTTATATGCCCCAAAACTCAAATGTATTATTTCATCAACAGCCTCTTTGTTGCTAAGAAATGTCCTTCTTCTTAAGTGTCCTGTTTCGATGGTGTTTTGTAGCAGAGCTGTTATTAATTTGTGTACAGTTCCATATGTGAAGCCCTTGTAATTGCCTTTACTAACGGACTTTGAAGCATTGCATAGAGTTCATTTTACAGATTAATGGAAAAAATCAATTGTAAAAAAAAATCAAATGTGACTTTCAATTATTTATGTCAGACAGCTGTTCAGAAGAGCTGCTTATAGCCAGAGCTAAAGACTTGTGTTGAGGAGAGGAATAAATTGATGTACAGATGAAGAGGCAAAAGTTTGGGTTTCAAATTGTTACATTGGAAAGAGAGCAGTTCTCACAGGATATTGTGTGTCTGTGTGTGAAAACTCATGCTTTAAATATTTTAGAATTAAGTGGAGAGAAACATGCACACCATAGGAAGAAGTTAATTTCATACAGCATGGGTGGGGGGGAGAGGTATGGGAATCGATTGTTTTTTGCTTTGTTTTTTAAAAGATTTTTAAGGCCTGAAAAAAAAACATTATGAAAGTCAAGTCCAACCTCCTGAATAACACAGGAATTTGATTGAGATCTTTGTGAATATAAGTCACAGAGTTTGGGACACTTTGGAATGCTTTCTAATCTGGGAGCATTGGACACTCTTTTCCTTCCATCCATATCTCCTTGCTCTTTGTACATTGGTTTCGCTGTTCCTTAGTGAGGGCGACTCAGTCTTTTCCTCTTGCCCTTGTCACTTCCAGATGCCAAAATCAGCTGACAGCACCTCCTGTTTGTCATTGACAAGTGGTGCTGTTTCTGGCCAAATGGCTTCTCTCCATCTCTTTTTATTCCCGTCTGTCTTGGCCTTTTATCTCCTGCTTTCTCTCTGCTTGTGTTTCTGTGTGCTTGTCTCCTGTCTGTTCTATCTCCCTCTTTGTCTCTCACCTTTTCTCAATCTCAGTATGTTCTAGTCTCACCTCCTTCTCCTCCATTTTCAGCTCCCTCTCTTTCCAGCTTGCGGACAGTAAGGTCTTAGGGCAGAGACTGTCACTTGTGCATGACTGTACAGTGCCTGGCACAATGTGTGATCTCACTTGGGGCCTCCTGGTATAACTGCAGTACAGATAATAAAGAACAATTGTCTCACTCCTTCTCTTTTTTACTTTGTTGTCTCCCTTCTCCTTGCCTGTCCTATCCTGTCAGAGTGCTACCTGCTGAGTCAGCTGAACAGAACACATCCTACTAGGAGAGCGCCCCGCATCTGGACTTCACCCAGTACTTCCTCACATGGACTAACTTAAGCTATTCCATCCAGCTGAGTCCCTTCAGCAGGACACAACAGCAGGACAAAGCAGATGGGTTGGTACAAGCTTCTACAAGAGGCACACAGATCACAGTTTTCAGAGGTATTGTCTGGAATACCTCTGCAGATATAGCAGAAGCCTGGTCCAAAGGTTTGGGCACAAGGTCAAAGACTGGGGTTCTATTTCCTGCTCTGCCACAGACTTCCAAGTCCCTTAGACTCTCTGTGCCTCCGTTTCCCATCTGTAAGGAATAACAGAATTTCCTTTCCTCACAGGCCTGTTGTGAAGATAAATTATATTAAAGATTATGAAGCTTTTAGAGACTGTGATAATGGGAGTTACATAAGTACCTGAGAGAGAGGGAGATAGAAAGAGATTCTCTATTTTTACCCGCTAACCTCAGTAATATGTCTAAAACACAAACCACTTTCAGTGCAAGCCCACTGCAGAAGGTATTTGGTGTGTTGCAGTGTTCTTGTATGCTTTACCATGTGCAGTCCCACAACCTATGCCCACACTCATCAGAAGGAACCCAAAGGAGAGCAAGCAAGTAGTACACTACATCCGTATCTATAATAGGGTTTTGACTTCTAAAATTTTCCATCAGTGCTTTACTTGTCTAGCTCCAGTGATGGCAGCAACCATAGGAGTGCGAGTATATACAGGGCATCATCAACCACTCACATTTTAAGTTCCTCCAGGTAATTTGCACCTGCTCTGAAAAAGGTCAAATAACATGATGTTGAAAATACCAACCAATAGCACCAAGACTGTAGTAGCATCCCCACTGTTGCTACCTTGTAGACTGGTAACAGTGACGGTAAATTTTAGGGGTGAAAAAGGCTTCAGTAGGCACAACCAAAAAGTCATACAAATGATACAGCCTGAAATACTGTAAAATTGGAAATAGGGCCTGTACTCTAATGATCACTTGTAACAAAAGACAGGAACCAGCATTCACCTGCAGAGGCCAACAGTAGATGTGATCAACCTCTTTTGCAACAAAATAAGCAAGCACTAGAATCAGTATTTTTACAGATTTTTTTTTCAAAGTGACATTATCATACAATTCATCATTAAGTGTAACTCATTCTCTAGTTTTGTACCTGCATGAGGTCATGTGTCCTAGCTTGTTGAGATACCCCCCCCCCCCGCCCCCCCAAGATTTTCCGCTTCCTTTGTGTGAATTTCAGGAACTAAAAGCTGAAGAGTTTTCTGGGTTTTAGACAATGAACACACTGGCTGTCTAAAATATTCGATATCTTGGCATCTGACCAGCAAACATTCATGTAAAACTGAATGCCAGGAAATCTGCCTTCTGTCCTTAAACTGATTATTCAAGGATGCACTATGAGATCTCCTACTAAATTTAAAAAAACTCAAAAATATTTTAGAAGCCTAATGATCCACCCCATAATTATTAGTGGGCATTCTAAACTTATAGGTGGGGTGATGGATTATCTTTATAAACCATTAGGAGTCAGAGTTTGTGCCATGTACAATTTGAAAGCTGATTTTCTCTAGATTTTCAACAGTTTCAGCTTTTACTAGATATAGACCTACAACACCACCAGAGGTCTCAATACCTGCAGCGTCTGGGGGTATTTGAAATATGAAACCAAAATCTGAATTTTGCAAATGGCCCCATTCACATGTTCAAGATCTAGAACTCATCTATAGGTTTTGCCAGTTACTTCAATTCAGGCATTCTGGTGAAGCCACAAAAAGGGCGCAAGAGATCTTCAATGGAGGTGAAGTAAAACCGTTAGTGATGATGAGTGAGGCTGTTTCTCTTGATAATTTTGGTTGGGGGGGGTAACTAATTTTATATCAAGGATTTTATTTACACTGAAATTGAGTGAGCTTTTATTCTGTCTCCAGCAGTGTCAACCAAGCATTAACCAAGGCACCGACCTAGGCAATTAGGTTTGAGAGAGCTAGCTTCTATTCCCAGTTTTCCCACTGAATGACTTTGGGCAAGTCACTTCACCTTTCTCCTTGGGAAAGAGATTCTCTCTTACCATTGATATGTACATGACCTAACAGAATGGGTCTCTGATCTCAGTTGAGCTCTTGGCCTCCAATTTCCTGTCTTCAGCAGTTGGCCTGGAGACATCAGGAGGGTCTAATGGCCTCAAGCGTGGATCTGGATTGTCACACAGTTTACCAGTGCTTAGTAGAAACAACATCATAGTCCCCGTAGTTCTGCTGTGAATAGTTGACAGCAGAATTCCAGATCCCCACTTTCTATGCGTGCCTTCGCAGGTCATAAGTCAATGTGAAGGGAACATCTGACTTTGGGATCCCGTGGTCACATAGTTCAAGAGAGGTTGCTGTGTAAATTCAGAGGGTAAGTCTGACTCTTCTAGTCCATGGCTTGTGGGCCCTGTAGGCTCAATCAGAGGTGGAAATACTTTGTTGTACCAACAAATTCAACACACAATGCTTTTTGGTATGCTTGGGTTTTGCATCTTTTGTCATTGCTGGTGTATAGTTACCACTATACATTCATTTACTGTGTATAGTTTGAGCAACTACCAGCTTTCTTTAGTCTATCAAATTATTTAAAGAAACTTGCTATATCTTGTTTAAAGAATATGCCCAGGAGACTGGATGGGAGAGAGGCCTGGTAATGAAATGTAGAATATTATACTTCTAACTCTAGTCTGAATCCCGCCCAGGTTGCTAATGGGTACGACTAAAAATTGCTACCATCTTCTATGTATGCAATGGTCTCTGTGAAACCAGTTTGATCACTGGTCCCTAGGTAGCAGTCTCACCAGTGAGACTTAGAACTGACTGGACCATTGTACACAGAGCAGCCCTTTCATATGTAGATGTGAGCTCTGCTAAGAGATCAGGCACATGGACTCCAGGCAAAGCTTATGCTGCTGCAGCACATGCTGCACCTTGTCTGTGGGTAGATAGGAGACTTATCTGTGGGTAGATAGGAGTTATATATAGTAAGTCCCCAATGCCAGCGATCAGTCATTGATGTGAATGTTCATTTAGTTAATTAATGTTAATTTCAGCTACAGTTTATTTCTTCACACACCCTAAAACAATGTGAACAAAGGGCAAATCCAGCCCTTCCTCTGTGCCTGAGTAAGACCCTTATACAGCAGATCCAATAGAGTGCCCAAAGACTGCTCTGCACTAGCTCTCTGCACAGTACCACAAACACATAGGGACAAAAAGTGGAGAGGGAAAGATGGGCCTGGGACAGGGGAGAAAGAGGAGGATTGGATACACTTCTGCATTGATCATCCCAACCATAAGGTGGACTTTGTAATGACCCACAGAGGTTATTTCAGTCATGCCTCAGGTTTCATTGCTTTATTTGTTTCATTTTCCTGGGCATTGCATCAGATAGTTAGTTTCCTTTTACAGTGCAGATTCTAAAATAAAAAGTAAAACATTGTCATATCAAAATGTCATCATATAAAATCTCCACCTGAGGTTACCCCATAGACTCCAGAAGAGATTTCTGTCCCCAACAACTTTCTGCAAGCAGTGTTTTCAGGCTGGGGATCACCTTCTTGAAATACAGACAATCCCAGAAATGCTGGAACTTAGTTCATGTCTCACTTGAGTGACTCCATCTGCCCAATTTAGGATAGTTTCTGATGGCTTATTAAAACAGCTGCTTATTATAAACCATAACTACATAGTGGCCAAACTGGGTCAGACCAATGGTCCATCTAGCTCAGTATCCTGTCTTGCGACGGTGGCTAGTACCAGATAATTCAGCAGTAATGAACAGACCAGGGAAATTATCACGTGATCCATCCCCTGTTGTCTAGTCCCAGCTTTTGGCAGTCATATGTTTAGCGATGCCCATAGAATGGGTTGCATCCCCAATCTTCTTGGCTAACATCCACTGAGGAACCTATCCCTCCATGAACTTATCTAATTCTACTCTGAACCCTGTTATGCTTTTGGCCATTGCAACATCCCCTGCAAATGAGTTCTACAGGTCCACTGTGTGTTGTGTGAAGTACTTCCTTCTGCTTGTTTTGAACCTGCTGCCCTTTCATTTCATTGAGTGACCTCTGATTTGCATGCTATGTGTAGGGCTAAATAATACTTCCCTATTCACTTGCTCCACATAATTCATGATTTTATGGACATCTCTCATATTCCCCCTTAGTCATCTCTTTTCTAAATTGAACACTCCCAAACTTTTTTAATCTCTCCCCATATGGAAGCTGGCCGATAGCCCTAATCATTCTTGTATCCCTTTTCTCTACCTTTTCCAATTTTAATACATCTTTCTTGACATGGGGCAACCCTAAATGTATACAATATGCCAGGTGTGAGTGTACATGGATTTATATAGCGGTATTATGATATTTTCTGTCTTATCTTCTCTCTCTCTCTCTCTCTCTCTCTCTCTCTCTGTTTTGGCTGCTAGTGGTTCTACCTCCAGTGCAAAAGATTGTAACAAGTGAAGATACACATAAATATTCACCCTGCATTATCACTTTTGGCAGTATGCAGTGATGGAAAGTTACAAAACGACCTTGGCCCAAATTCTCCACTGGCATAAGCAGGTGCAACATCATTGACTCCAACTGAGCTGTGCCTTCTTATGCCAACAGTGAATTTGGCCTCCAGATTTCATCAGGAATCAGTCCCAAGTGCCCAGCAGCTGCTGTTTCTAATAGCTTGGCTATCCACGAGGCACAGGGGATGAAAGAGTGCAGCAAAAACTCTGCAAAACCATGCCAGACACCAATGCATCTTCTAACAGTCTGCTGTATGAGTCTTCTGAGTGTGGACAATATAACAAAGGGGATATGTTGTGGCCCCTCAATCTGTGAGAGTCCATGGTGCTGTCCCCTTCATTACTATTCTGCATTTAACTGACTGAAGTTTGTTTAGTGCTATTTAGATCACACTGAGGGCTCCCCTTATTTGTCTCTAAAGTTATGATTGCTCAGAATGGCATTAGCTTGTTCTTTGTCCCATCTGATTATAACAGTGATGTTCCAGGTGTTCCAGTCAAAACGGTTATTTGTGAATGAGTCCTCTACCTTGTTCCTGATCACACCCCATTTGGGTAGCATGGTTGGTGTTTGTCCAGAATTTTTGCAAAGCTAATTTTTTGGGGTTTGCTTGACAAGGTTTGAATCCTTTTATTAGAAATAGAAACTGATCACAGTGTTTGGCTCCAAAGTCAAATTTATCTCACATGTTCAGGGAAGTTGGTAGAGTGGTATGTCCTGGAGAAAAATCAAACATACCTAAGTGACTTTCCCATAGACTTTCCCACTGACTTTCAATTAAATTAGGCTCCTAAGGGAAGTTCTTTTGCAAAATTTACCTCTCATTGATATTGACTTGCATAAAGATGAATTACACACAAATAACTAAGCATTTGTACATATATATTGCTTTTTTGCTTTATATATTTGCATGTATTAATATCTTTAGAGTAAAAATAATAAAGATGCCGTTCCAAGGCGCTAGGCACCCTAACTTAATTAATTATACAATAAATACAAATAAATGACATCTCAGCAGCATTCAAATGAGTGGAACTCTGGCAGCCAGCCACCCAGCTCCCTTCATCGGCCAGGCAGCACACCTTCCCCCTCACTGTACCCTCGCTGGTGTTGTTTTCACTTGCTACTGATAGCATAGCTAGATCGAGCTGGCTTTACCTAGTAGGGCAGGTTTGAGTTTCTCCTCCCCATGATTCCTGGAGGGAATCCCTTCCATCCTTTTCTTAATCGTCTCTGCAGCATGCTTCAGTCTGGCTTCCACAGGTAGCACATGCCCTGCTCAGACAGTGCAAACCCAAACAGGTCTGGCTGCCTCCAGCCACGTGACAACAGGGCAGAGCTGGGCTCTGGGGGCAGACAAAAGCGGCCACTTGTCTTCTGCTCTGGAGCCCGGCACTGCAGCGTTCAGCGCCCCGGCTGCCCGGCTCGCCCTGCACGGGCTCTGGCACGGGTCGAACCAGCTGGACCAAGGCCGCCCTCAGCAGCCAGGAGCCGCCTAATAACTCCGGCTGGGAGGGTGCGGAAAGGGCAGCGACGGGCTCGGAGCTGCGGGGGCAGATCCCGCAGGCGCAGCCACGAGGGGGGATTTCCGGGGGCTCCATGCGGCGGGCTTCGCGGCCAGCTGGGTCCGCACCGGTAAGGCCATTACTGCTCCCCCGTTGCCAGCGAACGGCGCCAAGGCAGCGCAGCCTAAATCCACCTGCCGAGAGCTGCCTCCGCGGGTTTCAAAGGCAGCCCCGTTCGCGGTTCAGGAGGGTCCAGCCCCCTGGCTGCAGGGAGGGTCACGTTAGCGGAGAGGGCGCGCTAGCGCCTGCCCCACACACCGGCCTGTAGCAGCACGCCCTTGCGCAGGGGGATCTGAGCTGGGAAAGGAAAACAAGACCGACTGGCGACGCAGTCGCGATTTAGGGACAGTTTGTGAGCCTCTTGCTCCCCATTCCCACTGGCTGGCGGTGACTCACAACCGAATAGCTCCACTCATTTCGGGGAAGGGGGCTGTCCACGCACGTGCCCTGGCCTTCTTACTTCCACATTCTTAAACCACGCAAGGGATCGGTCATCATCACACGCACAAGCTGCCCAGGGAGCGTAACCAGGAATCCAAGTTGTTTATAGTGACGATTCCTTCTCCTTTAGCTCATCGGGGCCGTACGTGGTGGTGCACACACGCCGTGCTGAGTTGTACTGGCCCAGTCATGGGGAAAGCACTTTAGAGCCCCCACAATGTGATTGAAGGCAGGGGACCGCGCGGACGAAGCAATCCGCGGTGTTAGCCTTTAAATGACACCGGCTTTATACCCTGCAGGATCCGGCTACGGATTTATCTTGATTAAAAGACCCTCCCCCCCCCCTTTCAGCTGTAAACACGGGTGGGTTGTTGTTGGCGGGGAAGGGGGGGCTGTGGTTTAGACTTAGAGCAGTGATGGGGGGTGGAGGGAAAGGTTTGGAACTGCTGTGGCATCTGGCATGGAAAAATGTCCCGGGAAGCTGTTACATTAAATTGTAAATCGATTTATTGAATGGCAGGTGTTAGCTACAAACAGATGGAGAACATAAAAGCATAAGCAGGCATTTGTATGGAAAAGAAGCCATCGATTTGGAGCCAAAGAGTCAATAGTAATCGTTATACCATTTAATAGAAATGTTCTTCGTTTATGGGTTACACTCTGAATAAGAATAGGTGAATTGAAACACCCACGTGTTGTCACTAAACCCAGCCCAAGTTCTATCCCAGGGCAAGACAGAGCTGTTTGCATTGTTAGAATTTCCTTGTCTGCTTTATGCCTAGACCGATCGCTTTCTTCCAACGGGCAGTTTTGGGGCGTGTTATTTGCAGCTATCACTTTATCAGCTAACGGGAAAGACACCGGGGATCGTGTCCTCACAAGCGGTCGAGCCCCAGGTCTGCAGGTGCGAGGTGGGGGAAGTGACAGCCGGCGAAATGGAGTCTAATAAACTTCCCATTCAGAGGCTGGTCACATCCTCCGTCCATGTGATATTTACACGCCTTGCTTGCTGTTAAAGAGACACGGATCATAATAAAAAACCCAGTAACTCAAGCTGGGATGGCTCTAAAGGGGATAAATGGCAAGTGTTAAAGGAAAGCTGGCTCCTCTTCTAAGGTTTGCTGTGCTCCCTGCAGCTGCCGGGTCTGCAGGTGCCCTTTGTGCCTCCTTCCCTTGCTGCTGCTGCTGCCTGGTGTCTGCATGCCAGGCTGGGCTGGGCCTTGTTGTCCCAGTTGGCACGTGGCGTGCTTGGCTGGCTCGTGGCAGCTCCCCTGGAGCAGATGAGGCACGCGCCGGCCTCATTACAATGAGAATGGACAGAATGGAGGAGCCATGTGGCAGCAACAGTTTGCAAATCTCTCCTCCTTCTGTGCAAATCAGGAAACATTTCCAAACATTTGTACCCCAAATCGACCACATTAACACCCCTCGGAGCTGCTCTCCCCGGGGAGATGCTCTGTGCTACGGACATTTAGACTGAAACAAAACAAGCAAGTGAGACTTCCCCTCCCCAGTTCCTCGGTGTATGTCAGCACCGAATAGATGTGCAACTTTTTAACTAAGGAGTTTAAAAGCCATCAGGGAATCCAGCTCATAAAGTGGATCTGTGCACATAGAAGTCTGTGTGCACACTGAATAGATGGGCAACTTTCTAAGCATAGGTTTAAAAAGATCAGGAAAGGCAAACCACAAAACGAATCCGTGCATAGGAGAAAGAGAGACTGTTAATAAAAACATTCAAGGTGCATAACAAAATCTAATCTTTAGATGAACTGGGGATACAACAAGATCATTAGGACTAATTTGATTAACCACTGCAAGAGGCTGCTTGGAATTAATAATTTTTTTCTGATGTTGCAAAAGCCTACAAATGCAAGCCCAAATGGCATTTGCACAATTATTAGAAAAGTATATTCTGTGCACCTGTTCTCGTCATTTACCTGCATAAGCTTATAATGTCTGCCTCACTGCTTACTCACCTGCCTATATCTCCCCGAGTGTAACAGAAATAAATGACTGTAGGAAAGAAAAATCTGGTCGATGTATACATTTCCAATAAAATTATTTTAATGTAACTGTTACATGGAAAGATTTCATAATTCTAGCAGGAGATCATGTGCTACTTTTCCATTTTCTAGAGAAAACGCTATGCCAATATAGACAGAAAGAAACTACATTTTAGACAAGGAAATGCACGGTATTAGTGTGACTTTTGTCGTGGATAACCCCACTTCATTTGGAACGAGATTTAAAAAATACTGTGTTGTGTGTTACTTATATTCTGCACTGTCTGGTGCTTTGAGTCAGTGCTTTTCACCTTTGGAGAGATGGGTTCAAAAGGCTGCACGAGTGGAAATGGGTCCGGTTCCCTTTCTGCAGAATACAAGTAACCGCCATTGCTTTCCTGGGCAAGGAGACGGATCCGTTAATTTGCTTTTGTGGTGTTTCCTCTCCAGATCCCTGTGCAGCCTCCAGTCCCCTTTGGCAGCATGTACACTGAAGGTGTCACACTGGCTCCCAATCACTCAGCGAACGATTCAGAGCATGGTGGGGAAACCTGCACAAGATATCAGAGTTATTTTGTGCTGTATTGCCCCCACAGGTTTGGGAAGGGATGATGCTGTGGTGCAAAGTCTGTCTCCCTGGTCCTTCTGATCTGTGGATCTGGATTCCTACAGAGGAACTTCGTTGCGGTTAAGTGGAGCCGAGCATGCAGTAGAACTAGCTCTTCCTCCCCAACTCCTTCTCCCAGCCTAGATCCCGGGGGTACAGTGAACTGGAGCACATAGCCCTTTGGATTCAGTTGTGTCTTTTTTGTGTGTGTGTGTGGTACCGTGGAGTATCAAGTTTTAAGCAGCATGTTGTTTATTTCTGCATGGAACATTGGTCAATATTGTTAACAGTCAATATCCACTGAGATTCAAACATCCCGTTTGAGATATGACCTTAATCTAAAATTTGGTAGTCCAGTATAATACTAATATTAATTTTGGTGGCCTACATAATCCAGCCCAGTATCCTGTCTTCTGAGAGCAACCAATGCCAGAGGAAATGAACCGAACAGGTAACCATCAAGTCCCCTATCATCCCGTCACCCATTCCCAGCCTCTGGGAAACAGACCCTAGGGACATCATCACTGTCCATCCTGGCTACTAGCCATTGATGGACCTATCCTCCATGGATGTATCTAGGTCTCTTTTGAACCTCGTTATAGTCTTGGCCTTCACATCATCTGGCAAAGACTTCTACAGGCCTTATGTGAAGAAATACTTCTCTTTAAAAAACAAACAAACTGATGCCCATTACTTTAATTTGGTGACCCTCTAGTTCCTGTGTAATAAGAAGGAATTAATCACAATTTGTCATTTACTTTCTCCATGCCAGCCATGATTTTGTAGACATCAATCATATCCCTCTCTTCGTCATCACTTTTCTAAGCTGAAAAGTCCCAGTCTTATTAATCTCTCCTTATATGGAAGCTGTTCCAGACCTCTCACCATTTTTGTTGCCCTTTTTTGTACCATTTCCTATTCCAATGTCTTTTTTGAGATGCAGTGTCTGCATCTGCATGCAGTATTCAATATATGGGTTTACATGGACACAGTATATTTTCTGCCATATTATCTATCACTTTCTTAATTATTCCCAACATTCTGCTAGCTTTTCTAACTGCTGCTGCACAGTGGATGTTTTCATAGGACTATTCACAATGATTACCATGTCTCTTTCCTGACTAGTAATAGCTAATTTAGACTCCGTCATTTTATAGATACAAATAGCTGAGGTTATGCTTTCCAATGTGCATTACTTAACATTTATCAACATTGAATTTCATCTGCCGTTTTGTTGCCCAGTCACCTAGTTTTGTGAGACCCCGTTGTAACTCTTCGCAATCTGCTTTGGACTTGAGCAGTTTTGTATCATTTGCAAATTTGCCTCATCGCTGAAATAAGCCTATAACAAACAACAAATACTACTAACTGGATAATTCAGAACACAGTTGCAGAGAAACATAATTTGTCGCTTCTAGGGAAGTAGTGTGAATTCTTCTGAGTGATCACAAGGACCAGAGATCAGGAGTACCCATTGCCCAATAATAACCAGAATCTAGTTTGGGAAGGAGGGTTAGGTTATTCACTGATATATGTGAAATGGGTTGCTGAACAGTCCACTTTACATAACATATCAAATCGATTGGCGTCATTGTACACAGAGTCAGTGCAAGACTTCTGTACTACTCAGATTCCGCTTAAACACTCAACACGGGGGTGAAACAGGACTTGCACGATCAAGAGCCTTATGCTTGCCTCAAAACAGAGGTGAATTTCACCCAGAGACAGACAGAGGAGGGGAGGAGATGGAAACTGAACACAGGGGATGGGAAGGGCAGTCTGGGTAAGTTTACCTAATTGTTCTTTCCCTCTGCTATGATTACTTGTCCAGTGAATAGAAAACTTGGGCAGTACTTTCACCCGTCCTGGATTAATTAAAACCACAACAATCATTGTCTTGTAGGGTAAATGCATTTAGCCTGGCAACTAATATGCCACCTTTGAAGTTTGCCTGATATAAAAAAGACAGCTACTGAACCTTACAAATATTACGTTGGTGAAGAGTGCTCTAAACTGACTAGCTGAACACGTTGGGTGCTGGAGCAAGATGTCGAAGATTGGTTTCTCGTCTGAGTTTTAAAAATAAAATAACAATTAATTGTTATACTTTTAAAGTTTGTAAAGACTGCCTGTCACCCAATTATCTAAATGATACATTTAATCCAATTGTCTCCCTTGGAATTTAATAGTTTACAAAATATTATATCCTTGCCTAAACATCTACCCATATATTGTGTAACTAATACGTCAGTTATGAAAATTAGCAAAAATAATGTGCAATAATGTAAGTAGATTCCTATATGCATTGTAACTACATAGCAAAGTAAACATATCTGTCATTTCAAAGGGCTCTCTCATATTAAAAGGCTCCAATTTCTTTACATAAAACTACAAAAATCATATTTTTAATAAAAAAAGTAAGGTGTCGATCATACAAACACTTAACTTCTGATTAAAAATTAAGTAGTGTGTAAGTCTTAGAGAGATCGGAACTCAACTGATTTTTAAGACAAATACATTTGGGAGATAAAAAGACATCTAAATCCCCTTCTTATCCATTTCCCTAGTCTCTTGTTTTACAGTAGTTTGAGCAATATATTGGAGCAAGCGAGGAAGGAATAATCCAACGGAGATTGAAAATGGCATTCAACGATCACGTTCTAAACCTCTGAAATCAGAGTTTCTAAAAAGCTGAGGCCAATCTACAAGGGAGGGAGGTATGAACGATACTGAGTAATCTACTTTAAAACGACCCTAAGACTGCATGTTAATAGGTATGTAGAAAACACACCATTAGATAAAACTCTGCTTCTCACCTGCACTGTGTAAACTTTTAGACCCAACTGTTGGATACTGTTAATGCAGTTTTATTATCCAAACTTTGTTTTGGTCAACATGCAGCAGGTGGTCTATTTCGTATTTATTATTTTATTACAACCTCGTTTATGGCTGCAATCACGATAACCCCTGGTGTTTAGGGAGGATTCTACACCTGTTTTGTACCACAAGGGTGCTCTGAAAATATTTATTTTGTGGGGATGCTGGCGAAATAGGAGCAATTCGAGTTTCTGTCAGTTAGAGAGAAATAAGTGAAAGGGGCCGAAGCTAAAAGTAATGGCGCCCAGAGCAGGTAAGAGCAGCCTAGTTACATTTCAGGGGACTGGAAAGTATGCTCCCATCACAATATTTTGATCAAGGCAGGGAAGCTGATGCCTAAAGCATTCGGCTCCAACGTGAAATTCTATCCGCAAAGGTGCACGTTGGGAAGGTTTCAGTGAGGTTCGGCGGAGCTGCGAAAAGAGATCAGCTTGTCTTGCTTTAACCTACATTAGCTTGGAAGAATAGACCGAGTCCATATGGTAGATGCTGCCTGTGGATCTTCAGCACCAATACGCTGCCCTGCTCCTGCACGCCGCCCTGCTTGTGCCAGATGGTGCCTGGGCCAAGTGGCCGTGCGTGGGGTGGCTCTGGTTAGCCTAATAAACCTCCAATACAAGTCAAAAATCAAAACACACACATACTAACATCTGCTAGAGCCTGCCGTACCCAGCTAGCCTTTCAATAGTGAATTAAAGAGCCCCACAGCCCTTCTGTTCCCCTAGGTTAGGCACTCATTACCATTTATCAAGCACTGATGTTATCTGGCCGCTCATTTTATTTAGTACCGAAGCTATTAGCATCAGATTTGATTTTGACAGTTGACGCTGCTGCTGCTGCTGGCGAAGCGGGGCTCTGCTGGTCAGCTCGCTGCAGAATTCCGCCTCCAGCAGGCGCCGGCACATTCCTCCTCCTCCTTCCGAGTTGTTTACTGGGAAATTTCATCCGAGACGACAATGGCTGGCCCTCTTGCAGCCCGTCTTGCGCGCCTTTGTAAAGTACCTGGTACACAGCTCATCACCAACAGGGCCTCCCTGCGCTTTCGCCTGACAGATCAAACCCCAAATTACAGGCCCATCCATAGCCAGAGAGTCAGTCCTTAGAGAACTAGGGTTAAGGGGCAAACAAAGGAGAAAGTCGGGCTATAGTTCACTGTGGTTGTAGGAAAAAGCAGCTGCTGGCCCCCTCTCCACTGGGGACTAGATGCTACAGGTGCAGTGTAAAGCGGATCCACTCCTGCAGAGCTGGTCCTTCTGCTTGGGGAAGTTTGTGCCGAATCACTCCGGCGTTAAGGCGAGAGTAAATTATTCGAATGTTAAGCACAGCTGAAGTTTACGCCCGTTTTGAAGGGAAGCAAATTTTCAGCACCCACCTAGATGCCGGAATTACAAAGGCAGTTCTGTCCAATCAAGGCAATTCAACAACTCTAGGTTACAGCTGGGCACGTCTACGTTGGCCATTCACTCCCTCGTGTAGGTGAAAGGTATCATGTAGCAGCGATATTTCCTCACAAAAGTTCTACCATTCCCTCCCTCCCTCCCCCGACGTTTGTTGTTCCAAGGCCTACAGCTGTTTTCTCTTCTTGTGGAAACAAATGACTTGTTGGAAATCTAAGAAGGCGGCTAAACAGTAGTCTCCGTTAGCACATCTCTTTTTTATCTGTTCCCTCGCATCAAAATGAGCGAAGCCGCGGGCCTCGCAGAGAGAATGGATATGGACGTTCAAGTTGTATTGAAACACCTTTTTTTATAAAAGCTTTTTTAATGATAAAACATTTTCCAAATTATTGGGGCAACGAGTTGATCTACAGGTGATTTGCAGCAGAAAGGGTTATAGCCTTTGGAGCTAGACCCTGGTGTAAAGGTGGCAAGACCTCATTATCATACAGCTGAAGGTTTATCTTCCCCCAACCCCCTCCTTTTAACAAGCTGAAATAAAAAGCCACATGAAAGGCCTTCTCTGTGCTTGGCTTTAATGAGGGACACGCGACCCAACAATGAGCACACATTGCAATCAGGCGCCTTTACTGACACACGCCAGCCCTACAACTAGGGTACACGCTTAGCCCGAGAATAGCCACTAACAAATCCATTTTACACAATCTCCAGTGATTTACTGGGTTCGCCCCCAAAATAGTCCAAGCGGGTCTTACATTTTCCCAGTGCCTTTAAGTTTCACTGAAGGTCGCTCTCACCTGAGTTTATCTTGTCAACATGGATGTGTCCCTGGGCAAATGGATTCCGGGCTTTTGAAGCAAAATGACAAAGTGACCTCTTAGAACCCCCTATTTTAAACCGTTAGGCAGAAATCAAACAGGTAACCAAACTGAACTGGAAAGAGCAAAGGAGAACGTGGGTGGAAGATTGCGGCAGTTTATTTTTTTCCTGCTCCCTCGCTGGGAGAGTGGCCTTAATTGTGATTAGAAATAACTTGAGAGCGAAGTCAGAGGCGGCCTTCCGCACGCGTACCTCAAAATTAAGCCGTGTGATCCCAGAGCACAATGCAGGCAACACTGTGGTAAGGATTTCGAGGGGCGACACAATTCTACAGCAAAAGCGTGTTTCAGTTTCTCAGAAGGACAATTTTACTTTTACTTTCTACCTGCCAGCGGGCAAGGCAGGTAACTTCGTCACTAGGAGGTTGTCCTAGGTGCAGTGTTTGTCTTTAGCAATCATTTGTCTTTGGGAGGAATTTGAAGCTGGATGGCGATCGCGTAATATAAAAACAAGGGTGGGTTTTTTTCCCTTTCATATTTCAGCTTTTATTATCTGGCTACTTTGGAAAGCTTCTCTCTTTGGAAAAGCGTCTGATTTTCGAGGGAACTCTCCTAGTGTGAGTGCTGTAAATATCTCAACAGATGCTTGGCTTGTTAATAATCAGCTCGTCTCCTTGGTGGTCAGTGCTGCTGCAGCAGGGTATTAATTCTGGCTCTCCACATTTGGGGAGGGCCCGCCCGTGAGTCTGACTGACAGTTTACATAATGAGCATGCGAGGACAAGAGGCAACTATATAAACAGCTCCAAGGGAAGCAAGTTTTCCATTTACTGAGCGCTGTTAGCTCTGGTGAAGGAGGAGCAGTTCAACACTAAACACTCCCCTGTGCGTCTCTCAACAAATCCGCTCGGCTTTGGAGTTTATAAACGCGACTAAAGCAATCAGAGTGTGGTCGTTGGCTGCAGGATTAATTCCCGGAGGGAGATGGTTTAAACACCTGGATTATACCTTCCATTTTCTACTGGTGGTTGGGGAAATATTTGGAAGGACAGGTGAATTGCTGTGACGACTTTTTGTCTCAAGGAAGAAGCATTTTACTTGGACCATTTGAGGAATACCGGAGGAAAATTAAACCCAGTTTCCACTAAGCGTGTGAAGCCTTGAATAACAAGAGGATGGCAGCTTTGCGCATCTTTGGCTTGATGTTTCTGTTAATGATTTTCCAGCAGGTAATCACACATTGAAAAACGGGGGTTCGCTGAATGCGTGGTCCTAAATGTAATTGGGTGATGGAAACCAAATGTGTGGCAAAACCGGGGGTAAGCTCTGATGTGGCTGTTTTGTATGTCTCCTCTTTGTGCAGAGGGTATCCGGCTCTGGCGTCTTCCAACTGGAGCTGCACGAGTTTGCGAATAGCCAGGGGGCCCTGAAAAGCGGAAAACCCTGTTCGCCCCACTGTAGGACCTTCTTTAGCGTGTGTCTGAAGCATTTTCAGACAAATGTCTCTCTGGGTTCCTGCACTTTCGGCAGCGTCGTCACCCCAGTCCTGGGAGTAAACTCCTTCAGCATCCAAGAAACAGAGAGATTTGGCAGCCCCATTAAGTTGCCCTTTAACTTCACGTGGCCGGTGAGATCCCACCTTAAACATGACTTAAAATGTAGGGGAGGAGGGTGAGCAGGTTAAACAAAATGCGTTTTTATAAACAAATTACTTTCGTCATTACACTTATTTTCATAGCTTCCTTCTAAAGAAGAGATGGAAAAATGCACCCAGTCCATAAGCACTTAGACATTAATATTACTTACAGGAAGAAAGCTGTAAATACTCGCAAGATGGGGAAATGTTCAATCAACAAAACTCGTGGGAGGGGGAGGTTGAGAAAAACCATCAAAACCGAAACAAAATGCCCTTGTCAGAGAAAGACAAGAGACACGTTTTCCCAAGAGATGAAACAGCCCTAAGGAAGCTCCGTGTCATTGACTCGGACAAAGTAATGCTATCTGCAATTAGATTAATTAAATGTATATCTGCGACCTGGCAGCACTCCCCATCAGAGGTTTCCTTGTTTCACCCAATTGTTTCAGCTCCCACGGAAGACTCAGTGACAGACCCAAACCTTTCCTGATCCATTTGTCAAGGTCTGGCTTATCTCAAATTCTCGATCTTCCTCTCACTTGTGGTTTGTTTCCATTTGCAGGGGACTTTCTCACTGATCATTGAAGCCTGGCATGCTCCTGCAAATTACCTTCCAGAAGGTGAATGTCACTGTGTAAGGAACCCAGCCTGGGACCTCTGCAGCTTAGTTCATGAGCCTGTACTGCTTGAGCTAAAAGCCAGCTGGCTCTCAGCTAAAGCTGTGTAGCGCAAACTCATTATTCTTTCTCTCTGTAAGTGGTTTAAGTGCCACTGCATGGGACAGTGAACCACACGCGCCAGTGTGTGTTACAACTGCACTTAGTAATCACAAGAGGGCGACCGTTTCCTAAAATTCCTTGCTTGTTTGCAAACTAATCCAAAATAGTTAACCTGTCAATGTCACAAGAAAAGTTTTGAAGTAAACTAAATTGACCTTATTGAATTCCGATGTTTATACCATAATCTTGGTACTAGCTTTATCCTACAATCGGGGAGCTATTCCCTAAATTATATCCATCAGGTTTGCTTTGATTTTTGTCCCCTACCTAATCTCCAACACAATTGCGTTTCCTCCCGTTTATTTTTGGCGTGGGAAAGAAAGGAGCTCTTTGGTGAGAAAACGACAAGGCTGCCAAAAAAGTCATGACTGCCTTTTCCTGTATTTTACACCTTTTTCAAATTCCGCCCTTTGGAAAAGGAATAATGGGTTTGGGATGTTTTTCTGACATAGAGGAAAAGGATATTTCAAAGCACAACAGTTCTCACTTTGAAAAGCTTTCTGCAAAGCCTCTTAGGTTCATGGTTGATAATCATTGATACTGGAAACAATAGCAGCAGTACTGTTCCTGAACTCCAACTGGTGCGCTTTGCATTAGCACGTTGTGCCTCCCCGTCCCCCCCAACGCGTGCAAAATACACCTTGAAATTGTCCCTCCAGTTAGTATCCCCTTATTTGACGTTGATCCTTTATTTCGTTTAAAAGGGAAAATAGTAATGTTGTCACTGGGCCCAGGATCTGTACCATTGCATCGATAAAAGTAATGTGCATTGGTCTGTGGTTAGGAACCTTCAGCATTTTGATGTGAAGCGGAGGGGGTGTCAGTGGTTGCAATGAGCAGTTTGTGGGTGGCTCTGGCTGGAGAGATGGCACTGCCGGATGTAGCGTAGATTTAGGGTACATCACTGGGGGAGGGCAATGTGAGATGCGCTGGGGAGTGGCACCGACTTGGGGGTGCAATGTGGAGTGTCGCTGTCGGGGGGAGTGGGGGGCAGCGGTTGAGGAAGCAGTGCGGGGCAGCGGCTGTATCGCAGCAGTGCTGAGCCAGAGCTGTGTGTTTCCGCAGGCTCCCAGGCCCTGGCTGAAGAGTGGCTGATCAGCCGGGTGACGATCCAGGGGCCGCTGGCAGTGGGCGAGAACTGGTCCCAGGACTTGAAGAGCAGCTCGCAGACCCAGCTACGCTTCTCCTACCGGGTGATCTGCAGCGAGCACTACTACGGGGACAGCTGCTCCCGCCTCTGCAAGCGCCGCGACGACTCCTTCGGCCACTACGTGTGCGAGCCGGACGGCAGCCTGGACTGCCTGCCGGGCTGGACCGGCGAGTACTGCACCGAGCGTAAGTGGCACCACCCGGCCGCGGCCGCCCCGCGCTCTGGGCAGGGGTCCCGCCCTTCCGCAGCGCCTCCTCCTTCCCTGCCCCGGCCCCGTGTCCTCTCGGCCCACCTGAGGGGCGGGGCGCGCGCTGCCCAGAGGTGGTAGCGCTGCAAGTGGCACGTGCCAGCGCCCGGGGGCGGGGCGGGCGGTTTTTAGCCCTTGTCCGCCGGCTGCGCGCGCCGCTCGCCAGGCTGCCGGGGCCAAAGGGCGGCGCGCGCCAGAGCAAACGAGCTCGGAGCGCGGGCGCCCGTCGCCAGGGGGAGGAGAGCGATGCTGTGTCCCCCCCCCCCCCCGTACCCTATGGGGCCTCCCTGGGCGGCCACCAGCTCCCCCCGCCCAGTGCTGAGCGGCCATGCCGCCCCGCGGACATACCCTCTGGGGGGGCACTGAGTGGGGCGGCGGGGAGCCCCTGCCAAGCCTCGCTAGTCACCATCACTGGCTCCAGGCAGGGCCCAGCCAAGGCCCTGTGGTCGCAGCCACGTTCACTGGGCTACTTGGGCGGTGGGTGACCCCATGGCTTGGGGATGCAAGCCTCCCCCCAGCCCCGCCTACCAGAGCCCAGTTCCCCCTCTCCCATGGTCTGCTAGCCCCTGCCCAGCCTCCTCCCTTCCACCCCCACCCCGGCTGCTGGCCCTTGCCCCCCCCCCTGCCCCAGGGTAGCACCCCCCAACCTCCCTTAGCTCTGGAGAGCCAGTGGGCATCATGGCCCCAGCCTGCCCACACCCCAGAGCTCTGGAGAGCTGCCCAGCAGGCATGGCACAGGGCTGGGTGTGGTAGGGGCCAAGTAAGGCAGTGCCTTCCACTGCCTAGTGTACCCGCCACCCATATTGGGCTAAGTAAAGAGGCAGAGGTTTCTCTCCCTGTGCTGCCTTGTTTTCACTAGGACCCCCGCCATGCCTAGAGCTAACCTTGAGTGAGAACAGACCTTTTCTACTGGCTGTGGCCAAGGCCCGACAAGTCCTGTGTGTTCCCAGCCTCATTTATGCAGTTAAATAGTAGCGCTACACCCAGCCTCAACTCCCACCACAGGAAAGAAAAATACTTTCCGCTCATTGAGGCCTTGCCTACAGTAGCCTCCACCCCACATTAAAACTTGGGGCTTCTTGCTGCTTCTGGTGCAATTCCACAGGTGGCAGCAATGATGAGCGCTAGGGTAGACAGGACACCTGCCTTTTAATCCCAGTGTCATCTGTATTCTGAATTGAAATGACAACAACTTGCCTATGCTAATTATTTCACCACTGCTATCCCCAGAAGAGATGCATCAATGGTAGTGCTGTAGTGGTACAACACAGCTACTCCCTCTTTGTTTTTTTTTAACTTAGGGATGCAGGTGCCCATGTTGTGCAAACAGAAAAAGAACACCCCTGTTCACATCAAATGCTGGCTTTCTCTGGTTCACTTCCTCCTGATTCATATATCCCTGTCATCTGAATTTTTAAATGAAAATTTTAATTGTGTGTTGTAGGCTTCAAGATATTTCTTAAAAGAACAATCCTTTTGCTTTTTTAAAAGTGTAAACTGTACTGCCAGATGTATTTATTTAAACCTTTCTGGTTTTTTTTATAGCCATCTGTCTGCCTGGCTGTTCTGAGCGAAATGGATCTTGCAATAAACCAGGAGAGTGCATGTGAGTAGATGATTATTTCAATCTGAACTTCACTGCAGCTTTAACTTTTTATTGTAATTAACATTTAACTTTTTTTCTAGCTGTCGCCCTGGTTGGCAAGGCCGCTATTGTGATGAGTGCATTCCTCATATAGGCTGCCGCCACGGGACTTGTAAAACGCAATGGCAGTGTATATGCGATGAAGGCTGGGGTGGCCTCTTCTGTGATCAAGGTTAGTTTGTGTATTTCATGGGACTGAGCTAAGTAAGAAATGAAAAGGATTATCTACACAAATGAGCAATAAGCAACACTGCAAGCTGGAGTGTGATTCTACACACTGCTCCCCTCTTGTTTCCCCAGACAAATTTTTTCAAGAGATTAGAGTAGAGCACTCTAACCAACTGTAAATGCACCTCAGCAGGGTGCATGTGAACAGTTCCTCCACAGCACGCTCTAGCTTGCCATGAACTGTTTATGTACACACAAGCCCTAAACCACAGCATCTGGAATAAATCTCTTCCAGTGAAATGTTAATAGGCAGCAATTT
This sequence comes from Rafetus swinhoei, assembly GCA_019425775.1. Taxonomy (NCBI): domain Eukaryota; kingdom Metazoa; phylum Chordata; order Testudines; family Trionychidae; genus Rafetus; species Rafetus swinhoei. Next base: position 72,551,702 of record CM033446.1, on the reverse strand, counting down.
ATGAAAAGGTTTTCACATTCTTTCATAATTTATTAATAGTATAGATGAAAACATAAGTGAATTTTGGTAACTGTGGATTTAAAAAAACAGTTCTATTGAATATGCAGTCTTTGTGCTTGTTCAAACAAGAATTTAAGATTCAGCTATTAGTAGAAATCACATAGTTTACTAACTGACAGAAGTAACACCCCATTTGTGCCTTCCTTAGTTCTATACATGAGGAAGTAAACTTATGAAGAAATGTGCAAGAAAAATCACAGAGCAAGATTAGTATCCCTTAATATAGAACCTCTTTTTTCAGACTACTACTACTTGCACATCCATTAGATCTGTGAATTCTAGCCAACCCTGTGTGTCCTCAAGGCCTTAGTAATATTGTTGAAACAGAGATCATAAACTGCTGTTGTGAAACTGTGTAAATAGCTGTGGAGGTGGTTGTGATATGGTTATGTTTCTTAAGCGTAGATTAGCAGGAAAAGCAGAAAATGTGCACACAATTATCTATTAGCCACCTGCATTCTAATTACTCTTATTATATTTAAATATGAGTTACAAAGATTTCCTACTTGAGTGCTATGGACTTATGAGTTTAACCCCATCTCAGTTTTTAAAAACCCTTATACGTAGTATACATTTAGGTCATTTATACTAGTGTCACGCTCAACAACATACATATGGTACATAAAGGTAGGTAGTTTTAAGATTCCCCCTTTTAGCATTTTTTGCAATATAGAACTGAATATAACAATAAACTTTGCCTTAAAATAAGTTTGTCACGGCATATGTTGTCTTTCAAGGATGTATACTTTTCAAATTGGTGAATGCACATCTAAATCCCATTAAGGCTAATGGGTTTATACACAGAGGGGAGAGTATACTAAGGTACTTGCACAGTTAAAGATTTGATAGATCTTCTTCATTTCAGAGCTTAGACATACAGTGATGGGTGAAATAACACTTATTGGCAATATCTGAATTCATTCTGTTAACAAAATGAAAGACCTCTTAGCTGAACCTTTTTTTTTCTGTCTAAAATGTCTATTTCCACTTTTTGTGCTGTCATTATTTTGACAAATGACTGGGTTCTATTAGATTGTCAAAGTCTCTAACATTTAATATCCTTGCAGATCTGAACTACTGCACCCACCACAAACCATGCAAAAATGGAGCCACTTGTCTGAACACTGGCCAGGGCAGTTATACATGTTCATGCAAACCTGGTTTCACTGGTGTTGACTGTGAGCATGAAATCAGCGAGTGTGACAGCAATCCCTGTAGGAATGGTGGTAGTTGCACGGTAAGAGCTAATTTTAAATGGAAGTCAGTCTTTGAAACAAGCACAAGTATACCTTTTCAAAAATGGCTTTCTAACAACATAATAGGAATCTGACCGTTGACAGGTCCATTACTAAAGCTCTCAGATCTTTCCTGGAAGTGTCAGAGGAGGAAGTTTATTATAGGGGAAAATGTATTGCCAAGATCAAAACTAGTTAACTGACTCTTACCATGCCGGAGAGGCCCTGATGAGATCCATGCAAGACACTGGCCCAGTAAGAATAGATGTCAAAAGTAATTTTCCTCAAACCGAAATGCACTAAAACCTTTCTAGTCATTAATAAAGGAGTAACCCTGAATTATGCTAGAGGAATACAATATGAAACTGATTACAATTTCTGTATGACAAGCTTATGCATTTTAGAGCATTCTGCTGTTTAGTGTTTCAATATATTTACAGAAATCTATTAATTCATATTAGTTAATTCTGCCTGTTGATAAATATCAGTAAATCATGGATGTCAAATGTGCTTTGTGTATTCTGCCAGTAATCAGTGCATGGAGCCCCTCTGTTCATGCCCATGAGCTCACAAGGATCACACTCAGAAACAGTAGAAGGTTTCAGTATGGTTTACAAGTGTGCCTCTTCATAGTGTAGCAAAATCAGTTCTCATTAGAAATGGGCTGCCATGCAGAGAATGAATGGTTGGCTTGTGACTGTGTTATCAGATACATACAGTGCAGGCCTAAGAGGGCTTGGGGATCCTATTAAATAAACAGTGGTAAAGTTAGTAGTATCTTTTTGTTTAGCTGGCCATTTGGTTTGCCACAGTAACACCTGTTCTGCTTGACTAAGTGATTACCTTTACTTTGAACGTGAATGTCTAGTGACTTAATTCCTCTGAGTCCTATCTGCATTTTTTTTCTCTTTAAATGTTTCACTGATTGCAGAGAATAATACGTTCTCATTAGGTAGTGGAGGAGGAATGGAAGAAATTTCGCTGTTGATCAACAGGGGTTACATGAAAGTAACTGCCTTTGAATAGACTCAAATAGCAAAAGTTCAAGTTATGTTTTTAATTTTGCAGGATATGGAGAACAGTTACCACTGTCTATGCCCCCCTGGATATTATGGTGTTCACTGTGAGCACAGTGCCTTGACTTGTGTTGACTCTCCTTGTTTTAATGGTGGCACGTGCTTGGAAAAGGACCAAGGGGCCAGCTACACTTGCCGTTGCCCTCTCGGCTTTACAGGATCTAACTGTGAAAAGAAAGTGGATAGATGCACAAGCAACCCTTGTGCAAATGGTAAGTCTACCCATCAGGAGGTCTTGGTTATTTCTGGATCCTTCACACTTTCAGTGCTAAAGTAATGGAAATCTTTAATTTGATCTCTAGCTCTTCTGCTGTGTTATCAGCCTACTTCTCCTATTATACTTCACTTCCTACCTTCACCTCTCAGAAGGAACCAACATTGTTATGTTGTACATAAATTACCAGTGCATTAGAGATTGCAGGAGATTTATCATGGAAAGGACAAAAAGGGAAAAGTGTGCAGAGTAAATTAAACTACCTATATATTAAAGGGACAAAGTGGGTAAGGTAATATCTTGTATTGGACCAGCTTCTGTTGGTGAGAGAAATTTTCTCACTCACCTTATCTCTAATATCCTGGGAGCAATGTGACTACAACACTACATACATTGTTAAAGGCACATGATTATATCACAATGGCTTGATTAGGTAACTTGTAGAGCTTTCATAAAAATGCATATATTGTTTATGTAAAACTATTTCCCACCTATTGCAGTAATATGAATTGCTCATGGAGGAAGTGACACTGTGTTCAGGATGAAGTCTATTGCTGACTCAATTTTTTTTTTTTTCCCCCAGGTGGTCTTTGCTTTGATTTGGGTCAACTCCGTGTGTGTCGCTGCCGTGCTGGTTTCTCTGGTCAGAAGTGTGAGATAAACATCAATGAGTGTGCCAGGAACCCATGTTCCAATGGAGGCTCTTGTCATGACCTGATCAATGACTATACGTGCACCTGCTTGCCAGGCTACACTGGCAGGAACTGTGACATTAAAACCAGAGATGAATGTGCCTCTGGGCCATGCCAGAATGGGGCCACATGCTATGGCGGACTTTCTAATGCTAACTTTGTTTGCAGCTGTCCTTATGGCTTCATGGGCCGCCGTTGTGAGTTCCCAGTTTATACAGTGCCCGTTCCATATCCACCTAAACCTATTCCTTGGATAGCTATATCCATGGGTGTGGGACTGGTGGCTTTGCTCGTATTATTCTGTATGATAGCAATGGTCATCAGACAGATGCGGAGACACCCAGAGCAGGACTTGGAGACTATGAACAATCTGTCTGATTTCCAGAAGGACAACCTTATTCCAGCTTCCCAGCTCAAAAACACCAACAAAAATAAAGATCTAGAGGTGGACTGTGGGCTGGAAAAATCAAACTACAAACTTAAGAACCATACACTGGACTATAACCTGGTAAAGGATTTGACAAGCAGAGGAACACAGGAAGATAAATATTATAAAAGTGAAAAGTGTTTAGGAGAGAAGACTCCCCTCCGATTATACAGGTAAGAGTGCAGTTTTCCCCAGCAATCATTAAGCAAGATGTGTTCAAGGTGCATGTGAGAAATAAGGTCGTCTTTATTCAGGGAGCAGAAGTTGGAGAAAATTAGACTATAGGTGGGGAATCTTCACACCAGAGCATGAGTTTCTATGTGCATAGGTGTCTGTTGATTAAATTCTGTTTCTGCCCAGAATATAGCCATCATGGGTAATGGCGGTCAGTCCACTCATGAAAATAAGTAGAGATTTACCTTTCCAGCTAGATGGTGGAAAGAAAAGAACAAAGATCTAAATTGAGATTAAAAATAATTATTTCAAAGCTTAATAAGAAAGCAAAGATAGGACAGCCTTCCCAAGAATGAGCTGTTTTGTGGGACTGGGTATTGTAATCAGAATAGCCATACCCCAATTGAAGAGAGAAAATGGGTTTCCCATCTGTTCAGTCTTTTGCTATATATACTAAACATCTCTTACTTGGATTTCACATGTGATTTAAATGCTGCATTGTAAGGCGGACATGGGAGGAAATAAAAAGGGACAGGAGATGGAACTGAGTAGTACATTTATTAGACAGGGCATGGTGGAAATGTAGCAGGACAGTACTGAGTCCTCTACAATTATAACCTCCTACTTCATTATATGGAATACCCGAAACAAAGATTCGGGGTATTGTCTCGTCGTCTTACTCATGTTATCTTCCCATTTTAGGAAACCTTTATAAGGGTTTTTAATTTTCTTCAGAGTCCTTACATTTTTTTTACTTTGTCTCTTGATGTCTCCCTTAGTGAAAAGCCAGAATGTAGGATATCAACCATATGTTCTCCAAGGGATTCTATGTACCAGTCTGTGTTTGTGATAACAGAGGAGCGGAATGAGTGTGTCATAGCCACAGAGGTAAGTACACAGATCCCTAATGCCCCACCTGCATAGTCATTGATTCACAAAGTGGCAGAGCAAGTCTTCCTTCAGAACTGAAGTATGAGAGGATGTCAGTTGTATTGCAGGGATTTCAAGCACAGTAGTATCCAGCTATAGTATGACCAAAGGCTATGACTGGTGGACCATCAGTGGTACACGGAACTCTGTGGTGGACCACCAGAACAAACAGCAAATGTACTGGGGGAGATATGGGAAGTAGTGTCCTAACTTATTTTTTTCAAAGGTGCTTCACTCAGAAGTGAAGGCAGTGGGAGCTGAGGATGCTCAGCACTACTGAAAATCAGATCATAAAAGTTAATGAGTGGAGGTAGTGGAGCAGTGGTATATAAGACTATTTTCTTACATACATGGTCCACAAAATGAAAGAGTGATAGATCCTAGGACATAGACGTAAAGTAAGGAGAGTTCCCACAACAGCAAGAGAGCGTAAGATTGCTATCGGTTCCATGGGAACATGGATATAGCCATGGAGTTCCGTCAACAGGTATAAGAGAGTTGAATATGCACCAGGAAGAGTACAATGAGGCCTGGTCTACACTGCCGCTTAAGTCGATGTAAGTTACGTCACTCAGGTGTGAAAAAAGCTCTCCCCTGAATGATGTAGCTTACGTCAAACTAATGTGCCGTCCAAACCATGCTATGTTGATGAGAGATGTTGTCCTACCAACTTACCTTCTGCTTCTTGGGGAGGCAAAGTACTGCCATCGACTTATTGCCTCTTCACCAGTCCCGCTAAATTGACACTGCTGCATCAATTGCAGCAGCACCAATTTTGCATGCCAGTGTAGACAAATCGGGGAAGGGCACTTAACTCCTTTGCCACACAGGATCCCATTACTTTCCTGGATTTTTATGCATTACCTAAGAGTCCAGGGCACAATACAGAAACAGATTTTAACTGGAGTAGTTCAGCATGGGATAGTGTTAAGAATTAAAGTAAAAGCTGTTAAGGAACTGAATATTTACTGAGGAACTAGTGATAATTTGGAAAAAGGCACAATGAGAAGCTAAGGGCAATTTAATACCAGGTCTTGGCCCTCTTATCTGAAGAAGTACCTTGAACTGAGTTTGCTTTATTTCTATTTTTCTGCATATGTGCCCAGCTTTGAAACTGAGTCAGAGCCCAGAGGAGGAGATATCTGCTGTGGCATTAACACTCAGTACAAAAGAATTCTATCTCCTCTGACACTTGTACTCAGAAGGCAAGCTGAAAAATAGGGGTAATACAAATAAACCAGATACAATATAATGGAAGGAAGGGCCTAACTCTCACTGATTGTTACCAGGAATTAGGCACCTAACTTCTATATGTGCTTTTGAAAATCTCCCCAGTATTTTCAAACTTGGCTGCCTACAGTTAAACTCCTAAATCCATATTTGGCATTTAAGTTGTCTGGTTTTTAAGAGTGCTGCTTGATTAATACTTCTGAAAGTTGGGTAAATTTGGGTTTAGAAGCCTAACTTTAGGTATCCAGACTTGAAAATTTTGACCTAATTATTCAAATCAGATCATTCACCTGTAAGATGTGTGGCTACAGAAACAGGGCAGAGCTATTACCTAGTGATTCTCTGACCTGTAGAACAGTCTCACCGCCTGAGTACTGTTAATTAAGCTTCAGAAACATCTGGTTTAAAATAGTTTGATTTAGAGGTACTTGGTTTATGATTTGCTTGTTTTATTTTAAATTTGTAATGTCCTGCACATAGTGCTTCCTTCTCAATCTTTTTTTCACATTATTTCCTGACAGGTATAAGACTGAAGAGTCAGTTGTCTACACCTCAGATTTGGTGATGCTAGAAGATGGACATTTCTGTTGCATTGTTTACAATTCAGAACTGGATTGGACTTTTTTTAATTATATGCAACGTGCTGCTCTCAGGAGGAGGATGGAACTGGGTGAACTGGACAGACTGTGAATTTACTGAAAGATGCAATACACCTTTTTGTTTGTAGTGTCCTTGTTTGACATTTGATACAAGGAATGTAACTGGCTGTAAAAGAGGGAGGGGGCAGAGGAGAGAAGGATGACAAATGTTTTGACTGGCTTTTTAAATATTGAGGCCAGTTCCTCATGGACAGACTTGTTGCTTTCCAAATTCTAACTCTGGGAGATTCCAGTTGGAGCAGAAGGCACTTGACTATCACTTACACGTGCAGATGTTGCCATTGGAAACATGCATGAAGAAAAAGATGCATTGCTATGCGGATATTGGATACAGAACAAATCAGATCTCCATTCTTTTGTAGGTTTAAAAGTGCCTAAAGCATGTCATAGATTCTAGAGAGCCCAATCAGAGACTTGCTGCCTTCATTTGCAGTACCTGACCAGTATTGGGCAGGGGTGACTGACACTTCCTGCTGCTCATTTATTTACATCTTCTTTTCTCCAGCTGCATTTATTATTGTCAATTTTGAGGGTTTAAGAAAGGAAGGGAAGAGGAATACTGAACTTTTACATTTCTCTCATTTTGATGTTGCCTTGGAGAACTTCTCATCTAAGCAATAATTTGGGACATAGTCTCGTTCCTGAAATGATAGAGGACTCTCCCAAGTTAAACTGCTGAGAAAGGGTTGGTGTAAGAAATGATTGTTGCTGCTTTCCTCGCAGTATGAGGAAAGCCACAATACCAGCCCTACCTGAAAGCCTTACAACTGCGTTTAAAATCAATCAGCTACTAAAACTTACACTGCTGAGCTGTCTCAGCTGTTTTCATGCCCTTTGCACTACCAGTAATTGTGAATAGAAGTGAAACTTTTCTTCTGACACACAACTTTGTTTTGTTTTGGCAAGAACTTGGGCTTGTGTGTTGTGTTTCTGAAGCAGGTGCCGTCAACTGCAAATAGTCTCAAAGTCCTAGCTGTCACTTTTTCAAAGAAGTGGGAGGGGTTTATTTCTGTATCTTTTATTTCCCTACTGTAGAAATCCCCCTCACATACACAGTCCTTTCACCCCTGTTCCAAATGCCCAACAGAGAAGCAGCCAATGAGAGGCCCTCTTCAAGGACAGACTTCAAGGATAGAATTTGAAGGCTCTAAGCTTGTCCTCTTTGTTTCATTGCCACTCACAACACCAGGGAAATGGGGAAGCTACTCCTTGAATGCAGAGGCACAGTTCTGAACGGGTAGGTTCAGTGCACATAGACTATCTTTTATATATATACACATTTACAGCAATAATAGCTGACAGGAAAGTGCTGTGCCATACTGTAGTAATAAGATGAAACTGCAAGGTGGGGCGGAATGAAGAGGGAGGAAACAGGATCTCATTCAAGGAAACCTGGGACTATGCTATCTATCTACTACCGTTCCTGACCTTGTAAATCCTAGTATTGGACTAGACCATCTGCTGCCTTGAACTGTGCAGGCAAGGTCCTGTCGTAATGTCCACTACTGACCTTCTGCTCTGACCACACATCATTTTGAAGATGACCTTCAGAAATCAATAATATGGATTTTAGTTTGTCTGTTTGTAGTTTATTTTGAAGTCTAGTATTTCAGTAATTTAAAAAATCAGAAGCACTGAACTTTCTACATTTTATAACATTATTTTGTATATAATGTATATTTATAATCAAACCAGAAGTGTAAATATGTTTATTACTTCTCATGTAATGTTTTTAATGTGAAAGTTTGAATTTTATTTTTTTTTCAAACAATGAAAATACCTTCCTACTACTATGAAACTTACATGGTTTGTCTTCTTACCACTCAGGTTTCATAATCCTGTGATATACAGAGTAACTCCTTGTCCCAGAAGCAAGTTTGACTATCAACTTTCCACATCCGTCCCAAATTTACGTATTATGTAGACTTGCTTGATTATTAGTTAACGGAGAGGTTGTAATATGGAACTGATAAGACAGAATAGTTGCTATTGTGCATTTATTCTAAGCTTTCTCATCCCCTTACAAAGTGGCAAAATTAACTCCTCACGTTGCAGTGCACTTATAGGGTAAGAATCATGATAGAGTCAATCACACATTTCTTTCAAAAATTCCTTGAGTAAGTACTAAATCTTACCCTGTATGGTTTAATCTTGCACAGCATCCACAAGTTTGGATTTACAGCATTTATTCCTCCTCATTCAATTAAGACTAGGTTAGGTTTGTCCCTCCCCCGTACAGTTTTATGCCCCCTTCTCCCACCATCACAGGTTTGATGGGCCTCTGCTGTGGCATATTTCCCAGATCCTTCTGCTGCTCCGGTATCACTGTTCTCTCAGGATATATTGAACCCCAAGATACTCTCAGAGTAAGCTTCAACAAGCAGTGTAGGGAACTTTTTGTAAGATAATGCTGACATGGTTAGAGGCCTTTGAACATATATAGCTATTATTTATAGGCAGGCAACTGAATCTCTTCCTGTAGCATACAAGTCTGACAGCAGTGCATAAACAAAAAGTAACAGCAAGAACAGAAAAAAGTTACTCTTTTATGTGCTAAAAAGCATGTTTATATTAATTTTTACTCTTATTAGACCACTACAAGTAATGCTTGATAAAACAAATACAAGAAGCCCCTTAATGTATAGCAATGCTATTACTGAGGGGGTTTTTGGTGTCTCCTGTTCTTCAGTTTCTTTGTTAGTAAAATCAATTTCCTTGGCTTCACTTAGAAACATTCAAGATGGAAAACAAATAAAAAGCTCTCTCCTATCCCCAAATGTTCACCTTGTAGAGCAAATTATGAAAAACAAGCCATTGACAAAAAGCTGAGCAGATGCTCCCGGCTTGCAGCCTTTCCTTGGCAATGAGAAATAAACCCAACAGATGCCTCTCTTAATTGAACACACGGATTACATACACACACGCACTCTGGCCTGCTTAAAACAAAACACACACACAATCAAACAGGAAAATAGCCAGAAAGCTCTTCCCACAGCACTAGGCAAGCAGTAATGCAAAGACCAACAAGACCTAGTTTTGCCTGTTTAAAATGAAACAGGAAATCATATGTGTGGGCAGGAGGGACCTGAATTCATAAAACCCCATGGAAGAAATGTAGACCCTACTGGTAAAATAGGCACAGCACACGACTTCGTGCATGCCCACGTAGGCAAGATGAAAAAGCCATGCACCAGTCCACAAGAAAAATTGTATATACATATTGGTGCTACTATCACACAACTCCCAGAGTAGATCACAGATCCTCCAAAGGTAAGACAGATGTGATGCATGCATCCACAATGAACAAGGAAAAATACACATGAATCTATGCACATGTATATATCCTAGAGACATTGCTAAATAAATTGAAACCATATGGACTGAATACACAATACAACTATGACTGAACCTAATGTTTTTGGCCAAAAATTTCCCATCCCTACCACAATCTTGCATAGGCAAAGCTGTGCCCAGGTTGTTTACTATTCTGTCACCCAAGACATGACTGCATTGTGGAAGTGTTGCATAGACTTTGAGAAAACAGTGAGGAGTCCTGTGGCACCTTAAAGACTAAGGGTGTGTCTACACAGCACCCTAAACTTGAAATAAGATACACAATTTACACTATGCAAATTGCATAGCTTATTTCAAATCTATTTCGAAAGAGCTTATTTTGAAATTTGGCATGTCTACACAGTACTAAATTTAGAAATAAAGCACTATTTTGCGACATCCCTTAACCCTCGTGGAATGAGGGTTACAGGGACGCTGAAATAGCGCGCCCATTATTTTGAAAAATATTTTGAAATAACGGGCGGCATGTTAAATCATGGCTATTTCAGGATACCTTTGGTATCCTGAAATAGCCATGCACTGTAGACATACCCTAACTGATTTATTTAGGCATAAGCTTTTGTGGGTCAAAATCATTTTGTTATGCATTTAACGAAGTGGTTTTGACCCATGCAAGCTTATACCCAAATAAATCTGATAGTCTTTAAGGTGCCACAGGACTCCTCATTGTTTTTACAGATACAGACTAATACGGCTACTCCTCAGCCATACAGTTTGTGAAGCACTTTCAGATGTTTCAGGATGAAAGCTCTATATCAGTAGTGGGGATCCCTTGGTCCCCTGCTTAATTTGATCTGGCTCCCAGCAAGTCTCCGTACTGCAGTTTGGAAACTTTGAGCCTCAGAGCCCTGCAGGGGGCTGGAGCAGGAGCACCAGTACCCTAAGCTCGTTCCCACTACAGGCAGGACCAGATCTGCACAGGGGCTTTAGGGGCTGCAGACCAGGGCCATGGGCTAAAGGGCGCCCTACAAAAAGATCTCCAGGACACCAAAAGTCCAGATCTTTTTGTGAGGCCCCCTTAGCCTTGGAGCCCTGGACTTCAAATACTAAAGCCCCTGCATTCTGGCCCTGCCTGGCCAGAGAGGGGCCATGGCTCCACGTGCTGCCATTCCCCTCCCTGTCACACACACACTGCCTGGGCTGGAGCCACATCACCACAGGAAGCTCAGCCCCCATGCTGCCCTCTCCTGTAGGCTCTGCTTTCGCAGCTCCCATTGGCTGGGATTCCTAGCCAATGGGCATTGCAGGGAGTGGTGCCTGCAGGGAGTGCAGGGCAGCACAGCCTGTGCTGAGCTACATGCTTGCCCCCTTGCCCTGCACCCCAACTCCTTGCTCCAGCCCTGAGACCCCTCCTGCATCCTAAGTTTCTAACTCCCTCCTCAACCCCATGCCCCAACTCTGAGCCCCAGCCCTGAGCCCACTCCAATACCCTAACGCCTGCCCAGACTTCATACCCCCACTCCAACCTGTACTGAGCCCCTTCCTACACTCCAGCCACCTCATCCTCAGCCCCACCTCAAAACCCACACCCCCGTTTGGAACTCTCACCCCGTCCCACACTCCCTTCCCAACCTAATCTGCAATCCCCTCCTCCACTCTGACACCCTCATTTTTGGTCCCACTCCAGAGCCTAGGGGACCCCACAAAATCTAAGTCCCCGATTCCTGAGAAGAGTTAATCCATGACTAAAGGTGAGATGAGGGAGGTTTCTTCTTTTGGCTTGTGTGTGGTTGCCTGACTGATTTTAATGTGGGTCAATGGACCCTGACAGAAAAAAGGTTCCCTGCACTATATAAATATAAAATATTCTCAGAAATAGAAGCAGCACCAGTGCCATAAGTGCTTTAGGTTTGCCTCATTCACATGGTGTTACTTCTTTAATCAAACATTTATGTTTTTCAAAATGAATTTAATAGCTCTATGGACTAGAGGGCCCAAATTAATCCTGTCCCTTACTCCAGGATCATGAACTACAGTGGAGTTATGGGTTTGTCCCAAGGCTTATATCTTGTCAGCTTCTAGTTGTGAAAATCTGCCATTATATAGAGAAAACAATATCTTTTAAACAATGCAAGAACAATATATAGTAATGTCCTTTTGTTACTAAAAAAGAACCTTCTGACATTGTCAGTTCTGAGTGCTGTATAGGCCAATTCACTTCTGCTGGGCTCCACACAGTTCAGGAAGTCTGCCAGGATAGATCCAGTTTCAGGTTCTGACCTTACCTCTGAAAAGTGTTGGTATGTAAGAGAAACAACTGCTGGGACATATGTCTAAATATAACAGTACTAGCAGCACTGCTACATATGCAGCAGAACTGCATTTATCCAAATGGAATGCAGAACAATAATGTATTTAATGTTTCAAGGAGGAAGATGCATAAAAAGGATGCAGGATGTACCTGAAACTGGATAAAGGGGATTTTTGGAGAGGTATGTATGGAAGTACAGGTTGAATCTCTCTAATGCTGCACCCTTGAGACCTGACCAGTGCTAAACCAGAGAATTTGCCAAACCACAGGAGGTCAGTATGGTCTTGCAGCCTTACCAGCACTTCTGCTGTTTACTGGGCTCTTAGAAAGACATTTAGGGGTAAATTAGAGCTAAATAACAGCCCAGAACACTGAGAGCCAGGACTGATAGCTTTAAAAAAACTTTATGGGAATGTGGGAAACTTGGTGGACATCCAGCTAATTAAAATTATGCCAGACCACAGATTTTGCTGGACCAGAGAAAGTACCGGACTAGAGAGGTTCAACCTGTAACAACATTTAACCTTGTACCACAAAGTGCTATTTGTGACAGATAAGGATGACTATTGAGCAACTGCCACAATCTAACGAATGAACATATTGCTGTAAAAATAATCACTTTTCAAATGCTATTATTGCTTAATGGATTTTTGTTTGCTAGGTTGTTAAGACAAGGGAGACATGGAAAGTGACTAATGATTTATACCCATGCCATAAGGGTTATACTGAAAGCTGGCAAAAGGTGTATGTTCGCTGGCCTGTCAGATTCCTTCCCTTATCTGGTCTGTTTGATTAATAAATGCATATTGGTTTTACATAGAAGATAAGACACTCCCAACATACTTTCCTTAGAATCCAAATGCCAGCTGTGGAGATGTGACATAACTCAGTGGCCCTTTGCCATGTTCTTTATTTTTAAAGCCTGAATTTTTATAACCTGTCCAGAGAGTCAACAGTAAAATGGACACAATTGTGAATACATTTTTTCCCTTCCTCCCTTGTCTCAGTTTCACTTACCAACATCTAGAAGACTATTTGAAAATTTTGGAGACCCTGAGGGCAGGTGTTGCCTGTAGGACTGGATTAAGAAAGGGGCTTTAGAGGCTGCAGCCCAGAGCTCTAGGCTAAAGGCAACACCATCCAAAGTGCAGAGCTTTTTGTGAGATCTCCTGAGCCTGGAGCCCTGGGCTGCAGTCACTAAAACCCTTATGTTTTGGCCCTGCCTGGAGTAGGAGGAAGTCACAGCTCTGCATGCTGCCAGTCCCCACTCTCGCCTTGCTGGACTGGGCTGGAGGTGCAAGCTCCATCCATATACTTGCCTCTCCCACAGACTCTGCCCCTGCAGCGCCTATTGGCTGGAAATCACAGTCAGTGGGAGCTGTGGGGATCAGTGCCTGTAGACAAGCACAAAAGAGCAGTGTTCAGAGCCGCCTGCCCCCTCTCTTCCCCAAGGCCTGAACCACCAAAGGGGAGCTGCCCCAGGTAATCACCTCATACCCACCCCATAGCCCTGAGCCTTCTTCCACACCATAACTCCCGCACCCCCACCTCCATCTCCTGCTCTGAGCCCCCTCCTGTACTCCTGTACTTGACCATAGCCTGGATCCCGCTCCAGTACCCCAAATCCCTCATCCTCAGCCCTATCTCAGAGCCTGCACCACCAGTCGGAGCCCTCACCCCCTCCCACACTCAACCCACAGTCCTTTCTTGCACTCTGAACCCTAATTTTTGTCCCACCCGAGAGCCTAGAGGGCCCCACAAAATCTAATAGCTCTGGGCCCCCAGAAGAGTTAGTTCAGCCCTGTCTGCCTGGAGCACTAAGCTCCTCCTCTGATGAGCTTGGTGCCTCACTGGATGTCCACTGAGTTTGGAATAGCATCCCACCATTTAACCAGGCACCAACCTCCTTCATGTCCATAAGATAAAACACTTCTATTCATCCTCCAGATTTGGACCTTCCTTTCCCCACCTATGCTGTTGCCCTGTATTTTTTGTCTGTTAAGCTGTAAGCATTGTATGACAGGGACCTTGCCTTATTTGTTTTGTAAAGCACTCTGGACATTAACGGTGCTGTAAAATTAATACCACAAACCCAGCTTGATTAAGGTGACCACCATGTCCCTTCCTTCCTAGTCCCCTGATTCTCTGACAGCCACCATCAATCCTGTGTAGAAGTTTTACTCTAGGTGGAAAGTCAGACCTCCCTGCCTCTTTGCCAGACAGCTCTTGGGAAATGTGATGAATAAGGACACAAAGCTGCTGTGTTTAAGAGGATCATTCACGAGTTACTCTGGCAAGGTGAGGGCCAGAACCAAGGTTATGCATCTACTAAGCTTTATTTTGAAGATTTAAGTGGCATTTAGGCCTTGTAGGCTATCTGCACAGGATTGAATTTTACCTATTGGCAAGAGGAATACACACTGCCAAAAAGTGTTTGAAAATAAATCCATGATCTCAGACCCACTTTTCCCTCTCCACCTCTGATTGGGCCATATATGGTTCCTAAATAATATGTCAGCTTTGCTCATGCTGAAAGAGGAAAGAGAAAAAGGCTGCAGAAAAGTACAATGGCCCACATCTTAAGAAAATATAACCAAGACACAGAAAGAATCTCTGGATAACTAGCAAATGCATCAGACCTGACAGCACTTAATTACCTCCTGCACTTGTTCAATGCAGTTTTAATAGCTTTAACAGATCAGAGCTGATTTATGCTGCTCTCCCAACAGCCTGAGGATTTCATGGCAGTCCTACCCTGAGTCTGAAACTATAACATGATGAAACCACCACCATGCTACTTGTCAAATGATTCCTGCTTTTACTTTAGCTGGGAAGATTTTTTTTTTTTTTTTTTTTTTTTGGAACTCTATATGGTTCTATCCTTCCCGTTTTAGAGACTGGTTTTCCTCTCCAGCCAAAGCTTTCTCCCATATGTGAAGGAACTGAAATGAGGTTGTGAGAGCTATCTCCTCATTTTACTCCCACTGAAAACAATTGAGAAACTCCTGTCACTATACAGGGGAGAGGAGGAGCAAATGGACTCTAACTCTAGAATTGCCATATTACTCAGAAGTAGCAAATCCTCAGTGCTCTTCTGAGATAAGAAATTTTTTTCCTTCTGAAAACAATATGTGCTCATGATCATTCTCCTCAACAGCTTCATATGACCCATGAAGGCACTCGGGGAGCCCTGCAAATCACAGACTCTAGTTTTAAAGAACCCAGTTTGGTCATTTCCACTGTATGTGTAGGTGTTTAATATGTGTTTAACAGGACAATCGCCTTTCCTAGTGCTAGTGGACCAACGGTGCATACAAAGGCCAAATTCTGATACTCTGACAACAAGTAGTACCTTTGTCTGTGAGCTATCTCACGGAAGTGCAGTTCCTGCTGGCTTGATTTTGACTGTATTTTTAACTAATTGCCCAGATGGTAAGTCCAGCATCCTTTGTGGTTTTACAAATCAACTAAACATTTATCAGTTTTGATTATGAACAATAACTATCATGATGTTTATTAGAGTAGTGCTTAAGGACCAATCAAGAATGGATGCCCATTGTGCTAGGCACCATACACAGAATAGCAGACAATTCCTGAGGCCTACTCTACACTACGAGTTTGGGTCGAAGTTAGCCGTATTAGGTCGATTTTTTAACCTTAACCAAGCCTATTCTGCTGATTTTAAGAGTGACTAAGTTGATTTCTGTACTCCTCCTTGACGAGGGTAGTAACACTAAATTCGACCTTGCGTGGTCCACCTGGAGATAGAGCAGATGTAGCCCTGTTAAAGTCAACATTCTTGGACTCCAAGAGGTGTCCCACAGTGACCCAATGTGACAGCTCTGGCCAGCACTTTCAACTCTGCTGCTCTCCCAGGCACACAGGAAAAGCCCCAGGGTGGCAAGCACAGCACCACACCTGACCATGAATGCCCAGGGTTGCAAATGGGCTCCAGCATGGAGCATGCAGGAGATCCTGGACCTGACTGCTGTGTGAGGAGAGGAATCTGTGTAGGCAGAACTACGAAGCAGCAGAAGAAATGCTGATATCTGCACAAAAAAATCACACAGGCACTGGTGGAGAAAGGATACACCAGGGATGCCCAGCAGTGCCGTGTGAAAACAAAGGAGCTCAGGCAGGCGTCCTAGAAGACAAAGGAGGCAAACAGTTGGTTTGCAGCTCTGACTCAGACATGCCGATTCCATGAGCAGCTGCATGGGATTGTAGGCTGGCACCTGACCAGTGTCCCACAGGTGTTAGTGGATACCTCCCACGAGATTCTTCAGGCTGCCTCAGGCAACAACAAGGAGGACATTGCTGAGGAAGAAGAGGAAAATGCTCAGCAGACAAGTGGCGGATCCAGTCTCACCGACAGCCAGGACCTTTTTTTAACTTTGGAGTCAATCCCCTCCCAGGACTTACCGCTGCCAGACTGCAATATACCAGGAAGTCTGGGGCACCGCTGTGAGAGTCAAGTCAGGGCGAATTGCTTAGAACCAGGTCTACTTACAGTCCAAGACTGCAGTCCTCCTCCATAACTAGGCACCAAACCAGTCACAAAGTACACTTCAGCTGCCACTCTGGACAGCAAGAAGTTACACAAGCAATCCCCTTAGACACTCCAGCTTTACCTGTGCCACAACCAGCACCACACCTTACACAGGTGAGAAAGTATGAAAACCAATCTCGCCAACTCCAAACAAGTCTCCTCCCCCACAAAGGGCCAGCCACAGTCCCAGGTCGATTTATACCTTAGCTCTTACCCAAAAGAGCACGCTGTGCCAATCCTTTAGATTGAATCTAAAATCTAAAGGTTTATTAATAAAAAGGAAGAAAAGGTTATGAGAATTGTTACGGAAAGCACAGAATGTACATCAATCACCAAGTTCTTGCGGCAGGCTCTTCGCAGAGATGTAACAAACTGCTAGCTTAAAAATCTATGTTAGGATGGGTCAACAAATCCTTCCGGGCCCTCTTTTCCATAGCACAGGTGCTTCTGAAGTCAAGAGCAAGATTGAAGACAAAGACGGAGGAACCCCCAGGATCCTTTTATAATCTTGCCCATGCAGAGGGAAATCCATTGTTCTCCTGAGTGATGGTACCTCCCAAAACGGAGCTGATCAAATGATCAACGAACTTGTCCATGTCCTTTCTATGCAAGCAGCCATGGGGTACCTGCTGGTCAGCAGGTTTGCAGCAGAATTCCTCAGGTGTTTATTGGCAACGCTGAAGAGCCATTGTCCATGTAGCATAGCTATTCACTGAGTAACCACTGGGAGATGCCTGCTGCTGTCTCCCAGACAGAAAACATTCAAAATACAAGAATGGAGCCAATAGTCATAACTTTACATACAAAAATCATACATGTATATGAGTAGCATAAATAGGATCAGCATAGCATAAGCTTTTATTAGACACCTAACAAAACCCACTGTGCACAGAATTTGGGACAAACACACAACAATGGATGCAACAATGATTTGCATTCTCCTATTAGAATTCAATAACATGAAAGAACATTCAGCAAACAAGTGGAGGGTCCAATCTCACCAAGAGCCAGGATCTTTTTTTTAAACTTTGGAGGCAATCCCATCCCAGGCCTTATTGCTGCCAGACTCTGATGGCGGGGTGGGCACTTCTGGTGAGTTCACATTTATAATCATACAACAAGTGGGTTAAGACAATTGGGTTTTATCTGCGGCAGCCACTCTGCTTAAACAATGGGGGCTCCCCTGTACAGTTTGTTAGCATGTGTGGAGATGGAGCAGGAACCCTCCCTGCACATCTCTACAAAGGAACTCTTTAATCCTCACAAGGTTTCCAGGGGAGCCTGCCTTATTCTGTTCTCCGTGGTAGGACACCTTTCCACACCAAGCCAGCAGTAAGTGGTCTGGCATCATTGCAGCACAAAGCATAGCAGCGTAAGGTCCAGGTTTCTGGGCTCATTCAGTCAGTATCTGCTCCACTCACACATGGCAACCTGGGTGAAGCAGGGGAATCTCTGGAACTGCCTGGCTACGTCTAGACTGGCACGCTTTTGCGCCAGAGCTATGCAAATGAGGCTCAGCGTTGGAAAATAATCGGCATAACGGCTTTGCGCAAAAGGGTTTTTCTTGCGCAAGAAGGGGCAGTGTAGACAGCCCCGTCTTGCGCAAGAGCCTCTTCCGCGAAAATGGTGGTTCATTAGCTATGCAAATGAGGCTCGGCGATATTCCAACGCTGAGCCTCATTTGCATAGCTCTGGCGCAAAAGCGCGCCAGTCTAGAAGTAGCCCCTGAGTCCCTGCAAGCCTGTTTATTCGGCTTGAGGCAATATGCTAAAAATAGAAGTGTGGACATTGTGATTCAGGTGGTAGCTTGAGCTGTCAAGCCCCCGCCCAATTCCCTTGGTCTGAGCTCTGGTACTTAGCTCAAGTGTCTGCCAGAGCTGCACCAGCCACTATTTTTCACATGCTACCTCAAGCCAAGCTAGTATGAATCTGGGCTGGCAGGTTAGCTCTCAGCTGCAGTGTGGACATACACACAGGTCACATGAGCTTAGCTCCTGAAGCTACGAAACTTTCCCGGAGGTACTTCACAACTCTTTGCCGAAGGTTCCTTGGTAGAACTTGGTTTTTCCCCCCTTAGTGGGAAACTCTGCAGGGCCACTTCACAACAACTTCTGCAGGAATCAAAGCAGCACACAGGCAAGCAGCATACGGACCTGGTCTGCAGCAGCATGCATGCAGGAGACCCTCAGTTACTTTCAGTTGTGAGATATTAGCTTTGATCACCCCAAATGTGGAACACGGTGCCAGTATTCAGAATAGTGCCTCCAAACACTTGGAGTGATCCCTTTCCGAAAGCATCCAGCCCCTCTGTCCCACCCTGCACCTTCCTCCTCCTGTCCCCAAGCTGAGCTTATCATGCTGAGTGTTCACCGAGGGAAGTGAGGAAGAAATGTACATAACTTATGAATCGTGGCTGTGAGTACACTCAATACTGACTCTGCACAGGTTGGATTTCTCTGGTCTGGCATTATGGGGGCCTGACCCGAACAAGATAATTTGCCGGACTAGGGGAGGTCTCCGGCCACCAGCCCCCAATCCCATCATCTGCCTCTGGCAGGCTGCCCCAGCAGGCATCCTGCCTCACCCTCCCCCGCAACCTGGCTGGGCTGCTTGCCCAGCTACTGCTGGCTCCCTGGTCAGCATAGGCAAGCCAGAGCCAGAGCCTATGCAGACCAGGGAGCCAGCAGTAGCTGGGCAAACAGCCCAGCCAGGTTGCAGGGGAGGGACTCCGCCCTGGTCCTGTACAGCCTTAGCCCCAGTCCCATGCCACCGGTGGAAGCCGTGAGGCTTTGGGCCCAGCCCCATGCTCCTAGGAGTTGCTGCAGGGACTCCAACCGTGCACTGCCATGGGGCTCTGGCCTCAGCCCACTGCTCTTCGGGGCTGCTAGAGCCATGGTCTTGTGCTGTCCCCAGCCAGGCAGCTGACCTTGATGCCCAGTCCAGCTGGCCCTCCTGCTCTTAGGCTCCTGAGCTCTCTGTGCCAGGAACATCCATGGTCCTGCCGGACCAGAGTGTGCCAGGTTTTGGAGGTACAACCTGTATATTGTTTCTTTTGCTTTTGCAGAAGTGCCCTTAAGATCGGCTCGGGCTCCTACACACCAGTGGAGCACCTCTGTCAGATAAGGAAGTGAACGAGGAGGAAAGAGGACATATTTCAAGAAGTACTGCAATCCTCTGACCATTCAGTTATCAAGCACAGAACATGGAGAGACACAAGCTAAAATGGAGAGCCAGGAGAGGAGACAATGGCAGGAACATATGATAAAAGTCATGGAGGACTAAGCAGAGATGCTCAGGCTCCTGATTGGGCATACAATCCATGTTCCTCTTCCTCTACAGCCTGGATAGAACTGCATTCCATCCCCCCCCCCCCCCCCCCCCCCCCCCCCCCGCCCCAATTTCTCCCAGGCATTCTCTGCATGTTCCCAACCCATCACAGTAATCCCTGTACTGCACCCTGGGGAACATGTTCCATATTTACGGCTGGATTTACACACAGCTGTGAGAGCTTCATTTGAGAGATTGCTGCTCAGCATCATGTCCCTCATAAATAATGGAAATTTGTGTATTGCTGTTCAAGAAAAATTTAGTCTTAGAAATACAATGATGCTTTATGTCCTACCAAAAATTGTTTGCCATTGATTTCAAGCAGGGGAGGAGGGGGGGAGATAAATGCATTATGACTTGTACCCCGAACCACCCACTGCAATGTTTTTGTCCCATCAGGCACTGGAAGCCTAACTCAGAATGCAAAGGAGAGGCAGGAGCTATGAAATGGTTAACCACAATGCATTGCTTTCAAAGTCAAAGATAGCCATGCTACTGGTTGTAGCAGAAATTCAGCCTAGTACCCATGGCTGTTCCCATGGCTTGAACAAAATTCAAAGATCCCTGAGTCCTACACATGGTTACCACAACATGTGGCGTACCACATCCAGTTCACTAAATACCCCAACATCAATTATGTGGGTGAAACCAGACAATTGCTACATTCAAATAAATTCACACAGGAAAATGGCACAAGATAAAAACATCCTACCATCTGTAGTTGAATGCTTTTCACAAAGCAATCCCTCTATATCTTAGCTATCAGTCCTCATCCTCAAAGGAAACCTGAACAGCACTTTCAGAAGACAAGTCTGGGAACTTAAATTCATAATTTTGCTAGACATAAAAAAATCACAATCTTTCTAAAGACAGTGGATTGCTGGCTTATTACAATAATCTGTAACCTATTAAGCACTCCTCTTTGTCCTATGACTACTTGGGTGTTTAACGGACCATTCATAGTGCAGTGGCCTGAGAGGAAGAATTGCCTAATGGTTTTATTATAGCAGTTTATGGATCTACTCTCAAGTTCTGTAAATTGATGTGACCTATTCATTGGGATGTCACTTAGGATGTACGGGGCCCACACAGTACTATTAAACTGTTGCCTCTATCCCCAACAATAGCCTGGGGAGGGATGATGAGATGTGATTTTATAATCTTCAGCAACACACTAATGAAATATTTTTAAAGCAAATTTTAAATTAAGGTCCTGTAGACTAACAGAGTAAATTCAGAAACTGACAGTATGTACCTGGGATTGGCACATGCCTGTTAAATGATTTCATTACCACTTGAACAGCTCTTTCACAGGTTCAGTGTTCTGCTAATAGGTCTGGCAGACTTTTTCAGTTTTAAGTTAAGTAGCTCCTCTCTGGAGGAAGCAGAGCTACAGACCAGGAATAGGAAGGTAGACATTAGGACCCAGTGATGCCTCAATTTTTTGGATGTACTACACAGCTGCGTATACTACACAGCTCTGTAGGCAGAGTCAATGGGAGAGAAGCCCCCACCAACCTTACTGCACAGAAGACAAAGAAGACAAAGAAGACTACATCGACTTCAGCTACACTATTTGTGTAATTAACGTTGCATACTTAGATCAACAGGGGGCATAGTGTAGACTAGTCCTCAGAAGCTATATTTCCAAATGGTATGTAGGTGCTCAACTTCCACTGAAAGATAATGGGAGCCTAATTCCCACATGCAACTTTGGGGAATCTCCCTTTTAATCACTCTTTGTCCCGGTTTTCCCATCTGTAAACTTGAAGTAATAATAGTTATCAACTTCAGAGGGGCATTTTGAGGATTAGTGGTTTAATATTTGCAAAGCGCTTTCAAATTCTATCCGGGGAAAGATTCTACAGAAGTTCAAATGCTTTACTGTTATTATCTTATAGTTCAGGGTAAATAGTATCAGGGGAAATAAAACACTGGAGCTGAAGTATATGGGGAACACTTGTCCGCTCTGCCTCAATTCATGGCGGAGGAGAATTTTCCTTAAGTTTCAGTGGAAAGCAAGGAGATCTCATTGTGTTATAATCATTGCTTCCTGTTTGTTACCTAATGACATCATTTCCTGTTTCCTGTCTGATTATAACCTTGCCAACTGTTTTTCTCAAACATTAACCAACTTCCCATCGCCCCCCCTTTCTTTTTAAACAAAAATACCATAATAAATATCATTGTAACCGGAGGCCCTGACAGAACACTGCTCTACCAATTAACCTTTCAACTGCTAGAATGCCCAGCACCGCCACTACTCGGTTAGCTACAACCCGAGAATACCAAACCAACACTGAATGACAATCATTTTATTTAGGGCTTGATGCTTAGGTAATCTTAAGCTTCAAATGATTTATTGTTACTAATTAGTAGTAGTACATTTCTCTGTGTGCGTGCTACCACAGCACTGTGCAGAACTCATAAGAAAACAGGCTCCTCATTAAAGAGTTGACCGTCTCACTCCGGCAAACAAGCTCAAAGAACTCTACCCCAGGGTGAGGCGGTACAGAGGCTTTGGAACTCAAGCATTAAGACTTTGCAAAAGATGTGGCCTTTACACTCTGCAATATGCATGTGAGTAATTTCACACACCGAGCAACCTCTATTGAGACCTCTTGCATGCAAAAAATTACTCCTGCACATTGGTGTTTGCTAGATCAGGTCCTGCAAAAAGAATCTGAAGAAGGAGGGGAAAGGAGCATGGTCCATGGGAAGAGGAAAGCTGATCCCAACCTGAGTGTTTAAAAATGCATTTTTCCCCCTTATCAGCAAGACCTTGGAGCACCCAAAGGGTTTAGAGCTGCCCATTGCTCTGGAGCAGCTCCCACCCAGCCGTGCTCCAAAAAGAGCCCCTGGTTATCTGTTTTACCAGAGATTAAGGGAAATGGGCTTAAGGCAAAGTAAAAAGAGGTGCAGATTCTTAGGGCTCCATCTGGGGTGCAACAGCAGAGTTTTCCTTCCAGATTAAAGCTGTGCTGGGGGTTAAAAAGTGTCCCATGTGTTTTTTCAACCAAAGTAAATACAATATAACGTGCCTTGGAACTAACGTCTCAATAAGCACAGCCAGCAAACACAGACTCCCCTGAGATTGCTACTGTCCACACTGCCATGCCAACAGACCCATGCCAAGCAGCAGTTGGAAGGTCACCAGTTCTGAAAAGCCCAACACAAGGGAGCATAGATATTGTTCAATTCCCAGCCATCCCAAATGATCAGCATCTGGCTGAGAAATTGCAGTCCAAATGTTAACAAGTAAAAAGGACTTCGATGTTGCTACTACTACTACTACTACTAAATTATTACAATTGTTCCCACCCATCTTCACCACTTTACATTGTGTTAATTTATTGTATGGAAGCACCATTTGCAGACTTAAACCAATTTTATATTAAAAAGGTTTATTGGTGCACAGATCTGCAGAACGGCAGCACACATTCCTATTTCCTATCCCTTCTGATTCCAGGTTACAATAGAATTGCACACCAGAGAAATGTGACACCGGCAGCTCTGTTTTGTGCTAAGGTGACAGTTCCCTCTGCAAACAGGCCCCAATAGAGGGCGCCACGTGAACACAGATGAAATGCTAGCACATAACCCACTCTCCACATTCCTGGCCAATTGCCTTGAGTAGAGAAAGTTCTGAGCATTGGCCTTCAGCTGCTCTGACACAACTCCCAGAATTCCTTCCAACCATCCATACTCAGTCTGCTCTGCAGAGAAACACTTCCTCAGCCTCCTTTTTGTTCATTTGTTCTGCCACTGCCCAAAAACACATACAAATCATGGGCTAAACCCTGCGATCCAAGCACACCCCTAGCCTTTCATTGACTTGAATGGGAGTGCGGGATTCACAAGACTGCAAACCGTCACCACGCAAAAATCATGAGTCGGACCCAAAAGTCATGATTTATTTTTTTTATAAGACTCTCATGATTTTTTAGCCCACCTTCTGATTTTTTGTTCTCCCCCTGCCTACTCCCAGTGGATGTGTGACTAGCACAGTGTTTTCTAGCCCTGCATATTTGCTGAATGGAAAAGGATTTTAGCTCCTGCTGCAGAAGACCTCACAATAATGCTGTGGTCCCCAAACTTTTCGCCTGCCCTTCCCCCATAGCCAGGAAAGACGCAGACAGGAATAAGGGAGTAGAGACTGGGGGTGGGCCACAGGTCAGGGTGGAGGCATTGCCAAAGTTGGCAGGAGGGCTAAGGCTGGTAGCCAGGACCAGGCCAAAGATGGGTGACACTCCCTCCCCTCCATGAGGGCTGTCCAGGGCCCCAGTTGCGCCTACCCCTGAACAGTCTTCCATGGCCCCTTAAGGGGGGCACACCCAAGAGCTTGGGAACCTCTGCAAATAATGCAAATGACTCTTACTCTTACATGATTATACAGCAGAGCCTGCAGGTACCACTCCCTATCTCCTGCCCCTTCTCTCAAGCCATGGCAGTCACCTGTTCCCAGAGCTGTCAAAGTCTGTGCACTAGCATGAAAGTAATTCATTTCCCCTAAATACCACTGCCACTGTTTGGGGGTGGCAGGCAACTACAGGAGAGACATTTAAGACTTTCTCAGTCACATGGAGCATCATGCACGGAGCAGTACAAAACTTGTATTGACTTTTTGGGAAAGAAGCAAAACCCCCACATCTGTGGTGGCCCTGCCTTTGCCTCGTATCCTGCAGCTCTCCTGCAGGAAGCCCTCACTCAGGGTTGGCGGGATGCAGAGGAAAACATGCAAGCAAAAAACTGAGGCAAGAACAGAAGAGAAAGATACTGTCACAGGGCTTTCTATAGGGTTTATGAAAATATGCTTATGAATATGAATGATATAACTGGAATATGCTTCATGTGAAATGCCTCATGCAAGGTATTGTTGGAAAGCTTGTAATCTGCTCAATAGGTTTGTCTATTTGTATGTATGTACTATATCATTCCAGTATTTGAAGGTAGAAATAGGGGTATAAATCCATGTTATTAACGCAGTCATGCCAAGTGAGGGCCGTTAATGGTACTTTAGGATCTTGATGGCCCATTGCCAAGAAAACAGTGAACAGTAAATGGACTTGTCTGTCCTATAAGCCTGGGAGGAGGGGCTATGGTTGGTCCTACCAAGACATGTGGCCATGTCACCTGATGCTGCAGTCCCATCTTGGCTGCTTTTCAACTGAACGTGAGAAAAAGTTTAAACTGAACACAAAGGATTCATGCCTTTGGCAAAATCTGTATAAAGGGTGGAAGCCAAACAATAAGGGCAGATGCCAGTTTTCAGGATACCCCTGCTTAGGACCCAAGATGACTGCTGGAAACATCTAAGGCCTAATCTACACTAGGAGTGTAGGTTAAATTTAGCTGCATAAGGTAGATTTTCTAAATGAGCCCATACTACCAAAGCTGTTCTGTCGACTTTAAGAGCTGCTGAAGTCAATTTCGGTACTTCTGCTTTTCAAGAGGAGTAACGAAAATTCAACCTTGCATGGTTGAATTTACGGTAATATAGACCCAGCATTGAGAAAGTCGATGTTCTTGCCTCTGGGAGGCATCCCACAGTGCCCCACTCTGACTGCTCTGGCCAGAACGTGCCACTCTCCAGGTGAACAGGAAAATCCTCAGGAAAGTCTGAATTTCATTTCCTGTGTGGCCAGCATTGCGAGCACACCTCAGAGCAGGTGGCACACCAGAGCAGCACAACTGGCTGTGGCTTCCATGAGTTCAAGTTCCGAGCTCCAGTTTCCAGGGGTGCAGAAGAGCACCAGCATGGAATGTGCAGGAGATCTCGGACCTCATTGAGACATAGGGAGAGGTATCCATTCTCGTGGAGCTCTCAACCAGCATAAGAAATGCCAATATCTATGCAATGATTGCAAAATGCATGGCGGAGAGCAAGGGCAGAGTTTCAGGAGGCGGGGGGGGGCGGGGCAGCAGCCATATGCTCCGGGATGCGGCTCACTTTTCATCCCATTCCCTGGATTATCAGGGAGTGAGGGGAAAGTACTTGCATTCCGTGCATGCCTCTCACACCTGGCTGGTGAGCTCCCCTACACCAGCCAAGTGTGAGAGGCATGCCTGGAATGCAAGTACTTTCCCCTCACTCCCTTAGCATCCAGGGAACGGGATGAAAAGCATGCGTCCCGGAGCACCCGGCTGCTGTCCCCCTACCCTCCTGAAATTCCGCCCCTGGAGGAGAGAGGATACCTCAGGAGCCAGCAGTGCCATGTTAAAATAAAGGAGCTGAGGCAGTCCTATCGCAAGACTAAGGAGGCAAATGGACAGTCTGGTGCATCACCACAAACATACTGCTTCTACAACTAGCTGCATGTGATTCTAGCGAGGGATTTGACCAGTATCCCAAGCCAGACCATGGAATCCTCCCAAGACACTCCTGACAGCAGCGTGGAGGACAGCATGGCTATGCTGGAGGAGGAAGATGACAAGGAGACTGGCCAGCTGGCAAGCAGCGAGATTTGTATAATTTTGGAGACAATCCCCCCAGCCCTGGCCCTGGATGTCTCACAGCCCTGAAGGCTGCGATGGAGCACCTGGCAGTGATCCTGGAGAGGATCCCCCCTTGCAGAACAACTTTCTCTCCTCACCCAGTTCGGTAGCCTACATCTTCAGGGGCCCTAGAATACAGGGTTGGGGGGGACTCAAGAGCAGCCTCACACTCAGCCTCCAGGGTCTCAGGAGGCAAAAGGCTGCCCTTGCATTTCTGATCCCTCCTCCTCCCCTCCCCCCCGCCACCTGTCAGGTCCCACCATGGACTCCTTTTCTGCACCTGCTGCCTTCCCTTTAGATGCCAAAAAGCACATTCAGCCTCCATTCTGCACTTGCTCAGCAGTTGAACTGCTGCTTACTGGGGTCCAGGATGCCGTGTAGGGATTCATGAGCCACGAGAGCAAGGGGTAGGTTGGGTCACCACGGATCACAATAGGCATTTCCACATCTCCGATTCTAATTTTCTGGTCTGGGAAAAAAGTTCCAGTGTGCAGCTTTCTGAAGAGGTAGGAGTTCCTGAAGATGCACCCATCATGGACCTTTCCTGACCATCCCACACTGATGTCAGTGGAACGGCCTTCGTGAGCCACCAACACCTGCAGCAGCATAGAGAAGTACCCCTGACGGTATACGTACTCCTTGGCAAGGTGCTCAGGGGCCAAGATGGGGATGTGCATTCTGTCTATTGCCCAACCGCAGTTAGGGAACCCCATGATGGCCAAGCCATCCACTGTGGCATCCACGTTTCCCAGAGTGACTACCCTTCATAGCACAGTGGTATTGATTGCTTTAGCTACTTGTATAACCACAGCCCCCACGGTAGATTTCCCCACTCCAAACTGATTCCCAATTGACTGGTAGTTGTCTAAGGTTGCAAGCTTCCCCAGGGCAGTTGCCACAGGCTTCTCCACTGTCAGAGCAGGTCTCATGCCGGTGTCCCTGCATGTCAGGTGGGGGAAAGTCATTCACAAAGTTCCATGAAAGTGGCCTTGTGCGTTCGCAAGTTTTGCAGCACCCATCACAGATACCTCTTGAAACTCTTTCAAAATGTGCAGAGAGGGATATGGAAAAATCGAAACACAATAAATGCCACTTATGAGCCTCATTCAGAAATATATTTAAGCACAGGGCTAATTTTAAATTCGATGAGACTACTCCCAAGTTTAAAATAAAGCATTTGTTTTAGTACCTTGCTGACTACCATAGGCTACCAATCACTTGAAGCAGCTTAGCTTCTGTCCTTAACACGTAGCACAAACTTCCCTTCAGTGTGCTAATTATGAGGTTGGGCTGGGCTTGTTAATCATCTCTTTAAATTTCAGGAAGAATGGTTGATGAACTTTGTCATACACTCTAGAGTGGCTCCCAACTCAGGTCGGACTGTGCCAATCTCAGATCAGACTGTTGGAAAACAGAGCAGACACCTCACACTGGCAGTGTGTCCTATAATTAGATTTCACCAAGCCAGTGACAAATGTGCACTCTTGAATCACTATACCAGTCTTGCCATGGAGCCAGACCGCCTCTTTAGGCACTCCATCCTGCCACCCAGACAAACTGGATTTAGTGATAATGGTCACAAGCCAAAAATCACACCACTTAAGGTTACTCCCGATCTCAAAAGAATCAGTCACTTACCCCAGATTAAACAGCACCTTGGATCTCAACAAAGACAATGCTGAGAGCCAATTATCTAGTAAAATAATTAAAGATGTATCAGCTAAGAAAAGAAATGAGTTACTGAGAGGTTAAAACAGATAAATACATTAACAGGTGAGTCATAGTTTGCAAATTCAAAATTACAGAGATGATAGATATCAAGTGATGGAACTCACCTTTCTGGGGATTTCCACTTTTACAGGGAAGACACCAAATGCAGAGTCCAATCAGTCAGTGATAAAGGATCTTTCTTTGAACATTGTGTATAGCTTCCTCTCCAGACAATAACCCTGTAAGCATTTATACTCACAGAATGACCAATTGCTTTGAACTAGCACTCTTCCTCATTACATTTGCAAGGTTCCGGTCACATTTGATGGGACGTTTTAAGTAGAGGGCTATATAAAATGTAAAAGGTAATGTGATAGCAGACAACTCTTCATTTATTTTCATGAAGTTTACACATCAAGTACATTCTCCTTGTAACACTTTTCATCTTGGGTTAACTAATTACGAGGATATACCTAATGTAATGTGACAGTCAACAGGTTATAGGTAAATGAAGATAATACCATTAACATTTTCCTTTGAACTAAACTAACACAGACATGAACTGGCTGATTACACTACAATACCTTTCGATACTGCTTTAATTTCTATAACATATGAAAAATAACTGGTAGCCGTGTCCTGAACTGACACTAGGGTAGCCAGTGTCACAGAGCACACACACCTCCCTTACAAATTCCAAAAATCATTGGAAACCTCTGCAATTCCCCCCCCCCTTACCCATTCCTACTCTAAATCTGATTTTAAAGGAACTAATTTTGTAGTTCTCCTATATCCAAGGGAAGCACAATGATTTCATTGTGAATCTTATAAAACTTGGTATTTTTCTTAAAGCCCAAGCCCCTGGAGTCATGTAAATATATGAGACTCTCAACTTCATCTACAGCAGATTTCTAGCCCTCACAGTTACAGAGGAAGAAAAAAAAACCCATGAAACTATGACCCTAGAGCTCAAAAACCAGATGGCAAATCAGAATAACCAGAATGTTAAAAAAAAATTCTTCTGGTTTTCCTCAGACTCACCTACTATATATCTGAGAGGGTTTGTTTGTTCAAGAATCCCTCCTAAATGGTCAGAGCTAGGCCCACCAAATTCAGTATACAGCTTCCTCTTATCAGAACTTAAGCAAGGTAGGGGTTTGGTGTGCCAGGGAAATGGGATGTACCTGGAATGGGATTGCTTCTCATAAAACCAAAATGATTAGGGAGCTGGAGCACATGACCTATGAGGAGAGGCTGAGGGATTTGGGTTTATTTAGTCTGCAGAAGAGAAGAGTGAGGGGGGATTTGATAGCTGCCTTCAACTTCTTGAAGGGAGGTTCCAAAGAGGATGGAGAGAGGCTGTTCACAGTAGTGACGGATGGCAGAACAAGGAGCAATGGTCTCAAGTTACAGTGGGGAAGGTCTAGGTTGGATATTAAGAAAAACTATTTCACTAGTAGGGTGGTGAAGCACTGGAATGGGTTACCTAGGGAGGTGGTGGAATCTCCATCCCTAGAAGCTTTTAAGTCTCAGTTTGACAAAGCCCTGGCTGGGATGATTTAGTTGGGATTGGTCCTGCTTTGGGCAGGGGGCTGGACTTGATGACTCCTGAGGTCTCTTCCAGCCCTAGGATTCTGTGGAAACCAAACAGAACAGATAGAAACACCAGGCAGGTGAAATGAGCTGGCTGGGGGCACCCCTCCCCCCCATTCAGGACTGCCCCAGCCTTGAGCCTCCTACCCTCTAAGTGCCCCCCTTCCCCTCCCCCAATTCATACAGGGACATTGCAGGCTATTCCCCTTCATCAGGGAGTGAGGGGAAAGTGCACAGTTTGCTGTTTTCCTCACTCTGGCTGGGGACTGCAGGAGACGGATGAGCTTTGCACTTTGCTCTTGCTCCCTGACAGGGACAGGAAAGGGAAGAGCAAGCAGCCCTGGCATGAATCTCAGGGGGTGGGCTTAATCCTGTCTCATCATGGGGTGAAGGGGGGGGCAGTGTGTATGTGTGTGTGTGTGTGTGTGTGTGTGTGTAAACTAGAGGACCTCTTCAAGCCCCATTCGGCCTTAGACAGGGGCGGCCCGTGGATGTAGGCAACCTCGGCAGTTGCCTAGGGCACCGTGTTTAACGTGGCGCCCAATGATGACGTCACGCCATTGAGGGCTATGGAGGCGGGGGCGCCAACTGCACATTCTGCCTAGGGCACCAGTTGCTGGCAGCTCTCCTCGAACTGCTCCTGCCCTTAGATCTTGTGTTCATAAAAATGGGTTAATAATAGAACAGGTCATGCGAAGCTACCCAGAGGGCTTTTTTAAATAAGCTGAAAAACACCTGAAATGCTGTGGGATTTAGTATGGCATTTGACATGGTGATTTCAAAGGGGCTTTGTAATAATCTGGTTTGGAAGATAATATTGTAGGTTGGAAGTATATGTAACTGGCAAGCTAAATAGACTCTACTTCTGCCCTTGCAGGCTCACATCTGCTTTTGTTTGGCCTTCGATAAATAAATCTCTAAAATGTTCCATCGTCTGCATTTGCAAGAGCATTAAAAGCCACCAGTGATCTTGGGGGGTTTAGAAGTCATGGAACTCAAGAGTCATGGCCGGTCCTCGGTCACATGGGGCCCTAGGTATGTCACGACAGGAGCACTAAAATTGTCTGGCCGTTAAGGCACTAGGCTGGGAGTCAGGACTCAGGAACGCTGGGAAAGTCACTACAGCGTGACTGGGCCAATCACTTAATCTCTTTGCTCCTCTACAAACGAAATAATAATACATCTGTCCTTTCACCCTTTAGCTGACTGGCCCATTCACACCGTAAACTAGCCACAAGAGGACCTAGCTTCGGCAGTTTAGAAAGCACAGCATTGGTTATCTTGGGGGATATCATGGGCTCCTGAGCAGTACGTGGTCATTGTAATTGCAATACACTTAGGGGGCACATGTTGTCATTGTGAATGGAGTGGTTTAGCTGCCATTGCCGGAGCTGTATGTTGTCATTGAGTGGACAGCCCTGTGGTGTATTTTAAATTGACTTTCCACTCCAGCGACTCAGGGGGAGATTTACTGCCTCAGATCCTGGCTCAGAGCCTATAACCCACAATCTCGGGGTTGTCATTAGAAGTACAAATCTGTTGTGCATCCAATCCTGCAGCACTGATGTCTATTCCAGGAACGTGTGCTGCTCAGGTGTGTAGGGGTGGCACTGGGCGATGGGCACTACTGAACTTTCTGTTAGTAACTACAACCACACAAAAGGAAGCCAAAGCATCTATTTCCTTTGCACTTTGCCCCATTTCTCCCACTGTCCAGTCTTACACTCAGCCCATAATCAAATGAGAGCCCCCAGGGTGCTGCTGGTCTCTGCACTCCAGCATCTCTCTTACAGACCCAGGAACTAGCCTCGAGTCTGCTACACTCCAGTCCATGCAGACACTGCTCTCTCTTCCTCAGTAGCTAGCTTAATGTATTAATGCTTTCATTGCAATCGCTGCCCCACAAAGGGGGAAGTGTGGGTTACACAGTTACACACATGCAAACTCAAGTATATTTAAACATCTGTCTAACAGCACAATATACAAGGGGAAATTTTTCTTCCTGATCCTCATAAGAGATCAGCCTATGCCCAGAAGCATGATGTCTGATGTTCTTTGTAGCTTTGACCTAGTTATTCATAGTCATATAACCATCTAATTCTTTTTAATCCTGCTAAGCTATTTGTCCTAGTGAAATGCTATGGCAATGAGTTCCAGATTTGCTGTGATTGCATAAGGAATCATTTCCTTTGATTTGCTAATGTTGCTGCCTTTCATTTCAATAGAATGGCCCCACTGCTGTCCAGAAACTGCTAAAATCGGCATCTCAGATTCATTTTCATTACACTCTGCAGCATTTTACATATTGCTCTCATGTCTCGCTCTCACTCTCCTCCTTCCGAAGTACAAAACATGAAACAGTCCTCGCTGCATAGGATCACTGTGGCATACACCTGAAACTGGATATGCAGTATGGAAGCACGAGCTAATGGCTAGAGGAAAGGAAAAGGGGTCAAGAGACCTGGATCTCAGTTCTGACCTCTCACTGGTGTAACTCCACTAGCTTCAGTGGTGTTACCATTCTCTTGCCCATGTAAGTAAATGCAGCCAAGTAGCTTCCCTTCCTCTCCCAATTCCTGGCTCTGTAATGGTCTCTCTGTGTGACTCTAAGTCATCCCTGCTCTCTGTATCTCAGATTTTCCATTTGTAGAACTGGGATACCACCACCTACTCACTTACACATAGGATGAAAAAAAAGCCATATTAGTGCTACATACAGACAAGGAAGCACTTCCCCATTTTTCTGTTCCATGCTCAGCTTTGCTCACAGGTTACATTTGTGGCAATCTAGTGATTGCACAAATAACTAATTCTACTCATGTTTTCCTGAAAAATTGCCAGAGATCTGCCCTCCAGCACAGAGTGCCTGAGCTGATTCTTCCTCTTCCTGGCCTACAGCACAGACTGATGGAGCTGTGCTATCTTTGCCGGAAAGTTGTGGGCCATCTAGTGAGGGATGTGACTGGAATGCTAACAGGACCAAAGTAGGATGGTTGAATATGAAGAAGTTGAAGAATAATTCATAGAACTCATGTAAGATCAAATTTAAACCTTCTGTATCACCACTGACTTCAGTGGAATTACCGTCTGAATGAATTTGGTAGAGACTGTCAGCGCTTCTGAACATGACCTGAGGTTCTCCTACAAGAAACATATTTGTATATGCAGCTGCAGCATGGGTGAATACAGCATGCACGGTCATTCACTGTGACTGTGCAAGTGGGAGAAACATGTGCAGCCATGTCTGGAAATCTGGTGCACTGTCTCCTTTATGGAGAAAAATGGTGAAAATGTAGCACCCCATCTTCCAGAGTGGGAGTTACCCAGAGGATAGGATGGAATCCCCTGTTGTGCCCTGTTAAGTGAGCCAAGGAGAGTCTCTTGAATAAGTCCAGAAGGAATTTTGCATTCATCATGAAGACCTGTATTACGGATTATTATTATATTACATAAGCATCCTGTGATCCCGGTCAGTATCAAGGCCCCATAGTGCTGGGTACTGCACAGACACATATACAGTTGCTGTCCCAAGGACCTTATGTGTTATGAATTAGTAGTAATGTATACAGGGAGGCAAGGGAATAGAAAACTAGACTGGGACCTATGAGACTTGGATCCTAGTGCCAACTTTGCTGCTGGGTGACCTTGGGACACTCACTTCACTCACCCCCCCGCCCTCAGAGTCACACAGAGTGTACCGCATGGCGCTACAGCAGCAATTTCAAGGGTCTGGGACTCCAGCGGTGGTAGCTGGGCATCTCAGGGCCCTTTGAACTGCCAGGTCCCAGAGCAATTGCCCCATTTGCCTCCGCCCCGATTCAGTGGGACTGACTTCACTTCTGCACCTCAGTTTCCCCATTTGAAAAATGTGGATAATGATACTGACTTCCTTTGTAAAATGCATTGACCTCTATTGATGAAAAGTGCTGTGTAAAAGTGTGGTATTAATTATTATTCCAGGCAGATTCTGCTACCCTTCCTCATATTATTAGTACTTCACTCTACTAAGGTGGGGGAGAGCAAGTGACAGAGGGAGGGGAGATGGTGTAGGGTTGAAGAATTAAATCGCCTTTTAATGAAGTATATCTACCAATATAACATTATGTAACTTCGTTAATTGTAACCACTTTTGGATGAATTTGAAACCTCATTTTCAACTGCATAACTGGCTGGATAACCATTCTCAGAGAGTAGTTATTAACAGTTCACAATCATGCTGGAAGGGCATAACAAGTGGGGCTCCACAGGGGTCAGTTTTGGGACCTCTTCTGTTCAATATCTTCATCAACGATTTAGATATTGTCATAGAGAGTACGCTTATTCAGTCTGCAGATGATACCAAAATGGGAGGGATTGCAAGTGATTTGGAGGAAAGGGTCAGAATTCAAAATGATCTGGACAAATTGGAGAAATGGTCAGAGGTAAATAGGATGAAGTTTAATAAGGACAAATGCAAAGTACTCCACTTAGGAAGGAACAATCCGTGTCACACACACAGATTGGGAAGTGACTGTCTAAGAAGGAGTAATGCAGAAATGGATCTCTGGGTCATAGACTAAGTGGACCACAAGCTAAATATGACTCAACAGCGTGACGGTGGTGCAAAAAAAACCAAAAAAAGCAAACATGATTCTGGGATGCATTAACAGGAGTGTTGTGAGCAAGACACGAGAAGTCATTCTTCTGCTCTACTCTGAGCTGCTTACGCCCCAATTGGAATATTGTGTCCAGTTCTGGGCATCACATTTTAAGAAAGATATGGTGAAACTGGAGAAGGTCCCGAGAAGAGCAACAAAAATGATTAAAGGTCTAGAAAACATGACCTATGAAGGAAGACTGAAATAATTGAGCTTGTTTAGTTTAGAGAAGAGAAGACTGAGAGGGGACATGATAGCAGTTTTCAAGTATCTAAAAGGATGTTACAAGGAGCAGAAGGGAGAAAAATTGTTCTCCTTGGCCACTGACAATAGGACAAGAAGCAATGGGCTTAAATTGCAGCAATGGTTGTTTAGTTTGGACATTAGGAAAAACTTCCTAACTGTCAGGGTGGTTAAACACCAGAATACATTGCCTAGGGAAGTTGTAGAGTATCCGCCTCTGGAGATATTTAAAAGCAGGTTACACAGACACCTGTCAGAGATGGTCTAGATGGTGCTTGGTCCTGCCGTGAGGGCAGAGAACTGGACTTGATGACCTCTCGAGGTCTCTTCCAGTTCTAGTGTTCTATGATTCTATGACCCTGTGATGAACACATTGTATTTGTTCTTTTTTTTCTCTCTTTCTAACAATACATATTGCAGGTCAGTAGCTGAAGGTGAAGAGAGGCTTGAGGATGGATAGAAAAGAGGCAAGTAAGGATGCCTGGCTCATAGGATCAAGGAAGCTATTCTGGGCATGGGGCCAAGTGACAGAAGGGGCAGAGATGCTAATAAGTGAGAAATCAGGTGAGCCCCCTTTGATCTTTAAGCCACTCAATCTACACTTGCAGGCAAGTTCCTGTCAACTCCCCTCCCACCTCTGTCGGGCTCAGGAAGTTTAGAATTTCATCATCTTGGGATGCACTCACCTACTGACGGGTGCAGAGAAAATGGTGTGCTTAATTGGATGATTCCTGATGGCTTAATTTTCATTCCTGATGGCAGTTAAGTGACACTTCTATGGGTGTGGGCTGCAAACATCACTGCTCTTCAACAGAGCTATAGATAGCCCAGTACATCTGCACCTGGGGAATCCCACCAGAGGACAACAAGGTTTTAAATATCTTGTGTTTCCTCTAGAAGTGAGAGAAGGAAATGCCAAACAAGGCTCTGACACAGCCAGATTTACTGGCTGGAACCAGGCCAGCATTCTTTTTCCTTATGACTTCCCAGGCTGTCTCATTGCCGGTGCATTGCAGCCAGAGGCAAACCTGTTGCCACTGTGTCACTAGTACTGTTTTTGTGATGAGCAGCATGACAGGCCACCATGCTCTTTCCATTCAGGTGCTATACATCCACTTCTTGGTCAATGCAGTGCACACTGTATAT
Organism: Rafetus swinhoei; assembly: GCA_019425775.1. Taxonomy (NCBI): domain Eukaryota; kingdom Metazoa; phylum Chordata; order Testudines; family Trionychidae; genus Rafetus; species Rafetus swinhoei. The sequence goes on along the minus strand of CM033446.1, from coordinate 72,515,700 downwards.
GTAGACAATACATGTAATGCAGTCAGAGTACTGTACTCATGTGACTCCCCTGGGAACAGGATAGTTTCTTCTGATTCCCTTTGCTATCAACATCCTTCATACCAGTCGACATCCAGTACACTAGTAGCCACAATTAGGCCCACCGATGGGGGAGGGAGGAGAGCAAAGGGGGCCATTGTCCCTGGGCCCTGCAATTCAGAACGGCCCAGGGCTCCCAGCTGCCCCCACTGGTACTGTGGCAGTGGGGGCAGCCGGAGCCCCGGATCCTTTAAATTGCTGCAGGAGCACCGCACCCCATGCTCTGGACAATGCTCAGGGCTGGGGGGCCAGTGCCATGCTCTGGACAGTGCTAGAGTTGCCAGGTGTCCGGTTTTGAACCGGATAGTCCAGTATTTGAGCTGTCTGTTCAGGAAACAAATTGAGAAAATATAAATGTCCGGTATTTTCTAAATAAGATGTAATGTAGATTGTGATGTAATATCAAGTGTGTCCAGTATTTTTGTTGAAACCATCTGGCAACCCTAGACAGTGCTGAAGGCTGGGGGGGGGAGGGCTGGTGCTCAGGGCTAGCTCCCTCAAACCCTGCCCCTTTCGGGAGCACAGAGCCACCCCTCCCCACAAACATACCTTGCCCAGGGGCCCATGGAAGCTGTTGGTGCCCCTGGCCACAATACATTCAATGCTGTTCAAAATAAAAAACTATTTCTTTCACAGAAAAATGGCTGAAGTTTTGTAGCCATGTAGCTAAAATGTAGCTTTATGCAAAGTCATGTGCCTCAGTGTACTATGCCAGCCACCTTTTATGAAAGCAGAAAGGACCTTTGCCTTACTATTGGTAAAGGTGCAGCAGCCAGAATATTGTGTCTAAAACTGATTCCAAGGCAGGGAATAATTTTGTTTTAAGTTTTAAAATTAGTATTGTAAAATAAGTAAGAGGCTATGATGATTGGGTTTTATTATTGAAATTTGATGTCCTTGTTGGATTGTGCATATTGCTTAATAAAGAAATCAATCTTGTTATGTGAGAGAGAGTGAGGAATGTATGAGAAATAAATGTGAAGGCCACTGAGCCAAATACTCTAGAAAAAAGCCAAGAACAAGTGTAAAAATGCCAAAAATTGCTGTATATCCCCACTGAGATGTAAGCAGTGGGCAAATGGACAGCTCTGAAAAAAGGCAAGCATTTATTAATTGGGACAAAATATTCGTGGCATGGTAAAACAAAACAAAAAACCCACCTTGAAATAACAAACATCTGTTTAAAAAAAGCACAAAACAGCATAACAATGCAAAACCCATTGACCCTAATTAAAAAAACTATTAGAAAAGAAGAATTGTTTTCTTCTAAGAGCAGGGACGTCCTGCCAAGACTGGAGCATTGGTCCAGACTGATACACCCCTGCTTCTCCACCCATGATCAATCCCCAAACCATTAACTGGTAAATATAACATTGACTGGTGGGACAGTGTGAGAGGGAAAGAGAGAGAGTGTGTGTGTGTGTGTGTTTGTCTGTGTAAGCATATGCTACCTGCTTTGCCATTGTAGTTTCAATAAATGCAGCATATTGCCTTTTCCCCCTATGAAGTTCCTGTGTGCTTCTTATAAGCATAACAGTTTCATAGAGTTTTACTTCCCAGAGTGGGGGCTGCAGTGAAGTCAAGAGAGATGTGAATTAATGGCCCGAGCAAGGGTCTGAACGGGAGGAATTCAAGCATTTTAATTACAGCTCTTACACTAATTCCCGCCGTAGCTTTGGGCATGTCACTTAATCTCTGTTGCCCCATCTTTAAAATGAGAATAACTTAATGACATCATGCAGAGGTAGGTGAAATCAGAGCAAGGAAAGTCCAAAGTATTATTAGGATAGGAAGAGACCTATACAATGCCAGAACCTGCTCACAACAGACCCAACAAAGTTAGAAATGGCAGGGGTTCAACAACAATGCCTCAGCATGAGTAAAGTCAGGATCCAATGCTCACTTTTAAACATATTCATGTAAGTTGTATGGAATATTAACTTCTAACACCGCACTGTGAGCCACGTTACTTCCCTTTGCACCACTCCTGTGACTTGTTGTGAGTGATGGGGATGAATGGTTGTGCTGTTCCAGGCCCTCAGAAACGTGAGAGGCCACATGATTTGGACAGACTTTGGTGGAAGTGAAGGAAGAAACTAACAAAAGAAAAGAGCCCTTGTGTTTAGTAGTAAACAAGGGTTTCATATATTCACCTGCTCCGTGGTCTCAGAGGTCTCCAGGTAGAACACTAGGAAATAACAGAGAAATTCGATCAAGAGGAATATGTTTTGTTGCCTTTGATTGTGCATCAGATAGATTTGGCCGTAGGAGCATCCCACAGACTGACAAAGTTCATGAAAGCAGCTGAACCATTCAAAGGGCACTGAGCTGGTTTCCCTGTCAAGCTATCTGGAGTGGCTCACAAACATGAGAACCAACCTCAGGGCAGATTGTTACAAGCCAGGGCACAAACCCCAAACTGGTTGTGATGTGAGTGCTATATTTAGATTACACTAACCAAATATCAATTGTGAATTCCTCAAGCTCTATAACAGCTTTAACATGGAGTCAGAGGCAGTCCCTTTGGGTACTCCATCCATCTTGTCACTCAGGTGAGCCTGCCTTTGGGACAAATAGTCCCTTACACCGAAAGTTACAATAATATTCAGGTAACTCCCATTCCCAAAGGACCAGTCACTTATTCCAGGACAATTACATTTCAGATCTTATGTCAAAGGCAACACTTGTAGCCAATCCCATACGAAATTTGCTAAAGATTTGTTGAGAAAGAAAAAGAAATGAGGGAGGTGCATACCTCTGTGCAGCATTAATAAAATCATTATTTAAACACTGTGTCCAAGTAAAGCATTCATACAAATGAGTTAGTCTTAGGTTCCAAAATGGTAATACAAGCTGATTTGGTATGCAAACTCTGTATGTCCTTTAGGGCTAGCTCAGGCCAAGCACTGCGGAGCTCTTGCTTAGAAATCTTCATCCCTCAGTTCAAGCAGAACAGACACCCAGTTTCTTCTTGTCAGGGATTTTTATTCCTTTCCCCAGAGTTCCAACTGATGGGACAAGGCCCTCTCCGTGTATCACTTCATGGGTTGGGGGAACATTCAAAGTCTTTTGCCCTCTGATGTTCCAGAATGACTTGTCTAGTGTCTGTGGACCTTCTTTTGTTGGGCAGATGGCATTTCTTGTCGAAAACCAGTAATTTAAACTTGGTAATGCTTTGCTCCTCTCCGTGAGGGTTTACAGTTTCAGAGCAAATGCTTTAATACTACCTTATAATATGGGATACAGATAATAGAAGTGAGATTAATGCAAATCACAAGCATATCACAATCACAGTCTAAAAACAGATATTTTGTATCAATCTAGTACCTATTTTAACAATGCTAACACACAAGTGAGCCAGACTGGTTTCTATCTATGCATTTGTCAGTGTTCCATTAGGCATAGAGAACTCGGAATGAGCTGGCATCTGGTCTGCCAGCATCACCTCCCCATCTTCACTTAATTCAGAAACCTACACGGAGTCTTTCCTGCTTGTTTATTTTGATGGCCAGATGTAGATCTGTCCCAGAATTGTTTCTTGGGTTGCAAGCATTTGTGATTGCTAAAATAACCCTTCTTTGTTAGTTTAGAAACAGACGACTTGACACTTCACTTCCAAATCCTCTGTATCAGGCAGTGGGGCTGGAACTAGGGGTGCTTCCTCAGCACTGGCTTGAAATAGTAACTCATACCAAATACATGGCTTCCCTGGTATCAGGCACCTACCATGCTCCACAAGAACGGTGAGGAATTGAGCTTGTATTTGACTTGATCTGATCTTTTCCTGTGAGGGAAGATACTCAAACCAGCAAACTGGCTGAGTGGCTAGAACTCGTCTAGCTTCTTTTGGCTTATGACTCCCAGGGCAGTCTTATTGCTGTCGTTCTGCAGTCTGATGCAATTCTGTGGCCATGTAGGTTCATAGATGCTAAGACCTTCAGCTGGACCACTGTGATCATCCAGTCTGGCTTTGAGTAGAACACAGGCCACAGAACTTCCCCAAATTGCTTTTAGAAAAGACACTCAATCTTGTTTAAAAAGACATGCCAATGATTAGGAGTCTACTTGTTCCAATGATTAATGATCCTCACTGTGACAAATGTACTTTATTAAGTTTCAACTGCCAGCCATTGGGTTGTGTCATGCCACTCTCCGATAGACTAAGGAGCCCATTATCAAACATTTGTTCCCCATGTAGGTACTTTTTAGACTGTAACCAAGTCACCCCTTGTCCTTCTTTTTCTTAGGCTAAACAGACTGAGCTTCTTGAGTCTACCACTACACAGTCTGTTCTGTAATCCTTTAGTCCTTCTTCGAACCCTCTCCAATTCATCAACATCCTTCTTGAATGGTTGACATCAGATTTGGACATAGTGTTTCAGCACCAGGTACATCTGTGCCAGGTACAGAGGTAAACACCTCTCTGCTCCTACTCGGGATTCCTGTTTATGGACCTGTTTAGAGAGCTTTGCTTCACCCTTTTTCCTGGTTCTCAGCACACAGACAGAGAAGTTTGCAGCACATACAATATAATGTTTATTGCGGTTAGTTTTCAGCAAACTCGTGCTCCGCAACTTTGCCACTGCAGAGCCCTGTTTTAGTGTTTTCCCCTTTCCCTCTCATCATAGTTATACCTGAAATGTATGCACTTAGCCCTGCCCATTATGCAGGGCCACTCCTCCCAATGCTGGTGCCCTATGAAGCCCAGCACTCCCCAACCCCGCAAGGGCTGGGGTCTGCAGGGGCAGAAGCTGTGAAGGACAGGGGGTTGCTAACTCTCCTGGGCTGGATGCCATTTGCTGCAATGGAGTCCAGCCCATCTGGTCCAGGAGAGCTGGCAACGCTGGAACAGGGCAGGGAGGGAGGATTACCTGCAGCCGCAGGGCAACAGACGCAGGTGAGCGTAGGCCAGAGGAGCAGCCAAACTGCTGGCCAGAGCGAAGAGGCACTTTGAAGAGGAAACGGCCGCTTCTCTCCAGCTGCAAACTACATGGCAGCCCCCTGAGTCCTTGGGCCCAGCTCGCCAACACCACATGAGCAAAGGCTGGGGAGCCGGCCAACTGGGGGATGGAGTTAGGCGCTGAGGGATAAGGCCACTGGAGCTTGTCCATGGCTGCTTAATATCCCATCCCTATGCATATACAGCATAGAGCAGGCACCACTACATTTGGGGCATGACACTGTTATCCCTGATTTAGTGGTGCCCTATGCACCTGCGTACGCCTAAAAATGGCCCTACCCTTACCGATTATGGTTATGTTTCATTTCATTTTGGAAGGTCGTGGGTCTGGGGTCTTTATTTTCACTCCTTTTGGTCCCCATGGGAGGGGATAAGGTGTGAGATTGTACTGCAGCCAAAGGCAGGCATTTTTCTGGTCTTCTAGGGCACGTCTACACTACAGCATCTAAGTATTACACTATTACCTTATCAACCAAACTTGTAATCTCAACAAAAGTCCAATGGGGTTTGACAGCATCTATTTTCCATGAACCCAAGCTGAATGGCATTGTATAAGCCTCTGTTAGTGCTTTCCTAATTGAGTCACTAGTGTGTCATGACATGTCATAATGACCCTTCCTCTCAGGTGCCACACTTCCATTTCTCTGTGCATTCCTTGTACATGAACTCGCTGCAGTATATTATGGATTTTACATGTTCACATCATGACACCAGTTTTCCTTTATGAACAGTCCAGTTTCTGAATCCCTGGATAATCAACACTCTTAATGTTCATCATCTAGTAGTCAATATGGAACCAAAGCTCCCTCAGAAGCAGTTCTAAGGTAGAGTTCCCTTTATGGGAAAGTGGCTGAAAGATTGCCATGGAATTCAATTATTATGACCATCTCTGAACAAGGCATTTCTGTCTGCAAAACTCCTGGCCACGCGAGATCAAGCGGGGCTCAAGACCGATGGTCTTGAGAACATATAAAACATACCCCTTTTTGATATCCTGCCCTTCCCCAGAATTGATGCTTATTTAAAATATATCCTACAGACACAAGGCCCTTCTGACCTGAAGAAAAAGAGAGAGAGAGAACATTACCACACTGCCCTTTTGCTTATCACATCGCTACAACAGTGGTCAGTGCTATATAAAGCCCTAGGGCTAGATGGACAGATCTGCCTAGGTTCTTATACGATGCCCATCACAGCCTTGGTCCGTACCACCAAGGGTTTCTCTTTTGCCATGAAATTTATTCAGACACCTTCCCCTACATGCCTCCACCTGCCTGCCATCACATTCATCTATATTCCCAGCCCACTCTTCCATTGCCAAGCCATTCCCACAGCTCAGTTATCCACGCTCATCTATTAGGTCGCCTAAGTCACACCTCCCCGCTCAGACCCTCTGCCCTCTTATCTGTTCCTTCGCTCACAAAAATAAAAAGGTGTCATTCCCAGCTCTGCTCTGGCTACTTTGCGCTGCTCTGGCAGCACACAGAGGTTTGAAAGTTGGCTTATCCAGCCACATAAAGGGTGAGAAGAATCAACAGCTCTATGTAACCTCCTACTGCTTGTAGGGGCAAGAGGAAATCAGGAGAAAGAGGGTTGAGCCAGGACAGATATAGGGTTGCCACATGGCCAATTCTCGACTGGCCTGGCTGGTTTCCTTGTACTTTACAGGTGCTGGTCAGAAGCAGCAATTTGCCAGGGTTTTGGCTCTGCGGCCACACACACAGCAATCTTAATTAGCATGTGTACACATCATGGCTGGGAGTGTGCCACTGCTGCCTGGCCGGCACCTAGGTCCCGCTCTGTGTGCCTGCAGCATTCCAGGGCCGATACAGCCAGTGGGGAAACAGCACCCAAATCCATCCAAGTCTCACATGACTTTCCAAGAGCGGAGCCTCACCCCATGGTCCCCCAGCCTTAGGATTTGGCTTTACCCACAGAGCAGCCCCCACCTGTTCTGCTTGTGGCAGCATCACCCAGTGCAACAGCTGCTGAAATAGCTCCTTGGGCAACAGAGACTCAGCGGCCCCCCACCAGCCCCAGGAGCCGGGACAAGCAGAGGTGGGTTACAGCTACCCATCTTACCCAGCTACACCTTGTGTGCTTATACTACAACTGAGCATCTAGCTAGCCCTAAATGTCTAAAGTCACAGGTAGTTTTTAATGCTGGACTCTGGCCCTTTTTCAGGGAAGCTCTGAGAGCCAGCTTTGTAGTGATATTTCAGCATTGCTGTCCTCAAGTCTAAGTGATTTAGGAGCTTATGGGCTTGTCTTCAGTTACAGTGCTGCAGCTGCACTGCTGTAATGCTTTGGTGAAGATGCTACTATGTTGATGGGAGAGTGTCTCCTGGGGATGCAGTTAACCCACCTCCCTGAGAGGCAGTAGTGATCTCGATGACAAGACGCTGTCCATGCAGGCGGCTAGATCAGTATAACTTTCTCTCAGGGGAGTAGATTTTTCACACCCCTTGAGTGATGTGGTTATATTGATGTAGTCTGTAATATAAGACCTGGCCTATGTCTTATTAAAAAGGGATTAGGAAAAAAATTAGGACGCTTTGCTACATTGCTCAGGGGTGTGAAAAATCTACACCCCTAAGTGATGAAGTTAAACCAATCTATCCTCCCAGGGAAGACAGTGGTAGTTTGATGGGAGAATTTTCCTACCAGCCTACTTACCACTAGCGGAGGAGTAGATTGCCTTTGCCAACAGGAGAACCCCTTGTCGGTGTAGGCCGGGGTGCGGAACCTTTTTTGGGTTGGGGGGTGCACACAAGTGAGAAGCAAAAAAACAACAACAACCCAACAACAAAAAAAGTGGCCCCTGAGAGAGACTCCCCTTGCAGACCAGCATCTAGGGAGGCCTGGCCTAGTAGATTTTGGGTGCTTCAGCCCCATGGAGGGGCACCGGGGGGGTGGGGAGGCTGAGCCTCATGGGCTGGATCCAGGGAAGCAGGCATGGCACAGGGCTGGGCATGGGAGGGGCCAGGTGAGGCAGTTTGGGAAGGCAGTGCCTTCCACTGTCTAGGATACCTGCCATCCATGGGGATGAGTGAGGGGTTGGGGGGCAAGAGCACTATTTCATAGAGTGGGGGACTGCAGCCACACATACCAGTCTCTGTGTGGTTTTTTTCCTGTTTTCTGTGAATGAGATGAAAGTGCAGAGCCTCGTCACAGCAAACAGGAAAAAAAACCCACAGTGACAAAAAACCCTAGTCACAGCAAACAGGAAAAAAACCCACAGTACGGCAGCAGCCCTGCCACCCACCCCCCAAAATGGCAGCAAGGGGTAGGGGCCTTGGGTAGTCCCAGACAAGGGGGGCACCCCCAGCCAGCCCCTTTGGCCTGCCTGCTGCTTCTAGCGCTGCAGCCTGCAGGAAGCCAGCAGCCAGGCTGGGAGCGCCCCGCTCCTCCCCCTGCAGCTAAGTGCCCCAGCTGGCTGGCTTCTTGCCAGAGCGCCATACCAGGGCGCAGCAGCTTTACTTTCATCTCTGATACTGCAATCCCTAAATACCTACAAACACTTGGCCTTTATCCACTAGCTGGATTTTAAGCAGAAGCCAGACAGAAGCACATGCTTCTGTCTGGCTTCAATGGCACATCAGTGGGAATTTAAGTGATGCTCTTCAATAGGGACCTTTTGCTTCCATGATCCAGCTATAGTGAAATCTCAGCTCTCTGTTTTATGGTTTTGTCATAATATTGCACAAAAAACAATCCGCATGCTGGTGTCACCAGCGTTCCACGCTCAAAAAGCATATTTAGAACAAAAGATTTTGGCCTTAGCCTTCAGTGCTAACCCTAGACTTGAGGGTTAAGGCTGGGAGGTGAGAGCATTCCTATATGCCACTGACTTCACTGAGAGCTTTACCTGGGAAAGGATGCCGGGTTGGACATGTTACTGGAAAGAGTCAGTTTGATTACACCAGAAAGTGTGCACACAAAGTCTTCCCTTCATTAAAGACTCTAATGAGCCCCTGTTATCTTCCATGGGTGCTGTGAAGTGTAATTTGTAAGACCCTTGAAGGAAATGCGCTGTACAAGGGCACAGAATTAATCACCTGTCCCTGGGTGTCACGTTACTGAATTTGGGGGGAAGCAGCCAGATCACTGCTGCACCCTTGGGGGGGGGGGGGGTGTTGGCCCCAAAAATGGTACAAAGGGGGCCATGCGAGGTGTCAAATAGAAGCTTACTTTCTTCTGATTCTATATATGCTATTCATGTGATTGTATAATGTCTGTGTGTGAAGTTATAAGCATGTACTTTGAGTACTGAATGTTTCTCTGTATGTGGTTGAGCAATGGGCAGAGCTCAGCCTATAGACATGCTAATGAGCAGGGCTCGCCAAGCGGCGGCAAGCCCCGCTCGCCAGCTGCGCGGTTCTGCGCTCTGTGCATGCGCAGATCGCTCTGCGCCGGCTCTTCCGGGGTGTAATCTACTCGCCACGGGCAAGTAGATTACATTGTTTGTCGAGCCCTGCTAATGAGCAAAGCTCTATGTAACAATGGCCCTCTATAGGCCAAGGACACACCTCAAGAATGGTGACTGATACCTAAGGGCTACCAGCAGGGGACACAGGGATAGGCCGCTGGCCAGGTGACCTGCTGTAGCCAAGAAGAGACCAGAAAGGAGGTATAAATATGCCATGTGGCCAACTCCATCTTGGTACTCAGCTCAGCCCTTCATCCCAGAGGCAGCAGTGCAGGGATGGAAGAGCCGGAAAGAACTGTGGACCCATCCTGGCGTAGGATGTTCATCAAAGACTTTTAAGCCAGCAGTTATAACATCTCTGCTGCAAGCCTGCATCGAGAACTGGGAGATTCGTTGCATGTAATGTATGATACTTTAACAACCTTACTCTCATGCTTTTCTTTCTTGTTGTAATAAACCTTTAGATGTTAGATTCTAAACGATTGGCTCAGCGTGATTTGTGGGTAAGATCCAGAGGATAAATTGACCTGGGATCTGTGGCTGGTTTCTTGGAGGCCCAGGGCCATCTGGGGCACAGATATTGCTGGGGTGTAGGAGGGGTTTTGCTCATGAGGCTTCAGGCAGGGAAGCTGAAGCGCTTTGTGGCCTGTTTGGGAAGGTCTCCAGTCTGGGGGCTGTAAGGAGCCCCGCATTTGAGCAATTTGCCCTGAGTGGACACCCTCTGCTGTGCCCAGACCCGGCCCGGTCTGTCACACTGGGGCTTGGAGGATGGCAGTTTACATCTCTTTTTGAAGTCAGAGGGGTATTTGTATAACAGCCACAGGCAGCAGGAGGAGGGAGCTCTCGCTTGGCAGAACGCTCTATACCAAGCTGAGCATCACACCTGACTGAAGTGCTTCCAAGGCTGACTTCAACTGGAGCAGTGTGAAGTGGCGCATCCAACATAGACAGGCAATCAATGATTATGCAGGTTTGAAATAAGTTTGTCTTTTCCCTCATGTGGGAGGAAAAAATACCAAGCAAGAAGGTGACTCAGCCAGACTTCATGCCTAATGCCAGGCCTGTAGAACTGCCTGGGCTGGCTCTCCAGCCTGACGTAATCCTGAAGCCACCTGTGTCATCAGTCCCCAGGACTAGCATGGTGATGATTTGTCTGCTCAGCTATTACCTGCCAGCACAATCATTATGCAATATTCTTATGCATCTCACATGTTTGCATTGTGAATGGTACAGCTGCTTGGTAATCACCATCCTCCAGAACATGTACTGCCACAGTTCACACAGGAATGGTCCATACAGAAAGTTAGTGTTGTCTTTGCAGCATGCGTCCAAAGTTTCACAGGGCAAGGTGGGGGAAGAGATACTTGCCAGAGTCAGTGCTGCAGAGGACATGACAGAATCCACAGGTTTCATGGAAACCAAGGATCTCTTGGACACATCCTAAAGCAAATCCACAAGAGGTGCTTTTAACATGCAGTTTGCCTAACTCTCCTCTCCCATCTGAGATGGAGGGAAAACACTAACCTCCTCCCCCCTCACACATTAGAAAGTAATTCTTTACAAGCCCTTTTCCAGTGTTATTGTGGGCCTGGTTCTCCACTGCCCTGCACTTTGTGTGGTTAGTTATGCTTTTTAGGGACCTCAGAGAGCTGAAATCTGACTCATTTGTCATAGGCCACCTCACAGATTGTACCTTTTGGTCACTACCAACCTCTATCATTTAGAGACAATTATCTCACTACTGTGCAACCTGTTGCCAATTCCTTGAGTTACCTCAGGTACGTCTACACTGCAGCCTATTTTGGGATACCAGAGGCATCCCAAAAATAGCTATTCCACATCTTTTGAGCACACCCGTTATTTTGAACTATAACGGACATTCCTGTAAACCCCTATTCTGACATCCCTGTAAACCCAATGCCACGAGGAGTAAGGAACATTTCAGAAGAGCGAGTTATGTAGACAGTGCCAAATTTCAAAATAAGGAATTTTGAAATTAACTCAAAATTGTATCTTATTTTGAGCTTCAGGTGCAGTGTAGATGCACCCCCAGTGTCCTGATCAAAGGGGCAATAAATTGTCCCCTGAAAAAATTCTTCATGTCTGGGGGAAGAAGACCACAGAACCTACCACTGACATTTCATAGGAACCATCCACGAGGCTATGAAATACTTCGCAAATAATTTTCACTTTATTCATCAACAGCCATAGCTTTACTTTCTCCCATTCAATCCAGAACCAAGATGGGATATTTTCAAGTTCATATCTTTAAAGCTAAATTCAGAGCTGAATAACTGTATTTGTCCTTCAGTTCTTGACTGGGTGGGCAAAGACTATAGAGCTGAGACACACCATTCTGTACTCACCACTAGCACAGCACCCCCTTTTTCCTCTTCTGGGGCTTAGCTTCATGAGGTTGACTCCCTTTCCTGTAGCTGCATGCCATCTGTGTCCTTCTCTGTCAGCAGACCCTCTCTCCCTCCACAAGCTGCTGCTGCCTCTGTGACAACCCTCCAGTCAAGCCAGGTCACTGACCATGTTTTCCGCTTCTGGAATACAAAATTCTTCTACAATCCTAACAAATCTTCCCATTTACTGTCACATAGTGCCACTTCCTCAGCAGCTAGCAGGTAAACCTAGGCCTGCCCTTTGCTCTGGGTTCTGACTCAAGAACCCTTGAATCAGCAGCCAGGGTCTGTTCCCTCCTAGACCTTACTGACTTCCCAGAACCCTTTCCATGCCATCTGGCACTCCCCTTCTCTCTGGGTCTGCAAGCCTCTCAACTCCCTCCTCCCAGGGAATGACTGCAAGCTACAAATCTCTGCAGCCACCAAACACTCCTCCCAGGGAATGACTGCAGACTTTCCCACCAAGCCCCTATGCTGCCAATTTCCTGGCATTATAAATTCAGCCCAGCTGGTTCATTCTCAGCTGGGCTCCCTTACTCAATCAGGGAATTGCTTAGTCATGTGATCCCCTCAACTGTGCCCTGTCTGGTTAATTACCCCCTTCACATCAGGATTAACCCCTTCAGCACAAGTGCAGGGTGAACACCCCATCACAGGCTGATAGAAAACCTCCCATTCAGTGTCTCTCACTCAGAGAATGAGTGATACAATGTAATGATAGTGCTAGAATTTTACTTCCAATCACATTTCATCCAGCCCCCAGCATCTTCCAGGGAAGGCCACGGGTATGAGTTTGTGTTTGACAGGATGCAAACTTTTCCCTGGAGAGAAGGAAGGGGCACACTAAGTAGAAAGTGATTCAACCAGATTTAGTATCTGGAATCAGGCCCATATTGTTTTTGCTCTACCATGCCCTGGGCTCTGGCAGTACCATTTTGAAGTCTGATGCAAACCTGTACCCTTTTACGTTGCTGGTGCCATTTTCCAATGAACACTATGACATGCCATGATGATCCTTACTTTTCTGTCTTAGTACACTTCAGCACGATCATTGAAGAACATGCTACGTCCATGTTAGGGATATAAAATCCTGTTTAATCAGTTAAACATTGTGTTTAGTTGGGTAACCGCTGAAATGGGGGGGCAGACAGGGGAGAGCATCCCCCCTGCCATAGACAGGGGCTGCTCCGGCCGAGCTGGAACACCCCCTGCCCATGGCAGGCCCCACCAGGCTGAAGAAGCCACCTGCCCATGGCTATTCAAGTTAACCATAACCATTAAAGCGGCGAGGAGTCCTGTGGCACCTTATAGACTAACCAAAGTGTTGGAGCATAAGCTTTCGTGGGCAAAGACCCACTTCCTCAGATGCATGTAATGGAAATTTCCAGAGGCAGGTATAAATATACAGGCCAGAATCAGGCTAGAGATGAGGAGGTGGATCCAATCAGGGAGGATGAGGCCCACTTCTAGTAGCTGATCTGGAGGTGTGAATAGCAAGAGAAGAGAAGCTGCTTTTGTAGTTAGCTAGCCATTCACAGTCTTTGTTTAATCATAACCATTATAACAATCATAACTCATAGCCATTAAGTATCACCCAGTAAGAGTGATGCTTACCAATTAACCAGTTAACTATTCACAACCTTAGTCCATATGTGAGTTTGGTGTTGAGACAACATATGGAGGATGCAGCTAAAATTTCATAGAAATTTCATTTATCCAGATGGGTGTAGATACATCTTGTTAATCTCTGTATTAATCATTTTCTCATTGAAATTTATATTTTAACTTTGTATCAAGTCCTTTTAGCATTGCAATAAGTATTTAGTTATGTTGCATTAAGTCCTTTTATATAGAAACTTTGTATATTTTCATATAGAACACAGAAATTTTGTATTAAGTCTTTTTACATAGAAACTTTGTATCTTGTAGACTTTGTACCCCCTTTTGCTTAATTGATTGTCCTGTTGAGTGAATGAGGTGTGAATGGATAAGGCATGAAAGACAAGCACCTCTGGACACTTGCAAAGGTTGGAGAGGGGTGGAAGCCAGATCCAAGAGCAATGAGAAGAACAATGGGACCTGTGAAGTGGGCTCATTGAAAGAAGACTGGACATATGGACCCCTTGGGAGTCAGCAGCAAGTGCCTGCTTTTGGAAGCACCCTCTTTGAAGAATGGGGCAACATTGAGACACCACTCAAAAGAAGGTGCCACAGATGTCTAACTGCATATGCATATGATGACTCTCACAGATGATGCATATGCATGTGATGATTAACTGATGGAGATCTGCAGGAGAGGGAAGACACTATAAATCTATTCTAAGGCATCTTGCAGAGGGACCCCGGGTTTTAATCTTCTCAACATGGGAGCGCCCATCCGGATCGGCAGAAGCCTGGCTCCACCCCTCCCTCACCTAACTCACCTGGGTAGTGCAGTTAGGGGGAGCAACTATTGGTAACAACAACAAGGCGGGGTGTGCTTGTGTGAGACATATCATATGTATATAAGTGTTGATTGACATATATGCTACCAATAAATGTGGCATTTTGCCTTTTCCCCCTGAAAAGTTCCCATGAAGTACTTTTAAGTAAAACATTGGGACCCCACAGAGAATACAATGGGAGCCACTGCCAACCCTGTGACACTACCAAGAAGAATTACTTCATGTAATGGTAGGAATGGTGTCCCTGGCCTCTGTTTGTCAGAGGCTGGAGAGGGATGGCACGAGACAAATCGCTTGATCATTGTCTTTGGTCCACCCCCTCCGGGGCAGTTGGCACTGGCCGCTGTTGGCAGACAGGCTACTGGGCTAGATGGACCTTTGGTCTGACCCAGTATGGCCATTCTTCTGTTCTTATGTTCTCTTTATAGTGAAATAAAATAGACATGCTTTTAAAGATATAATTGTACTCACAAATTCGACAGCTACCAATGGGACCTTATGCTCTCTATTACCTCATTCCACACTGCCTGTGAGGGTGATTTCTTCATAATGAACTAAAGAGATTTCAATCTGGAGTAGTTCATCTTAATGAACTCAAGGAAGACACATGATGACTTACTTGAAAACAAAGCTCCCCTTCAATAGCATCGTAAGAACAAGCTTGTAGACACAAACAACATCTCTGTTATTACTGAAGAGGTTAAAAGTCTCAGAACCTTTCTCATTACAGATACTAGATCTTAAACTATAAAGAAATGGGCTTTTGTGTGTATATGAAAATGGTCTCCGCAAGAGATATCGCAACTCCTGAACTCTTGTCTATTGAAACGGACATATACTCAGCATCAGGACATAAGAGTCAGCCTAGTGAGTACATGCTTAGAGCACAAAAACTTTTAACTGACAAGATGGTGTAGGGTTGAAGAATTAAATCGCCTTTTAATGAAGTATATCTACCAATATAACATTATGTAACTTCGTTAATTGTAACCACTTTTGGATGAATTTGAAACCTCATTTTAAACTGCATAACTGGCTGGATAACCATTCTCAGAGAGTAGTTATTAACAGTTCACAATCATGCTGGAAGGGCATAACAAGTGGGGCTCCACAGGGGTCAGTTTTGGGACCTCTTCTGTTCAATATCTTCATCAACGATTTAGATATTGTCATAGAAAGTACGCTTATTCAGTTTGCAAATGATACCAAGCTGGGAGGGGTTGCAAGTGCTTTGGAGGATAGGGTCAGAATTCAAAATGATCTGAACAAATTGGAGAAATGGTCGGAGGTAAATAGGTTGAAGTTCAATAAGGATGAATGCAAAGTACTCCACTAAGGAAGGAGCAATCAGTTTCACGCATACAGAATGAGAACTGACTGTCTAAGAAGGAGTAATGCAAAAAGGATCTCTGGGTCATAGACTATAGTGGACCACAAGCTAAATATGACTCACCAGTGTGACGACACTGGTGCAAAAAAAAAAAAAAAAAAAAAGTGCAAACATGATTCTGGGATGCATTAACAGGAATGTTGTGAGCAAGACACGAGAAGTCATTCTTCTGCTCTACTCTGAGCTGCTTAGGCCCCAATTGGCATACTGAGTCCAGTTCTGGGCACCACATTTCAAGAAAGTTGTGGAGAAATTGGAGAAGGTCCAGAGAAGAGCAACAAAAATGATTAAAGGTCTAGAAAACATGACCTATGAAGGAAGACTGAAAGAATTGAGCTTGTTTAGTTTAGAGAAGAGAAGACTGAGAGGGGACATGATAGCAGTTTTCAAGTACCTAAAAGGGTTTTACAAGGAGGAGGGAGAAAAATTGTTCTCTTTGGCCTCTGATGATAGGACAAGAAGCAATGGGTTTAAGTTGCAGCAGGGGAAGTTTAGGTTGGACATCAGGAAAAACTTCCTAACTGTCAGGGTGGTTAAACACTGGAATGAATTGCCTAGGGATGTTGTGGAACCTCCAACACTGGAAATATTTAAGAGCAGGTTAGATAGACATCTATTAGGGATGGTACTGGGTCCTGGCATGAGGGCAGGGGACTGGACTCAATGACCTCTCTAGGTCCCTTCCAGATCTAGTGTGCTATGATTCTAACTCCATATTGTAATAGAAACTTCATTTTAAACAGATAATACATCGTTACTTGAAGTAACTCCATATTGTAACTGAAACCCCCGTTTGTACTGTCTTGACTCTGTTTAAAGTTAGGTGTGTCTGTAATCTCATTTAGAAGTGTGAATGTCTGTGTGTGCCATGGAATTAGTCTCCCAAGTCAAGCTATCTGGAGAACCAGATGCCAGCACCACCTTGATGGCTAAAGAACAATGTAAGTGAGCCCTGTAAAAGAACCCACCCAAGAAAGAGTAAAAAGTCCCATCAAGAAAAGAAGATCAAAGTCTCATCTGCCATTAACTGATGACTCATGGTCATACAGTGCCCTGGGGCAGAGGGTAAGGACAGGCTCTATGGATTAACACACATAACAAGATGGGTGTAAAACTATAGCATTGGGACTTTCAGTTCTACAATCATCCTCCAGGAACATCAGTGAGCACTGACATGACCCGGCTCCCCTCCTCATGTCTAGACCAGCTGGCCAGTGGAATAGCATGGCTGATAATTATATCCAATCTGTAGAAGTGTGTGTATGAGGGTGTGTATATGTGGTGGACAATTTTAGTAGTGAGGGACAGTGAATGAATTCTGCCTTCACAATAAATGCAGCATATTGCCTTATCCACCAAACAAGAGTCTGCTAGTTTTAGTTCTACAAGTGTAACAGTGAAGTGAGTGGGGGCAGGGCCTCTGAGAAGGGGTGTTGCAGAGGCAGGACCTCAGGAAGACGCAGGGGATGGGGCCTGAATATTTGGTTTTCTGCAACCCGAAAGTTTGCAACCATACAAGTTACCTGTCCTATAAGAGCTTCCCACAGAATTTTACCCTCTTGGTTACAGTTTAAAACCAGTTTGAGGATCAAATGAGGGTCCCCCCCTACCAGTTCAGGCTTACCATTTATACCAAGAATCCTTTCTTTGTCTCCTGGGTCTCTTGAACCTGGTCTGAACCTGGATATGCAATTCCCATGGGGGGAGGAATTCTTCAGAGTTGCTTGCCTGTCTCAGAATTTGCATTAATTACACCCCACAGATTTTAGTTCCTGATTGAAGCTCAGTGACTGTTCCCCATGGAGCTTGAATACAATCCCTAATGCATACAGATATCTAAGTACAGTATAGGAATAATCCCAGGGCCTACTATAGCAGTGGTTCCCAACTGCCAGTTTGTGACCCACAGCTGGGGCACGGACCTCTGGCTGCCAGGCTGCGGCAGCTCTGGGGGCTGGGGCTGGAGTATGCCATTCCTGCTACGGCTGCTGGGAGAGGCATGCCCTGCCTCGCCTCTCACCCAACCAGCGCTGGGGTCTCTTCCTGGACATGAAAGAGCGGTTCTCTGCACGGCAGGAGGGCCATGCAGAGCCCGGCATGTCAGTCTTAGAGCAGCCGCAACCCAGGCAGCAGCACTCAGCTAACAGTTAGGAAGCAGCGCAGGGCTAGGGGGTGGGGCTAGTGCTGGGGGGCTCTGGGAATAGGGGCTTTAAGAGGTGGGGGGCTGACACTGGGAGTTCTGGGGAAAGCTAATACTGCGGGGCTCTGGGGATGGAGCTAGTAATAGGGAACTCTAAAGTGTGGGGGCTCTAAGAGGTGGGGGCTGACACTGAGGCACTGGGGCAACCAGGGTGAGGAGTTGGTACTGGGGGCTTTGGGGTGGGGCTAGTAGTGGGGCAGGGCTGGCACTGGGGGGCTATGTGGACAGGGCTAATATTGGGGACTGGGGGCTGACACCTAGGAGGGCTTTGGGGTGGTTGGGTGCAGTGGGACTCTGAGGTCAGTGGCTGGCACTGGGGGGTTTTAGGAGTTAGGGCTGGAAAGGTGGGGGGCTTTAGGAGTTAGGGCTGGCACTGAGAGGCTCTGGAGACTGGGGCTTTTGACAGACCAGTAACATTCTATTTGCATATTCATTATTTGTATAACAAATATGCAAAAATGCAAATAAAATGTTACCAGTCCACCAAAACTTTGTGAATGGGTTTGCCAGTCCCTGGTATAAAAAAGATTGGAAACCTCTGTACTATCTGCCACACCTCAGTAAAACAGTCTTTTGACATTTGTACAATCCCAACATCTCATCTCTCTCTTATGCTTATTCCCTTTAAAGTATCCATAATCACTTAAGAGCCCTTGATCCTTAACCTGTATCTCTCTGAACCAGGAGAGCTGACAGTCATGGCAAGCCATTGGGCAAGGTGGTGACAATTTAAAGGGCTCCGGGCTTTGGGCACTGCCACTGGGGCCCAGGGCACTTACCCCTTTGCTTCTCCCCATGGGCGGGCCTGCCCTAGATCTCAATTCACAGATTGTCTGCAGTCGCGTTAGCTGACAAAATATTGAACACATTGGGTACTGTGTCCAGTTACTCACTCATGTCCCAACACAGACAAAGGTTGTAAAGCAAGAACCACATGGGATATGCAAACAATGAAGGATGTGATAAGGTACAAGTGAAGGGACTCTATGAAAGAGCAGCTTCCTTCTGCTGTCTGGATATTTATTGCCTCGGTTTCCCAGCAGTGATCTATTGTCTCTTTGTGGTGGCTCTGTGCTTTAGTGCTTCAGCATTCTGACAAAAGAAAAAATCTTCCCCTTACAAAAGTCCAACCCTACACTACAAATTTTCTGCCCCCAGTGCAGGGAAGGTCCTTTGCCTTCTCTGGGGTCTTGAACTTTTCACTGTCTGGCAGAGGTTTATGACAGGCCTGTGGGGTGGGTGACGCACAGATCTCACGGTATCAAATAAAACAGTCTGACAAGTGTAAACCCTTCTTGCCTGGGCCACCTATATAAGGGAACTTATACAGACTTAACAGAACAGTAACACCATTAACAAAACAAAGGCAGCAACCATCACCAACAGTCCCTCCAATTATGCAGCGCTATAAGCTGCACTCCAACTCACACCCCACTTTCTTCCTACTGGATCCAGGAATGCAGGTGGCAGAGCCATAGGATGGTTCAGGATGTCTGCCCTGGGCCCTGTGTTTTAGGGGGCTCCATGGGGCCCCAGGTAGCCTGGGGCATTATCAGAGGAGCCTGGAGCCAGCAGTATGGGTTGGGCTTGCCCCTGCACTCACCTGCAGTGGTGGGAGCTGTAGGAAGTGGAGCAACTCAGCCCCAACCTGCTCCACTCTGCCATCTCCCAGCCAGGTAGCTCCACTTCACCAGTGTGCCAGGAAATGGAGCAACCCTGCCCCAGCCCGCTCTGCTCCCCTGAACAACATGGCTGGGAGCCAGGGGAGCAGAGTGGGCTGAGGCTGGGTCACTCCACTTCCCACTACTGAGGTGAGTGCGGGGGCTGACCCCTACTGCTGACACTAGGCCCTTTGGTAATGCCCTCGGCTGCATCATTCAGGGGACATAGCTTCACTGAAGTCAAAGGATCTAGAACTATTTACACCAGCTGAAGATCTGATTATCCTAATTGCTTCTACTGGCCCATTGGTTTTAGTGATGTTACTGGAATGGAGCATTCCAACTTGCAAATAAGTCGATGTGTGGCTGCCTTTAAATTAACTAAGACAAATCCCTCCAAAATCAGTCCGTCCTTCTTTTCATTAGGAAGAAATTACATTCGGGCACTGGAGAGTGAAAAATTAAAAAGTACAAAGTTCCCATTTTCATTCACAGAACTGTAATCTCCAGGACTGCTCAAACACATAATGCCTCTGAGGGAGCCAGGACAGGATCAGTGCTTGAAGGGGTGATCAGTCAGATACAGTAAACACTAAGGACACAGATGTGGTCTGGCTGACTAAGAAATAACAGGTCCAAGACAGAGTAACTATCACTAGGTGGTCAGAGCAACACTGGCACGTCCAAGTAATCGATGGTCTACAGGAGCAGGTCTGAAACTGCACGAACTCCTGAAGGGGGAGAGAAGGGCAAAGAAAGTCAATGAAAAAGTACAACGATTGGGATATTTCTGTGTAGAAGTGAACAGATTCCAAGAGAACTGGTTTCTTTACAGGCTTTTCATGTAAAACAATGAGATGTCACAGACTAATCAACACAGGGGATTACTAATAGGTTAAATGGAGTTTTTCATGATTAGATCAGCAGTCAGTTTCAGGTTAGGTTATAGGTGATTATAATTAATTACTAGCTCATGGCTAGTCATGTGATCTATGTGCAATGAGTTGGCCTCAAGCTAGTTCTTGCACTGACATGCAACATCACAAAAACTACACACACACAGTTGTCACTAACTGGTACCTGTGTAAGCAATATCTATGAGCAGACTACTGGTTGGCTGGGTCAGCAGTCTGGACTCCCCTCTCACTCTTATGGGTGGATCACCCAAGTTATTAATTATTTGTTATTTGCAGAGTGCTAACCAGACACAAGGCATCATTAAGATGGACACCCAGTGGCAGGACAGTGTGGGAAGCCTGTGCTGCTGCATAGGGCATTGGTCACCATGGCTGTCAATCAACACATTACACTTGCACTATAGTTGCTAAAGTTGGGTTAGGAAAAGACACTGTGACATCACCAGTGAACCTTTGCCCTTTGTTGCTACTGTTTTCCCCTCAGGTCAGATTGAAATGTATTTGGCTGTACAAGTCTGTCAAAATCCCCAAGGAAGGTCTATTCCCTTTGGATGTAGCTCCTACTTCCCACCTTTCCCACTTCATTTTATATCATCCAATCCTTTATCCAGAAGCCTTGGCAATATTTTTCCTGCTTGGCTGTTTAAACTAGCCAAAGGCAAATGGTTTATGTATTGTCCTGCAATATGTATTGTCCTGTCAATATTCAGGCCTGAAGAGCATTTGCTGCTGCTTTAAGAATTGCACTCAGTCTCACTAGAGACACTGAGCCAGCTTCTTTGGCAAGAGAAAATCCATGTAGATCCACTGCAGTCAATGGACTGATGCTGATTTACATCACTTGTGGATCTAGCCCAGTGCATGAAACACAGTCAGAACCTCTCAAGGTCTCTTCTGCCCTCTGTTTTGTATGATTCTGAGTCACTTCCAAAACCAGTGTAGCTACTGAAGCCCGAGGGGAATGTGTGTTGAAATTCTCTCCTCCCCTGCAGAGGAGAGAAGGCAATGCCAAGCAGAGGGTTGAAGCAGGAAAACAGATTGGATGGAAATGAGCCAAAGTTCTTCCTGTCTTAGGACTCCCTGTACTATCTCACGGTCAACAATTTCTGCACAGTACAATCCATTTCTTAATAACACAAACACATCTTCCAATCCATGCATATCCCTGGCTTGTGTGTTGATAGATAAAGCTGAAGATAGTTATTTCAGTTACAATCTGCTTCTGTGCATCATGCCAGACCAGATTATGGATTTCTTGCTCTGCAGTGATTCACTGCTGCACTGAATCCTAACCAGTGTTGGTACTTATGCATCAGCCACCTGAAATGAGCACACAGAATGTTTGCCCTAAGGGAGCAATGTGTTGACTTCTAAATATATACCAGGTCTTTTTTTTTCCCTCCTGGAGCCTGAGAAAACCAGTTTCAGGCTGCAAAACCTAAATCTACAATTGTCTTTTTCTCCTTCTTAAATGTCAGTGAGCCTGGGTTTGGATGTGTTTTAATTCTTCCACAGTTAACATACCAATGCCCTTCTTTTTCATTAGTTTTCTGATTGGCAGGGCTGGCAATGGACTTGCTGGGGCCCTGGCCAAGGTGGGAAGGAACTCGGCTCTGGGCTCCCCAGAAGGGATGGGGTCTCAGGTGGAAGGGGGCGGAGCTCTGGTAGTGATTTAAAGGGCTTAGAACTCCAGCCTCTGCTTCTACTGTGGTAGCAACAGTGGTAGCCAGGAGACCCAGGCTTATTTAAGCACCAGGCCCTGGGGCAACTGCCTCCTTTTCCGCTCACCCCCACTGGCAGCCCTGCTCATTGGCCAGATTTCTACAGCTTTCCAGCTCTTTTATCCCCTTCTGCTTTATCCCTCTACCTACATCCATGTCCCCAACACTCCATGACATTGTCCCCATATCCTCCCTTTGCAGCTGTCTGTCTTGGAACCTCTCGCAGCCACATGATTTAGCTTAAAGGTCCCCGTGCAGTATGAACACAGAAGCATTAGTAATGCTAACAGACATAGTCACTTGCACATGCATGGAGGAGAGGCCAGATCCCCTTCTCTTTTTTCAGCTTAACTCCTTAGCTCTCATTTGATTTATTCCTGCCCACATCTCTGTTGTCTTAGCACAAGAGACTGTACCTTGCCATATAGCTAAGAGTTAGAGTTGGTGGTGGCTATTGACCTAGAGAGGGGGAAGAAGAGGGGGAGCAGAAGGAGTGCCAGGGAGGCTCGAGAAAGCAGTCTTGAGAACTGCTGGTGCAAACTGCCAATGCAGAGCTTGCCATGGATAAGAACTAGCCAGAACTGGGGGACCTGCTGAGTAGACAACTCATACAGAGGCCCTTCAGCGAAGCAGGAGACCCAGCTCAGTCAGGATAAGCTGAGCCCAGTAAGAGAAGATTGATTCTGGAGGGGGGTTCCCAGGAGAAGTTGCTCAGCAGAGGTAAGATGTATAGGAACGGGGCCTGGGCAGTGGAACACTGCGAGGAGGCAGCCTGTGGAAGCCCTGAGTTGAGGGCTATGGGAGAAGAGTTGCAACAAGCATGGAGGTGACCGAGGTGTGCAGCCCCTGGAACAGGTGCACAGGACTTGAAGAAGAGGGCCTGTTAATGCTGAGGTAAATGGCCTGATGAGCAAGGCTCTGGAATAGAGGCAAAGGAACTGAGAAACAAAATAAGTGCCGAGGCCAACTCTTCGGTAGGCAACCTAGAGTGGGGATGGAGACCTGTTTTATTTTAACCTGTCTGTCTTTGGGGGCTGGAGAATGCAATTACTTGTGTAGTGCCTGACAGACCTGGGTCATTGGCAGGCAAGACTAAACCTGGGACCTTTGGAGCTAAAGGCCTGAGCCTCTACCGCATGAGCTAAAAGCCAGCTGCCCCTTAGCTAAGGCTGTAGAGCAAACTCATCACTCTCTCTCAGTGGTCTCAGTGCCTCTGGGTTACACTTGTATTCAAAATTATGCCAGGGCTTCAGTAAACTCTGAGAAGTGATAAGGGGAGAAATGTTGGACTGAATCTTGGTGGAGAATATGGGCAACATGGTCAGCCCTGAGGACTAGAAGAGAAGCTGAGGCACAACTTGCCTGCAGTGGTACAGTTGGCTGCAGGAGGCTGCCCTTGTGGGACATGTTACAGGGCTCTATGTAATACCCTAATTCATAATAGCCTCCTAGCACCAAACTGGATTTTAACACTCCCTCTGTTTCACTTAAAATCATTTACTGCTGACCTCAGCTGATAGGGGAGGCTTTTGCTTCACTTAGAAGTTAATATTAACTGCTTAATGATCAAACACAGCCAGTTAATGATCTTGGCTAAAGTTAAACTGACTGTGGCAGGTAATATCCAGAACAGGAGTCTTGGCAAATAAATTAATATTTTTTCCCTTGTGGATCCACTGCCCTTGTCATACTTCCATCAGCATGGAGAGGAGAACTGGAAGGGCACTTCAGTGCCAGACAGTCTGACAATGGAAAGCTTGTCTGCAATACCAACTCATTCTCCAGTTTGCACCCATTCTGACTGAGCACCTAACTTTCACTGTGTCTGGCAGTTAATCATCCATTGCTGGGCTACAGTCTATCGCACACGTGACCAGGCTGGAGAACAAGGAGAGCTAAGTGACAGCTCCAACCACTCTGTGCACTGATGAGCAGCTACCCACACCAATAGTAACAATAAGACTGCTCATGTGAGTAATTGCACTTATCATTGCAAGTAAGGGACTCCCAATCTGGCCAGCAATGATCATCTGCTGTTGTGAAACATCAGATGTGAAATCCTTCCGATAACACTTTGCACTGAGAAGGAGGGTATTCTTGCTGTAGAACACAGCAAAGCCTTGATTTCTTCAATCTCCTCCAAACTAGCATCCTTCAAGATTTTGCCAATTGTATATCTGTACTTACCATGTACTTACTTACTAAGGGAGGATATGACAGAGGTCTATAAAATCATGACTGGTATGTAAAAAGTGAATAAAGAAAAAGTATTTACTCATTTCCATAACAGAAGAACTAGGGGTCACCAAATGAAAGTAATAGGTAGCAGATTTAAAACAAATAAAAGGAAGTATTTTTTCACACAATCCACAATCAACCTGTGGAATTCCTTGCCAGAGGATGTTGTGAAAACTAAGACTTTAATAGGGTTCAAAAAAGAACTAGATACATTCATGGAGGTTAGGTCCTTCAATGGCTATTTGCCAGAATGGGTAAAGATGGTGTCCCAAGCCTCTGTCAGAGGCTGGGAATAGGTAACAGGGGAGGGATCACCTGATGATTCCCTGTTCTGTTCACTCCCTCTGGGGCACATGGCATTGGCCACTGCTGAAAGACAGGATACTAGGCTAGACAGGACTTTGGTCTGACCTAGTATGGCTGTTTTTATGTTCTAATCAAAATGAAGGCCCACACTAGCTGATCTCTCACACTTGTTATTTTCTCAGTGAGAAATTCAGCTCCCATTAAGAGACCTCTCCCAGATTTTGGGCCTCAGCAGCATTTGTAGCTCACACTGCCATTGCCGATGCTCTGCTCATTATAGGATTAGGAGAGTGGAGTTTCCCAATTACACAGCCATCTCCATTTTTCCAGCTGTGAAAAACATGCTCAGTGGAATGGAAGGGAGACATTTGTCTCAGGGCTTAAAGCATACAGTATGGACCTAGAAGTCCTCAAACGGACAAATCTACTGCACTGCAAGCCCTCAGCTCTGTAAGCATGAGGGAAATATATCAGTGCAAGTATTCAGACAGCTTCACATAGGGTGAATTAGGGTTTCCAATCCCTGATCATGTTAGAATCTTCATTATGCGGGTAAAACAAAACTTGTAATTGTGCAAAGATTATTTTTCTGAGGCCCCAATACAGGCAGGTGTTGAGAAGGTGACTTGCTCTCTTGGGGTGGGCGGGAGTGGGAGGTGTTTAAGCTTTTTAAACCATTGTTATTGCAAAGTCAGTACTGCTTCTACAGCCTGCTCAGTTGCTGAAATTCCTTCAGCTTATTTGATGCATACAGCAAAGCATTAAAGCCACTGCCAGCATGCCCCTTGCTTACCTACAGCTATTTAATTTTGCAAACAGGCCCCACCTTCTGCAGGTTGACCTTGGGGAGTTTGTGACTCCAAGCATTTTCCCCAAAACTAAAAAAAAAAGTCACTGTTTATTTCATGGAAGAATGTTGAACCACAATTCTCAATCACAAAGTCTTTCGGCAACTTTTGCTCACAGAACTCAATCCAAAGACTGTGCATTCACCACCACTGCTGTGGAGACAGTGTCTACTGGAGGTCTTAAGAATTTTGCATGGGTATTAAAGTAATGTTATGCATTCTATGGCATTGTCACAACAGCATGAATGCTCCAAAACAAATCTTTGAGAAAACAAATGGAAATTGGGACCAGGGATTAAATTAAGTCAGACTGAACCATGGCACCAGACAAGTCCATGTAGTGGCTAGAACCATAGACGGGGACTTCAGAGATCTGGGTTCTATTCCTGACTTGGCTACTGGCCTGCTTGGTGACCTTAGTCAATTCATATCACTGCTCTGCAGCTCAGTTTCTCTCTGTAAAATGAGGCTAATTAGGATTACTGCCTCTGTAAGGTGTTGTGAGATCTATGGATAAAAAGAGTTAGATTTGTCTTTAAAGGCTCTATTAGTGTTACTAAAAATTGGAATTTCTTTGAGATAAATGTCAAACTTGTATGAATACATAGAAATTTTCTGAATTTGAAGTGATTTTTTGTTTACATGAGGCTGTAGATGTAGAAACAATGAAACACATTCATCAATAGCATGACCTCAGTAACTCTAAGAGCAATCTAAAGAGCTCCTATTCACTTAAATGGACTGTTAATACTAAGGCTACTGAATGTTCCCAAATTGTCATCAACCAGTTTTAATAAGGTTAGAATGTATTCAGTAATTAAAGATCATAAATAAGCTTGACTGGATTTACTAATATAATTAGATAATTATACAGCACAAAACAGAAAGAGGTACATCACCACAATCTGCAAAAACACTCTCCTGAAGGATGAACACAAGGGTGTTAAGTTTGCACTATTTATCTGATCCTAGTTTTGAATTTGATCTACAAAATTGACCTTAAAATAGCCAATACTGTTTACAATTTCAGTCTTATTACTTCTTCTTTTTCACTTACTAAAAAGATAAGTTACTAACAAATGTCTGTAAGTCTCTCAACATTAATGCTAACATAAACACATGTATTCTTGTTAATACATACATCACCGAAAATATGTATTCTTGACAGGTTAGCATTTTCTCTTCATAATATGACTCCCAGAGCATCATGGAGAAGTCTGGCCTATAGGTCAACCAACACAATAATTTCATTGTCATCATTTTTACTCCTGATCAGTTTATTAAAATCCTCCAGCTGACATGCTTATTCAAGATGTCTCGATAGCAGAGATTCTGAACATGAGAATGACTTTTTAAGTCATCACAGAGTTGTTCATTAGGGTGTGTTTCTGTGCTTAGTCTGGTTCAGTTTTAAATGCTGCAAACCCTAGTACTTCAAACAATCCCTTAAGACACTATTCCTATATAATTAATCTAGAACTGATTGTTCCTAGCACATTAATATAGCTATAGAATGTCTTGATCTCAGTTGTGGTATCTACCTGTTACTGTAATAAAGGTGGTAATTATTTAATTCAGTCCTCTCTGTCCAGCACTATCCCAGCTCAGTGACTGCCCTCCACCCTATACCATTAAGTTAGTACTGCTCCCACTGTAGCTCCGCTCTCCCAGTTTTATTCATTTATATTCCAGTAGCCCTAGTCAGGAACAGGACTCCATCCTTCCAGAAAACCTGTATAAAACACATAGCCCTTGCTCTAGAGATTTTATAGTTTAGTCCAGTGGTCCCCAACCTTTTCGTGGCTGCGGGGCGCCCAGGGGCGAGGCCGCTCACGCGCCGGGCATCCGGGGGCAGGGCCGCTCATGCGCCGTGCTTCCAGGGGTGGGGCCACACATACGCCACGCGCCCGGGGCAGGGGCCGCCCATGCGCCACGCGCCTGGGGCCGGCACCACGCATGTGCCGCGCACCGGGGGCGGCGGGGCTAGCCCAGATGTTTCGGCGGGCGCACATAAATGCCCCAGCGGGCGCCATGGCACCCGCGGGCACCGCGTTGGGGACCATTGGTTTAGTCTGAGACAAAACATAGCAAGTTGATAGCCTCCTCCTCCACCCACCTCTCCTCTCCTATTGTTTGCTATCAGTAATAAGAAGAGTATGTCATTAAATGATTTAACAATATGGAAGTTCAAACCATTGATTTTGATAGAACTCTTAACCCCAAATCTTTACTTGACCCCTTCCCTGGTACTATTACGTGCTCCTCCCCATCAGTGCATCACCAAAGGCTGTGGCATAGGGCAGCATGACTGGGAGGGACAGAGACAGGCACTGAACGCGGCTGTGGCGACACCTGCACCAGCCCGCGCTATTCCCTTTTTCCTGCTGACCCACATCTGTCCCACCCCGCCCCTCCGGCGCTGCCCGCCCAGCCGCTGGCCCTGCCTACCTGATGCAATCAGCCGCCGGCTTTGCTCCACGCGCCGCACGGCGAAAGATCCCCCGCCCGTTGCATCACCCGAGAGGGATACAGGAGCCAGCATTCCACCAATCAGCGAGCGAGCTCCGCCCGGGACTGACGGTGCTTCCTCCCAGTCACAGGTCTCCCAAGCCCGAGCCGGGGCCGCTGATTGGAAGCTACGACAACGAGCCCCTTCCTAGCGCACCTCGGCGTGACAGGTGGGCGGGGCTTGCCGCCGGCCGGGGTTTAAAGCCCTGTGGCTGCCGGTGCTTGCCTCAGCCGCCTGGTTCCAGTCGCGCGCGCCGCTCGCCCTGCCCCTGGACAGCAGCCTCGCGAGCCCGCTGCGCTCGTGCCGCGGGGCCATGAAGCGGGACCCGCCCGCCGCGCGCGCGGCGCCGGAGGAGCAGAAAACGCCCCTCTGGATCTTCGGCTACGGCTCGCTGGTGTGGAGACCCGGCTTCGAGTTCAGCGCGCGGCGCGTGGGCTTCATCCGCGGCTACAGCCGCCGCTTCTGGCAGGGGGACACCTTCCACCGCGGCAGCGAGAAGATGGTAAAGGGGGGAGCGGCACGGGGGGGGGTCACGCTGCGGGTGAATCCCCCGGGGCTTGCCAAGGAAATACTGGCCCCTCCCTGCCCTGGGCACACGGCGAGCCGGTGCCCGGCGGGATGGCTAGACCCCTGCTAGGAGGGGCAAGCGGCCCTTGGTACTGGCAAAGGCACCTGCCTAGGCTCCCTCCCCAGGGGTCAGGCTGTTTGCAAACCTGCCTCCCACCCTCCTGTACCGCCCGGCCCAGCCCATGTCCTGTCTGAGGCGGGTACCCTGCAGCTGGCATCTCACAGGCCTGCAGTGACTTGCAGTGTAGGGATGGTACCTGGTGCTGCCATTGGAGGCAGCAGGGCTGTATCCTCCTATCCTGTCTGTACTGGGGGCTTGGTACTTGGGCTGGTTTCTAAAATGATGTTTCTCTCCCTGTCTAGCCTGGCCGAGTGGTTACCCTCCAGGAAGACTATGATGTAAGTATCTACATCTAGCGTCTAGTCCCGTGTAATCATTCAGCCGATAGCTGCTATGTTCAGGCTTGTTTATATGGGTTCAGTTGGCTTACTCCCACTGTAAGGCTTCTAGACTATTTCAGTAGCTACTTAACCTCTCTATTAACTACATGACAGTAACTGTACTCTGTAAGGATGGTAAAACTCTGGGGAAACAATTGCGTGGGTTAGTATAAGTCAATGTCACAGCCTTCCTGGAATTCTTACATTCATCTATGCTCCTTTGGGCTGACTGCATTAGTCAGCTGGAAATGAGGGAAGCGCAGGCACTACTTTGAACCATTAGGCCAAAGAAGGTTACAGTTAAATCTAGAGATCTGGTAGCTGAAGTGAAATGGGACATGCTGTACCAAATTCATCACGCATATTACCAGACCGATTTTTGGGGCTTGTTCCCAGGGATTAACCTGATCCTTTCTCTTGAAGGATGAAAATAGATACTCCAGTGTAAGCTAGTCAGAAGCTAGACAGCCATTTTGCCCTGTGAAAGAATATAAGGTGTTGAGAATGTTCTGGGGTCAGTTTCTTTCTTCAGTGTCATACAGCAAGAGCTGAATTTTGCACTTTCAGTGACTTTGAAAGACAGATTATTCCTTGCTGACAACTTAGAGCAGAAAAGGAAGACCATGTCTTCCTCGCTCCCTGTCTCTGGATCAGGAGGTGTCCTTTCCCAGCTGCCCACTTCTTTTCAGAGGCCTGTTCCCATTGTTTAGCTAGACAAGGTGAATGTGCAGTCTGAAACCAAAGGCATGTGATAGAGGTATATAAAATCACGAGTGATGGAGAGGGTGAATAAAGAAAAGTTATTTACTTGTTCCCGTAATAGAAGAACTAGAGGACACCAAATGAAATTAATGGGTAGCAGGTTTAAAACTAAAAAAAGAAAGTTCTTCTTCACGCAGCGCAGAGTCAACCTGTGGAACTCCTTGCCAAAGGAGGCTGTGAAGGCTAGGCCTATAACAGAGCTTAAAAAAGAGCTAGATAAATTCATGGAGGTTAGGTTGATAAAAGGCTATTAGCCAGGGGGTAAGGAATGGTGCCCCTGGCCTCTCTGTCGGGCTGGAGAAGGATGGCAGGAGACAAATTGCTTGATCATTGTCTTTGGTTCACCCCTCTGGGGCACCTGGTACGGGCCACTGTCGGCAGACAAGATACTGGGCTAGATGGACCTTTGGTCTGACCCAGTATGGCCATTCTTGTGTTATGTTCTAGGAAATGCTGATGGATTTGTTGCACAGTATCGGTAAGGTCAAGTAACCTTCACTTGTAATTTCAGGGATGCACGTGGGGTGTTGCCTATGAGGTGCGTGGAGAGCAGATTGCTGCATCACTCCAGTACTTGAACGTGCGAGAAGCAGTCCTGGGTGGCTATGACACCAAACTAGTGAAGTTCCATCCCCAAGATAAAGAGGCTGATGAACCCATCCTGGCCCTAGTTTACATTGCTACACCTCAGAACCCCAGCTACCTTGGCCCAGCATCTGAGGAGGACATTGCAGCCCAGATCATTGTCTCGAGTGGTCGCTCGGGACACAACATAGAATATCTGCTGCGGCTAGCTGACTTCATGCGCTACTTCTGTCCCCAGGTGGAGGATGAACATTTGTTTTCCATCGAGGAGGCCCTTATTTCCATCTTGCCCTGTCTATGCCATGCTGAGGAGCCCTTAATAGAGGTGTGAACATGACTCCTGTCTCAGAGGGTTGAAATGAGAGAAGTCTTAATTTGAAAATGGCAAAGACACGAGAAGGAAGGAAAACAAGGACAAAACACATTGGACTAGGGGAGACATAAGCAGGACAATGAGCAAGTTGTTTTGTTTTTTTTTTTGGGGGGGGGGGGGGAAGAGAAGGAAAACTGTTACAAGCAAATGAGCTGCCACACTATGCCTGTCGAAACACGGTGACCATTCCTAGTCTCTTTGCTGGTTGAGTTCTGTGGGATTCAGGTATAAACAGCATGGTGTTCACTCTTTTAGCAAAATAATGCTGTCCTCTTCAGTGTACTTTTATTTTGGAAACCAGTTGAGCAGGACTTGACTGCAGTGTTGTTTCACAGTATAACTGTCACTCTACCTCAGTGACAAAGCCAGTTGTACAATGGTGAGGACAAGTATTTGCTTGGTATCAAATTAGACCTCCCCTCTGCCACCTCCAGGACAGTGACCTGACTTAAGTATCATGCCGGGGGCTCCTGTGCAATATAAAATTAATTTGCCTCTATCCGTTCTTATGAGCCCTACCTCCTTACACGTCTCAAAGGGACAGAACCAATGCACTTACTTTTGCAACTTGAAGATGTATTTTAGTGTAATGTGTAGTAAGACACACTTTAAGTGGGTGGGGAATGTCTGTCTGCTGGTGGTGCAGCTCATGCCATGCAGGGCATGGCACATGGGAGTGAGACCTCTACCAAACCTTGGGTTTACATATGGAGAAAAAGCTGTCCTGACAAATGCTGGATGAAGCAGAAGCTGATGAAACACTATAGGACTAAATACATCAGCTTCAGCAGATTCCCTGCTGCTAATTAGTATATGTGACAGAGCTGCTGCTATTGCAAGGTATGGTAGAATCACTCAAGAACAGACTGAACACATGGACTAGTCTTGTTTGTTAATTGTTTTAACAATGTCTGTGTTGCTGTGGCTTGTATATATGAGGAAGTGAAATTGTATTGTGCCCAGTAATAAAACCAACTGACACTACAGTGCAAAATAAACCTGATGGGTTCCTTTTAAGCAACAAAACTTATGGCTTGGGGGAGGGGTGGAAATTAAGCTAATGGCACATGAGTGACTGCCTAGCTCATTTTCCCTGTTTCATGACCCTAAGACAAGTAGAACAACACTAGTCTTCCCCTCACCCAATTCCCCTACTCTCTCCTTATTTAGTCTAAGTACTACTTCTGCATTTTTTTTTTTTTAAACCCACTCATCTCAAAGGGTTCTTGCTATGCTCTAGGGTATGTCTATACTGCAGAGTTATTTTG
Source organism: Rafetus swinhoei (assembly GCA_019425775.1). Classification (NCBI taxonomy): domain Eukaryota; kingdom Metazoa; phylum Chordata; order Testudines; family Trionychidae; genus Rafetus; species Rafetus swinhoei. The sequence goes on along the minus strand of CM033446.1, from coordinate 72,483,595 downwards.
GGATAGCAGCAGTATCCTGAAATAGCTATTCTGCATCCATTGAAGCAGCCTGCTATTTCAAAATAGATTTTGAAAGAGTGGGCAGCTTATTCTGATGTCCTAGTATCCCTTGTTCCATGGAGTTAAGGGGCATTTTGGAACAGTGAGTTATTTTTGAAATACACTCAAAATAAGCTACACAATTTATAGTGCAATTTGCACAGCTTATTGTGAGCTAAGGGTGCAATGTAGACTGATACTGTGTTACTATTGATATGACTGCTGCCCTACAATGCTGGCAGAACCACCCCCACTGTGACAAAAAAAAGAGATCATTCTTACTCTAGCCTGCTGGTCTTGCTGGTGCCTGGGAGCACCAAAGCAGTGCTCTTGAGAATAGAGGGCAGGTATCAAAATGCAGTTATAGCCTGGGAAGGATGCCAAGAAAGGCTTCAGAAGAAACAGGCTGCCCTACCATTTCCAACAAGCAGTTGTAAAAGATGAAGTTAATTGTTACAAATGTTTTCCTTGTATCAGAGGAGAAGTATGGGCACATTGGAAGAGCTGAAACAGTTTAACGTATAATCATCATTGTAGGTTGAGTCCAGAGCTGTGTAAAGACACTAAACATCATTGACTGAATAGACACACTATTTTGGCTTCTTACAATCTGTAAGACACTAAGCCCTGTCTGAAATGGTGTTGACTTAGCTCCTGGCATTCAGTGCTTCCTTTAAATATATTAGTCATGCTCAATTTCTTGCACCTTGTAATTTAGCTGTGATACAATGGTTATGTCTTCACTGCAACAAAACACAGGGGGCTGGCCCATATCAGAGTGGGACCTGCAGCACTCAGGCTGTGGGAATATAAAATTGCAATATAGACATCTAGGGTCAGGGCTGAGTCCCTTAAAATTCTTTGGGTCAACTTTAATAAAGAAAAGATTATCTGTTTATCATTGTAAAGGCATCTCTCCCAATCATTCCAAATCTGTTTCCAAATCACTGCTTTCTAGGCTACCCCCCCCTTCACCCTGCCTGCATTCTTTATTCCTACATGAATAACTTCATAGCTGGTTGTATTAAAATACCTTGGTTGCTAGTGTCCTGCTGACTAAACAATCCAGATTAGTGTCATCTGTTCTCTTCATTGTTTATCACTCCCCAAATATGTAGGTAATTTGCAGACTTTGCCAGTGCTGATTTTTTCTTCTTCCTGGTCATTGATAAAAATGTTGAATAGCATAGACCTACAAGGCCTCACTGGAAACATACCTGCTCAGTGATTCCCCATTTACATTTGTGTTTTGAGACCAGTCAAATAGCTCATTTTTAAAACATTTAACATGTGCCCCCATTAATTTTGTATCATTCTAGATTTGTAATCAAAATGTCAGAGGATACCAAGTCAAATGCCCTACAGCAGTCTAAGAATAGTACGTCAGTGCTATCACCTTTATCAGCAAAATTTGTAGTCTAAAAAAATGCAGTTGGTTTAAGAGGCTCTATTTTTGAGAAACCATGCCAATGTGCATTAATTAACATCCTTTATTAAACAGTCCTGCATTAGGTAGGTATTCCATTGTCTTCCCCAGGATCAATGTCAGGCTGACAGGATTGTAATTAGCCAGGTCATCCTCTTTACCCTGTTACAGTATTGGCATAACATTAGCTTTCTGGAACTTCCACAGTATCCCAGCATTCACTGAAAAACCAACGTAACTTTTCCAGAAAGCTCCTTGGCCAGTTTATTTATTTATTTTTGTTGAATGCAAAGTATTTAGATTTTAAATTTCTGATTTTAGAAGCTGCTGTTTTATACCCTCCAGAGTTTTATGGGAAAGGAAAGTTTCATCATATGACATGACTGCATCATCTGTTTTTTACTTAAATATGTAAATGTTTATTCAACACTTCTACAATTTCATAGCCATTCAGACCTAGGCCCTTCTGCTGATATTGCCAACGCTGGTGTGGACACCTGTCCACTGGCAAAGATGAGGGCTCCTTAAACAGTTCTTAGGAATAACCTCAGGGAATTGCTGGGCTGCATTCAAACATACATTGTAGCAGTAAAAAGCACTCTTCTATTACAAAAGCCGGGGGAGTTAGGCACCAAAACATAGGCCATACTCATTCACATCTGAGCACAGCAGATAAGCATTTGTGCGTGTAAATGGGATCTCTTCTTAGGTACTAACCAGTGTCTAATTATGCAGCATCGCCCCGAAGTGTCACTCACTTCCCAGCTGCTAATCCTACCCAGAGGCCACCAGAGCCCCTTCCAGCTGCTGAGCCTTATCACTGGTCCTACTCTAAGTACTCCTCATGCTGCCTAGCTGACCTGCAAGATCCTGTGCCTTTCCTAGCTGTCAAGCCCTTCCAGCTTGCCAGTGTCCGTTCACTAGAAAGCACTGTAAGGATTAAGAATCACAACCTGTTCTCTCAGCAACAAGAGAAAAAGGGGGACAAGGCAAATTATTCCTAAATGGAGCATAAATAACCTCATGCCCTGCCAAACAGCTGAAGGCTGTAAAGATACCATCTGCTCTATGGCTGGCAAAGATGGTGACTATGCAACAAGCAGACAGTGCTGCTATTTAATTATTGTAGAACTAGGAGAAGGAACAGGTCAGTCTGTCCTCACCCAGTGAAACCAGATTTGGTACTGTAGACTACAGTGTACTTGATAGGACATGGACAGTGGATGCTCAAGGGCAACAGACTGAGGGTAATACTCCTCCTGCTGTTATATTGCAAAGATGGAAGGAATTAAGGAAGATTCATCTACCTATAATCTTACTTTTGAATCAACTGTTGATCTTGAGGCTGGAGAATTGAAGGAAAAGTGGTTTTCCTCAAGTCCTAGCTCTGGGGGAGAGAAGGCTGTACAGCCACCATCATAGCCTCTTACTCTAGAGGCTATGGTGATGAGAGGTCAGCTAGGGTGATGAGAGGTTACAGAAGTTCCCTTTCTTCCTGACAACTTTCCTGTTTCACAAGATTCTGGTAGGATGTAACATTCTTAATCTGAAAGTCAGCATCCCAAATTTGACTCTGGCAGTTTGTGAGTAAAGAGACCTGTAATACTCATTACATCCCCCAGTTAACGTGACATGCCCAGTACTGAAAAAAGGCAACTGCGGTGATTTGTATTTCAAGAACCAAACTGAAAATAGCTAGCTGGAATCAGACGGGACTGTACCATTTGTATAATATCTGTTTAGCTATTTCCTCCCTCTTTATTGTGCGTCTGTCCACTCACACCTTCCTGTCCTTTCCCATGATGTTCTTTATAGGGGAAGCAGTATTGCCTAGTAACTAGAAAACTGGCCTGGGACTCAGAAGATCTCTATTCTCGGCTTTTCCATTGACCTGCTGTCTGACCTTTGGCAATCATGCTACTCCATGACTCAGTTTCCCCATCTGAGATAATGATACTTATCTGCTTTGAAAAGAACCATAAGAGCTAGGAATGATTATGCCAAGAACAGCTTCCTTCCTTCATTACCCTGGACTCTTTTCTCTTCTTCAAGTCCCCACTTACAAACTAATTTCTAGCAGATTGCCTTCCACCATTTAATGATCCTCTCCTATCTGTGTTAGAAATAAATTAAACTCTACAAGAGGTTTGTCAAGTCTAAATAAATATAGCACAATTCACATAACTAATCCCATCTTGACCCATTCTTTGTTCTCCATACCTTGGAAAGACTCTTCACTTGGTCCCGATTCACTATTACCTCAAACCACAACAGAACAGTGGTATTTTATACCCACTGTACACTGATAGAATTAACCATATCAGGTTCACAGAACAGTTAATTTGCCTCATTTTCACACACAAATCACCATACACATCTATGGTACTGTTCTCACAAAGCCAGAGCATGAAGGGGGGAAACAAATTCAAACAGGAAAAGGGTTAAGAGGAGACAAAGAGGGTAAAAAAGTCCAGTTCTTAAACATAGATTAGCACCTCATTTCCAGATGAATGACCCCTAAAAATGGGGAGCTGGTCTAGACCAACAAACTTCATGCTCATCATTCACTGTCAGTATGATTCCAACACTGCTAGCAAACATAGAAACCATCCTGTAGGTAGGGCTCAGGATTTGTTTGTTTACCAAGTCACCTAAACCTAGTCTGGGTTAGAAGACATGGTAGTAAAAATACTACTGGGTGGGAAGTCCAGCTCCCCGGGAAGCCGGGCAGTGGGTCTCTTGAGCACCATCTGCATGGCCTCTGCACGGCCTCAGCCTGTCATCAGGCCCCCTGTCTATAGCCTCTAGCAGAGGGGCAGCAATGCCAAGCGGCCTAGTCTATAGTAACTCCCAGTCTACGGGGCAGCACGGCCCAGCAGTCAACTCAGTATCACAATAGACAACCCCCATCTGAGGGTCAATGGGGGTAGAAGAACCCAGGCACTCCCTCTCCACCAGGCCCCAGCACAGAGCCCTGTCAATGGTGGGCATATCCCAGCACCAGCTCAGCAGGGAATTCACCCAAAACACACTGAGCTTGCCAGGAGCCTCCAGCTTCCTGCCTTGGGCTACTTCCCACCTTGTCCGCCAGCTGGCATCTTCCCCACCTGCATCCTCCAGGTTAATTGCTCTCCTTGGCATCCACTGTAGCTGCAGCTGCACCTGTGTACAGCAAGAGCTCCTTCCCCTCCCGTGGTCAGCCCTGACTGAGCTACTCCCTTGGCTTTTATACTAGGCCTGCAGTTGGAGCATGCCTAGCAGTGCTGTGGAGGTGGGGCCTTCCCAGCCAAGCAGGCCTGGTTAACCCCTCCCAGGCCAGCATGGGGTTGGTACACCCCATCACATACCTGAACTGTGCTGGTGATGAATTACAGGTATGAAGTTTGCTAGATTAGATGCAGCCTGGAGGGGCTTGGAAAGGGATTAGGTTGCTTATTATAGAAGATGGAAGGAGGGTTGAAAAACTGGCAGGGAAGAAGGGATGAAATGCTTGTGTCTTGATTGGGGCAGCAGCAGGGCACATTTCAGAAGGGGAAGGCGTGCAGGAGCACTAGAGATCTAAGTTCATTGCCTTGTGCGGAAAGGGTTAGTAGCCTAGTGGCGGGATGGTCAGTTTTCCTTGAGAGAGAATTCAAGTAGCTGGGAAGTGGGATGAGTATTGTGGCTAGGAGGAGGGGCTGGATCACGTTGGCTGTGTCTACACTGGTGCGATCTTGCACCAAAGCGGCTGCTTTTTGCGCAAAAACATGCTGCCTGTCTACACTGGCGGGGAGTTCTTGCGCAAGAACGCTGACGTTCTAATGTGTGAAATCAGGGCTTCTTGCGCAAGAACTATGATGCTCCCGCTCAGGAATAAGCCCTCTTGCACAACTGTTCTTGCGCAAGAGGCCAGTGTAGACAGGCAACATGAATTTCTTGCGCAAGAAAGCCCGATGGTTAAAATGGCCATCAGAGCTTTCTTGCGCAAGAGAGCATCTACACTGGCACGGATGCTCTTGCACAAAAGCACATCTCTTGCGCAAAGGCACATGCCAGTGTAGACGCTCTCTTGCACAAATACTTTAACGCAAGAACTCTTGCGTTAAAGAGTATTTGCGCGCAAGATCATGCCAATGTAGACGTAGCCATAGGGTTGAGGAGCAGGGATGTAGGTTTATGGATAAGTGCCCTCACCTGCTGTGTTCTCAGTGTTCACTGTAGAATGAATCATGTCTTTCTGGTACTTGCACCCAGTGATGGAAGTGGCAAACTATTCATTTTGCAGTCCACATACAGCTGTTCATATCTGGCATTCACATGGCTCCACTTGTGCTTGCTAGGTAGCCTGCCAGATGGCAGGTAGATTTTGTTGTTGGATTATTCACTTATAGATAGGTGTTTAAGAGGCAGAGAAAAAGTAAAAATGTACCATAGCTATCTGCTATCGTGCCAGCAGGACTCAACCTCCAGAGATGTCAATTCTGGCTGGAGGGCATACCCTAGAAAGCAGTCCACATACTTTATTACAGGTGGGACCTCCCTGGTCTGGCACCTCAGGACCATTCAGAGTTTGCCAGACCAGGGGAAGTCAAGGCTCCCCTCCTGGCCCTGCTCCCCACTGCTGGCCCTGCTGCCCCCAGCCTCGCTGGGGCTTAACTCCAGCCTGGGTCCAGGGCTGTGCTCCTCACACCAGGGGCACCAGTCTGGGTTGATCTCCTGGCTGCTAGCCTCACTGCCTCCAGCCAGGCCAGGGCTCCACCTCCCACTGTGCCGGGGTTGTGCTCCTGGGCCCCACCGGCTCCAGACCAGGTGGAGCTACACTCCTGGGAGCCGGCCCTGCTGCCTCTGGCCCGGGTAGGGCTGCACTCCCATCAGTGCCTACCCAGACAGGGCTGCGCTCCCTGCCACCAGCCCCAGCCCCTGAACCTGACCAGCCGGGGCTCTCTGGTCCAGCAATACCTGTGGTCCCAGAGTTCTGGATTTTGGAGATTTAACCTGTATAAAGTCAACATGGTCAACAATGGCCATACCAAATAGAGCTCTTCCATCTGTAGCACTGGCAGCATTCTGTACACACATTAAATGGTAGGCACCTCATATGGACAACAGTGACTTTTGTCAGTCATGTACTCCATTATTCCTACCTTAAAAGGAGTCTGATATCTGTATACCAGCGCCAATAGGGGTAACATTGACTAGCATATTGCAGGAGAAGATGCAGAAGCTGATGTATGCTATACTGAGCTCTCAAGTACAGTTACACACAAACCCCTCCATTTTACACAAATTACAGACAATTCCAAGTAAAATAAAAGGTCAGAATAATACCACCACCAGTCAACATGTCAGAGATTTTCTTTATAAATCAGGTAACTTGTACAGTATGGCCCATAGAAATGCAAATTTCCCCACCCATCACTCTGCCAATGGTGCCTTTAACCTTAATACAGACACACCACCTTTAGAGTTGAGAGAAGTAATTTTCCAGGCTCATTTAACTCTTGGATATCTCAGCAGAGCAGCCAAACAAAGGCTGTGTGGTTTTAGTGAGGTGGACATTTATTCACCAGGAATTGTAGTGTTGCAACAGTAGCTATGCCTGTAATTTACAATCTTAAACCCCGTTTTGGCCCTATTTTAGGCCAAACACAGAAAAACTCCCCTTTTAGCCTCAGGTTTTGAATGCCTCAAGTCTTATGCCAGAGGAGAATATTCTTGGGCAGTCTGAGGTCACTGAAAGATGTTTGTTAATTAAGGGTTTTTAGATAAAATTGGTATAAGGAAATTGATACATTTTATACAGAATGAATGATTAACCCGTGGGATTGACTACCATGAGAGATCATGGAATTCAGGAGTTTACCAGGATTCCAAAAAGGAATGAATTATATGAATAACAAGAAAACCCACAGATTCTGTAGGTAGAATATAATATGCAGGCGTAGAGACTTATGTTCAGGGCATAAGACAATCACTGACCAGATTAAAAAAATTCCTATGCAGGCATGTTACTCCTTTTTATTGTCACATTGACAGGAAGAGGGAGAGAGAGAGAGAGAGACATGCCTTTTTACCATCTAGGTATTTATGTCCCTCATTATGTGGTATTCAAGTGCTTTCCTTGTATGTCCATTAAAGAGTGCCCGCCTCAGATATTTCAGACTGGATTGTCATAGATAGATAGTGGGCTAGATGGAGCACAGGCTTGATTCAGTATGACAATTTCTATCATTCACCTGGCACTGGTATCCCACAAACACCCTTATCTTTTCATACACTTCCAGTACAGCTCCATAACCCTCCACCTTCTGTAAAAATATGTCTGAACTCAAGCTCACTGCATAGACATCATTTATCCAGTCACTGATTCCCCTCAAATTCACCCTCACAATGAGCCACTTACCTTGTTTCACCTGTTACCAAGATCAAAAACTTTCTGGCTCCATTCCTATATTTGCCATTAGTCAAGAGACTTTTTCTACATCTCACCTTCTATGTATGGCCTCTTGTGATAACTGGGCTGACAAATTTACCCTAATTGCGAGCTCAAGAGTAAAGAGTATATGAAAATTCATAAGATGTTACAACAATCCATAAGAACAAAAGCTGATGGAAAGTAAGTCAAGTTGGTTTTATACTGAATGTTATAAACAGGTGCAAGGGAACCAGACAGACACACTAAATTAGTCCAAACTAAAGAGGCCACATTGATAGGACTCAGTGAAGGTCTTGAAATCATACTTGTTAAAAACAGAAGATGTGGAACCAGATATTAATGAACCAAAATTGGGGTCAGATACTGAGGGACAAAATAACAACGAGATGGGCCATCCCACCCACCATTCCCTTTGCGGGTGCTCAAAGAAAAAGTCTTTGTGGGAAAATTGGGAAGAACGGATGGAGGCTACTGGAGTGAGTGTCACCATCATGGCTGTCAGCTCCACAGTTTCCTGGGACCACCTTTGTCGTCGTGAGAGATGCCCTGACCAGACAGGAGCCAGAGAGAGGGACCAATATGACACTGCCACCACTACTGTTACCAGTTGAATCCCAACCACCTGGGATGAAATGGGATTGGACTTCAACAGCAACAGTAATGATAACACTGGCTCTAGCACATCTCAACTAACTTATTCTCTTTTCCCCAAAAGGACAGGTGTTACAGGTGTCTTTGATACCATCTTCCAAGGGACTATCAGACATGGGTTCTTCTCCTAAATTTCTCTGGTGCTAATGAGAAAGGGAACAAAGGATGATGAAAGCCTTATTTAATAGTTTACATTTCAAATGTTTTAACTGAGTTTCTTCTCTGTATCTTCAATAATACTTAAAAAATATGTTTAATAGCATTTTTGCCATGGAACTAAGCAGGCTGAGGTCTCTGTGTACCAAACCCTGGACCTGGTTTAGTACTTTTTAATGTTGGACTGTGACTGAGGATTACCACCACCATTGGCCCATATATTCCATCTAAATTAATAGAACTGGCCTCCAAACAAACCAAACTCTTTCTATACTCTCCTCTATAACTGACATATCCAATGTTGATCTGCTGCACAATCATTTATATGCAACCAGATATCAACTATGACCTCTCTCTATGACAAATGTATCTCTAGCAATCACAGAGTGTTGTACAGGTTGAACCTCTGTAACCCGGGACTTTCTGGTCCAGCAACATCCGTGGTCCAAAAGGACCACACATGTTCCAGGACCAGAGTCCCAGTGGAGGGCAGGCAGCTAGGCTCCTCCCAACTGGGCTGGCAGGTACAACACAGGACTGGGAGCCCAACACACTCCATCTAGGCTGTCTCATGAGGCTGTAGCTTTGCACGAAGCAGTGGTGCTGCCTGGCGGGGTCTCGAGTCCAGCACATGGTAGCCTGAACGGGCTGAGCTGGGCTGCTTGGCTTAGCAGGGAAATGGGGAGGAAAATGGCAGAGCAGTGGGGCTGGTGGTGGCGAGAGCCAGCCAGTGGCTGGTCCGGGGCTAGGGGGCCAGTAGCAAGGGGGACCAGATATGACCTCCCCTGGTCTGGCAAAATCCCTCATCCGGGACCGGACAGGTTCCAAGGGTGCCGGACCAGGGAAGTCCAACCTGTACCACATTCTTCAAAATGATCTTCCACTATGCTTTATTCCACATAAAAGACAAAGTCAACAAATATTTGAAACATGCATCAGAAGTGTAATAATACATCACATTAGCAGAGTAAAGGGGAGGAGTTAAGGCTGTTTTTGGAGCCTTAACTGAATTTCTAGTTTTTTTAATTTGACTAAAATTTAGCCTCAACTTGGAATTTCCTAACTTTCAAACATCTTTAAAAAACCCAGATCCTTAATGTTCTAAGTTTTTATTTTAAAACGGAGATAAGGCTGTAAAGATACATCAGCTAACTCTATTGTAGTTGGGTTTTCCCCCACTGGAAACATTTCATTCCAGTGCTTCCTGTGTCAGTACTGCTAGCTAGTCTCTTCTCTATGTCCTCATGTTCCAGGAGATCATTGCATATTATAAGGTGCCTCAGGCCCAAAATGAATACATCACCCCAGATTATCCAAGTTAGGCTCACACAACACAGTCTGCCCTTTGTGGTACCTAGTTCCCTTCAGTCATACCTTCCCCACAACTCTCTCCCTCCCTTTTCCCCCTTCATTTTTGGATGTGCTTTAAGCTCTCCCCAGCATCCTTTTCATCTTGTCCACTGCGCCAGCCAAGCTGATGTGCTTTTATGGTTTTGAATTACTGAGGCACAGCTAGTGCCTTGCTTGAACTCTAGAGAATGACACTGAAATAATGCGAGAGGTCAGTGAAATTCAAAGGCAAGGAGGTGCTGAATTGTCAGAGCTGACACCCCTCCCCACACTTCACTCCCAAGCTACCTTGAACTGTTCTGGAGACATGGACACAAAAACTTCGCACTCTCTTCTGCCCTCCCATTTATTCAGCCTTTGCCTCCTTCCTCTCTGTTCTTTGTAGTCACCTTCTGAGACCACAGAGAACCAAATTCATCCCCGGTGAATTTTAAATAGAAATCAGGGAAGTTCCACCAGAGATCAGTTTGCCAGTTTTGCTGTTTAGGACAAACCTCAATAGTCGCTGGCATTTAAAGCTCACATCACAAAGAACTTGAAAAACTGAGACGATTTTAAACTAAATTGCTCAAAGACTGGTCTAACTGGGAAATTAGAGAGTGTATCAGAATGTCTGCTTTGCCTGTGCAAGGATACTGGATATGCTAATGCTTAGGAGCATCCAGATATTTTTTAACCATCTGTACGTGAGAGGAATTTAAAAACAGAATTACTGAATGGGTGAAGTGTGTGTGGAAAGGGTTAAAAAAAACCTTATCGGTGTCATCCATATTAGTAATACTTTACACTGATGACACTGAGTGAAAACATCCAGGCAGTGTGCAGTGGCAGTCAAAAAAGCAAATAGAATGTTAGGAATCATTAAAAAAGGGATAGAGAATAAGACAGAAAATATCTTATTGCCTCTATATAAAACCATGATACGCCCACATCTTGAATACTCTGTACAGATGTGGTCGCCTCATCTCAAAAGAGAGATATTGGCATTGAAAAAGGTTCAGAAAAGGGCAACAAAAATGATTAGGGGTTTGGAACGGGTCCCATATGAAGAGAGATTAAAAAGACTTGGACTTTTCAGCTTAGAAAAGAGGAGACTAAAATCATGACTGGTGTGGAAAAAGTTAATAAGAAAAAGTTATTTACTTATTCCCACAATATAAGAACTAGGGGTCACCAAATGAAATTAATAGGCAGCAGGTTTAAAACAAACAAAAGGAAGTTTTTCTTCACTCAGCACACAGTCAACCTGTGGAACTCCTTGCCAGAAGATGTGGTCAAGGCTAGAACTGTTAAAGTGGGTTTAAAAAAAAGCTAGATAGATTCACGGAGGTTAGGTCCATCAATAGCTATTAGCCAGGATGGGTAGGAATGGTGTCCCTAGCCTCTGTTTTTCTGGAGGTGGGTGACAGGGGAGGGATCACGTGAGGATTACCTGGGGCATCTGGCATTGGCCACTGTCGGCAGACAGGATACTGGGCTAGATGGACCTTTGGTCTGACCCAGTATGGCCATTCTTATGTTATGTTCACTTTTAACCTTCAATGTACTTTACAAATCCACACAGAAGCCTTGAGAATGAAGTAAATAGCCCTGCTTTACAGATGTAGATGCTGAAACAGAGGTAAGTGTCTTGTCTTTGTCAGAATCAGAGCTGGAATTCATAGTTCCTGGCTCTCTGTCCTCTGTTCAAACCACACCATCCCTATTCTGCTCTGAACCAGAGGCATGGCTGGATCCAGTTACACTGCAAGTATCTTTTAGAAGCACTCCCATCTAACCCAGTTAAAAACAAACACATTATATGTCCACAAACCAACTTCCTCCCTCCCCCAGCTGCTAAGCGATGTTTGAAATGTGTTTAATGTTAAATCTAAAGCACTTTTTTTTTCTAGTCTAGATAAGGTCTAACTGGTTCTAATTCAGCTGAAAGTTGCAGATCCCAGGGGAGGAAGTGGATGTTGCTCTTCTTTCAGAGAGTGCTGCCAAGGAAGCTCTCTTATATTGTGAAATCCCATGAACTGTGGATGTGTTTATGTTACCTCTCTTGACTTCTAGTAATCATCTTGTACCAGCCACCCTGGTATGTGTTTACACTTTCAGAGAGTCCCCAGGAAAAGCCACGGTTGTAAATAACATGCTCAGTATTGCAGTTGAAATGATGTGAAAGGTCAGTGAAACTCAAGGCGTTGTTTACAGTGAACTGAAGATAGCTACCTTGTCCCCACCTCACCTAGAGTTGATCTGGGGCCCCAGAAACAGACAGAGCTCATCGACATGACCAGAGAGGATGTTTATTATATGGAGGTACTCTCTCCCTCAGAGAACTGACCCCATGGTGTATTTTTCTGCAGCTGGGTAGGATGGAGGTTACACATTTTCCTTTTTGGGACAGAAAGATTGGGCCATGGACCCATGGGACTAGAAGTGCATGGGGCTTGGATATGGAGCCCCAGGGAGAAGACTGGCAGCCAATGTGTGTTTTGTTTTAAATATTCCGGCAGACAAATAGCCAATGTGCAGCAGCAGTTAAAAAAGCAAACAGATGGTTAAGAATCATTAAAAAAAGGAGAGAGAATAAGACAGGGCAATAAGATGTTCTCTATCTCAAAAACAGTATCTTGACATTGGAAAAAGTTAATAAAAGGGCAACAAAATTATTAGAGGTTTGGAATGGCTGCTATGAGGAGAGATTAATAAGACTGGGACTTTTCAACTTAGAAAATGAGGAGACTATGGGAGGATATGGCAGAGGTCTATAAAATCATGACTGGTATTGAGAAAGTAAATAAGGAAAAGTGATTTACTTGTTTCCATAACACAAGAACTGTGGAGCACCAAATGAAATTAATAGGTAGCAGGTTTAAAACAAACAAAAGGAAGTATTTCTACATACAACGCACAGTCAATCCATGGAACACCTTGGCCGAGGACATAGTGAAGACCAGGACGTTAGAAGGGTTCAAAAAAGAACGAGATAAATATATGCAGGATAGGTCCATCAATGGCTATTGGCCAGGATGGGTAGAAATGGGATCCCTAGCCACTGCTGGATGCTAGGAAGGGGTGACAGGGGATGGATCACTTGATAGTTACTTGTTCTGTTCATTCCCTCTGGGCACCTGGTATTAGACACTGTTGGCAGACAGGGTACTGGGCTAGATGGACATTTGGTCTGACCCAGCATGGCTATTCTTAAGTTCAAAGCAGAAGTATCCTTCCTGTCAATCCAAAAACCCTGAAGGCAACGTAGGGCTCTTGAATGGTCATATAACACTCATGAGTGAGACTGAAGGGAGGGCTAGTGCTTGTAAAGAGCAATCACAATGATAGGAAGTCACTGTACATGCCAGATGACTTCAAAGCCAGAAGATGGCTCATCCCCAACTTGCTGCTGTTGTTGTCCCATGCTATTTGAAAGGAGGTTGTTATCAGTGTACATGCAGTGATCCTTGCCATGTAGCCCCATTATGGAAGAAAACAATAAAGCTTTTACACTGTAGTATGAAGTGATGTTACTAAAAAGGCTGTTATAATTGGATTTTAATGTAGCCAGGAGTTGTGGAGAAGTAGCATCTATCATGGAGAGCAAGGAAGATGCCTGTCTGTACAGGAATTTAAGGATACATAGCTGTTCTGCTTGAAGGTCTTCCCTTCCCTTCTCACTCCATGTAATCCCCATCTCTCGGGGGTATGTCTACACTACAGTTTTTTAGGAAAAACGGCTGTTTTTCTGAAAAAACTTGGATTACATCCACACTGCAATCACATTCTTTCAAAAGAAAATCAAAAGAAGAGAGGTTTTTCCGACATTGGTAAACCTCTTTCTACGAGGAAGAAGCCTTTTTCTGAAAGAACTCTTTTGGAAAAGGGCGTGTGTGTGGACGGGGAAGAGGGTTTTCTTTCAAAAGAAGAGGCCTCCAGGAAATAACACAGGTGCCCTGGTGGCCACTCCGTCCAAAGTGATCACAACTCTATAGTTCCTGTCTCCTGGCCGCTCTTAAAGCTGCAGGCACCCTGGACAAGCCTTGTGGCAGGAAGCTGGCCTGGGAGCAGCACCCTGACCGCACGGCTCTTCCTGCCACAGGCCTGCTCACCCATGGAGGAGCCACAAGCCCCCCAAGACTCCTCTGGCCCTTGCAGGGAGCAGTACCAGGGCTCCCAGGACCCACCCAGGGAGACCAAGAGGCATGCACCCTCCTGGTCCAGAGAGGAGATCCTGTCCCTCCTTGAGCTGTGGGGTGTGAAGACACTCCAGGAACTCCACTCCAAGCGCTGCAATGCAGACATTTATGGCCGGATGGCCAAGTCCCTGGCAGAGCATGAACATCCATCCCGGACCTTGGAACAGGTCCAGAGTAAGGTCAAAGAGCTCCGCCAGGGATACATGAGGGCCAGAGAGCGCAGCTCACGCTCTGGGGCAGGACCCCACATCTGCCCCTACTGCACCAAATCCTGGGGGTTTGGGAAGCCGTTTCCCCACCCTTTTTGGTGGACTCCGGCTTCGACAAGCCTGTTGTCACCCGGCCGGAGGTCACGGCGGCGGAGGAGGCAGATGATATGGCCACCATCACGCTCTCCTTAGAGCCGGTTCTTGTGAAACTGGATGTCTCCCAGGTCACCTCTGACGCTGGGGAGGGATCTTCAGGTGAGTGCTCCCAGTTTGTCACACACACAAGGAAGGGGAGGCAGGCGCAGAGGGGGAAGGGTGCGAGCATCACTTGGCCTGCTCAGGCAGGACATCGTGCTGCAGTCCGTGCCCATGGAACCATGTGCAACATTAGTGTGCACCACGTGGACTCAGCAAGCAGCCCCTGAATATGCCCGGGATCCTGCTCCCAGGCTCAGGGGAGGCCACACACATCTGGTCCCCGGGAGGAGGGGGGACGCCCTTCCCAGCATGTGCCACGGCTGGAAGCAGGCTAGCCACAAGGGCACCGATTGGTAACTGTCTGGGGTGGCGAGCTTCCATATGGTGATTGCGACTCACTTCTCCAGGGGATGGCGGGCTGCAGGTGGGTGTCGCTTCGTCAGAGGGCAGGGGCAAACCAGGCACACAGCTCCAAAAAGGTGGCCTTCCGCATGTGGAAGTTTTGGAGCCACTGCAGGTCGTCCCACCGCTCCATGACCAGCTGGTCCCACCAGTCGGAACTGGTGTCCAGCCTCCAGAAACGCCTCTCCACTGTGGGTTGCGGTTGCAAGAGTGTTGCTCCCACACCCAGGAAGAGGGTCTCAAGAATGAACTCAGGGTTGAGCGTGGTCAAGGCCAGGAAGGCAGCCGGCACAAAGTGCTGCAGAAAATGCAGCATGGACGTGTGGGGCCATTGCATGCCCCAAGGCAGCTCTGGCTCCATGGCACAAAGACAGAAAGCTGTGGCATCCAAAAAAGCTGGGCAACCACAGCAGGCACTGCAAGAGCTTAGCGGTCCCTCGAAGAGGTAGGGAAGCACGCAGCAGAAGCAGAGAAACGGCTGTCCGGGGGGTCCCTTTAAGTGTGTGTCTCTGCTAGGCTCTAGCACCAGCATTCAGAAGCAACTGGTGACCTAAAGCCTTGCCTGAAGTGGTTCCGGGTGGCCTTTTATGAGAGATAGTGTCCAGACTGGACGCTCTCTTTCAAAAGAGCAGATCACTTTTTCAATGTGCTTTGACAGTGTGGATGCTCTCTTTTGGAATAAGTTTTTTCAGAAGATCTCTTCTGGAAAAGCTTCTTCCAAAAGAAGCCTGCACTCTAGATGCAGGCTCAGCCACAACGTAGGATGTCCATCAGGTAACGGAAGAGGGAACTATTATTTCATATTTGAAAACTGAAACATTTCCTCACACTAGAATGCAAACTCATAGCCTCACACATCCAGAAAAGAACATTGTTAGAGAAGTCTAACATCGAATGGGTAGGAAGCTTCATCCACATTGGAATAATTTTATTACTACAAGGAAGAGGAAAGGGGGGAATTAAGTTAGAGGTAGGGTAAGGCTAGAGAAAGCCCAGTGCACATCATCATGCATTTTCTACTTTCACAGGACATTTGTAAAGAAGGCTTTCTGGAGGAACATTCTAAGATCCTGCAAGAAAAGAAGGTTGTAATTTGGAATATAGGACTTACCATATTGGTTCAGACTAGGTATTAAATCTAGTATCTTGACAATAGCTCATGCTTCTGAAGGAGATGAATTCTCTCCAACACTATGCCCCATTCACAAAAAATATTTTTTTTCTTAACTTCCACAGGTGATCAGTTTATGCCCTTAAGCAGGAGCAGTGATTAGCTTTATTCTAGCATGAGTAACTATACCTCTGTTATACAGAGCTTTAATATGCAAACAGTATCTGTCTGAGTAGACACAGTAAATCCTGCAAAATGCTCAGGGGTTTTCAACCCACTTAAATAAAACTCTGATAATTTGTGCATGACTGTCCCATTTTAGTTATGACACACACATAAGACACCTCCACAGAGCTACTTAAAAGTAAAATATTTGTTTCAAACTGCTACAAACCCTGGGCAGTGTATTATAAATGTAGTGAAGAAATTAAATAGCTCTCAGATTAAATTCCTTTTAGAATATCTTGTTCAATACTTAGCAGAACAGTATAACTGAGGTGATCTAATCCTTGAATAGCTACTGAGAAGGTTAATGCATTTGATCCATGACTGAGAGCAAAGAGTTGGTGCGGTAAACTCTAAATCTAGATGGCCTAAGAAAAGCTTGGCTAATGGGGTTTAAATAAAAATTTTAAAATAATAAAGACTAATGTTAACTGTGGTTAATACTTATAGTTTTACAGCAGTAAATGGATAAAGGGGTAAATGCTACATTCAAACAGCACAATGGGCATATATAGATAATTCCTAATGCCTCACAAATTGTATCAACGCACAATTTGTCTTACCATCTCAGACAAAGTCATTTAGTCCAGTGCCTTGTTTTCAGAAGTGACAAGTACCTGATGCTTCAGGAGACAATTGTTCTACACAGTACTAGGGTAAAGAGGGTGAGAATTCCTACCTGACGCTTCAAAACTATCACTGTATCTTGATAATCTCAACTATACTCTAAATAAAACAGCTTCCACTTTTAGTTTCTTTTAAATGTACTGCTCTTTAACATCATCAAAGGTACCCATGTTCTCACATTACACATAATGGTAACAAAGAACGAAACAGTTTTCAGTACAGTCCTTCACAGAAGTGTGAATTGGAAGAGTCTTGAGGCAGGTCCACACTTAAGTTCAGCTGTGCTGATGCAGCATTTCAAGTGAAGTATTAGAGGGGTAGCCGTGTTAGTCTGGATCTGCAAAAGCGACAAGGAGTCCTGTAGCACCTTATAGACTAACAGATGTATTGGAGCATAAGCTTTCGTGGGCAAAGACCCACTTCGTCAGATGCAACTGACGAAGTGGGTCTTTGCCCACGACAGCTTATGCTCCAATACATCTGTTAGTCTATAAGGTGCTACAGGACTCCTTGTCATTTTAAGTGAAGACACTCCTATGCAGTAAGGAGAGCTCTTCTCATTGGCATTGTTAATCCACCTACACCAGAGACAGTAGTGCTGACAGGAGAAACTCTCCCGCTAACATAGTGCTGTCTATCCCAGGACTTTGGATGGTATGACTATATAACTCATTGGTGTGGATTTTTCACACCCTTAAGCGAGGTAGTTATACCAATATGGGTCTGTTGAGTATACCGAGTGTAAATCTTCCTGCCTATCTATCTCCCTGCCTATGAAGGGAAGGAGATAGATAATTTGTCCCTGCTATACATCTTCTAGAGTTTGCCCAGTCTACTTCATATGTTCCAAGTAATCAGGCTTCTATCACCTTCCCTGACAGCAGGACAGGTGTCTGAAAATTAAAAAAAAAATAATAATAATAATAATTTGACTACATCAAATGTGATATCCTCTCTTTAAGCCTTTGCAGATTACATTATAATAAATTGTTGCAATCTCCTCCTATATGCATGGTTCTGCTCATACGTATAACCATTTTTTTGTATTTTGCCACAGAATTATTTCCATCTTTGGCATAGCTTTCCAACAGTATGAAAATAAAAAATGCATATAAAGAATCCCTTGACAACACCATTTAAAAATTGGAGATGAGTAACTTTATGGACTGAGTCTCAGAGGGAGTAGCCATGTTAGTCTGTCTCTGCACAAACAACGAGGAGTCCTGTGGCACCCTAAAGATTAACAGATTTATTTGGGCATAAGCTTTTGTGGGTCCACAAAAATTTATGCCCAAATAAATCTGTTAGTCTTTAAGGTGCCATAGGACTCCTCGCTGTTTTTATATGGATTTAAGTGATGAAAAAGGACTCAACCATGTTGAACTAAAGCACCCTTTTCCAGACACAAGATCTCCGACCATGCTTGTAATAAATCCAGCTGCTATCCTGTAGCATATTGTACACATTCTCTTTGCACTGCAATAATAGCTTGCTTAGTTACATAAAATGCACATAGCCAAAAACTGGACATTAACAGTGAAAACATGTAGTGTGCGCTACTGCTCAGAGGGTGGAACACACAGATTTCCTACTTCCAAAGCCTATGCACACTAACAGATTCCCACATATGTGCACTCAAACACAACTCTCTCCCTCAGCCCACTCCATTTGTATGGCTACATGAGTACAAACCACAGAGACTCTTGATTTACATAAAATTATCTCACTGCATTTATTTAAGATTTTCTTCTCCAGTTAGTAAAAGAAAGATGTGTCTCTTTTTATACATATATACAAGTTCAATTATAAAAATAGACAGCACATTCAAAGAGAAAAAAGGCTTGGCATTTTTCTGATTCCCTCTAAATATCATATATACATGTGAATAGGAGGGAAAGGGGGAAGTCTTCATGATTTAATTTAAGCGACACCTCCCCCCAGCCCCGATTATCCCCTACAAATCTGTTTAAAAATCAAACTAACTAAACTCAGTTTTGCTATTTTCAGGTGTGCAAATTTGAGGCAGAGCCCACAGGAAGCAATTGCTTCACACTGTGAGATGCCAGGCAAGGGGCTTGGGGATGAAAAAAAAATCTGCTGTCACAGCAGAGCGCTGTAACTCATAACTTGCTTCTCTCTCTCTCAAGGGATGAAAGTGCCCCAGTAGTTTAGCCATATGATTTCAATGTGCGGACAGGAGAACTGTTCTCCATCCCCCCACCCCCACCTATGTCTCAGTGCAATGCAGACATCACTTACAGCCAAGTGAGGGGCTATAGAGAGGTTTGTGCATTTAGGATGGGGAATGAGAAATCTGAGTGAATGAGGACAAAGAGTGACCATGACAGCACTTCTGCTATCTTGAATGGCTTCTATAAGTCTTATTGGGCTTGGCAACTAGTGCCTGCACATTGTAATGAACTCCGCCAACCTGCTGTGTGTGACAGTCACTGACAAATGGGAAACACATGCTGGAAGAACGAACTGTGTAGGTGCTTGGAACGGGGGACTTCATTTTTCCCAGGGGTTGACTGGAAGGAGCAATAGCACACTCCTTGTTTCAGTAAAGTTGCTGATTGCGCCCCTTGTGGCATGGCAAGCTGCAGTACCCAAAGGCAACGTGAGCAAGTTCTGCTATTGCACAATGAGGAATAGCAATGAATTTCTTCCCCTGACACATCATCATTCCCTCTTCTTGAAACATACACAAGCAGAGCCTGAGGGTTTCTTAAGAGCTCAGCATAGCTCAGAATGAGAGATGTTCTTAAGTCCAAGACAGCGAATGCTAACAGATGTGGGCTTTGAAATGTAAACCAGTTACTTGCAGCTTCTTTCTTTCCGTGAGCAGACTTAGCAACACTGCAATGGGGTACTCTGTCCAGCTGTGGTTCCAGCTACTGCCAGATGTTTACAACAGATTCAAAAGCATAGTGTTGACAAGAGTCCAGACTTTGGAAACTGTGCGATTTCTTTCCCGTGGCCTTGAAATCAAGGTCTTTAGATAATTCTTTATAGAATCCCTAGATTCATCACTAATTCACACAGGAGAAACCAGACTATTCGACACACAGTTTCCCTGGATGGGCACACCCTCAAATGCATTGTCAGGTGCAGAAGGTTTTTCTGAATTCATGGACTACCGTACAAATTCAGGTACTAATTTCTTAGAATGTGGACAGAGCTGAACTCCATCTGAAGCTGAAAGAAGAGGAAGGACAGTATACTGGTGTGCCCACAAACACAGAGCTGCAGGATTTCTCTCACAGCATGCTTGTAGGATGTGCCAGTAAATCTTAACTGAAAAACTTATCTGAAACATTCTCAGTTAATCCCACTCCCTAGCTATACTCCTCACAGAATCTGCAAAAGTAATTTTTTTGGATACACAATCAAAGTGCTCACATAAACCTTCCATCCCCATTGTGCTGTGATTTTGTTTTCACACACGTGTAGGATGGCAACAGGCATTTATCTGCATGTCTTCTGCAGGCAGGGTGGGCTACTCTGAAAGCCAATACGGTTAAGGTAAGCTCCAGGGCTCAGATTTACTACCGCCCACCTGAGGTGTGGGCTCCTTTGCTTTGTTTCCGAACTGGGGTTTCTGGCATCATAGTGCTAGTTACATTTAAGCTTTTTGAGGTCCCACAAACACTGCTGCCTTTGCTCAAGGGGGAACTCAAAGGAGAAGAGGCGCTTGAAGGTCCAAAGTCTGCAAGTCCCGCAGGCCGAATAATCGATGTCTGGAGAGGGCTGTTTGCAGACATACCTAGCAACAGGAGGGGGAAAAAATATTCCACGTGAACACACCATTCACACACTGGTTTGTCAGCAACTCAAAATTTAACTTTTATGACTTGCGCTGACGCTATATGCATATATTAAGAAACCCTTAATTTGTATTCTTTAATCCAACTTGCTTTCACTGACCACTCTGTGCTTATGAGTTGTCTGAGCCTGTTGATGAATGGAAGGGAAAGAGGTCTAAGAGGGAGCCACAGCCTATCTGGTATGCAGCACTCCACCAGGTGTGACTCTCTGTTGCACCAACTAACTTCAGCGGGGCCATTTCAATTTAAACAGCTGAAGTTCTGGCTCTACAGCTATAGCTACAGGGCTTCCACATGACCGCTTCAAAGAACAGTAACAGTCTCGTGTCAGTGGTAAGCAGCACTGTCCAATTGGACTGAAGAAAATCCCGTCTCCTCAGAGAGAAAGAACGTGTGAATGAGGAAATGCACGAAGTGCTCTGTCATCCAAGTGCAACTGTATTTCTATCTATAATACATAAGAGCATAAAACCTAGACAGCGGTGAGAGGTAATGCTCCCAATTTCTTAAATCCCCTGCACTGTGGTGGGACTGTACATCACAATGTTATGGCATCGTATTACATGCCACTTGGTAGACCTACATGCCTGAATGACAATGAGAAAGAACACAAGACTCTAGTGAAACTTTATACATTCCTGTTCCTTGTCAGACCATCTTAACAGCTCTATAGTTTAGATTGCTCTATGTAGCAGTCTCCCTTACCTTTAGACACATTGTACCCGTATGCTGCATATGCGGCTGCAGAAGCCGCTGCCGCCCCTGCTTTGGCCCCTGCCATTGCAGCTGCACTTCCTGCTGTTGACTTCCGGCTCCGGCCTTTTCCTGTGCCTTTTGATCCACTGCCTGAACCTTTCGGGCGACCTCGGCTTCTACCTGAATTACCTCTCCCTGTGACAGGTGTATCTTGGACTGAAATTCCTTCAACAACAATGAAGGAGATAAAAATATTAGCTGTTGTAATACACAGGGTGACTCATGAGCTAAATACAAATTCATACATACCTGACATCTATATCAGCCCGCAAGTAACTATATCATCAATTCCCAAGAAAAACAAAAATAAACAAGTATTTTTTCTTTCATTTCCTCTCATTAGTCACACCTCACTAACTCCAAGTGGCTGTCATAACTGTGAGCCTTGCTCCCAAATCCAGGGGAGAACTCTCCTTTAATCTCTCAGGATGAGAAAACTCTTATTTGGAGAAAGATAGCAAATGGAAGAGCCAGAAACCCATCAAAAACTAGGGCTATAATTATTTTGGAGTCTAGAATTATGGTAGCTGATGTCATGCAATTACAGTTCACTCAATCATGCAATAGAAAGGTAGGCAATACAGAACTTGTCCCCGGGCTCCAAAGTGAGCTCAGGGAAAAGCTTAGACATATAACTGAATGGTCCTCTAGAGGATTCTGCTTCTTTACACAGCTAATAATAGCAGTGAGCTTTGCTCACACACACACACGTTGCAAAAAGGGGAATGGACCTATGCAACACAGGAGCAAAAACCAATTGAATTAAATATCCTGGGAATGGTAAAGTATGATGGGTGACTGAGTACATCAGTAGATGATACTAGTTGCCAAAGCTGAAAAAAATTAGTCGATAAGGGTGCCTCCACCTTTGAAGTGTAGAAACAGCTCCAGGGCTGTTGCTACACTTCAAAGGCAAAAGCGCTGTGGGGAGCATGGACCAGCGAGGGGCTCAAGCGGTCCCCTACTGGCCCTGTGCTCTGCACAGCATTTCAAAGTGGCAGTGCCACATGGAGCACGGGGTCAGCCGGGGAGTCCCCAGCTGACCCCGGGCTCTATGCAGCGCTGCCACTTTGAAATGCCACATGCAGCCCAAGGCCAGTTAGGGATCCCGGTCTGCACCCGGCATTTCAAAGCGGCAGTGCCACATGGAGCCCAGGGTCAGTTGGGCCCCCACTGAGCCCGGGCTCCACATGGCACTGCTGTTTTGAAGCACCCCCTCCTCTTCTCCCCGCCTTGCTGCCTCTTTCTGATACAAGCAGCAAAGGGGCAGGGGGGAAGCGACTAGACGACTAGCCTGTTGACTATCCGATAAGCAAATCAACGAATCAACTATTCCTTCACATCCCTAGGAAGCAGTGCAGGCTGAGAGGCTCCGTGCCGGCAGCCAGGATGTCCTTCAACCGGCGTTGCTTCCCGCAGCTCAGGAAGCAGTGTAGGCTGAGGGACTTGCTGAGAGGCTCCGTGCCGGCAGCCAGCAAGTCCCTCAGTCTGCGCTGCTCCCTGAGCCACAGTAAGCAATGCAGGTTGCAGGACGTATTGGCTGAGAGAGTCTCCACACGGACCCCCTACAGCACCGCCGCAGATTCCCACGGGTCCACGGATCACAGGTTGGGAACCACTGAGCTATACCATGGAGATATAAAGTCCAGACTTGACTACTCGTAAGTATTCAGTTAAGTGAAGAGTACTGACCATTCATGGTATCTGAGACTGAACCAGTGACAGAAGCAGGAGAGTTTGTGGCCCTCGACTGTGGTGCTGAAGAGGCTGGGTCATCCACAATCACCAGCATGTCACTGCTACTTTCATCAGGAGGAATAGACCCCATATGCAATTCGCTGCTGATGGAGATCTAGGCAGCACAGAGACAAAACTCACCAGCTTGTTTACAGCAAGAATAAAAGCATACTAAGAACTTCAGGAAAGGACTAGATTAAAGGACATTTTACTCATAGGCAATTAAATGGCAGCTAGCCCAGGCTCGCTCTCAATGCACGACGACAGGAAACATGATATATAGCCTGGCTCACCATACCACGTCATCTACTTACAATGCAAAATTAAATTCTCTCTCCAGCTTGTGTTTAGTTTTCAAATCTGGACTAAAATATATGATGCCTTTAAAAACAAGAGATTTGGCAGATTTTCAAAGAGAACCCTTATTTCCTCTTCATTCAACCTGGTTGATTCCCATGCAGATTACCCCCAAGAGAGCACCCATTTCTGGAGGAGAAAAGTTGAGAATCCTGTTCTCTGTGCTGCCACTACTGCTAATCAAAACCTTTACTAATGAGTGAAGGATCTTAACTCAACCTGGCATAGAAATAATATGTATTTAGTACTACAGGTTGTATCTCCTGGGTCCGACACCCTTGCGACCTGACAGGGTGAGGGTGTCGGACCCAGGAGATACAACCTGTAGTACTAAATCCTGGATGAGGGATTTTTCTGGACCAAGGGAGGTCATTTCTGGCACCCCTGCTGCTGGCCCCACCCCCTGCCCTGCCACCCCACCGGTGCCAGGCTCGCCATGCAGCCTAGCTGAGCTGCACACTGGCTCCTGTTCCCTCTCCCCCAGCCCAACTGGGTAGCATGCTGGGCTCCAGCAGGACAACGGATGCTGGTGGACCAGAGATCTGGTTTATAGAGGTGCAACCTCTACAGAAGAACATGACTCTTTAAAACATGAAGGAAGACAAGATCTGTGGTGTGAAATAGGTCTGTTTAAATGAGAGAACATAAGAATTAAGGACCAGAAACAAGTGAGGGAGAAGGAAGAGCTACAGGAGAGAGTCGGGACGGATGATTACACAAAGAAACTGAGCTTTTAGGATGTTTTTGAAGGAAGAGAGGGAGGTTGCTTGGTTCACAATAAAAGAGAGACTGTTCCAGGCATGGGAAGTGGAGATAAGAAAAAAAGTCACAAATGTGAAGACAACATAAAGGAAAGAGAAAGAAGGAAATAAGCTGGAATGCAGGCAGGAGTGGAGCTATGCAGAGTCTGAAGGTTAAGAAGAAGGACTTGATACAGAAAGAGACAGGAAGTCAGTGAGAGAGACAGTGATGGGGTTTGATGAGACATCATCAGAGCACCAAAAGGGAAGATTATTTTAGCTTCTACATTTTAGAAAGACTGCTTTGAGCTCCATGGGTCAATAGTAGGTTAACACATCTCAGGTTCCCTAATAGTAAAAGGGTTTCAACTGCTAGAGAGCAGAAAGCAAGAATCCTAAAGACCATGATATTAAGGTACCATGGGAGACAGTTTAAAAATAGTCTTACCTCACTGAAGGGACTGGGCATGGCAGAGTCTACACTAATGAACGAATCATCCCCATCAGCAGAGAGGTTGGAATTATCAGCAGAGGGAACAAATGGAATCACCAGATTCACGCCTTCTTTCCTTCTCTTGCCATCCAATTCATCTTCCTTTTTCTTCTGCAGATAAGCAAAACAAACCAGTAAAACAGGGACTGAAAACATATTAAGGAAGAAGAAATGGAACATGTAACCTGGGAAGCCATCCATCCAATGCAATATAACAAGATAAAGACACCGTATAACACTTACCAATAAGGTATTTTGTTTTTTGGTTTTTTGGGAGAACATGGAAACAGGAGCTCCAACATTAGATCAAGTAAGTGTTTTTAAATGGCTAGAAAGAGGTATCAGCATTTCTGCTACCGAAGAGTTAGAGGATTTTGATTTCAAAATTTTTTTTAAAGTGAGCATGAAATGCTTTCTTTTAATCTTTGATTATCAAATTCTATTATTTTAAATTTAGACTATGAAAATTTGTTAGCCAGAAAATGAAATTCTGATTTTACACCTCTGTCACACCTGTCATTGAGCCATTCAGATACTGATATTTTACTGAAATTGGATATTGAATTTATGTTCCATTTTTACACTCAGAACAAAAAACTGATGAGAACACAGCATCAGTAAGCTTCAGGCTTATGAAGTATGAAAACAAAAATATGCCATTTAGTTCTTTAAACAAGAGGGCTCCGAATTGCTCTGTGGATCACTGATGGCTGAGAGAGCTGTATAAATGCACAGCTCTTCCCTATATTACTTTTCTATGTAAGCAATTGCTGTAGTTGCCACGGGTCTGATTCATAATAGGAATGGACGACTAGGATGCCCCACAAGACCATCCTTGTATTAAAAACTTGGCCCTTACTATGTAATACTGTCAGAACTGCTGCTTCAAGCCTCTCAGACTCTTCCCCACCACAATCAAAGTACCTTTTCAGCATACTTTTCCCTCTTTCGTTTACGCTCTTTCACACGATTCGTCTCCTCCTGTTGCCGCTTCTCCTCTTGACGCTGACGCACTGTCAGGAAACAAAGGTAGCAAATGCAAATATAAGAATCACAGTTTCTCAAAGCTATTTCCTATCCTTCCATAAATATTTATCTCACAAAAGACTGGTTCTAGAAAAAGCCCTGGATAAAACCCAGCAACATTACACCAACACTCTGAAAGTCCCTAAAGAGCAAAGCTAGATTCAAACTCCCTGGAATCAGAAAAGTAAAAAGCCTTATCAGGAAATTCTTCTCTTGAGTGGAATCAAAATGTGCATCTATATTGTACATCTAAAAATGCGCTGAAATATAAAGTTCTTATTAGCATTTATTTGGAATGACCTTTATAATTCTGCCAACATTTTTTCATTCATGAATAATGTGATGATCCTAAACAAGTGACATTAAAAAATTTATACCATCACATATCTCATACCGATAGAAATGTAGCCGTGTTAGTCTGGTGTAGCTGAAACACCAGACTTTTCATATGTGTTCATTTTTTTAAATTGTATCCTTTGGTATATATGGTTGTGACAATTTTCTTCCACTATTTGATCTGAGGAAGTGGGTCTGGCCCACGAAAGCTCATCACCTAATAAACCATCTTGTTAGTCTTTAAAGTGCTACATAGTCCTGTTTTTTGTTTCATATCTCATACCCATTTCACTCAATAGTGATATGTAACCAGCCTGTATTAAAGATAACTAGTGATACAAAAAAAGCCAGGAAACAGAAGGCGTTATCTACAGTGCATGTGTTCGTAGGGGTTGAGAGGAAAGATCTCTAAACCAGAAGCACAGGACAGAGGGAGAATGCAGCAACATGCATTGCACATACATTTCTTCTCAAGTTCCTCATCATCCAGTAGAAGGCTGACCACTTCTTTGGGTTTCAAGGTGTCTGGTTTGAAATTGCCACCTGAAATCACCATTCGTTGGATCTAAAAGTAAAGAAAATATAAACAGAAACCATTAACTATTTTATTTTCTCTTTACTAAATACCAACCAAGAAAAGGTTCTAGTTAAGAGGGCGAAAGTCTGGAAAAAAAGCTGTGACTAGTCTATCCTCATAAACCTAGCAGCAAAACTTCATTACAGTAATTAAAACATATTGAACAGATTTAGAATGAAGAATGTTTATTCTTTCCTATGCAGTGCTGCCCTCTGTTTCTCTAAAGCAGCACTCAGTAAATTATGAATAACAATTCAGAGAGATATTGTGCTAAGAGTTATCAATGGTTCACTGCCCAACAGGGTGGATGTATCTAGTTGAGTTCTGCAGGGGTCTGTCCTGGGCTCAATCCTATTCTACATTTTCATTAATGAATTGGAAAATGGAACTGAGACTATGCTTTTATAAAATCTGCAGTTGACACGAAGCTGTGAGGAGGTGCAATACTTGGGAATACAGAATTAGAATTCAAAGTAACTTGGATATTTGGAGACCTGGTCTGAAGTTAACAAGATGAAATTTAATAAAGACAAGTGCACAGTACTACACTTGAGGAGGAAAAATCATATGCGGAAATAGAAAATGTGGAATGACTATAGTTACTAGGCATTAGTACTGCAGAAAAAGATATGGGGGTTAGAGTAGCTCACAAATTAAATAAAAACCAACATTGTGATGCTATTAACAGGAATGTCCTACATAACACATGGGAGGTAATCGTTCTGCTCTACTAAGTCCTAGAAAAGCTTTTCCTGGCATATTATGTCCTGTTTTGGGTGCCACACTTTAAGGAGGATGTGGACAAGCTGAGGAGGGTCTAAAGAGCAACACCAGTACAAGATTTAGAAAACTTGGCTTCTGAGCAAAGTTTGAAAACTATTAATGTTGACTCCATAGAAGATAAGCTATGGGAGGACAATCTTCAAATATGTAAAAGGTTGTTATAAAGAGGATGATGGATCAATTGTTTTTCATGTCCACTGAAAGTCAGACAAGAAATAAACAACTTAATCTGCAACAAGGGAGCTTTAGGTAGGTTAGGTATAAGGATGGTTAACAGCTTACTGATGGAGGTTGTGGAATCTCTGACACTGGAGGTTTTTAAGAACAAGCCAGACTAACACTTCTCAGGGATGGTGTATGTATAACTGCTCCTGCATCAGGAAGGGGGCTGATGGTCACTAGATGACCTCTTGACATCCCTTCCAGCCCTGTGATTCTAACAGAATTAATATAATGCTGCACTAATATTAATTAATAATCCCCAGCCTCCCTGTAAGGTAGGGTAAGTATTAGTCTCCCTGCTTTTCAAGGGACTTACAAGGGAGGTTGTGTGTTTAGGTTTTGGGAGGCCTGGGTTCTAATCCCTAGATCTGACAATGATTCAAGGTGTGGACATGACCAAATCCCATTAACCTCACTGGGTGAATTTAGATGCACAATCACCACTGATTATAATAATTGTGGATGCTATAGTGTAAATCAGGAGCATTTTGTCAACTGTCAAATATGACAGCCACCTCCTGACCCACTTAATATTAGACAGCCCTAATCTGCATGCACTGGGTAATGTGGATGCTGGGAATCAATTGCTGCAATACAACGAACCAAAGCACAGTTGATCGAAGGCTCTATTGTAGTCAAGGTCTAACCCAGAGGAAAGATGATAAAATTCCTAAGTCTGGTCGGCAACATAACTTTCATTGCTGCAACCACTAAAATGGTGAATTGTGCAAGTATAAATGTACTCCTTGAAGATGTTGTGAGGTGTAAGGTTTTTAAGTGTTTACTGCTTGATTTTGCAAGATGTTGAACACTTTGGGGAACCTCTGTATCTCAAATACACCCTTTTCTGGTTTTCTTCAAAACTTTCTGAAAAAATTCTACACATATTTGATAAGACAAGACCACACAGCTGAAACTGTAGTCAGATTGGATTTGTTTTATACAATTTAGTGAAGGGTATGCCATGAAGGTTTCATTTACACCAGAAAAACTGGGACCCATATGTTAGCATTAGCTTCAGCTTTTTTTTTTTTTTTTTTTTTTTTTTTAAACTGGGCTCAGACATTTTCAGCAAGAACTGGTTTTCATGATACAGTGGTAAAAACACCTGGGCTCTGTCCACATTACCATATAATATAAATACTATTTTTTCCATTTAGCATGAAATACCCATTTGGGTCTCTTTCTGTATCACTAAAGAGCCTATTCTACTTCTCAGAGCAATTCTGCAGTTGAGCTCTCTGCTACCCACTCTACCTCACTCTTGTTCCATATGACTTCTTCATTCCTACCTCACTCTTCTCTTTAGCCCTCTGCAAGATGCGTTCTTCAATGGTGCCTTTACAAATCAACCGGTACACAGTGACCTGTTTCGTCTGACCCAGTCTGTGTGCCCGGTCCATAGCCTGCTGGTCCACTGTTGGGTTCCAGTCACTGTCATAGAAAATTACCTGCACAGGAACATCAGAGAAGCACAGAGAAAGTTAAAATGACCAGAACACTACACATTTAAATGTATGTATTGAGAAAAGACAATAATATGCACTGGGAAAACTTTATTCTGTTATACTTGTCAACTGCAGACCAAAGTGTACTGAGGTTTTAAGTTCAGAAGCCTACTGCTTTTCTGAAACCAAGGGCCACAGTCTAACTTGCTGTCAAATCTAAGCATACACAAACTAAAAAGATTACAAGCATTGGAACAGATACTGAACAGATCAACGATTCTTATGGTCCAATATCCTGTCTCAAATGTAAACAGATGCTTCAACAGAAGACACTCTCTCCTGCAATTCACCTACATAATTGTGTAATATACCACGGGTAGGTGTAAAGAGAAATGTTTTCCTGAGCTTAGCTGGTGGTGATCTAATGTTCTGAAACATTAGGCTAAGACACCTTTGAAGTTCTTACACTTAGTAATTTATAATTATATTCTTATATTTTTAAGTGTCACCTTTTTTTGGAAACTGAATATCTTGTAGCAGCAAATTCCATTGTTAATCTCTCTCTATATAAAAAAAGGTTTTCCTGCTGGATGACAGGGTGACGTCATCATGTCACTCAGTGTGTCACCTGCCTCCTCCCTCCCTCCCCTTTCCCCAGTGCTTGGCTGCCGCGTGGGGTCTGGGGAGCTGTGAGCCACCCAGCCCAGTAACCACGCAGCCTTTCCTCTCCCACCCTCCCCAGTGCTCTGGGGATGGGGTGGAAGCCAGGAGCCACGCGGCCCCGGAAGCCACGCAGCCACTCCCTTCCCCGGTGCTCCAGGGAAGGGGTGGTGGAAGTCACGAGCCTCTCCCCTTCCCACACCCCCTAGATTGAGCCAGGGATAGGCCCTCCCCAGAGGCTGTGGGGCCGGGGGGGGAGGGGAGGGGAGAAGAAGGAGTGGAGCCACATGACCTTCCTCTTCCCTGGTGCTGGGGGGGGGGGGACGACAAAGGGGAGGAGAACCCCATAGCCTCCCTCACCTGGTGCTGGGGAGGGGTGGGAGCTGTGTGGCCTCCCCTCTCCCCAATGTGGGGGGGGCGGAAGCCGCATGGTTGCCCTCCTCCCCCTCCGGTGCTCAGGGGAGAGAGCCCCGCAGCCTCCTCCCTCCCTGGTGCTCGGGAGTGGGAGCCATGTGGCCTTCCGCACCTTTGGTGGTCTGGGGGGGCGGAGCTATGCCAGCCTTCCTCTTCCCCAGTGCTTTGGGGCAGGAGCTGTGTGGCCTCCCTGCTCCCCGGTGCGGGAGAAGGGAAGGGCGTTGACAAGAGTAGCAAGCAGGGGTTGCAGTCTCCTAGTTATATTATAAAAATATAGTTCCTTATATCTGTTTTAAATATAATGCTGTTAATTTAATAGGTTTTAATTCCACGCATTCTTTATTACAGTTTGTCTCAGATACTTATACTTAAATTTTATAATGTCTGTTCATAGACTGAAAGAATAAGTAAAAGATAAACATCAAAATAAGTTTTTAATGTATTTTATTCAAAAAATGTCAAAGCAACAGTTGGGACTTGGCTGGCTAAGAAGGATCTTGGGCTATGTCTACACAGCAGCGTTATTTCGGAATAACTGACGTTATTCTGAAATGACAGAGCGCATCTACACAGCAAGCCATTATTTTGAAATAATGTTGGGCTGGAGGACTTCTTACTCCAACTCCTATAACCCTCATATCACAAGGAGTAAGGGGAGTCAAAGGAGGAGTGCTCTTCCTTTTACTTCCTGCTGTGTAGACTGTGGCAACAGCCGAATTAAGCTATGCAATTGATGTAACATAATTCAACTTTTGCTCTGCTGGGTAGATGTACCGTAAGTGTGCTCCCTATGTTAATTAATGTGACTGCTATGCTTACTTTTTCTTTATTGTATACTGTTGTATTTTTGTTTACTTATTGCACACTTTTTTATCCTGTTAACCTCAGCTGGTGCTGTATTTTGGCAAGATTCTTAGTTATAGTGGCTTTCTTTAGATATACTTGGTGGGGAAAAGCCCCAGAAAGAATTCCATTTCTTTGATTTATCATGCACCTTTTAGAAGATACTCAGTCTATGCCCTCTCGAATGCCAACATTATGGCTCTTCTTTTCTACTTCTCTTTTAGCAGTGTGCACTTACTGAATTAATTTTTATCATCTCAGAAAAACAAGGCCACTGAAACTCAACACATTTTAGGACTTTAAAATTGGTATTAAGGTGATCCAGTAGCAGTTCATAGACAGCTACAGACACAAAATGGAAAGCTGACCCATTACTCTTAAATTGTATTGCCAGAATTGTACTCATCTACTGACAGATTCAACAAGTACTTCAGTGTGGTACACAAAAAGACGACGGCTTATTGGCTGCTCTGCTCATTCTGACTTCAAAATGCTTTCAAAACAGACAGTGCTGTAATAATTTTGCTGAGGTAGGTTACCATATTCCTTTACTGCTGAAGTTTAAATTTAAACTGTCCAGAGGTAAAGAACAATCCATCGTGAAAATGCATTACTGGCATTTAATAAGCAACCTGTGTCAGTCAGTTACATTCCAGGTTCATCCTTAAAGCAGATTTGAAAAATTCTTAGAGATAGGTGTGAATCCAAGCTCTTACCTAATCAATACTGTATGTCTGTAATGGTCTACAAATGATTCCTTTAATTCTCATATATGCAACAAAGTGCAGTATTGTTTCCCAGATATGAATGGAATCAATAAGATAATGCAGTTAAGTGATAAGAATAGCGGTATAAAAAAAAGAAGCATGGCTGAGACAGCTCAGAATTTCACAAAGACAAGGCTATCAATTTTGCTATAGAACACACAGAGAGAGGGAGAGAGAGAGAGAGAGAGAGAAGCTTAAGAGAAAAAGCTGTTTGGAATATGTGAAGACAGGATAAAGCAAGGAACAGTTACAACTGAAATGAACCAAAATAACAGCAAGCTAATCCACCTTCTACAGACATAGGTCGTGAGAGCTGGTATTATCACCTACCGTATCTGCAGCTGTGAGGTTAATGCCCAATCCTCCTGCTCTTGTGCTTAACAGGAACACAAAGATATCATTCCTGAAGGCAAGAAGAAATTTAAAAAAATCTGTTTAGTTTTAGTTCAGGAAAGGGGGAGGCTATATAGGAAGGATGGGTTCACCTAAACCAAAATGGAACCAGATTGCTGCCATTATTAAAAAGGCCATGGAGAAGTTTTTAAAATAAGGACAGGAGGAAAGCTGACATGTGCGAAGGAGCACATGGAATGGATTGAAACATCTCCTGGGGTGGATCTATTAATGGAGATTCCCTAAGTCCTAGTAAGGAAGAGAGAATGGGTAAAATCAGATGAGAAACAGTCAAATGAAAAATGAGTCCCATTCAATCACATCTTGTAATGGCACACAGCTAAAAAGTGACAAGTTTTAAAGTCTAAATAGGAAGATGGGTGAACTAGAGTGTCTTGTATTGAATGAGGCTATTGATATAATAGGCATCTCAGAAACTTTGTGGAATGAAGATAAAGTAATACCAGCGTACAAAATATACCAGAAGGACAGAACAGGTTATGCTAGTGGAGGAGTGGCACTATATATGAAAGAAAGCATAGAATCAAATGAAATAAAAATCGTAAATGAACCAAACTGTACCATAGAACCTCTATGGATAGTAATTCCATGCTCTAATAACAACAGTTAGTAGTAAGGATATATTACAGACCAGCTGAACAGGATGGTGATACTGACAGCGAAATGCTCAGGTCAATTAGAAAGACTATTAAAATAAAAAACTCAATGGGGGTTTTCAACTAACTCACATTGTCCGGATACATGTCACCTCAGGATGAGAAGCAGAGATAGTTTCTTGACACCTTAAATGACTGCTTTTTGGAGTAGCTAGTCTTAGAATTCATGAAAGGCAACTGTTGATTTAGTCCTAAGTGGAACACAGGATCTGGTCCAAGACTTGAATATAGCTGACTGCTTGGTAATAGTGACCATAATATAATTAAATATAATATTCCTGTGGTGGGGAAAACACTACAGCAGTCCAATACTATAGCATTTAGTTTTAGAAAGGGGGACTACACAATAATGACAAAGTTGGTTAACAAAAATTAAAAAGGCACACAAGTTGCATGGAGACTTTTTAAAGATACTATAATAGAGGCTCAGCTAAATGCATAATCTAAATGACCATAGTAAAGGAACCAAAAAGTGCCACTGTAGCTAAACAACAAAGTAAAAGAAGCAATGAAAGGCAAAAAGGCATCATTTAAAAAGTGGAAGTTAAATTCTAGTCAGGAAAATAGAAAGAAGCATAAACTCTAGCAAATGAAGTGTAAAAATATAATTAGGAAGGCCACAAAAGAATTTGAAGAACAGCTAGCCAAAGACTTAAAAAGTAATAGCAAAATTTTTCTAAGTACATCAGAAGCAGGAAGCTTGCTAAACAACCAGTTTGGCAAGTGGACAATTGAAATCATAAAGAAGCACTCAAGAATGATAAGATGGTTTATTAGGTGATCCTAATAAACCATCTTGTTAGTCTTTAAAGTGCTGCATAGTCCTGTCTTTTGTTTCAGCTAGACGAGACTAACACAGCTACATCTCTACTACTATTCAAGAATGATAAGGCCATTGCAAAGAAACTAAATTAATTCTCTGCATCAATCTTCATGGCTGAGAACATGAGGGAGATTCCCAAACCTGAGCCATTCTTTTTAGATGACAAATCTAAAGAACTGTTCCAGATGGTGGTGTCTTTACAGGCAGCTTTGAACAAATAGATTAACTAAACAATAGTAAGTCACCAGGACCAGAGGGAACTCAATGTGAAATTGCAGAATTATTAATTCTGATTTGCAGTCTATCTTTTAGATCAGCTTCTGTACCAAATGACTGAAGAACAGCAATGTTTTTTAATTTGGGGTACGCATTTAAGTTGAGCCTCTATTATAGTGACTTTAAAAAGTTTCCATGCAGCTTGCAGGGAATTCACTTTTAGCATTGTGCCTTTTTAATTTCTGTTAACTAATTTCCTCATAGCAATTTTAAAAAAAGGCTTGATCCAGAGCTAATCCTAGCAACTACAGGCCAGTACATCTAACTTCAGGACTGGGCAAACTGGTTGAAATTTTAATAAAGAACAGAATTATCAAACACATAGATGGACATAATTTGATGGAGAAGAGTCAACATGATTTTTGTAAAGGAAAATCATGCCTCACAACTCTACTAGAATTCTTTGAGGGGGTCAACAAGTGGGATCCAGTGGATATACTGTAGTTAGATTTCCAGAAACCTTTGACAAGATCCCTCACCAAAGGCTGCTTAAGCAAAATAAGCTGTCATGGGCTAAGAGGGAAGATCCTCTCATGGATTGGTAACTGGTTAAAAGACAGGAAACAAAGGGTAGGAATAAATGGTCATTTTTTTCAGAAGAGAGAGAGGCCACTAGTTGTGTCCCCAAGGGGTCTGAATTGGGACCAATCCTATTCAATATACTCATAAATGATCTGGAGAAAGGAGTAATCAGTGAGGTGGCAAAATTTACACGATACAAAAATGATTGGAGCATGAAACAGCTGCCATATGAGGAAAGATTAATAAGACTGGGAATTTTCATCTTAAAATAAGAGAAGACTAGGGGGGGGAATACGATAGAGGTCTATAAAATCATGACTGTTGTGGAAAAAGTAAACTAGGTAAAGTTATTTTCTTGCTCCTATAACACAAGAACTATGGGTCACCAAATAAAATTAATAGGCAGCAGGTTTAAAATAAAAAGAAGGATGTTTTTCTTCACACGCACAGTCAACCCATGAAACTCCCTGCCAGAGGATGTTGTAAAGACCAGGATTTTAACAGGATTCAAAAAAGAACTAAATAAATTCATGGAGGACAGGTCCATCAATTGCTATTAGTCAGGATGAGCAAAGATGGTGTTTCTTGCCCCTATGTCAGAAGCTGGGAATGGGCAAGAGGGGATGGATCATCTGATGATTGTCAGTTCTGTTCATTCCCTTTGGGGCACCTGGTATTGGCCACTTTTGGAAGACAGGATACTGGGCTAGATGGACCTTTGATCTGACCGAGGATGGCCGTTACGTTATGTAAAATGGCTCAAGACAGTTAAGTCCATAGCAAACTGCGAAGAGCTTCAAAAGAAGCTCACAAAACTGGGGGACTGGGCAACAAAATGGCAGATGAAATTCAATGTTGATAAATGCAAAATAATGCACACTGGAAACCAATCCCAACTATACATATAAAGCAATAGTTCTCAAACATTGTCCTGTGGCCCACCTGGCTCAACGCAAACATTTCCGCAGACCACCAGCAAAATGGAAACTCACTATTAATTATATAATTATGCCCAAGCCATTTTACTAGTGCTGTAACTAGGAAGAACGGTTTAATTTAACCAGTAAGAAAGGAAATATTAATTGATATTATTAAACAAATTAACAGATTAAGCGCTTTAACTTTCTCATGTCAGTTTACTCAACTTCATTTTAAATAAAGTAAAATAATAATTTATGTCCAACACAAAAGGTTTCAACATTGTCTTTATTTGTGGCATGGGGGGGGGGGGGGGGGGAACCTTTTTTAGGTCAGGGGCCACTGACTCACAGAAAATCAGTTGGGGACCACACAAATGAGAAGCAAAAAAAAAAAAAACCCCTCTAAAAAACCCCAGTCCGCTCTGATGTGGCCTCCAATTGAGACACTTCACTCCCCCTGGCACTCCAGTTCGATGGAGGCAGAGGGGATAGGGAGGATTGAGGTTCAGGCCTTCCCATAGGCCAGATTAACTCTTCTGAGGTTCTGGGGTTAGTGGATTTTGTGGGCCTCCTCCCCAGGCTCTGGGTTGGGGCCAAAACGAGGGGTTCAGTGTGTGGGATGAGGGTGCAGGATCTGGGCAGGAGGTGGGGTGCAGGTGTGAGGTCTCGGTGGACGGTAGGGTGCAGGAGCAGACAGAGTAGGATGTCTGGCCAGGGGGAAGGGTGCAGTAGCAGGGTGGTGGTAGGGTGTCTGGCCAATGGGCAGGGTGCAGGAGTGGGCTGAGGGTGTGGGGTCTCAGTGGGGTGTGTGTGGGGGGTGGTGGGGAGCAGGGTCTTGTCATGAGGGGAAGAGGGAGCACTTACCTACCTTCGTGCCTCCCACCACGCCCAGGCACTGCGTAAAACAGCCTCCCTCTGTGCCCATTGGCCAGAATCTGGATAATGGGGGCAGAGGGGAAAGCCTCCAGGGAACGCATCTATGTGCTGCTGATCCCCCAGCCGAGAAGGGAGAGGGGAGCAGTAGCATGCGAAGCAGCTTCTTCCCCACAAGCTGGATCACACAGCGAGGCTTGGGGCTTTCTCCCCTCAAGCAGGAAGCTAGCGCTGGTGTTCCAACCTCGTGCTTAGGGAGGACGGAGGTGCAAAGTTGGAGCACCAGCTCTGGCTCCCCGCTACAGGGGAGCTACAGGGGTGGGGATTTGAGTTTGAGCCATGGACCACCTGCAAGGTGTCTGCAGACCATTAGCAGTCATGGACCCCACTTTGAGAACCACTGATCTACAGCAATTGGTATCTAAATTAGCTGTTAGCAATCAAGAGAGATCTGGGAGTCATTGTGAATGGTTCTCTGAATATATCCGCTCGATGTGCAGCAGCAGTCAAAAAAGAAAACAATGTTGAGAATCATTAAGAAAGGGATACATAAGACGACAGAAAATGATTAGGGGAATATATATGAGGAGAGATTAATAAAGACTGGGACTTTTCAATTTGGAAAAAAAAAAAGATGACTAAGGGGAGATGACAGACTCTATAATATCATGACTGGTGTGGGGAAAGTAAATAAGAAAGTGTGATTAACTCCTCATAACACAAGAACTGGGGGGAGGGGAGGAGGTCACCTAATAAACTTAACAGGCAGCAGGTTTAAAACAAACAAAAGGAAATATTTTTCCAACAGTGTACAACCTGTGGAACTCCCTGCCAGAGAATGTTGTGAAGGTCAGGATTTTAACAGGATTCAAAAAAGAGCTGGATAAATTCATGGAGGATAGGTCCATTCATGGCTATTTGCCAGGATGGGTAGGGATGGTGTCCCTAACCTCTGTTTGTCAGGGCTGGGAATGGGCAAAAGCGGATGGATCACCTGATGATTGCCTGTTCTGTTCATTCCCTCTGAGGCAGCTGGCACCTGCCACTATGGGAAAACAGGAGACTGGGCTAGATGGACCTTTGGTCTGACCCACTATGGCTGTTATGTTCTTATGATGATGTCATCATTACAAACACTACACTATATAACAAGCTAGAAAAGAACCCCACGGGAGGTAAGGCCCAGATTTTTAAAGGTATTCAGGCACTTAAGCTTCCACTGGACAGTTTGAAAAAAAGGGGTGACTGGAGAGGGAGAGAAAGAAGGAGAGTTAAAATACAGCTCAGTGCTGCTTAAAGACACCTGTGACTGCAACTATCCACACAACTGTATGTTCTTTTAAAAGCATAGTAGAGGCGTCCTATATACTTGATTACAACATAGGAAGTGTTTATGTGGGCCACATTACTCATTCACTCTTTGAGGAGATGATTCCTGATCTGTAATTTCACAAACACTTTTATAAAGCCAACTATAAATCTAAGATTAGGATGTCAAGTGGGGAATGAACAGAAGTCAATGAACTCAAACAAAAGATCCTGTCTTAATATAAATATATATTGGTAACTAACAAAGGAAGAGGAATTCAGAAAATAGTAAATAGATACAAAATTGTTCCTAAATAGAATGTTTTCTTTCGGGACCCAATAATTTTTAAAAAATAAAAGCAACAATATGATTTTTCAGCAGTCTTGGCTTATACTGTTATAGCAGCATGACAGAAAAAGGCAAGATTTAGTCACCTGAGCATAAGTCTAAGATCTCAGAACTAGGAATGTTAAATTGTGGTTAACTGACTAGTGGAGTAGTCTTTGGAATTTCCATCGACTACTTGACTAGTCGATAAGCACTTCTGCATTCCTCCTTTGAAATGAAAGCCCTCCTTTGGGGCTCTTGTACATTTCAAAGGAGGAATGCGGAACTCCGCATACAGCCTGGGGCCAGCTTCCATTTACTTCTATTTGCAAGAATGCTGCGGGGCTACAGAAGTGAAATATTACAAGATATTTTGAAGCTCGGTGATTATTTATGTGATACCAACAATAAGATGATGCATAAAATCTACAGTTCTGAAAGGTCCAAATACCCTTTTCTGGAAATGTCACAGGGAAGAGAGAGAAGGAGGATTTTAGCATAGATCTTATGAATGTATTGTAGTTCTATAGTTGTGTGTTAACAGCGTCCTGCCAGGACATCTTGCAGAACAGCCTTTAGTCTCGGTCAGACTTTTTTCGGCACATTTTTCTCAAAAATAAATACTGCACAAGGAGAATTTAAATAGCTTTTTATAGGAATTCTTGTTTAGACTGGCTGACCTTTATATCAAAGGGATTTCTAGCAGAAATGATTATTTTTCTTTATAGGTGTTCTATTCATTAATAAAAATAATTTGCTGAACTTCTAGGAAGAAGTGTTAAAATTCTAGAGAAAACATAACCAGTTCCTGTTTTGACTGCTGGATTCAATTAAATATTAGGTAGCATGCTTTCATCTTGCTTTCCTTGAAGGTTTGCACAGGTTTACCCTTTATAAATATTCCGGCTCAGGGAGGCTTATATTAATAGTCTCTACATAGCATTTAATTCTTCTAAGTCCTGCTGCCTCAAAGGCATTGATGCTTGGGTGTTTTTTCAAAACTCAAGAATTCACATGTAGATCCTGCTCTACCTTCAAAACTGCAATTCCACTCTGAGAAGGCCAGCACAAAGACCATCTTTACCCCTTGGTAGTAGGAAAACAACAATATTTTATAAAGCATATTGCTGCAAAAAAGCTAGTGATCTTGTTCTCAATGGCTAACAATACATTCACAAGGGTTGCTTTACTGATAAACATCACATCATCTCAGACTGTAAGCCATCTGTCACAGCAACATTTTAGGATGAGGAAACATGAGTTAGTAAACATGGGCGAGTCTACCCAGCACCCTTACCTCAAAATAAAGCGCTATTCTGAAAAGTCCCTTAACCCTCATGGAACAAGGGTTACAGGGATGCCGGAATAGCATGCCCGTTATATCGAAATCTATTTCAAAATAAAGGGCTGCTTTAAAGATGCAGAGTAGCTATTTCAGAATACTTCCAGTATCCCGAAATTGCTTTGCAGTGTAGAAGCAGCTCATAAGCACAGACAGGCAGTATAATATGCATTGATGGGAGATTATGTTGTGCAACAGTATGTACCCCTACAATATGGTGATATAGACTCCATATCCTTTCTCTTCATGACAACATAACCTAGGGGGGCTGGTTTAGAAACTTTGCTTCATTAAAATGATTCATACATAATTCAGTTCCTATAACTTAATATCAATATTAGTAAGTAGAGACCTAATGTCTAAGAAAATATATACCAGTAGTTTATTTCTTTTGCCCTTCTATGAAATATACTGCTCTAAAAAGACTGAGGCCTACTTCAAAAATGAAAATCTCATCTGTGATTTTAAATGAAGTCAGGAGTGTCACTTCATAGAACATATTGTACGCCACATACCACCATTTTATTCCCACTGGGCTTCTCTATAGACAAGACCATATTCAAGACAGGAAGGACAGATTTTCTAGTACTATAAAGTTGCTTTGTGCTACTCTATTTCACAGACGCTTGCTTTAGCCCTCTGCCACAAGACTGGAAATCCTGGTTAACCAAATGCCATGTATCTGAAGGATTCACATATTCGGTGAAACCTTCAGTTAATTAGGGTTAACAAAATTAAAAACAAATGAGAAAAAAATAAAAGTCATGGAACTTCCATGACGTTAGCTAAATTTCACTAGTCAAAGAAACAGATTTCCACTATAAGTGTTTAATCCCCTTCTTCTATAAATAGATTACCTGTTCTGAAAGTCAGCTACCATGTCCCTTCTCTCGGAGATCTTCGAAGAACCATCCAGCCTCATGTAGGTATGTTTCCTATAAACCATATACTCCTGCAAAGCATACAAAAATACTGAGTCAGTCTCATGAGGTCATTTCATCCTGGCTCCTCAAACAAAAGAAACAAACAGTGGAATTAGTACTAATGAAAACATTTTAAAAGATCAGAATATGACCAGTAATATTATCAACTTAAAAAAAATCTTATTTATGGTAACGGCCTCTTAAAATAATTAAAACTGAAGTTTAAAAATCCAGTTTACTTTTGTGCCATTTATTTATTTTCTGCATTTCACTCAAGTTGGGCAATGACAAATGAAGATGACTTAACTTTGTTCAAAACCATTTCACTTTCAGGATTGCATTGGTTATAGTGCAGACACTGCCTGAGGATATCTATTATTCAGGGGGAAAAGTTTTCAGTGCTTTCTTTTTTTAAAAAAAGAGAAGGATCACGAACCCAATCTTATGGTTTGGTAAAAGCTTATTATTACAAATCTAATTTTTCGACCAAATTTTGAGTTAACAATATCTCTTTAAATGACCCCACTCTCATTAAACCAAGAAGATATCCCCCATGCCATGGATAAAACCTGCTGGATCTGAACCAGCTGTTTGTTTTTCAAGGTAGCAAAGATCTTCAGGTAGCCACCAAAATCTAATACAGCGTTTCTTAAACTTTTTAAGACCGAGGAATACCAAACAATTTTTTTTTTATGGGGAACACCAAGGATTTTTTTGTTGAGGAAAAAAGAAGCCCCCAGGAAAAAAAGGGAGGCTTGCCCCTTTAAGGGTGGCCATTTTTAATTCTGTTCTCTCCATGGCACACCTACAACTACCTCGCGACACACTGGTATGCCGCGGAACACACTTTAAGAAACGCTGATCTAATAGTTAGATATCAATTCACTTTCCAGTTACTACCTATTATCTGCCTCTTAGGGTATGTCTACAAACAATTTTTATTTCGGGAGAAGGATGCAAATAGCGCTGTGCAATTGCATACTTTCTCCGAGGTGTGTGTGTGTGTGTGTGTGTGTGTGTGTGTGTGTGTGTGTGTGTGTGTGTGTGCGTGTGCGTGTGCGTGTGCGTGTGCGTGTGCGTGTGTTGTGTTTTTTTTTTTTTTTTTTTTTTCCCGAAGATGCTCTTCTGGTATTTACACACAGCCGAATTTCAAAATAAACCCCTATTTTGAAAGACCCCTGGTAAACCTCATTGTAGGTTTGATATTCTGTCAAAGAAAGCTATCAGATTGTTTGACATGATTTGTTCTTTACAAATTCATGCTGGCTGTTACCTATCACCATCTTATCTTCCAGATGTTTGCGGATGAATTCCTTAATTACTTGCTCCATTATCTTGCAGGGCCTGATGAAATGCATCCTAGAATACTCAAGGAGCTGATAGAGGAGGCATCTGAGCCTCTAGCTATCATCTTTGGAAAATCATGGGAGACAGGAGAGATTCCAGAAGACTGGAAAAGGGCAAATATAGTGCCCATTTATAAAAAGGGAA
Source organism: Rafetus swinhoei (assembly GCA_019425775.1). NCBI lineage: Eukaryota > Metazoa > Chordata > Testudines > Trionychidae > Rafetus > Rafetus swinhoei. The sequence continues at coordinate 72,441,743 of CM033446.1, read as the reverse complement.
ATAAGAACAACCCAGGAAACTACAGACCAGTTAGTTTAACTTCTGTGCCAGGGAAGATAATGGAGCAAGTAATTAAGGAAATCATCTGTAAACACTTGGAAGGTGGCAAGGAGATAGGGAACAGCCAGCATGGATTTGTAAAGATCAAATCGTGTCAAACCAATCTGACAGCTTTCTTTAATAGGATAACGAGTCTTGTGGATCAGGGAGAAGCGGTGGATGTGGTATACCTAGACTTTAGTAAGGCGTTTGATACGGTCTCGCATGATATTCTTATCAATAAACTAGGTAAATACAACTTAGATGGGGCTACTATAAGGTGGGTGCATAACTGGCTGGATAACCGTACTCAGAGAGTAGTTATTAATGGTCCACAATCCTGCTGGAAAGGCATAACAAGTGGGGTTCCGTAGGGTCTGTTTTGGGACTGCTCTGTTCAATATCTTCATCAACGATTTTGATATTGGTACAGAAAATGCGCTTATTAAGTTTGCAGATGATACCAAGCTGGGAGGGTTGCGACTAATCTGGAGGATAGGGTCATAATTCAAAATGACCTGGACAAATTGGAGAAATGGTCTGAGGTAAATAGGATGAAGTTTAATAAAGACAAATGCAAAAAGTGCTCCACTTAGGAAGGAACAATTAGTTTCATACATACAGAATGGGAAGCGACTGTCTGGGAGGGAGTATGGCAGAAAGGGATCTAGGGGTTATAGTGGACCACAAGTTGAATATGAGTCAGCAGTGTGATGCTGTTGCAAAGAAAGCAAATATGATTCTGGGATGCATTAACAGGTGTGTTGTGAGCAAGACACGAAGTCATTCTTCCGCTCTACTCTGCGCTGGTTAGGCCTCAGTTGGAGTATTGTGTCCAGTTCTGGGCACCGCATTTCAAGAAAGATGTGGAGAAATTGGAGAGGGTCCAGAGAAGAGCAACGAGAATGATTCAAGGTCTAGAGAACATGACCTATGAGGGAAGACTGAAGGAATTGGGTTTGTTTAGTTTAGAAAAGAGAAGATTGAGGGGGACATGATAGCAGTTTTAGATATCTAAAAGGGTGTCATAAGGAGGAGGGAGAAAACTTGTTCATCTTGGCCTCTGAGGATAGAACAAGAAGCAATGGGCTTAAACTGCAGCAAGGGAGGTTTAGGTTGGACATTAGGAAAAAGTTCCTAACTGTCAGGGTAGTCAGACACTGGAATAAATTGCCCAGGGAGGTTGTGGAATCTCCATCTCTGGAGACATTTAAGAGTAGGTTAGATAAATGTGTATCAGGGATAGTCTAGACAGTATTTGGTCCTGCCATGAGGGCAGGGGACTGGACTCGATGACCTCTCGAGGTCCCTTCCAGTCCTAGTATTCTATGATTCTATCTTCCCTGTCACAGAAGTTAAATTGACTGGTCTGTAGTTTCCTGGGTTGTTCTTGTTTCCCTTTTTATAGATGGGCAATATATTTGCAAAAGGCTCAGATACCTCCTCTATCAGCTCCTTGAGTATTCTAGAATGTATTTCATCAGGCCCAGGTGACTTGCAGACATCTAACTTATATTATCAAAAATGACAGCACAAAAATCAATGCCCAGAGCACAGGACAAGAAAGTGGGGCAGAAAAAGAAGAGCTAAAAGCCAATTTGAGTAGGTTGTAAGAAATGCCTTACAGCTCCTTGGCTGAGCAAATGTTACACACTCTTTGCTAAACCTATCAAATCAGGTCCAAGGCCTGAATTTAAGTTGTACCTCTTTATCTTCTCTGTAGTCAGCTGTGGGAGCCTATGTTTAACAATGGATTAAAAAGAATAGAGGAAAATAAGTAGCAAGCAAAACCTCCCCCAATAGTAGGCCCATCTGAACAAGACTTTAGCTGTATCCTCAGGAAGAATCTCCTCAGCCCTAGTGATCCCATTAAAATGAACCTTCATACCCAGAACATTGTAGCTGCTGACTGGACTCTCAGCCATTCTGTGACTCTCAGTCCAAAGACTGTCCAGAGCTGCTGGTGGAGTCCTTTTTAACAGTATGAAAGGTGTACGTATACAGCAGTGACACATGACTATGTCATTAACATGATAAAATGGTCTGAAGTTACTACATGGGCTAAGTCTGCATTATGAGCTAGGGGTGATTCCCAGCTCGAGTCACATCCAAGTGCTAGCTACAAGTAGCACAGATGGTAGCAGCATGGCTTAACCATGTTAAGTACAAATCTGTCTGAATTGTGTGGTATGTACTCAGCATGGCTGCCATTGCCTGATCTACCACAGCTTTACTATTTATACTCACCCTAGCTCTCATCAAGCTAGCATGTGTATGTGTACCCAAGCTAGGAATCTCACCCCAGCTCGTAGTGTAGACAAAGCCATTATGTCAATATATAGAGAGCAAAGAGGACACTGAAAAAAACATTGAAAACAAACCCACATCACTCAGTTTATGATAAGGTCTGCACTAACTATATACAAGGTTTTCTACTAGCCTGCTAAAATAGTGCTCCTTTGTGCTTAGATATTGGATTTAGGGCTTGTCTACACAGGGAATTACTCATTTTAAATTAGTGGCACCACTTCATATAATTGCTGTTTATCTATCTTAAGTTTTTATACTGTACCATCTACCACTGCAGTACTTGAGTCTTTCCATGTAAAATCAATAGTAATGATGAAGTTCCTTAGTGGACTTCATGGAGTCTCAGTCATTTCTTTCTTTTGGGGCAAAAACTCTGCTTGGTGATAGGTTATTTTTTCTTTATGATTTAATTAGTTTATATAATTGCTATATTGCTCTGTTTGCATGTCAAATTAACATTTAACCCCCTTAAACATTGCTTATTATGGATATTACTTCTAGCTTTATGCTATGAAATAAACAGACCATTATAAATGTGTTGGGTTTACTGTTCCCCAGCTTCAAGGAGGACAGAACCACCATCTCCAAAAATATTTCTGGAGAGGTCTTGGCTACCCCAAAGAAAAGAAAACACTCCAATGTATAGTCTAGCCCCTCCCTTTGGTAAAGCAAGAATCAAAGGGTTCAAAGCAGCAGTGACATAGTTACTGAGAGGATTTTCTTGTAAATGGAGCATTTGTTGGCCTTTGGTTTGCTCAGCTCAAGCTTCTCTGCCATGATGGGGGAAGACAACAAAGAGAGCTTGACAGGTGGACTTGTTCGGGGAACAGAGCCTTGGAAAATGTTGGTCCCCAGTGCGAGAGGAGATATCACAGGGGAAAAGTGTGCTCAGTGGTGCTCCACAGTAAGATTTAAAAGTTAGAATGCTAACAGACAAGAGCACTTAAACTGCCACTTTCTTTGACTTCTGAGGTACAATCTGGGATGTGGACAACTTTTAATGCCTGGAGACACGACTGAACTACATGCATTATTAACATGAAGCGAAGCAGGTGGGAGAATTAGCCAAGCTCCAGAAAGACAGTCTTATATCCCTCTCTCATTTAGAAATTTGTGATTTCCGCATAGCAGTAGCTATACAACTCAGCATGCAGATGGCTACCAAGCCTCATTTCAGCTGTACTCCTAATAGATTCCAGAATTTGTGACCTAAACACAGTGTTGATTCAACTGTTGCACATATTTACTCAAGGAAACCAGGAAAGTATTTTCAGGAACTAGATGGCAAAAATTCTGTAGCATATAAAATATTACTTAACAACCACCACCTGCATGATCATGGGACCCCGATGTTCCAGCACTACTGAAATTTCACTGCCTCATGCATTTATTTGCCAATCACACTACTCACTTTGAAAACTTCACCCTCATCCACACACACTCCAGTGGTATTCTGAAACCTCAAAGCCATTTCATACCTAGAATTCATGATGGCCACTATCTTTCTAATGGGAGATGACTGCAAAAAAGTCACAAAAATTATTAATGATGCTCCTTCAATGAAAGGAACAGGCTGACGCTGATTGACACAATGAATCCCTACTCCTGGGGGATGCACGTGCTGCTTTGGCAGCACTCATATCCTGCAGCACGGAGACAAGCTACTGAGAAGTGAACTCATGACCCACATGGCAGTCAAGAGTTCTACCAACAGGCCACATGGGGTGCATCTACACAGCAGGTCTTAACTCAAAACAAGCTACGCAAATTGAGCTACATCAATTGCATAGCTTACTTTGAAATAGCTTGTTTTGAAATGGGGAGTATCTACACAGAAGTTATTTCGAAACAGAGCACTCTTTCTCTGACTTCCCTTACTCCTTGTACGAGGGTTACAGGAGTCGGAGTAAGAAGTCCTCCAGCTTGACAGTATTTTGACATTATTTTGAAATAATGTTGCTGTGTAGACATACCCCTGGTTCCTGATCCTAGTTCTCACCCATAAGTCCTCTAAGACATACTCTTCTCATCTAAGCAAAAAACTAATCAAATGGAAATTTCACTTCTGAAGCAGGGACTAAAGATATTTCAATGAGTACCAATTTCTTGCTTGGCCATTATCATCTCATTTTCATACCTCATCTACGCTCATTGTTAATGTCCATTAAACCTTTATGTGAGAATGTGTGTCACAGGTGTCCCTCTAATAATCATATGCTGTATTTGCCTGATCCAATGTACAAATTATTGTATCAAAAGAGCTAGATTTCAAATCAGTATCTTCAGAATCCCCTTCCTATAAGCTATACCCCCCTCCTACCTCCAGCAAGTCAATCATCCGTGTCATCTGAGAGTAGATGAGAACTCTGTGTCCTTGAGATTTCAGCCGTGTCAACAGAAGGTCAAGAGCATAAAGCTTCCCACTGTCCGTGATCAGGCTCTCTTTGTCTGAGAAAAGACGGTAAGAAACAAGTGAGTAAAAAACTGAAGCAGATGCATATAACAAGCTAACAAAGAATTTAATTCTGAAACTTTGTAGTGTTTCACTGCAGTGTCATTTCCTGGAGTGACTGGGACTGGAAGAGCAACAGCTCCCTTCTGGCCAGCATGTCTAAACTCTGTGTCTATAGTAATTTCTGCTGGTTTGGGCCAGAACTGGCATATAAGAGCTTTCCATCCCACCCCATCCTGGGAATCATGTTCACACAGATAAAACTTAGCCAAATAGCCAAGTCTCACTTACATAGTCAAGGCCTCTCCTTTAGGACTATGTTCACACTAGTATTATAAGCAATCTCTTTAGGTTATACTACAGAGAAATCACAGTTCTAGCTTTTGGATACTTGCTATTGTCAGCTTCTGAGCTTTGGTTATATTATTCATATTACTGATGCATGCACAAGTCCAACAGGATTACCAGTAGACAGAAAATTCTTTGGCTCATTGTGAAATAAAGCATCCTTCAAACTTCGCCTGGACACCCCCCCACATGTCTCGTTCTCTTTTTATTTTTAAAAGAAGTTTCCAGCTGACTATATTTAAAGTACTTAAAATATAATTTTTTCATATCCTCCCCTTTTCAGCATTGCAGCAGCAGTTTGGGCAGGAAGAAGTTTCTGTTGCAGATTCAGTGCACAAGCAATGTACTGTCCCTGAAAAGAAGACAGGTGGAGGGAAAGGGTTTTAATGGAGAAATTTCCCCAAATATTCTCAGCTGGAAAGATCACAGATTATTTTATCCTTTTGATGTCTGAATCCTAAACTCATAATCAGGATGGAATGTGATAGTTGCAGATTCTGAGAGTATATTTTCCTATTATCTAGTAGGTATCCTTTATCTTGCTTCCCCACACACTATTTTTTGCAGACTTGCCAATGCATAGATTAGACCAGAAGTGATGTGCTAATAGAACCAATTTCTGTAAGGCATTAAACTTATACAGCACAACTTTCTGATTAAAAAATATCACTCTAAAAACCTTTGTAGCACATATTAAATTGATTAGAAACTGGCTAACTGATAGATCTCTCTCAATTTATATATATGGAATCATCCAATGTTTCTAGTAGAGTCCTGCAAAGATTTTTCTTGGCCCAATGCTATTCAATGTCTATCAATAATATGAAATAATTGATCACAAAGTCTGCAGTTAGCATAACATTAATAAGAACAAGTTAATTACATGAAAACCTGCCTTCTGATGAGAGAGGTTACAAGCTTACTTTATTCATTTATGAGGGAGAAATCTAAGAAGTGATTTACTAGTCTATAAGTACCTATAAATGAGAAGAAGATATCTAACAGTGGAGGGCTCTTTAATTGAGCAGACAAAAGCATAAGATCCAGTGCCTAAAAGCTGAAAATAGACAAACAGACTAAATTTGTAACTGTGAATAATTAATCACTGGCACAATTTATCAAGGGATGCCTTGGAGTCTTTAAATTGAGACTGAATGTCTTTATGAAAGATATACTCTAGCTCAGTGTGGCATAGTGGGGGTGCTGTCTGCTCTGTGACCCGGGTTCCCCCTGCACTGTGATGTGAGATTCTCACTGACTCTCCCAAATGCGTATTAACCCAGACACCCAGGCTCAGCCTCCCAGGGAGAGAGACAAAGGGAGGAAGGCGGAGACCAACACCTGGCTGGGGGGCAGGGCTGGAAGAGAGTTTTAGTTCCTGTCTGGAATCATGGAGGAAGCAGCCTAAGCAAGGGGGCCTGGGATTTAGGGGCCCAGTCTCCCCCATCTCAAGGGGGGCTGAGGCATCCTAGGCCTGGGCCTGTAACTAGATTACATCTGTGCTGTGCTGCATCCTGGAGAAGCAATCCTACTGGCTGGCGGAGTCTGTTTGTGCCACTACGGGGGTGCAGGAGTCGGGGGAACCCCGACACACCGTCACACTCAGCCAGAGTGAAAAGCTTGATGCAGGAACTACTGAGTTTCATTTTATGCCCTGTTATGCAAGATAGCAAAACTGGATGATTACAATGCCTCATTCTGGGCTTATTTCTACCACATTAGCAACATTGCCAGACACTGTCTTTACACTTCTCTCTTACAGACACCTATGTTCACACCTTCATTTTGTCCTGTTTAGATTACTGTAACACTTTTTTTAAGGGGGGGGGAGAGGCTGGTCTTGCTATGTGCACAAACAACAACTAGTCTCTTCCTCCCTTGTGCTCATGGAGGTCATTTGACGGAAACCTGCTTGAGCTGAACATGCCAAACTGTAATTCACTGCTTCAATAATTCCAAATTTTCTTTCTAGATTCCTACAACTAAAGAATCCAGAGACATGATCACAAAAACTAGGCCCTACCAAATTCACATGCATTTTAGTCAATTTCATGGTCATAGAACTTTAAAAATACAGGTTGCACCTCCCTAAACCAGGACTCTCTTTTCCGGCAACATCCACAGTCTGGCAGGACCATGGATGTTGCTGAACAAGAGAGCCCCGGGACAGGAAGGCCAGTAGCTGAGAACCCCGCGAAATGGAAGGCTGGTGGTAGCAGGGCTAGGGCTTCAGCAACCCAGTGGTGATAGCAGGACTCTAGTAGCGGGGCAGGAGCAGCCTGGCAACCCAGCTGGTGCCGGGGTAACCCGTGCTTGCTGGCCCCACAGTGGGATTGTGCCATGGCAGCCCAAGTGGGGACGCATGCCAGCCCGGCAGTGGGGATAGAGTTGCAGTAGCCCAGCAAGGGAAGCCTCTCTGGGGCCGTGGCAACCCAGCTGGGGCCACAGTAGGTCGGCAGCCCAATTAGGGCCATGTGCCAGCAAGCAGTGGGACTGGTGCTGCAGTAGCGGGGCCAGGGCTGTGTGCTGCCATGCCGGCAGTGGGGCTGGAGCAGCAGTTATGTCAGCAGGGCTGAGGCAACTGTGTCACCCAGCCGGCAAAGGGTCAAAGGAGCTGGCAGCAGGGAGAGGCCACAGGCTGAGGGAGCTGGTGGCAGGGGACCTCCCCCCTGGTCCAGCAAATTTCCTCATCTGGGACTGCTCAGGTCCCAAGGGTGCCAGACCAGTGAGGTCCAACCTGTAGTTAATTTCATGTTTTCACCTATTTAAATCTGAAATTTTATAGTTTTTAATTGTAGTGGTCCTGACTCAAAAAGGGGGGGGGGGGGTGGATTCGCAAGATTACTGTAGGGGTAACACTGCCTTCAGAGTTGAGTAGCCAGAGAGCTGCCACCAGCACCAGCACAGATGTAAGGAAGGCCTGGTATGGTATTACCACCCTTATTTCTGAGCTGCTGCATGCAGAGCTGAACCCCTCAGTCACCACTCACTGGCCATCCAGCTCTGAAGGCAGCAGCACAGAAGAAAGGATGATAAGGGTATGGTATTGCAATCCTTACTTTTGTGCTTCTGCTGGACTCTGCCTTCACAGCTGGGCACCCAGCCAACAGTCACTGGTCACCCATCACCCAGTCTGAAGGCAGAACAGACATAAGGGTGGCAATACCAACCTTTCCCCTCCAAAATAACCCTGTGATTCCCTAGCAACTCACTTTTGGGTCAGGCTCTTCAATTTAGGAAAAGTTGGTTCCCCTGTGAAATCTGTTCAGTATAAGGTAAAAACACACAAAAGACCAGATTTCACGAAGGAAAAACAGATTTCAAGATCTGTGACGAATTTTTTATTACCATGAATTTGGTAGGGCCCTACCAATAAAAGTTACTTACTTTTTAGTAACTGGAGATTCTTTGAGATGAATGGCTCCAAGCTGTATTCCACTGTGTGCATACAGACTCAGAGAATTCTTGCAAGCAGTGTCTATTGGTCCACACATGGGCCCGCACAACTCAAAGAGAAAGGGTATAAAGGATGGAGCAGAGCAATTCTCTCTCCAGTTCCTTCTCTATCACAAATCCAGGAATGATCTGAAGCAGAGGTGAAGGAGGGTGTGTAGTGGAATATAAATTGGGATCACATATCTCACAGAATGTCCTGTTATTATAAGGTAATTACTTTGAGTGCTGGTCTCTATGTGCATTCTACTTGGGGTGACAGAGAAGCAGTACTCAAGTAGGAAGACAGTGTGAGGATGAAGGTGGCAGAGCCATTTGAAGAAATGCTCAAAGGATGTATCAGCAGAGGAGTCCTGTCCTAGATCATCATGTCTTGTGAATGTGTGGTTGGAAGTCCATGTTTAGAGCCCGGCAAATCTGCAGATTTTTGCTTTATATACATGGGTATCCACATCTGCGGATGTGGATATCTGCAGCTCATTTTTGTAGATACAGATGCAGATATAAATTTTGTATCTAAAATCCTGCAAATTTTCAGATATCTGTGGCTCATTTTCACCGATGCAGATATGAATTAGGGCTTTATCTATGTAGCTGCTTTGCAAATGTAATGTAGAGATACTTCCTGAAGTAGTGTACTGATTAGGGTTGCCAGGTGTCTGGTATTGACACGGACAATCCGGTATTTTCGGCTCTTGTCCTGTAAAAAAAAATTCAGAAAATACCGGACACTTAAAATATCCGGTATTTTCTGAAATTTTCCTGGCCAGGGGGCGAAAATACCAGACTGTCTGGGTCAATACTGGATACCTGGCAACCCTACACACAGTCAGCAATCAGGCCCAGCCCTCCCCTCACCCTTTACCTGGTTCTGCAGGGGGGAGCTGTCTGACCTGGAGCAGGGAGGGAGGCAAGATGGCCACCGGCTGCCGGCCGCCTGTTAGGAGAGGCAGAGCCCAGCTCCTCCTGTTCTTGAAGGGGCCATGCTGTTTTTAAATATTTTTTTTTGCTTAATAACTCTCTGGGTCTTTTTTTTTTGCGCAACAACTTTGGTCCTCTCCCCTTTTTTTCAATAAAATTTTTTCCGTTTTTTTTTGGGGGGGGGGGGGGTGTTCGGTATTTCTGGTTAAACCATCTGGCAACCCTAGCACTTATGTTCTTGTACAAAGAGGTTTTACTCCTTATGGGTGAAGACATGACGGCCAGTAACAAAGTAGGCTACATCTAGAAATCCATTTAGAGATCCTCTGGGAACGATATACATGTTTGACCTTGGAGTTATTCTGCTATGGCTAGAAACAGCTTAGGTGATTTTCTGATTGGTTTTGTCCTCTGCAGGTAAAAAGCCAAGGCTCATTGCACATCAAAGGAACAATGTCTCCTGTCCTCCCCAGAGGCACAAGGTGTTAGACAAAAAAACCCAACAGGTAAGTGGATTGACTAGTTTAAGTAGAATAGTGTAAGTATCTTACAGACGAATTTTGGATACAGTTGCAATGAGACATTATCCTTATGGAATATCGAGTGTATAGTTCAAAGGGAGAATTAGTAAGTGCCTAAGAATACGGGTTAAGCATTCATGAGATCGACATGTAAGCCTCTTGATGCATCCTGGCAACAAGAAGCTAGTCACTGAGATGAACAAAGATAGAGAGGCTGTTCCAGGGGTAGCCAACCTAAACCGGAGAAGGATCCAGAATTTACCAATGCACATTGCCAAAGAGCAACAGTTCTATGTCACCAGTCCTGATCATCTCCCTACCACCACTGTCAGAACATCCCACCCACTGGCAGCCCCATTGGTCAGTGCCACCTCCTCCTTTTCCTCCTGCCCATTGTGATCAGCTCTCTCTCAGTGGAAGACACTGAGGGGGGAAGCATGGATGTGACAGGCTCAGTGGAAAAGGTGGGAAGTGGCAGGATCCTAGAGGAAAAGGGCATAGGGAAGAGCTGGGGGTTGAACAGTGAGCAACCTCCGGCCTGGTGGAAAGTTGGCACCTGTAGCTCCCGCCCTGGATTTGGTACCTATACAAGGAGCTGCATATTAACTTCTGGAGAGCCACATGTGGCTCTGGAGCCACAGGTTGGCCACTCCTGGGCTGTTCTATCTAAAATGAGCTGCTGCTACCAGAAGACTTTGATAAAGGCTCTGGAAGGTGGGGGCAAAGCCAAATAGAAGCACATTGTATTAGAACAGCATCCCCCTCCCCCATAAATATAAGAATCTGCCTATATGTGAGGTGAATGTCCACTTGGAAGTATGCATATTTCATATGGAGAGCTATAAACCAAATATCTCATGCAACCATGAGAAATGGGGAATAAAATGGTTGAAATTGCAGAGATCAAGAATGAATGTCTAACCACTCTTCTTTTGCATACTAGGAAGTATAGAGAGCAAAAGCCTTCTCCCGCCCCCATTGGTACCCATTCTACTGTTCCTTGGAAGAAGCAGCAAAGTAAATTCTCACATAACTGAAATGACTGATACATAACAAAACATGTAGACAGTACCATGAGCTTTCATGGGCACAACTCACTTCTTCAGATGACATGTTTTGTTAGTCTTAAAGGTGCTACTAGACTATTTGTTGTTTTTTAAATCTTTCCTGTTACATACTAACTTGGCTACCCCCCTGAAGCTTTTGATATATAACAGTCACTTGTTCAGTGTTACAGCATTTCAGTTGTGGAAACAGAGTAGCAAGTGACCCCCAAAAGATAAATGGAGATTGGACAGATATCACTGATGGTTTTCAGCTCTTGAACTATCAACAGAAATAACTTTTACATGGAAGATGGGTCACGACAGTGCATGTAGTGAGGAGGTGAGGCCTCCCTCACAGTTAGATCAGAAGGAACCACACCCACCCACTGGGTTGCGGAGCTAGGAAAGCCACGCCCACCAGAAGCTGAGGAGCAGGACAAGAAGTGGAAGTACAAAGGGCAGACCCTGCAGCTCAGTTGGTCTGGTGCTGCTGCTTCTCCCCCATTGCTGAAGCGAAACACCGAGGAAGAACTGCCTGGGCTGCCACCTGAGGACTTGCCGGAACTCCCTGGGACACCACTTGACTGAGATGCTGAGGAGCTGCTGGGGCTGCTTCTGGACTACTGGCCAGAGCTCTCAGGACTCATGGCCAACTGAGATACCAAGGGGCTGCTAGGGCTGCCTCTGGCTAGCTACCCCCGAGAGATGGAGGACACCTCAAAAATGGAGATACTCAAAGGAGATGTAGGAAGTAGCCAAGGGAAACCAGACTACAGTCTGGTTGAGTGATGGCTTGACAGTGTCTTGTGGGCGGTTCCCCACTGACTCAGTGGCAGACTTCTCTGCCACTTTTTGGGTCCTGTGCTGGGATCTGGTGGAGTTGGATGGGCCCACATGGCCCTCTCATCTCACCCCTGGAGTGACAGCTTCCCCACCTTAGGCCAGGAGGCTTGAGGTAGTCTTCCATCTGTTGAGCTGGGATGATAGGCTACTTGGTGCTCACCCCTGCCTGAGCCCTTAGATTGCTTTATTGCTCTGCCCTGCCTGTAGTCCAGAACCACCTAACTGTTTGCTGCCCTGCCTTGACTGAGAGCCTGGGCTTATAGATCCTTTGATTCTCTACCCTGGCTGTAGGCCACACCTTGCCTGAGGGCCAGGATACACAGACTCATTATTGCTCAGCCTAGGTCAAGTGTTGGAGCTTTAAAGATTGCTACTTTCCCCAAATGATTGCAGTGCTAAGGCATGACAGTGAGGAGGTGCATCCCTCAAAGTTAGACCAGAAGGGACGGCCATGCACGCCTACAGTGCTAAAGACAAGGAAGGGAAGACAGGAAAACCGGACTTTGGCACCCTTTGTCCTTTATTAGGAGGATCATATGACCACAGATGATACAACTGTCACCAATCTAGGTTTGTAGCTTACAATGTATATATTCCCCAGAAGTGGGGAGTGGTCCTGGAATCCTTGTCAAGAAGGAACAGATTTGGAATATTGTAGTCTAGATCTTTCAGTGGCACTTGGATGACCAGAGAGTTAGGTCCAAGATGGATAAAAAAAAAATTCTGCTCCCGTGGCTGGAATGAAATAGCATTTCTCTGCTCTCTTTGGTATAGGAGCCATGTGGCTAGTATATACCAGACTGCTCTAATGGGTTCCAGAATAGCTTCATTAACTGGAAATGATATTTTTCTGGGTTTGGTATTTTGTAGACTAACAAAGAGTTTGCATTGATGGTCCGGCAGATCCTCTAGGGAGCTCTGCAGTTCCTCTGCCACGCTGCACAATAATTCTTGTAATTGTTTATGGTCATTTGAAAAGGAGAAAGCTGCTGGGTAACTCCTTCATCAGGAAATCTTTTTGGTATCAAGAGAATTGACTTTTAATCTTCCTTTTCAGTAGTGCTGGGAGGAAGCTGTGGCTATTACCTCAGAGGGAATAGTGGAGTGCACAGGCCCAGCAGAAAGCACAGACTCTACATAGGAAGCATGCAAGCCCCATTTTCCTCCCTTTAGCCTGTAACCTGGGTCAGAAGGGGGGTTCTGGAGATCCCCAAAGCATGAGGCAACACTGCTCCTGAGGTACTTGCAAGGTAGAGGTTAGTATCAGGAATCTTTCTTCTAGCTAGAAATTTCTTAGAGGTGATGGTTTCCCCGGTGGTTTAGATTCTCCCAAGAAAGAGATAAATGATCCAGATCTATCAGTGGAAGGATGGAAGAAAAGCACAGCTGGTATATGGAAGAGAGGATAGACTGGTGTCAAAGTCAACATATCCTCGTGGAGTTAAGAGCTCCTTAGAGGTACTGATGATGGGGGAAATTGAGGCTGAGGAAGAGCAAAAACATATTCTGGCGTAAAACAAGTCTCTGTTCTCCCTGGAGCAGGAAGGAGTTCCCTCAGGCAGGGAAACTAACTTACTAAATCTATTAAGAACTTTGTACAAAATACAGGAAAGGCAAACTATGAAATATTTCTGATCTAACAATGAAGAAACAGTTCTGGACATTGCAGGTTCTGACTTAAGCTACTGGACAAGTAGTTGATCTGTTCTGCTCTTTATACTCTTTGTTTGAAACAAAAGGAGAGCAATGGCACATGTTTAGACCAAGAGACACTGCTGGAAGAATTTTGACTCCAGGTGCATGTGCACCCCACGTGGAATACACACAGGGACCAGCACTCAAAGATGAAAAGACTGTTCAGGACATGAGTGTAGGCCCTCAGATGTTTTTCAGCCGCAAACAATGGCATTAGTAACATCTAAAACAGAGCACAGATATCTTAATAGTACTGATAATTATCAACAACTCATAAGAAAAACAGAACCCTGAATGCAGGACTTGGCAGGTAAGGGACAGACAAAATGCTATTAAAGCCATTTGGTTGATGTCAATACACTGGGGATATTTTAAAAGATATTAAATTAATCATTAAAAGACTCATTTAATTTTGCTGTTCTTCTGGTTGCTAGGTTTCCATTGCAGAATAAATTAAATGACTTAGCTTCATTAACTATGAAACTTTAAAATATTAGATATGATAAAAAGCTGATGTGGTTGTTAACTATAAATGATATGAGGAGGAGAAGAGCAACCACTGCTTTTTATTTCACAAATATAAAATCTGTCTAGTCATACTGCCAAAAGAAATTATGCTGAGACAAGCAACGCAACTAAAGCATTCCATTGCAGCGTGTAGGCAGAATTTTTGGCACAGTCCAAAACGCAAAATATTACTACTATTCTTCTGCAATCTCTTAAGTGTGAATAGGGGATTAAGTTTCGGTAACTGGAAACCTTAGATGCCTCATCATTGGCTCCAAACATCTCCCCTTTAGTGGGTATACTTTGTTTTAAACAATTACAAACAACTGGATGCATATTAGGAATGAATGATAACTTCTTAGCAGACATCCCTTGGCTCTAAGTCAGATTAGAAGACTGCCACACTGTCAATAATCAGCAGTATAAAAATAACCTGTTGATCCCAATATTTGCCCAATCTCTTGGCGTACAGAACAGGCTAAAATGGTGAGAATTTAGGCAGAGATCCCTTGAGGAATACAACCAATGAAAAGCAAATGTATCAAAGGAAATGATTAAAAATGGTCTGTTTTAATTTTGTATGTTGCAGTGTCTTATTTGGACAATACTGATTATTCAGTATTCAAAATTTCTAAAAAAACTTCTGCATGTTTAAAGACTGCCACCTACTGTTCAAGAAGCAGCAGAGACTGCTTCTGCAAAGCTATGACCAGGCATATACTTTCTCCACCTATATGTTATCCTCAACAGAAAGCAACACTGTAGTTTGCTAGAAAAAGGTTTAAAAGAATCTCTCTCCCGGACTACTCCTCCCCCCATTTTTACTTTCCCTCCCCATTCTCTCTTATCCTGCTTGGGGAAAAGGTTTTTTTTTTTTTTAAAGTGAGTGGAATTTCTCTAAAATTTTGAAAAATAAATTCAAAAATTTCAAAATTTGAAAATGTAAAAACTTTGATTTTGAAATTATCAGAAAAATTCAACTAAAGTGATTTTTCCAGCAAAAAATATAGTCACTGAAATTCTAGTTTTCATTAAAAAATTCAACCAGCCCTATGACTTACAGATTGCACTGTGCCCAATAACAAACCCTTCATTACTATATAAAGCAGAGGAAAAGCAGTCAAGTTCTTAACCAACATCAGCAGGAAAGGGGCTGCAGACCTAATGGTGCTCCTTCAATCAACAGAATAAAAAATTACTAGCCAGCGAGGCAGGGGATGGACTTAAGCTGGCTGAGAGGGGGTGCTATGGGATACTACTGCCTGTGGAAAATAGTCACTAATTATTATGACTCAGAATAGCCTCAGTGAGAGCTCTGGCTGATGACTGTGGCCGGACACATGGACCCCGGGGGAATCAGGAAACGCCTCTCTGGATATGTAAAAATATAGAGGAAAGAGAGATAACGAGTCTGGGTTCCACTGACCCTCCCCCGAGCAGTCTGCAGAGCACAATGGGGTCAATAAGGAGCTAGCTGGCTCTCACAGTAAACAGCCAGTGAGGCCGGTGCTTTTTATCGATGCTTAAAGGACTCAGACACTTCCTGCCATTTAATCCAGGACCATTTTTCTTTCAAAGAACAGGAAAGCCACATGAGATTCCCACAGTGATCGCAACTACGTCTGCTGCCAGTGTAGTGGGAATTCATTCTGAGAGAGAGATGGGGACAGGATTAAATGAGATAGAAGCTACTTCTGTACTTACATATTTTACATTCACTGGGCTTTATCCTTGCATCAAACTACTTCTTCAGTGCTTTACTATTCACTTTCCATAAAGACTTGGATCATATCTGCATCCATACATACACACGGCTCCTCTGTTCTTGCATCTATGTCCCTTCCCCATAGCACTCAAACTTAAACCTACTCTATTTCCCACCTAACCAACATCCACTTGCTCAACCCAATTTCTGTATGCACCACCTCCCCTTGCTTACCTTTGTGTGTGTCTCTCTCTCTGACATCCATTTGCTTAAACTTGCACCTGCATCGTTCACCATACAGTGACTCATGGGTGCACACCCACAAGATTCCTGTGTATTGTTATTCAAACAATATTTAATTCCTACTTTTTTTTCCTCTAAACTTTTGCAAATGGCAGAATGAAAAAAATGTCAAGTTTTTTTCAGAAAATATTCTCATCTCTTAAGGTCCATCTCAACCACAAAACCTTCTTATACTCATGGACCTCTTCTTTCATACCTCCCCATCTACTTTATCCCCACACTTTTATCCTACTATTTTCTTTTAGCTCCAGTAATTAACCTTTTGATTTCATATAACTGCTAGAGACAACGTAGCAATAGCTCATTACATGGTATTAACCAGATTAATCTGAAACTATCTCACCAGATGTATTAGCTCAACTAAATAAGTTCATATATACAAATCCCTCTGATAACCTGTCCCCAATTTCCTTATGAGAAATCTTATTAAACCAGAAAGCAGCAATCAAAACCCATTTTCCTTTTATCCTGCTCATTTCCCCCTTCAAAGATCCTTGACCCAAAAGGGTCTTGGGAACCAGCTAGCATTCTGGCAGCGTGAGCAGTTTTTCTTCCTCTTGCCTATCTCTCAGATCTCCAGTGCTTCATGAAGGCCACTGTTTAGGCCTATCATTCTGCGAAGCAACAGTATTCCCCAGCTACTGAATGCCACTGTGATACTGGTAATCAAACTGGAAACTAGTTACCTATGCTCAGAAGCATGGGCTAATCCAGAGAATCAAAATGAAGGCTGAGTTAGTCTTATTATTGCAATGATCTTTTTCCTCCCCTGGCCCCAGAATTTAAGGAAGTTGTTGGCCATGCTGCAAATACAGATTATTCCAATCCAAATCCAATGAATCCTGTCCCTACTTTCCAATCTTTGCTGCTCAGGCCATTTCCCCCTATATTTGGTTTCCCAAATCCTGCCTCCTCTTTGCAGACAGCTGCAACCACAACCCCCATATACTTGTGTTGCGACCCCCCCCCCAAGATAATTTGAGCAGCGCGGCGCTTAGATCCAGGCGGCCGGGGACTGGGCCTGGCCACTGGCTGCCCCGCGGCACAGCGCTTAGATCCAGCCAGCCAGGGGCTGAGCCCGGCCATTGGCGGCTCCCCAGGAAGACATCCGCGACCCCCTTGGGGTCCACTGCTCTAGACAATTTATGCAAAGAAATCAGAGCACTCCAAGAAGTTAAAGGGATGTTATTTTATTCAAAGGAAAAAGAAGAGATGACTACTTTTCTAGCCCCATTAATCTATTCTTCTACAGGAATTTAGAAAGGAGTTAGAAACTTACCTGGAATTCTGATGAAAGACCAGCCATTCTGGGGCCTGACCCCCAACAACCCTCCTGGATACTCTGGGAAGAACTGGGAGCATCGTTTTAGGAAATCAGCTGCTAATTCGGGTGTCCCATTCAATATACATTGCTTTGCTTGTAGACTTCCTCCATCCTTAAGTGCCCTATGTTCATACGCTGCACTTTTATCATTGCAGTAGAAATCCAGAGGCACTGCTGTTACCTATGAATAAACACAAGTAAAATAATCAAAACATACACTCACATTTTCCCCTCTTCCCTCAAAAAAAAAAAGACATCTTCAGTTAAATTATTTTCCAGAGGGACAAGTTGATGATAATAATATATTGAATGGCAATACAATTTTAAATTAATTTAAAATAATGAGAGTTAAAAAAAAAAAAAAAGTGCTCATGTAACTTACACACCTCCTGGGTGTGGTGTACTGTCCCACCTAGTGGCACCGAGACCACTTACAGAGAGAATAATCAGTCTGCTCTACAGCCTTAGCTATGAGACAAGCTGGCTTTTTGCTCATGCAGTAGAGGCTCACGCACTAAGCTCCACAAGTCACAGGTTCAATTCTGCCTGTTGGTATTACACGCAGCCATGCTTAGGCATGAACTATTGCCCTTCCTGATAATCTGTATTTTGATTTGCATTTAGTGCCAACTATTGCAATATGGAAGGCAAAACTAAGAGAAAATGAGCATCATCACGGTATGGCTCATTTAATCTGTATTTGGTTATAATGATTTTTAATTCTTCACTCTGTGTACAGTTACTTATCAGACTCTAGCTTTGCACAACTCCCTCAACTTCAACAAGACTCTGCATTTCAGTAATCACCTATGTATATTCAAAACACTGAAGACATGGAAATCAGGAAAGAAAACAAAATGGGAGACACACAGTTTGCTGGTTCCTCAGAGACAGCACTTGGCAACGATGAGCCATACAAATAATAACATAAAATCTCAGTATCTAGAATGAGCAGGGGATTATCTTCTGTTTTTAGCTAGTCATTCTATGCATCCCTTTCCTCTTTGCCTGTTTTCAGTATGTTCTCTGCAGCTACACAGAATAGTCTTTTGCCAACACAGAAAGCCAGGCTTTATACCATACTAGCTATCTTGGACCATCTCCATCATTTTAATCTTTGCTGCTATCTGAATGGAGAGTAGAAGGTACTGGTCAGCCAAACAGCTGTGTGTTCAGAAGGCTGAAAGCCCCTTGATAAAGCATCTGCTCTAGTAGACAAAGGCTGCCTTTTGTAGCAATCCATAGTATTCTCTTATCTCCCCTCACCAGGCTAGCAAGCAACTCTGAGGTGCCATCCTGGGCAGCAGATAACTACTTAGGACAAACACATTTGCACTGCTGGCTAGTGAAGAGCAAGGAGTTAAGATGGATTCAAAAAGCAATGGGGGAAAATAGAAAGTGCTGTACCATGTAATCCCAGATGTTTTCCTCTATATTTTTCTAGGAGGACAGTTGAAAAACAGGCTCTGCTCACATCTGAGAGTTTATTTTTTTCTCTCCATTTCACCAAAGTTATGAGAACAGAAGGAATTATGTGAAAAGTTTCACATATAACTGCTCGGTAGTGATGCGCTACACATCTCTCACTAACAGAGCATAAAATCCAACAATGATGGAACAAATACATCACTTTCTTTTACAAGTCTAAAATTAAAGAACAAAATAACCAATTAACATGCAGCATTTTACAAGAAGATGTTTACTGTCTACTTCCTCTTCTCCTTTCTGAGTGTAAGGATATGTCTAAACTTCGCAGCTTTTATTGACAAGACTGTCGGCACCTCTCTGTCGCTATAAGTCAAAGTACGTGAATGAGGTTTGTCAGCACTTACTGACAAAGTATTTTCAACCCCTACAAATGGTTTTTGCTTTGTCAGCAGGAGAGTGGCTCCTGAGGCCAAAGCAGCATTCACCTTTGCACTTGTAAAACTTTATTGTTCATGGGTGGGGAGGGTTAAAGACCTATGAATGACAAAAATGTTGTCAATCAAGTGCAAGTGTAGACACAGCCTTTGTCTGCTTTGGGCCAAACATTTTTGGGGAAGGACTCTAAAAACTCTTTAGATTTCATTTCTTATAAACATGACAGAGAAGTTTGACATGCTTTTGAGACCTGAAAAGATGCTTTGAATTTATTTATCTTAACAGCTTCAAAACAACGAAAGCTAAATTTCAACATTTCAGTCCTCATTACGAAAGTAATTCCCCAAGAGAAACGTTATTTATCGATAATGGTATGTTTGTAGTTTTCTTCTCTAATCTCTGAAGTGATTACATACTTGTTTCCTAGGACACAGTGCTATACACCACAAGGATGTAGAAAACTGATGTTATTTATGCAGGTGTATGTAAACTAGAATTTTTCTGCCACAATTTCCAGCAGTTGGGGCAGTCCCTCACCAGTTAAATCAAGGTAAAAGGAATCAGCACCTGCATCTACACTAGGTGAAAGACTGCGGCTAACTTTCTTTGATCTCTTTTCCTTTAATGAATAAACCCTTGTTTCCCAAATGAGAGGTTTTCTTCGGAATCTTAAGGACTAGAGGCTTATTTTCTTAAATGAATGCTTATAGATTCTGGCTCACAATTATGGTACAAATTAAACAACAACAACAGTGCAGCAACTTGGGTATTTCAAAACACAAAAGCCTTGGCAATGATGACAGAGACACGTGCTTATGAGACACAGCTAGACACAGTTATTCTGTAGCCTACTGGAGCACAGGCACATTCCAGAGGGGGGGAGAGACAATACTTTGGAGTGAAGAAAGCTGGCTTAACAGGTGTTCCTAACAGGAACTCAACTGCTAGCCTATTCATGAAATGAAAATGGCTTTGAGAGTACTTGTTTCCATAGTGCCAATAGAGGTACAACACAGCTGCAGCTCTTAGACAACCAGAGAAATAGGGATTTGGGAAGGTGGATCAGGATGTAAGCATTTCACTTTAGACCAACATGAAATCAGTAATGGATACCAGAACAGCTAATTCACTGACTCAGAATGCCACCATTATGAAAAATTATAATTAATCAGAATCAAAAGGCAGAGGTGAGCACTTAACACTGATTCTAAGAGGATTTGCTACACTATACTGCCATCTGCAGTCAAAGCTGAGACTATATTTAGTGCAAGGAAGCAAATAGTCTCAGGATGAATGAATTTCAATCTCTTCTGCCTGAACACTAATCCCAAAGTAATACAGGTTGCACTTCTCAAATCTGGAATTCTCTGGTCTGGCA
The DNA here is from genome assembly GCA_019425775.1 of Rafetus swinhoei. Lineage (NCBI taxonomy): Eukaryota > Metazoa > Chordata > Testudines > Trionychidae > Rafetus > Rafetus swinhoei. Next base: position 72,421,035 of record CM033446.1, on the reverse strand, counting down.
ACATCCATGGTCTGGTACAACCATGAATGTTCCTGGATGACAGAGCCCAGGTGCAGGAGGGCCAGCAGCTGGGAACCCAGTGCATCCTGGTGAGTCAGGTAACAGTGGAGGCGCAGCAGCCTGGGCGGCGGTGGAACATGATTGGGGCTGCCTGTCGCTTGGCAGCAGGGCTGGGACCACAGCAGCCCAGGAGGGGATACCTGTCCGGGGCCACGTCAGCCTGGTTAGCAGTGGGATGCAGCAGCAGCATGACTGGGGCTTTGTGACACTCGGCAGCAGGGCTGGGGCTGCAGCAGCCTGGGAGGGGAAGCCAGGCCGGGGCCGCGGCAGCATAGGAGGGGAAGCAGGGCTGGGGCTGTGGCAGTTCAGTAGAAGCAGAGCAGCCAGGGCTGCATGCCGTCCAGCCAGCAGCAGAGCTGGGGCTTGAGCTGACCAGCAGGTAGCCTGACAGGGTCTCAGAAGCCAGCAGAGGGGAAGGGCAGCAGGCTGAGGGGCTGGTGTCGGGACCTCCCATTGTCCGGCAAATTCCCTCATCTGGGACCGGTCAGGTCCCAAGGTTGCTGAACCAGAGAGGTCCAACCTGCAGTGGCAGAAAGGTATCATGGAACCTATCCTTCACCTTTGCAAAGGGCATTAATTTACCCTCAAGCTGTAGTTCATATTTCTACACTGGACAAATCTGAGCTGGAACAGAGAAGAATATTCCCTACAGCAGCAATGCCCAAGCTTTTAGTATTTTACTACTTGAAATGAGTCTGAAGGTCACAACATTTTACTCAAAATGGAGTAATTTGTAGCCACTTTCATCTACCACATATTTGAGAGAGTTTGTCTATTTGTTCAAGAACTCCTCCTAAACAGTAAGATCTAGGACCACCAAATTTGTTATACAACTTCCTATTATCATAACTTAAAGCAACATAAGGGTTTGGTTGTGCCAGGAAAACGGAGCGTTCCTGGAATGGGACTGCTTCTCATAAAACCAAGCAGAAGAGAGACAGAATCATCAAGTCAAGTACAGTCCTCAGAACACACATAACTAAGCAAATGTCCAGAGAGGGCTCAGGGTGGGCATGCAGAGTGCCACCTCTGCCCACCAGCCCAAGAACAAAGTTGTCACAGCAGCTCTGTTATGGGCCAGCGGGCAGGGAGTATCTCCCATCACCCCCAGTCATGGCATGCAACCAAGAGCTGTCCCAGAACTGCCACTGTCTGGGGACAGGTGGTCCTTGAATGGCCCCCACCACCCAGCCTAACCTGGACCTGCCCCATCCAGGGGACATGCCCCTCTTGATGACTGCTGAAGCTTCAGTGGCCAGGGACAGGCACTTCTCACCTGGACCCAAGCTGCTATGGTGAGAGAGGCTGGGGTAGTCCTCTCGTACGGGGGCAGCCTGCATACTGAACCCCTCATCTCCAACCCTTTCAGGATGAGTAATTCCCCTGGGAATGTAGTAATCAATCAGTAATCATTGCTTAGACTAGCACAGAACAGCTGTAACTCCCAGAGAGCATGAATCTCTTGAGGAAGGGATGGGGAAAGGCTAGACTGAAGATGAGGAGTTGGAGTGATTGAGGGGAGAAACTCTTCTCCTTTGGAATTACATTCTGATTTTGTTTAGTTTTATTATTCTAAATCTTCTGGTTTTTATTTTCTATTGACTTTCTCCAGAATCCACCACGGCATACAGCCTGCATTGTTTAGAAGGATGAGGATGTATTTGGCTGGGTCAGGTGCTATGAAATTGCTTGTCATAATCAGTGTTCCCTTTAAGATTTTCCATCCTTGAGCGGAGTGAGTTTTGTCTTGTGCACCAATATTGAGGTTATGTGTGCTTGTTCAGATGTGTGCCACCGTTGCACCCACCAGTTACTAACAAATATCATATTCTTATATATGAATATATATTTTAAATGTTATGGAAGAAAGAATATTAAAACAGCCTTTTCCCAATCACAAAGAATAAAAAGGAGCTGTTAAGTTAGAACTTTCACCCAAGCATTCTTATTATTATGACTGAACCTAAATGCCAATGTACTGTATCATGCCATCTGCTGCAGATAAGGTAAAAAGACATCACCCCCTCCCCACACATACCTGCAAAGTTTGAATAATAAGCTGTTTATCTTAAAGACTTGTGCTGCGCTGCTAAACAACACCAGCAACAAATGGTGGCACAAACCCCAAGCAATCACACCTCAGGAGAAAGATTTCAGGAACTTTTGTCCCCAGCACCATCAATTTTTAGGCAGCTCTATTCTTCCCCTTAACCAGCACAGGGTATCTTCAACTCTGACTAATGGCTCAGCACAACAGGGTTATGAAATGCACCAGGGATGACCTAGCAGGAGAAGTGGGCAGGGAAGGCGGCATGTGTTTCCAATGTTGTTTCCATTAACATTTGAGGGCCAACTCAACACATTTTAGGAATTACATTTCAAAGCAAACCTGGGACAGGACAGGACACAGAGCAGAGACAGAGGCAGTGGGCTCCCTGTCCCCAAGAAGCTTAGAACATCTGTGGATTATGATTTATTTTTGCTACCAGGCTCCCTCATATCTCCCAGCCCCGAGTGTTGGGCCACTCACTGCCAGTCCAGCCTCATGTACCGCTCTCCCTGGCTCCAGGGCAAAGGAGGAGTTGGCACCTGCTGTCTCTGGGGAGAGTATGTCAGGGGACAGCCCAGGTGAGGCCAGAAGCCAACAGCCCAATCCGGAGCGGGCAGCACATTGTGAACGTGCTGCCTCCGTAGTCAGGACTGGATGCTGGCTGCTTTCATTTGTCTCCAGCAGGTTGCGCAGCATGAATTCCTTGGATGCTGCCACATCCCACTTCTAGGTCACATCAAGCGGCAGCACCCGCAGGTGGATGGAGCAGGAGATAGCCAGGGCTGCTGCTACAGCTGCCTCCCGCAGCTCCAACCCTGGGGAAGGGCTAAAGGTAGAGAGCCAAGGCCGCATGGTGGCAGCCCTGATGCTCCTGGCACACAGCAGCCACCTGCCACGTGGCCCCACTCTGGAGCAGCCACCGTGCAGCCCTGCTGAGGTGGTGGGCTGGACTCAAATTCTTGGTGCACACTTGCTCAGGCTGCACCTTAGAGCGAACACTGGTCATAATCCAAAAATGTACCACAAGTAAACAAAAATAAAGTGTTCCTATTAAAAGAATGCATTATATTCTAATGATTCCAAGGGACATTAATAGGTATTACTTTTTCTAATATTTATTACAGAAGAGTGACCTGTATAGACCTGTATGTCCTAGCTGAATTCAAGATGGAGAGTTATGTAACAGGAACCCTAATTTCCTCAGGCTACTATTCTGTATGAAAAAAAGAGTAATTCTGAGAGCTGCACTTGGGTCACACCTGATGCTAAACGGAAGAGCTATTAGGGGAGAACACAAGGGGAAGTATCCACACCCGAGATGTCTCAAAGCACTTTCTGTATTAACAGGGAAAACCTTCACATGTAGGAAGTGTGCCCATGTAAAGGTTATTAACATCTTTAGCCACAATTGGGACAATCTGAGTTAGTCATGACAGCTCCAAATACACCCATCCATTAGGGATGTTAAATTTCGAGTAACTGACTAATCGAATAGTCAACACAATTTGCATTGACTATTCAATTAGTCTATAGGGCTCCTCCGCCTTTGAAGTGTAGCAACAGCCTTAGGGTTGCTTCCAGGCTCCCTCATATCCCCCCTAGGGCTGTTGCTACACTTCAAAGGCAAAAGCGCTGCAGGGAGCATAGGGCCAGGGGGGCAGTCTTCCGCTGGCTCGGTGCTCCCTACAGCGTTTCAAAGCAGCAGCACCACATGGAGTCTGGGGTCAGCTGGGTCCTCTCCTGCTGACCCCGGGCTCTGTGCAGCACTGCCGCTTTGAAACATATTGGGGAGTCCAGTGTCAGGCTCCTTGCGGCATTTCAAAGTGGCAGCATCACGTGGAGCCTGGGAGCAACTGGGGACTCCCCTACTGATCCCAGGCTCCATGCGCCGTTGCCACTTTGAAATGCTGTGTGCAACCTGGGGACACACCAGCTGGCCCCATGCTGCACACGGTGTTTCAAAGCGGCAGTGCCACGTGGAGCCCGGGCCTGTCCCCAGACTCCACACGGTGCTGCTGCTTTGAAGTACTCCCTTCTCTCCCTCCCCCACACCTTTGCTGCCTCTTTCTGATAAATGGCAACAGGGGGGAAAGCGACTAGTCCTTCACATCCCTAATGTATACACAACTCCATCCCTGTCTCTTGCTCCATTAACTTCTCACACATCATCATAACTCAGCATCAATAACAGGACATTCTTCTGGAAGCATTTGGGCTCATTTGCTGTTTAAACACTTGTACATTTTTGCCAGAAGATATAGCAAGCATGAAAACTCTTAAATATTCACTTCCCAAAAAAGCAAGGCCCTGTCTCCACTTAACCATTTCTGTGTAGTAGCCAAGCCAAATGAAAACTACACAATTTCTCCATTTATAAGAGCTCTGACAAAATAAACTGCAGACACTATTTCCTCCCCCCCCCCACCCCAATAATGGATCAGCATATCAATTCCTGAGCTGATCTTTCAACCATGCTCTGCTCACACTGACCTGAAGTACAGAAAATACACATATCCCTTCACAGATGACAACACTGGACGACACTGAAGAGCCTCTATGCCCGGTCTGGGCAAAATACGGGCCCGCAGGCCAGATTTATCCTGCCGAGCCACTGGATCCAGCCAGTGGACGCTGTGGGGAGCCCCAGGCAGGCTCCCCGCTTGCCTCGCCCCACTTGCACGCCACTCACAAACGTGGCTGCAGGATGATTTTTCTTTAAAAACTGAGTCCAGAGAGGAGGAGGGGAAAGCTTTAGGAGCTGCTCCCGCCCCCAGCACATCCCATTGGCCAATGGGAGCTGCCTGTGCAGGGGCGGGGCAGGCAGCAGTGTTCCCCTCTAAGCTGCTTAGCCGCCAGCTTCACAGGTGATTAATCAGCCTTCACCCAGTCAGAGGCTCAGGGCTCTGTGCTCAAAGCTGACTGACTTGGCAGGACTGATTAATCACCTGTGAAGCTGTGCTGCTGTGCAGCTTAGAGGGAACACTGGCTGGCAGGGAGGCTGACTCAAGAAAGGGCTGCTGGCTGGTAAGTCTCCTGGACAGACCCTGCCTTTGGCACCCCAGCCCCTCCCTTCCCCAACCCTCTGCCCCCTACTCCATATACACAAATCCTCCCCCCCCCCCACTTCCCGCACCCATATCTCCTCCCAAATCTGGCACCCCAATCCTCTGCCCCAGATCACAGTCCCTTCCTGCCCAAGCTTACAACCCAAATACCTGCACTCCCCTCTGTACCCCAATTCCCTGCCCTAGGTCACAATCCAACCCTTGCATCCCAGTCCAGTGTTCCAGGTCACAACTGCCTCCATCACCCGAACTCCCTCCCTTACCCCAAGCTCCCTTCTGTACCCAACCTCCATCTCAGACCCCTGTACCTCCTCCATTAATATCATGGAAGAGTGCGGACCTCAACCACTTTCCAAATTGTTGGAGTGGCCCCATCAAAAATGATTTCCCACACTTCCTCTACACTATAGAGTTGACATAAGTAACTCTAGGGAGATCAGTGTTTCATTCACATATATTTTCAGCTGACTGACCATTATTGAATAATCACAGAATCACAGAACCTTGAGAGGTCATCTAGTCTAGGAGTGCAGAGGACAAACACCATCTAGACCACTCCTGACAGGTGTTTGTCTGACTTACTCTTAAAAAACTGATGTTGGAAATTTCACAGCCTTCCTTGGCATTTTATTCCACTGCTTAACCACCATGACAGTAAGGAAGTTTTTCCTAATGTCCAACCTAAAACCTCCCTCTCTTCAATTTCAGCCCGTTGTTTCCTGTCCTACCCTGAGATTAAGAAGAACATTTTTTCTCCCCGCTCCTTCTGACAACTTTTTCTATACTTGGAAACACTCAGTCTTCTGTCTTCAAGACAAAACAAACCTGTTTTTTTCTAATCTTGCCTCATAAGATCATGTTTTCTACACTTTTAGTAATTTTTGTTGCTCTTCTCCAGTTTGTCCACATCTTTCCTGAAATGTGGCACCCAGAATTGGACACAATATTCCAGTTGAGAACTAATCAGCACAGAATAGAGTGGAGGGTTAGGACCTCAAAGGGTGGCCCCCATTCTGCAAGGCCTCCTCAGATTCTTGGCCTCACAATCAAAGCAGATGAACATATTCCAGAAGGTGCCAAGGAGAACAAACAAGCCATGAGTGCAGACAACTATTTGCCAACCTCCTTTCCCCAGATGCCAATGTATAATTACACACACACCCAGCTTCAGCCAAGCCTACTGATAAATCCAGCAATAACACAAACACAGATTAGGAATGGACCATTTGGGTGGCTTTATGATAAGAATCTTCTGCTCCCAGCCTGCTTCTCTATGTTTATTACTATTATTGCTTCCCCATCAGCAGCAATATTGGCCTGATATTGAGTCCAAGTAAACAATAGACATCAGGCTTGGGAGTGCATGCTAATTGGAAGCAGATGTCCTCACTCATGTCTGCTCTATGCCTACCTTCTAGTTCATTTAGGGTAAGTGTGGTTGGTTTTTTTTTCCTTTTCTTTTTTTTTTTTGAAAGCAGGTGGTTGATTGGACATCTGGAGCTACATGTGATAACATATGAAGGCATTTCATATCCATAAACACAATCATTGTTAGCAAAAGAATGAAAGCTTTTCACATTTTATTGGACCATAAAATAAAGGGATCACAAGATATGTAGGTCATGCAAGTCATTTCCCGTAGATTTGGAGTTTCTTCTCAGTCAGCCTGTTTCTTATTCTCCATGTTCAGCTTCCCCACCCCCTCTTTTGGGAGCAGGGGGGAAGATGAAGTTGAGGATGATGAATTACAAAGTTAGAAAAGAAAAAGTTTAAGGGGCCAATCTTGCTGTTTAGCTAAGTGTTCCTGCTTAGTGCTGAGCACCCTCAACTTCCACTCACTGCAGTGGCTTGCTAGATCAGGCCCTGGGAGAAAAATCTCATTCTTATCCATCACCACAATACCTGTGCTGTGGAGTCTAGCATAATGTCATTAGGACAATTTTGCTTTTCTCAGTTTATGCTGTTTCTCAGAAACAGCACATTTCCCTGGCAACTGGAAGAAACAGGATTCAGGAGCCTACCTGTTATTAAGGGACACTGTGCCAAAAGTTCCTTGTGAAAATGTTATGCTTGCACAACTGGGAATTAATAGATAACTGCAACTCTACTATGTCACAATAAAATAAATCATTTGCATAATAAAAACTGATTTAATGCAGTATTACTGTGACAGCCTGTAACCCATATGATAACCTGTATCCCATGTTCCTACTTTTATATAGTTACAATGTATTTTGCACAAAATATTCCTTGTCAGGTATCATTTGAAAATCCATAATATGCTGAGCATCACTGTCCTGTTAAAATGTGCATAGCACCATTGTACGTTGAGTTAAGGTTTTCCAAGATGTTTGTTTCTGAAACATGTTATATTTCTGGGGAATGTCCAAAGATTAGCTCTCTACTATCAACAAAGAACTGACCATAGGGGGTTAAAAACTATTAGCAACTGACACAAACATTCCCCATTCAGGGAAATGTAAACAAAAGATTTACATGTCATGCCTCACTTACTTGATGGGGTGAACAAGAAAATCATAATTCATCTGGAAGATGTTTTTAATCTCAGGTACCGCACAGATTGCACCCCACAAGCTGGGCAATCCTCAAGAGAGGAGAAGAATATAAACTAAGAGACAATTGCAGAGTCTCCTGTATTAGTGCTGGTAAGGTTTAGGAAATAGCTTGTACGTTTATTTCTTTCATAATTAATTTTGACTTGTATTTCTTCATCACTTAAAATCTCTCTAGTTCAGTGTCTCTCACAGTGATCTGAGGACCCACTCTGAGAAAGCTGTTACCTGGCCTTTCCAGTTTGTTTACTTACCAGCTCCGCAGCCAGGGCCGGCTTTAGGAAGTGCGGAGCCCAATTCGAACGAAATTTTTTAATCCTTTAAATCCTTAGCTACAGGACCGATTCCCACCTTCCAGTCAAACCCACGGGCTGACTCCCCCTCCCACAGCGCACAGAAGCCGCCGTGCTCCTCCTCCAGGGCCGACGCATACTTCCGGGTTTAGGGTGCGGGGCCCTCTGGCTTTAGAGCATGGGGCCCTTTTAGGCGCGGGGCGTGATTCCGGGGAATCGGGCGAATCGGCCTAAAGCCGGCCCTGTCCGCAGCCACGGAAACTCATAGCTCCCATTCGCTGCTAATGGCGAACTATAGGCAATGGGAGTCGCAAGGCTCCATGGCTGCAGAGCCGATAAGTAAACAAACTAGAGTGGTCCAGTGGCAGCTTTCTCAGAATGGGTCCACAGACCACTTTGAGAAACACTGATCTAGTTAATGAACTTGCTACATTATTTATCTAACACAATGTAATTTGGTTGAAGTGTCTGGAGCATCTCTATTCAGGTTAACAAAGGCTATTCCATATTCATTACCCTGTGATAGAGTGATAGACTGATAATAAGATTACACTGTCCAAGGGGGCTTTGAACAGTGAAAGACGCACATTTCTGGTGAACAAGGGACAGATATCTGAGAGTGTAGCCCTATACCTGTTCATGAGTGGCTGGGAGAACATTCATGTAACTTTGTTGGCTGTGTCTTTACATGACAAAGGCTATGTAAGAGGTGCTTAGAGGGGCTGCTTTTCACTAGCAGAACAGAACTGGTCTGGAAAATTAAGGTGACAATGGTTCAGCTTGCACTCGAACTGTGTTTGCATTATAGACCTTACAGCAGGAATAAGGTCTCCTGTGTAGCTGCCCTTTTCCAACAGAAGAGAGATTTCCCGCCAGCATAATTGAACCATCCCCAATGGGCAGCAGTGGCTGTCCTCACCAGTGCTTTTGTCAGTGAAATTTATGTCTGTCAGGGCTGACAAAGATAAGTTTTGCTGGCAAAAGTGCTAGTGTAGACAAAATCTGGGGGATATCACAATTATAAAAAGGGAAGAAGCTGTTTTGATTCCTCCTGCTAAAAAAGATTTGCATACTCAGAGGGGATCTAATTGGTGTGAAGTTATCTGTTGAATTCTACACATTCTGGGCATACAACCCAAACACACCTTGATTAAGCACAATATTCTTCTAACCCAAAGTCTCCATTCCTATTAAATATCATTTATTAGGAAGAATATTATACAATTTATAGAAAGATAATATTTGAAGGTAGGCAGAAAGTAAATATCACTAGATACAGTTATACACATATAAATTCCTAGAATTGACCAGCATTTAGACCAGTGTTAAACTTTTAAAGACCGAAGAACACCAAACAATTTTTTTTTATGATGGGGAACACCAAGGACTTTTTTTTTTTGAGGAAAAAAAAAAAAGCCTGTATGGAAAAGCTGTTGAGAAAAAAAAAAAACAAAAAACAAAAACAACACCCTGGTAAACCTCATTATATGAGGAATAAAGGTTATTTCGAGAGAAGGGTTTTCTCTTGAAATAACCGCGTCTAACAGCACCTGTTATTTCAAAATAGCGCTATTTCAAAATAGCACCATAACGCGATTATGCAAATGAAGTGTGGGATATTTAAATCCCGGCTTCATTTGCAATTTCGAATGTCTTCATTTGCATCCCTCTATCGAAAGAGGGTGCAAGTGTAGACATACCCTAGGACTTGATCAAATGAAATGTATACATATTTCTCTCTGAATCTGGGACTATATTAGAGCTATTTCTTGCCCCCTACTATCTGTACAGGTGGAGATGTGAACTTAAAAGTATTCCTTTGTCCTGTCCTCACAACACTTGCACAAAAGGATATTTTCAAAGACAGTGGTTACTGCACAAAACACCATAGCAGTTTCATAATCAGTTACAAAGAGGAATACATTCCCTCACTGTAATAAGACCTTTGCAGGACTTACCCGTGGGCTGGCTACGCACAGAAAGGATGGCAGTTCAGTGACCTGGCAGTACCGGACCCATGAGGTAGCTGATCTCCTTCGATGTATGACATGGTTTGAATAGCCAGTAACTGTTTTACAGTAGCTGCTGAACACAAGGTTCTAAAAATAAAATTAAATAAAGAGTTAATTCAACCAAGAAGGGAATCCTTTCAAAGTTGCTTATCCCTGTGTCAGAATTATAATGAACAATCAACAAATATTTTCCTTGGGAACAGGGAAATGTACATAGCACCTGCAATGCTAGTGCACAGAAGTCTCAGTGCCTCTAATTATAATAGGGATCTCTATTCAACTGTTCCCAAATCTTGCAATGGTAAGACACTGACAAGCTTCATTTTCAATTAGAAAAGGAGTCACTTTCCAGCTCAGCTGCCACTTTTTTCCTCTGGACAGATATTCTAGAATTGGAGACACCATTTTGCCTCCTCAGCACACTAGCAGCAGGAGCAGATGAGCCAAGAAATTATAATGATTTCATAGAATCAAAGAATTTGCCATAGAGTCAGACCACTAGCTCATTGACCTCAGTAAGTAGCAACCTGTACCTGTTGCTTCAAAGAAAGATACTGATAACACACATTGCATACTGCCCCTAACTCAATTGTGTGACACAGTTAATATAGGGAGAAACATCTTTCTGATCCATAGGCATATGCTCTGTAGTGAAAATTGAAGGGAAAAAAAAATCTGACACCAAGAGAAAGGTATCTAAATTAGGGATGTTAGATACCATGTAATTGAATAATTGTGTAACTGCACCAAATATTATCGGTTACACGATTATGTGATAGTCCCTGGGGCTGGGGCCGGCAGTCAGTGTGCTCCCAGCCCCACTCCTGGGGAGCCCCCTGCCACCAGGGGGCCCCAAGATCCCTGTGGACAGAGGCTGCTCCATGACAGCCTCCCCTGCCTGCCCATCCCCCTGTGATAGAGAGGCAGCAGTGCAGAGGATGAGAGGGGCAGCTGGCAGCATGGGAGGAAGCGGGGGGGGCACACCAACTCCCACCTCTGCCCCCTTCCTGCTTCTGATACAGAGGCAGCAAGGGGGGTGAGTGTTGCATGTAGCTGATAGAATTAACAGATAAACCCAAGCTTACTGGTTAATCATGTAGTCGACTATACGTTGACATCCCTAATCTAAATGGTACTGCAAAACTTTCATGACACATCAGCAGATCTTTAGCGAGATACTATCACTTTACAATCCAAGCATACACAAGCTACATTTCAATTACAGTATCTTTCTTTTTACTGCACAGCAAAAAATATTCTCGTAATTCAATAACTTGAAACGCTCAAGAAACAATGGAGGTAAGTGTCTTCATGGTCAATCTTATCTTAGTAGCCTTGCTATCACCACAGAGACTCAAGTACTACTCCTGGGGGAATTCTGCACCAAAAAATTTAAAATTCTATGCACAATATTTTTTGTCTGCAAATATTATTTGTAAAAATAACACTACAGAGTCACACCAGTTGCAATTATTTTGGTAATTAATTAAAAAAATCTGCTAACAAGTATGCCTATAACACACACACAAAAAAAACATCCCAGGAGTTCAAGAAACCCCAACGATGACTCAGCTCCTGCTTCTCTACCACCTTCTATCCCCCCATAGATAAGTCACAGGGCAAGACACAAATACCCTGTCCCCATAGGGCCCGCTATGTACCTGCCCTCCCCAATACATCCAAGCCTCCCACTTCCTACAGTCCACCCATACATCCCCAGCCCAGATACCTGCACACCTTCTCCCCCTTGCCCAGCCACAGGAGTCCCATTTTGCCCAGCTATCCACCCATCCTTCCCAGGCCTGCTGACGGGGGGGAAAGGGGACAGTTGCCCTAGGGCCTGGCGATTCTAAAGGGCCCAGGGCTCCCTGCCACTTCTGTCACTACTGTGGCAGCACCCATGCTGAGAGCCCTTTAAATTGCCAAGTGGGTCTAAGGCAGGGTTGCCAACCCAGAGAAATTTAATTTACGGACAAAATGGGAAAAATTTACGGACAGACAAATTTTTTTACTGACATAATTTTTATACTATATTAAGACGGCATAAATAGCCAAAAGTGAAAAGTAATCATTATCAGTCATACATCACAAGAACAATATGCTAATTAACTCACTTTCATTTAGTTAGTAGATGATAACATCATGTGGATCACATGATTCACGTTACGTCACCTCAACCATTGACCTAAATAAACAACTAAAACATCCAATTTCTGCTGCTCCGCAGTAAAATGGCTGAAGCAGCACAAAATAAATTTAATTGCTATAGAATAATTGCTGTTTTTTGAAATTTTATTGCACTTTCACAAAATTTATGGATACCTAAATTTTTTTTACGGACTTTGCACACACGTCCAATTTCAGCTAATTTTTTTTACAGACTGTCCGTAAATTTACTGAGGGTTGGCAACCCTGGTCGAAGGGCTTGGGGGGAGAGGCGTGGCACACTCCCATAAGCACTAAGGGCTGGCTGTCCTGCTCCCTCTCCTTCCACCCAAGGCCCCATCCCTCCCGGGAGCGCAGTCAGGCCCCCTTATCCTGCCCAGGGGTCCTCCATAGCTTTTGGCTTCCCTGGCCAACCCCCAGGACCCAGGAAGGAGGAAAAGCCTGATGTTGAGTTCTGGAGCTTGCACAGAGTTTCCTGTGCAACACCCATCCTTCCCTCAATGCATGCTGGGAAGTGCAGCTGTATGGATGAGATCTCTCCCCTCCATCTGGCAGCTTTCTCTCCTTCCATCTGGCAGTGTCTTCTATGTGAGAACTGAGCTCTGCTGGATCCAGCAGCCCCTAGTGGCAGCCAACAGCACTGCAGCCCATTTCTGGGATGGGGGGGGAGGGGGAGGGAAATTCTGCACAAAACACCATTAATTTCTGCAAAATTCTGCATTGTGCAGTGACACAGAATTCCTTAAGGAGTAAAGTACACTCAATGAACCACAGCTGCAAAAGCAGCCTTGCAGCTCCTATCACACTGGCTCCAGGTCTTGAGCTGGCACCATGCAAATTCGTACGTCCTGACTGAATTCCTGTCCCTCTACATAAGATCTGATGGAGTCCAGATTGGATTGATTCTTCTTCTGCATAATTTGTACATGATAGGAATTCCTCAGCAAGTTTTTGAGAGCAAACACTGGAATACTGGCTATAGCTCTGGCTACTGCACATTTTTGTTTTGTATTTTCTAGAGAGATAGTTATGGATGAGCTGGTGGGAAACTGGAATTTCTATCCTCCCAAACCCTGTAGTGTAGGAGACTAGGTCATAACAGCGAGCTAAAAAAAATGTTAATTCCACTGATACACACTTTCCTGAGGTCATCTTCACTGTTTGATTCTCCTTTGGGCACTGATATCAAAAAGCAAGCCATGCTGGCTTCAGCCCAAATAGAAATACAGGAAAAAACAGAGGAAAGACTTCTAAGACAGTATCTCAGATAAGGAAAAGCAAACTGTATTTTGTATGCATGTGTACAAAGAACATTAAGAGACTTAACAAAGAACCTACTTCTTCATGTTACCTGTACACAAATTATGAGCAAGTCACAGGAGGAAGAATCCTTCTTTGAATTCCATGATGTGCTGTCATTAAATATTTGTGTTTGGAGAAGGCAGTAGATATATCAGACAGAGTGGAAAACTAGCTGCCCATCAGATTCACATACACGGAAAGAAACTGAGTAAAGTTACAGAACATGACATAGGTACAACTCTAGGACCCTTGCACAACTAAGCCAAGAACCTCACAAAGAAAGAATTGAAACACTTGACACAAGGGTGCAGTCACCAAGCAGTGCTGTAGAACTCTTTTGCTGCAAGACAGATAAGGGACACAGGCTTCCTGCAGTCTCACTAAACTTGACTGCATTCCTACCATTCTCAAAAACAAATGAGGAAACCAAACAAAATGGAGCACTCTTTCCCACTATATCATATTATACTATATCTATCTCTATATTTATAGTATTATGATACTCTGTGTAGACAGACAAAAAGAAAGCCTGCCCACCCACACACACATTAAAAGTAGTTATAATTTGAGTGATAACACGAGCAAGGTCACTAAAGACAGCATTAAACTGTTACCTTAATCCCAAAGAGGGATATTTAAAAGATTCTTGATTATCGTTGTACACTGACAAATTATTTTTCTATTTTGCACTTTTAATTGGAAGTGTTGACCTGAAGCATGCGAGAAAAGACTTCCCATATTTATACGGTTTCCTTTTTCTCTGTGTGGTTTTTTACATTCACTTATCTGATTCAAGCCTGGATGCAGACCCAAGGAGCATGACAACTTCCTGAAGTGGGTTCATGATAAGAAAGTGACTTTGTATTTTTCCAATATACCCATCACTGAAATTATGGCATAACTGAGTAATAGCTACTTTGGTTCTGCATGGCTGACTGAAATGACATTTAATTCTGTCTCTAAACTGCACAGATGGAACTCTGAAACCTTATAGGGAGTGCAGATGTACAGTAATACAATGTGTGTCCTAAACACTCACTTTAATTATTATTACCACATTTTAAACTAGAAGATTTACCCGGTGTTGCTTGGGTCCTTAATTTTTGTTTTTGGGGCCAGGTAAGAAGCACTTCTTGATGACTGCTGCAACTCCAGCAGGCACAGCTGGGGGAAGGGTGGCTGTTTCCCTGCTGGGGCAGGTCCAGGTTTGTCTGCTCCCTGCGCTCCCCAGCCTGAGTGAGGAATGCAGCAAATGGTGCACTTTCTCCTTGATCCCTGACAAAGGGGAAACTACTAGCCATGTCCCTGTACAAATTAAGGATGTTAAACTGTGATTAACTAATCGAATAGTTGATGGAATTTCCATCTATTATTTGATTAGTCGATAAGGACTAGTGCAGCAGTCTGCTTCTGAAATGTAGTCTTCCTCCTGCAAGGAAGTTTAACAGGAAGTACGATTTAGGGCTTTAATTCGAAATACCGGGTCCCTGCCGCGTGTAGACGCGGGCAGTAAGTCCGGACTTGTAAATTTCAAAAAATGGCGACCGGCCGGGAAGATGCAAATCAAGCACGGGATATTTAAATCCCGGGCTTGATTTGTAACTTCGAATGCCTACATTAGCCTCCCTAGTTCGAACTAGTGGGCTAGCGTAGACATACCCAGAGGGAGTTAAATGGTGTATGTACATGGTTTCCCTGCAGTTTCTCTTTGACTGAAAATTAGAGGGGCTTATGTTGGTTTGCTTTTTGTTAATGCTGCAAAATATGACACACCAAGCCCAAGATTGTTTTTCTACCCGTTAAGAATCTTCCATTTCAACTTCCCCTTCAACTGAATTCTGGCTGGCTGTTTCCTTCCACACAGACATTGTCTCCTTTCACTTCTAGTGAAATTAAGCATACGCAAGCAAAATCCCTCTGCTTTAGGAAAAAATCTCCCTTTCTGCACATTAGCTAGGGGCCACTTCATAAATGGTCTGTCTTTGATGAAGTTGATTTTTCTTTTTAACGTGGAACCAATTATCAAAATTCAAGGTACACTGTACATTTCTAAAGTTGATATAATTTTTAATCATAAAGAAAAGACATTCACCCCTCTGGCAAAACATGGGAAAAGAAACTGACTTTATATTGTGCATTAATGGTGAACAAATCTGGGTTCCATCTGATCAGCCATAGAAGCAAATTCCAAAGTTGAAAGACACAACACTGAGGAAAGCTTACTACCAACTTCCAGACACAAAATTCAGGCACTGTTGGTTGTGGACTCTGTTTATTCCAAAGGTTGCAGCAGCAGCAGCATGAGAGTGCTGGAAAAGAAGCAATCTCTCAGATAGCCAGGAGTCAAGATGCAATGGGCTTTGCACCTTAAAACTAAAACTACTTTTCTGTCTGTTTGCTAACTTTCTTTGCTCTTATCTCCTTTGGAGTACTTTACATTCTGTAGGATATGTCTGCTCTCTCACCTTACCCAACACTACAGCTCCCAGGGTGTAAGTGGTATCTTCTATGTGGCAATTCAACTGACCCATAACCCATAGCCCACAGCTCCCAGGAGTCATGCAGTTACTCTGCTTAGTTTTTCAATAGATTGTATCCCATGCATCCTGAGCTCACGAGCAGACAACTCACCACTCAATTTTTCTTGTTCCAAGGACATTTGTGCGATTCTAAATGAACTCATAAGCCCTTTCATTTTCTCTGGCTCCTATAGCACTTGGACTTGGAAGTATAAGACTCAGTCATCATTCAGCACATTTTGCTCTTGAGCATGACTGGCTTCTCATTTGTCTAGTTATGAGAAAAGTTCTCGTATGGAATGCCAAAAAACAAGACTTGGTCCTGTGACAGCATTTGCTAGCTTGAGAGGATGAGGGAAGAAGGGCTGACTGCCACAAAATTTTTGAAACTTAATTTTTGCATTAAGTTCACCAGGAACTCTGTTTATATTTAATATGAAGTGAAATATGCTTAGCAGCTATTATCTGAAAATGCACAGATAAAACAAATAACTTATTTAAGGACCCCAAACTATGTAGTGGTTCAAGCTAAAGACAGGAAGCCAGAAAAAGATTTCGCTTAGAAACATGAACTGTAATCTGATTCACTATATTGTACTGGGTTTTGAGAATCTGGCCTAGTTGAAAAGATGGATAAAACGGGAACCTCAAAATGAGACTGCAGCTGAGTAATTAAAAAACAAAACAAAACACCAAATGTCCCATAAAATCTATTAACACTGGCTTCATTATAGGATTGAAATGTCACCCTAATTAATCAAAAAGAAAATATTCATAGGAAGAAGTGGGAAAGAAAACTCAAGAGAACAAAAAACAGAACAGCAGTGAAGTATATACTGCCAACAAAACTTAATGGAGTTGATGATCTGACAGATAGACCTTTTCACTCTCCAACCACTGTGATCCTACGTCAATACTGTCAATGATACAATGATGAAGCTTGTCCAGGTAAGTAATGATAGCACTTTTGACTGGTTAGTGCTTCCTACTAGCAGACTGATTGTGGTGCACAGAATGCAAACCAGTTATTAATGAGAACCCATCCAACTGAACAAAGAAGAATCCAACTCATTCACTAAGGCAAAGATGCATCAGACTGCTTAATGTCTTCAGCAAGAAGCATCAGTTTCCCCCACTGACATTTTCCACTGTCTGCAAAGAGTACATTTCTGGCCTGTTTCGAAATGCAGCACTTGAAGTAATGCCATCTCTAAGACTCAAAAATTTTTGAGTTGGCTTAAAATTGAGTTGGCTTAAAATTCATAACTCTCTCTCTCTCTCTCTCACACACACACACACACAAAATTCATAACTTTTACACACACACACACACACACACACACACCACTGTGTCTGTCTCTCTCACACACACAAAAACTGGGGTTCTTTTTATTTGCCTCCTTGTTTTTGAGGGGAGGATTTTCAAAGACACAAGGGGGAGTCACATGCCCACCTCCCAGTGAAAACTGAGCAATTAGTTTTCCTTTGTGCTTTTGAAAGTCTCCCCTGAGCCACTTGGATTTCTCAAGCTTTTCTGCACAGCCAGGGGAGCTAGAAGTTCACATATTTTAAAATAAAGCTGCAGCTTTAAGGAAAAACATCTAATATTGTGAGACTTGTGGTAAGGTGGCAAGAATTGGCAACACTGCTTATAACACTCTGGTATCCAACTCTAGCTCCCTTTAAACATTATTCTATTAATCGAATCCACAGATTTCTGCAATAAGCGAAGTTTGAAAAAACAGCAGGAGACTTTATAAGTCACACAGGCATTGGAGATGGTAGCTTGTAGGCACTTGGCAACTTCTTCATAAAAACAGCAGAAACTCTGTTTTAAGGAATCACCATTTCCCACACCATGCACAAGGCTCCAACACATACTATCAATGTGCATCCTACCCTCCTGCACACAACCAATCCATCCTCCCTATTCCCATAACCCAAAAGATATTTGGGGGTTATCATCAAACAGGGTGAACTGACTTAAATCAAGGCAATTTAAATCACTCCAAAAAAATCAAGTTTCCCACTGATACTTTTTCACGTATTTCTTCAAACGGTGGTGCAGATCTGATCCATAAAACATGTTAATTTACAGCTCAGTACACCATTTCACATCTAAGGGCACGTCTAGACTACATGGCTCCGTCGACGGAGCCATATAGATTAGGGTTGTAGGCAAAGGGAAATGAAGCGGCGATTTAAATAATCCCCGCTTCATTTAAATTAAAATAGCTGCGCGCTGTGCCGATCAGCTGTTTGGCGGCACAGCGCTGTAGTCTGGGCGCTCCGCGGTTGACATCAAAAGCATTTGTCGTTATGCCTTGTGGGATGAGGTTTACTGGGAGGTCGACAAATGCCTTTGATGTCGACGGGCGTCCAGACTACAGCGCTGTGCCGCCAAACAGCTGATCGGCACAGCGCGGCAGCCATTTTAATTTAAATGAAGCGGGGATTATTTAAATCGCCGCTTCATTTCCCTTTGCCTACAACCCTAATCTACATGGCTCCGTCGACGGAGCCATGTAGTCTAGACGTGCCCTAAGAAGGTATACTTTGAGTAATTTCTTTAGATAATTTGATTTTTATTAATTTAGAAAAAAATTCATTATACTCATTACCTGTGTCAAGCTGCAGAAGCAGCAGCAGTACATTAGGAGTGGTGAGATTTAAATCACTCACACAAACAACAGCACTTTTAAGATTTAGTTTAATACAACAGATGTTATATACATGTTTCACATTTGCATTTGCAGTAGTCTCCTGATGGCTGTCCTTACTCTTTTTTTATTATATTCAAATTTTATTAACTCTAGCAGACAAGTCCTTGTAACACTAAATGTACGGTGTCCCTAACATTTCTACAGCTAGCTCTCACATTGCCTACTCCCACTGTCATTTTGATGAAGATCTGATTCCAAGTTACCAAAAAAGCTAAGACTGACTGTGCTTAGAGTGCACTTAATTTTGGAGTAAGCCCCATTAAAAACAAGTAAGGAATGGGGTTCCATTGGGAAAGCTGAGTTATGCTGAAGTAAAATAGGGAATAGACTTAAGGAATCACCATTATGGTCTGTAACCATGATGTTCCAAATATAAACATAATATAAAATAAGAAAATGACACACTGTGGCAACTGGCAAATCTAGATTTGTCTTACTGCAGCTTTCTGCTTTCTGTATTGTATACTTGGGTGACAGATTCTAAACCTAATTAATTAAACAAGCCATTATGATAAGCTAAGCTAAACTTTTTTTTCTAGCAACATCCAACACAACAAACAGCTTGTTAAATCACTTATACTAAAAGGCATAGATAGATTCTTGAAGAATGATGCATTGCAAAGTTGAACCACATTGTTTTTCAGACATCCACATCATTTTCTCCCAATAAACAGTTTTCCTTATGATGTTTCATTCTTGCACTTGGGCCCTGCATCTTCTTTTTGCACTGCTTACACTTGACATATTTTCCTTTTTTACCCAGGGAACGAATTTATTCAAAATGTTCTCAGATAGGGTCTCTTACACCCAGAAGCCATGATAGTTTTTCTATGGCAAAAGTGCAAGGGACTCCATGAAGATGTGGGTATGCTGAATAATGTTTCTTTTTTTTCTTTCCAGTCCGGTATTCCTTTCTATGCTTCCTCCGTCCTTTCAAATATATTTTGTTTCTGTCTTTAGACGTCTTAACCAACTCCTTCGCTGTGCACGGACCAGATCCACCACCACATAAGCACAGAAAAAACCCAATCCTCTCCAGTCCTTGCACACATTTGTCTGCTCAGAAACAAACTGAAAGCCCAGAACTTTCAAGAAGCAAGAGCTGGTTGTTAGACTGGACAGACTAGGACCAATAATTCATTTTTATGAGACTGTAAGTATAGGTGTAGCATGTTTGTGATAAGATCTAATTGTAACTTATTTTTCAATGAGAAATGCTGTATTTTATTGATGATTTTTTAAAAAAATCAAAAAATCCAATTTTTTAAATTAAATTAAAAAAATCTGATTTTTTAATTTTTTTAAAAAAGCATTGATTTTTATCCATCCTGTTATCAAATATTCCAGAACATTCCCTTCCATAAATTCACATGAACTATTCTAAACCCCTTCCCCCACAACACCCAATTATCTACATCAGTGGTCTCCAACCTTTTTAAGCACAAGATCATTTTTTGAATTTAAGTCAGTCCAGGATCTACCTCAAACCCAAATACCCCTGCCTTTCCCCTTCTCCAAGGCCTGCCTCTGCCCCACCCCTTTGTGCCAAGGTCCCACCTTCCTCATTCTGTGAAGATGGGGTACAGGGGAGGGGGACAGTGACATTAGCGCCCCCTGCCTCTGTCTCTTCCACCCTGCACAACAAGCAGGAGGCTCCCAGAGAACAGCTCTGAGGTTCTGGGCAGGAGCAACAGGGCAGTGTTGGGAGGGGCAGCTGAAGTGCCAGCACTTGATAGCTTCCCAGCCAAACCAGTCAAGATCACCTGTCAGAGGCTCCAAGATCTACCGGTAGATCCTGATCTACAGGTTGGTGACCACTGATCTACATGGAAGTGAATAAGTGAAAATCCAGATACAATATATTAAGGCCAGATTTACTCCATTTGCCAAACTGTGAAATGGGAGTGGCACAGGTGGCATTAAACCACGTCTGTACTTCCCTAATCCTGGGACTGGAAAGCAGGCACCAGTCCAAGTGCAAGAAAAAGCAGCCCTGAGCCTGCTGTACCTTACACCAGATGCTTATGGTCTCACGGCAGCTGCAGATCAGGCAGCTACGGATTAGGCAGTTGCAATAACTTCCTGGCCATGATCGTTATGTCAGGCCTGGGAAGGTGTAGGAGTGAGGGCATATGGGCCATTACATTGAACATTAATGATATGGGAATTCACCTGTGCTGAGATAATCTCCAAGTAGCTGGTTAAGGCTATTTTTTTTGGCACAAAGCAGAATAAATTGGTCAGCAAATCTGAAACTTAACCAAAAGCAAGTGCCAGGTATATGGGCTCAAATTACTCATCTGACTTGCTGCAGAGATTGCCTGAACTATTGTTGATGAGGCTACATCACCCAATACTCCACCACATTGTGCCACATAGCCTGACTCGGGCCAGCAATATTACTACAATCCTAACCACAAAGCACATTAGAAAAAAGAATAAATATACCGATCATGTGACCTCTCTGCAATTAGACATTTTAGGCACAGCCTGGAATCCTGTACTAGTACTTCATTACACATAAGCGAGACAGCTTAAGAGCAATATCAGGGCTCCCTAATCACTCAAAACAGCAGCATGGCCACTTTTTTCCTGCAAGTGACCTGTTTCTCACAGTAACATCAAAATTCTTAGTCTATAGTTTGGTGACAGCATCATATTATATGTAACAGACATGGACTGAGGAGTAACAATGCACTCCCCACTAGGCTATGCTATGCTGTTTCTTTACCCTCAAATCTCCCCCTCATATCCCACTCCATGCACACAAACACTTTGATTTTCTTCATTTTTATTGCTGAATGCAAAAAAGATACCCCATGGACAATGAAGTATAGCATACAAAAGGGTTACTAAAATATTATGTTCCCTATTGGCTGGGTAATTACATATTTTAAAAACAAATCATAGACTGTGAGGCCTGCACTAGTTTCTCCAAATCCTCAACCCTTTCCTTCTTCCCAATCAGCCACCCTTAATGGGAAATCTTTCCGAAGACTTTATTCAAGATAAATTAGAAACCTAGGTAAAAAGATGAGCCTCCATTGGGGGCTAAAAATCAACTAGCCTACGCTCTGGTACATAGATATATTTAATTATTAATAATACACTACATATGGTATGTACAAATACATAAAGACTGAAGTCCGCTTTTATGATCTTAACTTTTCTTAGGGAGTGACGTATATTTAAACAAGTCATACTGCACCCATCATAAAAGTAAACTTTTTTCCATGTCTGTTTTTCCATGTGTTTTAAGGAGGATGGAAGTGTCCTCCCTGTTTCCCCTTCACTACCAGCTATTAGTATATGCTAAGGATTCGTATGTCTTTGAAAATTGTGCTTACCTGCAGAAAAGTGCAGCTGTGCAGGTTGGGACGAGAGAGTGGAAAATTGACTCCCAGCAAGAAATCTTTATTTCCCAGAAATGGAGTTCTGTGTGGGGTCTCCCCTTCTGGATCTGTCCAGGAACGCAAGTGATGGAGCCTGTAGGAGGCTTTCAGAGACAGGAAAAGAGCTAACCATCTGAAATAAACAATAGTAAATGCACTTATTTACAGCTCTGTGAAGGGGGGCCATAAACGGATACAGCAGAGCTACACTTGACACGTCTTATTCCTTTAATATTTCATGTTTACAGCATCCTGGCTTTTTGGAAACAGTTTTTTCCCCAAATCCATTTTCCAATGTAACTATTTCTCTATTTATTTTTTTTACTACTACTTTCCTCTGACTTCTCCACAAGCACCTGCATATATAGAAATCTGTGGTAAAAATAATGCATTATAAATGTACAGAATTCCACAAAAATCTATGTGAATGTTTGTCACTTCAGGAGAAAAAGTCCTATCACATTTTTGAACCACAGAACAGAAGTGACTGATCCAAGAACCACACTCATCAAAGCCTACAACACTTACATTTTGAAAAAACATTTAGATGCATTATATAGCACTCATTTTTATGCTGAATTTTCTTTTGGTTCACAGCAAGGCAGTAATAAAAAAAAATGCTCATTTCAAAATGTTAAGATTCAGAATTTTTCTTTTTATAACTCTCCCTCCCAGGATTACATAACATAAGTAGGGTTGGCATCAGTGTTCCCTGTAAACTGAGCACATGGGCGGCCACCCAGCAAAAATTCAAATGCCGCCCAGATGATTAGCACACAGCATGTGTTTCTACTGGTGGTGCTTTCTGCACTTACCTCAATGCACATAATATTTATTCCACACATGGATGGAAAAAGTTAGAGGGAACCTTGGCTGGCAGGGTTTGATTTAAATTGATAGATGTCGGTGGAGAGCAACTTCAGCTGACATACTGAAATCAGCCAAAAAAATCCACCACCAGCAACAGCAGGCATAAGTGCAGCCTCCTGGCACCATGCACCTGCAAAAATCTAGTGTCACCGGCCCAGAGACAGCACAGGAAGCCCTCTGCAGCCCTGCTCTCTCACTCCCTTAACAGTGAGACTGCAGAAGGATCCCTGCACTGCCGCAGGTCTGAAAAAGATGTAATAAATAGAGTAGGCTGCAGTCCTGGCAGGCAGAGCAGAGAGGAAAAGAAGACCCCAAGCTGAATGGCTGTGTCTGGACAGGAACCATTCACCAGCAGGGTCAAGCCCAATGGTTAGGAGTTTGCCCTCTTCCTTGGGGCTCTGATTGGGGGGAAGGGGGAAAGGCGGTGTGTCTGCTCTACCCTGCAAGGACCACCTCCCCAACACCTTGAGTTTGAAGGGATCAGGAGTCACCAACCCTCTAGCCATGCAGGGAACCCCCTGCTGCTCTACTGTCACAGTTCCACTAACTCAGTCACCAGCCCAGAATATGAGAGCCATCACTCAGCAGGAACTGTTCAGCAGTAGCAAAGTTGTCCCCAGGCTAGGAGCTTCTCTTCTTCCTTGCAACCCAGACTGGGTGTCTTGGGCCTCTTGGAAGGTTGCACAACCCTGGTATCAGTGGTGGGAACCCCTGCAGCCCTGCTATCAGAACCACCCCCCCAACTTGCCTGAACCTTAACCCTTCTGCCTCCCCTTAATTTCCCATGACAGTACAAATTAAAAGTTAAAAATATTTAAAATATATATTAGTCATTGCAATTGTACTATATAAGTAAATATTTGACTCTGACAAGCCTAAACACGAGTAATTGTTCCTCTTTCTACCACAGTGGAGTTCACAGTGCTGATCCAGCATAGTCCTTTATGATTAGAAGTCCATCAATCTGTCAGTGTGCGCTGGAGAGCCATTCCCCTGTTTTGACTAGCACACATAGAAGGAAGGCATCAGTAACTGCAGTTGAAGTATTGCCAATTTTATGGCCCAGAGTAATTCTCTATACATTTTAAAATATACAAAGATGGGGGGAAACAGTAAAAACAGAGAAGACGTGTGGTCTGTGGAATCCTGGATTTTATTCTGGTCTTGGCTCTGCCACTGCCTTGTTGTGATACCATGGGAAAATATTTTACTTTATACCCTTTGCCTGTCTTATTTAGTTAGAGTGTAAACTCTTTTTACTATGGGTGTGCAGAATGCCTAATACAACAGGCCTCTGATCTTGGTTGATGCTTCTAGACACTTCTGTAATACAAATTAATTATAAATTATAGCTGATCATAGTCCAAGAACATGCCAACTTTATTACAGAAATACTTATTACATAGCACATACTTTTCTTCTAAGTTTCTTTTTAAAATTAATTGAATGGAATCAATTTCCTCACCTGGCTAAATGTCCCTGATTCATGAGGTTTGCCATTTCTGCTGGAGAGACATCAATAAATCGAAGGAAAGAAAAACAACTTTCTTCACTGGCACCTAGATCACAAAAATGTCAAAGTTAAGGCCGACACCTATTCCAGGTCCACATAAAGGAGACAATGAGCACACCTGACCAGTCCGGGTGAATTCTGATCCCGGAGGTCTAGACATCCAAATGCCTAAATACAGGAAGAATGGGAAATAATACAGGCACTCCCAATGTAACCTATTCCTTCAGAGCGCTGGCTTTCAAACTTATTTGATCATAGCCTGCTTCTTTGTGTCTGTAGTAGTTCAGTCCCTGCTCTTGCCACACAAATGCGTATGCAGATATACGAGGTGGCAGTGCTTCAGTTGAGTCAGTTTTGGCTTGTTTCTCACTTGAGTTGTTTTTTTCCTGTTGCACGAATGAGCCAACAATCCATTGTAACAAAAACAAACAACTGACTCTGGTCCATACTGACAACTAAATATGAACACATTGTCATAGCAAACAGATTAACGTACGGACGGCAATGACTTTGCATAATGCTATGCAAGCTCAACAAATCCGTTAAAATGCATAGTGACATCGAAGCCCTTATATGTCTGGACAAATCAGCTATGTTAGTTGTTCACTGCTGTGGATTCATTGATGTCTGCAATCCATAGTCCCCCTTAACTTGTCACACTCCCAGAATACATTCTTGCATCCTTCTTCCCTCTGGAAAGCCCATCCCCCAATTTGAGAACCTCTGATTTAGAGGATATTAAAGATTTCATCTTGATTGCTGTGACCTGAATTTAAGTCACAGTTTCTGGGCCAGACCATATGATGAATATTTAAAAATAGGCTGGGGTATGCTCATGTATTTTCATATTCTTACTATATCTAACTTTATGATCATTACATTTTTCTATTCAGTTAATGCAAAAATTCATCTCCCTGAAGATTTATCAAGCCAAAACTAATGAATAGTTTCAAAGTAGCCAACAGGATATGCAGAAGAGTCATACAGACACCACTCAATCATCCATGAAGCTCAAATCCCTGTGGATGCACAAAGTCTGTGACTTCAATCAAAGACCACACAGATTAAGAGGTCCATCCTAACAGATCTTGATGCAGGAATGGAGCCTTAAGTGTGCTTCTGCTCCTCTTCCAAAATCTCTCCTCTCTTTTGTCACATTAATTACTAGGTTCTCCATTACTAGCAGTTACTCCTGAGGTTTCACTAGATTGAATCTATGAAGCATTCACAAATCTCATACTAGTGTATAAAAAGCAACATTAACTCTTTAAACTGGACTAAAAGTGTAAGTCATAAGAGCAGAATAGCATTAAGGCTAAACAGAGCTCTTTGAGGGCAGGCCCATACTAAACCAGAAGCTCAGCTTAAGATACGCAACTCCAGCTATGTAAATATGTAGCTGGAGTCGACTTACCATAAGATGAATTTCTCTGTCATCCCCACAGTGGCAAGTCAATGGGAAAACTTTCTTGTTGCCTTTCCTTACTTCTTGCGATTGCAAGGAGTAAGGGACATGATGGGGGTGCCCATAGCATCCAATTTAGGGGTCCTTTCTAGACCTGCTAAATTAAACACTGGAAGATTGCCCTCCGCAACGTTGATCCTCTGTTTAGTATAGACATGACCTTAGATTACCCTTCTACCTTGCCTCTTATTAATCAGCTGAAATTAGTTTGTTGACTTAAGTGCTGAGGTTGAAAGGGTCTAAGGAATTGTGATCAGTGAGGCACGGAATCTACATTCCCAGGGAGAAGTTAATCTATACCAATTTTCCCTCCAAACAAGACGGCTACACCAATTTTCCCTCCAAATAAAACTGGGCAGTGTGCTAGCCACCTTAACTGCTTCCTAAGGAAAGTAAACCTACCCTTCCTATGGAAGAGAGACTGCTGAATGTGGTCCGGAGCGAATGGTGAAAGTAAAACCCGTAACCACCTGAAAATGAACAGAACAAAATAAAAAATAAGAAAGTAGTAATTCAGTTCATACTCAATCAAGAAGTCAGAAATACTAAGCTCTGATCCCAAGCCACAGAGTGACTTTCAGTTATAGTATCACAGTTTCACTCTCCTCTTGCTGTCAAGGAGTTTACAGAATTTGGTTCTTCATGGTAAGAAACCTGATCTTCCGATTTTCCAGTACTTCACGATAATGTATTAATGAAAAGTAGCAGCCACAATAGATTTTACTTAATTTAACCATGAGTCAGAACATCATTTCTGGATTGCTTTTCATACTGGGAAAGAGCACTGATCCTATCTTCTATTATTAAATAACGGCTTATGTGATCCACTGCTTGTGCATGTCTCATGATTGAATGAGATAAAGATTTAGCAGGCACTGCCATAGACAGAGCAACCAGCAGACTGCACTCAAACAGCTCGTTTCCATCTGGCGTGAGCAATTACAAGCTGTCAAGACACAAAGATGCTCACAACATATCATGTTACAGCTAATCAACACAGATAGCTTCCTTACATATGAAAAGCCACTCACGGGGAAACCAGATTCCTCCAGTATTCTATTGAAGCTTCAATTCCATTACACATCATCAGCAGAAAAAGGAGAGAGTATAAATTGCTTTGTCTTACTTTTCCTGAGGGCGTGGCTACACTTACAACACTGCACAGGTGCTGGGACCTATGGGACTGAGCCAGGCTCCCTGCCTGCCTGGCTCCTAAAATAGTTTTAATGCAGAGCCACAGCAGGGCATAGCTCCTGGGACCGGGCACAAGCCAGGACTGAGTCGGGCTGCCTGCCTGTTCAGCTCCTAACATACTTTGAATGTACAGTTGCAGCAGGGCTAGCTCCTGGACCTGGTGCAAGCCGCGACTGAGTGCTTGCAGTACTAAACCTTGTCGATTAATTGTGTAGTCGACAAAATTTGTCAACTACACGATTAACAAATTACATGCTTCTTAACATCCCTACTGTCTACACTGGGGGCTAAATTGAAATAACTACAATTTAGGGCAGTGTTCTTTAACTTTTTGAGACCACGGAACACCAAACAATAATATTTTTTATGCGGAACACCTATGTAAATTTTCTTCAAAAAAATAAATTGTTGTCGGACAAAAAGAGAGACAAAAACAAAGAAGTAACAAAACCAAAGAAGAGGTCGCAGCACACGCGCGAATTGTTCACAGATCACCAGTGTTCCACAGAACATAGTTTAAGAAACACTGATTTAAGTACTCCGATTTTCCACACTTCTGAGTGACATACTTATAAGTTTGTAGTGTAGACTTGTGTTGACTTGCTTACTCAGAGGATTATTTGATCACAATAGCTCTGCTATGAGAGAACACTGAATACTGGGTAACAACTAAATAAAACGAAAAAACAGGGAAGACATCAGTTGGCTAGAACTATTTAAAAACCTCAGGGAATAGGGTTAATTGGAATTTACATATTCATACACATTACAAGGCCAGAAAGAACAGCTGATCTTCCAGTCTGCCATCCTGTATAATACAGACCAGATAACTTCCCTGAAATAGTTCCTATTTGAACTAAAGCGTGTATTTCATTAAAACACACAATCTTGATTTTAAAAATGTGTGTTATGGAAAATCCACCACGGCTTTCTTCCAAAGGTTAATTATCCTCACTGTTAAAAAACCACACACCTTATAAATATGTCAGGCTTCAGCTTCCAGCCATCAGATCTTGTTATACATTTGTTTGTTAGACTGAAGAGCCTTTTATCAGGTATTAGTTCCCCAGGTAGGCACTTAAGAACTATGATTAAGTCAGCCTTGGAGAGGCTCTTGTTGTCAAACTGATTATCACTATAAGCCATGTTTTCCACTATTCCTTGAACCCATTCCAATGTATCAACATTCTTCTTGATGTGTAGGCTTCAGAACTGGACACACTATTACAGCAGTAGCTACACAAGTGCCAAAAACAGAGGAAAAAGAACTTCTCTATTCCTACTTGAGATTTCTTGTCTACACATCCACAGATTGCATTAACCTTATTGGTCACAGCATCATACTAAGGATGTTAAGTAACCATACGTCGACTTTTCGACTAGTCTATAGGCACATGTACATTTCAAAGGAACTCTGTGTGCAGCCTGGGGCCAGTGGGAAGTCCCGCTGACTCCGAGCTGCACGTGGGGTGCCAGCTTTGAAATGCCACACGGAGGCAGGGTCAGCTGGGGACTCTCTAGCTGACCCCGGGCTCAGCTGTGCGGTGCTGCCACTTTGAAACGCCAAGGTGGCATTTGAAAGGGGCAGCGCCGCACAGCTGAGACAGGGCTCAGCTGTGCGGCAATGCCTCTTTGAAGTACCTCCTCTTCCCCCCCACCTTTGCTGCCTCTATTTGAGACAGTGGGGGGGAGGAGGGGAAATCGACTAGTTGACTGACTATCCAATAAGCATTTGCTTATCAGATAGTCAACTAGTCCTTAACATCCCTACATCATACTGGGAGCTCATGTTCAGCTGATTATTAACCATAACTCTCAGGTATTTACACTGTGTTTTTAGCTCAACTGTAACTTTGTAAAGTACTTCAACAGTTTCACTAGTCATCTAGAAGCAGATGCCACAAGAAGCAGGTGGACCACGAGCCATTAGGAACAGAGTGCTGTAGACACTGCACACTTGACCCATGTGGGGAAAAACTGTCTCACAATAGTCTTTAATCACAGCTCACTCATCTCTCTTTCTAAGAATATTAAATGACTCCAGAGGAAGCTGCAGCTAGCCCTCCTCAGCAAGGAGGGTAGGACAAGGGAGTTTTGAAGATAACTGGAGGACAAAAACCAAAAACAAGACAAACCAAAAATCCCCACAAAGGTAGACCTTAGAGTACTACCTCAAAATAACTGTGCACAAAATGCAGATAGGACATATATAATAGGACATAACGGACAGGAATATGTTAACACATGATTTAAAATACAAATAGCTAATAATAATATCATCTAGCTAAACAATGCTACGCAGCCATTCATGGATGTATCCCTCCAGCAAGAGCGTGAGGCCTGGTCTACGCTAGGAGTTTAGGTCAAACTTAGCCAAATTAAGTTGATTTTCTAAACAACAAATCCACACCACTAAGCCTGTTCCGCCTATTTTACGGGCTGTTAAAGTTGATTTTGGTACTCCTGCTTTTCAGGAGGAGTAACAGTAAATTTGACTTTGCATGGTTGACTTTAGGGTACTGGAAATGTAGCACTGTGAAAGTCGATGTTCTTGGCCTCTAAGAGGTGTCCCACAGTGCCCCAATGTGACCACTCTGGCCAGGACTTTCCACTCTGCTGCTCTCTAGGTGCATAGGAAAAGGCCCAGGCAAGTTTGAATTCAATTTCCTGTTTGTCCAGTGTGGCAAACAGACCTCAGAGCAGGCAGCACACCTGACCATGAGTTCCCAGGGTTGCAAACAAGCTCCAGCATGGAGCATGCTGGAGATCCTGGACCTGATTGCTGTGTGGGGAAAGGAATCTGTTTAGGCAGAACTACAAAGTAGCTAAAGAAATGCTAATATCTATGTCAAGATTGCAAAGGGCATGGTAGAAAAAGGATATGCCAGGGATGTCCAGCAGTGCCGCATGAAAATACAGGAGCTCAGGCAGGGGTACCAAAGGACAAAGGAGGCAAACGGACATTCCAGGTAATCACTGCAAACATGCTGCTTCTATGCGTAACTGCATAGTATTCTAGGGGGGTACTGACCAGTGTCCAAACCCAGTCTGTAGATTTCCCCCAAGAGATTCTTCAGGCCACCTCAGGCAACAGCAGGGAGGACATTGTGGATGAAGAAGAGGAGGAAGAGGAGAATGGTCAGCAGGCTAATGTAGCATCTGATCTCATGGACAGCCAGAACTTTTTTTAAGCTTTGGAGACCACATGTCCTCATCCCAGGATGTATCACTGCCGAACCCTGATGGCAGGGAGGGCACTTCTGGTGAGTTCGCATTTTTAATCATGCTACAAGTGGGTTAAGGCAGTTGGGTGTGATCTGTTGCAGCCACTCTGCCTACATAACTGGGGCTCCACGGAACAGTTACCATGTTTGGAAATGGAACAAGAATCCTCCCAGCACATCTCCATAAATCTCTCATACAGGAACTCTTTCATCCTTCTCACACGCTTTCTGGGGAGACGTGCTTTATTTAGTCCTTTCCTCACCAAGGCAGCAGTAAGTGGTCTGGCAACACTGCAGCACAAAGCATAGCAGCATGAGGTCCAGGTTTCTGGATACAATCAGTAGGCATCCACTCCTTATCATTCTGTGTGATTCACAGAAGACTGATATAGAATCACAGAATACTAGAACTGGAAGGGACCTCGAGAGATCATCAAGTCCAGTCCCCTGCTCCCATGGCAGGACCAAGTACGATGAAGATCATCCCTGACAGGTGTCTGTCTAATCTGCTCTTAAATATCTCCAGTGATAGAGATTCCACAACCTCCATAGGCAATTTATTCCAGTGTTTAACCACCCTACCAGTTAGGAAGTTTTTCCTAATGTCCAATCAAAACCTCCCTTGCTGCAGTTTAAGCCCATTGCTTCTTGTCCTATCATCAGAGGCCAAGGAGAACAATTTCCCCCCCTCCTCCCGGTGATACCCAAAAACCGCTATCATGTCCCCCCTCAGTCTTCTCTTTTCCAAACTAAAAAGCCCAATTCCTTCAGCCTTGCCTCACAGCTCATGTTTTCTAGACCTTCAATCATTTTTGTTGCTCTTCTCTGGAACTTCTCCAGTTTCTCCACATCTTTCTTGAAATGTGGTGCCCAGAACTGGGAACCCCAACACAGCAGAGGCATCCACTATGTCCTGTACATTTCCTAGAGTCACTATCCTTCATAGCACAAGGGATTGCATTAGCTACTTGCATCACAGTAGCCGCTGTCCCCCCCTCCCCACTGTAGACTGACCCACTCCAAATTTATTCCCAACTGACCGGTAGCTGCCTGGTGTTGCAAGCTGCCACAAGACTATTGCCACTCGCTTCTGAACTGTCAGAGTGGGACTCATTCTGATATTGCTGTGCTTCAGGGCAGGGGGAAACAATTCACAAACTTCCACAAAAGTGGCTTTATGCATGCAAAAGTTTTGCAGCCACTGCTGATTGTCCCATAGCTGCATGACTCTGCCGTCTATGCTTGTCTCATGGTACTAGAACCAGCATTTCATTGCATCAACAGGATCAAATGCTGCCAGAATGTGCTGATTGCTCTGCTCAAGTGTTTCATACATATCTGTGTTTGTGCCTTCCTCAGATTCTTCCTCGCCTCGGCAGCTCCTGGTTAGGCACTGGACATACCGCAGCATAAGGTGCAAGATGTTTTCTAGGATTACCATAGCATTCTGCAGTTGAAAGGGGTTCATGTTTACTGTTGCTTTTAAGCAGGCACGGAGGGGGAGAAGAGTACATTATGGTACGCTGATGACATGTACCCAGAACCACCCACTACACTGTTTTTGTTCTATCAAGCACTGGGAACCTAACCCAGAATGCAAAGGGCCAGCAAGAACGGTAGGATAGCTACCCACAGTGCATTGCTATTGAAGTCAATGATAGTGCATCCCCAGAAGGGTCACTATGTCAAACTCTTACACACAGTAGGGACATGCACCTTCGACTTTACAAAATCTGATGCTGAAAGAAAAAAAATCGACCTTAATAAATATGACCTAATCTCATAGTGTAGACAAGGCCTTAGAGAAAGACATACAACTCAAACCAGTCCTATTAGAAAAAATTCTTCGTTGTGTAGGTTACTGATTATGTCTCTGGCTATTTCAATCTCTTTACCCATCTCCATTTTGTTTAAAATCAGACTTTTGGGAGACCAGCTAACTGACAAGCCCTATATAAACCTTGCAGAATCACAACAGCACAAAAGAGGGAGAGCAGACTTTTAAAAGATGAAATAAAAAGTACTGAATAAGTTGAAGGGAAGGTTAAATTGGCTTGCCTGTCCCGCGAGTGGTTAAAGACCCTGATCTGTCCATGACGGTAGATGAACTTTGAAATCTGGTATGGCTTTAGGGAAATGTGAAATGGAGACCACGTTTCTTGTCGTTCAAACAGCTCTGGGTGATTACACACCTGGGTAAGAAAAGGAGGTGGTCAGCTGCTGGGTGGGAAAAAAACCCGCAAATGTAGTCATTTGTAGCATTTTCCTGCCCAATGTTGCTCAAACTGTGGAACGGATGAGCATATAATGATTTGATAGAGTATCTAAGTTCAGATACCAGATAATGTAATTTCCTACCCGTATTACCTCTTCTTCCCCAGGTGAATGATTTCTTCAGTGATGAACGGGGACCCAACTAGCAGACACATGCACTGTATAGCAGGCGCTCTGCTTTATGTCATATTTTCACTGCTGGTCTCAAGCTACATTCCATCAGGGTGTAACTGAGGACTGCATGCAATCAGCCAGCCTAGGTTAGGAATATTTTTTGGCTGTGATGTTTCCAAGATGGCTGACAAATATACATTTTTGCTGATCTCACCTTCCTGAACTGCATGACTAGATTCATGAGGCTACTAGTGGTGTTCTGTGCTTGCTGGGTAGTGCCCATGGAGGACTGCAGCAGGTCATCAATAGAGATTTTGTTCTTTAGAGCTTGGTACAGCAGCTTCTGTCTGGTGGTCTGCTGGCAGTACATGAGAATCTCAATCTGCAAAAGAGTGATGGGGTTATAGTACTATATTCTGACCCTAAAACAGAGCATTACTGGATAAAGATTCATACAAACAACCTTGGTAGGCTCATATCATAGGAAAAATTCATATAACAGAAAAATACATAAGTAACTGCCCTCAGACCTGTAATTAAATCATCCAGGACCTGCCACACAAAGCACTTCCTAATTGAGAACCCTGTCTTGAAATGCTGCAAGGAATTAGGAAAGAAGCCAAGAACAGGGGTGGGGAAACCAGTCTTCCACGTTATTTTAGGTACCTAAAGATGCAAAAAGGCATCTACTGGATTTTTAATGATGCCTGGGCACAAAACTACCATTGATTTTAGGTGCCTTTGAATATCCTGGTATGTGCCTATCTGCAACTTTAGGCACCTTTGAAAGTGTGGCTCAGGGCCTGTATTATGGTAAAGTAATGTCACCAAGCAGGTGTTTTCAACCCAGGGGTCACAAATCAGGTGCCAATCATCATGATCATGCTGGCCACTCCATATTACCATATGGGGAATGGTGTTCAGTTTAGAAAAGGCACTGTCAGAGCAAAGAAGAATCTCTTAAGCCCCTGTCTGCTTCAAAGAATCCTGCAAGCTCCTGCCACTCCTCAGGCTCTGACACAGTAAGGAAGAGAGACACACCACAGAGAAGGGATGAGACTCATGGATCCAAGCCCACACAGTTCCACCTGCCAATTCCACGTAGTAAAAGGAGGGTGTATGAATTCTGGGGGAATATTATAGCTTGTCGTGGCTCTGCTATTCCTCCATGGGATGGGGAGTTTAACACCGCCACTAGAGTTTGGTTCCCTGGAGAGGCACTCCGTGCTGGACTCGACAGTGCCTATATGGATGCCGGAGTCAACGGCTTGTCTTGGTGAACCTTGCGTGTCGACGACATCTTGCACTGGCAGGCTAGCTCGCTAACTTCTTGTTTAACAACTAAAAAAAAACTAAGGAATGAAAGGAAAAATAAAACCAAGTAGTACTGAATAGCTAGGAACTAGAGAATCATAGAATCATAGAATACTAGGACTGGAAAGGACCTCGAGAGGTCATCAAGTCCAGTCCCCTGCCCTCATGGCAGGACCTAATACTGTCTAGACCATCCCTGATAGACATTTATCTAACCTACTCTTAAATATCTCCAGAGATGAAGATTCTACAACCTCCCTGGGCAATTTATTCCAGTGTCTGACTACCCTAACAGTTAGGAACTTTTTCCTAATGTCCAACCTAAACCTCCCTTGTTGCAGTTTAAGCCCATTGCTTCTTGTTCTATCCTCAGAGGCCAAGATGAACAAGTTTTCTCCCTCCTCCTTATGACACCCTTTTAGATATCTGAAAACTGCTATCATGTCCCCCCTCAGTCTTCTCTTTTCTAAACTAAACAAACCTAATTCCTTCAGCCTTCCCTCATAGGTCATGTTTTCTAGACCTTTAATCATTCTCGTTGCTCTTCTCTGGACCCTCTCCAATTTCTCCACATCTTTCTTGAAATGTGGTGCCCAGAACTGAACACAATACTCCAATTGAGGCCTAACCAGAGCAGAGTAAAGCGGAAGAATGACTTCTCGTGTTTTGCTCACAATACACCTGTTAATGCATCCCAGATCATGTTTGCTTTCTTTGCAACAGCATCACACTGCTGACTCATATTCAACTTGTGGTCCACTATAACCCCTAGATCTCTTTCTGCCATACTCCTTCCCAGACCGCGTCGCTTCCCATTTTGTATGTATGAAACTGATTGTTCCTTCCTAAGTGGAGCACTTTGCATTTGTCTTTATTAAACTTCATCCTATTTACCTCAGACCATTTCTCCAATTTGTCCAGGTCATTTTGAATTATGACCCTATCCTCCAGATTAGTCGCAACCCCTCCCAGCTTGGTATCATCTGCAAATTTAATAAGCGTACTTTCTATACCAATATCGAAATCGTTGATGAAGATATTGAACAGAGCCGGTCCCAAAACAGACCCCTGCGGGACCCCCACTTGTTATGCCTTTCCAGCAGGATTGTGAACCATTAATAACTACTCTCTGTGTACGGTTATCCAGCCAGTTATGTACCCACCTTATAGTAGCCCCATCTAAGTTGTATTTACCTAGTTTATTGATAAGAATATCATGCGAGACCGTATCAAACGCCTTACTAAAGTCTAGGTATATCACATCCACCGCTTCTCCCTTAGCTTTCTTTAATAGGATAACGAGTCTTGTGGCTATCAGATTGGTTTGACATGATTTGTTCTTTACAAATCCATGCTGGCTGTTTCCTATCACCTTGCCACTTTCCAAGTGTTTACAGGTGATTTCCTTAATTACTTGCTCCATTATCTTCCCTGGCACAGAAGTTAAACTAACTGGTCTGTAGTTTCCTGGGTTGTTCTTATTTCCCTTTTTATAGATGGGCACTATATTTGCCCTTTTCCAGTCTTCTGGAATCTCTCCTCTCTCCCATGATTTTCCAAAGATGATAGCTAGAGGCTCAGATACCTCCTCTATCAGCTCCTTGATAGAGTATTCTAGGATGCATTTCATCAGGCCCTGGTGACTTGCAGGCATCTAACTTTTCTAGGTGATTTTTAACTTGTTCTTTTTTTATTTTACCTTCTAAAACTACCCCCTTCCCACTAGCATTCACTAAGTTAGGCATTCCTTCAGACTTCTCGGTAAAGACCGAAACAAAGAAGTCATTGAGCATCTCTGCCATTTCCAAGTTTCCTGTTACTGTTTCTCCCTCCTCACTGACCAGTGGGCCTACCCTCTCCTTGGTCTTCCTCTTGCTTCTAATGTATTTATAAAAAGTCTTCTTGTTTCCTTTTATTCCGTAGCTAGTTTGAGCTCATTCTGTGGCTTTGCCTTTCTAATCTTGCCCCTGCATTCCTGTGCTGTTTGCCTATATTCATCCTTTGTAATTTGTCCTACTTTCCATTTTTTATATGACTCCTTTTTTATTTTTAGATCATGCAAGATCTCGTGGTTAAGCCAAGGCTGTCTTTTGCCATATTTTCTATCTTTCCGACACATCGGAATAGCTTGCTTTTGGGCCCTTAACAATGTCTCTTTGAAAAATTGCCATCAAAATTGACATTGTTGATGATGCAAGACAGAGAGCAGTTCCAATGCTGCCACGGATGGTAAGAAGGAACTGAAGGCAGGGTTGGGTCAGCAGTGGTATATAAGGGCTGGTACTAGCAGTGCCACTCCAGAGGGCTCCGTAGCTGCTAGGGAAAAAGTTTCCAACACTCGTGCACACGATGTGCACACATCTGATTGGAAACAACGTGAACAAACATCCAAAGAAGAATCAACACCTTTTGTTGCTTTGCTGAAAGGCTTTGTAGGGACATTACTTTCTGTCTCCCATTGCAATGGCTGGTTCCTTTTTTGTTTTAAACGGACAGTGCTGTATGTGAACAGCCAGACTTTCTTCCTTATTTTCAGCTACTAAATTGATTTAAAAGAATCTAGAGTCTATATCTAATACTTCCCTGTGATGGGATGCTCACCCCACACAAGACAGTACAGGTTAAATTAGGACCATCAACTTTATAGGCTGCACCTGTAAGAGAGCAAGAGACTGATAACGGACAATTGATGATATTTGGCTGGGAAGGAGCAAGCTGGAGCTGTATAAAGGAATGAAGCTGAAAAACGAAGGGGATTATAGAGGAAGCAGTCTGCAGTCCCCTTCATAGGTGAAGGGAGGTTTGTTAGGGGCTACAGAGTTTGGACTGGTGGAAGTAATCTACAGTTATGCTCTTGGGGAGGTAGTTTGGGATGGTAAACTGCTAAGGCAGAAAAGAGAAATAGGAAGGAGTCTGGGGAAATAGCAACAGATTCAATGAGTAAGCAGAGAGTAGTTACTGGACACACAGTGCCAAGGCTGGAACCCAGAGTAGCAGAAAGGCATGGAGAAAGGGCGTAGGACCTGTCCTTGGACTGGAAAATTGTCTGGAACTGGCATGGAGACAGCAGTTCAAGCAGCACTTTTGATACCTCAGAAGGGGAGGGATATAGAGTGAACTGGCTGGAAGGCCAAGTCATGGAGGAGAAGCACCACAAGTCCTGGAGAGCGAGAGAGGACATGGTATGAACAATAGTGGCAAAGAGGGCATCAGATATGAAAGGAGCTAATCCCTAGACATGGCCACAATGAGAAGTTACAACAGTGAGTGAACCTCATTCCCTAATATCACTTTTCCATGCAGTCAATTGCTATAAATTACCACAGTGATATTATGTAATTGGGAGGGGGGGAATGGCATATACAAGACAATCTCTGTATTTATACATGATTGACACTGTGGATACTCCGCTCTAAGTCACATTAAATCACTGCAGTGTTACTTAGGAGGATTTTCAAAGGAAGGCAAAGAGATGGGGAGGAGACAGGCAATGAAGAAGGGAAATTACAGAGCACTAAAAACAAGGAATACTCAATATGTATATTTTTCTTTTTTTAAAAAAGACACTAGGTAATTCTCACATCATTGAGAAAATCCTGCCTTTAGAGCTCTGTGGGGTACGTGTTTTTTCTAGATATGTGAATCCTGTATCAAATCCCCTTCAGTTAATTTACTGATTTTTCCATATGCTTGCTCGGGTTTAAGGATCTTTTATTTACAACTCTTGGGATGAATGGTTTTACTTGTACAAAGGGAAGTCATTAACGGGCTCTTGTATGTTCTCCAGTTAAATATGGGTGTGATCTCACAGAAATGTGCTAGCAAAAGCGAAAGGGATGTGAACAGACAGTGTTTTCTGATCTTTGAATCAACTGTAGAGACACAGACCCACATACAGATTTCTACAAACTAAAAACACTGAAAGTAAGCCAGATGCAGTTCTTGCTTTCCACATTATTTTGTTTCACACCTTGTCTGACAGCTC
This sequence comes from Rafetus swinhoei, assembly GCA_019425775.1. Lineage (NCBI taxonomy): Eukaryota > Metazoa > Chordata > Testudines > Trionychidae > Rafetus > Rafetus swinhoei. The sequence goes on along the minus strand of CM033446.1, from coordinate 72,382,927 downwards.
ATTTTCCACATCCTTCTTGATTCTTCTCAACATGAAAGGCTTCAAGATCATGTGCAAGCGGGACAGCTGGTCTGAAATGCCAGAGAAAAAACATGATTACTGCCCAAATGGCAGAAACTATACTATGTCCAGTTGTTTCTCAAACTCTTCTTGCTCTCCCATTCCCCTAAGGCAGGGCTACTCAACTTTGGAAGTCCTGGGGGCCACAATGATACTCACAACACATGCTGAGGGTTGCAACTTAAGTGTAATAGCATATACATACAAATATACATGCAAACAGCTTCTTTCACAATAATGGGCATGAATACAAAGATTAAGGCAAGACTACACAACATGCAGGCCCCATTTAAGTCAGTTCTGCTGACAGTAATAAAATGCAATATTCACCCGATTTCCACCCATATGACAGCACTTTTAATGAGCAATGACAGTCTAGGAATTTAATTACTAAAACGCATATCAATAGACCAATCTATTGACCACTTCTTTGTTTTGGCTCCCACCCGTGGGCTGTGTGTTGAGCCCTGCGTAAACCCAAACTACACCGCGGGCTGCAAACAAATGGGCTGTGGGCCACATATGGCCCGCAGGTTGAGTAGCCCTGCCCTAAGGCATGTTCCTATGTCACAGGACTGATCTATCTGCACTGAACATGGTTCTTTTATCAGCCTGTCTCAATATGCTTATGACCCCATGAATGTCTACATCTCTCCCGCAGGCAATGCATTTCTATAGCACGACATCTATTAGGTCCAATGAGCAGAATGCTGTGGGCACACAATTACAGGTTGGACCTCTTTAGTCCTGGATTCTCTGGGCCAGCAACAACCACGATCAGGCATTGTTGGGAACCTGGTGAGTGCTCTAGCACAGCAGGACTACAAATGTTGCCCAACCAGAGAGCTGGGTGATAGCTGTGAGTGGTGCCCAGGGCTGGGACTGGAGGCTGGGAGCGGAGCTTAGTAGCCGGAGGCCAGGGCTGGACCCTGGCACCAGGAGCCCAACTTTGGCTGGCGGCACTGAGCTGGCCACCGGGAGCAGCAGAGCAGGCCCACAGCAGACAGGCTGGCAGTGACTTTCCCAAAATCCTTGGTTTAGGACTGGTCAGGTCCCAAAGATGCCAGTGGAGATTAAACCTGCAGCATCTAACTTCTATTAAGAAGAACTAGGGGTCTGTACCCCCTGCTCTATACACTCACCAACCCCCCTCTCGCAGGAGGGGAGGGGCGTAGGCAATCCTGACTCTCTCCCTGGCCACCGGTGAGGGCTGACCTGGGGCCCTTCTCCTCCCTCCCCCCCCCGCCCCTTTGCCCCCCCAGACACTGCCTTGCGACAGCCGGGGCCCTTTCTCCCTCCCTGCCCACAGTTGCGCCAGCCCTGGTCCTTTCTTTCCCATACCCCGTGGCCTAACCCTAACCCCCCCACCATCTCCTGAGTTAGGCTGTGCCTCGTGGCGGGGGAAGGCCTGGCCATGGGGCACCAGGCCAGACCAGGACCAGCCCTGCCTCCCGGTGAAAGCCAGGCTGCAGCGCTCCAGCCCGGCTCTCCACCAAGAGGACCAAGCTGGCAGTGGGTACAGCTTGGCTCCAGGGACGGGACCTGGGGTGGAAGGGACAGAGCTGGGGGCAGGGCTTTACCTGCCCATGCTTCCTCCCCAGCCTGTGGACACTATGACGTGATGATGTCACTTTGTTGTCCCACAGGGGAAAAAAAATTATATATAAAGGCAAGACAACAATTGATCATGCAGTTCATTCAATACTATTAGCATATAAAGCTAGTCATTACTAACAGTGAGTCTCACCCTGAGTCAGATTTGAACCAACACAGTGCTAAAGGGCACTGTGTTGCTGCAGAAATGCAGGCTTTCGGATGAGATGTAAAACTAAAGTTCAGACCCTTCACTGAGAATTAAAAAATTCATAGCAGTTTTCACAAAAGTAAGAGTTTAACTCTGATATTCTGGCCCGATTCAAAATCATATTGTTATATTCTCTTTACCTAAATTTCCCCAAGTTGTTGTATATTATGCTTTCACTTTGCCTAAAACTTGTTGCGTAGCATTGATGAAATAGAATAGTTGTCTTCCCACTAAAAGATGGCTACTATTCAGTGGTGAGTGGTATAATCTCTGTACAATACACATAGCCCACAAAATACAGGTTGTACCTCCAAAAATTGGCACTCTCTGGTCCGGCAACATCCGTCGTCTGGCAAGATCATGGATGCTCCTGGATCAGAGAGCCCATGAGCCTAAGGGCAGGAGGGCCAGCCAGTGCAATAGGGTCAGCAGCCTGGCTGCAGGTAGTGCAAGACCGGGGCTGGAGCCCCATGGCAGCACAGGTTGGGATGGGGCTGGAGCCCTGCGGCAGTCCCCGAGAGCTTGGGGCTGCAGTCAGAGCCCCGTGTCAGTGCAGGACCAGAGTCCCCTGGCAGCTTTCTGGAGCATGGGGTTGGGGCACTGCGGCAACCCCTGGGAGTGTCGGGTTGGAGTCAAACCCCACGGCAACGTGGGGCCAGAACCTCACAGCTGCCCCCTGGAGCGCGGGGCCAGGGCCAGGGCCAGAGCCCTGCCGCTGCCTCCGCCTCCTGGAGTGCAGGGTTGGAGCCCCGTGGCAGGAGCTGGACCCTTTGCTACCCAGGAAGCCAGCAACAGCTGGGAAAGCAACCCCACCAGGTTGGGTATGGGGAGAGCGAGGCAGGATGCCTGCTAGACTTGGAAGCCAGTGGCTGGAGACCTCCCCATGTCCAGCAAATTCTCTCATTTAGGACTGGTCAGGCCCTGACGGTGCCAGACCAGGGAGGTCCAACCTATATTTAGGAGTCCTTCATGCTACACACTGTATAAATGTACAGTATTTTAAATACCCTTCCTCTTCCATTGAGGAAATGGAGGCAGACAATATCAGGCAAATCTGATTCACCCTATAGGTAGCATTTCTTTCTATACAAAAAGCAAGATATCTCTATCTCTGACAGCATCTATCGTCTAGAATTCCTAGCCCAAACAATCAATCAAAGCCATTTCACTTGCCTCTTTGTATCAGAATGGGAGATGTCACACATAGCTGAAGTGCATCTATAAGCAGGTAGAGCAGATGAACTGGGTATTAAGTTCTATTGTGATTAGTACTCACTCTCATCGATGGCAGATTTGTTCTCTGCATGGCTCTCTATGTCCTTAGAAAACCATTCGTTGAATTCTTCATGGGAATCAAATAGCGTTGGCATTATAAAGTGCAGCAGAGCCCATAGCTATAAAGGGGGAGCAAAGAGACACTGAATCAAGTCTAAGCTACCCCGACTGCAAGATGATCAGGAATCTCAATCTACTGCAGAGCCTTTTGGGCAAAGTCACATCAAATGACAGTGTGTTCTGTCAATCACAGCAGACAGAATGCTGGTATCATCTTCCTTTCATAGTGGGCAAAAGCCAGATACGTGTAGTTTTTCAAAACAATGTCAGGGCATGATTCCCAATAAATAGCAATAACTTCACCATGCTGAAGAAAAAGGAACAGTAGTCACATTTTCATCTCATGATTTAGGAATGACTGAGTACCGGCAACCTTTAATCATACTTAATTCCAAATGAGTAGGGCATGGCCAAATTATCCTTTCTGAAGTTGATCTCAGTTATTTCTTATAGCATGGTAGAGAGATAAAACCCTAAATATACATAAACCACAAATATCCTAATAAGCACATACAAGTACAGCAATTCTCACACTATTCATTATGCCTTTGGATAAATTATTTGAAAAAAAAAAATCAGCTCATGCTGGTCTCCTGCTTACCTCAGCCATGGTGTTCTGGATGGGGGTCCCAGTCAACAAAAGTCGATTTCGGCATTGGAACTGTAGTAGGATTTTCCATCGGACACTAATCAGCACAAATTGTTAAAAATGAATTACAGCAGAAATCGTAAGAAAGGACAGCAATTAAATTTACATTTTAGGACCAACAGTTTTCAGACCCATTCCTAGCATGATTTTCTTTTAAGAGGGCACTAGGTAATATTGCTCAAAGTATAAGTACTCTCCCTTTGCAATGGGAGACTTGGTTCTTATTAAGGATGTTAAGGACTAGTTGACTATCTGATAAGCAAATGCTTATCGGATAGTCGAGTCGACTAGTCGCTTCCCCCCACTTGCTACCTCTACCAGATAGAGGCAGCAAAGGGGGAGGAAATGGGGGTACTTCAAAGTGGCAGCGCTGCACGGAGCCTGGGGTCAGCTGGGGACTCCCTAGCTGATCCCGGGCTCCGTGTGGCATTTCTGCAGAATCCAGTCAGCTGGGGACTTGCCAGCTGATCTCGGGCTCCATGCGGCGCTACCACTTTGAAATGCTGCTTGGAGCCCAGGATCAGCTGTGGAGTCCCCAGCTGACCCCGGGGTTCCACGAAAATGCCCTGTGGAGCCTGGGATCAGCTGGGAGCTCCCCAGCTGACCCCAGGCTCCGTGCAGGCACTTCTACTTTGAAATGCACAAGAGCCCCTGCTTGGACTCTTGTATATTTCAAAGGAGGAATGCAGAAGTGCCTATCGACTAGTCAATGGAAATTCCGTCGACTACTCGACTAGTAAATTAATCGACATTTAACATCCTTGGTTCTTATAGGAGTTCATAAAGAGACTAGCACTGTTTATCTTACATATAACAGGTGTATTTTTATTTACTTTGTAACATGTCAGTGTTTGGCTACCACTAAAGTGCAGTCATTAGATCTTTCATCCCCTCAAGGTAGCATATAGGTATTTTTTGGATGTTAAAAAGTTACATTTATAGGACATTATGTAAGAGGAGTTGAATTGTATGTTACAGTTCTCTTAGAATTGGAAATTTCTGAAGAGTGCTGAAGAGGCTAGCTCATGAATGTGCATGAGCCGGGTTCTGGAGCTGTCAAACATTAGGAAAAGGAGCACTAAGGTATATATATGAGTAGCAATTTTGGGAGAAAAAGTTACAAAGAAGCAATTAAAGAAGACAGACCTTATTAAAAGAATAATCAATAAACAGGTTTGAGAACAGCCAAGAACCACCACAGGCATCAATCTTATAATAAAGAAGCCTGGATAGGGTGACTGGGCTATACTGCAATCTGCAGGTTTTACTGGGCCTTGATTCTTGAGTGGGATCTCTGGGTGTTACTGCAATACAAATAATGCTGTATTTAATGGATATATGTTAGCATTATATGAGGTGGCCTACCAAATTTATGGTCCATTTTGATCAATTGTATGGTCACAGGATTTTACAAATTTCATGATTTCAGCTATTTAAATCTGAAATTTCATGGTGTAATTGTCAGGGTCCTGACCCAAAAAGGAGTGTGGGGAGGGAGGGAGGGAGGGAGGAGAGAGAGAGAGAGAGAGAGAGTGTGTGTGTGTGTGTGTGTGTGTGTGTGTGCCTCACAAGATTATTGTATGGGTGCTGTGTATCGCTACCCTTGCTTCTGTGCTGCTTTTGGTGGCAGCGCTGCCTTCAGACTTGGGCAGCTGGAGTGCAGTGGCTGCTGGCCAGGAGCCCAGCTCAGAAGGCACAGCAACTGCCACCAGCAGCACAGAAGTAAGGGTGGCATGGTATTGTATTGCTACCCTTACTTCTGCGCTGCTGTCTTCAGAGCTGGGCCCTCTATCACCAGCTGCCATTCTCCAGCCACCCAGTTCTGAAAGCAACAGTGCAGAAGTAAGGGTGGCATGGTATTATCACCTTTACTTCTACGCCACTGCTTGTGGGGCACTGCCTTCTGAGCTGGGTGCTTAGTCAACATTTGCTGCTTTCCAGATGTCCAGCTCTCAAGGAAGGCCAGAAGGAGGAGGGGAGGGGGAATTCTGCAAATCCCCTAAAATAACCTTGTGACCCTCCCCCCCTGCCCTGCAACTACCTTTTGGTTCAGGGTCTCCAGTTTGAGAAGTGCTGGTCTCCCCAATGAAATCTGCAAAGTATAGGGTAAAAGCACACAGATTTCACAGGGGGAGAATAGATTTCATAGTCCATGACTCATTTTTCATGGCAATGAATTTGGTAGGACCCTAATTATATAGCTATTAATGAACACAGAGCACTGAGTATGCTGTAGCTGGTGGCTGAGATTGGGAACAATTACAAATATTTCACACCATTTTTTGCCACAACCCCCTCACCACTCTCACTTTAAGACTACTGTTACTTTGTAATTACTCTTTGCAGGATTGGTACATAAGACCAAATACCAAGACATTCAAATCCATGGAGCCATATAAACACCATGCACAGTACAGTCAGGTACTTAGAACAGTTGTTTTTACTTATAAATGGTAACTTTCTTCCATCAAAAAACTCACATACAATAAGTTCAAGACTGTGAATACTAAGTTCTCCAATATGCAGCTATGTGGACTGAGGTAGTAGCCTAGTCATTTAATTTTTGCACATGGTAGGGAGTGTTGTGCTAAAGTGGTCAGCATTAATTTGATCTTATTCCTTTTGGGAAGGGAAAGAACAGTGCCTTGCATTCCTCCTAGATGACATTAGAACTTATTAATCCTTCAGCCAAAAAGATGATTGTAATGGGTCCTTGACAGTATGAAGGGAGAAACTGAAGTTCCTTGCTGGATGCATTAAAAACATGCGTAATAGAATGCAATGCCATAAGAATTCTTTACTTTTCTGTCAGTTCCTGAGACAATGTAACTTTTCTTTCAAATTTTAACTCTATCAGCTCATGTATTCATAGTGCTTTCCCCCTCTCTTTCCTCTATTGACTCAAAAGATTCCTAAGCAAGAGAAGATTTTATTTCTGCCACAAGTATTACCTGGAGCTACTCTTGAGTGCCTGTGCCTCATCCAGCACCATATACTGCCACTTCACTCGCTGGAAATACTTCACATCCTGGACCACCAGCTGATAACTAGTAATCACCACATGGAAAGGAGCATCCTGAGTATATAATGTCTTCTATAACCACAAAATGAAAGACATGTATCTGAATCGAGTAAACACATTCGGAAGAAGAGTTTGTTCATCTGAATTGGGGTCTCATACTTCCAATCTATAATCCTCTATTACCATTATATTTTCCTCTCCCAATTTGGTATTTTAAAATGAGTTGGGTTATTAATGCAGCATCAGCAATAATGCCAGATGCTGAAGTCCTCTGTCTTATATGCAGAATGCAGTAGTTTTGATTGACTTCTAGGATTCCCTACAATGTTGCACCTTAGACAAATTAAGTTCAGAGTAACTGTGTAAGTAAAGCACTTTATTCACTTTATTTATCCATATAAAACAGAAGTAAAGCAGATGGGAATGAAGAACATAGAACTCTATGTTTATTCATTCTTTTGCCTTGTAGAACACATCAGCAGTTCCTATTTTACTCTGTACAAGTAGTAGTGAGGATAAAAGGACGGGGACACTGATGTTACCTGACTCCAGAATTTCCTGATCACTTTTCTGTCATGGGGATTTCCCCAATATGGTAGCACCTAGAACAAGTCAAAATACAAAGTAGTTATTTTCAAATACTGATATCCCTGAACTAAGATGGTAAATGTCACGTTCTCCATGGCAAAGCAAAATAAACCTCTGAGAGCGGCAAATACTACCAACCCCACCACACACACACATACCACCACCAAAACAACCAAAGGGAAATCACCAAAGAAGGTCTTTCCTAACTTAGAGGAAATATGAAATAGTTAAGGAATAGAATCTTCTAAACAAATGTCTCAAGCAGCTTATGTCTAGTGCAGAGATAAACTGTTAAGAGAATTCCTTAATAGCCCCCAAGCAACTATGGCCTTTTCCAGTCAGATCTTCCAAGAAAAAAAAATTCTGATATTCTTTCAGTTCACTGTAGAAAGAAGTTTGCCCATGGCTGCTAGCCAATTTAGTAATTTACTCTTGGACATCCCTGAATGGTCAGTAAGTCCCTTAGTATTTAATTCCCTCTCTCACAATTATTCTTGCACATCAAGGCTATGTTTCAATATGCTGATATGGGCTAAAAGTAAAGTAATTCCTACTGGACTGCCTCAAGGAAGAAATATAGGACCAAGCACAACAGCCACACAATTTTATTAATTCTTTTATAACTCGGGAGCCGTTTGCTGAGCCGTTTGCTATACATGAAGATCTGAGCTCTGCAGTTATCACCACAGCAACTCAATGTGAGTTGCTACTGCCATCTGTTGTGTGATATGGGAACTGCACAGAGGCACAGCTGAAAACACAAAACCACAAACACAACTCTCCCTAACCAGCTTCCTGGCCTCAGAGTGATATCCCTAGCTTTTACAGCTATCACAGATGGTTGCCATTTAGCTAAATTAAATGATGAATGTTCTTTTTACCATTCTGAAAAAAAAATGCAGGTGGTCAGATTATATAGAACCAGAACTGCTTTTTATTTTAGAAATTATAGCATAACCTTGAAGGAACTCACCACTTACATTTCAGTGTAGGCATACAGCTGCTCTCCGAGTTACGAACAAGTTACGGACCAACACTTGGTCCGTAACTCGAACTGTTCGTAACTCGGATCCCATTGAGTTACACGTTACCGCGCTGTTAAAGTAAGCAGTCGCGTTAAGTAACTCGGGGACCGCCTTCGACCGCTCCATGGGAGCTTTGGTCGTAAGTGCGAACGGTCGTAACTCGACCGTTCGCAACTCGGGGAGCGGCTGTATTAACTATATACTTATGTATGATCAGAAGTAGACCATGAACTCTTTGAAGATGGAAATATATCTATATTTTACAACTTCTGAAAATTGAGAGGATTTTTGAAACTTTAAGATTCATTAAAAATTGTTCTGCTCTAGGGGTGAGGAAAATTGTATCACAATACCTCTTTTTCTATATACTTTACATATCAGTGAAATACATCAAAATTACTTGTCCATAACCTCATCTGAATTTCCTTTTCACCTATTCGCTCTCTCTATAAATTCTTAATTCCTCTAGCATTTTCCCTCTTAATTTCAACCCAAATGTCCAATAACTTCAACCACCACCATCTTTTGCTAATTTAAATACTTGAGAAAAATTGACCAGGAAATGATGTAAAGAGTAAAGACGAAATAATTCCATTCTTGTCAGATACACAAATCTCCATTCTTTTATCATCTTAGCTGCCTTATATGCTACACTCTCTTATTTTAGCAAAATCTTCCTTCAAATAAGATGACCCACCCAGGACATGACACTGCAAATGTGGCCTACTCCGTGATTTGCTTAACAACCTACTCCAGTCCAGGGATGGGCAATAATTTTGGGGCGGGGGGGGGGGGGGGGGGGGGGGGGGGCACTTCACAAATTTCAGAAGTGGTTGCAGGCCAACCCGGAAGGGGTGGGGCCTCGGCAGAAGGGACGGAGATGAGAGCTATCCTACCAGGAGCTTTGCTTGGCCTGGGGTCCCTCCCCCCCCTTACTTCTGGCCAATGAAAGGGACCTAGAGCAGATGGGAGGGTGCTGAGGACTAGCCTCCTCCCAGAGTTGTCTGGGGTGGAGGCTTAGAATTCACATAACAGGGCTCCCAGCTCCTGGCCCCACTGCTAACTTCTTGCCTGGCAGCCACCCGGCAGGCATAAGCCCTTTGAATAGAGGCAGTTAAAAGGGCTCACACCTCCCAGGCAGCTCCCAGGCAACGGGTCAGTGGGACCGAGAGCTGCGAGTCCTTTCAATTGCTTCTGTTTAAAGGGCTTGTGCCTGTCGGGTGGCTGTCAGGCAATGCAGCCACCCAGCAGGCGTGAGCTCTTTAAATAGAAGCAGTTGAAAAGGCTCGCATCTCTGGCTCCCTAGCAATGCGCTAGAGGCGCTGGGAGCTGCAAGACCTTTTAACTGTTTCTATTTATAGGGCATTCGTGTTCCCTGCGGCTGCCAGGCAACACATTGCCTGACAGGCGTGGGGAAGGCACGAGCCCTTTAAATAGAAGCAGTTAAAAGGGCTTGTAGCTTCGGTGCCACTAGCATGTTGCTAAGGAGCCAGAGACACACGAGCCCTTTCAACTGCTTCTATAAAAAGGGCTTGCACCTTCCCAGGGGCTGCTAGGCAAGGCATGGAGAAGATGCGAGCCCTTTAAATAGAAGTAGTTAAAAAGGCTCACGCGTCTCCGGCTCCCATGCAACGCGCTAGAGAGCGGGGCCTGGAACTGCCTTGCGGGCTGGATCAAAGTCCTAGGCAGGCTGGATCCAGCTCACTGAGAAGCTTTTGCCCACTCCTGATCTACTCAGTATAAGTCAACAACTTTTTAGTACTGCTGCACACACAACTGATATTTAAATATTAATTCAAGTAATATTCCCAGATCCCTTCTTCTATAATATTAACACTAGGCATTCGGACTATTAATCAGAAAGTCATTTGTTCTCAAGTGCTTCGTTTTAAACCTAAACATCTTACATTTTATTCTTTCCTATATTTTCTTTTTATAAAGAACTATATATTTATTGTTTTCTAATCAGTCTCTTGATACTGGAGAATACTGATTACTGAAAAACATTTGATGACATCTCAGCTATTTGATCATAATCTTCTACTGCCTGCAGGTGTAACACTCAGCTGCCTGGTACTTTGTTTTATTCACATACTTCCCAGCATTCAGTGATACTCAGACTCAAGTCACAAGTGGCACTTTAATGTGTCTCATTCATCCTTTTGCAGCTCAGTACTAACACACTGGTTTAATCATCAAAGTTTATTAATCAGTCAGGATGCTTTTACTATGTTATTAACCAATTAAATTGTCAATTTCCACTAAGTGAACTTATTTGCTGTGAGAAAATACACACGAACACACAAACACAGTATTTCCGGTCATTCACACCATGATGGTTCTTTTGGGTAATGCTGATCACTCATTTGGCTCCTGAACCACTGAGGTCTGCATATCACTGTTAGCATTCCTTCAGTAACCTCAGTTTCCTCCAATTTATCTTTTGAAGGACTCAAATATTCTCCAGGGATGTGCCGTGTCTAGTTTATTTTGCAGTAATACCTTATTTCTCCTATTTTTCCATCCTCCAATATCTTCGAAGAATTTATTTTCTCTTAATGCATAGAACTATTTATGTTTCATTACCCTCCTCACTTTTTGAACAGTTTACAACTCTATTCATTTTATTTGCCCCTAACGATACTGAAGTTTTGCCTCCATCTACATTTTTAGAGCCCTCTTTCAGTTCACAATTAAACCATCTGTCACTCAGATACAGATTTTGAACAATCCACAACAAAGCACTAATCCTACAGACAATGCAGAAGATTCAGATATCACTTTCTTGCCTGGCATTGCTGCATAATCATAACTGTGTCAACTCCATGGCTATGCCACAGCACAATCTAAATGCTTCACTGATAAGGTGCTTTTTAAGAAACATCTGTCCCAAGATGAAAAAAATGGAATTCAAGTGACACAAAATATAATAATATTTCAGAAGAGCAAGTCAGAGACAAGATCAAATAATCAGATCCCTTACATGCTCTTAAATGTCAAGCTACTCAGATCATCCAGATGTGACAAAGAGCTGAAAGGGGTGAGGAAATTAATTTCTGACACAGAAGGAATAGTTTCCTGAATGTGCTTGTTACCTTAAATCTAGGAACAAATCTGGCAAACTCCTGATGCCAGTTGTTGAGTGTAGAGGCAGGTGAAATAATTAAAAAAGGTCCCCAGATGTTCTCTCTCTAGAATAGGAAAAAACAAATCAATCTGAGGGAAACGAAAACAGCTTCATACAGCATTCTGATTAATTAAGGACAAGGACTGCACAAGAGAGGGAAGTATACAGGTCATAAAGCTTTCTAACAGCACAGCAGGGTGATGCACAGCTAGATTCAGCAGATTAAACAGTGTGGCCTCCTTTCAAATCCACAATGTTGCTCTGCAAACAGTCCTTGGATGTGTGAACACTAAACTCAAACTGCGACATCTCACTCTTTCAGCAAATAGCTATTTGCTACTGCTACTTACCCAGCACTCAGTGCATCTGCCACTTAGGCAAGCAAAAAAATCTAAGATAGCACAGAAATCTGATATTCTTTACATAGCAGCATGTTCACGTTGGTGAACAACAAATTCTAGGCCTACCGACACAGGGTCCAATCATGATCTGGCCTACGAGAATAAAATCCAGTGGGGGCTTCCAGAACCATGATTCCCACCACAATGGGGACAGCAGGCTCACGGGGGAGTTAGTTTCCCTTCTCCACTGGTGGGCAGGAAGTGGATGAAGCTTTGGCTTCACATGTACTTCCAACATGCAGGCCACCAGTGCAAAACTGGCATGAAAGGGGGATTAACCTGTGCCAGGAAGAAGAATGGTGCATCTTACTTCCTTATGGTCAAAGTGGAAAACTGCCTCTGTTACAATTTGGTTCTTACTCTCTTCTTAGGATTGTGCAGCTACATACTGCTCTCTATATAGTACAGACTGCAAGGGACAAAGCTTGTTTGGGTGCAATGTTAAGAGAGGGTCATGTAAACAGAGGGTCATGAAAGACAGATTTACTATGCTAAGAAGAAATTTTTGCTTAATGACTTCGAAAAGCAGAACTCAAGTTGCCCTGATATTTCCATGTTCATGCCTTTAAAAAAAAAAAATCAATGGATAGATAAAATATATAATCTTTTCTCCCTGACTCTCTATTCTTCCCTTCAGCTTCAAAGAGAGTTGCTCTCTGAATGCCAATTACATGCAATTCAATATACATATTTTCTTTTTAAAGTTGCATTTTTAGAAAGATATGTACGCTGAATGGGAATGCTGCATCAGGCATCCATCTTATGGCATTTAATTAATCAACTAGAACCCAATTCAATCACATATTAAGTATGGGTCTTCCATCAGGTATACAGATCATAAAGAATCCACCTACCTCAGCCAGATGTGCTAGCAGAGCGATACTCTGCACTGTTTTACCCAGACCCATTTCATCTGCAAGAATTCCATTGATGCCCTGCAAAAAACCCACATGTGAATACCTCTACTTCACTTTTCCATAATACATGTAAGGCTATCAAAACACATACCACTAAACTGAGGGCAGACAGCCCTGTTGATAATGAATATGAAGCCTCCAACTTCTTCCCCTAGTGGTTCTATGAATTTGTAATCTCTTGCTTCCACCTCTTCATCCATTTCCCAGACTGATTTTTTTCCTCAACATGCCTGCAATTTGTATTCAAATGCAAGGTTGTCTCCTGTTTACAGACTGACACAGGCATTAAAGAGTAACAATGTATATACATTCCCTTGTGTTCAGTCTAGTTTTGGTGAGAGTACATAAATATGCAAATGAAAAATCTAGAGGCAAACACCACACGCAATTTAATCTTATTCATTCTTAATGAAGTCAGGGATACTTGTTTGGAGAAGCTAAACAATATTCTCTTCTCTTCTATGTAGAAACAAAAAACAGGACTATGTAGCCCTTTAAAGACTAACAAGATGGTTTATTAGGTGATGAGCTTTCGTGGGCCAGACCCACTTCCTCAGATCAAATTGTGGAAGAAAATAGGCATGACCATATATACCAAAGGGATACAATCAAAAAAAAGTGAACACATATAGAAAGGACAAATCAAATTTCAGAACAGAGGGGATGGGGAGGTAAATGTCTGTGAGCTAATGATATTAGAGGTGATAATTGGGGAAGTTATCTTTGTAATGGGTAAGGTAATTAGGGTCTTTGTTAAGACCCCGGCGTAATGCAGGGGTCTTAACAAAGACCCTAATTACCTTACCCATTACAAGATAGCTTCCCAATTATCACCTCTAATATCATTAGCTCACAATTCCTCTGTTCTGAAATTTGATTTGTCCTTTCTATATGTGTTCACTTGTATCCCTTTGGTATATATGGTCATGCCTATTTTCTTCCACAATTTGATCTGAGGAAGTGGGTCTGGCCCACGAAAGCTCATCACCTAATAAACCATCTTGTTAGTCTTTAAAGGGCTACATAGTCCTGTTTTTTGTTTCAGCTAAACTAGACTAACACGGCTACATCTCTATTACTCTTCTATGTAGGTGTGTGTGTATGTATGATTGACGGATGAGACAAGCGAGTTACTTACTTACTTTGTTCAGTAACGACTTTTCTTCGAGATGTGTTTTTTCCCCACCGTGGGTGCTCCACTGTTAGTTCCTGTGGGTGAGGGATCACCGAGAGCCGCATGTCAGAGAACTGCAAAGCAGTTTCCCCGCCATCAGGCAGCGCATGCACAGGAGGCGTCTCGCACCGCTGCCTCCCAAGCACCTGACACGCGGCCAGGCCCCTACCTTTCAGTTCCTCTTCTACATTCAAGTAAGAAAGACTCCGAGTAGAGGGGAGGAAGGAAGGGTCATGGAGTACCCACAGGGACACACATCTCGAAGAAAAGTCATTACTGCACAAAGTGAGTAACTACCTTTTCTTCTTCGAGTGATGTCCCTGTGGGTGCTCAACTGCTGGAGATTATAAAGCAGTATTCGACTTGGATGGAGGGAGTCAGAGTCATTGTTTGGCAGTGGTGAACAAGACTGCAGTGGCCACTGCTGAGTCAGATGCTAGTTCTGATAGTACTGCATAGTGTTTCGTGACAGTGTGAGCTGAGGACCATGTTGCAGCTCTATAGATTTCTCTTAGGGGGACATTTTTCAAGAATGTTGTGGAGGCAACCATAGTTTGAATGGAATGTGCCCCTGGTGGATGCTGTAAGGTCCTGTTAGCCAAAGAATGGCATTTGAGTATGCACGTCAATAACCATTTCGAAATCCGCTGAGATGAAATAGGTGTGTGACTCAGGTGCTCGACAGTGGAAATAAAAAGTCGCAGATTTACGAAAGGGCCTGGTTCTATCTAAAAAGAAGGCCAATGCCTGTCGAATAGCGAGGGTGTGCATCGTGGCATCTCTTGGTGAAGCACGTGGCTTTGGAAAGAAGGTAGGTTATATGATGGGTTCATTGACATGGAACGCTGTACATATTTTCAGGAAGAATGCTGGATGAGGCCTCAACATAACCCTGTCTTTTGCAAAAATAGTATGGGGTGCTCTGCCATAATGGCCCCAAGATCCTCAACTCTTCTCACTGAGATAATGGCCAATAGAAAGCAGACATTCATGTGTAGGAAGGGAAGCGCCACTGTGGCCAAGAGTTCGAATGGAGGCTTAGTCAAATGGTCCAAAACAAGGTTCAAGTTCCATGCTGGGGGTGGAGGTCTGTGGCATGGGTATATATTCTGAAGACCCTTAAGGAACCTTCTGTGACCCTTAAGGAACTGGGTAAACAAAAATGGAGATGCCTTCCACAAGGGTGTGGAAAGCTGTCATAGCCGAAAGGTGGACTCTTAGAGAAGAAACTGAAAGTCCAGATGTCTTAATTTCTATTATGTAGTTGAGGATGATGTTCAGTGGGGACGTATGAGGGTCCATAATCGCTCTCTGACACCAGATAGAGAAACGGGTCCATTTTTGCTGGTAAATTTTTTGAGTGGAAGGTCTCCTACTGTGGAGAACATCTTTCGCCTGTTGAGAGCATCAGGCCTCTAGTTCCCCAAACCAGATAGGAGCCACGCATGGAGGTGAAGGGTGTTTGGCTGAGGATGTAGCATCATCCCCATGATTCTGGGAGAGAAGGTCGCGTCAACATGGTAATAGGTATGGAAGTTGAGTTGACAGCCTGTGCAGAAATGGAAACCATGTTTGGTGCGACCAAGATGGAGTTATCAGAATGACTTGAGCCTCTTCCGCACAGCTCTTGTGGAATACTCAGAACGAGTGGCATGGGAGAGAAGACATAGTGTAGAGGAGCCCTCCATTGGATCAGAAACGCATCCCCAAACAAGCATTTGCCGAGTCCCACTCTGGAGCAGAATCGGGTCATTTGGTGTTGTGGTCTATTGTTGGCCAACCCCACTGAGAGAAGGTCAAGTTCGTGACTTCAGCATGCAGCTCCCATTCATGGTCTGCAGAAAAATTGTGGCTCAAAGAGTCTGCAGTGGTCTCGGTGACCTCAAGTAGGTATAATGCTACAAGCGTAACCTGGTTGCGAATGCACCAGTTCCATAAGTGGATTGCCTCTGCGCACAGGGAACGGAGCGGCCGCCACCTTGTCTGTTTATGTAAAACATTGAGGAGCTATTGTCCAGGAGAACTTGAACTATAGGATTGGCAATTTGTGCGCAGGTGTTTCTCACTGCCCTGAGTTCTAACACATTGGCGTGCAGGGATGTCTCATACGGAGACCACTTGCCCTGGGACTACTTGGTCTTGAAGATGGGCTCCCCAACCCAGCAGGCATGCATCCGTTGTGATTTGCATTGTGGGCTGGAGCTGGTGGAAGAGGACCCCTGCCAGCAGACTGTCTGCTGATGTCCACCAGCGTAGGGATCCAAGGATGTCTGTGGATACAGTAATCCTCTTACGCAAAGAGTGGCATGAGGGAGGGTAAACAGATGTTATCCATAGTTGAAAGCATTGGAAACACAAGCGTGCATAACAGACCACATACGTTGTTGCAGCCCTCTGGCCCATCAACTGAAGGCAGATAAATATTATGGTGGAATGGCTCATGGATATGACTGTGATAAGATCTTAGATGGCTGCGAATCGTTGAGGTAAATAAGCATGGGCCGAGACGGAGTTGAGTCAGGCACCGATGAACTCTATATGTCTTGGGTCGGCTCTAACTTCAACTTTTGTGTGTTTATTAGAAGACCAAGACGAGCGAGGAGGGCTTTGGTCTTGTTCACCATGAAGGTGGTCTCATTTCTTGACCTCCCTTTTATCAAGGAGTTGTCTAGGTATGGGAAGATGACTATGTGTGGCTGTCGTGGGTAGCAGTGGCTATGGTTAGGACCTTTGAAAACACGCAGGGAGCGGAGGAGAGGCCAAAAGGCAGAACCTCATATTGGTAGTGGTCTGATCCTAGTGTGAAATGAAGGTATCGACGATGAGTTGGGTGAATGGTAATGTGAAAGTATATGTCCTGTAGGTCAAGGGCTGCAAACCAGTCCCCCTGATCCAATGCTGGAATAACTGTGGTTAGCGTGACCACCTTGCAGCGCTGCTTCCTCAGAAATTTGTTCAGTTTGCTGAGATCGAGGATCGGTCTCCAACCCCGTTCTTTTTTCTGTCAGGAAATACTTGGAGTAGAACCCCCTTTTGTGGAATTCGTTGGGTACCCTCTCTATGGCTCCGAGCAGCAGGAAACGATTGACTTCCTGACTTAGCAGGCGCTTGTGAGAGGGGTCCCTGAAGAGGGATGGGGTAGGGTAGGAGGGTAGAAATAAAGGGGATAGTATATGCTGTACGGATTATCTCCACTACCCTGCAGTCCGATGTTATGGACTTCCAGTGTGGCAGGAAGGGGCGCAAATGGTGGGTAAAAAGATGACACTGCTGTGTTGGCACTGGATTGTGGGGGAGGTTGTGCAGACCCTCGACCACACCCTCAAATCTGCTGTTTTGAGGCCTGAGTGGTAGCGGGGCAACCCTGGTTGGAAGCCTCCTCTGAGGGCGTGGTCTAGATAGAGTATCCTTGTAAGGTCTTTGAGGGGGCCGATTATATTAGCCATGTCTGTAACGGTTATATGGAGTATAGTGCTTGCGCTGGTAAGGTGGAGTATACATGCCCAATATGCAAAACGTGGTTCTTGAGTCTTTGCTACTATGAAGGACCTCATCTGTCTTGGATGCAAATAATTTTTGTTTCTCAAATGGGAGATCCTCCACCTTAGACTGAATCTCATGAGGAACCCCCAAAGCTTGTAACCAGGATGCCCTTCACATCATGACTGCGGTGGCCGTAGCCCTGGCTGCAGTATCAGCCATGTCTAGAGCTGTTTGTAGGGAGGTACGTGCAATAGTGTGGCCCCCAAGAACTATCGCTTTCAAGATAGGCCTCTTTGATTAAGGGAGATGTTCCATGAACTCTCCGAATTTTGAGTAATTATCAAAATCATGATTTGCCAAGAGAGCAGCATAATTTGCTATTCTAAGGTGCAGTGTGGAAGAAGAGTTAGGCTTGGTCCTGCTTTGGGCAGGGGGGTGGACTCGATGACCTCCTGAGGTCTCTTCCAGCCCTATGATTCTAAGAGTAGACCTTTCTACCAAAAAAGATCTAACTTGTGGTCCTTTTCTTGATTAGCCATTTTATACTGGGGCAGTTTAGATCTGTGCTGAGTCAACTCTACAACAAAAGAGTTTAGTTGTGGGTGTCTGAATAGGAATTCAGTGTCTTTGGGGGAACAAAGTATTTTCTGTCTGCCCATTTACAGGTCGGTTGGATAGATGTGGGTGTTTGCCACAGCTCATCAAATGTCTCCATAATTTCTTCACTATGGATAAGGCAATTTTCCCCTGCAATGTGGGGTGCAGATTCTTTAAGCAAACAGTGCTGCTTTTCCTGCACTTCTTGAAGTGGAACCTGCTGATTTGTTGCTACTCTTTTGAATAACTCCTAGAATTGTTTAAGATCATCAGTTGGGCATGTGTCAGATGGTATTACCGCATCATCTGGCAGTGATGAAGAGTTATCTGTGGGAAAGGTATCCAGTGCATGAGGGTCTGGACCCCTATCATCGCTCTCTCCCTCCTCCTCTGAATCTTTGGGTGGGGGAAGGGATCAGGATGGAGGCAAACGTGTTTTTGCTGGTGTGGAGTGGGTTGATGAGCACTGCCTATATGGATCCCAATGAGCCCAAGGTGCCGCCTACTGTGGTGGGTAAGGTGGAGGGGAGGTAAGCCTAATGTGGGTACCAGGCGGGCTGATGAGGTCTTTCTCTGTAACAGTGAGAGCGTCAGCCTGTCGGTGATAAGTGCTGTGATGAGAATGCACTGATTTAGTCATCATCAGGCAAGGGACTATGGTGAGAGAGTACCTGAAACCTAATCCCACGTAGGGAGCTGTGTGTTGGAGATACTGCAGGTGATAGATCTGTAGAAGCAGGGTGTGACAGAGTGCTTGCCCTGGCTATCAGGTAAGAAGTTAGATCTGCCAGATGCTGCCTGTGTTAACTGCGAGTCTGTATCAAGCGCTGGTGCAGCTGGTGCCGAGGGCAGCGGCATTAAGGTGGTGCTGGCCTGTCAGAGTGCGCTGCTTTTGCCTGTGGCACTGTGGCTTTTTGTGGTGCCAAGCTCTTAAGCAGCGCTGGGAGAGTAGAGAATCCTGGTGCTTCTTTTGGCACCGAGGAGGCACGCACCGGCGTAGGTGCTGCAGTACTGGCTCTTCCCATGGATTTTGTGGTGGTGGCCCCAGATATTCCCGGTCTCTCTCCCCTGCTAATTCTTGGGGAGGAGGAATGAGGGAGAGAGCAAGCTGAAGAAACTCCATTTTTCATGACTTTCCTAGGGGGTGGGGAGGCAGCCCTTTTTGTTGGAGAGCTGTCCTGGTTAGAGGAGGAGTCTTGTGCCTCAGCGGGCTGTATAGCCTATCTAACAGTATCATTCTCAAGAGCTATCTTTTCTCGCTCTCGCCGCTGGGCTTGAACAGTACTTGCATTTTTGCGGGTTGTGGGCTTCCCCCAAACAGTGTATACAGAGGGAATGGCCATCAGACACTGGCATGGGCTCTCAGCAGTCAGTACATTTCTTAAAACCTGAGGAGGCAGACATGTTAGTTAATATTATACTGTTTTCTGATTCGTCTCTGTTCTTTTTTTTTTCTCTTTTTTTTTTTTTTGAGAAGCAGGGAACTGAGGCGTGCCTGGTTCACCATGCTTAAGTGGCTAGCGCCGCATTCAAATCCCCTGAGGGGAAGAAAAAATTTTTTTTCTTGAGGTAAAGATGAAGGAGGGGAAACTATTTACACAAACTTCTAACGCTAACTCTATAAAAGAAACTGTCCAAACACTAAATAACTATCTGAGATAAAGAGAGTGAGAGAGCATGTTAAAGCTTGATCCGCAGCTGAGGGTGGTTGAAGAAGAACTGAAAGGAAGGGGCCAGGCCGCACATGTTAGGCACTCAGGAGGCAGTGGTGCGAGACACCTCCTGCGTGTGCGTGGCCCAATGTGGGGAACTGCTTTGCAATGCTCCGATTTGCAGCTCTGGGCGACCCATCACCAACAGGAACTAAGAGTAGAGCACACACAGGGACATCACTCGAAAAAGAACTGAAGAGTTTCTACACTTCATAAAAGATCTTCTGATCAGGAATAGAGACCAGGAGCCAAATTTATTCATAGCATAAATAGCATTCACTGGCTACCATGGAAGTTTATACAAGGACTGAATTTGTCCCCATAGGTGTAAATTGCTGCAAAGCACCAGCATACCTGCTCATATAGGTTGGCCAGCCAATTCATGCCTTTCAGCTGGTACCCTTTCAATTTACCATTGAAAATGGTAGGCTGTGGAATATCCTCTCCCGCCCGGATAGATGGGTTTGCTAGGCTGTAGCTCTCTCCAAAGCCAGTGCCAGACTTGTTAGCAGCCCGTAGAGCAGCTGCCCGACTCTCCTTTGCATCTTCATCAAAAGACCTGGTCTAAAAACGAGGGGAAAAGTTGGGTAGGATACAGGATGCAACCTAATAGAAGAAATTCTCTCTCACCCTTCATGTGCTACCACATATGGTCCCCTTCAAAGAAACAGATAACAAGCCTGTCCCTGTAGCTTGATTATACAATTTGTTTTCATTAAATCCTTTACCCTCCAGTTTCTCAGCTAATCAGAAGTGAACAGGGCAGTGCTCAAATTAAAAGCAGCTTAGTATCCATAATAAATATGGGTATTTTAAAAGGAGATCACTATAGATAATTCTTGTTCTAGTGCCTCTACAATTTACTGCACTTCCCCTTCTATCTTAAGCACCCATGAAATACACACCCGGGCCTGGTGAATCTGGTAAGCATCTTCTGCGTTCTTCAGAGCCTGGGCCTTGTAGTAGTTACTATCTGAAAAGAATATCAGCATGTTAAAACATGTCAGTAAACTGCACTACAGTACCACCTCAAAGACATGGATACATTCCAATTATTTCCAGAAAGGCTTTTTCACATAATATTCCAAGCATAGAAACCCCTGGGTCTGTGCCATTCTCTGCATATAGTAACCATCTCCTCCAATGGTTCCTATGGCCTACTGAAATTTTGTTTCTAGCCTCACCATAATCCTCCTGGGTAATGTTGACCACTACCCCTCCACCAATATCAATCTGCCTTTGGGTAGAGCTGTCTTCCAGCTTGCGTAGGATCTCTTCCTGTATTCCATCATGTCCAATATCTCGTTTGCGACTCATGAAATGGGCATATAACTCAGTCTGAGTGATCAGGAAGTTAAGTTTTCGCTGCTGTCTCTTAGCCTGAGAAAAGAGAATTTAAAAAGGAGGGGGGGAGGAGATGAAATAAGGTTTAATGTTTAAAGAAGAGTAAAAGACAAGGCAAACAAGTTATAAATTTCAACCTTTTAACTCTTTCACATATAAACAATCTAATCTTTGCAATGTTAAAACCAGACAGGATTGTCCAGGTGGCTGAAAAACTGCATGTTCAACTAAAAGTTTCATACATGTTTAAGTCACAGCAATTAACTCTATTGTAATTGTCTTACCACTCGCTCACTCAGAAGAGAGAATAACGATGGAGCTAACAAACAAAATGCATCTTCAAGTAAAACAGCACCAGGGTAAGAAGTTAGGAATGAGGAGGAATTGTTCAATGTTCCACAAGATCTATTTTTTAGATCTAGCTATAATGTATTAATGCAAAAGACCTGAAAAGCTTCACAAAAATGCTTGGGAGATGGGATGAATGCGGAATGCACTATAGATAAAGGCACAATTTGATCTGAGCACACAACTGGGAATCCTGAACTCCAGAGTTCTAATTCTAGCTCTGTCATTGACATCCTTTGTCATTTTGAGCAGACTGATTTATTTCTATGCCCCATGTTTCTTTACCAGCAAGTAAGGATGAGGAGCACATAATCCTTCCAAAATTCCTCTTAAGATAACCAATTCTGCTTGAATTCATCCCTGAACTGCTCCCGAGGAACCTCCTGAAAGTGCCATCTTATTGCTTTGTGACCTCTTTGCACTGGTACCACAAACATAAAGGGACCACAGGACAATTATCAGTTGGGTCCTCCATTGATCTTATATGTTCTGAAGATAAATTCTGTATGTTTTATTATGCTGTATACATAATTTGAGATAAAATAAGCCTAACACATCAGTTAATTGAAAAATAGCCTGATTTCTGAATGTAAGGAAGAACTAAAGTTGCTATCACTAAAAGATCTTCTCCTACAAACAGAAAGCACTGAGTACTACGTGCAATTCTCACACACTACATCTCACTAATCATACCCTCTTAATCAACATTATTGTCTGCAATTCTAATTCTTGTAACCTGAAGGTTCTGGGTATAGCTAATTTGTCAGCAGATTCTGGTAAATCCTTTTAAGTTAGAGTAAAAGAAAATATCTGGAAAATCACTGAAAAGAAGAACAATTGGTGAATTTGACACCTCTCGGTTTAAAGAGTATGACTATTGTATATGTTCATGTTTCTTCAGCTTCATGCTCTGGCTCATGCCAGATAGCAGTCTGTGTTTTGTTCCTACCTCTCTCATCTCCTCATCCAGCTTGCGCTGCTCCAAAGCTTCCTTCTCTGCTCGCTTGCGGTGTTCTTTTTCTACCTTCTCATATTTCTTCCAATAGAGAAGCATTTCCTTGGTGAGGCGACGTGCCCGGGGTAGAGTCTCCTTGCAATTCTTCTGGGCCTGGATAGCAGCTCGACGCACCTCCCTCATGCACTGATGGGCCAGCTGGGGTGAAGAGAAAGGATTCAGGGACAGAGACAAAGATTTAAAATTACCACCAACAAAAGGCAACATTTAGATGTTACAAGGCTGCAAATTCATACAACCAAGGCTGACCCTCCAAAAACTTTTGATGTTATATTTATAGAAAGCTTTTGTTTCAGGATCTGAAAGAAAAAAAGAATTCATATATGATTCCACAGACATATTATCCATAGAGCCCTACCAAATTCATGGCCATGAAAAATGAATTGCAAACCATGAAATATGATCTCCCACCATGAAATCTAATCTTTTATGTTTTTTTACACTACGCTACACAGATTATATGGGGGAAACTAGCGTTTGTCAAATTGCAAGTCCTTATACAAAAAGGAGTTGGGATTGTGGGGTCATAAGCTAAGTTCCCTCAAGGGTGTGTGCATGTGCAGCGCACACAAAGAACTTTAATCCTGCTCACCTCCTCAACGCAGCCATGCACTCACCTTCCTTGCATGTGGAAGATAAGCTGCTGTTGGTGGAAGTGGGCTTGGTGGGAGCGTGGGAGGAAAGTGGATCTGGGCCCTAACGTGTTTTACAATTACCAACACAGTGAGGCTGCACCAATGGTAGCAAAAGTGTTTTAGTGTACAGTTGCCATTGGGATTTTTTTATGTTTATGCTGTCCATGCCTACGGTTGCTTTAAATATGCATTATAATACTGTCTTCAGTTACATGATCACATGCTATTTCTAAATTATACAGTATAATATCATACCATTATTTCTACAACCTTCGAAAAAGGTATATATAGTGTATTTTTTCATTCTATTATGCAAATTTTGTCATAATCGTGGTCCAGTAAATCTTTGCTGGCTTAGACATTGTGTTAAGTTCCTTTCTTCTCTAATGTATTTATTTTAATAACATGCAGGATACATTTTCTTTTCAACCAGCAGCAAAGCCTTCTTCAGGTTCAAATCAAGGAGTGAGGTAGTCAACTATAAAGCCAATTCAGCTATATATGTAGATGGACCTACATGCAGCAGTTATTTTACACAATAATTCTATATAGTACACTAAGTATAGAGTATGTTCTATAAATAATGCTTACTGTGTATTTTTCATATAGAGTCTATCATGGAGTATTTATCCAGTAACAGAAAATGATACGCTTGTAGCTTCTTACTACTGTGTATCCAAGGCCACCTTTATATTTATACTCCAGAGGTCAATCTTCTGGTGTTCGATGTAGTGGGTCTAGTAAGGACCCACTATATCGAACACTGAGGGTACCCCTGTTGGTGCTGGTACTTCTACTCCTTGCAAGGAGTAATGGAAGTCAATGGGAGTGTTTCTCCCGTCAACCACCCTCAGTGGGGATGGCGCCAAAGTTTGAATCAAGGTATGTCGACTCCAACTATGCAATTAATGTAGCTAGAGTTGCGTATCTTAATTTGAACTTATCCCCTAGTGTAGACCTGGCCTAAGGTTAGAGAAAAAGTATATGTTGTTATGCTGCATTATTTGAGAATGTATTTGTGAACATAGAATTAAAGGCTATATTTTAATGCTTAGGCACAAGAGGCAGAGTTAAGGACTCGTGCAACCTTACCTTTGGCATTTCTTGACATTTATGAGCTTACTCCTGAAGCATTAATTTCTAGCAATTGATACAGGGATATGACTGTTTTGAAGAAAACAGATCATAGCTTCTCTCTCCAGAGCTGTACAGCTCTGCAGGTTTGCAAAAGGTAGACAACAGCTGCTGTAAATACTTTATTCTCTAACTATTCATCCACATGCCACCAGAACACCTGTCCCATATACTTTAGAAAGCATGCTGGAGAGAACCTGCCTGTTTTAAAGCTCCTAAAATACATAAGAGATGCCACCTCTCCTGCATATCTTATAAATGAATGCAGAAAACCCTCCCTCAACTTATTCACACTTTATGAAATCAATGGGAGTCCTTCACTCATCTGTAGTTGTCCCTACTGATTCACAACAATATATTTCACTTCACTTCTCTCTGCTAAGTTAGCTACACACTCACACACAGCAGATACAAAAAATTACTGCACACACTAAGAAAGCCATTATCAAATGTTCTTCAAAAATTATTTTCTATAGAACAAACAATGGTACTATCTGCTGATCCAAAGATTTAAGAATATTTATTAATAATTTGTTTTAGAATCACGCAGAAATTTGCTGAATTGTTAGGCTTTGATCCTGCACACATTTATACACATGCTTAACTTTGAGTTGCCACATCAATTTCAATGGGATTACTTTCAATAATGAAGCACTGTACAGGATCAGTACTTAGTAAAAAAGTCAATGAAGTGATGTGTAATGGAGTCAGTTTATTGTATCAAAGAACAGCAAACTAAAATTCTCCAAGTAACTCTTACCACCTAAAATGAAACCGATTCAAATCTTCAAGAATCCCTGTTTGCTTTTTTTAAAGTGCATCTATTGCTTATGAAACATGCCACACAGACAGACCTGGAGTGTAAAGATCTCTAAGGGCACATCTTCACTACTCTCTGGATCGATGAGCAGCGATCAATCTAGCAAAAGTCAATTTATCATGTCTAGTACAGATGCGATAAATCGACCACCAAGCGTTCTCCTGTCGACTCCGGTACTTCCCAGAACCAGAAGCGTGGGTGGAGTCGACGGGAAAGCGTCAGCTGTTGACTATCACAGAGAAGATAACCCAGTAAGTGATCAAAGTATATCAGCTTCAGCTACGTTATTCACACAGCTGAAGTTGTATAACTTAGATTGACGACATGCAGAAGTGTAGGCTAGGCCTAAAAGATGGATGTAGAACTGACATGTACATGCTGCTCTGCCAAAGCGATCCAGTTCCCATCTGAACCATGTTTATTCTCCATGCCTAGTCAATCTTTGGCCTCTTTGCAGAGAAGGCCAAAAAGAATGTTGGTAATTGTTGATGTGAACACTTGCTCACCAGGGGCCTGACCAAAACCCCATCAAAATCAATGGAAGGGTTTCAATTTACTTCAGTGACTCTTTGCCCAAAGAGCTGGACTGAAATCACCAATTGCAAACAGTCATATTCCTACTTACAAACGGATAAGTTAAAAAACTGGAGAGAGAGGGAAAAGCTCTGTAACGAAAACAACAAATTATGTGCTATCACAACTGCTATATTAGCAAACAAAGCTTGACCACCCTTACCTTTTTACTGTTGGTTAGAAAAAGATTACGTGCGGATGCCTTTTGCTTGTATGCCTAAAACAAGACAATTTCATAGATGCATCATTTAAGAGATTATGGATTGATAATATTTTATATAGTAATTATCCATTTCTTAAAAACTACACACGCTCAAATCACTATATAACTGCATTATAATACATTCTTCATTTACCTAATTATAAGCATTATGGTGATTTTTGCATGCTTCTGAAGCATTAGAATGGCTTTCAACCTGGCTATGGGGACTTATGCATGTATTGCAGTTACACTAATTATATAAAACAAACTTACAAAACAATGCAATTCTTCTGTCCAGCTAACCCTCTTTTCACCATAGACTCCCTGCTTACAATTTCATATGCAGTTTTAGGCTTCCTGGGACTAGGTCCTTTGCCAATGTGAATGGTTCAGGTGGGTACCTCAAACTGTCCCTGAGGCATGTGTGATAAATCTCATTGGTGGGGAGGGAACAGAGAATGGTACCCCTTTTGATACATGCTTTGGGTCCCACCACCATGTGAGTCCTTGCACAACTGGGGCAGGACTGTGACTCTTGTTCGTATGATACTGGATGGCAAGTACACTAAGCTCTGCTACAGCTGTAACATCTACTAACATCACATGCCATTATGTGGCCTACCATCCAGACATGCATGCACCACCATTGTTGGCTCTGGTTTGGCCATTTGTCATTGACTGGAGAGACCACAATCTGTCCTCTGGAAGATAAGCTCTTGCTGACAGAGTTGATCAAAGCCTCTATGAAATCTATCATCTTGTGGTATAAGAAAACATTTCTTAAAGTTCAGAAGGTCTCCTAACTGGAAAAAAAAAGAAAATGGCATTCTCTAGGCTACTGCAATCTCATTCTGAGACATGCCTCTGATTAGCCAGTCGTCCCGGTATAAGAAAGATTCTCTTTCTCCTTAAATGTGCTGCCATCTCTGCCAGGCATTTTGTGAACATTCTTGATGCAGGAGAGGTCTAGTTAGTTTTGTTAAATTGAGCAAGCACACTTCAATACAAATTGCACAATGTTCCCTAAAAGACCCTTTAACCAGTGTTTTATTGAATACTACTTCACATATTTTTTCTTCGTTGTAAAATTAGTATGAGTGCTCTTTGTATAATAATCACTTTCCTTTAAATGTTGTGCAGCACTAAGCCAATTCAGAGAGAAGCCTTGCCTCACACGTTCTTCATTTTCTGAACAACCCACCTATTTATCTATCCTTCCCCTCATCTCCAACACTCTTGCCATTCTCTACTTTTCCCACAGCCAGCCTTTTCCTTGTTTCTGTAGAATCCACCTCTTCCTGTCTGCAGTAACTGTATACCTACTTACAATCTATTGAACGCTTAATTTAAAAAAAAATCAGAGACGTTGAGAGAGCACCTCAACACAGCACTCACCAACACAGCAACAAATGCATTATGGAATATTACTGTGATCAGGGCCGGATTAAGCGGGGGACTAGCCAGGCAGCTGCCGGGGGTGCCAACCTATGGGGGGCACCTGATGGCAGCTGTAAGGGGTGCCGCGTGCCCAGCCGCGCAGCGCCCCTTAGAGCTGCAATCAGGTGCCGCGCACCCAGGGCCCGCACGGCGCCCCTTAGAGCTGCCATCCGGCGCTGTGCACCCAATTGCAGCTGTAAGGTGCGCAGTGCGCCGGGGGGTGGGGCGGCGCAGGCACCGTGCGCCCGGGGGCAGAGCCGCGCATGCGTCGCGCGCCCGCTGCCCGGGGCGCAGGAATGGCTCGAGCCGGCTCTGACCGTGATATCTGGGGATCCACAGAAAACTGCATTTGTTTTCCTGTGCATTCTAACTTCCTGCAGTGTCAAACCTTCTCTGCCTTGGCATTCCCCATTCAATGCTATTGGCCAAGCTCACCTTTGGTAACTCCTTTTTGACAATGCTAAGCCATACTTTCCGTCGGCGGGCATTCAGTTGTTCGATGGTCAAATGCTTCTTTTTGGACCCTAGTGGAGGTGCATCATGAGAAAACTTTGCAAAAACTTTGGTCTGGTGATGGTGGTGTCTTGGTGACTCCTCTGAGGAGAGTTCTTCATCCCTCCTTCTCTTTTTTTTCACCTTTTTTAATTTGGCTACATAAGAACAATGGTCACAAGATCAGTTTATTTTCCTGTCATTTGTTATCCTCCACATCAACTCATACACCCTCCCTTGCCCTGCTTTCCTAGCGACTTTATATCCAACAATAAGCAGGACCAGCAAAAAGGGGACTGGGTTCAGGAGTAGCTCTATGTTCATCCCATTCTGGGCCCATGAAGTCATAACACTAGCTACCTCATCATCATTTAGTCATTAAATAGGAAAATTCTCATATTGCTAGATGATGAGAGCTAGATACGCCTCTGCCCAGGGAAACATGTCTGTTGAGGTAAAATACTTGGAAGCTGGTATGTTTTTCTGCCCTTGAATGTAGCTCTAGTCACAGACATTTAAAAAGAACAAGATCAGCAGCATTCAGTATGATAAGTCTCAACCAAGCTGCTGGTCATTTGAAGGAGTTGTCTAGTTATATTTAGTACAGATACCATGTGTTCAGAGGAAACAGACACACACTAGAATTGGATAATAAACAAGTAAGCTGCTGAGATTCTGCAAAGTCAAATACACTATACATTTCTGAGAGAAACACATTTAGTTAGACATGTGCAAGAGGACAGGGAAGGAAGGAAGGCCAAAATAACCTCCCTGAACATAGATCAGACTTTCAATAGTTGCATTAGGCAGAATCCACTGTGCATGGATAGTTGACAATCTACTCTTCCTGTTTCCTTCCAGATTTCCAGCTGCTGACAGCTCAGTCAAGAAAGGAAACTGCATTTCCTGAAAAACAATCCTCTGAGAAACTCTAAATCTACTGTATTTCACCTCAGAAGGCAATTTCCTAACACATCCCACCACTTTCCAGACTGTGGTCTCAATCCCCGTAATTCCTTGTTTAGAAGGTTCATACTTATAGGAAGAATTAGCCAGATACTTGGCAACTCCTTGTTCTTTTCAAGCATTTGCCATAAAACTGAGAAAAAGAACTACAGTATGGAATAATATATGCTGATTCCAAAACACTACCAAGTAATGAAATAGAGTATAGGGTGATTAACTCTAGAGTGATAGACAGGCATAGTCTAGTGGTCAGAGACCAAAACTAGCAGGCAGGAGCTGCAAATTTCTAATCCCAGTTTTCATATCAACTCTCTCGGGAGGGAGGGGAGGGGAAGGGAGCAGATAAGACACTGCCCTTGTCTTAGGTTCTTTCTATAAAATATTTCCTATCTATCTACCATCAATGGTACTGAAGATTAATATTCATTATTAGGTGGAAACACAGCATGACAAGTCCAGTCACACAAACTCGAGTTAGTAACACGGGTTACTCACCTTTTAATTTTTTTTCCTCTTTGAACTTCTTTTTCTTGGGCCCTAGGAGATGGCGCTGTTGCTCATAGTAGGGATCATGTGTGGAGAGTAGCCCTGCACTGTAGTACTGGTATTGCTGCAACTGAAGCAAAAGTAAACAGTTCAGCAACACAACTCTTAACAAATATAGGTAGGTAAACAAATTCAAATCTTGTCCATAAAGAAAAGTTTGGAACATATGTACTCCTCCATCTCTTCTGAACTGATCTGGATTAAGATTGGGTGCCCAAGTGAAGTCATCTCACCAATAAATATGAAAAAACTGTCTGTAGAGCCACCTCAATAGAGCCTGCAGATCTCAGCATGCAATGCTCGAGCTAAGTTTAAATAGCCATCTCCTTGGCTCTACAACACTGTGTTGTTAAAACCTATATAGTTACTATAGGCCACATTCCCATTTTATAACTGAAATCTCTATTTTATGCAAAGCACACACAGCCATCAGGGTCCCACCAAACGATTAATAGGGTGCTCAAAAAGCTGCACTGAATGAAAGCATGAAAACATGTCTAGGGCCCCACCTTCTGCAGTCACATGATGAAATCAGAATCTTGGTTTTCATTTTTAAAAAAAATTAGTTTCTAACCTTCATGGTTTCAAAGTAAAGAGTGAAAATATGGCTAGTCTAGCCAATGCAGTGATGTCTGTCAAGTCTGCAGGCAGGCTTCTGTGAGAGAGAAAGCCATGTACAGCCCCATTCCCATCACCAAAGCAGATTAGGAACCAGCTTGCTGGAGAGGATGGGGGGGAGGGACAACAACTGCCACTGCTGTATCTTGAGAAGGGTGTGGGTCATCAAGGGAAGATGATGTCTTTCAGGCTATCCTGAGTGTGATAGAGAAAAGAGAGGGCCTGTGAGGTATATCCCTTACCCCCAGCCACCAATGAACGGGAAAGGATGCTTCTGGTTGCTCTGGTGCACTCTAGGTAGAAAGGGAATCATGGCCATCATAGCATCTCTCAGCAGCTAGGGAAAGGGCAGGCCCTGTCTTTGCAGCTTCCAGCTGCTCAGAATTAGTGAGAGTCATTACAATTGCTCCTAGTACTCAGTTTGAGCAACCAGACACTACTGTTTCTCCCTTGGATGAAGGAAGAACCTGAGGTCAAACCATCCTGAATCTCTAGAGAAAAGAAAGGAGGGAAATGAAAGGCTGCTCTCATACATCTGAGTGGCAGCCGGGGCAGGTATTCCTACAAATGGGTGCCTCCAACTCCTCTGGACACCAACCCAGTAGAGGACTACTGTGTGGTGGTGATTTCATTGGTGCCACTCCATCACAGCTCTCCTGGGGTAGCAATAGCCCAAGCCTCACACGCAGAGTCCTTTGTGCATTACAAAGCATTTTGTGTGAAGTTATTCCTACCTAATCCCTCCATGTCCTTAGTTGTTGTGTGGCCCTGTTTCACATAGCAATTTGAGAAAAAACATTTTTTTTAAAATAGGAAAACACAACTGCAGTGCCATAAATGCTGCCAGAGGAACCACAGGGCAGATGTAGTATCTGAAATTTTTATTTAAATTTTAATTGAAGTGGATAGCATTCCTTTAATCATGAAGAGGGTACAGCATCTGGTTTTGAATAGTTTAATCCAGCCCTTACATCACTTCCATGACTCTACAGACAACAACAAAAGTAGTATGTCCATTGATCAGGCTAGGAAAAGAATGCTTAAAGCAATTAGTCCAAGTCTGACTAAGATGCAGGTTGTCAAACGAACAACAACAAAAAGTTGTCCAAACATTTTCAGTAGTTAAATCAACACTTCTGAAGTACCAATCATCATAATAACTAAGTAGTGTATGCCAATTTCAGATAACAGGGAAATCTCTGTGCTGCTCTCTAGTTCACTTGACTTTTTAGTTTTGATTGGTCCTGCCTTGGGTAGGGGGCTGGACTTGATGACCTCCTGAGGTGTCTTCCAGCTCTATGATTCTAACATACTGCCAGATTAATCTTCTGCTCTGGTTAGATGGGAAGCTTTTGGAGAAGCAGTGAGACTTCCGGCACAATTTGTAACTAAACACTTTTGTATGCATGTTCTCTCTTCTTCCTTGGGGACAAGCTACTAAGCTGCACTTCAGTATCGTGGATGTTTCAGCTGAATGATACAACCAGCTACAAACTCAAAATATCAACTAGTGTAATCAGCCTGGATTTTTTTTAAAAAGGTCGAACAACAGTTGCATTCAGGAACATGAATGCGTGCAGAATTAGACTGGGGCCTCATCCCAAAAAGCAGTATGTGATTCATTAAAAAAAATGGCTTGCCTCCTTAACAGGCTAGAGGCCTGAGGTCAGCCAACTAGTTATTAAGTAGGCATCACCTGTTTTCCCTATAAAAGGCAACAGAACACTGAAGGACAGATGCTCGGGGAGGAGGAACTGTTCCCAGCTAAAGGCCACAGAGGAAGAACTCTATGCAAATAAAATCAGACTCAGCTCTGCTGCTGTCATTGGAGGGTTGCTGTCATTAGACTTATGAAAGTCTGTGCGGACTATATTTAAGAAAGTTTTTGAAGGGGTAAAAACCGAACCAAGAGGCTGTGTGCCAGTCTATCGTAAGGCCACAAGGAAGCACTGGAAGGGGGCCACTCACTGACAAGATTGCACTGGATGAAAATGGATAGAGAAAACTTGACAGAAGCAATGAAAAGGGTGGGAAAATCATCTATTTCTCCCCACATGTGCTGGAACTGACAAGAGAATTGAAGTGAGAGCAGCAATTTTAATTTCAGATTCTGACCCAGCACTACGGTTTGTCAGCATGTAATGGATAATACAGGGGGCATTCACACACCCCCACACTTTCTACTGCAATTCAAATAGAAAGCAAAACAGTTTGGGCAACATTCCTTTAACATCAGAAGAGACAGAATGTTGGAATCAGAAAGGTACAATTGGAGTGATCTAAAAGTACTGTGACAGTGGCAGGATCCCATCTTCTCCCAAAAAGGGGCGAACAGAGAGATAGTCAGTGAAGGAAAGTCAGAGGGATCTGTAAGTGTGTGTGGAGCATAGCG
The DNA here is from genome assembly GCA_019425775.1 of Rafetus swinhoei. NCBI lineage: Eukaryota > Metazoa > Chordata > Testudines > Trionychidae > Rafetus > Rafetus swinhoei. The sequence goes on along the minus strand of CM033446.1, from coordinate 72,350,511 downwards.
TCTAGGACAGGTGTCTCAAACTCCCAGCCCACAGACCACTGCCAGCAATCCAGCCTAAGGTGCCAAGCAGGCAGGATGGGGGGGCCTCTCCATTACCTGCTCCCACACTTTGCCCCTTCCTGCCATCACTCTGCCCTCTCCCGCCTATGGCACCCTGTCCCCAAAGATGTGGCTTCGGGGATCATTTGGGGGGGAGCCGCCCTGGTGTGGCAGCAGCAGCATGCCCCATCCTGCACACTCTTCACGGTGGCAAGAGCTGAAGGAAGCAGAGTACTGGACGTACTTGCTCTGCTCAGTGTGTACTGCTTCCCCCACAGATCATGCCACTGCGAGGAGTGCAGGAGGAGGGAGGGCACAGCCACTGCGCCAGACTCCCTCGGTGATCCCCAAAGTCATGTCCTGGGGAGTGACATGTGGTGGGGGGGGGGGAAGAAGGAGGGTGTAGCGATAGGGGGAGGATACTTATGATAGGAGGAAGGGCCAGGGGTTCTGAAAACATCCACTCTGTGTACAGTGGCAGTCAAAAAAGCAAACAATGTCAGGAATCATTCAAAAAAAGTAGAGAATAAGACAGAAAATATCTTATTGCCTTTATATAAAACCATGGTATGCCCACATCTCGAATACTGCATACAGATGTGGTCGCCTAATTTAAAAAAAAGAAAAGAAAAGATATATTGGCATTGGAAAAGGTTCAGAAAGGGGCAACAAAAATGATTAGGGTTTTGGAACAGGTCCCATATGAAGAGAGATTAAAAAGACTTGGACTTTTCAGCTTAGAAAAGAGGAGACTAAGGAGGGATATGATAGAGGTCTATAAAATCGTGACTGGTGTGGAAAAAGTGAATAAGGAAAAGTTATTTACTTATTCCCACAATAAAAGAACTAGGGGTCACCAAATTAAATTAATAGGCAGCAGGTTTAAAAACAAACAAAAGTAAGTTTTTCTTCACTCAGCGCACAGTCAACCTGTGGAACTCCTTGCCAGAGGAAGTGGTGAAAGCTAGAATGTTAACAGGGTTAAAAAAAGAGCTAGATAGATTCATGGAGGTTAGGTCCATCAATTGCTATTAGCCAGGATAGGTAGAAATGGTATCCCTAGCCTCTGTTCTCTGGAGGTGGGTGACAGGGGAGGGGTCACGTGATGATTACCTGTTGTGATCCCTCCCTCTGGGGCATCTGATATAGGCCACTGTCAGCAGAAAGGATACTGGGCTAGATGGACCTTTGGTCTGACCCAGTATGGCTGTTCTTCTGTTGGGGGCCAGTAATGGACAGCCTCCTTTCCTCCCCCCGCCCTCGGAAATCCTGGGCTAGATTGCGCAATCACTTCGGCCAGGGATGGCCTGTGGCCTGGGAGTTTGAGACCCTTGGTCTAGAATGTGAAAAGGAAAGTGAAGAAAGGAAAAACTGAGAAAAATGGAAAACCAACAAAACCAGGGAGAAATGCAAAAGGAAAATAAAATGCAGAAACCTGTGCTGAAAATGTAGAGAGCTCGTGACTGTTCTCTCGCTGCCGAAAGATGGCATGTGGGCTATGAATTGCTGTCTGTGGTTTAAATATACCATTTCCACATGAACTGTGGGAGCAAGCTATACTAAGATGTATCCCATAACACCTCACTTCTTACACTTGCAAAGTAAATTCTAATCTCAGAACACTCATTAGCTGGGGATATGGTTTGGGGTTAGGAGAGACACCAGCAGTGCACTGGTGTTTATGTAATGTCGGGGGTTTCTCAGAATGCGGGATACCGAGAATTTAAGGTAAGCGGCTTTCCCATTGCCCTGTAACTAAACTACAGTAGTTTGGATCAAGTTTTAAGTTGTCCTGGAGTGCTTCAAAATGGCATGATTCCTAGTCTGCCAGAAATTATGCTCAGTTCTGAAAACAAGTTTAAGACCCATTAAAATGTTGCGCTAGATTAAAAAAAAAAGGGGGGGAGTAACAAAAGTAAAAAATTAGCGAGAGGTGTGTTCACATTCTGGGTATTTTACCTCTTTGTCTTTGCTGTATTTACTTTGATGCAGTTTCTTATATTTGTGCAATCGCAGCATATTGTGAAGCTCCTCCCTGCTAAGAGAAAACTCTTCCTCCTCCTCCTCCTCTCCATCCTCATCACTTGGTGAATCTGTGTCACTGGAATCATCACTCAGGAGGATGCTCTGGGAAGAGTGAAAGCATCTCTAGTTTAACACCACCATCACATAACTCTTAGTGAATTTTTTGCTTAGGAAGAATTCCTTTGCATTTGTTTTCCTAAGTACTGAAGAACTGGCTAAACTGTAATAGCTACCATTCATACAGTGCCCCCTATCTGAAATCACAAAGGAGCATTTCCATGCAAAACACAAATAGTTTTCTTAGTCTGTCCTAAGAAATGAAATGCCTCATATGCAGCCAAAGCGGGAATTTCTACACCATTCCCTTTAGTTTAACCACTGTTTCTAGTTCCTTTTCCTGTATTATTTGTACTCAAAGAGACAGCTGATTAAATTGAAGGGGTCGTAAATGGCAAGCAATTTTTCCTTCAAGTGTTCATGTTAACATGCATATTTTAGTGCTGCAACTAATCAGAAATACCATAGCTGGATTAACAAAAGGATATAGGAATTCTATTACAGTAACAAAGCTAAAAATCCTATATGAAATTTAACCTCATGATTTTAGACACAAGATGATCAACAATGGAGGACAGAAAGGAATATTTTACACACACATATGCGCGCACACACACACACACCTCACCACTAGGGATGTTAGCGTATAGTCGTGTAAATGATTAACCAATAAGCCTAGGCTTATCGGTTAATCCCAAAAACTACACACACTCCACTCCCTGTGGGGGAGGGAGCCGGTGCCCGAGAGAAGCTGACTTTAAAGCTGGCTCCCTATGAGGCCCGGATCCCACAGAGCCGCCTGCCCCTCCCCACGCCTGCACTGCTGCCTCTGATACACCAGCTCCCCATGCATATTGGCTCATGTGGAACTGCCTGCCCCTCTGTACTGCTGCCTCTTTATCAGAGGCAGCAGCACGGGGGAGGGGGAGGCAAGATGCTGGCGCAGCCCCTGTCTGCAGGGAGCTCCCCTCGCAGCTCCCCTCATGGACTGGCTTCGCCTGCCACCCTATACTGCTGCTTCTGATACAAGAGGCAGCAGTGCAGGGTGGCAGGGAGCTCCCTGGGAGTAGGGCCAGGAGTGCACTGGCTTCCACCCCTGCAGACTATCGAATAACCATGTAACCGATAAGACATTTTTGTGCGGTTACACAAATTATTATTTCATTATTCAATTAAACGATATCTAACATCCCTACTCATCACATGTTGTATTGGATAACCGGCTAAGCATCTTATGAGATTTCTGTCTACTGAAAATACTAGCAACTACCAAAAGCAAGATATCAAATTTGATGAATCTTTGGCCTGAGCCACTATGATAATTTTTAGTTTGGAAGGCAGGAAAGCATTCCTCAAAGGTCAAACACAATACACAAAATGAAACATTCGTTCTCTTCATAGAGAGCCAGAAGAGCCTTTGAGGCCATCCATATTGAGGTACGAGTTATGCCATCTCCTAAAACTACGTTCATTAGGGACAACTCCAGAATAAAGGAGCATAAAGCCATGCCCTGCCATTCTTCTGTCCCATTCAGATCTGGAGCAATAATGAATTGGGCCTCAAATGTCTATTTCATTTATTTGTCTGCAGCTCATTGTAATTTGGACAAGGTAGTAAATATACATTATGTTTTTGAACATGTCTCTCTCATTTACATAAACCAAAATACTATCATTCATTGAGTGTCATAAGTTCAGTACTAAAGCCCTGATCCAAGGAGACCATAACTGGATTCTGTTCTACATAGATTCTTATACCACACATTACCATAGCATCAGAGAGCCTTCCAGTAACACAGTAACCAATGTGGCTAACAGCTGTCATGTGTAGTCATTCGCTCACTCATCCTCTCCCCAGACACACACCTGAGTGTAGAACACGCTGTTTTGCTTTGGTAGGATTTGGAGGTTTTCAAAATCTAAATAAAAGCTCTCCTTCCCCTTAAAAATATAGAAACTAACACCAAAATTTTCTGAAAATGAGTCAGATTTTACACTGAGTTAATAAAGAGGGTGCAGTGAACAAGAGGAGACCAAAGAAGTGCAACAGCAAACTAAAATTTCTCATATCACCTCTTTTCGCAACTCCACAAAACATTCTGACATCCCTGCACAATTACACAACTTCACAATGCTATGTTCTGTCTTCAGTAAAATGGCACTGCAGCTTCTTCCTAAAACTGCATTGCAGAGCAATAATCCTAATCACAGGCTGTGTCCAGTGAGCCCTTGGTGCCGCTGAAGATCAAGGGTTACAAAAATGGCTTTTAGACTACCCTGACATTTCCCAATCCTGAAGCTGAGAGCATACCAGTCTGATTGCTGATATGACTTAAGAGCAGCCTTTACACTGCTTTAATCTATGACAAGTGCCATAGCCATAAGGGTTATTCTGGTAATCAGGAGTTGCTGAAGCATATGGGAGCCCTGGTCTTGTTCTATTTCCTATGGCCATAAAGCTCATGTTAATAACCAAAAGGGTAGGCAGCAGGGGATAAAAGTTATATGATTCAATGCCATGTGAAGGTTTGCCTGGATGATGTGGGGGGGAAGTCATCATGTGGCTCCAGGTGCCAGTTTTAGTGCATCATCAGAGCACTGCCAAGCAATCCTAATGAATAAGGAACACCAGTACCTAGACTTTCAATAACACATCATTTAGTCTTTACAAGGAGGGGTAAAATTAAATGAACCATTAAGAGACTTATAAATGGAGGAAACAATTAGTGCACCATATTTGATTGGCTGATTGAGGGAGGTGGGAAAAAGGACTGGAGCAACCTCTTCACTTCAGCTTCACTCCACACCTGCCAGTATTTTCTTTCCCCTATCTCCTTCACCTCTCCATTTCCTCGGTCTTTCCATTTAAGCTTTTGTCTCTTAATTTATTTTTGGTGGGTTTATTTAACAAAAAGAAAAGTGAGTCATGACATTGGATGCCATCACTTTGCTCAATCCTTACCCCATCATGACTGTTTCTTGCCTATTTAGACTGAAACTTTTGAAGGTAAAGAATGTCTCTTACTCTACGTACACAATGGTTCCCAGTCTTGGTTGGCCCTTAGGCACTGCCATAATAAACATGAATAATGCACAAATTAATAAACAGACAGGCAGGTTCAAGTTTTTTGTTTTTTTTTAAAAAGCATTCAAGTGCTTCATAAGCAAGGAAGTACCACCACAGAACCACTTTTGTTTCCCCAGTCCAGGAAGAACACCCCTAGAGACTACACTACAATAGTTTTTGGTCACAACTCCCTTCACCTCAAGTACTCTTACCTTCAGCCACTTTCTGCTTTTCTTCAGTTTGGAAAAGTTATACAGACTCCCTTTTTCTGACTTTGGCTCTGTTTAAAGAAGACATTTTATTTTATTAAGAAATAACAACTGAATTTAAAGAAAGAAACTATAAATATAAACAGAAAAGGCATTTTCCCCCCTAGCAGGCAGGAATTCAATCTTATGTACACTCACCTGGCTGCAGTATTCCATTGAGGGAATGTGTATTTAACATCCCCGAATTTCCTGCTCCAGAAGATTCCCCAAGCAATGAATTTGGGGGCTCTTCTTTAACTTGCATCAGGGAATCCCCAGACTGAGGCAGCAAAGGATTGTCATCCAATCCATCCTCGCTTTCATCACTGCAACAGGACACAGCAGGAGAGGAAAACACTCAAAGATGGACAAGGACATCCATAAAAGACATTACAGAAAATGTAATTTTCCTGTGTTGACATTTGTACTGGAGATTAGGAATTATACATTGGAAGGGTCTCAAACTGCCTGCAATAAATAATTATACACTTTAAAGCACACTGCCTAATATTAAAGTCTTACGTGAATTTGTCAACTGCTCGATAATTTGACAGTATCATAAAACTTTTAATAAAATGGTGTTGTGATTTAAAAATATAAATGTAAGGCACATGAAGTCATAATTTTGCCTTATTATTCCAGGAAGAAGGATCTTGGGAAATAGGAAAATGAGTCAACAGCAACATCACATGGAGGTTGTAAGGGGTGTCCAGGTTAGGGGGATAGGCTTTCAGGGTGAGAGTTTACTGGGCCTGTTTAGCAGGGGAGCCACACCTGCTGCTGAAGGGGTGCCACATGCCAGACTCCCGCTCCACCCCCAATAATTGCCATATCTCCTTTTTTTCTAGCCCTCCGCCCTTCACTCCCACATTCCTCTCTCCATGTCTTATTCTACCCTTCCCCCCATTCCAGTTTAGAGTGTATGTGGGGAAGGGGGATGAGCATTTGGGTGCAGGAGGGGCCTCAAGGCTGCGGCCAAGAGGTTTGGCATGTGAGAGTGGGCTCAGGGCAAAAGATCTGGGCAGGAGTCAGGGTGTTTGAGGGGGCTCAGGGTTACGGTATAGGATTGGGAGGGAACTTGAATGAGGGAGGGGGGCTCAGGGCTGGGGCAGAGGGTCCTGGGAGGAAGTTAGGATGTGGCAGAGAGCTCAGGGCTGGGGCCAGGGGTTGCGGTGTTTACCTGGGGCAGTTCCCATTAAATGGTGGGGGGAAAACAGGTGGCTCTGTGCGGCCCATACTGCCCAACGCTCACCTGCAGGCACCACCCCCTGCAGCTCCCACTGGCCAGGAATCATGATTCATGACCAATGGGAGTTGTGTGGGCAGAACCTCCAGGCGAGGGCAGCACGGGGACAACTTGCAATGACGCAGCTCCTGCCAGGGGGATGGATGTGACCTGGAAGATAAAGGCTTTATGGGCTGCAGCCCAGAGCCCCAGCTTTTAAAGCACCTTTCTTAATTGGGCCCTATTGCTAAGACCAAGGGAGCATGTCTCTCCCCCTGCTGTGGCAGCTCCCTACTGGTCTTGCTGCAGCTGGAGAAACATGCTTCTTCCCTAAAGCTGAGAAGGAACCGTGCTCAACACTATATAGCTGTCTCATGTGTCATTTCCATTCTCAATGCCCCATGTTTCTTAATACTCTGTGTTTGTAGAATGAACAATCTCAGTTCCTGACCTAATTTTGTTGATGTGTGCATGATTCTAGGACACCCTGAAAATTAAAAGCAGGTAATAGGGTGAAATTTTGGGGACTCCCTGCTGAGGTAACCCCAAATTCACCATATCTATTATTCTGTGGCATAACTATTTTCAAGGCAATTTGCCTAAACACGCATTTAGAGCGCACTGAAAAGTAAAAGCTAGCCTCTTTAGAAGCTGTATTGTAGAAAACCCATGACCCGATGACTCCAAAATTACACCAAAAACTTACCCTGGTTCCCCACTGGCATAATAAATTTTAAGCCAAACTGGATGTGCCTGTATTATATAACCCTTTGAAACACGGTCAAATTTTGTTTCTATCCTTCTATCTAAGACAGGGGTGAGGAACCTTTCTTGAGTCGGGATCCAGTGACCCACAGAAAAATCAGTCGGGGGCCCCACATAAGCGAGAAGCAAAAAAACCCAAAACAAACTCTCACTGATGTGACCTCCAGCTGAGAAGGAGAAAGACTCTCCCCACATTCCCCTTGCATATGATAGCCTAGGGGGACCCAGGCTGGACCACCACTGCAGGATCCCCAATACTGGGGGAGGACTCAGAGCCTCAAGGGCCGGATCCACACAAGCCGAAGGACGCATCTGGCCCCCGGGCCTGAGGTTCCCCACTCTTGATCTAAGATTTGATTACCAATAATTGTGAACTCATTTGCAAAATCAGAAAAATTCCCAACTTTTGAAATAGTATTATACAGATGATTCTTTGTGGCATTCACTAAATGAAATGAGAAATCCACTGATACCAGTTTCACGTGGATTCTTTCTACATTTCTCCACACATACACACACCCCATCTCTGAGGGGGGAAAAAAAGCCTTTAAAAGAACAGATTTTTTTTTTAAATGGGTTATTTTGAAGGAGAGTCTGTAACTTAACCACTGGAGCAAATAATCACAGGTTTGCATCATTAACTCTACTTCTGCCCTGATATTTCATGGCAGTTTTCTAAACAATCATCTGCCTCTACATATTCATATGTATTTTTGAGAACTTTAAAAAATGAGCTCTTGAACAGAAAGGTCTGCTCACCCTTAACTATACTATTGCTCTTTGATAATGTAACAAAAGAAATCATAAAAGCACTAAGTAGTGATAAAAAAATTTCTTCTCCTTTTTACATTTTCTTATGGGTAGTCAATTTCCTAACTTGCCCCCTTCCCCACAAACCTTTTATTTCACATACATTTCCAAATCCAAAATTCATACAGAAAATGAAATTTGTCTGAATTAAACAGATTTACTAAAGTCGTGCTTAACTAGTACATGTAACAATATTTTACAACTTACACAGCACTTCTCATTGGAAGATCTCAACATGCTTTACAAAGATGGATGTTTGGTTGGTTTGTTTTTAAGAGAAAAAAATTGTTTTTCTATTTGTTTTCTACCACACAATTCGGTATCTGACGACAGTATTGAGATGTAACAAATGATTAAGGGCCAATTCCCTGCAAAACTAATTTTAAGATTTAATAAAATAAACCTACTTTTTAGTAAAAGCTTAGAAAAAGAATTCTTGACCATTATATCTGAACTAACAATCAGTGAAGTAACCAATCAGCATGAGGTAAGAAGACCACAATACAAAAATCCTTGGAAAAGTAGGGTCTATTCCATAGCTGGGCAAAAAATGGGCCACATCCAGCCTGCCAAGCCCTCAGATCCGGCCGGTGGACGCAGAGGGGAGTCATAGGCAGGCTCCCTGCCTGCCCCCATCACCCACACCTCGGAGAAAAGCGGATGCTGCAGGTATCTATATGAACAGCTTTGAGCCTGGGGGAGGGGGCAGAGGCTTCACATGCTGCTCCCACCCCCAGCACAATCAGTTGGCCTTATTCTTCTTATTTGGGGTAGAGTACAGGGCAATCTGTGATCGATTTGCTGAGTCTTCACTAGACCTGCTAAATCGACCCCCTATGTATCAATCGTGGCAGCATAGGATCCTGGCAGTAGTGTAGATTAGGCTGGGAATTCCCAGCCTAAAACAGAAGGTTTTTGGTACCTGGATATACTCCTGTTAAAGATGGTGGATGTCTGTCGTAGAAATTGATCCAATCGCAGAGCTTTCTCCAGACACTGCAGATAGAGGGGCTTCGCCAGCTCTGTGCAGCTGCCATCCTCTTTGGCACCCAGCTCCGAGGCCATAGAACAAATCTCTCCTCATGCACAGAAGCCTCCAAACACACAGCTGGGTGAGAACAAAATGTGCCCATTACTACCATCTCAATTACAAGAGGCTGCAGAGAAAGAATTAGGTGCCCTGGCAGAATGTATTGCCTATTATTTTATAGAACCCCAAAAGATGCTAAGCACAGAAGACCATGAAAAATAGGATTCCTGGTCAAAAGAGATTATAATTTAGAGATTACTGAAGTAACCAAAAGATTCACCAGGAACAATGGAAAGTTGGGATGATGTGGGGTGTGAAATAGGTTTCCCAAACACATACCATGAAATCAAAATGTCTCAGAACAAAAAGCTCTAAGCAGAAAGACATTTTTTAATAAAATCAACAGTAAAGTTGTTGCTCTTTTCTGCAGTGTATCTTCATCCTGTTACAAACAGGCCTAACTGCTGGCACCTAGATATTAGAAACAAAGAGTATGACTTTGGAAATTAAACCAATCATATATGATCAAATCATATATGTTCAAAAAGTATGGCATCAGGAAAGATCATTGCCCAGGTTAGTTTTATTGCAGAGTCTGCTACTATGGGCGGTGTTGAAAAAGTCACTTCTCCCTCAGTTTGCACCATAAAATGGGAATAATAATACATATCTACCTCACACAAAAGTGTTTAGGGGATTCATTGTTTCTACGGCACTTTAAATATGGCAGTAACTTTTTAACAAGAGATTACATCACACACAGTGGGAGACCAATTGCCTGAAATAAGAGTTTCAAAACAAACCAGCAATTATGCTGCTCTAGTGTTCCTACATCATTGGCCACTTTTGTCCCCAGCTCATAAAACTTTTGTTCCTCCCTTTGATTAGCTCTCAAGCACCTTATTTCAATATACATTTGGGATATAAAAATTTGTTTAGAAAGGTAACTGTGTAACTACTAAAAATCCTAGTGGTTGCATGGTTACACACTGCAGGCTCTGCAGTATAAAGTAGAATGAGATTTATACTGGGGAGGATTCACTGCCAGCCCTGCGCCTAGGGGAGGAAGCTTTGCTGCCACAGTGAAGCCCGCTCCCTGGGAGTGGGGCTGACAAGGACTGCTGGTCCCACTGCCAGGGAGGCTTCATTGCGGGCTCTGCAGCCAGATCCCTGCGGTGGGGGGGCTGGCAAGGCGTGCCACGGACAAGGGCTGATCTAGCCAGAGCAGTCGAGCCCCACGGGGCCCTCTGCAGGCACGGGAGAGGAGACCAACCTCCAGGATCTCCACACCAGGAAAAGGAATGCCGAAGTCTACGGCCAGATTGCTGCCAGTCTGGCCAACAAAGGGCACAGCCAGATACTCAACCAATGCCCAGGAGGGCAGGGTGGCGGAGGATGAGGCTGTGGTGGCAGTGGCCAGCCAGGTCCTTCTCACTTTTCTTCACAGGTGGGCCAACTGCAAGCTTGGCATGTCCCCCACCTCCCATGCCATCTACCTAACTCTTCAGGATCCACAGGTGGAAATGCACCCAAGAGGACCTCATGAAGGAGCAGATAATCTGCCTGAGGTCCCTCAGCCAGGAGCGAGGATGAGTGCCAGGAGCGGGGTGCTGACCGGGAGGAGTGCTGGGCTGATGGGGAGGAGTGCTGGGCTGAGCTGGAGCAGAGGGGCCACCTGAGACTGGCTGGCATGCCATCACGACACCACGTTCTCCTCCCTCACTTTGGTGATGGAGTGTATGGTGTTGTGCATGGAATGGGCCACCAGCCACCTCCCCGCCCCATCCATGGCTTCCCCTCCTAGCCTCCTCATGGGCCACTGGAGTCTCAGAACATGGGGCGGTGGGACCTTTTGGGCAGACGAAGCCTCCCAACCACCCAGAGGCAGTTGCCACTCTCAGTCCCATCCCTAAGCCACCACCCCTCTTCCCCCACTCCAGGTTCTTTCCCCAGTCCCTCCCCTATTCTACATCCCCCCAATAAAGAGTCCTGTTTTTGCAACAAAGATGGCTTTATTATTTGCTCTGTCGGGGGGGTAGAGGGGGAAGGTGCAAAGGGAGGGCAGGGGAAGGGAGGGGTGGGGAATGAAAGGCACATTCAGGGGCCCCTTGTGGAGAGATACGCGGGAGAGTCTCACAACTGGCTTTGCATGAAACTCTCCCTCAAGGCCTCTCTGACGAGCACAGCCCCTCAATGTGCTCTCAGAATGGCACTGGTGTCCGCAGTGCTTTTTTTGTGACGGTATGCACCGGTACCTTTTTTTGGGAGCACTCGCTTTTCTCCGGCAAAGCCCCCAGCCGGCCCTGGGAGCACTTATGCCGCGCTGGACGGAAGTCCACTCAGGACAGGACACACGGCAATTAAAGGGGCCGTGACCGCACTTTAGCCCCAGTCCCTTATTTTTTGCTCAACAAGTTTCCCCCAGGCCTTTTTTTTTTTTTTTTGCTTGGCAACCCTAGTACTGGCACCTTTTTTGTTTACAAAAAAAGCACTGGGTGTCCGGCTGCTCAAATTCCCTAGCCAGATGTTCAGCCTCAGCACCCAACCCTGGCAGAAAAGTCTACCCCTTGCTTTCGCAAAGGTTGTGGAGCACATAGTAGGTTGCCACCATGAAGGGGATGTTGCATTCGCTGAGGTACAGGTGGGTTAGGAGACTCCTGAACCTCCCCTTTAAATGGCTGAATGCACATTCGATGACCATGCAGCACCAGCTCAGCTGGGCACTGAAGTGCTCTTTGCTGGAGTCCAGGCTGCCCATGTAGGGCCTCATGAGCCAGGAGAGGAAGGGGTAGGCTGCGTTGCCAAGAATGACAATGGGCAAGTCCACCTCTCTAACTCTGATGGTGCGGTTGGGGAAAGAAGTGCCAGTGTGCATGTTTCAGAACAGGCAGGAGTTCTGGAAGATATAAGTGTTGTGCGCCTTCCCCAACCATCCAATGCTGAATTCAGTGAAGTGTCCCTTGTGATCCACGTGGGCCTGCAGCACCATGGAGAAGTACTCCTTTCTGTTGATAAAGTCCGAGGCACAGTGATCAGGAACCAGGATGGGGATGTGCATGCCCTCTATGGCTCCCCTGCAGTGCGGGAAGCCCATGCCAGCAAAGCTGTCCACGTTCCCCAGAGTGACAACCCTCCATAGTAGCACGTGGTTGATGGCCTTCGCTACTTGTATGACCACAGCCCCTACTGTGGATTTCCCCACACCAACTAGGGATGTAAAGGAGTAGTCAAGTCAACTACTTGCATTCCTATCCCCCACCTTGCTGCCTCTGTAACAGAGGCAGAAAGAGAGGAGAAGCAGGGGCTCGTACCAGGAAGAGCTGGCTTAAAAATTGGTTCCCCCCCAGCACCATCTCCACAGTACCACCCATCCCCGCCTCCCTGCTGCCGCCTCTATCAGAGGCGAAGGGGCAGGGGCTGCTTCATGGCAGCACACCCTGTGCCAGGGGGGTCCCAACTTTCCTTAGGGATTCCCCACGCACAGGGACTGCTGCTGTGAAGCAGCCCCTGTCCACGGCAACCCCCGTGCACAGGGGCTGCAGTTGGCTGGGCAGGCAGCCTGACTCAGTTCTGGCTTGCGCTGGGTGCGGGACAAAACCCCCCTGTGATTCTGCAATTTAAATGCAGTAGGAGCCAGGGGACGGGCTGCCCAGCTCCTACTGCTTTTTAAATTGCAGAGTTGCATCAGGGTTTGGTCCTGCACCTGGCATGAGCCGGAAATAAGCTGGGCTGCCTATCGACTAATGGAGTAGTTGATAAAAATTCTATTAGTTAAAATTACTTAAATACGCACATTTTAACATCCCTACACTGTACTGGTTCCCAACAGAGCAGTAGCTGTCTAGTATGACAGGCTTCCAAAGGGAAATGGCCATGCACTTCTGCACGGGGATGGCGGGTTACATGCAGGTGTCCTGTCACCTGAGGGCAGGGGCAACTCAGAGAGCTCGAGGAAGGTGGCCTTCTGCATGTGGAAGTTCTGCAACCATGGCTGGACATCCCATACCTTCAGGACAATGTGGTCCCACCAGCCTGAGCTTGTCTCCTGCCACCAGAACCATTGTTCCGCAATGTCTAGGAGATTGGGGGGCATGCTCAGCAGCAGGAGCGCCAGGACCTGGGTGAGCAGGGCTTGTGGTCCACACTGGGGTTCGCCCTGCTGGTCCTCATCCTCGTCCTGCTAAAGCAACATGCGGGCAGTTTGGAAGTACTGTGCCATGAGGCACAGCACGAGACCCATGAGACTAGCAATGCATTGCAGCAGCTCTGGCTCCATGCTGTAAGTGCTGTGGCACCCACAAAGGTGACCAGAACACATGGCGGCATGTGCCCACTGTGTCCCTTTTGTGTAGCGCGAGGGGGAGGCAGTGGATGAGAGGTTTGTGAGACACAGCCATAGACAGGAGCCCCTGAAAGCATGTATCGCAGCTCGCCTGACCAAGCAACCGCCCTCCTGGTGCCCTCCCCAGAGTGCGTCCAGAGGCTCTAAGTCTGAGGCAGGCACCATTCAATGTAGACGCACTATTCTGGACTAATTCTAATTAAATGTCAATGCTTCCCCATAGTGGGGACATGCTATTTTGATTGTTAAAATGGGAATTAAGTCGATGTTAGGAATTTCAAAATAATTTCCTAATGTAGACATGCCCAGGGAGAGTTCAGACCCATCTCAGAGTTATGATGTTGAATTAATCAACTAATCAAGTAGTCAATGGAATTTCCATCAACTACTCAATTAGTCAATAAGAAGGACACTCAGTATTCCGCTGCGCCTCTGCCTTTGAAATGTACAAGAGCTGCCTGCGGCTTTTGCACATTTCAAAGGGAGAGGCGCAGCAATCGGGACCGGCACAAGCGGGGACTGCTTCAGTCCCTACTTGTGCGGTATCCCCACTGTGCCTCTGCTCCCCTCTCCCCTGCAGAGACCGTGCTGGTGGGCAACAGCTTTTAAGCTGGCTGCCCCCAGCATCGGCTCCTGCTCCCCCGCCTTTGCTGCCTCTCTCTGATAGAGGCGGAGGGTGGGGGGAGAAGCTACTAGTCAAGTTACTACTCGACTACCCGATAAGCATATGCTTATCGGGTAGTCGACTAGTCGCTTACATCCCTACCTTAGAGTGCCTTCCTCTGCTACAGGAAGCTCCTGGCCAGTGGGAGGGGTGTTCCTGCAGCTAGAGACTTGTGGAGGTGGGTCCAATATCCCCCTACTTTTGGGAGCACCTGCTGGGCTGGGTGGGGGGAAGGGGACAGGACTTGTATTTCCCTTGCATGGAAGCTTTGCAGGGGCGGGAAGGGAGGATCAGACCCACTTCCAGGTACTTTTTGGATTGAGATCCCCCAGAATTACAACACCTTGAAATTTCAGATGTAAATATCCCCTCAAATTTTGTGGCTCAAGGATACCTTTTGAGAAACTGTCATTACACACGACACAAACCAAAAGAATTATTTAGAAGGGCAGTTGATCTTAGCAAAGAAATTATAAAAATCTTCAACAGCTGTTATATGGGGCTTCCCAGCCAGGAGTGTAAATACATTTGTTCAGCTTGAGATTTCTGTTTACAACTGAACATCATTATCACATACATAGGGTCTTAGCAAGTGAGCAAGAGCAGCCATGCAAGAGAGGGACAAGTCCTTTGCTTCTCCAGGCCAGCAGAGATTCACTGGGAGAAATCAGACCTACCTCAGAGTGTCTTCCTCTGCTACAATAACTGAAGCTTATTGTTTTAAGCTTATGCTTTTAGTCAGGGGGCTTCAGATTAGGGATGTAAAGGAGTAGTCAACTAGTCAACTATAGATGCAGCGGGAGCCGGAGGTGGGGAGAGCGGACTTAAAAGCCAGTCCCCCCCAGCGTCATCTCTGCGGTGCCGCCCGTCCTCCCCCACTGCCTCTATCAGAGGCGGGGGGCAGGGGCTGCTGCTGCAAAGCAGCCCTTGTCCGCAGCAACCCAGCTGTGGGCAGGGGCTGCTGTGCGGCAGCAGTCCCTGTGCACAGAAGGTCCCAAATCCCCGCTGGGATCCCCGCGCATAGGGGCTACTGCTGACTGGGCAGGCAGCCCTGCTCAGTTCCGGCTCGTGCCGGATACGGGACAAAACCCCACTGTGGCTCTGCAATTTAAAATGCAGTAGGAGCTAGGGGGCAGGCTGCCCAGCCGATACTGCCTTTTAAATTGCAGAGCTGCAACGGAGCTTGGTCCCACACCCAGCACGAGCTAGAACTGAGCCAGGCTGCCTATTGACTAATGGAGTAGTCGATAAAAATTCTATCAACTATTCGATTAGTTAAATACCTGCATTTTAACATCCGTACTTCAGATACATCATTTGAAATTAATCCTGTACCCATTTTTAGCCTTGATCCTACAAGGACCTTTGAGTACAGATTTGTAGATTTTAAGGCCAGAAAGAATTACTGTGGTTACACAGTCTGACTTCATGCATAACACAGGCCATCAGACTTCCCTGAACTGATTTCTATTTCAAGTTCAATGGGTGTGGTTGAACTAGCGCATCTCTTTTAGAAAAATATGCTGTTTTGATTTAAATTTTCAGCAATGGAGAATCCACCACAACTTTTTGGTAAGTTGTTCCAATGGCTCATTACCCCTACCATAAAAAATTGTATCTTATTTGTTTAGCTTCAACTTCCAGAAACTGAATCCTGTCATACCCTTTGTCTGCTAGACGGAAGATCCCTATGATCAAATGTGTGTTCTCCAGGTAAATGTTTATAAACTGACCGAATCATTCCTTAACCATCTTTAATAAACTAAATAGACTGAACTCCTTAGATCTTTCACTATAAAAACATGTTTTCTAATCCTTTAATCATTCTTGTGGCTCTGCTATGAAACTTCTCTAATTTATCAACATCCTTCTTGAATCAGGAAACACCAGAGCTGGATATCTGCACCCCAGTAGCATTTTTATCGTGCCAAATATGAAGGTACATAGAAATTAAGAATGTGACCTTAAATTTGGACCTATCGAAAAGGGATGTAAAATCCCGGTTAATCAGTTAGCCGGTTAAACCTTAAGTGTAACAGGGTAACTAATTGTGTGGGATCCCATGCAGGGAGACCAGCCCTAAGTATGCGGGGAAGGGGGGACAGCTTCTGTTTACAGCCCCCCTGCACAGGGGGTTCCAGCTCTGATCCCTGTGGGGCTGGAGCAGCTCTCCGCCCATGGCAGGCTGTGGGATGCTCCCAGGTACTAGTTAACCAGTACCCAGTGAGCATCACCCATTAATCGTGATGGTTATCAGGCAATCTGTTAACCATTCACATCCCTACTACCGACACACATTTGCTTGAGCCCAACTTACCAGACAATTCAGGTGATTTGGTATCAGTGACCTGTCCTCTCCATTATTTACTGCTCCCCCAATCTTTTTGTCATCTGCAAATCTAATCAGTAATGATTTTGTTTTATTCCAGATTGCTGATAAAGATCTTAAATAGCACAGGAAGAACTGAACTCTGTAAGACTTGGCTAGAAAGGCACTGATCCTTAGCAAAGTAATGGAATTCCTGAAACAGGGCTAGATTTAATAAAGAACTAAAGGAGGCTATTAATGCCAGTCAGTATGGGTTTATGGGAAACAGACCTTGTAAAACTAATTTGAAAAGAGTAAACAGAGTGACCTGGATAATTATTGGTACATTAGGTTTTTTCCAGTCCTCTGGAACTTCTCCAGTGTTCATATACTTATTAATTCATAGTCCAGAGCACAGTTCCTTCTAATGTGGGTGCTGCACAGGTGCACACCAACGATTTGCCTTCCGCCCACCTCATTAGCATAACCGCGGAGTGGCTGCTCAGATGCTCCAGAGCAGGGCTGTGTGGAGGGGAGCTGCTCCACCCCAGGAGCAACTGGGCAGCCACCACACAGTCCTGGCCCTAGCTTCAGCCCTTCCCCAGGGCTGGAACTGCCGTCAGGGAGGGCTACGTGGTGGCTGCCAAAGCTGGAGCCTGGGCCGTGATACTAAAAATAGCACCACAGCTCCGGCTCCAGTCCCAGCACACGCAGGCAGCCGCCCGCCCTGTGGAATCCCATGTACAGGGACTGGAACTGGGGCCGCGGTGCTATTTTTAGTACTGTGGTCTGGCCCCAGCCACCATGCAGCTCCAGCCCCAGCTGCTCCCAGGGTGGGGCTGCATGGTGGGCAGCTGTCCAGTGTGCCAGGACTGGAACTGGCGACGGAGAAGGGTTGGGGAGCCACGGTGTGAAAAGGCAAGCTAAGCAGCTGATCGCCAGAGAGGATGGTGTTGAGGATTGGCGATGCAGAACTAAAAGGAATGTACAATTCGGAGTAGGGTAATGAATTCTCCATCTGGATTTTCAATAGTGGCAGGGTGGGGCGTGAAGAGAGCCATTAAAAGTTGAAGCCGCACTTATACAGACAGCCTCAAGTGCCTGGATATTTTCCCCACCGCTGTGATTAGTTTTTTTTATTGCACATCACTCTTTCATTGTACTGAAACAAGATAACCGCTACTGTTGAACAGTTACTAGATCCAGTGCGGATTAGTTGGTAGGTGTGTAATGATGTCACAATGGTGTTCTCCCTTAAAGATGAGCATGAGCTATGGATAGCGATCAGATGAGTCATTTAAGATTTCTAATGGTATCTCCCTGGAGTGACTCTCAAATTTTGATTTTGATTTCCTTTTCCTTTCAATATTTCTATGGCTGTTTTTTTATTTGAGTGGGGGTGTTTACAGCTTATTTTTTCTCTCTTTCACTAGCAGATTTTCTGTGACTATTTACCACAGTAACATCAGGTTTCATTAATGTGGGATCTAAAATGATGATTGATGGTCTGTTGATGGGCATCTGGCATATGGAAAGTTTCATATCATCCTCTTACAAACTTGAGTGTAGAGTGGACTTCTGTGTCCCCTGATGATTTGGAAATGAGAACCTGATTGAGCAGTATGGCATTACTAAGTTATTGCCTGCTAGGCTTCCATTAATTGGAATACTTCACCAGAATTCATACACTTAGGTGTTCTTAGTTGCAACAAATGTGATATCCAGTACTTGGCCATAATATAATTTCATATATGTTGTAACTAGTGATATATATGTACAGGGCTCGCCGAACCACGGCGAGCCCTGCTCGCCAGTCGCGCTGTCCGGCAATCTGCGCATGCGGAGATCGCCTGAACCCGGCTCTTCTGGGTTACAATCTACTCGCCACGGGCGAGCAGATTGTATAATTTGTCGAGCCCTGTATATGTATATGGTAATGCCCAGGGCTCGCCGAACCGCGGCAAGCCCTGCTCGCCAGCTGCGCTGTCCGGTGATCTGCGCATACGCAGATCGTTCTGCGCATGCGCAGATCGCCCAAACCTGGCTCTTCCGGGTTGCAATCTACTCGCCATGGGCGAGTAGATTGCATTATTTGTCAAGCCCTGGTAATGCCCAAAGACCCCATTGTGCTAGACACTGCATAAACACATAGCAAGAGACAGTCCACATACCAAAGAACTTAATCTAACTAGACAAGACAAATACAAAGGCGTAAAGGCAAACAGACGGGAAGTGATTTGCTCAAGATCACACAGCAGGTCAGTGGCAAAGATAAGGATAAAACCCAGACCTACTGACTCCCAGTCCAGTGTATTATCAGCAGGGGGGAGGAAGGGGGGAAGAGGCGCCATCTCTCTATAGCTATATATTATTTACAGTGTAGGACTGATTTGCACTACATACCATGTGCTTTGCACGGTACTCTGTCATCAACATTGAACAGTGATCTTAGCTACAGGCTGCCCCTGACTTGCAACATGATCGGTTCCGGAGATAGCGTCACAAGTCGGGAGCGTCGTAACTCAAGCCCACATTTATGACAGGCGTCGTATGCTGTTGTAAATGCGGGTCCGAGGACGTAAGTCGGGGGATTTCAGCCCCTTCCGCACTTACGGAAAAGGTCGTAAGTGTGGGGGGTCGTAAATCGGGCCGTCGCAAAGCAGGGGCCTCCTGTATTTCAACTGTCAGTATCTCTCTCTCACTCACTCACTCACTCTCTCACAACGAAGTGCTTCTGTATGATGTGGCTATATCATCATATCATGTTTTTCCAAACACCATGACTTTTAAGGCCTAAATCCAATTCATTTGATGGCCACTAATCTAGTTCCAAACTGCAGCAGCCACCCAATCCTAATACACAGGGCGAGCTCGACAAACCGCGGCAAAATCCACTCGCCAGCTCCGCACCGCGCATGTGCCAGACCTGCACTGCGCACGCGCACGCCTCTGGCTGAAATCTACTCACCACAGGTGAGTAGATACATGGATTTGTCGAGCCCTGCTAATACAATAGCTTTACTAGAGCAGAGAGATAGGTTAGAAGGATTCAGATTAGGGATGTGAAGGGCTAGTCCACGAGCCGACTATCTGATAAAGCAAATGCTTATCCAACAGTCAACAGGCTATTGACTAGTTGCTCCCCCAACCCCGTTGCTGCCTCTATCAGAAAGATGCAGCGGGGGGGGTAGGCGGCGAACGAGAAGGGGGTACTTCAAAGCAGCAACGCCACGTGCAGCCTGGGGCCATACCCTGGGCTCCGTCTGGCACTGCTACTTTGAAACACTGTGTGGAGCCTGACACTGGGCTCCCCGCAGCGTTTCAAAGCGGCAGCACTGCATGGAGCCTGGGGTCAGTGGGGGAGTCCCCAGCTGATCCCAGGCTCCCCCCAGCGCTTTCACTTTTGAAGTGTAGCAACAGGCCTAGCGCTGTTGCTACACTTCAAAGGCGGAGGCGCCCTATCGACTAATCAAATAGTCGATGCAAAATGCATCAACTATTCAATTAGTCATTTACTCACAATTTAACATCCCTAATTCAGAACTGGAGACTTCCTCACTCCTTCCACTCTTGTCTCAGTCCTGCCTCTCCCCCACATTCTGCACAATGTTGTACAGTGAGCCATCCTGGAGAAGAGATTTGTGCTCACACCTTTCCCATCAAATTCCACCTCCCTCTGATGCAAGGAAATTACACCATATGCTGCCACTGAGGGACACACGGTGGACATAAGCAGGGCTCGACAAATGCACTCGCCTGCGGCGAGTAGATTTTACCAGCTGGCGAGTGCAGGGGAAGACTGGCCCGGTGGGCCGTTGTAATGGGCTGGCCGAAGCCCGCACTACGGGCGGCGCGGCCCTATCCGATCCAGAGCGCTGCCAGGGAGGGGAACTGTGGCGATACTCAGCGCCGGGCTGCCCGCCTGCAGCTGCGACGCGAGGAGGCGGACCCGGCAGACGCCAGGACGCTGGCGTGACATGGCCCCGCCGACTGTAAAGGGCCGCGGCAGCTCGGCGCTGGCCGCGTGTCCCCAGCAGCTGGCTGCGGCGCACGGCGGAGCCAGGCCCCACCCCGCCAGCTCCAGTCCTGCCATGGCCCCAGCCTCTCGCCGGCGAGAGACCCTCCCTGCCGACCGCCCAGCTCGCTGTGCGCGCCCCATCTGGTTCCCGCCGCCCATTCACCACGCCGCCCCTGCACCCCGGATCCCCTGCTCTCCCTCTGGCTCTGCGCCACCCTTGCACCCCGCACCCTGCTCCCCCGATCCCTGTTCCCCCAGCTCTGTGCTGCCTGTTCCCTGCACTGCCCCTAGACCCCGATCCTCTGCCTCCCGTTCCCGCGTCCCATTCCCCGTGCCTCCACCGCACCCTGCTCCCCCGATCCCTGTGTCCCTCTGCCTCTGTGCCTCCTGTTCCCCGCGCCACCCCTGCCCCCCCTCCCCCCACTGTTCCCTGCACCCCTCTGGCTCTGTGCTGTCCCTGCACCCTGTTTCCCCTGTGGGTTGGGAGTGCAGGGTGCTTGTCCATAGGGAGGGGCTGGACAGGGCAGGGAAAAGGCTGCTGTGACCCAGCAGCCAGTGAAAGGGGGAGTTCACTAGAAGCGCCTTTGCCTTTATGGAAAAAAAATGAATGAAAATGCTATTTGCCATTTATAGGGCTAAAATGCCGGGACAAAAATTAAAACAAACAAAAAAACCCATTGAAAAATGCAAACGTGTAAAAGACAACAAAAAGGGGGAATGTTTTGCTTGGCCCTGGGAGGGGAAGCAGCTGGGCTGTGGGGAGGAGGGGAGTAGAGGGGAAAAATATGGGGTAGGGGTTTGTGGGGAGGGAAGGAGGAGGAGGTCAGGAGAAGAAGAAGAAGAAAGGGGAAGGCACCAAGGGACAGGGGTGCAGGAGAGACAAATCCCAGGGGGCCAAGTGGAGACAATGAGGAAAAGGGCAGGAGGGGAGGTGTCAGTGGGAGTGGGGAACAGGGTGATGCTGGGAGAGGAGAGGGTAAGGGCACTGGGGGCTAGAGAGAGGAGGGGAGGTGCTGGGAAGAAGGCTTGAAAGAAGGGGTGGGCATGAGGAAGGTGGGGATGGAGCAAGGCATGTGTGAGGGCACAGGGAATGGGGGCAGAGGGTGCTGAGGGGGTGGGTATCAGGGAAAAAGAGGGCAAAGGGGGCAGGGGCAGTGAGGGAAGGGGGAGACACCAGGAGGGTGCAGGTGCCAGGAGATTCTGAGGGTGAAGCAGAAGGGCAGACACCTGCAGGGGAGGGACCAGCCTCAGAGGAGAGAGGCAGGGCAGATGTGTAGAGGGAGGTGTTAGGAGAGGGGATGAGGAGGGGTAGCTCACTTGATCAGAGTGGGGCTACTGGAGGAGTGGGCACAGGGGGGAGAGAAGGGCTGGTGGAGGGGGGCAGGTCTCAGGAAGGCTGAGGGCAGCGAGAAGGGCAGGAGTCAGGACAGCAGAGGAGGGTGAGGGGTTGGGGGGCAGCAGGCACCAGGGGAGCTTATGGAGCAAAGGGAGGAGACATGGCAGCAGAGGGGAAAAAGTAGAAGTTTATAAGACATTTATTAATAACTTGGGTGATATTTATTAAGAACGTATTAGTAATTACTGTTCTTATTCTTATTAGGAATTTATGCCATAAAAAAAAAAAAAAACACTTTTTGGGGAAGGGGGAGGGTGGCGAGTCCCTTTTTTGTCTGGCGAGTAGGGTTTTCCATAATTTGTCGAGCCCTGGACATAAGAACATGCACATACACATACACAAGCATCAGACATAGTGTAAGCTTGAAAAATGTTGCTGAGCAGACATCATTCAATCATTTTTGTTATGAGTGGATCAGATCAATGTTACAAAAGCACAATTTTACTGTAGACACAGTCTTAATGTTGTCAGTTGAATCCTGCTGGCATGCTTTAGCCCACACAAGAAAGGAGACCCCATCAACATTTGCTCTGCCATTCCTACAGCCATTCATAACATCTGCTATCCAGCTGAGGTATGCTATGGTCTAAAGCAGAAGGGTAGTTTACAAGAATCCACAGGTACCAGGGGAATTGTGGGGGTGAAGCAGAAGGGTAGACACAGACAGGGAAGGGACAGGCACCAGAGGGCAGAGGAGAGAGGCAGGGCAGGTGAGTAAAGGGAGGTGTTACCAGAGGGGATGGAGAGGGTCAGCTACAGATGATGACAGTGGGGCTGGAGGAGGGGTGGGCACAGGGGGAACAAGGACAGGTTCAGGAGTCAGAAAGGATGGGGAGGGGGCAAGTCCCAGGAGGACTGAGGGGAGCAAGAAGGGCAGGCGCCAGCACAGCAGAGGAGGGTGAGGGTTGGGGGAGACATGGCAGCAGAGGGGAAAAGGAAGAGGGTTAATAAGATATTTGTTAATAACTTGGGTGCAAAGGTGACCCACCTATGAACAAGTGCACATGATATAAATACTAATGCACAGGGCTCGACAAATACACTTATCTACTCGCCCATGGCGAGTAGATTTCAGCTGGTCACCCCGTTCATCAGTGGTCCGCGCATGCGCAGTGCGGGTCTCACGCACGCGCGATGAGGGGATGGCGACTGGTTTTTGCCGCGATTGTCGAGCCCTGCTAATGCACAAGACAAAATTCACTCTGCTCATGGATGGAAAATCTTAGAGGGAACACTGATCCAGAGAGCTCCTCAACCAGCTCTTTTAAAACTCTTGGATTCAAGTTCTGCAGACCTGATAATTTTAAACTGTCTAACTTTAAAAGTCATTGTTTCATATCCCCCTTAGTTACCATTGGCGTGTGAAGTATATAATCATTGTGATATGAATACATCATCCAGCATTTTCCCAAATATAGGTAACTAGCAAACTTACACTGCCCAGGACTGGGGCGGGGCAGCGGCAGGGGAGATAAACAGGCCTCCCATTGGCATGCACTGGGTTGGCCAGGTAGGGGTCTGGATGGTGGGGAGAGGGCTCAGTGCTTGGGGTGGTGGGCCAGGAAAGTAGGGAGCGGTCTCAGCTTGGGGAAGGGGGCTGGCCCAGGCCTGCATGGGCCTCCCCACTAGACCCCCTTGGGCCTGGGGGGGGAGGAGAGACAAGGAGAGCCACGCAAGCCATCCCCATCAGTGTTCCCTGGACCTGTCCCGGGGGGAGGAGGGGATGGGTCCACACAGGCCTCCCCTGCTAGTGCTCCTCAGGCCCAGCCCAGGAGGTTGGAGTAAGGGAGGGGACGGGAGGGGTCACACAGGCTGGCATGCAGTGGCCAGGCTAGCAGGGCACCACCAGTGGGTCCTGTGGGGTGCAGCCAGGGCTCAGCTGGCTGGCCCCAGTGGTGCTCCTGAGAGGAAGGGGGATAAGAGGCACGCAGCTCAAAGGGAAAAGATTTGAGGCAAGGAGACCATTTACCAGTGGCAGGCAAGATGGCAGAGCCCTATCCCAGCTGGCCAATCTATTGGTGGTACAACTGCCCCTAGCGGTGACTCTGCAGGATTGCTCTCTCCTGTGCTGACTGGCCCCAGTGGTAATTATGAGGATCCCATCACTTCTCTCTCTCTCCCCTCATAGGTTATAGAAAACAATCAAATACCAGGCACATCTCATTTTCCTGGCACAACCAAACCCTGATCTTCCTTTAAGTTAGGATAAGAGGAAGCTGCATATCAAATTTGGTGGTCCTAGCTCTAACCATTTAGGAGTTCTTGAACTGATTCGCACACACACAGATGCACAATCGTCTAAAATATATAGAGAAAGATAACTTAAGATAGATACACTTTTAATAGTCTCAGTGCCTGAGAAGTTAAATATTTTGAGGGTTTTTCAGCCTTTTTGAACAAACTTTTTCCAGATATGAAATCAGGAATTTTAGAAAGTAGATTCTTTGCTTTTTGAATTTAATAGCCACCAGATATCAACTATACACTTTTCTTCCATAAGGACAGAATTTAAGTTTTTAGATTTTTTGCTAATCTGTAAATTGGGAGAATTTCATCTAACCCAAATTTTAAACACAGCACTAAAGCATCCTCCCATATATAATGTGTGATGGGATCAATTATTGAATAAATATAATAGAAACATATCTAGAGGGGTGTATATACACCAAATATTAAGATTCTCAGGCAGTGCACTAGAAAGCAAGAGTTAATACACTTGAAACGCCTTACTTTGGGTGTCCCTAATCTGGGAACTCCTGTAATACAGAAGGGACTCTGTGCACTGCTACTCCCCGGCCCCCCAATTTGGGGAACGGCAACATGAAGAGCCGCTTCCCCAGAGGCTTTTGGTGGGGAGCTGTGCCTGGGAGCAGTGGAGAGCGCCGAGCCACCTGTCCTCTCAAGATCAGGGCGGCAGTTAAGTGCCCCCACACACTGACACCCAGATCCTGCAGCACCCTTCCTGGCCTGGCAAAACTTTAGCTTGGTGTACCCTGTTTCCGAGGGGTGCTGGATTAAAGAGGTTCAAGTCTATTCTTCAAAAAACTGTAGTAAACACAAAGGGTAATTTTTATTACACAGTAATAAATGTGTGTATTGTGGCATACATCAAATACTTGTACACTCAATTTCTTTTTTCAGTTAATTGTGTTCCAAAGTATTTAGATGTATTTCCTAAATTAGAGTAATATCCACTTCCACACTTGAGGCAGAAGAGAACTTATTTTTATTAGATGGTAAATCCATTTATATTCTACTTACAGGATTTGTATGAAAACAAGTGGAAGGCTGCATTATATTGTATCTATTTATGAAAGGTGTTCTTGTCTAAATAAGCTTTACATATGTTGGTTGCTAGAATACCCTCCTCAATTCAATTATACTGGGCAATCAATCTTTTGCTTGCTGAATAACCAAATACAATTTTTGAATTTAACAGTGTTCTTACACATACTAACACTCTGATGAGGACAAATTCATTAAACCATTTTTCAGTCATACTATAGACAAAAGAAAGGTCCCATCACTGGATTTATCATGGAACTTTTTTTTTTTTCCAAACTTACACAACACATTCATAGCGACTGTCAACTGACTGACAGTGATAAAAATAATGTAAAATTTCTGCCTCTTAGAAATATACTTGGGTGTAAAAAGAGGGGAGAAAGGACTGAGATTTGCTGATTGTGTCTAATGTTTAACAAGTTAAGAATGGCAAAATCTGAATGTCATTTAATTTTTTTAATTTGGTTTTTACATACTAGTACAGTAAAAATACCCACAAGTGAGAGCAGTAAACTTCATTCATCCCTGTATCACAGTTGTTGCCGGACGTAAGATCAGCAGTAGGACCATAAGAAAAGGATACAGAGAAAGATGCCCTGAATAATCTATAAGAGAAGTATCTGAATGGTATTTGATATTATAACCCAAGGACTTCTTGATGCCAACTGTCCTAAGGTTAAAAGATCCCCTGGTTCTGGTATCTGATGAACTAAAATGTAAAGCATATTGTGTGAGGTCTCTAATGAAAGACTGTCACTCTAGTCAACAAGATCACTGCAAAAATGCATGTATGGATGTTAAAAATATGCGTACTTAAAAATAATGTTCTTAAGATCGGTGTCTAGCATTGGACACCAGCAAAAGTGAAAAGCAGGTTCTCTTTCAAACAAGAAATGTTTCTCTGCTTACATGGTTCACAACAGACCTCAACACACACATTTGAACTGAATGCCAGTGAAGGATGGTGAAATCTTCAAAGAGAGGATAATAGGAAGACATAAACAGCAGGTATTATCAGGTTTAGGAGTCACACAATGAACTTTTGAAACTGTATCTGGAGTACAGAGGAACCCATATGTATTCCATCAGTCTGAAGAGACAAACTGTCAGCAGGCTTGATTTTATGAGAAAGGCTGGCACCCCAACTGGTGAAAAACAGTGGAAAGAACTTTGGGTGAGAAGCTTCTTTAAACCGGAGGATAACTTGTTAGTTAAATTTACACTTTAGAACAGTGGAGGAGCAAATATCAGCCCACAGACCAGATCTGGTTTGCCAGAGCTAGCCCCTGGTGGGCCGCCACTGTTGGATTTACCTACTTCACTACAGGAGCTTGCAGGTCCTATTGGTTACAGATTGCTGTTCCCAGCCAATGGGAGCTGCAGAAAGCAGTGTCCACGTCCATGCCACTTTCCGCAGCTCCCATGAACCAGGAACAGCGATTCACAGCCAATGGGAGCTGCAAGCACCCCTACCCGAGAGGGGCAGGTAAATGTAGTGGCAGCCTACTAGGGACTAACCTTGGTGAACCACTGTCTTCTTATTGCCCACCCTGCTTCAGAATGTGTGCTGTGATGTTAGTTTTATACATTATCATTTGCTCCCATTTCTCATACTGGTTTTTATTCGAATCTCCAACCTTTCTTAAATTCTTTCCTTTTGTTTTATAACTGAACTAAACTCTGTGAATGTTACAGAAGTGGTGCTCTAAGGTAAAACTGGTAAACTGTGGTATGCTGTTCCTTTGGCAACAGCGGATATGGGATTTCCGCAGGTATTCAATGATTGGGGCTGGCTACCACAGAGGGACACTTTGAAGTCATAGGCCTGAAAGGCATAGGCAGGACTGATGAATCCCAGAGGAGAATGACTAAGAGGGTGGTTGTGTAGGGAACTAACTATTAGTGTGCATAGGCAAGACTGCCTTGCTCTGGAGGCAGGTGGTAACAAGCTGACTCCCAGCCATAAGTATCTCAGAAAGCATCACAGATATTGCTTCCCCCTTCCCCCAATTAGTACAGTGTATAGGGCTACATGAAAATTAAAAACTTCTCTCACTTAGAAGTACAGGTTGTACCTCCCTAAACTGGGACACACTGGTCCAGCAACATCCATGGACTGGCAGGACCACACATACCCCCGGACCAGAGACTCCCAGGGCCGTCAGTCCGCGACAGCCTTGGCTGACGTGGCAGCAGCCCCAGCAAAGGGTAGTGGTAGGGGGGCTGGCCAGGTCCAGCTGCTCAGCCGGGCCAAAGGTAGGAGAGTCAATTGGACCGGAAGTGGAGCTGGTGGAGAGGGTTGTTGGGCTGGGGAGCCTGTGGCAGGGGACCTCCCTTGGTTTGGCAAATTCCCTCGTTTAGAACCAGTCAGGTCCCGAGGGTGCTGGGCCACAGAGCTCCAACCTACACTGTTCCCTATTAACATATGAGTGAAAAGCATGAGTAGTAAGTAAAAATATTGAAATATCTTTCACCTAAATATACTGCCCTTTTAAAGTATATGTCTGCATTACATTTTCACAAAAGGGTGCCTTATCACTCCTAGTTACATATTTCCTAAGTCTGTTTAAAAAGCCTTGTAGAAGTTATGAATTTTTCAGATTCAAAACCTTTAAAGCTTTTGGGGGTTGCTGGATACAACATTATCTATATCTAAAATCATCATCTCTGAATAGTTTCCTTGCTGGATTGAATGCTCTTCTCTGTCACTGCAAATGGGGAAAATTTTCGTAGGCAAATTATAGCTTTTTGCATTTGAAAAAGTAAAATGTCTTCAAATTAAAGCTATGTAGGTAGATAGTTGAACATTGTGATTTCTTGCACAAATGAGCTCTTACTGGACTTTTATGTTTAGACTTAGACCTTTTTGTCAATCTAGTCAGTTTTCTGAACCATCTAGAAAAAGTTTTCCACTTCTTCTAGGCAATTCAAGGTATGAGTACTTTTTGATTTACTATTTTTAATGTCTTCAGTCTCATCCACATCAGTAAGTAGGTAGCTATTTTCAAGGTGCCACAGAGAACCCTCTGTTATTTTGGGTCTGTTTCAAATGACAATACTCTTTGTTCCACTGCTGTTGGCTGATTCTGAAACCCATTTATTCCTTCAGCTAGTTGATCTAAGGAAGACTGGAGAGAAATTTCTGAAAACTCACCGTTCATTACTGAGGAAAAGTTTGGTGCTCTGATGTCTATATTTTAGAGTAAACAGCTACACCATCTTAGCTTTTTTTCTGATCTGCTCCAGCTCTTTAATAAGTCTTAATATCAAATTTAGTAGGTTCTCTTAGTTCTTTAAAAACTATTCAGTGGTAGTTCACAAAGTTATTTTCATGGTTTTCCTGGTTAGAGTGCCAAAGACAAGCATTTGAAATGAAGATAATAAAAAGATTCAAACTGGAGCTCAGAGAATAGCTACTTGTTGGTATCACGTGATCCTCTAAATTATTAAAAGGAAAAAGTGAAACTGTGCCAATGGGTTTAAGAGTTCTAACCACCTTAGGAGTAACCTTGATTAACCTTCACCATGACACACTTTGAGAAACACTTGAAGTTTAAGATAATTTCTAAGTATCTTGCCTACAACCATTGTTTTTAGATCACTATTTAGTTGAACAATAATTTAGGTGGGGATTTTGTTCACTTTCTTTAAAATCTGCCCATTACAACGTCTAGTCAGTCAACAGTCAGCACTAGAGAAGAGTTCTCCAACGACATGTTCTGAAAGCAACTAGTCATGTTTTATATTAAGGGATTCAAAGATTTTGGCATTTATTTCCACTGAACAGCAGCAAACATATCGCCTTCTAGAAGCACACAGAAAAATCAGCTTTAAAACATTGGGTTTTCCAGTTTAAACAAATATTTGCTGGCTATTGCTGACTTTGATTTCAAAATACTTTTACAATAGAAGTCCATTTAAACCAGAAGCCCAATATATGGCATGTATGCAACTTAAAATTATGTTTCACTGCAAAAACAAAGGATTTTTATGTATGTCCAGTTGCAACAGTGGCTCTTTTGTCAAGATCCTTGCCTTGCATATTTTTTCCATGCCTTAGAACCTCTACAAGCCCAAAAGATTGCTGTTTTTTCCTCCTCTGCATTTAATATTGAATCCAAATCATGTCATAACCCACCAATCCCACCCCCAAAAAAAGGTTAACTAGGCTTCCTTTCTAAACCAAATTATATCCTCTAGTCATCTGGAAAGTTCATTATTGAGTAGGAATATGAATGGTTAACTGCTGGGGGAGCTTCCCACCCACCCAGAACAGTGGTGCTCCAGCCCATCCGGAGCTGGAAAATTTAATTTTATGAACCTATAAATTTCAGTCCCCAAAAATATGGAGCCTGAATTAATACAAATTACTTTGACTTCTTGCCTAGCACCCCTGACAAAAAGCATTTTTCACACCTTTTTCATTTGGAATTAGTAAAAAAGATAATTTATTTGCCTTCTCTGATTAATGGCCTAATAGCTAAATTGATACTATTATCTTCTTATAGTACATTTCCTTGTGCTACAATACTTTTTTGCATTTTTTTCAAGAAGGGAATTAAGTGAGATGAAGATCAAGTAAATTCTGTTAGCTATTTTGAATGTAGCATCTATGATACAGCTGCAGTTTGATTAGTTAATATCAGCCATCTACACAGTGGATTCATTATTATTGCTTCTAGATAATCCAACCAGGGACAGAGTCCCACTGATTATAAAAGGGAATTACAAACACATATGAGTATTATTGGGAACATACACACGTGAAGAAGAGAAAACCTTACTACATCTGAGTGTAGCCACTAAATTGAGGAGTCTGACACTACTTTCAGCAACATAGCTGCCCCCTTTAACAATGTAAACTACAGACAAAAAACGATTGTATATTACTTAGTAAAAACATTTGTGATTTTAACAGTACTTATTCTTTGCAGATCATTTTATTTACAAGACACTTCCAAATAATCACGTGACTAAACTATCACTAGTATATTTTAACTGCCAAAACTCCAGCCACAGTGAATTTGCTGTGACACTGTCTTTGTCCACAATAAAAATTTATTTGTGATCCACAGCATAGCACATCAAGAATTCATTACTGCATCAACTAAAGTTAAGAAAAAACATATTTAATGTTGGATGGATGTACAGCCACACAACAGTAATGTTTAAACTGTTAATATAATTTTGTTAAATAAAGGAAATAAAAATTGTTAAAACTAAAAAAAAATAAAATAAAAAGTTTTATATAAAATAATGCAACATTATTCACATATCCATATGCATGCAAAAGAAAAAAGGGATAATAGATGAAAGTTTACTATATAGGATCATATTAGTAAAATAAAGAAAAGACTGTATATCTCAACAATATGTAGATTGCACAGTAATGTACTCTTGCAAGGAGGCAGAATTAAGCTTGATCACTGAGCCTTAGTTCAACATTTTCTGACGTGTGTTTATGAGCAAAATATTTATCTTTTTTTAACTTAATGTGTTATCTTTTAATCAACAAAGACTAATTATGCAATGAGAATCTCATAAGCCAATCTCTGTGCCCACCTGATGCATGAGTGCAGGGACCCATCTACATGAAGCTCATTCCAGGATTATGATTTTAATAACTAGATCACATATTCACAATAATCACAGCTCAGAACAGGACATAATGGGACACAATGTAAAACTGATTTTACAAACATCTCATAATTTTAACTCTTAAGATACTGAATCTGGAATACAAATATATGACAATTTGACTACATTTGGTGAAATTTAATTCAGCTGCACAGTAAAACAATTTCAATATGCACATCTTGCCAAATAACCCATACTCTTCCAAGGAACAGGAAGATCTAAAATAGATGAATACTGAAATTTGACACCTGAATGATAAATGAAAGATTATCTGATGACATGCAAAATGTACAAATATGATCCACATCTGGGATGTCATAAGGACAGTTACAGCTCCCTCTTGCCGCCCATGACTAACGGAAATTGAAAGTAGCGACACTGTGTGGGGTGAACAAATTAAGCATTGCACAGTTGGTGTTTAGTGATTATATTTAGTCTGACAGTTGTGTCTCTGTCTCTATGGAGCTGTGCTACAGTCAAAGAGAACAGTAAAGAAGTTTTCACCACCAACCATAATTATAAACATCAACCCACAGACACTTGTTTATTGGAAATTATTAACCAAATACACAAACTTTATCCATTCTCTGCAGCTACTGTCCTAACAGATGTCAAGGAAAGTTACAAGTGGCTAAACTCAAAATAGATGTACAAAGCCTGTCTTTAACTATACTGTCTTCTACCTGCAAGTACAACTGTATATATAGAAGCATTAGCTTGTGTAACAGTAAACATCAGCGTGCCCCTTGCTGGTAGGGTTTGTTGCAGGTATAAATAGGGCACATGTTCTAGCTCCTTTAGCTACACACAATGGTGTTTGGTGGAGTATTACTGTGAGAGCGTGTAGCTCAGTACAGATATGAAAAAGCTCCCGGTACATGCTTTTTTGCAACACTTATTGCATCTCGGTGCTCCAAGTGCCATTAGCACATGCTGTCCTGACTGACAACAGTGGCGATATGCACTAGGTACGGGTGTGCCATGCACCCTGACTCCCACCACTGGGCAACAGCAGGCACCAGCTTGCACGACTGTTGAACGTGTGCTGCACGTACCAACACGACGCGCCGAGCTGGCTGCCCCCCAGCCCCGCGTGACACGGCTCCGCGCGTGCATGGCAGGCAGGTGTGGCTACACCTCGCACCCGGCTGCGGCGTCGTGCTGCGCCCGGGCACGTGCCGCACAAGTACAGCTCGGACACATGGCCCCGACCCGACGCGCACGCCCCTCCCCCCGCTCGGGGCAGCGCCTCCCGGGTCCCTAGGGGCCGAAGCCGCCTCCAAAGCCAGCCGTGCCCGCGGCCCCTCCCCCCGCGCTGATATCGGGGTGTGTCCCCGGGGAGGGAGGGAAGAGGCCTGCCCCTTTAAGAAGAGACCCGGCTGCTGCGGCCGCTGCTTAGCGGGGGGGAGAAGCCGCGGCCTGGCCGGGAGGGGCCCTGCCGTCGCATCTAGGGCCTCTCCGCCGCTGCCGAGCCTGCCCTTGCCCGGCCGCCGCTGCAGCTCACCTGGGTGGCGGGCCCGGCTGCGGCGCGGGAGCGGCGGGGGGCTGGGGGGTGTCTCCTGGGCTGGCTCCTCCGCTCTCTCCACCCGGCCTCTCGCCCTGCGTTGCCTGGGCTGGCGCTGCCTGTCTCCTGCCGCGGGGCCCTCTCGACTCCTGCCTCGCCAAGATGGCGGCCGCGCTGCTGCTGAGGAGGAGGAGGCGGCGGCTGCGGGCGCTGGGACGGCGGCGGCGGCCACTTTCGCTCACTGAGAGGGAGAGGAGCAGGGACACGGGGAGCCATGGCGGGGGGGAGGAGAGGCGCCATGGCCAGGCCTAAACAATCGAGCACCGCACGCCCATCCGTTACCCCGAGCCCCACCCCGCAACCGCCGCCCCGCGCATATGGCCGCTATTGCCGTACAGCCCCCCGCGTCCACACCCCAGGGCCGCTCCCCAAACATATGTCGCGCGGGGCCCGCGCTCATCGATGCGCTCCTGGTGCCGATTGGTACAGCCTGGCAATGACGAAAATTGCCGAAGGGATTCGGCCAAGGTGGCCAGGGTGAGCCAGCAAATCTCGCGTGAGGGAGGAGACAACCCTCGCGAGGGTTAGGCTCAGGAGGGGTGGGACCTGGTAGTCGGAAGGGGCGTGTGCCTGGGCTGGGGTGGCTGCGCGAGCAGGGGGAGGGGAACTGGAAGGGCAGCGCTGTCGGCAGGTCGCTGCAGGCCCCAGCAGCCAGGCCTCTGTGACACTCCCGCCTCTTCAGGGCGCCCCCAGGCCCAGAAAGCAGCCACTGCCAGTGTCTCTTCCCCCCTCCCCCCGTGACAAGGCCACGAGCAAGAGGCCAAAGGGAAGCTGCAGCGCCTCAGCTACAGCACCCTCCCAGCTGGTGGGCAGCTAACAGATACAGGGTTGAGTGCTCACCCCCAGCCTTGCAACTGCACCTTCCTCCAGCCAGCCAGCCAGGCTGGGGCCTTTCTGTATGCAAGAGAGACCACAAGGCACGGGGAGCTATAAGTAGTCCAAAATGCCAGGCCAACTTGCTAGCTTGACAGCTGGGGAGAAGTAGTAGCAGTAGAAGAGAATATATTTTGAAAGCAACTCAGTAGCCTGATCGGGTGCCCCATTGTGCTAGGTAATATATAATGACAGTAAAAAAACATCTGTGCCAGGTGGAATGACTTCTTCCTGTTTTATCACCAGTGTTAATTCAGAGGGTTCCCACCAAGTTGAGAAGCAAATCAGGCTCCAGGCCCACTTAATTCTTGGCCTCTGTGACTGAAGCAGCCAGTATGTGTGCTAATGTAGGTGTTTTGCAATGTAGATATTTGGCTATGGAGAGCTGGACTGAGACCAGTCACTCATCCTGTATAAGCTATCAAGGCCCATCAAATAGTTTAATTCACAACTAACAGAACTGGATATGAACTCTAGCCCACAGGTTCAAGATTTTCTATCCTGTTACTAATCCAAGTTTCCTAGAAATGTATTGTCATAGATTTTGAAATAACTAGGCACTTGTAGGAAAGTTAACCAGTTAATGGATAAGCATGAGGCTTACCAGTATGCTTACTAGTGAACCAGTTCTTGCTAGTTAACTTCAGCAGTAACCAACCGCAGCAGGCTGGGGCTGCCTCAGCCACAGTGGAGCCAGGCAACAGGACCCCATAGTCAGGGTGGGGCTAGGATAAAACAGCACAGCACTAGTTATTTAACCAGTTAACCATTTTAACATTCCTAAGCCACTCTATATACAGGTATTAGTAGAAACAATGTTTTCTTATTTTTAAGTAATTTCTTATTTTTAAGCCATGTGGCAGGCAGCTGCCACAGCTGAAGCCAGCTGTCTACCATGGCTCCCTGAGCCCCCCAGTGTCAGTCCTAACCCCTAGAGCCCCATACCCCTCCACTACCTCCCAGCACCAGCCACTGCCAGCACCCCTCCACTACCTCCCAAGTCCCCAGCCCCCCACCCCTTAGTGTCAGCCTCCAGAGCCCCACTGCACCCAACCCCAAACCCTCCCCAGTGCCAGCCCCCAGTACCCACTATTAGCTCCACCACCAGTGCCAGCTACCCACCCAGAGGCCCCAGTGCCGTCCCCCCGCCCCATTACTAGCCTTGCCTCCAGATTCCCCAGTCCGACCCTGCCCCCCTCACCTACTCCTGTGCTGCCTTCCAGCCACCAGCTGAGCGCTGCTGCCAGGGTCACAGCTACTCTAAGGCTGCCGTAGTGGGCTCTATGCAGCCCTCCCACCACACAGTGAACTGCTCTTCCATGTCCAGGAGGAGACCCCACTCCTGGCCAGCGCTGGTTGGCTGGGAAGCACTAGGGGGTGTACTGCAGCCACAGCCACCAGCAGTTTGCAGCCCAGCACCAGTCCGGGGACTGGTGGTTGGGAACTGCTGTAGTAGAGAACAGCACACTACCAGCAATGTGAAAGTTGGTCTTGCCACACTCAGTGAAATGATGTTTTGGGGTGACTTTTAAAGTTTTCAGCCTCTTCCCATAACTTTAATTCAGGCTGAAGGGAAATTTGAGCTAGATTAAAATGCAAACTCCTATACAGCATTGAGTAAACATTAAACACCAGAAGCAGTTTATTGGACTATGTTTAGCGATGTGTGTTTAAAGCACATTCAAAAATCAACCACAATGGGGGAAGGTTGTGTGCACTGACACCAGTACTTTCAGTAAAATTCAGTTAATAGCTAATGTTATTTTTTCACAAAATGTAAAAACTTAAGATTCTGTATGAAAATGCAAATTCTGCCTTTTTCTGTGGCAAACTGATTTCTAGGCTCCTGGGACATAATACACCGCAGCTAAGCTCCTTTGTGACTGTTACTCAGAAGCAAGGATGATCCCTACACCATCACTAGCATACATTTTAGTGTCTTTGCAGAAGAAAGCAGACCAGCCGTACTACTACCTTTTTATAGGCCTACTTGCAACTAATCACATTTCCAGTATATTACCTGAACTCCTTCTCCATCCATTCTACACCCTTCTTCAGTCTTTCCTTACTTTATGCCAGAATGGAAGCTTGGGTCTCACAACCTTGGCCACTCAATTGCTTCTGGAGTAGGGTTGCCAGATGGTTTCAACAAAAATACCGGACACACTTAACATTACATCACAATCTACATTACATCTTATTTAGAAAATACTGGACATTTATATTTTCACATTTATATTTTCTCAATTTGTTTCCTGAACAGAAAGCTCAAATACTGGACTGTCCAGTTCAAAACTGGACACCTGGCAATCCTATTCAGGAGGGATTGACTGATTCAGGAATTATCTGAGCCAAAGAATGTCCTGAAGTGACTGGTAGAGAGTTAATTCCAGAATTTTGAGCAGGAAGAGTACAACTATACAAAAATATGTACAGACCACATTCAACATTCTGTACACTAGAGTGATCAACAGCTGTAGTCATCACATTATTTTAGGATTTTCTAATGAATTCATGGCTGCCATAATCTCAAGTCCGCAGAAAGGTCACAAACTGCATGTAAGTGACTAGTCGACTATCCAATAAGCAAATGCGTATCAGATAGTCAATTAGTGACTCGATCAGTTGCTTCCGCTATCAAGGAGAGGCAGCAAGATGGGGGAGCAGGACCTGGTACTTGGGGGAGCTGGAGGAGAAGGAGCAGGGGATCAGCAGGGAACTGGCAGTGCTTCCGCCTTTGAAGAGCTCTTGCTACACTTCAAAGGTGGAGGCACCCTTATTGACTAATTGAATAGTCAATGCAAATTACATCAAGTATTTGATTAGCTGATTCATCTACATTTAACATCCTTAAAACTACATTCTATGTTTTTATAGCAGGCTTGCTGCCCTGATACTGAACTCCTTACGGGTTTTTGATGTATTTATTTTAAACAAAGTTTCTTATATTAAGTATTAAGCAGACCTAATAAACATGAATAATGTAAGTAATTTTGTTTCTGACTATGCTATACCGTACATCTGTCTGTTTCTGTAACAGAGTGATTTTTTCCTTTAATATATGTCTCCACTACTTAGAAAGATCTAAGCCAGTGGTTTGAACTAATCTT
The DNA here is from genome assembly GCA_019425775.1 of Rafetus swinhoei. Classification (NCBI taxonomy): domain Eukaryota; kingdom Metazoa; phylum Chordata; order Testudines; family Trionychidae; genus Rafetus; species Rafetus swinhoei. Next base: position 72,314,048 of record CM033446.1, on the reverse strand, counting down.
CAACAAAGATACTTTCCTATTTAAATTTATCTGCTTAAAAATCATGGGTGATGAGGTCTGCAGCCAAGTGTAAATGCCTCAAGTGCTAGGTCTCAAAAATGGTATCTCTCCCTCAGAATTCAATAACTGAGTCTTGTTTTGGGGAAGCCTCTTGGTCTCTCTGCTCTTTACCATTCCTGTTATTAAAATAGGTATGATATTTACCCCTCTCCTGGATCGTTGTGCACGAAATGCTGATAAAGAACTTTGTAAATGCAATGCTAAGTACCAGCCTTGCAACACATTCAATGGTGGTACCTGTCTATAAGACTATGTCTACACTGCAATGCTATTTCAAGATAGCTATTCTGCACCTTTTGAGCACTCCAGTTATTTTGAAATACAACGGGCTCGCTATTCCGACGTCCCTGTAAACCTCGTTCCACGAGGGTTAAGGAACATTTCGGAATAGCGCTTTTTCAAAATTTGGCACTGTGTAGACCACCAAATTTCAAAATAAGCTATTTTGAAATTACCTTGAAATAAGCTGCGTAAATTGCATATCTTATTTTGAGGTAAGGGTACAGTGTAGACATACCCTAAGAGTCTACATGAAGGGTACCATTTAGAGAAGGGAAAGGAGGCTGCAGTCCCCCTTTCTTTTCCTATCCTCTGCCTCCCCTCTAGCCAGGAGTGAGAGCAATACAGGCAACTTTCTTTGTTTACTCCTCTCCTCCCCTTCACACTCACTGGAGTGAAAGGAATGCAGGTTCATCAAGCACAACCCAATCAATGCAAACTGCTGTTTGGCTCTTGGTTGAAATCAAGAGTGGCTGGGTTAGAATCAGAGCTCCTGAGATACTGGTTCCATCTTGGCAAGAACAGAACTGCAGCAACACATGCAAAACACAAGGTGAGCAGTCATCATCCTTGGCTTACTCTTCTCTGCTCACCAGCCAGCCAAAAGCTACCTACGCTGCTCTTCTTTGCTCTTCCAACAGGAATGTAGAGGTGTATCTGGCAGATCCAACAGAGCTGGGAGCTTCTGCAGCACTTTTTTCAAATCCATTGAGACAAGCAGGTTTTTTGTTTAAGTGACTGTGGACTACTGATTCAGTAGAAATCTGGCAATTCTATTTTTACTGTTTTTTCCGAGCCCAAAAAAGACCACAGTGTTACTCACTGCTTTAGCTCGCATATGGATTGTTTGTTTTTCAGTAATTTATTTACTTTTAGACATTCATGGAATAAATTAACTCTCTCATTCTACTCTTCACAGTTTGAACCATAAGACATTTAAAAAACAATTGCATGGCTAAGCAGATTTTATTTCTCTCTGCTAAAGATAGTATACAAAGTATCAAACTTGTGTTAAACACCAAGATTTGAGATCAGAAATATCTTGCTGTTGATTGTTTGATTGTTCTAAATTTACAAATAAACTTAAAATATGGCTTTAATTGGTATTTGTTATATTTTCCTTTATATAAGAATCAGGAACAGCGTTCCTGTCAGTTAATTTCTCAATTATCTCCTGCAAAAAAACCAGGGGATTTGAGGTGCCTGAGTAGCCTCTGGAATGGAATCATAGTTATAGCTGCCCCCCCCTCCACCCGAAAATCTGAAATGGCAGCCCTCGTCCACACACTGCAGCAAGGGGAGGATTGCTCTGGGATTTCTCTGGACATCATTGTTCATTGGCTTCTGCTCCTCTGCGCCCCATCCTCCATCCGGTCACCTAACCCCAGTTAGGAGTTTATGGCTCTACACGGTTCCCCCACTGTAACAATGAAAGGCCTGTTTGACTAGCATGCCTCCTATTTTTCCCCTCAAACTTCTATCAAAAGAAGATGTGTTACTAGAAAGACCCTCTGTTGCAACAAAGGCAAGATCCCTGAAGTTTGGTTTTCTTTTTTATTTATTTTATTATAGTGCAGTGTCAGCTTTGCTATCATAAATGTTGAGATGCCCTCTCTATTTAAAGAGAGTCATGAAATTTGCTGTGCCTCATGAGGGTGTGGAATAGAGTTAGTGGTCTAAATTTTGGGTCATTTGAGCAAATTATTCCTGAAATACAGACCTTTGAAAAGAACATTTCACAACATCAACGGTCTATCAATTTCCTTTCCCCTCCCCCTCCAAACACACACACACACACACACACACACACACACACACACACACACACACACGCTTCAAATCATGGCTCTGCTCCTCCCCCAACAGATCTCAGTTTTGCAACATTTATCAGCTAGTGCATATTACCTGCTGCCCCTTTGGGAAATAATGTTGAAATATTGAATAGTTTGGCTTTCTAGAATAATACATGCCAAACACTCACTCGCCAAAGCAACTGAAATGCATATGTGCAGCAAGATTATTAGCCAAGAGGGTTTCTAGACCTTCATTTTCACATTACATGTGTGGCTCTAAGAGACATGCTGTCCATGGAACCTGAGCTGCACACATGAAACGTAAACATGAAGACGGATTACAGGCCATCAGGAACACCATCCCCGATAACAACACAGCACACCTAGTTACAGAACTCTGTGACTTTGTCCTCGCCCACAAGTACTTCCGTTTCAGAGACAATTTGTATCTTCAAGTCAATGGCACAGCCATGGGCATGCGCATGACACCACAATATGCCAACATCTTTATGGCTGACCTTGAACGTTTCCTCAGCTCCTGCCCCCAACACCCTTACTTTACTTACATTACATGGATGACACGGAAGAGAGACTTGAAGAATTTCTCAAGGATTTCAACAACTTCCACCCCACCATCAACCTCAGCTTGGACTAGTCCACACGGGAAATCCACTTCCTGGACACTACAGTACAATTAAATAATGCACAAATTTCCACCACCTTATACCGGAAACCCTCCAACCGCTAAACTTACCTTCATGCCTCCAGCTTCCATTCCAGACACATTTCTCAATCTATTGTATACAGCCAAGCCCTAAGATACAACCAGATTTGCTCCGATCCCACAGACAGAGACAAACACCTACCGCAGGGGTGGCCAACCCATTACAGACGAGGAGCCAAAATAGTGGTGGATACAGCGCAAAGAGAAAAAAAAAAAAAAAGCCCCAGCCACCGCATTTGGTCGAGCTATAGAAAAGAGGGGGGGGGGGGAAGGGCCCAGCTGCAGCCCTTTTAACAGCAGAGCAGGCTATTAAGCACCCTTTTAAGGTGACCATTTTGAAGTCTGCACTAGCATCCTGTGCAGACAAACACACTGCCTCTTTCAGAGCTGGGGGTGCGGGTGCCACAAGTTTTTCTTGGAAGAGCTGCATGTGGCTCGTGAGCCACGGGTTGGCCACCCCTGACCTACAGGATCTATATAGAGCATTCCTAAAACCCACCTGGAGAATTCCGCCCACATATCTATACAAGCTAATTCATTACTAGAGCCAACCACATAAGCCACCAAATCAGAGGTTCATTTAATTGCACATCCAGGAATGTAATCTATGCCATCAAATGCCAGCAATGCCCCACTGCAATATATATTGGACAAACTGGACAGTCACTACAGGAAAGAATTAATGGACATAAATCAGATTTCCATAAAAGAACATGCAAAAACCTGTTGAGGAACACTTCAATCTACCTGGGCACTCATTAGCAGATCTTCAAGTTGCTATTTTGTTACAGACCAATTCCACAAGCCAAATACACAGGGAAGGACTGGAACTACAATTCATTCACAAGTTTGATACTCATGCTAATGGATTAAAAAAGATACTGGATGGCTGGGACATTATCAACCTACCAAACAACGAAGGTGCCAATGATTTTTTGTCTGTATAGTTCAGTGGTCACCAACCAGTAGCTTGGGATCTACTCGTAGATCTTGGAGCCCCTGACATGATCCTAACTGGTTTGGCCAAGAGGCTATCAAGTGCTGGCACTTCAGCTGCCCCTCCTCCCATTGCTGCACACCTCCTGCCCTTTGCCTTGAAGCTGCCCTCCCAGGAGCTTGCTGTGCAGAGCAGGGAAGGGAGAGGAGGGGGCACTGATATCAGAATGGAGGGGAGGCACAGCAGCGCTTGGGATGGGGGGAGTTTTCTGGTTGCTTTTGGGAGTGGTGCAGGGCCAGGGCAGGGGTAAGCCTGCCTTAGCCCCACTGCCCCATCACCCAGGAGCCACCTGAGGTGAGCAGTGTCCAGCTGGAGCCAGCTCTGAACCCCCACCCAAGTCATGAATCCCCTCCTGCACCCCAAGTCCCCCCTACTCCAGGCTTCACTTAGAGCCCCTCTCCTGTTCCAAATCCCTTAGCCCATGGCAAGAGCCTGTGCCCTAACCCTCTGCCTGGAGAAAGACAGGAATGATGGGGGAAGGCAAGACAGAGTGAGCAGGGGTGGGGCCTCAGGGAAGGGGCATAAAGGAGGCGGGGCAAGGGTATTTGGTTTGAGATACATCCTGGATTGCACTTAAATTCAAAAAGTGATCTTGTGCTTGAAAAGGTTGGAGACCCCTGGTATAGTATCTGGTGTTAGTACTCTTCTTTTCTATTGCCTACTAATGGTTCTTATCTGCCTCTTTTGACTATCCAGTCTTTAGGTGCTTATGACTATTTATTTTTCCTGTTACACTCCAGCTCAGCTTTCCCCTTGCTATTTTTATACCCACTACCTCTTCTTGTTCCCCACCCCCCCATTTTTTTCCTTCTTCTCCCCCTCCCTCCCCTATTTATTTTAGTTCTTGATCTCCAGCACTGGTCATATGAAGAAGTGGGCTGTGCCTCCGAAAGCTCATGATACCATCTACATGTTTTGTTAGTCTTTAACTATTTGTTGTTGAAGTTTATTTATGAATCCTTCTGTTAGCAGAAATCTGAGAAAGTACTAATATGCCTGTGGTTCAATCTGCCAATATCAAAATTATTTTTCTCTATAGGAAATTTGGCAGTGCTAATTTGTACAGCTAATTTAGTTAGCATAGGCTCCATTTTCTGAAAGATAGTAAGCTACATATGGTCTGTGAAGTTAGGCTGAGCAATCACTCACAAATTCCTACTTTTCCACCTGAGGGGGTATTACACCTTAGTTACAGCACTGATTCATCAGTGTCCCTTTGGGGAATCCAGCCTTACTTCCAGTCCCACAGGAGAGCAAGCAAAGGGCTTAAGGCCTGCCCCTTTGGAGGCAGTCTGAGCCCATATCCCTCTTACTTCATATTAGCCTGGAGCTGGAGGATGTTACACCTCCAGGAGTTAGGAGAAAACTGGGGAGGGGCTTATATTTGCAAATCTGTAAAGCTCTAATTTCTCTCCCTGCCTCCTGTGTGAATTGGTATTCAGGGGTTTTTACCCTGGGGAAGTTAGTGTGTCTCTCTCTCTCCTAGGTTCTCGCCCCCAGAGAGCTAGTAACTGGGGAACCCTGCCCTACCTGGGTATGCCTACACTGAAACCTGAAGTGTGCCTGTGGCATGAGTTGACATAGCCAAGCCAGTTTTGATTTAGTAAGCTCAAATATCAGTGGCAGCAAAGTCGTAGCAGCAGGGAGTAGGAGCATAAGCTAGCAGCTCAGGTACAGATCCAAGGTCTCAGACAGGGCTGTAGAGCCTATGCTGGTGAAGCTTCACTGCTATTGTTATGCAAGATATTATGTGCTTGAATAATTGTTATTTTAAAGGTACTAACCTCAGCCTGCAGGGGACATATGCGCCTCTTTCCTTTCATCACAGACATAGGGCAAGGGTTATGTAGAGCATTCCAGAAACACCTCCCCCCACAAGCAGGACCCACCCCCCAGGATTGCCTCATCTCATATTCACAGTTCATCCCTCCATTATTCAATATAGCAACTTCTAATATAGTGAACATAGCTAGAGTACATGGTGATTATTCCCAATGCCAACTCCAGAGGGCAGAGTTAAGGTTAGGTGGATGTTCACCTTAATTCTGTAATATCTGGTTTTCAGAGTGTGTTAGTTTAAAAAGCTTAAAAAAAATGCTTTTTTCAAGCTACTTTTATTTTTCTGTTTAAACTATGACAATAGAACCTGTTTTTATTTCTTAAATACAGAACACTGTAAATGTTTTAGAGAACTTGTAGAACCTGGTCACGCCTTAGCCCCACAATGTACTGGTATTGGGAGCATGTTCCCATGATCCACCTCTGAAACACCTTCTACCCAACAATGGAGAAAATAAACCAGTCCCAAAAGAAAGTCCTATTTGGAAACTGCTAGTTTAGAATTGCTTGTAAAAAAAAATATGGAATTTGTTTTCCCTGGAAATAATACTTCAAAAATGCATATATAATCTCACAGGCTGACAAATGGTCATCAATGGCTCAAAAGTTTGGGTCCCAAACACCACAAATCAATCAAACATGTGTGTACATTCAAAAGCACAAACCCTGGATTCTATGTGATGGTGAAATACCCTCACATTTCATTAGTGTAACTCTGCAATGTAAGAAGGAAAGAACCACAAGAGTGCAATCTCCTTGAGGCAGAGATTCACACCTCCTCTGTTACATACACTGTTAGTGCTCAATGAAAGTTTACTGGATACAGCCAGCCATAAAACTTGACAACACATCCTCCCCATTTCTCCCCACCACCATCAACAGAATGAAATGATTTACTCTTCCAAAACATCAGGAGCACTGACCATGCAATACTTAAATATATGTCTTTACCAAATCATGGACAATCTTGAATAATCCCATACGCTGCAGCTCAGTTACTTAGCACCATCATTTTCACAAACTGCCTAAGTCTATCTCAGTGTTGTCACACTTAGGCCAAGTTTACACTAGAAACTTTTGCAGATCTATTATCATTTAGGAGTGTGATTTTTTTATACCAGCAAAAGACCTAGGAGAGATGCAGTTACACTGCCACAAGAGTGATTTTCCTAGTATGGCTTATTTCATTCAGGGACTGGATAGAACCTATACCTGCAAGATATATATACACAATAGGGACCTGTCTAGAACTGGGTAAGAGTTCTGTACAACTATTTCAACAAGTGGGGAACAAAGGAATGGAAATACTTTTCTCCAATACCTAAAAATTCTTAAAGACACTTGCAGTGACAGGATAGTAGAGACAATTACTTTTCCTTTTTTTGAAAGGGTAAACGAAAATAACTGCTATTTTCCTGCAGGGCTTGGTGCTGGCATTCGGCAGCTGAAACCTGAAGGGAAGGCAAAGTGAACTGCTGAACTCCCTTCCTTTTCTGGCCTTACTGGGAAATGCGAAAAGTAGTTCTGTCTCATGTTCAGTGGGTGCTGCCACAAACCAACAGATTCTAGGACTGAGCAAGGAGGCAGTACAGAAGGGGATGGCTGTCGTGGCACCTGAAATGAATCTAGATGTAAATTGCTCATTTTTGGAGGAGAGGAGGCAGATGCAATGGTGCTTTGCTTTGCAGAAAATAAGTCTTCATCCTTGTTTCCAGTCAACAATAGACTTATCCTTTCTTGTAAAGATTGAGCAGCCTGTGTGTGAGGTTTCTGCATTGGAGAGACTTCCTTCCTCATTGCTTGATTATGCTCTGATACAGAATTCCAGCTGTCCAAGTCTCTAGCTTCTGCCTCCACTTCCAAGGATGTAGTTTTACAGGCAATTCTAGACTTTTCCCCCCAGTAATCTACCTCTTGCTTTTGCTCATCATAATTTTGATGAAGTGGATCCTGGGGATGGAAGGATGTCTTATGTAATGCAGCTCTATTAGAAGAAAGCCAAATACCATTCTCTCCTTGTTTTAGTCCCATCTCTGCTGCCTTCCTTCTTATGGATTCCACTGGTGGTCTGATCAGGAGACCCTCCTCATTTACCTTGTACATTTGTACTGCTTTCTCTCTTCGCCATTTTTGGAAATCTCCCATCTGACGCAGCTCCTCTGGCAGCTCCATACAAGAAGTCTGATTTAAAAGAAAAAACAGGCAGAACATGAGAGATCCCTGTTCACAGGTACAGGTCACAGCCCAACAGAATAATTATTTGTTTATTATAGTACCTTCCAAATTTAAAGTAATTCCTATCTTCAGGAGAAACTAAGCACAAAAGATTTTAAACTTCCTTCTTAAAGGCAACCTACAACAGAGGAAATATGGGGCTTGTTCCACTTTTTGCTTCTTTATGGTGTATAAAGAACTAGAAGGGGTGGTTGTTTTTTTTAAAGTATGCTCATTTTTACACTAGAAATTTAGGTTGGTCTGCCCAAAAGGCTTTCTGTACTAGGAATCTATAGTTAAAAAAAATTCCCACTTGATACCAGTTGAGCAGTGCTAGTGATGTGGCCTCTTCTGGACAATGCTCCAATGACTATTGGGTTTTATCATCATGTCATTTAATATTGTTGGTAAAATTCCCTCCTGTGAACTGAAGAATTAAGGAAGTGATCACATCACAAGAATAAAGAGACACTGAAAGGAAGAAAAATACCCTCAAACTCACCCTCACCCCCACCCAAAAAAGCAAAAAGGAGGGAAAACCATTTAAAATCTATTGGGCTTTTAAATACCATTCCGATGTTGCAATATACCCAGGATATGATCTAGATTAACGAGTTGGCCACTTGTGCCCTCTGACATATGTTGCACTTTACAATGCTTTGCTGCTGTAGTCTCCATTATGGACCACTCACAAATAAAAACAGCTTAGCAAGCAAGTTGTTCCCAGCTATACCTGTATGTGTTGCAGCCAGCTAGCAACACCTTTGCTCTTACAAGCCTTGGTTATATACAGCAAGTTGTTCCCTAGAGGCTCCCAGTCTCAGATTTTCCCCCAAAGATGTATGTCTTGTATTGCCCCACCCTCTCCTAAGCAGTACAAATTCACATACAGTCCATATTTCTTAAATAGAAATATGCATGGTGCCAATACATTTGCCCAAATGGAGTTTCCTAGACACTTCAATTTAAACACCTTGGAGTAGAACCAACAAAAAAAGTTTAACTAAAGAGATTTTAAGTAATTGCAAGTAATGAAGAATAAAAGGTCAGAAATACTCACAAGACAAAAATAAAATGCAACTTGAACGATGTTAAATTCAAAGCTAAGTTTCTCACCACTTGCTCTCAGCAGTCTCAGTGACCAAACAGCTTAGGCCAGAACCCTTTTTCCAGTTCAATAGAGGCTTCTTTGTCACCTCTGGAACATTAACTGATAGACAGAGAGAGGGGAGTGCTTTGGAATGTTTGACTCTCCTTTTTACATTGTCAGTCACCCTCTTGTAAAATAAATTGCAAAGGAGATTCTGGAAATAAAGTCTTATGGAAGTGGTGTTTTCTGCTCCTTTTCCTCACCTATTTGAAGTTTGTCTATCTTTCCTGCTTGATGACTATTTACTACTTACATGCAAGTTAAGTGGAGCACGCATTCCTGAATTGGAGACAGACCAGTCTGCCAACTTCTATTGTAATTTGAAATGTATTATCATACAGAGAAGTCTTATAACATCACAAACAATATTGCCACACGTTTTTATCAGAAAAACACTAACCAGCAAATTATGAATTTTCAGATGATACCCCCTCAAAGTATACTTTGTACACCATTTATTACAATAAGTGTGTATGGTGTTGATTAACAGCTAGATTATCACAAAATATATTTTATGCTAAAGATTCACACCTCCACTATTTCAATTAAGGTGTAATAACCTCACTACCATGCTCAGAGAAATCAAGCCGGTCCTTCAGCTAAAACATTGAAGGCCATCCCCAATACTTGTAACATGAAGCAAGCAGTTTCAGGCCATCCTTATATATCGTAAAGTGGCAAAAGCGGCAAAATAAATATTAAAAATCCTGTCCCCTTTGAAAGGGATATGTCAAATCAGACTGACTTCAAATATCAGGTTTTATGCTAAAAATATGTTTTGTAAGAACAACCTTTAAAATGCCCACTATATATTTTGGTTGTTTAAATGCCAATGAAACAAGGGTTTGATTTTGTTGTTTACCCTTCCCCCTCCAGCATTTGCACCCCAGAAACACACTCGTGGCTTAATACCATTATATACATATTGGTAAAATCCCCTAATCATTGCTCTCATTAATATGTACGTTTGTTGTGCAAGTAAAGAAAGTCACATTAACACCTACCCAGCATTTTAGGACCATAACTCTCCTCCTGTCAGTTCTCTCACCCACTTAACCACCCCCTCACAAAGGCCTAGAGAAATAGCTAAGCCCTGCTTGCCTTGAAGGTCAATGACTTGGCTTTACTGGATCAAAATGGCCATGGTAGTAAACTCTAGTGTAAAATGCCTTTAATTGAATATGTCTTGTCACCAGCCCTGTCCTGTTTGATCAGGAGAACAGGTGTTTAGCAACTCTAGTGCTGAGATATTCTACAGGAAGAAGGGAAGCCAAAACCTGAACCATTCAGGGCTGGGTCACAAAAACTCAAAGCCAGTGCAATCTATAGAGCAGAAGCATAGCATGCTTCCAATAAAAAGCAAACAGGTAGACAGAGGAACAGTGGTTCTCAGGGGTGGTTGTACAAAACAGATTGCAGTAATCCATTCTAGAGGTGATCTACCATGGTTTCCTGTGTCTCTATACTAAAGATTGTGATAGGTCTGCATCCAAATAAAATGTTGCCAAATATACATGGGGGGAAAGCACTTTTTGCCATTTACTACTTTCTGGGAATCAGAGCTGAGTAAATAAAGAGACTCTCTTGCTCCAGTAATATATTCTGACTAAACAGAAAGTGCCCACAGCATTACAAAAGGTATAATTTAGAAATCAGTTTAGACAGACTGATGTGGCTGCTGTTACCTTTAGACCCTACAGAAAAGCGATAGAAATTCAGCTGTTTGCTGTGCTGGCTTTATTGTCAAAAATAAAAACCAAAACCAAAAAACAAGGCTTTGCAGTGGGAGAGAAGAGTGTTCAAACATTTAAAGGGACAGGATATCACATTATTTCACTCTACTTAAAAAAAAAAACTTCCCACATTTTCACACTCTTGTTTACATGGCTAACACTGTATAACGTAACTAAAAATTGTGGGTGAACTCCTGCAGACTCTTAAGTTGAAGCCATGATTCTGCAACTCAATAAAAAACTAAACAGTTTCAGTTTGGGGGCACTGTTTGTTTTTGCACTCTCTTGGATAACGTGGTGATGGCAGTGCAGTACTGAATGGAACAACAGGAACAGCTGGCAGTAACAAATCAACTGGATCTCATACTGAAGTTTCATCCCAGCCAACAAGCTGTAGAAGTTAGGAATTGTAACAGAAGAACAGAAAGCCCTATTGGGACACATATGAACTCCAGACTTGTCAAATCTGCAGCTGGCTCGTGTCATTTCATAAAACAGTGTTGGATTAATTTTTTTTTTTTCCTGGTAAAAGACAGATCTTGTGCATTTTATAAGAACTCCAGGTACACATTTTACTCCAGAGCTGAAGTGGCAACTCCACACTAAGTTTCCTACTAAAAAGAATGATGAGTCTCAGGTGATTAATTTGTATGGGCTGGGATTTGGCTACACATGAGACAATATCAGGACATTGCATATTTGTTGGGACCTGCTAAGTATTGCTTTGACAAAAGAATTGCTGGTGACTCCTGGGGAGTAGCAAGTGATGTGTTCTTGTAGAAGAGCAAAAAATCGTCCTGTTTCTGATGTGATTCAAAATAGACTTATTAAGCATATCTTAAAAGCTAAGTGATCCACTAGTCTGTAGCAGGACAGTACAGAGCAGAACACATGTGCTGAATTCCATTTGAAGCTAGGAACTTTTGAAATTCTGCAGAACAGAAGTCCATTGTGACCCAGCAAATGTAACTAAACTGAACTAGCTAAACAAGGTATGTTGCCAAAAATGATCTTTGTGAAGCTCTTGTCATGTGGCTTGTTTAGAACCGGCTAAACAAGGTCATGACCTTTGTGAAGAGTTTCCAAAACCTGAGACTGATGTAATTTCAGAAATATCACTCACATTCACCATAAAAAGCAACTGATTCACATATTAATTCATGTCAACATGAACTAAGTGTTTAAACTGGGAATTCTTCTGATCCAACATCATACCGTAACCATGTACAACCATTCCCTTCATAAGAGAAAGCATATCATCCTTAGCATTTTCTTTACTGAGGTCTGTGCTAGCGATTGGTAAAGTATGCAAACTGATTTAGAACACTTCATATGCCATTTCTTTTTGCTAATGGGAGCTTGGGCATTATAGGTGCAACAACCTATTAGTATTGCTGTGCTAAGTCACTTCTTGGAATTGACCAGTATAGCAATGAGCTGAAAGCAGCAACACCAATCATTGCATATAAGCAGCAGCTAATGATGGAATTCCAAGTTTCAATCCAAAAATGGAAAATAATGGCAATGATCAGTCAGCAAGGTAAAATGTCTACCATACAGATAGGTATGAAACTTCCAAAAATATTGCTGAAAGCTTCTTGCTCTATTGGGCCATCCTTTTTCATAGTGATAAGAGATGCAGCCGTGTTAGTCTGGTCTAGCTGAAACAAAAGACAGGACTATGCAGCACTTTAAAGACTAAGAAGATGGTTTATTAGGTGATGATCTTTCATGGGCCAGACCCACTTCCTCAGATCAATTTGTGGAAGAAAATTGGCACGCCCATATATACCAAAGTGATACAATCAAAAAAAAAGTGCACACATAAAATTGACAAATCAGATTTTAGAACGGGGAGGGTCGTGGTGAGGGAAGGTTATTAGGGGGGTGATAATTGGGGAAGCTATCTTTGTAATGGATGAGATAATTAGCATCTTTGTTAAGGCCCATATGTAAAGTGTCAAATTTAAGCATGAATGACAGTTCTGAGGCTTCTCTTTGAAGTCTGGAGTTAAAATATCTTTGAAGCAATATGCATGTTTTAAGGTCATTGAGAGAATGGTCAGTCTGGTTAAAATGGCAAGCAACAGTTTTCTCTCTGTGAAAGAGCCTGATGTTTGTTTTATGTGCATTGATTCTTTGTCAAAGTGTCTGAGAAGTTCGTCCAATATACCTAGCAGCTGGACACTTTAGGCACATGATGGCATAAATTATATTTCTGGATGAACAGGAATATGTGTTCTTGATCTTGTAACTGGCATGGTTAGGTCCAATAATGGTGTCAGCAGAGTAAATATGTGGACAAAGCTGGCACCGGGGTTTGTTGCAAGGGAAAGTTCCAGGGTTGGTATTAGTGTGGTATGTCCTGTGGTTGTTGGTAAGAATCATCCTGAAGTTAGGTGGTTGTCTATAGGAGACTATGGGTCTGTCTCCCAGAGCCTCTCAGAGGGTAGTATCCTGTTCCAGTATAGGTTGTAGTTTATTGATAATGTGTTGGATGGGTTTAAATTGGGGGCTATAGGCGATGACAAGTGGTGTTCTATTGTTGGTTTTCTTGGGTCTATCTTGAAGTAGATGGTTTCTGGGTATTCGTCTGGCTCTTTCAATTTGTTTTTTTATTTCTCCGGGAGGGTAACTGAGGTTTATAAATGCTTGGTAGAGATCCTGAAGTTTCTGGTCTCTGTCAGTGGGATTAGAGCAGATGCGATTGTATCTAAGGGCTTGGCTATAGACGATGGATTGTATGGTGTGTCCTGGATGGGAGCTGGAGGCATGTAGGTAACTGTAGGAGTCAGTGGGTTTTCTGTAGAGAGTGGTGTCTAATTCACCATTGGTGATTTGTACTGTGGTGTCCAGGAAATGGATCTCCCGTGTAGAATGGTCCAGGCTGAGATTGATGGTGGGCTGTAGGTTGTTAAAGTCTCTGTGGAATGCATCCAGTGTTTCTTGGCCATGGGTCCAGATCATAAAGATGTCATCGCTGTAGCGTAAGTAGAGAACGGGTAAAAGGGGATGGGATCTGAGGAGATTAAGGGTATGGTCCAGATGCCACTGCTGACTCCAGCTTCTGATAATACATACAATGCTAGGTCTCAGTCATTGTCACTGAAGTTCCTCTTTTTCTACATTATGAATTCCATCTTTCCTTAGCTTCCGAGGGGTAGCCAAATTAGTCTGTAACAGGAAAAACTTAACACACAACCAATAGTCTGGTAGCACTTTAAAGACTAACAAAACATATTGATGGTATCATGAGCTTTCATGGGTACAACCCACTTCAGGTTGTACCCACAAAAGCTCATGATACCATCTGCATGTTTTGTTAGTCTGGAAGCACTTTAAAGACTATTTGTTGTTTAAGTTTATCCTTTCTTAGGTTCAATTGTAAGTGTCATCTTGGATTGATGGCTGCTCTGCGTTGGTTGCTAAGCTGAGCAACAGGTCATGGCAACATGTCTTCTCTGCTGGTACTTTCTGCAAATAAACTGGCGTGGCCATCAGTCTGAGGGTATGTCTACACAGCAAAATAATTTCAAAATAACTTTACTAGCGTCTACACAGCCAAACCGCTATTTTGAAATTAATTCAAAATAGTAGAGAGCGCTTATTTCGAATTTGATAAACCTCATTCCACAACAAATAACACCAAATTCAAAATAGCTATTTCGAAATAAGTGCTGTGTAGACACTTATATCGAAATAGGGGGCATCCAGCCTTCTCAGGGTGCCCTGGTGGCCACGCCAGCCTCAACCAAGAACACTCCTCTCCCTCCCCAGAGCCCTTAAAGGGGTTGAATCTGGCCACAGTGCCTGTGCCAGCTCCAAGCCTGCCAGCCCAGAGCCAGCAGTCACTGCCCCTGACCCAGTGGCCCCAAAACATGAGCCAGCAAGCCACTGGCAGCCAGCCCTCCACTGCTCCCCAGGAGCAGTCTGCCCGCTCCCAGGAGCCTGCCAGGGCCCAGAGAAGGCGGGCGCCTTCCTGGTCAAGGGCGGAGATCATGGACCTCATTCAGGTTTGGGGGGGATGCCCCCAACGACCATTATCTCCACACTAGATGGAGGAACGTGGCCGTCTATGGCAGGATAGCTGCCAGCCTGGCCACCAAAGGCCACATGCGAACCCAGGAGCAGGTTTGCATGAAAATCAAGTTGGTTCAGCGAGACCTCCAACCCTGAGCTTCCCCTCGCCCTTCTTTCTCTTGCTTCCCCTTCCCCTCTCCCACCCTCTCTTCTCCCCTCTCCCACCTCCTTTCCCCAGTCTCACCAGAGTTTCATCCCCCTCCCCCGTTTTGTTAAATAAAGAGAGTTTGTGTTCATCCAAAATACGTGTATTTTATTTTACATCAGAAAGGGGAGTTAGGGAGGGGTAAGTGGAAGGACGTGAGGGAGGAATGAGGCACAAGCCCGCAGTGGGGCAGACCAGGGAGGCTCTTAGTGCTCCTCAGGGTGGAAGCTCTCCTGCAGGGCCTCTTGGATACTGACAGCCCCCCGATGGACCTCCCGAATGGCAGCCTGCAGAAAGTGCAGCCAGGCTCACAGCAATGCATCCAAGAGAAGCACCAGAGTGCCCGGGGCGGCTCTGGCTCCATGTTGCAGAGTGCTGTGGTGTCCCGAGTGAGGGCAACCAGAGCACGCAGAGACAAAATGCTTTGCTGTCCCTCATCGAGGTAGGCAAGCAAGCAGGAAAAGCTGAGAACTGGCTGTCTGGGGTGGGGGGGTCCCTTTAAGCACAGACCTCAGATAGCCTCAGGCAGCAGCCACACAAAGTAACTCCTGACCTGATGCCCTGCAGGACCTGGTTCCGGCTGGCCTTAAATGCGATTCAGCATCCACTCAGTGTGGACGCGCTATTTCGAAATAGCAAAACGCTATTTCGAAATGCATTGTGTGTGTAGACGCGTTATTTTGAAATAACGTATTTTGAATTAACTATTTCGAAATAAGATATTTCAAAATAACACTGTAGTGTAGACATACCTTTTGTCAGTGTGCACAGTTTGTGCACAATGGCTATATGAAAATGCCTTATGGAAATGCCATGGTTTTTTGTCTCATGGATTCAGGAGATGAATTTCTTGGTTCACACTAAATTCCAGAGACTACTTCACTGCAGTTTCTATTGCAACTGATACTTCAACAGCCTTCTTGAATGTAAGCACTGATACACTAACAATCAGGGCATCATCTAATGTTGATTCCAAACTGTTGATGCTTGAGCAACTTCTTTAGAGCAACAACAAACTATGTTACCAACTCTCTACTTCAATGATAGCAGAACATTATTGGTTCCATCGGGGTAAGGTAGAAGATAAATGATGTGGATGTAGCTGTTCTGAGAGCAGTTGGAGACAACAGGTCACACAGCAGTCCATATGCTTTCAGACCCATTACTGTCAGCAAGATTGAAACTCATCCATTTAGAAAGATGCTGCAGGTTACAAATGTTTGAGATATAACATCATTCATGATTTGCAGTTGTCACCAAATTCACCAGCAATGCCCACCAAAGTTGCCATTTCTTTGCTCTCCTTTTGGCCTTCACTCTCCTGAATACCTTCTGTTCTAGAGTAAAACTCTTTTGTTAGTGCCTTATCTGCACCCTGCAGCATTCTTCCTTTGTCTGTTCTTGGGCTCCCTCTTTAGGCTAAGCTGCTTGCCTGCTACTTGTATGTGGTCAATGGCTGCTTGCTTTCCCCTCACTTCGTTTGCAGGAGTTCCTTTTTTCTGCTTTTAAAATGCTAATTTCCCCTCTCTAGCTGGGTGGTTCACACTGTCCTAACAGCAAAAGCAGCAGTCTGCCACCTTGAGCCTCTAAATGAACTTCCCCCCTTTTTCACAGTATTTGCTTAATGTTTCTTCTTCAGGCAGAAGCAGCAGTAGACACTTGTAGGATAGAAATCCTGCATCTCCAAATGTGATTTTTGAACCCAGCAAAGAAGGGGGTTGTATCAGAAATACAGGTGTTGCCATAGTCCCTCTATTATTTAGGCTGCAAAACTGAAAACAGCAAGAAATTGAGGCTTCATACTGGGAAGGGGAGTGTGCTCAAACATTAAAAGGGGAAGGACATCATCACAGATGCTTTTTAATTGGTTTAGTGTATTTAGTTAAGGAACCACATTTAATTCAATTCAAGAGTGTCTACATGGTGGTTTTGCACAGATTAAAATAAATCAGTTTTTAACACACGTTTTACTTAAACCAGTGCAACTTCGTGTTTAACAGAAGGCCACAAGCTACTGAAAATCTGGTTGTTCCTCCCACACACTGAGGTTACCAGGCTTTAGTGCAAGTGTAGCTGAAAGTGATGACTATGAAATGACTAAAAACGGAATTAATACCAACTATTTTCGCTATCCAAGCAGAGAGGTTTTTTTAAAAAAGGGAACAGATAGTGAAAAGAAAATTAGGTCATTAAATGAGAGAATTATTTAGATTTTAACATGAATTAAAAAGTTATTTTTAGATTAATTCCCAGTCTAAAATCCTGTAACACCAACATATTAATACCAAGGATTTGACTCATTGTTAGTATTGGTATTCCATTAAAGTAACCCACTAACTTTTTTTCTTAGCTGGTGGGGAAAAAAATGTATGCTCTTTTTGCTTCACTATATATAATGGTCCAAAACAGTGGTTCCCAACCACTGGGCTGCAGACTGCTGGCTGCCAGTTCACAGCGATTTTGGGGCTGGGGCCAGAGGAGCCGTGTGACAGATGGCCACTCCAGAGGCCAGAACTAGAGGAGCCACGTGGCAGGCAGCTGCTCCGGCAGCCAGGGCCGAGGCTGCTCTGTCCCAAAGCCTTCAGGGAAGACGAGCTCTCCCCACAATCAAAGCAAGCAGGCAGTGATGGTGCTGTTGGAATTTTCCCCACATCCCTGCGAGTTAATTCATTCCAGTAAATCATCCAAAATAAATTGTAGCGAATATCAATTTTCTGTGTGAACTAGGCATGTTAAAGACTAGTTGACTATCCGATAGTCAACAAGCTTGTCGATTAGTCGCTCCCCCCTTTGCTGCCTCTATCAGAAAGAGGCAGCAAGGGATGGGGGAACAGGAGGGGATACTTCAAAGCAGCAGCGCCACATGGAGCTTAGGGCCAGACCCTGACTCCTCGCAGTGCTGCCACTTTGAAACGCCACCGCGAGAGCTCAGCATCAGGCTCCTCCCGGCATTTCAAAGCAGCAGTGCCACGTGGATTCCAGCTGACCCCAGGCTCCATGTAGTGCAGTGGTCCCCAACCTTTTGGGGTTGCCGGGCGCCTGGGGGCGGGGCCGCATACGCACCCGGGGCCGGCGCCGCTCCTGCGCCATGCGCTCAGGAGCAGGGCCAGCGCCGCTCCTACACCGCGCGCCCAGGAGCTGGTAGCGCCCATGTGCGGCGCACCCAGAGCCGGCGCCACTCCTGCGCCGCGCGCGCCCAGGGCAGGAGGCTGCCCATACGCCACGCGCCCGGGTCTGGAACATCCCATGCGCTGCACGCCCGGGGGCAGGGCCGCCACCGCCCATGTGCTGCGTGCCCGGGGCCGGCACCACTCATGTGCTGTGCACCATGAGGCAGGGCCGCCCATGCGCTGCGCACCCGGGGGGGGGGGGGCGCCTATGCTCCACACGCCCGGGGGTGGGGCCAGCCCTGATCACTTGGCGGGCACACTGAAATGGCCCTGCAGGCGCCTTGGCGCCCGCGGGCACCACGTTGGGGACCACTGATGTAGTGCTTTTGCCTTTAAAATGTAGAAACAGCCCAAAGGCAGAAACGCCCTATCAACCAGTCAAATAGTCAATGCAAAATGAATTGACTATTTGATTAGTCAATTACCCACACTTTAACATCTCTAGTTGGAAGCTTGGGGTTGTGGCTATCCCAGGCGGAGGGAGGGTGTGCCTCCAGCCAGACCCTTTCACCTTCCTGGTGATTCTGTATGATTTTATGAGAAGCAATCCTATTCCAGGCACATCCCATTTTCTTGGCACAACCAAACCCTTACCTTGCTTTAAGTTATGATAAAAGGAAGCTGTATATGGAATTTGATGGTCCTAGCTCTGACTATTTTGTAGGAGCTCTTGAACAAACAGACAAACTCTCTCAAAAATATAATGGATTAGAAATTTAGCTCTTCTCAGGCCTATTTTTCTGAAGGACTATGGACACTTTTTTCTTCCTCTGCACGTCAATTATGGCATCTTCTCCTTTATTTGTGAAGCAATAGTGACATCTAGTGGATATTTGTCATCTGAAGAAGTGGGTTGTGCCCACGAAAGCTCATGATACTATTTATATTTTTTGTTAGTCTCTAGAGGCATGTCTACACTAAGAAATTATTTTAAAATGAGTTAGTTCAAGATAATAACTCAAAATAACTATTTCAAAATAAACTTATTCCCCAAAGAAAGCAGGAGTTATTTTGAAATAACCAGCCTCTTACTTTAAAATAACGAGCTTGATAGTGTGGATGCTCTGCTTGTTATTTTGAAATAACTCCCTAGTGTAGACTAGGGCTAAGGCACTACAGGACCACGCATTTAAGCTTTTTATCTGGTGGATGCTTAATCAATCTTGATTTAAATTCTCATACATATAGGCCCCGTTTCAGTGAAGTATGTGAGTAATCCCATGGGACTTAAACTTGCACTTTGTTGAATTGGGGCCAGACTAGAAAAAGCTTAGATCACATTTCTTTCTTAAAGGTGGGCTATATTATTCCTTATCAATAGTTTACTATTTAAATATGGGGCAGTAAAATATCAGTAATTGTAGATTTTCCTCTGTGGATGTATCCCAGCCTCATTTCCAATGGTAAAAGCTAATTTCAATAACTCCATAGTAAGTATTCCAAGCCTCAAGTTCAGGGAAGGTGTGATCCAGTGTCAATCTTGTCTCAATGCAAGAGGATGAATTAGAGGCCTTCTCTAATCTCAATCAACTGAGTTCTCCAGTGAGTCCAATTCCAGACATACCCTTCATATACTGAATCTCTGGAAGCAAGGTTGAAAATTAGTATCCGTTAATTCAAACTAATATCTCAAGGAGACAAGGAAAATTCCAGAGGTTGTTTTAATAGAAATATTTCTTTGGTAAATGGGAGATTGTATATATTTGAACACATGCACAGAATAGCTTACAGAACAATGCAGTTATGCATGAATAGAAACTCTGATTTGTTAAGAGTGGGAGAAAGGCAAAGTGATAGGGCACTAAGTGATATAACCAATCCGAGAATCCAGTGAGATAGTGTCTACCTCTGTGCTCCCTAGCAGATCTTCAGGCCCCTCCCGATATGCATTTAAGTATCCATCCACCAAGTCTGTTAAGTCAGACATCATTTCATCCAGTAGCAACAAGCGGAGAGGTAGAAGGTAAGTGGTTTCCAGAGCCAACACTTTCAGCAGTGAAGTTGGAAGAGGTCTCACAAACCATATATCAGGGTTCTCCTGCATGTCCCAAATATAAATGAAAAGAAATAACGATTATCTACCTTACATAACAGTTGTTCTTTGAGTTACGTTTCTCATGTCCATTCCAAGTAAACTCTGCACACAGTGCACACCCCCCATCAGAAGGTTCTTCCCTAGCAGGATCAGTCTGTTAGTTGTGGAGCCCTCTAGGGTAGTACATATATGGTTGTATACTTAGTCCTCTGCCAACGCTCCCCCCACTCAGTTCCTTCTTGCTGGAGACACTCCTACAGAAGGGAGGTGGGAAGGTCTTGGAATGGACATGAGCAACACATCTTGAAGAGAAGTTACAAAAAGTAAGTTTTTTTCTTCAAGTGATTGCTCATGTCAATACCAAACAGGTGACCCCCAAGCAATTATCTGGTGGAGGGGTTGGAGATCACTGATTTGAAAACTAAAGTACTGCTCTTCCAAAGGCATCATCTCTGGTGTGTTGACAAACGGCGTAGTGAGATGTCGACTATGGGTTCAACATTTTCAACCTCTTTGGCTTGAAGACCCAAGTTCTGAGTAGCTCCTGATGAGCCCTATTGTCCATAGGAGGTAGGGACATAGACGAGCATGCCACTGACTTATCAGAGGAGTAGGAAGACGAAGTTCCCATCAGTCCTATGTCCTCCCAAGCCTCAAGTTTACTAGAGGAGGCAAAGTACTGGACTGCACACCAGCAACAAGTTGCACACTAGTGGCGGTACAGGGCTGTGCTAAGATACACTCCAACCTTGATGCTGAGCTGAGCAGCAGTCGTGGTGCCTGTGTCCGAAGCTGTCCTGGGGGTTTATATGGAGACATAGTGCTGCGAGCATGGTTTCAGGCTGCACATACCATACTGCTCAGTACCCTTGATCAGGTTCCCTAGCCAGGGAAGCTGATGACAGATCTCTTCTTTCTGACACCATGAACAGTGATCCATGATACGTCCAAAGTGTCCAAAAGGGCCATTGTGGAGGAACCTGCCATTGCAGTGCCCAAGGCAGGATAGTGGGTAGGGATGTTAAAATGTGTGTAATTAAATAACCACATAACTGCTGAAAATTTCAGCAGTTACATGTGGGGCAACAGGTAGCTCTCCCATAGAGCCAGTGTGCATGGGGATCTGGCTTTTAAGCTGGCACCCCATGTGTACCAGGAATCTGCATGTAACTGTGAACAGTAATCAATGAGCCCAGGCTCATTGGTTAACCATTTACATGGTTACACTTTCACATCTCTAATGGAGAGCTAATGATGTCTGTCCCGGTGGTGGTGCCAAGAATAGTGCTGGCTCCACCTAGATGCACAGGATTCAGGCTCCAAATCAGAGGTCAATCCCAATCTTGATGTCCGGGTGGCGGTCTGTCCTAGATGGTGCAAGCAACCACTGCCTGGGTACATGGCCCTGAGAGACAGTGCTGAGGAGAGCCATCTTGCAAGCAGCAGTGCTGTGGGGAATGGTCCAGGGATGCTCAGTGTTGGGATGAAGGCATCATTGCCAGCTTTCCTTTACATGGTTCTGGGACCCCTGCAGAAGACACTCCTGGTTGCTGCTGTGAAGATCCTCTCAGGGATGCAGAGTAGGAATGTGGACGACTAGTCGACTATCCAATAAGCAAATGCTTATCGAATAGTTGACAAGCTTGTCGACTAGTTGCTTCCCTCGCTTTGCTGACACTATCAGAAAGAGGCAGCAAGGAGAGGGAAGGCTGGGGTACTGTTCCCGACATTTCAAAGGATGGGGTACTGCTCCCGGCATTTCAAAGCGGCAGTGCCGCGTGGAACCCAGGGTCAGCTGGGGACTGATCCTGGGCTCCATGCGGCACTGCTGCTTTGAAATGCTATGGGAGCCTGGAGTCAGGTGCCTCGCAGCATTTCAAAGTAGCAGTGGTTCACGGAGCCTGGGGTCAGTGGGTGATCCCAGGCTCCATGTGGCATTTTCACCTTTCAAGTACAGCAACAGCCCTAGGGCTGTTTCTACACTTCAAAGGCAGAGACACCGTATCAACTAGCCAATCCTATCAACTAGTCGATGCAAAATGCATCGACTATTCGATTAGTCAGTTACAGCAATTTAACATCCCTAATGCAGAGTGGACCGACATGAATTCAATAAAGTCCCTGGCTGCTTCCTAAGTCTTTGGGGAGGGTGGCATGTCCAAGTTCCCCACGTAGCTATCCCTCATAGGGACAGCAACAGACTTGATGGGCCCGGTTACAGCACGAGAGTTGACCATGCTGGCTGGTTCCTCTGCATTGTAGTGTGTTCCATAGTGGAATGCACTCTCTTGGGCCTGTCCATCTTGCCTGTGGGTGACCTGCCCCTCATCTGGCCATTTCTGGTGCTTGTGGGGCACTGGTGAGCGAGTGGTGCGCCAAGAGATCACTCCCGTGGCTTTCGGTGCTGGAGAACGCTGGTCCTGAGGTGTCTTGGAGGCCAAATCTTTCTGTGGCACTGCGGTGTCCCAACAGAAGACAGTGTGCTGCACACTGATGAAGTTGGTTTCAGCACTGGTCCTGAATGCATCAGCTGAGGGTGGAAAGCAGACTCCACAACTCTGAAGTCCCTCTCTTTTCTAACTCTTGAACGAAACCCCTTGAAGATAGTGCACTTATCCGCATGATGTGGTTCTCCCAAGCACTCTTAAGGAAAGAATTGTGGGGGTCCTCTGTGGGCATAGGCTTTTGGCAGGTTGTCCTGGTCTCCTGGGAAGGGGAGGAGAAACTACTCCCCACTAAGTAAACTATTTACATTATCTAAGGAACTGTTAACTACTTAACTGACAACTATTTACATTATAAACACTAAGCTAGGAAGACACTTGCTCATAGGAAAGAGTCACTGGCAGTAAGAAGGAACTTTGCGGGGGGGGGGAAGAACAGCAGTGGACTATGTAAAAGTGCCAGTTTAAGGGGCTTCACCACCCACTGATACAACTAGGGGAAAAACCTTCTGACAACTGTGCACATGGGGCGCGCACACACCTATCCAGAAACACGAGCAATCACGCGACGAAAAAACAGTTAACAACCCAGCAAAAATTTTAGCCAAGTTAAGAGCAACTTTTGCTCATGCACTCTCTTTTTTCACTTAATCACACTGCTTCCAGCGCTGCTGAAGGGCAGGCTAACTGTATCATTGCAGTTGCACCTTCTGGTGCAGGTAAATAATGCAGCAGCGGCCCCCCAAGGGCTAACCCTGCTGAACTGCATCTGGCCTCCGGGCCAGTTATTGCTCACCGCTGCTCTAAGGCCTTGTCTATGCACAGTTTTGCCAGTTTAACTATTCCAATCTAAATATACCCTACATTATTTAAAAGCCCCATGTTTCTTCACCGTTTGTAGATTTTTTTTGCCCATAAATTATAATTTCAAAGTGACCTTTTAGAATATACAGTCATGGGCACTGATGGCAAGTGAAGCTTGAACCTTCTTCCTAACCAGCTAATATTATAAATGTGTGCTCCCTAAGTGGTTAGATTGCCTGTATAATACTGAATAGACTCAGACTCCCTCACTTACAATCCCAAACTGCACTAAATAATCTGTGTTTCCTATTATCAAGCTCCTTTCCCAACTGACAATCACAATAGGCAAACATTTGAAAGGGGCAATGTACAGTTCCTGATTGTGTCCTTAGAGATTATGACTGGTATTGAACTGACTGAGCCACTTACTTGAATAGCCTGCTGCCTGCACTCCAGGAAGGACACCTTTTGGGGGGACAGCTTGAGGTGTCGCATCAAGCACTCCTGAAGGGAACTGATGCGATGTGGAAGGAACCCACCTGTTACATTGAAGAAATGCAGGACATCAGCAACCTGTGAAGAGAATGGTCAGTATATGATGACCAGCATCTTTGGCCCAAAAAGCAAAGAACATAGATGTTCAAATTAAAGATAAAATGTTCAAATTGGAATCATGCCCATACCTTCAAATGTTGCTTAGGGCACAAAAAAGGCTCCATCATCACTGTCTAGCCCAGGCCACACTTTGCACATCCTCAAGATAAGAATTAATTTGATGGCAGCAAACTTATTTTGGTTGTGTACAATCTCACAGCTAACAGTTTTCTGCCCACTTCCCTTGAAATGTCATTCCCTTTAAAATGTTAGTTATACGTTTAGGGGGAGTTCCTGTTAAATTTCTTCCTCTCTCACTAAAATAGTTGTTTTTTAAATTACTGACACAAAAGGAGGAAAAACATGGTGAAACAAGTTTATAAACAAAAACTATAAGCTTAAGTATTGTAGCATAATAGTAAATCTATAGCATTACAAAAGCAGCTTAAAAGACACCATAGTTATACACAAATGGGCTGTATCAAATACTAGATCACTTAACTGATAACACCTGATTAGGCAGTTACTACAACTGTCTCACAGGGAAGAGGAAAATAAAATATTTTTGCCAAGCTAGGCAGACTTGGGCCTTATCTATACTACAGATTCTTTTTTTAATCAAGTAATTTAATTGTTCCTAACAACTGCACAGCTGTTAGTAACAATAGGACCATGTAGCTGAATGAGGCATACTGATACATCTTTTGATTTTTCCTCTGAGAAGCTGCGACTCTGGGAACGTCTAGACTGTACGCTTCTTTCGAAAGAAGCTTTTTCGGAAGAGATCGTCCACACTGCCAAAGTGCATCGAAAAAGCAATCTGCTTTTTCAAAAGATTCCACACTGAATGAACGCTACCTCACATTTAAACTGTGATTACTATGGAAGGAGTGGCCACCAGGGCACCCATGCTTTTTCCAGGAGGCCTCTTCTATCAGAAAAAACTCCCTCTTCTGTGTCCACACACGCCTTTTTCCAAAAGAGCTTTTTCGGAAAAGGCATTCTTCCTCGTAGAATGAAGTTTACCAATTTCGGAATAACCCCTGCATTCTTTAGATTGTCTTTCAAAAGAACACAATAGCAGTGTGGATGAAAGTCTAGACGCACCCTTTGTAAGAAGTGGTATTTACTTGCTACCAAAGTGGCTCAGAAATTAGGTCTATGTGGGTTTGCCTAAACTAAAATTAGGTGATTTCTGAGCACACTGACTCGAGTGCAATGGAGTACAGAAAGGAAAACAGATCAATTTTTCAGTGACTGGTGCATTGAGACAGCTGTGGAAGGACAGTTTGTAACAGTTTAAATATACTAGGAGTGGAATGAATCTGCTCTGCCACTAAACCAATTTACCTCTCACCAAGACAGAGCTGGAGTGATTATGAATCAGTCAAGAAATCCATCTTTCGGAAGGGGACAGTGGAGAGAGGAGAGAAGTATGTGGGCAGACTAGTTCCCACCAAAATAAGAGTAGTTATACCAGTGCAGCTTGTAAGTGTAGACCAAGCCTAAGCAGACAAGTTTAAAACGCTGTAGCCTTGTTCACAGATCTTTAACCTGCTGCTCTTTGGGGTTGGGGGCTGTTTTTTCACACCCCTTAGCCAGTATGTTACAGCACTGTAAAGCATCAGTGTAAACTTATCCTAAAATTCAAAAATTTCACTGTAGACCAAGCAAGCTATGCTTTGGTACGTGCTGACTGGTCAAACTGAAGCCTTTGACCATATATTTACACATATATACAGCTTGCCTCGCCTGTACTGGAGTTTAAGAATGTGCTAACTAGAATGTGACAGCTAATACATTCTAAGCAAACCCTTATATCCTAATCAGGAGAAAAAAAGTCAATAAGCTTGTCTCTTGCGGAAACTGTTCTCTGGTTATAAACTAGACTAGTCAGCAGAGTACCTGTGTATCAAACACGTTCGAAAGAATGATTCCATACTGGTGTGAGAGGCAATCTGAGATCGAACGGCAGTCATGAATGACCTGAAGAACAAAAGAAAGATGCTTGAGGCCTGGCAGTTGATTCAACGGCCAATTGCAATTTCTTAATGATGGTCAAATATTTCACAGATGCCCTGCCACCTTTCTGAACACTTACTTTCAAAATTTTCTTGTCCTCCAGCACTATTTGCAGTCCATTTTTGAAAACTCCAGGCCCCAGATGGAAAACATCAAATAAAAACACCCGACTCCTTGTGGCTACCTAAAATAAACCAATCCCAATTTATTTGCTAGTGGGGAGGCCAGAGAGATTGAAAAGGGGAAGGGATTTGCTACTATACAACTTTTACAAAGAATGCTGTTCACAAAAAGCATCAAGGACAGCAGGTTTACAGTTTCATGGATATTAATCTGCAGATAGTCTCTACTGTTTGCAAACAGATACACTCAGACAAACTTGCAATACGGGATCAAACTCAGTAGCTTATTATGTGCAGTTACAGAATGAGCATTTTCACACATGCAAAGAATGTACATGTGAGACATCCTATGCACAATGCTTGCATTAAAAAAATTTCCATTTCCCCACTTTCTTCACAGGATACAGACAAAGCAAGTAACAGTTGCCCTGAACTTTTCCTTTCATTGACTCCCCTTTCACTACAGGGACTAAAATGAAAACACTGTCTCCTGCCCTCTTCCATCAGACTCCGAGACAAGACTTGGCCATGTTTATATTCAAAGTTGCCTTGGCTTAACTAAAGCTGTTATTTTAAACCACTTTAGTTATATGCATTCAAACCCTGTATGGACACTTATTTTACATAAACCAGATTTAAAATTGAATTGAGCATCCACAGGCTTTGAACACATTTAAATAAACTGTTTAAACCTAAAAAGTTAAAACCAGTGCAACTTTTAATTTAGATAAGGCCTTGCCATCATGAATTTCAACAGCTCTGGACTGATGCTTTTAAGCTAATCTTCCCATAGTCTGATGTGTTTCAATATTAATTACCAACTATGGGCTTTGTCTACACAATTGTTTTGCTGCTTTAGCTATGCATAGTTAAAGCAGAAGAACCCTCCTAGTGTAGATGCAGTTATAGCAAATTCCTTACACTGGTATAGCTTATTCTGGTTCAACAAAGTAAAAGAAATACCAGTATGACACTTTATATTAGTATAGTCACTTCCACACTGTGGTTTTTACCACTAACTATTGAGGCAAGGTCAGTTCCATTCCTGGGTCCCAGACCCCTGTTCTGCCCACTAACCCACTGTTTGGGGGCCACAGTACAAGTCTCACTGGCCTTTTTCATCATATGGCCTTCTATTCCTCAGCAACACAACTGAGTGTTGGGGCCGATGCCCTGGGCCAGTCGGGGTGAATAAGCAGTCCTCCTCTGACCACTTGGGGGGGAAGGGAGCCTCCAAACACTCTGTGGGAGCCCCTTACCTCCCCCTGCAGCCTTTAGCAGTGCTGATGTTGTTCCCTCAGCTTCTCTCAGTCTCCTTATCGGTTGTTTGTTCTTCTCCACCTCCACTCTCCCCTATCCTCCCCCACTGGGAAGGTTTTTAAAGAGGTCATGTGGCAGCCTGAATCAACTCACCTGGCCCTTAATTGATTTATAGCAGCCCTGTCTCAGCTGCCCCCGATTAGCCAGGGCCATTGCTGTTTATTTTTAAGAGCTGCCTCTCTCCCCTTCTATCAAGTCCTTTAACCTGCCCTGTTACACTATGAGTTAAAAAATGTACTTGTATAATTATGTTGAGAGGGTGCGGAGTTGTTTTAAGTGTAGACCTAGTCCAAGTCTTTTTCCTAGATTATGTCTTCTTAACTGTGTTTTTCAAGATGTTCCACTTTCTCTTTTTTTAACTGACCCTTACCTGAAGCCAGCAGAGTCTTCCATGACGACATAGGTTAACACCCTCTGCTGCCATACTAAAAACACTCTGTTTTTGGATGTGCAGCATCTAGTGAGAACAAGAAGGAAAGGAATATCACAAAGAACTGGATGGCTTGGGACAGCAGTCATAAAAATTGAGAATCTTTCGCTTCAATCATTGGTTGAAATTCAACCGAAGTTGTCAGTGACCAAAAATAGTTTGCATCAGACAGGCATTCAGTGACCTGAGAAATGCACAGAGGTTCCAGTACACTTACTGGAAGATGTGCTTCATATGCCTAACATATACCACAATCAGTGCCCTTGCTGATAGTCTTAGCAGAGAGATCAAGGAATGTATGGACATGAATACTGAACAGCTTTTTCCCCATTAGAGGAGATAAGGCATATTGATGAGATAAAACAAGTAGTCTGGTGGCACTTTAAAGACTAACAAAATGGTTAGTGCATTAGTATGGATAAATTTGCTCCCTCTACTCTACCTGCTTCATGATTTAAAACATGGGTGGTTGGTGTGGAAACCATTTCATATTTAGCTAGAAGCCATTCTGTATAACAGAATCCATTTCAGTTTCTTGCTTTTGCACGTACGCCAGTGAGATGAGCCGTTGGTATGTGTTAATGAACTATTTTAAGCTGAAGCTCATACTCCCTAAAAACCTGTTTCTTTCTGTGCTGATAACCATTTCTCTTTGAAGTTTGTTTTGATGGAATGCCCTGGCATCAGACTTGTTTGGTTAAGGGTATAAAATACTAGGATTGATTGTGTTGAGCAGCCTTACTGGGCCCGGCTCTGCTGGGACCACGTTTGGCTCACTCTGTGCCTTACTAATCAATAAAGCTGTTTGATTAGCCGCCTAACCAGAAAGGAGCATTTGCTTCAACATTGGTGAACAGCAAGTTCAGGGAGACTAATAATAGCACCTAGAAGCCCACTCACTGACCAAGAGCCCACTGTGCTAGGCTTACAATTTAAGTGTAAAGCAAAATGGACTCAGAAAAATAGATGGTGGGGTACAAGAAAACAATGACAATACTGCCAGTCATGCCAGTCCTTCTGATCAATAATCTCAGTACAACAGCACTGTTGTACTTAACCACTGTTAAGTTCTGTCAATATCTATTACAGTACTTAAAACAAAAAAAACAAAAACAAAAAATCACAAAAAACCCTGAAAAGAGGCACAATTGGGGCACTGAAGGAAAAGGGGTCTGGACCATTATAGTATTCTTATTATAAAGCAGTCTCAGAGCGTAGGCCATGCACAAGCAGCAAAGGCCAACATTAGTTAAAGACTCTCAGTTTCTTTTTCAAGCAATGCTTAAATAAGCTCTCTGGGGCAGTGATCATCTTTTTGCTATTTGTGTGTACAAGACCAACCACAATGGAGCCCCAATACCTCATAGGTCCTTCTGCCACGAAAGATAATAACTGTTTATATTATGTAACCATAGGAGGCAAGATTATTTCCTCCAAATAAGGTTTTTAAATTATGAACCTGCCACCCTCTCACCACCAGCTATTTAGGGCCTCCTTTGGAATCTACAGCAGCAAAGCCAGTGTCCAAACCCCAAGCAGACTAGGGAAGAAAGGTTAAAAAAAAAGGAAGTGATGATAACTTGCAAAAGCCCCACACACCACTGAAAACACAGACCAAGAGACTGTCACCCATCATTAAGTAATTCTGATGCTCCCCACAACACAAACCACTTCATTTTGATTCCTATAAAATACATCCATTTAATTCTGACCCCCCCAACAACTGATAGGCCCCCATACTGAGAGTCCCCTGCACATCAATTGATACAAATCACAAACAGAATTAGATGCAGAACCCCATTTTTGATAGACTTCACAAAGATTACAAACCCCAATATGCATGTTAACACGTGCGCACACACCTTTCTGCATCATGTTATACCTGTGGAAGAAGTCACTGGTGGGCATCAAAGAGGTCATTATCACTTTACTCAGAGAAACAGTGGTTACCACAGCTCCACAGGAGTTACATAACACCAGCTTGTAAAGTGTACTCCAGAAAAAGATCTTATGGAAAACTGCTCAAAGGCTTGCACAGCAAAATCTACTGGCTATTGGACTAAGACAGGGTCATAGGTCACCACTCTAAGATCATATCTACACTACACAGCTAAATCAGTATAAGGCAACTTACGTGGACCTAACTGTGGAAGTGTACACACTGCAATGCTACTCCCAACGTTAACTTTCTTGCTATGCCGACATGATAAAACCACCTTGACAAGAGGTGTAGTGCACATAGGGATGTAGTTAGAGTTTGGGGACCACTGGTGTTGGCTAATGGATTCAACCCCAAGGATCACGTGGTAGATGAAGAAATGGAGTTAGGAGGAGGATGGGGACAGGTGACAGGGATGTCCAATAACATGGTGAGCCATGATCTCTTAACTCCAGAAGGGGACCTAGCCAGTCCCAGCATTCTGGTACTCCTGATCCAGGAGAGGGGACCTCTGGTAAATATTTACTGTGCTTTGATACTGCAAGGAGACATGAGGTAGAACTCTGCTTTTTAAAATCAGGTTAGAGGGGGATTGAGGGGCTAGAGGGGCACTGTTTGTATATGCTTCTCATTTCCCTGAGCAGCTAAATGGAGGAGGCCCTGCGTAAAAGTTTGTTATGCCTGTCATGACGTCCCAAGAGCCCTCCATAGATACCTCTAGGAAACTTTCCTGTAGGTTCTCCGCAATCCTCTGCTAAAGATTGCTTGGAAGAACTGTTGTTTTTCTTCCCCCACTATAGAAAACTTTTCTGCACCAATTATCAATTCCTTCTACAGGCACCAAAGCAGCACATAGGAAAACAGCATACAGACCCAGGCTGCACGTGCAAACACCTCATGAGCAAAATATCAGCTGCTACTATCCCCACCTGGAGAAAACAGTGCGGCTACGTCTACATTGCGCATTCTTGCGCAAGAAGATATGCAAATGAGGTGCGGCACTTATTTTCAGGCAGAACGGCTCTTGTGCAAGAGCCGTTCTGCCTGAAAATAAGTGCCGCGCCTCATTTGCATATCTTCTTGCGCAAGAATGTGCAATGTAGACGCAGCCTGCCAGTATTCAGAAGTGGCCCACGGTGCTTCTAGTGAGTCACCTCTGAAGCACCCACACCCTCATCTTACCATCTTGCTCCTCCCCCCAGGCCAAACTCATAAGACCATAAGAATTCCCATACTGGGTCGGACCAAAAGTTCATCTAGCTCAGTATCCTGTCTTCCAAAAGTGGCCAATGCCCAATGCCCCAGAGGCAATGAACAGAACAGGTAATCATCAAGTGATCCATCCCACCTCGCCCACTGCCAGCTTCTTGCTAACATCCAGACACCATCCCTGCCCATCCTGACTAATTGCCATGGATGGACCTATCCTCAAATCTACTTATTTTTTGAACTCATACTTTTGGCCTTCTTAACATCCTCTAGAGAGGAGTTCTTCTACCATACTGTGTTCCTACAAAGGGGAAGTGAGAAAATAGTATTTTTAACTTGTTTGAATCAAGGTTGTGAGAGCACTTAGTCATTAGTGTCTATTGTTTCTTCAGCTTCTGCAGATATGCCCTTGACTGTTTTCACCTGTACACTGGCCACACAGTTCTGTCAGATAAGGAAATTAAACTGGAGGAATAAGAAAGACACGTTCCAGAAGGTATGGCAATCCTCTGATGCTTCCGACTGCAAGCAGAGGGCTTGGCGAGAACCAACCAATGCAAAAATGAATATGGATAGCCAGAAGAGGAAAGAGGGGAAGAGCAGATGATACAACTGCAGGACCAAACAGACATGCTGATATCCCTGGCTGAACTGCAAATGGAACAATTCTATGCTTGCTATCCCTTGCAAGAATTGCCTTCTATGCCCTCCACACACACATTCCTCACATGTTCCTGGACCATCTCAGTATCCCATACACTCCGTCCTGAAGGACATGTATCACAATGACTGCTGTACATAAATTCAAATGAGGTTCTCACAGTTAAGAACACGCTCTTCATTTTCATATCCCTTGCAGAACATGTGTTTACAACACTATTGAATAAAAATGTACTTATTAAAAGATATGGAATCTTCATGTGTCTCTTACAAACGATGATTGCTGCCATACACACTGGCAATTGGTGTATTTGCATTGAAAAATTAACACACAGAGAGCAATTATTACAAGGTTAATATTATGGTGCAAAAAAAACCCAAAAAACAAACAAACAAACAAAAACACACACCACACAATGCCTGGCTAAATGCATAGACAGACTTACTGGGGCTCATTGTCAAAATTGGTCTTCAAATCTTCCCTGATTTGAATAGCACCCTCTTGAGTCCCTCTAACAGCCCTGAAATCTGGCTGCTCAAAATCAGCAGACAGCTGATCTTTCTTGATGCTTCCTCCTCCTATAGAAACTTCTCTCTCCTAACATCACAAATGTTAAGCAGGACACAACAGATTGCTATGAGCTGTGACTATGAGAATATTTTCCTTATTGAGGGCTAACCTGCCAAAGGCACATTTGACAGTCATTCTGACAAACAGGCCTGCTAAGCCTGTTGAAGTGCTGCTTGCTGCAGTTATGGTTTTTGGGATAAGGCTTCATGAGCTATGGGAGCTAGGGGTAGGCCGAGTGCCCAAGGATCACTATTGGCATCTCTTCATCCCGAATTGGAATCTTCTAGCCTGGAAACAAAATCTCTGCTTGCATCCTTCTATACGGAGCAGAGTTCCTGAAGATGCATGTGTCATGCATCTTTCCCGAGCATCCTGCCTTGATGTCAGTGAAACAAACCTTGTGACCTACCAGAGACTCTACTACCATAAATAGGTAGCCCTTTCTGTTGATCTACTACTCTGTCACAAAATGATCTGGTACCAAAATGGGGTTAAGCATGCCATTTATAGCTCCACCACAGTTCAGGAATCCCATTGCTGCAAAGCCATCCACCGTTTCCCCACCCTATTTCCCACCCACAGTCCTTTGTAGTAGGAGGTAATTAATAGCTCTGCACTCTTGCATCACTACAACACCCATCCTGGACTTGTCTAGTCCAAACTAATTTTTCACTGATCAGCAGTAGTCCAGGGTTACCAGCTTCTATACAGCAATCATCACGTGCTTCTCCAGTGTGAGGACAGCTCTCATTTTGGTGTTCTTGCACCAAGGCGTGTAGGAGAGCTCTGCAGACAGTTCTAGGAGGTGGCTTTGAACATTGCAGCCATTGCTCATCATCTCAAAACACACATCATGATGCAATCCCCCCACTTTTTTGTGCTCGTTTCCTGCACCAAAATCAACAATCCACCATGTGCAGCTGCTCCATGAATGCCAGAAGCAATTCTGAATTATTTCTTTCCATTGAACACATTGGGAGTCAACTATCAGATTCACAGCTCACGAAATACTGCATGATCAGCTGCATTCTGTTCATAACACTCACAGTACCAGAGAGTAGTGTAGGATCCATGTTTTGATACAGATGGCAAGCGCTCAGTTTACAGTGCCTGTCGAAAAGTGGCACAAAACAGTCAGAAATCCATGGAACAGATAAAACTCCATCACGGGATGGTGAACTGGGCCCCAGGAAGCACTGCAAACCCTTCCCAGAAAACCCAGCATGGTGGCAAGTTGCACAGTAGGATATTTAGCCATGGTGCACTCCTTTGTCTATGGATGCGTCCCATCATCACGAATATGATATTGATGTAACTTAAGTCAACTTAACTTTGTAATGCAGATATGACTGGAATGTTATCACTGTTATTACTCACAGCGGGACCAAATTTCTGCTGGAATTGGTCAATGACTATGTACTCCATATTTTCCTCTTCTCCCCTCTGCAATGAAAAACACAACATCAGAGATTGCAAAAGCGGCGAGGAGTCCTGTGGCACCTTAAAGACTAACCGAAGTGTTGGAGCATAAGCTTTCGTGGGCAAAGACCCACTTCGTCAGATGCATGTAGTGGAAATTTCCAGAGGCAGGTATAAATATGCAGGCCAGAATCAGGCTGGAGATGACGAGGTGGATCCAATCAGGGGAGGATGAGGCCCACTTCTAGTAGCTGATCTGGAGGTGTCAATTCCAAGAGAGGAGAAGCTGCTTTTGTAGTTAGCTAGCCATTCACAGTCTTTGTTTAATCTTGAGTTGATCGTGTCAAACTTGAAGATGAACTGTAGCTCAGCAGTTTCTCTGAAGTCTGGTCCTCAAGTTTTTTTGCTGCAGGATGGCTACCTTTAGATCTGCAATTGTGTGTCCAGGGAGATTGAAGTGTTCCCCTACAGGTTTTTGTATGTTGCCATTCCTAATATCTGATTTGTGTCCATTGATTCTTTTAAGTAGGGACTGTCCAGTTTGGCCGATGTATATAGCAGTGGGGCATTGTTGGCACATGATGGCATATATTACGTTAATAGATGTGCAGGAGAATGAACCAGTGACAGTATGGCTGATCTGGTTAGGTCCTGTGATGGTGTTGCTGGTGTATATATGTGGGCAGAGTTGGCACCGAGGTTTGTTGCATGGATTGGTTCCTGAGTAGAGTTATTATGGTGCGGTGTGTAGTTGCTGGTGAGAATATGCTTCAGGTTGGCAGGTTGTCTGTGGGTAAGGACTGGCCTGCCTCCCAAGGCCTGTGAAAGCGAGGGATCATTGTCCAGGATGGGTTGTAGATCACTAATGATGCGTTGGAGAGGTTTTAGCTGAGGACTGTAGGTGATGGCCAGTGGTGTTCCGTTGGTTTCTTTCTTGGGCTTGTCCCGTAGCAGGAGGCTTCTGGGTACATGTCTGGCTCTGTCAATCTGTCTCCTCACTTCCTCGTGTGGGTATCGTAGTTTACAGAATGCTAGTTGAAGATCTTGTAGGTGTAGGTCTCTGTCCGAGGGGTTGGAGCATATGCGGTTGTACCTCAGTGCTTGGCTGTAAACAATGGATCGTGTGGTGTGTCCGGGATGGAAGCTGGAGGCATGCAGGTAAGCATAGCGGTCGGTAGGCTTTCGGTATAGGGTGGTGTTTATGTGACCGTCACTTATTTGCATCGTGGTGTCCAGGAAATGGACCTCCCGTGTAGACTGGTCTATGCTGAAGTTGATGGTGGGGTGGAAGCTGTTGAAATCGTGGTGAAATTCTTCCAGAGTCTCCTTCCCATGGGTCCAGATGATGATGATGTCATCGATGTAGCGTAGGTAGAGAAGGGGCGTAGTAAGTGGACGAGAGCTGAGGAAGTGTTGTTCCAGGTCAGCCATAAAAATGTTGGCCTATTGTGGGGCCATGCGAGTGCCCATACCAGTGCCACTGGTCTGGAGGTATATATTGTCACCAAATCTGAAATAGATGTGTGTGAGGATAAATTCGCAGAGTTCAGCCACCAGCTGTGCTGTGGCATCATCAGGGATACTGTTCCTGACAGCTTGTACTCCATCTGCATATGGAATGTGCATATGGGATGTTTGTGTAGAGAGCCTCTACATCCATGGTGGCTAGGATGCTGAGCTACAGTTCATCTTCAAG
Source organism: Rafetus swinhoei (assembly GCA_019425775.1). Classification (NCBI taxonomy): domain Eukaryota; kingdom Metazoa; phylum Chordata; order Testudines; family Trionychidae; genus Rafetus; species Rafetus swinhoei. The sequence continues at coordinate 72,278,599 of CM033446.1, read as the reverse complement.
TTTGACACGATCAACTCAGGATTAAACAAAGACTGTGAATGGCTAGCTAACTACAAAAGCAGCTTCTCCTCTCTTGGAATTCACACCTCCAGATCAGCTACTAGAAGTGGGCCTCATCCTCCCTGATTGGATCCACCTCGTCATCTCCAGCCTGATTCTGGCCTGCATATTTATACCTGCCTCTGGAAATTTCCACTACATGCATCTGACGAAGTGGGTCTTTGCCCACGAAAGCTTATGCTCCAACACTTCGGTTAGTCTATAAGGTGCCACAGGACTCCTCGCCACTTTTGCAGATTCAGACTAACACAGCTACCCTTCTGATACTTAACATCAGAGATTGCCTCTGCATCAGTGATCCCAGTGGATGTATATTTTACATCCACACTCAAATCCCATCTTGCCAGAGCTGGTCACACTACAGTCCTATCTTGCCTTTCCTCCAAGATGAAAAACTTCAAGTACATTATTGCTCTTCCAAACCAAGTTTGCAACAACTATGCCCAGCGGATAGAATGACAGCCCATTAACACCAACTCCAGTATTTTTATCTCACTGTGAAACAGAAACCAGTAATGAGTTTTAAAAGTGATGTTCCAAAGGTTAATTAAAAAAAAAAAAAGAAAAGAAAAAGGTTGGTGCCCTTTTTAGTTTCTGTTATGAAATATAGAGGAGGCAGGAAAAGTTTTGTAAAAAGATTTCAGACTCTGTCCAGACTGGAACATGTTATTAGAGCTGAACCGATAAGACAGTGAAAATTAAGCAATCAAGAGAGAAAGTGATTTTTAGTCAGCCTTAAAACTCTGGCATTCATGGAGTTTGAAACACTGTTTTTAATAGTTAACAATAATGCATAAGAATCACTTGGAGAAAGGCTCTCTTTGCAAAGATTGAGCATGTCCTTTTCTTTCAGTTAAGGTACAAAAGTTCACAATACACCTCTCTGACATCCTCAAGAGGGCTCCAGCAAAGCCAGGAAAGACTACACTGGTCAATCCTGACATTTCTATTTTTAATTGTAGATTTAAAATACCCTTCATTTCAGTTGTTTTGACAATCTTAAATAACTGAAAAAACATAAGCCTCATTTTAAAAAAATCCTTTGCAAATCATGATGTTCAAACTTTACTCTATTCTCCCATTTCCTGGGTTGTTCCAACCGTACTTTCACTACAGAACAAAAGAAAAGATTCTTGTAGCATCCTCATGGGGGTATCTGTGCCTCATGCAAGACCTTAGCCAGATTTTGAATGTGGGACCATTTACACACAAAGCAGGAGCTTTTCTATTTGACCACCAAACCACTGCAAGTATCCTCCAAGTATAACCACCAGCATTGCACTGATCATCAATGGCCAGTTAGGCTTAGGATTTTAGTAGACACCACACAATAATGAAACAAATTAATACACAAGATGTCTTGCTTGTTGCATTAAATACTTCAACCTCTTCACAAGAGCAATTGTGCTCCTTTGCGAAAAAAGTCATTTTGCAGTGAGGAGAAATCCATAGTACAAGTGTTATGAAAAAATGTATAATGTGACATCTAAGATTTCCTTATCTTTTAATAATATACATTGTATATTTTAATGTTGCTCCTTATGATCCAGCAACTGAATGTGGAAGTAAAGGTGATATCTAAGGAAGGAAAGAGCTATACTCTGCTTGAGTTTGAAAGGTGAGGAGGGAGAACCTTGAAGGATAACAGTCCCAGAATGACTGATGCAGGCTGTTTTATCAGCAGAGAAATAGTCAGCAAAGTTGACCTTTAAATTAGCATTATTAGGCGTTAACCAATCTACATGACAACTGGAGTCCATTTAATGAAGTTTACACAAAAGTGTCTCTAGAAAGCACAAGTGCATTTATTATGGAGAGAACTTTTTCCTCCTCACTAGCCAGGACAAATGGAAAAATATTTTAATAGCAGATCCATTGCCAATAACATTTTGTTTTCTGTTTATGATAATCCAAAGAGCTTGTACCACTGTGCTGTAAACATGGACTTCTGTTTAAGATTTCAAGATGCTTCATGAGTAAGGGCTTGTCTAATCACAAAATGGAAATGAAGTAACTAAATCTGTTTTTAATTCACACCTTTAGTTATTTCAGAGCCTGAGGACTCCCATATTTTGGAACAAGTAGTCAAATTGAAATAATGGTTCCAAAATATGGGCATCCACACATTAATTTGACGTAAAATAACTAAAGGTGTTATTAAAAAAAAACTAATTAGTTATTCTGGATCCAGATATTTTGTGTACTAGATATTTTGCATATAGAGTGTGAAAAGATACAGACCCTGGGATAAAAGCTTGTGTCAAATCCTGAGTGTCTGGCTTGCAGGAAGACTGATTCTGCATTCCTAATATCACAGTTACCTGCCAGCATGTATTTTAAGTCACTCAGAGGGGTGATCAGGCTCTCAGGAGTAATGCAAGAAGAACACTGTGGGCTGTGCTCTGCCGGTTCTCCTTTGTCCATTCCAGTTCCTCCAGTAACTACACTGTCCCTGCACAAGATAACACTGAGAAATCATGTATAGTGCTGCAGTCAACACATTTTGAGACAACATATTAAAGTTTATATTATAAGTAAGGCATTGTTTGACTTTCATCCAATATTCTACACTTACATACAGCCATGTGATGAGCTGCCTCACATTCTGTGACAACTTTCTAGTCAAACATTTATGGTTTTCCTGAGAACTCCTCATCCTTCTCTTAAATAAATTTGCTTTATTTATTGGATATTTATTTCAGAGAGCAAATGTAGAGACACCACAGGCAGAAACCAGCAGCAAAGTGGTCTACTGAAGGGGTTGGTGATGAAAGTCCTGACAAAGAGGAGAGATCCCAAGATGCGGACAAATCAAGGAAGACTGAAGCAACAAGATTCATCTAAACTAGGGGCAGGCAAAATATGGCCTGAGGGCCAGATCTAGCTCACCAAAGATTGAGATCTGGTCTGCCACAATCCCCTGGGTTGCCTAGTGGAATCCTGGACAGGCACTGCCCCACACACTGCTCAAAGTGGCTGGCTGCTGGGGCCAGCCTGGGCATCTCTGCATAGTGCATGCCCCATGGAGGGGCTGGGGGGAGTTCTACCTGCTGCTCCCATCCTAGCACAATCCTTACAGCTCCGATTGGCTGGAAACTAGTGAATAGGAGCTGCCCGAGACATGCGTGCAAGTGTGAGCATCTCACGGAGTTTCCCCTATGGCGTGCCACACTGAGAACACGTGGCCTCAACAGCCAGCCACTTTGCACAGCATGCGGAGCGCAGCAGACAAGGAGTCTGCCTGAGGGTCCTGCTGGGCTGCTGGCTGGGAGCTCTCCAGACCTCACACCTGACACTGTTCCCTCCCGCACCCCAACTCCCTGCCCCAAGTCACAATGAAACTCTCTGCACCCCTACCCTTTGTCTAACTCTCTCACAGACCCGGCACCCACTTCTACACCCCTCCTCTAGGTCAGAATCCACTCCTGCACCCCAATCCTCTGACCCAGGTCACAATCCCCTCCTTCACCCAAATTCCCTCATAGACCTCACACTCCCTCCTGCATCCCAACCCCTTACCCTGACCTCCTTCCTGTATCTAGGCTCAATGCCAGACCCCATAGCCCTCCCATACAAAAGTGCAGTCCTTGATCACTTACCAAAATTTTGAAGTGGAGCCACCATCAAATTATTTCCCACCCCGATCTACAGTTTTAGTGACAATTTAACTATTTTGGTTAGGCGTAAGCTTTTTTTACCAAAACACTTATATTAGTAAAATCTTTCATGTTTATACTCTACATCATTATAAGCACTATCCCACCATTCTAGCTGCATTCACTCTTGGGGGTTTTACCTCTAGAATAATTTGTTTCTACACCAGTATAGTTAAAGCAGTATAAGTGAAAAGACAAGCCCCTAAAGACATAAAAGGTCATTTATCAAAACAGTTCTACAGGTTGAACCTCCCAAATCCAGGACTCTCTGGTCCGGCACAGATGTTGCTGGACCAAAGAGCCCCAGGAATGGGAGCCAGCAGAGAGAGTGTTTGCAGAGTCCCAGCTGGGCCAGCAGCAGCTGGGCAGGGGAACCCCAGTGTCAGCGGGGCCAAGTGGCATCAGGGAGCCTCTGCCCCAGCCAGGGATCCCCAGTGTCAGTGAGATCAGGTGGCTGGAGAGCCACTGGCAGCAGGGTCAGTGGCAGCTGAGGAGCCCCAGGAACCCTGTGACAGCAGCGGAGCTATAATGGCAGCCCTGATTAGGACTGGCCCCACTGCCACCAGGGGTTTCAGCAGCTCGGGAGCTCTGGCTGAGGAACCCCGGCAGTGGGGCCAAGCAGCAGCTGAGGAGTCCCAGCCCCAGCAGGGGAACCCCAGCATCAGTGGGGCCAGGCAGCATCATGGAGCCTTCACCCCAACCGGGGAACCTCTGGTGTCAGTGAGGTCATGTGGCTGGAGAGCCCCTGGCAGCAGTGGCTGGGAAACGCTCCGTGGCAGCAGGCCGGAGGTGGCCAAGCTGCCCAGGGCTGGGAAACCCTGAGGAACCAGCTGACGTAGCAGGGCTGGTAGCAGCCAGGCCACCATGGCTGGGTAACCCCTGGGAACCCAGGGCCCAGCCAGTGGGCAGTAGGGGAGGGAGTCTTGGCTGGGCCAGCTTTAGTGGGTCAGCAGCAGGGCAGGGAGCCCCAGCCTTGGGAGTCCCAGGGAGAGAAGCCGTCAGCAGGGCAGCCAGCAGGGGAGCAACTGACCTCCCCGGTCTGGCAAATTCCCTGGTCCTTGACGGCTTGGGTCCTGAAGGTGCCAGACCAGGGAGGTCCAACCTGTATTTAAAAGGGTTGAGGATTACAAAAACCACATTTTGTTAAAAGACTAAGTTAGACTTTTACATCTGTTAAAAAAAAGATTGCCGCTAAACAGAATAGTATTTGCCTGGCAAATTCCAGTTTAAGGGGGTGGTTAGCAAAAGCCACTCAATTTCCTTTTTTTTGAGGAAAATTAAATTGTTTCAAATGTGGCCTTAGGAAATACTTGAAAGCCGAACATCATCATAATTTACATTGGCGATGCAATGGAAATGCAAGATTTTTTAAGTACAAATCCACACCTGTGCCAGCTTCCAGAGATCACATTTGTTTACCTACATTTGATAAGGTTTGAAATGTACCTTCCCCTGTACAACTGTTTGGCCATAGAAGAAAGGTTTTTGGTGAGATATCTTCCCTGGAAACCCGGAGTGCATTTAAAAGAAACCAAACAAATTATTCATGTATTGAGAAAGGAGGAATATCTTACAAGAATCTTTTCAATAATGTAAACATCCCAGCCATCTCCTTACCCACTCCTTAAAACAATCTTTGTGTCACTTAATTTTATGCTCATAAGATTTTCCATTCATTTGTTAGCTATCCTAACAGATATCTTTCATGACTGGAAAAGAATGTAAGTCTCTTCCAACATACCTAAAGGGATTTACATCTCCTCTTGCTGCATCTTGTTCCAGTTCCTCCAGCAATTCCACTGTAATACAAATCAACTTCTGTTACTGCTCTAACATCAGCAACTCTTTGATCAGGAACCATATTTAATTCCCTGGAAGTTGAAGATGAGCCAGAACTAGTACTGACCAGTGCCGAACACAGTCACGGCAGGGCATAGTCAAAAAAGAAGTATTAATTGTAAAAAGTAATGAGATCAGATATCACACAGCAAATTTTACACCAGTGGCCATAAAATTGAACCAGCTGATGCTACAGCATCTCTACCGAAACCCGCATAAGGCCAATATTGTACCTCAACAGTTTACATATTAAAATTGTTTTAGATGTGATAACCAGAAGGAGGAGGCAAGGCTGTACATAGATCACTGAGAGCTGCCTTCCATCTCCTTGCTCCCAGTACAAAAGTAGATAGTAGCAGTAGACAGACACACACAAACCTGTCTACACTAGGGACATTTCTTTAAAAAAAAAAAAAAAAATCACAATGGCTGTCCCCCAAAAAGCTTTTAAAAGGCCTCAGAGTAACATACTGAACTTAAGTTCTTTATCTGTGGAAGCAGTTTCAAAATACAGACTAACTCGGCTATCCCTCTGAAGCTTATGAATGTTATCTTAGTCTGATGCCACAGTTGGTTCCATCAGTAAAATTCTTGTGTGTCTAAGAATGGAGGTGCTCTGACTCCTCTACCTTTTTGGAGCTGGGGAAGAAGAGAGAGGCAATAGTAATTACCCCAATACTGACTTTCCATGAGGTGTTTCCATGAATGATTTAAGACAAAAAGCACAAGGCAAATGATTCTAAAACGTATTTTGATCATTTACTTTGCCTACTTTTAATGAACTCAGAGAGTACTTAAGAGCATATTAATCAGTACGAGACAATATAGTAATCAATGTAACGTAGCATACTTTATAAAAATAATTAAGGGGAGACTAAAAAACTTAAAATATTACCAATTATTTTAAATTGACGAAGTAGGTTAAACTAAGGACCTGATCCAACGGTTTGAAGCAATGGCTATCTTCACAGTGAGTGTACTGGGCTTTGGATCAGCCCCATACAGCACTTCATGGCTATGTCTACACTCACAGCTTCTTGCGTGAGTAATATGCAAATGAGGCTAAGCGTGGACTATCACCGAGCCTCATTTGCATACCTAATGAGCCACCATTTTTTTCAGAAGAGGCTTTGCGCAGGCGTTTACACTGCCCCTTCTTGCAAGAAAAACCCTCTTGCGCAATGCCGTTCTTCCTGAAAACTAATAGGTGTAACGGCACTGCACAAGAGGGTTTTTCTTGCGCAAGAAGGGGCAGTGTACACGCTCCTTCTTGCACAGGAGCCTCTTCTGAAAAAATGGTGGCTCATTAGGTATGCAAATGAGGCTCGGCAATATTCCATGCTTAGCCTCATTTGCATATTACTCGCGCAAGAAGCCGCGAGTGTAGACATAGCCTATATGTTTAAGAACTCTATAAACACTAAATAATCCCAACAATGCCTTTTGAGATTGATATCCCCCTTTTATAATTTTTGCAGTTTCATATACTACTTCCCAGCTGATTTTATTATGGTAAAATCAAATTTTCCTAAATTTTAGAGTTCTTCTCACCTATATTGTTCTGTGATAGGCTCAAAAAACAAATGGGCAAACTGACTCATAGGGAAAAAGAGCAAAATTGACGACATGCTAAATGCTGTCACATGCAAAAGTAAATAAGATGCCACGGAGCGGGGAAAGACAAAAAGGAAATATTTACCAACACACCCCTCGACACAAGTTGTCAGCTATAGTAAACTTAGATTTTATTTGTTACTAGAATATTTATGCAGCATTGCTCTGGTCCTTACACAATTTTTGTTTTTCTTCATTTAAATCATTGCTCTCGGATAAGCTCTGGGGATGAGGGGTTCAGTATGTAGGCTGACTAGCTGGGAAGAAAGGACTACTCCAGCTCTCTCTCATCACAGCAGTTTAGGACCAGATGAGAAGCGCCTCTTCATAGCCGCTGTGCTCAAGCAAGCATAGCCGGGGTAGGGTGCATGTCTACCCCTTGCGCTTCCCAGCCAGACTGAGGAAGAAAGCAAACTGTGCACTACCCCTTCAGCAGCAAGCAAGGGGAACAGCCATCAGCAGGGCTCACCGAACCACGACGAGCCCCGCTCGCCAGCTGCGCTGTCTGGTGATCTGCGCATGCGCAGATCGTTCTGCGTATGCGCAGATCGCCCGAACTCGGCTCTTCCGGGTTGCAATCTACTCGCCACGGGCGAGTAGATTGCATTATTTGTCGAGCCCTGGCCATCAGTGTACCTGTACAAAAGAAGGGGAGCTTCAGCCCCCCCTAAAGAGTGCCTGAGGAGTGGGAGGCTCAGAGCTGGGGCAGTTCTGGACAGGAATTGGAGGTGGGGCACCCTCAGCCAGCCTTTTTCACCTACCTGGTGATTCTGTCTCTTTTCTGTATGGTTTAATGCATCCCCATACAAATCAAGGGGAGAGTTTCCGTCTCTCCCCCACTCAACCAAACCATTATTTTGCTTTAAGTTACAATGAGGAAGCTAAGCTAAAATAACAAAAGCTCTAGTGTAGATGAAGCCTAAGATACTTACATGGCCCTGATTACTGTAGCATCTGAGCACATCACTATCTTTAATGCAGCAATCCTCAACATCTCCATGAAGAAAAGCAGTAATATTATCCCCATATTACAGATGGGAGATCTGAATTCAAGTTCCTGCTGTGGTGTAGAGCAAGACACTTAACATCTCTCTACCTCAGTTTGCCCAAGTCCTAGACTAGGGCCTTTGTCCTTGGGGCTTCCTTCCTCTCTTTACTTAGGAGTTACTCAGCCAAAACTCTCAGTAATTAAAATGGGACTTTTATTCATAAAAGAAAGCCTGAATAGGGCCCATCATTAGAAAAGAAAACTGAAAGTTCTAAATATGTGGCAGTATCCAGGAACCCCACCCTTGCAGAACAAAGAAAGAAAGAAAGAAAGTTCTCACCTTTCAAAATTTCACAACCAAAAAACATCTTCACACCGGGCATGCTTCTACCTGTTTCCATGTTCTTCACTGAAATAATTAAAAATAAGTAGATAAATAAACAGAACCATGAAGCTCTGCAATAAATGTAAAAGAAAGAATTACAAACCAAATAAGGCCAGACACATGACCTCACAAAAAACATTTGGCAAAAGCACTAAATCAACAATTTCAAATGATTGCATTGAGTAAAACGGATACAAAAAACTAGAGAGTTATTTGCAAATATCTGGTGGACACAATGGTGTAAATTCTGACCTCAGTTATTCCTTTGCAACCCCATAGCTGAGAGCACAGCTGGGTCCATTTCCTTTGTAACTTTACATTAAGAAAGAGTGTTCATTCTTCTGCTATTTGTTTTTCATTGCACAAGTACAACTATGCCAACCTGAAATCAATAGTCCAGTCAGCAGTAGGTGCATTCTGCACACAAGACTGAGCAGCCAAGGAGTCCTAGTTAGTTTCTGAATGGCTGAAGATTAATTGTTTTAGAGTTATCAATGAAAGTCAGCCATTAAATAATAGATTCTACTTACACATAATTATATTGCTATGCAGGGCAAAAATACATCAGAACCCTCTTCTGTCCCTACTAACTCTCTTGATATGAAAACTACATGCATATTTAACTGGTTCAAGATAAATCCTGATGCCTTTTATTTAACTTAAAATCCCAGATGTTTAAAAATAAACCAAGTCTCAGATTTATCCAGTACTCTCAGAATTTGGGAAACAATGCCCTCTTCCATCTATTTCATCTAAGTCGGGGTGGGCAAAGGGGCCTCTGCGGGCTGGATCCCGCAGCCGCCCTGCCGCTCCCCAGCCCCAGGCCAATCAAGACGTAGGGACGGGGGAGCGTGTGACATCTTCTGCCCCTGCCACAGGCACATGGCAACTAGAGAGAAACGCAGACAAAGTCTCCTGGCCCCGCCCCTTCCGCATGAGGCCCTGCCCCTTCCGGGGTAGCCCAGGGCCATTTCAGAAATTTGTGAAGTGGCCCGCCATTAAAAATTATTACCCACCCGTGGATTAACTGGTTAACCATTCACATCTCTACAATATGTAAATACACCTTTGAGAACTCTACCTCCCATCCTCCCTCCCTGCATTTGAAGAGCTACATTAATTTAGAAGACTGGTACAGAAAAAGAGTTGAACCTCTGCTAAGAACGATACTTCTGTTGGAATCCACATGCTGTAATATTCCCTGGAAGATGCCACATTTCAAGGTGATTTTCACGGCTTTTCCCAGAATCTCATTGAGGAACTGGTAATCACTGCTTGGATCCATGCTGGTATATCCCCAAACTAGCTCCCCAAATTGTTTCGTATTCTGCTTTGAGAGCCAGACTAAGATGGCAACTCCTTCATTAAGACTTGGTTTTTCTTAGAGCATCTGCAGAACAATTCAAGATGGAAAATGAAAAGATAGGACCAGATCATTTTAATGCCTTCCTGCTTTGACACACAGCATTCAGTGGAATAAAGCTGCAGCTTGAAGTGGAAAGGAGGGATGTTAGATAGCAGGTGACAGAATACTCGACTAACCGCATTAATTCTTAGCAGTTAGTTGACTATTCTATAATCCCTGGGGTGGGACTAGCAGCCAGTGCAATTTGGCCCCACTCCCAGGGAGACCCGTCACCCTGCGTTGCTGCCTCTGTATCAGAGGCAGCAGTGCTGGGTACCAGGCAGGAGCCAGTCTACGAGGGAATTCAGGGATGTTAAATTTCAACTAATCAGCTAATTGGTTAGTCGATGGATTTTCCGTGGATTAGTTCATAAGGGATGTGGGGGGACACTTGCTATCCCATTTGCCTGAGTCCCCACTCACCCCAGGTTCCCCGCTGTGCCTCTGCAACCACTGCCTTCCCTCCCCCCCAGCAGAGACAGTGTTGGGGGGAACCGGCTTTTAAGCCAGCTCCTCCCGACACTGGCTCCTGCTTCCCCCTCCCCCGCCCGCCACTTGCTGCCTCTGATACAGAGGCAACAAGGCATGGGGGGAGGGGAGAAGGAAGCAACTAGTTGAGTAGTGACTCAACTACCTGATAAGCCTAGGCTTAGCCAGTAGTTGACTAGTTGCTAGAGGGGAGCCAGTTTAAAAACCAGCTCCCTTCATGGATGGCTGCCTGTCACCCTGCCGCCTCTGATACAGAGGCAGCAGCATGGAATGGCAGCAGCTCCTGTCTGGGGGGGGGGCGGGTCTGAGCTCCCAGACCCGGTGCAAGCTGGAACTGAGCCAGGCTGACTGCCCACCTGGATCCTAATACAGTTTAAATGCAGAGCTACAGCGGGGGTAGGTCCTGGACCTGGTGTGAGCTAGGACTGAGCCAGGCTGCCTGCCCACCTTGGCTCCTTATCAGGGTTCTCTGTAAGGAATTTCATTCCTGCCCATCTCCTCAGCAGAGCCGTCCAGCTGCTCCCAGGGCCAGGGCCACGTGGCAGCTGAATGCCCACCCCAAGAACAGCTAGGCAGCCACCCTGAGGCCTGGGCCATGGTACTAAAAATAGCACCGTGGCCTGGCTCCAGGCCCAGCATAGATGCCTATCGCATGGTCTAGCCCTGGGAGCAGCAGGCCTGCAGCTGCGTGGTGGCTGCTGGGGTTGAGACCACGGTAATAAAAATAGCACAGTGGCCCTGGCTCGAGTCTTGGCATACAGGGCAGACACCCGCCATGTTACCTGCACCTGCTGGGCTGGGTATCAGGATGGTAGATGGTAAGGGAAGGGGCAGAGGGATAACTAAGGGAAACGTGGGGGTGAGGAGAGGCTGGGGCTTGTGCTGAGAGAAGAAGAGGGGACCAGGGCAGTAGAAGAAAGGGGAAGGCACCAAGGGACAGGGTAGAGGAGAGACAAATGCCAGGGGGCCAAGAGTAGACAATGAGGGGAAAGGGCAGAGGTGAGGGAGAATGGGATGGTGTCAGTGGGGATGGGAGAGCGGAGGGGAGGGGCAATGGGGACAAGAGGAAGGAAGAGGAGAGGAGGAGTGGGTGCTGGGAGAAAAGGAGTTGAAAGGAAAGGTTGGCATGAGCAAGGCAGGGGTTGGAGCAAGTCACATTGAGGGCACAGAGGAGTGTGAGGAGAACTGGGGTAGAGGGTAGTGAGGGAGTGGGCACCAGGAAGGCAAAGGGGGTAGGGGGAGGCACCAGGAGGTTGCAGGGGGTAAGGTAAGGTGCAGGTGCCAGGGGGACTGTGGAGGTGAAGCAGAAGGGCAGACATGTGGAGGGGAGGGACAGACACTAGAGGGCAGAGGAGAGAGGCAGGGCAGGTGGGTAGAGGTAGGTGTTAGGAGAGGGGATGGGGAGGGGAGCTAAAGAAGAGGTAGGCGGGGCGGAGAGACAGGTGCAGGGGTCAGAGAGGATGGGGAGGTGGGGAAAGTCCCAGGTGGGCTGAGGGGAGTGAGAAAGGGAGGAGCCAGGACAGCAGAGGACAGTGAGGAGTAGGGGAGCAGCAGGGATGAGGAGAGGATTGGAGACATGGCAGCAGAGGGGGAAAAGGGAGAGGTTTATAACTTATGTGCCACTGTGGCACACATCCAGATAAGCGCACATGACCCCAATATTGGTGCACAAGACAAAACTCACTCCGCTCATGGATGGAAAATGTTAGCGTGAACACTGCTCCTAATACACTTTAAATGCAGAGCCGCAGCAGGCATAGGTCCTGGACCCATCACAAACCAGGACTGACCTGGGCTGCTGGCCAGCCTACTAAAAAATTTACTGGTGGTGAGGGAGGGAGGGAAATGCGTGTAGTCTATAGCATTAACCGATAAGCTTTTGCTTATCGGTTAATCAATTACACTATTACATCCCTACCTCACATCCCTAGTGGAAAGCACACCAGCACATAATTCATATATCCATAGAGACACTGCATTTGTAGAGTCCTGCTAACCCACATATCTGCTTTATATCCATAAGCATCCAAATTCATGGATGTGGATGCAGACATCTGTAGTTCATTTTTGCCGATACAAATTTTTATCTAGGAGCATGCAAATTTGTAGATAGCCATGGTTCATTTTTGTGGATATAATGCACATTAGGGCTGTCAATTAACACGTGTTAACGCAGACACTTCCGTGGTGCTGCTCCTTTGAAATGCTGCCAGGGCGTTTCAAAGGGGCAGGACAGTAGGAGCCTGGGATCAGCTGGAGTTGCCTGCTGACCCCCGGGGTTCATGCAGTGCTGCCCCTTTGAAACACTGCCACTGCATTTCAAAGGAGCAGCTGCACTGAGCCGGTGGTCAGCATGGGAGTCCAGCTGATCCCAGGTTTCCACAGCACTGCCCCTTTGAAATGCCATCACAATGTTTCAAAAGGGCAGAACGTGCAATTAATTGAGATTAATTTTTTAAATAGCTTGACAGCCCTAATGCACATACAAATCTTGTATCCACACGGGGCTCTATGCATTTGTTAATCAACTGCATATAGGGAGCAATGCAAATAGAAGAAATTAGTTTTAGCTCTAAAAACTCATGTTGTGGGCTTCCCAGCCAAAGGGAGCATAAATGCCAAAATCTGACGATCCTTTGCACGCTACAAGACCCTTTGCACACTACTGTAGAACATATAGAACCATCTCAGAAATTCTGCTGAACAGATCACAAGTTTCTCCCTGAAGTGGGGCCAGTTAACAGCTAAGATTAAGTTGATCCATTAAGGAAGAGGTCGGCACATTGCACTGTTAGGGGCACAGAAGCAGTTCTGCGAGAGCCAGCCAGCTAAGCAGCTGCTCCCAAGCTGGACAGGCGTCGCTTTGATTTTCCAGACCAAACCCTCCTCTGGCCCAGCCAGGGCCCCCTAACGCCCCTGGCCCTAGACAGCGCTAACCCGCCACAGGCCGCGGCTGCGTTTGTGACCATCCCCAACGCCGCCCTTGCGCGTGACAAGGAACCATGCTCCCCGCGCGCTGGCGGCCCCTCAGCCCGCGCGCAGGCTGCGGGGCGGGCAACCGAGCCCGCGGGGCAGCGCCTCCCAGGGGCGGGGAACCCAGAGACAAGGTCACCACCAAGGGCACACACAGGCCAAGGGAATCACACCGCCAGGCGCCCGGTCCCCCCGGGGCAGCGCTCAATCCCGCTACCAACGCCTCCGGGCTCGAGCGGAGCTACTGAGCAGTGGACAGCGCAGGCCGCGAGGCACCTTGAACCCACAAACTCTCGCCCTGCCCCTCGCTTAGCACCAGAGCCGCGGCGAGAACTACAACTCCCAGAGTGCAACACGCCAGCTTGCGGCGAGCCGCCCCCTGCTGCTAAGAACGCTGAATGCTGGGACGCGTCGCTTCGATGGGCTTTTAAGGCTTCTCGTGATGACGTCAATTGTGACCGTTAGCGGGAGGAGGGGGGAGAGGAGCCGCGCAGGCGCTGATGAGCTCCCTTCTGTGAGAGGCGGGGCGCCGCGGGGCGGAAGGGGCGCTCCACCCCCGCAGCCGGGGTTGATAAGAGGAGGCGCTGGGTGTCCGCCCTCCTGTATTACAGGTTCCTTCCCTTGCGGTATCGGGGCACGGCTGCAGCGCCCGGGGCCTGCACGCTGCTGCTGCTGATTGGCCGAGCCCGCCGCTGCCTTCCCCCGCTTCGCTGGGCGGCCGGCGCCTGTCACCCGGCGGCCGGAGATGGGCTCGCGAGCCTCCACGCTGCTGCGGGACGAAGAGATCGAGGAGATCAAGAAGGAGACGGGCTGTGAGTAGCGGCGGCCGGTCGGTCTCGGCCCCTCAGTCGGGCTTGGCCGCGCTGCGCCTGGCGGGGCATCGGCGCTAGTAGGGCTGCGGCTCGGGCTGGTCACCTAAGATCAGGCCCGGGGGTCGGGCCCTCGAGAGCCAGCGCAGCTTCCTCGCTGTTCTCGGAGCGCGGGCCCGTCGGCCGGGCTGCAGGCTCGTTCCCAGCCGCAGTGTAGCGATTGCCTCCCGCCTCAGGCCCTCCCTGGCCGGGCACACAGCTTCTGGGTGCCCGGCCGTGCTGCTGCGCCCCCTGGGGCTCGCTTCTTTCCCGTTCCGGCCAGGTGGGGCCAACTCGTCCGCCTTTGCGCCAGGTGCTCTCGGCACAACCAGGCACCTTTCCCCGTCCCGGGGAACGAGCCTTCTGAGGGAGAGGGGGAAGGGGAGAAGGGACTGGGTCTCCTCAGTCTGTGTGTACCCGTCCCGTCATGATGCGGGTGTGATCCCGGCCAAAGGAGCCAACTAGATTGCAAGGCTTTGCTGTAGGGAATCTGAGGTCTCTACATCCCCTGCTTCACACCCTAGCTCCTCATTATTTTGTACAATTAAAGGAGAACTGTGCAGGGTGAAACCCTTCCATCACTTCTCTTTAAAATTTGTTATCTTGGCTGAGAAATCACCTTACCTGCAAAGGTTTTACCTGCTTTTTGCTAGTACCAGCAGTTTTTAACCCCTAGTTCTAGCAGAGTCCCTAATGGGATAGGCCTAAACCAGCATGACAGATTCTCTGCTATGGCAGAGATCTGCATGGCACACTAGAAATCAGAGATTGTTGGGGCGCCTCCACACATCTGTAATTCTTTGCCATAGCTTAGGCATCATGTAAGTGCTGGAAGTAAATTGGGATTTCACTACAGGGGTGGGCAAAAGGGCCTTGGCAGGCTGGATGCAGCCTGCGAAGTGGGTTGATCCGGCCTGCGGTCACCCTGCTGCTTGCCCACCCAATCAGGGCCAGGGCATGGGGGAATGCATGAAGTCTTCTCCCCTGCCAGGGGTGCGTGGTGCTTAGTCAACAGGAGGGTTAACTCCAAGTGCTTCACACCCCTTGCAGGATGGAGGCCGGGTGGGAGGAGAATTTGTGTGCTGTCTCCTCCTGCCCTGCAAGGGGTACATGGTGCTTAGAGAGAACCGCCAGCTGCTGCTCAGCTGGTGGTTCACTCTAAGCATGGTGCTCCCTTGCAGGTTGGGGGCAGGGAGTGAGAGACTTGCCATGCACCCCCCCCCCCCACCCTCAGGCCCTGATTGACATAGGGGCAGGGGTAGCACATGAGGTCTCCCACCACCAGGGGCATGGGCACCTAGAGACAACCACCAGCTGTTTAAACCACTGGTGGTTCTCTTGGGGTGGGGCCCAGGGGCAAAGGCTTCATGCATTCTCCTCCTCTCCCCCCCCCCCCCCCATCCCTCCTCCAGGCCGGTCAGGGTCTGTGGGCAGGGAAGCATGGAAGTGTCCTGGCCCCGTCCCTTCCAGTGCAGTCCAGGGCCACTTCAAAAATTTCTGAAGTGGTCCCCTGTCTAAAATTATTGCCAACCCCTGTTACAGCAGGTGTCTCAGTGGCTGATTATTATTGAATATAGCTCCCCTGTAATAGTGCTATGGGATGGATGGGAAGAAAGCATAGGCGCTATTACAGTACTATGGACCTTAAAAGATGCAGATAGTCTGTACAGATTTTGCATTGTTGGAGATACAAAGAGTAAAGAAGAGGACAGTCACTCTTTTTTTGTGTTTACCAAAACATAAATTGATAAGTTGCTTTCTGGTAGTCATTGGGAGACCTAGCTTCTTGCACATTTCTGATTTTCATTGTTTCCAGCAACTAAACTTCTCTGAACAAAAAGCTAAAAAAATACAGCAAATACCCACCTAGTATTAATTTGCTATTGAAATGATTGCATAGTTGCATTAGGAATGTTATGATTGCAGCTAGGAGGGGAGGTTGAAAGTGCCAGGTATGAGAGGGAGGTCACCCATGAGACTTATGAATTGCTCAGCAACAAAGAAGTTTGCACGTTGTATTGGAACATTTTAAAAACTGTTGTAGTGGAACTTTGTTCTGTATCACCTTCCTCATCATCTAGTTGTTGGACAATTGTCTTTAAGTAAATACAAGGCAAAATATGGGCATTGTCACTAATCATTATGTATTCGTAAATGATTCTGTCTTGGTAAAAATTGCGGAGAAGAGATGACGGTTGCCGCTCTGAAAATCTCAATTATTCACTGCAGCACCTTTCCCAGGACTAAGAAATCCTACATTTTTGTGTTCCCAAGTATTTTGTTGCCCTTTCCTTGATCCTTCGGGCCCTACAGAAAACCAAGGTTTTTTTCTAAATTAAACTTTTTGCTACCTTTTGTTTTGGTATTTCTGAAAACCTTTTTCTGCTTCTGAAGATGTTGTATCTCTTCCAGAAAGATGCATTTCCACCACAGACATATTGCTGACACAAGTAGGTTGAGTCCAGAGACTGTTCCCTTGCTCATTAGGTTGGTCAACGACCATGAAGTTTTACTATCTGCTTATCATGGAGCCCCCTGCACAGTCAGCCAGAGTTTGCAGAAGATCATTGCAAGTGTATTCATCTCTTCCTAAGAGGAGCAAAACTTAACAAAAGCAAAGGTTAAATTAAACTGTCAGGTTCTAGATATTCTGAATGTTCATTAACTAGTCCAAGTACCGCTGCTAGATACTTGGGAATGATTCTCCGACAGGCCCTGCACTAGTTGACTATTCAAGCAGCATAAGCTTATAGGATAGCCGACTAGTGATGTGACTAGTTGCTTCTCCCCACCACCACCCCCCGCCCACACCCACACACTTTGCTGCCTCTCTGATAGAGGCTGCAAGGTGGGGAGCAGGAGCTGGTGCTGTGGGGAGCCAGCTTAAAAGCCGGTTTCCCCCAGCACCATCACCGCGGTGGGGGAGGAGGTAAGGGCACAGTAGGGGACGGCATGAGCGGGGACTGAAACAGTCTTCACTCACACTGCTTCTGCTGCAATTCTACTTTTGACATGTACAAGAGCCCCTGTGGTTTTCTTGTATATTTCAAAGGCTCAGGTCCTGCAAGGAGCATGAGGCCAGTCCCCTGGCTGGTGTTGCGCTCCCTGCAGGGAGTCTGCTTTTGAACTCTTGCTACAGTTGAAAGATGGAGGTGCCCTTATTGACTAATCGAATAGTTGATGGAAATCCCATCAACTATTCGATTAATTAATCTAAATTTAACATCCCTACCAAGCACTGGACTTGGTTTATGAACATTTAGAATGTGTACATTGACTATTTTAATGACCTATCCAGTGTTAGGAGAATTCCTGCCCTGATTATCCTTTAAGTACGACACTTAATTTTTTTAGTGTGAGATTTAATTTGTGCTTTACAACTTAAATTTCAGATTCTGGTTTTTGCGGTCTGAGTTTAAATGTTAATGTTTATTTTTAGGACTTAATTTTAATTTAGGGGTTTGTAAAAAAAAAAAAAAGTCTTGTCAGTGAAATTAATTTAAATGGCTTCATATCTGTATGGACTATCGCAGACTATTGTGTTATTTCTCACTTTATTCTAGTAATCTTTCATTTTTCTAGTCTTCAGTTAGACTGGGAGTTTGATTCTGCTCTATCTTGAGTGGTCTGCATAACAGAAGGAAAATTGCACCATTTGGTTAGCACCTTACACTCACTTTCCATAGGAGTAAATGTCTACACAAGTAAAAGGCAGTTGAAAAGCAGTTCATAAGGTATCTAGAATAAAGTCTGGTGGAAAAGCATTTAGTGTCATTGTGAATATAGGTCATTCTGAAGGTTTCTGTAACATCCATCAACTTGTAGATGCTTTGGTGATGCTGATACTTCCTCTGCTAAATTGTTCAAGTGAACATCACTAAAGCAGAATAGTATTAAGTACACCTGAGGATTCTAGCTTCAGTGTCTGTTACTAACCTATTTTCTCCAGTTCCTTCTGGGTAGGAGGAAGTAAGTGAATAGGTATTTGAGTTGAGCATTAACCCTACTGGTAAATACTTGCAGGAGGTGTGTTCTCAATTGTGGCTATGACCTGTCTTTCTCACCATGGAAAGGGGACCCCTGTCGTGCAAAGCCACAGTTGATAGTGCTAATTTAAGCACAGTGTGTTCCATGTTAGCTTCTGTACCTGGCGTGGATAAACAAGATCTCCGTGGCAACCTGTTTTATTTCCTCCCATCTTGACTTTAAAATTTAGGTTTGTTTTATATTGTTTCATATTTGCATTCTGTGCTGACAGAATGAATCTCAGACTATATACATAACAATAATGCTATACCTGTATAGTTAGAGCTTTCAAGAAGGAAAACAGATTAAATGTCCCTTAAAACCCAGCCATTTGACAAGTAATCCTCAGTAGATTCCTGAGTAACCCCAATTTCCTGAACTTGTGCTCTCTGAATTTCTTAGCCCAAAGTAGGGATGTGAACAAGAAGCCAAGTAGATGATTTACCAATAAGCCTAGGCTTATCGGTTACTCTTCTTGAGTACTTGCATTTCTTCCCCCTACCCCTGGCTGCGTCTGTATCAGAGGCAGCATGGTGGGGAGGGGGGAGCAGGAGCTGGTGCTGCCTGCTCCTTCCACACCTCCCTGATAGGCTGCGGGGTGGGGGAGGGCTGCCAAGAAGCAGCTCCCCCCGGCCTGCGGCAGGCCCAGGCAGGCTGCACGCAGATGCTGTTTCACAGCAGCAGCCCTTGTCCACAGGGATCTGAGCTCCCTGTGGACAGAGGCTGGAGCAGCCTCTGTTTGTAAGGAGCTTAGACACCTCCCTGCAGACAAAGGCTGTTGCCATCCTGTGCTGCTGCCTTTTTATCAGAAGCAGCAGCACGGGGTGCCAGGCAGGAGCTGGTCCACGAGGGGAGCCAGTTTAAAAACTGGCTTCCCTGGCACTGCTGCTTCTGATACAAAGGCAGCAGTGTGGATTACAGGGGGCTCCGTGGGAATGGGGATTGCACTGGCTTCTGGCCCCACCCCTGGGGACTATAGAGTAGTCAACTAACTGCTAAGAATTCACGTGGTTAGTCGACTATTCTGTTACTCACCATCCTACATCCCTAGTCCATAGTGGTGATAGTACCACGCAACGATCTTAAATAACTGTACTGATTAATGTGGAACTTTATTTTAAGATCACTCTGAAGTGCAAATTTCAGTAATCAGTGTAAGAACTAGAGGAGAAGTCTGGAATGATGCCAGATTTGGAAAATGTTCTACAGGTCCTTGAATAGATACAGGAATGTTACAGTAGTTGAACTATTAGATCACACCCTTTTCCTGTTGTGTTAAAGTGCAGCTAAACACTTAGGCCAGGTCTACACTGCAGAGGGCAGGTTGGGGGACACACATGAGGAAGGTGAGTTTAAGGTATGCAACTCCAGCTGTGTAAACGAGAGGTAGAGGAGAGAAATGCTCACATTTGCTTCTTGGTGTCGTGAGGACTAAGGGGAGTGCTCGTGCCGACTGGAGGTGCCCTGGGCCTTCAATTTAGAGGTCTTTACTGGACTGACTAACTCGGAGTGTTGATCTGCCGGTAAGTGGAGATATGGCCTTAAACGGACTTCTTTGGTATAATCTCTGTCATAGAATATCTGTTGCCATGCTTGTGACCTGTCTCTTTGAATTTTTTGATCTTATGATTATCTTGTTTTATGACTAATCAGAATTGCTATTGAGCTGTCCCCTTCCTTTGTGGAGTGGGAGTGGGTTAAAGAGCAAGTTACACTTGTATGAACATCTCTTGCCATGCTCACAAAAGGGAATTAATTGGGGAAATTAATTTCAAATGAATATCTAATCTCATCAGAAGATGTGGGTTTTGCCCACGAAAGCTTACGATACCACATATATGGTGTGGGTTTTTTTTGTTGGCCTCTAAAGTGCCACAAGACTACTTTTTTCTATCTGCTACATGGAAAAACCTACTTTATCAAACTGCACTTCTGTTTGATAAGTGTCTGTACTATGCTGCTTTTAAAAACGTGACAAAGAAATATAAAGCCTATATGCATCCAAAGGATTATTATATAGTAGACCCAACTGAGGTGTTTAAAAGCATTTTGGTGGCTATGAAGGGGAAAGGTTTCCCTGAAGTATGAGTGAAAGTTTGTAGATGGGTGGAAAATTTCACTTGAATAGAAAAGCTGAAGTGGATGCCTGAGTGCAAGGAACTTTCCAAACATTAAACAAATGTAAACATGAAAGTGTGATAGCATGTTTTGAGGCACTGTAAGTGCTTAATGGAAAACTAAAGATACAGTTTCTACCCCAAAGCGCTTAGAATTTACAAGTTATCTTACTCATAAGGATTAGTAGGAATGTTATCTTCCTGAGGCTGGAAATTGCTCCAAGACATTTGTTTGAGTGGTAAATCTAAAGGCAAAGTGAAACTAACACAACTGGATTCAGTTTCAATGTTGCCTTTCAGAATTTTGTGGATCGTGTAAATGCCAAGAATCTTGTCGTTCTCATGTTGCCACTCAAGAAAGCTGAAGACAGCAGAGTTGAATGCTGCAGATTTTGGGGGGAATATAAACTGCTCAGCCTACCAGCGGCCACCTGATCAGCTCCTCCGCTGCTGGTGATCAACTGTTAGTGGCATGCTGGAGGGAAAGAGGGTAGAGCAGGTGCAGGAAGAGACAATGTGGGAGCTTGAAGGAATGGAGTGGGGGCAGGGTTTGGGATGGAGCAGGGTTGAGCCTCCCCCAGCAACTCAGGCAGTGTCTCTGGGGGAAGGCCAAAAAGGAAAGTTGAGGGACGAGCATATTAGCTGTAGGGATGTGAAAAGTTAACTGGCTTAACATCACCCTTAACAGGTGATGCTTACCAGTTCCAGTAAACTGGTGGGGCTGGAACAGCTCCCCACCTGCAGTGGGCAGGGGGCTACTCCAAACCTTTGGGGCCAGCCACCAGCAGGGGCTGCTCTAGCCGTCCAGAACAGCCTCTGCCTGCAATGGTGGGGAGGCTGCCTGCCTGCTCCCCTTTAATGGATTAGCCAGTTAAACAGGATTTTACATCCCTAATTAGCAGAGGTCTGACTGGCTTTCCCCATTTCAGAAGTTGAGATTCTCAGTGGGGAGAAGACAATGTCCTCAGCTACTAGCAAGAAGGCAGTTATCTGCTAGTTGCAAGGTGAGCCAAAGGATGAAATACCTGAGAATGGTACCGGAGCAGAAATCCCAGCACACTCCCTTATCCTTCTTCCCCTGTCACTTAATTCTACTTGAAACACCACAGCCAAGTTGCTGTGTTTTGATGTTGTTTGGAATTGTCAATATTGCCTAACCCATGCTAAGATGCAATGTTGTCATGGAAACATGGTGCAAACATGAAGCTGTTCCCTTCTCTAAGATCAGCAGAGTTTAAACAAATAACTCAGGTACCTCAGTGGGGAAAAAAGCCTAATAAAAGAATTCAGTTAGTGTCCCAGTCACTAAAGACTTAACACTTGTGCAACCTATTCAGATAGGGATAAACCTTTGCAACTAATAAAAACCCTATTTATCAGGTGTTGAAACAGCAGAGTTAGTGTGGTGCCAAATGAGCCTGGTCTTTCACAACAGTCAGATTGGCATTAGGGATATTAAATTGCAGTTACATGACAAATCATGTAGTTGGTACTATTTGTATTGATTACACAATTAGTCGATAAGGACTGCTCTGCAGAGCCACAGTGGAGGAAGCTCCAGGAGCCGGCTTGAGCTGGGACTGAGCCACCCACGCTGCAGCTCTGCATTTTAAATGTAGTAAGAACCACAGGGCTTTTAGTACATTTAAAATGAAGAGGCGCAGTGTCCTGGACCAGTGAAAGATGGGACTGCTGAGTCCCAGCTAGCACGGAGTCCAGCAGCCCCTGTTTCCGGTGACTGGGGCTGCTGCTGGAGCAGTTTCTGCTTGTGGTGAGCCTCAGGCGGCCGCCTTGTCGTCGTCTTCTCTCTTCTCTCTCTCCCCCCCCCCATTGCCTCTGCTAGATGCAGCCAGGAAGGGGGGAGGTAGCACCACGGAGCTAGTGCTGGGTGGAACCAGTTTTAAGCCGACTCCCCCCCCAGCACTGGCTCCTGTCCTCCCCCTGCCACTTGCTACTTCTTGAGGCAGCAGGGGAGGGGTGTAGGAAGTGAGTAGTGGATACTCCAGTCCACTGCCCGATAAGCAAAGCCAGGGGTGGGGAACCTTCTTTGCATCAGGGGCCACTGATCCACGGAAAAATCATTTGGGGGCTGCACACAAGTGTGTTGCATAAAAGCCTCCACTCAAGCTATTACTTGATTTTACACATGGATTTTCTGGGAAATACACTAAACTGTAAGGTCCTGCCAACATATGACTTAGAGACTGACAAAAACCTCCTGCTGACTGCATTGCGCTGTGTGTATGTGTGTGTGTGTGTGGGGGGGGGGTTCAGTTGTCTTGTAAGTCACTTCATTACTGATTTGTAAATGATTCTCTGAAGCTTTGTAATTGTTTCAGCTGCATTGCCTTTTAAACTCTGCAATTTGTAATCTTTGTAAAACCTTGCAACTTTCTAACTCTCAGTAACTTTGCTTTATAAGCTCAAACTTACTGTAAGCTTGGTGATTGAGCTTTGCAACTTTGTAATATTTGTAACTCTTGGCCACTTTGCTTGTAACTTGCTCTAAACTCCATTCTCCCCTGAGATATGAATGTGTGAGTGGAGACTGTTGTGTGTTTGGGATTAGAAACTGCAAGGCTGAGCACATGGAGCCAGGTGATGAGTCATCAGACCAATTAAGGAGACACTGCTGCTCTGCTGGACCAAGGGAAGTCAGGGCATGCTCCTTGGTGGAATGTGGATGAGTCACAGGAGTTGTATAGAGGCAATAAAAGGAGAACATGTGGCAGTAGCTCTTTCTGAGAAGCTCCTCTTTCCACTACTCACTTCCTACACCCGTCCCCTGCAGCCAGTGTCTTTCCTGACC
This sequence comes from Rafetus swinhoei, assembly GCA_019425775.1. NCBI lineage: Eukaryota > Metazoa > Chordata > Testudines > Trionychidae > Rafetus > Rafetus swinhoei. Next base: position 72,255,390 of record CM033446.1, on the reverse strand, counting down.
AGCTCCTCAGCCATGATCAGCAGACAGACCCTCCAGAATCTACATGCCTTGGCTCCTTCTGCAATCCATATGCCTGTGTGAGTGCCTGAGGGCAGGAATGAATGTGAGTGAATGAATGAAGGGGTGTGTGTGTTGGTTCCCCTTTAGTTTAAACCCTTTAGTGGCAGCTCTATTCTCTTTAGTTTAACCTTGTAGTGGAGTGTTAATTCCTCAATCAATAAATCCATACTAGTATAACCCTGGGTGGTCTCCAGTGGGAATTTTTTGGGGTAACAAAGTGAGAAGCAAAAAAAAGCCAAACCCTCACCAACGTGGCCTCTGACTGAGACACTCCCAACACATACCAGAGCCTAGTGGGCCCAGGCTAGTACATTTTGTGGGCTCCCTAATGTTACGAGGGGAGCTGTGTGCCTCGGGCTGAATCCGGCCCCTGGGTCTGAGGTTTACCTCCCCTGTGATAAGCTTGTGCTTTTCAGGTAGTCGACTACTTGCTAACATCCCTAATTGGCATAAGCATCTACATCCATGATTGATACTCACATGTGGCTCCAAACCTCAGTCTATCTCTTTAATGTCACCTGAAGCTTTTTGCAATGTGATATTAAAATAGTTAACATGGGTGATTTTTACTGTGTTATTAACTAATAGTAGAATATTTGGTCAGTCATTTTGCTGTGAGAATAAGGTATGTAAAACAGTAGTAAATGAAGTGAATTCACACTACTGTAGCTCTTTTAAGTAATGTTGAGTGCTGATTTTGCTTCTGAACCTGTAAGGTTTGTGTATCATTGGTCTGCAATAAAAATATAGCTCCCTCAAATGCAATTGGCTCCTCTAGGCTGACTTTACTCCTCCACCTCCAAGAGGTAGAGCCTCCTTAGTTGATGTGGTTAGATCAACACAGTATCAGTGTAGCAATTAGATGACTTTCTTGCCTTTCAGTAACCATCCCACAATGGCAGTTAATCAGTGCAAGTGCTCTTGGTAAGGAGACACACTGCTGATAAAAGGAGTGTAGTGTGGATGTGTAAAACCAATTGAATTATAACTTAAATCACTTAATTTTATAGTGTAGACTTGTCCTTCGTGTCATTTATGACACTAATGAAGTCTTGTAGAGTGCTGTAGACTAATCATCAGGATATAGGAAACCCTTGCTCTAGGTGTGTATTAAATTAAAGCACATCTGTAAAACCTAACAAGGCTTGAATCATATTGCCAGTGCAGACTAAGGCCATTAAGTATCATGTAATTGACTAATCAAATAGTCAATACATTTTTGCATTGACTATTCAGTTAGTCAATAGGGTGGTGCTACTGCTTTGAAGTACTCCCCTCCCTCCTTGCTGCTTTTATCAAGGAGGGAAAGTGGCTAGTTGACCAGTCCTTAACTTCCCTAGTGCAGACCTGCCTTTTGACCTGGGGATCAGGACTCTCCAACAGAAAGAATCCCCCTCTAAAGTTTTAGTAAGATGTTAGAGACATTCTTTGGCAGTGCCACATCAATTGTTGCTTCCAGTGCCTGGGCTGATTTGAATAGTTTGTTTTGCATTTGGCATTTCTACCACTAGCTATAGACTTGAGTATGTAATAGTTTTGTCTCTGCATATGGGCTCCCTTGAACTTTCTGAGCTGAAAGTGTTGTTGCTCTACTCACTCAAAACTGAGCTCCTTTGTGTAGTGTCTTTTTTTATTATTTAATTTAAATGGGTCTTACAGATAGAAACAAGTACAACAGGAAATAGAGGGAACAAGTTGCATTCACATTAAGGTAGACTTTTATGGGAGAGGCAAGTATGTGCATTCTTAGCTGCCTTTTTTCCCTTTCATGCTTACTAGCTTTTCTAGAGGAACTATTCTCCCTTTAAGCAAATGAGTTCTCATCAGAAGCATGGAAAGATGTAAGAGCTTTGGTTTGTTAGTTTGGCAGTGCAGAAAACACAATTAAAGGACGTTCACATTTTGTGGATGTAAAACCTGAATTTGATACAAATTAGACACGTAGTTTGCTTTCAGTATAATTTTATAAAAATGCTGAAGAATGCTGTTGCTTCAAACTTAAGTGAGCATTTGGGAAGTGGTTGATGCAGTGTATAGAATTCACTTTTGGGGCCTGAAAGCTTTTTGATTGTGGATTCCAATAGCTTAGTGGTGGGGTTGAATTTGGCTGTCACTAAATATTTAGCCTTGAAAATGTTTGCAGGGGTTGAAAATGTCTCTGATATTGTTAAAGACTGCAGCCTAATTGCTCCCACTTACTGATGTACAGCATTGGCCTCTACCTCAATTTCATGGGAGAACCCCAGATTTAGTCCCTGCTATTAAGTCCCTTCAGCAGGACGATCTCCAAGGGCACCATCGTTCCGCTAATGGTGCCCCACTCGGTGACCTGCTCCTTTACCACATGCTTCACGGCCACCGGCAAGCCGTCCGCTATCCTGGTCCCTGCGTACACGGTGCCAAAGCCGTCACTGCCCAGCACTGAGCCCACCTGGTAGACTTTATCGAAGGGCTCCTTCTCAGCTTTCACTGGCTGGAGGATTTTAACCAGCAAGTGATCCATGCTGGTAGGGTTGCAAATGTGAGCGAGGGAGCCAAACTTGGAGAGTAACATCTTCCAGAAGAGACGAGATACGGGGGAGGGAAAAGCTGGGGAAGGAGCAACGCGCTCTCCTTCCCGACCCCGGAGTGGAGCTGCTCGGTGGCTGCCTGGCTCCAGTCTCGCCTTTACTACAACATCCGCTGCTGTTGGTGGAGAGAGTGGCAGACTCCTCCAGAGGCATCTAGATAGACTTATGTGTAGCGCTGGAGAGGAGCCGGTGGTCGTGGTACATGTAGGTACCAATGACATAGGGAAGGGTAGGAGAGATGTCCTGGAGGCCAAATTTAGGCTGCTAGGAAAGAGACTGAAATCCAGGACCTCTATGGTGGCATTCTTGGAAATGCTTCCAGTTCCACGCGCAGGGTCAGGTAGGCAGGCAGAGCTTCAGAGTCTCAATGCGTGGATGAGACATGGTGTAGGGAAGAGGGGTTTGGATTTATTAGGAACTGGGGACACTTTTGGGAGAGGGGGAGCCTATAAAGGAAGGATGGGCTCCACCTAAACCAGGGTGGAACCAGACTGCTGGCACTAAACATTAAAAAGGCCGAGAGCAGTTTTTAAACTAAGAGATGGGGAAAGCCGATTGGTGCGGAGATGCACGTAAATCGGAGGGAGACTTCTCTTAGAGGAGAATCCATTGATAGAGATTCTCTAAGCTGTAGTCAGAAAGAGAGAGGGAGAGGGCAAACCATGGGCCAGAGCAGGCAGACAACTGCATACAAAGGAATCCAATGCATCAGGGAAGGGCAGACAAATAAGCAGTGGCAAATTTTTAAAGTGCTTCTACACAAATGCTAGGAGTCTGACGACTAAGATGGGTGAACTAGAGTACCTAGTATTAAATGAGGAGATTGACATAATAGGCATCACTGAAACCTGGTGGAATGAGGAAAATCTGTGGGACACAATCATACTGGGATATAAAATATATCGAAAGGATAGAGCAGGCTGGGTGGGTGGCGGAGTGGCACTGTATGTGAAAGATAATGTAGAATCAAATGAAATAAAAATCTTAAATGAATCAACATGTTCAATAGAATCGCTATGGATAGTAATTCCATGCTCCAATAATAAGAAATTAGCAGTAGGGATATATTACCGACCACCTGACCAGGACAGCGATACTGACATTGAAATGCTGAGGGAGAATAGAGAGGCTACCAAAATAAAGAACTCAATTAAAATCCCCCATTATTATAATCCCCATATTGACTGGATACATGTCACCTCAGGAAGAGAAGCAGAGAGAAAATTTCTCAATGGCTTAAATGACAGCTTCTTGGAGCAGCTGGTACAGGAACCCACAAGGGGAGAGGCAATTCTTGATTTAGTCCTGAGTGGAGCGCAGGATCAGGTCCAGGAGATAACGGTTGCAGGACTGCTTGGGAATAGTGACCATAATATAATAACATTTAACATTCCTGTGGTGGGAAGAACACCTCAGCAGTCCATCACTCTGGCATTTAATTTCAAAAAGGGAAATTACACAAAAATGAGGAGGTTAGTTAAACAGAAATTAAAAGGCACAATGACTAGAGCCAAATCACTGCAAGCTGCATGGAAACTTTTTAAAGACACCACAATAGAGGCCCAACTTAAATGTATACCCCAAATTAAAAAACATAGCAAGAAACCTAAAAAAGTCACTGTGGCTTAACCACCATGTAAAAGAAGCAGTGAGGGACAAAAAGGCATCTTTTAAGAAGTGGAAGTCCAATCCTAGTGAGATAAATAGAAAGGAACATAAACACTGTCAAATAAGTGTAAAAATGTAATAAGAAAAGCAAAAAAAGATTTTGAGGAACAGCTAGCCAAAAACTCTCAAAGAAATAACAAAATGTTTAAGTACATTAGAAGCAGGAAGCCTGCTAAAAAACCTGTGGGTCCCCATGACGATCGAACTATAAAAGGCGCAATCAAGGACGATAAAGCCATTGCGGAGATACTAAATGATTTCTTTGCTTCAGTCTTCACAGCTGAGGACGTTGGGGAGATTCCCAAATCTGCACCGTCCTTTGTGGGTGATGAATCTGAGGAACTGTCCTGGATTGAAGTGTCATTAGAGGAGGTTTTGGAACAAATAGAAAAACTTAATGTTAACAAATCTCCGGGACCGGATGGCATTCATCCAAGGGTTCTAAAAACTCAAATGGGAAATTGCTGAACTATTATCTGTGGTTTGTAACCTATCCCTTAAATTGGCTTCCATACCTAATGACTGGAAGGTAGCCAACGTGACACCAATATTTAAAAAGGGCTCTAGAGGCGATCCGGGCAATTACAGACCGGTAAGTCTAACTTCAGTACTGGGCAAATCAGTCGAAACAATAGTAAAGAATAAAATTGTGAAGCATGTAGAAGAACATAATTTGTTGGACAAAAGTCAACATGGGTTCTGTAAAGGGAAATCCTGTCTTACTAATCTATTAGAGTTCTTTGAAGGGGTTAACAAACATGCGGACAAGGGGATCCAGTAGATATAGTATACTTAGATTTTCAGAAAGCCTTTGACAAGGTCCCTCACCAAAGGCTCTTGTGTAAATTACATGGCCATGGGATAAGAGGGAAGGTCCTTTCTTGGATTGAGAACTGGTTAAAAGACAGGAAACAAAGGGTAGGAATAAATGGTAAATTTTCAGAATGGAGAGGGGTAACTAGTGGTGTCCCCCAAGGGTCAGTCCTAGGACCAATCCTGTTCAACTTATTCATAAATGATCTGGAGAAAGGAGTAAGCAGTGAGGTGGTAAAGTTTGCAGATGATACCAAACTGTTTAGGATAGTCAAGACAGAAGCAGACTGAGGGACTCCAAGAAGATCTCACCAAACTGAGTGATTGGGCAACAAAATGGCAAATGAAATTTAATGTGGATAAGTGTAAAGTAATGCACATCGGGGAAAAATAACCCCAACTATACGTACAGTATGATGGGGGCTAATTTGGCTACGACAAATCAGGAAAGAGATCTTGGAGTTATCGTGAACAGTTCTCTGAAAACTTCCACACAGTGTGCAGCGGCGGTCAAAAAGGCAAATAGGATGCTAGGAATTAAGGGATAGAAAATAAGACCCAGAATATCTTACTGCCCCTGTATAAAACTATGGTACGCCCACATCTTGAATACTGTGTACAGATGTGGTCTCCTTGCCTAAAAAAAGATATTTTGGCCTTGGAAAGGGTTCAGAAAAGGGCAACTAAAATGATTAGGGGTTTGGAACGGGTCCCATATGAGGAGAGGTTAAAGTGACTGGGACTTTTCAGTTTAGAAAAGAGGAGACTGAGGGGGGATATGATAGAGGTATATAAAATCATGAGTGGTGTGGAGAGGGCCGATAAAGAAAAGTTATGTATTAGTTCCCTAAATAGAAGAACTAGAGGACACCAAATGAAATTAATGGGTAGCAGGTTTAAAACTAATAAAAGAAAGTTCTTCTTCACACAGCGTGTAGTCAGCCTGTGGAACTCCTTGCCAGAGGAGGCAGTGAAGGCTAGGACTATAATAGTTTAAAGAGAAGCTAGGTAATTTCATGGAGGTTAGGTCCATAAAAGGCTATTAGCCAGGGGATAAAATGGTGTCCTTGGCCTCTGTTTGTCAGAGGCTGGAGAGGGATGGCAGGAGACAAATCGCTTGATCATTGTCTTCGGTCCACCCGCTCTGGGGCACCTGGTGCTGGCCACTGTCGGCAGACAGGATACTGGGCTAGATGGACCTTTGGTCTGACCCAGTACGGCCGTTCTTATGTTCTAAGGGAGGTGGGAAGAGGCAGTGCTGCTCAGACTGCCGACAAGTTTGCTAGTGCTTCTATGTTTTCATATGTCTGTTTGAAGATGACTTCTTCAGGGTAATGAACTGATTTGTGTACAGGGTTAATGTTAAACTAACTTGTCTAATTTCCTTCTTTTTCCTTCCCCCCTTCTCCGTCCCTCCCCCCCCAGTTTCCCACAGTCAGATAACTCGTCTCTACAGCCGGTTCACCAGCCTAGACAAAGGAGAAAATGGGACTCTTAGGTAGGTACTTTCTACCATTCAGCTTGTGCAAACCCAAGTTTGTTATGATGGCTAATGTAATGAGATGTTGTACACAGATCTTTCCATTTGATTGCATGTTTAGTTGAATACCAGGCCTTCAGTGTACATGTACTTTGTAAACCACCATTAAACAGGTTAAAAGGCACCATCCCTGCTCCAGAGAGTTTAAAATCTAATCTAAAGTGACTAGACATGCAGATATTTGCTGAGATGGGCGCTGAGGAGGGAAGATGGGTTCAGTTGCTAAACCTTTTTTCCAAAGAAAAACTGCTGTCATTAAGCCTTTTCCTTAACAAATGTTACAGCTGTTAACCATTCCATCATCATTACGCAAATAACTCCGCATTAAATGGCTATGTAAATAAACACCCACTCCCCCATCAACAAATACACTTATAATTCCCAGGCCCCAACTGTATCCCCACCCATACCTTGATGATCATATTAAGTTCTGTGCTAGTGAGGGTGTGGGAAGGCAACTCCCTTCCTGCTCTGTTTTTCCTCCTACTGCTGCCTGAGTCCATGTTTCTGAACTTAATAACCCAGTTACCTTTGTAATTTGGCATAAATATCTATCCATGGCTATGCACACTAGAGACCAAAAAGTCTTTTTTGTTACTCTACTAATAAACTAGTAATAGAAAATGTTAGTATTGTCAAACATGTTTGACTCAGTAAGTTGACTAATTGTTAACCAGTTAAATGCCTAACCCTACCAAAAGGCTTCTTTCTTCAAATCAATTTTCGTAGCTACTACTTTGATCTCCCTCAAACTTTAAGACCCACCTCTGCCCATGGTAATGGGGCCAGTAATTTACTGAGTCACTAATATCTCTTGTTGACTTATTTTTCAAAAAGCACCTCAGTTAGTATATGTAACCTTGTATTTGATCACCCCTGTCGTCCTTCTACCTTACCTCCACTCTGCAGCTGTGTTCTACACTCATTTGAGTCTTGACCATTTAGGTTGTAAATTCTCTGGAGCAGGGGCTATTTTTGTTTAAATTCCTAACACCGTTAGGAAGAGAGGATCTAGGCGCTAATGCAGGGGCAGGGAACCTTTTTTGAGTTGGGGGCCACACAAGTGAGAAGAGAGAAACCAGAACATTCATTAACTTGGCCCCCCAACTGAGGAGAAAACAACCCTGACAGATGTGGCCTTCGTTTAAGAAAGAAAAAAGATGCTCACTTCATTCTCCTCAAGCTCCAGCCCTGGGTGAAGTCGGGCGGGTGGTGCCAAGGCTCAGAACTTAATCCAGCCCCAAGGATAATTCTTCTAGGGGCTTAGGCTAGTAGATTTTGTGGGACAACTATTAGGCTCTGGGGCAGGGCCAAAATGAGGGGGTTTCAGTATGTGGAAGGGGGCTGTTGGACAGGCTGGGGTAGGATTCAGGAGTGGGCGGAGGTAGAGTGTAGGAATGAGGTGGGGTGTGGGCTCTGGGTGGGACGTGCAGCGCAGGAACAAGCCAGGGTGAAGGTGTGGGATCTGAGCAGGATGTGGGGTGAAGGAATGAGGTGTGGACTCTGGGGAGGAGGGAGGGTGCAGGAGCAGGGTGAAGGAGGGGGGTGTCTGGACAGGGTGCAGGTGCCAATACCAGATGCCCCCGAGGGAGGGATCACAACAGGTATTCTTCACGTGATCACTCTCCTGTCACCCACTTTGAGAGAGAGTCTGAGCTGTTCACACAGCCCCTGGGCCAGCCACACTGGCTGCTGCAGAAGTCACTGAGGGCCTGGAAAGTCATGACCTCTTTGACACTCGCAGCCTTATTTAGAAGTCTGTTGCAGCTTTCTGACACTTTTTGAAACCCATTTTTGCTTCAAATATTGCTTCTCCAAAGCCTCAGCAAGATTTTTCTTCTGCAGCATGAGGACCCACAGTGGAGGTTTTGTAGCTGTATCTTCCACTTTCAATGGGTTTTGGAAACTTTCTGCCACTTACGCAACACCTTTGGAGATGGATCTTGGGTCAAGAAATGCTAAACTTTTAGCTAAAACACTTTGCTACCATTCTTTTTTCTTCTATATAGAAGGTGCAAATGACTGTTACAAAAGATTTTTTCTTTGCCTGTCTACATGAAATTCAGGTCTATCTTTTAGGAAATTCTGTGGAGAACTCTTATGCATGGGTTACCACATGCAAGTGGGAACCTGATTGGAGTATTTTTTGTTCAGGTCACTTAAAGCTCTAACACCTGCTGAACTTTGTTGCAATTTTTCTAAATAGTCTTTGCCCTCATGACCCTCTAAGCTAAGAGAAAGACTTAAGGGGCAGATACAGCTATGGAAGCTGCTGTTTTGCAATCTCATGCCACAGATATTTGTTGAAGAAAATTTTCCTGAAGCTTTGGGAAAGCATATTTTTTAAAAAAGTGGTTCCCAACCTTTTTGATACCAGGGACTGGCAAATCCATTCACAGACTTTTGGTGGGCTGGCAACATTTCATTTGCATATTCATTATGCAAATGAATATGCAAATTGTTGGCAGTCTGTCAAAAGCTTTGGCTGCTGGCCCTAACCCCTAGAGCTCTCCACTTATGCCCCCAATGCCAGCCACTGACCCCAGAGTCCCCTGCACCCCCTGCATGCCAGCCTCCTGCCCTCAGAGCCCCTCAGTGCCAGTTCCCCACCCTTAATGTCTCAGTGCCAGCCCCCAGTCCCTTAGAGCTCCCCACCACCAGACAGCCCAGTGCCAGCCTCTTGTTTTCAGAGCTCCACTGTTACCAACTCTTCCAGAGCCCCACCCCCCCCAGTTCTCCCCTGCACTAGCCCTGGCCCCAGAGCCCCCCACTGTCTGCCCTGCTCTCCTCACCTAGCCCTGCATTGCCTCCCAGCCCCTGTCTGAGTGCTGTTGCCCGCATCGCTGTGGCTTTAGGAGCTGGGGAACACTCCCCAGCGCCTCCCCTCCCGCTGCAGCTGTTGGGAGAGGTGTATCCTGCCCTGCCTCTCAGCCAAACAGCACCAGACAGGTTCTCTTCTTGGCTATGGAAGAGCGTTTCCCTGCGTGGCGGGAGATCTGTGTGGAGCCTGGTGCAGCAGCATGCTAGGCTCTGTGCAGCCTTCCTGCTGCGCAGTGAGCTGCTTCAGTGAAAACAGCAAGTGTCTTACAACCCCATGTTGCTAGAAGAGTTTGTAATGTGACTGTACAGTCTGAGCCACCCAAGAAATCTCTCAGAAAAATACTTAATGCCTCTGGTAATTCAAAGATTTAAGAAAAAAACCCCAAGCAATCATGCCTTAATATAAGGAAACAAAAATATAAACCCATGTTTTATTTGTACGTCACCTCTAACTTAGAAGTACTTATCACAAAAGTTGTTCCATAATATCCTCTTTGTAGCTGCTTCTGTACCTAAAAGGATTGTTTGTGTTGCTGCTGAGTCACAGGCTATTAATTGTCTAAGTAATGCCTAGTTAACTTGATACTGTTTTGAACTGCAAATCATTCACCCATAGTTCATTTGCACCTTTTAAAAGTGTTATATATTTTGCTCAGTAAAAGAACAAATAGGAAAGATCCTGTAGCACTTTGGAGACTAACAAATACATATAGTTAGTCTCTAAGGTGCTATAGGACCAGTAATTTTAAGGTTTTTTTTTTTAAATTTAAAGTTACAGACTAACATGGCTACCCCCTGAGACTTAAACAGGAGGGAGTGGGAGTTGTCAAGTATCTTGTGTGTGTATAAAAGTTATTCTTAAAAGCAATTCATATTAAAAGGGTGCAGAGCATGAATTCTTCATAGTTTGTCTTCTATGTACAGTGTCAAATAAGAACTTCAAAAATAAATTGAAAACGGAGTAATACACTGTGCCAAGCAACCAGGCCTTAGGGAGTTTGGTACAGAAAAGTTTGAAGTTGATGCCTCATAACTTTCCCTACATTTTGTTACTTCCCGATTTTCTAAATATATATTAACAAAAATTGCACTTAATTACATAAGTGCAGCATCTGGATCATGAAAAACTTCCTAGCTGCCAGGGTGGTCAAGCTTCTAGAATCAATTGCAAGCTTCTGGAATCAATTGCCTAAAGAAGTTGTGGAATCTTTGGAGATTTATAAAAGCGGGTTTGACAAACATTGATCTGGAATGGTTTAAATGCCACTTGATCCTTTCATGAGTGCAAGTGACTGGATTTGATGACCTAAGTTCCTTCTAGTTCTGATACTATATCCCTACCTGTTTTACCTTTACTGCTCACTTTTTTCTTTGGGGTTGTTGAACTGTGTATTACTGAATTGACTTTAATCTGCTGAGGTAATTTGGGATTTTGGTTCTGTTCACGTTAGCTACCCTCACATGTTGACGTTCGTTGCAAATTTGATCTACTGACTTCACAGCAAGGAAATATAACACATGAGTCAGCCATGAGAAGTGTGAAGAGTTTATTAGGGTTTATTTAGCCAAATAAACGTTGGAAAATGCAGCTTTAGCATCGACGACAATTAATAGCAAGCATCACACCTTGAAATCTAAGGGAACATCTATACAGCAAAAACTGTGCTAGGACTAGTCTATTCACACTAGCTTGAATGCAGCTAGCACAAGTAACAGAAACTGAAGACAGTACAGCACAGGCTTCAGCGATGGCTAGCGAATATTGTACTTATCCAGGGTTTGTGCTAGGCTTGTAGTACCCAAACAGAAGCCAGTGCTATACTCTTTGCTGTATTGTATTTAAGGTCACTCTGGTATGCTAGCCTGCACACAGCTTTTTCCTCTGCAAGACTAAAGTAAGATATCTGTGTAACAAATTTTGACAAAAAACTTGCAGACCACCAAGAAGTGCATCATGGATTGTATTTAGTGGGCCATTGTCTGAGAATGTATAACCTAGATCAGTGTTTCTCAACCTTTTTTTATAAAGTACCCCCTTTAAAAAAAAAAAAAAAAAAGTACCCCCAGTACCTACAGTTTTCAAACACATTTTTTCTATCATTGCAACACATTTGTTTAAACAACTTAATCGTAGCTGGGCAGGTGACCAATTTTTTGGGTGTAAAAAGTACTAAAATAAAGCGCTGTAAAACTTAAAACAAAAATTCAGTTTTTCCCAAATTTCAGTTGTGTTGACGTAACCCCCAGACTTCTCTCGAGTACCCCTAAAGGTACTCGTACCACTGGTTGAGAAACACTGACCTAGATCATTGATCCCAATTGAATCTAGTCATCTGGGATCCTTACAAATAGCTTCTTTTCAGCTTTATTCTTAAATTGCAGAGACATGGCTTAGTGTAAACTGAAGCTTTGGGGGATTTTGAAAAGATGAGCTAAATCTGTTTTGAATAACTTAGCTCCAAGCAAGATGATGTTCTGATCCTTGTTAAGAAGACAGAAGAGAGCGTTAACCTTATTTTTTCATTGGGAAAGATGTTAACAATTGAATTAGACAAAATACTGTTGTAATGAGAAGGCTGTTGAAGCCATCACTCTTCAAGGAGTGGACATGTGATTCAAGCTTAGAGCTCCTCTAAAATTGGCAACTTTTTATGGGCGAACTTTGAAAATGAGTTAACCTTCTGATTATAGATGTGAAAGGTTTACCTGTAAGTCTCACCCTTAAAGTGAGGCTTACCAGTTCCCGTTAACCAGTGGGGACTCGAGTAGCTCCCCACTTGCCTTTTAAATGGAGCAGTCCCTGGAGTGGGAGGGGGAAGGCTCTAGCCAACCTGCCGTTCCCTCTTCCCCCCCACCAACTGGTTAAACATAAGGTTTAACTGGTTAACCAATGAAATGAGATTTTTCCTGATGCAGATTTGTAATACATTGAATGCAAACAGAACCAAACATTTCTAGTCACTTTGTTGGAAAGAATTAGAAGTTTGTCAGAATGAGAATTTTTAGGCATGTTCATTTGTCTGCAAGTTTGCCAATTCTTCTTCAAGCTAACATGGATGTATACTGTTTGGAAAGCATTTGTAACCCTAGTTACTGTATGTTAATCTTGAATACCTGCACAGATGTGTGTAATCCTTTTTATTCTACACACTAAGTTTGATGTTTAAACTATTGAGTAAAGATGGCTGCCAAAATAGACTTTCATATCCAGTTGACGCCTGTGTCCTCTGTTGAAACTTAAAATTAAATTAAAGTCTGTACACAAGTATATTACTGCCAGTTGTAGCACGCTCTTTAATAGTGTGGCTTATAGAAGCTTTTGTGGAAAAGAGTTAATTTGCCTTTACTAGGGTGAATTAATTACCATATATACTAGTTCATCAACTGAATATTTTTGGTAAAAATTCATGTGTGGGGATTGGTTTGATTGGTTGGGTCATTGTGTGTCACATTTTTTCCCCTGGGGAGAGGGATCAGCAAACTTCTGTTTCCAGCCCAGCAGGGTAAATTGCTGGCATGCTGAGACATTTTATATATGTGGATCGTCTACAGGCACTGAGTCTGTTAGCTCCCAGTTGTTGCCATTCGCTGTTCTGGGTCAATGGGAGCAGCGGGGAGCAACGGTCAGCATGTCCCATTGGCTGGTAATGGCAAAAAGCAGCCAATAGGAGCTGAGGAAGCAGCACGGACCAAGGGATGTGCTGGCTGCCACTTCCAGCTGCTCCTGTTGACCTGGAACCGTGAACAGCGGCAACTGGGAGCTGACAGGCTCCTTGCCTGCAGATGCTCCAAGTACACCAACGTCCCAGCACACCAGCAGTTTGCCTTGTTGGGCTGGGAACTGACCATGCTGCGGACTCGTGCTGTATTCTAAAGTTGGAGTCAGAAGAAACCGTTTTAGTAGATTTATTTTAATGCAGTCTAACAAAAAACATGCTGTAATAACTGAACAAATAAGTATTCACATACCTTCAAAGTTACCATCCATGTTTTAACATCTCCTATCATTCTAATGCACTTACTTGGAATCTTAAAACCCTTCAAACTTTGAATCCATCTCCAATTAATCAAACAGTTGATTAAACTCCAGTTTCAGCCATAGTAGTTCTCCCCCCCCCATTGTCATCGCAGGCATCAACAATGTCATTGTCAGACTCAGGTCCCTTATCCTCCTCCATTGTGTCATCAGCAAATGTGGTATTGTCTGATCCATCAAGGGCATTGCTGATACTGCATTTCCTAAATTATTTTTCTATCATTTCCAAGGGAATAGACTCCCTCGCATCCTTGACCAACTGGGCAACCAGATTGATTTCGGGCTTCATAAGATTCCCCGTGTTTTGTCAACTTCATCATGCCTAAGCACATCAAGTCAGACCACATTTTGCATAGCCTGTCCTTAAAGGGTTTGTTCAGGCAGACATCAAGCAGTTGTAGAACAGAAGTTAAGACTCCAGATATTACAGCCAAAGTAGTTCTAATTTTTTGGCCACACATTTCACCTAATCCATCTTGTGTGCCTTGAACATGTCCCAAACAAGCAACGATTTCTTGAAGTGCTCTTTGATCACACTCCCTGCCTGAATCCCTCCCTGTGTCAGAGGCAGGAAAGGTCGGGGAGAGAGCAGGAGCCCAGTGCCTGTGAGGAGCTGAGTAAAAAGCGGTTGTCCACAAGCACTGGATACTAGGGTTGCCAGATAGTTTCAACAAAAATACCAGACACGCTTGACATTACATCACAATCTACATTACATCTTATTTAGAAAATACCAGACATTTATATTTTCTCATTTATATTTTCTCAATTTGTTTCCCAAACAGAGAGCTCAAATACTGGACTGTCTGGTTCAAAACCAGACACCTGGCAACCCTACTGGATACACTTGCCCCCTTCCACCCGCTGCTTCTGATAGAGATGTAGCAGAGCAGAGGGTGAGGGGGGTGGGTGGGAGCTTACATGTGTGGGGAGCCTGCTTTCAAGCAGGCTTCCTGTATGTGCCTGCTCCACAGACCTGCCTGCCTGACCTTCTCTTCTCCCCTCCCTCCCCCTGGTGCCTCCTACAGAAGCAGGAGCTGGTGCCAGGGGAGCAACTTAAAAAGCCAGCTCTCCCCAACACTGGCTCTGTAGTGCCGCCTACCTTCCCCTGCACTAATAGAGGCAGCAGTGTGGGGGAAGAGGGCCCAGGGAAGGCTGCCACGAAGGACCCACCACGGACAAGGGCTACTGCCTCTATCAGGGTGGCAGGTGGGAGCCAGTTTGTGTGGGAAGACTGTTTTTTAAATTGCTTTCCCTTTTAGATTGGCTCTGGTCTGCAGCCCCGTGCTGCTGTCTGACAGAGGCAGCACCTCAGGGTGGCAGGGGGCTTCCCCAGAATAGAGCTTGGAACGCATTGGCTGCTAGCCCCAGCCTGACCCATGGGGACTATTGAGTAGTTGTGTAACCATTAACTTTTCATGCAGTCGCACAACTATTCAATCGCATGCTATCTAACATTCCTAGTAAAGAAAAATGGTCACAGGGTAAAATCCAAACACAAACTTGGAATCTGTTAGAAGTTATCTGTCCAGAATAAATGTCTTTTCCATTTCATTCTAACACTTGATGACTAGCTGTTTAAAACTTTTGTAAGCAAACTGGGAAGCAGGACATTGTAGGACATAGATAATTGATTCATGCACTTCCTGTTCTAGTATTTTCCCCCTTATCTGCTGTTATGCCTCTTAATCTCTAGATTCCAGTTTCTACTGGTTGAGGAGAGGGATGAATCTTTTGGGGAAGCATAACTAAAAAAGTCTCCTATCCTTCCCCACCTATCTTAAAATGACTTATCTGGGTGAAATTGAATTGCATGAACAAAGATCACTTTAATTCCTCTTCCACTATTGAATGCAAATTAATCTTTATTGATGTAACAAACAATAAGTGTTGCCAAAATAAAGTCTGATAGGCTTGAGTATCTGAAGAGATCGCTAAATACATTAGGTGCCATTGGTGGACCTATACGTTTCTGCAGGATAACTGGCTTAAAAGAGATATTTTTGGCCTTCAATATCCTGTGGCCACATTCCAGCTGACTGCAAAGAAATATTTCCTTAAGTTTGTTTTAAACCAGCTACTAATTTAATTAGGTGACACCTGGTCCTTGTATTGTAAAGATTACATAACATTTCCTGTTCATTTTCACACCATTCATGCTTTTATATGCCTCTATCATAGTCCATCTTCATTACCTTTTCTAAAATGAACAGTCCCAGTTTTAATCTTGTACAGTAAACTTCCAATAATCTGGCACCTTTAGGACCCAGGGGGTGCCGGATTATCAGATATGCCGGACTATCGGAAGGGGCTATGAGGGGTCTAGGGTGGTGTGGGGGGGATGCCACCCCAGACCCCTCATAGCCCCCCCTTCCGATTGTCCAGCTCTGCCCCAGGCGTCCCCGATTCAGCTGCTGCTGGTCAGTTTCAGCAGCAGCTGAATCCGGAGGCCTGCAGCAGAGCAGCTGGGGTGCTTCCGGGTTGGTCCCGCAGTGCCAACGGCGGCGCTACCGGACCAACCCGGCAGCACCCCAGCTGCTCTGCCCGAGGCGTCCCCAAGTCAGCCGCTGCTGAAACTGACCAGGGGCTGACTCCGGGAAGCCCGGGCAGAGCAGCTCTGCCTCGGGCTTCCCGGAGTCAGCCCCTGGTCAGTTTCAGCGCAGCTGACTTGGGGACAGCTGGGGTGCTGCTGGGTTGGTCGGCAGCGCTGTGGGACCTACCGGCAGCACTCCAGCTGCTCTGCCCCCAGCTTCCCCGATTCAGCCGCTGGTCAGTTTCAGCAGCGGCTGAATTGGGGAAGCTGGAGGCAGAGCAGCTCCAATGGTCCGGCTGCCCAGAGCACTTCCGGGTTCCTGATGGTGCCGGACCTTCAGGAGTGCCGGACCATCAGATGCCGGACGAATGGAGTTTTACCGTATATGGAAGCTGTTCCATACCCCTAGCTATTCAAGGATCTTGTTTTAGATTGGTTGACCAAAACTGCAATGGGTATTCAAGGTGTGGGTGTGACATGGATTTGTATAGTGGCATTGATGTTTTCTAATTGTTGGGAGAGGGTTTTGCAGGGGTGACGACTGCTGTAGCACTTAACCAGTTTTCAGAAAACTATCCAGTTACTCTAAGATCTTTCATAGTATTAACAGCTAATTTAGACCCCACCACTTCAGATGTATAGTTTCAGATTTTTTCCAATATGCATTACTTTCCATTTATCACTGAATTTCACCTGCTGTTTTCCTGCACTATCACCCAATTTTATGTGCTCCCTTTGTAACTCTTCAGTCAGCTTTGGATTTAACTCAAGTAATTTAAATATTGTCTATATACTTTGCCTTTTCACTGTTTACCCCTTTTTCCAAATCATTTGAGTATGATCCAAGAGAAATCATTGTGGTATCCCATTATTTACCTTGTTCCACTGTGAAAATTTGACCATTTTTTCCCCACCTTTTTAACGAGTTAATGATCCAAGAGAGGACCTTCCAGTTTATCCCATGAGTCCTTCCTTTGCCTAAGAGCCTTTGGTGTGGGACCTGTACTCTGTCAACTGGATCATGTTTGCCTTCAAAGCATTCTAAAAGATTGCGTCATGATTTCCTTTTACAAAAGCTGTGCTGACTCTTTCCTGGCAGATTGTTTTCATCTGTCTGAATTTTATTCTTTACTATAGTTTCAGTCAGTTGGCTGGATACTAAAGTTAAGCTTACTGGATTGAATCTCCTCTGGAGCCTTCTTAAAGAATTGGTGTTATTAGCTGTATATCTGTCAACTTGTACAGAGACAGACTTACACACTAGATTGCGTACTACACAATAGATTGTGTACTGCAGTTAGTAGTTCCGCAATTTTCATTGTAAAGTTCCCGCAGAACTCTTAGATGAATGCTATTTGGTCATGGTAGCTTTGATAATTTAAATAGTAGTTTGTTCCAAAACCATTTCTATCAACGCCTCAATCTCAAATAATTGCTCAGATTTGTCACCTAGAACAATGGCTCCAATGTGAGAATCTCCTCTCAATCTTTTCAGTGACCTCCCCTGCAAAGAGTTCATTTAGTTTTTCTACTGTGGTGGGCTTCTTTGGTATTTCCTCTGACAAGGATGTTAAATGTTATTACATTATGGCTACAATTACTGAACAGTTCAGCTATATTTCTCTTGAACCAGATCTTGAGTCACTTCAGAGTAAATCAAAACTTCTAGGACTAAAAAGTAATGGTAAGTACAGTTTTTGTCTGTCCCATACTGAGGAGGTGTGTTGCCATTCAATATAGAAATAGATGAAATCCCCTATTAGTCTCTCTGGGTTAGTCTACCCAGGGAAATGTCTCCCAAATTCAGCTTTTGTTTAAGCAAGCATAGACTAAGCTTTACTTTGCTTGTCAGTTTTCTCCTTTTTATTTCACTTATTTTTCACCCCACTTCTCCAGTACTTCCTCCTGTTTCCCCTTTCCTTACTTCTGGGAGCAGTCTTCCATTTTGCTAACCCCACAATGTCCCATTCTCTTTAGTTCTTTCCTCAGTTCTGTGCAGTGCTACTCATTGTCTTGTCAGACTTGAGGGAACAGCAGTAGCTGGTGAAAGAATGAGTGGCTAGTAAATGGCCCTGCAACTACTTGGGACAGGGCAATGAGGTGGGTGTCTCTCCCATGTTGGGCTCTTGTATCCAAGAGACACATCTCATAGTTATGTATTTCTGAGCTATCTAGAAGCTACTGATTCTTTGTAGCAGTACTCTTGCTTAGTACTAGTCACAGATGCTCCTTATTATGCAGGTTAATCACTTTGCAATTAAAGATCATAAGCAAAGCAATCTTTAAGGTTTTAGTAGAAACAGTGTTCCTGGAAAGTCTCATTGGGAGAAGCCCGTTGCTATGGTGAATGAACAAGAAAAAAATAGAACCTCAAATTTCCTGTAGGCTCCAGCTTCAGCAAGGTGAAGTAAGTCCCTAATGACTCTGAGAAGCCTTGGTGTATAAAATGAGGTACAACTTGCTTCTCTGCATTCAGTTATTTTTTTATGGCTGTTAAGCTATTCCAATTATAATAGCTACCCCATAATGTCCCCTTAATGAGCAAAAATAGAAGTGGATTTGAAACCTAGGGGTTACTTGTAGTTAATTTTTAAGCTCTTGCCATAAACCAGGCACAATATGAGGCTGAAATGTTGAATGTAAATTCTCTGAAGCTGATCTTTCACAAGCAGGGAATCAGATGTTATGTCAATGGAAAATTCTAGATGGGATACAGGAGTAGCTACTTTTAGTGGCTTGTACACATTGGATTTGAAGCCAATGCACTGGCATTAAAATTATTCTTATTCCAATGTAGATGCTTCACTGCATCTTTGTTTAAATCGCTAATGTGTGCTGTACCTCTTGTCTGTTTCAAATGCGACAATATTGAGGAAGTTGGGTTACAAGATGTGTAGCTATTTTTGTGGAATTAGTCCTAATCATGTTTCTGAAACATAACATAGGCATGGGCATGCATAGAGCAGTAGCGGTGTTTGGAGACAGTTAAAAAAATTGGTCATTTTCCCTGTAAGGCTATACTTTGTGTTAACCATGTTATGGCAAATATACTATAGCTAAAAGATTTACCTGGTGTTGCTTGGGTCTTTAACTCAATTTTTGTTTTCTGGAAAATAAAATGAAAATTTAAATGAAACATGTACATCATTGCTCTGGGCTGGAGCTAGGGCTGAGGAGTTCAGTATGCAGGCTGCCCTGCGGAGAGAGGATTACTGCAGCAGCTTGGGGCCAGGTGAGAAGCCACTGCCATTCCAGTGGGCACAGCCAGGGGGGAGGAGTGCATGTCCCCACCTGGGACAGGTTCAGGTTCATTTGCCCCCTGTACCCCCCTCCCAGAATAAGGAATGCAGCAAACTGCACTTTCCCTTCACTGTCTGACAAAGGGGAACAGCCAGTAATGTTCCCTTAAGAATTGGGAGGAGCTTCAGCCTAAAGGGTGCCCTGGGGGTTGGGAGGCTCAGGGCTGTGGCAGTCCCAGACCCTGGAGGGTATACGGGGGGGGGCACGGGGGGGAGCATGCTCTCAGCCAGTCTTTCACCTGTCTGGTGATTGTCTCTTTTCTGTATGGTTTTTATGAAAAGCAATCCCATTTTAGGCACATCCCAACCCTGATCTTACTTTGTTATAAGAGGAAGCTGTATACTAAATTTGGTGGCCCTAGCTCTTACAGTTTAGGAGCAGTTCTTGAATGGATATACTCTTTCAAATGTATAATAGATTGTGATCCTAGCAATAGTTACACTACAACTGGGTCTTCTGAGTATCAGCAGCAGGAGAAATTTTAAAACTAGAGTGGAAGAGCAATAGGGAACACTGTGGGGAGCAGTTCCTCATTGGCAGTAAGGGTATGGAGTCTACTCTCAATGTTTTTCTGTCTATTTGAAGTTCTGTGAAGTGGTATCTCTTAATATCCTCACATTCAAGATCCTACATTACTAGCTTTGGCACTTAGAGAAGCGTGAACTGATTGTGGCATAAAGGTGACTTCATTTGCTTAAGACGGTTTTCAAAAGCAGAAGTTCTTGGGAATCCAACTTGAGCCCTTTTATGGAAATTTCAGAGAATGAGTGCCCAGAGCTCCAGTTGACTTCAAGTGGAATTGTGGGTGTGAGAGTTTCAACAAATCTGGCACTAGGGATGTAAGCGAGTAGTCAAGTGGAGTACTTAACTACTCCCTTCCGCCCTTCCCCTTGCTGCCTCTGTATGAGAAGCAGCAAGGGGGGGAAACAGGAGCTGGTGCTGAGGGGAGCCATCTTAAAAGCTGGTTTCCCCCCAGAACCGTCTCCGCAGTGCAGCCTGCCTCTATCAGAGGTGGGGGATAGTGGGAGTCTGCTACAAAGCAGCCTCTGCCCACTGCGGACTGAGGCTACTCTGGCAGCAGCCCCTGTCTGTGGAGGGTCCCAGCGAGGAGCTGGGGCCCCCTATGGATAGCAGCTTCTGGACCCGGCCTCAGCCAGGACTGAGCAGCCCTGGTGTATGCTGGGTCTGGATCTCTCTGGCTCTGCATTTTAAATGTAGTAAGAGCCACTGGGCTCTTATTACACTTACAGTGCAGAGCCACAGTGATCCACAGCCAGCGTGAGCCGGGACTGCTCAGTCCCGGCTCACGCCGGCTCTTTGGAACCACCCACGCTGTGGCTCTGCATTTTAAATGTAGTGAGAGCCGCCAGGCGGCTCTCACTACATTTAAAATGCACAGCCACAGTGGGTCCAGAGCCAGTGTGAGTGGGGACTGCTCAGTCCTGGCTCAAGCTGGCTCCAGGAGCTACCCCTCCACTGCAGCTCTGCAGAGCAGCTGTTATCAACTAATCATGTAATCGATAATTGTATCAATTAGTCGATACACAATTAGCGAATAACTGCTTGTTAACATGCTTATCTGGCACAAAGTAACAAATTGTGCAACCGGCAAGAGAGGTTGAAATTATGGCTGCTGGCATTTTAGTCCATATTGGCTTCAACACACATCTTTCTAGCTACAGGCATGAATATGGAAATCTTGTATCAATTACTGAAAGTTCTGCTAGTCTGACTTTTGGTTAGACAGCAATATAACTAAAAAGGTGTCTTATTGTTTTGCATTCTTAATTTGATTAAGCTATAAGTACAAACACTCTTTTATAATAATGTAACTGTCTACCAGTTTAGTTTTTAAGCTGCACATGTTTGTTTTATGGCCCCCTATAGAAAATGGCTACTCGAAAGTAGGAAAATATCCTGTTTGATACAGAAACCAGCTTGACTTAACTTCTGTATTATTATGGAAAGATCTTGCCCATACAACAGAGTCCAGACAGAGAAATTAAAGTTTAAAACATGAAAATGGATAGCTTTTGGGGATCTCAGGGCTGAGATGCATTGCTCCAAGTGGACTAATCTAAAGTTTTTCAGCTCCAGTGACTGTTGCTAAACACAATTTACTTTAGTTGTTACTTTCCCTTCATTGTGTAGCTTTCTCATACAGTGGTTCCACCTTGCCCAAATCATTCTAGAGGAATAACTAAAATCTGGCAGATTTGCTTACACAGAGGTATTTGCTGAAACTGAGAAATAGCATTAACTTGATAAATGAGTACAATTATAGGCATGTAATGCAATACAGGCTCTGCAGTACTCTCCTTATCTTGTGCCATTAATAAACTTTTAACAGCTATTGCATGATTATGGTTGGAAAGCAAGCAAAGTACTTTGCTGAAGAAGTAAAACTCAAATGGGTATGTTGTATTGTGGAGCATCTCATTAGACTTTATTCAGTCTTGATGCAACTTTCACCACAGCTAAATTTATTAACACTCTGATATTTTTGTTTCCCTTAGCCGTGAAGACTTTCAGCGGATTCCAGAGCTTGCCATCAACCCTCTGGGAGATCGGATTATCAATGCCTTTTTCCCAGAGGGGTAAGTTCTGTTGAGTGCATTTCCAAATGATCTGCCATTTTTTTTCTTGTGACCAACATTGTAAATTCCTAATCAGGGATATGTTTGACTAAAGCATGGAAATATGAATTGGATACTTGGATTCTGTCTTCAGTCTAGTCATGTATTTGCTTTGAGACTTTGGACTTAACCTCTTTTCTACTGTTTCCCTTGTATGATAGGTTTCTATGTTTCCCTTGCCTGTCTTGCCAGAGTGTTATCTTTAATCAGTACTCGGTTCTGGTTGACATTCAACAGAAGCATTCGGTAGCATGACAACAGGAAAGTCTGGGAGCCTTGAAATGTTAGATACTGATAAAGTATTTTTCATGTTATAATTGATACATTTGGTAGACTTAAAAAATGCTGTGTAAGCTTGAAAGTGTCACCAACAGAAGTTAAATGAAAGCTATTACCTCTCCCACTTTGTCATTTCCTGGGACCAAAATGATGACCATCCTGAGTTCAGAAGCCAGACTTATCAGCTACAAACTCTCTTCTAATAGTACAGTCTCTTATCAGCAGAGGCTGAAGGAACTGGGCTATTCAGTCTTCAGAAGAGAAGAATGAGGGGAGGGGATTTGATAGCAGCCTCTAATTACCTGAAGAGAGATTCCAAAGAGGATGGGAGCCAGCTTGTCAGTGGTGGCAGACAACAGAACAAGAAGCCATGGTCTCAAGTTGCAGTGGGGGAGTTTGGATATTAGGGAATAATTCACTAGGAGGGTGGTGAAGCACTGGAATGGGTTGCCTAGGGAAGTAGTGAAATCTCCATCCTTGAAGGTTTTTAAAGTGAGGCTTGACAAAACCCTGATTTAGTTGGTGTTGGTCCTGCTTTGAGCAGGGGGGTTGGACTAAATGATCTCCTGCGGTGTCTTCCAAACCTAATCTTCTACGATTCTGATCAGTCAGCTCTACTTCTTAATTGAGTCTGGTTCTCCACCTTTGCCCTTTGTTTAAACCACCTTACCTCCTCCCAGGATCATAAATTTCAATGAAAGGTGACATTCAAGTGTAAGCTGCCTTATTCTGCATTCTTCAGAATCTTTTTTGGGAGCTTCTCCTCTTTCCCGATCTGTAGGTGGTTGTCCTTGGCCTTCTTTCAGTAGATAATGTCAACATGCTAGATGTTTTCTGCTGCCACTTCACTACTTATTCCTGAAGCTTCCATCAGACATCTTGGATTCCCTACCACCAGCTAAAACTAAATATCATTAAAACCAGACTATTCTTTCTCTTCCTCTCAAACTGTTTCACAACTCTAAAATTATCTGTTCCTATTGCCAATGCCAAGATGCATGTCCACACCCTTTGACTTTTTACTTTGGCTTTTATAATTTCCTTTTGGCTCATGGATGTGCTCCTTCCCCACCCACACCCAGCTGATCAGTCCAAAAATCTGAAAAATCTTTGCCTGTCACTCTTACTACATTCTGCACGGGTTGTGGTTGCTTCATTGGATTCTCAGCATCCAGTTCAGTAATGTCTGGCATAAACTGCATTTCATCTGTCGCTTTACCCTCTTCACTTTGTTCAAGGCACCTTTGCATCCTTCTCTGTGTTCTATCTTTCTCCAACCAAGCTGACTCATGCACCTGGGATGCCTGTTTTGGTCCAAATTATCTGGTCTCCACTGTTCTCCAGTCCCTCAACATTGATCCAGTAATGGAAAAGCAAGCCAGACTTATGACTTTCTTCCCCTTTCGCTGGATAAAAAAAGACCTGAGAAGAGGTGGTCCCTAGGTAGTTTGGTTTCCTACGCTGTAAAAGGCTGTGGCCAAGACGTCAAAAAATATTTTTGGGTTCCTGAACTTCTGAGCTTCCCATCTTAAGGCACCTTATAGGGGGACAAGATTTTGAGAAGGTGTGAGCTCTTACTTCCTGAATTTAGCCTTTTTAAGGTGTCAAATTTGACACCCAAAGCTAGTTATTTTCAAAGAACCAGTGTCTGATTTTTCAGACTCTGGTTGCACAGGCCTTAGTGTTCATTTCTGAACTTGGTTCCCATTTTGTGCTTCATCAAAGAATTTTCGAAATGTTTTAGAAACCTTAAACTCCCTACATCACTTTTGGGGGGTACATACCTAATTTTATAAAATGGGTATAAGTGACTGGCTTCTCCATCACCTTAAAAATCTTAATCTTTTCACTATTCCAGACCACGTGTCCCCTCTACATTACATCATGTCTACTAATAATTCTGCTGCCAACCTTAAAAACATTTGCCATTCATGGAAAACTACAAGGAAATTGCTTGTGGTCTCTCACTATTGAAGGAGACCAACGGGGTTAAGGGTTGCTGGATGGATGTAAATAAAAACACTAAAGAACTCAACCTTCCTCTACAGAAATGTCATTGAGACTTGTTTGGTCATAAACTTGTGTTTGCAACTGCAATAGACAACATGTATTATGCTAAATTTTAGACAACTAACCTGTTGTAATATTATGCAGAGAGGACCAGGTGAATTTCCGTGGATTCATGAGGACTTTGGCCCACTTCCGACCCATTGAAGATAATGAAAAGAGCAAAGACCAGAATGGACCAGAACCACTCAACAGCCGGAGTAACAAGCTGCACTGTAAGGAACTTCACACTCTGCTGTTCCATTTCTTGACCTCCTCTTTAGTCTTCCACCCATAGATTTTTTGAGTGTCCCGATTCACAGACACTGTTTGAGTTGACATACTGCAATACTTAATTTTAAACGCAAACCAAGACCAGTAAGTAGTAGGTAGGAGCAGATGCTGCAGTAGCATTTCAGAAGTTAGTGGGATATGTTGAAGCTCAGTAAAAGGAGCCATGGGAATTTCAGCTTACTCTGGAGACTTGGTTATGCTGGGCTAATTTAAATTTTCCTAAATGTCTCTCTAAAGCGTCCTGTAGTGTCAGAGCAGACCTGAGAGATGCTCTCTGGAAGTAGTGTTCCAGCCATGAATGGGCCTTCCCATTCCCTTCCTCAAACCACTTGTCATTTCTGAAGTCCTTCATGTGATATGGTATAGCTGCTCAGCTTCACACCTCTATCCCATTCTCCCCCTTATGATTTCCTTACTCTGCTTGAAGCATGTGGTCAGAGTGGGAAGTGGATTATTCCTGTGTACTAAATAATCTGCTGCAGTCTTCTGATCAGCATTCTAGGCCCTGATTTGACCATATACTTCAGGCAAAGAGTAGGCTAGTCAGAAGTGACAGTTCACAGAAGATTAAATTAATTAAATAAATGTAGAAGGGATAGCTAAACACTCATGTTTTAGGGTTATAAAGAAATTTCCTCTGGAAGCAGGCTATTTATAGAATTGTCCATTACAGAGGTTTTTGTCTTTCTGTAAATCCAGGACTGAGCACTGTCACACTGGGTACTCAACTAGATGGACTACTGGTTTGCTCTTGAAAGGCAATTTCTAAGTGGGTGTCTCTGGACAATAACGTGCAATCCTCTGAAGAGAACTATGTATATTAAGATACTAGTAAATTACAGGAACAAACAGACTTGTGCTATGCGGGAGCTCTGAATTATATAATTCTGTTAGAGCTGTCGATTAATTGCAGTTAATTTACATGATTAACTCAATTGTGATGAGAAAATTAGTTGCAATTAATTGCAGCTTTAATCACACAGAGTACCAATTGAAATTTATTGAATATTTTTGGATAGGGGGTTTATACATTTTCAAACATGGATTTCAGTTACAAAACAGAATAAAAGTATGTTGCTCACTTTTTATAATTTTATTGCAATATTTTCACTGTAAAAGTGAGATAAAATAGTATTTTGTCAATTAATCTCCCTACCTGTAGTGCAATCTTTATGAAAGTGCAATTTACAGATGTTGATTTTCTTGTATTCCCCTTCATGCTTTGGCCACCATTCCAGGAGACATGCTTCTAAGCTGATAATAGTTTAAAAAAAATTAAATGTAACTCAATTCCTTTTGGGAGAATTTTGTCTCCTGCTGTTTTACCCACAGTCTGCCCCATATTTCATGGATGATGACCCAGCACGTATTCTTCCTTTTAAGAACCTCTTCGCTGCAGATTTGACAAAATGCAAAGAAGGTACCACTGAAATTTCTAAAATAGCTACAGTACTCAACTCAGGGCTT
Organism: Rafetus swinhoei; assembly: GCA_019425775.1. Classification (NCBI taxonomy): domain Eukaryota; kingdom Metazoa; phylum Chordata; order Testudines; family Trionychidae; genus Rafetus; species Rafetus swinhoei. Next base: position 72,229,328 of record CM033446.1, on the reverse strand, counting down.
AACATTTTGAAGGGCCTCCTAAAATCTGAGGGGGATGAGGTCTGGTGCATGCTTTCAGAAACCTTAAAAGAGCAACACTCCGATGTGAGATGCAGAGAATCTGCGTCACCAAAAAAAAATCCGCCTTGTGCTGGCGGCATCTGACTCAAATGATGAAAATGAACATGTGTTGGACCACACTGCTTTCAATTTTTGAGCAAAACCGGTCATCAGCATGGATGTAGGTCCTCTGGAATGGTGGTTAAAGCTTGAAGGGGGACATATGAATCATTAGAGTATCTGGCATGTAAATATATTGATGCCAGCTACGACAGTCATACAAATGCCTACTCATTCTTTCAGGTGACCTCTTAAATAAGAAGCAGGCAGCATCATCTCCTGCAAATATAAAACTTATTTCAGAGCAATTGGTTGAACAAGAAGTAGGACTGAGTGAACTTGTAGGCACTAAAGTTTTTCATTTTTACTTTTGAATGCATTTTTGTACATAATTCTACATTAAGTACAATATTAATGATATTTTACTACAGTACTTGTATTGGGAGAACTTGAAAAATAGTTTTTTTACTATAAAAATTTTCACTGTAAAAACAAGAAAGTGAACATGGCACACTTTGTATTCTGTGCTGTAATTGAAATCAATATATTTGAAAATATAGAAAAAGCCGAAATGATATTTTAGTATTTAATCACGAGATTAATCACATGATTAATTGCTTGACAGCAGTCAAAACATTTTAACAGGACAATATAAATGTCCTGTTTAGTCTAATACTTACATCAATAGTCAATACAAAATGACCCAACACTACATTGCTGCCAGCTTTGAGACCACTGTATTTGACTGCCTAAAATTAGTTTCTGTATGTGGGTGAGGAAGATGAAGAAATGGTACTTGAATTCATCTGGCTTACTCTCACTTTCCCTCTAGTTGCTTTTCGACTATATGACCTGGATAAAGATGACAAGATATCCCGAGATGAGCTACTTCAGGTAAAAAGCACTGGTCTAGAGTGGGTTTTAAAATGAGTCCGTTGGTCTTCATGTGACCTAGCTTGTGACTTGAATTCTTAAAAACCTTCCATTGACCTAAAACAGGTTCAGAATATGGGGGAGAGCCAATGACAGCCTTTGATTTAATTGTTGACGCATCTGCAAGCAACTGGTTAGACCAGTTTTACAGGCCATTCAAAAATGTATGGCTGACTGGACTGTGCCTGCTTATAGCGTCAAAAAAATGGGGTGATTTTTTTTCTTTCAACTTCCATTAAGAGTGTATACTTCCTACTCGATCAGAAACGTCAGAGTATTAGCTTGACTTTTCCACATGTTTGATTTATGGGTGACTATTCTTTCATTGGAACAAAGAAATCGATAAATGTAATCTGCCACTACCGAAAAAAACCCCCATACTTTGTTTTTTTATAGTGGGGACAACAAAACTAGATATGGGTCTGGTTCTAAAGGTGGATTAGTTTATCCATTTTTTTCCTGTTGGGATAAGGCTTTTGTTGCCTTCCTCCTAGATAGAGAAGCAACAAGAAATCTTTCGTGTAATGGCGTGGATGTGCGTATCTGGCTAGATTTGAGTAGGAAGAAACTGGGTTCTACTAATCTTGCACAGTAGTAATTTGTAGTTTACACTATTGGGCAAGGAGCTTAATTTGATCAAAACTGCTCACTTCTGTCTGCAGCACAGAAAAGCCCTTACAAACTAGCAGGAAGGAGAAGAGTTGACTAGTCCAGTTTTGATTGCATATTTGCAACTTGCAAGGCTTCAAAGCATCAAAACAATCCTAAACAGGGAAATTAGGCAATTGACAACTACCAGATGAAAAACAATTTGAGAATCCCATGCACTCACTATGTAGGAGCTCTTTTGAATTCCTCTTTTTAGGAACTAGGAAGAAGCTTGCATTTCTGTTCAGTGGGCACACAAACACATCCTTGTATAACCTTTATTTGTGTGGAGGCAGTTTTGGTCCATAGGTTTGGTGTACAAGAGGAATTGAAAGTCTTGCCAATAGAAAGCATTTCTTTGAGTGATTGCTCCTGTCCATTCCATGTAGGTGTGAGTGCTGTGTGCACACACTGTCAGAAGTTTTTTCCCTTAGCAATACCCATTGGGCCAGCGGGGAGCCCCCTGGAATGGCACCAGTATATCAGCTAATATATACCCCTGCTGGCTCTCCACCCCCTCGGTTCCTTCTTACCACTCCTGAGGGTAGTTGGAATGTGCCTTTGTCTCTTGCTCTGCACGCGCCTTTTAGCAGTTCTCATTGTTTTAGTAGTTAAAAAGTTTACAGTTTATTGTTCTCATCTAGGTTTTTAGTAGCTGTTAAGTGTTGTATTTAGTGTTAAGCACCCAGGTGCAGGAGCTTGCTTTGCGTCCCTGGTGCATCTGGCGGGGTATGCCCGGGCCCCAAGGCTTCAAGCCCTGCAAGAAGTTCCAGAAGCCTATGCCCTGCGGGGACCCTCATTCACCCTGCTTCACGTGCCTTGGAGAGGCCCACTTGTCCAAGGCCTGTAAGATCTGCAAGGCCTTTAAGCCATGTACCAAGCGGGAAAGGGAGTCTCACTTGAAGATTATTCTGATGGAGGTGGTCTTAGGCCCGGCACTGATGTCCAATCTGACACCGGCAACCCAGAGCACACGGGCTTTGGTGCGGGAGGCACCCAGCCACTCACGACTGGTGCCAAGGTGGTGCGCAGTCCCTGGTGCCCCATCCCTGGTGCCCCAGAAGAAGAGACCTAGCAGAGGCAGGTCTCCCTTGAGGCTTGTGCCTCCCGTGTGCCCTCAAGTGGGGCATGCGACACTACTGGCATGGCAGCCAAACCATGGAGATCAGATCGGCACCACTCTAGTCCACGCGGAGATGCCAGCCTGGCGTGGATCTTCCCAGAGCCCTCCACTCTGGATACCTTTGAGGCAGCAAGAGATTTGATTGAGCAGACCTCATCCCTGACCTTGGCACCATACCTGGTCAAGGAGCTAGGATCCAGGTGGCAGCACCCCGCAGCCTCGGCATCTAGCGTCCTGGCCCTGAAAGCAAGAGGGCTCCACCATCCTGCCCTGGTGCTGGTAGCCATGACCCCAGTGCCAGGTGTGGCACTGCCTCTAGCCTTGGCACCGGCCATAGCCTCTGCCCCGTCCCATGCACTGGCACCAGCACTGGTGTCAGCACCGACCACAACACGGGGTCCCATGACCACCAGCCCTGCCACCGGCCATGCCTCCATCTCCTCCTCGGCACCAGGGAAACCTGAGTTGATGACCCGGTACGCTGACTGGGAGGTCTCTGGCCACTACTGCCACTGCACCGCCGTGGTCGACCTTGGAGTACTCTGACTCGGGTGGAATTGGTCTCATCATCCCTTGGTTCCAGGTCTCAATCCAGGCACCGGTCCTACTCCAGCCATCATTTGTAGCACCACAGCACCTCAATGCAGCAGCAATGGCCTCAGCCAGCCCAGGTGCCAGCATTACACCAGCCCTGGCCACTTCAAGTGCAGGCCCTAGCTCAGTGACCTTTTTGGACCCCCTGGGCCTACCACCAAAGCCAGAGTGCAGGCTAGAAGTGGTCGTCTTGGGGCCAAGGGCTCCCCCCTCGGTGACCCCACTGACCCACTCCCTTATGTGAGGCCAGTCCCTTCCCCCCTAGGCCAGGCTTCTCCAGAACATCACCCAGAAAGGGGTCCCTTCACCACCCAACCTGCTTCTGTGGCCTCACAGGCCCCCTCGCAAGCTCACAATCCGGAGGGGGTGGACATGAAAGGGTCCTTGCCCTCCTCACTGGATGAGGTGCTTGGTGGCGCTCTCCCTTTCCATGCCATCTATGGACTCCAGGTCCCATCAGGAACTACTTTGCTACCTGGCCCAGAGTTTGGAAGTCCAGGTGGAGAGTGTGTCAGATGATTCGGACCCTACGGTCAACCTCCTGCAGGCTTACACCTCTACCAGAATGGCCTTGCCTATTAATAAGACTGACCAAAACCAACGACACTCTGGTAGACCCCGGCCTCTATCCCGCCAACAGATAGTTGAGCGGAGCTACTTCATGCCATAAGAGGGGAACGAACACGTCTTTTCCCATCCACCTCTGGGGTCCTTGGCTGTTCAGACAGTGAACCAGAATGAGAGGCAGGGCCAGCCAGGCACCCTTCCTAAGAACAGGGATGCCAAGAAAATGGATCTCTTGGGCAGAAAGGCCTATGAGTCTGGGGGTCTTCAACTTCGCATGGCGAACCAGTAGGTTCTGCTGAGTCGCTACACATAAGATTTGGGCAAACATGGGCAAGTTCACCGAGCTGTTCCCTAGGGAGACTCGGCCTGAGTTTGGAGCCTGGGTGGAAGAAGACAGGGTGGTCTCTTGAGCCACTTTCCAGGCCTCCTTGAATGCTGAAGATGCAGGCTCACTCTGGCCATGGAGCTGGTTCTGTGTTGCAGCTCCTGGCTACAGGTATCTGGAGTGCCCACCAAGTTCCAGACCACTATTCAAGATCTTCCATTTGCATTTTCACCCCTTTTCTCTGAACAGACTGACCAATGCCTGCACGGTCTCAAGGACACCCAAGCCACCTTAAAGTTAACCAACCTTCCCTGTCAGGCAGGAATGCCCCTAGGCCCTCTCAGCAGGGCACCCACCCTGATTTCTCCTGCCACAGAAGGAGGAACAGTAATGGGAGGCAAGGCAGATGCCAGTCCCGACTGGCCCCTAACCAGGGCCCTCCAAGTCCTCAGGGCCTCACCAATGGTTTTGAGGGTACACCCGAGGACAGCTTACCAGCTCCACCTTTTCTGTTCAGGGACTGCCTATTCCTTTTCTGCTGGCTTGGGAATCCATTACCTTGGACCGTTGGGTCCTGGAAATGGTGGTAGGGGGTTACACTATCCCCTTCCTTTGACCCCCCCCCGCACTTCCCCAACCTCTGCTGTTCCTCTTTAGGGACTCCTCTCACGAGCATCTCCTCCAGGAGGTGGTCTAGGAGCTCTTAACCCTAGGGGCGGCCAAAGGGTTCCTGGGCAGGGGTTTCTATTCCCAGTACGCCAAGGGAGGTTTTTGGCACATTCTGGACTTCAGGGAACTCAATGCCTTCAACACCAAAGCCAAATTCAAGATGGTGACTTGGGAGTCTATCATCCCCTCCCAAAGTCCTGGAGACTGGTACGCTGCCCTCAATCTAAAAGATACCTACTTCCACATTTCTGTTGCTCCACACCACAAGCGGTTCCTCTGCTTTACGGTGGGCCAGGACCACAATTGGTTTATGGCCTTCCCTTTTGGCCTTTCTACAACCTCTCAAGTATTCACAAAGTACATGGCCATTGTGACCACCGCACTGAAAAAGCAGGGTGTCCAGATGTTCCCTTACCTGGACAACTGGCTCCTTCAAGGCTCTCTTTCAGATTAGTTGCTAGCCCACTTCGCTCTAGTGCAGGGCCTTTTTCAAGAGCTGGGGCTGCTCTTTCATGTGGCCAAATTGATGCTCGTCCCCACCTGGGTTATAGTTTGTGGGTACCCACTAGGACTAGTTTCCCTTCCCAGATCCTGTCTGTGGCTGTCCAGAGCATGCAGGCGTTCTCGATGACCGTGGCCAGGTCTTGCATGCAGCCATCACAGGAGGCGCATGCACCTACGTCAATCAACATGACAGGCTTCACACCCACCCACAACAGATGTGGTTTGCATGGGTTCACAGCCCATCCCTGTACTCTTGAGACAGAGTGGTGACAGTTCCACCTGATGTCCTGTGCTCTGTGGACTGGTGGACCCAGGAGGAAGTGGTCTGCGCCCGAGTGCCATTCTCCAGACCACTACCAATCCTCCGGTTAGTGACAGATGCATCTGACACAGGTTGGGGGGCTCACCTTGAAGACATGCAGACCCAAGGTATGTGGTCAAGGGATGACCTCTCCCTGCATATCAATGTCAGGGAGCTGTGGGCAGTTCCTCTCTCCTGTGTGGCCTTTCTCCCTTGGCTCGGGCAAAACTGTCCTTATTCTTCCAACAATAGCAACAGGCAGGATGGGACCCACTCTCCTTCCCTATGTCAGGAAGCCCTTCAGCTCTGGAAGCTATGCATTGGGGCGGATATTCACCTGGTTTCCTCTTTATCTCCTGGAGTCCCAGAACACTCTGGCAGATCGGCTGAGCGGGTCCTTCTCCAGCCACGAGTGGTCTGAGGGGACGTGGCTCTCCAAGTTTTCCGCAGGTGGAGGTTCCCCTTCTGGAATTGTTTGCCACTGGGCAGAATGGGAAGTGCCCACAGTTCTGCTCCCTCATGGGGCTGGGGTGGGGCTCCCTGGGAGAAAGCCATTACTCCCTGGCCTGAGGGTCTACTTTATGCATTCCCACCTTTCCTGCTGGTTCACATGGTGCTCGTGTGGGTTCAGGAGTTCAGATCATCCCTGATCCTCATCACGCCAGCATGGCCTAGGCAACACTGGTTCATGTCTCCTGAGCCTGTCCTGCAAGAGACCGATCACCCTCTTGTTGGACCCAAACCTCATCACAAAGGACTTTGGCAGGGTTTGCCATCCAAACCTGTGATCCCTGCACCTAATGGTATGGAAGTTCCATGGCTGACGGCGGCAGAGTTGCAGTGCTCGGAGCATGTGCAAGAGGTCTTGTTTGGGAGTAGGAAATCTTCCACTAGGATCACTTACCTGGCCAAGTGGAAGTGCTTCTCTGTGGGCTGCCCATCAGGGGGTATCACCCGTGGATGCCCAGATCTTGCTGGCCCTGGTCTACTTCCTGGATCTTAGATTACAGGGGTTATCCTCCTCCTCAGTTAGGGTACACCTGGAAGCTTTCTGCTTTCCACCTGGGCTCCTGGGGCAAGACCCTCTTTGTGGGTCCCATGGTACACAGGTTTCTGAAAGGGTTGGACGGACTTTATCCGCATGTCTGTCAGCCTGTTCCTTAGTGGGATCTCAGACTGGTCCTGGCCAAACTCATAGGGCCTCCCTTCGTGCCCCTGATGTGCTCGCTGCTGCACCTTTCTTGGAAGGTGTCTGTCTTGGTGACTATCACGTCAGCCAGGCACATGTCTGAACTGAGAGCCCTCACCTCGGACACCCTGTATATGGTTTTCTTTAAAGATAAGGTCATATTACGCCCCTCAACCTGCCTTCCTTCTGAAAGTGGTGTCTGACTTTCATGCGTCTCAAGATATTTTTCTCCCAGTTTTTTACCCCAAGCTTCGGATAAGGAACAGGCATTACGCACTTTAGATGTTAGGAGGGCTTTAGCTTTTTATTTGGAAAGAACAGAGCCCTTTCGTAAGTCCCCACAGCTCTTTGTAGCAATTGCAGTGAAGCTGAAAGGGCAGCCAGTCTCTGCAGAGGATCTCTTTGTGGATTACATCCTGTATCAAGGAGTGCTATGGGTTGGCCAGGGTGTCAGCCTCTCCCCTCATGGCCCACTCCACTAGGGCCCAGGCCTCCTCTACAGCATTTGTGGCTCAGGTCCCTATCCTGGACGTCTGCAGATTTGCCACTTGGTCTTCGGTCCACGTTTTTGCTAATCATTATGCGTTGGGCCATCAGGCAAGGGAGGATACAGCCCTGGGGAGGGCTGTCCTACGATCAGTTGACGGTTAGAACTCCAACCCTGCCTCCTTGGGTTTCTGCTTTGGAGTCACCTACATGGAATGGACATGAGCAAACACTTGAAGAAAAAAGTTACTTACCTTCATAACTGTTCTTCAAGATGTGTTGCTCGTGTCCATTCCAAATCCTGCCTGCCTCCCCTTCTTTGGAGTAGTCGGGTAAGAAGGAATCGAGGGGGTGGAGGGCTAGCAGGGGTATATATTCGCTGATACACTGGTGCCACTCCAGGGGGCTCCCCTGCTGGCCCAACAGGTACTGCTAAGGGAAAAAACTTGACGCATGCATGCAGTGCACATGCACCTACACGGAATGGACATGAGCAACATATCTCGAACAACAGTTACAAAGGTAAGTAACCATTTTTTCTAGATGGTGACAAAAGTCGTCTTGTGCCCTGTCTACACAGGGTAGCTACTTGGATGGTATCCTTGTTCCAAGTACTGTGGATAAACTCTGTACGAGGCTTTCAGAACAATCCTGTTCCTGTAACACTCTTGTCTTGAAGGTTATTTATATAGTAACATTCAGTCTTTCTGGGCTTTCTGTATCTTGCAGGTATTACGAATGATGGTTGGTGTAAACATTTCAGATGAGCAGCTTGGGAGTATTGCTGACAGGACAATCCAGGAGGCTGATCAGGATGGAGACAGTGCCATCTCCTTCACAGAGTTTGTCAAGGTTGGGAATTAACCTTCTGAATAAGAGGAAGTAATTGAAAGCTCATCACTGAGCAGTCAATGAACAGCTGGAAATGAGCCAAAAAAGATACTAGCCTTCACTTTTACATTTAGAGTAGCAATCCTTAGTATGTCTTGATTTCCTCTGTGCCCTAACAGAGGGAATGAGATCATAGCCTCTTGAAGGACAGGGTTTAATTTTGGGGCTGTGCTGCCAGTGTATAACCACTCATAATCACAAGAGCCATATAGGCTAACTTTTTTTAGGTTATGTAGCTAGATCGGTTTTGAATTTTCACTCAAGTAGATTTGCAGGCAAGATGCCTGCCACAAGGGAAACCTCCTTGTGGGGGAGTGAAATGGCCTTTGCCAAGAGTCAAACTAGGAGAAAAATCCAACATCCACTAGAGTTCCCAGAATGTTTCCAGTCACAGATCAGAAAATATATTTCCTTCCTTGAAGCTTGCTTTCATGGGGAAATTGGCATTGTTATAGCAGAATTTTTACTCCATAGTCTTAAATAGTCACACAGGAGAATTATACTAGCAGAATCATTATTTTTCTGTATCTGACAAACTCGGTTATGCAGAAGAGATGTTGCTTTTAGCCATCTTACTTTAAATGAAACAAGCACAGAAGCAGTTTCCTCACCTTGTCAATTTTTTTTAAACTTTCCCTGTATTTTTAGTAGTTTAACACAGTACTGTACTCTGCTTGCTTTTGTTTCTGCTGCTGCTTGATCACATTTGGAACCGGAAGTATGCAAAGTGTGGATGACAGTCAATTTGTAATTCTGGTATTTGTAACTCAGAGGTTCTGCTCTAAGGCTACGTCTAGACTACAAACCTCTTTCAAAAGAGCATCTAGACTTTTCAAAAAAGGGAGCCTCTTTCTTGAAAGAGAGCACCCAGGTAGTCTGGATGCTCTTTCAAAAAAGCCCTGTTTGTATTCAAGAATGCCTTTTTTGAAAGAGCACTTTTGAAAAAAGGCATTCTTCCTTGTAAAATGAGGTTTACCGTGGTTGAAAAAACAGCCACATTCTTTCGATTTAACTTCGAAATAACGCGGCGGCAGTCTAGACACACCCTTAGTGTTGATACATGTCATGTGAGTTAAGGGTGAGCAACCTCCTAACAAATGAGGACAGTCCACACTTCTCTTAGCTGTTTTGCGCTGTGTGGAGACTGACATTACTATATTAATTACACTTGGTTCACATGGTAGCTTTCTTCATTCTTAAAAGGAAAACTTTGCTTCTGGGGTGCAGTATTAACAGCTTCAAGATGAAAGAATGGCTTGCCAAACTGGGGATGCCCTATATTCTTGCTTGCTTTGTAATATCATTTGACATTTTAACTGAAACAGAGCTATGCACATAAGTGACCTAACCAGCTGTCTCTGGGTTTTATTGCAGGTTTTGGAGAAGGTGGATGTAGAGCAGAAAATGAGCATTCGGTTTCTTCACTGATAGATGGGAGACATGTTCCTTATCACTCCAAATTTTAAAGGACTAGAACTCACTTTCTTCCCACCATCTTTTCCTTTTGTGTTGCTAATGGTGCATGAAAAACACGTCTGCAACCTCTCATCAGCTTGTTCCACCAAGATGAACATTCCCTGTATAGCAGGAATGAAGGGAAGTGGCTGCAGTGCAGCTCAGAACAGAGCATTAAAAATCCCTATTTCAGATTCTGCCTCTGCATTCCTGTATGACTCTAATGATCGTCTTTCCTTTCTGTGTATTGTTGCTGCAGACCTATTCTTCTGGAGCTCTACATCTGGGAAACTCAAAGGGTTAATATCCCACAGAAAAGCCATCTGAATTTTTTTTTTTTTACTGTAAGTAGTGTATAGTGTGAAACAAACCTCTGCTAAATCATTCCTTCAGTAAGTGGTAGGTGCCCAAGTAGCACTGCCTTTTCTCCTCCCATACTAGTACAATTGAATTTTGGCTTTGCTCCCCAGTTTTGTCCCAGACCTTTCTTCCCTCTTGGCAGATGTGGCCTTTTCAACTACCTTTAATCAAGGCCTGTGGCTTCTTTTGCAGGACTGGGGATTGGAAGTCAGTGGTAGTTCTGAGCAATTTCAAATGCTGTGAATGGATTCCATGGAGTTAATCCACAGGGATGAGAGAAATCTGTCACGATTGCAGATTAACTTCTGTGGAACAAACTGGACTCCACACAGTGATTCAGAACCCTCAAATGACCCCAGTACCAGTTGCAGAAGTGGATGTCTTAAGAGAAGCTTGCAGGTTCTGGCTGCCAGTGGATCCAGAGAGCACCCCTCCCTACATTGCTTTTTCAGTATGACAGTTCCTTCCCACAGGGCACTCTTACCTCCACCATCACAACTTATAGCTTTCATTAGTGCACATTTATTTACCAGTGTTCATAATCTAAGAAAATAGCCATGCACAGAATCTGATTTCATGTCATTGTTGCTGTTCAGTTGTGATAACTCTGACACCTTGTGCTACTTTCATACTAATTGGATAATTTGAAAATGATTTTTTTCTAACATCTATTATCCCTCCCCCCCATCTTATTAGAACCCCATCCTGGCTGGTGGATCTGCACTGTGGGTGTTCAGCTGCACGTGGAACACTTTCATTAAAGTTTAGATACAAGTGTTCTAGCAAACTGCCTACTATATACTAGTTCTAATTAAAAGGTGAGATTTTAGAATATAATGTTCTGATCAGATACTTTGCACAAATGTTTGAAAAACTGAAAAGATAAATTTTTTAATTAAAAACTTAATGGCAAGGCTATATTAAATCAAGAAATCAAAAGCAATGAATGTGTTCTGCTATAAACCTCCAAATTCATTGGATACATAGCTTCTTATGCACTATGTGGATAAGTAAAAAATGATTTGACAGCCAGTACAGGTAGTGTCTGAGTTGGCTTTGAGGTCCTTTTCTATTGAAGAATCAGTGTTTAAGTGCTTCTACCCACCTCCACATCATGTGCAAATATAAGCTTCTTGAAGCATTGAGCTAAGATTCAACCCTGAAATGGATTTTAGTTCATTTATTCAATGTAAAGAATCCTTCAGTGGATTCTTTGTACATTGTTTTTAAATGAGTTGCAGAAAAATGTTGCACTTTGAAATTTTTCAGACTGCAATTTAGTAAGTCTGGAGAAATTGAAAAGATTTCTGCTCTGTACAAGAAGGAAGTTTTCTGGTTTTATGACCATATTATGTACAATAGGAATCCTAAAAAGGGAAGGAATGTGACAATGTTAACATAGAAAGGTACACAAGATTTTCTAGGCTTTGATTTGCTTATTTAAAAGTAGTTTCTCTTTTTCTTCTGTCTGTGTAGTAGTAAACAGTTGTGCCTTATTGTCCCAGTGCATTCAGATACTGTATTTATCTATCCATAAATAAAATTCTTCCCTATAAAAATTGTGCCTGTTTGATGGCTGTCTGATTTTTAAGGCTATTAGGTTCTACAGCTTATCTGATTCTATGCACTTCAGAAAGCAATTTTAAGTTATCTCTAAGAAACTTATGTAAAAGTCTGTAATTGAATTATATTTAATTATTAATAATTAGTCACGACTTTGAAACAGTCAGCCATTTGCCATACTGCTGAAACTGCAAAGAAGTTCAAACTGGGAGAAATATATTGCTAAGCCTCAGCTCTGTAATAGGGCATGAGGGAGTGAGGGGGAAAATAAGCTTCTATTACCAGGTGGAGTACACAGGGCTTGTAACTGGTGGGGAGAGATGTAGGCTTTTTACGAGCTATAACTGAGAAGTGAAGGTTGACCTATGGTGTCATGAAAGAAGCAAGGATCTTTGAGGGGGAAAAAATTGTGCAATCATTTAACCACACTTGCATAAAAGGAAAGAATTGAAGTTACCTATACAGGCTTAAATTGGGGCGAGGAAGGAAGTTGAACTGCTGAGTACTTGACTTTTGCAATCATACAAAAGTCCCATGGTTGTGGGCACACCAACAGAAGTGCTGTTTGTAGTATTCATGTAGATGAAGTTTAGTTATAGCTGAGAACAGAAATGGTCAGTGAAGTTTGAGATCTGAGGGTCAGCTCATCTATCAATGTAAAGAAGTGTTCCATAAACACCTTTATAGTTATAAAGTAATGGGATGCTGCATTCATCGTAAGGAAGTACTTTCCAATCCACTAGTAACGAGGTGTTGACCAACTTCCGGTAAGAATAAACATTGTCAGCAGGCCTGTTTGGATGCAAGAATTGTGTTGGCAAAGTACATAACAGGTTATTTAATCTTGGAATACCAGGGATATTGCAGGAGACATGGAAAGTGCTACTCTTGTGCTAGTATGCAAAAGTTTAAACAGATGAGCAAAGTAACTAATCAGGTTAATCTGACCTCAGTCCTGGGAAAATAATGGAAAAAAACTTGAGATTCAGTGGATTAAAGGACAGGAACCTAATGCTGATCAACATGATTTGTATGGAAAAGCTTATTTTGTCTACCCTAGTTTCATCCTATGAGGAGATGACAATTTTGAGTAATGATAGCATGGATACAATATACTGAGATTCTTGGAAGACCTACTTGGTTCCAGATGACACACTGATAAACTAGCATTGCATTATCAAACACGTTAAAAGGATTAAGAATGAACATCTCAGAAAGTTGTCAGCAGAGAATCATCAAATGGGGCTGTTTCTAGTGGGATTATGCAGGATCCATACTGGGCCTGTTACACTTACACATCAGTAATTTGGGAGTAAATAAAAAAAGGTACATTTGCTGCTGATAGTGGTAAATAATATCAAGAACAGGGTAGTCATACCAAGTGAATTGCTGGATTGCTTGGTAACCTGGGCCTATTAAAACAATGCAATTTAATCCTACCAAATATAAAATTTAATTCCTAAGAACAAGGAATGCAGGCAATACTTATAGAAGTCAACCTTGGAAGACAGGGACTAAAAGGAGGTAGGTAGGAGTCAGTGGACAAGCCACTCAACTCCCCACTGCAATGCTGTCAAAACTTAATGTAATTCTTGGATGTATAAATGGAAGTTGCAAGTAGTAAGATTTTGACACTGACACTCAAATACTGTGTACAGTTCAGATGTCTTCATTTTAAAAGGGGTGTCAAAAATGGGAAGACAAGTTATTTTGAGGGCTAGAGAGAATCCTTTACACTGAGACCAACACTTAATTCTGGTTAGCTTATCAAAAAAGATTGAAGGGTTTGGTGTAGAAATGATGTGGAGAGAATGTCATAACGAAAAGTGCTCTTTTAACCTAGTATAGAAGAGCATAACAAAACTTAATCGCTGAAAGTTGAAACTAGACACATTCCAATCAAATCAAACCAAATTTTAATAGTGTTTAACCATTGGAACAAACTGAGGAAAGTGGTGTATTCATGAGTGGCTATCTTGGGTGAGACCAGTGGTCAATCTAGTCCAGTATCCTCTTTTGATAGTAGCTAGAAGCAATCTGGTCCTTGTAATGTATTACCATTTATCAGTCTGTTGCAAAACCTCCTCCATTGATACCTTAATCTGGGACCGTTCTCACATTTGTCACCAAAACAGTGACCGGTATGGGAATTTCCCATAGTCTTCTGCAGTGAAGACCAAAGCAAAGAATTCACTGTTTCCCTGCAACTGCCTTATCCTCGAGTGCTCCTTTAGCACCTTCATTATCCAGTGGCCCCATTTGATTATTTGGCAGGCCTCCCACTTCTGATATACTTACAAAAGCAAACAATTGTTTGTCTTGCTAATTTTTCAAATTCTTTTTCACTTGACTTGCCAGAGTTTATTCTCATTTTCCTCAGTAGGACTTGTTCCAATTTTTAAAATGTCTCTAACTTCATCTCTTGATCTATTTAACCATTGTGGCTTTTTTGGTCTTTCCCCACCACAAAAACAAGTTGCAGGAATTTCACTTTTGTTGTTGCTCCTTTTAAGTTCTGTTTAACTAGCTTCCTCATTTTTGTGTAGCTCCCTTTCTTGAAGTTAAGTGCTGCTATGGTGAATTTCTTTAGTATTCCCCCAAGCATAAGCATAATTTTAATTACGTTTTTACTATTACTGAGATTCAGCTGTATCCACCTATTTTCCTTCATGTTTTCAAATCAGTGATTTGGAAGATGTGCTTTACCCAGACAAGTGATTGGGCTCAAGATAGGGGTAAATTGGTAGAACTTAATGGCCCATAACTAGGACTGTACCAAATTCATGGTCCATTTCAGTTATCAGATTTTAAAAATAGTAAATTTAATTATTTCAACTACTTAAATCTGAGATGTCAAGGTGTTCCAATGGTATGGGTCCTAACCCAAAAAGGAGGGGCACGCAGAGAAAAGTTGCAAGGTTGTTGTAGGGAGGGTTGCAGTACTGTCTGCTAGTCTTACTTCTGTGCTGTTGCTGGCAATAGTGTTGCCTTGAAAGCAGCGGATGTGGAGTGTGGCTACTGACTGTTAGCCCAATTCTGAAGGCAGAACTGCTACCACAAACTTAAGGATGGTATTGCACCCATTACTTCTGTACTGTTGGTGGGCTGCTGCCTTCAGAGAGGGGAACCTGGCTAACTGTGCTCTAGCCCAGTGTTTTTCAAACTGACTCTCACTCCAGTAGTGGGTCATAGAATGTTAAGACACTGGGTCTCATTGCTGCAGGGGGAATCACGTGACCAATTAGGTTGCTAAGGCAGGCTACCTGCCTGTCCTAGCAACACACACTGCACTGTGCCCTAGAAGCAGCTGGCAGCAGCCCTGGACCCTGGGAGAGAGGGGCTCCATGCACTTTCCCTTGCCCTGAGCACTAGCTCTGCATTCTTGTTGGGAACCTACTCCTGGCTGTTTCTGGGGCCAGCATGGTCTGTGGGGCCAGGAGAGGCAGGAAGCTGGCTTCAGCTCCCTTGCTGTGCCACTGACTGAGCTGCTAAAAGTAATCCTGTCATGTCCCAGCCCTGATGCCCCCCAAACCCAGCACCCCTTCCTATATGCCACAGCTCTCATACCCCCCCCACTCATCAAAGTGTTAGGTTGTGGGCATCAACAATTTTCTTCATGTAGGTAATGAGAAAAAAGTTTGAAAACAGCTGTTCTTGCTGCCCAACTTTAAAGGCAGTAAGGGTGGCAATATCACAACAGCATTAAGCAATGGAGAAAATCTGCAGGCCACTGTCAGAATTGCTGTTCAATCTTTTAGAACTGCCTTACTAACTGCTTGAGCTCAAGGTAATATAAGCAATGTCATTTTTGCTTTAAATCATTAACTTTGTACAGAGCTTTGACTTTGCCTTTCTAGGGTGCTGATCACCCTTGCCTCCATGTAATGCCAATAGAATTGGATGTGTTCATCTCCACATTCTTGAAAATCCACTTGCACATGTTGTGAAGACGTTGCATTTCAGATGACCTGTACTAATACTTGGCATATAGTCCTGAAGCTGCTTTCCTACTTCAGTAGTTAAGTTATTCTCACACTTTAGCATTACTGTACTGAGCCTTCTACCTAACAGGGGTCCTGCCCAGAAAAAAGGTTAATTTAGAGCTAGGCTGAGCCTGGGTTTCTAAAACCCATCCCCAGATGGAGCAAAAGGGGGGGAGGGCAAGCCAGAAATGCTCCGTTTCAGGTATGGGAGGAGGGCACATAATTTTTACCCCTCCCTTGTAGTCTCTAACAAGGAGAGGAATACTGCTGTGTGCTGGGGCTGTCTGTAACAGCTGCTAGGAAACGGCATGTGCTGCCACTAGCCCTCCCCCTTCCCTGGCACAAGAGGTTCACAACGCAACTGGATCAACTCAGGCCTCAGTGTGGTAGCAGCAGCGACCCTGGATCCACGTGCTTGAGGCCTGTGGGGCTTTCCCGCTAAAACAACCCTGGGGGAGAGGGGCGCCCTGCGTATGGGCTGAGCTCTGGCCCCCTAAGGCCCCGCGTCCATGTCAGGGCTCGGTCGCTGTCCCCCCCAGGCCGCTCACCTAAGGGGCCCTATGGGGGGGGGAGGGGAGGAGAGCGAGCGGAGATCTTATCCCACGTCTCACCAAGCCTTTCGCAAGAGATTGGCCAATCAGAGGAGCGGGGTTTGTAGGGGGCAGCCAAATATTTCTGACGGATGCACCCACTGGCCAATGCTTATCGAAGGCGGAAGGGTGACGAGGAGGTTCCTGATAGGTTGGCTCTCGAGTGGGCGGGGCTGGAAGCGCCGGGCGCCGTGAGCCCCCAACTGGGTGGCCGAGGTGAGCGGGGGAAGATGGCGGAGTGAGAGGAAGAGGCTGAGGGGACAGGGCGGGCCGCGGCCCGGCCGCCTGGGCCGGGGCAGGTAAACGGAGCGGGGAACGATGGCCTGAGGAGTGAGACCGAGCCTGGCTAGTGGCGGGCCGGGCGCGGCACCCCGCAGCTGCCTGATTGGGCTGTGCCCGGGCATTTATGTGTCCACCCCCCCCCCCCTTTCCCGCTCCCTGATTGGGCTGGGCCTGGCCCCGTACGAATTCTGCCTGGTTCTCGCTCAGGCTACGTTACACCCCCGCCTTTTCACCCTAGGGCGGCTGGGCACTTGGGTCGTCAGCGTCACTCGTCCCCTTCTTCCCCCTTTCGGGGTGCGCGCGTGGTGCGCCCCCGGTTGGGCCGGGTGTCTGCGCCCCTTCCCCACCATATCGGGCCCCCCATCCCTGGCTGGGATGGGCTTGGCTGGCGTGTGTGCATTAGCCACGCTCCAGGAGCGGAGCCTCCGAATTCCGGGGTGGGGTGGGGGTGTGTTTAATTAGATTTTCTGGATCTGACTTTTACACACTTTACTCAAGTTGATAATGCTCCTCCAGAGGCTGCCCGTCTACTCTGGTGTATAGCATCGTCTGTCTCTCTTTGGGCTTATCGCTGTTGTACTTTAATACTCATGTAGCGCCAAGGTTCGTAGAAAACCATAGCAGAAATAGTTCGTAGTACTGGTTTCAAGGGTGCTGAATTCAGATCTGTTTGAACAAGGAGAGCTCAAATATGAAGAAGTCTGAATAACTTTAGAGAGACAGGATGCTATGGATAACCCAGAGTGATGCATTAAATACTGAGTTGTTAGTAGGCTGCAGCAGATGGTTAGAAGAATATGTTTCTGCATAGTAATTCAGTTGTAATGTATTAACAGCCATAGAATTTATGTTCAGAGAACAGCTGCAACTGTTGATGTGCATGTGGCAGAAAAATCAAAACATATAATTTGAATTTAGTCTATTCAACTGTTAAAAAGAGTGCTGAATATTCCAGGCTACAAAAATAGAGGGAGGCTGAAAATTATACTATTAAAAGATTCTATCTTTTATACATGAAGTCTAAATTGATGACTTGACATCTTTTTTTTTTTTTTCTTCACATTTGCTACGAATGTGTTGCATTGGGTGGGTGCACACAAGGGAATGGATTTCAGATGCTTAAAAATTCAAAGTCAGGATTCACAAGCTGTCCGATAGCAATAAAGGAGATTGTATGCACTGTGGAGCAGGGATGTAAAATTCTGTTCATTTAGTTAACCAGTTAAACGTTAAGGTTAGCCGGTTAATTGATTAAACTGGGGCAGGCTGGAGTGGCCCTTGCACCATGGTCGGTTCCGGGGCTACTTCAGCTCTATAGTGCTTCGGGCTCTTCACCCTGCATGGGTGGGGAGCAGGAGCTGCAGTGTGGGGTGGCAAAGCCGCTGGCTCCCAGGGCACACAGGCTCTTGGTCTGGAAGTTGGCAGGCTCTCACAGGGTATAGTAGGCCAGTTACCCAGAGAAGTTATCTGTTCAAATCCCTACTGTGAAGATAGAAATGTCAACAATGAAATTTTATTTCAGTTTCAAGCTTCCAAATGATTATTGAAGGCATCAAGCAGAAAAGTATTCTAAAAGCAATGGTAAAACTCTCATAATACAATATTATTATTTAAGAAGAGGCTTCCCCTTCTATGTCCTCTGGATTGTTTGTTGCTCTGTGTGGTATACTGGTGCTAAACTAACAAAAGAACCATTTTTCATAGAATTATAAGATTAGAAGGGACCACAGAGGTTATCTAGTCTGGGGCTTTTTTTATTGCTGCCATAGACTCTTAGATGGTGATTGGGGAAGGGACAAAGTACCCATAGGGACTGGGCCCTGTCCCCCTTTGGAGTCACAAACACAAGAGAAGCAGTCAACCAGTGTGAACTCGGGTTGGTGGGGCTCAGGCCTGGGACTCCAGCTGCAGGGCCTTGGGCTATAGCTGTAAGGTTTTGGGCTTTGACCTCAGCCACATGGCAGCAGGCACTAGCCCTGGCCTCCCCATCGTTCTTGGCCCCCGCTGCCATCTACCCATTCCTCATCAAGGGTTTAATTTGCTTCTTGGCTGGGCAAGGCTGAGAGTCTGCTGTGAACGTTGGTATTTGTATTAGGGATGTTAAATATTGGTTAATTGAATAGTCAATTAACCTCATGAATTCTTATCCGTTAGTCATCTATTCTATAGTCACCAGGCAGTCCCTGTCCGGGGGGAGGCCAGACACGAGCAGGAACTGAGCTGGGCTGCCTGCCCACCTGGCTCCTAAAACATTTTAAATGCAGAGCCACAGGGGGGATAGCTCCAGGACCCAGTGCAAGCCGGGACTGAGCTGAGCTGCTGACCAGCCTACTAAAAAGTTTACTGGCAAGGGGTGGGAGGGAAATGTGCGTAGTCTATAGCAGTGGTGCTTAACCTTTTTTCATTCGTGACCCCCGGAGCTGGGAAAATTTTTGTTGAGCAGAAATAGCATTAAGCTATAAGCTTTTGCTTATCAGTTAATCGGCTATACTATCACATCCCTAATTTGTATATGTGTTAGTATCACTTTTTGCTGCAGACTTAGCTATCTGAGAGATGTGAAAGGTGATTTTAACACACACACACACACACACACACACACACACACACACACACACACACACACACACACACACACACACACACCACTTTTCAAGGCAGCAGACTTTAACTAGCAAGCCTTTAAAAAAGCAATCAAAATATAACCTGTATAAATAAATTACAATGATTTGGACATTCATATGTGCATATTAAAATGGCCAAGGGTTGATGGCCCCACTCTTAGATCACCAAAAAGTTTGCTGTGACAACTGCTAAGCTAGTCTAACCCCCTGCCAAGATTCAGGATTTGTTGTGTAAACCATCAAAGACATATGGCTATTCAGCCTCTTTTTTAAAAAACCTCGAGCGAAGGAGCCGTCCAAACAGTTGAGGTTATACACCGGCTCCCAGTTCTACTCCCCCTCCAACCCTTCCCCCCCCTCCTGGGGAGCTGGCTGTTGCCCTGTGATGTGGGCTCTGCAGTATAAAGCTTATACTCCAGATCCTGCAGTTGAGCCTGCTCTGCAGTATAAGCTAGACTTTGTAATGGTTGCATGGTTACATTTTAACTTTTTTTACATGTCTAATAAGCATAGCATTCTTTATGTTGTATAATTTGGCAATGCTGTCAAGAAACTTTAGATTTGCTGTAGAATTTTATGTTAAAGATACAGAACTACATTGTACTTGTCAGGAGGAAGGTGGAAGTCTTGGTAGGTAGGTAGAGGACATTTGGAGCTTTGGACATTTGTGGAAAATATGTCAGGATGTTTGAAATTAGAGGTATGTTACTGACAAAATAACTGGAAGTGAAATAGTTGGCCATGTCCATAATTAAATTATACTGTAGTTAAGTATGAATTAACATCTTTTTTAGAGCTATTATTTTAGTTTGTGCCTATTTTCAGGAAGACTGCATTCACATTGATTCCCTCAGTGTATGTTAGGAAGATTTTCATTTGATAAATAGATAATTTTAAAATTAAATCTTAAATTTTGTTCAATTCTGCAGGATGTGGATTTGTTGCTGGGATATTCTAGAATAAATATGATCCTGCTTCTGAGTAGAATTAACAGAATAATAAGATGGCAAGTTACTCCCTTCTCCTTCACATGCATGCAGCACTTCCATTCAACTCTTGGACTAACGATTATATTTAGCTGCAGTGGCTCCCCAAAAGCTGCAGAAAATAAAATTGAATAATTTTGTTCCCATGGTTGAGAGGTGGGAGGTACTGAGCATGAGGCATGTAAAATCCCATTTAATTAGTTATCCAGTTAAACTTTAAGTTTTACCTGTTAACTGATGAACTGGGAGTGGGCAGGCTGGAGTAACCCCTGCCTGCGGTGGGGCGGCTGCTCTAGCCCAGCATTAGCGGGCTGGGGTGCTGGGCTGGAGCAGCCTCCCCACCTCCTGTGCCCCATAATGTTAAACCAGTTAACCAATTAAACGGCATTTTACATCCTTAGTGTGGACATATTCTATCAACAGAGTGAGCAAGTGTGAACACCTTCTGGAGATTTTTGTTTTGTCAACTTTTGGGTGTCATAAAAGTTTGTTGTATACATTTTGCCTCATGCTTCAATGGGTGTGATGGCTAACTTTACTTTTAAGGAGGGAGGGAGAGCACTTGAATGCAAATTGCAATGTGTTAGAAATCACCTTAAGATTTCAATGCTGGTAGCTGGAAAATCTACTTGTTTTGTAAACTAAGCACATCTTTTGTGGAAGTTATTGAAGTGCAGTATCTAACATCAATGCATTTTTAGAATCACATTTTCTGTTGCCAATAACACATTAACCTCACAATGGTAGAGATGTACATTGATAGGACTGCTGGCTGCAATGGGGAAGAACTCCAATAAATAGGCTTGACAATTAGATTTTTAAAAATATTTTGACAATTTTTGTCAATTTAAACTCATTTTTCTATTTTTATTTTTGCAGTTTGGCAAGTGAGGCTGGGGTTAGGGTTAGGGCAGTGCTACAATGGGGCTACAGGAGCCTCTCTGTGTGGTTGAGGGGTACAAGACACTGTGTGCCTGCAGGGATTGGGTATTACATCCCGGCAGACATTCAGAGAGCTCATAATACAGCTCCTCTGTTATAGTCACACTTCTGCCACAGGGAGCTTCGGATCCCTTCAGGCGCCAATTGTGGGGAAGGTTACAGTCTTGGCAAGGCACATCACAGACTCCGGGCATTCCAAATGGTGAGTGAGAGAGTGAGTCTGTGACAGCAGAGCAGAGGGCTCCCTGTGCTGCTGCAGGAGCCATTCAGCACCTTGTGGCCTCATCCTCGGGCAGGAATTCCTCTTCTCCTTGCAGTCCTAGCCAGAGGTCTCTGCTTTGTCCCATCAGGACTGCATCCTCCCCTCACACCGCATGCCTGCAAGAATCAGGTTCATAGGCTCTGAGGCAACACAGGGATCTCTCTGCACCTCTTACGCCAGATTTTGCTATCATTTTCAGTGTGTCAGCTAAAATGGATGTTTACTGACAGTTATCAATTAAATCCTATGCAGCATACCTGTAAATTACTAATTGTGTGACCAAACAATCCTCTTTTTGTAAGCAGCAATGTTTTGAAGAAGTGTTTACCAATTTTGAATACATTTAATTCACTTGTGCCTAATTTTCAGAAGTTTGGAACATCTGAAGTTTCCATCAATGTTAGTGTGAAGTAGGGATGTGAATGAGTAGTCGACTAGTTGACAAACCGATAAGCCTAGGTTTATCGGTAAATCTAGTCAACTACTTGCATTTCCCCTCCCTCTCCCCTTGCTGCCTCTGTATCAGAGGCAGCAGGGCGGGAAGCAGGAATTGGTGCTGGGGGGAGCTACATAAAAGCCAGTTTCCACCAGTACCGGCTCCACGGTGCTGCCTGTTGCCCTATCAGAGGCAGAAGTGTGGGGTGGGAGGCCGGGGGAGCTGCTGCGAAGCAGCACCTGTCTGCGGGGAGCCTGAGCTGCTCATGGACAGAGGCTGCTCTGCATCCTGCAGAGCAGCCTCTGCCTATGGAAGCCGAGGCTGAAGCTGCTGCCACCATGCCTCTGATACAGAGGCAGCAGCATGGGGCAGCAGGAAGCTGGACTGTACAGGGAGCTGCTTTTTAAACCGGCTCCCTCTTGGCGCCTAGTGCTGCTGCCTCTGATAGAGAGGCAGCAGCAGGGGGCTCCCCAGGAGTGGGGCCAGAGCACACTGGCTGCCGGCCCCGCCCCTGGGGACTATAGAATAGTCTGCTAACTGCTAAGAATTCATGCGGTTATTCAACTATTCCATTACTCGATAGCTAACATCCCTAGTGAGAAGAATATTTCCATATCACCCTTGAAAATCAGACAGAGAATGTGTCAAGCTGAGCACCCTAACATGAAATATGAAGTTAATGAATGTGTCTAAAAATTTTTTCCCCTAGCAAATTGAGGCACGGTATTAGTTGAGGCACTCATTTGTATGAAAAATTAACAGCAGATGAAATATTTAAAATGTAACTTATTTTAATATGTAGTCCAGTCATTTGTAGTCTTGGGTCTTACTTTGCTCATTCTAACTTCTCTTGGAAATTGTCTCCTTCCTTTTGGTCATGATGCATAGGTTTCTGGGAGCTCTGGATCACTGTTTTTTATCAAAAGAATTGTTCTGTGAGGGGCTTAATGTTGTGTTCACATGTTGTCAAAATAATCTATTGTGCATTTAGTTATTGTAGTTTGATTTGGGATTGTAAAGGTCAGAATTTGACAGTGTAAAAATGTAAGGACTTACCTGAGAGAATAGAGCTAGAAATCACAATAGATCAGTGGATTGTGTCTTTCTAAAGGTGCTGGTGGTTCTCTGACTGTGAAAATGTTCCGCAGTGCAGGAGGAGAATAAAAAGGATCAGAATGCTTTTGTGTTTATGATGGGAGTGTTTTTAATTGTGTAAGCTCTGTGTAATGAAGCATCCCTGCTTACAGGTGATCCATCATTCTACCAGTTAGGTTGTCGGCATCACATTCTTGAAGCCTGATGTTATTCCTCCCCACTACAACTGTGTAGACAGGCACTAATGATTTATTTGTTTTTATCAATCTGCAATGATTCCATTCACCTTCATTTCTAAGGAAATGGAGTTGGACATATGTCTGTTTAAAAAAAAAAAAAATCAGTTCCAGAATGTTGAGCAATTATCACCATAAAAAAATCTTACAGAAAAAATCCAGCAGCATGAGAAGTAGAGTACTGTATATCTTGTTCTCCAGGTTTGCTCTTCTATGCATAAGTTTACTGGCGTTTTTAATGAGATATAAGAGTATACTCACCACCATCCTAAAATTTACAATGTAGTACAAACTAATTAATGTGAAAGATTTCACCAACTGATCTATTAAATTATACACATATTATTTCAGGGCACAAAATGGTTTCTGAACAAAAACCTCCTGGAAATGTTTTAGGTAGGGGCTCTTCTCCCCAGAAGTGAAGGGAAAAGTTTGTTTGCTTCCATTTAATCTATTAAAATTAAACTTAAAAATCAATGGCATTTTGTTGCCATTTGGAATGAGGCCTTGTCAGGATGGATGAGATAATTTATTATAGCAGATGAATAAAAACTATGGAGTAACAATGATTCTTGCTTGACTAGTTCCTGAAAGATACCACTGTTGTGCTTCTGCTCGTTTTGTTTGTACCTTGCAAAATGTCAGGATAACAGAATTCTTGTTTTTACTTTGCTCTTTGGGTTATATTATTTATTTACTGTCCATCTTGTTGTGCCAATCAGGTTCACTTTGTGTTCCATTTTGAATGCCAGGCAGCAAACTGAAAGGAAGGAATCTTGGTGGGAAATGTCTTGTGTGACCATTACAGGTAAGTTCTTTTTGGTTTCTGATTTTTGTTTGTTCAGTCCCAGAGGGTTTTGGCTTTTCTGGAGATGCTGTAGGGTAGGGCCTTCAAATATGGCCCATGGGCCGAATCCAGCCCACCAAGCTGCTGGATCTGGCCTGTGGGTTCAGTGGGAGCTTTAGTCAGGCTCCCTGTTTGCCCCACCCATGTATGCCACTCAGAATAGCTGACTCTCATGCTGTCCGTCAATTGCTGTGGGCCCGGGAGGAGGAGGGGAGAGGCCTAATGCACTGCACCCACACAATCTTGCAGCTCCCATTGGTTGGTTTCCAAGCCCCTGCATCTCCTCCTGCACCCCAGTTGCCTGCCCTAGGTCACAGCCCTCTATTAAAAAATTCCAGGGCTTTTGTCAAGGCTGTTCCCCACACTCCTTTGAGTGCAGGAGGTAGGGGCTTGCAAGAGACCTTAAAATACCCTGCCAATAAAGGCGTCTGCTTAAAAACTCTCCAAGTTCACCGGTTCCCTGACCTTGGGTGGTACACTGCCACCTCTCAAATGCAAAAACTGATTTGAAAACCCAGGAAGACGCAGCAGTTGGGAATTTCTTCCTGTGGAGTACCCTCATGCGCTTTAACCCTCCTACAAGAGAGAGTTTGAAAACAAGCTGTAAGGCAATGTCTAGACTACATTACTCTTTCGAAAGAGGAATATAAATGAGGCAACTCAAAAGTGCAAATGAAGCGGCGATTTAAATATCCTGCACTTCATTTGCATATTCGCGTCCGAGCACTTTTTTGAGAAAGGGGTCGTCAAAAGTGAAAGCGCAGCCCAGACGCGTTCTTTCGGGAGGGAAACCCTTTTTCGAAAGAACTCATACACCTGAAAAAATGAGGAGTACGGGTTCTTTCGAAAAAGGGTTTTTTTCCCCGAAGAACCGCATCTAGACTGCACTTTCACTTTCGACGGACCCTTTTTCGAAAAAGCGCGCTCACGCAAATATGCAAATGAAGTATGGGATATTTAAATCCGCATTTCATTTGCACTTTCAAGTTGCCTCATTTATATTCCTCTTTCAAAAGAGGAATGTAGTTTAGATGTGCCCTAATTACTTAATAGCTGACCCCTCAGTCTCAGGCACATGTATATAGAACCTCCTGCCTTCTAGGACACAGGAATCAAATCATAGTCTTAAAAAGGTGAGTTTATTAACAAAACAAGACATACTTGATTGCTAGCTGTAACTCTTACAGGCAGTTTAATTAACTGAATGGCTGGGATGTCCAGAAAAGGGTAGTACCCCGGATGTTAGATAACGTTTATTTTAGTAATCGTGTAGCTGCAAAAAAAATTTATCGGTTACACAGTTACTAAAATACTCCCCAGGGCGAGGCCGGCAGCCAGTGTGCTCCTGTCCCACTCCTAGGGAACCCCTTCCACCTCATGCTGCTGTATCAGAGGCAGCAGCGTGGGGCCGCAGCAACCTGTATACACCGGGGAAGCCAAGCTCCCCATCGACGGGGTACTCCGGCATCCCGCCTGCTCTCCCCCTCATTCTCCTGCCCTGCTGCCTCTATATCAGAGGCAGCAGCGTGGGGATGGACAAGCGGCTATGTGGGATCCGGTGCTCTGGGGAGCTGGCTGGTAAACTGGCTTCCTCCAAGTGCCGGCTCCCAGCTGCACCCCAACGCTGCTGCCTCTGTGAGAGGCAGTGAGGCAGGGCAGGTGGCTCTGTAGGAACCAGCACATGTGGAAAGCCGACTCTCCACAGGCACCAGCTCCCACCTCCCTTCACCTTGCTACCTTTGATACAGAGGTAACATGGGGGGGTGCATGTAGTCATTTAGATCAATGTTTCTCAACCTTTTTTTTATAAAGTACCACTTAAAAAAAAAAAAAAAAAAAGTACCCCCAGTACTTACAGTTTTCAGACCCACACAATTTTTTTCTGCAGTTGCAACATGTTTGTTTAAACAATTTAATCATAGCGGGGCGAGCGATGAAATTTTTGGGTGTAAAAAGTACAAAAATAATAAAGCGCTGTAAAACTTAAAAATTCAGTTTTCTCCAAATTTCAGTTGTTTTGATGTATCCCCCAGACTTCTCTTGAGTACCCTTAAGGTTACTTGTACCACTGGTTAAGAAACACTGATTTAGATTAACTGATAAACTCAGGCTATCTGTTAATTGTTTAAAGAACTGTATGATAACATCCCTATATTCATCACAGCTTTGATTTCATTTTTCCCTCTTGCAGTGAGGAAAGATGGTCTTGCGGGTAAGGCATAGAACAGAGAGGCTAGGTCTACACTGTAGCCTCCCCTCCTCCCCCAAAAAAAGCTATGCAAAATGCGCTCCACAATTTGCATAGCTGTTTCCGATTGCTTTTTCAGAAGAGGCTTTTCTGCCATTTGGCCCTGTCCAGACAGGGCCAAAAGGCAGAAAGGCCTCCTCTTTCGGAGGAGCCCTTATTCTTCATAGAATGAGGTATACAGAGCTCCCCAAAAGAGCGCGTTTGCTCTTCCTAAAAAAAAAAAGTGGAGTACCCTCAAGCTCTCTAACCTTCCTACAAAAGAGAGTTTGAAAACAATCTGTAATTGTTTAATAGCTCCCCACGACCTTTCAAAGCGGCAGCACCACACGGAGCCCAGGATCAGTGGGGGAATCCCCAGCTTGACCCCGTGCTCCATGCGGTGCTGCCACTTTGAAACGCTGCATATAGGCTGGGGAGTCCCCAGATGGCCCGGGCTACATGCAGGGTTTCAAAGCTGCAGCACCACGTGGAACCACGTGCTGCCGCTTTGAAGCACCCCATCTCTTTCTCCCTCCCACCCCCACCGCTGCCTCTTTCTGATATAGGCAGCAAGGCAGGGGGAAGAGACTAGTGTCGACTATGCGATAAGCATTTGCTTATTGGATAGTCAACTAGTCATTCACATCCCTGCTGTGCAGGGGAGCCCTGAGCCTCACAGGCTGGAGTCAGGCAAGCCTGGGACTAGATTTGGCCCCGGGGCCAGAGGTTCCCCACCCCTGGTTTAAAACAAAGACTTCATTTCACACTGCCGCTATGATCAGTGATGCCAAGGAAGTGCTGCTGGTGTAGAATCATGGTATAAGAGCCTGTTCACTCTTGAATAAACAAAGAAAAGTAAGTGGGCTCAGGAAAAGAACCTAACATCTTTGATCTAACAACAATTCTGAATTCCTTTCTTCACCTGTAGTATTCATACTCTTGTAGATTGTGGTTAATTAGCTGCTGTTAATCCTGGTTCATGGTACCTGATTGTTTTGAAATTGTGGCCAAATACACAGTCAAGCTACAACGTGTGTATTCTTTTCCCAGCATTACATTTACAACTACAGTATGTTTCTATGTCACAATTGAGAAATCCACATAGCTACCTACCATGTTCCCAACAATGTGATATTTGTTGCTGGACACACTGTGTTTGTGTGAGCAAGTAAGTTTTTAATTCAGCATATCTGTGGTGGCTAGCCTAACGACTTCTGAAATTAGAACGCTAAGAAATTTAAGTCTAGGTATCATTGCAGTTTGTGCAACATCCTGATGTTGTATAAATTAAAATCAGATTTTGAAGAAGTGAACTTTTGACCATTTTAATTTTGAGTTAATTTCATTCTGTTCTGTTATTCCTTCTGTTTTTCCTTTTGTCTTCTCAGGGCTGTTCCTGGCGCCCCAGAAGGAAGTTGTCCTCTTACTTTTTCTTAGAAGCTGATCATAAACCGTGAAATGTGAATGCTCTACTACTGATGAAGAAAAGTCTTTTCCTTAAGATCTCTTATCTTTCTGTTTCAACTTCTTAAACCAACATTTGATGTATGGAGCCTTCACTAGCTGGCTTCCCCCCATAGGAGCACACAGCAAGCATTTTACCAACCCTTACAAGTGAAATAATTGTTTTGATATTTTCCTGAAGAGATGTCTTCAGAGTTTTTGAACTCAGTTTGCGCCCTAAAGAAAATTCTTGCAAGCATGTCCACACAGAAACCATTCTTCTTGAACGGCATCTCCTTTCTATATCTTAGAATGGTAATGTCTTCTCTCTCTCTGCCCTATTGGAGAACCATGTAAATAGATATATGCATATGGTGGTGTGCCAAGCTGTTTCAACATGTGTGAAAGGTTGCAGCAAAAGAACCAGAACACATTTCCACCCTGAAACAAGTAACAGACTTAAAAAACCTCACAGTCCTGGAAAATCCCATAACAAGGATGTCCTAATCCAGAACAAAGAATGGACTTTGTAGATAAATGTCTTAATGTCGACCTCGTGAAGCAGCTAATGCACAGAAACAAATACAGAATTACCTTACCCATCATGTCTGAATGAATCATTACATTCTGTGATCAGAAAACATCTGCATGTGTAAATCCACACAACCAGTGAATGTGAAGAGCTTTTACCAGGAAAAAAAGTTGCTCTGCATTGCCTCTTTTGTAGCAAGCCCCTTCCCTAAGAAGGTGAAGCTTTGAGCAACTCTTATGCTAGTGGTGGTCCTGTAGTGTTGGGTTTACATTGTACCTCCAGTCTTGTCCAGCAGCTTCATCAACAAAAGGAACAAAAAAACTCTATGATCCAAGAGATCGGACAGAACTTTTTTAATAAAGGAACTGACCTCCGGTGGAATGAGAGGGGCTACAAGTGTAATGCTCCAACTCATCCACTGTGTCCTAGGTGCAGTTTGAGTTCATACAGCTGATGGAGTTGTTTTTTAAGTCTCTTTTGGCTACTGGCATATTTGGATGGGCACTCTTCCAGGGTGTAGACGCTAGGAGGTATGATAGAGAAAGAAACAAGTTCAGAAAGAGCAGAAATGCTGAAGGAAATGTGCTCTTTTTCTGGCTCCTCCTATATCTACATCCCAAATTAAGGAGGAGATCATGGTTCTCACATGTTTACGCCAGATTCTTTGTCTCCCATCTCTTTTGACTTATACAGGATATTTTCCTTCCATTTGAGAGAGAGAAACTTTGTTGTTTAGTTGTTCCCTGCAGTGGCAGTCTGTATGTTCAATGAGGTTTCTTGATGGAAAGGCCATAATTGGTTTATCTGTTTTCTTTCACTTGAACCTGGAGCTCTTAGTAGTGCACCTTATTCCATGAATGTGTTGAAATGAATTTAACAAATGTGATTTGCTGATTTAAAAAAAATATAATTACAAATCTGGATTTTAAAAAAGGGGCGTAGGCTCTGTTCATATTATTTTTTTTATTTTCTTTTAGAAAACCATTAAAGAGATCCAAGCAGCCTGAAAAATGGCTTTAAAAAAACAGCTGAAATTTTTCTTAGCTCCTGATGATGGTAGCAAGAACAACATTTTGTGACTGGTAGAGAAGGGTAAGGAGTTATAAAAAGATGGGGAAGAGAGAATCTCTAAAGAAACTCTCTTTCTGATGTCTGCCTATCAGTAGTAGAAGTTGAGGGGGAACAAATTCTGGGATTGAACAACTCCATGCATTGGTTTTGGTTTTGTTCTTCACTCCTGAGAATAAAGTGTAGAGCCACAGTGAACTTGTGTTGTGACAGTAAGATTTAATTATGTCTTTTCCTATTTTGTGCTCTCTTGAAGAGAAAATCAGTCTCACTGACTTGGGAATATTGAGCTATATATTTCATACTTAAAATAACATTAGAAGTAATGGCATCAGAATATAAAAAGCACCAATGCCCCACAATCAGTTGCCTTTATCTGTTCACTTGGAAAAATGATTATATTAGTTATGGCCAGGCTGGTTTCCTTTAAGTACATTGCATTCCTTTGTCAAACAGAATTTAGATTTTTGAGTGTTAAAGGCAACTGGAAAAATACGTTCCCTTTTAGGTCCTCCTTATTGAAGTCAATGGGATTTGGAATTGATTTCAGTAGAGGCAGGATCAGATTGTTAATGATGGACTTACCTGCAGTCAGTGTCACAAGTTTAAATGTTATTAGAAGGTATCCAGTATGGCAAATGTTTGATCTTAAACCTGTGATTTCTTCTTTTCACTTGCCTGGCTCCTGTTTGTCCTCCTACTGATGTTCCTACTTGAAGCTGTTTCTAGCACAGCCTGATTGCAAATTGATTTAGGAGCAGGAGTGTATCTTTGTTTTTCATATACTGTAAAAGGCAGAGAATGGACTCTGGAGACAGTGGAGATGCTTTAGCCCACTTTGCCACATATATAGGAATAATTGTCTCTAAGCTCTGCCCCATAACAAGAAATGGCAACAAATGTTGACTTTCCCTGCTTGCCCCAAACATATAATAGCCACTTGATTAATTTTTATGATAAAATTATAGTAGGGCTAATGTTCTGTGGCTGTCACAGGAGTAGCTTCAGTTGTGTAAGCCCAAAAGACCCCACTGCAGCATGCTTTCTGCCAGCTTTTTTATGAAACTGCTGTGCTAGGCAATACTGCCTCAGCTTTTAGACTTTACTCTTTGCTCCGCTTCTGTTTCTCAATGTTGGTTGGAAAATTTCCTGTATGAAAGGTTAAACAAATAAATATGGGGCATGTGCAATAGATATATATACATATATATATTTTAATACTTGTGGACAAAATGATGTTACAAGTTGTTTGAAAACAACAAAATCACCAATGTCTTCCATTTTGAGATGTGTATAGTTCCATAAGCATTAGTGCTTTGTAGCAAACTGTAGTGCCATGTTAGGATCAGTGCATGAGCCTAGTAGTATTTTTACAATTTCAGAGTGGCAAATTATTAATGATAATAAACAATAACGTAATTAACAGTAGAAAGCAGACAGTAAAAAATGTTATGAACGTGGTCTAAAGATGCAGTATCCTTAAGCAGTGGTAGTGACAATGCTATCTTTGGAAACAATGTATTAACTTGATGGGATTTGTGAAATAATAGCTGACTTTTTTTAGTAAAATCTATCCAAGCTAAACAATAGACTGTGCGCATCCAAATTAATCATCTCTGAGTCCATATAAGGTGAACCGCAAGACAAATCCAGGATATACACCATATTGGCAATGTCATTTGTTTCCTTTTAGTCTTAGAGAAACGCCCTAAACTGTTCTTGCAAATACTCTTCATGTAGACAACTTCAATACCACCTTCCCTCCCATCCACTATATAGAAGCTGAAGAGCCACTTAAAGTGTTTTATAGGCAACTCTGCTACCTTTTCATATAGGTATAATTAAGGAGCTCTGCCAGTTATTGAGCAAAGTAATATTTTGCAAGAAATAACTCTATTTAAAGAAATTACATGATGCTAATGCTAATTAGTAAAACTAGTTAAATTGTTTTGAGATGCTGTCTACAGATTTTGTCAATTTTGTGTGCTTAGAATCCTAAATTATAGATTGACACTTCCAGTAACTTTCCCTAGCTATCTAATCTCTTTTTAACTACATGGCAATTTTTTCTCTCTTCACAATGCCCCCTCTCTACTTTCTGACAATGGAAAACTGAGCTAGGTGAAATCCAGATGGCTTAACATTAAACATAAGATTGTCATGAAAGTCATAGATTCCATGACTTTCAGAGATATCTGTGACATTTTCCCTTCACCCTTGTGCCTGGGGTGGTAGGGCCAGGGCCACTGTGGGCCGTGGGGGACCCACAGCTCCAAGGAACCAGCCTCAGAGCTCTGAGCCACTGTGGATGGAGGTGATCTGTAGATGTCAGCAACTGTCAGTAATGGGGTCCCAGAGCTCAGATGCTGGTACTAAATGTGTCAGCCACTGCAGGCAAAAGAGCCCCTGGAGCTGTCAGTCCCAGTAGGTGCTGGAACTCCCTCAACTTCCAGCAGCAAGACTTGGGTTTCAGTTGTCCCCCAGTCAGCCCCTCATGGCTTCCATGAATTATCGCCTACAACCTGTCCCTGACATTTACTAAAAATAACTGAGACAAAATCTTAACTTGATCACTTTCTCAAACAGGCAGTTTAGGCTGTTGAAGCAAGAGATGGAAACAATTCATCCCAAGTTTGCAACCATCTGTGGATGAAAGGCATCTGATTTCCTGGTATAGCTTTTTAATTGCTGTCACTATTATTTTTCACCTGCCTCTGTTTAAAAAAGAACAAAATCTGCTGTTGCTAAGCAAGGATACTGCATCTTTTTCTTGAGCCCTGCCTGTAAATGGCCACCTGGGGAAAAATGGGTAGCTTGGGTTTCTGAGTTGATCTAGATTAATTAAATGGGCAAAATGTACTGAGATACAAAACCAGTGATTCTTGCAGAGTTAATTATGTAATAAAAAACAGAGTCTCTGCATATTCCGTCTTTCCATGTATATTGGGCAGGTGGGCTGTTTACAGTAGAGCTCTGGAGAACTGTGCTCAAATCTAGTTCAGTTCTGAACAAAAATAATTATACCATTGAATCAAGTAGTTTAGTGCTTGGGGGAATCAATTGATAAAAATACCTCTGAAACTGGAATGCAAAATAGCACAGTATGTAGGGGAAAATATCCCTGATGCAAACAAAGCCATAAAAAGATTTAATAAAACTAGAATTTTAGTAGCAATAACTGTTTTGCATGTAATAGTAACTAACTTGCATTAGCAAGATTGTACCGTAGAATAAGTGGTAATAACCAAATAAGTTTGTGGTCTGTGCTGCAGGGAGTTGCATGAAGAGAACAGTGTCTCTTTTTAAGAAGATGGAAGTATTCCTCTTACTATTCCCCTCCTTTGAGGGAAATGGCACTTAAATACTATAGTGATGAGACTTGTATAAAACCTGGATAGCTATAGGTCATGTATCTAAATTGGTGCATGTAGGGGAAGAGTGACTGGTTTCCCTATTGCTTGTTTTGTAGAGTAGAGTGTGCAGTGCCTCTGAGAGGAAAGTGCCGAGATGTGAAGAAGACCCATTCCCCACAGTTGGAAAGCATGATTCAAAGCTTTTATTGAGAGAGAGAGTTTTGTTTTTATAAAGAGAAACCAAGTAGAAATGTGACATGTCCTAAAAAGAAAGCATTGCAAAATGTTGACATGCTAAATGTTTTTTCTGCAGGGACAG
Source organism: Rafetus swinhoei (assembly GCA_019425775.1). Lineage (NCBI taxonomy): Eukaryota > Metazoa > Chordata > Testudines > Trionychidae > Rafetus > Rafetus swinhoei. The sequence continues at coordinate 72,196,396 of CM033446.1, read as the reverse complement.
AATTGCAGGATTTCTCTTTCAAAAGACTATCCTACTTCCAATTTTAAGTACAAATCTGCCATATGTTTCCATTTAAGATTAAAATTGTCTTCTGTTTACCCTTTTGAGTTTTGCAAAGCCAGTTGCAGTAGATTCTCAGAGGCGGATTGATCTGCTGCTGTGGCCTTTGTCCCTGGCAACTTTTGACGACACTCAAAAGAACCTATGGAGTTTTAAAATACAACCCACAGTCAACCTTGTCTTCGATACATATGTGTAGCCTGCAGAGAGTATACAACGTAGCATGCCATGTTCTGTCCTGAATTGAATTATTAAACCAAAGTGTGTATTGATCCTTGTGGTGACTTAATCTCTTTGATCAGAATGGAATATTGCATCTGTAGTCTCTGCGAGTGGCTGCACTTTGCTTCATTATTTAGTAAACTAGGTGGGGCCATTTGTCCCCTAGCAAGTTAATAATACGACCCTCTGTTGGGGCAAAATGTAGGTACCCCTACTCTAATGTAACCAAGATCAGTGTTTGGATAAGTAGCTAAGTTTAGTAAGTAGGGGCATATTCAGTAGTACTCTTGTACATGAAAACCTGTGATCTGAAAGGTGGTGGGTAAAATAAATTCCAGGCATTAAATTATTATTAAAACAGGAAGCATACCAAGAGTAAACCTTAACTTGATCATATTATTGACCTGCTAGATGGTATTAGATGAGCCTTATACACTTACAAAAATCTACTTGCCAGTCTTTTACTATAATACAGGCAGTCCTCAGACTTACAACACAATTACTTCCTTACAGTTGTGCTGTAAGTTGGAACATTGTAACTTACTCGCAGTATACTTCACTGGAGACTAAGCATTGTAAAATCAAAACCTATAGTCAGAAGTTGAATTAGGGTATCAGTCTAGAAGTGTTGTCATTTGACTTAAGTTAAATGTCATAAGTCTGAGGACTACCTGTAATGAAAACACTATCTTGCTCACTTCTCAAGAATATATACTTTTCCTAGCTGAGTAGAGTTTTGAAAGACTGTGTTACACAGTTAAAATGAAAACTTGCAAGCCTATGGTAGCCATGAAGGCTATTTGCTTGTTGGTACCAATGCAGTTTTTCTGGTGTACTATTCTCCGGGGGTGACTACATTTCCAAAGACTGCTCACAGCAGCGGTGTCAGAGATCCTGCTGCCCTAAAGCCACTGAGCAGTGGCATGGTATCTTTTTTTTTTTTTTTCTCTCCCAAACCCTTGATTTCCTTGCTTGCAAAACAAAGCAGGAACTTCAGACAATGTGATGGTTGTCAAGTAGTGCCATTCTAAAACTAGGTCTATGCAGTACTAGGTCTACTTTAGATCATGTGTGTGTGGACTGCGCAGAAACTTATGGTCTGCTTTTTTTATTTATTGGTGCTGTTGGAGAAGTTCTAGCCAGTACTTATGCTGTGAATTTTATTTCTTGTTCAGTACAGCTGGCTGGATAAGATCTTTTCAGCACTAAGGAATCCTTGTGGCAAGTTTTTGGGGATACTAGGACACTGCTATTTTAAACAGAGCTTACCTTGACAGCAGAACTGGTTGTGAGTTTTATGGAAGTACTACTCAATAGTAATGGGAGAACAGAACCTTTTTCTGAGGAAGTTTGTCAGTACTCTTAAAGACCCCCTTTTCCCCTGCATTGCAGTGACCATTCTTTCAAGCCACTAATCTAGACTGGCTGAGATTTCCTTCCAAGCCCATTTTGAACAGCTCTTTACTAGAGGAGAGGGCTACCTGTTGGGCAATTCAGGGTATAGCCGTTCCTCCCAGAGGTTCAGCATCTTGTCTCCACAGTATGCCCAGGGTAGGGTACGAAGGGCCAGCAACAGAACCTGGGTGTTTCAAATAGCAGTGGAGAATGCTGTCTATGGAGCCCCTCCCCCTCTGCCTGCACCACTTTTTTCCTGAAGTTAGACTTCAAAATAATGCACATTCATTAATAAAGGACAGGTCTGTCACTAAACCTATGTACCAAGCACTCTCCGTGCACTCATTCTCTTAAGGCTTACCTTTTATCTTGACTGTCAAATGTTCTGTCTTTACCATAGGTCCTGTGTAAATTCTGTTTTCTCACCAAACTCTGTGTTTGCGGGGCAACTAAGAGGATGTTTGTTTGTGAAGCCCTAGGAACAAAAAACTGCATGGACAAACAGGAAGAGTGGCACAGGCCCACAAATCAAGTCTTATAGAGCTAGTATTCTAATTATGCATGATTCAAAATGTCTAGTGTTACATAGTTATTACCAGTAAATTCAGATATGCATTTATTCATAATGAAGCAATAGGAACTAATATACCAATAGCTTGAATTTACTGCTTTGATTCTCAAATTACGTTTTTAGAAAACGCACTGCCTCTGTAGACAAAGGGGCAGATTGTACAAATAGGGACAGAAGAAGCATGGCACCAAAACTGAATATCAGGAACAAGGATCAGCAGGACTCGCCTTTTTAACCTCTTGCCTGGTTCACATTAATGCCCTGAGCATGTAAAAAACAGGGTATGAACTAAGCATGTTTAGTGGCGAGATGAGGTTTCTCAGCTGCTGCAATTGTAGCAAACAGAAAGGTGCAGAGTTTCACAGGGTGTGGGGAGGGTAAAGGGTGAAATCTATAAAAAATGACTCATTGTAAACTTGAGTGTAGGATTTGCCTGATAACAGGTAAAAGAGGTCTTGACTTAGTGAGGTACATTCTTTGAAGGGGGTTGAAATCAATAAGCACAGTCCATGTATTTCAGGTGTTGAATAGCTTTTTAATAGTATTTTCAGGTAACTCTTAGCCACAGAGGCTGCTGTACCGAAGCATACTGGTATGAATGAGCAGTTATGGCACCATGTAGGAATGAACCTGAAACATTTGACAAACTTGTGTTTTTTATTTTGTTGAGCTCTGACTAAATTTTTTTTTCAAAAGTGATGAGATTTCCTCATTGGGGGTCCTGTCATGTGGCAACACAGGTGACAATGTATTTTTGTTCTTGATTTCACTGTTTGTGTTTTTTTAAAACCTAGTGAACTTGATATGAGGGGACTTATGGAAATTAGGTGCCATCTATTTGTTTGTAAACTTTCACTATGTTTTCTGCAAAGAATATATCTTGGAACCACTGCGTGGGTGTTTGGGGAAAATTTCTGCCGGGAATGTAAGGTGGCGTGTCTTCAGCAGGGCATAAGAACTAATGCTGCTTTACCTTGTCTGGAGTATGCAAAACTCATAGCTCTTAGACTGAGACAAGTAACCTGCATGATATCTTATGGCTACATCTAACTTTGGAGGAGGACCTAGTTTATGTGAAAATCCCTCTGTCAGAGATTCCTTCCTCTTTCTTTAAAGAAACAAAATGGGGCAAGAGGGTTTATTGGTCAAGTTAATTCCTAGCTACATTCTTAGCCACTAATACAAGTCTTATCCCCAAGACCACCCACAATGCAAAGTTGGTGTGGGGGCCATATTTTTTTATTCTTTCTTTAGATATATAGTAGTTGCCAAATGAAAAAAAAAATATTAAAATTTAATCAGTGAAGACCATTTTATAGTATTGGAATATAGTTGAAATTTTTCCTTTGGCCAACTTCCATAAGCAAAAATCTGGTTAAAACATGTAATCAAGTGATCAACCAAGCCACTAAAAGCCTACTGGGCATTATTCAGGACTACTCTTCAGTTTAAAATCCCACATTGGTTTTTTTTTTTTTTTTTGCAATAGAGACCTGGTCTGCACTTAAAATGTAGGTCAACATAGCTACAGCACTCAGTGTGTGAAAAATCTACATCTCTGAATGTTGCAGCTATGCTGCCATAAACCCCCCTATGGCTAGGTACACAGAAGAATTCGTCACCTACCTACAGTCACTGGAATTGGAGTTACTACAGTGACAAAACTACTGTGCCACTGTAGTAGTGTAGACATTGCCTGAAAGGTAAGCAATTAATGTATTTACAACAACAAGAAGAAAAAGGACTTCATTGTAAATCTTTTTGTGAGGAACATGGTGAAAAAGCAAAGGAGAAATGTTGAGGGTGTTTTTCAGCTCTTAACAGGAAAGGTAGAGTCCATTTTTAAAAATTAAGTTTTGTCATTTAGTTTGGAAACTAAGTTAGAATACTTCCTATACTGAACTTCTTATAGTATGATCACATTTTTATTGTACTTAAAAGACCATGCGCAGAAAAGATTAGTGAAGGAATTTAGTGGTAACACTGGGAACCATTTACTCCATTGCACAGTGTGTTTTATATGGTAATAATGAAAATTTCTCCCTGTATATAGCTAAAGTTTTCCAAAAGGCAGCTTGCTTTTATATCTATGCATCTTTGGGGATTTGAAGAAAAGACTTTATTCTTTTGACACTGTAAAGAGGAATTGTTTAAAAATGAACTTGGAAACTCTGCACCTGTATACAATTTTTTTAGCAATAAAGCAGCACGGGCTGAGAATGCACTGAAACCTCATTGTGTGTCATTTGTTAGATAAAAACAATCTAAAAGTTAGTCATGTTTCAGGTGAAACTGGTAGTTCTGCCTAGTAAGGTTACCTAACCATTCCCATTATAAGACTGTTTTCAGTGATATAAATGAGTCTGCCAAAACTGTAATAATTTAGGCTGAACTTACGTGCCAGAGGTGTGCCTCAGGCTGAATTATTTTGGAAAACCTCAGCCAAAGTGATCCTGCCATTTACAAGAAATCAGGGGAATGTATACCTTGTTTTGCTCTCATTTAAACAATTATGACTTTTTCTTTGAAAATACCTAGCACCAATTTGTCAGGGGGCCTTTGTCTCAGGAATGTGCCTTTTGCCATTCCCACGAAAATCTGCCCAAATCTGGTTAAGTTCAATCATTGTGAAAAACTGGTTTGCTCAGTTTCAGTAGATTTTAGCAGCTACATCTCCTGAAAATTCTGTCCATATTGGGCATCTTCCACCCATTGTTGAGTAGATCTGGGCTACATTGGTAATGCTGTACTCACAACACAGAGGGTACAGACCCCTATCCCATGGCATAGAAGGAAATTCCTATTGCTAATCTGTTAACTCGATTGGCAGAGGTTGGTGGGGTAGATGTAAAAGTTCCAACACAGCTGATAATGTGTGTGGGTGTTGGTAGCATGGCACATGATGGACTTAGGAACCTACAAACTACATTAACCTTACAAAGTTAAATAGAAGTTAGGAAATGCTAGAATTGAGGTTTCCTATACAATATCAATCCATCCCCCTTATCTCTGTGTATACACACAATCTATTACATGATCACACCTTTTTTTTTTTTTTTTAACAGAAGAAAACAAACCCTGTCTCCCATTGCACAGGACGGATGTCCTTTGGCAATGGATCAGAATTGTGAAGGAGGCGACTGCTGTAAGACCCCGCCTAATTTGTTGCAGAAGTTGGAAAGCATGTACTGAACGATAGTAGTTTAAGGGAGCTAAATGCTGCTCTGGAGAATTGTGTTTTGTTCCATTCCTCTGACCTAGGCAAGTCACTTAAACTTCACAGGTGTTTTGGGTAACCAATTGGTAATAGGTAGGTGAAAGGATGTAAGTCTGCATGGGAACCCCCTCACATCCACCTCCTTTCTCAGCTGGGGGCATTCATTTACTGCATCATACAGATGGGCTCCACTACAGTTGTTGCTACACTTTTATGTCCAACATTTCATTCAAAGCCAACCAGCGTGATGTTGGGCAACTGAATTTATGTACCATATAATCTGCTGAAGAGGAGCAAAATTCTGATTCTTATGCAGAGCTCGTGAGGCTATAAAACTAAAGCATAGTTCAGTGAATACTTATCTTGCCAGTCTTTCTGATGGTGTTATAGAATACAGTCAGTCAGTTGCAGACTTGCTGAGCAGAATTTTCCATCAAGACACCTGTAAGAGCTGCCTTTCCTTGGGCCTTCTGCAGATAGACTTTTTTGCCTCATTTTCCAACACTAGGTATCAGATGTCAATGTGGTGGAACATGGTTGCAACTCTGGGAGCCCCCTCTTTGCCTTTTAGATCTCTTGTACACCTTTCCCATAACTCTATTGATTCACAAAGCCTTACTCAAACTGAAATGGAATAAGTGACCATTTTCATAGCCCTGATGAGGTGGCCGGGTATGACTCCCAATCCTGACTCATCAGGCAACATATCTGCCTCTTTGCTCCCCTCTTTTGACAGCATCCCAACCTATTGTCCCTGCATCTCAGGGCTTGGTTCCTCGACGGTTCTTAGGTCTTCCAAAGACCAGGTCAGTGCTATTAGAAGACTTACTACACAAAGGACTTACCTGAAAGTGCTTCCACACAGTGTACCCAGTGCTTCATATAACCCACTGGTTCTCCCTTGATATGCATCCTCAGCCATCTACTAAATCTAGAATTGTCCCCAGGCTTGATCTTGGTTCATTTAGCTGTCATCACTGCACTGCAATTGACTAGTCAGTTGAGGGTTTTATAATCTTTGCATATTCTACAACTGCAACATTTTTAAAGGCCTCCTTAACCTGTTGCCTTCAGTGAGAGACCTTACCCCAACCTGGGACCTCAATGCCTTATCCGTTAAAGCAGGGCTACTCAACATACGGCCCACAGTGCGCTTTGGGTTTACATGGGGCTCAACACAAGGCCCACGGGTAGGATCCTTTGAACATGGCCTCCACTGGGAACATGCTCCACAACAGCAAGTCAATATAATGGTCTTCTGTTGATATGCATTTTAGTAGTTAAATTCCTGGACTGTCATTGCTCATTAAAAGTGCTGTCATATGGGTGGAAATTGGGTAAAAATTGTGTTTTATTAATATCAGCAGAACTGACTTAAATGGGGCCTGTATGTTTTGTGTAGTCTTGCCTTAATCTTTGTATTCAGGCCTGTCAGTGTGAGAGAAGCTATTTACATATATATTTGCACGTATATGCAGCCACACTTAAGTTGCAGCCCTTGGCATGTACTGTGAGTATCATTGTGGCCCCTGGGGTTTCCAAAGTTGAGTAGCCCCACATTAAAGGTACATGTACACTGGAATGAAAGACCCAGGCCGTGGCAGGTCTAGATCCCTTGACTTGGGCTCATTGGGTTCAGGCTGAAGGCCTAAAAATTGCTGTACAGATGATTGGGCCCAGGCACCCTTCTCTTCTTTCCCCCACCCCTGTTCCAGGGCCCCAGAACTTGAGTCCAAATATCTTCACAGCAATTTTACAGCTTCCCTTCCCCCAACCTGGGCTAGCCATGGGTGTGCACTTGTTGCATGTGTGTCCTTTAAGGGCCTCCTTTTGAGCCCAAGGGGCTCAGCTCACTGCTGCATCTGTCCTTCAAGACTTCATTACTGGTGGTGGTCACTTCAGCCAAAGGCTAGTGGAACTAAGAGCCTTCATAATTCTCTCCTCCTCCCCCTTGGAGTATTATAGCCAAAGTTACCTACCTTCACTTCTTCCCTACAGTGTCCAGTTCCCCATCAGTCAGGACATTAGACTGCTGGCCTTTTCCCCAAGTCCCACTTGCTCAGGAAAAAGACCAACCTCCATGTACTGGACTGAACTTTTCAGAGTTTCCCCTGTAGGCTTGTTTCCTCCTTTGCTAAGAGGTCACCCATGTCCTCTCAAATGTAGTAGTCCTCAGGTTGAATTTTGGCATGCTAGGAATCCAATAGGGTGTACCCCCCCGCACTACCTAGTGTCTCACCGCTCATTCCATTAGGGCTCAATCTACATCCATTGCACTCCTTAGGAATGTATTTATTAAGGACATTTGCAAGGCAGTCCCCTAGTTCTCAGTTCACAAGTTTTCATAACGTTATGTATTATTTCATGCTACCAGAGTGGACGTGACCTTTGGCAAAGTTGATCTACAGCATCCTCTTCCACATTAGGGTATTGCTTAGGAGTCTCCTCACATGGAACATGCTGCGACATCGTGCTGGGGGTGGAGGTAGCGCGCAAAACTCTCCCCCGGGGCCTTATGCTCAGAGAAGCACACGGCCCCCGTAGCTGGCTGCTTTGAGCAGTATGCGGGGTGCAGAAGGCAGGGAGCCTGCAAGAGGCTCCCGCTGCTGGACTGCAGAATGGTGGTGGGCCAGATCCAGCTGTTTGGCGGGCTGCAATTTGCCCACCCCTACTTAAGGACCACTGTAGTAGAGCCAGGATGGCATTTAGGCACATTCTTCACACAGCATAACCTCTTACACACAATGCATGAAAAAAAAAAAAATCACACTACTGGGAAGGGAATTGTGGTAGTACCAGTATTTGCCCATTCTAGACTATACCATAACATTTTTGTTCAAGTGAAAATCAGGATGATGTGATAACTTTAAATAATCACAGACTCAATTTTTGGTTCCTTTTGGAGGCCTGAATTACAAATTGTTTCAAAAACAAAACTAAAAAAAAAATGAAACTTATGTATAGAAACTGAAAGGGGCCCAGAAAATTCAGTCAGATGTCAAAGGCTGGTAAAAAGTATGGGAACCACTGAAACAGAATGATCACCTGTCACTCCATAAAAACTGATGTATGTGCAATTATGGCATCAGCTAGCAGTAGTCATGCCTCTGTATTTACAATTTTCTCACACTAAAGTAACAGAATTTTGTTTAGCATCTCCAAAACAGCTAGTTTATTAAAAACATGGTACCAGAATCTCATTTCATTGGTAAAAAATGACTGATAAAGTAAGCAAGTAGTGCACTGTTTAGGTTTAAAAAGTCAACATTCTATTCGATATATAAAGTAGTTCATAATAGCTATTGTATTACACTCTCTGCTGTAATGACTGCCCAAATCCATAAATTTACATTTTCATTTACAGAAGAATTTCTTCAAAAAGTAAAGTGGGATTTTTAAATAGAAATTTCAAACAAACGTACCATAGAATACAGCAGGCTTTAACTGGAAAAAAAACAACCACAAAATCAGGTTAAAGCTGAAACCACTAGCCCACAAAGATGACAGCAGCCTAATCAAGCAGGATGAGTGTGTCCCCCCCACGCCCCGCCAGAGTACTGGAAGCCAGTGAAGTATAATGGGAAATGAGCATGACAGAACACCCCCTACTATTTATGGCAGGGGTGGGCAATAGTTTTTGATGGGGAGGGTAGTTCAAGTTTTTAGTAAGTGGTCAAGGGCCGCACTTTTCTATGGAGTGCAGGGTCTGGGAGAGAAGCTAAGTGCAGAAGGGAGCTCAGGGTAGGGGACTGGGGTGCTGGAGAAGGTGTGGGATTTGAGGGGGTTGTGGTGCAGGGTCAGGAGGAGGTATGGCATGCAGAAGAAAATGCTGACCTGGGGGAGGAATGTAAGAGGTGGAACAGGGTCTGGGAGGGAGTTGTGATTGGAGGGGAAGGAAGATGCAGAGGCTTGGGTGGTGACCTGGGGCAGAGAGTTGAGGTGGGGAAGGGGGTGGGATATGAGAAGCAGGCTCTGGCTAGGAGGCACTTATCTAGGTCTGAGCTGCTGGCCCGGAGCAGCCTAGTGAAACCCTCAAGCAGGCTCCCTTCCTGCTGCAGCCCCAAACTGCTCAAAACCAGCTTATTGCTTCAAGTGGCTCTCTGCATTGCACACCAGGGATGGGGGGGAGAGGGGAGGAGGAGAGAAAAGGCTTTGCACAGTGTCCCCACTCCCAGAACAATCTCTCAGCTCCCATTGGTGTCCAACAGGAGCTGAGATTGTGCTGAAGCTGGGGCAGCATATGAAGCCTCTTTTCTTCTTGCTGCCTATGCCCAGTGCAGACAGCCACATACAGCAGCCAGCTTTGCAGCTGTCTTGGGGTTCCTCTGTACCTGAGGGTCCTGGCAGAGCTTGGCAGGCCGCATCTTGCCTGTCCCTGGACTAGATCCTAAAATAGGATTCAGTCATCTCCACTGCTGGAGCAACTTCCAAGTAGTATATAGTAACTTTGGACCTTTTATAACAAGTTAAGGATTTCTGAAGTATTTGCTACTAGCAGATGTACCTGATGTTGCTCAGGTCTTTAAGTGAAGTAATGGATTTCTGGGTTTGTTTGGAAAATATAAAGCATGCACACTTTCCTTTTTTAAACAATTGTGTTATTCAAAAATAAAGGGGAAAAGAAATTTGTATTTATAAAAGAAGAAAAGTGCTTCAAACATTCAAATATTTAGTTTTTCTGTCTTTTGCAAGAATAAAAGGGGGCGGGATGCAGAAGTGAGGGCAAGGGGCTGGGAGGTGCATGACTCGGGGCTCAGAGGCCGGGGCGGAGGGACTTACCGTGGCTGTCCATAGTGGTGAAAGGGACCCTGCTCTGGTGGCAGTTTTTCCCAGGGGGCCAGAGGTGCACTCCCCGTCTGGAGGCTGTAGGGGCCAGTCCCAGCCTCCACTGGCTCCCCCACCCACCATAAAGCCTCTTCCTGGGGAGGGCACACCACACCACCCCTCAAGCCTGTAGCACTGTTCCAGGGCCACTCCACATTCCTGGCCCTGTCCTCTCCCGGTGGGAGCCTCCCCTGGGGAGGGCTGCGCCGCGGTTCCTGGTCCCAGCCTCTCTTGGGTGGGGACTAGGCTGTGCTGCCCAGCTTGGGGAGGGGAGGGCGCACGACTGTGGGGCCAGTGGATGAGGGTTCCCCCTGTCTGACACTGGTTGGAGCAGAAGAGCCACTTACCTGCTCTGGTGACTGGCCATGTGCAGCCCCATCTCCAGCTAGCCACTCCCCTGGTGCAGCTGATGCCAGTGGTCACTCTGCAATAATGCTGTCCTCCAAATAGCCCCATTCCAGGCACTTCCCATTTTCCTGGCATAACCAAATCCTGACCTTGCTTTAAGTTATGATCAGAGGAAGCTGCACTCTCACTAGCTCTTACTGTTTAGGAGTTCTTGAACAAGACTTGCAGACAGACACTCATTCTAAAATATATTTTTAAAAAAGAACAATTTGTTCTGAGGAGTTCTTATAGGAGAGGAAATGAAACTGAAATTTGATAGTATAAACAAAAAGATTGTTTGTAATGTTATTGTAGCCATGTTGGTCCCTGAATGAGATACAGCAAGATAGGTCAGGAAATATTAGACAAACTTCTGCTCGTGAAAGGTACAAACTTTTAAGTTACACTGAACCAAATAAGAGCTCAGTATAGCTTGAAAACATATCTTCCACCAGCAGAATGTGGCCCAATAAAAGATAGTACCTTCACCTATCTTCTCTCACATATAGTTTGACATGCAAAATGATTATACAAAAATCTCATGTTTATTTTAAAAAGCGTAGTTTCCAACTTTACCTTTAGTTACTAATTCTGTTACCACTGAAAAGTGCTAAGATGCATTTGGAGTATCAGTTCCTGAGATAGTTGTGGAGCGTACACAAACATCTTAAATGCAGTAGGCAATTTACAAGATTTGAATTAGCACTGGATTAGGAGATACTAAATTCTCTGAGTATCTAAAACACACAACTGTTGCTGTTCTAGGTTACCACCAGGTATTTGTCCTAACCAGAATGGATACTTCAAAAAATTTCCTGTGATCATTAAACAAAAAACTCAACATGTTTTATTAGGTGATAGCTCCAATACCAGCTACTGACGTAGACCATCCTATTATTATGACATGGGCTATTTTCCAAGCAGTCCCAGACTCAGAGGTTACTGGGTTCTCTCATTTAAAAGTTTGCATTTCCCTTACATTTGATTTGAGAAAAATCAAACAAACCAATAACTGTAAAAGCATGAAGTGCTGAGATCAACTCAAGTCAAAAACAATACTCATTGTAGTCCTTTGCTCAGGGCATGGCAGAAAAATTTCACTTTTCAATGACATTAAAATGAGCATGTAAATACATTCCCCTTTATGCCTGAAATTTTGTATATGACCATTTCCCATCTTAGCGGAGGCTTTAAAACATAGGTATATCTTCTGTGGAGGGAAAGGGGAATCTCCTTTCATCTTCCCAGATATAAGGGGTAGCTCCTACACCTACAGCCAGGAAGGAGGAAGAGTGCTCTCTCTCTCTCTCTCTCACATACACCCCAAAAAAATACCCACAACAAGGGAAAGAACCCATTCAAGACTCAACAGGAAGACATCTGAACCAAGACTTAAATCCTGTGAATATTTGCTCCACACAAAGGGATAACAGAGTTCCAGCCCCACTAAGAACACTGCATAATGGCTGACCTGGACTAACAAGATGTGGTAGCATATTTTGAATCACTCTCAGGACCTTGAAATCTTAGTTTCCAACAGCTGATTTTTAAGCCATATATTGCTCATGAAGAACCACATTACAAGCTGTATTACATCTCCAGGAGCAGAAGTAGTATTTGTTTTGAAGTCCCAGGAGAAAAACTGTTTCTTGCACCTCAAAAATCCACTCCACTTGACCAGTTTGAGAAGCTTTTGCTGAAATATAGCTCACGCATGTAAAAAGTGGCAAATTAGTTTTCGGACATTTTTCAGAGATGAGTGATTATTCCAAAACTCTGTTCACCATGAAGGAAGATGCAATGATTCTCACAAATGGTTCCATATTTTATGGTGGCATATTAATAGCTTCACTTGATTCTTGCAAACCCTGGCATGAGGCCAGCTGTCCTTGATGCATAGCCCTGATTGTCAGTCACATTGATCTGTTGGTTCAGTTCTTCCAGCCTCTTAATCAGTAACTCTAGGCGTGCATGAACCGCCACAAGCTGGTCTTTGAGCTAGAAAAAAAAGTAAGGGTAGTTAAACAACAGTTTCATACCTTACAGTAACTGTGGTTCGTTGAGATGTGTTGTCCAGATTTCACTGCCGAGGTGCACGTGCCCAAGATCAAATTATTTTGAACAGCAGTGGGTTTTTGTAACTTGGCCTACACCCAGAGTGCCCTCTCACCCCTGTAGCAGAGGGTACAAAGGGGAGAGCAACCTCAACCACCCTCCACCAGAAAGAATGCTAATTCAGAGTCTTGTCACTATAGTAAGGAGGACAAGAGATGTGTTATCTGTTGTGTTACTGTAAAGCACGTAACTATTCTAGGTATTACAGCAGGGCTACTCAACACACGGCCCGCAGCCTGTTTATTTGCAGCCCACGGTGCGGTTTGGATTTATGCGGGGCTCAATATGCGGCCCACAAGTGGGAGCCAAAACAAAAAAGTAGTCAATATAATGGTCTTCTCTTGATATGCGTTTTAGTAGTTAAATTCCTGAACTGTCATCGCTCACTAAAAGTCATATGGGTGGAAATTGGGTAAATGTTGCATTTTATTAATATCAGCAGAACTGACTTAAATGCGGCCTGTGTGGTGTGTAGTCTTGCCTTAATCTTTGTATTCATGCCCGTCAGTGTGAAAGAAGCTATTTGCATATATGCAACCACACTTAAGTTGCGGCCCTCGGCATGTGCTGTGAGTATCATTGCGGCCCCCTGGGCTTCCAAAGTTGAGTAGCCCTGGATTACAGGATAGCCCTATCAATTGGCATACAAGATAGAATTTTATACTGGTAGTGTCAAGCTCCATGTTGCTGGGCAACATCACTCTGATGTGGGAACATCAGACAGGTAGGTAACTAATGCTGCCTGGGCCCTAATGGAATGAGACATATGATTAGCTAGAAAAGATTACCCCTAATTTATAGAAATTCATAAGTCGTGTAAAGCCTGAGAATACTTGGACAATCTCTGAGTGGATAAAGATAGCTATAGGAAACAAAGGTGCAATTTGCTGCTAAGCTGCCCAAATAGCAAATCTATTCCATTGAACTTTGTACATCACTCTGATCAAAAGGTGTTCTGCTTCAAAGTAAGATACTTTGAACTACAGAGAAGCAACCTCTCATGCAGCCATTTTCCAGGCTGTCAGGTGCACGGCCATCAGATTTGGGTGCAGGATCTGGACACTGTTCTGAGAGATCAGATCTAGCAGAACTTAAAGGTAAGTGACCCTCCACAACTGATCACGAGTACTAAACTGCATCTCATCTCAGCTTCCTCAAAATCGTGGGATAGGAAGGCATGGAATTAAGTTTGAAGCCCCCCGGATGAGATAGGCATCCATAAGGGAGCTTAGGCTCACACCATTTAGTACTTGGTGGCTATGTCTACACTCGCGGCTTCTTGCGCGAGTAATATGCAAATGAGGCTAAGCGTGGAATATTGCCGAGCCTCATTTGCATACCTAATGAGCCACCATTTTTTTCAGAAGAGGCTCTTGCGCAGGAAGGAGCATCTACACTGCCCCTTCTTGCGCAAGAAAAACCCTCTTGTGCAATGCCGTTACACCTATTACTTTTCAGGAAGAACGGCATTGCGCAAGAGGGTTTTTCTTGCGCAAGAAGGGGCTGTGTAGACGCTCCTTCCTGCGCAAGAGCCTCTTCTGAAAAAAATGGTGGCTCATTAGGTATGCAAATGAGGCTCGGCAATATTCCACGCTTAGCCTCATTTGCATATCACTCGCGCAAGAAGCCGCGAGTGTAGACATAGCCGGTGTGTGTTATGTTACAAATAGGTCCACTTCTAGAAACCTTCATCTGTAAAAGATGCTGTAGAGGATTGAAGATCATTTCAGGATCTCAGCAAAGTCACTGTTGAACTGATATGCTAGTATATTATGGAGGCAGGGAAGATGTAGCTTTACTAGCGGCGCAAAGGTGACCGACGTATTAATCCCAAAGTTGTACAGTTTTCTGGAAGAATGAAGAGGATCTGGCTCCTCTTTGCCTGTTAATATAGTGCACTTCTGTGATACTGTCTGAATGCTGGGATTATCACTCCCCAATTGAGAGGAAGAAAGGCCGTTCATGCCAGCCAAATAGTCATGGGTTTTGCACAAATAGTCAAGACCATTTCCCCAGGATTCAAGTCGTCAAGGTACACTCCCCATCCCCACCCTTTAGTGGGGGGAATCTGTTAGTTCAGTCCTTGGCAGTACCGATGTAAAAAAGGGAACTTTACTCCATGGCTATCCACCAATTTAGAGACAGAACTTCTGGAGGGATCATTATGGGCAGATCCATGCTGTGCCTGTTGGGTAGACATACTGATGTCAGTCACCCTTGCAAAAGGATGAAGGTTTAGTTTACCATGTGTGCATGCTACCATGTGTCCATGAGTGAGGCAGGTTTTCACTCATGTCTTGGGCTTGGAGCTGTCTGAAATCTGTCATAATTTGAAAACTCAGAGAGGTATGGTCTTACAAGTGTGAAATATAAACACTTCCATGTTTAACTCTATGCTTTGATTTGATGCAAGCATGGATTTCTCCCTTACCTTGAAGCTAAGCAAGATGAAGATTTAAAAAGAGGATCACTTGCTATGAGGATTCCCTCAAATGAACTAGTTTAAATCGGGGCATACCTGGATTCTTCACCTTCTCAGATGAGCTGCCACCATGGTAAGAACTTTGGAGACTCGTGGGGCTGTCAAGAGGACAAAGTGTAGGACTCTGTACTGTTGGTGAGATGCTTCTATGAATTTCAACTACTTTCAGTGAGTTGAATAAATCTAAGCGTGAAAACAGGCATCCTAAAGTAAACAAATTATTCCAATGGATCCAAAGAGGGGATTCTTAAAGCGAGGGTAAGCATGTAGAAAATGAAATAATAGATGAAAGTGTTAAAATGTCAAAGACAGGGAAATAGAGACTCATGCTCTTCTTTACTTCCTAATCCCAAAGGGAATAAAAGCTCTTGCCACAGAAATTTGAGAGCATTTCCTATACCGAGTTCTCTCAGCTGATTCAAGCAGTCTATCACATATTTTAACCAATCTCCTTGAACGTGAGGTTTGCAGGATATCATGATATCCACTAGGCTATTAGGCATCTCCATCATTCATCTCATCAAGCCTTGGAAGAATTTTAGTTCATCCAATCAGGCAACAGGTAGAGGATTAACTGCCTCATATAGAGGAGCACAAGAATGTGGCATGAGGTGGTTGTTCCACCCTAAGCTTTCCTCAAGTACTTGTGCAGGTTGGAGTTGCTTCTTTGGGGATGGAGCTCTGGCATTGTAGATGGTGAAGGATACAGACTTCCTAGAATATAGTTTTGCAGCTGAGGGGAAGGGCAGGGGGATGAAATGCATATGGCTGAATACCAACAGAGTGCTTCCTGCAGGACCCCATGATTTCCTGACATCCTTCAGAGATTAATCCCTGGATTTCCAGTCTACTTCCCACAGCACTGCCCCAAAGTGGTAGAAGGGGATGCTCAAGAGGACGAGGCATGGTTTGCTCCATCGAGTAAGACAAAAAGGAGTGAACCTTTGAGTGAAAAGTTGAGGATTTGATGACCACTCTTCCAAGTCTCTCAATAAGAGGTGATCCCACATCACCAAGAGATCTGGTTTTAGGCCCAGCAGTGAAATCCAGTGTCCAGATATTTGGTAAAAACAAAAGGAGTCCTGTGGCACCTTACAGACTAACACATTTATTAGGACACAGGCATCTGGGGTGAGGGTTTCAGACAGGACTGAAGAGGCCAATGCTGCAATTAGGGCACTTTGTGCTGACTGGTCCTTATGCAGAAAGGGAACCGCCAGTCCCTTTCAATATGGAGGTACCAAAGCAAGACACTGATTTCAAACTCTTGATGGAAATAGTCTTTGGAAAGGATCTCTCTCTCCTGCTTGGAAAGGGCATGGTACCTGCCCCGATTTCAGGAGTGGCTCTCCTTGAGGCTTCCTTTTGGAAGTAACTGTGAATGTTATGGATGATCAGAATATAAACAGTGTCCCACAATGGCATCTTGGCTCACTGGAGCTCTGGAGCCATGTGACTGACCTAATAGATGAAATTATGCCTTTGGTTTGCCCAGCTGATGAGACTCATCAGCTTTTCAGGGAGGAAGAACTTAAGCCTTGTCTCCCTTGCCTGCTGAAGCACATTCAGAAAAGGATTGGAACCCAGAGCAGCACTCTGAGACATATCCCTCTCCTAGGCAAATAAGACATCTAGAATATCCATTAACAATGGGCATTGCTGCATCACAAGAGGGACATGGTTTGAACCTTGAGGATTTCGTGTTAGGCATTTTAAAGTACTGTATGTGGGAGAGGAAATGAAAGCCTGTAAGACTGTCTTTTAAAGGGCTCTGTCTTGCAGCCACAGCTGGTAAAAAGGAACTTGAGGATGGGTGGGGGGGGAGGGCTTCCCCACTTTCTGTCCCCAACTACAGGGAGCAATAAGGCACACAGTATATAGGTGCAGTGATAAAGGTTTCTTTTTAATATCAGTGGCTGATCTCATTCACACGCATACCCCCAAAGGAATCTCTGTGGACAGTTACTTGAAAGATAACCTGAGATACTATCAAGTTACTGCTGTAGACAGAGTCCTGCACATGTCATTATTTTATGAACAAATATTCCATAAAAGGTTCAATCCTATGATCATTCTAGCAACATCCCTTAGAAGCATTTCAAAAACACTGTTTGCATTTCTAATAAAATGCTACCATTATTTGAGCAAATCATCAATTATTTTAGTGGAAGTTTTGCTTGACTGAGCTTTGGGACTCTCCTACCTCACATGGTCCTAGAGCTTAGACTCCAGCCTAAGCCTGGAAGGCTACAGAGCAATGAAGCAGTCATGCAGCCCAAGCACAAGTCAACTGGCCTACGCCAACTGTGGGTGTTTAGTTGCTATGTAGATAAACCCAGAAAGGCCAGAAGAGAACTAGCAGGAGGAGAGAAGTCCTCAGAAAAATGTATCAGGCCCAATTTCATATTCATACCAGAAAACATTAAAAAAACCCAGATCTGGCTTACAACTTGAGGGGAACACATTCTAAAGAAAAAAGGATATTCAGACTAATTTTGGCCTAAACTATAGGTAATGTAAAAGCAGTTACAGAATTTAAATAGGAGTGTCCCTATGAAACTGAAAGACAGTAGAACTAAATTTTAGAGTAGCAGCATTCTTCTACACTTAGCACAGTCCTAACATTGCAATATATGAGAGGACAAGTCAATTAGATGAGAGTTTGACTAATTGTTGTCCATCCTAAATGTGATGCAGAAAGTAAACGTCATTGCTGAAGAATTTGTTTTTCTCCAATTTTAAAAAACAGGATGTTGACATGACAAGAACTGTAAGTTAAATTAAACCTTCTTGTGTTCCTTTAATCCCTTTTAATGATTAAATGCTGTTCTGTGCCAGAAGAACATGCACATTCACTTGTTTATGGGATAATGAAGAATGAGTGCTCTAATAGTTTAAGTTTACAGCATCCCTCTACATACACTAATTTGTACGAAATTTGCATTTCCCCCGGTTTCAACACACACAAAATCATAAAGAAACTTTACTTTTTCCAGGTGTTCCTTTAGGCTCAAAACAGGAAAGTTCATCTCAGAGGCCTCTATTACGGTTTTAGTTTTTAAGAGATAACTGAAAAACAAAAGTCAAATGAGAGAACAGTAATAAAAACCGGAGAAACTTTCATTGTATAAAAAGGTGGTTTATGCAGAAACTAATGCTGATGCCAAACTATAACTAGGATGGCTAGAAAGTCTTGAAGTAGTATTAGCTTACATCAGCTGTTCTAAAATTGGGGTCTGAGTGTAATATCCGGGGCCAACAGTCTCACTGATTAAGTTTTCCTCCTCCCTCCTAGAACCTGTTCAGCAGTGTGCAGGTAGTGCTGGGAGGAAGTAAGAGGAAAAGTGGTGGAAAAGAGGAAAGGCAGAGATGTGGCATGGAGAGTTTCTTGGGGAAGGGGTGTAGTGGGGGAAGGGCCTGGAGCTCAGTAGGAGATGAACAGCGCCTCTGGGAAAAGTTAGAAGCCAACTTGGGGCAGGGGTGTCACAAAAAAAATGTTAAATGAAAATGCGGGTGCTCAGTTTGCTAATGTTTAAGAACTGCTAGCTTAGATATATTAATTTGGAAAGTTGCATTCTCTTCAGGAAGCAGTTTTGGTACTAGAATCCACAAAGCTTCTGGTTGATCTGTATTTGCTATCAGAAAAAGAAACTATGAACAACCAGTTCAGGGTTAGCTTTGATATTATCAGTTCTCACTGACAGCAGAAAATATCACCAACCTGAATTTGCCATTCTTATTTTATACAAATCAATGTGGTATTCCTTATATTGGTATATTCCCAGGAAGAGCTCTGCTTTGGACCTAATTTCTAAGTTATCCTTCTCCGACATATTGGCAGGTACTAACCAGAGGATGCTGTCCTTGAAAAGACAGAAGAGGCCTCGTAGATGAGCCAGCGCAGTGAAGGCAGAATAGAGGCTGAAGCCCACCATTATTCCACATGAACGACAGTACAATGCGTAGTAAGTGCTGAAAAGAAAGAGAAAAGGTTTCAGTGGAGCAGAGATTTCCAAACTGTAGTTCAAATACTGCTGACTGGGGTCAGTGAGACATACCAAAACATGAAGTATTACTTCTCTATGTAAGTAAGCACTGTAATAGTCATATAGGTTATGGGAATCCTAAGTACAGTAGAAGGATAGGTGTCTTTAATACAAAGATGGTACCTACTCAAAAATTTGGAACACCCCAGAAACTGAGGTTAAAATATGAAAAAAATGAAATCTAACCTAATGTCAGATCAGGACATCCAGCTAATACTGAAACAGCTAAGAATTTAAGAGAAAAACATTTCAGACAGAATTAAAAATGAATTTAAAAAATAGAGGAAACTGAGGCATATGAAACTATAAACATCAATTGATTAGCTATACAACCATTAAGCTTCCTTTTTTTTCTTATCCCTTCTGTCCCATTAGAGAAAAGCTAAAAATGTCTAAGAATGGCTTGAGATACCTGTTAAGTTACGTATTAGCGTAAGAGTTACAGGCTGTGCAAGATGCCTACGGCCAGTTCCAGGCAAGTTCCATCACCTTCTACAGAATACAAAACTTTCCTTTAAAAAAAGTTTCTAACCTTTATAATTGTGACAAATCTTGCAAATATCAATCAAGCAGAATACAGATACAGGACTGCTGCCTCAAGTTTGTAGACAGCTCAAGGGGTTGTAGCTACTTAACTTTGAAAGTGATAATACCTGCTTCAAATTCAATTCTAATAAAAACTATTATAAACCATGCTTGGTACAAATACTCTACTATAGCCACTTTCCTATCTATAGGATTTTGATTAACCTAATTCCTCATACACACACGCACACATTAGATTAACCCCAAAATAGATCAAAAAAGAGCATTATCATACCTAGGTGAACCAGCTTCTACTGATTGTTTAATTCATTAACAACAAAACTTGTTTACTTTCACTAGGAAAGAATATAAAAAAATGTTCTAGCTTAACAGTTAGACAACTTCTTGTTTTTTTTTTTTAAACACAAAAGTTTCCCCTCCTCCCCCCACCTCAATGGTAAATAGGGCAAAAACCTAGTTTTGTGTGGGGAGGGGAGGGTGAAGAGGTAAATTATTCCTGGAGAAATGGTGTATCACTGCAAAGCACAGAATTCATGACCCTGGCAAACTTTTGCTTCCCTACAGAAAAGTGACTTCTGATGGGAAAATAAAGGGAAGCCACAAGAGCAGTCATGAGTCCCTTGCCAGTAGTGCAGGCACGTCGGTTTGGGAGCCCAGAGCAGCCAGTAGATGCATTCAAATCACTGGTGGGGCAGGCGTGGCTGGACAGTTATGCATTTGAGAGACACTGTGCTTGTGGTATGCCTGGTGTGGAGGGGCCTGGCTTTGGGGTGCTTCTGAGGAGGTAGTTGTGTGGCAGGTTCCGTCACTTCAGGAGGTGCAGAATGTAGCAGCCTTCCTGCTTAGTGAGTTCTTCCCATAGTTCTTAGTGAATTCCCCCAGGAGTATAAAACAGGTGTAAAAATGTTAAGGCTCTTTCATATTGCCAGTGATGTAAAGCGGCCTTACTGTACAGGACAGCATGGTCTTATAAATGCTTATGGTACTTTAGTAATTAGAACTGGTTTAATTTTTGGACTGAAAAGATTTCCTATCAAAATGTGGTCCATAAACTGTTTGCTACTGACCTTTCCGGAGATAATCAGTAGCCAGTATAAATTGGGAGTTTGAATCCCCATTCCTCACTTGCTCTTAATTTGCCTAGGATGTAACAATGAGCATATGACTACATATTCTTGTTGACTAGTAACTAGCTATATTAGAGGGGATTTGGGGTTTCCTCCAATGCTCCCCAAGCCCAGTCTCCATCCATTGTACTGTAGTTTAAATATAATCACCAAAATATTTGAAACCAGTGTGATTATACTACTTTATTTTAAGTAATAAAATATGCAGAATTTTAGAATAGTATGCAGAATTCCCTTGGGAATAGAGGCTATCAATTTACAAAGCTTTCTTAATTGAAAAAGCAGTGGTTAGGTCCAAAACCAATCTCAATTACTTCTCAATTCTGTAAGACTCTTCTTAAGAGGGAGTTGGAAGGATTTTCTAAACTTATTTTCTTCTGGCCCAGAGATATTTCTAAAATTCAGAAGCAACACATTATTGCCTTTCTGCTCTGCTGTAGGATCATCTCAAAACTGAAAACTAACATTAAAAGCAAGAAGCAACATCTGAGGTACCTACCATCCCAGAAGGGCTCCTTCAATACCGACCATTAAAGAATCTTCCAAAACAACATCATTTGTGACTTCTGGGAAGATAAACCCATAGATAGGTAGTTATACAACACTGATCATTCACCAGTATTTCTTCTTGTCCCCAACACTAAGGTTTTAAACTTCCTATCTTTAGGCTTGGAATGATTCATTTTTGTTCTATATATACTTTAATCTTACTAAATATTTTTAAGTGTATCAATTTAAATGTTTGAACTAATAGAAAATTAAAATCCTCCAATGCTTTTTATGCAGACTCTGACTGAATCCCAGATTCAAATCTTTTCTACTATTTAATTTGTATAAGAACAATAATGATTTTTGTTGCCGGAGCCAGCCACTAGCACAAAACAGGTGTATTTATTTAAAGATTCATGTAGTGGGAGTATCCTGCATTAGTGCACGAGGAAGAGGGACGGGACAACTGGCAGGCAGTGGCAGATCGGAGTGGGAATGAAACGAACAGTCGCTGGCCAGGAGCAAGGTGAGGGGAAGGAAGCAGCTGTACAGCCGCTCACGTCCCAACTGAACTTGCAGGATTGCAGTTTCACTTGCAAAACGAGTAGAGCGGATCGGGTGTTAACAGATGGAGCCCGCTTATGTCACTTCAGATGAAGTCTCCAAACATCTCGTGCTTTTCGAGCATGCATTAGGGGCCAGCGAAAACAAGAGACCAGCTCACTCGGGCAAAGCTCACCCACCCGCCGCGCTCCATGGAACGGATGCTAGGCCCGCAGTTAGATCCCCAGGCCCGCAGCAGCCATACTCCTCTCCGCAGGCTCGCACCAGCGCCCGTGCAAGCTAGCCCTGCCCAGCCCAGGCCATCGGGCAAGGGAGCGCGAGCGAATCCTGCCCCAGGCTCCAGTCGCAGCCCCGCTGCCCAGGCACAGACGCTCCGGAGCCGGCGCGGGGACTCACTGAAGCAGACGAGGACTCGCAGGCAGCGGTCCTCCTGGGCGCAGAGGTGCAGCGAGTCGCCCAGCACCGCGCGGCAGCCCCGGCAGTGCAGCAGGGCGCACTCCTCCAGCCGGAGCCCGCGGCGCAGCAGCGCCCTGCCACCGGGGGCTCCCCGGCCCCTGCTGGGGCTCCGCGCCGCGCAGCATGCCCGTGTCCGCCTGGGGCGGCGGGCGGCCGCGGCTCCGCAGTGTGTCCGGCCGCTCGAAGGTGATGGCACCGCCAATCTGAGGCTCCTGGAACAACGCCTGGATGCATCTCCGCACCGCCATCTTCGCTCACCCGCTATCGGCGCTGCTGGTTCGAAACCAGCGCCCACCCCCTTGCCATCCCAATTGGAGGCCGACCTACAGCTCTGCGATCCGATTGGGTGGCACACACATCAATCACTTCACCAGGCGCTCGCAACAAGGGAATCATTAACTCCGACCATTGGATGGTGGGGGGAAGACCAATCATTCTACTTCCCAATCAGAGAGCGAGTTGGGCTAGGGCGGGGCTGTATTTTGATAGACAAGTGCTTATCATGTTAGGAAAACGAAAACAAATCCCGTTCTCCGGGATGCCATTGGCTGTCTGTGGGTCGCAGCCACGCCCACTGATAGGTTGTGCAGCCAATGACAGGGCGAGAAAGGCGAGTTCGAATGCTGAGGGTGGGACACAGCAGCTTGCTTCTTGGCGTCAGTTGCGCGCGGGATTTGAAGCCGAGGCACGGCCGTTATCCCGGGTGGCGGCGGCGCTCGCAGATCGGTTGCTGGTTCCCGTTGTCTTGCTGCCATGGAGCTGCCCTCGCTGCAGCAGCTGGAGTCGCTCAAATACAGCGAGCTGCAGCAGCTGGCCAAAGCCGCCGGCCTCCGGGCCAACCTGAAGGTGAGGCGGTGGCGCCTCGGCCAGGGGAGCTGGGGGGGACCCCGCAGAGAGGGGACGGCCCAGGGGTCGGGACAGCCGGCTGCGGGGCCGGGTCTCCTCTCTGAGCGCAAGTGGGGAAGATACCGAGCAAAGGCGACAGTGGGGGGAGGGGGGTGGAAGAGCTGCGGGGCTGACGCTTCTGTGGCTGGCCGTTGGCACTCCCGGGCCCCTGTCCCCGCCGTGCTCCAGTTATCGGGCGGCCCGGGAGGGCCAGGGCGCACGTGCCCTTGTCACCACGTTATGGCTTCCAGAGTCACCAACGTGGACTTACAGGGGAGCAGCGTTGGGATCGTAGCCCTCAAACTTCCATGTGAACTTCTTAGGGCAGAAGAGTCTGGCTAGCCCAGTAGCCTGTCTACTGACCAGCCTCAGAGGGGCAACTGTGCTAGTCTGTGTCCTCAAACAAGGGGGCATCCTGTGGCACCTTAAACACTAACAGATTTATTTGGGTTTGAGCTTTCCTGGTGTAACCCTTTTTTTCCTTCCCGGGTTACTTGGGAGCAGGTCACACTCACAGGTGTGCCTGGGTGCCTGATGGTTTTAACATAAAAAGAGATCCTGAGTACCCCAGTGGTGGTGATGGTTAGTTGGGGATTCCCTCTCCACCCCCTTGCTGCAGTCCCTGGCTCATAAAGAATATCCAGTGGCGGTGCCTCCACCTGGCTGGCCCTGTACACACTTAATGGTGTGCCTTGGGAGCCTCCAGGAATAAAATTATTCCAGCATTAATCTGGGTCTAATTCCAATACAACAATTACAAATTATAAATAATATACATCTAATTGATTAAATTTGAATAAACACACCTTTTCTTAACAACTTAAAGATACAGGGTTTAACAAATTAACAGTGAATATCATTAACAAAGTACACAGATAAGTTCCTATCATTTCCATCTGGCATTTGCACTGCCACGATTTATCCCATCTCAGAGTGTGCACTCCTCTGGACTCAGAGTCCCAGATGCTTGTGTGGGCGTGCTTGAAGATCTGCAGCTGGAGTGGAGGTTCTCTGTAGGGCAGTGTTTCTTAAACTTTTTAAGACTGAGGAACATCAAACAATTTTTTTTGAGGAACACCAATGATTTTTTTTGAGCCCCCCAAAAAAGGTTGCTTGCCCCTTTAAGGGTGGCCATTTTGAACTGTTGTTCTACGAGGCACACCTCCGACTGCCTTGCAGCCCACTGGTGTGCCGCAGAATACAGTTTAAGAAACACTGCTGTAGGGTGTGCGTTAGTCCAAGCTGTGTAGCCAGCTGCAAACTACCTCTGCTACTGGAGCAGGCTCCACCAAATGCCAGCAGCTCTGGTTCCCTGGGCTGGACACTCTGCCTCTCTTTGGACCCAGAGTTAGTCTATATCTCTGAGGCCTGTCCTAGGCAGCACTTTCCCAAAGAACCTGTTTACTTGCAGCCTCCTTCTGTGTGCTGGTTTTTGTGTAGTCCTCCTCAGCCACAGGTGTAGCCAGAGTCTCTTCCCTCTAGGGCAATCAGCAGCCTGCTAGATCCAAGCACCACAGACTTTCAGTCCTAGGATGTAGCTGCAACACAACAGCTCCTGGGCTGGATATAAGGCTCTTCCACAGCAGTCTGGCTCCCCTCTCCCAAAATGGAGAGCCCCAGACTGCTGAGACCCTCTCTCAACATGCCTGGACCAGCTCTCTCTTCCTGGTTTCCTCAAGGACTCATGGGAGTTAGTCTCTAGGGCTAGAATGCAGCACACACGATCCTCCCGGAAAAAGTCAGAGGCACCTTTAGTAAGGGGACTACACTGGGCAAAAAACTACTTAATCAGTGCAACTGACAAAGTGGGGTTTTGCCCATGAAAGCTTATGCCCAAATAAATCTATTAGTCTGCAAGGTGCCACAGGACTCTGGTTTTTTTTTTTTTTTTTTTTTTTTGGTCTTCTGATGGTGGCTAATACCAGATGCTTCAGAGGCAATGAACAGAATAGGGTGATTCTCAAGTGATCCATCCCCTGCCCTAGCCAAGCATTTGGCAGGTAGAGGCTTAAGAATGCCCAATGCATGAGGTTGTGTCCCTGACTATATTGGCTAATAACAATTGATGGACCTTTCATCCATTAACTCACCTTATTTTTTTAACTCATTTATATTTTTGGCCCTTATGACCTCTTCTGGTGAAAAGTTATAGATTGACTGTGCGTTGTGTGTAGTAGTTCCTTATACAGGTTGGACCTCCCTGGTCCGGCATTGTGGGAGCCTGACTGGTCCCAAACAAGAGAATTTGCCACACTAGGGGAGGTCTCCTGCCACCGGCCCCCAAGCCCATCACCTGCTACTGGCAGGATGCCCCAGCAGGCAACCCTGCCTCGTCCTCCCACCCCACCGCCAACGTGGGTGGGCTGCTTGCCCAGCTACTGCTGGCTGCTTAGGTGGCATAGGCTCCTGCTGTGGAGCTCTGGTTCTGCGCAGCCAAGGGCAGCTGCAGGGCTGGAGCTCCAACTCTGGCCCTGCACACCTGAGGGAAGTTGCAGGGCTCTGACTCTGGCCCTGTGCCGCCGGGGGAAGTTGTGGGGCTCTGACCATGCACCTTCAGCCCAGGTCCCGTGCAGCTGGGGGAAGCTGTGGGACTCCGTGCCGCCAGGGGAAGCTGTGGGGCTCCAGGCCCAGCCCTGCGCTGCTGGAGCTTGTTGCGTGGACTCTGACCCTGCACTGCCATGGGGCTCTGGCCTCAGCCCCACATGTGATTTTTTTTTTTTTTTTTTTTTTTTTTTTTCTCTCTCTTCTCAATTGTGGTATTTTTGCCCATCAAGATAGGGCCTAATGTTACGAAGTGGCTGGTGTGGAAGAAGTGTAGTGTTTAAAATGTAATGGGTAGTGCACTTCAAAAGCCTTAATTTTACCAACTTTTTACATTCTGAGAAACCTGCACTGATTCCTGGTCCCTTTGCTAGAATGAATGACATCACAACTACTTTAAACTGGGCTGAAAATAGCCATTCCGTTCAAAAATCCTATTTTGATTAGGGATGTAAAATTTCAATTATTTGGCTAATTGAATAGTCAATGCAATTTGTATTGACTGTTTGATTAGTCAATAAGGGTGCTTCTGCCTTTGAAGTGTAGCAACAGTCCCAGGGCTGTTGCTACATTTCAAAGGAGAAAGTGCTGTGGAGAACATGGGGGGCGAGGGGGAGAAGACTCACTGGCCCTGTGCTCCTCTTGCCCTTTCAAAGCGGCAGAGCCACATGGAGCCTGGGATTAGTGGGAGAGTCCCCAGCTGACCCTGGGCTCCATGCTGCGCTGCATGCAGCCCGGGGCCAGCTGGGGATGCATTTTAAAGTGACAGCGCTGCGTGGAGCCCAGTCTGGCCCCAGGCTCTACATGGTGCTTCTGCTTTAAAGCACCCCTTCCTCTTCTCTTCTCCTCTCTCTTCTCTCCCCTCCACCCCCCCCCCCCCCCCCATGCCTCTTCCTGATAGAGGCAGCAAGGGAGGGGAAGCGACTAGTCAACTAGTCTGTCCAATAGTCAGTCATTCAACCCTATTTTGATTCCCTCAACTTTTTCAAATCCTTCCCTCTACTCTGGAATCTCTTAACTTTAACCTCAGTTAAATAAATATTTTAGGAAAGTTTCTGTCACTTGATTCTCATTATACAACCAGTAGGGAATAGAGAATAAGATGTTCCTATAATACATCTGGAACTAATGTTGTATTTTAAAATGCTAAGCCACCTGTGTATTTAGAACAAAAAGGTGTCATCCAAATCACAAGTGAATTTGATCCTTTAGTCTCCAAGTGGGATGAGTGCCCTTAACATCTGAAAAAAAAAAGGTAAATATTAAAAAATCTACAAGGGCTTTTAAATGGCTACTGGATTTACTATGCATGGGTATTATTGTTTTCAAGTTGCTTATAATTTTCCTTGAGCCACAATGTCTTCAAATGTGAAAGACTTCATCTGCCTAGCATCATAAAATAAAATTTGGGTTAGAATTAATTGAACTTAATTTTTTTGTTTTGTTTTAACTTCTACGGAATAGTTCATTATGGAAGTGCTAATGTTCTCAATTACAGTGCTGCAAAAATGGCACACTGCCACGTTTTCAAATTTAGAATTATATAAATCAATGGTTATTCATTAAGATTCATGCAATAGGAATTTTTTAGATAAAGAAGGAGACACTTTGGTGTTATACTGATTTTTTTTTTTTTCTCATTTAGGATCTTGGAAATTTGTCATTAAACAGCTTAAAAATTCCATTACTGTATGTAACTTTTTTTTGTATTTTCCCTATTGGCATTATTTACTTAGGAAAATATGATCTACATGTGAGCATGGCTCAAAATAAGTGATGCTGTTTCAGAAATTACATATACCTTTAATTAGATTGTGTCTAACTAGATGAGTCGACATACCTTATCGTAAAACTACTAGCTCCTCTGGAAAGCCAGTGGATTGCAAGGTCGCTGGTCTGGAAAATATCTCTGCTCCAATAAAGGAAGCTATCTATTCAGCAAAGCACTTAAAGCACATTTATTCCCATTGATTTTAATGAGACTCCAGTATCTGCTTAATGTTAGGTTATCTCTATATTACACACACACAAAGACCCCGGGTGTGTAAGTATACCAACATTAAAAGCAGTCTGTGTTCTTGTTGTGGTGTGTAGTTACATGTGCCAGGGAAAAGCTCTGGCACAGAGGAGCTAGCAGGGAAAAGCTTCAGCAGCTCCTAGATGCTGGAGCCGTTAACGGCTGCAAGGAAATACTGTGGCTGGGGGTGGCACTGTGAAAAATCTCCGCTTTTCCCTGCTGCCTCCACCTTGCCATACCCTTTTATCACTTCCAGAGTGTTGTCCCTATTGTATGGAAGGGTTGTGGCAGAGGTTTCCCTATTTATTTCCCTGCTGCTAACGTCTTTCCCTGCAGAGGGAAAAGGCTCTGGCAGCAGGGCACTGTACTGATTAAAAACAGCAGTGTAGACAGGGAAGCATGGTTTGGGCCAGCAGAGAGTATGTAGGCTATGTATTTGCATACATGTCTTTCTACTTGCCTAAGCCTTGCCTCATGAGCTACACTGCTTATTTACTGGTGTTAGGAGAACTGGGTGGGTATGTAGCAAAGAAGCATGCAGTGGAGACCTACCCACAAACATGTGTTTTGCTGAATAGAAATATACTTAGGCAGATGCTTAAATGCTTTGCTGAATTGGTCAGTATACAGGGTAACCTTATGCAACTTTTATCTAATGACTTTTATCTTCTCTTCTGCAGGCAGATAAACTGCTGAAAGCGCTGATGTGTCACTTTCATGAGCCAAAGCAAGAAAATGGAAGTAAGGTAAGAATTATGAAAGACAATGTGCTAGATATTATTATTGTGAAGAAAGTTGCAATGCACTGCAATTATCAAAATAGGAGCCCTTAATGAATAGGGCAAGTGCTAACATAAATTGAATTTTTACTTAAAATCAGTATTTCATGCTTAATGTGCCCACCTACTGCTGGAAATTGACATTTTTGTTTAATTTTCAAGTCATTCCATATATTGCTAGATCAGTGTCTATCCTAGCAAGAGAATTGCAACAAAAACATGTGTTCCCTTAACTTGTGAAGCTCTCTTAGTGCTTCTGATGTGAATAATATGCATATAGTAATGCTAGAAAATGGTCCCAATTCTCTTATACAGGACTTTGGAAGGAGCATTTCCTCCTCTACAGACACAGAGGACCTCAGCAGTCCAGAGAAGGTCAAACCTATTCCAGTGTCCTTTATCACAAAAAGACGTAGGAAAGGCAGGAAGGTTGAGACTGAAAAGATGGCCTCAAAGGAGGAAATGAATACTAATGAAGAAGATATGGAGCTTCCTGTTGAAAAAGAGGTGACTCAAGTTTCTCAGGTTTTTTCTTTTTATTAAGAAAAACACCAAGTTAAATACAGGCTGCACATCTATAAACCAGAACTCTCTGGTCCAGCAACATCTATGGTCTGTAAGGACCATGAATGTTCCAGGATCAGAGTCCCAGCATGCTGCAGGGGCTGGGAGCCTGGCACTATGCAGGGGCAGGGGGGAATGTGGCTCAGCTGCCCTGAGGAAAGGGGGGCTGGAGTCAGTGTATGGCTCAGCTGTGTTGCAGCAGGGGCTGGCCAGGAAGCCTGCTGGGGGGAGGGTGGGGGGGCAGGAGGGCCAGAAATGACCTCCCCTGGTCCAGAAAAATCCCTCATCCAGGACCGGTCGGGTTCCCTAGGAAGCCAGACCAGGGAGGTCTGACCTGTAGAATCCTCGGTCTATTCAGCTATCACTGGGCATGAAATGCCTGCCTTTCAATAGACAAACCCAATAATGTTATTGACTTGGTATTTTGGCATCCTACTCTTCTGAAACTTTGTCAACTGCTACCTGTAATCAATTATTCCTGTTTAATCTTATTCTACAAGTGATCTGAAGTCAATGTAATCTCGATGGGTCTTTTCCAGAGTCATAATTTGACTTTAGGTGCACATATACTGCAGTAGATGCAGTTTAAGAACCTCATTAGAGATTAGGTACCAGGACACTCTAATCATGTTTCACTCTCTTTTTAGGCTGAATGCACTCAACTCTTGAAGTCTTTATTAAGAGCAGACTCAAGGGGTGAGGTCACAGAAGACAATTGGAGGGCTGTTCTCCAGTGTGCTGATTATACCACTGATACCTACCTTCTTGCTCTCTGGAGCTCACCACTAGGGATGTAAGCGACTAGTTGACTATCCAATAAGCTTTTCCTTGCAACTAGTCGATTAATGTGTCGTCTTAAAAGCCGGTTTCCCCCCAGCTCCATGGGATGGGATGGGGCACAGCAGCAGCGCTTCCTCTTTGAAATGTATAAGAGCCCCAGTATTTTAAGTCATCTTGTGCATTTCAAAGCGGAAGCGCCCGCATGGAGCCTCAGGAACCACGCAGCATTCCAACTTTGAAATGCAGAAGATCCCCTGCTGGGACTCTTGTACATTTCAAAGGTGGAACGCGCAGTAGTCCTTATCAACTAATTGAATAGTCGATGGAAATCCCATCGACTATTTGATTAGTTAATTAATTGATATTTAAATTCTTACTCCCCACCACTCCCATTCTGCTGGGTCAGATTCTCTGGTCTTCCCCAGACAAGGTACAGAGTTGGGGTAACCACCCCTTTGAAGAGCAATGCAGAGACTGAACCACATACGCTCTGGGAGGATGCAGTTATAGGGCACAGCACCTGGGAAACCATCCCTCAAAAGGAATCAAAACCCCAAATTCATCTGTCTCTGAGTAAAAGTTTTACACAAAGAAAGCTCATGAGGATGTTCACCTTCTTTATTAATGAGAGAGAAGAGATGCACACTTATTGTCCCACGCCCCCTTCCAAGGTAACAATTATTTACACTGGGCCTGATGGTAAACAAGAGCTTTTATTAAGTACAAACAGTAGGATTTAAGTGATTCAGACAAATCAAAGTAAGTTACTAAAAATGAAAAGACATATAGCTAATTCTAATTCACTTAAAAAAACGTATTGCAAGCAGAGTCTGACCTTGTTTTAAGTCTTCAAGTCAGAGGCAAACTCACTTGGGTTTCCCAGCCCTCTTTAGAGTTCTCTTTGTATGCTAGTGTACCAGGCTGTTCTCCAGGCCAGCCTAAGACACAGACCTGATAAGTTTCCCTTTCTTAAATAGTCTTCTCCCCAGGGTGGGAATCTTTTGTTCTACATTTCCCCCTTCCATGGAAAACTACCTGGGTCAATATGTCTTACTAATCCAATCACCTTTAGACTTACAGGACAAACAAGGCCTTTTACAAATTAAGTTGATTTACCCAGTTGTTAAGCCTTGGGGGTGCGGGGCATCAGTTAGTAATGGAATAGCCATTTTTTCCATATAATTAAATTGCTAAAAGTGGCTTACATTTGAAGAAATGTTGTTTAGACTTTTTTTGTTCACTTTTTTTAGCTTGTTCTTCATAGCTTCAGGTTTCTTCAGCATAGGTTGACAAAGCATCTTTTTCATAAGAAGTGTTCTCTTTTAAAATGGTCATCACCTTTTCCCCACCGTTGTTCTGAATGGGATTTAAACCAAACTGCCATCAAAGAAAGATGATGGTCCCCCTCCTGACAATTTTTAAAAACTATAATTTTTGAAATGTTGTTGTAGAGGAAACAACCAATTTTCTGCTTGTATTTGTGCAATGTGAAGCAGAACTGAACACACTATTACGGGTCCGGTTGCTTCAAGGCTACAGAAACATCACTATTTCTTAATCAGGTCTGCTGATGTTGAATTTCTCCTCCTCACTTACTCTGGCAGAGTGACAGCTAATGACCATCAATAATTTTCCTTATCTGCTATATTTGTTAAAATATTTTCCTTCATGTTTTCTCTCTTCAGATAACAGTTCCTGTATTCTCCTCTCCCATATGTGTATTGCAACATTTTTGAGTGTTACAGCATAGAGATCCACTCTAATTGAATCTAATACATCCAGTACAGCACTGGTGTCAGGAATGTTAAGCATTTATCCAATCAAATTATATTTAATTCCATGTTCCTGCCATATTCCTTATCTCTACTGGCTAACTTTGATGAAAAGGGAGTCTTTGCAAGATGGAGAACTTTGCTTGCCCTACCTCTTTTATAAACAGTCCATCTAATTAAAATAACATGTTTTAAGAATCTTTTCCTAATGTTCCAGGGACATTGTGTAAGTACTAGGATAACTAGGTGATGTCATACTTCATCCTAAACACACACTGAGTATTGGTCAGTTTGGAAAAATAAATGTTTTCAGTTAAATCACACCAGTTTCTGAAATTCTAACTAGGTTATATACAACTAACATAACCAGAACCAAAAGAGAACATTTCTTCAGTTGGATTGCTTTATGCATTTAACAACATTTGGTGTTTGAAATATTTCACTTTTCCTTGTCTCCTTTTGTGTAAGTCTTTCCCTGTGGGTTGGCATGTGAGACTTGTTTTTAAAAAAAGGGAGGGGTGCAGAAGGAGAGGTGTGTGTGTTTGCTATACTAATCTGTCTCTTTACATATTAGGCTAAACTAAAAGCTTTTGCCAGTATAATGGTGATGTATGTGAGACTTTAGCATCTGACATATCCACATAATCTGCTTCTGTGAGCACATGGAATATTGATAGACCAGCAGCTTTCAAACTGTGGGTTGGTACCCTATTTTAATGGGGTCACCAGGGCTGGTGTTCAACTTTCCAGGGTCCAGGTTGAAACCCAAGCTCCACTGACAGGGGCCAAAGCCTGATCCCACTCAACGGCTTCTGGCTTGTGTGGTAGAACTCAGATTACAGACCCCCCTCTTTGGCTGAAGCTCTTTGGTTTTGACGCCCTCTCCTCCCCCTTCTGGGTGACTGGACTTAGGCAGGCTTACACTAGGGTCCTCCCTGCTGGCTCATATAGTAACTTTTGTTGTCGGGGAGAATTACAATGCAATGACGTTTGAGAACTGCTGTGATAGATGATTGCGTCAGTAAGTGGCATATGTATCTGTATTCTGGTTCACAGGGTAGGTTTGCAGTGATATTTGGAATTAGTGAGGAGTGGAAACTTCCAGTGCTGGCTATGCAAATACAGAATTAGATGTAATTTTTTTTTAACCTGGTTTAAAAGGCCCAAGACACAGGCCCCAAAACTATATAAAGAGTCAGCCTGCTCTGACTCTCAGAGACTCACTCTAGAACAGAGAACTGACAAACGTATAGCTTACCAAGATCTCATGCAGATGCACATTGATTGTTGCATTTTTTTCCTCTGTAATGGTTTTGACCTAAATAAATGTACTGTGCTTTGTGAAAGCTGGTTGGTCACTTTTACTATCATTATTCCTGAGAGCAGAACTGTGAATGTTGAACTAAAGACAGAATTGCTGGAACAACCACAGTGAATTAGAAGGTAATTGCACCCCTAAAACTCTGAGCTGGAGGGAAAAGGAAGAATAGGTTCCTAGCTTAACACCTTAAGGGGATGCTTTTGAGGAGCCTACAAGTGGAAAAAGTGCAGGTAAACCCAGAATTATGACAACAAAAATGTCAATGGGTTTTTGTTTATAAGGGTGTGGGACGGCAACACATACCAATAAAACTCCTGGAGTAGATGCAGCTAGTGGCAACAAAGTGACTTTGTCAGTGGTGCATATTTTGCTTGGCAAATATAAGCTATCAGAAAAAAACACTTCTTCACTGGTATAAATGGGGTCTACTCTACTAGGGTTTAATGGTTTAGCTATACTGGCAAACCTTTCCTACTGTAGATCTTGTCCTAAAGAAAGGGCAGAACATCCTGAACAAAGCCTGAAAATCCCGAACAAAAAACATCTTTGTACTCCAGAATTTTTCAGAAATAACAGAAATTGCTATATCCCAGGATGGAGACTGCAAGAGCCTGAAAGAATGCCAAAATGAGGAACCTCTAGATAAGAACCAAGCACCTGACAACCTAGCAATGCATCACGTGCAAAGGAAGAAGATGGTTTCTGCTAAAAGAAATGGAGTTCAAAGTAAGTGGAAACTGAAAGAAGTTCTTAGTTTGAATACTTACAGTACTTCAAAACAGTATACAAATCAAAATTCCTATGTCCACAAAAATATTGTGGAATGTCCTGGTGGTCTAATGATCCAATACCCAGATTGTTGTCCCATGAAGGTGATATGCGAAGAACCTATTAACATTGGGCCTGAGAATATCTCTCTGAATTGCAAAGAGGGCTTGAAAGTTGGAGAAGGTGGGGGTTCTGCTTGGCTTTTTTTCTTGGGAATGTCAAGAAAAGTCTTCCATAGTTTGGGTGAAGGCCTTATTGGAGAAAGCAGGGGTCTGAGCATGCCCTTACACTAACTTAAGTATCAAATTTTTAGCAAAGGTATCCATTTCCCAAAATTACTTCATGGCGAAACTTAAAGCAACTGAAAGGTGAGCAGTTGAAAGTGGAGGGGATTTTGAGTCACTGTTCAAAGTGTTTTGTTTTAACTATAAATCCAGTCACCGTAGCATTTCAGGGTAGGGATGTAAGCGACTAGTCAACTACCTGATAATCATAAGCTTATTGGATAGTCGAGTAGTCACTCAAATAGTCACTTCCCCCCACTCTCCTCTTGCGGCCTCTGTCAGAGAGAGGCAGCAAGGGGGGGGGGGAGCAGAAGCTGTGCTGGAAGGAGTTGGTTTAAAAGCAGATTCCCTGTCATCGTTATGGAGCTACCTGCGATTTTGGGGGCCCCAAGCCAATGCCCTGCTTACTACCCTCTAATGCTAGCCCTGACTCTTATTCTACCAAATATGGAGAAAAACAATTATTGCTGAACAGGTGGGAGTTTTTAATAGCATAGTAGGGAACCAAAGAAATAAAAAGGTTGAGAACCTCTGTACTAATCCAAAGCTTATGCCCAAATAAATCTGTTTTAGTCACCGTAAGGTGCCACATCGTTTATACAAGAAAACTGTTATGGAAAGCCAACAATCCACAGATCAGATAGGGATGTAAAAAGGTTAACTGGTAAGTATTAGTTTTCCCAGGTAACCTGCCTTAACTATTAATCCCGATCAAAATATTTTTTGTTTAAATTGGTTAACTTTTTAAAATGGTTTTTACATCCCTAAAGTCAGATAGCTGTGTGTATTTGGTGTGAGTGTTTTTCAAGCAACACGCAATATATAGTAACCTTCTGTTAGACCCAGCAAGTTGTGCTTTGAGATTGAGAAACAGCTGCACTATCCCACTCAAACCATGATTGTAGTTCTTGTTTGAAGTTTCATGAGCAACTCTTGCTGCCTTCTGTTTGAGCAGTGGTTCCTTCTAGTGACACAAGTGTTCTGTAACAAGCCTACTCCAAAACGTACTCTGATGGGTTAAAATAAATTGCTAATTTTCCACCCTCTGATCCCATTGTGATGGTGGGGTTTCCCAAACAGCTTGGGGTTATTCTATACCAGGGGTGGCCAACCCATGGCTCACAAGCCGAAAAAAATTGCAGCTCCCAACGGAACCGGGACGGAACCCAAAACCACTCGGGTCAGCTGCTCTCATGGCCGGGCCGCTGAGAGTCACATGCGTGCTCACAGCCTGCGCCATTCCACTCAAAGCCCCCAGTGCACTACAAGCACGTCTCAAGGCTTGGCCGCTCAGCGCACGTGCCCCAGCGCCTGGAGGGAGACATGTGGCTGTAGTGGTGGCTCCGCCTCCGGGACCTGAGAATTAGGTTTAGAACAGAGGGGAGGGGGATTGGTATAGAGGGGAGCCGGTGCCTGGCTCGCAGGGGGTGGTGGTGCCTGGCTCAGGGGAGGGGGATTGGGTTGGTGGGGGGGGGGCCTGCTTTGGGGAAGGGGAGGGAGATTGGGTTGGGGGGAGGGTCCCTGGGGATGGGGAGGAGAAGAGCAGCCAGTGTGCTTCCTGAGACCCAGGATCTCCAGATACTGGCCCCAGCTGTCTGTCCCCTCCTCCTGGCCAGACCACCCCCTCCCCATGAGTACCCCACCCCAGCACCCTGTCCTCTGCCCCTACCAGCGCAGTTGGGGCCACTGGGAAGGGATGAGAGGTACAAGCTCTGGGAGGGAATTTGGGTGCAGGAGGAAGTAGAGAAGAGGATGCTGGCTCAGGGAAGGGGCTCCAGGCTGGAGAGTGTTGGGGTCAGGTGGAGGGTTGGGGTGCTGAGCAAGCTGCAGGCTTGCAGCTGTGAGGGTGCAGGAGTTTGGGCTGGGGTGCATGAGAGGCTACGGGCGGGGAGGCTGGGAGTATGATGGTCTCAGGACACAGATTTGCAGTGTGTGGATGGTGCAGGAGTGTTGTGGTAGAAGACTGGAGATGTGGGGATGCAGGAGTTTGGTTATGTGAGAGGCTCAGGACAGGGGTTCCAGTGTATGATAGGCTCAGGATTGGGGTCCGAGGGATGCAGGAGTGTTATGATGCTGCGGCCAAATGGGGGCTTGGCCCCAATTGGGAGCTTGTTGGCCAGGCTTCATTTTTAAATAAAATATTATGTCAAAATACAAAATGTTTCAGCATTGTCTTTGAGAGGGGAAGAGAACTTGTTTTGGGGTCACTGACCCACAGAAAAGTCAGTCGGGGCCACACAAGTGAGATGCAAAAAACCAACCACTTCAAAACCCCACAAGCCTCACTAATGTGGCCCCAACTGTACTGGTGGGGTCAGGGGACAAGGTGCTGGAGCAGGGTACTTGTGGGGGGTCTGGCCAGAAGGAGGGGACAGACAGCTGGGGCCAGTACCTGGGGATCCCAGGTCCCAGGAGGCACGCTGGCTGCTCTTCCCCTCCCCTCTTCTCCCCCAGGCACACCCCCTTCCCCCGCTCTAACCCAATCCCCTCCCTTCCCCAGAGCCAGGCTCGCACACACCCCCAACCCAATCTCCCCACCCCTCCCAGAGCCAGGCACCAGCCCCCCCTCTATACCAATCTCCCTCCCACCCTCTAATCTAATTCTCAGGTCCCAGAGGCAGAGCCGCCAATACAGCCATGCACGTCTTCCTCCAGATGCTGGGGCGCGTGCACTGAGCAGCCGTGTGCCATGCGCACCCCTCCCCTTCTCCAGAGCCAGACACCTCTCCTCCCTGTTCTAACCCAATTCCCCTCCCCCACTAACCTTATGCCTTGGTCCCGGAGCCGCTGCTGCACCCGGAGCCACTGCTGCTGCCTGCGCTCAGCAGCCAGCTGCTAGCAAGTGCAGGCTAGAATGCTGTGTGCGACCCAGCCTGCACATGCAGGGTATGACAGAGTGCACTGGGGGCCACGAGCGGAACGGCGCGGGCCGTGAGCATGCATGCAGCTCACAGCGGCCTGGCCATGAGCGCGGCTGACCTGAGTGGTTCCGGGTTCTGTCAGGAGCCACACATTTTTTTTTTTTTTTCTTGAGGTTCGCAAGCCTCGGGTTGGCCACTCCTGTTGTATACCTTTAATGTGGAAGCCTTTGAAAGACTCTAAACCTGGGACTTCACAACTCCATTTTTATTTTTCATTCTAGAACCCCAACTTAAAGGAAATGGGTACTCACCTGGCACATAAGCTTTCAGAGTTTCATGAAGCAAAAGAATAGCTTGTTTTTGGTGGCATTAAGCTAACCTTCCAGTAGTTCTAACAGTTTTCTCTAATTTGATTTTACCAGATGACACTCCCCGAATCCTTCCTCAAACTGGGAAAATCCCTCAATATGTAGACAATCTGTCTAAAACTGGAAAAACACGAATAAAACCTATTACACCAAGTAAGTTATTTACTGTCTCTGAAAAGGCTTATTGTTAATGTGTGAAAGGAGACTTCCCTGTTTAAATGAATACAATCTTTGTTTAAAAATGGTATTTGAAATAGGGATGTAAAATCCCATTTAATTGGTTAACTGGTTAAATGTGGCATTTAACTGTTTAACAAACTACAAGTGTGCACTCTAGCGGTCACCTAGAGCAGCCCTTTGCCTATGGTGGGTGGGGAGCTGCTCCTGCCCCTATTGGTTAATCAGTATTGCATACCCTTCCAAAAGTACTCTGCAGCCAATTGCACAGTGGGATAACTACAATGCACTGCTCCATGTGGCATTGCAAGAGCTGCTAATGTTACAAGGAGCACAGCATGGCCATACAACAGCAGTTTCCCTGTAGCATTCTGTCAGAAGTGCTTATAACTGCCATTTCTTTTCACCTACCAGTGTAGACATAGGTTGAGCCATTGGCCTAAGGCTATTGTGTAATTTGGATCACAATGGGGTACACTACCTGTATGGCCCTGAGACTGTCACATGGCTCACAGCTGTGTGCTAATTGTGGCCTACTTGTGGCTCAATTTGAGAACTACTGGCTTAGACACACCGGGACACAGTTAGGCCAGGTCTACACTAGACCTGGCAGCTTAACTAAAGATACGCAACTCCAGCTATGTAGAATGTGTAGCTGGAGTCGGCTTACCTTAAACTGAGTTTAGCAGCGTCCCCACAGCAGGAGGCTGATGGAAGCAAACTCTCCTGTTGGCTTCCCTTACCGGATGCCATCGAGGGCACCCTCTAAGTTTGATTTAGCAAGTCTTAAGTAGACTTGCTAATTCAAACTCTGGAAGCTTGATTGTGGCAGTGTCTGTATCTTCTGCAGAGTGGAGACATGGCCTTACAAAAAAAATAGGGTACTTATGGGGAAGGAAGAGAGAAAAATCTATCCCTTAATGACAACTGTTCCAGATTTGCTCCATTATCTGATCATTTACACTTACCTATAAATGCCTAATACTTGATTTCTCATTCATATTTTTGTAACTTTGAAGATTTCAAGAAACTACATGAAGCTCACTTCAAGAAAATGGAGTCTATTGATGCCTATATTGAAAGGAAAAACAAACTAATTGAAAACGTCAGCAACACTATCAATGAGGTCAAGGTAGGAATCAACAGAGGATCATATCCTTCATCCCTACATTCTTCTAAAATGTAGGGAGTGCTCTTTATTGCATTGTCTCCTCACAGTCCTTCAGTGTGAGTTCTTCATTTACCCGTGTGGCTAAAGAACCATTACTGCTGTGTAGCTGACTGTTTGGGGGCCAATGCAATTTTAACAATCCCAATATTCCATAGACTGTGGGGTTATAAGGTCATCTGGAGTATTCTGACTGTCCCTCCAGGGCTATGTCTCCACTACAGAGGTGTTTTTGAAAAAAGGCCATTTTTCCGAAAACTCGCGGAGCGTCCACACCTCAAACACATTGTTGCGCAAAAAAATCGAAAGAACAGAGGGTTTTTTCTGGCATAGGTATTCCTCATTCTATGAGGAAGAATGCCTTTTTGCGAAAGAGCTCTTTCACAAAAAGGGATACGTGGACGGGGAAGAAGGGTTTTTTGAGCAAAAGGAGGAAAAAGCACAGGTGCCCTGGTGGCCTTATGTGCATAGCAATCGGAGCTTACTTTCGAGAGAACGTCTATGCAGAATGGACGCCCTTTTGCAAAGCGCATCGCTTTTTCGATGCGCTTTTGCAGTGTGGATGTGCTCTTACGCAAGAAGTTTTTGCGGAAGATCCCTTCTGATAAAAGCTTCTTGCACAAGAAGCCTGCAGTCTAGATGCAGCCTAGGCCTCTTTCTGCCTGCCACAGAACTAACCGTTCTCTGACTCGGGAATCATAGAATCCTAGGGCTGGAAGAGACCTCAGGAGATCATTGAGTTCAGCCCCCTGCCCAAAGCAGGGCCAATCCCAACTAAATCATCCCAGCTGGGATGATTTAGTTGGGATTGGCCCTGCTTTGTAAAAATAAAAATATTTATGCTATTTACAATAGTTCTTAAAAGGTAGGCTCTTAATTACTTTGCTGGGATAGTTAGACAAAAAAGCCAAACTTCTTAATTTTGTCTGGGTTGCCATGGAACTCGAGCATGTTAAACGTTGTTTCAGTGGCTGTCTTGACCTGTTACGTTTTCCACTTTGGCCGGGCCTTAAGTATATTTTTACATATCTTCTTGGGGAAAGGCATTCAATTAATCTTCAAACGATCTGGCATGTATATGGTTCTTGATGACCCTTGATTGCTGTCAAATCCTGTTTTCTAAACTTGAACATATGGGAATTCTGAAATAATGGCACTCTTCTTCGAGTGCTTATTCATGTATATTTCAATTAGGTGAGTTCACATGCATGGTGGCTGAAATGCTTTCCCATAGCATCTGTAGGGTTGGTCCAGGTAGCTCCCACTGAAGTCATGCCTTCATGGTGCCCAATATAGAGCCCTTGCAAACTACCCCCTCTCTGTTCCTTCTTACTGCCAGTGACAGTGTGCTGGAATGTCCTGTAGTTCTTGGCTTTGCGAGTGCACCATCTCATCTAGTTAACCAGTGAATATAGTTTCCATAGTAGTAGTAAATTTTCAAGTTCGTCTTCGTAGAACCCCCCCAAGTCACAGCATGCCACTGTCTGTAGGGTTCAAAAACTATGTTGTCAGCATGAAGCGCATGCCGACAAGCAACCTTCACTCTGACTGCCTAAGACTGGATATGGGTCACCCATGAGATCATTGGCACATTTGCTGTGAATTCCACCCCAGAATTTTAAGGACAAGGAACAGCGGCTGAAGATGCTCCTGATGGAGGCAGCTCTGCACCCATAGTCAGACCTGAGACCAGGAGACCTGGAATTAATACTTTCTCATCTGCACAGAACACCTTGGGTGCCAAAAAGGGACTCCTTTTGGCACTAACATGGGTCTACCAGAAGAGTGCCTGAGATACTAATCTCATTTGCTAGTGCCTCAGAAGAAGAAGCCGCCAGAGAGCTGGACTTCCTCAAAGTCAAAGGATGTGAAACCCCAGGAGGGCCACATCTCAAAATCTTCCCAGAGGCATGCATCAACTCTTACCCATGAAGAGAAGTTGAATCTGCATCCACAATGCTCCCCGGACCTATTGGATCAGCATCTGCTGCTCCCTTCAACACTGGAGGCCTTTGTGGCGGCTAAAACCTTATACACCTTATGGCACTGTTCTCTCCCCTGAGAGAAGTCTCTGGTGCCAGTGGCATCTGTGCCTACAGGTGCAGTCAAGAGGGAATCCAGCTATAATGTTGAGGCTTTTCCTCTCACCAAGTCTGGGGGCAGCATTGTGCCCAGACAGAGCCCAGCTGATTGCCAAGCCCCTAGTCCAGAGGAAAGTAATAAGGAATCCTGCAACAGTGAGTCTTGTAGGAAGTAGCCCAGGGCATGGAGTTACACTGAGCTCTCAGGGAGGGTATTTCTGACAGATTCCCCACTGAGCTAGTGGTGGACCACTCCACCACTGATCGGGCCCTGGTCTGGGACCCAGTGGAGAGGGTGGGTCCAGGTTCCCCCGCCTCCACCATTAACCCCATGGGAGGGCACTATAATTGTTGCCACTGATTCTGGCTGCTAGACAATGCTGCCCTGAGGGTAGGGAGTGGTGTTCCTGACTCTGGTTGCTAAGCTTGACTGCCTCAGAGACAAGATGTGGTTATTGGCCCTGGGCCATTGGAGCTGATACACACGCTGGGTGGAGCACCCGTTGAGAAGCTTAAAACCCTACCCCTGAGGGGGATGGGCATGCCCACCCTATGTCACTCCTATAAGTTGGCTTTCTTGGTGGCCATAACTTTGGTCAGGAGAGGGTCTTCTGTTCAGACACTTAACTTCAGAATAACCCTACACAGTGTTCTTTAAGGACAAACTCTAGCTCAGGCCTCACCTAGTTTTTCTTCAAAAGTAGAGTCACAATTTCACCTGAACCAGGATATTTTCTTGTCAGTGTTTTATCCTAAGCCACGTTCTTCTGTCAAGGAGCAGAAATTACATGATGTCCACAGAGCACTGGCCACTTATATCGAGAGAACTAAACCGTTCCATAAATCTGTCAAGCTATTTGTGGCAGTTGCAGATAGTATGAAGTGCCCGCCAGTGTCTGTCCAATGCATCTCATCATGGATTATGTCCTGTATCCAATAGTGCTACAGGTTAGCAGGAGTTCTAGCATCTCCAATCACAGCACTTTCCACCAGAGGGCAAGCTTTTTCCACAGCATTTCTAGCTCCGCTCCCCACTCTCTCAAAATCTAGAGTGGTCCTCTATCTATACCTTTGCCTCACATTACACAGCTACATAGCAGGCCAGAGAGGATGTGGCCATTGGACAAGCTGTGTTACAATCAGTGATTGGTTCAGTCCCACCTCCTAACCTTCTGCTACTGAATCACCTTAGATGTGATCGTATCTATTCCAAAACCCACCTTCTTTCCCCACTGTCAAAGTAGCCATTAAGAAGGAACTGAGGAGGGGATGGCAGGGATCTATATTAAGTACCATGAATGCATGACTCCAGGGGACCCATGAACTAAACCGACAAGCACTGGTACAGGAAAATCTGGGCACATGCGCGCATACACACGCCTACTTGGAATAGACATGAACAACATGTCTCTAACCTTTGAGACTGTATATGACTATCTTTTTCCAGATGTGACACATGTGCACGTGCCAAGATTTTTACAGCAATGTAAACCAATAAATATGGTAAAGACAATTGAAATTTATTCTGAAAGTTATGGCAAGTGTGCGGATGAGTATTTGACACCCTACATTTTATTTTGGCAGATGTTGGCTAAAAAAGCTAACCATCCAAAGACGTGTGAGAGAGGAACTCCACACAGCAATTTTAAGGTGAGGGGTTTTCTTCCCCCAGATAATCTTGTCTGGTTACAAGGGAAATCTTTTTTGGAATATTTCTTTGTGATTTCTCATATCCATTCCAATAGGTGTGTGCGGGCCTTGCACGCATGATGG
The DNA here is from genome assembly GCA_019425775.1 of Rafetus swinhoei. NCBI lineage: Eukaryota > Metazoa > Chordata > Testudines > Trionychidae > Rafetus > Rafetus swinhoei. Next base: position 72,153,756 of record CM033446.1, on the reverse strand, counting down.
TTGGAGAGAATTTCTCCAACAATACCCATTGGATCAGCTTTGGAGCCCTCTGGCATGGTGCCTTCAAGGTGTAGCATAGAGGACACTGCCAAATCCTCCACCCCCTCCCCCATCTTTTCAATTTCTTCTCCCCATCAGTGACTGTCATTGGAGCTTCTTCGTGCTCTTGCTCTGCAAGCATGATCTTGGTATTCAATATTTCCTTATTCTAAAAACCAAGAGTGGGCTCAGGCCCATTCTGGATCTGTGGAACTTCACTTTTATCAAGAGGTTCAAGTTTTGGATGGCCTCCCTACTCACCACCTTACCCTTCCTGGATCTAGGGGATTGGTATGCCACCCTTGACTTGAAGGACACATACTTTCCATGTTTCTATTTTCCCAGCCCTCATAAGTATTTTCAGTTTTGTGGCCAGCGACTGCCATTATTAGCTTAAATGCTCACTTTCTGCCTTTCTCTACAACCCTCCTTTTCCCCCCCGAGTAGTCACACAATGCATAGCGATTGTGGTGGCCTTCTTCCAGAAGGGCCAGGTGCATACCACCCATACTGAGAGCAGATTGTGGCTCACGTTGCATGAGTGAGGACCATCTTCACCAGTGTAGGCTTCCTCTTAAATGAGTCTAAGCCCATCCTGCTCCCAACTCAAAGGATAGTTAATCAGGGAGCTGCAGGCAATGTGCCTTGCAGGCCAGGCATTCCAGACCCAGCTGCAGGGTCAGTGTGTTGGTTCTGACAGATAACGCTGCAAAAAAATAGGGTGGTGCTCGCTCCTCTCCTCTGTGTGTCAAAGCCCTTCTCCTGTAGGACTTCTGCATATTCTATTGCAGCCACCTGCTTGCTTCATACTTACTGGGGGTGCAGAACAATCTGGACCGCCTCAGTTGTTCGTTCAGCACCCACAAATGGTTGCTCAAGACAGACATCGCCTTGCCCATCTTCCACAAGTGGGGCCATCCCCAGGTGCATGTCTCTGCAACCGGAAGTGCTGCCTATTCTGCTCCTTCCAAAATCACAACCAGGGATCTTTAGTGGATGCACTTCACCAGTCCTGGTCGGGCTGCCTTCTACCCCTGTTCCCCCCTTCCCTCTCATACACAAGGTTCTCCTCAAGGTCCAGCCAGACAAGGCATCCCTCATCCTGGTAGTCTTGGCAAGGCCCAGACAGCACTGGTTTACTACACTACTGAAGCTGTTAGTGGACAGGCTGCTGGCATTGCCTGTGTGGATGCTCCATAGTTGACCCAACTTGATCAGCAGTGCCCAAATACGGTCCATGAAGTCCTTTTGGGTAGCCATAAGCCCTTTAGCTGGACAACATACCTGGCTAAGTGGAAGTGCTTCTCCATCTGGGCTGCTCAACAGGGAGTTCACCATATGCAACAAACCCCTATTCCTATCACTCTAGATTACCTCCTGTATCTAAAGCAGGAGTGGGGAACATTTTTTTTTGGGGGGGGGGGGAGGGGAGGAGGGTAAGGGTAGAGGGTTGGGGGCTGCTGATTCACAGAAAACTCAGTTGGAGACCATATACAAATGAGAAGCAAAAAAAAAACACATGGTCACTGATGTGCCCCTTGACAAGGAGAGAAATACTCCCCACATTCCACTCACATGCCAGAGTCTAGGGGGCCCAGGCTAGTAGCTTGTGTGCTGCAGCTCTATGGGGGATAGTGGGAGGGCTGTAGTGCCAGCATAGGCTCCCCAATGCTGGGGGGGAGCCTCAAGCCTCAGGGGCTGGATCCAGGCAAGCTGGGGGCTGCATCCAGCCTCCAAGCCTTAGGTTCCCCACCCCGATCTAAAGCATCAGGGCCTGGCCATCTCATCCATTGGGGTCTACCTACTAGTCATCTCCACATTTCACCCAGGGGAGGGGGATAAATCTGTCTTTGGAGACCCTCTGGTGGAGCAGTTCCTCAAAGGTCTAGACAGACTGTACCTTGGGTCAAAAACCCGGTTCTTTCTAAGCTTATGGGTCTCACATTTGAGCCCCTAGTGACTTACCTTTTGTCCTACCTCCGGGAAGATGATCTTCCTGGTGTCCATAACCTCAGCTCGGCGAGTCTGAGCACCAAGCCCTCACCTCAGAACCACCATACGGTGTCGTTAAAAAGACCATGTGCAACTATGCCCTCGCCCAGCGCTCCTGCCTAAGATGATCTTGTCCAGAGTTCCCTCTAAACTGTACTGCTGCACACAAGAAAATTTTAGGCCCGCCCACCTCATTTGCAGAGCCACGCTGCAGCACTCACCAATACTCAGTTTCCTGATGGAACAGAAGGTGAGTGGCAGTGGTGGCCTGGTGGGTTCTGGCCAGGCCACATGGTGGCGGGCAGCTGCCCCCTTGCTCTGGCTGGAGCCAGGGCATGGTAAGGCTGTCCCTGCAGGGCCAACCTTAGTGGGCGCAATGCCACAGCCAACTGGCTGGGCGGCGGGCAGCTGCCCCCCTTTGAGGGTTTAGTTGCAGGGCACAGCCAGGCTCCATTACATATCAGACACCTGGAGTGACTCTCCTTAAGCCTAGACCACACTGTATTGCCCAAGGACACCTGTGAAGGAGGTATTGTGTGTAGAAAAATACTAACCAATGATTCACTGCAAACAGTCAAGTGATGAACTTAAGTTTCCCGCACAGTGGTCAAATAAGAGGTCAGGAGCGGTATCATTCGGTGCACGTGGAAATAAGCACAGTATGTGTATGGCTATCTGGTGGTGAATTGCAGAAAGGTAAATTAATGTTGAGGCACTTTCATCTCTTGGTTAGAGTTTAGGACTTGTAGGCAGGAAATACTTTTATTCCTTTTGTATCATTACGTGTTTTCTGAATGCTAAAATGGTCAGATTATCAAGGAGAGATTTCAGTGTTAAATATAAATATTTTCCTTTAGCTTTCTGAAAGGGAAATACATTTAGGCTATGTCTACACTACAAGGTTTTTGCGCAAAAACCAATAGAGCATCCACACCTCAAGCGTGTTTTTGCGCAAGAAAATTGACAGAACAGAGGGCTTTTGCCGGTAGAGTTATTCCTCTCCCCACGAGGAATAACTCCTTTTTGCACTGCAGCTCTTGCGTGAAAAGGCAGGTGTAGATGCTCCGGAGGGGTTTCTTGTGCAAAAACCCTATCAGAAAAAGCACAGGTGATCTGATTGCCATTCTGTGAATGGCAAATCAGAGCTTTCTTGCGTAAGAGTGTCCATGCAGTGTGGATGCTCTCTTGCGCAAAAGCACATCGCTTTTGCGATGCACTTTCAGATTTGGATGTGCTTTTGCGCAAGAATTTTTTGCGCAAAAACTCTTCCACAAAAGGCTTCTTGCGCAAAAACCCTGCAGTGTAGACACCGCCTTAGAGGTCTAAAAAAGCTGCTATTCATTACGTCAGGAGTTAACTTATTTTTGGTGAAAGTAAAGATTTGTTTCAGGTATTCACATTTTTTACTTGGTCTATGTGCTTTTGACCAACATATTGATGCTCACGTTACCAGTCAATTTTCCAAAAATAGTTTGAGAATATTACAATTGTACATACGTTTTGTCTAAGAAGCTGAGATTTCACATTCAATTTTTCCCCTTTTTTTATGAAATTCAAATTTTGAAAACTTTACCTGCTCCAGTTGCATTAAGCACTTAGAAGCCAGAAAAATATGCATTAGGGGTTTGGGGGCACAGCTGGGAGGAAAATGCAGGGGTTGGGATGAAGGTGACACTGTACAGAAGTTAGGGGCGAAGGGGGCACAATGCAGGGCTGGTAGTAAAGGGGACTCAGGATGGGGGTGTAGGGGTTGGGGAGCCCATGGATGCAGAAACAGTGGGAACAAGGCTGAGTGGGAATGAGACTGGGGTTTCCAAGCTGGGTGGCTTTCAGGGTGGGTGGGTGCAGGGTCATGTACCTTGTTAATTATCCCTTGTTTTCGTGTGCTTTTTTTCTTACATAACTTAAATTTATATACAAAATTTTGTTAGTAACTGGTTGGTACCACAGTGGCACACATCAGAACAAGCGCACATGATGTCAATATTGGTGTACAAGACAAAACTCACTCTGCTCACAGATGAAAAATCTTAGAGGGAGCACTGGTCTTGTCCTCTTTATATGGAAATGCATCTTTTTGCCAGTGGTGTTTTCAAAACCCCACGTTGACAGGGAAAGGGCTTTCCATTTCCTGGATGTTAGGTGTGCCCTGGCATTTCATAAGTCAATACAACTCTCTATTGCAATAGCAAAAAGAATGAACAGCCTCCCCATTTTGGCCCAATGTCTTCTATCATGGATCTTGTCCTGCATCAGTGTCTGCTATGACCTGGCCAAAGTCTAGGCACAAGCTTCCTCATCAGCATTCTTCATGCAGGTCCTGTCGAAGACATCTGTTGGGCAGCCACATATTCACACTTTCACGTCGCGCTAGATGACCATGCCAGCACAATCAAGGAAGTAATGCTTTTCCAAATGCTAAAACCTCATAGAATGTGCTAAACTATTGTTTGTGTTCCTAGAAACGCTCTACTGGCAGTGCATTTTTATTCAGTCCACATCTCCAAAGAGGAAGATTCTCTAATAGCGGTACCCCAGGCAACCCACGGTGCTCTCCACGCATCTCTGTAGGCACTGCAAATCGGAGTATTTTGTCTCGGAAGTCTTCTTTCAATCCCTCCATTCTCTCAACAACCAAAATGAATGTCAGGTAATGAGGATGCACCAAAAATATTAGTCCAGTATTTGGAATAATAAACAAACCACCCAGACTGGTCACTTACTTTGATTTATCCTTCTACATTCACAGCTCCAAAAGTGAACTAAGTCATGCAATTTAAAAATTGAAATTGAAAATTAAGTGGCAATAAAAACATGATTCTTGTATTGGTTATTGATAGCACTTGATGCAGATTCAAATTCTTTTTGCATATTCATGACAAAGAATGTGCCAAAGGATCATGTATTGCAGCATCTTATGTTTTTTCCTCTGGTAGAGTTGAGAAACTTAATCTGGTTGAAATGTTTAATGAACACCTGTTAATGCAGGAAGGTTCAGATCTCTCTTCTAATGAAAAATACTTCCTTTCAGATTCTCAGAAGCTACAAAAGATAATGAACACAAACGCTCCCTTACCAAGACTCCATCTAGAAAGTCACCATTCTTGGAGATCTGTACACCTGATATCCAGAAAAGTGGCAAACCTACAACTAGAAAGCGCATGAAGGGAAGTACAACAAACAATGAGCTGACTAAACCAAAGACCAGCCCTAATGGTAATCATCTAAGAAACATTTATGCTAAATTTATATAGTATTTGGAAACAAACTTTAATGCTTTTTTAGCAAAGGGCAAGGTGAAATATCTCATTTCCCATCAGTGGAATGATTATTTAAAGGACTGTGATAATTTGTTTTTACATGTATTTTCTTTCAGTTCTTTGACCTGAAAAGGTTAGATGCTAAAAGTCTGGATAATATTAGAGGCAAGAAACTATCTCCAGTTTAGCTTTTTTATTGTGTGTGTGATTGAGCAGTTTGTGTTTTGTATTGGCACATAAACCTCTTCTGGAGTATTCTAGTACCAAATCTGCAGTAATGCTTTTTTGGGGTAGTTTTAAGTGTCCTTTGCATAAAAGCTCCCTGGACCACCAAACAACTTAGTGCAATGGAATAGGAAATATCAAACTTGCTCTGTAGAAGTGGCATATCTTGTAGAGTATGACACATAAATTACCACTCAATATGTACCCATACAATTGTATAGAAGTCCTACTTCTAATAATAAAACTAAGAATTTGTATCCTGTGAGTACTGAAGTTGAAAGAAGGAAGAAAGCATTGGGCAGCATGTGACGATCATGTCCTAAAGTAAAAAATAAATGAACTAAAAAATCAACTTTGAGCAAGAAAGTTAGTATTAAAACTGTTTGAATGATTTCCTTTATTATCGATAGTTGCATTTAACCCTGTTCTTGAACATTTTCTGCAAGTGTTAAGCGTTTATCAGGGATGCTTTACTCCTTTTATGTAGACCAGCTGTTATGTTTATAAAAGCAAGATTGTATGAGATGTTTGAGCAAGGACCTCAGTCAGTCCTTTTCACACATCATGTCCTATTTGGCATATTTGACCTGTATGTCAAGGACCCTATAATAGCACAGTCATTTATGCTAATCAGTACAGTATCTATTTGTTTTTCTATTAAAACATGAGATCAAGACAGAGTCTTGAACTGCTAGAGAACTGATTTTTTTTTAATAAAGACTTAGATTCTGGCGCAAACTATATAGCATCTTACAAATAGGTCATGATTCTGTAGCAAACTACATGACACTGTAGATTTGCATGATATACGTGACTCAACTTTTACTTGTACTAACAGTGAGCTCAGTGGCATGGAAGAACTTAACAGCCATCCAGTATCCTCTGTCTGTGTGGACCCCATGCTAGACCAGGGGTTGGCAAGATGCAGCCCATGGGCCGGATGTGGCCTGTCAAGCCACCAGGTCCAGTCCACGGCTGCCTCACCAGGACCCTTAGGCACAGAGTAGCTCATGGCACTCGATGCTAGGGCAGGGGGTAGGTTTGTGCGCTGCCCTCACCCCCAGCAAAATCTCTCAGTTCCCATTGTCCAGTTTCCAGCCAGTAGGAGCTGAACATTTTTTTTGCTGGGACTGGCAGTGTGCGGAGCCTCTTCCCCCTTCCTCCGCTCCCTGGGCTGGAGCAGAGCCACATGAAGCAGCCAGCTTTTTTAACCAATCTGAACTGCAGCAAACAGGCAGAGAGTCTGCCTCAAGTTCCTGTAGGGCTGCTGGCTGAGAGCCACCTAGGTAAATGCCTCCCAGCTAGAGCTTGCCTCTGGCACCTCTTCTTCTCTCTTCCCCCCCCCCCCCCCCCCTTGTTTAAAAAAAAAAAAACTACCTGCCCTAGATCACCACCCAAACTCTCTGTACCCCCTCTCCCCATCTCCTCCAGGTCACCACTCTTTCCCAGACTCTGCATCCCCTTGTACATCCATCCCCCAGGCCAGAATCCTCTCCTACACCTATACCCCCTCCTAGATCCTGCACCCCAAGCTCCTGCCCCAGATCATAACCCACTCCTTCACCCAAACTCCATCAGCCCCTGCACCCCAGTCCACTACCCCAGCTCCCTTCTGCACCCAACCTCCATCCCAGATGCCGTACCCCTCCAAGATTTTGCTAAGTAGTCAAAGGCTGCAATTCTATGAAGTGGCCCCCATGAAAAATTATTGCCCATCCTGTGCTAGTGTGTCAGATACTTCCCTTTCCATTCATAGGGGTGTGTGGTGTGTGGGGGGGTGGGTTGTGTGTTTTTTGTTTTGTTTGTGGACCACCTTCCCTGCTGCTCATGATTGCAATCCATCCTTATGTTACCTGCAGTAATTTCTTACATGGAAAAAGTAGTACTGAGTATTTTGAAGTGACTTTTAATGAGACTCTGCTGGAAATAAGCAGGATCATGTGATTGCCATATGCTTGATAGACCTCTAGGAGGCCATAGGCCAGTTGAGAAGCACTAGACTCTCTCTGTGGCTTGACTTAAATCTGCTACATGCCAAGGTTATCTACTTAAAAACCCAATCAAAAGTGTGAGACTTTCCAAATCTGCCCTTTGAATGCTATTGCCCCATGTTGTTCAACCCCTTCCCTGTTATATCAAGAGTTAAGTTTGGTTTTTAGTGAGGTACGTTTTTATAGTATGTGGATCCTTGGTAGTTTGTCTCAAGAAGACCATACGGCTCTTTTCTTTGGCTGGCTTACAGAATTGAGCTGTTTGTGCTCTCCTTGTGCATTTTTCCGATGGTTCGCTTATAATAGAGCTTGTTCTCTATAATGTGCTTGTTCTCTTTCTGAACGTGCTGCTCTTTTTTTAGCTGTTACACCATTCAAGTTTGCAGCTCAGCCTGCAGAACCCACAAGTACCAAGAAGCCAACATTTGATCTGAAAGCAAGTCTGTCAAGGCCACTTGGATATCAGCCACACAGAGGTACTGTGACTTTGTGCTATTTCCATGTAGGGGGGCACAAGTACTGAACTCATGAAAGAGGGAAGTCTTAATTATGTGCAGCAACAAAGCAGCCCTGTCATACTACATATCTGATCACACACTCTACATGGAGGTGCAACCTGCAGTGACAGTCTGTGCTCTGAAATTAAGCCATACAAAGTATATTCTCTAGCAGAAAAGGTTTTGCTAAGGTAATCTGGGCTGGTTCTGTTTGCTGTAAGAAAAATTTTAGTTTCACTAAGTGTTTAAATACGCTGCATTCTAGGTTTCAGAATATCAAATTCAAATATACAGGCAACTTTTTCTAAGCTATGCTTATTCACCAGGCTGGGGGGAAAAACCCTCCTGTTAGGCTTATAGACTCTGAGTACCTGTTGACTGAGCTCTGCTACCAAGTAATGCTGCCTTCCTAGCCTCACTACACAAAACAAGTCAGTTCTGGGACATGTCCACAGCAACACATGTCCCCTAATAAATCCAGTTCTGTTGAGCCTAGAGTCTGCTGCTATGTTGGCAAGACATCCCCACTCAGCTTTTCACTCTTATGGCAGGAAGATGAGGCTGCTCTCCTCCTGGACTAGACTGCTTCCCCTTCCTCTAAAACAGGGTACAGTGGATTCAGGAACAGGAAGGACGTGGTCAGCCAAAGACCATGATGGCTGATCCCTGCCTGCTACAGAAGCAGAGAGGGCTCCATTATGAGTTGGCCCTTCAATGGGGTATGACCACCACTGTACCTTCTGTTGACCTTCCTAGGAGTTGGCTTAGTCCAACAATGCCACTCCTCAAGTGGTTTCTTGCTTGTCATCACTTCTGTTGTCTCCATCACTCCAAGACCCAGACTGCAGTGTCCCCTTCTGGGCACAATCCTCAAGCTGTGCCCTGGTGGGACTGGTAGCCATTAGTCCTGCCACTTGCCTCTTCAGCCAGTGGAAGTTCAAGGACCAGCCCTTCACCTAAGGGGCGAATTACAGTCTGGATCATCTTTAGCAGGTGGGATGGAAGGCAGGGAGGGGATCCAGGCCTGCCCCCTATTCTGGGTCCCAACCCAAGGACCCTATAACCCACAGCCACCTACTACCCCCTTCCAACCTCTGCTGCCTGTTTCCCTGGGACACTTCACATAGCCCCAGAACCTTCTTTACCCCTCTACTAGGCCTTCAGTCTGGCAGCAGCAGCTTCCCCTCACTCCTGTGATCCTGCCAAGCACTGCTCTGCATGAGATGCTCCTCTCAACAGCCAATCATTCCATCTTGTACTCCGAAGTCTGCTCTGCTGAGCAACCCTTGCTATATGACCTCCCTAGCCCTTATTGGCTGCCCCAAAAAACCACCTCCTGATTGGCTGTCTCAATAAGCCCTTTTCCTATAGGTTGAGGTTCTGCATAGCCTCTCTGAGGTCTGTTTTAACTTTCCTGTTACTTACTCCCCACAGGCAGGGTTCCAAGGGGGGGGGCTTTCTGTTGATAGGTAGGGGCAGAAGCTTTTGCATGATCCTTCTCTACTCCAAAGCTCACTTAGCATAGTGGGTTTGTTTTGTGTTTTATCCAGAGTTAGCCCAACAGAGGGGGTGGAAGGAGAGCTTCCACCTAAGTTCCCTGTAAATTGTGTAGCCATGCAGCTGGCTAAGGACTGTGCAGGTGGGAAGAGGTGTCCCTCCCGCAGCTCAGCTCCACTGGAGCTGCCATGGTGCAGCCAGGGAGAGGGAACCCAACCTACCTCAGCCCTGCTGTGGAAATGGGGCCCTTCCACAGATTCTCCAAAGGGTTTTATGGTAAAGTGGACAATCACATTCTTGTGCTGCTGTCCAGGGGTGCTTGATATGCTGAGATTTCCTGAGGATGGGAGATGCGGTGTCTGTTTCAAACACACTGGGAGAAGATATTAGGAAAGGACAGTAATGTAACCCATTAAAAGGCACTTCCCTGGCCAGGCACTAAGCTACTGTGGTGAGAGAGCGGGGGAGCCATCTCTCTCTGGGGCAGCCTGCACCCCAGGCCTCCACTCCCTACCAAAGCCCTTGGCCACATCGCTTTTATTTTGGAGCATGTACAGTAATTCCTCATTTAACACTAAGATGAGTTTCTAAAAATGTTTGTGCTAAGCAAAAACGTGCTATCCGGGGTCAATTTTCCCATTAAAATAATGGAAAAGTGGGGGTCGCGTTTCAGGTGGTGGCAAAGTCAATTTTTTGTTGGTGCTGGGTCATTAATGTCAACGTTGGATATCTAGCAACACAAGTCGCTGCAGTTTGTCAAAACACAAAGATAAACACACGAGTGAGCGGAGGAGCGCTGTGACCACGTGTATTCATCCACTCGTGTATTACCACGGTTTTCACCAACTTATACCGCTGCGCAAAGTAGTCCACCACTTGATTATTTTCGTGTTATTTTGGGGACGGTCATGTTGTTTGAAAAACGGTCCCTAAAAAAAATCATGCTATTGTGAAAACGTGTTAAGCGTGTACATGTTAAACAAGTAATTACTGTAATGAAATTCATTCTGCATATGCACATAAAAAAATTAGAGGGAATACTGACTTCCACCTTACATTTCTGACCTCTAAGAGTCCTCTTTCTGCTCCTGCCATGTGAAGATAAAGAATAACAAACATTTTTAAGTAAAGCTGATTTTCCTTTTGGTTCAGTTGATTTGAGCTTCCCTCTCATTTGTGATGACTATTTTATTGCTGGCTATTTCCCAGTTCTACTGGATCACTGTCCACCAAATGCCTGAGGGGGAAAGGTAACCTTTTATGTAATGACTTGTAATTTTCCTTCTATGAAGTGGGCACACAATGTTCTGAGAGAGCCTGACCATAGCATTATGTAACTGCCATTAAATTTGAATTGGAGGGGAATATCTGTCCTTCTCCTCTTTTATCATTCCTGCAGAGAAAAATGGAGAAATCTTGGGGTTCTTTCATGCTAAGATCTTGCTTTGAGCACTTCTTGAAATGAATGAGGTAGATGAGAGTATCCTGCGTGGCATAGTTAATCTTTTTTATAATGGTGATTCATTGCAATGTTTAGATAGTCTCAGTTTTGGCAGATAGCGACAGTCAGTTTGGCAGAATATCTCCACCTGCTGGTGCTGTTGTGAAGTTACAGAAGTTTTAAAAAAAAAAAAAAAAAAAAATGCACCTGGAATGCAAAGAGGAATATCCCAGTTGAAATCTCACTGAGCACTAGTGCCTACTTTGTAGAAGGAAAACCTGAGTAGGGAAGTAAATGTAATCTGTTCCCTATTTTGAGTGTCATACAAGAAGCATGAAGTGCAGCTCTTGAGAGATTCTTGAAATTACACATAGGTTTTAGAACATGGAAGAAGCAGAGAAGTTGGACTGTGATTGATGTATGTGTGCACTTCAGCATGTTAAATAACGGGCTAGCATACAGATTGATCTAAGTGACTGGAGTGTTTGTGCTTGATCTTAGATGAAATCAGGCAGCTTGTTATCTGTAGAATTGAGAATCAGAATGTCAGTATTAGCACTATAAATGCATACCATTACTAAATTTTAATAACTAGCTTCTGTTTCTTTGCTTCTTGCAATGTAGGAAGACTGAAACCTTGGGGTGACACACAAGAAAACACTGTCCTGAATAAATCAACGAATAATAGCGTCTCTTCACACACAAAAGATTACAAACAGCCACGTCTCCAGACCAGGTCAGTACAAGGCTGTTTTAGGTGATATTTTAACACTAGAGCTTTGTAGGAGAGCATTATGACTGAAATGTGTAACAAGATAATGCTTTTCAGTAAATTCTGTATACAAGGCAACAGTGCAGGTGACAGTCTTGCTATGTACAGTAAACTTCCGATAATCCGGCACCTTTAGGACCCAGGGGGTGCCGGATTATCAGATATGCCGGACTATCGGAAGGGGTTATGAGGGTCTGGGGTGGGGATGCCACCCCAGACCCCTCATAGCTCCCCCTTCCGATAGTCCGGCTCTGCCCCAGGCGTCCCGATTCAGCCGCTGCTGGTCAGTTTCAGCAGCGGCTGAATCGGGGAAGCCGGGCGCAGAGCAGCTCCAATTGTCCGACAGCCGGAGCACTTCCAGGTTCCTGATGGTGCCGGACCATCAGGAGTGCCGGAGCATTGGATGCCGGACCAATGGAGTTTTACTGTAGTGACAGAAAATAGAATCACAGAACCTCAAGAGGTTATCAGGTCCAGTTCTCTGCATTCATGGCAGTACCAAGCACCATCTAGACCACCCCGACAGGTGTTTTTGTCTATCCTGCATTTAAATATTTCCAATGATGTTCATTCCACAACCTAGGCAATTTATTCCAGTACCCTGACGAGTTTTTCCTAATGTCCACCCTAAACCTCCCTTGCTGCAAATTAAGCCCATTCTTTCTTCTTCTATCAGAGGTTAAGGAGAATAATTTGTCTCCCTCCTCCTTGTGGCAACCTTTTTAAGTATGACCCCTCTGTCATCTTTTCTAGACTATATGAAACCAGTATTTTTCTTCCCTCGCAAGCCATGTTTTTCTAGGCCTTTTAATAATTATTGCTGTTCTCTGGACTTTTTCCAATTTGTCCATCTTTCCAGAAATGTGGCACCCAGAACAGGACACAACACTCCTGTTGAGGCCTAGTCAACACAGCGTAGAGTGGAAGAATTACTACTTGTATCTTGCTTCTGACCGTGAACTTACAATACTCTTTCCTGAACCATAGAAAAATGTCTAACGTATTTCTATCCATGTTTATAATCAGGCCACAGTATAGCTCACCGCTGCCCTCTACATTAATACAGAAATGAGACTGCTAGAAAAGATAGGCCCCATCTTGATTTCTGCAGTGGTTCATCAACTAACGATGTAGTGTTTTTTTTGTTTTTGTTTTTTTTTATGGTGGGACCTATGCTCTTTAAGGGTTGTGCTCCTGCAAAAGAGTTAATAAGAATTAGATTTTTAATAAAAGGTTAGACTGGGGTGGGTAACCGTTTTTAATGGGGGGGGCGGGGGTGTAACGCAAAGAATTTGGTAAGTGGTCAAGGGCCACACTCTTCAATGATATTTATGGAGGGAGGTGCAGGGTATGTGAAGGAGGTTGGGTGCAGAAGGGAGCTTGGTGTAAGGCAGCGTTTCCCAATTTTATTTGGCCAAGCAAACCCTTTTTAAAAAAACGCAGGGGAAAACTTGTCAAAAAAAAAAGGGGGGGGGGGAGGAGGAAACAGGACTGTCAAGCAAAAAGAAATAAAAACCACTGGGCCTGCCCTTAAGACTGTGCTGGCTGATGGCCCCTTGAAATTGGTGGCCCCGGGCGACCGCCCCAAAGACCAGTTCGGGGAGAGAGTGATCGGGTTCTCAAGGAACCCTTACTTTCTCTTTGCGGAACCCCGGGGTTCTGCGGAGCACTATTTGGGAAACACTGGTGTAAGGGATTGGAGTGCAGGAGGGGGTGTAGGGTCTGGGAGGGAGTTTGAGTGAAGGAGGAGGTTGTGATCTGAGACTGAGGTGCAGGGTCCTGGAGGAGGTATGGATGCAAGAGAAGATTCTGGCTTGGAGAAATGGGGTGGGGAGCGGAGATCTGGGGGGATGACCCAGAGCAAGAGGATTAGGGTGCAAGTTGTGGGAGGGGTTTGTGGCCTGACAGAGGGGTGTAGGAAGGGATGCAAGGTTTGGAGGGCTAAGTGTTGGGGGGGGATGGAGGAACTCTAGTGTGTCATAGGCAGGCTCTGGCCAGCAGGGGCTTATCTGGGCACTTCCTGGCCTGCAATCCAGCTGGTTCCTCAGCCAGGGTTCCTGCCTTCTATGCCCTTGTACTGTCTGCAGGAGCCAGTGTGGCTGAGCTTGAATGCAGGGAGGCTGAGGGGAGGACAATTGTCCAGCAAACAGGCAACTCTGGCTGGAAACTGACCAATGAGAGCTTCAAGATTTTGTTGGGGGGCAGGGGCAGCGCACAAAACTTCCCTACTCCCTCCACCCCCAAGCTAGCAAGGTTTGAGTGCTGCTCTGAGCAGTGTGCGGGGGGGGGGTGAGTCTAACAGAGGCTCACTGGCCAGATCTGGTGGTTTAGTAGGCCACTGGCCCGTGGGCCATATATTGCCCACCCTGGGTTAGACCAACACCTGTCAGGGATGACCTAGATTTACTTGGTGCTTCCTCAGTGGAAAGGGCTGGACTAGATGTGACTCCTTGTGATTCCTTCCTGCCATACATTTCTAGGATATGTAATCTAATAGGCAAAAAATGGAGCAGATGGCCAGTACAACATGTTGGCTAAGTGAATCTGTGAGCCTCTAGTGTAGCTAGCTTAAAGGATTCCTTCTAATTGCTTATTCATATAGTGGTTCCCAACCTTTTCCAGATGGGGACCCATTTTGACAATTCAGGAAGACTTGGTGACCCAGGGCAATTCAAAAAATGTGTGAATGGCTCCTTAAGAGCACCTGGGGAGACACCTAGCTACCCTTTTGAAATGTAATGGCGACCCATATTTGGGTCCCGACCCATAGGTTGGGAAATCCTGGCATATAGTTTCTCTGCCTGTGCAACTAATTGCTCACTTGCTCTAATTTACTGTGATTTTTCTTTTCACTTTCAGAGAAGGGAGGCGTGAGAAGCATGAGCAGGAGAGAAAGCAGAAAAAGGCTCAGATGCTTGGAACCCGCAGAGGACTATCTATGGCTTAGGAGTAATTTTGTAACATCTTAAGGACTCATTGTAAATACTGTTCTCGGGGAAATGTCTTTCCTACCTTTGTAAATATTTGTTTGTAATGTGTGCATTAAAGAATGAGTCATCTGGGTTGACTGGATGTTACTAGCCATTTAGGGCAGAGTGTTAGTGCTGTTGAGCTTAACTTGTGGGTTTTTTTGGTTACAAGTTGGATAAAATATTGATACTCTCTTGTATATTCTAAATAGAGCCCAGAATATCTGAAATCACTTGGAGTTATTCATCCAGTTAGGTTTTAGATTGGTTGGTATTCTTGGTTGTAAATTTTGAACAAAAGCTTCCTCCTAAATTGGCAGATTCCCTAAAACTATTAAACTGAAAAGATACTAAGGGGGGGGGGGGGGGGGAGGGAAATGATGGGAGATAATCATGAAGGTATTTTCACATTGTCACTTATCAGTTGAGCATAGTTCTCTAGATGCTAAATAACGTGAAAATATGTTCCATTATCAAGAAACTTAATCTCCGTCTTATGTGTAGCAGCAATTGTTAGAGAGATTTCCTGTAAAGTCCTTTGTGAAGTAAACTACAATCTGTAGGAGAGGGAAAACCATGTTATAAAGGTTTTAAAGCCCTAAGTAATGGTATTCCTTTAGAATAAAGTGGGGGGGGGGGAGGGAGAGTAGAAATTTAATACAAACCTTGTAGGTTGCTAACCAGATGCATGAAGAGCAGATCAGGTTTTTTTTTGTATCACCACATTTTACAGGATCTTAAATTTGGCAAAACAGAACAATTGTTGTGTAGCTTGACATTCTATGAGTAAGCCCATTTCTTTTGAGGATTGATGTACTTAGAATAGATTTAGAAAGCTTGTAGCAGTAATAACAGCATTTTTCCCAAAGGTTATCTATAAAGGAAAATCTTTTAATCATTTAAATATGGAATAGACTGGAAGCTTGCGGGGAATGGGAAAGAGGGAGGATGCACTGCAGTTGCTATTTCATTATAGCTGTTTGGACTGATGAGCAAATACTTACAAAGTAATAGGTTCACAGTTGCATTTAGGCTTAATCTTTCCTGTGACACTTGCTGAACCATTGCATTCAGAAATAGAAAAGCTTTTTTTTTTTTATATAAAATTGTATACTGTGTGAGAAAATAAATGGCTTTTGTATTGAATGCTGTTGCTTATGGAGGGTGACCATATTTCCCCATGCCAAATGTGGGACACCAAGTGGGGGGTGGAGGGCAGGAAGGGGCAGTGTTCAGGGCTCCAGCAGGGCTGGGGGGGAAAGGGGAGCTGCTGGTGCTCCAGCCCTGGGGGAGGGCACGGTGGCACTAGCACTGGGGCTTTACAGCTGAAGCCCTGGGAGCTAGAGGTTCCTCCCCCGTCTCCTGCTGGAGAAATAGGGGACAATGTGCCTGTTTTTAAAAAAAAAAAAAAAAAAAAAAAGTCAGGACACTGGAAACAGCCCTTAAATACAGGACTGTCCCCAGTAAAAATAGGACAGATGGTCACCCTATGACTTAAATGGCACAAGAAGTGTGGTTAAGTGTGTGTGTGCGCGCAAGAGTAGGGACTCAACATTTAACCATCTACAATTGCTAAATGTACTCATACATACATATACCTTTCTTCCACTAAAGAAAAATATATTACAATTTGCCAAGCTTAGTGATCTGCCTAATCTTTTTTTTTAATTGATGCAGTTCACTTCTTGGTGTTGTAAATCAGAATACTGAAACACTTATGTTTAGCAGGGACAGAGAGAGAATGCTTAGAAAGGACTTATTACTAACCCATTTAGTAGTAGGTATTCAGAGTATTAGAATGTTAGTTTGGTCCTATCAGTTCACTGTCTGTGCAGTACATGAATGCTATTTTTCTTTGAAACCCTGTTCAATATAAGTCACCTCAGGAAACCCAGCACTCCTTGTTCTAAAACAGTATGCATTTTGAAAACCAAATCCTCTTTACCCCTCCCCCGCCCCCACCTCTTACAATGTGTTGTACAAATCAAGATGTGTAGATCTTTCCCAGCTTTTGGACTCCGGTTATGGAAAACCCTGGTGTAGCTCTTCATCCCCTCCTTTCTTAAAGGCTTTGAGTAATTGAAATATTTCAAGTATCAGTCTTATCACCTGCCTGATGTCACCACTAGCTCAAAGATATCTTTTTTTCAGGTGTTCTCTATTCGTTACACAGCTCATATTTTGAAGGTTTGCTTTGTAACAATCACAGCTAGATTTATTTTTAAATGGAAGGTAACACTGGACTCCTGTCCACCCATCTACTCCTGGGTAGGCCTCAGGGAACTTTGCTGCACAATCTATGGACTATTCCTAACAGCTGTTAGCCCTCTTCCCAGCCCAAAGACTACAGTTGTGTGCAATATTAAACAGGGAAGGTTATTCTAATTCTAAAGGTCAAGTGAAATACAAACCAGGAAATCTTACAGCATTGCAAGCCCCTATTGCCTTTTGGGATGGAAACTCCCTCTAATTAGTAGGCATGTGCCTGAACAATATACCCAGGCAGCAGATTTCTAATAATTTCAAAGAAAACCAGGGTCCAATAATGCAAAATTATCTCCCCAATATAGTGCAACAATTTCACTTGGTCTCTTGCTAGTTGTCAGAAGTCCATACTTACTATTGGAAGCCACATGAAACTTAACAGACTTGAAATTTCAGAACATATCGTATTAAGTATAGAGCCCATCACACTCACTTAACTACATATAATTACTTTAATATTTGAACTCCTTATCCCATCCATGAAAGAACTAAAGTTTAACTCTGTGTGTATCTCATATATAAATAAAACAAGCTACTGAAGCACATCCCACAGGATTGCAGACCCATCTATGCTTTGGGATTTCTTTCATATTTTTCATAGGCAAATTCTTCTGTGTGAGCTCTGTCATTCAGCAATCCAATAAAGTCTATCTCCAGCTGGAAAGGGCCATCTGCCTTGTCTCCCAATGTGAATCCAACAGAACTGATCTGATAAAAGAAAGTGGTTACTCATCTGGATACTGTTTCAAGAAGTGAGATTAAAACCTAGGAAATTTCCATGTTCTCCATTCAGTTCATTAACTTCACCCGCATATCCATATTACAACAGGAATCTAGTCAAATGTGCAATGCTGTTGCATCAAAATACATTCCTTAACCACTTTGGACTAATACTACAGAATATGATTGAGTGATAAGGTGCCCTTGCATGTTTTCTAAACACCCAAGTCTTAAAATTATGTTGAGCTATATGCAAAAAGGGATCTCTTCATGATCCTAGAAAAGTCCTGGAATTTTAACCCAGGAAATTCTTTAGCTCTGCAAACTTCTGATTCTGTCTTTAAATATACTGTTAAATATGCACTTATTTATCCATGGCAATCTTTCCATTTGGATTTCAGATTTAAGGAGATTGCTAAAGGTTTACACACACACACTAAAAGGAGGCCTGTTGGGAAGGTGTAAAAAAAATTGTGAGATATTACACACAGGAATTCCCATATCCCATCAAGCCAAGGAAAATGCATGAAATTTTGTAATAGGCAGTTATGGCTTTTATTACTTGTTCTGATAGAAGATGGTTATCTGGGGGCCAAGTAGAAACTAGTGCCCTGAAGTGTGAGGGCTCTCTTAAAAATAAAACAATCTTGTAACTTTCACTAATTTAATTCTGGATGTCCTCATTAACCATCCAGAAGGTAAATTTTTAACTTTAAGCCTACAGTCCCAATGATATCTTGTAGTACTGAGTCCAACAGAGTAACTTTGAGCCTTCTATTAAGTTTGCATTTAAGCATTTAATTTCACTAAATTCTTATTTATTTTAGTATACCTTTACGATGTCCCATCTACAGTTCCAATTTCTTCATTCTTACTCCTCTGAAGTGTTTTCATGCTGTTAATCACTTTCATCATCTCGCTCTAAATCTCCTCTGCTATTTTTTTAACTGGGTACTTAGAAATGGAACCCAATATTCCGGGTGAATATATAGCAATGGTTTATGTAATAAGTATTACATAAAATGACTTTTTTTCTCTCCTACCGTTGCTTTGCTTTTGATAGATACTGCACAATGACCAGTCCTCAGTGTTGACCATCATTCTCCTAAGTTACTTAACATAGAAACCAGCAAAATGTACAAATAGCTCATTGATTCCAATACATATTACAATAAAAAGGTCTGTTATCTGGCATATTAAGGGAATGGGAGTGCCAGTTAATCAAATATTCTGGTTAACTGAGTGTTATACTTTACCAATGGAATACTAATTTTTCAAAGAATTAGAGTACAATACAATGAATAAAATAATAGTATACAGGTACTGACCAATCCAGTAGTAGTACTGCAGTGTTGGATTGGTTTGATACTTAGGTTCATATAGAGTTTTCTATACAGTAAAATTTCACACTGCATATCACTATGGGCAGCGTATGGTGTACACCCAAATCAGTAAATATACACTCAACACTAATACAATACTGAACATAATTTAATCTTTGATTATTCAAAAGGCACTTAATGGTTACCCTGAGGCACTGCAGGATCATGATCAACATCAATTATAAGATGTAGGAGATTGGGCTGAATCTCATGACCCTATGACATACCAAAAGCAGAAGCTGCTTTTTTGACTAAATCCTTGATTTCATCTTGCTTTCTTGTCTTCTGCCTTTTTTGCATGGAAATAGAGTATGGAATATGTAATTGCATAAACATTCTAGGCAGTATAATTGTCTGTTCCTGGATTGAAGATATTAAATGCCAATTAATTGAGCTTTGTGGTTAACTTGTTATGCTTAGAAGCACGTGGGATTTTTATAGGGGAAAAAGGCAATATGCCACATTTATTGAGAATACAATGGCAAAGCAGTTACCATATTCTTATATAGACAGGCACACACAGTTTTACCGTATGATGTTATATTTATCGGTTTGTGATTGATTATGGGTGGAGGAGTGGGGGTTTACTGGTTTGGATTGATGCTTTAGTTTTTTGGCAGGATAGTTTTGCTTTAAAGCAAAAAAAAATTTTTTTTTTTTAAAGGATTAGTGGGGTTTGCATTGTTTTCCTGATGGATGTTTGTTAATTTTAGGTATGGGGTTTTTTTGCTTTTTATTATTTTTGTTTTGTTATGTTGAGCTGGTTTTGATTATAAATATTTTGTTTTAATTGATAAATGCTTGGGGTTTTTTCCGAGTTGATTTGTTTATATTTTAATGGAGAGAGAGAGCAAGTTTTAGCATTTTTATGTTTTTTTGGGGGGGGGGATGAGGGCTTTTAGAATATTTAGTTGGGTGGGTTTTGTATTTTTATATTTTTTATATATAACAAGGTTGATTTCAAGGACATTTAAATTACAATTTAAAAGACCCAATCATACCTTTTTACAATAATTTTAAAACTTAAAACAGAATTATAAGACTCTATCCATGCCTTGGAATGAGCTTTAAAACACAAAATTCTGGCTGGTGCACCTTTACTAATGGTAAGGTAAAGGTCCTTTCTGCTTTCAGAAAGGGTGTCTAGCAAAGTACACTGAGGCACATTAATTTGCATAAAGCTATATTTTAGCTAAATGATTACAAACTGAGTGCCAGATAACAGCACTTTTACTGTACCATGCATTTGTAGTATGACGGCTATGTCATAATTGATCATTTATATTTACTTTTCTTTGATTTTTTTTTGTCTATTTAAAGTACTTTACCTCATTGGTAGTTGACAATTTACTTTAGGCTTTCAGAGAGCCCTGAAAGAAACTGATTCTTAGTAACTACTTCTCTTCAAATTAGTTTTTAAAGAGATTTGGAAAATTAGAGAAAATGTGAGCAAAAACTATACATATGTAATATCTGTGGACAAACTATTGTAATTTCATTCATACATCTGTGAATATCTAGAAGATTTTAATAGTCTTCACTTATATAGTTACTATCACTTAACAAGAATAAGGTGCAGAAACAACTTGCCTTATCTAACCAGAGTAGGTACTGGTCATCCTGGATTCTCCCCCAACTTGAGAGAAAGAACTTGGAGAATGGAATCTGACAGTAAGGAATATAGACTTTAGTTTCACACGTACAATACTAGCTTGGAGGAACTACTTTCCCCAATGGCTTAATAACCGATGTTATGCTCTCTGGGTACGTCTAGACTACATGCCTCCGTAGACGGAGGCATGTAGATTAGACAGATCGGCATAGGGAAATGAAGCCGCGATTTAAATAATCGCGGCTTCATTTAAATTTAAATGGCTGCCCGCTCTGCCGATCAGCTGTTTGTCGGCAGATCGGGCAGTCTGGACTTCCGTGATCGACAAGGAAGCCTTTGTCGACCGGCGCAGGTATGCCTCGTGAAATCAGGTTTACCTGCGCCGATCGACAAAGGCTTCCTTGTCGACCGCAGCAAGTCCAGACTGCCCGATCTGCCGACAAACAGCTGATCGGCAGAGCGGGCAGCTATTTAATTTAAATGAAGCCGCGATTATTTAAATCGCGCTTCATTTCCCTATGCCGATCTGTCTAATCTACATGCCTCCGACGGAGGCATGTAGTCTAGACGTACCGCCTGTCTCCTGCAATACTGCTAGTCATATTCGGGATATAAGCGACTAGGTGCTTCCCACCCGCCCACCCCTTGCTGCCTCTATCAGAAAGACACAGCAAGGGAGGGAGCAGGAGCCAGTGCTGGGGGGAGCTGGCTTAAAAGCCAGTTCCCCCCAGCACCATCTCCGCAGAGGGGGAGGGAGTAGCGGGGACCAGGTGCAAGCCTGGAATCAACTGATTCCTGGCTTGCGCCCAGTCCTAGGCACTGCGCCTCTGCTTTTTAAATGTATTAAAAGCCTGACAATTCTTAATGCATTTAAAAAGGCAGAGCCGCAGCAGAGTTAACTCCTGGGGCTGGAAGCTAACCTTGCTGTGGCTCCCGCTCTTATCGACTAGTCAATGGAATTTCCATCAACTAGTCGATTAGTTGATTAAACTAAATTTAACATTCCTAAGTCACGTACTGAGTAAATGCACAGGAGATGGACCAGATCAAAATTATTCTTTCTGTTTCCTTCTGACTCTAGCTCCAGCTCTGTATTCTTCTGTGATGACTGTTGATGGTTGTCCCGTGGGGTACCCTGACCTGTGACTAGACAGGCATATAAGCTAGTAGTATGGAGCAAGTATCTAAATATCATTGTTAGGACAATTAATGTTGCATTAACAGTTTTTGCATTTAAATGTTACTTAATTACCAGGGGAAATAACTCCCACTAATCTTATGACTGTGGTCCATTTACATAAGATTCAAGTACATGTTTGGCTGGAATGCCATACTTACCTGTTGGACAATATTATGAAGCACTGAATCTAGTTTATTTCTTAACAAAATGTACAGTTACATGCTAAAGATACAAACAACTCAATTTAAGTTGAAAAAAAACTTTTGAAATTTTACTAGAGAAAAACAGACACCACTTTGACCTATCAAATGATAATTTAGCCTTGTCTCCAAAAGAGTCAAAGGCTAAGAAGTACAAGTTACAGCATTCCGGAAGTTAAATCACTATAAACAGGGGCTTATTAGGGATGTAAAAATCCTGTTTAATCAGTTAACTGGTTAAACGTTATGTTTAACAATTTAAAAAGGGGAGGTCGGGGTGGGATTCAAACCAGGTGGGCTAGAGTGGCCTCCATACACAGCAGCCACAACCAGGCTGGGGCACCCCCACCTGCAGTACATTGCTTCAGCTAGGCTGGACCCACTGCAGCCAGGCTGCTCTGACCAGGTTGAAGCACCCCCTGCCTGTAGCAGGTTCTTCTGGGCTGGAGAAACCCACTACTGCTCCAGCCCCTGCCAGCTAACCATAACCAGTAAGTATCACCCAGTAAAGATGATGCTTACTGGTTAACCATTTTTGTATCCCTATGGCTTATAGTACAAAACTTAGAATAACTGCATCTCCACTTAGAATAGGTATTACACAGAATGAGTCATCACCTAGAATGCAGCTGACTGTCCACAGCTGGAAACAGAAACCAAATCTTTCAGTTCTGAGATTTAATTTATCTAGATAAATTTTCAGAGACACCTACAGCCTGGTTTTGAGCTGCATATGCTACCTTCAATGGGAGCAGGCTGTTCAGCATTTCTTTCAACATACGTTATTTAGGGGCCTAACTTAAGATGACTGAGTTTGAAAATGTTGACATTAATGTTCATGGTGTTTTATAACAGTAGTTGCTATAACAAACTGTTAATGAACTAGTTTTTATCTCAATAGAAACAGATAATAGCTGTTGGGGAACTTGTCAGCTGATAAGCCAAAGAACAAGATATTCATAAATGCTGCAATCTTTAAAGCACAACAGTACTGAAGAGGATTAATTTTTCACAGTCCCAAGGAAATATTCAAAGTTACCTTAATTTCTTGCCAGTATGGACCCCCTCGGGTGAACATGAAGTAAGTGTACAGGTCATCCTTTTGATGGGAGTAGTATGGGTCTGTATAGATGTTTATCATCCAGGGTCGACCATCACCACGAACGCGTAAATACAGACTATTAAAGTTTGACCAGTCATAATACTTCTTTGTGTCAAACGCTCCCTAGAAGGTATTAATAAAGCATGTTATTGTAGCTCTATATTTCAATGAATTACTACTATGAAGACCACACGTAATCACCTCTTTGATCAATTTCCTTTTTCTGGGCATTCCTTATCCAATCTATTCATTGTGACCTACTGGAAACTGGAGGATAAAGGAAAGCTAGAGTAAGTAGCGTTCACGACACCAGTGCTTTCCAAGCTTTTTTTCTCATGACCCAGTTGAAGACAATTCTTGATGCCCATGACCCAGTATAATTATATCTTTTCACTAGATTGCAGGCTCCAGGATGGGGTCACAGGGATCAGGGGTTGAGGGTGAAGGTTTTGCCTGGGGGGTGTGGGCTCTGGGATGAGGCCAGAAATGTGGGGTTTAGGGTGCAGGCTGGGGGGAGGGGGCAGAAGAGTTCAGTATGTGGGCAGACTCTGCTACAGCATGGGTGTAGTGTACAGGGGCTGCAGGCTCTGTCTGGGGGGAGGGGGCAAGCTATGGGATGGGGCCAGGGATGAGTTGTTTGGGGTGCCAGGGGATTTCTGGTTTTGTGAGGGCTCAGGGCTGGGATAGGTGATTGTTGGGACATGGTTACCTCCAGCAGCTCCTGTCAGTGATGCAGGGGGGATGATAAGGCAGGCTTCCTACCTGTCCTGGCACAGTGGACTGCACTGCACCTTGGAAGTGGCCAGCAGGTCCAGCTCCACAGGCTGTATCCACCATAGTTCTCTCTAAGGTGCGTGCCTGTGTGGGTGTGCACAAAGAATTTGAACCCCACTCACCTCAGCAGAGCCGTGCAGTGGCTGCACAGCTGCTCCAGGGCCGGGCTGTGTGGCAGGCAGCCACATGTGCCAGGACTGGAGCTGGGGCCACGGTGTTATTTTTAGTACTGCAGCCAGGCCCCAGCACTGGCCACACAGTCACTTCCAGGGCGGGGCTGCATGGTGGGCAGCTGCCCCGTGTACTGCAGCTGGAGCCAGGACCATGGTAAGGCTGTCCTTCCTGGGGCAGTCTTACCATGGCCCCAGTTCCAGCTCTGGCGGACGCCATGCAGCCTGGCCAGTGAGACCATGTGGCGGATGGCTGCCCAGTTGCAGGGCCAGCCTTAGGACTGAGCAAACTGGGCCCCGTGCCAAGGGCACCATAGCCAGAGGGTGAGGGGCAACCAGACATGGGTGTTGCTGGGCAAAGGGGGTGGAGGGTACTAGGCAGGGGGCCAGTGTGGCAGGACATGCTGGAGGCGCAGGGTGGGGTTGGGGTCACAGCTGGGAGGAAAGTGCAGGGGTTGACATGAAGGAGACACTGCAAAAGTTAGGGGCAGAGGGGGCACAATGCAGGGTTAGTGGTAAAGGGGACATGGGATGGGGGTGTAGGGGTTGGGGAGCCCATGGATGCAGGAACGGTGGAAGCAAGGCTGGGTGGGAGTGAGGCTGGGTGCCAAGCTGGGTGGTGTTCAGGGTGGGTGGGTGCAGGATCATGCACCTTGTTAATTATCCCTTGTTTTCGTATTTTTTTCTTCCATAATTTAAATTTTTATTTTATTGTAATATATATTTTTGTTAGTAACTGGTGGGTGCCACTGTGGCACCCACCTGAACAAGCATCCATGCTGTCAATATTGGTGCACAAGACAAAACTCAAACTGCTCACAGATGGAAAATCTTAGAGGGAACACTGGCACCCACCCTGTCTTCTGGCTCCACCCTTCCACTGGCCAGTTCCTGATTTCTTGCCAGGCATTGCTGAGCAAAAATGGAGGGAGCTCATTTTGGGCTTGTTTTGAAATGGGACTGGCTTCATTTTTTTGGTTTGTTTTGCTTTTTTATCTTATGATAGTTGGTTACTCGCCTCTAGCTAGGAGCTGGACCTGACAGCTCCAGGATACAAAGCAGTTTGCAGCGCTAGAACAGGCAGGAAGCTGGCCCCATTGATCACCTTGTCCCACTACAGCAAAGCGACCCAGTGCCTATCTTTCTACAACCCAGTACTGGGTTGCAAGCCATATTTTGAAAATCACTGCACTACTTTATCAGTCACTGAATTTTCAGTAATGTGTTAGATGCCTCACATGGGACTGCATGCTTTAAAGACACAGTAACAAGTGAGACTTCATTCCCTGTACCAGCTTAGCTCTCCAAGGTAGCAGCCCCACCACATATACAAAAAGGTGCCATAGCACATACGACCAGTGCTCCATCTAGTCCAGCATACTGCAGGCAGCATGCTTCAGAGGAAGATTCAAGAAACCTTCCAGATGGCAGATGTGGAATAATCTGCTCTCTATGAAAGTCTCATTCTGATCCCTAATAAAAATGGGCTTGAGCCATGAAATTTAAGCATTTATATAACCACTATTCTTTCCAAAATGTATTAGCATGGTTATTATCCATATAACTGTTCAGGTCCTCTGAATCTTGCATACCTTCCATGACTGTCTCATCACTTTTTTTTAATAGGACCCTGATCTTGTAACTCATTCCACACAGACAGACCAAACCACCTACAAGGAGCCCTACTGAGATTAAGGAGGCTCAGGGGAAGCACAGAGCCTCTCTCTCCTAAACATTTGCACACTCAGAGCCTGGGAAAGTACCAAAGAAGGGTTACATTTTCTCTCAGTTTTGTGGTATACTCAATTATTTAGAAGTAATCTTTCTGCTTACTAGTCTTTCAGGTAACTTGGCCAACAGACAATATTTATGCTGGCCTGCCACTGCAGGGATGGGAAGTGAGCCTCACAGAATGGATCAAGGCAAGCTGTGAGCCCAATTCAGCCCACAGGCCATAGGTTCTTCACCTCTCATTTAGAGGCAAATGTACAAATAACACTGCTGTTGTAAAGCAGAATAAACAGGATACACTTAAATCCCTTTCTGCTAGGGCCTTGGGGGATAGAAAGTATGAATAAGTGTAGTCAAATACAATACCATAGTGACAGAAGCAATGTAAGAACTGTAGTAAGTGCAAATGGAACAAATGAGCTGTATGGATCAACATTCATTTAAATGGAAGTAGCAAAGTCCAAAGAACAGAACACAAGACTTAAAAACGTGGATATATTCTGTCTGCCACTGACTTGTTGTGTGAAGTTGGTCATGTTTAACCTCTCAGCTTCTCAGTCTGTAAGTCACCTTCCTTTACAAAGCAATTTTGAGGCAAATTAATGAGACACACGGGCAAGGTATAATTTTTAAACTAAGGAAGATGCATTTCTCAGCATCGCCACAAGTACAAAAAGAACAGCCCCAGCCTTCATGAGCTGGTGCTGGCACTCCAGCCACGTGGGAGGCGCCATGGCTGAAGCACTAGCACTGGCTCCCCACTGAGGAGGGAGGAAGGGAAGCCCCGACCCTCATGGGTTTGATCAAGGCAATCAGCCCAGGTTCTGCCTGGCAGGGGGGAAGGAAGCAGCACTGCA
Organism: Rafetus swinhoei; assembly: GCA_019425775.1. NCBI lineage: Eukaryota > Metazoa > Chordata > Testudines > Trionychidae > Rafetus > Rafetus swinhoei. Next base: position 72,127,080 of record CM033446.1, on the reverse strand, counting down.
TGCTATAGGATAGCGTTCCCTGAAGGCACTGCCTCCTGGTGCTCACATTGGTTGAGAATTGCAGCCAATGAGTGCAATGGCAGGCAGTGCCTGCAAGGAATGCTTCCCTGCAGCGTGCAAATCCACATGGATATCTGCTCCCCCCACACAGCTGCTCCAGCTACTCACCCCATTCCCCGCTCACTCCTGCCCAGACCACACACCTCACTGTGTTTCTGCACCCCACCTTCTGCCCAGACCTTGCACTCTCCAGCCTGCTCCTGCACCCTATCTTCTACCTTTACCCTCAGCCTGCTTCCCAGCAGAGCCCTCCCACATACTGAACCCCTCATTTTTGGCTTCACCTCAGAGCCTAGATGCTCCCATAGAATCTACTAGTCCCAGGTCCCCAGAAAAGTTAATCTAGACCTGGAGTAAACCCTGAGCCTAGGCATCCCCCCCCTCCCACCCGTAGGGCTGGAGCATGAGGGGAGTGTCTTCTCAGATGGGGGACACATCTGTGAGGTGAGTTTTTTCCCTTCTCACTTGGGGGCCAGGTCAGTGAGGGTTGGTTTCTCTGGGTTTTGGGGTTTTTTTGCTTCTCACTTGTGTGTAGCCCCCAACTGATTTTTCTGTGGGTCAGCAGTCCCCACCCCCAAACCATAAAAGCTCTAAGCTCTACTTTCTAACTGGGCATTCCTCTACCTTTTTTTGTAAATGTAAAATAGGAAGGGCAATACTTCCTCACTGAGGGCATGTCTACACTGAGGAATTATTTCAAAATAACTTCCCTTATTTTGAAATAACGAGCTGAGCATCCACACTACCAAGCCAGTTATTTTGAAATAATGCGCTTGTTATTTGGAAATAACTCCTGCTTGTGAAGAGCAATAAGTTTAGTTCAAAATAGCTATTTTGGGAGTTATTTCAAAATATCTTATTTCAAAATAACCTGGTAGTGTAGACATAGCCTGAGTGTAGGAAACAGACATTAGTAAACCATATCAATGTCATCTTTTTGTTATGTTCAGTTTACAAGTAGGTTCAGTCTTTTGGCAGAAAAAGATTTGTCTCTTGCACATTCAAATGCACTACAGCGCTCAAGTGCAGATCTTTAAAAAAGCACATGCCAATATAGATTGTTTCACTCCCGACTAGGGATGTAAGCAACTAGTCGACTATCCAATAAGCAAAAGCTTATTGGATAGTCGACTAGTCCCTTGACTAGTCACTTCCCCCCGTTTGCTGCCTCTATCAGAGGCAGCAAGTGGGGAGCAGGAGCCAGTGCTGGGGAGAGCAAGCTTAAAAGCCAGTTCCCCCCCAGTACCATCTCCGCGGGGGCAGGGGAGTAGCTGGGACCCACTCCCAGACGCTGCGTCTCTGCTTTTTAAATGTATTAAGAGCTCTTTTGGGAGAACTCACCGCTTTCCCCCGGCACAGCCACCAGCCAGCCCTGGGCGCACTCGCGCCGCACCAGACGGAAGCCCACTCAGGACATGCGGCAATTAAAGGGGCCGCGACTGCATTGGCCCCAGAGGTTTTTTTGTTTGATTTTTTTTTGCTCAACAATTTTGACCTAGTACCAGCACCTTTTTTTTTTTTTTTTTTTAAACAAAAAAAGCACTGCTTTTAAAAGGCTGGTGCTCAGTGGGGGGACCCAGCACAAGCTGGGACAGCTGACTGCCGGCTTGCGTCAGGTCCCCCCCTCCCCACTTCCCCCCCCTTCTGCGCACCAGCCTTTTAAATGTATTAAGAGCCTGCCAGCTCTTAACACATTTAAAAGGCAGAGCCACAGCATGGTTAGCTCCCAGGGCAGGAGCTAACGCCTCTGCAGCTCCCCAGCTTACTGACTAATTGACTAGTCAGTGGAAAAATCCATCGACTAGTCGATTAAACTACATTTAACATCCCTACTCCAGACTCCACTAAAAAAAGGAAAAGTGCTCTGATCCAAAATTGCGTGTGGATGGATAATACTGAGTTAGGACCTAGACAATTAGGGTATAAGAATTACACATACTAATTCCCGATTAGACACTAAACCGGTGATTTAAAGCAAACCAATTCTGAATACAGAATTTTGTTGCAGGAAATCTTTGGTTTGTGGGAAGACCATTTTACTCAGTTATCAATGGTGCTGTGGGAAACTCACTTTATACTGAGGGGAAAAAAACCAAGTAATTTGTTCCTTTCTTGAATAGGAAGATCTAGCCATGAACTAAAGCTTCATTCAGCCTGCTCACATAGCAGGGCAGAGATTACATCACTGAATGGATTGATGCCGCAATGGCTCATTCCTTCAGATGCTCGAATACATTTGCAAGAATAAAAAAAAAATCACTTACTCTGCCTAGCATGACAAGCAATTGTACAGCCATAAAAGAACACTGCAATAGATATTCCTGTGAAAATCTCAAGAGATTCTGAGCTGAGGTGAAAGGCTACTTTTGTTTTGGTCAATCTGACACTTTAAGTTTTTAAAAACTTAAATTCAGAAACTTAGCTAACACCTGTAAAAAGCAATAGTATGAGTTTTGCATGTTTATTCAATGGACAGACTGAAATGTGTGGAATAGTGAAAGTTCATCTGTAAGTTTTCTGTACCATGCCAAGTAAATACATCAGTTATTCATATTCACAAAAACAAATACCAAAGAGGCAGAAATTTCTCCAGGTGTGCGTGAGGTGAAGTCAATTTTCTGCAATAAGATTGAGATGCATAGTGTATAACTCCAGCCTTTTTCTTTTTTTCTTGCACCAGGGAACATTTAATTTAAATGAGGAAAGAAAACAAACATGACACAAAAAGGTGTTCTTCTATAGAGAGAATCTTCACCCAAGTCTCTACGGCTCCAGTTCTGACTGCAGAGAAATGTTGACTGATTCAACACTGGATATTAATAATTTAAGTCACTAAGTTTAACTCACCTTCGGGAGTTTGGCTCTTATTGCGCAATATCCACTGTATCCCGTCTCCCCATCACGAGGTGCTTCAGTATTGAGAGTCCCATAGAGCAGAGCAGTCTGGTTATTCTTACCCAGTTTTAGGTAGGCTTCACTTTTCCCTCCGATCTCTGCATCAGAAGAAACCACCCACTCATCTAAATCTTTCTGACTCCGAAACTCCCAAACCACTCTAGTTTGTTCCAAAAAGTACTCCTCTAAACCACGGCCTTCAGGCCCTTTCACATGATCCACCAACTCCTTCTTTAGGAGGCCAAAATTTTTCTTAATCCAATCCACTCCATTCTCAAAGCTGAAATTCATCTTCCAAAATGGAGTGTTATCAGGCGATGTTCCTGGTCTCCTATAGCTGCTGTACAATTTTGAAATACAGTTGGTAAGGAGAGGGCCACACAAAGGATGCAAGGCATTTTGCCTATGGCACCTACTAGAAAGAAAGACATTTTCCAGCAGTTTAAAAGATAGAGCCATAATGATAAACGAAGTTGAAGGATAATTGGAATTTCTTGAGGAGGATAACCATCAGCTTTAAAAATATATTCTTCAGAAATATGCTCCGATATATCCTATTTTGGTTAATGTAGCATGCCACCTGGAATGAGAAGAAACAATTAGAGAAGCTACACCTGTAGCACTCTTGCATTTTAAAAAGGGACACCAACTTGAAATCCAGTCACTTTTTAAAAATCTATGAATTTAAAGTAGTTTCAGGTTTTGTACCTGCCAAGTTCTCTTGTGCATTTACGGAGACATTTCCCTAATTTTCTAACACTTTTTGTCTGCCCTTGTTGTGAGAAAGACACAAGAATATGAGAAAATTGACCGACTTTCACAAAGTATTGTTAAATGCATAAAATATATCAACTAAAAAAATATTTCTCCAACTATTCTCTTTCCATTATAGTAAATTCAGGTGCTACTTGTAGCAGAGATTCAACTTTTACAAAGAGATATATAATTTTTCAAGTTGACAGTGTCCCTTTAAAACACTGTGCAAATAGAATTTTGACCCAAACCAGTTATGGCATCATTACCTAGTCAACAGTGATTTTAGGACAACTAAGTACAAATTACATGAAACCTAGTAATTTAGAGGAAATTACCTCCTCGCCTTTTTTTTTTTTTTTTGCTTCTGTATCTTTGTTATCCATATCAATGACTATTAATTTTCCAATTCATTACTGCATTTTATTTTAGAATTCATATCAAAGTTATCCTAATAAAAACTCAGATTGAAAGATGCTCAAGTCTGATAACCTGACCACATAATTTCTTTTATTTTTAAAAGTTGCAATGTTTCTGCAGACACATGAAACTAGGGATGTAAAATCCCAGTTAATCAGTTACGTGGCTAAATGTCACATTTAACCGATTAGATGGTGGTGGTGGGGGTGTTCCATCCCCCGCCGATTAACCGTAATTGGTAAGCTTCGCCCAGTAAGGGTGATGCTTACTGGTTAACCATTCACATTCCTAGATGGGACTCAGTGTTCAGGGAATACTCTAAACAAAAGAGAGAACTGAAGAAAGCTAAAAAGGGCATGTTAGCTCAAAAAATACACATTTCTTCTCTTTGTAGAGATAGCTCTTAAATATCCTGCCATAACTGTTAGAGGGCTCCTGAATTCTAATTAACAAATCTGAACACAATTTCAAGATAATTACATGTCTGGAAATAATCACTACATATGTGCACCAGTGTTCCCTGTAAACTGTGTGGTTGGGAGGACAGAGCAAGAGAGATTCAAATGCCCCCCTGCTAATTAACAGAGTATCCATAGCTGCCAGCAGCATGTGTTTCTACTGTTGGTGCATAGCTGCACATGCCTCGGTAGACGTAAAATTTATTTGAGTGATTGCTCATGGACATTCCAATGTATGTGTGCATACAGCACGCAATCGTTGGAAAAATTTTCCCTAGTTGTATTTGTTGGGTCAGCTTTAGCGCACCCTGTAGTGAAGCCTCAAGGTGTTGCATATATACCCGTGCCAACCCGACTCCCGCTTCTGTTCCTTCTTTCCACCAAAACAACGGGGAGCTTTGTGGCACCTAAGGCTATGTCTACACCGCAGCACTATTTTGGGATACCAGAGGTATCCCGAAATAGCTATTCTGCATCTTTTGAGCACACCCGTGATTTCGAAATATAACAGGCTCACTATTCCAATATTCCTGTAAACCTCATTCCACGAGGAGTAAGGGACGTTTCGGAATAGCAGTTTATTTCACATCAAATAAATAATAAGACAGCACCAAATTCTGAAATAAGCTATTTTGAAAAAACATCTAAATAAGATACACAATTTGCATAGCAAAAACTGCATATCTTATTTCAACCTACGGTGCAGTGTAGACACATCCTTAGAGACTAACATTTATTTGGGCATAAACTTTTATGAATAAAACCCACTTCATCAGATAATTGGAGTGGAATTTACAGAGGCATGGGTACATATATAAGGGCGACAAAAGAAAGAGAGTACCTGTGTAAATGAGGCTAATCAAGTCAGGGAGAAAGTGGCTCATTCACAGCAATTGATGTGGAAATGTAGATATCAAGAGAGGGAAAATTGCCTTCATAATGCGTTAACCAGTTAAGACCTCAATGGTTCTTCTTACTCCGACTCCTGTATCCCTCATTGTACGAGGAGTAAGGGAAGTCGGAGGAAGAGTGCTTTATTTTGAAATAAGTGCCGTGTAGACCAGTGTTTCTTAAACTATGTTCTGTGGCACACCGGTGTGCCGCGGAGAACAACAGAATTCAAAATGGCCACCCTTAAAGGGGCAGGCCACCCCCTTTTTTTTTGCTCAATAACTTTCCCCTGACCCTTCCCCAATAACTCCCCACCTTTTTTTTTTTTTTTTTTTTGGCTCAACAAAAAATCCTTGGTGTTCCCCATAAAAAAAATTATTGTTAGGTGTTCCTCAGTCTTAAAAAGTTTAAGAAACACTGGTGTAGACGCTCCCAATTTCAATTTCAAAATAAGCTATGCAATTGATGTAGCTCAATTTGCATAGCTTACTTTGAGTTAAGGCTTGCTGTGTAAATGCACCCTAAATGAGGACTGGCCTATCCCCCAAAGACTGTGAGAGCGAGGAATCATTTTCCAGGATAGGTGGTAGATTGTCAATGATGCGCTGGAGGTGTTAGAGATGTTAAAGGATAAAGGACCTCTTCTCCTCACTCACTGCCTAGGTTTGCAGCTGTTCATAGACAAACAGGGCCCTCCAGCCACCATCTTCTCTGGATGGCATGTCAGCGCAGGACAGGCAGGGAGCCTGACTGAGGCTCCTGCTGTACCTGCAGGCCGGATACAGCAGCTTGATGGTAGACTGCATCCAGTCTACAGGCCATATTTTTCCCAGCCTTGCCCTAGGTACTGCTTCTAGGCAAGGTGGATTACTAAGGAACATCCCTCCCATTGGCATAGGCAATGACTATACTGAAGCACTACAGCAGCCTGGCTGAACCTGTAGCATTTCAATGTCAATCAGTGCAGTGCATAGGAAAAAACACAACAGCTGAATCCTAATCCCATACAGACTGCCATAGACCTTTCATTTGGCATTCACATATGACCTTTCATATGTAAATATGCAGAAAGCCTCAGCAGTCATACTGTACCTTCCATATATATAAATAGAGAGAGACACCTCTCTCACAGAGCTGGAAGGGACCTTGAGAGGTCATTGAGTCCAGTCCCTTGCCTTCACTGGCAGGACCAAGTACCATCCCTGACAGATTTGCCCCAGATCCCTAAAAGGCCCCCTCCAGAACTGAACTCACAACCATGGGTTTAGCAGGCCAATGCTCAAACCACTGAGCTATCCCTTTCTCATTCTACCTACCATTATTAAGCATCACTCAGCCACCTCCATCCCTAACAGACCCACATTTGGACTAAGGATGTTAAGAAGCAGGTAACTGACTAATAGTGTTTGGATACAATTTATATCGACTGCACGATTCATCCATAAGAGGAAGTGCGAGCCTGAGCTACTCCCTCTGCAGCTCTGCAGTTTAAATGTAGTAAGTCGGGCATGCAGGCTGCCCAGCTCCTATTACATTTAAAATTCAGAGCGACAGTGGAGGTAGGTCTGGGACCCAGCCCGAACTGGGACTGAGCAGTCCTGGCTTGCATTGGGTCCCAGACTGCTGTGCCTCTGCCTTCCCCACCCCACCCCTCTGCAGCACAAAGACGGTGCTGGGAGGAACTGGATTTTAAGCCATCCCCCCCAGCACCAGCTCCTGCTCCCCCGTTGCTGCCTCTGATACGGGGGAAAGCGAGTAGTGACTCAACTAGTCATTTACATCCCTAATTTGGACTAGCACCATAGAAATGCCAGGAAGAGTTAAATTGTCTGAGTATTTAAGATGGCACATTGCATCCCAAAACCTGAGCCTCTGTCCCCCAACTCCTAGTATGACAATCTTTCCTTTAGGAGAAAAAAGGATGTTCTCTGTAATCTTTTTAGACTCTCCTCCCACTAACACACACATTCTTTTCCTTCTATTTCATATCCCTAATGTTCAAGGCCCCATATCTGAAATTATAATGGCTAACTAATATAAGTAAAACTAGACTGGATTGAACTTGCTATAGCAATTGGCCTGACATAATTTTAAAATACATTATTTCCTCTGAGATTCTAAGACAGGAAGATTTCAAGATAAATATTATCAAAGTGTCAATATGGTCCGCATGATGGTTGTACTTGTTCTTTCCCCTTGGGAATTCTTAAATTACAAGTCCAACCTCCCTACCACAGAGTTTCTTCTGGGCATTGATGTTCCATATAATTCAAAGTTAAAAAAACTGTGTGGAACATAATTAGGACTCTTATTTCCAATCTTCTGTATTTGCTTATTCCCCAGTCCTTCTCAATTTTCCCTCTTTTCCCTTTTTACTTCTCCTTTCCTTGCAGTATCAGAAACAGTGACATAGGAACAATGAGCTTAAGTACAGAAGCATTTTGCATGTGGCACTGACTGCATCAGGAAACTAGATCAGTTCAAACTAATTTGCCATTTGACTCTACTGTCAACTTCAGCACTAGCATTGTGCTATTCCACAATAGTTATTGCTAGTTGTCCCACAGGAGTCTGCCACCTAATCAATGATATGTCCAGGCAGCCAGTAACAAACCAAAAATTAGAGAGCACAGCAGAAGAACATGCATGTCAAGACAAGAAGAAAGTGTTACTTATCCAGCACATAACTGGTGTGACAGTGGAGAAATAGATTGTAGCATTATCATTATCCTCATTTCCCATGTTTGCTTCATGACAGATACATGTGATAGCCTCAAATCATTTTCAGGACAAGGAATTCCCACATTTCTGTTCAATCTAAGAATGGCTGGTAAGGAAAGCCCTCATGAAGTAAAGATCCTCCCTAAAATAAAATACAGCTACCAACTTAGAGAACTGTCAGTCCTAGCAACCTTATGTAGCCCTTCTGAAATGCAGTGAAGATTAATAAGCAGATGGATTTATCCTGGTCCCCCACAGGCTTTAGAGAGGGAAGGGATAAATCCATCATAGGCACGTATACTATTCATTCTATAAATACATGGCAGTTCGGAGTGATATCCACTTGTGTAAAAGCATGTAAACATGAATCTAAGAGGCAGACTTCATAAAGACTGCTATAAAACTTGGAGTCAGTTAAGTAGAAATGATTTGCATACGTTTTTGTAAGTAAAATCTGATTTCAGCACATAGATCAGTGGAGGGCTCTTTTACTCTTTATCCAAAATATTAATTTATCACTGATGTTAAAACAAGAGAATTTTAAGCAATTTGACTAAAAACCCTTTGTCTCAAGGCCTCAGTTTTTACTCTTTTGACTTTTGTGATGCCACCATTTCCCCAGTTTTCTGGTCACAATAGAATTTTCAGCAGAAGCAGGACCCACATTTCCCAAGCAAAACACAAGCAGGGAAAGGGGAAGGGTGAAAATACTATTTACAAAATAACAAAGTTTTGCCCTTCCCTATATAGATCACAGAGAAGTCAATCAGAACAAAAGTCCAATTTAATCTTCTTTGCGGGTTACCTTCAAAGTTTGTATGGGCAGGCACCCGCTGCCCAAAGTCTCCAGGTGCCGTCAGAGACCTCTGGAGAGCGGGAGATCTTCCGAATCTGCACAAGTGTGTAGGGACGCGGCATTTGGCGACTATAAACAAGTGCACCCACAGCCGCATAATCCCCACGCATTCACTCCCCCTTTATATGCTCCCACCCCGCTCCCCTCTCATATGCGTTTTAAACTCTGCCCCTATGTCGGCGGGCGGCATGACACACAGCAGCAAGCGGCTGCGCCATTTACCTTTGAGCGCCCAACGGCCCCATCTCTCCCAGGCCTGACTAAAAGCGCCCGGAACGCGGCTCGGCATCGTGTCACGACGCGGGGACACACCTGCGAGCGAGGGTGAGCGCCCGGCCGGCCCCACGCCAGCTCGCTGGAGGGCACCAGCCTGCGGGCGCTGGGTCGCTGCAAAGGGGGAGACGGCCGAGGCCTGAGCCAGGAGCCTCCCCCCCATACCAACCCCGCTCCCCTTGGCCGCCCGCTGCTCCCGAGCGAGCCCGTCCTGGGACCCCCGCCCTCCGTCTCACCTGACAGCAGACACCGCAGGCTTCCCCCTCACCGCAACCGCTCTAGCGACCGGGTCCTTCCCCATTCAGCCGCCGTCAGGGGAACTCCGGCCGTGTCTCAAAGGTTCCGCATGGCCCTGAGGCGCTACAAAGCCTCGATGCTCACAGTTACACCCAGCGGATTCCCGCCTTAGACTGCTGCTTGGTCCCATGCTCGTCCGTGTCCATTCAAAATACAGATCCCTTTGCCAGGAAGCAGTATTTCCTACTGGTTGGAGCAAGTGTAGGTATGGGCTATTGTCCTAGCCAGTGGCACTTAGAACACTTACAGAGAGAGAATGAGTTTTTGCTACAGCCTTAGCTGGGAGTCTGCTTATGCACTGAATTCCAGAGGGCATAGGTTCAGTTTTGCCTGTTACAAATGGGGGCTGGTCTGGGATTTCAGTTGGGCCTCTGAAGCCCAGAATCTGCTTCCCTAGGGGGAAGTATGTAACGGAGACACCTTTTGGGTTTGGTGTTCTGTCTAATAGTGGCACTAACAGGGTTGCCAGGTGTCCGGTATTGAACCGGACAGCCTGGTATTTGTGCCTTTTGTCCTGTAACAAAAATTCAGAACATACCGGACATCTAAAAACAGACTTTTTCCCAGCGCTTTTGGGGGGGGGGAGGGGACGGGGTGTCAGTATTTTTTTGTGAAACCATCCCTAGGCACTTAGGGTACCTCTACACAGTAGGGCTAAAGTCAAGTTAAGCTATGCAACTTCAGCTATGTCAATTGTGAAGCTTAAGTTGAAATAGCTTAATTTGGCTTTTGGCATTGTCTACACAGCAGGAGGTCAAAGCAAGTACACTCTTCCTTCAACTTCCCTTACTCCGCATGAAATGAGGGTTACCATGAGTCAGAGTAAGAAGTCCTCCAGCAGGACATTATATCAAAATAAAGGCTTGTAGTGTAGAGGCACACTGTTATTTCAGAATAACATCAGTTATTCCAAAATAACACTACTGGGTACACATACCCTCTGAGAGAGAACAAATCAGTTTTCTCTACTGCCTTAGATAACAACCAGCTAACTTTTAGTTCAAGTGGTATAGGGGATCATGCACTAAGCTCCCAAGAGCCCAGGTTCTGTTCCTCCTGTTGGCTTTACGTAAGGGTTTGGGGATCAGCATTCCTGGTTTTTTGTCCCAATCTGTACCACTATCTCCAATGTGATCTTGAACAAGTCACTTGTGTACTTCAGGTTTCTCTTTTTAAATGTTTCCTACCCCACAAAGAGCCAGGTTGTGGAGGTTAAATCTTTAATGCTTGCAAAGTGTTTTGAGATCTTCAGCTGAAATTTTTAATGAGATATGTCAGTGCATATGAGTGGTTAACACTGTGTGATACTCAGTACAGGCAAATTTACATTTCAAAGAAAGTGTCCAAAATAAAGACAGTCAGAGTTAACATTGTTTGGAGTACTATGTCTTTGGTACTTCCCAATATTTGTTGTTTGGGACTTTATAACATTACCTTACTGTTCCTGGCTTTCCAATCTATTATTTAAATGTCAGTGAAATTTAAAGGGTTCACCTTAGGCTATATATTGATTTACAATCTTAACTGTAATGATTCTTAATAAGAACCATTAGTCCTTCCTTAGCTAAGCCTATATACAGCTAAGAAAATGTCTTTACAACTACAGAGACAATGAGCTCCACACAAGTGGAACTTGTGTTTGCGCAGAGCCTCTTGAATAATCAGGGGTGACCTCAGGAGCCAGTCTGGAGAGAAAAGTGAAGGTGTTCTATCCACAGATTTCTGCTGAAATGAACAGTAGTGAAATAGTTTACTAAGTGGTCATTTAAATTGTTGCTCTTAAATTTTAGCATCAACACCCCGTTCAGAATAATAAATAATTTTTACAGCTCTCTCAAAACCAAGTTCTGTCTTTCCACAATCTCCACATGTAATAGACAAGTAAATAGACTTTGTTCAGAGAATGTTAAGGTTTGAAAGAAAATGGTTTCTTCTCTCCCAGCCTGGCAACTTGCCACAAAAATGTCCTCAAATCATTGCAGGTAAACAATGGAACACAATTAAATTGTTAAATTATATTAGTAACTATTTTAAATCTCTATTTGCAGCCTTAGAAATGTCAAATTAGTCTTTCAGATAATCAGGTTTGCCAATTACACTAATTGCAACAGGGCACATTAATGCGTGGTCGGTTGGTACTGCTGTATATCTGCTCTCTAAAGATGTCAGAAACATGATGTGCATTTATCTGTACTTTTCTAATTCTAGTGTCAAGGAGTCTGAAGAAATATGTAAATCCTAAAGCTGCTGACACTTGAGTGAGAATCTATTTTAGATCAAGTGAAGGTGACCTCTACTTTTAGAACAGAAGGGTATAGTCTGTTGTCCAGGGGCAAATCTTGAATACTGTCTTATTTCTGATATGGTACCCATCATCATAGTATGGTAGCTGAGCACCTCACTCAGTCAAAACTCTCTGAAGCCCATGGGAAATTCGCCTAGCTATAATCTCAGTGAGGACTTCAAGTTGTAACCCCATATGTATGGCTATCTGGTTGTTTTGATCTTTGTATGTTCACGGTCAGCTGCAGCATATTAAAATGTGATTTTACTAAGCGTGCTGCAAACCCGCTTTTATAACTGAACTCATCCAAAGGGAGTCAGTTATAATCTAAAAACAACAATATACATGTTGTCCTCATTTTGGGACTGCTCACTCCTGCACTATTAATGCCAATGGGAGATAGATCGCTGAATTCCATATTTCAGCGGAAACAAATTCCAGCCCCTGAGCCCTAATCCCGAAATAGGCTCTGTCACATAATTCTTGCATCCCTCAGGAGGTCCATGGGGCTTTACCCTAGGTGTCAGCGCTTACTATGCTATCTAGTCAATTTCAAACCTCGGTTCAAAGTAATTTCGAGTATTATATATACATACACCTTTGTAGTTTGCCCCCCGCACGCGCTTTCGCGACGTCACGATCACATTTTCCGGTGTTTTTAACGTTTCCTCTCCCCGGTTGCTGTATGAAAGCTCCACCCAGACACTGGGCCCCTCCGTGGGGTAGGGGAAGGGCAGTGAACGTGTCTGCGCTCAGAGCGCTGCCCTGAGACACCAGCTCGCCCTTCCTGCAGAAGGAAGGAGACTGTATTTCTCCGCAATCCCTGTCGGCCGCAGTTACCCCGGGAGGCCCGAGGCATCGGGGCAGACGGCTCGGCCCCTACGATCCCACGGCGCCAGCTACGGGTGACACCGCGACCCAGCCAGCAGCCCCGTACGGACACGTGCAGCCGGCCCGGGCCCCGCCCCCTCGGCTAGTGGCTGCGGAGGCTCCGCCCCGGAGGGCGGGGCGACGCGGGGCGCATGCTCGGTGCCCTTTGTGTCCCGGGCGCTCGGGCGGCGCGGGGGAGGCCGAGCCGCTCTCAGTGCCGCACAGTCCGCGGGCCCCTCAGCGCGGCGGGGCCGGCTCCGCCATGGTGAAGAAGCGGAAAGGCCGGGTCCTCATCGATTCCGACACCGAGGACAGCGGCAGCGAGGAGAACCTGGACCAGGTGCGGAGCTGAGCGGGAGGCCGGGGCTGGGGCCTGGGCTCGGGCTCCCCGCTCGGAGCACACGGTTGGGCGCCACTGTGCCCCCGCCGGGGCCGGCCGGAGCTCGCCCCGCCCTGCCCTGCCGGGGAAGGCCTCAGACCCGCCTCCCCGTGCGGGGATGGGGTCCCGATCGGCTTCCGGGTCCGGGGGAGAGACCCCCAGGCATAACGCTCAAGCAGCCAGTGGGTGCTGGTAGAAAACAGCCCGGCACCTGGGGCGGCGGGGGTAATAACAGACCCGCTAAAGCCCTGGGCACAGGTGTTAATTATGGTGCTAATCCCATGGGGGTAATCATAAGAATCCATGGAAACCTTGGCATCGATTTGGACCAGAATGTGGGGCAGAGGGTAAATGTATGCGGTGGTGGTGGTGGTGTTCAGGCTCTGAAAAGAGATCACTTGTAAAGTCCTCTCTGTCACCGCTAGTTTTACTTGCTAGGGAAAGGTGTTAGCGTGTTTTGTTTGGAAAGTGACGGTCTGAGGGTCACTTATGTGGTTAAAAGTTGGAGGGAGTTAGCTGCTCTACCATCCATTGGACCTGTAGTCCCTGGTGCTGTCTCCATGGGAGGAGTGTCACTCAGTTGTTTATGCTTGTCACGTTGAGGGATCAGGTGTCCTTATACCTATAGATATACCAAAAACGGCAAGAGCAAGTGGAATATACTTAAAGGAACAGTTAATTTTCTAATCATATTTCATATGCCAGGAGACCAATTAGGGGGAGATCAATACAGCCAGGTCCCTTCTCTCTACTGACCGTCCAGCACAGTATGCCTGTAGAGGATCCAGATTGGCTACTGTGGGAATTATTAATACAAATTCATTAGTTTCCACTTAGCTTCAGTGATTGAATTTGGGGAGCTCAATTGGTGGGGGATTACTTGAGGTTAGGAGTCCAGAAATACTAATGATAATGTTTGACATCCCTAGAGGAACTCCAAAGATAAATATGATGCCTGGCATTAATTTAAGTGTGTGAGAACTTCAAAGAGAACATGGAAGTTAGACTCTATTTCTTGTACTCTGTGGAGGTGACTTTGTTCAAAAGACTTTCCATCTTTTTAATTATCCTTTAACAGTGTCTGGTGTTGTGATATGTAAAACTTATAAATTCTGTACAATATATATTATAAATCATGTAGGGAAGTTCATCCCTTTGCGTATCTTGGCTAAATATTCTTAAGTATTCAGATGTGACATGGATGCATATACTTGGGTCGTTAAGTGGTAACTTCATTAGAGAAGCTTTTGATGTGTTGGGAAATAAAACAGAAATGTAAACCAACTTTTGTTGCTTGGCGTTTTGGTAGAAGGATAAAGAAAGAACATTACCTGGAGACTGAATTCCTCTTTGACCCAGAGAGGTAGCTCCTTTGGGCAGTGTTGAGAAACAGTATTAGAGAAGTGATGGGGAAAATTTGCACAGATGCTGTGGTTGTATCTCTGTTTTGTGTACAAATAATGAACTTCAGTCTCCTGGGCTATTAATTCTTTATCATCACTAAATTCATTTTAAACCTGTGTTAAAAAGCTTGAGAGTGACCCCAAGCCAGGGCTAGAGCAGGTTGGCATATGCTAGGGAAAAGGAACATTAAAGCTACCCATCTACTCCTTCTGTTCCACAGAGGCCTTTGAAACATCCATATTAGCAAATCACATGTACTGGACATTAGGCTTAGATGGTAGAGGGGGGACTGTTTTGGCTTCTGATTCCACTGCAAAAGCATACTCCAAATAGGGTCCTAATTGGTGCCTCACCTTTTACCTTGCAGCATATAGTCTTTTGGTAAATTGAAAAAGGAAGACACCCCCTCCCCCCCCCCCCTTCAGAATAGTTACTTAGAAAAGGGGGGGGGGAGATTAGTAGAGAAAAGGAAAATGGTCAAGAATAAAAGAACCATGGTGATTGTGCGAGGGGATATACAGGGATGTGCGGGGAAGGATGCCATTCAGCCATTTGTGCGATGGGTTGAGAGTTCCAACAAAAAAGGTAAGGAACCAGAGTTTCCAAAAAACCCAAAACCCCCCCAAGACAACCAAACCCAAAACCAGCTTAATCTTCTGATGTTAGATGTCTTCATTTCTGAGAGAGGCTTGAAAAAACAAAACTCTTGCCAGTGGAAGATTCCTTGGCAAGTGTGGGTAAGCTGTCAATTTCTGCAGAATTTACATGCCCTTAAAAATGAAGTTCTGGCCCATATGATTATAAAGTCAACCTTCCATTTATAGAAATGAATGTAAACCAGTTCATCTTCCCAAGACTTCAGAAGTTCCTGTGTGGTGGTGTTGCTGCTGCTGGTAGTTGAAGTTAAGCAGCAGCAGTGAAGCATTTTAGAGAATCTGAACCTTGCAAGCAACAGTTAAACTCTAGAATAATGTAAATTTCATGGCATTGCTTGTGTTCTCTGAAAAAAAAAAAAAATCTGATTGGTGCCAGGGAATGGAATTATTCATGGTGGGACAGCCCAGAAATAGTTGTGACTCTTAAGTCCTTATAACAAACAGAAGACAAAAAGCTCCTCTTTCTTCTAACAACTATGGAAGGTTGACACTGCCTTACCAGATGCAAACTAGCATAAGTGGGGGGTTTCTGTCCCCTTCTACACTTACAGAAATGGTTGTAAGTGCGGGGGTTGGAACTCGGGCAGTCGCATCTTGGGGGGCCTCCTGTCCATCTTTTTTGTATATATATTTTTTTCAATTCCAATTTTTGAATGTGCTCATCACAACTTTGAGTTGTGGACGTGTGGAAAATATTACTGTGATTATTCAAAGATTTGGTGTGCCATTTTATTGTAATGATGGAAAGTATATAACTAGCAGCATGCTTAAAAAATTAGGTTGCTTAAGAACTACCTGACTACTTAGGGCAGCTGGCTTTTGCGTCATCCAACAATATCCACTTAAAATAGCTGTAACGCATCTTGCCATGTGGCATAACGAACAGGTAATTTTGTCTCTTTACAAAGTAAACAGAAATAATACTTCTCACTTATGGTGTATCATCTTCAAACTCTTTTTCCAGCATTGATCTGTTTTTATTTTTATGAAATACAAACATAAACTTGATTGATTCTGACTGGGACCTCTACTGCTTTTGGAAAGTATTTGGATACTATAGAGAAGGATACAAATACAAGAGCATGCATTAGCAGATCCAAGTATTTGGCTTTAAAATAAGTTGTAAACTTTTTTGTACTAGGAGCTCCTGTCATTGGCCAAACGGAAACGCAGTGACTCTGAGGAGAAAGAGCCACCTATTAGCAAACCAACAGCTTCTTCAGACTCTGAAACTTCAGACAGTGATGATGAGGTAAGTTTGACTTGGTGTATCTGAGTTACTACAGCTTGTTTGTCTGAGAGTTCTGACATTTACGGTGGTGATATTTGTATTATAGTACGCTCAGAACCACTTTGTATAGACACACATCAAGTGAGGCTGGCCTCTCTGAGAGACACAATCAGGTTGGGATGTAAAAATCTTGTTTAAAAAGTTAACCGGGATCCTGTGGGCAGAGGACTGCTCCAGCCCACTCTTTACATCCCTATGATAAGGCCTAGAGAAATGGGTTTCAGAAAGAACTTTTCCTTCTTTCACTTGGAATTCAGCAAATGCAGAATTGCGACTATATGCTCAATATACAAATATTCTTTAGAAAATTTAGCACTTGTTTAATGCTATGAGACAATAGCCTACATGATTTTTTTACCTGCCTGCTTAAAACTGCTATCCCCTGCATATAATATGGTTAGAGGTGAGATCAGTGGAGGTGCTTGAGGGCCCTTCAGTTTCAGGGACAGTTTGCTTTAAACCTTGAGAGCATTTTCTGGGGTTGAGGAGCTTGATGTTAGAAATGCATTGTTCCCCTCTAACCTCCTCCTGAAAATTTAGACTGAAATAGCCCAAATTTGATAATCATCAGTATGCTACTGAGCCCATCTTTTTACCAGTGATTTTTGAGGAAGTACAGATGCCTGGAAAGGGCAAGATATTTCTGATCTCTTGTTTTAAGGTTAGCTGGCTGTTTCTTTTATATGGTAAGGCCTGACTGTTGTCTTTGTTTTTTTTTGTTTGGTCTTTGTGTAGGTAGGATTTGTAGGACTGGGGATTGGTGCCACCTGATTGTTTTTATTAAAAATTAAAATTAAATATGACCGAGTAAGACAATGGGGAGATTAACAAGGTCTTTGCATAAGTGCACGAGTAAAAATATTCTGTTGCAATGTTACAGTTGGCTTTGCAAACATCTGTCTTCAGGAAGTGGAGTGATGGTTCGTTCCACCCCTTAAAAATGGTCACATCATGAGCTGCATGAATTCTTATTTCTGTAATTGCAGGGGAAAACATTTTGACAATTTGAAAACCACTAGCACAGACCAGTGATCATATCCACTCTCCCAAATTTCTAGCACCTATTTGTATTTGTTACAAAAATACTTTAATGAGTAGGAAGAATGTAATTGGCTATAGTTCTCCTGCTGAGACCTTTATAGAAAACAAGAATTGAAACAAACCTGTGGTGTTAAGTCTTTAAAGAATATGATGCGTGAAGCTTCATTCCAGTGAGTTTCTATTAAATATAATACATCTTTGAGCTCTACAGATGGAAAAATGTTTCATAAGAGCTGGGTGGTGGTATTAGCAAATATATTATTTTATTTGCTGACTGTTAGCTTTTAATGATTAACTTATGTATTCTCATTGTCTGGTACACAGTTGATTTGTTCTAAGCTATCCACTGATGTACACTGCTACATTTAAAACTACATCTTGGATGTGAAAAATTGTCAGTTCAGACAGTTTTTGTCACTTGTGCAAGTATTTATATTCAGTTTGTGGACTCCAAATAAATACAGATTTAAAAAGTCCTGATATATTCTCAGACTTAACTTTGAATTATGAGGCAATCAAATCTAATATATAAACCTCCATACTACACACAGAACATGAAAATAAATAGGGCTGTAAATTTACAGGGAAAATAAACCGAAGTGATCAGTTTTCACCCACACTGATTTTTTTTAGGATAGAGTATATATGTCTGCTTCATGATGTCCTGTTCATGCAACTTGCTCACTGCAGTAGATTTTTTTCCATGAGGTGATAATTCTGACTTGTATGCAACAGAGGGAAGTCTTCTCGCCAAGAAGATAACCGTGGAAAATCCTCATCTGTCCTCTTTCATTATGGTTGAGCTGTGCAGTTTTTGATGCTCTTGGCATAGTAGGGATTGCAAGAAAGGAGGAACAGGATTATGACTCTTTTCCTCCTTCAGGCAATTCTCCAGTTGTGTGTGTGTGTAGTGGATCCCCAGACTTGTAAACTAGCCCACTGCTTTCATCAGAACACTGTTGTCATGTCATTATTTTTGCAGCTCCTGTAGCTCCTCCTGGAGCTTGCTCTGCTTGATGAGAAGTGTGCTTCTAGGTCAGTGATCTGTAGCAGACATAATTATAACTATTCAGCAGCTCATTGGTCTCTCAAGTGAAATACAGCAGCACCTTTTCTGTATCAGTATCTTGTGAGGTGGAAATGGGGCGGGGAAAGGAAGTTCTGTCTTTTTCTACTTCATTCCCTCTCAGCTTCTTGAAGAAGAAAAAAAGCAGTGTGGAAGCAAGGCAGAACTTTCCCTAAAGAAATTGTATGGATGTTGCAAGTCTTTTAACATTGACTCTAAGTGAAAGGAATACTTAGAGATGCTGGGAGCATGGGCTATGCTGATAAACACCTTGCTTGTCATCCCATTATCCCAAGATCCCACAGTATCATTGGTTGTTAGTATTCATAACAGCGATGTTAAAATGTCTGTATTCAGGTAAACGTGTAACCACTGAATTTCAGCAGTTACATGTGTGGCAGGGGAGGTGGCTCCCTGGGAGCTGGTACTTGTGGGGAGCTGGCTTTTAAGCTGCCTCCCTTTGCGCACTGGCTCTGGGGGAGTCCCCTTACCCCTCTCACACTGCTGCCTCTGCATCTGAGGCAGCAGCTTGGGAGGGGGGCAGGTGGGAGCTGGTGCTCATGGAGAGCTGGCTGTTAAGCTGGCTCCCCAGGAGTACTGGCTCCCGTGGAGCTGCCTGTCTCGTCTCCTCCTTCCCTCCCCCCATGCTGCTTCAGCTGTGATGGTGGTGAATGGTAAGGGAAGATGAAGAAACCTAATGAGAAATTATATTGTATAATAAAAGGAATTTATGCAACTACAGAGTCACAATGTTAATTGTTTACACCACGTCTTAGGTGCTTTCCACACATTCTTACAGACTTTAAGGTTAGAAGGGATAATCATGATCCTCTAGTCTGACCTCCTGCCCATTGTAGGCCCTAGAACATCATCAACCCACCCGATACTAGAATCCTGTTCCACGAAGCTTATAATTTAAGCATATTAACAACCAGAGAAGTTGAGCCTTTTAAGTATAAAACTCAAACTAAATGTATAATTCTAGTTGCATACTGTCTCTCTTATGTACATGCATATGATGTTTCATGCATTAATCTAGGAGTAAGAACAACTGCAATCACTTGCACACAACAGACAAGTATCATTTGTGTATTCCTTGTAGGAGTTGAGGAATTTTCTGCAGGACTCTGCATTTCTTTCCCTTCGTGGAATCTAAAATGTGCTTCTTGAATAAACTTGATTTAGAAAAAAATCTCCCACTTTTTCCTGTTTAATAGTAGGAGGCTAAAGCTAAAACACTGAATGAGAAATGTCTAGTTATGTCTGTAAATTGGCTTTTCTGAGTAAAAGCCCTCAGTACTCAGATTTGTTTTAATATTTAACAGCCAAATGATTTTAGAATATGTGGACCTTTCTGTGACTTAACTGTTTTGTCTTGTCAACATGAGCCATCTATGAGCATCTAATACAAATCTGGATGACTTTCATGTGATTGTTAAGTCTGATGGGATAAATGCTTGCCATTTGCCTCCGTTACCTTGTAGCTCAGATTTGTTTTCTTGCTCCTGTATATAGGGGTGTTTATCAGAATTGTATTTCTGGCACTAGTATGTTCTTCATTATTTTTGAGGATAGTGGGTGGCGTCTTTTAGTGCCTTGTCTCATGTTTCTGTCCTTTCCTTTTACTTTGCAGTGGACTGTTGGAGGGTCTAAGAACAAAAAGAAGGGAAAAGTTGGCAAGGTAGAGAAGAAGGCAGCTATGAAGAAACAGATGAACAAAGCTGCCTCCTCTGGCAGCTCAGATAAAGATAGCTCAGCTGAGAGTTCAGCACCTGAAGAGGGTAAGAAAACACTCCTCGTGCACCAACTAACAGTGCTATTCAGAATGAAGCTACCTCATTTTGTGTGCTATTCAGTGTGTCAATGATGCCTGAAATCATCTTCAGAATACTTGTTTTATGCTCCTAGTGATCTGGATGATCTTGTCAAATGATCTTTAGATTTGTGGTAGTGCAGAATTGATCTAAAACTGCGTGCAGCTGAGTACAGTATTGATGAAAGCATTTACTAAAAATACTAAATCCTACTTCAGTGGAAAATTGTTAAACCTATTTCAGCCTCTGTTAGAAAATAAAGATGGGGAGGACAGAGTTTGTAGGCCCTCTAGTTTGTTCCTCCCCTTTAGGGGCCACTGTCTTTTATTCCCATTAATGTTCCCCTCATTCCCTGTCCACACTCCAGTCAACTTTTCCGTAGACTGTCATTGAAGGTACTGTGTTGTATGGGGGGGGTACTTAATTTATGTATTAATATAAGGCTGATAATTATCCTGTATACTATATTTTGCTGAAATTCTAGAAGAAAAGTCAAATGTAACTTTGTTTATGGTAAAAATGTCTCGCAGGTATCTCTTAATGGAATAGATCTAGGAAGATGTTAGACCCATTGCTTATTTATTCCATTGTTCTGTCTTGAACAGTGGCTGGTAACAGGTCTTTCAGAGGAAGGTACTGTAATCCATGTTAATGCAAAGAAGACCTTTCAATGTTCGTTCTAGTGGCATGTAGGCATATTCATAGAATACTAGGACTGGAAGGGACCTCGAGAGGTTATCGAGTCCAGTCCCCTGCCCTCATGACAGGACCAAATACTGTCTAGACCATCCCTGATAGACATTTATCTAACCTACTCTTAAATATCTCCAGAGATGGAAATTCCACAACCTCCCTGGGCAATTTATTCCAGTGTCTGACTACCCTGACAGTTAGGAACTTTTTCCTAATGTCCAACCTAAACCTCCCTTGCTGCAGTTTAAGCCCATTGCTTCTTGTTCTATCCTCAGAGGCCAAGATGAACAAGTTTTCTCCCTCCTCCTCATGACACCCTTTTAGATATCTGAAAACTGCTATCATGTCCCCCCTCACTCTTCTCTTTTCTGAACTAAACAAACCCAATTCCTTCAGTCTTCCCTCATAGGTCATGTTCTCTAGACCTCGAATCATTCTCGTTGCTCTTCTCTGGACCCTCTCCAATTTCTCCACATCTTTCTTGAAATGCGGTGCCCAGAACTGGACACAATACTCCAACTGAGGCCTAACCAGTGCAGAGTAGAGCGGAAGAATGACTTCTCGTGTCTTGCTCATGACACACCTGTTAATGCATCCCAGAATCATGTTTGCTTTCTTTGCAACAGCATCACACTGCTGACTCATATTCAACTTGTGGTCCACTATAACCCCTAGATCCCTTTCTGCCATACTCCTTCCCAGACAGTCGCTTCCCATTCTGTATGTATGAAACTGATTGTTCCTTCCTAAGTGGAGCACTTTTTGCATTTGTCTTTATTAAACTTCATCCTATTTACCTCAGGCCATTTCTCCAATTTGTCCAGGTCATTTTGAATTATTACCCTATCCTCCAGATTAGTCGCAACCCCTCCCAGCTTGGTATCATCTGCAAACTTAATAATTCCATCTTCTCAGAACCGTGAAAGCATTAAAATAAGGGAAAACTCTCCTAATGCCTGTCGTGGTGGTGATACCATTCTGAAAAGTTTGGGTGGTTACTTCCATTTCCAGCAAATATTGAAAAACAGTATGTTGTCCAGCTTTATCAAATTCACTCTAACTGAAAAACTTAAGTTCTCAGCGATGCCAAGGCAAATTCATTTCCTAAGTGAACTGTGTAACAGTCAGATATACCAGTCTGGTGATATAGAAGCATATGAGTGGAAGGACTTCTGCTAGATTGGAAGTTGGTGGTAGGGATATATTAGCGACTAGTCGACTACCCGATAAGCATATATTCTTATTGAGTAGTCAAGTAGTGACTTGACTAGTCTCTCTCTCCCCTCCCCCTCCCCCAACCTTTGCTGTCTCTATCAGACAAGGCAGCAAGGGGCGGGGGATCAGGAGTCGGTGCTGGGGGGAGCCAGCTTAAAAGGTAGCACCATCTTCACAGGAGGACAGAGGAGGTAGAGGCTCAGTGTGGGGGCTGAGTGCAAGCCAGGAGTCAGCTGTCCTGGCTCACACCTGGTTCCTCCTGCTGTGCCTCTGCCCTTCAAATGTATTAAGAGCCTGGCAGCTCTTAATACATTTAAAAGGCAGAACTGCAGTGAGGTTCGTTCTGTGGGCCGGGAGCTAACCCTGCTGCAGCTCTGCAGTTTCCTCCCTTATTGACTAATCGAATATTCCATTGACTGCTCGATGAGCTCATTACACAATTTAACATCCCTACTTGGGGATTTCATAGAGCATTTAATTCCATCATTACCGATAACTCGGACAGAATTGTGGAATCAAAATAATACAGAATCCTGGCTCTCCTGACATTAGGACTGCAGTGGCAGGTTGGCATGCTGACTGCACAGCTGAGCTACCCGTAGCCTAGGAGGTGACAGGCCAGTGGGTGCTGGGAGGGCGTGCTGGGGGCTGTGGCTGTGGAGAGGGGTATGCAGGGTGCTAGGACCATGAGGGAATGCTGGGGATAAGGGAGAAGGGCCAGCATCTAGGATTTAAGTGCAGCTTCTGAGAACTCAGTTCCTTGCTATGTGTGTTTGACAGGAGTTGTGGCGCTCAGACAGACTCCAGCCATGCAATGAAACACTGATCAGTACAGCAAGCTACCGTCTTTTGCCCATCCGTCACCAGAACTGTGTGAACAATGGCTTGTGTTGTTGCATAGCACTCAAAATGGTCCTATCCTACATATAGTATATCTAAGACTAGCCATATTGTACCACAGTGGAGATCTCTGCCAGAGATGGCAAAAATGACATCTAAGTTTGTCAATATGTAATGCAAATTCAGAATCAAACTGCTAATTTGAAATTAATTTAAACATTCTTTCAGAATGTAGGGTACTTGAAAATACTGAGTTTAATTTAAAATAGCAAGGATGAATTATTTTGTTTTGTGCATTTTTATTTTTATTCAAATATGAATTCAGTTAAAATGACACTAAGCTCTTCTGTGGACTTGTGGTACTCCTTCAGCAATGTTATTTTGGTCACATTGAGTGCTGCTTTAAAAAGTGAGTTAAAATGTCACTTATATCTGTTTAAATTGTAGGGTGTTTTGTAAAATCAGTATTTCTCATTGCACTCCAATTTGGAACATTTTTATGCATTTATAGGAAGGCTACTTAATTGTTGTCAATGTATCAGGCAACTTTGATTTAAAAAACTCATAAACATGGAATTAATTTTTAAAAACAGAAAAAAAAAATCAATCAGAAAATACTAAATCTGAAAATCCACAGTAATAAAATGGTTTTCATAGGGCCCTATATTGCCTGTTAATATTTGTTGGGATTTGGAGTGGAAACAGGGTTAGGAATCCAAGAGTTTATCCATAACTCTGGAAGGGCAATATGGTGTATTGGCTAAAATAACAGTTTGGAACACAGTCTAAGATGCAATATGGCTGGGTAATATTTGAGTGGTCGTATTGGAGGCCTGGGTTCTGTTCTCAGCAGTTCCTGAAACAAATTTATTTGTAAAGTGTTGGTGTGGCAGTACGGTACTGGCAATTATAACTCATTGCCTTCTTGGGTTGCCTAGCAATAAGGGTGGTGAAGAATATGGATATATAAACTACCACCACTTGAGTTGATGAACTTAGTCTCCTCAAGAAACTATCCCTTTGAGGAATCTGTCTCAGCCCTATCCTGTGTTGTAGCTTGGCAATGTTGTCACTTGAAGTCCTATGTACAGGCTGCCCCGACTTGCGACGCAGTCAGTTCCGGAGATAGTGTCGCAAGTCGGGGGCATCGTAACTCAAGTCTGCTTTTATAACAGGTGTCATACTCCGTCGTAAATGCAGGGCCGAGGATGTAAGTCGGGAGGTTTAGGCCCCTTCTGCATTTACGGAAAAGGTCATAAGTGCGGGGAGTGGTAAATTGGGCCGTCGCAAAGTGGGGGCCTCCTGTAAACAACGTTCTGTTTCAACAGGCATGGGAATGATAATGTTGATAGTGCTTAAGTTGCCACTTGCATCTTGGTGTATTAAAACTAACTTGTAGGAAGCTTAGAACCTACTTCTGAGTGATATTGGGTCTTATTTAGTAGATGTAAAGTAATATGAGGCAAAAATCAGATCTCAGGACCTTAACATTCTTGTCAAAAGGGGTTGAAACATTCAAAATCAGTAGTTCACTTTGCTGTCTTATTCAGCGTGTGTCAACTCGATCTGCATCAAAACAAGATTAAAAAAAATTACATTTTTATTGCTTCTGCATTTCAGGAAAAATAAGTTTTGTCCTGACAAAATGAAAACTTAAGTGGAAATTATGCTGGAACAATAGTGACACCATAATCCAGGGCTACTCAACACGCGGCCCATGGGCTGCATGTGCCCCGTGGCCCGTTTGTATGCGGCCCGTGGTGCCTTGAGCCGCTTCCCAGGCTGCCTGCCTGCCTCTCTGCTGTGGGCTCCAGCGGCAGTGCCTCCTGGAAAGCCAAGCACGCAGGAGCTGCTGGCAGGCAGGGGCGGGGCACATTGGCAGTGCCTCCCCGCGAGCCGAGCTGCGCAGCGCCGCACTGAGCCAAGGCATGTGGACAGTAGCTGTAGGGGGTGGCAAGAGGCAGTGGAGGAGCCGGGCAGTGAGGCAAGAGGTAAGGCAGTGGCAGAGCTGGGCAGTGAGAGATGTGGTGAGGCGGCGGCAGAGCCAGGCAACGAGGCCGGGGTGAGAGAGGTCTGTGCTGGAGCTTGGGTAGTGTTACCATACGTCTAGTTTTTCCTGGACGTGTCCTTGTTTTTACATGTTAAATCCCCATTCGCACAGGTTTTTTAAAAGGCAAAAAATGTCCAGTATTATTTGCTCTGCAAAGGGGATCAGGAAGGGAGTGGTGGCACGTGCCTTCAGTGGAAAGTTCGGAGTCGCGTGCCTGGACCATTCACAGCCGCTTTGAGCACGGGCCCCAGCGCCTTGAGGGAAAAGGGTATGGTTCCGGTGAGACCCAGGGCATTACCCTCCGCCCCGCTAGATTTATGTCCCTGGTTCTGCAGGAGGGAAAGGACATTGGCTTAGAGCGGAGGGGGAGGAGGGGAGACCTGAGGTTGCCTGGCTCTGAAGGAGGGGTGGTGCATTGGGTTAGAGCAGGGGGCCGGGAGGTACCTGCCTTTTGGGGAGGGGAAGGGCATTGGATTAGAGCAGGGAACTGGGTGTTAAAACATCTGGCTTCTTTCCTGTAGGTGGGGAGTGGTTCTGTTGGTTAGATTCCGGGGTTCCTTTTCTAGCCATGCCACTTCTTCCCTCAGTGCCTTTAACTTCACATTGATTGTACTTATATTTCAGTAAATATTGTATTGGCAGTTTGTTTGATTTGTTAAAATTGTGAAGCCAAAACAAAGAAGTAGTCAATATAATGGTCTTCTGGTGATGCATTTTAGTAGTTCAATTCCTAGACTGTCATTGCTCATTAAAAGTGCTGTCATGTGGGTGGAAATTGGGTAAATATTGTGTTTTATTAATATCAACAGAACTGGCTTAACTGGCAGCACAAATGCCTGTGTGTTGTTTTGCCTTAATCTTTGTATTCGTGCCCATTAGTGTGAAAGAAGCTATCTGCATTAAATAGCTGCATAAATATGCAACCACACTTACGTTGTGGCTCTTGGCATGTGCTGTGAGTGTCATTGTGGCCCCCAAAGCTTCCAAAGTTGAGTAGCCCTGCCATAATCTCTTGGAAATTCTGCAAAGTCCTTGGGCTCCATGAGATCTTGTAGATAGGGGTACATTTTGTGTAAAAGCAAAATATTCCATTTTGAGTTTTTAAATGTATTGTCTTTCAGTTGATTTGGCTTTATTGTGCTTCTTTATTCCATGCTATTGTTACTAGTGTAATGGAGGACTAAGGATGATTACTCATCTAATTTACTAGTCAATGCAATTTGCATTGACTATTAGATTAGTCAATAAGGGCACCTCCGCCTTTGAAATGTAGCAAGAGCCCTGCCTGCTCTTACTACATTTCAAAGATGCAAATGCCGCAGGGAGCATGGGGCCAGCGGGGGGCACTCAAGCTGTCCCCTGCTGATCCTGTGTTCCCTGCTTTTGAAATGTGCAAGAGCCCCCGGGAAGGGTGGGTGGGGGCTTGTACGTTTCAAAAGCAAAGCACACATGCAGGGAGCGCAGCACCAGTGGGTACTGCTTCAGTCCCCCGCTCGCCCCCTGCTCCTGCAGCGCTTCTGCTTTTGAAATGTAGCAAGTGCTCCCCAGTCTTGCTACATTTCAAAGGTGGAAGCGCTGCCAGTTCCCCGCTGTTCCTCTTCCTCCCCTCTCCCCTGGAGATGGTGCTGGGGGGGGAACCGTCTTTTAAGCTGGCTCCCTCCAGTACCGGCTCCTGCTACCTCCTTGCTGCCTCTCTCTGGTAGAAGCAGCAAGGGTAGGGGGACAATTAGTTGAGTGGACTATCAGATAAGCATATGCTTATTGGATAGTCGACTAGTTGCTTACATCCCTACGGACGACTAATACAGTTTCCCATATTCTACATTCCTTATTGCCAGGGCTTGACAAATGGCGGCAAAACCTACTCACCAGCCCCGCACTGTGCATGCGCGTGACCCGCATTGCGCATTAGCGCGCCACCGGTGAATGGGGCGACCGGCCGAAATCTACTCGCCACAGGCGAGTAGATTCAGTGATTTGTCGACCCTGCTTATTGCAGTGCTCGGCAACCTTTTCAAACCAAAGAGCCAGTCAAAATTCAGAACAAGTGATCAACAAAGAGCCAGTTTAAGAATGCCCTTTTGCATGACTGAAAATATACGACTTAATATGATCAATAATTTACATGACGATTAATAATGGCATAAATGAAACATTGTACTCACAGATGTCTGCTGCTGCTGGGGGTGCAGTTTGTGGAGGTGGGGATGCAAGAGTCAGGGTTGGGGTGTATGGGGGCTCAGGGCAGGGAGTTGGGGTTTGTGGGCAATGCAAGAGGCAGGGCAGGGTGCTGGTGGTTGGAAGTACAGTATGTGGTGGGGGGCCTTGGGGCCGGATTACCTTACCTGGCCGGGGCTGGGCTGCTGCACCTGGGCAGCAGAGGCTAGACAAGGGGCCATACCAGGATCACCACAGCTAGATTGTGGCCTCCCCTCTACCCGAGCTGCGGGACCTTTTTGGCCAGGCTGCCACAGCCGGAGCCCAAGGCCACCACAGTTGGTCTGTTGTATCTGTCGCAGGGCTGGGCCACACGGTCTGCCCCAGGAGCTGGGGACAGACCACAGCCATTAGATGGGGGCTGGAGGTAGTCTGCCACGGGCAGGTGGAGGCATCTGCTGCTGCCAGTCCCTTTCACTATCCCAGCTGGAAGTGTGCATGTCCCCTACAGCGTGCCCTGAGCCAGCCCTTTTGACAAGCAGAGTGCCCTAGCCAGCTGTTGCCACAGCACAGCCAGTTCTTACCAGGGTGTGACACCTTATTTTCATCTCTGGTTAAAGGTGAAAGACCATTTTTCATTTTAATTTGAAAAGTTGCATGTATTTTGGGAATAACAAGAGAGCTGTGTTTCGTTCCATGCTGAGCCATAGGTTGCTGACCCCTGCCTTATTGGTAGGGCCAAGTTGCAGTGTCTAGTGTAACTTAACTGTCCCATGGTTTCATTTCAGGTGAAGTGTCTGATTCTGAAAGCAACAGCTCCTCCTCCAGCTCAGATTCAGATTCCTCATCTGAAGATGAGGAGTTCCATGATGGCTATGGGGAAGACCTGATGGGAGATGAAGAAGACAGAGCTCGGCTGGAACAGATGACAGAGAAGGAGAGGGAACAGGAGCTGTTTAACCGGATAGAGAAGAGGGAAGTGCTGAAGAGAAGGTAATTTTATGAATTCATATGGAAGCTGTTCCATACTCTTAATCAACTTTGTTGTCCTTCTCTGTACCTTTTCCAATTTTAATATCTTTTTTGAGCTGCAACTATCAGAACTGCATACGGTAGTCAAGGTGTGGGCGTACCATATATTTGTCTAGCTGCATTATATTTTCTGCCCCTTTCCTAACATTCTGTTAGCTTTTTTGACTGTCACTGAGCAGGTGTTTTTCAGAAAACTATCCACAAAGACCCCAATATCTTATTTTGGCCATCATTTCTTATGTATAGTAGGGATTATGGTTTACAAAGTGCATTACTTCAAATTTATTAGCATTGGTTTTCATCTGTTTTGTTTCTAAGTCATGTAGTTCTGTGAGATCCCTTTGTAACTTTTTGGAGTCTACTTTTAATTTAATTATCTTGAGGAATTTGTGTCATCTGCAAACTTTGCCACCTCACTATGTTCCCCTTTTTCAGATCATTTATGAATATGTTGAACAGCACTGATCCCAGTATAGATCTTTGGGGGATCTTACTGTTGATATTCCTCCGCTGTGAAAATCTAATAGTGTATTCACCCTTTGTTTCCTGTCTTCTAACCAGCCACTGATACATGAGAAGACATGTGACGTTACCCAGGGTCCAATCCAGACTAGGGATGTTAGCATATAGCCCTTTAAATGATTAACCAATAAGCTTAGATTTACGATTAATCCAAACGACTACATGTATTGGTAATGTTATACAATAGAATCTTATATCTTTACATATGATGTTGCCACTCATATTTTACCAGGACAGTAATAACCAGAACACCAAGAGTTTTCAAAAGATACCTCACAAGGCATACTTTGTACAAAATTTCTCACCATTGTAAAAAGGACCTTGTTGAAGGCTTTCTGAAAGTCCAAGTATGCTATATCAACTGGATTACCCTTTTCCCCCATGCTTGCTGATGCCCTCCAGAAATTCCAATAGATTGATGAGACATGATTTCCCTATACAAAAGTTCTGATTCTTCCCCAAAATATCACTGTCATCCTTGTCTCTGATAATTCTGTTCTTTACTATAATTTCAACTAATTTGGCTAGTATGTATCCGTTATTGCAATATTTTTTTTCTGGCCTGGGCAAATACAGTCTTGCCCTGTTTGTATGCATTCAGAATATTGCTGCAAAGATCCTTCTCTTAGTCCATTGCTTTGACCACGTAATCGCTTCTTTGTATCCTTCCTCTGGCACCCCTTCTCGATCGCATCAGACATAAAATCTCTGTTTTCACTTACATGGACCCTCATGATCAGTCACCACCCCACTTCTTTCATTTACTATGGGGAGAAACTCCTGCCTCTGATTCGTCCGTGATGATAATCTTTTAAACAGTTACATTCGTGTGTTCTCCTAGGCTGTCCCTGTTGTTGGACGGAGCTCCCTATAAACACAAAGCCACTTCATTGTTTTCCTTCAAATCCTTCATTGAAATTCTCCTTTGCCATGGTACCTAAATATACTGACAGTGAGTACTCTTTGTGTGCTGAGACCACTGCTGATCATTCTGTCAAAGATTCTTTCATTGTTTCCTTGTATTCCCCAGACTATCCACCTGGTGTCTCCTACTTAGCTTATCAGGTTTTTGGGACAGGGTTTGTCTGGTTTTTTTGTACAGTATCCATCACAATTGGGTCTTGGCCCATGATTGGGGTTGATAGATGCTACAGTAATACAATTGATAAATAATAATCTGTATAGAAACTAGCATGTTACAACATAGATATTAAATTGAAAGAACTATTAATACTGCATCAAGATAACACAGGTGAAATCACAAATGCTACAGCCATCTTAACTCATTGTTCCACATATTGTGAGTTGTACCGTATTAAAACTCATACAGAAACAGGAGTAGAAACTACAGAGTTCTCAAAGTGAGACTGTTGCCAGGAGCCTTAACTTACTGGTTTTATGATTTGCAATGTGATATTTTGACTTTGCAGTGACACAGATTTTTGTATTTTAATTTATTTTTAAACAAAAAAAAGTACAGAGATTCCATTGGCAGAACTAGTGAGCACCAGTTGGTAAAGACTGACTGCTGCGCATGTCACATGGAAGTGTAAAGTAAAGGTATGAAGGGAATAAGGTTTGAGTTAACGTGGACACATGCAACTCCTCAGTTTTAGGTTTGTTAAAAACCATTGCATGTGCAGGAATCGCATCATAATAGAGAGGTAGAATCAGTCTAGATCTTGGGAGAGATCCACTCCATAGGAAGCTAAGGCTCAGGGAAGCCAAGAAAATAGCTGATCCTTTCAGTCTAATTCCCTAAAAGCATCTGTGCAATATTCCTTATAGAGATTTCCCCTTTCTTTTGAGACTCTATCAGAGGAAGGAGGGCTGACCGAGGCTTCCAGATTTCGCTACTGTTAGAGACAGGCAATTAGACTAGATGTAATTAGTATGTTCTGTCCTGTTGGTTCCTGTGTTCACTAATTAACAAGGCTGTAGACTACATTAATCTATTAATTTGTGGTGTGTGAACTGGTGGCCACCCATGTCCTCCAGCACCACTAAAAACAAAATATATGATGAGTATGTGGAGGAATGGGATTTCTGTTTTTCCATTCCCTTCACCGAAGATGAAATTTAGACACATCTTCATGTTCTAACTCTCAAAAGTACCTATAAAAGCTTGTTTCTTCACTGATGGGTATAATAGTGTGGACTCTGCCAAATACTATTAAAGCTCCTGCTGTTTCTCAAAAGACTTGTTGCCACTAATCTGTATAAAAGAGAACCACTTTCTCTCTTGCCTTTCCCCCTTTACTGTTTTCTAAAATACCACTGTTTATTGTGAGAGGCTAAATAAGAAGTATACTTGGCCTAGAGTGATAAATCTAACAGGCAGTATTGGGTTCCTACATTTTTTTTCAGGAATCATTGAGTGCTGTGGAGTGGGGCAGCACACAGTTGGAAAGGGAAAGAAAATTACGGATGGAGTGAGAATTTTTGGATGGGCCAGAAGAGGAAGGGAAACTGGAGGGAACATCTGGAAATTATATGCATAAATTGCCTCTGCATCTATAATCAACACATTTAAGACATACACAATCAAAAGAAATGATGTAACCTTCCTTTGTTTTCTTTTGCGGGCATCTCAGCATTCTTGTCATTTTTGTGCCTCTTCTGTTAAACCTGCTCTTTCATTGACAAAATCCATTCTAACAACTGTGGTTTTCTTGTGTGTAACTGACAAAACTATGGTTTACATGAAACAGAAGTTTTCCTTTCTATTCTGCTTTTTCTCAATGGTTTTAATCTCTTCTGTCCTCCTTTCCTCTGACTGGCCCGTAGAAAGGAGAGTGCTGGCCTACTATCCATGCCAGTACCATCTGTGGTGGGATATTTGTGAGTATGGCCCAGACAAGCTGTTACTAGAGTCTTTTAGCTGTTTCTTTGAAGTATTCTCTGAGCAGTCTCTGTCTTAAGATGGTTCAGGGTAGGGATGTTGTATATCAGTTACTTGAATAGCTGATTAACCTCATGAATTCTTATCGATTACTTGACTATTCTATAGTCCCTGAGGGTGGAGCCAGCAACCAGCTGTATCAGAGGCAGCAGCGCGGGGTGCCAGGCGGGAGCTGGTACATGAGGGGAGTCAGTTTAAAAACAAGCTAATAGAGAGGCAGCAACACAAGATGGCAGCAGCCCCTGTCCGGGGAGGGGAGACTCCGAGTTCCCGGACTCAACGCTAGCCAGAACTGAGCCGGGCTGCTGGCCAGCCTGCTAAAAATTTACTGGCCGGGGAAGGGGGAAGGGAATGGGTGTAGTCTCTAGCATTAATCTATAAGCTTTTGCTGTATTGTTACATCCCTAGTTCAGGGGTCTGCTTGGTGAAAAAATTGTGATATTCTACCACTCTGCATTCACAGTCTGTGTGTGTGTGTCTGTCTGGCTCTTCCCCCCCCACCCCCCCGGGAGTAACTTGAGAATCCTCAGTTGGTCCAGTTGTCATGCTGGCTAGGGAACCCATACACAGATTATCATTGTGAGGAGTGGCTCAGGGTCTTCTGTTCAATGTTTAAAGTTTTGGCAATTTGTTGAATTTATTTGTTTTTTAGTAGAAGTTTGCTATATGCGGGGGAGTGTCCTGAGGTGAGTTTCTTATCCTAGGAAATACTCAGTGTTCTACCCAGCTGTGTAACTCCGAAATCCATGTTGGATCCATGTCAGTTACTTGCTGTTGTGGTGTTCTGTGAGTGAGGAACATGGAGATTAAGTAAAAATATTAACACGTTGGTGGGTTTTAGTTAATCATCAAAGGTGAAAGTAAGCCGGTGTATCTTGGTACAGTGCTCTGGGGCAGGGCTCTGGATGTTGCTGGTATCTGGTACTCACATGGCTGGGCAGTGCAATCCCTGGCCAGCCCCAGTGCTTGGGTGGCCAGAACTGGAGCCTGGGTGCACTATGGCTGCGCAGCATCTCTGCATTCCCATCCCTTGCCCTGAGCCTCTGGTACTCCATCCCACACTTGAGTTTTTTTCAGATATTGTCTTATCATACAACCCCCTACTCTGACCCCGGGGGTTGCAATACAACAGTACAAGGGATGTTAAATTTAGATTAGTTAATGAATTGAATAGTTAATGGGATTACCTATAGGATTAATATATAAAGGAGCCTCTGCCTTTGATCTGTAGCAAGAACTCAAAAGCAAAAGCCCTGCAGGGAGCACTGGGCCAGTGGGGGACTGACCCCATGCTCCCTGCGGCACCTGAGCCTTTGAAATGTGCAAGAGCCAGTTCTCTTCCCCCTTCCCCCCTCCCCCAGCACCGTCTCAGTGGGGGGGTGGAGGCACAGCAGGAAACAGTGCGAGCGGGGACTGAAGCAGTCTCCCTTCCTTTCAAAAGGAAGCCCCACGGGACCAGCGGGGACTCCCCCACTGGCCCCTTGCTCCCTGCAGGGCTTCTGCTTTTGAAATGTACAAGAGCCCCACAAAAGCAGAAGTGGCATGATCGGACACTGCTTCCTGCTGTGCGCCAAGGCCACACACACACTCTCCCACCAAGATGGTGCTGGGGGGAACCAGCTTTTAAGCCGGCTCCCCCTAGCACTGGCTCCTGTCTCTTCCCTCCCCTCCCCCCCATCCCCACTTGCTGCCTCTCCGATAGAGGCAGCAAGGGACAGGAAGCAACTAGTCGCATCACTAGTAGACTATCCGATAAACATAAGCTTACATGTCAACTAGTTGCTTACATCCCTAAACAGCACCTGTAAGAAATTTGTTACTTTCCCCCTGGTGATCATACTTTAGAGCAGGAATTGGGCAAACTACAGTCTGCAGGCTGCATTTGGATGTCAGCCGTTTTAATCTGACCTTAAGCTCCTGCTGGGGAGCAAGGTCTAGGGCTTGCCGTGTACCATGCATGCCATGGCTCCCGAAAACAGAAGCATGTCCCAGAGGGCTGCACCTGCCATGCTCCTGGAACTCCCATTGGCTGGGAACTGTGGCCTGTGGGAGCTGCAAGAGGCTTGGCCGCACCTCAACATAGGAGCTGGCCAGAAGGGGGACATGCCACTGCTTGTGGAGGTAAGTGCAGCATGGTGTCTGCACCCCTGAGCCCCCGCTCCATGACCCAGCCTCCTGCCCCAGCCCTGATTTTCTCCCCGCCTCCAAACCCTTCAGTCTCAGGTCAGAGCCCCTCCTATATACCCCCTCAACTCCAATCCTACTCCAGGACCTGCATTCCAGCCCTTGCTTTCAGGAATGGAGATATAACACTTTGGAAAAGTCAACTTGGAATATTTGAATGTCTGCTGAGGCAGCCTGGAGTGGGAGCCACTGTGCTGGAGAAAAGGAAGATGAAGTTGTTTGGACTCTAGGGAGGAGCGAGTCCCACATGACCTCTTCCTCACCCCTTGTGAGTTCCATATTGAGCAAGATATGGGGAGAAATCATCCTGGAGCTGGTGGCTTAAACTCTGGGAACACTAATTGTACTTTTCTGATAACATATTAGGAGCTGAAAGGAGGTTGACAAGAACTAGAAACTAATTTACTTAGATCTGGCCCCTCGGCAGAGCACGTTAATTAAAGTCTGTCAACATTCTTTTTGCGGGTTGAGTGTTTCAGTGGAACTACTTGTTTGAGTACAGTTACTCACATGCTCAAGCACTTGCCGTATTGAGTTCTTAGAGTGGAGAGATGCTGTTCTCTAGCCAGAAAATCTAGACTTTAAGAAAAGTAAAAATAACACTTTCTTTGGAGTACACTCAAACTCCTGGGAAGGCCCATCAACATAAATGATGTTACACATGTCAGCATTGAGTTTGTATGTACAGACCTCAAACATGCTGCTTTTCTCTGCTGTAAGTTCAAATGCTTTTCTCTAGCACTCCTACCCATTCTGTACATGTCTTCTCCCAAGCTGACTGGTGGTTGAATGGAAATCCTAATTGTATTTTTATAATAATGTTGTCAAACCATGTCTCTGTTCTTTGGCTTTTTTATAATGTACAGTAATAGCACTGGGATCAAGTCTGAATGCAATTTTGGATTATTTTGTACTTATGGCTTATGAATATTAAACACAGCTTTTTCTGGTTCTCCTGGAAAGGTTCTATAGCAGCGGAGGTTTGTATGCATACGTCAAAGAAACTTTACAGGTAGAAATCAAAAGAACCTGATTACATGTAGGCACTGTTCTACAAAGTAACAATAACATAATTTGTAAGTTAGTATGTCTGTTCACCCATGTACAATGTAGTATCACATGTACCTTTTCAAGGACTATGTGTCTGGGTTCTAGAATACTATCAAACTTCAGCTACTGGTTCTTATTGTACTTTGCTTGGTTGTTCCAATTCCCACTGTATCATGGCAAAACTGAGGCTCACCTGTGAGATTCTGAGCATGTATCCATTTTCTTTAACTAATGCACTATTTCAGTGATAAACTGAGATGGAAAGGAAGTTCTTTTAACTCAAATGCTGCTTAAATCTGATGCCCTTTCCTTGTCTGTCACTCTGCCTGCAAATGACTTCAGCCCTTTCATCTACTTTCTTAATGCCTCTCTTTGTTTACGCCTAGATTTGAAATTAAGAAAAAATTAAAAACAGCAAAGAAGAAGGAAAAAAAGGAGAAAAGGAAAAAGCAAGAGGAAGAGCAGGAAAAGAAAAACCTTACACAGATCCAGGAATGTCAGGTAAGAAATGCAGCAATTCTCACTACTAGTGTCACTTTATCCCATGGAAGCATGCTGCTGCCTTTTTCCCTCCTCCCTGTCTCTCTCCAAACCCTTCCTAGCAGCTTGGTAGGGAGCAGAGAAGTCAGGTCACTTCTATACTCAATGCAGTCTTGAGTTTTCAGATCATTTGAAAAAACAAAACAAAACTACCAAACCTGTTTTGTCTGTTAAGGAATGTACAAACCATTCTTCTCAAAGAACATTTACATGAAGAAAAAATATTTGTTGTGCTATTATAATGTTGCTTACCTGTTCTCATATTAAAGGGGCTTTTTGTCAAACTTTTGCCTTTAAAGATTAAACTTATCACATTTGGTCTCTCGCTAGAAGTGAATTTTTAAGGGGAGTTTGACCAAAAACTGTGAAGCCATTTTTGAAGACAAAGAATGAGGAATAATAGTTTTGCTATTTAAAAAAATGGCTCCTATTGTGCATCTGGTGTGGCGCATAAATGGAAAAGGCAGTAGGGACATAAGCACATCTGCAACCTAGAAACTTTCTGTAGTCTGGCAAAAATCTGTTTTTAGAATGAAGTCAAGTTTATAAGTTCTCAAATGTATATTCATATATACAGACACATACAGTCATTCTCTTTGAAGAACAACTTCTCAGTATTCTGATGACTTACATGCATCTATAAAGAAGTTGGAATGAATTTCTCATTACATGTTTAAGTGCACATGGTAATGTTCTAGGAAGGCCAGAGGTAGAACTCAGAGGGAATGTGTTCATGTTATGGAAGACTGTGTAATCCTTCATATTCACAAGGTGTAAGAGTTAATTATGTAAGAATACTTTGGCATTTCTTATCTTGAGTGTTTCACTTGGCAATGTGAATACTCTTAGTATAGCTTTTGTGTGAAATTTAACTTACACAATTTTACTCTTTAGCAAATATAAAAAAAGACTCTACACAGTATATTCATTCATCTCCTACCTGTGTAACATCCTCTTTGTGTACTTATGTAATAAGTCAGAGCTACATGATACATTTTTCTGCATTTTAACTGATTGGCATGCATTCTGCCTGCTATTCCATCTTTCTTAGGGGTTACCTCTAAAGTTCCAGGCATTTGAACAACATCAAACACCCACCACTCTTTAAAAAACAAAAATACCCCACCCTTCCAGAATTTTTGTTGTTGTTGTTTTTTCCCCTTGCAAAGAAATGTCATTAGTCTGAAATGCAGGTCTTGCACTATGCACTTTTGCATCAATAACAAACTCTAAAGTCTACTATCTCAAAACCCAGTAGTGCTAGAAAAGAGAGCTTGATACCATGAGTCTGAGCTTTCTACTTGTGTTCCATTGGAAAGTTCCAAGATCAGACTTTGCAGTGATGGTAATAGAGCTACTTTAGGAAACTTTCAGATACATCTACAAATTTTAGTTGGTTTTTGCCCTTCATGTGTAAATTGTTGGGCTCGTGATACCAAGAAAGTTTGGAAGGGGAAAAATAACAAGTCTTAAGCCCTAAATCATTTGTACAATAGTGGTTCTGTAACACACAACATAAACAGAACACCTAGCTCATGATGTGTTTAAAAAGGTTTTATCCATACTTGTCCAAGAATATCCTGCATAAGTCTATCAGCATAAGTTCTGAATGAACCTTCTATACTGTATACTACTAAGTATTAAAGGGGAGGTGCTCAAATGGGGGGAAAAAACTCTTGCAGTTTTCCATCTTACAGGGTTTGAAATGGAATAACATTTTGGCTTTTGAAATTCTATGCAAATTATTCTTTTGAAAAACATATGACTTTACCCATTGCTCCCTTTTGTCACTTTGATAAAATGAAAGATGTCCACGATTATTTACCTTGATTCCCCCACTTTTTTTTGCTATTTTATCTTTTCAAAACTTCTCAAACTCTTAAAGTTAGTGGCAAAGTTAGTTTCATTTTTCCTTTTGTCATTCTGCAACTTTACTGAAATTTAAAGTTCCGAAATTTAGCAAAAAAAGTGAAACCAAACTCTAGGCAAAATCAGTGGCAAAAAGGAATAAGGAAAAAGAAAAGGAGGAAAGAGAAGGACAGCAACAAAAATGAATCTTTGAAATTTGAAATCTATAGTCTCAATTTTGACAAAGAGCTTTGAAAATCCTAAGGCTTTTATGGAAATGTTAAGGGTTAGTTGTTTTTGGGGTGGGGGATGGGGATGGAGGATTTATTAAACTCTTTGAATGAAATATTTCAATCCACTCTAATTCTAAAATAGAGAGCTTTTTAATTTTGTTCCCCATTTCAGTCTCTGAACTGTGGCTAAGTAGTGAGGTGTTCTATGTGCATGCCCTTTAGGTGATGTCACACAACAAAGAACGACGGTCAAAGAGGGACGAGAAACTGGATAAGAAATCTCAGGCAATGGAGGAACTGAAAGCAGAGAGAGAGAAAAGAAAGAACAGAACAGGTGAGTGTGAAAGTTTGTTGTCGACCTGCAAAAAACCGAATTTAGAGTGTTTCTAATCATGTAACATGGCTATAGCAGGTGGTGATGGGGCACTTGTCTTTAAACTGGTATCAATACAAAAAACTCAGTTAAGTGGGTCGATTTGGTTTTGAAACTAATGGGGGTCATCTCGAACCCCACATCCTCATTTGCCCCTAGTTCTTATTTGGGCAGAATTTTCTGAACCCAATTCTTCCTTTAGTGCTGTCTCCGTCATTTTAAGAGTAGTACGTTTTATTCTTCAGTGGCCTGCTGAACTGATTCTAAACTCTGTAATGTCTCTGGAACTGTGTAGCACTTTATTTAAAAACTAGCCAATCCCGTGTCGTAAGACGGGATTTTCGGGTCTCTCCTTCACGTCCGTCCCTCTCTCTCCTCCTCCTCCTCCTCCTACTGCCTCCCCCCCTCTCTCACCTCTCCTCTGCCTCCTGCCTCTCTCTCCATCTCTCTCTTTCTCTTCTCCTCCTCCTTCTGCCCCTCATTCGGGGGACCACGGAGCCCAAATGGATGTTTGGGCTCTGTGCTCCCCGTGCGGGAGCAAGCAGCACAAGTGGCCGTTTGGGCACCGTGCTGCATGGGGAGCGCGGAGCCCAAACAGCCGCTTGTGCCTCTTGCTCCAGCGTGGCGGCCCAGTTGAGCAGCACAGAAGTCAGCCGAGCACCACGGTGGGAGGTGAAGGGGGGGCGAGGCGGTGACGTTCACAGCCAGGGGGTGGGGCCTGGAGCCGCTGTCACGCCGCATGTCACCGCCCGGCCCCCCTTCGCCTCCGGCCATGGTGCTCGGCTGACTTCTGGGCCGCCGCTGGGGAGCAAGCGGCGGAAGCAGCCGTTTGGGCTCCCCTGTGGCAACCCAGCTGAGCAGTGCAGAAGTCAGCTGAGCGCCACTGCAGGAGGCGAAGGGGGGGCGGGGTGGTGATGTTCATGGCCAGGCGGCGGGGGCTGGAGCCATTGTCATGCCGCACGTCACCGCCCTGCCTCCCCTTCGCCTCCCGCCATGGCACTTGGCGAAGGACGTGACTCAGGCAATAGCCCCGCCCAGAGGCAACAGCCAGCATTTCAGCGTTACAGAGTCACAGACATTGGGCTACTATATACAGTAAACTTCCGATAATCCGGCACCTTTAGGACCCAGGGGGTGCTGGATTATCAGATATGCTGGACTATCGGAAGGGGGGGGCTATGAGGGGTCTGGGGTGGGGTGGGAGGGATGCCACCCCAGACCCCTCATAGCCCCCCCTTCCGATAGTCCGGCTCTGCCCCAGGCGTCCCCGATTCAGCCGCTGCTGGTCAGTTTCAGCAGCGGCTGAATCGGGACACCTGAGGCAGAGCAGCTGGGTGCTGCGGGTTGGTCCCGTGAGTGCCGCCCCTTGGCGCTGCGGGACCAACCCGGCAGCACTCCAGCTGCTCTGCCCAGGCGTCCCCAAGAGCAGCTGGGGTGCTGCGGGTTGGTCCCGCAGCCCGGGCGCGGGACCAGCAGCGGCACCAGCTGCTCTGCCCCCCGATTCAGCTGCTGGTCAGTTTCAGCAGCGGCTGAATCGGGAAGCCGGTGAAGAGCAGCTCAATTGTCCGGCTGCCCGGAGCACTTCCGGGTTCCCGATGGTGCCGGACCATCAGGAGTGCCGGAGCATTGGATGCCGGACCAATGGAGTTTTACTGTATATGATACTTCAGAACAATTTCATGCAAACTTAACCCAAAACCTTTAATCGAGCATCCCCACTCTTGCTCCTCCACGAATATGCTCCATCCTTGACCTTTGTTTCCCAGAATTGCCATTTCCATGTTCACTCTTTCCTTGGTCTATTGGCAGATGATGTGAACACAAGTGAAAGTTGGCAGTGGTGGTTTGTTTGTTATGCTTATAAGAAGCGCACAGGATCTTTTAAGGGGAAAAGACAATATACCACATTGAGGGTAAGTCTACACAGCAGGGCTAAAGTTGAATTAAGCTATGCGACTTCAGCTACGTCGAAATAGCTTAACGCTGCTTATGGGGCTGTCTATACAGCAGGAAAGCAAAGGAAAGAACACTCTTCCTTCGACTTCCTTTACTTCTCATGAAATGAGGGATTCCATAAGACGGAGTAAGAAGTCCTCCAGCTCAACATTATTTCAAAATAAAGACTTGTAGTGTAGACATGCTCTTTGTTATTTCAGAATAGTGTCAGTTATTCTGAAATAATGCTGCTGAGTAGACATACTCTTACTGAAAATACAAAGTTAAAGTATGTGTTAGGCATGTTAGATACAGTGTAATTGAATAGTCATGTAACCATGTGAAATCTTAGTGGTTACGTGATTATTCAATAGTCCCTAGGAGCAGAGCCGGGAGCCAACGCGCTCCTGGCCCCACTCCTAGGGTGCTCCCTGTTTAAAAACCAGCTCCCTGCACAGACCGGCTGCCTGCCACCCTGCTGCCTTGGATACAGAGGCAGCAGTGCAGGGTGGCAGCAACCCCTGCCCGCAGGGGTCCAAGTTCCCCGTGGACAGGGGCTGCTTCACTGCAGCTTCCTCCACCGCTGCCTATGTTAGAGGCAACAGTGTAGGTGGGGGGGCAGGTGGCACCATGGAGCTGGTGCTGGGGAGAACTGGCTTTTAAGCCTGCTCCCCTCCTGAGCACCAGCTCCTGCCTGCCCCTCCCCCCATGTCTCTGTAGGAGGCAGCAGGAGGGGGACCGGTGGGTGGTCACAGGAGCAGATAAGTGCAGGAAGCTGGCTTGCGCAGGGAGCTGGCTTTTGTAGTGGCTCCAGCCTGTCCCACTCACCTCTGCACTGCTGCCTCTGTATCAGAGGCAGCAGTGCATCAGGGGGAAGAGGGGCAGACAGAGCTGGTGCTTGTGGCGAGCTTGCTTAAAGCCAGCTCTTCATGGGCACCAGCTCTTGCTCCTTTCTCCCTCCCCACCCCCCCTCTCCTCCCCCATCTTTCTGCCTCTGATATAGAGCCAGCAAAGTGGGGGGAAATGCATGTAATTGATAAGCCTAGGTTTATCGGTTAATCGTGTCATCGACTACACATTGACATCCCTAGTATGTATTCACACCCATCCCCAGTCCTGCCAATGTTGTTATAATTGCCAGTTAGATTGGGCCCAAATGGGAGAGCTGGTCACGATTCCAATGCTCCAAGGCTGTTGTTTGGCAGGATGAACTCAAAGTACCATTCAAGACATCCATCTTTTATAGGAATTCTTTCTCATGCAAGTCTATAGATTTTGCTGGAAAAATTTTTGCTGTAATTAGTTACTTTGGAATATATTTTTATTTGGAGATTGTTGTTATTGTTTAATAATAGTTTGCTGATGACTTTTCTGGATATTACCCCTCTCTGGTTTTGATGGGACTTGTTGTTTTTACACTGGGAGTGCTTTCTTCTAAATTTAAGGTTGTTAATTTCCCCTCTTCAATTATTATATGCAGTGGGCACATTTAATAGTTGCTTGGTGCTCCTGAGTCTCTGGCCCCTTCTCTGTCAATCTAGATGCTAAGGTGGCCTTTAAACACTCCCTTCCTTTACTTAAATAAGAATTACATAGTGCCTGCCTTCACACAAGCAAGGATTACATCATTGCTTTTGTAAAAACAGGATTATTACAAAACACTGTAAAATCAAAGCAGCTATTACAAATTTTTCCATAATACAAAAACATTTTTACACTCTTAAAGAAAAAAGCAGTCCTAAGAGTAAAAGGGTGACCATAGTGAGTCACAAGTATCCTTCTGGTCTGTTTCTGCCTTAACATTAATAACAGACATAGACAACCTGCTTGATGCATCATTGCCATCAGCACTAGGCTGTTCCTTCCTGCTAGTCAGAGAGGATGGCTGCCATGGTACACTGAGGCACATAAATCTTATTATATTCTTAAACAGTAGCTACATGACTACAGCGAGACAGGGACAAGTATTCATTGGGGAATGGACTGAAACCATCAATTAATTTCACACGGTCCATTGAATAGTGATCACATGGCAACATTTTGTTCTTTCCAGCTTGCGATCTGGTTGAAAGGGCTACTTAAAGACGAAAGTTTCAATTACTGCCCCCCTAAACCACCCATACTCTGATAATTTCTTAGTGTTTTGTCTTTGTTTACCTGTTTCTATACTTGTAAACAGAACACATTTTTTTTTCTTCCCACCTCATGCCCCAGCCTTCTTAGTGCTGCAACTGTAGTCTGCAACATCTTTTGGGTTTCCTTGGTCCTTGGCTAGAACGGTTAAAAAGGTCTAATGCTTGAGTGGTTTGTGCCGCCTCCTCCAAAAGTAGTTGCCATGAGCAGATAGACTGGCAAGGTAGTAATAAGCTCAAGTAGGCATATGTGAATCCGGTTTCCTTATCCCATTGCTCTTCCCTACCCAGTGGGAAGAGTGTTTCAGATGAGCACAACTGAGATTTAGGATATTTTTTCATACTTCTGTTTTGCCTGTTTCAAACAAAATACCTACAGTGACTAAGTGAATACTTATGCACAAGTGTACATGAATGCTATGAAGCTGGCTTTCAGTTTGTGAGCATATAATTGTCTGGTTACCCTGTCTCTTACAACTGGAGGGTTTCATGAGCAAGGAGAAGCTTTCAACAAAGGCTCATTTTTCCTCCCCCCTTTTCAGCTGAGTTGCTTGCAAAAAAACAGCCATTAAAAACTAGTGAAGTATACTCAGATGATGAAGAGGAAGAAGAGGACGATAAGTCTAGTGAGAAGAGTGATCGCACGTCCAGATCATCCTCGTCTGATGAGGAGGAAGAGTAAGTATTTAATACAGGTTATAAAGAAATGCTTTCCTGTGTGTATTCAACATTAACGAAACTTAACAAACAATACCTCTGTGACCATGTGTTGGTTTATAGGATTAAGCAGGGTCAGCTTGGGGCATCAGAGGCAGCTCTGCCACTTGGCAATGTCATTTTCAGGCTTCTGTGTGCAGCTAGGTCTGGATTTTTT
The DNA here is from genome assembly GCA_019425775.1 of Rafetus swinhoei. Taxonomy (NCBI): domain Eukaryota; kingdom Metazoa; phylum Chordata; order Testudines; family Trionychidae; genus Rafetus; species Rafetus swinhoei. The sequence goes on along the minus strand of CM033446.1, from coordinate 72,084,071 downwards.
TTGCATTCCCTCTTGTAGTCCAGCTTCCCACCATTGGATCAGCAGTTAAGATTTAACACTCTCCTGTGGCCAAGTGTGTTCTTTCCTATTGTCTGCAGTGATTGAAAGGTGAAGTCATTCTTGCTTGTAGGAACCAGAGTTTGCACTTGAACTTTGAGAGCTCAGCCAGTTGGGTAAACATTTTGAAATTGCCCCAGTTGTGTGGAAAAGTTGAAGCTACATGCTTGTATTGTGTTTAAAAAAAAAGAGTGTGTATAAAGTGGCTAGTTGAGGAGTCTTGTAATGATGGTATAAGGATCCTATATCACTGTTCAAATCATGCCTATATTTGTCATGACTGACATTTACTTCCATTAATTTGTGATTTGGTGTCCTTGCCCCAAGGATTAAATTGGTCTGAAAACTAGAGTACTCAACCCTGAAGAACAAGGTCCATAGTTGAAAAATATAAGGGGGAACTACTGCCCATGCTGGTCGTGTCCTATATATTATAGAGAGCTTTGGTCTCCACAGATTTCCACTGGACACCGCATGAGCACTAAATTCACATAATTACACTTTTCCACCCTGACAATTGAATCCCTTTACAAATGTTTCAATTAATTAGTTTTTGGTAGTCTGCACCTTATCTAAAGGTACTTTGTTGCTAATAGATTTATATTCTTTTGGTCTTCCTTGTCTTTTCCAAATCAGAAAAGAAGAAATTCCTCCTAAATCCCAGCCAGTCTCATTACCTGAAGAACTGAATCGGGTACGGTTATCTCGGCATAAGCTGGAACGTTGGTGTCATATGCCTTTCTTTGCCAAGACAGTTACTGGCTGCTTTGTGCGTATTGGCATCGGGAACCACAACAGTAAACCTGTCTATCGGGTGAGTTTGTATTCTAGGGATTTGATTGCCATTTAGTAGCACAGCATTATTCACAGCTGATGTTGTTTGTCTGGGCTCTTTCTCCTGAGACCATACTTATTGGGGTCATTATGTACTAAAGGAGCCTGCTGCTGTTAAGAGTAGTAGAGAAGGCTGAAAGGGGAAAAAAAAATTGAAGAGCGAGGTGGCTAGAGGGAGCTGCAGCTTATTGATTTCTAAAGCAATGTGATAAATTGGTGCCATACTAAAACAAAATTGAAAACTCAGCCTAGTCCTTTTGACCCTAACTGTTGCTGCTCTGCTTCTTTTTACTCTGTATTGAAAATTAGTGCTGTGATCAAGTAAGGATCGGTGTGATCCCGTTTTCTGTAATTTGTGGTCACTCCCATAAATTCTTACCTCCTTGTTGAGAAATCAGAAAATATGCATTACTGTGCCAGACCTTTTAACTTTTCCCGTGCTCTTCAGAAGACAGGGTAAATAGGGAAACAGTGCTTTGCAGCTTCAAAACTGATACTGAATTTGAGGACGTTGGTAAAAGATTTACCACTAGCTATGCTCTACAGCGAAGAGAAAGCAGTATTATCAAACTGGTTTTCTGTATTCATAAAAAAATCTGCTTTTTCTTTTCTGCTAATTATGTAAAATAAACTAACCTAACACATGTCTACCGTTGGGGGGAGAACTTAATCATTTCATTGCTGTTCATCACAGTGACAACATGAAAGAATATGGCAGCATCTTCTGAAGTTCCATTCAAAAACTGGTACTTCAGCACTGCCCCATGTATTAAGCACAGTCACTCTGAATATGTATTTTATTTTCTCCCCATACCAGATGCAGCTATTTTACTGTGTGATTGTATACGTCATATGACTAGGGAAGAATTGAGACTGCTTAAACCCCATACCTCTTTCAGCTGGCATAAACTGCCAGCTAGTTTTATTTCAAGAAACTAATGAAGGTGAAGAACAAACATATAAGAACTAGTTGTATGATACTCCCTAACACAGTAGGGAGGAGTCTTCAGTGTAATCTTCTTACCATCAGGCATGGGCAAAATACGCCCTGTGGGCCAGTTCCAGCCCGCCAAGCCACTGGATCCAGCCTGCGGAGGCAGTGGGAAGCCCCAGACAGCCCTGCTTGCCCTGCAGCCCTGCACGCCTCTCAGAAACACGGCTGTGGGGTGCTTTTTCTTTGAGTCCAGAGGGAAAGATTCAGACACTGCTCCTGCCTCCAGCACAATCCCATTGGCCAGTTTTTGGACAGAAACTGGCCAACGGAATCTGCCTGTTTGAGTAACAGGCAGCTATGAAGCACAACCCTCCTGCTCAATTACTCACTCAAGCACATGGCTGAGCTGGCAGAAACATTTTAAGCTCTGTATTCCTTTAGCTCGGCAGGCAGGCAGGATGGTTTAACTGCTGGCTGGTAAGTCTCCTGGCCAGAACCTGCCTCTAGCATCCCAGCCCCTCCGTTCCCCAACCCTCTGCCCCCCACTCGTGCCCCACTACTCCACATGCACCCATACCCACTCCCAGATCTGGCACCCCAGTCTCCTGCATGAGATCACAATCCCCTCCTACCCTAGGTTGCATCCCAAAACCCTGCACCCCAGTTCCCTGCCCTAGGTCACAACTACCTCCTTCCCCCAAACTCCCTCCCAGACTCCATTCTCCCTCCTGCACCCCAGACCCCACACCTCCTCCATTAATACCATGGAAGAATGCGGCCCTTGACCAAAATCTTGGCATAGGGATGTAAAATTTAGATTGTTTGGCTAATGGAATAGTCAATGCAATTTGCATCAACTATTCGGTAAGTCAATAAGGGCGCCGCCACCTTTGAAGTGTAGCAACATCCCTAGGGCTGTTGCTACACTTGAAAGGCCAAAGCACTGCAGGGAACATGGAGTCAGCGGGGGACTCAAGCAGTGTCCCGCTGGACCCGTGCTCTCTGTAGTGTTTCAAAATGGCAGCACTGCATGGAGCCCTGGGCCAACTAGAGACCCTGGGCTGCACGCGGCATTTCAAAGTGTCAGTGCCATGTGGAGCCTGGAGTCAGCTGGGAACTCCCCCCGCTGACCCTGGGCTCCACACGGCACTGCTGCTTTGAAATGTCACATGCAGTCGGGCCACTTTGAAGCATCCTCTCCTCTCCCCCCTCTTGCTGCCTCTTTCTGGTAGAGGCAGCAAGGTGGGGGGGGAGTGACTAGTTGACTAGCCTCTCGACTATCCGTTAAGCATTTGCTTATTGGATAGTCAACTAGTCGTTCACATCCCTATCTTGGTGTGCCTTCCTTCCCATAAAAATTATTGCCCACCCCTGCTTTAGGTGATGATTTCTAGTTAGAACTATTTATCAGACTAACCTTGGTTTCTAGTGGAGAGGACTTTGCAGTATGGAGTGTGTTCAGTAAATGGCATGATTAGTCCTCACAATCTTCTCTCCTGCATATCTTTTTATGATCTAGGTTGCTGAAATAACTGGTGTTGTAGAAACTGCAAAGGTTTACCAGCTTGGAGGTACCAGGACAAACAAAGGACTACAGTTACGGGTAAGATGACAAAATAATTTTATCCATAAGTGAATTGCCCTTTTATGAGATGTAATGTTTCCTGTGTAGTTGGAGATGAGAGCCATAAAACAGCGTTTCTACCAACCTGCTTGTCAGAACACTCTTCCTTTCTCCCTCCTCCCCCCCCCCCCCTTCTTAAATAGAGAGGTAGTAAATAGTGCTCAAAATGGCCATCACTTTTCCTTGCTGCCTGAGAGAGTCATCTGGAGACTGCAAAGCAGGTGTCTATATTTTTTCCTGTATGATGTCAGCCATCTGTATTTTTCTCCTTCACCACCTTCACATAAGGCAATGGGGCAATATGTCTTCCCATGATAGGGGCAGCGCAGATACTGGCATTCAGTGCTGCTTAAACGGATGGTGCATGGGTGGACATCACATCAAATTTCTCTCTTCTGGGTATCTATATGGACCCGTTAAAAAATGTAATTGTTCCAAATGTTTGGAGAATGCATATTTGTGCAGGTCACAATAACTTGATAAATTCTGTAAAAAAGCCTTATTAATTCATCACACTTCTGATGGCCGGTAATAGCTTCTGCTGCCTAGTTGAAGGAGAGAAATTCTTGCTGTAAGGCAGGGCTACTCAATACGCAGCCCATTTGTTTGCAGCCTGCGGGTAGAAACCAAAACAAAAAAGTAGTCAGTATAATGGTCTTCTGTTGATATGTGTTTTAGTAGTTAAATTTCTGGACTGTCATTGCTCATTAAAAGTGCTGTCATATGGGTGGAAATCGGGTAACTATTGCATTTTATTAATATCAGCAGAACTAACTTAAATGGGGCCTGTATGTTGTATAGTCTTGCCTTAATCTTTGTATTCATGCCAGTCAGTGTGAAAGAAGCTATTTGCATATATTTGCATGTGTAGGCAACCACGCTTAAGTTGTGGCCCTCGGCATGTGCTGAGAGTATCACTGTGGCCCCCAGGGCTTCCAAAGTTGATTAACCCTGCTGTAAGGAATGTTTCACCAGGGCAGCTAACTTCCTCAGGCAGTAGATTCTATGGCGATCTGAGAGCCATGTGAGATGTTCAGCAGAATAAAACTTTGACTGGCTGGTGGTGAGAACTTTTGATACTGTTTAGAAACTAGACGGAGGTGGTCGCCTCCACTTATCCACTTCCTATAGCGTCCCTATATGTCAGTGGTGGGCAAATACCAGCCTGAGGGCCAGATATGGTTTTGTCAGAGTTAGACCTGGCAGGCCACCGCTACTGTGTTTTACCTGCGCCTCCACAGGTACAGGTGCTTGCAGCTCCCATTGGCCGTGGATCACCATTCTCAACCAATGGGAGCTGCGAGAAGTATTGTGGACTGGGACACCTGGCGAACCGCCTCCATTTTATTGCCCACCCTAGCTATAGGTACTTGTGTCCCTGCCCAGCTGATCCGAAAACTTTGGTAGTGTTGTCTGTTTCGCCTGCACATGTGCTGTCCCCGTCTTGTGTTCTGCCAGGAGGCTAACCAATGTGCACAGGTGAACCTGGCTCTTTTCTTTCTTTAAAAAAAAAAAAAAAAAAATGGAGAATATTTTATTGTCCTTATATAAATCCATGGTACGCCCACATCTTGAATACTGCATACAGGTGTAGTCTCCTCATCTCAAAAAAGATATGCTGGCATTAGAGAAGGGCAACTAAAATGAGTAGGGGTTTGGAATGGGTCCCATATGAGGAGAGATTAAAGAGACTGGGACTTTTCAGCTTGGAAAAGAGGAGACTAAGGGGGGATATGATAGAGATATATAAAATCATGAGTGGTGTGGAGAAAGTGAATAAGGAAAAATTATTTACTTGTTCCCATAATATAAGAACTAGGGGCCATCAAATGAAATTAATGGGCAGCAGGTTTAAAACAAATAAAAGGAAGTTCTTCTTCACGCAGCGCACAGTCAACCTGTGGAACTCCTTGCCTGAGGAAATTGTGAAGGCTAGGACTATAACAGGGTTTAAAAGAGAACTAGATACATTCATGGAGATTAAGTCCATTAATGGCTATAAGCCACGATAGGTAAGGAATGGTGTCCCTAGCCTCTGTTTGTCAAAGGGTGGAGATGGATGGCAGGAGAGAGATCGCTTGATTGTTACCTGTTTGGTTCACTCCTTCTGGGGCACCTGGCATTGGCCACTGTCGACAGACAGGATACTGGGCTGGATGGACCTTTGGTCTGACCCAGTATGGCCATTATTATGCTCTTATGTTAACTGCACCTTTCTGGAAACAGAGCTATTAGTCTGTTCATCATGTCATTCTCTCCCTTAGCACTTAAATAATTAATCCCTTTCTGAGCTGTAGAGCTTTCTTTATTTTCTCTCTAAGGCAAAAAAACCCTGGACTTTTTTTATTTTTCCCCACCTTTGTCTGGGGTTTGCTACAGCACAGGTGTATACCCAGTTTATTGGGATTTAAGAGGTTCCTCACATGCAAGGAAGCCATGTTTCTCAAAACGGTGGTCTCTGCCAACAACTCAAGTCCAGATCTTGGAAAGCCCAAAAGCTGATACTAAAATTCTTCCTTGGTGACAGCTCTTCAGGCATCCTGGAGTCACCTGAGTGGTGCAAATCTTCCCCACAGCCTTTGACATCTAAGGACTATGGGTTGAAGAAAATAGCTGCGGATCTGTCATGTAAGATTTTTTTTGGGGGGAAAAAAAAAAAAGCCAGAATCCCAAATTAGCTGGAAGAGATTACCATTTGGTATGGTCAGTACCAAGACAGTCTGAAAATAGTACATGCAACTCATGAGGGTCTGAAGTGGCAGGTACAGTCTATGTCCGTGGTGTCCAACGCACTAGCCGCTAACCAAGTATGGCTGGTTGGCTCGAACAATGTGGCTATTTGGCCGGTTGAGTGTGGCTAGTTTGCTGTAGTTACTATAATGGCTACTGCTTCAGAACTGGTTGGACACCACGGGTCTATATTCTGAAAAACCTGATGGATATAGGCATGGAAGCAACAGCACTGACAGATAAAGGTAAGGACAGAGACTGTACCAGTTCTAAGAAGATTCTTTCAGTACAAGCTTTGCCATTGGCTCTGTCAACAGTGAGCCATCCAGCCTCAGAGCATTTGGTACAGCTCAGATCACTGATCTCTTTGGTGCCATCAGCCCACTGTCAGCACCAAGTAGGCTGGCACCACAAGAGTCCGGGCACTCTAAAGACTTCATGGTATCTTTCATACCAGAGTTTCCCTTGCTCAGTATTGGGGCTCTGATATGAAGTTTACTTTGGATGTAGTAATCTCCATTGGTGCACTGTGTCATACACCTCCATTCTCCAGGGCTAAATCAGATAGTGATGGGAGACTGCCTCCTGTTCACGCCTCCCACATTGCTCATTCTGCCTATTACCAATCTGGACTAGTTAATCTGCTCCTTAGCCACCAGGGTATGGCCAATCATGGGCACCACCGCCGGGTCACCTTCCACTACCTTGGTCACCCTACTACAGTGGTTCTTAAACATTTTGGCCCATGGACCACGTGGCTCAATGTAAACCTTTCCACGGACCACCAGTTGCTAATGGAAACTCACCGTTAATTACATAATTATGCCCAAGGCATTTTGCTAGTGCTGCAGGTAGGGAGAATGATTTAATTTGAATTTATTAAACAGATTAAGGGTTTTAACTTTCTCATTTTAATTTATCAAACTTCATTTTAAATAAAGTAAAATATTAATTTATGCCCAACACAAAAGGTTTCAATGTTTTTTGTATTAATGGCAGAGGTGGGGAACCTTTTTTGGGTCAGGGCCACTGACCCACAAAAAAATCAGTCGGACCACACAAGTTCGAAGCAAAAAAATCCTCCAGAAACCCCCAACTCTCACTGATGTGGTCCCCAATTGAGACGCCTCACTCCTCTGGTATGCCAGCCCCACAGGACAAGGGGAAGGGACAGAGAGGACTGAGGTTCAGGGCTTCCCATAGGCCTGATTAACTTTTCTGGGGTTCTGAGTGGTGGATTTTGTGGACCCCTTTAGGCTCTGGTGGGGGCCAATGAGTGAGATAGGGATCTGCGCGCAGGTGGTGTGGTGGAGGAGGAGGTGAGGGTGCAAGGTCTGGGTGGGAGGTAGGGTACAGAAGCAGGCTGGGAGTAAGGTGTCTGGCCAGGAGGGAGGGTGTAGGAGCAAGCTGGAGGTGCGGGGTCTCGGTGGGGGGGGATGAGTGAAGAGATTGGGGCGTGGGGCTTTGGGTGTGAAGGGGGGCACTTGGCTTCACACTCCCGTTGCTCCCAAGCACCACCTCCCGCTGCTCCCATTGCCTCCTGACAGCACCTCACTGCGCTGCTGTTCCTAGTGCGGGGGGGGAGCTCAGCCACCCTTCCCCACATAGTGGGGAGCCTGTGCAGCTGCTCCAGCCTCACAGACATAGAACCATAGAGGAGGGTTGGAAGAGACCCCAGGCGGCCTTCTGCTCCTATCCCCTGCTCCAAGCAGAACCAACCCCAAGGAAATCAGGTATCTTGCTGCCTTCCCTTCCTCCTTTGGGCATTGCAGCCTCAGAGTGGCTAGAGGGAACCTTTCCTGAGGGTCAGGCACAGCTCTGTCACTGCACTGCGCTCACCTGGCTGAAAGGTGAGCTCAGGGTGCAGGGGTGGGGGCACACTACTGTCCCCAGAGTAACCTGGCTCCACCAGCGCAGGCCAATCCTCAGCGCAGCAGTCAATTCCTTCCCCCTTCTCCCTCTCCGAGGCTCACTCCCTTGCATCGCTGCAAACTCCCTGGCCCTGGACAAGCCTGCTGTGTTGGGGGCTGCTCCTACCAAACATACCAGATTTTGCAAAATAACTCGGTGCACCCCCCAACCACCACCCCTCGCTGCATTTTTGCAAGAAGAAGGCTTCCCCCAGGTTTAGACCCACCAGCCAGCTTGTCCCAATCGCAAAGCAAAGACAGTTGACACTTTCCAGCTCCCTGCTGAGTGCTGTTTGCAAGCCCAGGACTGCAGCCCTACTCACTGTGCTTGCTGGAGAAAGGGAACTGAGCTCGCAGGCTGTACTGAGCACACACAGCGCTCCTGCCCCCAGCATTTGCCTCCTACATGGTCCAGCCAGGACTGTAGCCCCTTTGTATTTCCTCCTCTCCCCCGCAATGTTACATCCCTTGAATGAGCTGATGGGAAGGATCTGAGCCAAGCCCTGCACCACCAGAGTGAAACCCACAGAGCAGTTCAGAGAAATCCTTCTTGTTCCCAACCCCCAGCCTCCCCTTGCCCATGTGGCTGGAAACACCCCCTGCTGGGCTCCAATTGCAGCCTCTCCCTGTTTGAGCCCCTTCCTCCCCCAATCCTTCTTGTCCCCACCTGCCTTTGTACCTCCTCCTTTGCCTGCCCTCCAAGGGAAGCTGCAGCGGGCTCCCCATTGCGTGGGGGAGGTGGGTGCTGAGCTCAAGCCGCAGACCACCTTTAAGGTGGCTGCGTATCGTTAGTGGGTCTGCGCGGAGCGCACTTTGAGAACCACTGTTGTAAGGGCACCAGATTGATGCATCCCTCCATATGCTTAAAGACTGCAGGGCCATTTTCCAGTCATTAAAGATTTATGCACCTGGACAAAAAGAAAATTTAGTCCAAAACCCCAACATAAATCTCATACACCACATTTTCCAACTAAACAATATGAGCCACAAAGGAAAATAAAAACCTGATTTTTTTTTCTACGCATAAACCATCAGGCTCCCAGTCTTTCTCCTCATAACCAATCACTTCAAAACATCAGTCTTGACATCTTGGTTGGGGCGCTGGCAGTACACACCCCTCACTATCAACTGCTGCCAACCAATCTGTCATACCCATTTGGGTGCCACCTTGCTTTGTTCCAGAGCAACTGGGAACGAATAACATCCAACTGATGGGTTCTGGAAATCTGCAGTAGGTACTCCATCCACTTTGCCTTCCTCCCATCTCCCCCAAATACCCTCCCCATCCTTTAGGGATCCTTCTCCTGAGAGTTCATTGTGACAAGAAATAGGTCACCTGGCCTGTCTAGGAGCCATAGAGTCTGTTCAGCACCTCTGAGCACAGGGGTCTACTCTTATTTCCTGATACCCAAGAAGAAGGGAGGTTGGAGAATCATACTAGATTTTGGAGCACTGAACAAATTTGTCAGTTTCTCTTTCCTGGCTGAGACAGATGTCGTACTCTTACCTGGCACAGCGGGAGACATGGCTGTTGCTATCTCTGTAACCACTCCATACCACCTCTTGCAGAATGAAGGATGCACTCTATCCCAAACCATAGACACTGACTTTTGAGGCCTGCCTCCTTCGTGATTCCAGCACACAGAAAGACCCTGCTCTGAGGAGGTACAGGAAGTGTTACTACACAGTAGAAAATCAGCTATCTGTTGTACTTACCTGCAAAAGTGGACCAGGTTTTAAGTTTTGTGTAATTCCAGACAAATTTTCTTTCTGCCCCTCAATTGTCTTGCATTAGATACTGACAGGAAATCAAGAGAATCTCATAGTTCAGTCAGAGTTCATCTAGCTGCCATAACAGCCTTCCATCAACACACAGAGGGGTACTCAGTGCTCACCCAACCACAAAGCAGTTCTTCATGAGTATAGTAAATCTTTCCCCAAACGCAGACATCCTACTCCAACATGGAATCTAAACTTAATATTAAAGAGCCTAATTAGGCAGCTGTTTGAGCCCATGTCTACTTGTTTCTTCATATACCTGTCTATGAAGACAGCCTTCCTATTGGCGATCACCTTGTTAAGGAGGAGATGAGAAATGACAACACCCTGCTGATGCAATATTTTTTGAGACAAGGTTATTCTTGGACTACACCAAAATTCATTCCCAAGGTGACCTTGTCTTTTCCCATAAACCAGCTGATTCACCTCCTAAGCTTTTATTCTAAGCCTCACTCTGATAACAGGGAGGCTATACTGCACACACTAGATGTAAAAAAGAGACTTGGCCTTTTACTTGGACATGATGAAGGCCTTTAGGAAATCTCCTAAGGTTTTCCTTTCTATGCACAAAGGTTCAAAGGTGCAGTGATATTCCCAGAGACCCCTCAAATGGTTCCTAACCTGTGTCAAACACTACTTTCAAGTTCATCACGTAGTACTTCCATCCAGAATCTGCGCACAATCCACAAAGTTGGGTTCCTCCTTTGTTGCCTCCCTCAGGAGTGTCCCTATCTCTGAAATCTGGAGGGAAGCGACTTCTGCATCTGCGCGTATCTTGCAAAACCCTGTGCATTCTCCAGGGGCTCTGCTTCTGATGCTGTCTTCGATTCGGTAGTGTTGTCATCCGTAACAGACTCGATGCTGAAGCCCCAGCCTCCCATTAGGGATACTGCATGGCAGTCATCTACGGTGGAGTACCCATAGGGACACTTTGAAGAAGTTACTCATTTTGTACAGTAATGAGGGTTCTTCAGGATGTCGTGTCCGTCCTCCCCATCCCCCCCGTGGATGCTCCATTCTAGGCGCACATGTTTCCTTGTGCTGCTGCTGAACTAACCAGCACACACGGGCAGGTAAATCCCCTTCAGTTCCTTTTTTACTGCAGAGTACTTAACAAGAACACTGAAGCAGAGGGGAGGAGGGATAGTTGTGGAGCATCCAGAGGGGGCACATCTCAAAGAACCATTGTTACTGAACAAGGTGAGTAACTTCCTCTTACAAAATGTCACTGTTCAAAACTTAGGTAGTAGAGGAAGATCCTACTAGTGGGCCGTGCCATATTCTGTCAAGGTTTGGGCGGGGAGATGGGTGGTGGTGTGCCTTTGGAACTATTGTCGCCATAATGGGGGTGTGATGCCTGGGAATTGTCAGCTTTGTGCTCCTTAGCAACTGGTTATTTAGTAGTAATGCAGGGTAAAGGTATGGGCAGCGCCTCCATGCCCTCTGTTTGGCCATTGTGGCAGTGTGGTCTTAAGTGTCAGTCCAAAGTATATTTCCCTTCACTAAGGGCATTGTTGGCTTCCAGTTCCCTAGCCAATACCTTTTTCCCCATTGTCATCCACGTATTCCCAGGCTGCATGGTTCCCTGCTTTCACTGTTTATTTTCCAGCCAAGACAGTCTGCCGAAACAGGCCTGTTTCTTTGCTTTCTCTTCAGAGGCAGGTGACAAGTATAATTGCTAGAGATATGTTACCACTCAGTTCTTCCTAAGCAAGCCTACCTTATACTTAAGATAAATACATTACAGAGAAAACCATAAAAGATCCTCCACACATTCTAATAAGCTAACTGGGACTCCGGAGTCCTAACACAGATTCTGGCAGGATTCCTTGTGGCTAACAGTTCACGACAGCTCCAGCTCAGAATAAGCACCCAGTCCTATGGGGCTTGAATAGGCCAAATCCTCTCAGCCCTCCCCCAAAGGATTGGGATCCTCCATGAATCAAATATCCTGTTCATTGGCTATATCTGGAAGAAGGCCCTGAGTTCATCTAAACCCAGGTTATTTATCAAAAAATATTTTCTTTCTTGGTCACTGAGAATCCAGTTTGAAGTAGAATATGTATGTCTAGAGCAGGAGTCTCACTCATGGCCCACGGGCCGTCTATGGGCTGGCGCATATTTGTAATCTGATCTGGAAGCCAGGGAAGGGTGTGTCCAAACTCGTCCCCCAAGGGATGCAGCACTCCACGTCCCTAAGGCTCCTGGCCACAGCTGCTGCCCCACACCAAAACCCCCACAGTAATCCCCAAGACACCTGCTCTAGAGCAGCGTTTCTTAAACTTTTTGAGATCCCGGACTCCAAACAATATTTTTTTATGTGGAACACCTATGAAAATTTTCTTCAAAAAAAATTTTTCAGACCAAAAAAAGACAAAAACAAAGAAGTAACAAAAACAAAAGTCGTTGCAGCACACCTGCAAGTGTTCACGGAACACCAGTGTTCCACGGAACATAGTTTAAGAAACACTGCTCTAGAGGGCATGAGGGGTGGAGGTGGCATGGCTCTGATATTTACTAAATATGTTTGTGGAGTAAGTTCTTTTAGCATCCTTCCCTCCTGCTAGAGAAGATATATACAATGTCACAACACATACAGTTGGATTTTTAATACAATTTAGCCCAAAAGCATTAACCCTAATTCATTGTGGTTTAACTTTATTGAATTAAGTTTATCTTAATTCTATTAAGCTTGTTCACAACATTGCAGGATATTGTCAGTCTGTCTCATTAATTTCCCAAGGGCAGGAAGAAACAAACACACTTTGACCAAATGCCACTTCCCCTCTTAATAAATTTACAGGACAGAAATCATTACAACAAACACTTCACCAGGACTCTGCTTCAGAGCTCCCAAACAAGTCCACAAACCCAAGTCTAAGATTCAGATTAGGTGCGGTGCCCAAGGAAGAAACCACTACCATTGCAGCCTACCTGACTTCTCCTCCCCTCGGTTTCCTATTCCTGTGTTTAAATAGCCCAGCCCCAGAGCCTCCTTGATTATCCCCACTTTATTCCCATACAGTCTTTAATGTGTAGGCTGAAAGAGGGCCATCTCTGCCCCCCCTCCCCCCCTGAGTGCGTGTGCAGAAGTTTTGGATTGGAGATTGACATACAATGAACGAAATGATAGCAGCCTTAATGAGCTCTATTCAGTTGAGTGATAACTGAAACTTTGTCTTTATTTGTAGATCCAAGTCATTGCCCTGTATCCAACAGATGGGCACATTGCTATATTGGTTGCCAGGAAAACTCTCATGCCAACTTTTTTCCTTCTTGTTGCAGGCATGGCAGTGACCAGCGAGTGTTTCGTCTGGAGTTTGTCTCAAATCAAGAATTTACTGAAAGTGAGTTCATGAAGTGGAAGGAAGCGGTGAGTTTGCCAGAATATTTCCTCTTCAAGCAGCTCTCTGCTAGGGATTTTCTCATAAGTGGAGAATGATCTTGACTCCTTCTGTTTTTGTATCTAGATGTTCTCAGCTGGGATGCAGTTGCCTACACTAGATGAGATAAACAAGAAGGAGGTGTCCATCAAAGAAGCCCTCAACTACAAATTTAATGACCAAGACATTGAGGAGGTAAATGAATTGACTATACTTTGAGATATGGCCCTGTAAGGTCTAATAGAGTGACACTAGGGCAGTTCTCTAAAGAAGCAGGAACTCACAAGATCAGCGCTGTAGCGCTTGTAAAATCAGATGTGCTTGGTTTTACGGTGGTGGGGATGAGTGGAAATGGTACAAGTTACAACTGGTTCAATGGAATAAGTGAAAGAGATGGAAAGAATAGTTTGAAGTCTAATTTGGCCTGATTTTTAATTCCTGCTCCTTTATTATATCCTCCCTGTTCTGTGCTCTATTTCAGGCTTGTGCTGCAACATTGGAAAGAGTTCCTTTACTTGGTTCCTCCTTCTCTGAGCAGAATAAAATAGCATAGAGTCCTAAGTAGTTATTGGCATCATGTTAAAGTTGGCTATTGTCAATTCTTCTGATCATTGCTAGCTCATTATTTACTAAGGGTATGTCTGCACTACAAAATTAGGTTGAATTTATTAAGGTCAACTTTTTAGCACCTGAATTTGCAAAATCAAAGGTGCATGTTTTCACTGGGCGCATGAGGTCGGCAGCGATGGGTAGTCATTTCTCAGTTTCTGCCGTCCTTTTGCATTCTGAGTTAGGCTCCCAGTGCCTGATGGGGGACACATATTGCAGCAGGTGGTTCTGGGTACATGTCAGCCTCCCATAATGCTCTTATTTCCTCCCTCCTTCCCTGCTTGAAAGAAACAGCAAACTTACCTTTTTGCACCCTTTTTCCCCCTGGTTATCCATGCAAATGCCATAGCAGAGCAAACATGGACCCCCACTCAGCTTCAAACTGCCATAGCAAGCATTGCAAACACCTTGTGCATTGTGCTGAGGTTTGTTGACTCCAGAGCCTAGCCAGGAGCCACTGAAGAGAGGAAGAATTTGAGGAGGTCATGAACACATCCATTGAGTGGGGTGATAGGCATATGCTGGCAGCAGTCAGTCCTGTTGGCACAGTGGAATGCTGGTTCTGGTCCTGGGAAGCAAACACAGTCTGGTGGGACTGCATAGTTATGCAGCTATGGCATGATGACCAGTGCCTGCGAATCATATTCATAAGGCCATTTTCACAGAACTTTGTGAATTGCTTTCCCACACCCTGATGTGCAGCAATAGCAGAATGAGACCCACTTTGACAGTGGAGAAGTGAGTGGCACTAGCCTGGTGGAAGCTTGCAATGCCAGACTACTACTGGTCAGTTGGGAATCAATTCAGAGTGGGAAAATCTCCAGTGGGGGCTGTTGTGATCCAAGTAGCCAAGGTGATCAGTATCCTTCTACCAGGAAAGATAGTGACTCTGGGAAGCATGCAGGACAAAGTAGATGGCTTTGCTTTGATGTGGTTCCCTAACTGAGGTGGGGTGATGAATGAAATGCACATCCCTTTTTTGGCACCTGACCATCTTGTCAGTGGGTTTGTAAACTGCCAGGGGTACTTCTCCATGGTGTTGCAGGCACTGGTGGATCACAAGAGCAGTTTCACTGACATCATTGTGGGATAGTCAGGAAAGGTGCATGACAGGTACATCTTTAGGAACTCCTGCCTCTTCAGAAGGCTGCAAGATGGAACTTTTTTTCCAGACTGGGAAAAGTACCACTGAAGATATTAAAATGCCTATAGTTATCCTTTGAGACCCAACCATGTGCTCCCGTGGCTGATGAACCCATACACAGGCAGCCTGGACAGCACTAAGGAACAGTTGAATTGCAGGTTGAGCAAATGTAGAATAGTGGTAGAAGGTGCCTTTGGCCATTTAGAGACTTTCGGAGTTTGACTAGGTTAGACCACGGCGAAAGCAGCATTCCCATTGTGGTAGCCTACTGTGTGCACCATAATATCTGTGAAAGTAAGGGGGAAAGGTTTCTTGCAGGGTTGGGAGGTTGAGACTGATTGCCTCGCCATTAATTATGAGCAGCCAGACACTAGGGCAATTTGGAGAGCACTTTGAAGGGCATTGCAAATTAGAGAGGCTTTGAAAACCAGTTTCATGAATGACTAGTCAGTCCTTTGACAGTCATGCATATTGTTCTTAACCAAGTGCCCCCTGCAGTATGGGTACTGGCCTGTATGCGCCCCCGCCCCCATGCAGCTGACGCAAACAGTACAGATTCTATTCTGAAATCATGCATTTTTACTTGGGAAACACAGAGAACAGAGACAGAAAAGGAGCTCAGGGCGTGAGCTCTGATGGGGGAGTGGAGGGCGCAGGGCAAGTGACTTATTACAATCCCCCTGTGCAGCAATCTCAGCTGTTGGAAAGACAGCCTTCTGTTCCAGGAGACATCCCTAGGAGTTAAGTGAAAGACTGTCCCGACTCTCACAGTCCCCGTTCTATCTCCTGTGTTCTAGGGCACCTGGGAAAGGAGGCTATGGAACTTGGTGAGGAGGGCAGGTGGTTTTTCATAGGATGCAGGGGGACTTATGCTCCATATGCTTTTCCTTCTCTTACTGGGTGCTCCATTTGCTCTGTTTGCTCCCCCAGAAGCCTCAACATCGCCTGTGTCTTACACTCGTGTTCCCTGCGTGCTCTACTCTTTTTCCTCACTGGTGCTTATGATCTGGGGGAGTGGATAAGAGTCACTGTTGCAGCTGCACTGGGGAAAGGGGTAGATTTTAGAGAAGATGTATTGTAAAATGCAGACCGTTATCTCTTTTTTGACAATGAATTATACCTATTGTACATAGCACAAGAAGGGATGTTAAATATCAATTAATTGAATAGTTGAGTAACCTCATGAATTCTTACCGGTTAGTCGACTATTCTGTAGTACCCAGTGGCGGAGCCGGCAGCCAGTGTGCTCCAGCTCCACTTCTGAGGAGCCCCCTGCCATTCTGTGCTGCTGCGTCTGTATCAGAGGCAGCAGCGTAGGGTGCCATGTGGGAGCTCGTCTGCAAGGGGATCCAGTTTAAAAACCAGCTTCCTGTTGCCCCATTCTGCTGCCTCTGATCTAGATGCATCAGCGCGGAGTGGCAGCAGCCCCCTGTCTGGGAAGGGGGCGGTCTGAGCTCCCAGAACTGAGCTGGGCTGCCAGCCTAGCTCCTAATACACTTCAAATGCAGAGCAGCAGCAGGGGTAGGTCCTGGACCTGTTGCAAGCCAGGACTGAGCCAGGTTGCTGGCCCAGCCTGCTAAAACATTTACCGGGGTGGGGGAGAATCTGTGTAGTCTATAGCATTAACCTATACTATTACATTCCTATGTACAAGGCCAAAGGTGGTAGACACAGTACACCGTGGGGCTTCTAGTCTTGGTTTGGTGGCAGGCATGGAGTAACCAACAGGTTGGGGTTCTTGCTCTTTTGAAAACACGTGTGACAAAGTGCTTGCAAAGTAAAGCCCTCGGGGCTATTTAGGCATTTGCAAAGGGGGTCTGTGTTCTTAAGGGGCCCTGCAAGAGATGGGGGGACTGGGTGGGTTTGTAGGGGCTCATGGTCAGCATGTGTTTTGCCACCATGCAAGCGGGGGTTGTGGAGTGGGAGGGGAGATGAGACTTGTTCTCTGGGGTAATCCCTTCAAGCCCTTTGAAAAGAGGGCAACAAACCTGGGGTCATGATTTATTGGGGATGAGGAAATGGAAGCGGATTGCTAGTGGTCTCCATTAGAGGTTCTTTTGCTTCACTCAGGTTGCCATGCGCAACATCAGTCTTCTCTGAATTGGAGAGCATGATAGGGAATGGCTGCTGACTGACTGTGGTCAGAAACCTGCACTTTATGCTGCAGTGTTTTGTGCTACAGTGATGCCAGACCACTTACTGCTGTCTTGGTGTGGAAAGGTGTCACGTCATGGAGGACGGAATAAGGCACGTCTCCCCAGAAATCTTGAGAAGGATTAAAGAGTACCTCTGAGAGCTTTGTGAAGATGAGCAGAAATATTAACAAACTTTTTCAGACAGCCTCTGCTGCGTAGGCAGAGTGGCCACCACTGTATATCCCTCAGGGCAGATCAAACGGATAAAACCCAATTACATTTACCCACTGTAGCATGATTGGAAATGTGAACTCGCCAGAAGTGCTCACCCCACCATTAGGGTCCCACAGCAACGAGTCCTGGGATGGGATTGGCTCCAAAGTTATAAAAAGGTCTTGGTTGTTGGTGAGATGGGATCCTCCATTTGCCTGCTGAGCATTCTCCGCCTGCTCATTATCTACAGTTTCATCCTTATTGTTGCCCAAGGCTGCCTGAAGAGTTGCTTGGGAGATATCCAGGAACAGCTTTGGGACTCTGTGTCCCCTCCACCCCCTAGAACTCCATGCAGCCACTCATAGAAGCAGCATGTTTGTGACTTCGACCTAGACTGACCATTTGCCTCCTTTGTCTCCTGCTATTCTTGCCTGAGCTCTTTTATTTTCATGTGTCCCTGCTGGGGGTTTTTTTTTCTACCTTGACTGTGCTATTTTGACACAGATATCAGCGTTTCTTCTGCTGCTTTGTAGTTCTGCCTGCACAAATTCTTCTCACCACACAGTAATCAGATCCGGGATCTCCTGCATGCTCCATGCTGGTGCCTGTTTGTGACCCTGGGCGTTCATTGTCAGGTGTGCTGCTGGGCTTGCCAGGCTGGCCCAAAAGGAAATGAAATTCAAAAGTTCTCAGGACTTTTTTCTGT
Source organism: Rafetus swinhoei (assembly GCA_019425775.1). Taxonomy (NCBI): domain Eukaryota; kingdom Metazoa; phylum Chordata; order Testudines; family Trionychidae; genus Rafetus; species Rafetus swinhoei. The sequence goes on along the minus strand of CM033446.1, from coordinate 72,066,013 downwards.
GTAAACTCTGCTGCTTTCCCAGATAAAGTTCTGACCAGAGCGCTCACTTTGGGGCACTGTGGGATGCCTCCCAGAGTCCAAGAATGCCAACTTTAACAGCACTACGTCTGCGCTACCCCGAAGTTGACCATGCATGGTTGACTTTAGTGCTATTCCTCTTGTTGGGGGGGGGGGGGGAAGAGGAGGGGGGCGGGGAGGAGCACAGAAATCAACTTTAATCACCCTTGAAGTCAGTAGAACGGGTTTGTTGGTGAGACTCACTAGTTATAAAATTGTGGCTAATTTCGACCAAACTACCTTGTGTAGACCAGGCCAAAGTGTAATTTGGTGTCATTAGTCTGTTTAGGGTGCATCTAGACAGTGGTGCTATTTCGGGATACTTCCAGTATCCCAAAATAGCGTTTTCCACGTCTTGACAGCATGCTTTCAAAATAGCTTTCGAAGTAATGGGTGTGCTATTCTGATGTCCCTGTAAATCTTGTTCCACGAGGATTAAGGGATGTTTTGGAATAGCGCTCTATTTTGAAATTTGGCTCTGTGTAGACAGCACCAAACTTTGAAATAAGCTATTTTTAAATTAACTTGAAATAATATATGCAATTTGCGTAGTTCAAATTGGATAGCGTACTTCCAGCTAAGGGTGCAGTGTAGACGCACCCTTATAGGCCACGTATACAGTAAGTAAAAGGTTGTAACTTGGTTTGTTTTGGTAGAGTAATGAATGCAGAGGTCAGATACCGCTGAAAAAATGTTCTGTAGAAGTAAATATCTTATGTTTAATGGGACTGTTTGGGCTGTCACATGTAGGTTCTCCAGGTATTATAAAATGAATATACTGTTATAACTTCTCTCTGTTTTGCTTCATGTGAAAGATTGTGAAAGAGAAAGAGCGGTTCCGAAAAGCCCCTCCCAACTATGCCATGAAAAAAACTCAGCTACTAAAGGAGAAGGTAAGAGATGGTACTTGTCTACTTAGTGAAAAGCTCTTTTGATTGAAGAATCAAAGCTTATTTGGATGCCCGTGATACCCAAAGCACCACTTAGTGTGCAGGACTTGACTTAAATCCTACAGCAAAAAGATTGAATGCAGAGAACTTCTGAATTCCAAAATGTCCAGAGCCCACTCTGAATCATTAAATTTCTTCACCATTGGAGGGCATGTGTCATCTGCAGATGAGACACAGTGGCCAGCAGTTGTCTCAGCTGTCCTTCCTTGCCCTCGGAGTGAGACACTCCTAGGTTGGTGGCTGTAGAAGCTCACTTTCTTTCCTCATTGTTGTTACTATATATTCTTTGGGACATTTGAAAATGGCTTGCCTATATTAGTGGTTTTGCAGCCCTGCTATTCAAATGCCTCTCAAAAGGCTAAACCATTTATTGGCCATTATGCTTTCTTTCCATGCAGTTGTCTCACGTGAAGAGACTTGAGTGGCTTATTTGGTCATGTGCGTAGCACAGGTCTAAAAGTCAAACCAGTTTCAGATACCTTTGAAAAATAAAAATTGCCTTAGCTTCTCACACTATTGCAAAGCCTACATTTGGTTTTCTCCTTAAGTTTGAGACTAGAAAATATAAATAGTGGCAAACAAGGAATTTAGCATTCTTCTAATTTTGCTCTTGCACACTTTGGATTGATTTTAATTTATAGGTATTTAAAGAAAGCTATTTAATGAAAATTCACTTGTGTGGAGTTGTGGGTTGTCTGAGGATGTATGCTCACTTTTAGAGAGACAAGATGGGCCAACTTCTGTTGGTTGGTGAGAGAGAAGCATTTGAGTTTTGACTTCCTGAAGAGATGTCTGATCACTGCCACCAGGTGGCATATTAGACTAGTATTACTTTATAGACTAACGAAACATGTAGATGGTATCGTGAGCTTTCATGGACACAGCCCACTTCTTCAGATGACGGTCTTCGGTCATCTGAAGAATTGGGCTGTGCCCATGAAAGCTCATGATACCATCTACATGTTTTGTTAGTCTATAAAGTGCTACCAGACCATTTGTTGTGTTTTTTTCTGTAACAGACTAACTCGGCTGCCCCCCTGAAGCTCCTAGACCAGTATTGTTTACCTCATTGAATGAGGAGGCTAATTTAAACTCATTGCATTAACTAAGCTGAAATTCACAGTTGCAATAATCAGTCTTTTTTCCGTACTGGTCTGGTGAAAGAGGAGTTTTAAACAAAGCTTTAGCAATCTTCTGTCTAGGAATAAAAAGTAAGCTCCGCTTACTTTAGTGATAAAAATAAGAATGCCACTGAAGTAAAACAGGCTAATGACGATGATTGGCCCTGTGGTAGAGAATTATGCCTAACAAATTACTGATTGGTTGAAGGCTATGGCAGAGGACTTGGGGGACCAGGACAAGGCAAAACAGATTCAAGATCAGCTGAATGAACTGGAAGAAAGAGCAGAGGCTCTGGATCGCCAGCGGACAAAAAATATTTCTGCAATCAGGTAGGTACCTGAATTTGGCATTGTCCCTTCAAAGCACATCAATAAAAAGACAACAGAAGAGAAACCATGAAATAGCATTTAGTGCTATTTGCAAGCTCTGGAACTTTTCCTGTACATATACTTATGAACTGAATAACGTGATTGCTAATTATACTACTTATTCACTTTCTGTTTCTCTCCATCTGATCATATGCGCCAGAATCAGGTTTCATGTTTGACAACAAGAAATTTTCTTCCATCTTAAATGAAGGCTTGAGTGCCAGTGAGAGCAGTCACTTAACTAAAATGACTATAAAACCCCCCCAAACATATAGGAAAAAATTAGAAAGGCCAAGGTACAAAATAAGATTAAACTTGCTATGGACATAAAATGTTTTCTTGTTCTCTTTTATAGCTACACTAGACTTAGTATGCAAGACTAAGGACAGAGTAGCCCCTAATGAGGAGTGAAAGACAAAAATGAAAATGGAGGAATGACCCAAGTGTTAAAGGCCTTTTTTTATTTCAATTTTCCCTTGAAAAGTTAGCAGTGATTGGACAACAAACATAGTGAAGATCTGTGAAAATAAGAGTAGGAGCTGAGGCTAAAGTAGGGAAATAAGTTAATAATTAATCCGCCTTGGCCTACGCTACAAACTTATGTCGGTATAACTGTGCTGCACAGGAGCATGGAAAATCCACATCTCTGAGCGGCATACTTATATTGACCCAAACCCCTGGTATACATGGAGCTATGTCAACAGGAGGTCTTATCCTGTCTACATAACTACTGCTTCTCGGGGAGGTGGGTAGAAGCTCTCCTGCTGGTGTAGACTGTCTTCGCTAAGCACTACAGTGGGGCAGCTGTACCACTGTAAATGTAGGCAAGCCCTGTACAAGTCAAATGCTTTCAGGTTGGCAAGACCTGATGAAATACATCTAGAATACATAAGGAATTGTCTGAAGAGATCTTTGAGCTTTTAGTCATTATATTTGAGAACTCATGGAAGATGGGAGAGATCCCAGAGGGCAGGAAAAGGATACTATATTTGCCCAGCTATTAAAAAGGGGGAAAAGGACACCCTAGGGAATTAGACCAGTCGGGAATTAGACCGGTCTGCTTATCTTTGGTAACTAGTAGCATAATGGAGCAAATAACTAGTTTGTAAGCACCTAGAGGATAAGGTGATAAGAAGTAGTCACTTTGGATTTGTCAAAGAACAGCATGTCAAACCAACCAAATATCCTTTTTTGGCAGGGTAATAAACCTTATGCTTGCAGGGGAAAACAGTAGACATGATAGGTCTAGCTTTTTATTAAGGCTTTACTATCTCACATGAACATTTCGTAAGCAAACAAGGGAGATATAGCCTAAGGAAACGTACTATAAGGTGGGGCCACAAGTGTTTAGAAAACTGTATTCAGAGAGTACAGTAGACTTCCGATAATCCGGAACCTTTGAGACCTAGGTGGTGCCGGATTATCGGATATGCCAGACTATCAGGAGGTACTATAAGATGGTTTTTTACACACACACACACACACACACACACACACACACACACACACACACACACACTGTATACATTATATACTGTATATAAAGTGTTCTTAACCCTTTTTATTGTACATAGTGTATACAGTATACTGTGATGGTTTAGTTTTTTTAACCCTTTTTTTACCTTTTTCGCTCAGTTCAGCTGCTGCCGCTGTTGCCTTGTGACTCGTTTTTTGCCGAAGCTCACTCACTAGGCTCTTGCCATTTTGATGCCGGACTATCAGGAGTGCCGTACAATTGGATGCTGGACTATTGGAGTTTTACTGTAGTTACCAATTGTTCACACTGAACTGGAAGGAGATACCATAGGGAATCTCCCTTGTTAGAGGCTTTTTAAGAAAAGGGAAGACAAAAACATGTCAGGGGTGGTCTTTAGATAATACTAGTCCTGTCTGTGAAGAGAACCCAACTAGATGTCCTCTTAAGGTCCTATGTTTCTATGATTTCCTCCTGCTTTTGGGTAGTGTGTGTTAAATAATGCTGTTGTACTATCTCCTCTCCTCTCCCCTCCATGCTCTTTTTTTCAGTTATATCAACCAGAGGAATAGAGAATGGAACATTGTGGAGTCCGAGAAGGCTCTAGTGGTAAGGAATGTTTAAAACAATATTTGGGCTATAAGGGGAAAAAAAAACTTTCAAGGGAGTGGCAGGTAGCTAATTGCTTGGTGAAATTCACCCCATTTTATTTTACAAGATATTTTTTTTTAAAGCAAAAAACTTAGCAAAATTACATTATAAAGAAAGTACTTGTCCATGCCATGACAAGCTCTAGTCTTAACAGGTTTCCCTGGTGGTTGCAATATTGGCATACTGGGTATTGTAATTGATACTAAACTGCTCAAGATAGTTAAGACCAAAGCAGACTGTGAAGAGCTTCAAAAGGATCTCCCCAAACTAAGTAATTGGGCACAAAATGGCAAATGAAATTTCATGTTGATAAATGCAAAATAATGCACATTGGAAAAAATAATCCCAACTATACATACAATATGATGGGAACTAATTTAGCTACCACTACTCAAGAGATCTTGGAGTCATTGTGAATAGTTCTCTGAAGACATCCATTCAGTGGGCTGCGGCAGTAATTAAAAAAAAAAAAGGCAAACAGAATGTTAGGGATCATTTAAAAAAAAAAAAAGAGAGTATTTTGTTGCATCTATATAAAACCATGATACGCCCACATCTTGAATATTGGGTACAAATGTGGTCGCCTCATCTCAAAGATACATTGGCATTGGAAAAGTTTCAGGGAAGGGCAACAAAAATGAGTAGGGGTTTGGAATGGGTCCCATATTCAGAGAGATTAAAAAGACCTGGACTTTTCATCTTAGAAAAGAGGAGATTAAGGGGGATATGATAGAGATCTATAAAATCGTGACTGGTGTGGAAAAAGTGAATAAGGAAGAGTTATTTACTTATTCCGATAACATAAGAACTAGGGGTCAGCACATAAAATTAATAGGTAGAAGGTTTAAAACAAAGGCCTTCTAGTCTTCACAACATCCAAGAAATTCCACAGATTGACTGTGTGCTGCTTGAAGAAAAACTTCCTTTTAACAGGATTCAAAAAAGAGCTGGATAAATTCATGGAGGTTAGGTCTGTCAATGGCTATTAGTCAGCATGGATAGGAATGGTGTCCTTAGCCTCTGTCTGGAAATGGATGAAAGGAGAGGGATCATTTGATGATTACCTGTTGTGTTCCCTCCCTCTGGGGCTTCTGGCATTGGCTGCTGTCAGCAGACAGGATACTGGGCTGGATGGACCTTTGGTCTGACCCAGTATGGCCGTTTTTATTCAAGTCAGAAGCCAGAATCAGATTTAAGATGATAAAGTAATGGAGGGAAATACTGTGCCCTGTAGTGTTTTTCATTCAAGGGACTTTCAAGTATTTTAACAAACATGAAGTCTCTCAACACCCATGCAAGAGGTATGCAAGTATTCTCTCCGTTTTGTTTTTCAAGAAGTAGAGTGATTGAAATGTAAAATCTGTGGATATAATCTACTAGAATTTATTGGTAGTGCTTCTGTCTTTCTAACCATAATGCTGCAGATGACTATGATGTATGTGTCTGTGGGGATTGACAAGGGCAAGACAGATGAAAGTAGTGAGCTATGTAAGACTATTCATTACTTCTGCAGGCTGAAAGTCACAACATGAAAAACCAGCAAATGGACCCCTTTACTCGGCGGCAGTGCAAGCCCACGATAGTCTCTAATGTAAGTATAGTACTGAAATCAGGCCAAGGCAAATGGGGGAGAGTGGGGTGAAGTGCATGCTCTCTGTGTGTGGAGTAGAAAGGAATACAATAAATATACTGTAGTAGCACAAGCAGGAAGGAATATTGGGCACAGTATTTCAGATGGAATTTTCATACTCGGATCAAGATCAGTATACCCACCACAAGGAAAAGGTGTTCTAGCCCATTATTTGTAGCGAAGTGTATTGGAGATTTAGTAATATGGGCATGGAGTAGCGGGGAAGTGATTGTGCTTTGGAACTAACTAGTAAGCAGATTTGGGGCAACATCCTGCTCTGTGCTAGAAGGGCTGTGAAGTTTCACTATGGAACGTAATATGTATTTTAATGTTTAAAATATTCAGTTGAATGCATAGTATCCTAAAACATCTAAAGGGGAAGAAGGGGACTATGCACTAGAAAGCAGTGACTCTGGAAAGGATTTACAGGTCATAGTGAACAAGCAGCTCAACATGACTTCATGGTGCAATGTTGTAGCAAAAAGGCCTATGTGATCCTTGTATAAATGGCAGTAGGTACATGGAGTCTAGTTTTATCTCTGTATAGCACAGTGGAATACTGCATACAGTTTGGGAGTCCACAGTTTTAAAAGATGTTGAAAAGTTGGCAAGGGTTCAGAGAAGAGCCATAAATATTACTGGATAAATGGAGAAGCTACCTTTACAGTAAGACTTCAAGTCACCTCAATCTTTCTGATAGGTTGATTACAATGTACAAGTACTCTTTATGCAGAGAATACCCCATTTAATGCACAGAAGAAAGGCATATTGAGTTCCGGTAGCTGGAAGATGAAGCTAGAAAAATTCAAATGGAAATTAGGTGCATTTTTTTTAGCAGTAAGGGTGGTTAGCCATTGGCACAAATCATCAAGGGACATGGTGGAATCTCCCTCTCTTGATGTCCACAGATCAACTGGATGCTTTCCTGGAAGTTATCCTTTCAGCAAACAGAAGTTATGGGAGTATCTGTGTGATCTATAGAAAGTCAGACTAAATGATCTAATGGTCCTTTCTGACCGTAAGCGCTCTGTATCTGAGCATTTTGAGTGTTACTGCCATGTCAGATCTTGCCTGGATATCATTAAGGAAATGCAGTTGCTCACTGTCTCTCTCTCTCTCTCTTGCTCATAGTCTAGGGATCCTGCTGTTCAAGCTGCCATCCTCGCCCAACTAAATGCAAAATATGGATCTGGTGCTTTACCGGATGCTCCAAAGGACATGGGCAAGGCAAGTACTGGGTCCCTCCTCTGCTTTGTTCCTCCACCTTTCAGTTGAGGACCCTGCAGTTTAATTTTAAAGTACTATTACTATTTATTATTTGTATTCTCATAGTGCCTTGGGGTACGTCTACACAGCAGGGCTAAAGCCAAAATAAGCAATGCAACTTGAGCTACATCAAAATAGCTTATTTCCGCTTTTGGCACTGTCTACACAGCAGGAAGTGAGAGAGAACACTCTTCTTCCGACTTCGCTTACTCCTTGTGAAATGAGGGTTACAAGAGTCAGAGTAAGAAGTCCTCCCACTCAGCAGTAATTTTGACATAATGTCAAAATAATGTCTAGTGTAAACAAAGACTGTTAAATCTGATAGCTTTCTTTGATAGGATAACCAGCCTTGTGGATAAGGGAGAAGCGGTGGATGTGGTATACCTAGACTTTAGTAAGGCATTTGATGCGGTCTTGCATGATATTCTTATCAATAAACTAGGCAAATACAACTTAGATGGGGCTACTAGAAGGTGGGTGCATAATTGGCTGGATAACCGTTCCCAGAGAGTAGTTCTTAATGATTCACAATCCTGCTGGAAAAGTATAATAAGTGGGGCTCTGCAGGGGTCTGTTTTAGGACCTGTTCTGTTCACTATCTTCATCAACAATTTAGATATTGGCATAGAGAGTACACTTATTAAGTTTGCAGATGATACGAAGCTGGGAGGGATTGCAACTGCTTTGGAGGATAGGGTCATAATTCAAAATGATCTGGACAAATTGGAGAGATGGTCAGAGGTAAACAGGATGAAGTTTAATAAGGACCAATGCAAAGTGCTCCACTTAGGAAAGAACAATCAGTTTCACACATACAGAATGGGAAGTGACTGTCTAGGAAGGAGCACAGCAGAAAGGGATCCAGGGGTTATAGTGGACCACAAACTAAATATGAGTCAACAGCGTGACACTGTTGCAAAAACAAACATGATTCTAGGATGCATTAACAGGTGTGTTGTGAGCAAGACACGAGAAGGCATTCTTCCTCTCTACTCTGCACTGGTTAGGCCTCAGTTGGAGTATTGTGTCCAGTTCTGGGCACCACATTTCAAGAAAGATGTGGAGAAATTGGAGGAGGTCCAGAGAAGAGCAACAAGAATGATTAAAGGTTTAGAGAACATAACCTATGAAGGAAGACTGAAAGAATTGGGCTTGTTTAGTTTGGAAAAAGAGAAGATTGGGAGGGAACATAATGGCGGTTTTCACGTATATAAAAGGGTGTCACAAGGAGGAGGGAGAACTTGTTCTTCCTGGTCTCTGAGGATAGAACAAGAAGCAATGGGCTTAAACTGCAGCAAGGGAGGTTTAGGTTGGACATTAGGGAAAATTCCTAACTGTCAGGGTGGTTGAACACTGGAATGAATTGTCTAAGGAGGTTGTGGAATCTCCATCTTTGGAGATATTTAAGAGTAGGTTAGATAAATGTCTATCAGGGATGGTCTAGACAGTACTGTGTCCTGCCATGAGGGCAGGGGACTGGACTCGATGACCTCTCGAGGTCCCTTCCAGTCCCAGTATTCTATGATTCAGAATAAGGTCAGTTATTCCTAAATAACACTGCTGTGTAGACGTACCCTTGGAGTCCTGGATCTAGAGATGTGTTGTGATAATTTAGATGGAATACATGTCCCCAAAGAATTAAAGGTGTTCACATGACCCTATTACTGTCAAGCATTAAACAGTGTTACACGAAGCGTGGGGTACAGACCCCAGCCTGCTTAGCTCCAAGATGCAAATGCCATTGAATGTCTTTTAATCTTTCATTAAAAATACAGAAAGGGGGCATTTGAAATGTACAGTAGACTTCCGATAATCTGGAACCTATGGGACTTAGGTGGTGCCAGATTATCAGATATGCTGGACTATCAGGAGGTACTATGAGCAGGTTATATATATATATATATATATACTGTATACATTATATACTGTATATAAAGTGTTCTTAACCCTTTTTATTGTACATACTGTATACAGTATACTGTAGTGTTTTAGTTTTTTAAAGCCTTTTTTACCCTTTTTGCTCAGTTCAGCTGCTGCCGCTGTTACCTTGTGACTCATTTTTTGCCGAAGCTCGCTCACTCACTAGGCTCTTGCCATTTTGATGCCGTACTATCAGGAGTGCCGGACTATTAGATGCCGGACTATTGGAGTTTTACTGTAAAATGTTAATTAAGGCTTTTGTTTTTAACAACTTGCCTTGTACCCTTTTGCTGGAGAGCATTTTCAAAAGGAAACGTCTCCTCCCCCTCTGCTTGGCAGAGTGTTACATGGTATTAAAGTGGTACTAACTGTCCTTTTGGAGGAAAGACAAGTTAGTTAATCTGCTTTTATTTACCTTTTGGTTACAGCATTGTTGCAAAATACAGAGTTTTGGCCAGCTAAATTAGGCTTTTATTAGAAAGAAAAAGGAGAGGGATAGAAGGAGAAGAAATAAAGTGGGGGTGGGGAAAGCACACAAGGGATTTGGGAAGACAGTCTCATATCCCAGATGTTCAGGATTCAGCAGGTGGTGATGACGACAGTTTCATTTTGGTTCCCTTTTCGCTCCCCCCTGCTTCCAGTCTGCTCAGAAAATAATTTCAGGATTAGGAGGATGAAGGCCTAAGAGATTCATAGTAGATCCCAAGGTCTGGAAGATAGTAGGAATGACAGCCCTGATGGTGAAACGTTCGTTCTTGTTCTCTAGTCTTTTAGGCAGCATCCACATTCATCCTGCAGTTGTTTTTTTTTACCCAAAGTCTTTTGAGCACCCCAGAAGGGAGTGGTAGTGCAATACCATAACTTCTCATAATTTTATTCACCAATTAGTCTCAATTTTCTTCATACCCATTTTGGTTCATTAATTTCCAGTCCTATAAGTCTCTTGTTTACCAGGCATGATCTTATCCTAAGTCTTGTGTTATATCTGCAGGCCTTCTGCATTGGACTAATTCATCTCTGTCTCTGTTTTGGACTTCTTATCTGTTAGTGTCACAATAACCTGTGTGAATTTTCACTTATTTTTACAACTAAACTCATGATTACAAGAAAGGCCAGAATGAACATATTGGTGGCTAATAACTTTCTCAGCTCTGGCTTTGACTCCACCTTGTCAGATTTGTGCTGCTGCTACTGCTGAAACTTTGTTTAAATTTCAGGGTCAGGGGAAGGAGAAAGACATGAACTCTAAATCGGCTAGTGACCTCTCAGAGGACTTGTTTAAAGTGCATGACTTCGATGTGAAGATTGATCTCCAGGTTCCCAGCTCAGGTGGGTGTGTGTGGCTCATGTGCCTATGTAGGGAGGTGATTTGCCAGTTTGTCTAGATAATGGAAGTATGTGCATTAGGGCTTCCAGTTCTAGTTGGGAGTCTACTGCTGTCTGGACTAGCAGCTGATTTGGGAATGTTACTGGTGGACTTGTAAGGTAGTTCTGGCAAATACCTTCAAGAGAAGGTGCTGTATCACAGAAACATCTGTGTCTTTGTGCTATTAAGTCTCACAGGGGTAGCCATGTTAGTCTAACTTTAAAAATGAGTAGTTCTGTAGAGACTAACAAATATACATGTATATCTACCAATATAATGAGCTTTCCTCGGCAAAACCTTCTTCTTGAGACACCAGGACAGTAGCCTAATGAGAAGGAAATAAGATGTTAATGGTAGCAGTGAACTTGTGTCTCCCTCTCTATGTAGTCTTTTTGGTGGTGGTTTTTGTTTATGAAGTGTCAGAAATGGACTTGAGACAATTTGGCCCCTGCCCCAAAGTGCTTGCAGTCTAATCTCACAACTTTTATAAATGTAGAATGCTTGTGGGGATGTAACAGACTGTGAGTAATGAAGATTAACTTGTACCACGTTACTGGGAGAACTACAGCTGGCAGTCCTCTTAGAGGAGGACCATGGGGCTGATCAATTATGGCAGTTCCTAAGTAGTACTTTCAGGAGGGAGATGAAAGTGAAGGTTAAGCCATGTCAGAACAGGCTAAGAAAGGCCTTCTAGACATAAGGTCCAGGATAGAAGAAGGTAGAAATACAAGAGTTGAAGAACACAAAAAGGAGGTAGTGGGGATGAAGGGCTTGGGAGGAATGAAATGTGTAAGGGAAGCAAATCCAAAGAGGAGAGCCAAAAGGTGGATAGAATAGTGTATGCCATGATGGGGGCTTAAATATAATGTAACAGTGAGTAACAAGTTGAGAGATTCCAAAATGCAGCTTTTACTGCTTGGAGCAAACCAGTATGGAGATTCGAGCATGACTGGATGTGCTCAGAACAGATGGACTCTTTGTGAAGTTGCATTTTGACATTAGTGGGTTGGATAGATTGAAGGAGATGAATCGAGAGGGAGGCTGCACTAGTCAGCATGAAAACTTTGTCCAATATAATTTTATTATGGAAATAAAGAAATGTTGCATAGAAAATTTGACTGGTTTCGCCCCCTTGTGAGGTCTGTCCTGTGTGTCTGCTGTGCTCATGTAATGAATGTCTTTTGTTGGCAGAACACTGCCATGCAGCATGTGAAACAGCAACATTAGTAACCAGAGTAGTTTCTTCCAGAGATGGAAGCACTGGTGGCAGACAGCAACTTTAAGGTGCAGAGTCAAAATTGAATGTGCATGTCTAGGAATTCAAAACATGTAACTGGAAATACCCTTCATTCTGTTACCATCATGCATGCAAAAGAACTACCATTTTTATGTATTCCAGTCCTGACTTTCTGTTATCCGCCCCCCCCCAGAGTCTAAGACGCTGGCCATCACCTCCAAAGCTCCACCAGCAAAAGATGGTGCCCCTCGGCGATCGCTGAACCTGGAGGACTACAAGAAAAGGCGGGGGCTTATTTGAGCATACCCACTCTGCTGCTTGCAATCCTGCATGCTCCATGATGATGTCCCAACTTCTCCTCTTCCTCCCTTTTCAGTTTCCCTTCTGGGTTGGAGCAGCAATGGAGATGGGAAAAGACTCTTTAAAACTGCCAGTCATCTGTAACATAAACCATTTGACTATTTACTGTATAGACCTCCCTTCTTGCCCTTTCAGAAATGTGGATCTGTGCTATTTGGGGTTCTCCCACTTCTTTTAGTTGTTGTTTTTAATTTTTTTTAATGTTTTTGTTTTTATGGTTCAATGCAGCTCGTTGGCCTACTCTTAAGTGTTCAGTATTAGCCTCAAGTTGAGATTTCGGAAGGAATCTCTTTGGTGGTGGCAGCATCGGCACTTGGTGATCACTCCTTACATACCACCACAGGAATGGCGAGTAAACATTGGCACAGGACCTTTGTGGCTTGAAGGTCATCTGCACTTTCTTCCTCCTCCTCCTCCTCCTCCTCCTCCTCCTCCTCCTTGCTCTGGAGGAGGGAAACTTCAAAAACTGGCTTAGGTTCAAAGTGTAAATTTTGGGGGGGGACCGGGGTGTTACGTGACTTTTTTTCAGGTGTTTTTTATCATTTTTTAAGCTGCAGTACTATTTGTATCAGTCTGTCACATTTCCTTACGGCTGTTTTGAATTTCTACCAGCTGTACTTGAGCATCAGAAATTGCAAGAAAGAAACTCATTAAATGTGATTCTTTTTACTAAACAGGCCTGGCTGATATAGCTGTGTCACTTCACATTCCCCTTTTTACACACACATACTTGCTGGGAATCCCATAAATAGCTCTTGTGTGAGACTCATCCTCTATAGATCTGTAGTGAAGCTTGAGTCTCCTGCTGTTACTGAATGAAGCCGCTCCTTCTGGGATGCCCCTGGGCACTCATTGGATGGGCTCTTATCTTTCTTATACAAATCCAACTAATCATCTAGTGTACCAGCTTTCTCATGTCACCTTGTCTTTACTGTACTCCAACCTGTTTGGTTTTGGGTGGGTTTTTTTGTGATCAGTTCTAAACTTGGCTTTAAAAAAAAATCGGTTCATGTTGTGTGGAAGGGGAAGGACAAAGTAACAACTGTACTGAAAATGTACAAGGCAGTTGCAGATGCACATTTTCTATATAGAATTGGTACAGGCGCAGTAAAACACTAGCACAAGGATTGTATGGCTTTATGGAATGTTTGACTAGAAACAAGATGACTGCTTGATAATCACTCAGGTGTAAAAATCCAAGTGTAAATATGTGGCATTTAAGGAAGAGCTTTTCAAAAACAAATACAGCTGAATATACTGAACTAAGAACTAAATTAAAAAGCATTAGAGGTCTGACAATTCAGCAGCCCTGATTGAGTTAAGCACCAAAGCATGAACTTACATGCTGAATAAATAACAATGTTTTTCTAAATTGAGGCTTGAAGAAAAGGAAGATCCTGGAGTAGCATTATTTTTCTAAGAGCTCCATATAGTGGTTTTATCTATACCTGAGTCTGACTCTTGGTGACTTACTTGTTGGATCCTTAATGAAACTTTAATCTAGCTCTTGTTTTAATTTCCTTTTTGTTAATTTTTTAACAGTAGTTTTAAAGAAATGTCATGTAATTGTGTGAAAATTGATATAATGAAATATGTATAAAAATTTCACCTCTGAAGCAGCTCTTAATTGCTGTGTGAACAAATTGTGGACTTTTTAACAGCTTATTTACCAGATAGTCCATAGCTTTGGAACTTCTTCATGGACTATTGTGTAAATATGTAATCATAGACTCTTTCCTTGATTGTCTGTCTAGCAACTTCTCGGAGCTGTTGTGGGCTCTCATTTACATAGGTCCTTTTGATATTTTTTTAAAAGTGGATTTATGGAATCTGCCATTATCGTTTCATAAGAGACATCATGATCCACTGTATAGATATGCATTGGTATCATTTTGGTTTTGCAGCAATTACAATGATGTTACAGATATGTAATAAAAAAAACCCTCGATTTGGAGTAGACAATTTCCCAAAATATCAACATTTCTGAAAATTTACAAAAGAATAACTGCAACATTGTGCAATGTAAAACTTGAATTACCTACAAAAATTACTAAAAACTATAGTGAGGTACAGTGATTGCAGAGATGTTTTTACTCAATTTTTACATGCTTTCACTTGATGTGCCGTATCATCCCAGATAAACTTATACAACTGAATTACAAACTAAGATATAGGCTTTATAATAAAAACACTGAGACCCATATAGAGTTGTAAATAGTACATCTGCTTTGTTTTCCCACATTGATTTATGCAGTTTTTTAAATTAAAAAGAGGGGTGCACACAGCGAATTTAGTGTGCAGAACTTGTAAGGTGGCTGTGTCCTGAGCATCCCCAATTATCAGCTACCACTTGCCACCTTCTGGAAGTCACAATGGTTTCTGCTGAAATACTTTCTAAAAGAGGCAATAGCCAAGTAGTCAGTGTATGCAAACCACTCTGTTTTGAGAATTGACTCTGTGTGAGAGTCAGTTTCTTGAATAGTTACAGAACTAATTGTGTATGAAGGTGTAATCTTATTTTTGCTTTTTAAAGTGCATGTAAAGGTGAGTGACGCTTCCCGCTCATTGGGAAGGGATGGGTTTATTTGTTTTTGTTTCACTGGTGTCCTAGATGAGTTCATTACAAATGTACAGACGTATATAAATAAACTTGGTTGGTTTAATAAGGTTGATCATGTTTAATCCCTTGATATGAGGCACTCAAGTCTCCATATGTTTGGAACCTGGTTCCCCTCCCACCCCCAGCCCCGTGGTCTTATGTGTTTTTGTCCATAACATGACTTCAAATGATGATAAACCCAATGTTATAAAATACTTAGTTGTTTTCAGAGCAGCTCTTTACTTCTGAGTACAAGAAAATAAAGTGTGGTTTCTTTGATGCTATCTAGTATTGAGGGAAATAGCGCCACTTGGAAGCATTGTTCACTATGATTTATGCCTTTCTATTGCCCCTCCCTATGGACCCAGACTTAGCTGTGTTCATTCCACAGAAACCTAAGCTTCTCTTCGCATGCCTCATTTTTTGTCATATGCAGAACCATGAAACTGAAGTCAGAGAGGCTATTCAAAATATGGATCTCATATCACTTAAACTTCTTTCACTTTCATCTGGCTTGTCTCCTTCTGTCTTGTCCTCCATACACACAGGTCTTTGTCTGAATAGTTATCATAAGACTATTTTGCTTATATGGTGGACACACTATTGTTTTGATAGAGTGCTTGTTTCTTGACATTTTCTGAATGGGTCATCAAGGAATGTTTTCTTCAGAAAAGAAGTCTGCAGAAACTGACCCTATCTCACTAAATCTGTTCGGAAAACTCCTTAATTCTGTGTCTGGATTATCTAAGTGTGTTATTGTCACAGTTAAATAAGTATATACCTACCTGTCATAGTTGAACACTTTAAAGTACATCTGAGATGTTGAAGGTGGATTTATGGCCTCATTGGGAGAAGAGGAAGTGGTTCCCTGAGAAGTTGGTGGCTCCTGGACTAGGGGAGGTTGGTCATCCACACTGAAGAACTCCCTGTACCTGCTGAGTTGGGGGAGCAGAGGAGTTGGAGGAGGTTGTATTGGTCTCCTCTGAGAAGGGGGTGCTCATTAAGAAATTGTAGGAGTAGGTCTTGTGGCATAAAAGTTATACTCCAGAGAGACCAAAACTCCTATGGTTGGTAGGGGAAACTGTAGAGGTGGGCACACAAGGGTACATGTTAGGGTTTGCCTGTCTGTTTTATTGGAAAAGCCTTTCCCTCACACCCTGCTAATCTCCCATTAGGACACCCAAGGTGGAGATTGGGGTCTGAATGTGTGAGGGAGATCCTTCCCCCATCCCTCACACATTCAGGAGCAGAGGACTTGTGGGGAGTAGGTTTCCTCTAGCAGAGGAGCAATCCTGTTCAGGAAATGGGGCCTGCCTATGAGGGATGGACTCTGAGACCAAAGTAGATAGCTGGTTAAAGATTTCCTCTGTCTACAATCTAGAAAAAGATACTTGGGCACTGGACTGATTGATAGGTCTGCTACTATTGTAAATGGTTTTGGAGCTGTCATGTATGGTACTGGAGTAGGGCTGGATGCAGAGGCTAAGTCAGTGTTTCTTAAACTTTTTAAGACTGAGGAACACCAAACAATTTTTTTTTATGGAGAACACCAATGATTTTGTTGTTGAGCACACCCCCCCCAAAAAAAAAAGCTTGGGGGGAGGGGGAAGGGTTGGGGGGGAAGTTATTGACCAAAAAAAAGAGGTTGCCTGCCCCCTTTAAGGGCAGCAATTTGAAATCTGTTCTCTGCAGCACACCTCTGACTGCCTCGCGGCACACCGGTGTGCTGCGGAACACAGTTTAAGAAACACTGGGCTAGGTGATAGTCTCCATAGATCTTGGTGCTGGAGTAGATGCTGGAACATTGTGTTAAAACAGTGCCTGAAGCGATGCAGTCTTTACAATATGAAGATGGTGTCATTGCTGAGTGGCTATGGTGTTGGGGACAATATAGAAAGGACACCCAAAGAGATCAGACACAGAATACCCTCACCAACTCTGAGTAAGAAGTCCTGACCAGAGCAATTTTTCCTCCCTCTACCAGACATGATAGCCAAATGAGGTAATGGAAGGATACTGCATGAGAGATGTAGGTAGTAGTGTAGGTAGCAACTGCTGAGTGTCTTTCCTGGGCTTCTTGGCTTTGAGTTGAGGAAATATGGATTTCTCCTTCAAGAACAATTTCAGCCTCATCTGTATTCTTTTCAAGTGTCCTCTGGAATGTGCCTCTATCAAGACCAGGATGTAGATGGTCTGACCTCATGGTCAAAGCAGGAATTTGGGGGTCAGGCTGGGTCAGATACCAGGAGGTCAGAATCCAAAATAGGCCAGAGGGCAAACCCAGAGTAAAGTCAGGAGGCCTGCACATTCAATTTACTAGAAGAACAGAGGCAAGGGAAAAACTTGAGAGCAGAACCATGGATTGATAACCAAAGAGCAGGTTAGGATACTAGGAGCGGGAAGCACAAGGCATGAAGTTCAGAACAAGGTGGATTCCAGTTGCATGGACAATTTCTTGTTCCTGTGCTAAGTTTAAATGGGGGTGTGAACCAGTCA
This sequence comes from Rafetus swinhoei, assembly GCA_019425775.1. Classification (NCBI taxonomy): domain Eukaryota; kingdom Metazoa; phylum Chordata; order Testudines; family Trionychidae; genus Rafetus; species Rafetus swinhoei. Next base: position 72,048,517 of record CM033446.1, on the reverse strand, counting down.
GGGCCCACTAGCCCCTGGGGCGAACTAGGATTGCTGTACATATTCAGTCTTATTCTGATGTTAGATCTCTGGGTGATGGGTTGTAACCTGCTAGTTCTAAAGTGTCCTATGGACCAGATTTTGAGAGCTGTGGTCCCTGATGAGGCATCTGAAGTGTTCATGAATGGTAATGGTGGAATTATATCAGTCCAATCTTAAAGTGGGACGATTTGGAGCCCGCCATAATGGAAACATTGGGCAAGAATGAAGAAAAGTAAACGAGGAAAATTCACAAAAGGAATGGAAACCGTTATGATGCATGAAGCCACAGATGCTGCTGCCACCTTCTTGCACTATGGGTGGTAAGTAGGAACTGGTGGGGAATGAATCTGCTTCACCCCTTACAGCTTCAGCTACCAAAGGTGTGAGCCTGGGGTGCAGCTGTGGCCACAACAGACGTTGTTCAAAAGAATCTGATCTTGGGTAAATGGGCACCTACCACGTAATGTTTATATTTCCTGCCTCAAAAGTTGTTGATAGGGTGTGCTCACAGAAGCCCCCTTGGGGGGTGCTTCCCAGAGTGCTGACACAGCCACTGATACCTTCTTGCTCTCTGGTGCTTCTCACCACCCTGTCCTGCTGGGCCAGATCACCTGGTCTCCCCCGGCCAAAGCACAGAGCTGAGATCACTGCTTCTCCCCCCCCCCCCCCCCCAGGAGCAATACAGATATTGAAACACTTCACGTCTGAGGAAAATGCAGTTTAGGGACCAGCTTCCAAGGAAACCACTCCCCAAATGGGATCAGAACCCCAAATGAATTATTTAGGTAAGTCCCCTTTAACAATGAAAAAAGGATGTACACACTTGACTGCTTCCCCCCAGGTAACAATCATTTATACTGCACTTGATAGTGAATAAAAGTGATTTTGTTAAGTACAAGCAGTAGGATTTAAGTGGTTGCAAGTGATACGGGCAGAGCAAAGTAAATTACAAAATTAAAATAAAAAAACTTATTTAATTCTAACATACGCTCAAGCTTATTACAAACTCACCCTAAAATTGTTATTCCAGCTAGCCTCCAAATCAGAGAAGTCTCCTTTTCCTGGGGTCTTTAGTTATTCTCTTGGGTGTGTCACGCTAGACAAAGACAAACTGCCAGCTTCCTGTTGTTTTATAGATTCCACTGGGCGGGAATTCTGTTTCTACATTCCACCCTTACATGGAAAATTACTTGGTCAGACCCTCACCAGCTGGGGTGGTCATGTGACTTCCTAAAACCAACCACTGCTCACACTCAAAGGACAAGAGGCTGTTTATAGGAGTTCACTCAGACATTGAGGGAAACACCCTTGATGGCTTTCATTTGCACATTTAAAACCATAAAACATTCCATACTCCATATATCTAACTTTACATGAAAGAGTGATGTCTACACCAAAATAAGATGTACAGATCCAGCAGATGGAGACATTAAAATTGATAGGTTCCATGAGGTTCTTTGTTCAAAGCATCTTCGTTATACATACAGTATTGGTATTCATAAGTCAATTTCATAAAGCGGGGGGGTGGTCCGTCACAGTTGTAATGAGCAATGTTGTTAATACTTGAAAATAACATTGTGGAATGAAACCATCTCCAGTGCTGAAGTACATAAAGCAATTTTCAAATAAAAACTCTCTAGATGCATTGAACCTTATTTCAGAAAAAAATTTAGTGGTTTGAGTGCAGATTTATTTGTTTTAGGTACTAATATTTGACATAATGTAACTATTTTTGCACAAGGAGTAATTGTTAGGCCTTGTCTACTCACCAGGTTTTTTGGGTTTTGATGGACTACTTTTGATGACAAAACAGTGAAGGTGTTCCCATTGCAATACCACTTTTGGTACAAAACTTTGCCGTTTCATTGATTAAATAAAATCACTTCTACAAGAGGCATAGGGATTTTTATGCAAAAGTTTTGTCGATTAAATTGACAGACACCATGCTTGATTTTATCACTGTAATTGGCCTCTCAAAGGTTTCCCACAATGCCTAGCCAGACCACTCTGGTTAGCAATTCTAACTCTGCTGTCCTTCAGCCAGGTAAGCAACCTTCCACCCCTCCCCCTTTAAAGCCTCAGGAATGTTTGAAATTCCAATTCCTGTTTGCTCAGTGTGGAGAGCTCCCATTGCATTTTCCCAGGTGACGTTGACCGCTCCATGCAGCAAATGCTGTCCTGGTTGGATCCAACACAGAGCTGCTGTATCTGCTCAGTATTTGGGGAGAGGAACCTGTGCAGACCCAGCTGTGATCTAGTCATACAAATGTCACACCTATGGGAAGATTTCACAAAGCTTGGGCAAAAAGAGCTATGACTAGGACGTGCTGCAGTGCAGAGCAAAGATCAAGGAGCTGAGGCATGCCTGCCAGAAGGCAAGGGAGGTAAACTCATTCCCATGCTGTGGCCCAGCCCTTCCATTTTTACAAGGAAATGGATGCTGTCCTCGGTGGTGACCCCACCTTCTTGGCCAAAGAGCCCCATGGATACTTCAATGGGTCTCGAGCAGGCAGAAAGTGGACCCAACTGTGGTGATGAAGAGGTGGAAGCAAAGGATGATGTGGTGCCTGTTGTGGGATTACCCAGTGGTGCATTCAGTCAGGAGCTGTTCTCTACTATGAAGGTGGCTAGTGGTTTTGCTTTGTGAAGTGGTAGGTTATGAGCATAGAAATGTACAAGACTGGTTCTGTTTCTGTGTGTAGAACACTGCCTTGTGTAGCTAGGCAGTACAGCTGAACAGGATGTTGATGCACAGAAGTTTCACGAGAATGCTCCAGAGAGATTTCTAGGAAACTTTGCCATGTACTTACAGAAATCTTCTGCCAGCGATTCCTTGGCAGAGCTGCTTTGTTCCTTCTCCCAGTGATGGTAATTTTCCTGCACCATTCTGCCATTACTTGTGCAGGGACCAAACTAGGCAAGCAGCATAGAGGCAGGAGCAAAAGCCAAAAGTATATGGTAGATCAGGGGTGGGGAGCCTCTGGGCCCTTGCTTAATTTAATCTAGCCCACAGCAAGTCTCTTGGGCCAGAAGCCCTGAGTCTGTGCCCACCCCCATGGGGCTGGAGCCTGGCATGGGGGTGGAGGGGAAGCTTACTTTAGCCCTGCTGTGCTGTGGACTGGAAGCCTCTTGAGGTAAATGGCACCTGGCCAGAGTCCACACCCCAAGATGCTCCTGCAGCCCCACTGCTATCCCCAGCCTTGAGCCTCCTCTGTACCCCTGCCTGCTCCAGAGCCCGTACCCCAGCCTGCTCCAGAGCCCCATCCTGCACCCATACCTCCTGCCCATCCTGCCCGAGCCCTGAACTTACTCTTCCAGCCAAACTCCCTTGCAGAGGCTGTGCCCTCTCCTGCTCCCTAAACCTCTCCCAGGTCTTGTACCTCCAACCCACTGCACCAGGTCATAACTCCTTCCCGCACCTTTGCCCTAGCCCTGAGCTCGCTCCTGTACTATAACCCCCTCAGCACTAGCCTGGAGCTTCTTCCTGCAGCCTGAACCCCTCATTTCTGGCCCCATCCTGGAGCTCAGGGGAAGCTCAAGCCTCTACACCCCCTCCCGAGCTGTGTGTGACCCACAACTTACTACTTTTTCTGTGGGTCAGTGGCCCCCAATAGAAAAAAGGTTCCCTACCCCTGTAATAGATGCTCCCTTTTCTTCTCTGCTTATCCTCAGGAGGGAGATGTCTGGCACAATAAACTACCTTTTGAAAAGGGTGGGAAACTTTAGAATATTGTTCCTAGACCAGTGCACTGCCTCCCTTTTTATAACCATTTCCCCCCCCCATGTACAATACCTCCTAGTCCAGGGGAAACTTGCCATGCCTGGAATGTTCCTCAGGATGTAGGTTCCTTAAAGTTTACCGTGAAAGTGATTGGTATGTTTGCAGAGGTGTGTGTTGCTGTCCTGTTTATGCCTCTCTGTGTTTTTCTTTGATTCTGTAGATGTGGCCTTGAAGTACCACCTACGCACTGAAGTGTCCATACTAGCTAAGAAAGCAGCTGAGACCAAGCCTGGGGGTGATGGAATGCTTGGATCCCAAAAACAGAAAATGTGTGCAGTGGAGGGAAAGAATCAGCAAAGCAGAAATGAGGCCTACTCTATGGATGCAATGGAAAGGATGATTAAAGTGGTGGAGAAGCAGACAGACATGCTACAGGCTCTTATATTGCTCCAGTCCAGATGCATGGTCATTTTGCACATTCAGAACTCTCTCATGCCCCTCATCCAACGTGCGCCCCCCCCCACACCCCTCCCCATTCCACCTGTGACTACTTTTCTGCTCTGTGGTATTTCTCATTATACTGCTCAATCCACCTCATGGTCCCCTTTTAAAATGAGATCAGGACCTAGGCACAGCTATAAAAAAATTGGCCTTTCCCTGGTACCCACTCTTCTCGCGTGCATATTTGTGCGCACGCTCTGTATTTATTTAGTACAGTAAATGCAAAGTTTTGAAATAAGAACTCTTAATTTTTTTCCAGTAAATGGTGGTAGCAGAGGTCAGCAACAAAGTAGTAATGAAATCATTTGCTTACATAGAATCCTAGGCCACAAAAATCGCTAGTGCTGCTTTGGAAACAGTTTCATTAAGCATTGCATTCCGTAGCATAGCAACATTCATTACTGCTTCTCATCTTCAAAATATTGTCTAAACGTCTCCCTGCTTGGAATAGCCCTGGTATCTGATTGCTCAAGAGCAGCTGCCAGACGTACTTTTCAACCTCCTCTTCACAAATATTGTGCAATGTGCAACACCCAGCTATGGCCATGGGAAATATTATCCTCATTGATGTCTAACCTGCCAAAAGTGTCACTAGCGTGCGTTTAATCTGCCAAATACCACATTCTATTGTCATCTTGCAGCTATTCAGCCTACTATTAACTGTTCTTTACTATCTTGGTTTCCTGTCCAGGGCTTCATTAGCCATGGCATTAATAGGGACAGTGGATCTCTGAGGATTGTTATGGGCATTTCAACATGCCCCCACTGTAATCTTCTGGTGCAGTGATGGGGAAGCCTTTTCTTGTAGCTTTCTGTACAGTAATCCTGAAGATATGAGCATCATGCACCTTTTCTGACCATCCTCTGTTGATGTTGGTGTAATGTCCATGGTAATCCACAAGTGTCCAGAACACCATACAGAAGTACCCTTTTCTACTGATGTACTCAGTCACAAAGTGGACTGGTGGCAGCATTGGAGGATATGGGCCATCTCTTGCTCCTCTACAATGAGGGAAACACATTGCTGAGAAACTATCCACCGTGTCATGCATACTGCCAAGAGTCGTGATTCTTTGCAACAGAATGTGGTGAATGGCCCCGCACACTTACATTAATACTGCTCCAAATGTCAACTTCCTGACACATGCTTCCAGGAGAGAGGCTTTTCTCACTGAAGGTTATGCAGCCCCTGTTTATCATCCCAGACCCACATAATTATGTGATCTCACCTTTTCCTACTTGTCTAGTGGGCCCAAAAGCAATGGTCCATCGTGTGCAGTTTCTCCAAGAATGCCCAAAGCAATCTAATGTTGATCCTATCTGCATCAGACAGCATGTCAGGCAGTTGTGATTCCCCTTGACTTTGGCAGAGCAGGTAGTCCTGAAGTACTATTCTCAGTGTGCTATTGACAGCAGGCAGAGCACGGGAAATCAGCATGGGATCTGTTGCTGGATGAGTGGGAATCAAGGGATGTTGAAAAATGCCTTGAACTGAAGATGGAAGCACATAGAATGCTGGGGTGGAAAGCAGTGCATCAGGGGGCAGTAAGTCCAGACACCTGATGCACTGGATCGTTGAAAAAAACTTTCAGCAGAAAAACTGGCAGGGTAGATGTAGCCTTAAGTTTCTTATTTTACTGACTGTAGACATGAGCTGGCTAAACTGTCAGGTTCAGAAGTCCCTGGTATCCTGTATTAATGGTCATCGTCTTCAAATTTACCATCTGTTACTGAAGGTCACCTTCCAGCTGTCTAAATAGAATTCAGAGGCCGTCCAGGGACTCGGTCTCTGCATGTATATAATTGCCCTTACAATGAGAGCTGGCTTGGGTGTGGTAAAACCTAGCCCGGAGGGCAGGCAAACTTTACGCTGCAGTACATATCCCTTCTGACAGATTGTTTCCTTTCTGAGCTAAACTGAAGTATCTGGTTCCAGAGAACTATTATCTCCACCCACACTGTTAACAATCCATGTCAGAATAAGCAATGTTCTTGAGTATGTTTGAGTTCAGAGAACATATTGGTGGGTGACTCATGTTACTAGGGTGACCATATTTCCTCATGCCAAATATGGGACACCAAGAGGGTGGGGGAGAGCTGCCAGTGCTTAGGACTTTGAACCAAAAGGGGGAGCTGCTGGCGCTTGGGGCTTCATCCCTGCAGCGGGGAAGGGGGTTAGCACTCAGGGCTTCAACCTTGCTGGAGGGGAGGAGAGGAGTGGCTGGCGCTTGGGGCTCCAACCCCAGAGTGGTTGGGGTGGTGGGGAGGAGCAGCTAGCACTCAAGGCTCCAGCGGCTGAAGCTCTGAGTGCTGGCGGCTCCCTGCCCACCGTGCCCCACTGCAGGAATGAAGTTCAGCCCCACAGCATGTACGGTGAGGAGGGAAGGGGAGCTGCCGGTGCTTGGGGCTTCAGCCGCTAAAGCCTTGAGCACTGGCGGCTCCTCCCCACCCCCTGCTGCAGGGGAAATACCAGACAATGTTCTGTGTTTTTTAAAAAAAGTCGGGACGCTGGGAACAGACCTTAAATACTGGAGTGTCCTGGGAAAAACAGTAACTTTAGGGTGACCATCCGTCCTATTACAACCTAACTAGCAAGGAAAGTGAAAGGTAACAAGAGAGGTTTCTACAGGCATGTTAGCAATAAGAGGGTAATCAGAGAGAGTGTAGGGCCCTTACTGGATGAGGGAGGTAACCTAGTGACATGATGTGGGAAAAGCTGAAGTACTCAATGCTTTTTTTTGCCTCTGTCTTAACAGACAAGGTCAGCTCCCAGACTAATGCACTAGGCAACGCAGTATGGGAAGGAGGTTGGCAGCTCTCAGTAGAGAAAGAACAGGTTAAGAATTATTTAGAAAAGCTAGACATACACAGATCCATGGGTCTGGATTTAATGCATCCGAGGATGCTGACGGAATTGGCACATATCATTGCAGAGCCTTTGGCCATTATCTTTGAAAACTCATGGAGATCAGGAGAGATGACTGGAAAAAGGCAAATGTAGTGCCCATTTTTAAAAAAGGGAAGGACGACAATCCAGGGACCTACAGACCAGTCAGCCTTACCTCAGTCCCCAGAAAAATCATGGAGAGGATCCTCAAGGAATCCATTTTGAAGCACTTGGAAGAGGGGAAAGTGATCAGAAATAGTCAATATGGATTCACCAAGGCCTGACCAATCTGATTAGCTTCTGTGATGAGGTAACGGGCTCTGTCGACATGGGGAAGTCAGTGGATGTTGTATATCTTGACTTTAGCAAAGCTTTTGATATGGTCTCCCACAATATTCTTGCTAGCAAGTTAAGGAAGTATGGATTGGATAAATGGACTGTGAGGTACATAGAAAGCTGGCTAGATTGTCGGGCCCAATGGGTAGTGATCAATGGCTCAATGTCAGGTTGGAGGTCCGTTTCAAGTGGAGTGCCCAAAGGATCGGTTCTAGGGCCAGTTTTGTTCAACATCTTTATTCATGACCTGGATGAGGGGATGGATTGCACCCTCAGCAAGCTTGCAGATAACAGTAAGCTGGGGGAGAGGTAGATATGCTGGAGGGCAGGAATAGGGTCCAGAGTGACCTAGACAGATTAGAGGATTAGGCCACAAGAAATCTGATGAGGTTCAACAAGGACACGTGTAGAGTCCTGCACTTGGGACAGAAGAATCCCAAGTATTGTTACAGGCTGGGGACCAACTGGCTAAGTAGCAGTTCAACAGAAAAGGTCCTGGGGATTACAGCGGATAAGAAGCTGAATATGAATCCACAGTGTGCCCTTATAGCCAAGAAGGCAAATGGAATATTAGGTTGCATTAGGAGGAGCATTGCCAGCAGATCCAGAGAAGTGATTATTATTCCCCTTTATTGGCTCTGGTGAGGCTACATCTGGAGTATTGCATCCAGTTCTGGGCTTCCCACTACAGAAAGGATGTGGACGCATTGGAGAGGGTCCTGCGGAGGGCAACCAAAATGATTAGGGAGCTGGACACACAACCTATGTGGGAGTGCCCCAAGGATCGGTTCTAGGGTTTAGGGATTTGGGCTTATTTAGTCTGCAGAAGAGAAGAGTGAGGGGGGCTTTGATAGCAGCCTTTAACTTCCTGAAGGGAGGTTCCAAAGAGGATGGAGAGAGGCTGTTTTCAGTAGTGACGGATGGCAGAACAAGGAGCAATGGTCTCAAGTTACAGTGGGGGAGGTCTAGGTTGGATATTAGGAAAAACTATTTCACTAGTAGGGTGGTGAAGTACTGGAATGGGTTACCTAGGGAGGTGGTGGAATCTCCATCCCTAGAGGTTTTTAAGTCTCAGCTTGACAAAGTCCTGGCTGGGATGATTTAGTTGGGATTGGTCCTGCTTTGGGCTGGGGTCTGGACTCGATGATCTCCTGAGGTCTCTTCCAGCCCTAGGATTCTAAGCTATTTACTTCTCTCCACCCTCAAATTATTTTAATAGGTGGTGTTTATGTTAAGATTTGGCTAGTTAAAAATCCCAGTACCATTCCACAGAGTAACAGAATAATTGCTTGCTTAATGAAGAAAGCTATGAATTATTGGAATTCACATAACTCTGGCCCAGGAGGTTGAGTGGATGACTCTTCTCCATTTTACATGAAACACATGAACATTCTGATGTTACAGAATTACTATTGTAAGCACAGTACTGTGCTAAACTAAGCCCTTAACAGATATCCCATTTTTACAAGCTTATATTCATGCTCCCAGAGATGTTAAGGCTTAATTAATACTCATAAAAGTTTCTGAGATCATCAGCTGAAAAATCATATAGAAAGAAAAAGTCAAGTTATTAAAACTAGAATTAAACAATGGAAAGCAAGAGATTTTGCTCTGTATATATGAATAGAGCTGGGCTGAGCCAATGGTGGAAGACACTTTTCTTTGTTTTGGAAGTGTCAGATGCTTAAACTTTTCCCTCCAGGCCTCACTACATAATGTTGTGTATAAAAGTAATGTTCTTGAACACTGATTTTTAGATTTGGAATAATCTGAGTTGATCAGAAATGGATTGCAAAATCTTTAATTCTCAGTGTGAGCATTGAAAAGAGTCTCAGTACTTGGATATATTTAAAAAGGGATGGATAATCTTTTGGTATTTGAGAACTCAGGAGCGTGTGAAAATGAGGAATAATTAGTTCCATTTATGTTTTTCCATACCTCTTTCCTCAAGTGCTTTTCATTGTAAAAATCAGGATTAACATTCTTTTACTGCAGTGACAGGCAAGAATTCTGTACCTTGTCTGATGGTATATTCTGTAATTTGTAGAAGTGCTGAAAAATGTTGATTTTAATATGACTGATGTGCCTTGGAGTTAAAAATTCTGCCAGGAATTTTTCCTACTAGGGAAATATAGCTTCTAGTCAGGTCCACTTTGGAAAGCTCACAGCTTCATCTGTTCATCTGCAACTAGTGAACATTGAGCGGCAATGCCTAAATAGACCATTTCTCATGCAAACTCTGTGTTGGGGTGTGTGTGTGTGCATGCACGCCTGTGTGTGAGTGCAGTGCCAAAATCCAACATAATCAGGATAAAGAAAAACATGAAAAGTTTGTCATAAGTCTAGCATCAACATTGTCAACAGACATGTAAACATATTAAATAACAAATGTTACACTTATTGCACCTGGCTAAGATTGGGTTATCCATTGTCTCTTCCCTACATATCTTACAGTTTATTAGTTGTGGCCAAAAGCCACAGTGCCACAATCAAGAAAGAGGACAGCTTTGGCTAAAAGCCCATCCTGGCTCAGTGGTGAAGTCAAGGCTGCAATTAGAAGTAAAAGAGAAATATAATGGGGAAAAAGGTGAAATAGACAGTGATCAACAGAAGTTGGGAATGATGAAGTATGAAGAGTTGATAATGGAAGATAAACCGACTAGGCGAAAATAAATGACTGGTGAGGTGAGGACAATGATGAGTTAAGTAGATCAGGGACAAAACAAATTCTCACAATATGGGCTCATTACTTGATAGAGGCTGTAAAATTGTCTAAAATGATGCAGCAAAAGCAGATGTGTTCAGTGCGTATTTCTGTTCTGTATTTTGGAAGAAGCAGGATGATGTATTTATACCAAAGAAGGAGATATATAGAGGACTTTCTGGCTCATAGTAACTAATAGGGGTATTAAACAACACCTGTTGGGGATAAACACTTTTACAGTTAATAGGTTGGGATAACTTGCACTTCAGAATTACCAAAGCATTGGCTGAGGAGCCCTCTGGCTTGCTAATGTTAATTCTTTATAAATATTGGAATAACTGGGGAAACTGTAGAAGGCTGGATGAGTGCTCACATTGCATTAACTTTCAAAAACAGCAAGTGGGACACCCTGGGAATCTGATACAAACACTGGGCAAAATAATAGAAAAGCCAATATGGGATTATTCAACTAATAAAGAATAGGAACGCTATTCAACGTGGTTTTATGGAAAACAGATCATGTCAAGCAAATCTAATTTCATGCTTTGATAAGCATAGTGGTTTGGCTGATAAAAGTAATCATGGAGATGTACAGGTGGGACCTCCCTGGTCTGGCACCCTCGGTACCTGAGGGGTCCCGAACCAGGGAGTTTGCTGGACCAGGGCAGGTCAATGCTCCCCTGCTGGCTGCCCCACTTCCGGGCTCCCAAGGCTGGGGCTCCCGCTCTGCTGCTGCTAGAGTTCCCTGGGGTCCGGACAGGATGGCCTGATGACTGCTGCTGGCCCCCCATCCTTGAATGGGCTGTTTTTATTGACGTTCCACAGAACATTTCTAGGTCAAATGCTATTCAACAATTTCACTGATTGATTTAGAAGGAACTACAAAATAGATGTTGATAACATTTCTGGATGACACAGACTGGCAGAGTGCGGGACAGGGCAGTCACCCTGGATCACTTGGCAAGCTGGGCTTATTCAAGCAAAATTGATTTTCAATACAGCCAAATACAAAGTTACACCTCTAGGAACAAGGCATGTTGGCCATACCTGCAGAATAGGGGGCTGCATCTTGGAAAGCAGCAACTCTGGAAGGGATTTAGAGAGCACAATAATCAGTATTTCTTTCATCCGCAGGTTCCAAAGAGTTTTACAAAGGAGGCAAGTAGCCTCATTTGACAGATGGGGATACTTTGACAAAGTGTGATGGAAGTGACTTGCCATGGTCACCCATCAGGCCAGCAGCAGAATAATAACTGAACCCAGATCTCCAAAGTCCCAGTCTGCTACTTTGTCCATAAGCTACATTGCTGCACCATGGACAAGGAGCTCAAGTCAGTGCCCAATGTGATGATGTGGCAAAAAGGGCTACTGTAATCCTTGGCTGTATAAACAGGGGAGTAGATTTTTACCTCTGCTTAAGGCACTAGTGAGAGCCAGCCTGGAATATTGGGAACAACTCTGATATCTGTGTTTTAAAAAGGATATTAAAAAATTAGGGAGGGTGCAAGAAAGAGACACAAAAATTATTTGAAGGCTGGAGAAAATGCTTGATAGCAAGAGACTTTAAAAGCTCAATGTGGTTAATTTATCAAAGTCTTGAGAGGTGACTTGATCACAACATTGAAGTAACTTCACTGGAGCAAAAATACCAGGCACTTAAAGGTTCTTTAATATAGCAAAGAAAGGCACAACAGGAACTGATGTGTGAAAGCTGAAGCCAGACAAATTAGAAATCCAGCACAGTTATTAATAGAGGATGATTAATCACCAGAACAAACCACTAAGTGGGAATTCTGTTTTTCAAATCTTCAGATCAAGATAGGAAGCCTTTTTGGAGGACATGCTTTTGCCCAGCATAAGTTACTGGGCTCAACAAAGTAGGTAAAATTTAATTACCTGTGATATTCAGGTGGTAAAAACAGGTATTCTAATGGTCCTTTCTGGGCTTAAGCTCTATGAATATGTGTCACACAATGGGCTTCTATCTCCAAAGACCCATTCAGTGAAGTCTTCTGGGCCCAGATCCACAAACTCAGTGTGATTCACATACTGGAGAACACAGATGTTTAGCCACCTAAGTCGTATGTCGGGCCTTGTCTGGTAGATGTGTACTCAGAGACCCTGCCAGGTTGTGTCTTATTTAAAATTTAGGAACTTCAGGGGGTAGCCAAGTTAGTCTGTACAGGATAAACTTAAAAAAATAGCCTGGTAGCACTTTATAGACTAACAAAACATGTAGATGGTATCATGAGCTTTTGTGTGCACAGTCCACTTCTTTAGATGACCGGATGATAATCTAGGGTTAGAGTGCCCACCTCATAACTGTTAATCCACTTGCTAGAGCAAGTACCTGGGATGTGAAAACCTGGGTTTCATTTCCCCTCTCCAGAAGAGGGGAGAGAGTTTGACTGAGGTTGCCCACCCACTTCTCCGGTAAATGCTCTAACCATTGGTCTATGGGGAGCTTTTTATGATTAGTGTGTTCTACACTAGACCCTATAGAGATAGTGTGACTGCTGATTACAATGTTTGTATAGAGTTAATTGTCACAAGACATTAATACCAAATTAAGTTCTGCTAAATGCCATTGGATACTGAAACTGGTAGGTCAATAAACAAACTTACTCATCACAGTGTATACAGTACACCAATACTGAAATTTAACATCACGCACCAGTATTTATTTACTTTAGCAGAAAACACCAAGGCTGTGTCTACATTGGCACCCTTTTTCGGGAAAAGGGATGCTAATGAGACTAGTCGCAATTGCAAACTTTCAAGTAGGCATAAGAGATCTTGCGGAAAAGGGTTTATTTTCCGCAAGATCCCCGTCTAGACTGGCGCTTTTTGCCGGCAAAGCCCCGAGCCGGAAAAAAGCGGCAGCCACATAAATGCAAATACCGCGGGGGATATTTAAATCCCCCGCAGATTTGCAATTGCGACTGGTCTCATTAGCATCCCTTTTCCGAAAAAGGGTGCCAATGTAGACACAGCCCAAGTGTGTGAACCTGAAAGGATATCCGTCTGAAAGGAAGAGATGCTTGACATGAGCCAGAATTACAGGAACAGTGAATTTCCTACCCTCTTTTATTCTTTTTTCCCCACTCATCTTTGGTTTATATTCTGCCTGGTGATGTTCAAAGATCTGGGAATTCTGTAGTTTAGGTTGGAGTTTCTACTAGATTTCCAGAAAGACAGATTCTTCGTCGAGCAGTGTCCCCCGTGGGTGCTCCACTGAAGGTGTCGGGCTTGTCCCGGTGCCGCAGCTCAGAGAGTTTTCTCTAGCAGTAGCCCCGCCAGACCACGCATGCACAGATGCCACCTCGCGCCGTTCACGCCCTTTTGTGGAGCACAGTCTGGCCCCGCGAGTTCCTCCTAACTGTCCACGGCCGCAGACGGAATCTGGACGAGCTCCTCCTCCGCTCTGAGGAGAGAAACAAAAAAACTAAGACAGAAAGTTTTGTTATTTGTCCCAGTTTAGCCCCTTCCCAATAGTTATAGTTCCAGTTTATATTATTCTGTTAAAAAAAAAAAAAAAAAAAAAAGTTCATGTATATAGGTATTCAGAGTTTCAACGGTTCAACATTGCCAGCTTAAAAAAAAAAAAAAAAACTTAATAAGAAAGACTGTGCCTGACAGACTGTTTCAAAGCCATCAGGCCCGGTTCCCCTGGGTTCAAGAAGTGCGCAACATGCCGAGACGCCATGCCTGTGTCGGAGAGCTATTCGTGCTGTATCAAGTGCCTTGGGGAAGGTCATATCCCCCAAAAGTGCACTCACTGCTCCAAACTAATTGCCAACGCCAGGCGGGATAGAGAGTTGCAGCGGAAAATGCTGCTTTTTAATAGAGTGTTACAGCTGCCAACCACGGAGCATTCAGCGGACGAAACCGCTGGGGCGCGTAAGTCCCATGAAAAGAGGAGTTCTGCTCCTTCTAGGTGTATCAGTGTGGGCGACACACCGGGCACCTCAGGTCTGCCACCAAGACATGCTACCGGCAAGACAAGCAAGGGCCGTAGCGCATCGGCTCCTAGTCCCGCCATTCTGACTGAGCCGGCACTGATGGTACGCGCGGCGCCACAACCAGAATTGGCACCGGCACCGAGAGATCCCCGTGCTGCTTCGAGACCGCCAGCCTCGGCACTGATACCTCCGGCACCGAAGTGATCGGCGCCGACGGCACCGCAGCGACAGCCATCAGTGTCAACATCCTCGGCACTGATGCGAGCACTATTTCCGGCACTGGCGATAACAGCGGCACTGGCATCGCCAACACCGATGCCACTAACACCATCTCGCCACCGGGACAGGTCGGAACTGAGAGATGTTACCTCTGCACCGACTAGCCCTTTGGGCATGGCTCCACCTTCTTCGCGTGCCTCTTCAATACCTACCAAGGCACAACGAAAGGCTAGGAACATACGTACACCGAAACCGAGCCCTGAGTGAGCTGTCTTTTCTCTCCCGAGCCTTCTCCTTCAGCTTATCATTCAGAAAGCCATCAACATGGGCATTACACCCCCCCTCGAGAGTGGTATCTAAGATCTCTGCATTGATCCCACACACCGCGACATTACTATCAATCCTACCGCTCCCGTTCGCCTTCGCACTATACAGTGTGATCAAGGTCACCCAGGTCTCCAACTCCTTCATGGTATTCTCGTCACTATAGGAGTGCAAGTACCTATTCCCCAAGGCACTCCCCTCACTCATATCACCATCACAGCCGCCATTACACCTACTATCATCGTGAACGTCCACTCTGGCATAGCGCAGTTTACTCCACATCCAGAGTGCCGAAACACAGACAATCCCAGTCTCCACAGCACCCGGTCTGGGACATCCCACATCTTTGGCAAGCTCCTCCAACACCCACAGGTGATGCGCCCTCGACCTCTAGTCAACAGCAGAGGGATGATAATCTGCCCTCTGACTGCGAGCAGCAGCACATAGACTCCCCCACAGATCATTCATCCTCCTCACCAGATGATGCGGTATTTCAGGGTGATTCTTCCCCCACAGATGACTACAAGCAGTTCCAGGAACTTTTCAAAAGAGTAGCCCAGTCCCAGGAACTGCAGACCACGGATATGCTGCAGAAACAACACCGCCTGCTAAAAAATCTTCAGCCGTCCCAAAAATCCAAGTTGGCGCTCCCCTTTGACAAGGCTATCCTGGAGATCACCAATGACATCTGGCAAACTCCAGCCTTTACATTGCCGATGAACAAGCGGGCTGATAAGAAATATTTTGTCATCTAAGGATACGGAATTTCTGTTTACGCACCCCCAGCCCAATTCCGTTGTCATGGATGCCGCCCAACAGAGAACAAAGACGGCACAGGGTAGAAACACAACCACTGGTAAGGACACGAAGCGCTTGGACTTATTGGGCAGAAAAATTTATTTCTCTGCCACGGCAACCCTCTGGATGGCTAATTACGTGGCTCTCCTCACCAGTCGTGATTATGACAATTATACCAAGCTTGTCGCTCTCCTGGAATACTTACCTGAGGCTAAGAGGCAAATCTTGAAGGCGGTACTGCAGGAGGGCTACACAGCAGCCCGCACAGCACTACAAATTGCCCTTGATATTGCTGACATGGCTGCTTGGACCACAGCGACATCAGTGGTCATGCGCCGTGCCTCCTGGCTCCACCTGGCATCTGTCCCAAAGGACCTTCAATCAAAAGTGGAGGACTTACCTTTTGATCATCAGCTGCTTTTCGCCCAGAATACCGATCAAGTCTTTCACTCCGGCAAAAACTCTCGCACCACACTGAGGACGCTTGGAATGTACATGCCACTGTACAGACGCAAGAGATTAGGGCCCTACAACAAACAGAGACCATTCTCATATGCTGCGCCTCGCCTTGTGCCGTACAATCAGCCTTGACAGAGGCAACGACCACAGAAATGATGTCCACAGCCCAGCAAAGCATCCAACCAGCAGCAAGCTCGGCAGCAGGTTTGACATGTCGATTGAGGGACTGCGTGCCATCCCCCTTACAGAGGCTCTGCACATCATGGCCAGTTTATTCCATCACCAGTTGAGACCATACCACCTGCGCTGGTTCGCTATAACCATGGACTGTTGGGTCCGAGAGATCCTCACGTCAGGCTTCACCATCTCTTTCTCTACTCGGCTCCTGCCCACCCCTCCTTCCCTGTCCCTCTTCAGGGACCCCTCTCACAAACCTCTTCTGCACCAGGAGGTCTCGCGCCTACTTACCATCGGGGCAGTGAAGAGGGTGCTGGATCAATTCAGAGGGAAAGGCTTCTACTCCCAGTACTTCCTCACTCAAAAGAAGTCTGGGGGATGGAGGCCTATCCTGGACCTGCGCAGACTCAACTGCCACCTTCGAAAACACAAATTCAAAATGGTCTCGTTAGCCTCTATCATTCCAGCTCTGAACAAAGGGGATTGGTTCGCGTCCCTCGATTTGCAGGACGCGTACTTTCATGTAATGGTACACCCGGCCCGCAGGAGGTTCCTCCGTTTCACACTGGGCGCGGAGCACTATCAGTACAGGGTGTTACTGTTCGGGCTCTCGGCAGCACTGAGAGTATTTTCCAAAACCCTAGCAGTCATTTCTGCCCATATCCGGCTTCTTGGCGTCACAATCTTTCCCTATTTGGATGACTGTCTGTTAAAGGCCCCCACCTTGGACGAAGCTATGGCGGCTGTCAACGTAACCAGGGCAACTTTCAAAGCCCTAGGGCTCATTATCAACCTG
The DNA here is from genome assembly GCA_019425775.1 of Rafetus swinhoei. Taxonomy (NCBI): domain Eukaryota; kingdom Metazoa; phylum Chordata; order Testudines; family Trionychidae; genus Rafetus; species Rafetus swinhoei. Next base: position 72,031,612 of record CM033446.1, on the reverse strand, counting down.
TCAAAGTCTTCCCTGACGCCGTCACAATCCCTCCAGCTCATGGGGGCGAGGCTAGACTCGATAACCACAACAGCATACTTACCCCTAGACAGGTTTCACACCATCCAAGATCTGGTGAACACCTTACTCGTTGCCCCCAAAACACCCATACTTACCTGCCTGAAATTGCTGGGACACATGGCGGCCACCACTTATGTTGTGCCTCACGCAAGACTCCACTTGAGGTGCCTTCAGCATTGGATACTCAACATATATACACCAGGCGCCCACAGCACACACAAGTCCGTCATTGTCCCCAAACAGGTCAGGGACTTGTTACTCCGGTGGCGCGCCCCCAGGAATATCCTATCGGGTGTCCCCTTTCACAGCCTGAAGCCAACTTCACAGATCACCACAGATGCATCCTTAATAGGTTGGGGAGCCCATATACGACACTACCGTGCTCAGGGACTATGGACACATCAATAATCCCTACTACACATAAACTTTCTAGAATTGTGGGCAGTGTTCAACGCCTTCAAACATTTTCTGCACCTGATATGAGGTATCACAGTACAGATCCTCACCGACAACATTTGCACCATCTATTACATCAATCGGCAGGGGAGCGCTCAATCCCGATCTCTCTGCACCGAGTCCATCCACTTAAGGAATTGGGCTATCCGGCATGGGATCACCCTCACTGCAGCGCACCTTCCTGGCAGCAACAACACTATTGCTGATGCTCTCAGCCGGACTTTTCCCCTGCAACACAAGTGGGAACTGCTCAATGACATAGCCCACAACCTCTCTGAACACTGGGGATATCCCACCATAGACCTTTTTGCTACTCAACGCAACAAAGTGCCGCCACTATTGCTCGAGAGTAGGCATCGGCACAGCTTCGCAGGGTGATGCCTTCCTTATCGACTGGGGGCAGCACTGCTTACTGTATGCTTCCCCCCCATTCCACGAGTACTGGAGAAAATAGCTATAGATGGGGCAACAGTGATAGTAATAGCACCATTTTGGCTCCAACAAACGTGGCTGCTCCAGTTAGCATGGATGTCTGTGTTGCAACTACGACGACTCCTGCAGCTGCACAACTTATTGTTGCAGCAACACAGATCAGTCCTTCATCCTTACATCGATCGCTTACATCTCACCGCATGGCTCCTAGCTGGCTCCAAGGTCCAGAAATGACTTGTTTTCAGGCAGTAAAAGATATCCTTATACATAGCAGGAGCCAGACCACTCAAAAGACCTATCTTCATAAATGGCATCCATTTCAGGCGTGGTGTGAGGCAAGAGGTGTCGACCCTTTGTCTATATCCCTCCAGCAAATACTTGAGTATATTCTACACCTAAAGACTGGAGGACTGGCGATATCCTCACTCAGGGTCCATTTAGCGACAATCTTCGCCTTTTGACCCCCCCATTGATGGCTGTTCAGTCTTCGCTCACTCGCTGACCAAAAGATTTCTGAAGGGTATCACAAATCTATATCTCTCTCACAAACCTCCCCCAGAGCCATGGGACCTAGGTCTAGTCCTGGACACTTTGACTCGTCCCCCCTTCAACCCACTTGCCACATGCGATGTTCACACGCTCGCCATGAAGGTGACATTCCTGCTTGCTATTACTTCCGCACGACGCGTCAGTGAACTGGCAGCACTCTCTGCTGATCCTCCGTGCACGTTATTCACCGAGCAGGGAGTAACACTTCGCATTCACCCCACTTTTCTGCCAAAGGTTAACTTGCCTTTCCATATAAACGAGCCTATATGCCTATTGACCTTTTATCAGAAACCACACTCCACCGCGGAGGAGATGCGCTTACATTCGCTGGACGTTAGGAGAGCACTTGCCTTTTATCTGGACACGCCCCTTTTGAAAATTGCCCCTTTTGAAACAAACACGCCCTTTTCGAAAATTGCGTGTCTTCTGTTATCTATAGTGGAGCGTTCGAAAGGCCAGCAACTTTCCGCACAGTGCATCTCCACCCTCATCGTATCCTGCATCATTCGATGTTACTCCTTACACAATAAACCATTGCCACGTAGACCGAGGGCACATGCCGCTAGAGGGGTTGAAACATCTACGGCCTTCTTCAAGGGCGTACCATTGCGAGACATATGCTGGGCGGCTACCTGGTCCTCTACCTTGACTTTTGCTAGGCATTACGCCCTCGCAAACATGCTGACAACCGATTCTGCAGTGGCCCAGGCTGTCCTGTCCACAGTGCAAAGACCTTAACTCTGAAGCACATCGCTAGCACCGGACCACTGCTATGTATTCACCTTCAGTGGAGCACCCACGGGGGACACTACTCGACGAAGAAGAGTTACTCACCTGATGCAGTAACGTCTGTTCTTCAAGATGTATGTCCCCGTGGGTGCTTCATGATCCGCCCTCCTCCCTGCTTCGAAACTGCTATCTTTGTCTTTCAGATGTCTCTGGCTAGGAAGAACTGGTGGGGCCGGACAGCGCTCCACAAAAGGGCGTGAATGACGCGAGGTGGCATCTGCGCATGCGCAGTCTGGCGGGGTTACTACTAGAGAAAACTCTCCAAGCTGCGGCACCAGGACGAGCCCGACACCTTCAGTGGGGCACCCACGGGGACACACATCTCGAAGAACAGACGTTACTGCACCAGGTGAGTAACTCTTTCTTCATAAAGGGTGCAAAACCTGACAGGCTACTGGGGGAAGGGAAACCAAGGTTGGGAAGAGAGCCCACAAGAAGCAGTCATGCTGGTAGAAATTTTGCATGGGTAACTACCATCTCCTTTTCTAGGTAGTGGTTCTCAAATTTATTTAATTGCACCCCACTTCTTTGTCTGTTGTAGTTTAGCTACCCCAGCCACGGCCTGCTGCTACATAAGTACTTATGCAGATATATGCAGCAGCGATGCTTCACTTGAATCAGTTTTATCTTACAATTATGTGTGCACATTGTGTCACAGCGAACGGATTAATGTACAGATGGCAATGTCTTTGTAAAATGCTATGCAAGCTTAACAAGTCGGTAAGAATACACAGGCCATCTGAGGATCTGAAATGTCTGAGGGAACCACCCATTCTAGTTATTCACCGCTAAGGTTAAGATTTTGTCATGGTCATTTTTAGTTAAAATTTAGGGACAGGTGGCAGGAAATAAACAAAAATGAATGGAGCCTGTAATCTGTCCATGATTTTTACTAAATATAATGGCCACAGGAGAAAGGCTGAAGTTGAAGGGCTGCTGCCTGGCTGATAGCTCCAGACCTCATTGCATCAGCAGGAGCTGAAGCTGAAAAAAGTCATGAAGGTTCATTAAAATCCGAGTCCATGACCTCTGTGACTAAACCGTCTCCTTATTCACTGCTGTGGGTCAAATGTGAAGAGTAAGTTTGTTTCTCTCCCCCCCCCTCCCCCCCAAGGTCTCATGCCACCTGGAAGATATTCTGTCCCCCCCCAGAGGGAGCCAGTCTCCTCAGTTTGAGAACCTCTGCTTTAGAGGGAGCAGATACCAATAAACTTCAGGAGGTTGCCGAGTTAGTCTGTACAGGATAAACTTAAAAAACAACAAATAATCTGGTAGCACTTTATAGACTAACAAAACATGTAGATGATATCATGAGCTTTCGTGGGCACAGCCCACTTCTTCAGATGGCCGGAGTTTTGAGTTTAGGATGTCCAGACCCAAAATAAATAGGGGAGAGGGGGGAGGGAAAAAAATGGAAGGGGGTGGGAAACAAGCAGCAGAGGGTATGTAAATATCAAAGGGAAAACCAAACAGGCAAAACTGGTAACCTATAAGCACCTAAAAATTGGATCGTTAAAAGAAGCCCATAAAGATCATAGGATAGCAATTAGAGAGGAAGAACATATCTATACAAGCAAATTCATTACTGGAGCCAACAACATAAGCTACCAAATCAGAGGCTCGTTTAACTGCACATCCAGTAATTCGATCTCTGCCATCAAATGCCAGCAATGCCCCACTGCTATATATATTGGAAAAACTGGACAGTCCCTACAGGAAAGAATCAATGGACACAAATCAGATATCCGTAAAGGGAACACACAGACACCTGTTGGGGAACATTTTAATCTGCCTGGTCACACTTTAAAAGCTCTCCAAGTGGCTGTCTTGTTACAGACCAATTTTACAAGCCAAATACACAGAGAAGGGTTGGAACGACAATTCATCCACAAATTTAATTCACACCTATGGCCTCATTCGAGTGCCTACAGCTCTTTGTCTGTGTAGATTCTTGTGTTAGTACCCTTCCTATCTAACTGCTATCGTATGATCCTTATCTGCTTCTTTTAAGTACCCAATTTTTAGGTGCTTATAGGTTACCAGTTTTGCCTGTTTGGTTTTCCCTTTGATATTTACATACCCTCTGCTGCTTGTTTCCCACCCCCTTCCATTTTTTCCTCCCCCCCCCCTCCCCTATTTATTTTGGGTCTGGACATCCTAAAATCAAAACTCCGGCCATCTGAAGAAGTGGGCTGTGCCCAGGAAAGCTCATGATACCATCTACATGTTTTGTTAGTCTTTAAAGTGCTACCAGACTATGGCTGGCAGCCATTTTGTGCTGGCAGCCTTGGGGAACCAGGTAAGCATGGGGGCTGGGGTTGGGGGGATGGGGAGCCAGAGCGGGGTTCGGGGGGACAGGAAGGCCAGGCGCTGAGTGTTTGTAGGGTTGCCATGTGCCTGGCATTTTCACCTCCTGGCTGGGGAAAAATTCAGAAAATAACGGACATTTTAGGTGTCCAGTATTCTCTGAATTTTTTTACCGGACAGGAGGCGAAAATACCAGACTGTCCGGGTGAATACCGGACACCTGGCAACCCTACTGCCACCCCTCATTTAATTGCAAGGCTAGCAATATTTGGGCCAGGTCTACATTACAGAGACGATCGAAGCTGCCGCTGTCAAACTGAGAGGGGAGCTCCGATCGATGCTGGTAGTCCTGCTTCCGTGAGGAATAAGTGAAGTTGAAGGGAGAGTGCTCTCCCTTCAACTTCCTGCAGTGTGGACAGCGCCAAAAGTCGAGTTAAGGTACTTTGACTTCAGCTATGCAATTGAAGTAGCTGAAGTTGCATATCTTAATTCGACCTTATCCCGTAGTGTAGACATACTCTGTGTTTTCTTAAAATCCCCTTTCCCAGAGTCAAGTGAATTCAGGAAAATCTTTGCTTTCATTCAGTAAGTTTCTAACCCTCCTGGTTGAAGGAAAACAAGCTTCAAAATATAGTTTTAATCCTGTAGGATTCACAAGGCAATTCAAAAGACCAAGTAAATTGAAAGAATCTAAAATTATTTTTAAAATCTCATGCTGGGGAGCCTGACTCGTGGTTTTGTTTACTTGGGGCTGGCAATACTGGCTTTATATTGCCTACTTCCCTTGTCCCCTGCCTCCAGTTCTCTTTTTCCTCCAACACTTGCCTGTGCCTGTCTCTGCATCCTTTTCCCCCCTCACAATTTTAATCATATGCATGGGTTAGAAGAGAAGGATCACATGGGGGAGGAGGGCAGGAAAGAACCCCCAATCAAAAAGATTGCAAGACATCTGAGGTGTGCTTAAAGTGCTCCACTTCCCATAATATTTGGGTAAGAATATGCAACTCATGTCCTGCTGCAATGTTCTTACTTTACTTCCTTCTAGAACCTTGCAGTCATTTTCCCTTCAGAAGTAGAATGGCAAAGGTTGGTATTGAGAAATATTTTTATTATTGTTAGGAGTAGCATGTTATAGTTCCACCATTTTAAATATAAGTTAAAACCTCCTGAGAAGTAAGTAAAGTCTGCCTGCCAAGTTTGCTAACTCTTTGCCACTTGATTACTTATTCAAATTAGACTCCGTTCGGCAATGACTGAAAGCTGTTGGCATCAGAGATATATTTGGTGGACCACGTAACAAATGAATACATATATTTAACATAAAAGAAAAAAAGATCGGTTAATTTCCTATAGTCAGGTGTTTTCATTTCAAAATTCTCTACCACATGCTTTTACTGGCATTTTCTGTGGTGAGGTCAGATTACCAACATGAAAAAGCAGACCCAAAGAAACCATTCTAGGGGTGGTTGGTGAAGAGAGAATCTTAAAAACATTTTTTTTTAAAAAAGCAAATTTTATCAGTGAAAATATTCCAACCAATTAACAGATTATTTTTTCAGAAGATTTAATTCAATATGGGTATGTCTACACTGCAAAGTTAATTCGAAATAACAGCCGTTATTTCAAATTAACTTTAATAGAGTCTATACATGCAAACTGCTATTTCAAAATTAATTCAAAATAGCGGAGCGCTTAATTCGAATTTGGTAAACCTCATTCTATGAGGAGTAACGCCAAATTTGAAATAGCTATTTCGAATTAAGTGCTATGTAGACACTTAATTCGAAATAGGGGAGCCTCCAGCCCTTCCCAGGGAACCCTGGTGGCCACTCTGGGCACATCCAGGAAAACTTACTCCCCTCTCCCCCTGCCCTAGAGCCATTAAAGGGGTAGACTCTGGCCACAGTGCCTGTGCCAGCTCCAAGCCTGCCAGCCCAGAGTCAGCAGTGGCCACCAGGGCCCATGAGCCAGCAAGCCACTGGCAGCCAGCCCTCCACCGCTCCCCAGGAGCAGTCTGCCAGCTCCCAGGAGCCTGACAGGGGCTGGAGAAGGCGGGCACCTTCCTGGTCCAGGGTGGAGATCATGGACCTTATTCAGATTTGGGGGGGGGGATGCCCCCAACGTCCATGATCTCTGCACTAGATGGAGGAATGCAGCCATCTATGGCAGGATAGCTGCCAGCCTGGCAACCAAAGGCCACATGCGAACCCAGGAGCAGGTTTGCATGAAAATCAAGTTGGGCCGGCGAGACCCCCAACCCTGGGCCCTGAGCTTCCCCTCCCCCTTCTTGCCCGTGCTTCCCCCTTCCAGCTCCCTCCTCCCAGGTTTCCCCCTCCCCTCTCCCACCCTCTCTCTTCCCCTCGCCCACCCCCTTTTCCCAGTCTCCCCAGAGGTTAATCACCCCCCCCCGTTTGTTCAATAAACCCAGTTTCTGTTTTTGAACATACATGTCTTTTATTTGACATCAGGAAGGGGGGCTAGGGAGGGGTAAGTGGAAGGACGTGAGGGAGGAATGGGTGGCTCTGAGGGCTCCTCGGGGTGGACGCTCTCCTGCAGGGCCTCCTGGATTCTGACAGCCCCCCAATGGACCCCCAGATGGCAGCCTGCAGCAAGTGCAGCCGGGCTGATGGCAACGACCCCACGAGATGCACCGGCGTGCCCAGGGGCAGCTCTGGCTCCATGTGGCCAAGTGCTGTGGTATCCCGAGTGCAGGTACTCAGGGCACTCCAAGACAGGACTGCTTTGCTGTCCCTCATCGAGGTAGACAAGCAAGCAGGGAACCCTGAGAACTGTCTGTCCAGGGTGGGGGTAGGGTCCCTTTAAGCACGAAGGTACAGCTGCTCCCTAAGGTCTGCTATAGAGTAGAGTCATCTGTAGGTAGTTTTTTGTCCTTGATCTTCTAGTTAAACTCTTCAAAATGTTAACTTCAGCTCTGTGAAGGCTGAAAGAAAAGACAGTTCTGAAAGGTTATTACACAGTGGTTCTGTATCTTCCTTTTTTTCTGCCCAGCATCTCTTTCATGTCCTACAGAAGATTGGCTGGTGAATCAATTCTATTGAAAAGACACTGAGTCCCATCTGCCTGCTTTACAGCCTCTCTGGTTTGGCATTAGTTTGCTGTCTCAAGTTGTCAGCTAGCTTTTGGTGGAGCTGAATTACAAGTTCATCTACTGTCAGGTGCCTCAATGTGGGCTGTGCCAAGTGCAGGATAGGTTTTTTCCTTAAAATGAATCAGAGCAGGGAGGCTCCTGAAACAAGAAAACATGATCCATAATTCTCCTCTGATGCAGAGAAGGGGTTCTTACTTTTGCATCTAGGAGATGGAGCTTCTGAATATTTACATTAAAATGATGTTCACCATGGATCCCCTGGAAATGCTGGCCTCAGCGTACACGGAGAAACTCCTGCCCATCGTGAGCTGCATTATGTAGGGGTAGCAGATGGCAGTTAAAGCCATGTTCAGCAAAACCAGAACTTAGACTGAAAAGGTGACTTTCCAGGAGTCAATAGGTAAGGTGGAATTTGGTGGCAATAAATGCTAGGACATTTAGAAAAAATAAGAAGTCCTACTTCATAGTCCCCCTCATGGGGATTCTCTATAGTAGGAGACCAGCACAGTCATATACTGTAGCCTGGATAATGTTGTGATCGCTGGTATTTATGATTACACAAAGTTAATATAGATAATTAAAATTTCTTCCATTACACGCACCTCTCCATTTCACAGTATTGAATGAGAAGTAAGTGGAGACAATGCCTCAGGTGGTCTGAAAAAAGGTGTGTTGATCATAATCTGGGAGCAACAGCTTTGGTAAAACAGTGCTTGGAAGTGCACAACTCGGTTATCCAGCTCGAGTATTATTATTTGTATTAATTTTATGTATTCTCTTTAGCTGGATCTGCAACCCTTTGTGGTTCTTCTCCACCTCTACTTTAAGCACTGAGTTGAGGATAAGAGAATGTCAGAAAGGATCACATGAGGAAGTGGGTCTGGCCCACAAAAGCTCAGCACCTATTAAACCATCTTGTTAGTCTTTAAAGTGCTGCATAGTTTTTCCTTTTGTTTTAATAAGTAAGTAGGTGTACTGTGGCAGTATTTCACTCTCGCAAGCATTGTTCATTGTTTCAGGAGAATAGTAGACTATGTGGGTTTTGGGTTTGAGCCAGTATCAAAATTCCCACTATATTATTTTTGGTAGAAAAATAACTAGAAAAAAGTGTGCATTATGCACACAGGATGAAGCATATGATAAACTATAAAGGGTTATTACTGACACACACCGGCATAAAAAAGGTTTAAACATTTACAATATTAGCTAGGAATGGGGCTATAGCACAATGTATGATACATGCAGAATGTGCTGCCCGCATTGGACAAATAATATATCAACCTTTTATTATTTAAATGCATGTAATAAAACAGAAAAGAGACATGAGCCCTCCTGAACAGCAGGTGGGCACAGGCAGAATAGCTTTGCATAGGCCAAACATCCAGGTAGGGTAAAGGCAAACACTCACCCCTCTCCACTTCCAGCCCATAAAAAGGAGGCGCGCTTTTCCCGAGCATGTTCTTTCCCTCATGGAATGGTTTATTTTCTGTGTAACAGTTAAGGGCGGGGGCGTGATGTCTTCCTCTGAGGCTCGATGATAGGAGAGCACAGTGGGCTTCTGTGTAACTTTTCATGGCGCTTACCAGTGTGTGAAAGGGCTCCCTATGCTGCTGTGTGGCACAGTATGTTTCTTTTAGTTTGTACCTTTTAAAAGCTATAGCCTGGGCACTCTCTCTTCAGAAATACACTGTTCATAAACAGCCTTTGAGGCATTCACATGTAATAATAAAGTGGTGTGTTTGTGGGATGAATTTATTTTTCTTTGGGATTATGACTGATCATTCGTTTTGCTCTCATAATTTGATGGTGAGAGATCATGAAGCAGCAAATTAAAATCTCACAGGATGGTGCAGGTGTTTAACAAGGGCTGTTCTCTGCCTTTGGCTTAACTCTGGGTCGGACTCTGGGGGGTTATTGCTAATTTTCTATGTAGTATCATAAATGTATCTGGCATTTTACAAAACATGGTATAAATCAATGTCACTGCCCAGAAGAGCTCGCACTGACACCCAGACAAGACAAAACGTGGAGGGGGGGATGGACCATTAAGGAGTTGGAAGTGCAGAGGCAGATGACATGATCAGCATAAGGAAGATCTATAGAAGAAGTAGGGTATTAAGTAGAACACCTGAAGTAATGGGAGGAAGGAGGCTGATCCAAGAATAAGGGGTAGCATTGGAGACAGTGCAAACCCACAGAGAAGAGGTGAGAAGGCATTACAGAGAGGGAAATTTGGGGTGAAATGCAGTGCAATAAAAAGGCACTAGAGGACTCTGAGGCTATGTCTACACTGGCGGCTTCTTGTGCAAGAACATCTTGTGCAAGAAGTCTTACACAAGAAAACGTCCACACTGCCTTGTGCAAGCTGTGCTTTTGCGCAAGAGCATCTATGGCAGTGTGGACGCTCTCTTGGCGCAAGAAAGCTCTGATGGTCGTTTTAGCCATAGGGCTTTCTTGTGCAAGAAATCCCTGCCGAGCGTCCACACTGCTCTCTTGTGCAAGAGCTCCTGCGCAAGAGGGCTTACACCTGTTAAAAAAAGAGTGTAGCTCTTGCGCAAGAAGCCCTCTCTTACCACGCCGTACTGTAAATCATCTTGCGCAAGAGCGGGTGGGCAGTGTGGACGCTTTCCGGACGAACGGCCATTCTTGCTCAATAATCCGCCAGTGTAGACATAGCTTGAGGGGTGCTGTGATGGGAGCAGAAGAGGATTTTAGCAGCGGCCTGAATCAATGTAACAAACCCTTCACCTGTAGGAGATTTTCCTTTTGTTGATCTGATTGCCACAAATGTAAGTAACATTTACAGAGTCAGGCACTTTGATATAATGGAGGTAAAGGTTGGGAAATGTTATGTTTCTGATGCACAGATGTTTCAGAGCATCCACTTTGAGTCTCTAGATCATTTTGATTTTGATTATTTTTCTTTCTTCGTGTGTGGGTTGTTTGTTTTTTTAATTTTTTTATTATTATATACAATTGTCCTGAGGGACAAAGCTGTGTGTGTCTGAAACACTGTAGGAGCCTCCGTCATGAATCCTCTAGCAGGCAGGCATCTTACATATAAAGGTGAGGTGAACCGAACAGAATCATAACTTCATACACATCTGGAAATTGTCAGAGTACAGCAGTGCTCTAACTACACCCCTGCCACTCTCTCTATTTTAGTGGGCAATTAGAGAAGGAGGTAAAGCTGCAGTATATTTGGCATTATGCCAGCCTGTTCGTGGGAATGCTCAGCTAAACAGGTATAACAGCTTTGAAAACTCTTAGCATTGCTTTATCCAGAACCAGGATCTAGTCCATGGTCTAATCCAGTATGAAAACTCCAGTAAATACCTCTCTCCTAGAGACGTGACAAAGGAGCTCAATCTAGATGATAGGAGGACGAGGCACTTGGCAGGCTACAAAAGGTTGTTATAGCTCCATATTCCTGCATGGAAAAGAGTTAAATATTGATCGTATTTCCCAGAAGCTTGGACTCAGTAAAGGGCATTACAATTGGCAGATGGGGCTGCCCAGAGGGAACTTAGGGAAACACCTACTTTGTTATGAAAAGAAGACAGAAATGAGCCCTCCATTCACAAAGCCTGCCAGATGCTCCTCCTGAAAGGCAGATGTGTATGGGCAAAGACCCTTTGCCTGGGCCGGTCATCCAGGAAGGGTAAAGGCAAATGTTCCCTCTCCAAGTGCACACTATGTAGTACATAGCTATGCCCCATTCCTCTGGTGTGGTCTTCCCTTCTCTGAATTCTTTACTTTCTGTCAAATACCGTTTAGGGGAGTGTGACCTCACCATATGAGGTTGTCTGATAGGAGAGTGAGTGGGCTTAGTAACTCACCATGGGCTTATGGTTCTTACTGGCCTGTGAGAGGACTCTCCACCTTGCTCTGCTGCACTGCCATTGTCTTTTAGATTATACATTTAAATATACCATAAACTAGAGTTTTACCCTCTCTCTAAAGAAATACTGTCTCAGAGGTGGTGCACGAGTGGGGAAGAAGCATGTGGGACCATGCACACCTCTCCCCCCACCGCCAGTTTCCAGCCATGTTTGTATTTTTATTTTTACTTCTTTTTTGTGTGGGGTGGGGTAGTTCAAAATTGTGTCCCCCCGCCCGCCACTATCAAAAGTTACATATTACCTCCACCTGGTATTGTTACAATACTTTGTTGAATTTTCTGTCTGACATGGAAGTTTGTGTAGGGGAAACTTTGTTCATTTAGGTTTAAAGTTGTGTTTTCTTTTCACACCCATAATTTAATAGTATAAGAAGTTTGACAAATTAGAATGTCAAGGCTATGAAGGCGCAGATGCCAGAAATGAAGATACAAATGCTTCTGTTCTGTAAGCCATTGCCTGTGCCCAGATATTATGTAAATTACTATAATTTAAATGCATAGTGCTGGTTATTATGGTTGCCTGAACTTCCATTTATAAGAGCCCATTATCAGTTGCTTATAAATGACAAACTGTAACTGTTTGCACTGAAAATTTCCATGCCAATCGTGTGCCTCAGACTATATTTTTAAAAAATATTTCAGAAAAAATGTTGCAGCTGTTTCTGAGGCTATGTCTACAGTACAGGCTTCTTGTGCAAGAAGCTTTTTTCGGAAGAGCTCTTCTGCAAAAACTTGTTCACAAGAGAGCGTGCAGACTGCATGGATGCTCTCTCGAAAGCACTGATAGCTATTAACAGAATGGCCACCAGGGCACCTGTGCTTTTTTCAATAGGGTTTTTTTGCGCAAACAGAGGCAGTTCTTCATAGAAAGAGGAATAACTCTTGCAAAAACCCCTCTGTTCTGTTGATTTACTTGCGCAAAAATGCGCTTGAGGTGTGGACGCTCTGCAAGATTTTGCGCAGATATGGCCATTTTTGCACAAAAACTCTGCAGTCTAGACATAGCCTGAGAATGAGGCTGGGGGAAAATATTGTTTTGCTCATGTTCAAAAATTCCATTGACTACCTCTTTGAAAAATTCTAGCATCCCATTCTTTATTCCATGGATTGGGGACTTTAAATTTGTTCAAGACATTAGCTTTTGAAAATTCCAGTTGGCCCTTTCTCAAAGTCTTTCTAGAACAAAATAGATTTTACTGTCCTATTTGGTGGTTGTCTACTCTTGTCAGATAGTTGTGTGTATTTTCCCCAAGATGGCCTAAGTGTTTTCTCTTAGCCAAGAGTATATGGAATTGCTCCATGCTGGGCGCTGTTCCTGAGACTGAGCTACTACTCTGCTCTCTTAAAACCTGTTCTGCTGCACTGCTAAAATGCATATGTCAGTGTTTTCCCTGGCTACCCGAGTACTAGACTTCAGCTGTGGAGTCTATGCCCAAAGTTTCCTAAAGTGGTGGGAGATTTGGCTCACTAAGGACTAGATCAGTGGTTCCCAAACTTTTCGGCATCACACCTTTTTGATTTTTGAGAAACCCTCACGCCTCCCCTCCTCTTCTTTACTATCATCCAACCCCCCTTTTAACAAAAAATTCAATTCATAATTTAAAATTAAAAATAAACACACAAACTTGGTATAAAAATTATTTAAAATTAAAAATAAGCACAAATAGTTTTTCTTGGCACAAAAATTTAATAAAAATGTAATTTAACATAAGAAATAGCAGAAACAAAATGAATTTAATGTGAAGGATGCTGCTGCATTTTCTTCACAAGTTGGGAAATCCTAGGTTTGGAATGAGGGGATTTGCGTGTGGGAAGGGGTGAAAGGTGCAAGCTCTGGGAGGGAATTTGGATGCAGGAGGAAGTGGAGAAGGGGCTGCTAGCTCAGGGAGGGGGCTCTAGCCTGGAGAGTGTTGGGGTCAGGTGGAGGGTTGGGGTACTGAGCAAACCACAGGCTTGTGGATGTGAGGGTGCCGGAGTTCAGGTTGGGCTGTATGAGGGGCTCAGGGCAGGGGGGGGTTGGGAGTATGATGGGCTCAGGACACAGATTTGCAGTATGTGGATTGTGCAGTGTGTTGTGGCAGAAGACTTGGGATATGAGAGGCTCAGGACAGGGGGTTCCGGTGTATGACAGGCTCAGGGTTGGGGTGTGTGGGAGGGATGCAGGGTGTTATGATACTGCAGCCAGATGGGGGCTTGGCCCCAACTGGGGCTTGTTGGCCAGGCTTCATTTTAAAATAAAATATGTCCAACACAAACGTTTCAGCATTGTCTTTATTTATGGGAGGAGTGGGGAACCTGTTTTGGGTCAGGGGTCACTGACCCATGGAAAAATCAGTCAGGGACCACACAAGTGAGATGCAAAAAGCAGCCCCTCCAAGCCTCACTTGTGTGGCCCCAACTGAGACACCTCCCTCCCCTGACACCCCAGCCTCATGATGGGGAGGGTAGGTAGGACTGAGGTTTAGGGTCTCAGGCCAGATTAACTCTTCTAGGGTTCCAGGGTAAGTGGAATTTGTGGGCCCTTCTACGCTCTGAGGTGGGGCCAAAAATTAAGGGTTCCAGTGTGTGGGACAGGGGATCCAGTGTGCCAGTGAGTGGGATAGGGATGGGGTGCAAAATCTGGGTGGAAAGTAGGGTACAGGAACAAGCTGGGGGTAGGTGTCTGGCCAGGAGGTGGGGGCAGGGGCAGAGTGCTGGTGGTATCTTGGCAGGGGCCCGGGGCAGGGTGCTGGTGGGGGCTGGGGCACGGTGCTGGTGGGGTTCGGGGCAGGTACTTGTGTGGGTCTGGGCAGGGAGGCATGGTACTCGTGGGGGTCTGGGCAGGGGGAGGGGACAGGAACAGCTCAGTTGGTAGCTGGGGCTCCCACAGTTGCGTGCCAGGTCTGGGTCTCAGGAAGCATGTGTGCTGCTTTCCCCCTCCCCAAACAGCTGGCGCATTTTCTGACTTACTTCCCCCTGCTGCCTGCCTGCATGGGGGGGTGGGATAGGGGTCCTGGGACTGCACCAGCTCCAACTGCTCAGGCAGTGCGCGCCCTGCTCCTCTGCTCCCCACGGCAGCGCAAGCTTCCTGACACCCAAACCTGGCGTGCAGCTGCGGGACTTCCCCCCCCCCATACCACAGGAAGCCGGTGCTACCTCGGGCTCTTTCTTAGTGTGGGGGGGAATAACGGGAGGGGGGGGACTGGATCACCTTGTGCCCCCCTTGGAATTTCTTCAAGCCCTCCCTGGGGGGCACGCCCCCCAGTTTGGGGACCAATTGAGTAGATTGTATCAGCCAGACACAGTGCTAAGTAGAGGAGCCACACAGACCCAGAGGGAGAAGTTGTGCCTCAGGGTTTCCCAGTGGACAAGACGTACTTTGGATGAAAGCAGCCTGTTCTCTCTGGGGTACCCAGCCTGCTCCAAGTTCCAGGCACAATGTGTGCATGTGGGGCTGATGCTACTGTCCTCAGCTCCTTGAATGCAGGGATTGTGATTATGACTGGCCCTTACACAGGGCAAACCGAGTGAGGAGGTTCTTCCGGCCTTTTGCTGCGGGAATCCACCCTAGGACCAGTCACAGTTCAGACCAGAAAGAAGCAATTAGCTACTGCAGCTGGAAATGTGATGTTCCAAAGGTGATTTTCCATGATGCTTGAAACTTGATATGGTCTTGCACAAAGTTTTGAGAGAGAGAAGGTGTTCACCAAGTGATGCAGGAGCTGCAGCAACCAGTGTTACACTGAGTCAGATAAACATGGACTGAGGCAGTGCAGGGTGTTTGTGTGGCACACGACTACATCTTCCAGACGAGGAATTTTTTTTTAAAAACATCAGCTCAGCAATCTGAGTAAAATGGTGTTAAGATGACATTAATGTTGCACAGCTAAGCTATCAAATATCAACCAAAGGCCTGAATGCACAGAATGCTTGAAATTCCTAAGTAGTACAGCTGCAACATTATCTCTGTTTCCACAAGCATATGTTTTATACTTGAGTAACAGTCTGATCACAAGTAAACATTCACACCTGTGACATAATACAGGAGGAATAATTTTGTTACATGTCTGTGTAGACAGCCAATGAGTGTTGACTAATATTGGTGTCCCTCATGGTGTTTATGAACTTGACCTATAACCCACTGAAACACCACCTCAAGTAGACTGATGGCAATTGGACACCTAACATATTGAAGGCCAGTGAAAATGGGGTAGGTTAAGAAGCTAAAATAGGGAAAGAACAAGTTAAAAATTACTTAGACAAATTAGGTGTCTTCACATTATCAGGGCCTGATGAAATGCATCCTAGAACATTCAAGGAGCTTACTAAGGAGATATCGGAGCCATTAGTTATTATCTTAGAAAAGTCATGGAAGATGGGAGAGATTCCAGAAGACTGAGAGGGCAAATTTAGTGCCCGTCTATAAAAATGGAAATAAGGACAACCCAGGGGATTACAGACCAGTCAGCTTAAATTCTATACCAGGAAAAATAATGAAGCAAATAATTAAGGAATCAATTTGCTAACATCTAGGAGATAACAAGGTGGTAAGTAATAGTCAGCATGGATTTGTGAAGACCAAATCATGTCAAACCAACCTAATAGCTTTCTTTGATAGCATAATGAGCCTTGTGGGTAGAGGTGTAAGTAGTAGACATGGTATATCTAGACTTAGGCTTTTGATACAGTCTTGCATAACCGTCTCATTAACAAACTAGGGCAATACAACCGGGATGGAGCTACCCTAAGGTGGGTGCATAACTGGCTGCATAACTGTTCTCAGAGTAGTTATCAGTGGTTCACAGTCATGCTGGAAGGGCATGAGTGGAGGTCCTCAGGGATCAGTTCTGGGTCCAGTTCTGTTCAATATCTTCACCAATTATTCTGATAATTGTATAGAGAGTGCACAAGTTTGCAGATGATATGAAGCTCACGGGTTGCAAGTGCTTCGGAGGATAGGATCGTAAATGATCTGGACAAACTGGAGAAATGGTCTGAGGTAAATAGGATGAAATTCAATAAGGGAAAATGCAAAGTACTCCACTTGGGAAGCAACCAACTTATAAGGAGACCCAACGTGGCAATCCTAAAATTGAAACCAGATCAGTTCATTTATATTTCCCTTCAGAATGGATTAACAAATGTATGCAAGTGTGACGGGGCGGACAGGCCCCGCACTAACGAACAGGGGATAGCCCAGGTCCAGCTGGCGGAGGAAGCCCCGCCCCTCCGACCCTGCTGGGCATGCTCCCAGCAGCGGCCGGGTATAAAGGCAGAAGGAGCCCTGCCGTCAGAGAGGCCGCAGGGTGAAGGAGGAGGCCAGGCCGAGCCAGTGTTCCTGCAGCAGCTGGGCCCAGAGTCAACACCCAAGCCGGACCTGGAGAAAATAGCCGCCGACCCCGGGCAGCAGGAGCGCACCCACAACCCGTCAGGTATTGCCTCAGAGGCGAAGGGGCCCCAGGGAACCAGGGCGTGGTAGGAAGCAGCCCAGGGCAAAGGATATAAAGTTTGGCTCGGCGTGTATCGGCCGGATTCCCCGCCGGCGGGCAGGAGCCATAGGCCCTGCCTAAAGGGCCCTGGGCTGGGACCCGGTGGAGAGGAGGGCCGGGTCCCCACCCACTTTCCCTTCCTGGAGAAACAAACCCCGGGCCAGGGGAGGCTTCTCAGAGCGGCTAGGCCTCTAGTACCATATATGCCCTGATAAAGGGGCTGGACTTTTGCATTGAGACTTTGGGTACCGTATATGCCCCGATAGAGGCCTGGACTTTGCATTGAGACTTTGGGTACCGTGTGCCCGATAGAGGCCGGGACTCTTAGGTTGGGACATTGGGCACTGGATAGGCCCGGTACAAGGGGGCGGAACCCCTGACAGGGGCATACCCCCGGACAACATGGTGGAGAATGTGGGCATCAGTCCACCCCTGAACCTAGGGGAGGAACGGTGGTGTGAGCGCCCCGACAGGGATAAAACCCGGGGGGGGTAGAGAGAGCGAAATGGAGGCGGTGAAATTGCTGGAAGAGATGGCCGAGAGGCAGAGGGAGCAGCTCCGGCAGCTGAGCCGGAGTCTGCAGCAGTGGACAGCGCAACAACTAGAGCAACTGGGGCAGCTGTTCCAGAAGCTGACGGAAGGGTTACTAGCCCAACAGGCGCTGAGGCTACAGTCGAGGGTAACAGCGGACAGTGGGTATGCCCAGGTACCGACCGTGGGGCACCGGGCTCGGGGGAAGTGGGCCGGCAAAGGCCGTGGCGGAGGTACGGGTGGAAGGGACCCTGGTTAGGGCCCTAATAGACTCCGGGTGTAGCCAGACCATGGTACAGGAGAACCTGGTAAAGAGCCCCGAACCCGCAGGGGGTCCAGTCATGCTACAGTGCGTGCACGGGGATATAAAGGCATACCCGACGGCTTGGGTATGGATAGCGGATGCCTGCGAGGAGAAGATCTGTCGGGTAGGGTTAGCCCCCCAACTGGCGTACCCGATAATACTGGGGCGAGATTGGCCCGGTCTCCGCAGGTTGGTCCAAGATTGGGCCCAGCAGGAACCTCCCGAAATAGGAAGACGGCCCCGGGGGGGGACGGTGGCTGCCCAGGGTGACACCCCCGAACCAGATGACGAACCGAGAGCTGAAGATGGGACATCGAGCACAGCAGGACCCCCCGCCTCAGCCAATAGAGGAGGGAGAGATGGAGTGGCTGGGTGCCGGAGGGGACTTTATGCGAGACCAAAGGGAGGACCCGACACTAAGCCGAGCCTGGGAGCAAATCCAGGAGGTGGAGGATAAGGAGTCCGGAGGCGGAAGGGGACTACAAGGACCGAGGTTTGAGGTCCGGAACGACAGGCTTTACCGAGTGGTCCGAGACCCACAGACGGACAAGGAATTTGCGCAGCTCCTAGTTCCCTCCAGGTACTGAAAGGGGGTACTGCGGCTAGGCCATGCAAGCCCCTGGGCCGGACACTTGGGCCGAGAGAAAACACTACAGCGGGTGGCCCAGAGGTTTTTTTGGCCAGGGATCCATCGTGAGGTAAGAGAGTTCTGTGAATCCTGCCCCGAGTGTCAGCGCACCAACCCAAAGGGAGTACCCAAGGCTCCCCCTGGTGGCTCTACCAGTGGTAGGGGTCCCCTTTGAGCGGATCGGGTTGGACTTGGTGGGACCTCTCGAGAAGGCTAGCTCGGGGTGCCAATATATCCTAGTTATAGTGGATTATGCCACTAGGTACCCCAAGGCCGTGCCATTACGGAATACAACCGCAGCTACCATAGCTACGGAACTCTTAGAGGTATTCTCCAGAGTGGGGATACCGAAAGAGATACTGACTGATCAGGGCACCAATGTCTCATCCAGATTAATGGCTGAGCTGTGCCGGTTGTTAGACATCCGAGCCCTGCGAACTACCGTATACCATCCCCAAACAGACGGATTGGTGGAAGCGTTTTAATCGGACATTGAAATCAATGCTCGCAAATTCGTAGAGGAGGACCCCGAGGGTGGGACAAAATGTTGCCGGCCTTGCTTTTCGCTGTGCGGGAGGTACCACAAGCATCCACGGGCTTCTCCCCTTTTGAGCTCCTATACGGGCGGCAGCCCCGGGGGATCCTTGACCTCCTGAGAGAGGACTGGGAGGGGCAGGAGTCCCGCGTGATGGGGACGGTCCCCTACGTGTTACGATAGAGGGAGCGCTTGCAGAAGTTAGGGGAGTTTGCCCGAACCAATCTCTTGCAGGCCCAGGAGACCCAAGCCAGGTACTATGACCAAGGGACAAAACTACGTACATTCGAGCCAGGCGACCGGGTGCTCCTACTCTTACCCTCGCAAGAGTCAAAGCTACTAGCCAAATGGCAAGGCCCATTTGAGGTGGTACGCAAAGTGGGGCCCGTCGATTATGAAGTGAGATTGACGGGGAGGAAGAGAGGAGTACAGATGTATCACGTAAACCTGCTAAAAAAATGGAAGGTGCAGGAAGGACTCGTGATCGACCCCCGCCCACCTGACGAAGACTTGGGGCCGTCGGCCGTCAGTCCACCCACGAACCGACCAGCCACCCTGGGGGAAGAACTGAACCCTGCCCAGGAAGGTGAGCTACTCCGCTTGGTCCAGAAATACGCCCACGTCTTATCTACCCAGCCGGGCCGGACCAGAGCGATGGGTCATCATATAAGCACCCTACCAGGCCACAAGGTTCGGGACCAACACCGTCCCCTACCCCAGAAGATGTGGGGGCCGGTGCAGAGAGAACTCCAGGCGATGCTGGAAATGGGAGTGATCGAAGAATCACGCAGCGAGTGGCGCAGCCCCATCGTGCTTGTCCCGAAACCCGACGGAACGATGCGATTTTGTATTGATTTTTGGAAGGTCAACGCCATCTCAAGATTTGACGCCTACCCCGTGCCACGTGTGGACAAGTTACTCGAAAGGCTGGGAAAAGCTCGGTACCTCTCCACGCTAGACTTAACAAAGGGATACTGGCAGATTCCGCTGACCCCAACCTCCAAGGAAAAGACTGCCTTCCCCACCCCTTTTGGGTTGTACCAATTCGTCACGATGCCTTTCGGCCTCCACGGGGCGGCCGCCACCTTCCAGCGCTTAGTAGACCAGCTATTACGCCCCCATCAGCCATACGCCACCGCATACATAGATGATATAGTCGTCTACAGCCACACGTGGCCAGAACATCTCCAACACCTGGAAGCAGTATTAAAGGCCCTCGGGGAAGCAAACCTCACGGCAAACCCCGGGAAATGCCACCTGGGACGAAGGGAGGTGACTTATCTGGGATACACAGTGGGGAGAGGGACGTTGAGGCCCTTAGTTGACAAAGTACAAGCCCTACAGGAGTGGAAAAGGCCAACGACGAAGAAGCAGATTTGACAATTTCTGGGACTGGCGGGCTATTATCGCCGATTCATACCCGATTTTTCAGCGCTGGCGGCACCACTATCAGACCTGACCTGGAATTCTATGCCGACAAAGTTACGATGGACGCAGGAATGTGAAGAGGCGTTCCAAACATTAAAAAAACGGCTGGTGAAAGAACCAGTGTTGTTCCCCCCAGACTTTGCTAAGGACTTTATCCTCCAGACAGATGCCTCTGAGAGGGGACTAGGGGCCGTACTAGCCCAGGAAGTGGACGGTGGCGAGCACCCGGTGCTCTATATGAGCCGGAAGCTCTTTCCCCGGGAGCAGAAGTACTCTACAATTGAAAAAGAGGCGCTGGCCGTAAAGTGGGCCGTAGATGCACTCCGCTATTACCTGTTAGGTAGCCACTTCCAATTGGTAACTGACCACGCCCCCCTGAGATGGCTGCACACTATGAAGGACACCAACCCTCGGATAATGCGATGGTACTTATCACTGCAGCCATACGATTTTGAAGTGGCCCACCGCCCGGGTAAGGCCCATTTGAATGCAGATTTCTTTTCCCGAGTGGGGGAAGAGGAAACCTGGACAAAGCAGACCGCAACCACCCATTTAAGGGGGAAGGTGTGTGACGGGGCGGACAGGCCCCGCACTAACGAACAGGGGATAGCCCAGGTCCAGCTGGCGGAGGAAGCCCTGCCCCTCCGACCCTGCTGGGCATGCTCCCAGCAGCGGCCGGGTATAAAGGCAGAAGGAGCCCTGCCGTCAGAGAGGCCGCAGGGTGAAGGAGGAGGCCAGGCCGAGCCAGTGTTCCTGCAGCAGCTGGGCCCAGAGTCAACACCTAAGCCGGACCTGGAGAAAATAGCCGCCGACCCCGGGCAGCAGGAGCGCACCCACAACCCCGTCAGGTATTGCCTCAGAGGCGAAGGGGCCCCAGGGGAACCAGGGCGTGGTAGGAAGCAGCCCAGGGCAAAGGATATAAAGTTTGGCTCGGCGTGTATCGGCCGGATTCCCCGCCGAGCGGGCAGGAGCCATAGGCCCTGCCTAAAGGGCCCTGGGCTGGGACCCGGTGGAGAGGGAGGGCCCGGGTCCCCCTACCACCCACTTTCCCTTCCCTGGAGAAACAAACCCCGGGCCAGGGGAGGCTTCTCAGAGCGGCTAGGCCTCTAGTACCATATATGCCCTGATAAAGGGGCTGGACTTTTGCATTGAGACTTTGGGTACCGTATATGCCCCGATAGAGGGGCTGGACTTTTGCATTGAGACTTTGGGTACCGTATATGCCCTGATAGAGGGGCCGGGACTCTTAGGTTGGGACATTGGGCACTGGATAGGCCCGGTACGAGGGGGCGGAACCCCTGACAGGGGCATACCCCCGGACAGCAAGCAATGCAGCCCAACTACTGATATTGATATCCATTTCCAGCTGTTTCTCCTTCTCTTTATTGTTTAGATGTAAGAGTCCCAGTCTTTTGCATCCGCACTCAAGCATATCAGTAAGGAGTTAATGATTACTGTCATTTCATTTTTTTTTTAACCTGAATGTCTACCTTATTATTGGTAAAACAGTGAGTGTCATCTTTATGCTGAGTTGGTATCAAGATCTGTCCTTACCAAAGGTTTGTTTGAGACGCACCTTATGTTTATCACCTAGTAATTTTAAATACCTTTGACCCTTTTTATTTGAACAAATCATAAACCAGTTAGAGTGTAATTGATACTATTTTATGCTGTTGGGCTCTCTGTATGTAAATGTGTATGTATGTTATAGGAGGCACATATAGCCTATAGTTAAGGCTGCCCAACATATGTCATTATAACACTCTGTTTTCAGTGACTTATCATTTTGCCAATCTTTAATGGTTTGGACTGAAATTTTTCATGCCAGGTGATTGCTGAAGGCTGAATTTTTAAGGGTGTTAGCTAAAATGGTTCATCCATTTCTAGGAATGAGATTAGGGAACAATATGCTATCAGTCAATGTTCTAACAGACAAAGCACCTGTCTGTCTATCAGAAAAACAGCTGCATTATTACAGGGATTTCAATCGAGAGATATACTGGAGATCTCATGATGCCAGTGCCAAAAAGTCTTTGGAATGTCTAAAAATCATAAATGGCAATTTCCTGATTAAAAAGTGTTACTTCCACCAACATGAAAGAATTCTACATTGTACCTCTTCTTGACAGATAATGAGAAATTAGTCCCAGAACTAAAATTTACTGGTTGCCTAAGTGCAAGTAATCATAGGTTGATTACATTTGTTTTGCATAAACAGGATACAGACCAACTAGAATATATATAATTGGCTCTTTTAAAATGTAAGTTTCACAAAGCTGATAATTATTAGCCAAATCAGCCGGGAGGAAGCATGTAAACAAAAAATGTGAATGATGATTTGGAATTGTTTAAGAGTATTTTTACAAGATGCCCAAAGAAACAAAATACCACAATTGAGAGAGAATACTATATTGGTTATAAAAACAGCTTGGCTTAGAGGAGAAGTGAAAGCAGCTATATTAAAAAATGGAAAAAAGGGAAATAACAATGAATATAAATTAGAAGGTAGGAATTGCAGAAAATTGATAAGAAAAGCAAAAAGGACACAAGGAGAAATCTATGGCCACCATAGTTAAGGACAATAAAAGGAGACTTTTAAATATATAAGGATTAAAAGGAATCCTAAAAATAGGCCATTATTACATGGAAAAGCTGGCATTGCCAATTAATAATGAAGAAAAAGCAGAATGCTCAATATATCTTTTAGTTCTGTAATTAGGAACAAGAAAGAAAAGTTATTCATATTGGATAATGAAGTTTCACGATGAAAAACTTTCCATTCCAATTATATATTATAAGGACAATGTTAAACAGCAGTTCCTTAAGTTAGACATTATTTGATCAACAGTCCAAACAATTTGCCTCCAGTAATTGTGAGAGCTGTCTAAGGAGCTCTCAGGATCATCAATGTTCATTTTCAGTCAGTGTTGGGGCATTCCGCAAAGTTTCAGAGGACTGAAAGAGAACTAATGTTGTATATGAATATTTAAAATTGGTGAATGCTATTTAATATTTTTGCTGTGACCTGGAAGAATGCAGAATCATGACTGATGAAGTTGGCAGATGACACTACGATTGAGGGAATGGTAAATAATGAAGAGGTGCTGCCACTGGTATTGAGTGATTGGGATTGGTTTGAAAAAGCTAGGTGTTAAGAGAACAATGTATGTTTCAGTATGCCAAATGGAAAGCCATACATCTAAGGCCTCAGAAGCAGCAAGTCTGGAAAGCCTTTGGGAGTCATGAGGGATAATGATTGTGGCTGTGCTGTCCCCATGAATATTTGTCCAGATCTGGAAATATTATAAGCCTCAGAATAATGACGCTTTCCACATGCCCAGTAGAGCCTACTTAGAGATTTCAGTTAAATTCTCCACAGAGCACGCTCTGTTCCCAGGCTGTAAGGACTGAGCAGGACTTTCCTTGAAATTGCTTCTCCCGGCTGCTGGGGGTGAGAGGTGCTTGGTGCCAGAATTGAGAGTAGGGAGACCATTAATTCAACGCTTACAATGTACCCGCGTAGGTATCCAGTGAGTCTGCCTGCTTCAAACCTAAAGGGGGGGGAAGGAATGGTGGGCTAAGGGGGAAGACCGGGAAAGGGGGGAGAGGATGAAGAATTGGCTCCTGTGGGAATTAGGAGCTGGAAATGGAGATGGGCAGGAGCAGAGGGGGGCTATTAGGAGAAGATGGGGATGTTATTTTTATGCGATGAGTGTGATGGATTTTCTTCAGTTTATACAATTGCCGTTTTGTACCAGCATTAAAACAACCGCTGTGGCGTCTGATGCCTCCAAATGGAAAGATGTGAAATCTCCCTATGCGTTCTGCTGATGCCTTTACCACCAGCACATATTTCCCTTGCATTATTTTACTGAGAAACATTGGGACAAAATAGAAGCAAGAAACTAATTACTCTGATCCTCAGAATACTGACGTCAGTGTGCTGCAACCACTGCTTGTTACGCTGATTATAACTCTCGTTGTTACCTTGTGCTCCCTTCCATCAGTCTGTGTATCCACCTGTCTTCTCTTGCCTTCTATTCGCATTACAATGCAGCTCTTCAAGGCAGAGACCATTTATTGGGTTAGATGCATATTCCTTGCTGAGGCTGTTAGGCACTGCTATGATACATCAGTAATTAATAATTATGGATGGTAGGTCACATTTGTTAAAAGCTGACAGATTTTAAATTATAAGAACAAAGCAGGCTGAAATGATGTGTAATGCTGACAAGTGGAATCAAATCTGGGGCTTGTAGAGCTTAGTGCACGCACCTTAGCTGTAGAACAGACTCCTTATTCTCTCGCTGTAAGCCGTCTCAGTACCACTAAGTAAGACAAGTACACCACATCCAGAATGTGTGTTGGTTACAGAGCACGTGAAAAAAGTTTTCCATTACCCACCTAGAGGAAGTACACAAAGAGGAGAAAATGTTACACTAAGGTGTGTTTGATCACTCCAAACTTTCGCATTCATGAGTTCCAATGAATTTGACTGTGTGACTCCACTTTCCTCTTTCTTTTTAATCACACTATAACAATAGAAAACAGTATCATTTACAGTGTGACTGTAACTGCAAGAAGCATAAAATATAGCAGTTATGAATCCCAAATTGGTTTGAAACTAAGTGCATAGAGTGTACATAAAAAAGAGTAATAATGAATAGGTCATTAAAGTCTCAATATTATAACTTTCTGAAGCGGTATTTTCCATGTGTTTCTTTTAATTGTTACAAAGGGTGAAATTATAATTTTTTTTTTTTTTTTATTTTAAAAAAGACTAACAAATGTTGGAAATTTGGGGACATGATTCAAAGCCCATTGATTCATTGAAAATTCTCACACTGATTTCGGTCCTTGTTGTATAAGAACGCAAAAGGCTGCACATTGCAAAAATAATTGCACATGCAGTGGAGGAAATGGTTAAAAGAGAGATCAAAGATTGCAGCCAGTCCGTATTTAATCTTCTTGTCGAGTGTCTTATGCTGCCAAATGGAGTCCCACACACACATCTGCTATGGAAAGGTATCATAGTATATAAACTGTATGACATGCACATCGTTCAAGGATACACCTTCTTTCTTTAAGCCAGATTCTTAAGCAAACAAACCCAAATGCGAGCTATAGGTGTGCAAAACTCTGTTGTATTCTGCACAGAGACAGTCCATGTTCAGGCAGGAAGATTTGCTGGTTCCAACTGTACAACATAGGTATGTTAAATTTACTCAGTCTTTATTGCTCTTGAATATATAAAATTAATGTAATTTTTTTTTGGCCTTCTGCAGGTTTTCTAAATAATGGAATAGTTTATTTGCTGTCCCTTATGTTTTAAGGATCATGTGCTCTATTTTTAGATATTGTGTTAGGAAAATGTGAACTTCATAAAATCTAGGTTCCCACAGACTCAGGCATAATTTTGTAGATGATACTTGTTTATTGATATTGACAAGAAGCCATAGCTGCATTTAAAAGAGAAGCCCAAGATTGTAATGTTATAGCTGGAAATCCTCTGAACAATTTGTATCCCCTCAAAATATAATCAATGGATATAAATGCAAAAAATAGATATAGGAAAAATATGTGACTTACACATTTTTAGCATATAATTATTAAAACCAATTGGTAACAGTTACATGGCAAAAAGAAATACTTCACTAAAATCTACAGACTATTTCAAACTCTCTGGAGTGGATACCGCACTCTATTTAACTACGAAATTTTGGTTTTCTGCATAATTTATAAATAGGCTCATGATCTTATTAACGTATCCGTTTGTTCCTTATCCACGATTCAATTCTCCACATGAAGCATAGCTGGAAGGCATAAAAGAGAGCCTCCCATGGGCAAGGCATTCCTATCCTTTCAGAACCTTAAATCTAATTTTTAGCAACCGTAAACTGTTAGGACTCCATTTTTACATTAATGTAGGGATTCTCTAATACCTGAAAATGCAGATGAAATGCAAAACAGATGGTTCCAAATTTTTTTTCCACCAACTTTTTTCATTATTAAAGCTATTTCCAGAACATACTAACCCTTTTATAGTCTTAAATCATGATTTTCCTGATAGCCCAATTTAGAGAGCAGACCTACTGGCTCTCCCTTGTTGTGTGCATACGTGGGGTTTGAGTGAGCTCTCTTGATAGCTAGTGACTAACAGATTTTTCAGTGTGTGCCTAAGCTCTTTAGGGTCCTTAAGCAATCCTAGTCATAATCACTTAAAATTTCCAACTAATTTCAGCATTTGCTCTTAAAGGATAGACTCTGCTACAACATATTGAAGTTTTGAAGTCGCTCTCCTTTGCAACGGCCTCATAGTTGAATGGGCATTGCAAAAACTCATTGCAAACAAGAATAAATGATTTTGCATGTGACTATGGAAATGTGTATATATACATTTTCCCCACAAATGTGTATATATACATTTGGCCCTGGATAATTCCTTCCCCCCCCCTCCCCAACTCATTGTTGGAAAGCCAGGGACAGCAATAATGGTGAAAGAGACCATCCTTGTCTGTTACTCTGTATATGTAAAATTCACTGGTCATCACTGAGTGCAAGGCCGAATTAAGCTCTTCATAGGACCTAGGCACTCTCATAATTTAAGGGCCTCATAATTGTAGGCCCTTAAATTAGACTCTATAGAAATGCCACCTACACACCCAATATCACCCACTTATGTTTTTGCTCTTGAAAGTGGCGCACCATGTGAGAAATTCATGGTCCTTCATTCTAAAATAACAGCCATTTTGTTCAGAAGCTTCAGGGAGTAGCTGAGTGCTACCAAGCCATTTTGTTGTATACTGCAATTATACTTACGATTCACCTGATAGTTGATTGGCTGATAAGAAGAAAAGTAGGGTGCTGCTGCTGCTGCTACAACTGTAAAATCCACAGAGCGATGCATTGTGCTGCAGAGCTGGTAATTTGGCAACATTGTGTCTCAAGATTGTTCGTCATTTATGAAAACAGTACAAACACAAAGCAGTAAAAATAAGTAATAAAGCAAAATAGGGAGGGAAGTAAAACATCAGGTGGTTGGTGATAGGTATTTTAAATGAATGTTTAGGATCATTATGCAAGTGAAACAGAGACCTGTAAACACAGATACAAGTTAGTCTTGTTTGAAATTGTCATGTTGTGTGTGTCACCAACTCAAAGAGTAGAAACTCCAGAGCAGCACTTTAACACATGGCTTCAGAATTTGTAGACAGATCCATTTTTTAAAGAGCTTGCAAATACAGTCTTCATCCTACAACAAACCTAGCATCACACCTAGACCTAGTACACCCATTAACTCATAAAAGCCAGAACTCTACCATATAGACAAGATCTGGCCTTAATGCCCCTCTCCAAACAAATTCTAAAATTTAATGGAAATCCCTTGTCTAGAATCCAACTGTACCTGAAAGGTCAAACAAATAAACAGGTTCCATGGCAAAGTTCTTCCAGTTTTAACAATTATCATGTATTAATTAGTAACACAGGTATTAAAAAAAAAAAAAAGATCAGTGTCTTCAGATATCTACAACACTCAAAACATTTGTTAAAAGAATCCTTTTCTTTCCATAACCATTAACATCTATGTAAACTTTCTTTGAAATATAATCATGCAAATTTTATGAGCTAGGCCTATATATATGATCCTTATCTTAAAAAAAAACCTAACTGCTTTAAAATAGAAAAACACCAATACAAGTGAAGTCAGATCTTGCATTAAGATCTGCTAACGCAAAAACTCTCCACCATCTTTGTCTGCTCTGGATCTGTCTCCCTCCAAACAAACTAATTTTTAGCTCAAGCTAATATCTCCAGGCAGAAATCCATTTGCAAAAGCTCTCATACCATCCTATTACTATGAGACCACACCACACAAATGACTGAAAAAGCAATTTTTTGAGGAAGTTTGTATGGATAATACTATCTTGGATTTGAGTGCCAGGGACAAATTTCACACACAGTGCTTATATCCTATCTTGGATAAACTTATTTTTGAGATGGTCAGATGATGAGCAGCATTTGCCACATTGAATGAAAGGTTCAGTTTTCTTGTGGATAGATCAATGTCCAGTGCTAAAATTGCCTCTAGAGCAAGGGCATTAGTAGATATCTATCTGTCAGATCTCGAACAAGCATTTACAGACGAAGTTCTGTTGTTCTCACATCTGTATACTGAGAAGAAATCTGTGGCAGCAATGATCAATGCACAAACAGCACACAAGTTGGTGACAAGTTTGCCAAATGTCACATTCTGAAAGAAATGCTCTCATCTCACCATCTTGGGAAGAAACTGTGTAGGGGAGAGCGCTCTTTTTCAAAGATAAAAACGTATAAAGAACTGTCTTCAATCTACCATGGGACAGAAATGAGTATTTTCCCATGCACTACTTTCAATTGTGAGTGAGCTTTTGAGAAAAATGACATTTGATGATATAACCTGTGATTTTGCTAACAAAAAGAGTTGCAAAGTAAATATGTAATTGTATGTTACATCTGTATCTTGTTTGTTGACTAAAGATTTAATACACTGCATTTAATTAATCTTCAACATTTGCACATATATTCTAATGAAAAAATAGCAAATAATTAAGTGTGATTTAGCAGTTTCCTTTTCTTATTTTTTAGTCAATTATGAATTTTTGTTAGGCCCTAAATTTTTCATAGGCCCAAGGCACTGTGTCTAATGGATAATCTGGCCCTGACTGAGTGTGCCGAATTGAAATGGAACGGGATGTGTCTTTTCTTAAAATAATGAACGAAATGTCAGTTTTAGGAGAAAAAAATCTGTGTGTCTTAATGACTGAAACTGAATAGGATTTTTCTAGAAAGTCAGAAAAATGTCATTAATTTGAGAGGGATCTGTAAGACAGTCTTTGTTAGGTGACTCTACAAACAAGTGACTCTGCATTGTACAATTTGCTTCAGTTGAATTGCCAATAAATTTGCCTGCTTTATTTTCCAATGCATAATGTCATTGCATGAATCTATTATTATAAAAACTACTACAGTATTCTACATTAATAACCAAAATACTGCAGTTTTATTAGTGATGCAGTCATATTTTGGTCTGCAAATGTTGCACTTATTTTTATAAATAGTGCTTTTCATGAGGGAATATGCAGATTTGGTGAATTTTGGTTGCTTTCCTCTAGTGTCCTCATAATAATGTGTTGTCCAAGGGCTTCATGTACATATTCTTTTTATAGTGCTGAATAGATTTACTTATTATGATGAGTCCAAGACCTGGTGTATGCAACGGTTAGGTGGACGCAAGTTGCCTTGCATTGACCTTCCTGTGCATGTGTGTCTATACTCTCATCAGTCACCTGCCAATGTAAGAACCCTGTTATGGTTAATCAGTGACACCACCTCTGTGAACAGTGGTGTGTCATGATTGACATACTGTGGTCAATGCAGAGTGAATGTACACACTGTGTGACCTATGCTGACCCTAACAGTCCTCCAGCAACTGTCCTACAATGCCCAACAGTGACTGTCCCATCACAAATGTGAACTCCACTGCCCAGAGATCATGGAGATTAGAAGCCACCCCCTACTTTGAAACCCCTGTGTATTTTAGAAATACCTTTTCCTGATTGGCCAGCTTGGTGAGCACACCTAGTGGCTCTCCCTTGTAGGGTGCAAAAACAAGGTCTAAATGAGCTCTCCCCTGACAGCTAGTGACAAACTGGAGGAGAAGAATTCAGATGCAGTTCATATTTGCATAAACACACCCATTCTACCTCAGTGTTCATCTGACAGACCTGCTTTGCCAAAGTGATCAATTCTGGCTGGCTTTGGGATATAATTTACTTTAGACACATGACACAGGATGTGGTCAAGAAGTACAAGACATCGCCACCTACCTGTGCAGCTCTCTAGTGGGTGAATTTGGCAGAGAGACAGATTAGCCGGGAGAGAGGCCCAGGAGTCCCAGCAGAAGGAGAGGGAGATGCAAAAGAACATAATGGGGCTTCCCAGGCAGAAAACCGGGAGGGGACGGAGTTTGTTTGCTTATGGTTAGGTGCTTTTTAATCATTGTGGTGCTGGTTTTCCAGATTAATGCTGGGTTTCCTTTCAATAAAAGTTTTTTATATAATACACAGACTCAGTGTTTCTGAATGGGGGAGTGCTGCCAGGTGAGTCAACAGCGCTGGGCCCCTGGACAGGGTGTTTCCAGAAAGGGCAGGGCCTCAGACAGAAGGGGTGGGACTGGAGCAGACAGACCTCAGCACCGTCCAGTGTATGCTCCTACCCACCCTCAGGGCTGTCCAGACTCTGCCATTTGGGGGTCTGCAGCATGCTGTGCAGGGCTCTGGCAGTGATTAAAAGGGTACAGGTCACTTTTCCCCCTGTTGGCAGATATGAATGTTGCCTCCTAGAGATACCGGGGAGTGTTTAATTTTCCAGGTTATTGCATGGGGGCTCAAGCTGGTGCTGCTCTGTATTGTTCAGAGGAACCCATAGATATGACCCCAGCCCCTGTTGCTGACTCCACCTGGCAGAATGGTTATGTGTGCAACTGCCCAGCCATGCTGACTCCAAGCTCTAGACATGCTACTGTCTGGAGTAGACAGGAGAACTGGCTCTCTGGGCTGGTGGGGAGAAGAGGCTGTGCAGGCACAGTGAGGGGGATCCCTTGTAGAAATGAGGACATCAGCACGGACTGCATGTGGGATGCACACGGAGGGGTAGGACAGAGATCTGCAGCAATGCCAGGGGAAAGCCAAGGAGCCATGCCGCAAGTCCAGGGAGGCCAGCCATCAACACTGAGCTGCAGAGCGCTGTTTTTGCAAGGGGCTGCACACCAGGCTTTGCCCAGACCCCACCAGCACCCCACAGAGGATGGATGCCTCTGAGGAGCCTGAGACACGGACCTCTGACATGCAGAGTGAGGAGGCTCAGGAAGAACAGGAAGGGAAACAGCAGCAGACTCCGACTCTGAAATGAGCCAGGATCTTTTTGAGAGCCCATCACACATGAACCCAGTCCTGCCAATAGAGATCAGAGGAGCCAAATGCAGGGGCACTTCAGGTAAAGGTGTGTGTAAATTCTGCCTTATAGTGTGTCAGTGTGAAGATAGCACCTGGCTCATCCCCACGTGAGCAGGACATGGGCATCTACTTCTTTTTTTTTTTTTATGCATCGGAGCAGATATAGTGATATAACAAACAGGCAGAGTTATTAGCTGTTCCCTGCAGCGCTAAGCAGGTGGGTGGCATTTGCAGCAGTTGATTTATGCACATAGTGATGTCCCTTGTATCCTGCTGAGAGAGCTTGATGACGCTTCCATGGAGATTCTCAGCAACCTGCCACAGTGGGACCCTTTCCCAGGCCACTCTATGATAAGCACCAGCACCAATGCCCTGTATGTGTACCGGTAGAACTAGGGGCTGAAAAAGTTATTTTATGCACAATCCCTCCTCATTTACTGCCCTCTCCTTGTCTCTGGTAGTGCCATGCCATGGTGTCCAATGGCTGAAGTGTCAACAAGTGTGTCTGATTGCAAATGAATAAGAGAAGGGAGTTGTGAATCTTATCTTTTGCTGCTGGGTGTGACTGCAAAACTGGTAATACAGCTGTCTGATTTATCTGGAGCTGGTACCATTGAGGCCTCGAGGGGTGCTTCCTTCACTTTCCTGGGCTAATGAGGAGAAAGAAGGAGACTAGCGAGAACATGCTCACAGAGAGCCAGGTAGCCAGTGCTGCATTGGGCTATGCACAGAAGGCCTGGAGCATGGCATGACAGATTGGCCAGGAGTCTGGACAAGGACAGATTGGCCGGGAGAGAGGCCCTGGAGTCCCAACAGAAGGAGAGAGAGATGTAGCAGGACATAATGGGGCTTCTCAGGCAGCAAACCCAGATGCTGCAGAGTCTTGCTGACCAACTGATCCAACAGAGCTCACTTCTCTTTGTGGTCAATGGAGAATTCCATTTCAGCAGCTCCCTACAGCCCTCTACATTCTACATGGCTTTAGGGGCCACATCCACACCCCTAACACTCCACACTGGGGACAGTAAAGAAAACCTCTGCTTCACATGCACCAGCCATGGCTCTCACAGGGCAGGTATGTTGGGCAGCAATGAACTGACATGGGCACAGATGTTTTGTACCCTTCTAATTGCCAGTTTCTATGGTTTTTGTTTTATAAGTTTGTTTAATTGCAGGTTATTTTGGGGTTGTGTCTTTCTATGCAGTCAATGTTTATATTTTGGAAATAAATTAATCTTTATCACTTCATAACGTGTAGAGTAAGATACTTGTTTGCAGCAGCACCTTGCAAGAGCAACTACTGTTTATAAGCATTATTTCTCCTGGGAACACTTCCCTACTATGAATGTCTACTCCCAACATAGCTGCTGCATGAGAGTAATGTTAGTGTAGGAGATCGGGGGGACATGTATGGGTGTTGCCCTCTGGGACGGGGCGAATAAACCCCCCACTAGCCAAGGGGAGAGTAAATTGGCCTGCTGGGCTGAGAAGGCCCCTCCCCTGCGGCCTTGCTGGGCATGCTCCTACTGTGGGCCCGGTATAAAGGCCAGGGAAACAGCTCAGTTGGGTCTGCTCTCCAGAGTGGAAGGAGCTCCTGTCGGAGCACCGGAGCAGTTGCCGCTGCTGCCTGAGCCAGAGCTGCAGACCCAGCAGGCGCCACAACCACTGCGCCAGTTTCTGCTGCCCTGCCAGCCCTGGCCTGCAGCCGCACCAGCTGCCGCCACCACGCCAGACGCCACTGCCGTGCCAGCCAGCACCGCTACTGCAGACGGGTTTACGCGCACAGGTGAGGCCTACGCCAGCCAGGGGCGCAGGGGAGGAAGCAGCCCAGAGCAGGGAACAGGAGGTAACCTGGCTGCCTCGGCGTGTTTTGGGGGGAACTCCCCACCAAGCCAGTGGTGGGAACCACCCACCACAGACAGGACCCTGGGCTAGGGCCCAGTGGAGAGGGAGGGCCCGGGCCTCCCTCCACCCCTCCCCTTTACTAGCTCCCAGATTAGGAGTTGAGAGACTGGGCCACTGGGCCTGATCGGGGGAGACTGGGCTGCTGGGCCTGACTGGGAGAAATCCCCTTTGGGAGGACCGCGGGGCTAGGCACTCCGTGACACCCCCCAAAATTGCATCTTTCATTCCCCTCCTGGCCCTTCAGTACAGCTTGAGGGGCATCCAACCCTGCCCCCTTGCTCTGTCTGACAGCCTGCATGGAGCACATATGTAGGGAGAGGTCTGGGGGAGGGCCTGGAAGAGAGGTATTTTTTGGAAGGGAAGCTGGGGTTGGGGGAGCACCAGAGGTGCAGCTGCAAGGTTCCAGCCTCCTCCCTTCCAAAGTGTTTGGCTTGCAGGTGGTGAGGTGGTGGGACAGGTGTTGCTATTTGCAGTGGGGAGTTTTGGGGACCCTCCCATGCATTGAGAATCCCCTCCATATTGGGTCTCGGTGGTGGGGATTGCTACTGGCATTTCAATATCGCCAAAGGTTATCTGCCAGTCAGCAAGAATTGTTCCCACTTTCAACTTCCTGAACAGGCCTGTGTTCTTAAAGCTGCCAGTGTCACAAAACTCCCCTCACATGCCAACACTGAAACTAATGAAGTGTGCCTGGTGAGTCACCACCACTTCCACAGGCGAACTAAAAGTAGTTCTTTCTGTTTGATTTACTCTCTGACAAGGTGTGCTAGGGTGAAAATAGAGATGTGCAGACCCTTTATTGTGCTACCTCAGTTTGGGAGTCATTTAGCTGCAAATCCATCCACGTTGTCATGCAGAGAATCGCACTCCTGCATAGTAAGATAAATACACAGTTGCATGACAATGGCCCCCCACTGTTATTTCCCACTGGCCGTTAGTGTAACCTGGACCCAAGTCACTGGCATGTAGGATTGAACCTGTGACCGTTGAGGCTAAAGCTATGAGCCTCTCCTGCATCAGCTAGAACCCTGTTGCCTGGGGCCCCCCCAGCATGGTTCCCATTGGTCTGCTGACAGTGATATGAACTGTATATATTTATGGGATTTTTATTAAAGGCACAAAATTATGAGCTAGGGATAGCATTATAAGATGCAGAAAGTTGCATGCTGTGAACTTGATACCTTGCTTCCAGTCCCTCCTGCTGCATCACTCATGTGTGCCCTGCAACACATTGTGAAAATTCTCCAAAAGGCAGCGCTTTGGAAGATGGCACATAGTGCACTGGGACACTTACACATGGTGCACTTCACTTCACTGTGACAAATATTCCTGCTGAGTATATGGCAAGCTGGTGCAAGCAGCTAAGTATGAATGCACATGAGCAATATAGTAACTGCAGCAGATTTGGCCTCACTGACTTGTGTTGTCCACAGTTTGTGTTGTAGACATGGCCAAAGACTTCCATTTCCAGAATGTTCCAGCACTGCATTCACTATACAGGAGGTGTGAGGAAGTGTGGACCAGATGTACTTTAGGATGGGGAGGCCTGGGCCATATGGAGGGGAGGTAGGATCTGTAACACCAACTCATGAGGTATTTTTGTCACAGAAAATATATTACACTTTGGTTAGAATAAATAACCATTCTACAGCACATTCCTGCACCTCACTGACTCTCTTATACTCTCTGTAGCATATGATATTTTTGTAGCAAAATTCATACAACAATTAACTGTCTCCCATTTTCTTGTAGCTAGGGAAACGGATTTAATGCACAAAACCCCCATCCTTCTCCTTCCTGGGAAAAAATGGTGGATAAGAGGCTCCAGAAGGTGTTCGTTCTCCTAATTTTCATTCTTGGAAGTCTTCTTTCTGGCATGTTCTACAGGCAGCAAATAAAAATGATGTGTGAGTAAAGAATATATCAATAGAAGGATTTTGTTGTTCTTGGAACAGAGACCATAATTTTGTTGAGAGTAGGAAAAACTTGAAGCACCAGGGTGCAATCATAAACACGTAAAGTCTCATTGGAGTAGCCATGTTAGTCTGTAGCTGCAAAAACAAGGAGTCCTCTGACACCATAGAAACAAACAGATTTATTGGGACATAAGATTTCCTGGGTAAAACCCACTTTGTCATATGAATTGGAGTGAAAACTACAGAGGCAGAGATGTGTGTGTGTGTGTGTGTGTGTGTATGTATATATATATATATATATATATATACACACACAAGTACAACAAAATAAAGAAGTTACTTGTCAAGTGTAAGACCAATGTTAATGAGGTTAATCGGGTCATGGTTGATATAGCTCTTTCATGGCAGCTGATATTCACATCTCCCCATCAGTTGCTGTGAATGAGCCACATCCATCCTGACTTGATTAGCCTCATTAACACTTGTCCTACACTTGACAAGTAACTTCTTTCTTTTGTTGTACTTTTATATATATACCCCTGACTCTGTAATTTCCACTCATGAACCGTGTTTTACTCTCAAAAGCTTATCTGTTCATTTCTATGGTGCCTCAGGACTCCTCATAAATACATAGTACAAATAATACTGACAAAATATGAGGGCATGCATGACAAGTTCGTAGTTATCCTGGCACATGTAGAGAAGAGACTGTCAAAAAAGCAACATTTGCCAATTAAGTATCTGAAGATGCACAGCAGGATTTTCCTAAAAACAATCTTCCTGTCATTCATTTCCCAGGTTCTCCTTGTCACAAGTCTTCTAGTAATCACAGTAACTTGTGTTCTGCATCTGTAATAGAGTGGACAATTGACAGTGAACTAGAGATTTGTGTTAATCCTGAACAGCAATGTTAGTTCCTCAGGGGGTTAATTTGAGTTCTGTGGTTTTAGGAATGAAAAGAGAATTCTGCTAAATTACTTTACACTGATGGTTTATGTTGCTTTCTTGAACACATCTTCTTTTCCAGATCCGAAGGAGGATTGGCTGATGAGACAAGTCTATCGCAAAGACATACTGAACTCTACCTGCCTGATGAACAACCTCTCTCATTCACAAAGCAAACTGCCACATGATGTTGCAAGACAGATCTTTGTGGAGCATAACCACAAGTTCATCTATTGTGAGGTGCCCAAGGTCGGCTGCACCAATTGGAAGAAAATCATCCTTCTCCTCACAATGAGCCTGAGCAGACAGGTTAATGAAGTCCACGATGATCTCATCCATGAAACCTCACTGATAAAGAGGCTGAGTTCTTACCCTTCTGACTACCAGGAGAAATTACTGACCAGTTACACCAAAGTGATGTTCACCAGAGATCCCCTGGAACGGTTGGTTTCAGCTTACAGAGACAAGCTTCTGCACTCTGAGCCATACTATAGTATCACTGTTGCAAATGAGATGAAGGCCATGTTCAGGAAAAACAAAAATTCAACTGAAAGGGTCACTTTCCAGGAGTTTGTTAATTTTATTCTGACACAAAAAGAAGAAAAATTAGACATTCATTGGAGACCAATGTTTCTACTCTGTGATCCTTGCAACATTCATTATGACATCATGGGGAAGTTTGAGACCGTAGTACAAGATTCTGAACATGTTCTTAGGAACATTGGTGCCCCAGAGGATATGCGTTATCCGAACTTTAAGAAGTATAGCTCAGAGAAACGTACGAGTGATGATATCACCTTGGCATATCTCAGAAAGCTGAGCTCAGAGCAAACCCAAAAGATCAAGGAGATATACAAGATGGATTTTGCCTTGTTCAACTATCCTTATGATTTGCAAATGAATCTTAATGAGACTGATACAGTATGAAGAGAAAGGCCATGAACTTGTATATAAAGATAATAGCAGGTGATTGATGGTAGCACTCAAGCAGTATAAGTGATTAGTAGCTCATGAATCTATTTGTCGTAGGCATTTGTGGTGCTGAATGTACTATGGATCATCATTTATAAAATTATCAGGACCAATATTACAAAACTCTAGCGAATGTTCTACCAGATATGCTATGTAAAGTATTGGTGGAAAAGGCATGATTTGCTAAATGTGATATGCTGGTTCATACGTATGTCATCTTTTTGGTTTACTGTTGTCCCAGACTTGTGCAGTGTATCTGGGTGCCACCCATAGACAGATTGGCATCAGTGCTATCCAGCCTCCTTGATGGCTCATCAAGGACAATCAGCTGTACAATGAACCCATTGAGAGAAGCCAGGGCCTGTGTCTGAGTCAACAGGATATTTCAGGATAAGTTTATGGACATGGGACCCCAAGTGCTTTTCTATGTTTGGGACAAAGGATGTATAAGCCACATGGCAGAGAATATCCCTGAAAAGAGTACAGGAAGCTTTGACGCCTCTGCACTGCCATCGTGGGAGATGGAATCTGGCCCATGGTCTGCTCCAGAATGAAAATGCCAATAATCTCCCCTGTGCTAGAGAAGTGACCAGGAGGTTGTTAACTTGCTTCTCAGAAACCCTAAACCACACAAATATCCCAACAATGATCACCACCATCAGTAAGAACATTTGGACATTCATTGGGTTGTTTCTGCTCTGTGGGTACTGCACCAAACACTGTGACATCATGAGGAAATGTGAGACCTTGCAGCAAGGTGTTGAACATGTTCCCAAGGATATTTGAGGCCCAGAAAGTTTGCATTAGTTTAACTTTAAGAGGTATGACTGAGAACAATGGACCAGTGCTGTTACTACAATGGAGTGTCTTAGAAATCTGAACTCACAGCAAAACTCATGACACTATAGACAGGCTGTGTCCAATATTTACCTTTTATGGGATCTTAAACTTACACTGCTGTTTTGCTGTTTCAAAAATTAAAAAGGGGAAGCAATATTTGAAATGCCTTAATGCTCCCAGCACTCTCAGAAATTTAAGAAGTGTCCCTTGAAGTTATAAACCAAACAATTGTTCAGATATTTAGGCCAGAGTAGGCTCATCTTTTCTCAAAACTCTGCAACTCAATAACCGTAGCGCTGTGAAAATACAAACTGTCCCCTCAATACACTCAGGTGACATATTTAAAGTTAGTTCATCAAAGTTGCATGAGCTATGTCAGAGTTAGCTAGCATAGTTTGCCAGCTCCAGGAGCTCCTTCCAGTTGCTAATGACCTACAGGAATAAGTTACAGTTCCCTCTTCTCTCCTCAACCCCTGTCTTCTCTGCAGGGAGCAGGGTGTGTAGGGATGCCTCTTGTGGTCAGTAGTCACCAGAGTGGGGTCCTGACAGGTATCTTGTTCTGTCCAATGGTGATAACTGTTAGGCTGTGTACTTGTGCTCCCCCTGGGAGTTGCAGATAGGCAGACTCTGAGACAAACCCTCAAAGATCACAAAATCAGGTGAGGGACAAAGGAACCAGGTCATATTTTGTTGTAAACAAAGCACAGGAATAGCACCTGGTACACTCTATGAGGATACTAAAAATGTGTGCCCATGACAATGGACTCAGCTTAGTTTGATGGTGGGTCAATCAAAACATTGCTATCTATCATGCTAGACCTTATCCTGAATCTGGGTCAGCATGTTCCTGTTATCTGTGGGGTGTGTGTTGGTACCAAGATGTTTCCTAATATGAAGTGGTGTTATAATGCCTCTGAAATGTTCTTATGGCCTGTGCCTACTACCTCTGAGATATGAATGTTTCTGTAATCTCAGCCCTGTTCTTGCCAAGTTCTATTGTGCTCACAGCTTAACTTTGCTTTATATTAGCAAAGCCTTGGCCATTGTTGTCTAGGCCTCAGGCCTCACACAGACCTGTGATACATGGGCTTGTGATTTAGGCTGTCATCTTAGCACAGCACTCAAGTTTGTCTGAAGAGTGAAGCTCTCTGTGCTTCTCCTCACACACCTTTTCTGGCTGGTCAACACCCTGGATGGTGTCCAAAGTGCCAATCTGATAGGCTTCTGTCCTGTAGCTCATCAGTAGAGATGCAAAGCATGAGACTCTGGAGGCACAGCATGGGACTTTAGGAGAGGGCCATCACTGACCAGCAGTAATGGGGAGATGTACCTGCCCCCCTGCCTTAGATCTTCCATTTTGCTATTTATTCCCCATGTCCACCATTCTGTCTTGTGTTATCTCACCCACCCTTTCAGTACCCTCAGTTTCTTCATGTTCTCCACAGAGACCAGTGTTGTGGGTGCTACCTTGCTCCCATTATCCACCGCCCTCCATAAACGTCCCCTAGATATCTCCTTCTATTTGCAGAAGAAAATTCTTATTCTTTCCGGCTGGGCTGGGCTGACAAGCCTCTTGAGTTTCATCAGACTTTCTCGCTGGAGCCTGGTGGAGAGGGAGGGCTCCACCCCCATTAATCCCCAAAAAGGGGTGTGCCTGAATTGCAATACTGATCTGGCCACTGGGCCTTACCACCTCATTGACTGGGCTCATTATAGACTAGGCTGCTGAGCCGTACTGCCCCGCTGATTGGAGGATCATTATAGACTAGGCTGCTGAGCTGTACCGCCCTGCTGGTAGAGGCTATAGACGGGCCTGATTGCAGGATGAGGAAACGCAGATGGGGCCTAAGAGGCACCCCCGCCCAGCCTCCCAGGGGGCTGGGTTTTCCACCCCATGAAGAGGTCACACACAGACCTTAACCCTCCTCCCATGGAGGGATGACACACACCCTCTCATACACCCCTTTCAAACAGGAGGTTGATCAACTGGCCTGACACACCTTGCCCTGTGCTCTCTATTGCCTCCATGCCCAGCTGGCCTGAGGGCCAGATCTGCCTCTTCTGATACATGGTGCTGCAACTTCCCCCAAGCCCCAATTTCTGCCATGCTTCATACCAGAATGTGGCCAGCAGCAGCCTTTTAGCATTAGGTGGGAAGGGAAGGGAGGGGAGCTGCTTCCAGCTGTAGAGGAAGTGGAGGGAAGTGGAAATGATTCCCAGCCCTTGTCTTTGCAAAGCTCATCTGTTTGCTTTCCCACTCCCTGCCTGTCCCTCTCACACCCCCCCAGTTGGTGCAGCTTGTCACGTCCTAGCTGCACTGGGTTTCATGGCAGCTAACACCTCCAGGCTGCTGCTGACCACCCACATAACCCAGCTGCATCTGGCTACAGTGTGGGCAGAAAAGGGTTAATCCCGAAGTATGAATTGTGCACTGCGGATCAGGGAAACCTGCCTTCAAGGGCTTCAGCAAGCAGGGCTAGAGGGGTGGTTCAGTAGGGGAGGATTCCAACTGGCAGTATTCAGTAGGGATGTTAAGAAGCACATTATTTTGTTAATCATGTAGTCGCTGTGGGCTCTGCAGGGAAAGTGTATTAGGAGCTGGTGGGCAGACAGCCTTGCTCAAGCCCAGCTTGCGCCGGGTCCCGGGAGTTACCTCCACTGTGGCTCTGCAAGGAAAGTATTATTACAGAGCTGCAGCAGGAGTAGCTCCTGGGACTGGCGAGAGCTGGGACTGAGCTGGACTGCTGGCCACCCCTCTAAAAATTTACTGGCAGAGCCGCCGCCCGAGAGGGGCAGCGGGAGGGAATGCACATTGTTGGTAGCATTTGCTGATAAGCTTTCACTTATCGGTTAATCGTTTAACCCAACAACACTATTGCATCCCTAATATTCAGGGTGGGGAGCAGATTAAGAAGGTTCTAAGTCCTTCCCAGGGGCTGTAGTGAAGTTTGTAGGACTGGGGCATGATTGGGCTGGAAATCCCTCCCCCCCCCGTCACTCCAGAACTTATCTGAGAGGCTTCCCCAGGCCAATGCTATATGAGGCTTTGGCATGTGTAGGGCTCAGCTCCCCCTGGCCAGTGCCCTAGACTGGAGAGTCTTGGGCTTTCCCAGGCCACCGGCCCAGCCTCCCTGGCCCCAGAGCACAGGGAGGACAGTAACACTGTACACGTACAGTAGGCATCCTGGGGGTGGAGTGTAGGTGGGGCGAGGCTGGTGGTTTGGGAAGGCAAAATTTTCCCCTGCCTATGATGCCAGAAGCCCATGAGCAGCAAGGCCATGTGGGGATGAGGGGGCAAAGCACAGAGAGGACAGTGAGGGGAGGCATGTAAAGGTTCTGCAGACAGGAGAGGCGACACATAACTGGCCACCACCTGGTGCCTGCAGCTTACAGCGTGCAGCCAGTGCTGGCTGGAAACAGGAGAGGGGGTGGGTCCTGCTAGCCAAGAGCCTGATCGCAGTGTGAGCTGCACTGATGCACTAGCAGGGGGAGCGGCTGGCCCTGTACTTGGCATCTTTGTCCTGCCACCAGCTTTGCATACCTACCCCATCATCAGCCACTGGACTCCCCACACTCAATACTAATGGGAGAGGGTGGGGGAAGGGAGTGAGATAGAAAATACAGGACAATTTTCTTGTTTTTAAGAGAGTTTGGACACTATCAGGAGGACTTAAATACAGGACTGTCCCCTTTAAAATGGAAAAACTTAAAAAACAACCAATAGTCTAGCAGAGCCTTAAAGACTAACAAAACATGTAGATGGTATCATGGACTTTTAATGTTCTGTTCATCTGAAAAGTAGGTTGTGCCCCCGAAAGCTCATGATGCCATCTACATATTTTGTTAGTCTTTAAGGTGCTGCTAGACTATTGGTTGTTTTTTTAAAGTTTTTCCAGTTAGACTAACTTGGCTACCCCTCTGAAACTTTTAAAATGGGACATCAGGTTAGCCTACCACAGCTCTCCTGGACCTGTGCAACATTTTAGGTAGATTTTTTTTCTCCTTCACATGGGTCAAGAATTCCACAGCCCTGCTTCTGGCATCTGTACTGATAATTCAAGTCAGCTGTGGCTTAGAGGGGATTTGAATACAGCTCTAAAAATGAAGAAAAATGGGGAAAAAAAGAAAGTAGAAATTGCAGAAAATTGATAAAGGAATGATACAAGTTGAAATCTCTGGCCAACAGAGTTAAGAACAATAAAATGTAGCTTTTAAATAAACAAGGAACTCTACTAGGCCATTACTAGATGGAAATGCTAGAATTGTTGATAACAAAGGAAAACAGAATGTTCAATATATCTTTTATTTCTGCATTTAGGAACAAGCCAGATGAGGTATTCATGTTGGAGGATGATTAATGGTAAAATACTTTCCATTCCAATAATGACTAAGTACAATATTAAAAAGCAGCTCCCAAAGTGAGATATTATTTGTCTAGAGGTCAAGATAATTTGTATCCAATAATTGTAAAGCACTTGCTGATAAGGAATGTCACCCTACACTGAACCTCACTTTCTAAGCAGAGGGAAGGTATGGCAAATCCCAATGAAAATGAGAGGGGATGCAGACAGGTGGTGGGCACTCTCTTGACACCATTTAATGCTCCCACTCCTATCCCTCCCCTCTCTTCTCTAGTATCTAAAGACAGAGCTGATTGGGCTCAGTTGAGAGCCCTTGGTTTTGTTCAGGGATTAGCAGAGCTGAAGTCACTGATGAGCACGTGCAGGGACTAAGCCATTGACCTAGTGTGGGGACAATGTTTCCCCTTGGCATAGGGCTCTCTATGCGAGCGGTTAGGCTGGTATAACCATGTCCTTCAGGGGGTGGATTTTTCACAGCCCTGACAGACATAATTATACTGATGTGAGTTTGCAGCGTAGAGCAAGCCTCAGACGCCACTTCTTCCCACGGACTCTTCCAGGGTCTCTTCCCCCTCTGCAAGCCACCTTTCACATTCTTCTCCAAAACTCTCCTTTTTGTCTCCCCTCTTCCTTCCCCCAAACTTACCATAAATATTCCACATGACCCTCATTCTCTCTCCCCTAAATGAGGTCTTGCCCCTTCTTTCTCCTTCCAATGACTGACCCTATCCTCCAGATTCCCCTCATGGATGCCCTCTACTGCCTTTGTTCCTCCCCCTTTGTGCCTGCCCTTTCTTGTTTCTGTCTCCCTTCTCCCCTGGCCATGTGCCTGCTCCCAAGGGAGCCGAGGGGAAGAGGAAAAACAGTTCTGTTCTCCTGCCCCAGCCTGGACCCTCCTGCTGCAGCTCCACAGCTGAAGGCTCCTGCTTTCCAAGTGCAGGAACTCATGGCTCCTGCTGAGGGGTGGTGACAGTGGCAGCTTTCTTCTGCTGAAGCTGGCATTTCTTGCTGCTCAGCAGAGGAAAAGTCCTGAGGAGATGGGGAGCTCTGACCACTGCAGCCCTCAGCAGATTTAGCCTCTGCCCCTTTTGCTGCTTCCCTTCCCCCCAACAACAAGTATATAGGGGAGAGGGGACAGCTGTGCCTTCTCCCCTAACAGCTGAACACGGAAGTCTGCTATGAAGAGAACTATGATTTGCTAGTTAAACTCTTCAGGATGTTAACCCGAGCTCTGTGAATCTAAAGCTGAAGATGCTGTGCTGGATGGACTTCTCCTTGTTTAGCTGTCCTTAGCACTGAAAAATGGCATTCTATACCCAGGTAGATACAGTATGTACCAGGAAGGACATTCGTATTCAGACTAAATCCTATGGACTTGTCCACTACAATGATTACAACCCTTTGGCTATGTCTACACTGGCGCGTTCTCATGCAAAAACTCTTTTGCGGAAGAGTTCTTCTGCAACAGCTCTTCCAGAAGAGAGCATCTACACTGGCATGTGCCTTTGCGCAAGAGATGTGCTTTTGCGCAAGAGCATCCATGCCAGTGTAGACGCTCTCTTGCGCAAGAAAACTCTGATGGCCATTTTAACCATCGGGCTTTCTTGCACAAGAAATTCATGTTGCCTGTCTACAGTGGC
Source organism: Rafetus swinhoei (assembly GCA_019425775.1). Classification (NCBI taxonomy): domain Eukaryota; kingdom Metazoa; phylum Chordata; order Testudines; family Trionychidae; genus Rafetus; species Rafetus swinhoei. The sequence goes on along the minus strand of CM033446.1, from coordinate 71,987,542 downwards.
CTCTTCTGGAAGAGCTCTTGCGCAAGAGGGCTTATTCCTGAGCGGGAGCGTCAGAGTTCTTGCACAAGAAGCCCTGATTTTATATCTTAAAATGTCAGTTTACTTCCGCAAGAACTCCCCGCCAGTGTAGACAGGCAGCAACTTTTTGCACAAGATCACGCCAGTGTAGACACAGCTTTTGATGGTAGCAGTCAAGCACTTCTAGTGTTTGTAGCTCATGGAGCTATTTGTTCTAGGCACTCATCTACTGAAGCAGTGCAACAAACTCTTCCTCTGTTGGAGATTTTCCTTTTGTTTATCGAATTTGATCTTTGATATGATGGAGGATGGGGAATGCTGTGTTTCCCATACACAGATTTTCAGAGTATCTAAGTGTGTGTGTGTGTGTGTGTGTGTGTGTCCCCTGAGAGATGAAGTTGTGTGTGTGTGTGTGTGTGTGTGTGTGTGTGTGTCCCCTGAGAGATGAAGTAGTGTGTGTGTGTGTGTGTGTGTGTGTGTCCCCTGAGAGATGAAGCAGTGTGTATTTGAAACAGTGTAGGAGCCTTATTATGAATTTTCTAGCAGACAGGCAGGCAAATATCTTACATGTAAGGTGCAGTGCACCAACCAGACCACACACCTGGAAATTGCCAGAGAAGGCAATGCTCTTACTACCCCCTTCCCTCTTCAACACCCCTTCCTTTGTGTAATGGAAGGAAGAGGTAGAGATCAGCATATCTGGCATAATATCAGCCTGGGTTCTCCCAGTCATGAGAATGATCAGCTAAACAGGTGTAGCAGCTTCAGAAGACTGTAGTGGGCTAGTGGTAATCCCTCCCCCTCTGGTTCAGTGGGAGGCCACTTTGCCTCACTATCAGGGAATTAGTGACTAAAGTGTGAGAGCCCAGGGCCCCTGATAGGTTAGGGCAGAGCAGAAAAGCAGCAGAGGTGGCTCTGGGCTCAGGCAGGGCATAGCAGCAAAGTAGTCTATGGAGCCCAGGTGCTTAGGCAGGGCAGGGCTACATACAATCTTTTGCCTGATGTCCTGACTCAGGAACAAGGCAGAAAAACGCAAGCCTCTTGGCCTAAAGAGGGTAGGGAGCCACCCCAGGAGTTGGGCAGCTGCAGGTATAAGGGGACCCAACCCCATCCCACTTCAATGGGTCCCAACCCAGGGCTCTGACAGATGTGGAGGGCTTTGCTACTGGGTAAACAGGGATAGCACCACAAGCTGACAGATTCTAACAGCATAACTGGAACAATGTCCCTGGGCTACTCCCTAGCATGATCTCTGTGAGGAGTTCTGTGGTCCAGGGGCCCTCCATCTTAGCAGGGTATTTGCGCATCAGTAGTCCTGGTTGCTCCTTTTTGCACTCTGGTTCCTTTGGAATCACTTCTCAGCTTGGTAGCAGGGCAGGTCCACTGACAACAATTCTAGGTCCCAGGGTAGAAATCAATGGGGTCCTGCCCCCCCTCCCCCTCCTGCCCCGCCTCCCCCCTGCTGAGAAGGCTACTATGCCTGCCCTGAAAAAGGAATCCTGGGCCAACCCAGCCCAGTTCCCCACTTGCTCAGATGATCCCCAGGACAGCTGCACCAAGCCTCCCCTCTCTTTCCAGGCCCCAACCTGCCTGCTCTGGGGAAAGCTGCAGCAGCCTCTCTTGATTCAAAGACCTTTGATATGCCCCAGTGAACCCACCATGGAACCCGCATGGGGTATATCAAAAGTATCTTTCAATCAAGAGACACTTTCCTCCGAACAGGCCAAGGTACCACAGCAGTGACCCAGGCCCCTGGGCAATTGCCCCCCATTGGCAGGCCTGTAGAAAGACTCAGGACCTGCAGCATGGCTCAGGCTGAACTGTGCTAGTGGCCACATCGCTTATATTTCCTGTCCTGCTCCTTAGCTTCTGGTGGGAGGGGCAGGCCCAGCCTGGCTCCACCCACTAGGGATCATGGAGCGGCCCCTCTCCTTCTGACTCAGTGGGAGGCTATTCTATCTCACTTCATAGACTTTTTGAATTGGCATGGTCACAGCCAGCCCGTGGGCTGATCCAGTATGAAAACTCCAGTAAACACCTGTCTCCTAGGGAAGTGACAAGTGAGCTCAATCTAGATTGTAGGAGGATGAGGCACTTGGAAGGTTTTAAAGGTTGTTATAGCCCCATATTCCTGCATGGAAAAGGGTTAAATATTGACCATATTTTGCAAAAGCATGGGCTCAATAAAGGGCATTACAATTGGCAGATGGAGCTGCCCAGAGGGAACTAGGGAAACACCTACTTTTAACCTTGTATATGCTATGAAAGAGAAGACGGAAATGAGCCCGCCATGCGCAAAGCCTGCCAGATGCTCCTCCTGAACCGTCTCTGGGGCCAAACACCCAGGTAAGGTAAATGCAAATATTCTTTTCTTTTCTCTTTGCAAACCACTCCAATAAATTGAAGCGCACTTTCCCCTGGCACATTCTTTCCATCACTGAATTGTTTATTTTCTGTCTTATAAGCTTTTAGGGAGTGGGACTCTGAGATTGTCTGAGAGGCGAGCACTGTGGGCTTCTGTTTAACTTCCCATGGTACTTACCAATATGTTTAAGGGCTCTCTACGCTGCTGTAGGGCACAGTAGGTTTCTTTTTGTTTGTAATGTTGATACCCTATAGACTGTGCTCTTTCTCTCTCTCTCTCTCTCCCTCTGCAGAAACATATCATACTATTCATAAACTTTCTCTGAAGTGCTCACTGTGCAATGAGGCGAGGTGTTTGTGGGAGCTATTTGTTTTCTTTGGGATTATAAGTGTTCATTCTTTTCACTCTGATCATTTCATAGTATGTTAGTTTAAACTAGCAAATTAATACCTCACCGTTATGACGGCATGTCTAAAAAGGGCTGTTGTCTGTCTTTGGTTTGACTCTGGGGTTTTATTGCTAGTTCTCTATGTAGCACCATAAATGCATGTGACATTTTACAAAACATGGTATAAATCAATGTCACTGCCTGGAAGAGCTCACACTGACACCCAGACAAGGCAAAACATGGAGGGGGGGGGACTATTAAGGAGTTGGAAGTGCAGAGGCAGATGACGTGATCAATGTAGGGAAGATATATCGAAGAAGTAGGGTGTTAAGTAGAACAGCTGTGAGGTAATAGGGCAAGGGTTGCTGTTTCAAGAATAAGGGGTAGCATTGGAAACGGTGCAAAGCCAGAGGTGAAGAAGGGCATTAAAGAGAGGGAAGTTTGGGATCGAATGCAGTGCAATAAAAAGGCATTGGAGGACTCTGAGGGATACTGTGGTGGGAGCAGAAGAGGATTTTAGCAGCAGCCTTTTGGCAGTAGAGAGGGAAGATGCGAAAAGCATGGCTAAGGATCAGGATAGAAGGGAAAGGGCAGATTTTCACTGGAGGATAGAGGTGGATGTGATAGGCTTCAAGGAGTTCAACAGCTGACACTGGACTTGGTGAGGAGTTAGCCCATAGCTTATAACAAGTTGCAACTTTTACTAGCATCTCTAAGGCCAAGTCTACATTGGCTAATTACTGCACAGTAAATCAGCTACCAGAGCTGTAACTCCTGAGGTGTCCACACTGGCAAGGCACTTAGTATGCACTAACTCTGCAGTTTCTGGGCTCCAGGTAAACCATCTCAATGAGGCTATGTCTAGACCGCAGGCTTCTTTCAGAAGAAGCTTTTCCGGAAGAGATCTTCCGAAAAAACTTTTTCCAAAAGAGAGGTCCACACTGCCGAAGTGCATCAAAAAAAGCGATCTGCTTTTTCAACAGATAGCGTCCATTCAGTGTGGACGCTATCTTGCATGTAAGCTGTGATTACTATGGGTAGAATGGCCACCAGGGAACCTGTGCTTTTTCCTCTTTCCTCCTCTTGCAAAAACTCCCTCTTCCCTGCCCACACACGCCTTTTTCTGAAAGAGCTCTTTTGGAAAAAGGCTTCTTCCTTGTAGAAAGAGGTTATCAATGTCAGAAAAACCCCTCTGTTCTTTCGATTTTTTTTCCCCGAAAGAACGCGATTGATTGCAGTGTGGACGTAAGTGAAGCTTATTCAGAAAAACTTTGTAGCGTAGACATATCCTGAGAAGTGTAGAGCTTGCTGCACTTTGGATACCATGCTGGGTGGGAAAAGGGGGAGGGGGCAGTGTGGACACCTGAGTTTATTGCTGCATCCAGATGGGTCTCCAGAAATGGCCTATAATCCCTCAAATCCCGTCTGCTTTTTGTTTGTGGAATTCATCTGTTTGCCCTGCAGGCATGTGCATATCCTCTTTCAGAGCCCTGTTTCTGACAGCCAGCCTGCATGCTGTGCTGACCTGCTCCGGGGCACAGAGCAAACCACTCAGGTGGAATACTCCTGCTGTTAAACACAGAGGCCGGGGTCTGTGTATGTGGGTGGGAGAGAAAGAGGATGTGCAAAGAGCCTAGGCCCTAGGAGGGAGCTGGGTGGAGGCTGAAATGTCAGAGTTTTTCCTTCTCCTTGCAGCAGGGGGGTTATTTCCTGCTGCTTCCTGAACTTACAAGACCACATGCTGACAGCCCCAAAACACACTGTCTGCTCCATGAGCACGCACACTGACACACACACACATACACACATTTTCAGTCTTTCCCCTTCCCCAGACTTCTGTTGAAAAGCAGCTGGCAATGAAGTAGGGTAACCATGGAGCAATGGGATTGGGGAAACCTGCATCATGTGACGCTGACTGCTCCATGCGCATTGCAAGCACTTCCCAGAGCATTCTGTGGCCAGTTGCACAAGGGGAGAGCTACCACAATGCGCTGCTCTCTGTGGACATGCTCCACTGTCACAAGGAGCACAGTGTGGACACACAACAGCAGTTTCCCTGTAGCACTTTGTCAACAGCACTGTAACTACCAGCACTTTACATCTGCCAGTGTAGACGTGGCCTAAGTAACAAAACCAGGATGTGGGCGAAGAAGGAGTCAGAACTAAAATGGAGCTTGTGAGCACAGGAAAAGAGGAGCATGGTCAATGGAAATAGAAAAGGGAGGTAGCAGCTGAATTGGAAGGAAAGATAAGGAACTGTCGCCCTATTTACCAATGTTTTAAATACTTCCTAGGCACCTTTCCTCTACTAAATTTGGAGCACCTGCCCCAGCAGTCAGAGCACTATGTGCACAGTTAGGAGTTTCAGGGGGTAGCCGAGTTAGTCTGTTACAGAAAAAAACAACAAATGGTCTGGTAGCACTTTATAGACTAACAAAACATGTAGATGGTATCATAAGCTTTCATGGGCACAGCCCACTTCTTCAGATGACAGGAGTTAGTGTCTCTACCCTTTGCTTCTCAGGTTACACTCCTTTTCTCTCCACTGTCAGGTTAATCTTCCCCTCCAGCCAAACACCCATGTCTCCTTGAAGGCTGGGGAAGGTGGGAGGGTCCTGCTGTAAAAGCTTGCCAGATGCTTCTCCTGAAAGGCATCTGTGTGTGGGCAGAGAACGGTTGCCTGGGCCAGACATGCAGGTCTAGGAAAGGCAAATGCTCCTCTCTCCTCTTTGCATGTTGTGCATTGAATAGAGGGGTGCCATTCCTCTGATGGGTTCTTCCCCTTTCTGAAATGTTTATTTTCTCTCTAATAAGGTTTAGGGAAATGGGATAATTTGAGGTTGTCTGACAAGAGAGGGTAGTGGGCTTCTTAGTTACTTGTCATGGTCCCATGATTCTTACCAGTGTGCGAGAGGGCTCTCTACCTTGCTCAGCTGCACGCTTTACTTTCTTTTACTTTTAAAAGATACCATTTAAAAGATACCATGACTAGAGTTTCCCTTTCTGTGTCTGTGTATCAGAGGTGACAAATGAAGGTATCTGGGAGGAGGATTGGGATGTGGGGTCATGTGCCCTCCCCCCCAAAAAAAAATTCTCAAAAGGATTTATACTTTTATTTTAATTTTCTTTCTGGAGGGGAGTGGTTCAAAATCGTGCCCCCTATTGTCAATGTCAATATTTACATGTCACCTCTGCCTTGTAGTGTGAGTATATGTTGAATTCCCTGTATGATACAGAAGTTAGTGTGGGGGGGGATCTTTGTGTTTATTTAAGATTAGATGTTTACCCTTTGCTCTCATAAATATTGATACAAGAAGTTTGACACATTGGAATTTGAAGGTGCAGTTGCCAGGAACTAAGATACAAAAGCTTTTGTTCTCCAGGCCACTGACTGTGGCTAGATATTACTGTTCGCTCTAGGGCTTGGCAAGCCAAGAGTATATGGAATTGCTCCATGCTGGGCACTGTTCCTGAGATTGAACTACTACCCTGCTCTCCTAAAACCTGTTCTGCTGCACTGCTCAGATGTGTAGGTCGGTGTTCTCCCTGGCTACCCGAGTGCTGCCAGTAATGATGGCCTTGACCTGTGGAGTCCCAGGCAGCAGGGTATGCATGTGGGGTTGACACCATTGTCCGAAACTCCTTGAGTGCAGGGATTGTGATGATGACTGGCCCTGCCCAGGGCAAACCAAGAGGGGAGGTTCGTACTGTCCTTTTGCTGCCTACACTGGGAAGACGCGATTAGCTAGTGCAGCCAGAAATGTGATGTTCCAAACAAAGATGATTTTTTTTCCATGATGTATGAAACTTGATATGGTCTTGCACAAAGTTTGTAGTGGCACAGGGTGTTCACCAAGTGATGCAGGAGCTGCAGCAACCAATGTTACACTGAGTCAGGTAAACACAGACTTTAGCAGTGCAGGGTGTCTGCGAGTTAAGATCACTTTAATGTTGCACAGCTAAGCTACCAAATATCAACCAAAGGTCTTAAATGCACAGAATGCCTGAAATTCCTAAGTAGTACAGCTGCAATATTTTCTGTTTCCATGAGCATATGTTTTATTCTACAGTCTTTACTATGTGATCAGACTATTTCTCAATTATACACATTCACACTTGTAATACAATAGAATACAATAGGAGTAATTTTGCTGCATGGTTGCTCTTCTTAGTATAATGTCTTCCAACTAGGGCTGTCAAGCGATTAAAAAAATTAATCGCGATTAATCATGAGCTGCCCCTTTGAAAGCTGCGGCGGCGTTTCAAAGGGACAGTGCTGTGGGAGCCTGGGATCAGCTGGAGTCCTCAGTGACCCCAGGCTCAGTGCAGCTGCCCCTTTGAAATGCTGCCCCAAGGGCAGCACCTCAGGAGTCTGGGATCAGCTGGAGTCCCCAACTGACCCCGGCTCCATGCAGTGCTGCCCCTTGGAAACGCTGCCACCACTGTGTTATTCTGCCCCTTTGAAACGCCAGGGTAGTGCTTCAAAAGGGCAGCACCACACAGCTGACCCCAGGTACTGCCCCTTTGAAATGCAGTGGTGGCATTTCAAAGGGGCAGTGCTGTCCGGGGTCAGCTGGGGACTCCAGCTGATCCCAGGCTCCTACTGCGCTGCTCCTTTGAAATGCCCTGGTGGTGTTTCAAAGGGGCAGCGCCGTGGAAATGCCTGTGATTAACATGTTAAAAAAATTAACGCGTTAATTGTGCTCTGCATTAATCGCAGACATTAATACACATTAATTGACAGCCCTACCTCCAACCCATTTCTCTTGATTATATACAAACCAGACAGTCACTGTATATAAAATAGCCAAAATACACACTTGAAATGGTGTATTATCAACATTCAATAGAGAGACTGACATTTTTCATGTCACATATCTCTTTATAGCTGAATTTTTAAAGATGTTTCAACTAAAATGGCTCATCCATTTCTAAGAATGGGGTTAGGGAACAATAAGCTATTGGCCAATGTTCTAACATAGAAAGAATAAGTTTCAGTACTAGCTGGTGTTTGCTATAGACACCCAAATTACACTGGAGAACATGACTGGTTTGTACAGCACCTATCTATGGGTCAGTAGGATAAACAGCTGCATTATTATAGGGATTTCAGTCCAAGCGATGTCCTTGAGGACTTGTGATGCTAATGCTAAACAATCTTTGGAATTTTTAAAAACTATAGATGACAATTTCCTGATTCAAAAAGTGTTGCCTCCAGTATGAAGGAATTCTACATTGTACCCCATCTTGTCAGATAATGAGGAATCAGTGACTGACCTAAAATTACTGATTGCTTAGATTTGAGTGATTATCTGGGGGCAAGTGATCAAGTAGCTTCATTACATTTGCTATGGGTTAACAGAATAAAGTCCCAAGTCGATTATATATAACTGGTGCCTTAAAAGGGCCAAATTTCATGAAGCTGACAAAAATTAGCCAAATCAGCTGGAGGAAAAATATGTAAATTTGGAATAATTAAGAACATTTTTACTAGATGGACACACATGGTCAATACCACAATTTAAAAAAGAAGGCAAGATTGGTTATAGAAACAATCTGGATTAGAAGGGAAGTAAAAGAAGCTATTATAAAATATAAAAAAAGAACTGGAGAAAAGTGAATTGGGAGCAGTGAACATAAAATAGAAGCTCCAAAGTTAAGGACAATAAAAGGAAATATTTAACAAATAAGGGATAATAGGTACCTTAACAATGGTCCATTTATAAATGGAAGTGTGAGAATTGTCAATAATAATGAAGAAAAATCAGAATGTTCAATTAATCTTTTAGTTCTGTATTTAGGAACAGGCCAGATGATGTATTCATATTGGATGATGATTAACCATGAAATACTTTGCATTCCACTAATAATTAAAGAGGATGTTGAATAGAAGCTTTTAAAGTTAGATATTATTAGATCTGCAGTCTAGATAATTTATATTCAATAATTGTAATAGAGCTGTCTGAGGAGCTCTCAGGAGCATTAATGTTAATTTTCAATCAGGCTCAGAGCACTAGAGAAGTTTCAGAGGACTTAGAGTATTTAGAAAAGATAAACACTATTTAATGTTCTTACATTTACCTGGAAAATTAAAAAATCATTACTGATGAAGTTGGCAAATGGCGCACAGATTGGAGGAGTAGTAAATAACGAAGAGGCACTATCACTGATATTGAGTAATCAGGATTTGTTTTAAAAGCTGGGTGCAGGAAAACAATGTATGTTTCAATATGGCCAAATAGAATGTCATACATCTAGAGCAGTGGTTCTCAAACTTTTTGGCCAGTGACCCACCTGACTTAATGGAAACTTTTCTGCAGACCACCAGCTGCTAATGGAAACTCGCCGTTAATTACACAATTATGCCCGAGCCATTTTGCTAGTGCTGCAGCTAGGGAAATGGTTTCATTTAACTAGTAAGAAAGGCCCCCAAATGAGACACCTCATTCCTCTGGTGCTCCAGCCCCACCGGGTGAGGAGGAGGGACAGGGAGGACTGAGGTTCAGGGCCTCTTATAAGCCAGATATATTCTTCTAGGGTTCCAAGGTTAATGGATTTTCTGGAGCCCCCTAGGTTCTGGGGTTGGGACAAAAATGGATGGTTCAGTGTGAGCTGGATCAGCAGACTCAGGGCTTTCTCTCTCCCCCACGCTTTGCAGTGGGAAGCTGGTGCTGGCGCTCCAACATTGCTGGAGTGCCATCATGAGCTCCCCACTGCAGGGGAAAGAAGGAGGCTGAGCTTGAGCCACGACCCACATGGAAGGAGGCCACGGACCACTAGTGGTCCGTGGACTGCAGTTTGAGAACCACTGATCTAGGGCTACGAATGTTTGTAGGCCATAGTTACATGGTGCAGAACTCTATCCTGAGAAGCAGCAAGTCAGGAAAACCCTTGGGAATCCTGATGGATAATGATTGTGGCTGTGCTGTCTGCTGTCCCTATGAATATTTGTCTAGATCTGGAGATATTATAAGGTTCAGAATAATGACACTATCTACATGCTCTGCACAGCCCAGTTAGAGCTTTGCAGCTAAACTCTCCACAGAGCATGCTCCATCCCCAGGCTGTAAGGGCTGAGCAGTACTTTCCTTGATATTGCTCCTCCCAGCTGCCGGGATGGGGGTGCTGTGATTCCAGAATTGAGAGCCGGGAGACCATTCATTCAATGCTTACAGTGCATCTCTGGTAGTTCCCCAGTGAGCCTGCCTGTTTCAGACCTAAAGAAAGGAAGAATGGTGGGCTAAGGGGGAAGAATGGGAAAGGGGGGAGAGGATGAAGAATTGGCTCCTGTGGGAATTAGGAGCTGGGAGTGGGGATGGGCAGGAGCGGAGGGAGCTATTAGGAGAAGATGGGGATGTTATTTTTATGCAATGAGTATGATGGATTTTCTTCAGTCTAGACATTGTCATTTTGTGCCAGCATTAGAACAACCGCTGTTGCTTTTAATGCTTCCAAATGGAAGGATGTGAAATCTCCCTATGCGTTCTGCTGATGACTTTATCAACGATATGTATTTCCCCTGCGTCATCGAACACTAGAACTGGAAGGGACCTCGAGAGGTCATGGAATCTAGTCTCCTGCTCTCATGGCAGGACCCAGTAGCATCTAGAACAGGGCTACTCAACACACGGCCTGTGGGCCACATGTGGTCTGTGGCCCATTGGTTTGTGGCCTGTGGTGTGGTGTGGATTTATGTGGGGCTTAGCTCGTGGCCCGTGGGTGGGAGCCAAAATAAAAAATAGTCAATATAATGGTCTTCTGTTGATATAAATTTTAGTAGTTAAATTCCTGGACTGTCATTGCTCATTAAAAGTGCTGTCATATGGGTGGAAATTGGGTAAGTATTGCATTTTATTAATATCAGCAGAACTGACTTAAATGGGGCCTGTGTGTTGTATAGACTTGCCTTAATCTTTGTATTCATGCTCATCAGTGTGAAAGAAGCTATTTGCATGTATATACAACCACACTTAAGTTGCGGCCCTTGGCATGTGCTGTGAGTATTGTTATGGCCCCCAGGGCTTCCAAAGTTGAGTAGCCCTGTTCTAGACCATCCCAAATAGATGTCTGTCTAACCTGCTCTTAAATTTCTCCAGTGATGGAGATTCCACAACCTCCCTAGGCAACTTATTCCAGTGTTTAACCACCCTGAGAGTTAGGAAGCTTTTCCTAATGTCCGACCTAAACCTCCCTTGCTGCAGTTTAAGCCCATTGCTTCTTGTCTTATCCTCAGAAGCCAAGGAGAACAATTTTTCTCCCTCCTTCTAGCAGTTTAGCTACCTGAAAACCACTATTATGTCCCCTCTCAGTCTTCTCCTTTCCAAACTAAACAAGCCCAATTCTTTCAGTCTTCCTTCATAGGTCATGTTCTCTAGACCTTTAATCATTCTTGTTGCTCTTCTCTGGATCCTTCTCCAATTTCTTCACATCTTTCTTGAAATGTGGTGCCCAGAACTGGACACAGTCCTCCAACTAAAGCCTAATGAGTGCAGAGTAGAGCAGAAAAATGCCTTCTCATGTTTTGCTCATGACACTCCTGTTAATGCATCCCAGAATCATGTTTGCTTTTTTTGCAACAGCATCACACTGTTGACTCTTATTTAGCTTATGGTCCACTATGACTCCTAGATCTCTTTCAGCAGTACTCCTTCCTAGACAGTCGCTTCCCATTCTGTATGTGGGACACGGATTGTTCCTTCCTAAGTGGAGCCCTTTACATTTGTCTTTATTAAACTTCATCCTATTTACCTCAGACCATTTTTCCAGTTTGTCCAGATCATTTTGAATTATGAGCCTATCCTCCAAAGCAGTTGCAACCCCTGCCAGCGTAGTATCATCTGCAGATTTAATAAGTGTACTCTCTATGCTAGTATCTAAATAGTTGATGAAGATATTGAACAGAACCTGTCCCAATACAGACCCCTGTGGAATCCCACTTGTTATGCCCTTCCAGCAGGATTGTGAACTGTTTATAACTACTCTCTGAGTACGGTTATCCAGCCAGTTATGTACCCACCTTATAGTAGCCTCATCTAAGTTGTATTTACCTAGTTTATTGATAAGAATATCATGTGAGACTGTATCAAACGCCTTACTAAAGTCTAGGTATACCACATCCACCGCTTCTCCCTTATCCACAAGACTCGTTATCCATCAAAAAAAGCTATCAGATTGGTTTGACGTGATTTGTACTTTACAAATCCATGCTGGCTGTTACCTGTTACCTTATTATCTTCCAGGTGTTTGCAGATGAATTCCTTAATTGCTTGCTCCATTATCTTTCCTGGCACAGAAGTTAAACTGACTGGTCTGTAGTTTCCTGGGTTGTTCTTATTTCCCTTTTTATAGATTGGCATTATATTGGCTCTTTTCCAGTCTTCTGGAATCTCTCCCATCTTCCATGATTTTTCAAAGATGATAGCTAAAGGCTCAGATACCACTACTATCAGCTCCTTGAGTATTCTAGGATGCATTTCATCAGGCCCTTGTGACTTGCAGACATCTAACTTTTCTAAGTACCGAGAAACATCAGGTCAAGATACAGCAAGAAACTAATTACTCTGATCCTCAAAGTACTGATGTCAATGTGCTGTGACCACTGCTTATAACACTGATTATAACTCTTGTTGTTAGCTTGTGCTCCCTTCCATCAGTCTGTGTATCCACCTGTCTTCTCTTGTCCTCTACTTGCATTAGAATGCAGCTCTTCAGGATAGAGACCATCTATTTGGTATGTGAATGTGCTTGGCTGAAGCTGTTAGGCATTACTATGATAAATCAGTAATTAATAATTATGGACAGTGGGTCACATTTGTAAAAAGCTGCTAGATTTTAAGATATAAAAATGATAGAGGCTGAAATGATGCACAGGCTGTGAATGAATCTGTCCATTATCCACCTTTAGCATGTACACAAAAGGGAGAAAATGTTACACTAGGGTTAATTTGATCACTCCAAACTTTTACAGAGTGACACGAGTGCCCATGAGATTATCCATGTAATTCCATTTCCCCAGCCGTCTTTTTAATCACACTGTAGCAATAGAGAACAGTATCATTCACAGTGGCTGTGACTCCAAGAAGCATAAAATATAGCTGATTGCTGCACAGACATTTTTTACCCTCACACATCTTGCAGAAATGGCCGTATTGTTAGGAGTATACAGGAAAGGCAATAAAAGAGATCCGTGCTTTGGATTCCATGCTCCGTGTGGTGTCCTGTCCTTTGGAATATGTCTCGGTCACAATGAGACATCTTGGTCTTCTGATAGAACCCCACTAATTCATTGTATGAGTCCTTGATTTCATCTTGGAAACAAAACACTCTCTAGCTTGATTGACACTGGTATTGACACTCTAGAATGATGACTGTTAGATGAATTAAATACAGCCATGGCTGGAGCTGCTCCCTGCCTGATCTAAAGATAACTAAATTCAATGGCAGACATTCCACTGGTGTCAGGGGCCACTGGATCAGGTCCAGAAAGCCAGTTTTGCAATGTGAGATTCCCTTTGCTTGACTGACAGCTCACTAAGGATATATCTACACTACGGGATAAGGTTGAATTAAGATACGCAACTTCAGCTACGTTAATTGTGTAGCTGAAGTCGAGGTACCTTAATTCAACTTTCGGTGCTGTCCACGCTGCAGGAAGTCCAAGGGAGAGAACTCTCCCTTTGACTTCCTTTACTCCTCGTGGAAGCAGGACTAGTGGCATTGACAGAGCCCCCCTCTCTGTTTGAATTAGCTGTCTTCACTAGACCTGATAATTTGAACCCTGGAAAGTCAACAGCAGCAGCTTCGATCTTCTCTGTAGTGTAGACATGCCCTTAGTGGCTGCAATCAAAGGAGCACTGTGCTGGAGTTGTACCATTTTAGTTTGAGGTCCTTGTTAGAAGATGAAATGTGAGGGTACATTAACAAATAAAATTGGTTAAATTCTAAGGCAGTGGTTCCCAACCTTTTTTATGCTGTGGGCCGGCAAATTCATTCAAAAACTTTTGGCAGACTGGCACGGAAACATGTGCATATTTAATACGGTAATTTATTTGCATATCCATTATGGTAATTAGTTTTAAGTGGTCGCGTGTTATTTTATGTCATTCATTGGCTTTAATCGGTGTGCTGATTCCTATGCACTTAATAATGTAGTTTAGTTTTTAATAATCAATATTAGCTTAGATTTTATTTTCCTATAGTTTTTATCAGTGAATGCAGAGTTATACAATAGGAAAACACTGCCAAACCACTAGTGAAGTACCCCTTCCCCAAATAATGTGAAGTCTAAAGGCATAAAAACATACAAACATGCAAGATCAAAATCATTGTGAAACGGATGGCATGTTTTTTTGCAGAATATTTCTGGTTTTCACTAATTTGTGGCGAATCCTTATTTTTATAAGACTAGAGAGCCAAACATTTCTGCTAGAATAGAAATATTCCTCCAGCTGGAATATTAATCAGTTCACACGTTAGTGAAGATTCTTTGAGCTTCTAAGAGCTGCACATGAAGATAATGCAAGATAACACTGTTTTGAAGCATGGTAAATGTTGGCTTCTCTTTGACTGGGTGGTAAAGAGTTAATGTAATCCAGTTTGGGTAAAAGTTGTTCATGGTGATTCATATTACGCAACTTAAACCAGTGTGTTTGCTTCAATTAAACTTATTCATGCATGAATGTAAGTTTTAGCATATTTCAGTATTTTTAAATGTATCTAGCCCATGGTACATCGGGCAAATCAAAGGAGGGGGAACATGATCGTTAACAAGAATTTGAAAAACTGCTGTGCACACACATTTTAAACCAATGAAATAGTTGCTAATACTTTTTATTAAAGAGTATTCTCCAGTCCAAACCTTTTGCCTCAATTGCACCAGAATTAGAGAGGCAGTACTTCACAGGTCTGACAGTGCTGACACATTCCGTACATTCATATTTTCCAGCTTTGGAGTTAAGGTCAAGAAACATTGCAAACATTTTTGTCACAGAAGAATGATTGAGCAACTCTGCAAAGGAGACGGTGGGATGAAAGGAAAATCCCCCTCTGCTGGGAGCCAGCCATACTTTGGCCCTCGGGAAAGCCATACTTTCCTTCCTGTTTTTAAATGGAAGGAAAATTTTAAAGAAAATTTTTTTTAATGGCAACGCAGCTGAAGCCTGGAAGAAGTCTGCCACAGTCTGAGGAGAGAGGCGAAGGGGTACAGCTGATAGCCACAGCCCCCTTTTTCCTGCTCTGAGATGAATTAAGGAGGGAAAGTAAAGGGGGACCAAGCCAGGGAGAGGCTAGGCTGAAAACGGCAGTGTGCTGATTCCCGCCTTGTCCCCTCATCCCACCCCAGCTGCGTGGGTAGTGGTGGCCCCTGTTCAGCCCCAGCAGCCCTGCCAAGGGGTCCTGAGCCAGTCCCCGGAGCAGCCACACGGTCTAGCCACCCCCAGAGAACCCTCCCCCCAGAGCAGCCACATGACTGGTGTAGGCCACGTGGTTGCCGTGGATCAGGAACCAGCAGCAGTCAGGCTGCCCCATCAGGGACAGCATCACCGTGGCCCAGCTCCAGTTGTGGCACACCCAGCTGCTTGCAGTGCCACTCCCCGTGATCGGAACATTTTTTCTGTGTGAGCAGGCGCGCACCTTATAGGAAACGTAGCTCCTCACTGCACAGGGCTCATTAGCAGTAGGGGGTGTGGTCTGGCAATGTGCTGCAGCCCAGCAGGCAGGGGTTCATGGTCTGCCACCAGTCTGCGGCCTAGTGGTTGGGAACTGCTGTTCTAAGGCTTATTAACATGGTAAATTAATTTGGAGTTACAATATAGACTGATCACAGAGGAGGTTTTCAAAGACACAAATGGGAGATGGGTACTGAAATGAATGCAATTCATACATTTCTACGCAAGCCTCTTTGAATGTGCATATTCAAGCTGCCATGGGTTACCAAACAGTTATGAATCCCAAACTGGTTTGAAACTAAGTACATAAGAATGAGTCCTAATGAATCTGTTGTGAAAGTGTCAATATTGTAACTTTCTGAAATGATCTTTTTTATGTCTTGTTCACTTTTAGTTGTTATAAAGAGAGAAATTAAAATGCATAAAATTATTTTAAAAAATAACAAATGTTGAATTTGGGGCCTGATTAAAATTCATTAAACCATTAAAAACTTTGATTTCAGTAGTCTTTAAATCAGTTCCTTGTTATATGAGAAGTCAACATGCTGCATAATACAAAAATAATTGCACATGAAGTGAAGGAGAAGGTTAAAAGAGACACCAAAGACTTCAGCCAATCCATATTGTATCTTATTGCTAGCTGCCTTATGCAGCCAAGAATGAGACGCACACACATCTGCTATGGGAAGGCATAGTGGTATAAACAGCGTGGCATGCACAGCATTCAAGGATACTCCTTTTCTTCCAAATCTGGTTCTTATGCAAACAAAAAGCAAATATGAGTTATAGGTGTACAAAACTGCATTCTGTTTCCAGGCAGGGAGATTTGCTGGTTCTAACTGTGCATACAACACAGGTATGTTAATCTTATTATCCTTTATTAATGTGATTTTGAATTACTTCCTGCAGGATTTCAAAATAATCAAGCAGTGTATTCACTGTCTCTTGTATTTTAAGGATCAGAAGTTCTATGTTTAGATTTTATGATGGGGGAATGTGCTAGGATTTTTAATAGCTTCCGACAGACTTAGGCATAATTTTCATAGGAGTAGTCGTGTAACATACATCAGACGAACTGGACTCCAGCTGGCAAAACTTATGCCCAGATAAATGTGTTTGTATTTAAGGTGCCTCAGAACTCCTCGTTGTTTAGACATAATTTTGTATATGATACTTGTTTATGGATAGTCACAAAATGTCATAATTACAAGCAGATAATGTTCTAGCTAGAAGTGCTCTGAACAATCTGTATTCCCCTCAAAATATAATCCATGGATATAAATGCAAAATAGATATAGGGAAATTATGACTTCTATGTATTTAGAATATAATCATTAAAAATAATTGGTAAGAGTTATATGGCAAAAAAAACCACTGCACTAAAATCTATAGACTACTTCAAACTTCACTGGAGTGGACACCACGCTCTATTATGTAGCTACTCATTTCTGTTTTTCTACATAACTTAAAAATAGGTTAATGATCTTATTAATTTATCTATTTGTTCTCTAATCCTAAATCTCTAATTCTTTATGTGAAAGGCATAAAAGAAAACCCCTTGTGGACAATGAATTTGAATCCTTTCAGAGATGTAAATGTAATTTTTAGCAACTGTAATTTGTTAGAACTCTATTTTTACTCCAGACTCCTCTAATACCTGAAAATGCAGATGGAACACAAACAGATGCCTCCAAATTTTCTTTTTCACCATCTATTTTTCATAATTGTAGTTATTTCCAGAACATATTAACCATTTTATATTATTAAATCATGTAATTATAAGACAGGTTTTTCAGAGGCACTTAAGATCGTTAGAAACCTTTAGGCACCAGGGGCAGTCTTAGTCATAATCTTCTAAAATTTCAAAATTTGCTCTTACAACTCTCCTACAATATGTGGAAGTTTTTGAGTCCCTCTGCTTTTCAACAGCTTCATAGTTGAATAGGTATCGCAAAGACTCATTGCAAATAAGAGTAAATGATTTGGCATGTGACTAGGGGCATGCATATACACTTTTTGCACAGACACATCAGTTTCAACCCTTTTGAAAATGAGTCTATTCCAGTGTTTCTTAAACTATGTTCTGTGGAACACTGGTGTTCCGTGAACAACTCGCAGGTGTGCCGCGACCTCTTCTTTGTTTTGTTACTTCTTCTTTTTTTGTCTTTTTTTTGTCTGACCAACAATTTTTTTTTTTAAGAAAATGTTCATAGGTGTTCTGCCTAAGAAAATATTGTTGTTTGGTGTTCCATGGTCTCAAAAAGTTTAAGAAACACTGGTCTATTCTTTTAAAAAGAACTACAGTATTCTACAGTAATGACCCAAAATACTGCAGTTTCATTAGTGATGCAATCATATTTTGGTCTGCAAGAGTTGCACTTATTTTTATAAATAGTGCTTTTCATGAGGGAACATGCGGATTTGGTGTATTTTGGTTGCTTTCCTCTAGTGTCCTCATAATATGTTGTCCAAGGGCTTCATGTACATATTCTTTTTATAGTGCTGAATAGATTTACTTATGATGAGTCCAAGACCTGGTGTACTTTGGTTGCTTTCCTCTAGTGTTTTTATAGGGTATGTCTACACAGAAGCATTATTTTGGAATAACTGATGTTATACTGAAATAACAAAGAGTGGGTCTACACTGCAAGCCATTACTTCAAAATAACGTCGAGCTGAAGGACTTCTTACTCTGACTCCTGTAACCCTCATTTCATGAGGAGTAAGGGAAGTCGAAGGAGAGTGTTCTTCCTTCGACTTCCTGCTGTGTAGACGGCGTCAAAAGCTGAATTAAGCTATTTTGACGTAAGCTACACAATTGAAGTAGCTGAAGTTGCGTAGCTTAATTTGAGCTTTGCCCTGCTGTGTAGCCTTACCCCATAATGAGTTGTCTAGGGGCTTCATATACATATTTTTAATAGAGCTGAATGGAATTGCTTCATATGATGACTCCAAGACCTTGTGCACATTACAGTTAGGTGGACATAAATTGCCTTGCATTGACCTTCTTGTGCACATGTCTCTATAGTCTCATCCGTCACCTGTCAATGTAAGAACCCTCTTATGGCTACACCAGGACACCAACTCTGTGAATGGTGGTGAGTTGTGACTGATGTACTCTGGTAAATTTAGACACTGTGTGCCTATGCCAACCCTACCAGTCCTCCAGCAACTGTCCCACAATGCCCAACAGTGACTGCTCTGTCACAAATGTAAAATCCACTGCCCAGGGGTCAAGGACATTAGAAGTCCCCCCCCTAGGTTGAGACTGCTGGGTAGTGGCACGGGAGCACTTTTACTAGTGGGGGCGGGAGGGGGGTTGCCAAAAGTCAGCCCACTTATCCCTGTTTTCCCCACCCTTCTGCTGGGGAGTGGGTGCAAGATCAGGAGCTGAGCCCTGGGCTGGCAACTATGATCTGGGCACAGGGCTGGCAACTGGGACCAAGGGTGTGAGGATGGCAGATGGCACTGGGGGGCGCAGTGTCTGGGAAGCTGTGCACAGGGTGGCAGCCACAGATATTGGGGTACAGTGCAGCAGCCCTGCCTTGGCTAAACGTGTGGGTGCAGCAGCATTCTGTGCACCATCGTTTCCACACCTATATCCTTGCGTATCTTAGAAATGCCTTTTCCTGATTGCCCAGCTTAGTAGTACCTCTAGTGGCTCTCCCTAGTGCACAAAATGGTCTGCATGAGGTCTCCCCCGATAGCTAGTGACAAACTGGAGGAGAAGAATTCAGGAGCAGGCTGTATTTCCAACATCACACCTGCTCTGCCTCTGTGTTCAGCCCACAGAACTGCTTTGCTAAAGTGATCAATTCTGGCTGGCTTTGGTATACAATTTACTTTACTGCTCAATGCAGCGTAATGAAATGTTGTTACTCTTAGGCTATGTCTACACTGCCCCCATTTTGTGCAAAAAATATGCAAATGAGGCAAAGCATTGAATATCGCTGCACCTCATTTGCGTAATTAATGAGGCTCCGTTTTTGCGCAAAACCCTCCTCTTGCGGAAGAGCTATTCTTCATGAAAAAATGCGGAAGAATGGCTATTGCGCAAGAGGGGGGTTTTGCACAAAAACGGAGCCTCATTAATTATGCAAATGAGGTGTGGCAATATTCCACGCTTTGCCTCATTTGCATATTTTTTGTGCAAAACAGGGGCAGTGTAGACACAGCCCTTCTGTGTATAAGTGACACCAGGACTGTACTTAGCATATGTAACCTTAGCAACCTAAACTGAACCTCACTTGCACAGCAAGTGGGAAGTGTGCCCAATCCCAGTGAAAATGAGAGGATGGAGACAGATGTTCTTACCTGGTGCTGTGGACTCTGTTTAAAGAACTCTTATAACTATTTGACCCTCCTTAGTCCTTCATCTCCCCTTCCTCGCTACTGCTTAAAGACAGATTTGAATGGACTAACTTGAGAGCCTTGGGTTCTGTTCAGGGACTAGGAGATCTGATCACAGACAAGGAAATCCAGGGGCTGAGCCTGAGACCTGGGGTGGGGTCAGAGTGACCCTGAATGACAACGAAGAGGCAGCCACAGAAAGGCTCCCCGCTACTCAGGGAAAGCCGTAAGAGCTGAACTCACAAAGGGTTGGACTAAGTGGTGGACCTCCAACCCCCGCACCAGAGAAGTGACCTCAAGTAGCAAGCAGCAATAGCTGCAGAAGGGATAATTGCAGGAAAGGAAGCAAGTGGTGGGAGAGACGGTGGCAGAGATAACAGGAGCAGTGAAGCAGCTGCAGAAATGGTGGTGGTAGCAGAGACTTTGTTCAGTGCCTCCCCCCCTTCAAGTGAACCCATGTGAACACCCCTCTGGGCTCTGCTGACCAAGGATGTCCAACTGTGAGTGGTGTCACCCACACATCCACTGAGTGCTACCCTTCATCTTGAGTGTCAGTGGCAAGGTGTAGGTGTGTTGTTTATCAATAAGGTGGAGGAACTCCCTCCCCAGAGCAGTGACCCGTTTCACTGATCCCATCTCCACTGTGTGCAGTCTGCACATGGTGCTGTCTCCAGTCAGAAATTCCTCACCAGGGTGGAGAATGAAGCTGCTAGCGGAAGTATCCTCAGCCTATCCTTGCTCAGCCGTTTCAGCGACTGAGGGCACTCATGCCAAATCCAGGGTAATCCATGCCCTGTTCCCCTCAAGACTGCAGCCCTCCCACCCAACCCTTTCCACAATGAGGCTGCCCCGCTCCCTCCAAAACACTCAACTCTTTGGTTACATCTATACTACAAGTTTTCTCGGCAAAAAAAATGCTAATGAGGGACTCATTTGCATGAGTTGTGATCTCATTTGCATATTTTCTGCTGATCCGTTTTTGCGCTGGGGTTTTTGTGCAAAAACAAGCACTGTGGATGTTTTCTTTTTGCGCAAAAACCCCTTTTCCCACAAGATCCTTATGCCTCAAAAAAGGAGGTTTACTGATCTTGCGGGAAAAGGGGGATTTGCACAAAAAGAAAACATCCACACTGCTTGTTTTGCGCTGGAGTTTTTGTGCAAAAAACGGATCAGCAGAAAATATGCAAATGAGATTGCGACTCATGCAAACAAGTCCCTCATTACCATATTTTTTGCCGAGAAAACTCCTAGTGTAGACGTAGCCTCTATGTATCACTGATCGGACAACATTCCCCATAATGGCAACAGCTGCTTAGATGTAACATAGAAAAGAGCACCGATATGTTGCTATTCCTGAGCATCTTCTGTAGCACAGAATGTCAAAGTACCCACTACTTACAACTGCGCAGGTTCATAGAACTCATTGGATTAGTGAAAGTATAATGTAATGCAGGGGTGGCCAACCTAAACTTGAGAAGGAGCCAGAATTGATCAATGCACATTGCCAAAGAGCAACAGTTCTATGTCACCAGCCCACCTCCCCACTACCACTCTCAGCACATCCCGCCCACTGGCAGGCCCACCAATCAGTGCCTCCTCCTGGCCACTGTGATCAGCTCTTTCTCAGTGGGAGATGCTGGAGGCGAGGAGCATGGGTGTGATAGGCTCAGTGGAGAGGGTAGGAAGTGGCAGGATCCTAGGGGGAAAGGGTGGAGGAGGACAGCGCCTAGGGCAGAGCTGGGAGTTGAACAGTGAGCAACCTCCAGCCCAGTGCAAAGTTGGCACCTATAGGTCCATCCCTGGATTTGGTACCTATGTAAGGAGCCACATATTAACTTCTGAAGAGCCGCATGTGGCTCTGGAGCCACAGGTTGGCCACCCCTGCTTTTATGCATGTGAGCACGACATCATCTTCTTAGCATATGGACAACGTAATTCAGGTGGCAGGTGACCAGGATTCACCACCAAATTTGGCCTGCTGTTTGGCTCATTAGCTTCCCTGACCTAGCCTGGCACTGAGAGGGAGTGTGATGACAGGGAGATTGAGCTGCTTCATCTCCACCCTGTACCCTGGCAGCAACGTCTTGTTCTTTGCCTTACAGATATTATGCAGAACACAAGGGGCAGCTATAACCAAGTGATTAAGAGTAAATCATTCAGGTAAGCCCCCTTTACCAATGGAAGGAGGATGTACACATTGATTGCTCCCCCAGGTAACAATTATTTACACTGGGCTTGATAGTAAATAAAAGTGATTTTATTAAGTGCAAACACTAGGATTTAAGTGGTTGTAAGTGAAAACAGAGCAAAGTAGATTACAAATTTAAAATAACAGAAAACGCATAGCTAGTTCTAACAGTAAAAGCTCAGTACAAACTTACCCTAAAACTGTTCTTATTTCAGCTAATCCTCCAAGCCAGGGAAGATCTTTTTTTCCCCTGGGGATGTCTGGTTCATTCTCTGGGGAGTTTTATGCCAGTCAAAGACACAAGGCTGAAAACTTTGCATCTTAGATAGCCTTCCTCTCAGGTAGGAATTGTTTTACATTCTCCCATTTCATGGAAAATTACTTGCTCAGACTCACCAGCTAGGGTGGGTACATGCCTTACTAAGACCAACCACTGCTAAGACTTAAAGGACAAAAGGGGCTGTTTACAGGTGATCACCCAGACATTGAGGGAAACACCCCTGATGGCTTTCATTTGCATATTTAAAACCATAAACGATTCCATATTTCTAATTCTACATACAAGAATGATACGTACACCAAAATAAGATATACAGATCCAGCAGACTGGGACATTAAGATTGATAGGTTACATGAGGTATTTTGTCCATAACATCTTTGGCTTATGCATATTTGTGACCATAAATCAATTTCATAAAGGAATGTGGGAGGGTCTGCCACACAACCATCATTCTGCATCTCTGCATCCAGTAGTTGAATCCCTGAGCTGTAAAGGTAGCTGGTGTACTCATGGGTAGCCTCTCCAAATCTCTGTTAATGCACCCTGCCCACGGTAGGGCTCAGAGTTCCTCTTGGCAGCTGAGGTTCAACCCCAGCCACCTCTGCACAGGGAGTGTGGGTCAATACAAGTGGCCAAGTACACCCAAGGCTCCTCCAAGTCCCCCACCACAGTTGGGGCTCCTTTGACACCACAGGGCAAAAGGGAGGGGGTGGGGACTGTGCTTTGGGTGTAAGAGGCAGGATGCTTCTTCTGGGAAAATGGAAGCAGGGCGCAGTGACTTGCCCCACTCTGTCCTCCTGGTAATTTTGCTGGGGAGTGGGGTCAGGGTATTGGGGCATTATTCCAAGCCTTCCAAATTGTCTAGGATCCTGGTCATGGTCGGCCCAATGGCCAATCTGCCACAACTGACTGTGATAGGAGTTGACCCCATTTAAGGGATTTTTTTAGAAAGGTGCAAAATTGTTGGATAGCATTATGGGATGCAGAAAGTTGCATGCTGGGAACTTTACACCTTTCTTCCAGTCCCTCCTGCATCACTCATGTATGTCATGCACTGGAAGATGGTGAATGGTGCATTAGGATACCTACTCATGGTGCTGTCAGCCGATTGGTCAGGGCAGTGAGTGGTGTGTGTGTGTGTGTGTGTGTGTGTATTATGCACCCGAGACTTCAACTTCCAGGACCGGCGTCCCTTAGCAGTGGGCAACCTGGAGGAGGTTGACGGGCGCCCCAATAAGTTTACAGGGAGAGCTTATACACCCGAGACTTCAACTGCCAGGACCGGGGTCCTTAGCAGCGGGCAACCTGGAAGAGGTTGACGGGCGCCCCAATAAGTTTACAGGGAAAGCTTATACACCCGAGACGTCAACTGCCAGGACCGGGGTCCTTAGCAGCGGGCAACCTGGAAGAGGTTGACGGGCGCCCCAATAAGTTTACAGGGAAAAGCTTATACACCCGAGACTTCAACTGCCAGGACCGGGGTCCTTAGCAGCGGGCAACCTGGAAGAGGTTGACGGCGCCCCAACGGATCTGTCCCTTATGACCGGCTTGAGTTCTTTTAAATTGTGCTTGGTTCTGTTACAGCAACTGAAGGAGTCAGGTTAAAGCTTAAACAGTTACTGTTTTATTGTTACAGGGTAAACTTAGCTGTTAAATGCTACTGCTGAGTTACAGATAACACAGCCACTACAAAAGGACAGGACAGAAATTACACTTAAAACAAAAGTCACTTACAGGTACCATGAAACCCTTTTGGTTCTCTGAGCTCTTATTAAATGCATGCAAAATAGACACATAGCAGGTATATATTCTCACCCCTGCATTCCAGACTTGGCGTGGCCAGCATCTTTCTCTCAATCCCTCGGGAAGAAGTAGGGCGAGGTTGGGCGTCCCACAGACCTCGGGAGTCAATCAATACCTGCCAGCAGGTATAGATGATTGGAGCTCAAATGGGGTGGGCTACTAAACCCCTCTTTATACCCCCTTGGGTCACGTAGGCTTCTTCCTGGTCTCAAGTGGCCAATTAGGAAAAATGGCTTTGAATGCCAAGTTTCCCACGAAGGGTGCAAAGCATAATTCACACCTGGGAAAATGCAGACAATGGGCACTTCTAGTATGTGATGGGCGAAGATTCCTCTCCTGGGACAGTGCAGGCGTGTCAATTACTGGTACTAGCCATCAGGGCGACAGGAGGCCCCGGGTCGTCAGCTAGCCCATTTACTGTCTGGTTTCTGTTTATGGTAGAGTCAGGGACAGGCAGCACACCTGCGTTCCCAGGGCATCAAAGGCTGACTGCCTTTCTCTTGCTCTTTGGGGCGGGGGAAACAAGATGGGGTTCATGTCTGGCTACAGGTGCACCTCATTTGGCTTTCACACAAGTATTCCTGGTGAGTATGTGACAAGCCGATGCAAGCAGCCGAGTATGCATGCACATAAGTGATATACTAACTGTAGCAGATATACCCGACTAACTTGTGTTACCAACAGTTTGTAGTATAGACATGGCCAAAGACCATGCTAGGTGTATGCAGAACTTTCCAGCACTTCATGTACAGCACAGCAAGTGTGAGGGAGTGTGGACCCAGATGTACTTCTGGATGGATAGGTCAGGGCCATCTTCAGGGGAGGTACGACCTGGCACAACAGCCAGGAGGTATTCTTGTCACAGAAAATGTATAATGCTTATACTATACATTGTTTAGAATAAATAGTCTCTCTACAGAACATTCCTACATATCACTGATTTCCTGACCTCCTATACTCTCTGTAGCATGTATTAGTTTTGAAGTAAAAGTCCTACAATAAACTGTCTCTCATTTTCTTGTAGCTAGGAAGACAGATTTAATGCACAAAAGGCCACAGCCTTCTCCTTCCTGGGAAAAGATGGCGGACAAGGTGCTCCAGAAGGCGTACATTTCCCTCATCCTAATTATCATTCTTGGAAGTCTTTTTTCTGGGGTATTCTACAGGTGGCAAACAAAAATGATGAGTGAGTAAAGAATATATCAGTAGAAGGATTTTTTCCTTCTTGGAACAGAAAGTAGGAAAAACAAGAAGCATATTAAAGTTGCAATCATAAATACATAATACATCTGGCATGACAGATTCTTAGTTATCCTGGCATGTGTAGGGAACATAATACCAGAAAAAGCAACATCTGAAGTTAAGAATCTGAAGATGCACAGCAGGTTTCTCCTAAAACTAATCCCCCTGCCATTCATTTCCCAGGTTCTCCTTGTCACAAGTCTTCTAATAATCACAGTAGCTTGTGTTGTGCATCTGTAATAGTGGACAATTGACAGTGAACTAGAGATTTGTGTTAATCCTGAACAGCAATATTAGTTCCTCAGGGGGTTAATTTGAGTTCTGTGGTTTTAGGAATGAAAAGAGAATTCTGCTAAATTACTTTACACTGATGGTTTATGTTGCTTTCTTGAACACATCTTCTTTTCCAGATCCGAAGGAGGATTGGCTGATGAGACAAGTCTATCGCAAAGACATACTGAACTCTACCTGCCTGATGAACAACCTCTCTCATTCACAAAGCAAACTGCCACATGATGTTGCAAGACAGATCTTTGTGGAGCATAACCACAAGTTCATCTATTGTGAGGTGCCCAAGGTCGGCTGCACCAATTGGAAGAAAATCATCCTTCTCCTCACAATGAGCCTGAGCAGACAGGTTAATGAAGTCCACGATGATCTCATCCATGAAACCTCACTGATAAAGAGGCTGAGTTCTTACCCTTCTGACTACCAGGAGAAATTACTGACCAGTTACACCAAAGTGATGTTCACCAGAGATCCCCTGGAACGGTTGGTTTCAGCTTACAGAGACAAGTTTCTGCACTCTGAGCCATACTACAGTATCACTGTTGCAAATGAGATCAAGGCCATGTTCAGAAAAACCAAAAATTCAACTGAAAGGGTCACTTTCCAGGAGTTTGTTAATTTTATTCTGACACAAAAAGAAGAAAAATTAGACATTCATTGGAGACCAATGTTTCTACTCTGTGATCCTTGCAACATTCATTATGACGTCATGGGGAAGTTTGAGACCGTAGTACAAGATTCTGAACATGTTCTTAGGAACATTGGTGCCCCAGAAGATATGCGTTATCCAAACTTTAAGAAGTATAGCTCAGAGAAACGTACGAGTGATGATATCACCTTGGCATATCTCAGAAAGCTGAGCTCAGAGCAAACCCAAAAGATCAAGGAGATATACAAGATGGATTTTGCCTTGTTCAGCTATCCTTATGAGACTGATACAGTATAAAGCAGCAGGCCATTTTTATTCGTACAAAATCACATGAACTTGTATACAAAGATAATTGCAGGTGGTAGCAGTTAAGCAGTATTAGTGTTTTGTGAGACTAGTCTGATATACTATTTGATCATTTATAAAATTATCAGGAGCAATATTACAAAACTCTAGTGAATGTTCTATCAATATGCTATGTAAAGTATCAGTGGAAAAGGCATGATTTGCTAAATATGGTAAGCTGGTTTATACGTGTGTGTGACGGGGCAGCGTCCGGCGCGGCCGCGCCCCACACTCCAGCCGGCCCCGGAGCCCAGGGGGGAAACCCGGAGACACGGCCGGCCAGCAGCAACACCGGCGTGGCCGACGCGGGCGCGGAGGGCCGGGGAGGCCAAGCCTGGGCACCGGCGGATGACGTCACTGACGTCTCCGCGTCGGGGGCGGGGCCTCCGGACGCCGAGGACGTGGCGCGGAGGCGGGGCAGGCGGCTGGCGGCGGGGGATTCAAAAGAGGGCGGGGAGGGCTCTCAAGGGGGGGAGACAGGAGGGAGACGGAGGAACGGAGGCGGCCAAGGAGGGCCGAGCCGGGTAAGGAACCCCCGGGGGCAGGAACCTGGAGGGTGAAGACGCTGCCCACGGGAGGGGAAGAAGTGGCCCAGGGCGGGGCCGCGGAACCCGTGAACGGAGGGTTTGGGGTTGGACACCCCCTCCGTTGTGTGAGGACATTGGCCTCACCTTAGGGCCCTGGGTCGGGGTCCGGAGCGAGGGCGGGCCCGGACCCCCTTCCCCTCCCTCCTGCTGTAAGTGGAGTAGGAACAGGAGGGGCAATCACGGCCGGTGACCCATCCGGGGACAGGCTGGCCGGGGCAACCCGTGACAGTGTGTCATCTTTATAAATGTGTGCTTTACTGCTGTCCCAGGTGTGTGTGGTGTATCTGGGTGACACCCGTAGACAGATCGGCATCAGTGCTATCCAGCCTCCTTGATGGCCCATCATGGGCAATCAGCTGTACAGTGGACCCATTGAGAGAAGCCAGGGACTGTGTCTGAGTCAAAAGGATATTTCAAGATAAGTCTATGGACATGGGACTCCAAGTGCTTTTCCATGCCTATGTGTTGTGAGCCTGTGTTTGGGACAAAGGATATATATAAGCCACAAAGCAGAGAATATAAAAAACCCACAAAACAGCTGCATCACCTCTGTTTCACATTCAATCAAATGTCTCACTTCTGGAGTAACTTCTCTTGAAATACAAGTGTTGAATAAAGGACTGATAGACCCATCAAGCTTTGAATGTGTTCCAGAGGAACTTTACAAGCCAGCAAACTCACCAATGCTGCTGAGAGCCGGGTATGTGTTCTCTGACATCGTATGTATGTATCCGATTGCTTTAACCGTTGACAATATCTCTCTTCTTGTTCTTTTCTAATAAACCTTTGGTTTTAGGATTGGCTTGCACTGTGGTATTTTGGGTATTGTCCAAATTAGTATTGATCTGGTAATATGGCTGGCTCTTCGCAATTGGAAGAACATTTTGTATAGTGAATAGAATTTTAAGTAACTTCCCACTTCACTGGACATAGCTGCTGATTAAGAGTCAGGGTCAGGAATGCAATAAAGGAGGTCCTGTTATTTCTTTTATCTAACTTCTTGTTAGCCAGTGTGAGGGTTCAGGAACAGAGTTTTGTGACTGTTTCATGAATCTAACTATCGTGTTAAACACCAGTTTTGGGAAACCTGCTCTTTTTTCTGAAGCTTGCCCAGACCCTGGAATATTCAGCATGGGCAACTCCAGGCACCTTGACTCACGACTTGTCTCCTGACTCAACGTAACGAATGTTCCTCCTGCATGAGATTTTTTCCTACTGCTA
Organism: Rafetus swinhoei; assembly: GCA_019425775.1. Lineage (NCBI taxonomy): Eukaryota > Metazoa > Chordata > Testudines > Trionychidae > Rafetus > Rafetus swinhoei. The sequence continues at coordinate 71,959,153 of CM033446.1, read as the reverse complement.
CTGCTGATCTGGTTGCTTTGAATGAATGTGAAATTCACAGAGATCCTTGCTATGATGGGGTAAAGGATGGAGAATGTCATCCTTTCCATATACAGTCATTTCAGCGCATTCATTTTTAGTTTGGATTATTTTGCTTTTCAGTTAATAAAAAAAAATACAAAGCAGTGCATATCCCTAACCATGCAGGAGGCTCGAACAAAAATCCTCAAGCAGGCAGGCAGACATCTAACATGTAAAGGTGCAGGGCACCAAGCAAAATCTTTCCCATACATACCTCTGAAAATTGCCAAAGTGCAGCCATGATCTCACTACACATCTATCAAGTCCACTCCCCTTGTGGGTGTTGGAAGGCGCAGGCGTAGATGTGGCAAACTTGTGCCAACTTGGGTTACTCTCACCCTAGTCACGGGAATGCACAGCTGAAAACCCTATACGCAGCTTCAAAAGCTCTGCACTGCCATTGTGGGAGCTGGAATCTGGCCCATGGTCTGATCCAGAATGAAAACACCAATAAACTCCCCTCTGCTAGAGATGTGACCAGGAGGTTGTTAACTTGATTCTAAGAAACCCTAAAACACACAAATATCCCAACAACAATCACCACCAGCAGTAAGAACATTTGGACATTCATTGGGTTGTTTCTGCTCTGTGGGCACTGCACCAGACACTGTAACATCATGAGGAAATGTGAAACCTTACAGCAAGGTGTTGAACATGTTCCCAAGGATATTTGAGGCCCAGAAAATTTGCATTAGTTTATCTTTAAGAGATATGACTGAGAAAAATGGACCAGTGCTGTTACCACAATGAAGTGAACTCACAGCAAATGACATTATAGACAGGTTGTGTCCAGTATTTGCCTTTCATGGGATCTTAAACTCACACACCTGATTTGCTGTTTCTAAAAAATTAAAATGGAAGCAGTGTTTGAAATGCCTTAAATTTCTGACCGTACCGGGAACACTAACAAGCCTTCCTCAAAATTAATAAACCTTCCATAATCACATTGTTCAGAAGTTTAGACCAGGGTCTTCTCATTTTTTCAGAACTGTGGAACTAAATGACCACAGCTCTGAGAGAACCCAAACTGTCCCCTCTCTGGACCCAAGCAACACGTTTATATATTTAATATTTTTGAAAGATAGTTCCTTAACTCATCATAATTGCAGGAGCTTCGTCAAGAGTTAGCCAGTGCAGTTCACCTGCTGCATGAACTCATTCCAGTTGCTTATGACATATAGGAATTAGTTATAGTTCCCTCCTTTCTTCTCCACAATGGTCCTTTCTGATGGGAGCAGGGTGTATGGGGCTGCCCCTCAAGTTTATCTGAAGTTTATCCTCCCTCCTCCTCAAATACCTTTCTGGCTGATCAACACCCTGGATGGTTCCCAGGCTGTAAAGTGCCAATCTGATGAGCTACAGGACAGAGGCCAATCCGTAGTGATGCAAAGCATGAGACTCTGGAGACGCAGCATGGGACTATAGGAGAGGGCCATCACTGACCGGCAGTAATGGGGAGATGTACCTACCCCCCTTAGAGCGTCCATATTGCTCTTTATTCCCCATGTCCACCATTCTGTCTTGTTTTGTCTCACCCACCCTTCCAGTACCCTCAGTCCCTTCATGTTCTCCACAGAGACCAGTGTGATGGGTGCCACCTTGCTCCCACTATCCACCACCCTCCATAAACGTCCCCCAGATATCTCCTTCAGTTTGCAGAAGAAACTTCTTATTCTTTCCAGCTGTTCTGGGCTGACAAACCTCTTGAGTTTCATCAGACTTTCTCTCCCTGCCAGCAAATCCTAGCAGGTTTGTAGTAAGGAGAACCTGTCTGCTGAGCAAGGCTGATACCTGTGGTCCTCTGAGATCTTCAAGGACAAGCCTCTTTCTCTATTATTGTAACATAAAACCTTAAATCTGACTTCGTGTTTTCCCCATGAACACATAACACATCAGACACACAAGCACCGCACCTCTGTTACCAGTGCAAAGGTATCTGAGGTTACATTTAAAGTTTTGTATTAATGCAGCTGTCACAGGGAGTCATATCAGGGTGCCCACTTGTCACATGACATGGCCATATGATGCACTGCCCTCATCTCCCTCTTGGTTTCTGTGAACTTATCCCCTGTCAAGAATACACTAAACCGAAGTTTCCCTTTTGTGAAGTCTCTTACTGTACATGAACATTCCACAACCTCTCAAGCTCAACCCTTGTTTCGCTCAATTCAGGGTTCCTACAGCTCTCCTTCTGGGCCTGGGAAACACTTGGGGTAGATTTTTCCCTCCATGGGTCAAGAATCCCACAGCCCTGCTTCTAGCATCTGCACTGATGATTTAGATCAGCTGTGGATTAGAGGAGAAGTGAAAGCAGCTCTAAAAATAAATAAAAAAGGGGGGAGGGGAGGGAGGAGGAAACTAATACCAATGAGTATAAATTAGAAGCTTGGAATTGCAGAAAATTGATAAGGGAAGGACACAATTTGAAATCTATGGTCAGCAGAGTTAAGAACAGTTCCTTAAGTATAGAAGGAACACAAGGAATCCTAACAATGATCCATTACTAGATGCTAGAATTGTTGATAATAATGAAGGAAAACAGAATGTTAAATTTATCATTTAGTTCTGCATTTAGGAACATGCCAGATGCGGTATTCATGTTGGATTTCGATGGTTAATGATGAAATACTTTCCATTCCAATAATGACTAAGACGGCTATTAAACAGCAGATTCTAAAGTCTATTTTATTTGGTCTATAGGTTGAGGTAATTTGCATTCAATAATTGTAAAAGCACTGGCTGATAGGGAGTGTCTCCCATAATTGAACCTCACTTTCTAAGCAGGGGAAAGGATGTCTAATCCCACTGAAAATGAGAAAGGATAGAGACAGGTGTTGTTACCTGGTGGTGTAGACTTTGTTTAAAGAACTCTTGACACCTTTAGATCCCCCACTCCTATCTTTCCCCTCCTTCAGTGGACTCAGCTGAGAGCTCTTGGTTTTGTTCAAGGACTAGCAGAGCCGAAGTCACTGATGAGCAAGCACAGGGGCTAAGCCATAATGTTTCCCCTTGGCATAGGGCTGTCTATGCGAGAGATTAGGCTGTGTAGCCCATGTGGGGGCTCGTGGAGGGGTTCCTCTCTCTCCCGGGCAGCATGCGGCCACTCCGCCAACATCTGTAGTCCCTTTTAGTCCTGGGCCTCAGGCCAATAGTCAGTCCTGCACAATACTGGGACCCCAATACTATAGTTCAGGTTGGACCAGCCCCCAACACAGTCTAAAAGTCCGGCCCTCATTCAGGACAGGGCAACCCACAATCCCCAAACAGTTCCAAAGCCCAGCCCCACTGCAGGGCAGGGCGGCAGGCAAACAAGCAGGTTCTAGCCTAGTCTTAGTGCAGGGTGGGGTGGCAGACAAAAACAAGCAGTCTCTAGCCCAGCCTTAGTGCAGGCGGGTCAGCACACATTATAGTCTGTAGAGAGCCTTGGCCCTGGATCAGGGCAGGCAGCAAACACCAACGTCCCAGAAAGGTAAGTGTTAGCAAATTAGGTGTCGTCTTCTTCAGGAGGAGGTCGGGCAACTCGCCTGAGGTGACAGAGAGGGGGAGGCTGCCACCCAATAGGCGGGTGGCAGGAGGGGGACGTGGGCCCTCCCTACTCCACTGCGTCCCAGCCCAAGGCCCTCATAACAGCAGGGATCTGCACCAGGGGTGGCCCTAGACTAGCTGCGAGCAACTGGTGCCCTAGGAGAACCATGCAATCGGCGCCCCCCCCCAACCCCAAGGGCAGATATCGACTGAGGGTTTTGGTTCTGTGCTCGGGAGAGGGGGGCTGGGGATGGAGTTCTGTGGCTGGGGGCCGAGGGGCTGGGGATGGAGTTCTGTGGCTGGGGGCCAGGAGGTTGGGGATGGAGTTCTGTGGCTGGGGGCCAGGAGGTTGGGGATGGAGTTCTGTGGTTGGTGACCGAGGGGCCAGGGGGTTGGGGATGGAGTTCTGGGGCTGGTGACCGAGGGGCTGGGGATGGAGTTGGAGTTCTGGGGCTGGGGGCTGGTGGCCGGGGGCCAGGGCGCTGGGGATGGAGTTCTGTGGCTGGGGGCTGGGGATGGAGTTCGGGGCTGGGGGCCAGGGGATGGAGTTGGAGTTCCGGGGCTGGGGGCCGGAGGCCAGGGGGCTGGGGATGGAGTTCTGTGGCAGGGGGCTGGGGATGGAGTTGGAGTTCCGGGGCTGGGGGCCAGGGGGCCGGGGATGGAGTTCTGTGGCTGGGGGCCAGGGGGCCAGAGGGTTGGGGGCTGGGGGCCAGGGATGGAGTTCTGGGGCTGGTGGCCGAGGGGCTGGGGGCCTGGGGAGAGGGAACAGGGTGCCAGTCAGGGGAGAGAGTCCCCTGTACCCACCTCCTCCCAAGATCCCCCCCCTCCCTCCCAGAGGGAAGCCGGCATGCACCTCTCCCGGGGTGACCCCCCCTCCCGCAGCGCAGGGGAAACCCCCGCATTCCTCCTCCCCCGGAGCAGACCCCCCCGGCACAGGGGAACCCCGTGTTTCTCCTCCCCCAGGGCTGACCCCAGCGGCACAGGGACCCCGTGTTTCTCCTCCCGGGCCGACCCCTCTCCCGCGGCACAGGGGACCCCCGCGTTCCTCCTCCCGGGGCTGATCCCCCTCCCGCAGCACAGGGGACCCCGCGTTCCTCCTCCCCTGGGGCCGACCCCCAAGCGCTGCCTCTCCCAGGACTTACCCCCCTCCTGGCCGCAGGGAAGCCGTGCTCCAAGTAAGGCACTGGAAAGGGAATGGGAAATGGAAGGGGCAGGGTTTGGAATTTGGTGCCCCATGCAACTTGGCGCCCTAGGTGGCTGCCTAGTTTGCCTATAGGCACGGGCCGCCCCTGATCTGCACCATTACACACTGACCATTCACCAAGCTTCCCCTAAACTGGGGCCTGCTCTCCCTGGGCTACTTCCATCTCCCCCTCCGTGGGTACCTGGGTCTCTGACAGGTCTGCTGGGTGGTTGGGGTTTGTTGACCTTGGCAGGCCTGCGGCTCCTAGTCACTCATCTGTCCCTAATAGGTGCAGGGGTCCCAGCCAATCCACAGCCTCTGGCAAGCACGGGAGCACCAGGCCAGCATCCATCTCCACTGCTGGCTGGTCCCCCACTGCCCTCCTGGGCAGGCCCTTTATAGTCCTGGCCCTGCCTCTGTCAGTGGGTGCCCAGTCCCCCGCCCCACTCCAGAGAAGGAGGAGCAGAGTGCAGCTGCTGCTCCTTCTCTCCCGCCTCTCCCCCCTGTTCCTGCTGCCCTGCACCAGCCGGAGCTCTCCCCGCCCTACCCAGCCACCACCCGCCTGCTGAGGCCCCAGCTGCTGGATCTGCTCCCCCTGGACACCGCTGCTGCTCACCACCACCACAGCTGCTGTTACTGCCTGGGGGGAGGGGGGGATCCTGCTGGCCTGCCCCCCCCCCACTCCAGAGGGAGAGGAAGAGGACCCCACCACCAGCACCCACCACCTGGAGTCCCTGCCTCGGCTGGCCACTACTCGCCTGCTGCTGCAGCTGCACCACCTGTGCCCTGTTGAGGGGATGAAGAGAAGAAAAAGCCACCATCTGGACTTGTGGAGGGGGCTTAAGACTGAGTTTTTTCACCTGTGCGCCTGGGGTGGTGGTAGATTGAGTTGCTGAATGGGGAGCTGGGGAGAGGTGCTGAGCCCTCCCCCCAGTATAGCTCTTCCTGCTGCCACCACCCCCAATGCCCCCTCCATCACCCTTAACAGCTAGACTTTCTCTTCACCCCTTGACGGGGCTGCTACTCCACCACTCCACCTGAGACTGTGCCGCTGCAGCAGTGGGCAAGGTTGAGCCCCCACAAGCACTCATGGGTGTGCTCCTTCCCCACTCCCTTGGACTTGGCCCCCTTCCCTCGGCTACGTTTGGCTGGGGAGACCCCCTCACCCCTGCTCATCCCACCCTACCTCAGCAGCTTGCCTCCTTCCCCACTGCTTGCCCTGCCCTGCCCTGCCCTGCCAGCCCAGTTGGTTTTTTCCTTCCCTTCCTAAGGTTGCTTACCCACCACACCCAGCCCCAGAGTTTGTTGCCGGCCACACCCCTGCCCCAGCTAACCTGTTGGTGTGTGTGCCCTGCCCTGCCCCTCCCAGCTGCTGCCTTGCCTTGTTCCGCCCCTAACTCCCCCAGTATCTGTTATAGGAATAACAGAAACATGGTGGAATACTAGGCATGACTGGAGTACAGGTATTAAAGGTTATGTGCTGTTTAGGAAAGACAGAAATAAAGGTAAAGGTGGTGGAGTAGCATTGTATATCAATGATGAGGTAGATTGCAAAGAATTAAAAAGTGAAGGAATGGAGAAGATGGAGTCTGTCTGGGCAAAAATCACATTGGGGAAGAAAACTATTGGATCCTCCCCTGGGATAGTGCTTGGGGTGTGGTATAGACCACAGGGATCTAATTTGGATATGGATAGAGACCTCTTTAATGTTTCTAAAGAAGTAAATACTAATGGAAACTGTGTAATCATGGGAGACTTCAACTTTCCAGATATAGACTGGAGAACAAATACTGGTAATAATAATAGGGCTCAGATTTTCCTAGATGTGATAGCTGATGAATTCCTTCATCAAGTAGTTGTTGAACCAACAAGGGGGAAAGCCATTTTAGATTTGGTTTTGGTGAGTAGTGAGGACCTCATAGAAGAAATGGTTGTAGGGGACAACCTTGGCTCGAGCGATCATGAGCTAATTCAGTTCAAACTAAATGGAAGGATAAACAAAAATAAATGTGAGACTAGGGTTTTTTATTTCAAAAGGGCTAATTTTAATAAATTAAGGAAATTAGTTAGGGAAGTGGATTGGACTAAAGAATTTATGGATCTAAAAGTGGAGGAGGCCTGGGATTATTTTAAGTTAAAGTTTCAGAAGCTATCAGAAACCTGTATCCTAAGAAAGAGGAAAAAATGTATAGGTAGGTGTTTTAGACCAAGTTGGATGAGCAAGCATCTCAGAGAGGTGATTAAGAAAAAGCAGAAAGCATATAAGGAGTGGAAGATGGGAGGGATCAACAAAGAAAGCTACCTTATTGAGGTTAGAGCAGGTAGGGACAAAGTGAGAGAGGCTAAAAGTCATGTAGAGTTGGACCTTGCAAAGGGAATTAAAACCAATAGTAAAAGGTTTTAGAGCCATATAAATGGGAAGAAAACAAAAAAAGAGGAAGTGGGACCGCTAATCACTGAGGATGGAGTGGAGGTTAAGGATAATCTAGGCATGGCCCAATATCTAAACAAATACTTTGCTTCAGTCTTTAATGAGGCTAATGAAGAGCTTAGTGATAATGGCAACATAACAAATGGGAATAAGGATATGGAGGTAGATATTACCAAATCCGAGGTAGAAGCCAAACTCGAACATCTTAATGGGAATAAATCGGGGGGCCCAGATAATCTTCATCCAAGAATATTAAAGGAACTGGCACATGAAATTGCAAGTCCATTAGCAAAAATGTTTAATGAATCTCTAAACTCAGGGGCTACGTCTACACTGGCATGATTTTCCACAAATTCTTTTAACGGAAAAGTTTTCCGTTAAAAGCATTTATGAAAGAGCGTTTAGATTACACGACGCTTTTCCGCAAAGCACTTTTGCGGAAAAGCGTCGTGCAATCTAGATGTGCTTTCACAAAAAGCCCCGATCGCCATTTTCGCGATCGGGCTTTTTTATGAAAACAAATCTCAGCTGTCTACACTCAGCCCTTTTGCGCAAAGTTTTGCGCAAAGGGACTTTTGCCTGAACGGGAGCAGCATAGTATTTCCGCAAAAAGCACTGATTTCTTACAGTAGGAAGTCAGTGCTTTTGTGGAAATTCAAGCAGCCAGTGTAGACAGCTGGCAAGTTTTTCCGCAAAAGCAGCTGATTTTGCGGAAAAACTTGCCAGCCTAGACACAGCCAGGGGTTGTACCATTTGACTGGAGAATTGCTAATATGGTTCCTATTTTTAAAAAAGGGAAAAAAAGTGACCTGGGTAACTACAGGCCTGTTAGTTTGACATCTGTAGTATGCAAGGTCTTGGAAAAAATTTTGAAGGAGAAAGTAGTTAGGGACATTGAGGTTAATGGCAATTGGGACAAATTACAACATGGTTTTACAAAAGGTAGATCGTGCCAAACCAACCTGATCTCCTTCTTTGAGAAAGTAACAGATTTTTTAGATAAAGGAAATGCAGTGGATCTAATCTACCTCGATTTCAGTAAGGCATTTGATACAGTACCACATGGGGAATTATTGGTTAAATTGGAAAAGATGGGGATCAATATGAAAATTGAGAGGTGGATAAGGAACTGGTTAAAGGGGAGACTACAGCGAGTCATACTGAAAGGTGAACTGTCAGGCTGGAGAGAGGTTACTAGCGGAGTTCCTCAGGGATCAGTTCTGGGACCATTATTATTTAATCTTTTTATTACTGACCTCGGCACTAAAAGTGGGAGTATGCTAATAAAGTTTGCGGATGACACAAAGTTGGGAGGTATTGCCAATTCAGTAAAGGATCGGGATATCATACAGGAAGATCTGGATGATCTTGTAAATTGGAGTAATAGCAATAGGATGAAATTTAATAGTGAGAAGTGTAAGGTTATGCATTTAGGGATTAATAACAAGAATTTTAGTTATAAGCTGGGGACACATCAGTTGGAAGTAACAGAAGAGGAGAAGGACCTCGGAGTCCTGGTTGATCACAGGATGACTATGAGCCGCCAATGTGATATGGCCGTGAAAAAGGCTAATACGGTTTTGGGATGCATTAGGCGAGGTATTTCCAGTAGGGATAAGGAGGTGTTAGTGCCGTTATACAAGGCATTGGTGAGACCTCATTTGGAATCCTGTGTGCAGTTCTGGTCTCCCATGTTTAAGAAGGATGAATTCAAACTGGAACAGGTACAAAGAAGGGCCACTAGGATGATCCGAGGAATGGAAATCCTGTCTTATGAATGGAGACTCAGGGAGCTTGGCTTGTTTACCTTAACCAAAAGAAGGCTGAGGGGAGACATGATTGCTCTCTTCAAATATATTAGAGGGATAAATACTAGGGAGGGAGAGGAATTATTTAAGCTCAATACCAATGTGGACACAAGAACAAATGGATATAAGCTGGCTACCAGGAAGTTTAGACTCGAAATTAGATGAAGGTTTCTAACCATCAGAGGAGTGAAGTTCTGGAACAGCCTTCCAAGGGAAGTAGTGGGGGCAAAAGACCTATCTGGCTTCAAGATTAAGCTAGATGGGTTTATGAAGGGGATGGTTTGATGGGATAACATGATCTTGGCAACTAATTGACCTTTCACTATCAATGGTAAATAGGCCAATGGTAGGATGATAGGAGTTACTATAGAGAACTTTTTCCTGGGTGTCTGGTTGGTGAGTCTTGCTCACATGCTCAGGGTTCAGCTGATCGCCATATTTGGGGTCGGGAAGGAATTTTCCTCCAGGGTAGATTGGCAGAGGCCCTGGAGGTTTTTCGCCTTCCTCTGTAGCATGGGGCACGGGTCACTTGCGGGAGGATTCTCTGCATCTTGGGGTCTTTAAACCATCGTTTGAGGACTTCAATATCTGAGATATAGGTGAGTAGTGGGTGGGTGAGATTCTGTGGCCTGCATTGTGCAGGGGGTCAGACTAGATGATCATAATGGTCCCTTCTGACCTTAAAGTCTATGAGTCTATGAGTATCTCCCTCCTCCCCCAGCCTGCTGCTAGCCTTTTGGCACTGCCCTGCCTGCCTTGGTCCCCCTTCTCCCCCCGAGCACTTGTGTCCCATCTCTCCCCTTTCAGTTAGCCCCCCTCGTACACTGCACTTCCCTCAATGACCCCACAGTTTCCCCCCTGCACCCCAGTGCAGCCGGAGGAGCCGGACCCCGCCATGCACCTGCTACCGCATTTCCTGCCCAATCCTGCCAGCACCCTCCTCCTCTGTCTCCAGCCTTACAGGGCGGAGTGGTTGCTGGCCCCTCGGTTCCCCATTCATATCCACCCCCGGTGGCACCCTCCCTCCCTGCAATCAGTCTAGTGGGAGGGAGTAGTTGCTTTTTCCCAACCCTTCCCCCCCCCCATCATGAATCCCCTGCCCTCGCATCCCCTTCCCCCCGTCCTTATCCTCCCTCCCCCCTAGCACCTTCCTCCTCTGCCGCAGCCCCACAGGGAGGAGTGGCTGCTAGCTCCCCTACCTTAGTTTCCACACCAGTACCCTTCCTCCGTTAGCACCCTCCCTCCCTGGTGCTAACAGCTCAGCGGGAGGGAGTGGCTGCCCTTCCCTTTTCCTCTAGATCCCCACCCATACCCTCCCCAGCCCCACCTCTCACTTTGAACCCTCCTCCTCTGCCTTTAGCCGGCAGGGAGGAGAGGCTGCTGCTCCCCTCCCTCGGTTCCCCCCTCTACCCCCACAAGTTCAGTGACCTCCTCCCCAGCCTCCAATCTAGTGGGGAGGAGTGGCTAGCACCCCCCTCTGACCCACCTCCTCCAATTGAGCACCCTCCTCCCCTGCCTTGGCCTTAGTTGGGAGGAGTGGTTGGCTCACCCTCCCCAGTCCCCGCCCCACCGGTTCCCACCCCTCCCCTGCTGGCTGATTGGTGGGGAGGAGAATCGGACTCCCTAACCCCTTCCCCCTAATTTCCACCTCCTCCAACACCCCCCCCACCATGATGGAGGAGGCCCTCACCCCCATCTCCTATCCCCACAGATCCCAAGAGTCCCCCATTGCCACCGACCCCGCAGACCGCTGTGGATGACCTCCTGACCCTGACCCAGGTTCCTCACCTGCCACGGCTGATGCTCCCTCCAATATGGGGGAGCCCTCCATCTCGGCCGGCAAACAGGGCCAGGGGAGGAAGAAGGGCAAGGACCCAGCCAAAAAGGCCAAACCTCCCGCAGCTGAGGCTGCCCCGCCCGCCACGGCCCTGCCATCTGCCGCACCTCCTCCTTCCCCTGCTGTTCCCCCCACCGGTTCTGGGGGCGATCCACCCGCAGCTCCGCCTTTCCTCCCCAATGCCGCCCTGCTGCCTGCCCTCTCCACCCTGGGGAGGCCAATCTCAACCATCAGCCCTCTCCCGTTGGGCTTTAAGGACCCTGCCCTCCGTCATGTTTTATCATTCCGCTGGTAGGTGCAGTTGCAGATGCCACCAGCAGTACATGATGGGGTGGTGCTGGAGGGGTCCTTCCTTGTGCCCTACTAGGGGGCGCTTTACTGGGTCCACTATTCCTCGGGGGAGACCCGGTGCTTCCTCTGCCGGGCAATGGGGCACGTCTGGAGGGACTGCCCTTTCGCCCAGTCGGAGGAGGCATCCGGGCCCCAACACTGCCGGCCGCCCTGGTAGTCTGACTTCCGTGGCTGCCCCTCCTCCGACTGATGGCTCTGCCTTGTGTGTACAGGTGGCGGAGTCTCCCTCGGTGTGCCAGAAGCTGATCCTGGAAGAAACCACGTAGGTTGGAGACCTCCTGGACTATGACAGGGAGGACTGGGTGGATCCCCGAGCTCTTGCTCAGGGCATGGGGCTCTCCACCCCCTGAACCCTCCTGCATCTGCTCCAGGAGGTGAAGGCGACCTGGCCTCAGCCTGCTCTCGATTTCCTGCAGCGGTCCCTGTGAGAGGGTACTCCCCGCCCCTCCCTTCCTGCAAACCCTCCATCCATTGTTATCGGGCCCCTGTTCTGCAGGCCCCCCTGGCCTTCCCATCCCTGGATCCCCAGCCGGCTGCAGGATCTGCAGCTGGTCTGCTTCTGAACCGCGCCAAGAGAACACCTGTACACACTTGTGCTCCATATTCTGCATTTCCTCACCTTTGTGTCCCACCCCAACAGCAAGTGGCGGGACTAACTAAGACTTGTAGTGAGTGGGGAACCCTGATGGGCCAGTGTATATTCCACAGCCCATCGGGGATATCAGTTGGTGGCTCCTTCACGGAGCCATGAGCACGGGCGTGTACCTGGCACGGGTCACCCCCATCCTGGACACCTGCCCCTATTGCAGCGTGAGGGAAAACCTGGCACACGTTTATCTAGAGTGCGCCAGGTTGCAGCCCCTATTCCAGCTCCTCCAGAACCTCTTATTGAGGTTCTGGCTGCACTTTTCCCCACACCTTTTAATTTTTGTGCACCCCATCCATGGCCCCACAAAGTCGCGAGACCTCCTTGTCAACCTCCTCCTGGCTCTGGCGAAAGCTGCTACATACATCACCAGGAGGAGGATGCTGGACGAGTGGGTTCTCTGCGACTATGGGGCCTATTTTCGTTCTTCCATAGTTTCATGTATCCGGGCAGAGTTCCTTTGGGCAGCGTCCACTGGCTCCATTGACAGCTTTGAGGAGGAGTGGGTGCTGTCCGGGGTTCTCTGTTCGGTGTCCCTGTCCGGTTCCCTTGTTTTAAACCTTTCACTCTTAACCGTGTTTTTTATCATTTGTCCCAAGGAGTTGGTTGAACCCTTAGTCCAGTCATCCCTCCCACAAGGCTGGGGGAAGGGCTTTTAGACGTGGGCGGGCTAGCGCCCGTCCACCCCTGGGATTTCAAATAAGCCCCACTACAGGCTGGTCTAAGCACGCCGCCCAAGGGGTGGATTTTTCTCAGCCCTGACAGACATAGTTATACTGATGTGAGTTTGCCGCATAGAGCAGGCCCCAGTCTCCACTGATTCCCACAGATTCTTCCAGGATCTCTTCCCCCTCTGCAAATCACCTTTCACCTTCTTCTCCAAAACTCTCCTTCTTGTCTCCCCTCTTCCTTACCCCGAACTTACCATGATATTGCCCATGACCCTCATTCTCTCTCCCCGAAACAAGATCTTGCCCCATTCTCTTTCCCCTTCCTAAATCCTTCCATTGTCTATCCCTGTCCCCCAATTCCTCTCTAGTGCTGTGTTCCTCCTCCCTTGTGCCTGCCCTCTCCTCTTTCTGTCTCCCTCCTGCCTTGGCTGTGTGCCTGCTCCTAAAGGAGCTGAGGGGAAGAGCAAAGACAGTTCTGTTCCAACCTGGGCACTTCCCTCATGCCCCAGCCTGGTCCCTCCTGCTCTGCTGTCCCTCCAGGTCAGCTCAGGAAGGGCTGCCAAGCCAGCTGGATCCACAGCTGAAGGCTCCTGCTTTCCAAGTGCAGGAACTCGTGGCTCCTGCCAAGGGGAGGTGACAGGTTCAGCTTCCTCCTGGCAGTTCTAGCTGCTCCGCAGGGGAAGAGGGTAGTTGTGGAGACCGGAGCTCTGAGGACTGCAGCCTTCAGCAGATTTAGCCTCTGCCCCCTTTGCTGCTTCCTTTCCCTCTTTCTCTTCTTCCCTTCTCACTGAACTAAAAGTGTGACAGGGGAGCTGACCGAATTGCCAGACTGCATTCTGGGAAGGGGGAGGGGCCTTCAGTGCAAGGAGTAAGGTTGGGGCTAACCTCTCTCTGCCAGCCCTTCAGCACTGCCTGGAGCGTGCTGCATATGGCTCCAGCGGTGATTTAAAGGACCCAGGGCTCTGGTCACCTATGCTGCCTTAGTAGGGGCAGCCAGTAGCCCCAGGCCTTTTTGAATCACTGGGCCCTGGGGCAGTTGCCCTTTGGCCCCCCTTGCTGGCAGACCTGATGGGGGAAGTCACTGACAGCTGAACTCTGAGATGTGCTATGAAGAGAACTGTTATGCAGAGTTAGTTGTAGGCAGTTTTTGTCCTCAATCTGTTAGTTGAACTCTTCAGGATGTTAACCTGAGCTCTGTGAAGGCTGAAAGAAAAGCCAATTCTGGAAGATTATTACACAGCGGTTCTTTAGCTTCTTTTCTTCTGCCCAGCATCTCTTTCAGGTCCTACAGAAGATTGGCTGGGGAATCAATCAAAAAGCCACTCCGAGTGCCACCTGCCTGACATACAGCCTCTCTGATTTGGAATTAGTTTGCCATCATAAGTTGCCAGGCAGCAGTGGCACAGAAGGGAATGGCTGGTGATGGGATTCTTTGTGGGAAGGGCTCTGAGTTACTACAGAAAATTCTTTCCCAGGTGTTTGGGTGGTGGGTCTCTCCGAAATACTCATGGTCTAACTGAGCGCATATTTGGGGGTGGGAAGGAATTTTCCCATTGCTCAGATTTGCAGAGCCCTTGTGGGTAGGGTGTAGAGGAAAGTTGCCTTCCTCTGCAGCATGGGACATGGATCACTTGCTGGTTTCAACTAGTGTACATGGTGGATTCCCCATAACTTGACGTCTTTGAATCATGATTTGAGGACTTCAGTAACTCAGTCAGTGATGGTGGGTCCTATGATCTGAATGGATGGATGAAGATCTGTGGTCTGCAACATGCAAGAAGTCAGACCAGATGATTGTGATGGTCTCTTCTGCCCTTAAAATATGAGTCTATGAGACTCGCCTTTTGGCTTGCTCTTGGACCCCTGACTCCAGCTCTGACCCATGTCTTTGAATCCTGCTGTCTGTCTGCCTCTGCTCTGACTACTAGGCATGACTGCCCAAGCTAGGCGTCTAAGTGGGCTTTGTTTGAAGAGATGGTGTTATACCAACAGACAAAACGCCTTCTGTGTGTGTGGTCCTGGACATACGACACTCTGGCCATCTGAAGAAGTGGGCCCTGCCCATGAAAGCTCATGATACCATCATGATACCATGATACCATTGTTAGTCTTTAAAGTGCTGCCAAACTATTTGTTGTTTTTTAAGTTTAGCTTATTCAGCCAGTTTTCTATCATCGCCTGCTAAGTAGTGAATTTAAAATCCAGAAGGGAGAGCCTGATCAGGGAGAATTCTAACAACATTATGTCTTGAGCTTGACTGTCATCCACTGCTTTTGCAATCCCTTAAAAATCAAAATGCATTGGCCTGTGGAACGAGGCTGAGCATAAAGAAAGGACTTGGTTGCATCCCAATACAGAAAAATACATCAAAGAAAAAAATCGGTTTCTTTGATGTTTAGTACAGTTCAGTAGCAGAGCTCTAGAGAAATTGGGGGTGGGGAAAGCTGGTTGGGAGTGGGGGTGGGAGGGGAGGGTGACAATGCAGCTGAAATGTCATAGTAACCAGATTTTTAGTGCCTGTCTGGTCACAGGAGGGTACCTGGCATTGGCAGACTGCAACACAGCTGGGGAGACACAGACCAAAGGGAGTGGAAGCAGCAGACTGCCAGTTTTGCTCCTTGTAAGCTGCAGAGGGCTGCTTTGCCTTGTCTTTCCTTCTGGCAGAAGTGTGCTAGATTCCAACAGGGGCCTGGAGCTGTGTGGGGAAGAGGAGGGAAAAACCCTGGGCAGGGGGGATGCTGCATAGGAGGAGAGCTAAGTAGCAGTAAGCAGAGATGACAGGTGCTCACCCCTCTCCCTTGTGTTGCTCCATTCAGCTGCATCTCCCTTAGTGCTTTTGCCTCTTGAACTCTATCTGTCGCTCCCTCACCTGGCCCCAGCCCTACTTGCCCAGGAGGGCCTAAACAATAGAAGGACCTAAGGCTATATAGCCTTATTAGCCTAATGGTTGATCCAGCCCTGGGTCTGGGTCCCCTTCCCATGAAATGGGTGGGTAGTGTGGGAGTCTGGGCTCTCTCTCTCCACTGGGCATATGGCTACTTGTCTCCCTCATGATCTTCTAAATGTTAGAGCAAAGGGTTCTGTTGTCTTAGGCAAAGACTGGTGCCTGCTCTCAGGACTGGAGGAGCTGCTGGTGGAAGAATCTCTCCTGCATCCAAGACTCCTGCTGCATCCTTCTTCAGCATCTCCCCAGGTCAGTCTCTCATGCTCTGTTGTCTCTCTCCTTTTGGAGCTGTTTGGCTCAGTGAGGTAGTACATCAGTGCGAAGGTGCATCCCCTGGCCAAATGGGGGGAGGATGTGTCTCTGGTTCGCTCATTCACTTCTTGTGTCCAGGACTCTGGAAATCCACTGTATGCTTAGGTCCATGGGAGGGTGGATGGGTGGTGGTGGGGTTGGCCCTGAATGGCTCTCTAGCAGTCTGCTGACTGGAGTCCTTTTCTCCTGCCTGCTCACTCCTTTTTCGCCACCCTCCCACTCTGCTTCAATGCCCTTTGACCCTCCCAACTGCTGTTAGCCTGCCAATCAGCAGTGTCTGGTAATGCCTGGATTAACCCTTTGGTTTCCGAGCCAGCATGCGGGAACATACACTCCATGACAGGCTCCCTTTGAAACTCCTCCAGCTGGAGCAGGTTCTGCAGGGCCAGTTGGACAGGATCCCAGAGGCCCAGGCCTGCTTCCTGACCCCTCCTGTCCACAATGGGGTTCTAGACCCATCAGAGGCACCTTAAAAGGCACGGTCCCTACAGAGCCATAACGTTCTCCTGTCTCAAGAGAACAAGAACCTGTCAGAGACTTGGATTCCCCCAGGAATCAGGGAGGATTAATGGCAACAGGAACCCTGGCATGGCTCATCTTCTTTTCTAGTGACTTCCAGTGCCAGAGACACATCCCTACCCCACTGTGGGAGAAGCTCCTGCCTTGATTCCCTCCATCTCCCTCTGACAGCTGGTCCTTAGCAGTTTCCCTTTGGCAGCTTTCTCTGTCTAGTTTTGGTGGTTGCCTTTTTCTATTCCCTTACCCCTACAGAATAGCAGGGCTCCCTATCGCGGGTAGAGTATCCTTGGTGCCTAGGGAGGGGGGTTGATCCTAAGCTAAGTAGAAGGAGATGGGCCAATGGGAGGGGTATCATTTCTTTAGGGGTCCTGTTGCTTATTTTTTGTCAGTGTCACTTTTCTATTGGGTTCTATTTTCCAGCAGGGTTTCTTTACCTCGGGTGCAGCAGCAGTTTGTAGAGCCATACAATCCCCTCCTTGGCCAGCCAGCCGATGTCCTTGGACGGGTCACTGATGTAAAGTCACAGCCAAGCCACCAACTTCCCTCCTTTGGGGAACTTTGCTGAGTTCTAATGATTGGGAAGAGAGGGGGCTCCATCAGCATCCCCCTGTCAGCTCCCAATCTCCCCTTGGCCAAGGAGACATTGGTGGAGTGGAGCTAGAGCTAGACCCTCAGCTCACTCTGCCCCCAAAGGATCCTGGAGCAAGGAGATGTGGGCAGGGCCCTTCATGAGGACTTGAACCCCCAGCTGCTCCAGGACAACAAGAAGGGACCCAAGGCCAGGCATGAACCTGGCTGGAGCAGGCATTGGAACACAGTCTCCTTAAAGGCCTAGGGTCTCCACTGAACGAGGAGAAAATGAACTTGACTCAAGTCTCTCTCTTTCCCTGCTCTGACTCTGCCTTCTCAAGTGGAACTCTACCAACCCACAGCCCCTGCAGCTGCAGATCCTACCACAGGTGATACATAGAGGTGCACGCACATCCCACGTTCCTCCCCCAAGATGGGAGAGCTGGCACCATCAGTCCATGCCATGCCCCTCTCTCCTTCCCTTCCTACCTGACTCACTCACCAGCAGCGGGGAAGGTGCAGGCTGGGTGGCTCCAGTTTGCTGCGGCAGCGCTTCTCAGCTGTGCCACTCTGGGAAATGCTGGGAAAAGGTGGACAGGGAGGGGCAGAGCAAGGATGGGGTGGGGGCAGAGCAAGGGGTAGGGAGAGGCAAAGCTGGTGTCCCTCCTCCTACTGATACATGTTGCCATTGGATGCTACAGCCTGTCAGAGCCAACAGCCTGCCTTTGCCTGGAGTCAGGGAGCTGGCCTCAGGAGTCACATCAAATTCAGGGAGGATGATGGTGAATCAGAATGGGCTCTGCTGCTCCCCCTGCACGAGGAGTAACAGTTAATTCGAGGGAAGGGTTTTGGATAGGACTACCACGACTGGCCACGAATATGCTAATCAAGCGCGGGATATTTAAATCCCGGGCTTCATTAGCAATTTCAGTATGCTTCATTTGCCTCCCTAGTTCGAACTAGGGGGCAAGTGTAGACATACCCAAAAAGAACAAAAAGACCTGAGTCTTCCCTATTAATAGCCATCTGTTCAGACAATCAGCATTGAGATGCTGAGAGGTGAGAGGCAGAGGGGTCTCAGCAAATGTCTGGAAGGACGGCCCAGGTCACCTCCAGAAGAAATCAGTCTTAGAGCAGTTCCAGCCCTACTTCTTTGTAAGAGCCCCCCACAGTGACAGCACCCCCCTCTGAGACACACACCTGCCCCCTCTTTGGTGGAGGGAGAGAAGAAAGGAAAAGGCGCAAAAAAAAGCAAAAGAAGAAGAGAAAGAGGAAGGGGAAAAGGAAAAGGGAAACCTAAAAGGACAAACCTCAATGTCCCCAGTGATTCTAGGGATAGAGTCCTTGGTAGAAAATCAAACGCTCTTAAGTGATTTCTATGCCTAGAATTCAGCTGGTACCAGGTGGATCAGATAGAATGTGTTCCAAACCTCTCTGAGGCTCTTACTTTCTAAACAGGAATTAAAAAAATCAATAGTAGGGAAGGAGAAAACTCAGATGAGGCTCCCCCTCATGCTCACGTAGAATCATTCTGATTCTTTCTCAGTCCCTGTGATGGGGCATCTGAGCCCCGCACTCCCGCAGAAATGCCGCCGCCTCAGGGAGGAGGGCGAGTGGCGCGGCAGCGGGCTGATAGCACATGAGCCAGCGCTTCGGGCCACTCGGACATGGCCGTGGGGAGCACGTGTGGGGCGAGGGGAGAGGAGACGTCCGGCGTGCAGCATGCCTGGCGTCTACTGTGGCGCGTTATTTAAAAATGGCGCACCGCATGATCAGGAAGGGGAGAAGGAGGATAGTTGCGGGGAAGGAAGCCCCAGTGGCAAGGACCAGGAGGGGGAGGACGGCTGCAGGGGAAGAAGCCCTGGCAGCGAGGACCAGAGGAGGGCAAGGGTGAAAGCCTTGACTGAAAGCCTTCCAGGACAGGACCACGATGGAGCTGAGGACCTGGGCGACCGACTTTGCAGGTAGTGGTCCGTAAGGTCGGTGGGGTAGGAAGTGGCCCAGGGCGGGGCCTCTTGGCTAGGCCCGCGGGTTGACGTGTTACTGGTGGGCTACGTCTAGACTGGCATGATTTTCCGCAAATGCTTTTAATGGAAAAGTTTTTCCATTAAAAGTATTTGCGGAAAAGAGCTTCTAGATTGGCACGGAGTTCGCGTTATAACGATGCGCTTTTGCGGAAAAGCGCGTCTACATTGGCGGCGCACTTTTCCGCAAAAGCAGAAGCCCGGAACCATTTTGCGGAGGGCACAAGGGCACCAGCCCTTTCCGGGGCCGGGGGCTGGCGGCCATTTCAGACACATGCTTAAAGGGATCTCCCCGGACAGCCGTTTCTCTCCGCTTCGTGCTAGAGGGCCTCTTGCAGGGACTGACAGCCATAAGCAGGTTTGGTGGTTGCCCTCTGACTTTGGGACACCGCTGCCTTTGGCCACCTACTGCTTTTGCCAGGGTTTTTCCTTGCCCTCTGTCTTGTGCCATGGAACCACGGGTGGCCATGTGCCTGCTCTGGCCCCTGTCGGACATTTTGAGTGCCTGCAGCTGCTGCTCCAGGTTGGTGCCCTCCTCTTCCAGGACCAGGAGGGGCACATCGGTTTGGACCCTCACCAGTGAGGCCATGGTGTCCCTGTGGCACCCCCCCCCAGGGTGCAGAGGCGAGTGTGGAGACTGGACACCAGCACCGACTGGTGGGACCGGCTGGTCCTAGGGCAATGGGACGACCAGCAATGGCTCCGGAACTTCCGCATGCAGCGGACGTTCATGGAGCTCTGCGCCTGGCTCACCCCCGCGCTCCAGAGAGCCACCACCCAGCTGCAGGCACCCATCCCCGTCAAGAAGAGGGTCGCCATCGCAGTCTGGAAGCTGGCCACCCCGGACAGCTACCGATCGGTGGCACACCAATTGGGTGGGCAGATCCACCGTCGGGCGCCGTCATGATGGAGGTAAGTCCCAGGGGAGTGGGGAGTGGGGTGGGGAGGGTGCTGCACTCCATGCCCAGGGGCAGCCAAGACTCCACGCTGGGTCACCCAGGGGTTCGGGCCGTCCTCCCTTGCACAGGCCTGCTGGGGTGTAGGCGAGGGGCTGTGGTGTGTGTGTGCGTGAGGACAGAGGAATCACGGGAGGGGGCCAAGGAGCGCACACCCACCCCTGTCTTATGTGATGTGTTCCCCTGTGTTTCTCTGCACCCTTCTGCAGGTCATCCGCGCCATCAACAACGCCCTGCTCCCCAGAGTGAGCCGCCTGCGGACGTGGACGCTACCGCCGTCGCCGGCTGCCCTCGGGTTCCCCAACTGCGGGGGAGCACTGGATGCAACCCACATCCCCGTCCGGGCCCTGGAGCATCGAGCAGCCCATTTCATGAACAGAAAGGGGTACTGCTCCATTGTTCTGCAGGCCGTCGTGGACCACCAGGGCCGCTTCCTGGACGTCTACACGGGCTGGTCCAGCAGGGCACACGACGCCCACATCCTCCACAACTCCAGACTGTTTCGCAGGCTGGAGGCGGGCACCTACTTCCCCCGGAGGGAGTTGACTGTCGGGGATGTGCCTATGCCCATCTGCGTCATCGGGGACGCGGCCTACCCCCTGCAGCCCTGGCTAATGTGGCCCTACACGGGGCGGCTGGACCAGAACCGGGCCCGGTTCAATGACCGCCTCAACCGGGCCCGCAATCAAGTGGCGCTCGCCTTTGGCCTATTAAAAGCCCGCTTCCGGTGTTTGCTCACCCATCTCGAGATGGGTGAGCGGAATGCAACGGAGGTAGTGGCCGCATGCTGCGTGCTCCACAATATTGTGGAGCGGAGCGGGGAGGCCTTCCTTCCTGCATGGATGGCAGCGGAGGGCCAGGCCTACGAACAGCCCCACACAGCTGCCAGCCACCAGGTGCACCAGGATGGGGTGCGCATCCGGGAGGCCCTCACGGACATGTTCTCACAGGCCCCGGAGTAGGGTCGCCTCGGTTTCCCTGGACAACTCCCTCCCCTCCCCTTACCTCCCAATACACAACAACACACTGTTTGGAGGAGAGGGGGATGTTGTGCAGAATGTTCATTATTGTTATGTGAAATATGTTTGAGCAGTCTAGTTCAGAGCACAGTACTCTTGGTTCTGTTAAGGGTTTGGTCAGGTCAAGCGGAAGGCTTGTACCTACCAATTAGGATTAGGTTTAGATTTAGGTTTAGTTAGATTAGCTATCATCGTCGGTTCAAAGCATTTCGGCCGTCGTCGAGTTTGTTCGTCGGGCGCGTCGGCTGTAGCTAGGGTTTTCTTTGAGTTCAGGGTTCGGTGTAGGGATATTCTAGGCCACCATTGTCTGTTCGAGCTGTCCCGAAGAACAGGAAGAGGAGTCGAGGTTTGTGCGGAAGGCTTGAGTCAGCGCACCCGATTCCAGTCATCTTCGAGGGATCTCCTGGCAGTTCCTCTCCTGAGGCCCAGAAGGACCAAAGGATGGAGGTCGCCAGCCACAGCTTCGTCCATCGAGGGATCTCCTGGCAGTTCCTCTCCTGAGGCCTGGAAGGACCAAAGGATGGAGGTCGCCAGCGTCACCGCAATTGCCCTCCGCGCCTAGACTGTGTTTAATGTCTTTTGTGTTGTGTTTACTCTTTTGTAATCTATCCCTTGCTTGATTGGGATTTTCTGCATGTCAAATATAGTCCTGTGGTTAAATTTTATTTTCAGAGTTGGTATTCATTTATGCATCACAAACTCATAACCCTTCAAAATTATTTCCCTTTTTTTTTAGAAAAACCTGTGATAGATATAGAATTTGGAGTCCGCATTTGTCATCTTCATGATTTTATTAGGTTGATCAGCATTCTAAATTAATTATTCACATTACCTCGCGTAACAGGGAGGAGACCTTGAACTGGGAGGGGGAAGGGAGCTACTCCTGGGAGGGGTGGCCCCTGCGACCGCTCCTGCGGGGGCGGACCTGGGCATGGGGGGCAGGCTGAACGGGGAGGTGGGCAGCAGGAGCAGGAGCAGGAGCAGGAGGGGCCATTGCAGGAGGGGACGGGGGCAGGTGCACCACGATGGGGTGCGCATCCAGGAGGCCCTCACGGACATGTTCTCACAGGCCCCGGAGTAGGGTCGCCTTGGTTTCCCTGGACAACTCCCTCTCCTCCCCTTCCCCCTCCCCTTCCCTCCCCTTACCTACCAACACACAACAACACAGTTTGGTTTCACCAAAAAAACTTGTCAGTTTTTATTTACAAAGGGGGGAGAGGGGGAGGAGACCTTGAACTGGGAGGGGAAGGGGAGCTACTCCTGGGAGGGGTGGCCCCTGCGACCGCTCCTGCGGGGGCGGACCTGGACATGGGGGGCAGACCGCATTGGGGCAGGCTGAACGGGGAGGTGGGCAGGAGGGGCAGGAGCAGGGGCAGGAGCAGGAACAGGAGGGGCCATTGGAGGAGGGGCAGGAGGGGCAGGAGGGCGGGGGCACTGCTGGGGAGGGATGCCGGGGCATGGGGCGCGGCCATGCCATAATGTATGGCATGGGCAATGTGTGTGGAGAGGCTGGCAACGGAGTTCGCCATCAGTGCACAGTGCCCCTGGAAGGTGGCCCAGGCCTCCTGGCGCCACTGCAGGTCCGCCTCTGTGCGCCTCTGGATGGCAGCCTCTACCCGCTCGACGGCCTGCACGTGGTGCCGCAGGAGCTGGTCCCGGTGTCGGACGTGCTGCCTCGGTGGTTGGGCGGCTGGGGGTGCTGCTGCTGCTGGACGGAGGGTCCCCCACTCCTGGTTGGTCCCGCTGCAGGGAACAGAAGAAAGGATGGGTCAGTCAGGCAGCCCAGCCACTGTCCCCACACCTTATGCCTTCCACCCCACCCCTGAGCCCAGGTGACACCACAGGGGTGGT
Organism: Rafetus swinhoei; assembly: GCA_019425775.1. Classification (NCBI taxonomy): domain Eukaryota; kingdom Metazoa; phylum Chordata; order Testudines; family Trionychidae; genus Rafetus; species Rafetus swinhoei. The sequence continues at coordinate 71,936,446 of CM033446.1, read as the reverse complement.
GTGGCTTGGGCCCCCTCGGTTCCCCCCCTGCCCTCCCCCGTGTTGTATGTTTGCATAGAGGACCGCCCCTGGAGTAGGGTCCTCCTCCATGTATTGGAACCCCCAGTCTGTGTCCTGGCCCCGTGGAGGGCGGGAGGGCGCTTGTGTTGCGTTAACCTGTGGAACTCCCTGCCGGTGGAGGCTGTGAGGCTTTGGGCTTATCAATGGTATTTGACAGGGAAAGAGAGATGAATCCCCACACAGTGCCTGGGAGCACGTCTGGCAGACGTGGTCCGGGCTCTCAGATCCCCATTGCGTGGGATATCTCCTGGACGGAACCAGGAGAGTGACTGGGGAGTGTCCCATCCTTGCAGCAAAACTCAGGCGGCCCTAGGGGCGGCCCGAGCGCTTCCCCCCCTTCTCCCTCCCACTATCCCTCACACACGGTAGCCCAGGGACGGGTGTGGCCGCAGTGGGGACTTCCCTCGGGCAGCCAGCCAAGGCACCGGGAGCAGGCGAGGAGCTCGGGGGAGCACGCTCACAGGGCTGTGATGCTGTGGTTTTCCCAGGAGCAGCTGGCTGTGCCTCACAGCCAGGCATGGGGACAGTGTGCCGTTTTGCCTGCTACACCCTTGCGGAGGTGCGGGCTCTGGCCTGAGTCCCTGGGGCCCTGGCTGGTTCCAGACGGCATCCACCCTTCCCCCGCCCCGGTCCTGCCGGATGTGTGTGAGCAGCACGGTCCCAGGCATGCCCTGGAGCTGCCTGCCGCGGCCACGTGCCGCTCGGTCACCAGGCTGCACGTGGTTGCGTGTGCTGCTTGCTGCCTAATGCTACACAGCGTGCAGCTCACGTGGCCCGAGTGACATGCTCTCTCCCCTCCCCCTCTGGGTGCCTGGCTCCCCTCCCGCCCGCCCTTGTGAGTGCAAAGTGCAACACTTACTGGTGGATCCTTCCCCGGCCTCCGAGGACGCGCGGGAGACGTCGGGGCTGCCGGAGGGGGCCTGCTGGGTGACACTGCTGGCCTCGTCCTCCGACGCACTGCTGCTGCTGTCTCCCTCCCCTGTCGTGGTGGTCCTGGTGATCGGGGGGCGCGCGCAGGTGTCCACTGTGACATTCGGGGCTTCTGGAGCTGGCTGTCTCAGGATGCGGTGGAGCCGGTCATAGTGGGGGCAGGTGTCTGGTCCTGCCCCCCGGCCCTTGCTGGCCCGCACATAGCCCAGGCGCAGCTCCTTCACCTTTGCCCGGACTTGTTCGAGGGTCCGGGCTGGATGTCCCTGCTGGGCTAGCACCTGGGCCATGCGGCCGAAGTTGTCGGCGTTGCTGCGCCGGGACCGGGTCTCGTGGAGGCCCTCCTCCTCCTCCCACAGGTCCAGAAGGGTCTCCAGCTCCCCCGACGACCAGGAGGGGGCTCTCCTTTTGCGGCCCCTGGGGGCCTCCTGTGCTGGGGGTGCAGGTGGCTCATCGGCCGGAGCTGCCATGCTGCGTGTGATGTGGCTGCTGGGCACGGCAGGGGCAAGGTGGCAGACCTCAGGCCCAGAGGTCTGAGGCACGCTCCTGCCACGTGCGCTCAGCAGCCTGCGTGTGCTTTAAGAGCTCGAGTTACCAGGAAGTCCGGGGCTCCTACGGGGTCTCCCGGCGTCCAAACCGCGTTTTTCCGTTTAGCTTGCTTTTGCGCAAAAGTCTTAGCTAGCTGTCTACACTGGCCCTTTTGCGCAACAGTTTTTCGCAAAAAGGACTTTTGCCTGAACGGGAGCGTCAAAGCTTTTCCGCAAGAAGCACTGATTTCGTACATGAGAACGTCAGTGCTTTTGCGGAAAATCAAGCGGCCAGTGTAGACAGCTGGCAAGTTTTTGCGGAAAAGCAGCTGATTTTCCGGAAAAACTGGCCAGTCTAGACGTAGCCATGGTGTCTCCGTCAACCAAAGAGGGGGAGTGCAGTTTTCTACCCCTCAGGGCCCTGGGCCGGGACCCGGAGGAGAGGGTGGGCCGGGTCCCCAGCGCCCGGGTACTCCAGCAGAGGTTTTGTTGGCTGTGTGCCAATTGAGGCACTGCCGACATGAATAAAGACACCCTGGGACGAGTAAGGTTGTGATACTTGAAGGATAACGGTGCGGCTGAGGGCGCTAGGACTGCGGGTCTTGGGGTGGATCGCGTGGAACACTGGTGAAATGGGTGGAGGGAATATAGCTAAATCTTAAGGATGGTGGAGAAAAACACAGTCGAGTGCCCCTCCTCGGGATAGGGGCTACAGAAAAGGGGGGTGCATGTTCTGTTCCCCGAACACACCCCCTACACGTGGTGGAGAATGTGGGTACTCTGATCTGGCTCTGTGGCGAGGGATAAGAGACCGGGTGAGAGAGGGCCCAGATACGGATTCAGGTACTGATCTGAATAGGGGAAAAGATGGAACCGAACAAGATGTGGGAGTGGCTTGTGGAACACCAGTGACAGACCCAACAGCAACAGACACAGCTGGTGCAACAGTTGGCAGCCCAGTATCAAGAGCAGCAATGCCAACTGTTAAGGGAACTGGCTGAACAACAACAAGCACAACACGAACGTTGGTGTAAACAGGCGACGGCTACCGGAAGGCTGGGACAGAGTGCACCGGTGATAGGTGACCTGGGCATGGGGCCGGGGCCGCAGCTGCCCATTCGCTTGGCCAAAATGGGGGTGGGGGACGACCCGGAGGCTTTTTTGGTCACCTTCGAGAGGGTTGCAATGGCGGTGAGGTGGATCGAGGAACACTGGGCAAACCTCCTAGCCCCCTACTTGTCGGGCCCAGCACAGCTGGCCTATAGGAGTCTCTCAGCGTGGGACGCTCTTCATTTTTATAAGGTCAAAGAAACGATACTAGATCAAATGGGTGTCACCCCGGAGACATATCGTCAGCGCTTTCGCCAAGAACGTTATAAGCCCGGTGAGAGGCCTCGGGCGTTGGCACAGTGGCTGCGAGAGACAGGATGGAGGTGGCTAGAGCCTGAACAAAAGACAGGGGTGCAGGTGGCTGAGGCGGTGGTGACCGAGCAGTTCATCCAAATTCTACCCTCCGAGGGGCAGAGGTGGGTCCACCGCCACCATCCCACCACCCTTGGAGAGGCCGTTACCTTGATGGATGACTACCTCGCCGCTGAGGCAGTAAAGAGAAAGAGAGAGGTAAGGGGCCCAAGGTTAGCCCCGGGCCAAGACCGACTCCAGAGGGCCCGAGAAGGCCCCAGAAAGGCTCAGGGACCGCTTCCACGGTGTACAGAGCTACTCAAACTGGCCCCCACATGGTCTGGGCCTACACGGGAGGTTTCAGAGGAGCAGGCAGATCGAGAGGAAGAGAAAGAGAGGGTCCAGAAAGGGGGGATTTCTCCCCTGGATTATCTGTTACCAGTGCAGTCAAGAGGGCCACTTCCGCCACGAATGTCCCATAATGGACTGCACCTTTGGTCAGATCTCGGAGACCAACCCAACGACAGCGTCACCCCGAGGGATTCAGGTACTAGTTAAGATAGGAGTCGGGGGGGGGGGCCCAGTAGAAGCCCTGGTGGACTCGGGTGTGGACAAATCATCGTGCGGGCAGATCTCATGAACGGTGGAGAGCTTGGGGGCGGACCAATTTGGATGCAGTGTGTGCGTGGGGATGTTTGCCCCCCTATCCCACAGCGTGGGTTCAAATTGACAATGGGCATTGCAAGGGGCCGTGCCGCGTGGCCTTAGCACCCACGATCTCATACCCTGTCTTATTGGGAAGGTATTGGTAAGGCTTTGCACGGGTTTTGTGAGAGTGGGCCCGTCAAGATACCCAGGGAGCCCCACCAAAGGTGCCAACGGAAGCTCTGGCAGCCCACAGGGGGTCACCCCCCGCCTTACAGGATACAGTGATAGGAACCGCCTCAGAATTGAGCCCGATAAGTGGAGTGGAAGATGGAGATTTCCTGCAGGAGCAAAGGGAGGACTCTTCACTGCAAAGATCATGGGAGCAGGCTGGAGCCGCCACAGAGCCGCCCGCTGAAGGAAGCCCCCAACCTGCAGGCCCCCTATTCGAGGTATGTGACAACTGTCTCTACTGGGTAGTGAAGGGCGCAGAGGGCCAAGGGGAAATTCAACAACTACTTGTACCTTCCCAGTACCAACAACACGTGTTGGAACTAGCACATTCTAACCCCTGGGCCGGACACTTAGGTCAGGAAAAAACACAACAGCGGGTGACCCAGCAGTTCTACTGGCTAGGGAGCTATAAAGAAGTGCGAGATTTTTGCAAATCCTGTCCTGAGTGTCAGAGGGCCTCTCCGAGAGGGGTATCGAAGGCCCCGTTGTTATCCCTGCCCGTAGTCGGGGTGCCTTTTGAAAGGGTTGCCCTAGACCTGGTCGGGGCCCTAGAACAATCTCGTTCAGGGCAACAGTATATCTTGGTCCTGATCAACTATGCAACCCGGTACCCTGAGGCGGTGCCTTTAAAGCGCACTACGGCACCCATGTTAGCTGCCGAGTTGATGGAAATTTTCACTCGGGTGGGGTTGCCCCAAACTATCTTAACAGACCAGGGGACTAATGTGACTTCACGGTTAATGACGGAATTGTGTAAAATGCTGAACATCAAAACTTTGAGGACCTCCATTTATCATCCCCAAATGGATGGGCTAGTGGAAAGGTTCATGTGATGGGGTGAGGCAGCCCCGCACTGAACCTGCAGGGCCCAGCCAGGGTTACCTGGCTGCAGAGGACCCTCCCCCACAGCCCTACCGCGCATGCCCGGGCTGTAGCTCCACTATAAAAGCCTGGGGAGGGACTCAGTCTGAAAAGACAGCTGGAGGAGAAGGACCTGTGAAGGGGGCTCCCGCACAGCTGTGGCTGGAGACTCCAGGAGAGGCCGGGGGGGACGCGGATGTGAGCTGGTACAATCCAGGGACTGCCTGCAGAGGAGACGCCGGCCTGGAGGTCACAGCAAGCGGGGCAAGTACAGGGAAAGGAACCCCAGGGAACCAGGTAGGAAGTGGCCCAGGGCAGGAGCGGGAGCCTCCTCTCCCACCCCGAGGACCTCGGCGCGTTTCAGCCGGTTTGCCCCGCCGAGGGAGTGACCCGCTACCCGGTCACTCACAGAGCCCTGGGCCGGGACCCGGTGGAGTAGGGTGGGCCCGGGTCCCCCTACCTGGGGTGCGTCCCCGCTCCAACCCTAAACTGTGTTATGGACTCTGGCCGGAGGGTCTTGTCCTTGTCTTAAAGGGCCAGCTTTAAACTGTGTTATGGACTCAGGCCAGGGGGCCTTGGACTTAAGAGGGTAGGCGAGAGTGGCCCGCCACAATTCAATACAACACTGAAGGCAATGTTGCACTGTTTTGTAAAGGAAGATCCCCGGGAGTGGGACAGATTGCTTCCCACATTGTTGTTTGCAGTCAGAGAGGTCCTGCAATCTTCCATGGGATTCTCCCCGTTTGAGTTGCTATATGGGTGCCAACCCTGAGGTATTTTGGACATAGTGAAAGAGAGTTGGGAGGAGCAGGAGTCCCGAGCCTGGGGCAAGGTGCAGTATATTTTGCAGTTGCGGGGGGAATTGCAAGCCTTCCGAGGCTTTGCTAAAGACAATTTGCTAAAGGCACAAGAAAAGCAGGCCCAGTTCTATAACCGAATAGCCCGATTATGGACTTTCAAGCCGGGCAATCGCATGTTGCTATTATTGCCCTCACAAGAATCTAAACTGATGGCTAAGTGGCAGGGACCATTTGAGGTACAGCGGCGAATAGGGGAAGTGGATTAAGAGGTTCAACTCTCAGAGAAACAGAAAAACACCCAAATCTATCATGTAAACCTCCTGAAGAAATGGGTGCCGCGAGAGAGCTTGATGATCGAACCACAAGCTCCTGAGCCAGAGTTGGGTCCCTGGTGTAGAGATACGGGAGGGTGGGGTAGGGGTCACCCGGCTAGGCGAGGACCTAACACCCCACCAGCAGGACGAGGTTCATCAGTTGCTGCAGAAGTTCACCCCGGTCATGTCGGTACACCCAGGGCAGACGTCCCTTATAAGCCATCACATCGACACAGAACCCGGTAAGAAGGTGCGTGATGTCATACAGCCCCTCCCCCGAAAGATGTGGGGTACCGTGCAGGAGGAACAACAGACCATGCTACGGTGGGGGGTAATAGAGGAATCCTATAGTGATTGGCGAAGCCCTGTAGTGCTCGTGCCTAAGCCCAACGGGGCTATATGCTTTTGTATTGACTTTAGAAAAGTAAAAGTGATATCGCGCTTTGACACCTACCCAATGCCAAGGGTAGATGAACTGATGGAGCAATTAGGGCAGGCCCAATATATTTCGACGTTAGATCTTACGAAGGGCTATTGGCAGATCCCCTTGACCCCCACCTGTAGAGAAAAAACAGCCTTCTCTACTCCATTTGGGCTGTACCAATTCACCACCATGCTCTTGGGCCTACATGGGGCTGCTGTCACATTCCAGAGATTAATGGACAAAGTGCTGTATAAACATTGGCAGTACTCTGCCGCCTATATTGACGATATAGTGGTGTATAGCTCCACGTGGCCTGAACACCTCCAGCGATTGGAGGCAGTGTTGACAACGTTAAAGGAAGCGGAGCTCATGGCAAACCCTAGTAAATGCTATATCGGGCAGAAGGAAGTCTCCTACTTGGGGTATACTGTGGGGCAAGGCAAACTAAAACCTCTGCTGAGTAAGATAAGTGCAATCCAAGAATATCCCCCGGCCCACAGCCAAGAGGCAGGTGCACCAATTCCTGGGTTTGGCGGGCTACTATAGGTGGTTCGTACCTAATTTCGCGACCGTAGCCGCCCCTTTGACTGAATTGACTAGGAATGCTCAGCCAAAATGAATGCAATGGATGGCCCTTAGTGAGAGAGCCTTTCAAGATTTAAAAGAACACCTGACCCAGGACCTGGTCTTGATATAACTCAATTTTGAGAAACCATTCACGTTACAAACAGATGTGTCTGGAGTGGGCCTAGAGGCAGTGTTATCGCAAGAGATAGAGGGGAACGACCGTCCGGTATTATATGTAAGCCGCAAATTATTCCCCCGGGAACTTATTTAGCACTCTGCTAGCATTTTGTCACCCACACATATTACCAGCAGAGATTTTATATTGGCATCCAATTCATTGATAACCATTATTTAAACAATTAATTCTTGAAAGCCCCTTCAGAGCCCTAGAAGCAAGTATTTGCTCCTTATAGCCCAGTGGGAAAAGGCCATCCAGCCTTCTCTTACACATGCTTAGGAGCAGGGGCGGCCCATGCCTATAGGCAAACTAGGCAGCCACCTAGGGCGCCAAGTTGCATGGGGCGCCAAATTCCAAACCCTGCCCCTTCCATTTCCCATTCCCTTTCCGGTGCCTTACCTGGAGCACGGCTTCCCTGCGGCCAGGAGGGGGGTAAGTCCTGGAGAGGCAGCGCGGGAGGGGGTTTTCCCTGTGCCGCGGTCGGCCCCGGGGGAGGAGGAACGCGGGGTTGCCCAGCTGGGTCGGCCCTGGGGAGGAGGAACGCGGGGTTTCCTCTGCCCCATGGGAAGGGGGGGTCGGCCCCTGGGGAGGAGGAACGTGGGAGGGGTTCCCCTGCCCCGCAGGAGGGGGTTGGCCCGGGAGGAGGAACGTGGGGGTTGCCCTGTGGGAGGAGGGTCGGCCCGGGGTGGAGGAACGCGGGGTTGCCCGCGGGAGGGGGTCTGCCCGAGGGAGGAGGAGCAACGTGGCGGGTCGGCCCCGGGTGAGGAGGAACATGGGGGGGTTGCCCCGCGGGAGGGGGTGTCGGCCCCGGGGGAGGAGGAACGCGGCGGGGTTGCCCCGCAGGAGGGGGAGTTGGCCCCGGGGGAGGAGGAACACGGGGGGGTCAGCCCCAGGGGAGGAGGAATGCGGGGGTTTCCCCTACTCCGCGGGAGGGGGGGTCGCCCCGGGAGAGGCGCATGCCGGCTTCTCTCTGGGGGGGTGTGATCTTGGGAGGAGGCGGGTGCAGGGGAATCTCTCCCCCGACTGGCACCCTGTTCCCTCTCCCCGGCCCCCAGCCCCCGAACTCCATCCCCAGCCCCTCGGTCACCAGCCCCAGAACTCCATCCCCAGGCCCCAGGCCCCAAGCCCCAGAACTCCATCCCCAGCCCCTCGGCCACCAGCCCCAGAACTCCATCGCCAACCCTCTGGCCCCCAGCCCCAACCCCTCGGCCCTCAGCCACAGAACTCCATCCCTAGCCCCTGGCCTCTGGCCCCAGCCCTAGAACTCCAACTCCATCCCCAACCCCTGGCTCCCAGCCCCCAACCCCTGGCCCCCAGCCCCAGAACTCCAACTCCATCCCCAACCCCCTGGCTCCCAGCCCCCAACCCCCTGGCCCCCAGCCCCAGAACTCCATCCCCAGCCCCCCTCTCCGCAGCACAGAACCAAAACCCTCAGTCGATATCTGCCCTTGGGGTTGGGGGGGAGGGGGCGCCGATTTCATGGTTCGCCTAGGGCGCCAGTTGCTGGCAGCTAGTCTAGGGCCGTCCCTGCTTAGGAGCTGTGTTATCCATAGGCTCTGAACAACACATGGAGGTCAGCAGTTTACAAATGCCTTACAGTCCTGTAGTGTAGGCAGGCCCCAACTGTATCTCAATAGCCCACCTGTAAAACAGGGACAATAAATGACTCCTGAATTATCTCTGTTTTATAGGTAGGGAAAGTGAGACACACAGAAGTGAAGGGACTTGCTCAGGGTCACAAAGCTAGGAAAATGGCAGGTCTTCTGATTGCCAGTCTTGGGCTCTAGCTCTCATTCAACATCGAGAGACCAAAGTGCTCCATCAGCCCTCTCCAAATGAGGTACCATATGCCCCATTAATTAAAATCAACAGAGAGGCACTGGAGAATGTCGATCATTTTCTCTACCTTGGAAGTTATCTTTCATCCAGGACAGATATTGATGTAGAAATCCAACATTGTCTGAGCTGTGCCAGTGCAGCCGTTGCTCGTTTACGGCACAGGCTTTTTGAAGATCAGACACCAGACTTCTTGTCTATTAAGCCGTCATTCTCCCAACACTATTGTGTGGGTCTGAAACCTGGACAACCTATAGACATCACTTGAAAGTCCTTGAGAAGTGTCACAACACTGCGTCCACAAAAGCTTGAAGATCAAATGGGAAGGCAGGCGCACTAACATCAGTGTTTTGGAAGAGGCAAAGACCACCAGTATCGAGACAATGATCATCCATCAGCAACTTTGCTGGACCTGTTGTGTTGTTTGGATGCCAGACCATCGCCTCCCAAAACAGGTCCTGTTTTCTCAGCTGAAAGAAGGATACTGTAACGTGGGAAGACAATGGAAGTGTTATAAGGACTTGGTAAAGTATAACTTAAAGAAGTGCAACATTGACATTGACACTTGGGAGATACTCGCCCAGGATCGCTCAAAATGGAGAGAAGTTCTATGCAATGGCTCCCTGCATTTTGAATTTGCCTGCTGAAGGACCAGAATCTGGACACCGTATGTGAAGCAAGCAGGAGAGTTTATTACACACATAGTGCTGGGTGGTGTCACTTGCTAAGCTCAGTGAACACTGCCAAACAATAGGTTACAACTAGTTATACAGGATGCCCAATGGGCAGATCAAAGTGATGGGAGGGGGGAAGATCCTGGACCCCCTGGATAGATGCTAATAGTAAGGCAAGATAAGAGTAATAATATAAAGTTACATAGTGCTTCCAGTAAAACAAGTATTTAAACAAAGCAGACATCAATCACTGCTCTACAGCCAAAATGCTTCTGAAATAAATGTAGTCAAACTTTACTAATTCTGGGTCACTGAGAACGAAAATGATGCTTAAAATTGTTGATTGGCTCTAGTTTTCAAGATATGCTGTTGGGTCAGTATATACGACCCTTGACTTGGGAATGGCGGAGGATAAGTGAGTTATAAAGGAAGGGATCTCAATTTAAACCAGAAATGACTAAAATACATCTTTGACTGGATCTATGAATAAATCTATGACTGGGTTTGGACAGTACTTGCTTTTTGCAAAACAATGAATGATGCAATCTGAAGCTGGTATTGCGTCATACATGATATGAATTGCATCATGTTATTCCTAGAAGTCATGGATGATGCAATCATAACGAAGCTTACATCACTCTGCTGAACAAATTGCCTATATCAGCTCTAGAAATCATACAGTGTCGTGCTCTCTTATTTGTCAGTGTTTGATTTTGCAAAGGGACACATTTCTGTTTAGCCAAAGTGAGCAGAGATGCCTCGTACTTGTGTGAACAGTGCAGATAACTTCTGCTATGTTTGTGGTGAAGTGACTTTTGCATCACAAAAGTGCAGTATAACCACTATGGTTAAGAAAGCCTATCACCTTTATTTTGGCTGCAAAATTGGAGATCAGGACAAGAGGTGGGCCCCACACACGCTGCAACACTTGTGCAACAAATCTTCGCCAGTGGTTGAACAGGAAAAGGAAATCTATGCCTTTTGCAGTGCCAATGATTTGGAGAGAGCCAACAGATCATACCAGCAATTGTTACTTCTGCATGGTGCCTCCAGTTGGGAAAGGTGTGTCAAAGAAGAAAAAGTGGACTGTGCATTATCCAAACATTCCATCAGCTATACGCCCAGTACCCCACGGAGAAGGACTGCCGGTTCCTGATGCACCAGATTCATTCTCACTTGAGTCAGACGAGGAAGAGGAAGAGGATGAAACTTCTGGTCCTGAACCATCAATGTCACAGGACCCACATTTTCTCCCATCCTCCTCCTCTGAACCACACCTCATAACACAAGGTGAACTGAATGACCTTGTCAGGGATTTGGAACTACCCAAGAGTAAGGCAGAGCTGTTGGGCTCCAGACTACAGCAGGGGAATCTCCTGGCAGGTGATGTTAGGGTTTCCATGTTCCGTGACCGTCAAAGGATCTTGTCCCATTCTTCTTCATGGAAGGTGATCTTGTAGCCTGCAACAACATCGATGGTGTGATGGCAGCCCTCAACATCGTTCACGATCCAGATGAGTGGAGACTGTTCATTGATTCATCGAAGACGAGTCTTAAAGCTGTTTTGCTGCATAATGGCAATGTTTTGCCATCAATTCCAGTTGGTCATGCAGTCCATATGAAGGAAACCTATGACAACGTGAAACAACTTTTGAGGTGCATAAACTATGACCAACATCAGTGGCAGTTTTGTGGCGATTTGAAGGTTGTTGCTTTCTTGCTTGGTCTGCAGACTGGATACACAAAGTACTGCTGTTTTCTCTGCGAATGGGATAGTCGTGCAAGAGATTCCCACTACATCAAGATAGATTGGCCACTCCGACAGTCATTGGAGCCTGGGAGGAAAAGTGTTCAGCGTCCACCACTTGTTGAATCAAGGAAGATTTTGTTACCACCCTTACACATCAAGCTGGGTCTGATGAAGAACTTTGTCAAGGCCATGGACAAAACACAAGCAGCTTTCAAGTACCTCAGTGGAAAATTTCCAAGGTTAAGTGAAGCTAAGATAAGGGAAGGTGTCTTTGTTGGTCCTCAGATTCGTGAACTTCTTGAGATGATGCATTTGACCATGCACTGCGTGGCAAAGAAAAGACGGCATGGAAAGCCTTCCAGTTAGTGGCAATAAATTTCTCGGAAACAACAAGGCAGACAACTACAGGTTGTTGGTGGAAAACCTCCTCAAGGCATACAAAGCCTTGGTTGCAACATGTCACTAAAGATACATTTTTGCACTCTCATCTAGATTTTTTCCACCGAACTGCGGAGCAGTGAGCGAGCATGGCAAGCGATTTCACCAGGACATTGCAACAATGGAGAAACGCTATCAGGGCAAATGGAGCCCATCAATGCTTGCAGACTATTGCTGGACAGTGACAAGAGATGCTCCATTTAATGAATACAAGAGACAAGCCAAGAAGCGCCGAGTAGACACTGAATAGGACTAAACTATGTACATAATAGTTTTTTTGCCTTTTGTTTCATAATAAATTTTATTTATATAACCCTTTTGCTGATTTTTAAAGTGTTACATAAAGAGGACAGGTGAAATATTATCATGTAAAGCAACCATAAACACATGAAAAGACCTAGGTTTACAATTTATGATTAAAACTCTACTATCTACACAATATACATAGACGTAAAATGTAAAAACTTAAATATCTTGGAAACAGTAGCCAATCAGTTGTTTTAATTGTCATATTTGAATTCAGCACATCAAAATACAAAATAAATAGCACATTTTATCTCTGAAGCAGATGACTTCTAAAAAAATTGTAGACCAGTGTTATCAATTATCAGTTAAGTGGTGATATGTCTGTCAAGAAGGTATCTCTGCAGGATATGGTCCATCTGGAGATTAAAGTAGAGACATTAGGAGTGCTTAACAATGGCACAGTTGTGTCTAGCAGCATTGAATGTGTCATGTCCTGTCTCCCACCCTGGGCTAGGTGTGTGTGTACGGGTGTAACCATCATGTACTGTGTTTGTGTGCCATTCCCAGAGTCTGAATTCAGATTGGGTTCTTAACAGAAAATCATAGCCTGTCTCAGAAATTTTCATCCTACACCTGCTGACAAGCTGGGGCGGGGGGGGAGAAGAGGTGCAAGAGGAAGAGGAGACTGGCTTCTAGTCATGGTCAACAGCCTCCTGCTGTACCTGGAAACATCTGTCCTCACTGTAATAGAACTTGTGGTTCAAAGATCGGCCTTATCAGCCACCTGAGGGTCCACAGCTCTCATGGAAGATGATCATACTCAGCAATGAGTAATTGTCCATCATCAAAATAATGAAAAGGCGCTGTCACTGACATTGAGTGATCAGGATTGGTTTGAAAAGCTGAGTGTAAGAAAACAATGTATGTTTCAATATGGTCAAAAGTAAAGTCATTCATGTAGGGTCACAAATGTTTGTAGGCCATAGTTACAGGGTGCAGGACTCTACCCTGAGAAGCAGCAAGTCTGGAAAGCCCTTGGGAGTCTTGATAGATAATGATTGTGACTGTGCTGTCCGCTGTCCCCATGAATATTAGTCCAGATCTGGAAATATTATAAGCCTCAACATAATGACATTTTCCACATGCTCCACAGAGCCTAGTTAGAGCTTTGCAGCTAAACTCTCCACAGAGCACGCTCCGTCCCCAGGCTGTAAGGGCTGAGCAGTACTTTCCTTGATATTGCTCCTCCCAGCTGCCGGGATTGGGGTGCTGTGATTCCAGAATTGAGAGCTGGGAGACCATTCATTCAATGCTTGCAGTGCATCTCTGGTAGTTCCCCAGTGAGCCTGCCTGTTTCAGACCTAAAGAAAGGAGGAATGGTGGGATAAGGGGGGGAAGAATGGGAAAGGGGGGAGAGGATGAAGAATTGGCTCCCCTGTGGGAATTAGGAGCTGGGAGTGGGGATGAGCAGGAGCGGAGGGGGCTATTAGGAGAAGATGGGGATGTTATTTTTATGCAATGAGTATGATGGATTTTCTTCAGTTTAGACATTGTCATTTTGTGCCAGCATTAGAACAACCGCTGTTGCTTTTAATGCTTCCAAATGGAAGGATGTGAAATCTCTCTATGCGTTCTGCTGATGTCTTTACCTATAGCACATATTTCCTCCAGATCATTATGCCAAGAAACATTGGGACAAGATGCAGCAAGAAACTAATTACTCTGATCTCCAAAATAGGGACATCAGTGTGTTGTGACCACTGCTTATGACACTGATTATAACTCTCATTGTTACCTTGTGCTCCCTTCCATCAGTCTGTGTATCCACCTGTCTTCTTTGGTCTTCCACTTGTATTACAATGCAGCTCTTCAAGGCAGAGACCACCTATTTGGTAGCCAGACCATCTGGCTGAGGCTGTTAGGCACTGCTATGATAAATCAGTAATTAATAATTATGGACAGTGGGTCACATTTGTAAAAAGCTGACAGATTTTAAAATATTAGAATTATAGAGGCTAAAATGATGCACAGGCTGTGAATGATATGTCCATTATCCACCTTTAGAACGTACATAAAAGGGAAAAAATGTTACACTAGGGTGTATTTGATCATTCCAAACTTTTACAGAGTGACATAAGTGCCCATGAATTTGTACATGTGACTCCACTGCCCTCTGCTATCTTTATAATCACACTGTAACAATAAAAGCTGTGGCTGCAGGAAGTATAAAATATAGCTGATTCCTAGAGCCCTGCACAAATACAAGATTTTTTATTTCATCTGCATCTGTATCTGCAAAAATGAGTCATGGATATTCGCATTCACATCCATGGATGTGAATACCCACAGATATAAAATGGACATCCTCAAATTTGCAGGGTTCTAGATACAAAATTTTTATCCACATACACATCCGTATCCACAAAAATGAGCCATGGATACTCATTTTGAAATCTGTGGAGATTTCAATCATCTGAAATCTGCAGATATAAAGCAGATAGTACAGAAGAATGAGTCATAATGAATATGTTGCTGAAGTCTAAACATTGTAACTTTGTGAAGTGTGGTTTTTTTTCATGGCTTGTTCCCTTTCAATTGTTACAAGGAGTGAAATTATAATTTTTAAAATATTTTTTAAAAAGAGAATAACAAATATTGGGGTTTTTGAGGCATGATTCAAAACCCACTGAGTCACTGAAAACTCTCACATTGATTTCAGTGGTCTTTAAGTCAGGTCTTTAAGGATAATGGAACATGCAGTGAAGGAAAAGGTTAAAAGAGAGACCAAAGATCACTGCCAATCCATTCTTTATCATTCCAACTGTCTTATGCAGCCAAGAATGAGGCTTGTGTACATCTACTACAGAAAGGTGTTATTGAGTAGACTGTAGACGTACACTTAAATCATACAAGGAAATACCTTCTTTTCCTTTTGAGACAAGTTCTTAAGCAAACAAAAAGCAATTTGAAGCTAGAGATGTGCAATACTGGAAGGAGAGGCATTCTGTGTCCAGGCTTTGCTGGGTCCAGCTATACAGCACAGGTATGATAAACTTACTCCCTCTCTGCTGCTCTTTGAATATATAGAATTCAATGTGATTTTGTTTGGCCTCCCGAAGGTTTTCTAAATAACGGAACAGTGTATTCGCTGTCTGTTGTGTTTCAAGTATGATGAGTTCTATCTTTGAATTTTATGATGGGAGAATGGGATAGGATTTCTTATAGGCTCCCACAAACTCAGGAATAATTCTGTAGATGATACCTGTTTATTGATATTGACAACTAGCCATAACTGAATTTTAAACAAAAGCCCAAGCTTGTAATGTTATAGCTAGAAGTCTCTGAACAATTTGGATCCCCTCAAAATCTAATCCATGGATATAAATGCGAAATAGATATAGGGAAATATGTGACCTTATGTGTTTCACATACAGCTTTCTCTCTCTCTTTCTATATATATATATATATATTTAAAAAAATTTCCTGTGGGACGACAGAGTAATGTCATCATGTCGCTCTGCATCCTGCCTGCCTCTTCTCTGACTCCCACCTTCCCTCTCCCTAGCAGCCTGGGGGGAGAGAGCCAGGGCTGGTGTGCCACATCCTCGGCCTGCCTCCACCCCCGGCGGCTGTGGGGAGAAAGCTGGGGCTTGCCCAGCTTCAGCCCGGTGGCCAGGGGAAGGGGACAGGCTGGGGCTGCCACGCTTTGGCCGGGCCCTCTCCAATGGTTGGGGGGAGAGCCAAGGCAGCCTACCCCCAGAGAGACAGGGGTTGGCAAGTGTAGCGAGCAGGGGGCACAGCCCCTTAGTAAAAATAATTGGTAGGAGTTACACGGCTAGAAGAAATACTACACTAAAATCTATAGACTACTTCAAGCTTCACTGGATCCCACATTCTATAATTACTAATTTCTGTTTTCCTGCATCATTTAAAATATTCTTACGTTTTTATTAACTTCTCCTTTTTGTGCTCTAATCCATAATTTACTTCTCTACATGAAGCATGGCTAGAAGGCATACAAGAAAGCCTTTTATGAATAAGACATTCCTGTCCTTTCAGAGCCCTAACTCTATTATTATTAACAACTATCAACTGTTAGAAATGCATTTTACATTAATGTAGGGATGCCTCTAATTTTTGAAAATGCAGATGGAACTCAAACAACTATTTTTCTATTATTGGAACTATTTCCAGAACATTTTAACCTTTTTATAGTCTTAAATCATGTGATTACAAGACAGGTTTTTCAGTGGCACCTAAGATAGTTAGAAATCTTTAGGCACCATAGGAAACTCTAGTCAAAGTCATCTAAAATTTCCAACTCATTTCAAAATTTGCTCTAACAGGATAGATTCTCTTATAACATATGGAAGTTTTAAAACCCCTCTTTGCAACAGCCTCATAGTTGAATGGGTATTGCAAAGACTCATTGCAAACAAGATGAAATAATTTGTAGGGTGACCATATTTCCCTATGCTGACTATGGGACACCGAGTAAAATTACTCATATTCAAGTGAGTTCAAGAGCATTCAATCAGAAGTAAGCAGTACACACATTCAAAGTTACATCAAGTTGACCGTGTCCCTGTTTAAAGAAATACTGCATGGCTGGGTTCTTTTTATTTACCTTCTCATCTTAAAGGCTTTAATGTTCACACTGGGAGGGGTAACACAAAGAGAGGTGACACACATGCCTCTCGACCCATCTCTAACACAGGAGGTTAATCGACTGATGCAACAAACTCTGTCCTGTGATCCCTGCAGCCTTCCATGCCTGGCTGGCCTGTGGGACAGGACGTATCTGCCTCTCCTGATACCTGGTGCTGCGTTCAGGAAGAGGCATGCACGGTCACATTCCTCCTTCTCCACCCCCAATTTCTGCCATGTTTCACACCAGAATATGGCCAGCAGCAGCCTTTCAGCATTGTGAGGAAGGGAAGGGACGGGAGCTGCTTCCAGCTGGAGAAGAAGTGGAAGGAGGGGGAAAAGCTACCTTTACAGAGCTCATCTCTTCTCTTCCTTCCACATGTCCCTCCACCTCCCCACTTGATGCAGCTTGTCACTTCTTGTCCGCACAGTATTGAAAGGCAACTAACACCTCCAGGCTGCTGCCAGCCACCCACTTAACCCAGCCCCCTCTGGCTACAGTGCAGGCAGGCAGGGGTTAAGCCCTAAGTACTCATTGTGCACCAGGGACCAGGGAACCTGACTGCAAGGGCTTCAGCGAACAGGACCAGAGAGGTGGCTCAGTAGGAGAAGGTGCTGATGTGACTGAAAGAACTGGCCCTTACTCCTTCTGGGCAGTATTCAGGGCAGGGAGAAGATTAAGAAGGTGCTAAATCCCTTCCCAGGTGCTGTAGTGGAGCTTGTAGGATTGGGGCAAGAATAGGTTGGAAATTCCCCCTCCCCACATCGCTCCAGAGCTTAGCTGAGAGGCTTCCCCAGGCCAGTGCTATGTGAGGCTTTGGCATGTGTAGGGCTCAGCTCCTCTTGGCCAGTGCCCTGGATTGGAGAATCTTGGGCTTTCCCGGGGCATCGGCCCAGCCAGAGGAAGTGGGAGAAGGAAGGAACCTGCTGGCCAGGCTATTAGTGAGCTGAGTGCTCTGACCAGGGGCTGGTTCTCAGCACCGCGCTGGGAGTGGGCGCGCCCTACCGGAGTGAATAAGGAGGAGCAGTGAGGCTGGGTGGGGTGAGGGGGCAGAGGACAGTGAGGGGAGGCATGTAAAGGTGCTATGGGTGGGCAGCACACCCACCTCATCATCAGCCACTCAACTCCCCACACGCAATGCTACTGGGCGGGTGGCTGGTGAGCAGGGATCTGGCCAGCAGCAGGACCTGCCAGTACTTATGGGGAGAGGTGAGGTAGAAAATATGGGACCATTTGCTTGTTTTTAAGAAAAAGTTGGGACACCGGCATGAGGGCTTAAATACAGGACTGTCCCTTTAAAAATGGAACATCTGGTCACCCTAATGATTTGTGTATGTGACTACAGGCATGTACAGGCCCACTGATGGGGGGGAAGGGGGCCAAAGAGGGCAGTTACCCCGGGTTCCAGAAATTCAAAAGGGTCTGGGGCTCCTGGCAGCTGCCACCACTGCAGCAGGAGTGGCAGTGGCTGGAGCCCTGGGCCCTTTAAATCATGGCTGGAACCCCATCCAGTGCACTTGGAGCAGCTCTGAGGGCTGGCTGGGGATCGGGGAGGCAGGGAACAGTGTGTTCCGGGCAGCACTGAGGGCTGGCGAGGGAAATGAGCAAGAAGGAGTATGCATCCCCCTGGAACACTACTGGCCTTTAATATCGCCAAAGGTCATCCGCCTGCTAGGAAAATGTGTCTCTGCTTGCAACTTCTCGAACAGCCCTGTATTCTTAAAACTGCAAGTGTCACACAACTTCCTTGACCAGCCAAAGTCAATAGCAATGAAGTGTCCCTGGTGATCCACCACCACTTGTATAACCACATAGTCCTTTCTGTTGATTTACACTTTGACAAAGGACTGGTGTCAAAATAGGGATGTACAGCTCATTTATCACTCTACTGTCATTTGGAAACCACTTAGCCACAAAGCCATCCATTTTGTCCTGCACATCGTCGCAGAGAATCAGTCCTGCATCATAGGCTATGATTCACGGCCATGCACAGATGCATGACAATAGCTCCCAACGTGGATTTTCCAACTCCAAAATAAGTTTCCATTGAATGGAAGCAATGCAGTATGGAAGCTTCTACTGTATAATCACCACTCACTTCACGTCTGTGAGTGCAGCTCTCGTTTTGCTGTCTCCACACTAGCGGGCAGAGGTGATTTCAGCACATAAATCCAGGAATGTGGCCTTATCCTTCCAAAGTCCTGCAAGCCACTGTTCATTGTCCCAAATATACATCACAAAATGATCCCGTCAGTCCAGGCCTGCACAACATACGGTCCGAGGGCTGCACGTGGCCCGCAGGGGCTCACTGTGCGGCCCGTGCCAACTATGGGCAGCGCGGCCCCATCCGATCCACCAGCTGGGTGGAGGAGAGTGGAGTGCCGCCGGGGAGGGGGAAGTGTGGCGATTCTCGCCGCTGGGCTGCCTGCGTGCAGCTCCGGCGCGAGGAGGCGGGGCGTGAGCCAGCGGGCGGGATGCCGGCAGACGCCAGGATGCTGGCATGACGTGGTGTCGTGATGTCATGGCTGGCAACCGCCGGATTCAAAAAAGGCTCCGGCAGCCTGGAAGGCAGAAGCCAGGTAGGGAAGGGGAAGGGGTTTGTGCTGAGGGGAGGGGGACAGGTCAGGAGAAAGGGGAAGGCACCAAGGGGCAGGGTGCAGGAGAGACAAATGCCAGGGGGCCAAGTGAGACACACGTGGTGTGGTTTTTGGGTTTTTTTGCTCGACAAAAATTTTTAGCCCGTGTGTTCGGTATTTTTTCGGAGAGCATCTCTACTTCTGGCCCGCAGCTGTTTTCTTTGGAGTAATATGGCCCTCGCCGCTTTCCGAGTTGTGCAGGCCTGCGTCAGTCAATGCTCGCCTCTCAGGCTCCATTGTCTGCAGCAGCTCTGTGAATGTCAACAACCTTGATTTGTAAAAAAATTTTTTTGCTGTCGATTAGCAATCTCTCCTCACAGAAATTGTCATAGACTCATAGACTCATAGACTTTAAGGTCAGAAGGGACCATTATGATCATCTAGTCTGACCCCCTGCACAATGCAGGCCACAGAATCTCACCCACCCCCTGCTAGAATAATCCTCTCACCTATATCTCAGATATTGAAGCCCTCAAATAGTTTGAAGACCCCAAGATGCAGAGAATCCTCCAGCTGTGATCTGTACCCCATGCTACAGAGGAAGGCGAAAAACCTCCAGGGCCTCTGCCAATCTACCCTGGAGGAAAATTCCTTCCCGACCCCAAATATGGCGATCAGCTGAACCCTGAGCATGTGGGCAAGACTCACCAGCGAGACACCCAGAAAGTTCTCTATAGTAACTCCTATCATCCCTCCATTGACCTATTTACCACTGATAGTGAAAGGTCTATTAGTTACCAAGATCATGTTATCTCATCAAACCATCCCCTTCATAAACCCATCTAGTTTAATCTTGAAGCCAGATAGATCTTTTGCCCCCACTACTTCCCTTGGAAGGCTGTTCCAGAACTTCACTCCTCTATTGGTTAGAAACCTTCGTCTAATCTCAAGTCTAAACTTCCTACTAGCCAGCTTATATCCATTTGTTCTTGTGTCCACATTGGTATTAAGCTTAAATAATTCCTCTCCCTCCCTGGTATTTATCCCTCTAATATATTTAAAGAGAGCACTCATATCCCCCCTCAGCCTTCTTTTGGTTAAGGTAAACAAGCCAAGCTCCTTGAGTCTCCTTTCATAAGACAGGATTTCCATTCCTCGGATCATCCTAGTGGCCCTTCTGTGTACCTGTCCCCCTCTGTTATGATACTTCCCGTACTTCCTGAGGGAGTTCTATTGCTCTGCAAATACTGGAGGATCATTTGTCCTCTGCAATGTTCATGACAATAGCGCAGAGCTGTGAAAGCTCATAATTTTGTCAGTGATGGCCAACAGCAATAAGACCTGCATGCATATGAGGTCTTATGAGGTTTTTTAAAAGGTGCAAAAATGATGGGGAAGGTATAGCATTATGGAGTGCCAAAAGTCGCATGCTGGGAGCCTGATGTGACTCATGTGTGCCCCAAATACATTGTGAAGATTATCCAAAAGTGCTTGCACAAAAGTGCTTGTACACGCTACACTCAAATACCTACCTCTGGTACACTATACTTTGCTTTGATCTGATCATTCCTGGTGAGTATGTGAAGTGCCAATGCTAGCAGCCAACTATGTGAACACATGAATGATATATTAACTGCAGCCGATATACCCTGACTGATTTGTGTTGACCACAGTGTGACAGTGTATTTCATATTCATTTTGGGAATATGCTTGGGAACATAAATATGCCTAACTTGAATATGCTTTATGCAAAATATTTAATGTATCATATGACTGGAAATCTTGTAATCTTATGAATGTGTATATTCTATTTGTTTGCATGTATCATTTCTGTATCTGAAATTAGGAATATTGACTGTAGATTTATTATCCATGTGTTCCTGTTGGGAAAAACCTATTTCCAGCCCATCAGGAACAACAGTGAAGAAGCCAGACAAAGAGCTAATAGCCCATTAGAAAGAGACAATTGAGTTGGGGGAGATCTGTCTTCTTGCAGACATGTTACAAGGCCATGTGTCCATTTTACCAGATGCTGAACTCAATCTTGAATTTTGTACTTCTCCACTGAGGAATTAGGGAATTGGCATTTCATCTTCTTGGCCTAGGGAAATTCTCTATAAGGCAAGGGAAGTAAATGATTATCTTCAGCTGGCTTTGCAGAGTGCCTCCCCGCCCTGAGAGGATACATGAAAACACCTGGAAACAGAAGCACTGTAACATCAGGGGTGAAAGAGAACTGCTGGACCTACGTCAGAAAGGACATTCCTAGCCTGAGAAGGACTTTACCTGAAATAAGAATTAAGGTGAGAAATTATGATTTGTAACAAGTTCTCTTAATGTAGTAGGCTGTGTGTGTTTGTTTTATTAGTAACCTACTTTGATCTGACTGCTATCACTTGCAACCATTTGAATCCTACTTTTATACCTGGTGGAGGGGACAACAGCTGTGCTTATCTCTCATTGGTAGAGGGAGCGAACAATTTATGAGCTTGCTTTGTATGAAACTTTTATACAGAGTAAGGTGGATTTCTCTGTGGTTCTGGTCCCACTGTGGCTCTGCACCTAGGTGCTGTGTCAAGTCCCTTTGAGCCTTCCCAGAGCTTAGCTGCTTTCAGTGTTTGTGTTGCTCTGATGTGAGCTGTGACTTCAGCTTTGCATCACTGGAAAAGACCGAAGGTTCTGGCTCAGCAGGGCTGGGTTGTGGGGCACTCGCGAGGGCAGATAGATAGGCCCAGGGGTGTTTCAGCACCTCAAGTGACAGTCTCAAGGGGATCTCTGTGACCGAACCTGCCAAACTCAGTTTGTAGTGTAGACATGGCCAAAACCCATCATAAGTGTATGCAGAACTTTCCAGCATTGTATGCATTATACAGCAGGTGTGAGGGACTATGGATCCAGATGTACTTCTGGATGGGTAGGCTTGGGCCATCTGGAGGGGAGGTAGGACCTGGCACACTGGCTTATGAGGTATTTTTGTGACAGAAAATTTATAATACTTAGAACATATATTTGTTAGAATAAATAGCCTCTCTACAGCACATTCCTGACTCTCTTATACTGTCTAGCATGTGATATTTTTGTAGCAAAATTCCTATAATAATAAGCTGTTTCTCATTTTCTTGTATCTAGGGAGACAAATTTAATGCACAAAGGCCACATCCTTCTCCTTCCTGGGAAAAGATGGTGTACAAGGTGCTTCAGAAAGCATTCATTTCCTTTGTCCTAATTTTCATTCTTGGAAGTTTTCTTTCTGGGGTATTCTACGGGCGGCAAACAAAAATGAGTGAGTAAAGAATATATCAATAGAAGGATTTTGTGGTTTTGGAACAGAGACCATCTTTTTTTGAGAGTAAAAAACGTGCACCACTTCAAAAGTGGAATCATAAATAGTTAGTACAATAATATCGATAAAATATCTGAGAGGATTGGCCTGAGAGATTCTTAGTTATTCTGCCATGTGTAGGGAAAAGAGAGCAAGAAAAAGCCACATTTGCCACTGAAATTAAGTGTTTGAAGATGCACGACAAGATGTTGTATTTAAAAGTGCTGCATGGGATCTTTTCAGGGGGAAAAGGCAAAATGCCACATTTATTGGTAATACACACGTATAGCAATCAACACTTATCATATGCATATGATATATCACTCACACTCACACAAGCACACCCCGTCTTGTTGTTGTTACCAATAGTTGCTCCTCCGAACTGCACTGGCCAGGTGAGTTTGGTGGGGGAGGGGTGGAGCCAGGCTTCTGCCAATCCGGATCGGTTCTCCCATGTTGACAAGACGAAAACCTGGGGTCTCTCTGCAAGATGCCTTAGATTTATAGCGTCTTCCCTCTCCTGCAGATCTCCACCAGTTAGTCATCACATGCATACGCAACATCTGTGAGAGTTGTCATATGAATATGCAGTGAGACATCTGTGACACCTTCTTTTGAGTGGTGTCTCAATGCTTCCACATTCTCCTTCAAAGAGGGTGCTTCCAAAAGCAGGCACTTACGGCTGACTCCCAAGGGGTCCATATGTCCAGTCTTCTTTCAATGATCCAACTTCACAGGTCCCATTGTTCTTCTCATTGTTCTTGGATCTGGCTTCTACTCCTCTCCAACCTTTGCAAGTGCCCAGAGGTGCTTGCCTTATCCATTCACACCTCATTCACTCAACAGGACAATCAGTTAAGCAAAAGGGGTACAAAGCCTACAACCGTGGTCACCAACCCGTCGTTCGCAATCGACTGGTCAATCCTGGGGGGCCAACCAGTCATTTGCAAGGCTTTCGGGGGCCCCCCCTCTTGCTGCCCCCCACCTCCAAGATGAATGCCGCGCTAATGCTACTTCCAGGGACAACGGAGGTAGCGCGGGCTTCTGGCAGGGTTGGGGGGTGTTCTGCAGCTGTGCGCCAGGTCCCGGAAGGCTGCTCTTCTTCCCCCCTCCCTCCCAATAGCCGGCACAGTACCTAAAACTCCGGTCTGTCATGCGCTGGGGACTTTGTTCCCCTGCTGCCTTCCTGCGCACGGGGGAGGGGCTGGGGGTCCAGGGCTGCTCTGGCTCCAACTGCTCGGGTGGCACGCACTGCCATGAGGAGTGGAGGAGCAAGGCACATGCTGCCAGAGCAGTTGGGGCTGGTGCGGTCCTGGACTCCCCCACGCAGGAAGGCAGGGGAATAGTCTCCAGTGCTCCAGCTCCAGCTGGCGCAGTCCGGGACTCCCCTTCCCCCATTCCCACCCAGCCCAGGAAAGCATCAGGCGCTCGACTGACCAGTGTTTCAGGTACCGTACCGTTGTTTGTGAGACTGGAGAGCAGCCCGTGTACTGCCTAGGCCTTGGCATGCAGCTGCAGGATCCCCAGGTACCGGACCCTGTCCCCTCCCCCTGCCCAGACCACCACAAGTACCCTACCCCAGCACCCACCAGCACCCTGTCCCCTGCCCCGGTCCCCCCTGGCACCCTGCCCTGGTCCCCCCTGGCACCCTGCCCCAGCACCCACTGGCACCCTGTCCTCTGCCCCGGCATCCACTGGCACCCCATCCCCGCACCCTGTCCCTTGCCCCAGCACCCACTGGCACCCTGTCCTCTGCCCCGGCATCCACTGGCACTCCATCCCCGCACCCTGTCCCTTGCCCCAGAACCCATTGGCACCCTGTCCCCTGCCCCCACCAGCACAGTTGGGGACACATTAGTGAGGCTTGAGGGGTTTGGAGGTTGTGTGTTTTTGTATCTCACTTGTGTGGCCCCAACTGACTTTTCTGTGGGTCCGTGACCCCTGACTCAAAACCGGTTCCCCGCCCTTCTCATAAATAAAGACAATGCTGAAACCTTTTGTGTTTGACATAATATTTTATTTAAAAATGAATCCTGGCCAACTAGTCCCCAATTGGGGCTAAGCCCTCATCTGGCCATAGCATCATAACACTCCTGTACCCCCCACCCTGACCCCAAATCTGAGCCTATCATATACTGGAACCCCCTGTCCTGAGCCTCTCGCATCCCCAAACTCCTGCACCCCCACATCCTCAGTCTTCTGCCACAACACTCTTGCACCATTCATACACTGCAAATCTGTGTCCTGAGCCCATCTGTGACGTAGTGGGGGTATCTGGCTAGTTCCTATGCTGGCTCTGTGGTAATCCCCAATGGCTGCCATCGGTACCACAGCCCAGAAGGATGAGTCATTATGCAAAGAGGGTCTCTCAACCTGTCTGACCAGCTACCCCCAAGGGAGAGAGACAAAGGAAGGGGGAATGCTGCCCTGGCTGGGGGCAGGGCTGGAAGAGTGAGTTTTTCTGTCTGGGATCATGGAGGAACCAGCCTAAGCCAGGGGCTGGGATTTAGGGGCCCAATCTCCCCCATCGCAAGGGGGGCTGAGGCATCCTAGACCTGCCCTGTAACCAGATTACATCGGTGCTGTGCTGTGCTGTGCTGTATCCTGGAGAAGGAATAAACTCCCTCCATTCTATGGGCTGGTGGAGTCTGTTCATGCCATTACGGAGGGGCAGGAGTCAGGGGACCCCAACGCGTCGTCACACCATCATACTCCCAACCTTCCTGCCCTGAGCCCCTCACTCACCCCAATCCAAACTCCTGCATCCTCATATCCACAAGCCTGTGGCTTGCTCAGCACCCCAACCCTCCACCTGAGCCCAACACTCCCCAGCCCGGAGCCCCCTCCCTGAGCCAGCATCCCCTTCTCCACCTCCTCCTGCATCCAAATTCCCTCCCAGAACTTGCACCTCTCAACCTTTCCCACACCTAAATCCCTCATTCACACCCCAGAGCCCGCATCTCCTGTCTCAACCCAGCGAGGCTAGACTGCAAGAGTTTTTCTGGCAAACGAGGAATGAGGGGGATTCCAAAAAAGGGTTTTTTCCAACATTTGGCCCAGTCTAGATGGGCCAAATGTCAGAAAAATTTCTTCCAACAGAAGATAGAAAAAAGCGGCAGTGTAGCCGTACCCTGACAGTGTATAAGGGCTGTGGATAGCAAGTGATGGAGAGAACGGGAACAGAGAGGGTGGGGCCTCAAGGAAAGGGTAGGGTCTTGGGGAACGGATGGGGTAGATCTTGGCTTGTCCTGACATTTAAAAAGTGATCTTGGGTGTAAAAAGGTTGGAGACCACTGGCCTACAAGATACAAGATTTCTATGTAAAAAGACTTAATACTAAGTTTCTATGTTCTATATGAAAGTATACAACCTTTCTATATGAAAGGACTTAATACAACAAAGCTAAAGACTTATTACAATGCTAAAAGGACTTGATACAAAGTTAAAATAAAAATGTCAATGAGAAAATGATTAATACAGAGATTAATTAGATGTATCTACAAAGATTCTCCCTAAGAATAATCCTTCTGCCATTCATTTCCCAGGTTTTTCTAAAAAGCCTTTTAATAATCATGATAGCTTGTGTTGCATGCCTGTAACAATTGACAGTAAACTAGAGATTTGTATTAATCCTGAAATGCAACGTTAGTTCCTCAGGGAGTTAAGTTGAGTTTAGTGATTTTTTTTTTTTTGTAATGAAAAGAAAACTCTGCTAAATTGCTTTATACTGGTGGTTTATCTTCCTTTCTTGCACACATCTTCTTTTGCAGTTCCTAAGGAAGACTGGCCCATGAATCAAGTTTA
Organism: Rafetus swinhoei; assembly: GCA_019425775.1. Classification (NCBI taxonomy): domain Eukaryota; kingdom Metazoa; phylum Chordata; order Testudines; family Trionychidae; genus Rafetus; species Rafetus swinhoei. The sequence continues at coordinate 71,910,214 of CM033446.1, read as the reverse complement.
TCTCAAAGACATACTGAACTCCACATGCCTGATGAACAATCTCTCTCTTTCAAAAAGAAACCTGACACATGATGTTGCAAGACAGATATTTGTGGAGCATAACCACAAGTTCATCTACTGTGAGGTGCCCAAGGTCGGCTGCTCCAGTTGGAAGAAAATTATCCTTCTCCTCACAATGAACCTGAGCAGAAAGGCTAATGAAGTACAACACAGCCTCATCCACCTTACCCCACTGATAAAGAGGCTGAGTATTTACCCTTCTGACTACCAGGAGAAATTACTGAACAGTTACACCAAAGTGATGTTCACCAGAGATCCCCTGGAACGGTTGGTTTCAGCTTACAGAGACAAGTTTCTGCACTCTGAGCCATACTATAGTATCACTGTTGCAAATGAGATCAAGGCCATGTTCAGGAAAAATAAAAATTCAACTGAAAATGTGACTTTCCAGGAGTTTATTAACTTTATTCTGACACAAAAACAAGAATATTTGGATGTTCATTGGAAACCAATGTTTCTACTCTGTGATCCTTGCAACATTCACTATAACATCATGGGAAAGTTTGAGACATTGGAGGAAGATTCTGAACATCTTCTCAGGATCATTGGAGCCCCAGAGGATATGCACTATCCACGTCTTAAAACATATAGCTCAGAGAAACGTACAACTGATGATATTACCTTGGCATATCTCAGAAAGCTGAGCTCAGAGCAAATCCAAAAGATCAAGAAGCTGTATGAGATGGATTTTGCCTTGTTCAACTATCCTTATGATTTGAAAATGAACCTTTATAAGAGTGTTACAATATGAAGAGAGAGGCCATTTTATTCATATAAAATCAAATGAACTTTCCACAAAGATAATTTCTGTTGTGTGAAGGTAGCAGCCAAGTACTATTATTGTTTGATAGCTCACTAGAAGATTTACCCAGCATTGCTCAGGTCCTTATGTCCATTTTCATTTTATTTTTTAAAATGAGTTGTTACATTTAAATCATTGCTCTGGGGTAGAGCTGGAAAGAAGGGTTCAGTATGCAGGCTGCACCGCGGAGAAAGGATTACCTCAGCCCTCTCTCACCGCAGTAGCTTGGCGCCAGGTGAGAAGCACCGCTCCATGGCTGCTGCAACTCCAGGTGGCACAGCTGGGGAAGGGGTGCCTGTCCCCCAGCTGGAGCAGGTCCAGATTCATCTGCCTCCTGCGCTGCCCAGCCAGAGTGAGGAATGGAGCTAATTGTGCACTTCCACTTCATCAAGGAGTGAGGGGAAACAGCCAACAATGTTCCTGTACAAATTGGGGGTAGAAGCTGCAGCCCCTCCCCTCTGCTTTCCCTAAAGGGGCCGGGGGGGAGGCTGCCCCAGCGCTGAGTTCCAAATTGGGAGACGGGTGTTCTAGCCTGGTAATTCTTTCTCTCTTTTATGAGATACAATCCCATTCCAGGCACATCCCATTTTCCTGGCACAACCAAACCCTTACCTTGCTTTAAGTTATAAGAGGAAGCTGTTTACCAGATTTGGTAGTCCTAGCTCTTACCATATAGCAGAAATTCTTGAACAAAGAAACAAATACCCAGACAAACTTTCTAAAATGTATAGTTGATGGAGCTATTTGTTGTAGGCACTCTTCTATTGAATCAATATAAGAAATTCCATCTGTATGAGCTTTTCCAACTGTTGATCTGATTGCTTTGAATGTATCTGAAATTCATAGAGATCATTGGCATGGTGGGGTTATAGGATGGAGAATATGGCCTTCCTATAGGAAGATGTTTTAGATTGTAGGAGCAATGAGTCTAGATTATTTTGATTTTAATTAATAACTAAATACAAAGCAGCACATGTGCCTAACCATGTAGGAGCCTCCAACAGGAATCCACTATCATACAGGCAGATGGCTGACATGAAAAGGTACAGGGCACTAAACAGAATCATCACTACATAGACCTCTGGATATTGCTAGAGTATGGCAACATTCTCATCATATCCCCATCAAGTCCCCTACCCTCATGGGTGTTGGAAGGAGTTGGCTTAGATGGGGCAAAGCTGGCATTGTGCCCTCGTGCTGCCTGGAGGCTTTCCCCACTACTCCCCTTGGCCAGAGTCCAGCCAATGGGAGCAGCAGGAGGTCATGTCTGAGATATGATGCCTGGCAGCATGGTGCAAAAGCAAGTAAGTGGTCCCTGCCCCCTCATGCCCAGAACCCACATCCCTACTGTGACCCTGAACCACCCCCTGCCAAAACCTCACACTCCCAGGCCATTCCTGAACCCTACCCCCGGCCAGATAACCCACCCCTATCCTGCTCCTGCACCCTCTCTTGTTCCTGCAGCCTCCCTCCTGGTCAGACACCCTACGCCCACCCTGCTCCTGAACCCACCCTTGCTCCTGTACCCTCCCTCCTAGCCACATACTGCACCTTTCCTTGCTCTTGCCCTCTCCCCTCTGGCCAGACACCTTACTTCCAGCCTGCTCCTATACCCCACCTCCTGCCCAGATCTTGAACTCTCACCCCTATCCCACTCACTGGCAGCCCTGTCCCACACACTGAACACCTTATTTTTGTCCCAACCCCAGAGCCTGGGGGATAAGGGGTCCACAAAATCCACTAACCCTGGAACCCCAGAAGAGTAAATCTGGCCCATGGGAAGCCCTGAACCTCAGTCCTCCCTGTCCCTTCCCCTCACCCCATGGAGATGGAGCTCCAGAAGAGTGAGGTGTCTTAGTTGGGGTCCACATGAGTGAGGGTTGGGGGCTTTGGAGGGTTTTTTTGCTTCTCACTTGTGTGGTCCCCAACTGATTTTTCTGTGGGTCAGTGGCCCCTGATCCAAAAAAGGTTCCCCACCCTGCCATGAATAAAGAAAACATTGTGTGTTGGATATAAATTAATAATTTACTTTATTTAAAATGAAGTTTGATAAACTAACATGAGAAAGTTAAAGCACTTAATCTATTTAATAATTTAATATTTCCTTTCTTACTGGTTAAATTAAACTGTTCTCCCTAGCTGCAGCACTAACAAAATGGCTCGGACTTAATTATGTAACTAGTGGCGAGTTTCCATTAGCAACTGGTGGTCTATGGAAAGGTTTACACTGAACCAGGTAGGCCCCGGGCCAAAAAGTTTGAGACCCCCTTCTATATTCAGAGCCATTCTGTAGTGTCAGTGCGGCAAATAAAAGAAGGACAAACCTTCAGGGAAAACAACAGTATTACTGGGAAAGTGTATTTCCAGGAGGTTGTTAACTTTATTCTAAAAATACCCAAAGAACAAAAGGAATAAAAAACCCATCCCAACAACAAGTACTGCTCCTCCTCCCACTAGCAAGAACATTTGGACAATCATTAGAAAGTTTCTAGTCTATGGGCACTGAACTGGTCACTATGACATCATGAGGAAATGTGAGACCCTACAGCAAGTTGTTGAGCATATTCTCAAGGGTATTTGAGCCCCGGAAGGTCTGCGTTACACTAATTTTAAGAGGTCTGACAGAAATGGATCAGTGCTGTTACCACAATGGAGGGTTTCAGAAGGCTGAGCTCTCAGCAAATGAAGAAACTGTACCAGATGGATTTCTCCCCATTTATGTACGTAGCCTTTCCCATTTAAAAATTGAAACATTTGTGCTTTGTTACACTGACAGCCAGCTCAGGCTAGAGGCAGAGTGCAACTCAATTGTATGTAAGTATCCAAGACATGTTAATGGTGGGTTCAAGCCAATTCACTTGTAAATATATAGAGTAAAAGGAAATCTTAGTGCTATTGTCTTCACTTATCTGCAACTTGTTGATTTACATTATGCATATCCCAGGACTGAGTTAACCCTAGATCAAAAGGTGTGTGTTTACATTAGATTTACATTTTGTTTTCCCATCACCAAGAGACTGGAGCCTTGGAAATGTAAAAGACTGTTCTCTTCCAAGCACTGTGTTTGACAATGGGAAATCCACAGACAGGCTATGTGGGAGGCCTTACTGCTGCAGCTGTGATGCTGTAGGTCTCCCAGCCATGTAGCTATTCTATGCAGATGACAGTGCTCTCCTGGCTGCATAATTAGACCAGTGAGTGGTGGCAGCTATGTCTGTGGGAAACCCTCTCCCACTGACACAGCACTGTCGACCCTGGGCACTTTCATGGGTCAAACTTACATTGCATAGACTAGAGGGTAGTGTATCTCATACCTCTGAGCAACAAGAGCTTTACTGATAAAAGTGCTAAAGCCTGCTGCAGACAGCTCACGTGCATTTAGTCAGCATAGGAAGAGCCTTGCTGTGGGTGAAAACACTGGCCTAACTGCCTTCTGTGGCCAATAATGAACTCACTCAGGGATCAATCTTGTATCTCTGTGTGGTCTTGGATGCTTACAGGGAGCATTCCAGATGCAAAGACAGAGATCCTCAAAAATAACTTTGGGGAACACTGAGAGACTTATGGGAAACTAGCAGATTGCTACATCTCTACTATAACTTTGGGGTGTGTCTAGACTACATGGCTCCATCACTGGAGCCATGTAAAGTAATTTACTCGATATAGTCAATGAAGCTCGGATTTAAATAATCCCCGCTTCATTACAATAAAAATGGCCGCCGCACTGTGAGGACAATCAGCTGATCCGGCACAGCGCGGCAGTCTAGACCCGGATCGGTCGACAAGGGAAGCCTTTGTCGACCACTCCTGTAAGCCTTGTGAAACGAGGTTTACAGGAGCGGTCGACAAAGGCTTCCCGGATCAGCTGATTGTCGGCACAGCGCGGCGGCCATTTTTATTTTAATGAAGCGGGGATTATTTAAATCCCCGCTTCATTGACTATGTCGAGTAAACTACTTTTTACATGGCTCTGTCGACGGAGCCATGTAGTCTAGACACACGCTTGGAGTGAGAAGTCTGAGCTTACCTTTTAATATATTTCACCTGCTTTAACCTTTCAATGACTCACCTTTCTTTTTCTTAGCTAATAAATCTTTATTTAGTTTATTAAATAAATTGGTGTCAGCATTGTCTTTGATGAACTATAGAGTATCCATTGACCCGATTCACAGGTGGACCTGGATCCATTATCCCTTCAGACTCTGTTGCCCCATGACAGTGGATTAGATTAATGTGATGTGTGGATTGTGGGTGTTTTTCAACCCATTGGAGGTGGAAGAGAGTTCCTTGAGGCGATGTGGAACCTATCCAATCAGTGAGTGTGATCTCTATGGATGTTTAAGTATGCTAAAGAAGCTTCACTTGATTAGACATTTCCTTGCTTTAGACAGTTTGTGTGGATGGGCTTTGCCCTTAAGCAATCTTAACTTGTTTTTAATAATGTTTGTTTATGTGGGAATAATAATAATAGAAGAAGACTGACTAATGACTTCTTGTTCAGTCTCTCTTCCAAGGAAAGAGGAAACTTTCCAATGATCAGCATGACAGGGATGGTAGTTCTGAATGAATGAATAAAGCACCTTTGATTGTTCATTACTACACAAAAATTTCCTCTGACCAAGGAATAAAATATTAAACAAGATTTGCCTATATAAGTTATAGTTATTCAGTACAAACCCAGGGTCTTCAATGTACCAAAGCCAAAGACTTTCAAGCTATGGAGATAGGAATTTAGTTTGCCCTGACTAAAATTCTTAATTTAGAATACTCCTGCTCACATAGCTTCAAAATTACTGAAGTTCACAACCTCATGATTTGTCTTGTTTTATTGATATTGTGCAAGCCTAATGCATGAAGAGGGGGAGAGGTAAATACATAGGAGGGCAAGGATAGAGTCCAGAGTGACCTAGACAGATTAGAGGATTGGGCCAAAAGAAATGAGGTTCAACATGGACAAGTGCAGGGTCCTGGCTAGATTGTTGGGCCCAACCGGTAGTGATCAACGGCTGGATGTTGGGTTGGAAGTCCGTTTCAAGTGGAGTGCCAAAGGATCGGTTCTAGGGCCAGTTTTGTTCAACATCTTTATTAATGCCCTGGATGAGGGGAAGGATTGCACCCTCAGCAAGTTTGTGGATAACAGTAAAATAGGGGGAGAGGTAGATATGCTGGAGGGCAGAAGTAGGGTCCAGAGTGACCTAGACAGATTAGAGGATTGGGCCGCAAGAAATCTGATGTGGTTCAACAAGGACAAGTGCAGAGTCCTGCACTTAGGACGGAAGAATCCAAAACATTGTTACAGACTGGAGACTGACTGGCTAGGTTCAGCAGAAAAGGACCTGGGGATTACAGTGGATGAGAAGCTGAATATGAGTCAATAGTGTGCCCTTGTAACCAAGAAGGCTAATAGCATATTAAGGTGTGTGATGGCGAGTCGGGGTTCCCCCTGATCCTGCAGCCCCATAGCAGCAAGAACAGACTCCACCAGCCAGTAGAATAGAGAGGGTTTATTGATTCTCCAGGATACAGCACAGCATAGACGTGATGTGGTTACAGGAGTCAGGGCCAGGATGCTTCAGACCCCTTGGGTTAGGAGGTCCATTGCCCACCCCCCAGACCCTCAGCTTAGGCTGTTTCCTTCATGTTTCCCAGCCAGCAACTGACCCAGATGTCAGTAGTCAGTGTAATGATCTTCTGTTGATATGTGTTTTAGTAGCTAAATTCTTGGATTGTCATTGCTCATGAAAAGTGCTGTCACATGGGTAAAAATCGGGTAAATGTTGCATTTTATTAATATCAGCAGAACTGACTTAAATGGGGTCTGTGTGTTGTGTAGTCTTGCCTTAATCTTTGTATTCATGCCTGTCAGTGTGAGAGAAGCTATTTGTATATGTTTGCTTGCATATGCAACCACACTTAAGTTGAGGCCCTCAGAATGTTCTGTAAGTGTCAGTGTGGCCCCTGGGGCTTCCAAAGTTGAGTTGCCCTAGCTCATCCCTGACAGGTGTCTGTCTAACCTGGTCTTAAATATCTCCAGTGATGGAGATTCGCAATCTCCTAGGCAATTTATTCCAGTGTTTAACCACCTGACAGGCAGGAAGTTTTCCTAATGTCCAACCTAAATCTCCCTTGCTGCAATTTAAGCCCATTGCTTCTCATCCTAACCTCAGAGGCCAAGCAGAACAATTTTCTTCCTCCTCCTTATGATACTCTTTTAGATACTTGAAAGCTGCTCTCATGTCCCTTTTCGGTCTTCTCTTTTCCAAGGTAAACAAGGCCAATTCCTTCAGCCTTGCCTCATATCTCATGTTCTCTAGACCTTTCATCATTTGTGTTGATCTTCTCTGGACTTTCTCCAGTTTCTCCACGTTTCCTGAAATGTGGCGCCCAGAACTGGACATGATACTCCAGCTGGGGCCTCATGTAGATGGCTCAGTCCCTGCCTAGGGGATGTGAGACTGGGCGGGTTAATTTCCAATCCTCCTGTTTATTCTTTTCCTAAGCCAGGAGGGCACAGTAGTTCTGATGGTGGCTCTGCAGGAAGGCAGCCCGCACTGCCCCCTGCCTGAAACCTTGTGCAGCTGTTAAACAGCTGTCCAGCCCACCCTAGAGGTGACTGCATTTCAGCGTGCCTAAAGCAACACAGCACCAGCAATGGACAGGAGAATGGCTCCCGGGCATGGCTTGCTCGTGACTGCTTCAGTCCCATTGGATGGGCTTCAGCCTCTTTCCTTCCCCTCCCCCACTTTGCAATGGGGCTGTAGACTCTGGGGGAGAGGGATGGAGGCAGGCAGAGGTGTCTCCCTGCAGCAGATGTAGACCCGTCTCTGTAGGTCGCAGACATCAATCGCCAGATCATCGCTTGGAGGGATCTCCCTGCTGATCCTCTAAGGCTTTCAATTAGCCAAGGGATTATAGGTCGCAGGCATCCACCACCGTCTCCTATTCTGTAAAGTATACCCCTTTTCTGTATGGGACCTTTCTATTTTTCTTTCTTCTGGGATAGGGTGGGTTCGTTGCAGTTGCTTGTTGTTGTGTGCCTTTAACTTTCAAATACATGGTTTGGCCCTAAACCTTGTCTGGCCTGATTTGTGATTGTCAGTCATAAGAACATAAGAACATAAGAACGGCCGTACTGGGTCAGACCAAAGGTCCATCTAGCCCAGTATCCTGTTTGCCGACAGTGGCCAGCACCAGGTGCCCCAGAGAGGGTGGACCGAAGACAATGATCAAGCGATTTGTCTCCTGCCATCCCTCTCCAGCCTCTGACAAACAGAGGCCAAGGACACCATTTTATCCCCTGGCTAATAGCCTTTTATGAACCTAACCTCCATGAAATTATCTAGCTTCTCTTTAAACTCTATTATAGTCCTAGCCTTCACAGCCTCCTCTGGCAAGGAATTCCACAGGTTGACTACACGCTGTGTGAAGAAGAACTCTCTTTTATTAGTTTTAAACCTGCTACCCATTAATTTCATTTGGTATCCTCTAGTTCTTCTATTTAGGGAACTAATAAATAACTTTTCTTTATCGGCCCTCTCCACACCACTCATGATTTTATATACCTCTATCATATCCCCCCTCAGTCTCCTCTTTTCTAAACTGAAAAGTCCCAGTCGCTTTAACCTCTCCTCATATGGGACCCATTCCAAACCCCTAATCATTTTGGTTGCCCTTTTCTGAACCCTTTCCAAGGCCAAAATATCTTTTTTGAGGCGAGGAGACCACATCTGTACACAGTATTCAAGATGTGGGCGTACCATAGTTTTATACAGGGGCAGTAAGATATTCTGGGTCTTATTTTCTATCCCTTTCTTAATAATTCCTAGCATCCTAGTTGCCTTTTTGACCGCCGCTGCACACTGTGTGGAAGTTTTCAGACAACTGTCCACGATAACTCCAAGATCTCTTTCCTGATTTGTCGTAGCCAAATTAGCCCCCATCATACTATGCGTATAGTTGGGGTTATTTTTCCCGATGTGCATTACTTTACACTTATCCACATTAAATTTCATTTGCTATTTTGTTGCCCAATCGCTCAGTTTGGTGAGATCTTTTTGGAGTCCCTCACAGTCTGCTTCTGTCTTGACTATCTTAACAGTTTGGTATCATCCTCGTGCCTCCCCCTTCCCTTACTGCCCCCTTTGCCCTCTTTTTCCCTGATGCCCACCCCCTCACCACTCTCTGCCCCCGCTCCCCTCACGCCCCGTGCCTTCATACATGCCTTGCTCCATCCCCACCTTTCTCATGCCCACCCCTTTTTCAAGCCTTCTCACAGTACCTCCCCTTCCCTCTCTAGCCCCAATGCCCTTCCCTCTCTCTCCCAGCATCATCCTGTCCCCCCTCCCACTGACACCTCCCTTCCTGCCCTTTCCCTCATTGTCTGCACTTGGCCCCTGGCATTTGTCTCTCCTCCACCCTGTCTCTTGGTACCTTCCCTTTCTACCCCCTCCCTCCTCTTCCTCTCCCCTCTTCTCCCCGTCCCCTCTGTACAAGTCCCTCCCCTCTGCACATGCTCCTTCCTTTCCCACCCCTCCCCCACAAGTCCCCACGCACACCCACACTGGGGCCAGCACAGCCCCTCCTCCCCACATCATCCCTATCGGGCTGGGAGCCAAGGCTACCCACCGCCAGTGTCCCCGGCCCCCCAGTGCTCCCGTTCCAGGTTTGCGCAGCCCGTCTCCCCACCCAGCCAAGCTTGGGCCGGCCCCGCAGCTGCCAGAGGAAGAGACGGGCTGTGCCGGGCTGGGCAGCATGCACAAAGGAGGCACAGCTGGCGTTGACCTGGCCAACTGGAGGCTGGAGCACGCTGCCACTGCTCAAGCTGCCACAGGTGGTGGCCGTGCTAGTGGCTGGTTCCGCGCGCAGCGTCAGCCTGCAGATCCTGGTGCCGGAGCCCCTCAGGTAAGAGACGGCAGCCAGGGGCCGGGCTGGGCCGGGCCCACCTCTGCAAGTGGCCCCGGGGCCCTGCGGGGGAAGCGCGACCCTGCCTACTTTGACCACGCCCCGCGAGGCTGCTCTGTGCCCTGGCTCCACATGCTCAGGGCGAGTCGCCACTCCCCGGGCTGCAGGTGGCTGAGAGCTGACTGCGCCTCCCCCCCCTCCCCCCTAGTTTTCCTCCTCCCTTACCTTCTGCCTTCTACAATGCGAGGCCGGACTCTGAGTCCGAGCCGCCTGCAATTTTCAGTTTTAAAAATCCCGGGCCGTGACGACATCACGTCATGCCCGGGCATCTCCCCACCCACCTGCAAACGCACACTCATGGCAGCAGCAGTCGGCAGCGTGCGCAGGCAAGGGGGAGCAGCTGACTTCCCAGGTGCAGGGCTCGGGGCCCCCTTAGGCGTGGGGCCCGATTCGGCCGAATTGGCCAAATCGCCTTAAGGCCGGCCCTGATTGCCAGCAGATCTATAGAAGTGATTATTCCCCTTTATTCGGCACGAGTAAGGCCACATCTGGAATATTGTGTCCAATTCTGGGCCCCTCACTACAGAAAGGATGTAGACGCATTGGAGAGAGTCCAGCGGAGGGCAACCAAAATGATTAGGGGGCTGGTGCACTTGACCTACGAGGTGAGGCTGAGGGATTTGGGCTTATTTAGTCTGCAGAAGAGAAGAGTGAGGGGGGATTTGATAGCAGCCTTCCACTTCCTGAAGGGAGGTTCCGAAGAGGTTGGAGAGAGGCTGTTCTCAGTAGTGACGGATGGCAGAACAAGGAGCAATGGTCTCAAGTTACAGTGGGGGAGGTCTAGGTTGCATATTAGGAAAAACTATTTCACGAGGGGCTTGTCTAGACTGCTTTCCTCTTCTGAAAGAGGAAATGCAAATGAAGTGCTGATTAGCATTTTCTCATGCTTCATTTGCATATCCTCTTCCGATTCTTTTTTTGGAAGAGGTTTTCGTGCAAAAACAAGCAGTCTAGCTTTGCTCAAAAACCCCTTTCTTCAAAAGAATCCTTATGCCTCAAAAAACGAGGTTTATAGGTTTTTTTGAAAAAAGGGGTTTTTGAGCAAAAAAGCCACATTTAGATTGCTTGTTTTTCCACAAAAAACCTCTTCCAAAAAAAGGATCAGAAGAGATATGCAAATCAAATGCAAGAAAATGCTAATCAGCGCTTTATTTGCATTTCCTCTTTCAGAAGAGGAAAGCAGTCTAGACAAGTCTAGGAGGGTGGTGAAGCACTGGAATGGGTTACCTAGGGAACTGGTGGAATCTCCATCCCTAGAGGTTTTTAAGTCTCAGCTTGACAAAGCCCTGGTTGGGATGATTTAGTTGGGGTTGGTCTTGCTTTGGGCAGGGGGCTGGACTCGATGACTCCTGAGGTCTCTTCCAGCCCTAGGATTCTATGATTCTAGGAAGCACTTTGGAAGGAATTCAAACTGCAGTCTGGTCATCAGACATTTGTGATGGTTAAGGCCTCCATGTTGTTTCCCAGCTGTATTTTTCCTTGCTCGTTCTTGTGTAACGTACAGAACTATGAACCAGATCATATCCCACTGTAAAATAAAATAAATTACTCTGGAGAGTAATTCGAAGTAATTACTCCCCAGTGCTACCTGGGGCTCCAAGTCGAGGTAGCACATCCACAATGATGGAATCTGCCTCGGTCTAATTTCGAGGCTTACTCATAGTGTGGACCCACTTGTTCGATTTTGTTAAATCGGGGAGCTATTAAGTGAAATTTTGTAGTTTTGAAATAGTTTCCTAATGTAGACATGGCCTATGACTATGACCAGGGCTTGACAAACAATACAATCTACTCGCCCGGGGCGAGTAGATTTCAGCCACGTGACCTGTTCATTCGCGGTGCGCGCATGCGCAATGCGGCTCTAGTGCATGCGCAGTACGGGGCTGGCGAGCGGTTTTCGCCGCCGTTCGTCAAGCCTTGACTATGACCCCCTACATCCATACAAGTTAAGCAATTCTCTTGGTGGGGCTTCATGCAGGTGAGTCAGTGAATTGTAGTTCTGTTACTGGACAATGACTGTTGATGGTTGTTTTGACATCTGCCCAGGTGCTAGGTTCTTTCTTTGTTGTTGTGTCTGGGGAGCTAATATCTGGCTTATTTTCCAATTTAAAGCATGTTTTCATGACAACCATATAACACAATCTCATAACTTCATATGCTGTAAAGATTTTTAGGTAGAAAAATGACTTTCAGCAGTTTATAACCTTTCCCCGATAGCTCACATGACATGCTTTATATGCAATACCGCAATTATATATACATGAGAGATATGGAGTTACAGGGTGTGCCCCCAACGTATAGAATGTCACATCCACATTTTTCTGTGTTTGGCATGGACTATAAAAAAATCCAAACAGCCTTTTGGGATGTTGCATAATTTCATTTGATCCATAAAAAGGATATTTGTTAATTTGCCTCTTGAATATTACCAAAAATAAGAGTCAGAAATTACTTTTTTCTGAGGGGGAGATATGTGATAAAATTGCTTATATGTTTTCTACATTCTAATACAACTATTTGCTCTCTAAGGCTTTGATCATTCTTGGTATTTCTCGATAGGTCCTACACTTAACACTGCCTGCACTGAAACATCTATAGAAGGTGCAACATTATATATAGTGGGTGGGATTCTGCTATCACTTATATATATATATGTAAGGAACAGTCACTCTTTGGGAACTAATATAAAACCATTATAAGATAGATCAGTGCCACTTTCTTGGGTAACTACATCTATATTATTCCACCCTTCTGGGTCCATCAAGAGCACCCATTTAAGGTTTTCAGCTCACAGCAGTCACCTCTCTTGGGCAGACACATGCATCTCTCTCCAGCCTGACCAGGCACTTGAAAGGCTACACAGCCCCTTGCCTCTGGACAAGCCAGCCTGCTTAGAGGCCAGTACCTGTCACCTCTCTCTCTCTGAGGATGACAGTGTTTTTACCAGTCACCCACTCAGCATTTCCAAGGCCAGTGCTTTTATTCTTAGGGAAAACAGGTTACAGAGAAAATATATTAAAAAAAGAAAATAAACAGATTTAAACAAATCCACGATATATATATATCTGAAATCACTCACCAATCTGATGTGCCATATGCTCCTTGCAGGACGGAGGCAGAGCGGGAGGAGACTTTGCATGCTCCCCTTGCCCCCAAACCGTGATTGGCCAGGAGGTGGGGAAGCGCGTGAAGTCTCCTCCTGCCCTGCAAGGGGCTCAGCACTTAGAGTCAACCACCAGCTGATGCTCAGCTTGGGGGTGACTCTAAGCACAGTGCTCCTTTGCAGGGCAGGGGCAGACTTCATGTGCTCCCTCCATCCTCAGGCCCTGATTGACCTGGGGGTGGGGTGCGGAGTATTGCGTGAAGTCTCCTCCCACTGCCAGGGGCGAGGGCACCTAGAGGGAACCGCCAGCCTAGTCACTTTCAGAATATGATCTGAAGAAGTGGGTCTGCCCCACGAAAGCTCATCAACTAATAAACTATTTGTTAGTCTTTAAAGTGCTACATGACTGCTTTTTTGCTTCACCCATCTATTGAGAATGTGTGTCTGTTGCAGACCCCAGAACCTTACCCATAAAAGTGACATGGAAACCAAGACTATCTCCATGAAATGTTTCAGCTTTGGCAAAGCTGCATATTTCTCGGAAATTTCATTTAGGTAAAAATGTTCTGACCAACTCTAACTCTTTGCAGCTATCTAATAACTCATGGTTTCTGCCTTTGTCTAAGGACAAACTCCCTTCTGTTTGGATGAAGTAGGTTAAAGAAATAGGAAAGAAAATAGTGGTAGTTTCTTTCTCAAATTCACTGTGTAGATTAGTGATGACCTGTTTTACCTTGTCATTGTGTGGGGGCATTTCTTATTGCTTTGTTTCCCCCTGTCAAAACATAGCAGTTGAAAATTAATGCTTGCCATTAAAGGTCTGGAGTGTTTACAATAATTGTGGTGAGGGTTTGTATTGTTTACCTTACAAGGTACACTTAAAGTGATGATTTGCTTAATGGACTGGCCTATTTCCTATTCTCCTTGTGAACAGGATACAGAAACCACATGCTTCTATATGCGTAGATTTGAGGGGAGGTCATATTCACTCTTTTCCTTTTCAGTAGGGTGTATCACACTGCTTGATATTTTTAACTTATGACAGATGATCTGAAGGGACACTTTCCCAATATGCTGGGTTCCCAGGGAGGCATGTGGGCATAACACATTGCTATACCCAGCATCCACACTGATAGTCGTAGAAGGGGTATTTCGATGAACAGGCATGTATGGAAGAGACTGGTGAAAGTGGCACAGTCTAGGATGCATGGTAGTTGTAGTGATAAGGTTTGTGGCTGAAGGAGCAGAACATACGTACTCAGGGTGCTTTAACTTGTCGTTTACTTGCTTTTGCGGATTTGAGGCATGTATGTTGTTTGTGTACCAACCCTAATTGTGCCACAATGAAGATTTTTGTATATTATATATGGGGATAGTCCTCCTTTGCATGAGGCTTTATTTACATTACACAACTTTTAGCCACAACCGTGCCACTAAGTTGTGCAGTTTAGTTACTGTTTGTTGGCTCTCCAAAAATCTTCCAGCCTTAATGAGCAGGATTTGCTTTGCCAGCAGGAAAGCCCTCCTACCGACAAAGCACTGGCCATCACTGTGCTTGTTGTTGGCAAAACTTTCCTCTTTTGGGGTGGAGTCTGTGGGGGTTTTTAGCACCTGTGAAAGATAAAACGTTTGTTGTTCAGTTTTCCGTGTAGACATAGCCTTGGACAGACAAAATGGCTGAGGCAATAGCCTTTGTTTGTCAAACTTCTGTTGGTGAGAGAGACAGCCTTTTCCAGCTTCAGAGTTTTCTTCATCTTCTTTGCATTAGGGCACTTTTGTGCTAGCAAGTGAGTGATTCATGCAGGTCATCCCAAATTAATAGTAATAAACCATGATACCACTTTATACATTTGTTTACGGAACAGAGTTTGGTTGGTTGGTTCAGTATTTTTAGAGACTTAGTGCCATCAGATCCTCTAGTGGTGATAACAGACATAGATGAAGATCTGGCTCTTCTCAGTCCTTATATTCAAATGCTCCATGGTTTGGGTTCAAGATAGCTGAAGGATCATCTACAGAGGGATATGATAATAACAACACACATTACAAAACTTTTTGAACTTGATCCAAAATAGCATGGGAAGCCAGGGCAGAGGGCAGAGGATGGGTCTGATGTGTTCATGGGAGTCTGAATCCAGAGTGTTTTACTCAATGGAGTTCTCAGCGCTGAAGAGTTCATGCCTCACTATAGTGCACTGCTGTAGTCCAGCTGAGGGGTGATGAAGACATAAATAAGTGAGGACAGGGTTAGGGTTCCTTTGTCCGCCAGGATGCAACGGAATATCCTGGCCAAGCAGAGACGGTCAAAAGGGTTGCTCTTGGCCATAGCCACGTGAGAGCTTGGCATCAGTGAGCAATCCAATAGTACTTTTACTATGTGGACTGAACTGACCACTTTAGAATGTGACCTTTCAGTCAAAGAAGACTGCACCGGGACTGCAAACTCTAGATAATACTTTCCTTTGCCCACCATCATCGCCTTTGTTCTGCTCAGGTTCAGCCAGCTGTTCATCCATGAGCTGATCTGAAGAGGCCTCCGAATAAGGATTGAAAACTTCTAAAATACATCAGGGTTTTTGATTTTTGAAGGACAGCTGTCTTGCAAGTAGCTAGGGCTAGAAATCAATGCTCTATCGGTTAGTTTGGAATCCCATCACCTAATGGAGCAGAGGGTGGTTGTGATCGAATGTACAAACCACACGCTGGGCCGTCAGGGCTGGTTCACCTGCTGACAGTCTCAACACCTTTGACTTTCATTAAAGGTCAAACATTCTTCAGGGACACATTTGTTTGTTCTTTACAATAAAATGTGGGGTCCTATAAAGCTGGTTCACAAAGCGTCTGAGGTCCACGGGCCACACCATACCTGCTGATACTCACAGAGTCATCTCCCTTTTCTATCCCTTTCGCTGACGGACCCCTTTAGTCTTGAAGTGGTTCATATTACCAAGGAAAGCTAACAGTAAGAATTCACTTTACTGTGGATTCACTGGACTTGGGCAGGGCAAAGGGAATTCTGTGTTTCTTTATTGAAGATATAGCAACCTCTGAAAAGGAGGATCACTTTAATGCTTTTTTTGAATTGTTTGGTTTGTCTGGGGTCTCACGAAAACCCTTAAGCTGATTATATATCTTGAGATGGGCCTTGTAGTGGGTTGGAGAGGGCACCCACTACCAGTAGGGAGAAAATACACCCCTGGGAGCCATTTTGGGCAAAGCCTAGCCCCGCCCAGTCACCTGACTGGAAGGCAAGAAGGCGGTGCTAGGACTATAAAAAGCCAGGCTGAGTGCTCAGTCTGGGCCCAGCCTTGGTGGGAGACAGAGGCCTGCCCAGGGCTCCCTGCCAGGGAGACTGGGGAGTGGACTGGGCCTACCAGGGTTGAGGCAGAGGGAGACGAGGCCAATTCAGTGCTCCCTGAGAGGGAGACTAGGACAGGGCCTGGGCCTACTGAGAAGGCCCCTGAGGACCTGACTGAACCCATAGGCCGGCCGGAACCCCAATGTCTGCCTGTACCCTGGGTCCGGGTGCGCCTGCCAAGCCAGCAGGCCCTGCCAGCGGCGCCTGCAAGGCAGGAGGACAGGACCAACCAGAGGGACCTGCCTGAATTCTGGTGCCAGCCTTTACCCTGGGATGCCGATGACCAGCCCAGACACCCTGGCTGGCTGCGACCCACCTGCCTGCTCGAGCCAGGGGACCTGGAAGCGGCGGAGGCCTGGATCGGGCCGCCAGGACTCCTTCCTGAGGAGACCCTCCTTGACTCCCCGAGGGGCCGGCTACACAGTCAGGTACCCGCGGAGGGGGAGAAAGGAAGTGGCCCAGGGGTTACCAAGGGCTGGCAAACGCCCTAGGCCAGCGAGTTGCAGGCGGAGCCCCGTTGAGCCATAGCAGCCTACACTGCTGCTCCTAGGGCCCTGGGCGGGGGTGCAGTGAAGTGTGGGGGCCTGTGCCCCCCCTGCCACCCACCTGCCGGGTGGCAGTGTCCCCCTCACCACCAGTGCAGGTGAAATACCGGCCCTGCTCCTGAGCAAGGAGCTCTACAACCCCTGCCGTGGTTGCTGCTGCCACGCCCTGAGCTAAGGGCCTGGCCGCTCCTCATACTGTGTTTGTTTCCCCTGCTCCAGGGCCAGGGCCTAGTGCCTACTGGTTTGTTTGCTGCCACGCCTTGCACGAGGGCCTGGCCGCCATTTGCTGCCCCGCCCTGAGCTAGGGTCGGGCGTGGCCATTTTGTTTGCTGCCACGCCTTTCACCAGGGCCTGGCCGCTATTTTGCTGCCCCGCCCTGAGCTAGGGCCCGGCAGCCATTTTTGGATTAGCTGCCACACCTTGCATGAGGGCCTGGCCGCCACTGTATGGTGCTGCCCTGAGCTAGGGCCTGGCTGCCATTATAACAGACTGTGTCAGTTGTCCTGCCCTGTTCCAGGGCCTGGGCTTATCTACTATTTGCTCGCTGCCCGCCCTGACTGAGGGCCCTGGCTTACTAACTGGACTGAATCCCTTCCTAGTGACCCGGGCCTGAAGGAAGGCCGGGAACTCGAACTGGTTGCCCCTTGCCCCGACCTGAAGTAAGGCCGGGAGTGGGATTGTTGACCCCTTCTACCCATTCTGGGCAAGGCCCGACTGTGGGACTAGAGACTTGGGGGCTATTGAAAGGGGCTGCACAGTGGAACAGGTGCACCGCCCACTGACCCGGAGGCAGAGGAACCCCTCCGGGAGGCCTACTGGCCTACATACACCCCCGGAAGGGGGGGCTCAGAGACGGATGTGGGCACTGACGGAGGGCAGTGTCCCGAAGAGGACCCCGTGACCGGGAGCTGGGAGGGGAGACACCACCAGCCAAAAGAGCCAATTCCCCGGACCGACGGCTGGTGGCGGTGGGCTTGCCCGGTTTACAGGCCTGAATGAAATCCCCAGCTAAAAACACCCTGAACTTTGTGGGATGTGAGATTTCAAAATTCAAACCTGAGTCTCCATTTGAACTTGGCACGTACCCACTTATAGTTATAAACTAATAAACCAAAACCCCAGATTCAAGCAGTCCAAAGTGTTTGATTTTGGATCCTGTGACAGGGTCAGGTTAGAGGGTTACAGAAGAGTGTTCCTATTGGGGTCAGGTAGGTGGGCAGGCATTAGCCCACCCACATCTAAAGGACCGTCCCCTAGCCTACAGGAAGGATCCAAAGAGCCCTAGATTCCAACTGATTCCGGGAGACAAAGAGAAAAACAGGGATGGGTGTGAGGGTCAAAGGACTAAAACGAGGGAACTGGATAGAGACACCAAGCAGAGAGCCCCAGACACCACCCCCTGTCCCTCCCTCAAAAGCCTCGAGAGAGCCTGTGGATGCTGCCCAGTGGAACTCTGCCCGGATGCATGAGCGGATGCAGGAATGGAAATAGGCCCCACAGTCACAGATACCTCCCTCAGCCAACCTCTGCTCCCTGGTCTTATAAATTGCCATTTTGGCGATAGCCATGAGAAGGTTGATGAGGAGGTCCTGCGACCTTGTGGGGCCATGGATGGGATGCACGTAGATTAGTAGGTTAGGGGAGAAGTGCAGCCAGAACCTCAACGAGGTTCCAGAGGAGCCAAAAGAGGGGCTGTAACCTGGCGCACTCAAGGTAGCTGTGTGCAAAGGTCTCCCTCTCGCCACAAAAGGGGCAAGTGTTGGGGACAGGGGTGAACTGCACCAAGTACACGTCCATGCTCACAGCATCATGGAGGATTCTCCAGCTGATGTTCCCAGTGGGCAGTAGAACCAAGGTGGAGTAGAGACTGGCCCACTGGCACTCCCCACCCTCTATTGATGGTAAGAGGTCCCGCCACTTGGGCTATGTCTACATTACAAGGTTTTTGCGCAAGAAGCATTTTGCAGAATAGATCTTCTGCAAAAACTTGCACAAAACTGTGTTCACACCTCAAAAGTGCATCGCAAAAGCGATGCGCTTTTGTGCAAGAGAACGTCCACACTCATTGGACGCTCTCTCACATATGAAGCCCCCCGGAACCGGTTCTAGCCTGGCTTTAGGTCACCAGTTGCTCTTGAGTGCTGTTGCCGCAGCCCTGCAGAGACACGCGCTTAAAGGGACCCCCTGGACAGCCGCTTCTCTGTTTCTGCTGCCTGCTTGCTAGCCTCTTTGGGAAAGCAAAGCTTCAGCAGTGCCTACAGTGTCTGCCCTGAGCTCTTTCGGGGATGCAACAGCTTTTTCCTCCTCTCCCTTGCATGCTATGGAGCCGGAGTTGCCCCTGGGCATGCAATGGACCCCCCATGGCCATGCTGCACTCCCTAAAGTGCCTGCTTCCAGCAGCATTCCTGTTCCTGCAGGAGGTGGACCCCGAGATCCTCTTCATCAGCCTCTGTCTGGCTGCGGCTGCTCCACTCTGGCTGCAGCACCCCACTTACAGAGAAGATTCTGGAGGCTGAGACCAGCTCGGACTGGTGATGGTCATGGAGCAGTGGGACGACCAGCAATGGGTCCAGAACTTCTGGATGCACAAGGCCACCTTCCAGGAGTTCTGTGTCTGGCTCACACCCACCCTCCAATGATGCAACACCCACCTGCACCCTGTCATCCCCCTTCAGAAGCGGGTCACAATCACAACGGCTGGCAGAAGCTGGCCACCCCAGACAGCTACTGTTGGGTGGCTAACCAGTTTGGGGTGGGGAAGTCCATCATTGGGGCCACCCTGATGCACTTAAGGAGATCATGGGCTGTAGCCCCTGCCTGGAGTGTGTGTGTGGGGAGGGTTTTGCATAAGGAGGACCCTCAGATTAGGGGGGCTGGGGACTGTACGGGGTGGAGTAGGGGTGGGAAAGCCCTGGCCCTAGGGGCTTGTCTTCTCAGCCTCACACAGCCCTGCTGGGGGAGGTGGCCCACATCCCACTGGGATATCACAACCCCTGTCTCATTCTGTTTTGTGTGGTTTTTTTGGTCTCCTTCTGCAGGTCGTCCAGGCCATTAACTCCCTGCTGCTGAGCAGAGTCATCCATGTGGAGGACCTGGACACCACCATAGCCAGCTTTGCTGCCCTGGGATTCCCCAAGCATGGGGGAGCCATCGATGGCATGCACACCCCCATCCAGGTCCCAGACCATTAAGTGGCCCAGTTTGTGAACTGGAAGGGCTATTTCCTGGTAGTTCTGCAGGCCCTGGTGGACCACCGCAGCCACTTCACAAACATTTACTAGGGGTGGTCAGGCAGGGTACATGATGCCTGCATTTTCAGGAACTCCAGTGCCCAGCTGGAGGGGAAACTCCTTTTCCCCCGTCAGGAGTTTCCGGTGAGCGAGCACACCGTGCCAGTGTGCATAGTGGGAGGCACTGCATACCCACTAATGACCTGGCTGATATGCCCCTAACACTGACCAGCTTGATGCATCCAAGGACATTTTCAATGCCTGCCTCAACAGAGCCCGCTTGCAGGTAGTGTGTGCTTTCGGGCACCTCAAAGGACGCTTCCACTGCCTCTTTACCCGCCTGGATGTCAGGGAGCAGAATATCCCAAAGTGAGTGGCAGAGTCCACCCGCGAGGGCCGTGGCTTTGAGCAGCCCCAGGCAGCTGCTACCCACCAAGCCCATCAGTTGGGGGTGCACATCCAGGAGGCCCCGAGGGAGAGGTTCTCTCAGGACCCACAATAACTCTCCCCAGGGCCTCCCCAACAGGGGCTTTGGCCTTTCTTCTCTCTTCCTTCCCCCTCACACTCCCTCCCCTTGCCCTTATCCCTCAATAAACACACCTGGTTGGTTTCAGAACAAAATGAGTCTGTCTTTATTTCATATGAGAAGGTGGGCAGGGGGGCTGTCTGAACTGGGAGGGGTAGTGGGGTGGCCTGCAGAGCCCCCTCAGGTGCACAGACCTGCAGGGCTGGGGAACCTCTGGCCTGGGGGCTGGATGTAGTCCCCGGCTTGCCTGGATCCAGCCCCTGAGAGTCAGGACTCCCCCCAGCATTGGGGAGTCCACGCTGGCGCTCCAGCCCCCCTGATGCCCTATTACAGGGCACACAAAATCTACTAGGCTGGCCTCCCCTAGGCTCTGGTGTACAAGGGGAGTGTCTTTCTCCTCAGTTGGGGGGCCATGTCAGTGAGGGGTTTGTTTTTTGCTTCTCACTTGTGTGTGGCCCCCGACTGGTTTTTCTGTGGGTCAGCAGCCTCTGACCCAAAAAAGGTTCCCCACCCCTGCTTTAATGGCTGCAGCCCAGGGACCCCTTAGCCTGGAGCCCTGGGCTGTGGTCACTAAAACCGTGTGTGCTGCATTCCTGGATGACTCTGCCTGGTGTGTGTGGGGGGGAGGGCGTGGCAGCTCTGCGCACTGACGTTCCCCTTCCCCCCTCTGACTGGAGCCATGTGTGTTGCTGGTAGTGTAGAGAAACTCTCTGTTCCTGCACTTACTTGCAGGCTTTCCTCCCCACCACTTCCATTGGCCAGGAATTACAGCTAATGGGAGTGGCAGGGGAGTGCTTGCAAGCACAGGGTGGTATGGAACCACCTGTTCACCCCCACACCAAATGGTAGCTGTAACAAGTACGTGCCCCAATCCTCTGCTCCCTCCCTCCCATCCAGACCCCTCCACATCCCATTTCTGCACCCTAACTCCCTCTCAGATCCCACAGCCCCAGCACACTCCTGCACCCACCCTCCCTCCCAGACACCATCCCACTTTCCTGCAGCCCTGTCCAGCACACTGAACCCCTCACTCTAGGCCCCACCTGAAGCCTAGGAGGCCGCCACTGAATCTACCAGCCCTGGGTCCCCAGAAGAGTTATCTGGCCCTGTATGGGTCTACCAAGTATGGTAAAGCATTCAGGACAGGGTTATCTCATGAGCTGTATGGCCTCCTAATCCTCAACAGCTGCACCTCCCACCCCTGTAGAAGGGGGTAAGAGCCCCTGTGGCCCCCCTCCCCACTTCTGCATGCATTACCGACTGATACAGAGTATTTTATATCTTCCTTTGGGGCTTAGGCTCTCCTTAGTTTTGCCTACACTTTTTAACTGTAGCTCATAAACAGTGGAGAATTCTGAAGGGTTACCAAACTAGCAGGACCGGAATTTCCTGTTGAATATGAGCAAATCCTTAAGAAGGACATTTCAAAACAAATGCTATTTGGGAGAAAAATCTAGCAATGCCAATCTCTCAGGAGCTCCACTCGAAAAGCTTCTGCATCAAGCAGAAAACTTTGCAGGGGCCAGACACACAGGTGCAGCAAACTTAACCCCTTGTCTTTTTCATCTGCTTATAAATACAATCTGTTCTCATTTACTATAGCCACATCCTAGGCAGTACTCTCACCACCCATCTGGTCAGTCACTTTGCCGAAGAATTAATGCTCACAGAGCAGACATCAGAAATCTCCACACACACAAACCTGTCAGCCAGCAGTTCAATCAAATTGGTCATTCTCTTAAAGACCTGACAACATGTGTTTTACAACAGAGACTTTAACACCAGATTACAGAGGGAGACCTCAGAACTTTTATTTATGCTAAAATTCGACAGGTTGTGAATGGGCCTTAATTGAGATAATTATCTTACACATTATAAAGACAGCCTCCCCACATTTTGATATTGGTAGTGACCCCAGATTAGCCACTTAATTGACTTTTACAGTAAGCAATTTCCTCCTTCCTTCTCCCTCCCCAGCCCCCAACCTTCTGTTCTATGTAGCTGATTTGTCAGTTTGTAATTTTGTTTTACCTTCTTTCATTGTATCCCTCTGTTATAAAATGGTCATGCCTATTCACTTTCAGAATATGATCTGAAGACGTGGGTCTGCCCCACGAAAGCTCACACCTAATAAACTATTTTGTTAGTCTTTAAAGTGCTACATGACTGCTTTTTTGCTTCACCCATCTATTGAGCATGTGTCTGTCGCAGACCCCAGAACCTTACCCATAAAAGTGACATGGAAACCAAGACTATCTCCATGAAATGTTTCAGCTTTGGCAAAGCTACATATTTCACTGAAATTTCATTTAGGTAAAACTGTTCTGACCAACTCTAGCTCTTTGCAGCTATCCAATAACTCATGGTTTCTGCCTTTGTCTAAGGACAAACTCCCTTCTGTTTGGATGAAGTAGGTTAAAAAAATAGAAACTCCCACTATTTTATTTTCTCTCTCAAATTCACTGTGTAGATTAGTGATGACCTGTTTTACCTTGTCATTGTGTAGGTGTGGGGGCATTTCTTATTGCTTTGTTTCCCCCTGTCAAAACATAGCAGTTGAAAATTAATGCTTGCCATTAAAGGTCTGGAGTGTTTACAATAATTGTGGTGAGGGTTTGTATTGTTTACCTTACAAGGTACACTTAAAGTGATGATTTGCTTAATGGACTGGCCTATTTCCTATTCTCTCCTTGTGAACAGGATACAGAAACCACATGCTTCTATATGCGTAGATTTGAGGGGAGGTCATATTCACTCTTTTCCTTTTCAGTAGGGTGTATCACACTGCTTGATATTTTTAACTTATGACAGATGATCTGAAGGGACACTTTCCCAATATGCTGGGTTCCCAGGGAGGCATGTGGGCATAACACATTGCTATACCCAGCATCCACACTGATAGTCGTAGAAGGGGGTATTTCGATGAACAGGCATGTATGGAAGAGACTGGTGAAAGTGGCACAGTCTAGGATGCATGGTAGTTGTAGTGATAAGGTTTGTGGCTGAAGGAGCAGAACATACGTACTCAGGGTGCTTTAACTTGTCGTTTACTTGCTTTTGCGGATTTGAGGCATGTATGTTGTTTGTGTACCAACCCTAATTGTGCCACAATGAAGATTTTTGTATATTATATATGGGGATAGTCCTCCTTTGCATGAGGCTTTATTTACATTACACAACTTTTAGCCACAACCGTGCCACTAAGTTGTGCAGTTTAGAACTGTTTGTTGGCTCTCCAAAAATCTTCCAGCCTTAATGAGCAGGATTTGCTTTGCCAGCAGGAAAGCCCTCCTACCGACAAAGCACTGGCCATCACTGTGCTTGTTGTTGGCAAAACTTTCCTCTTTTGGGGTGGAGTCTGTGGGGGTTTTTTTTTAGCACCTGTGAAAGATAAAACGTTTGTTGTTCAGTTTTCCGTGTAGACATAGCCTTGGACAGACAAAATGGCTGAGGCAATAGCCTTTGTTTGTCAAACTTCTGTTGGTGAGAGAGACAGCCTTTTCCAGCTTCCGCAGAGTTTTTCTTCATCTTCTTTGCATTAGGGCACTTTTGTGCTAGCAAGTGAGTGATTCATGCAGGTCATCCCAAATTAATAGTAATAAACCATGATACCACTTTATACATTTGTTTACACGGAACAGAGTTTGGTTGGTTGGTTCAGTATTTTTAGAGACTTAGTGCCATCAGATCCTCTAGTGGTGATAACAGACATAGATGAAGATCTGGCTCTTCTCAGTCCTTATATTCAAATGCTCCATGGTTTGGGTTCAAGATAGCTGAAGGATCATCTACAGAGGGATATGATAATAACAACACACATTACAAAACTTTTTGAACTTGATCCAAAATAGCATGGGAAGCCAGGGCAGAGGGCAGAGGATGGGTCTGATGTGTTCATGGGAGTCTGTGATCCAGAGTGTTTTACTCAATGGAGTTCTCAGCGCTGAAGAGTTCATGCCTCACTATAGTGCACTGCTGTAGTCCAGCTGAGGGGTGATGAAGACATAAATAAGTGAGGACAGGGTTAGGGTTCCTTTGTCCGCCAGGATGCAACGGAATATCCTGGCCAAGCAGAGACGGTCAAAAGGGTTGCTCTTGGCCATAGCCACGTGAGAGCTTGGCATCAGTGAGCAATCCAATAGTACTTTTACTATGTGGACTGAACTGACCACTTTAGAATGTGACCTTTCAGTCAAAGAAGACTGCACCGGGACTGCAAACTCTAGATAATACTTTCCTTTGCCCACCATCATCGCCTTTGTTCTGCTCAGGTTCAGCCAGCTGTTCATCCATGAGCTGATCTGAAGAGGCCTCCGAATAAGGATTGAAAACTTCTAAAATACATCAGGGTTTTTGATTTTTGAAGGACAGCTGTCTTGCAAATAGCTAGGGCTAGAAATCAATGCTCTATCCGTTAGCTTGGAATCCCATCACCTAATGGAGCAGAGGGTGGTTGTGATGGAATGTACAAACCACACGCTGGGCCGTCAGGGCTGGTTCACCTGCTGACAGTCTCAACACCTTTGACTTTCATTAAAGGTCAAACATTCTTCAGGGACACATTTGTTTGTTCTTTACAATAAAATGTGGAGTCCTATAAAGCTGGTTCACAAAGCGTCTGAGGTCCACGGGCCACACCATACCTGCTGATCCTAACAGAGTCATCTCCCTTTTCTATCCCTTTCGCTGACGGACCCCTTTAGTCTTGAAGTGGTTCATATTACCAAGGAAAGCTAACAGTAAGAATTCACTTTACTGTGGATTCACTGGACTTGGGCAGGGCAAAGGGAATCCTGTGTTTCTTTATTGAAGATATAGCAACCTCTGAAAAGGAGGATCACTTTAATGCTTTTTTTGAATTGTTTGGTTTGTCTGGGGTCTCACGAAAACCCTTAAGCTGATTATATATCTTGAGATGGGCTTTGTAGTATGTTCTATTTGAAAACATGGGAAGGTGGGCAGGCTTTGCCCGGCCACGTTCTAAAAGCCCCTCCCCAGCCTCATGGGAGGGGCAACTGGACCCATGTCCAACTAATCACGGGGGACAAATAATGACAAAAGGATCAAGGAGTGCGGGTCACAGGTTCAAAGTAAGGGAACCAAATGGGGACACCGAGCAGAGAACCCTGGATGCTCCTCAAAACTATCAATGGAGCCAGTGGACGCCGCCCAGAGGAACTCTGCCCGGATACGTGACACAAGGAAGGAACGGAAGTAGGCCCCACAGTCGCAGAGAACCCCCTCATCCAGCATCCTACTCCTGGTATTGTAGATGGCAGCTTTCGCTAAGGCCAGGAGTAGGTTGACGAGGAGGTCTCGCGACTTTGTGGGGCCACGGATGGGGTGTGCGTATATAAAAAGGTGAGGGGAAAAGTGCAGCCAGAACCTCAATAAGAGGTTCTGGAAGCGCTGGAATAGGGGCTGCAACCTGGTGCATTCAAGGTAGGCGTGTGCCAGGTTTTCCCTCATGCTGCAGAAGGGGCAGGCGTCCGGGATGGGGGTGAACCACACCAAGTACATGCCCGTGCTCACAGCTCCGTGGAGGAGCCACCAACTGATGTCCCCAATGGGCCGCGGAACTAGGGTGGAATATACGCTGGCCCATCAGGGTCCCCCACCCACAATGGATCTTAGGTAGTCCCACCACTTAGTATCGGGGCGGGACACGAGGGTGGGGAAATGCAGAGTATGGAGCACGAGCGTGTACAGATGTTCTCTAGGCACGGTTCGAAAACAAACCGGCTGCAGGTCTTGCAGCCGGCTGGGGGTCCAGGGATGGCGAGGCCGGGGGGGGCCCCCGCAGAACAGGGCCCCAATAAGAAGGGACAGAGGCTTCGCAGGAAGGGAGGGGCAGGGCGTACCCTCTCGCAGGGCTCTCTGTAGGAGGTCGAGAGCGGGCCGCAACAAAGCTGCCTTCACCTCCTGGAGTAGGTGCAGGGGAGTCCGGAGGGTGGAGAGCCCCATGCGCCAAGCGAGCGCTCGGGGATCCACCCAGTCCCCCCTGTTGTAGTCCAGGAGGTCTCCGACCTTGGTGGTTTCTGCCAGGATCAGCCTCCTGCGCACCACGGGAGACTCTGCCATCTGCATGCACAAAGCTGGATTGTGGAGCAGGGGCTCTGCGAGGAGATCTGCTCCCTCGGTGGCCAAAATGGACCTGGTCGCCGAAAACAGCTTCCAGGTCCGGAGGAGTTCCTGGTAGAATTCCAGCAGCTCTGAGAGGTCTCGCAGAAGGCCTCTCAGGTGGATTAAAAAAAAAAAAAGCTGCCGGTCGTATCGGAGCCCTCAGAGGCGGCAGAGGAAGGCGCACTCCAAAATGCTCCATGCCAGACTACCTGAACTAAAGAGGAATCTCTGCAGGGCCTGGAGGCGGAAGGTCCGGACCTGGCTGCGCACGCAGACCAGGCCCTGGCCCCCCTCTCCAGGGGGAGAGACAGGACCCCTGCAGAGACCCAGTGCAGTCCTGGCCAAAAGAACTCCAGAGCTGTCTTCTGGAGCTTGGCCAGGACCTCCGGGGCTGGGCGCAGGGTGTTGAGCCGGTGCCAGAGCATGGACAGGACCAGCTGATTTAGCACCAGCTCCCTCCCTCAAAGGGAGAGACACTGGAGCAGTCCTGTCCATCTCTGCAACTGCTCACCCACCCTGGCCTCCAAACCCTGCCAGTTCTCCGGCGGAGAAGGATGCGTGGCGGATAAATAGACACCCAGATAGAGCAGCGGACCCGCGCTCCACCTGATGGCCTGAAGCATGGGTGGAAGGGAGCCGGCCCGCCACTCGTCCCCGACCACCTGAGCTCTTGACCCAGTTGACCTGGGTGGAGGAGGCCGCTGAGCAGACGGCTTGGCAGGCCTCCACCTGCGCCAGGTCACCTCCGACCTGGACCATGAGGAGCAGGTCATCGGCGTACGCCGACAGGACCAGCCGCAGCTCTGGCTCCCGAAGCACCAACCCCGTCAACCTCCTATGGAGGAGACAGAGGAAGGGCTCGATCGCCAGAGCGTACAGCTGGCCCGACAGCGGACTCCCCTGACCTATTCCCCACCTGAAGCTGACTGGCTCAGTCAGGGTCCAGTTGAGCCTGACCAAACACTCCGCGAGGGCGTACAGCACCCAGAGAAAACCCACAAAACGGGGCCCGAAGCCGAAGGCCTGCAGGGTGTCCAGGAGATACCTGTGATCCATCCTGTCGAATACCTTCTCCTGGTCCAGGGACAGGAGGGCGAACGACAAGCTGTCCCTACACCCAAGCTCCAAGAGATCCCGGACCAAATACAGGTTATCAAAAATGCTACGGCCCGGGACGGTGTACGTCTAGTCGGGATGGATCACGTCCGCCAGCATGGACTGCAGTTGCAGCAAGATAGCTTTTGCTACGACCTTGTAGTTCGTGCTGAGGAGTGAGATGGGACACCAGTTCCGAAGATCGCAGAGATCCCCCTTCTTCTGTAGCAAGGTGAACACAGCTCGCCTGCACGACAGAGGGAGGACCCTGCTCTCCAAGGACTCGGCCCAGATGGTGACGAGGTCTGGGCTGAGGACGTCCCAGAACACGCGGTAAAACTCTACGGTCAGCCCGTCCATGCCTGGGGTTTTATTGTTGGGCATGGGACGGAGGGCTTCCGAGAACTTGGCCAGAGTGAGAGGCGTCTCCAGCCGGTCTCGGTCGCCCGCGCTGACCGTCGGGAACTCAGTCCAGAGCATCTTGCAGGTGTCGGCTTCGGTCAGATCCGGGGAGAACAAACTGGCGTAGAAGGCCCTGGCCCTTCCACGCATCTCCGCCGGATCCATGAGGGGGGTGCCGTTCTCCGCCGAAAGGCAGGTGATGTGCTTTTTAACCCCCCTCCTTTTCTCTAGGGCATAGAAGAAGCGGGAGCCGCAATCCAGCTCCCGAAGGAGCCGGATGCGAGATCGAACAAAAGCACCCCGGGCCCTGTGATCTTCCAGGGCCCGGAGTTCCTCCCGCTTCTCCCGGTACGCCTCGCAGAGGGGTGGATCCTCGGGGGCGGACGCCAGGCGCCCCTCAAGCTTCAAGACCTCCCGTTCCAGCTGCTCTATTGTTGCATCCCTCCACCGGCTGGCGCCCCGGGAGTAGTCGCGGCAGAAGAGCTGGGCGCGCACCTTCCCCACGTCCCACCATCGCTGCGCCGAGGGAAAGGCGGGCCGCTGCCCCCACCAGGCCTGTCAGAACTCCCGGAAGGATGCCATGAAGCCCACATCCTCCAGCAAGCTATTATTAAAATGCCAATAGGCCGGCCCCAGCCTCTCCGAACTCAGAGAGGCTTTCACAGCCACCAAATGGTGGTCCGTGAACAGGGCCGGCCGAATGCTGGAGGAGTGGGCTCGTGCCAGATGAAAATGGGAAAGGTAAATGCGATCCAACTGGGAGTGGCTCAACCGGTCGTCCTCCACCCAGACGTAGGTGAAGGTGGTATTGTCGTCCGGGTGGTGGTCTCGCCAGACGTCCACCAGGGAGTGATTGTCCACGATCTCCCTGAGGACACCCACTGCGGCCTGGCAGTTCGCACGTCCTACACCGTCCTGGTCATTGAGGGTGGTGTTAAAGTCCCCACCCAGGACCAGACACTTGCTAGGATCCAGGGTGCCGAGGAAGGTGGCTGCCTGCCGAAAAAAGGTGACCTGGTCCGGACCCGTGTGCGGGGCGTAGACGTTGACCAAGTTCAATGTCAGCCCCTCCACGTGGGCCCGGCCGTGCAGCAGGTGGCCCGGGACAACCTCGGCGCTCCCCAGCACCTCGGGCCATAGGGCAGGGGAGAACAGGGTGACCACCCTGGCCGAGCAAGTGCCGAGGTGGCTAAAATACACCCCGTCCCCCCACTCCAGCCACCAGCCAGCCTCGACGGCTGGAGTCGTGTGAGTCTCCTGCAGGAAAGTCACCGAGTACCCCCCTCCCGAAGGAAGGAGAGCACCCGGCTCCTGCGGAGACCCACCCTACAGCCCCGGGCATTCAATGTAGCGATGGTGGTGTACTTCATGGGGAGGGCTGGGGTGGATCCTCATAGGCAGGGTGATCATCGGCCTCCTGCAGGCCCCGCAACAGGCCGCTCCCCGACCCGAAGGCAAGGAGAGTGTCGTGGAATTTGCGGGCCTGCCGGTAGGCTGCGATGTCCCGCCTCTTGGTCCCTCTCTCCTCCTGCAAAAGGGCCCTCGTGGCCCCCAGGATGGAATGAAAGTCCCTCCAGCGCTGAAGGGCGAGCTCCACCTTTCCCTTAGCTCTGCGCATTTCCGCGAGGAATTGGCGGAGCTTGGCCCCCAGCGCTGAGGGGGCACCAGACGTTTCCTCCGTCTGGGCCCCCTGAAGGACCTCGCGGGCCACAGAGACGGGCAAACCGGGGTCTGAGCCCCAGCACGGTGCCAAGAGCGATGGCGCCGCACTGCCCGCCCCTGACCCCGGCAAGGGAAGGGGTGGCGGAGGGAACAGAGCAGCCCCTATGGGACTGGGGATTGGGGACACAAATACCACCCCGAGAGCCGCCCGCAGGTAGCGGGAACGAGACAGCTCCTGCGTGGGTGGCAGTAATAACGGGATGTGAGGGCAATTGAGAAAGGGAAGGCTTCACGACGGAGGTAGGAGTGGGGGGAAGTTGAGAGGGAGATAGCGGGGGAGCGGATTCCGCGGCAAGGGCGGGAGAAAGGGTGGGCTCAGGGTCAGGCGGTGGGTCAGGAGCGGGGAAGGGGACACCGGTAACAGTTGGGGAGGGATCGGGAAAGGGAAGGGACTCAGGGCTGGAAATGGGTTCGTAGAGGACAGGGTCAGGATCAAGGGCATGAGCAGGAGGGAGGGAAGGGTCGGGACATGAGAGGGAATGAGCACTTTGGACAGGGTCAGGGGGAAGATCCCACGCGTTTGAACCACTGAGCGGCGGCGCCTCCCGAGTGGGAACCAGAGAGGCAGGAGCAAGATGGGTAGATGGTCGTCCCGCCCCATCCACAGAGGAAGGGGCGCCCCCAAGCTTGAGATCCAGCCACTTGGCACCGGTCATCGCCCCTAAGGGCTCAGCGGTTTCGGCCCCGGTGCTCGAGTTGGCCGGGCTGGTGGGTAACACCAGGGGCGCCCCGAGTGTGAGGACGGGGTCGACCACCTGGGGCATAGGGTTAGGGTGAGGGAGAGGAGGGGGCGGCGCCGCAGAGGTGCTTCCCAGACCGAGGCCTGCTGGCGGAGGGTCATCCTCCCCCTGGGTGAGCGGGGTCAGACCCAGGGCCTCGATCTCCTCGAAGATGGAGCTCAATTCCATCCCCTCGGCCCCGGAGCCTTCCCCGCCGGCTGCCGAGGTGACACTTACCTCGGCGGTGATGGCAGGGGGCTCAGCTGGTACCAGGGCCGGGGGAGCTCCACCCGAGGCCTCCTCAGGAGTGGGTTCCACAAGAGGGACAACGCCATCCACCCTCGCTGCCACGGCATCCTCGGCCGGCGCCTCCTGCTGGTGTTCGCCGGGGGTCGGCAGCGCTGGACCCCCTCGGGATCTTGCGGAGGGGGGCCTTCCCACCCTCCTCATCGGAGTGGGGAGATTGAGCCCGCAAACGGCGGGCTCTGCGCTTTCCCCCGACGAGCATCCAGCCCTCCGAGCTGGAGGTGGAGGGCTGGTCAGCAGGGGCAAGGCCAGGGGGCAAAGTTGGTCTTCGGGAAGGGCGCTGAGGCAGGGGAGGGAGAGAGAGGGGCAGAGAAACCTCCACCTGGGGGGAGCCCTCTCCCTCGCCCGGCAACGACCGCGCCACCCTCTCCTCCTCGGGCCCCGCAGAGCTGGATGGAATGGAGGCGGGGCCCGCCTACTCGCTCGGGCACGCCAGAGGGGGCGCCTCCGGCTCCCGAGCTGAGTTGTTGGTTGGAAGAGGGGCAACCGCGGAGGCCAGACTACCAGGGGGGCCGGCGGTGGTAGGGCTGGTGCCCTCCCAGGCCCCAGGGGGCCCGGACGCCTCCCCCGACCGGGCCAAGGGGCAGTCCCTCTGAACGTGCCCCATTGCCTGGCAGAGGAAGCACTGGGCCTCACCCATTGAGTAGTGGACCCGGCAGAGGGCCCCCTGGTAGGGCACCATAAAGGACCCCTCTAGCGCCACCCCGCCACGCGCCGCCGGCAGCAGCTGCAGCTGTACCTGCACCTGCCGGCGGAAGGACAAGATGTGGTGGAGGGCGGGGTCCTTATAGCCCAATGGCAGAGGGCTGATAGTTGAAACAGGCCTCCCCAATAGGCCTCCCCAAGGTGGAGGGGGAAGGCAGCAGGATGGAATTGGGGAGGAAGGGCGGGACGGAGATGAGGACCACCCGTACGCCCAGGTCCTCCAACCTTTCGAGGGGCACATGCACACCCCCCACCGCCAGGCCCCTCTCCACCGCCTCCTGGGCAGCGGCTTCCGAGGCAAGGAAGATTATGACCTTGCCATACACTTTGGAGGCCACCACCACGGCCGAGGCCCCCACCACCCTCGCCAACGCCCGCATGTACGTACGTTTCAACGTGGGGTGAGGCAGCGACCAGGAGGCAATGGACGCCATGCCTCCTGGTCAGGGTGGGAAAGGAGCCTCGGCCATCAGGGATGGTGCTGGAGGCGGTGGTCGGGGCTGATGATGCGGTGGCACGCTGGGCAGCGGCAGCAGCCACCTGGGCGTACGCTCTGGGGGCCGGAGGTGGATCACCCCCAGAGCTGGTGGGGGGAACAGCAGGGGAGGGAGGGGCTGCGGCAGATGGCTGGGCCGCAGTGGGCGGGGTAGCCTCAGCCGCAGGAATTACAGCTTTCCGGCCCGGGCCTTTGCCCTTCTTCCCCCCTCGGCCTTTTTTTCCGGCCGAGGTAGAGGGTCCACCCGTATCAGGGGGACATCGGCCGTGGCAGGCGCGGGACCCGGGTTAGGGGTCGGGAGGTCAGCCGCAGTGATTGGCGGGGTCAGTGGCAAGGGGGGACCTTTGGGGCCTGTGAGGTCAAGGGAGGGGGCCAGGACCTCCTCCATCATGGTGGAGGGGGGCAAGCGCTGGGGGAGGTGGGAATTGTGGGGAAGGGGTGGGGGGACTCCCGCCTTTCAGTCGGCAGGGGAGGGGTGGGAACCAGTAAGGGAAACTGGGGAAGGCGAGACATCGGCTCCCCTTGGGTGGGATAAAGGCGGGGGAGGGAGGTGCTTAGCTGGAAGGGAGGGATCAAGGAGAGATGCCAGCCACTCCTCCCCGCTAAGATAGAAGCTGAGGAGGAGGGCTTTTACACTTGTGGGGAGTGGGGGCACCAGGAAGAGGGGGGGGGTGGCAGCCACTACTCCTCGCCAGCTGTAGGCTGTCTGAACTGGGAAGGGTAGTGGGATGGCCTGCAGAGCCCCCTCAGGTGCACCAACCTGGTCAGAGTTGGGCATGTTTTGGGACCCCGAAAGGGGTGGGCAGGAGGGGCGGCTGGAACGGGGTCAGGGAGGGCAGGAGGAGGAGCTATAGGCATGACTGGGGGCGGAGGCATGGTCATGGGGAAGGGAGGGAGGAGAGGCATGGCAGGGTGGGCAGACAGATGGGCAATGGCCATGGGGGGCAGGAGCTGTGGCAGCAGGCGGCTGTTTCGTCATGCAGGATAGGGTGCCGCACATGGTGTCACAGTGCGCCATCACGTCATTCCAGGCCTGCTGCCACCACTCCAGGTCTGCATTGAGCCTGCACGACAGGGTGGCATTGATGTCCTGCATGACGCTGATGTGCTGGTGGATGAGATCCTCAGGATGCCTGGCTCGTCTCTGCATCCTCCGGACTACGGCTGCAGTGGTGTGGCACAGCCCTCGGTCCCGGCTGCTCTGGCTGTGGAGAAGACAACAGGGAGTGGGGGTCAGTCCTCCCTGCACACACATTCCCTGAGGCCGTGCCCTCCTCAGAGAGGTGACTGCACCAGTCCACGCCCCCAGGAGGGGAATGTCCTGGGTGCAAGGCCATGTGTGGCCTGCACAGCATGCCCTGCATCACAGGGGCCCTGAGGAGGCCAGAGGACTGTGCTGTCCACTTCCCCCCTTCCCACACACACACACACACACACACCATGGCCAGGGTGACGGTCCCGCTGTCCTGCTCCTCATTCTCGGTCTGGGACTGGACCTGCTCCTCCATCTCCTCGTCAGGGACGAGCTCTGGCCACAGGACTACAGGCTGCTCCAGGCCGGAGTCCACCACGCTGGGGCAGAGAAGGGTTCCCCCAAGATGTGGTGGAGCTCCCTGTAGTAGGGGCAGGGGCAGAACCCCACACCTGAGCGAGCCCTCTGCTCCATCTCATGAACATATCCCTGATGGAGCTCCTTCACCTTGGCCCGGACCCGTTCCATGGTCTAGACAGGGTGACCTCGCTCCATCAGGGACGTGGCCACGTGGGAGATGTCATCATAATTTCTGCGCTTGGTCTGGGGTTCCTGGAGTGATTCCTCCTCACCTCACAAATTCGAGGATGGTTGCTATTTCGGAGGCAGACCAGGCTGGGGCGCAGCATTTGCTGCTCCTGGGGGTGGTCCTGGGAGCCCTGTGGCAGCTTCCTGGAAGGGCCAAGGGGGTCACGGGCACCTTCCTGCTCTGCCATTGTCACAGGGTGGACTCACCACCATAGCGCCTCCCAACTGGCAGTCCTGGGAATTAGCTTGTTTGGCTCACTGGAGGCCTCCCTCTACTAGTGTCTTCCCTTGTTTGTCTTTGACCACAGCATCCTCTTCCGCACGCTGCCCTCCTGCAGTTCCCACTCCAGTTTCTCTGCACCCCCTTCGGGGGGGGGGGCACCAGGGGAAGGGGGAAGCGTTTACTCAACTGCACACTCCAAGGTCCTCCCCTCCCAAGGGGCACCCAGTTCTTCTCCCAGGGAGCACCCAATTCTGCTGTACCCACCTTGCCTCAGTGACCCACTGTCAGTCTTCATCTAGCCCCTGCCTCAGGGGGCAAACTGCAGTCTGTAATGGCCACTCATCCCTGGCAAAGGGGTGTGGACCAGCTGCCCCTGCCTATCATAGCTGCCCCCTCACAGCCCCAGAAGCTTCAGGCCTTACAGCCTAGTCAGAGCAAGAGTAAGCTTCCTCCTCTGCTTCAAGGAGCCCTTCTTTATATAGTCCCCAGCTGGGCCCTCGTTAGCCAGAACTGCCTCATCTGGGGCTTCGCTCTCAGCCCTCACTCAGGGCTGGGTTTTTGCCCTTAATGGGCCAGTGCAGGGCAAGTGCCCTGTCACAGCCACGTTCTGGCAAACAGAGCAGTGCAGCAAAGGCACCTGCTGTGGGCAAGCTTCCTACCATAATGCTTGTGCAGGGTGCCTGCAGCTTTAAGAGGGGCCAGCAGACAGGAACTATAGAGTTCTGATTACCTGCTATGGAGCATCCAAGAGGCCACCTGTGTTTTTTCCGGGAGGCCAGTTCTTGTGCAAAAACCCCTGCAGAGCATCCACACCTGCCTTTTTGTGCAAGAGCTGTAGCACAAAAAGGAGTTATTCCTCCTGGGGAGAGGAATAACTCTACCGCAAAAAGCCCTCTGTCCTGTCGATTTACTGTAATTTTTTTGCACAAAAAACACGCTTGAGGTGTGGATGCTCCGCTGGTTTTTGCGCAAAAACAGCCTTTTTTGTGCAAAAATCTTGTAGTATAGACATAGCCTTGGTGTCTGGGTGGGACACGAGGGTGGGGAAGTGAAGAGTGTGAAGCACGAGCATTTACAGATGGCTCTTTGGCGCAGTTTGAAAGGGGACTGGTTGCAAGGTGTGCAGCTGGCTTGGACGATGAGAGCAGGGTGGTTGGGAAGGCACATGGGGCCGGGGGCCAATGGAGAGATCAGGAGGGCTAGAGGTGAGGGGCAGGCAGGGTGCACCCTCTCATAGGACCCTGTGCAAAAGAGTGCTAGAAGGAAAGTATGTGCATCTTAGACTAAGTCGGTCTCTGTTCCCAGGGTAAACTGGCAGGAACTTTCCAGAAGCAGTCTGGACAATCAGGCCAGTTAGAGCACCTGGAGTTAATTAGGAGCCTTCCAGAGCAAAGGGAGCCAGGTTAATCAGACCACCTGGGATCAATCAAGAACCAGTTGAGACTGGTTTAAAAGGGCTCTTCTTCTATTAATTGAGAGGTGCAGGAGAAGGAAGGAATCAAAGTGCTGAGAGTGAGAGGAGTTTGGATGCGAGCTGGGAGCTGCAAGGCAGGAAGAGTCTTGGAAGATCAGATGCCAGAGGAAAGGTACTAGGAGGGATTGTTTGGGGGGGGGAAGTGGCTCAGGGAAGTAGTTGCCAGATGGGGGGGC
Source organism: Rafetus swinhoei (assembly GCA_019425775.1). Classification (NCBI taxonomy): domain Eukaryota; kingdom Metazoa; phylum Chordata; order Testudines; family Trionychidae; genus Rafetus; species Rafetus swinhoei. The sequence goes on along the minus strand of CM033446.1, from coordinate 71,874,408 downwards.
AGAACAAATCCTATCTGTTGCTACTGCCTTAGGGTTCTCGGGCTGGAACTCAGAGTAGTGGGTGGGCCTGGGTTCCCCCCAACCCTCCTCACACCACTACAGAGTCTGTACCTAGATTCACCTAGTGCAATTTGTAAAACTGAATTATGTAAATTCTGTTTCCCCACAAACCATACTTTTTTTGTCCGTAGTGTCATTCATTATAGGAATTGGATACTGGATCTCTTCCTCTGAGCTGTGACTCAGTGTTCATTTTGAACTAGGCTACTTGTACGTCAGACTTACCTTATTTTCTTCTATTTCTAGAGTTTACTCTCTTCCTTTATGGGCTTGTCACACTGATTCATATGAAGGGATTATTTTGCAAGGCAGGTAAGTACGTCTTCTGTAAACTTAGCATTTAATGAGTGATCTGGAAAGGTCAACACAATCATTGTGTCCTGCCTATAGGAAACCTGTTCTGCAAGATCTGAAAAAACACGTGATTAACAATTAACCACAATTATCCATATAGAATTGGACTCGGCCATATTAATTTTCTTGTGTGTGTTTAGGTTCAGAGAGTCACTGATTTTTATATTTAAAACAAAAAACCATCACCAGCACTGGTTTTGATGTTTTAGCATTTTCTCTTTGAATTTTCCTTTACTATCCAGATCAGTGGTCTGCAACCTCTTTACACCCAAGATTGCCTTTTAAATGCCAGTATAAGCCAAGATCTACCCTTCCCCAAGACCCCCCACCCCTTCCTTGAGGCCCTGCCCTCTCTGTTCCCCTTCTCTCCATCACTTGCTATCCCACTCTCAGGGTACAGATACACTGCCACTTTTTTTCAATCCTTCTGTTGGAAGAAAATTTTCTGACATTTGGCCCATCTACACCGGGCCAAATGTTGGGAAAAACCCCTTATTTTGGAAGCCCCTCATTCCTCATGGAACAAGGAATACAGGGGCTGCTAAAAGAGCGTATTTGCTGGAAAAACTCCTGGCTGTGACGACTGGCAGTTTTTGTGCAAAAGCCGCTGCTTTGCGCAAAAACTTGCCAGCTGTCTACACTGGCCGCTTGAATTTAGGCATAAGAGCACTGACTTTGTAATGTACAAAATCAGTGCTTCTTGTGCAAAATACTATGATGCTCCCGCCGGCAAAGCTTTCTTGGCAAAATGTATTTGCGCAAGAGGGCCAGTGTAGATAGCTCAGGATTGTTTTTATGAAAAAAGCCCCAATGGCGAAAAATGGCGATTGGGGCTTTCTTGCGCAAAACCGCGTCTAGACTGGCACAGACGCTTTTCCGCAAAAAGTGCTTTTGTGCAAAAGCGTCTGTGCCACTCTAGACGCTCTTTTCTGCAAATGCTTTTAACAGAAAAACTTTTCCGTTAAAAGCATTTGCGGAAAATCATGCCAGTCCAGACATAGCCCTGCAGTCTAGCTGTACCCTCACTGGGTTGAGACAGGAGGTGTGGGCTCTGGGGGTGTGAATGTGGGATTTAGATGTGGGAAAGGGTGAGAGGTGCAAGCTCCAGGAGAGAATTTGGATGCAGGAGGATGTGGAGAAGGGGATGCTGGCTCAGGAAGGGGGCTGCAGGCTGGGGAGTGTTGGGCTCAGGTGGGGTGCTGACCAAGCCACAGGTTTGTGGATATGAGGGTGCAGGAGTTTGGGTTGGAGTGTGTGAGGGGCTCAGAGCAGGGAGGTTGGGTGTATGATGGGCTCAGGACACAGATTTGCAGTGTGTGAATGGTGCAAGAGTGTTGTGGCAGAAGACTGAGGTTATGGGGATGCAGGAGTTTGGGGATGTGAGGCTCATCATGGGGTTCCAATGTATGATGGGCTCAGATTTGGGGTCACGGTGGGGGGTACAGGAGTGTTGTTATGCTGTGGCCAGATGAAGGCTTGGCCCCAACTTGGTGCTTGTTGGCCAGGCTTCATTTTTAAATAAAATATGTCAAACAGAAAAGATTTCATCAGTGCCTTTATTTATGAGAGGGGTGGGGAACCTGTTTTGAATCGGGGTCACTGACCCACAGAAAAGTCAGTCACAAAAACACACCCCTCCAAACCTCACTGTGGCCCCAACTGTGCTGGTGGGAGCAGGGGACAGGGTGCCAGGGCAGAGTGCCAATGGGTGCTGTGGAAGGGGACTAGGTGCCAGGGGAGGATGCCGGTGGGTGCTGGGGCAGGGTATTTGCGGGGGGAGGGGACAGGGACCAGTACCTGAGGATCCTGCAGCTGCACACCAAGGCCCTGGAAGTACGTGGACTACACTGGTCTGTCGCTTGCCTGATGCCTTCCTGTGCTGGGGGAAGGGGGAGTCCCGGACTGCTCCAGCCCCAAGCACTGGGGCAGCGCGCACTGCCCAAGCAGCTGGAGCCGGCACGGTGGAGACATTATTCCGCTGCTTCCTTCCCACATAGAGGGAGGGGGAGTCCTGGACCACGCCAGACCCAACAGATGGGACAGCGCATGCCTTGCTCCCCACGGCAGCGTGGGCCACCCAAGTAGCTGGAGCCAGAGCACTGGGGACTTTATTCCCCCCGCTGCCTTCCCATGCAGGGGGAGGGTGGAAGCAGAGTCCCAGACCACACCAGCCCCAACTGCTCAGGCAGTGTGCACCTTGCTCCTCCGCTCCCCATGGCAGCGTGTGCCGCTGGAGCCAGCACAGTCCCTGATCCCCAGCCCCTCCCCTGCGCGCAGGAAGGCAGCATGGGAACAAAGTCCTCAGTGTGCGACAGACCGGCCTTTTAGGTATCGCACCGGCTGTTGGGGGGGCGGGGGAGAGCAGCCCGTGCACTTCGGGGACCTAGCACACAGCTGCAGAACTCTCCCCAACCCCGCAGAAGACTGCGCTATCTCCGTAGTCCCTGGAGGTAGCATCAGTGCGGCATTAATCTTGGGGATGGAGGGCAGCGAGGGGGGGGTCCCCAAAGCCTTGTGATTGACTGGTCGAGCTTTCAGAATCGACCACTCGATCGCAATCAACAGCTTGGTGACCACAGATCTAGATCCCTGCATAGGAGGCAAAAAGTAAACTTGTACCTCAGTATTATGCAACATGTTGAAATGTTTGAAAATATCTATGGCTGATTCTCTGTTTATGGTATAACTTGGCGATCATAAGTGTAACCCTTAACTTGGGAAAATACCACAAACAGAGTTCATAACCCAAACATGAGCTAGGCCCCCAGCCAAGAATCACCCGAGGTCCCAAAGTCCGACACCCCAAAAGTCTCTGTCCTTGGTCAGTGACACCCAGAGTCCAAAAGTTCACCCACAGGGTTTCACCTCCCAACCTGGGTAGAAATGGGGTTGGGGGGATAGATGGGGGGGGGGGCACCCTATGAGCCAGTCTGCCACGCTCCACCAGCTGTCTCGTTCCACGTCACCGGACGCACCACTGGTCGCCTGCCGCCGCTCCTACCAGCCGTGCGTTGCCGCTCCTCGCCTGCTGCCGCTTTGCTGGCTGCAATGGGTCTGGCTCCCAGCCAAACCAGTGATTTCAGCTCTTAGGCTATGTCTACATTGGCATGATTTTGTGCAAGAACTCTCTTGCGGAAGAGTTCTTGTGCAAAAACTCTTCCAGAAGAGAGCGTCTACACTGGCATGTGCTTTTGCGCAAGAGCATCCACACTCTCTTGCACAAGAAAGCTCCGATGGCCATTTTAACCATAGGGCTTTCTTGCGCAAGAAATTCATGTTGCCTGTCTACACTGGCCTCTTGCGCAAGAACAGTTGTGCAAGAGGGCTTATTCCTGAGCAGGAGCATCATAGTTCTTGTGCAAGAAGCACTGACTTTACACATTAGAACATCAGTGTTCTTGCACAAGAACTCCCTGCCAGTGTAGACAGGCAGCATGTTTTTGCACAAAAGTGGCCACTTTGGCACAAGATCGTGCCAATGTAGACACAGCCTTAGTGATTTCAACTCTTTAGCCACCACCTGGACTGGCAAAGGATTCCAGCTTCCACTGGATTAGCAAAAAGACTCCTCATGGAGTCTGCTTTAGGTCTGGCCTTAAACCAAAGGGGGAAAGGGACAGATTGGGCTAGTCTTACAGCTCACACCTGGCAGGTGTGAAGCAGGCTGACTCAAGCCCTTTAACCCTTCCCCCCAGCTCTGTTCACTCAACTCTGGAATGGGGGAGGCTTGTTCCTTGGAGACTTCTTACAATGATGGTGGTGTCTCTCCTGCAAGCACTGGTGGCATGTTTTACAGTTCCCACATTTAGGGGTAGCATGATTTGTGACCCCCACAACAGCCCCAAATTATTTACAATACACCACATTCCATTCCAACACTGATCCTCCATCAGCCCTGGCTGAATTGGATTTACATAACCACACCTCGTATTCCTTCCCCCATCCCCGCATGAGCTGTATTTACATATCAACAGTAAACAGTTAATTCTTGCACAGCTAAACAATTGTAGTGGGCACACCCACCCCAGGGCAGCTCTCTCCTTTTAGCTGGCTGATAGCAAGCAGCAGTTCAGCCCCTGCTTACATCAGTATCCAGTATATTGATGCAACACTTGAAAATATTTCGCTGCTGCTGTTATGTTCAATGAATGTGTCAGCTTCAGGAACATCTGTGTACCGATGTGAAGGGGAATAAGACAAACTCTAAAATGACCAAAGATGTCTGTGAGGGATTTGCAGTTGCCAAAATGAAAAGAACAAAACACAAACAACATTTTACTTTACTAACACCATGTCTGCAACAACGTTTCCATTTGTGAAGTGTGTTTTTTTATGTATCCCAACTCCATTTGTGTGTGGTGTTTTTTATAACATTTGGATAAAGGGGATTCCTTTTCTCTCCAGGTGATGCACTGAGTAAAAATGTCAAATGGCAGACAGCAGGTTTTTTTTTTTTGTTTTTGTTTTTTTTTTTTAAATCACATGACTGAGAAGGTGGGGAAGGGTCAAATCAGGTCAAACATGGTATTTTTTTTTCAGGTTCGCAACAGCATTGCCTGGAATGATTACATTCTCCTACCTAATCTTCCTCTGCAGTTTCTAGTGGGATATTCTTCTTCACTTTCTCCCATAGTGTAGCCTTGCAAAACTTTGCTGACCTACAGCAAAACGATTTTTTTTTTGATAGGTTTTTTTTTTTTTTTTCTTTTCTTTTTTCATTATCTTCAGCATAGTAAAGGGCATGTGAGCAGATTTTAGTGGTGGGGCTTGTAAGTTTACATGGCAATTTTGAAAGACTGTTTTAGTAATTGCCAATTATAAAGACAAATCCTACAGGCTTAACTCATCTGAGCAGTACCCCATTGAAATTAATGGGTCCTATCCATTCATAGCATTGGCTATGTACCTTCCACAGCTTGGAGAGGCAACAAAAAAAATATTGTAAGCCAGCTGTGGCTCCTTGATCTCTTAGGGTATGTCTACACAGCAAAGTTATTTCAAAATAACTTTCCCAGCATCTACACAGCCAAACCGCTATTTCGAAATAAATTCAAAATAGCGGAGCACCTATTTTGAATTTGGTAAACCTCATTCTATGAGGAATAACGCCAAATTCAAAATAGCTATTTTGAAATAAGTGCTGTGTAGACATTTATTTCGAAATAGGGGGCCTCCAGCCTTCCCAGGGTGCCCTGGTGGCCACTCCAGCCTCAACCAAGAACACTTCTTTCCCTCTCCCCCTCCCCGGAGCCCTTAAAAGGGTTGACTGTGGCCACAGTGCCTGTGCCAGCTCCAAGCCTGCCAGCCCAGAGCCAGCAGTCACTGCCCCTGACCCAGTGGCCCCAAACCATGAGCCAGCAAGCCACTGGCAGCCAGCCCTCTACTGCTCCCCAGGAGCAGTCTGCCAGCTCCCAGGAGACTGCCAGGGCCTGGAGAAGGCGGGCACCTTCCTAGTCCAGGGTGGAGATCATGGACCTTATTCAGGTTTGGGGGGGATGCCTTCAATGTCCATGATCTCCGCACTAGATGGAGGAACGTGGCCGTCTATGGCAGGATAGCTGCCAGCCTGGCCACCAAAAGCCACATGCGAACCCAGGAGCAGGTTTGCATGAAAATCAAGTTGGTCCAGAGAGACCCCCAACCCTGAGCTTCCCTTCCCCCTTCTAGCTCCCTCCTCCCAGGTTTCCCCCTCCCCTCTCTCATCCTCTCTTCTACCCTCTCCTGCCTCCTTTCCCCAGTCTCACCAGAATTTCATCCCCAGTTTTGTTAAAGAGTTTGTGTTCATGAAAATACATGTGAGATGGATTTTTGGGGTGCGAACGCCCCCTCCCGGTGGGGGCAGGGGGGCTCAGCGGACCCACCGTCTATGTCCTGTGAATGTCTGTCCCGGGCCGGGGCCCCAGGACGCGGAATGTGAGTGCGATCACCCAGCCCTATGGGGGTGCCGGGGTTCAGCGAACTCACCGCCCAGCCCCCTCGGGTCCAGGGGTCCGTGGGGGAAAAGGAGCGAGGGGGGGGGGTGGGGGTCAGGACTGTCAAGAGTTCACTCACAGCCTAGGTTGTGCGGCTCCCGCTTGGATGCGGCCTGCCCCTGTGCGGCAACTACCAGGCGAAGGCTGGAATGGCAGTCGAAGGGGGAGGGGTGTGGGGGACCCGGGCCCACCCTCTCCACTGGGTCCCAGCCCGGGGCCCTAAGTGGGAGGGGAGTAGTGCCTGCACTCCCTCCACGGCAGGTGGGGATTATCCCCGTAACGCACCTGCCCACGGGTGCCAGAAGTGCCCTGCCCCGGGCTTCTTCCACTCCCGCCCCTGCCTCGCTCCGGTCGCCCGCCCGGCTACTCACCCCGCTCGAGTCGGTGGCCTCGCCCGGCTCGTGTCTGGGGCCTCCGGCCCCAGCCCTCTGCCCTCCAGCGAGGCGGGTGCTCGCCCGGAGGTGCGCCTTGCGGCGCCGCCCTCCCTCTGGCTGGCTCTCCTGGCTCCTTTTCAAAGGGCCTGCTTCTGGACGCCGGGACACCTGCCCCGCCTCCGGCGCCTCCCCGCCTCCATGTAAGGGTCGGGGCTGTGGGCTCTGCCCTTCCTGTGGGGCCGGCGTAGCCGGGCGATCCGCCGCTTCTGCGGCGTGCCTCCCGCAGCCGGGTCTGGCCCGCCCCCGCGCTGGCCGAAGGCCTCTCCGCGCTCGCCGCCGCCGGGTTTTCTGCCGCCCGGCCAGCCGTCCGCCTTTCCTTGCCGGGTGGGGGTACTCCCAGCACAGCACAGCGCGGACTGTGCCGGTCCATCACACACCTCCCCCCTTTGGGGAGGTCCCTTCGGGGTCGGCTCTGGCTCCCCTATCCGCAAAAAAAAATCCGCGTTTTGGTGGGTCGCTCCCGACCGAGGTACTATTTCAAAGCAATAGGGTTGGAGCGCTAGGTACCATCGCATAATGCGGGCATTCGTATCCTTCATCGACTTTAGCCAGACCAGAGGGGCGTGATCGGTTATCAATTTAAATTTATTGCCCCATAGGTAGTATCGCAACGCGTTTACCGCCAATGCTTCCTTTTCTATGGTGGCGTAAGTTCGTTCACGGGGCAGGAGCTTCCGACTGAGGTATAGGATGGGGTGTTCCTCTCCGCGACATTCCTGAGCCAGCACCGCACCTAGTCCCACCTCTGAGGTATCTGTGTATAAGAGAAAGGGTCTATTGAAATTGGGCTGAGTCAATACCGGGGCTGCTGAGAGCTTCCCTTTTAATGTCCAGAAAGCTTGCTCGGCCATTGGGGTCCACCTCACCCTCGTTGGTTCGGTGTTCTTTACCAGTTCTGTCAGGGGCATTGCCAATGTGGCAAACTGCGGCACGAATCGCCTATAGTAGCCTGCGCTAGGCCCAGAAACTGTCGCACTTGCCTCTTAGTAGTCGGAGCCGGGTAATCCCGTAGCGCCTGCACTTTGTCATAAATCGGTCTTAATTTCCCCCGCCCAACCGTGTACCCTAGGTAGGAAACCTCCTTTTGCGCGAAATGGCATTTTTTTGGATTTGCCGTGAGGCTGGCCTTACCTAGGGAGGTGAGTACCTTCTCTGTGTCTCAGATGATCTTCCCACGTCTGGCTGTAGATGACAATATCGTCTATGTATGCCGCCGCGAATTCGTGGTGGGGAGCTAGTAAGCGATCCATTATTCGCTGGAATGTGGCGGCGGCCCCGTGTAGACCGAAGGGCATGGTGATAAAATGGTATAGGCCGAAGGGGGTCAAAAATGCGGTCTTCTCCCTCACCTCGGGTCCAGTGGATCTGCCAGTACCCCTTTGAGAGATCTAGGGTGGATATGTGGGTGGCTTGGCCCAACCGCTCCAGGAGCTTGTCTACCCGGGGCATTGGATACGCGTCGAAGCGGGATATCGAGTTAACCTTGCGAAAATCGATACAAAACCGAGTTGACCCGTCGGGCTTCGGGACTAAGACAATCGGACTCCGCCACTCACTGTTTGATTCTTCTATCACTCCCCAGTTCCGCATCTGCTGGATCTCCTTTGCTACTGTATCCCGTACTTTCCGGGGCAGAGGCCGTAGCGGCTCACGTACAATCTTGCCACCTTCCGTGACTATCCAGTGGGCCCCCAGGGTCATGCGCCCGGGCCGGGTCGTGAGAGTCTGCCGGTGCCGTTGGAGGACGTTCTGTAGCTGCTCACGTTGTCAGTCCATCAGTTCGGTGCCTATGCTCCTCACTTCCCCTCGTCTCCTCGTCCTCTCCCCTGGGTCCGAGGTCGTCTCCTTCTGACGGCGGAGCAATCATTAGGGTCTCTCGCGGGACCCATCGCTTCAGCAAGTTTACATGGAAGATCTGGGTGCCGCGCCGGTGTCCTGTCAACCTCACCTCATAGTCCACCTCCCCCGATTCTCTTAACCACCTCGAAGGGGCCTTACCACTGGGCTAGTAGCTTAGATTCCTGCGTCGGTAATAAAAGCATGACTCGGTCACCTGGTTGGAACTCCCTTTGACGAGCATTGACGTTGTAGTACCGGGCTTGCCGCTGTTGGCTGGCTTCCAGGTTTAGGCGAGCATATTCCCCCAGCCGGCTCAGCTTCTCATGTAGCTGCGTGACGTACTGGATGGTCCCGCGTCCCGCCGTGGCTTGAGTCTCCCATCCTTCGCGTAGCAGGTCCAAGATCCCATGGGGATGGCGGCCGTACAATAGTTCGAAGGGGGAGAAGCCCGTCGAAGATTGGGGGACTTCCGGCACCGCAAACAGAAGGCCTGGGAGCATCTGGTCCCATCCCCGGGGGTCGTCCTGGACAAACCTTCTTAACATTCCATTTAGCGTCTGGTTAAATCATTCGACCAGACCGTCAGTCTGCGGGTGGTACACGGAGGTCTGCAGCCACTTAATTTTCAACAAGCGGCACAGTTCCTGTATGACCCGGGAAGTAACATTCGGGCCCTGGTCGGTTAAAATCTCTTGGGGCAGCCCCACCCGTGAGAAGATCCTCACCAATTCCCGGGCGAGGGTGGGGGCCTTAGCGTTTCTAAGGGGGACCCCCTCCGGGTACCGGGTCGCATAGTCCACTACCACCATTATGTATCGGTGTCCCCTCCCTGAGGGTTCCAGGGGTCCCACCAGGTCCATGGCCACCCACTCAAATGGCACCGTGACGATTGGTAGTGGCACTAGGGGCGCCTTTGGAACCCGGGCTGGGGCGGTTCGCTGGCACTCGGGCATGATTCGCAGAAGTCTTGCACCGCTCGAACACCCCGGGCCAGTAGAACCTCTGCAATATACGCGCTAGCGTCTTTTCCCACCCCAGGTGTCCCGACCAGGGGTTGGCATGTCCGAGTTCTAACACCTCCCGGCGGAACCGTGTGGGGGACCACTAGTTGTCTCGCTTCTCCCACCTCCTTTTCCCTGGTCACCCAGTATAGGCGGTCGTTTAGGAAATGGGGTCCTTGGGTTTGGCGATCCGGGGTCCCATCCTCGCCTTCGGGGACGATGGCCTGGTCCCATGCATGCTGGAGCGAGGGGTCTTGTCTCTGCTCTACCACGTCGGGCCGCTTCCGCCCAAGCAGGTCACTCCCCCCGAGGCGCCTCTCGTGTGCCTCCCGCCGAGCCTTCGTCGGCCCGTTCTCCACGGGTCCGTCGCCGTTGATCCTGTAACAACTGCCCAAATCCTGGCCAGTCCCGTCCGATCAACACGGGATAAGGTAATTTCGCTGCTTTTCCTACTCTCCACACTCGGTCCTGCCCGCCCCCCTGCATGCGGATCCAAACTGTGGGGTATGCGCGCACGTCCCCATGGACGCACCTCATCCACAGCGGTTCTCCCTCGGGTCGTCCTGGGGGGACCAGGTCCGCTCGGACTAATGTCATCGCGGGAGCCCGAGTCCACGAGGGCCTCCCGCCTGTTGGCCCTCTATCTCTATTCCCACGAGGGCTCTGTGTTGTCCTGGCCCGGGGTCCCTTTGGGGCGGCCCGCTCTTCCTGACTCAGGTGCAGTCCATGAGGGGGCAATCTCTTTAAAGTGCCCTTCCTGGCCACACTGGAAGCAGGGTCCCTCGGCTTGGCCTTACCTCCCGCTGGGTCTTGTCCGGGGTCTCATCCCCCTCCGGGTTTTCCCCTGCCCGGGGGGGCCACACCAGCGCCAACCTGGGGATGTGGTCCCGCCCTCGTCGAGCCCCCAGGGGTTGACTCTTCTCTGCGGGTCTACTTCCGGTTCTTGGACCTGCGGCTTTCGGGCCCGGTAGCGTTTCCCGCCTACCGCCCCCATCCTCCGCCTCGGCCAGGAGGTGGGCCTCCATCAGGCTCACCGCCTCACTCAATGTCGTGGGCTGGTTCCTTCGGACCCACCGTTGGCCTTCCCGGGGAAGGATGTGCATAAACTGCTCCATCACTACTGTTTCCATTACTTGGGTGCCCGTTTTATGCTCTGGCTCCAGCCATCGGGCCGCCCACTCCCGAGTCGCTGGGCTATCGCCCTCGCCGGTCCCCGCCTTAAAGGCCTCCTGCCGAACCTCTGCCGGCAGGTCTCGGGAGCGCCCCAGCTGGTCCAATATTGCCTCCTTACTTTATGATAGTTGAGGGCGCCGGTGATGGATAGGCTCCGTAAGCCAACTGGGCCGGCCCACTCAAGTATGGGGCCAACAACGTGGCCCATTGCCCGCCCAGCGGCAGCGTAGCCACCCGTTCGAAGGTTGTAAGGAAGGCTTCAGGGTCATCCTGTGGCCCCAACTTGGTGAGGCGTAAGGGTAGTCCAGGTCCCTCCCCCTGTCCCGTGGGTATACTGACCGGTGTTTGGAGTCTCTTTTCAACGGTTTGGAACCACTGGTCCTGCTGGGTCGCCAGTTCTCGTACCAGCTGCCTCTGATGCTCTTGAAATTGAGTGGCTAACTGCTGGACTAGTTGAGCCTGCTATTCTTGCTGTGCCTGTTGCTGTTGCCGCTGGGTTTCCCCGAACCATTCCAGCAACTGCCGAGGCTCCATGGAGTCGTCCGAGCTGCTATCGTCCGATACCCGGAGTCCTCGCCGGCTGCCCGGCCATCTAGAAACTATGGGCGTGGGAAGTCACACCGTGCTGACTGCCCACATTCTCCACCACTGTGATGGATTTTTGGGGTGCGAACGCTCCCTCCCGGCGGGGGCAGGGGGGCTCAGCGGACTCACCATCTATGTCCTGTGAATGTCTGTCCCGGGCCGGGGCCCCAGGATGCGGAATGTGAGTGCGATCACCCGGCCCTATGTGGGTGCCGGGGTTCAGCGAACTCACCGCCCAGCCCCCTCAGGGGTCCAGGGGTCCGTGGGGGAAAAGGAGCGAGGAGGGGGTGGGGGTCAGGACTGTCAAGAGTTCACTCACAGCCTAGGTTGTGTGGCTCCCGCTTGGATGCGGCCTGCCCCTGTGCGGGAACTACCAGGCGAAGGCCGGAATGGCAGTCGAAGGGGGAGGGGTGTGGGGGACCCGGGCCCACCCTCTCCACCGGGTCCCAGCCCGGGGCCCTCAGTGGGAGGGGAGTAGTGCCTGCACTCCCTCCACGGCAGGTGGGGATTATCCCCGTAACGCACCTGCCCACGGGTGCCAGAAGTGCCCTGCCCCGGGCTTCTTCCACTCCCCGCCCCCTGCCTCGCTTCCGGGTCGCCCGCCCGGGCTACTCACCCCGTTCGAGTCGGTGGCCTCGCCTGGCTCGTGTCTTGGGGCCTCCGGCCCCAGCCCTCTTGCCCTCCAGCGAGGCGGGGTGCTCGCCCTCCGGAGGTGCGTCTTGCGGCGCCGTCCTCCCCCTCTGGCTGGCTCTCCCGGTCCCTTTTCAAAGGGCCTGGTTCTGGATACCGGGGACACCTGCCCCGCCTCGGCGCCTCCCCGCCTCCACGCAAGTGGTCGGGCTGTGGGCTCCGCCCCTGCCCTGGGCGGGGCCGGGCGAGCTGCGCGCCGCTGGCTTCTGCGGGCGTGCCTCCTGCAGCCGGGTCTGGCTCACCGCCCGGCGCGGGCCGAGCGAGTCTCCCTGCGCGGCTCGCCCGCCTCGGGGTTTCCGGCTGCCCGGCCAGCCGTCCGCCTTTCCCTTGCCGGGTGGGGTACTCTCGGCCCGGCACAGCGGACTGCGGCCGGGTCCACAACATGTATTTTATTTTACATCAGAGAGGGGTAAGTGGAAGGACGTGAGGGAGGAATGAGGCACCAGGGAGGCTTCGTGCTCCTCAGGGTGGAAGCTCTCCTGCAGGGCCTCCTGCATACTGACAGCCCCCCGATGGACCTCCCGGATGGCAGCCTGCAGAAAGTGCAGCCAGGCTCACAGCAATGCACCCGAGAGAAGCACCAGAGTGCCCAGGGGCAGCTCTGGTTCCATGTTGCAGAGTGCTGTGGTGTCCTGAGTGAGGGCGACCAGCGCACGCAGAGACAAAATGCTTTGCTGTCCCTCATCGAGGTAGACAAGCAAGCAGGGAAACCTGAGAACTGGCTGTCGGTGGGGGTCCCTTTAAGCACAGACCTCAGACAGCAGCCCCACACAGTAAGTCCTGACCTGGTGCCCTGCTGGAACTGGTTCTGGCCAGCCTTAAATGCGATTCAGAGTCCACTCAGTGTGGACACGCTATTTCAAAATAGCAAAATGCTATTTCGAAATGCATTTTGTGTGTAGACGTGTTATTTCAAAATTAACTCTTTTTTGAAATAAGATATTTTGAAATAACACTGTAGTGTAGACATACCCTTAGCTAGTGGACAACCTCTGGTCCCAAGCAGCAATTTAGCAGCCTCAGGGGTTCTTCAAGGTTTGCCAGCTGCAACAGCTCTAAAGGGCTGTTCTAGTCACATGAGATCACCATAATACAGTGATCTGGCCATGGCTCTTTCCCCTGTGCCATAATAATGTGGAGAGGGATAGCACAGATGATTCTGTGCTGCTTGTATTACACTCAGGAGCTCACGTGTGCCAGGGGAAAGCTCAGATAGCTGGCTTAAGCCTAAAAACAATGGCTGCTATGATATTGCAGATGACAGGGAGATGAGTGATCTTTGCTTTGGAAGAGGCAGAATCCACCTAATGTAACCCATTCTTGACCTTTGGTATATTCCCTTTCTGACTTATCCATCATTAGAAAGATTAGAAAGGCAAAGGCACAAAACGAGCTCTATCTAGCTAGAGACAAAGGGTAACAAGAAGACATTCTACAAACATATTAGAAGCAAGAGGAGGACCAAGAACAGGGTAGGCCCATTACTCAATGAAGAGGGAGAACAATAACAGGAAACTTGGAAACGGCAGCCGTGCTTAATGACTTCTTTGTTTCTGTTTTTCACCAAGAAGTTTGATGGTGAAGGGATGCCTAACATAGTGAATGCTAGTGGAAATGGGGTAGGTTTAGAAGTTAAAATAAAATTAAAAAAGTTAAAAATTACTTGGACAAGTTAGATGTCTTCACGTCACCAGGGCCTGATGAAATGCATCTTAGAATACTCAAGGAGCTGATAGAGGAGGTATCTGAGCCTTTAGCTATCATCTTTGAAAAATCATGGAAGTCAGGAAAGATACCAGAAGACTGGAAAAGGGCAAATATAGTGCCCATTTATAAAAATGGAAATCAGAACAACCCAGGAAACTACAGACCAGTCAGATTAACTTCTGTGCCAGGGAAGATAATGGAGCAAGTAATTAAGGAATCCATCTGCAAACATGTGGAAGATAATGTGATAGGGAACAGCCAGCATGGATTTGTAAAGAACAAATCCTGTCAAACCAATCTGATAGCTTTCTTTGATAGGATAACAAGTCTTGTGGACAAGGGAGAAGTGGTGGATTGGTATACCTAGACTTTAGTAAGGCATTTGATATGGTCTCACATGGCCTTCTTATCAATAAACTAGGCAAATACAACTTAGATGGGGCTACTATAAGGGGGTGCATAACTGATTGGATAACTGTTCTCAGAGTAGTTATTAATGGTTCACTGTCATGCTGGAAGAGCATAACAAGTGGGGCTCCACAGGGGGTCTGTTTGGGGACTGGTTCTGTTCAATATCTTCATCAATGATTTAGATGATGGCATAGGGAGTACTATTATTAAGTTTGCAGATGATACCAAGCTGGGAGGGGTTGCAACTGCTTTGGAGGACAGGGTCATAATTCAAAATGATCTGGACAAATTCAAGAAATGATCTGAGGTAAATGGGATGAAGTTTAATAAAGACAAATGCAAAGTACTCCACTTAGGAAGGAACAATCAGTTTCACACATACAGAATGGGAAGTGACTGTCTAGGAATGAGTACTGCTGAAAGGGATCATAGTGAATCACAAGCTAAACATGGGTCAACAGTGTGACACTGTTGCAAAAAAAGCAAACTTGATTCTGGGATGCATTAACAGGAGTGTTGTGAGCAAGACACGAGAAGTGATTCTTCCGCTCTACTCTGAACTGATTAGGCCTCAGTTGGAGTATTGCATCCAGTTCTGGGTACCACATTTCAAAAAAGATGTGGAGAAGGTACAGAGAAGAGAAATAAAAATGATTAAAGGTTTAGAAAATACAGCCTCTCCCCGAGTTACGAATGAGTTACAGACCAAACACTTGGCCATAACTCAATTTGTTTGTAACTCGAACCCCGTTGAGTTACATCGCGACCGCGCTGTTCGTAAGCGGTCACGCTCAGAACTCGGGATCGCTTTACGACCGCTCCGTGGAGCTTTGGTCGTAAATGCGAACGGTCGTAACTCGACCGTTTGCAACTCAGGGACCGGCTGTATGACCTGTGAGGGAAGACTGAAAGAATTGGGCTTGTTTAGGTTAGAAAAGAGAAGACTGAGAAGGGACATAATAGCAATTTTCAAGCATCTAAAAGGGTGTTACAAGGAGGAAGGAGAAAAATTGCTCTCCTTGACCTCTGATGATAGGACAAGAAGCAATGGGCTTAAACTGCAGCAAGAGAGGTTTAGATTGGACATTAGGAAAAAGTTCCTAACTCTCTCAGGGTGGTTAAACATTGGAATAAATTGCTTAAGGAAGTTGTGGAATCTCCACCACTGGAGATATTTAAGAGCAGGTTAGATAGATGTCTATCAGGGATGATCTAGGCGGTGCTTAGTCCTGCCATGAGGGCAGGGGACTGGACTTGATGATCTCTTGAGGTCCCTTCCAGTTCTAGTGTTCTATGTTTCTGTGATTGAGGACTTGCAAAGATCACAGAAAATCAGTAAAAGACGCAGAAATAGAATCCAGTTTTCCTGTCAGCTCCTGCTCTAACCATTGGACAAATGCATCTGCAAGTAGGTAGTTAGGCATATGCAGATTAAGATGCTCATTTTTCAAAACGCAAGTGGACATTAACTTCCAAGAATGTGAATATTAAATAGCTGTTTCCTCATAAAACATTCGATTTAGAAATAATTCTGCTTGCGAATTTTTTTAAAAATACAGATCTGACACCTTTGCAGCTGTTCCAATAAAAACTTTTATTTTACCTTCCCCTGGTGTCTTGCCATTGGAAGACACCCATAGTCAATAGCGCCCCCCCCCCTTCTCTTTTTTTTAAAGAGATATGCTATTCTTCAGATTTAACTCCTGGCTGCATTTTTACCAACAATATGCCTAATGGCAAGGATTGAGTAACACCAGTTCATTTACCAGACCAGATGCTCAGTTGGTCTAAATCTGCATAGTCCTGTTGATTTCAGTGCTGTGAAAAATGGTGCTTTGTGTGAAATAGGTTAGAACAGAAGCTCTCAACAAGGGGTCCATGGTCCCTTGGGACTGTGACCCAGTTTCAGGGGGTCCATGAACCCTAAGCCCTAACACCCTAGTAGCAGAAGCCCCAAGTTCATGGGCAGTGTTGGAAGGAGAATGGAGGGGCTGTTTCCTCTCCAAACTGCAGTGGCAGAGTGGGGCAGCACCAGCCCCCATCTCGTCCTCTCTCACCTGTCGAAAACCCAACCCCCTGGCCAGGCTGGAGGTAGAAAGCTGGAGCCAGGCAGTGCAGGGCATCTGCTGCTCTGACTGGTGCCATGCAGTGGACAGCCATAGTGCTCCCCTGTCTCCTGCTGCTGCTAGTGCCGAGGGCTGAAGCTGTTCCCCTGCTACCAGCCCTCTTTGATGGCTCACTTGTCTGGTAAGAGTGACTAGAGTGGGGGACCTGGGCTCCAGGGACAGCAGAGGCCTTGAGAAGCAGCAATTGCAACCTTCCTGGCACACAACTGCGAGCTACCCCTCTCCCTGCACCCTGAGCTATACTCTGCCCCCACACAACCCCTACCTATCTCCTTACTGCACCCCATGCACCCTAGCTTCTCCCTCACTGCACCCTGTGTGCACACAGCCCTTAGCTACCCCTTCTGCAGCATGACCGACCCCGGGCCTGCACACATCCCCTAGCTACTAGGGTTGTCAACTGTCTAATCACAAACACTTTTGCCTACTCCTACCTCACTCCTTCCAGTGATCATGCCCCCACCCTTACCTCTTTTCTGAGGCCCCACCCCTGCTCACTCTATCCCCTATCCCGCCTATGTTCACTCTCCTCCACCCTCACTCACGTTCATTGGGATGGGAGCTCTGGGCTGGGGCTGAGGGATTTGGAGTGTGGGAGGGAGTTCCGCCCCCGAGCCTGGGGTTTAGAGTTCAGGAGGGGGGGATGGTGTGGACACTGGGAGGAGTTTATATGCAGAAGAGGGTTCAGGGCTTCAGGTGTGGGAGGAGGCTTGGGGTACAGAAGGGGGTGTGTGCTGGCTCAAGGAGGGGAGTCAGGGCTGGGGCAGTTGGTTGGAGTGTGGGAGGGGGATATGGGTTCTGGGAGTGAGTTGGTGTATGGGAAGGGACTAAGGACTGGGGCAGAGGGTTGGGTGCAGGAGGGGTGAGAGGTGCATGCTCCAACCAGGTGGCATTTACTTTGATCAGCTCCCAAGCTGTGCACTTATGCTAAGGCTGCCTGCATGCCCTGGCCCCACTCCCAGAAGTGGCTGGCACATCCCTGTGGCTCCTAGTGGTGATGCCTGGCCAATGAAAGCTGCAGAATCAGTGCTTTGTGTGGGGGCAGTGTGTGGAGGACCCCCTCCCCCTAGTCTCTCCACATAGGGGCTGCAGGGATGTGCAGGCTGCTTCTGGGGCCAGCTGCATTGGGCCAGGGCACAGTGCACTGCCAGACTTGTGGTTAAAAGCTCAAAGCTTGGCTTCAGTAGCCTCTGGGGGAGAGAGCCTGCTTCAGAGAGACTCCTGGCTAAACTGGAAGGGCTTGCACCGCTACTAGCTACCCCCCTTTATGCACCCTTTGCTACCCAGAACCCCTTGCTATCTTGGCCTGGAACCCTGAGCTAGACCCCTGCCTGCACACAGTCCCTAGCCAGGCCCACCAGTTGGGGGGAAGGGAGAGAAAGGAGGGAAGAGGGCAATTGCCCAGGGCCCAGATGAACGGGGTAGATATGTATGTGTGTTTAAATAAAAATGAAGATAAAAATAAGTCTGGTTTCCTGCTGTGTACAGAGCCCAGTTCCTCACTGTGTAGTAACATCTGCTGGTCTGGCAGAGCAATAGCAGCCTGAGAATGACTGAACTTGTGGGTTCCTCTGGCTGCTCCAGAGTCCCTCTGCCATGGCCTGCTGTGCTGACTCTCCAGCTGCAGGGCTGAAGACAGGGGAACTTTAGAGAGGAACAAGGTCTCTCTGCACTTAACAGATTTTCTTCTCCCAGAGCTGCAACTCCTCACCAAATACAAGCCAGCAAGTTCAGCCACTGAATCAAGCTGCCCTAAGTTTGCAGAGAGGCAGAGAAGTCAGTCCCCTTTTCCGCAGCTGCTAGCACTGACTAGCAACTAGCATAAGCGCAGGCTGAGGGCACCTCCACTGCTCAGCCAGGGTGGGAATGAGGCACAGGTTCTCTCTCTGTGTTCTCCACTGGCTGTCTTTTTGGAGATTTCTCGGTATGTGTGGCACACCATGTCTGCTGTCATCACCACAGGGTTAAATCCCCTCCTCTTCCCCCTCCACAACCTTGTGCATGTGAATGTCCCACAGCACCGGCAAGCACCAGTGTATATTTTAACACTGGTATATTGTATATTTTAACTTTGTTGGTCATAATCCATTACATTGGTATATTAGTTTGTACCTTGTCTTTAGATTACACAATAAGGTATTTAATTAGCCTACTTGATACTTTGGTGTTTACTTACTTTGTGCTTCTTTAACTGTTTTATATATATATATTTCATTTCATAATGCATTTATTTAATGTAAATATATAATTCAAAATAACAAGTTCTACAACCTGTATTTAGGCTCACAATTTGTTTAATACTGCTGCTGTAACTGGAGAAAAAGGTTAACTAGATCAAGCAATGTCACATAGTGGATTGTAATGTGTTACCAATAGCATAAACAGTAGTGTCTTAAACCTCAGCCATCCCTCTCTAGAGAGGCCATTGACTGTTCTGCCCTGGGGCCTGGAATTGCTGTTGGCGAGCCTACCCTAGCTATCCACTTTCTTCACCCTGAGCTGCACACAGCCCCTACTTCCTCTCCAGCTGCACACTGAGAGGTTTTCAAACTTTGTGAGTTGAGCCCTCCACCTTGTTATAATTGTTGGCTTTTCTCCCCCCAGAAAGGCTGGGTGGCCTGCTGAGATGAGTTGGGCTGGAGGTGGGGTTCCTTCCTGAGGCCTTGCCATATATAGAGCTGGCCTGAGCCCAGCCTTCCCCCCAAATATAAATCAAGCTATGCCTAAGCCTGAGGTCTCTTCCCCCCACTCCCAGCAGCCATTAGACGATGTACTGTACAGTAAAACTCCAATTGTCCAGCATGCAGTTGTCCGGCATCAACTGGAACCCAGAAGTGCTCCGGTCAGCCGCTCTCTAGGCCGGGCTGCTGTGAGCCGCATGTGGGCTCGCGACTCCAGCCTGCACTTGCTAGCAGCCGGCCGCTGAACATAGGCAGCTGCCTTGGGACTGGGACATAAGGTTGGGGGAAAAAGGGGACAGGGTTACAGCAGGGAGGGGAGGTGTTTGGCTCTAGGGAAGGGAAGGGGAGGACGCCTCGCCCCCTCTCCTCTGCCCCCACTTGCAGGCCGGTGGCTGGGTTTCCCCAGCCAGCCTGTGCCGGCGGCTGCACGGGGCTTCCCCTGCCTCCCTGCAAAGCGGCGGAGGGTTCGCTGCTCACTGCACTGTTCCCCGCTGACCCCCCCCACACACCCCCGGTCAGACGCAGTGCGGGTCCCAGCAGACCTGTCACAGCCGCCTTATAGTACCTCCCGGTACGCCGGATTATCGGAAGTCTACTGTATTACCGCTGTTTGCACAATTTATACTGCCACACGAAGTAGTCCGCCACTTGATTTTTTTTCCGTGTTATTTCAGGGATGGTTGTGTTATTCAAAAAACATTCCTTAAAAAAAAATCATGCTACCACAAAAACGTGTTAAGCGGGCACATGTTAAATGAGTAATTACTGTATTTTTAATTGGGAGACACTCTGGTCTTGCTTCCCACATAATCCTTTGGTTTTCAGGGTTAAGAGACAGGATTAAATCTCTCAATAAACCTCTAGAAACTAGATGCCAAATTTTACACACATACACACTAGGTATGTAAGCAACTGGTTGACTATTCGATAAGCATATGCTTATCGGATAGTTGACTAGTGACTTGACTAGTCACGTTTTTCCCTCTTGCTGCCTCTATCAGAGAGAGGCAGCAAGTGGGGGAGCAGGAGCTGGTGCTGTGGGGAGCCATCTTTAAAGCCAGTTCCCCCAGAACCATCTCCATGGGTTGGGGGGATGGGGAGACAGTGGGGAACTGGCAGCACTTCCACCTTTGAAATGTAGCAAGAGGGAGGCTCTTGCTACATTTCAAAAGCAGAAGCGCTGCGGGAGCATGGAGTGAGCAGGGGCTCAACCAGTCCCCTGCTGGCCCCATGCTCCCTGCTTTTGAAATGTACAAGAGCCTCCAGTGGGCTTCACAGTGCAAGTTGCCACTTCAAAGCACTGTCCACTGCTACTTTTAGTGCAGTGTGAGCGCACAAGTCTTCCACCAGGCCTGGGAAGCTCGCTGCAGTGGGCTGTGTAGGTACACCCACCATTTTTTTCTTTCTTTAGAAATAAGCTTCAGGTGGTGGCCGAGTTAGTCTGTATAAGATAAACTTAAAAAACAATGCATGTTCTTGTAGCACTTTATAGACTAGCAAAACACGTAGATGGTATCATGAGCTGTGGTCTGAAGAAGTGGGCTGTGCCCACGAAAGCTCATGATACCATCTACATGTTTTGTTAGTCTATAAAGTGCTACCAGAACACTTGGGCTGCGTCTAGACTGGCAAGTTTTTCTGCAAAAGCAGCCGCTTTTGCAGAAAAACTTGCCAGCTGTCTACACTGGCCGCTTGAATTTGCACAAGAACACTGACGATCTAATGTATGATCGCCAGTGTTCTTCTTAAATACAATGACTCTCCTGCTCGAAAAGCCCTCTTGCGCAAATGCTTTTGCGCAAGAAGGCCAGTGTAGACAACTGAGAATTATTTTAAAAAGCCCCGATGGCGAAAATGGCGATCGGGGCTTTTTGCGAAATCGCATCTAGATTGGTTACAGATGCTTTTGCGCAAAGCACTTTGCGCAAAAGCATCCATGCCAATCTAGACGCTCTTTTCCGCAAATGCTTTTAACGGAAAAAGTTTTCCGTTAAAAGCATTTGCGGAAAATCATGCCAGTCTAGACGCAGCCTTGTTTTTTAAGTTTATGTTAGAAATAAGGTTTGTTTCAGGTTGGAAACACAATCGATGCCAGCCACCAGAGGGCAGCCTTAGACTGTTTATGGCCTAAAATTCTCTGTGATTTTTCAGATCCTCTTGGGCCTCATTTCATATATTTATTTGTATTACAATATAAGTAGACTAGAATTTAATGGTGTGATGTCACAAAGCACTGTCTAACATGTTAGCCAATATGTTTGAGAACCCTAACATGGACAAGCCATACATATACTGTAACATGCTAATCTGTTTGAGTTAAAGCCGAGGCTTCCTTCTAGGCTGTAATTCAACCAGTTTAGCACACGATAAAAGTTATATTGTGTCTAGATTATATTTGTTAAATGTGTTAGTTGGAACTGTGACAGCATATCTTTTATCCTAGACTAGACAAAACTTGGCTATCTTTTCAGTGAAATTTTGTGTTTCCATTTTGTACAAGAGTAAAAACAATTACAGGTAATGATGATGAGAAACGGGGTTGATAGGGATGTAGTGGCAATATTTTTACAATTTCAAACAAAGGCAGAAAGTTCCATCTGTAGCAGGACTCTGAAACTGAAAACCACAGCAGTTAGAAATAGGTCTGAAATGAATCATAATGACTGAAATGAACAAAACTCAAAACCCCAAGTCAGCAGGAGTGTGATCTTTTGGTTAGAATTGCACACTGGAAGTCAGAAATTTGTAGTGGTGTTTGCAACTATGGCACTGACTCACTGCATGTCTTCAGTCAAAGCATTTAATCTCTCTCTACATCAGTTTACCTAGCATTAAAATAAGGACAGTGCATATTGAAGTTTTAGGAATATTGTGACACTTTATTAATGAATGTTGAGAACACTTTAATACCTTTATCCATGGTTCTAAAGTGTAAAGTAGTATTAACTGAAAACAACCCCCTTCTAACAAAAAAAAAGTCAACGTGTACTAATGAAGATGTGGCAGTGTGTCTCGGGAGAATTTTTTGCCTCTTCTGTAGGGATGTTAAAAAAACATCGACTAGTCGATAAAGGCATTTCCGCTTTGAAATGTAGCAAGAGCTGCCGGGCTGTTGCTACATTTCAAAGGCGTTAGTGCCACGTGGCGTTCTGTCTTTGAAATTGTACATTTGTACAATTTCAAAGACTGAAATACCACATGGAACCCAGGGCCAGTGGGGAGTCCCCTGCTGACCCCGGGCTCCATGCAGGCGCTTCCGCTTTGAAATGTACAAGGTCCCCAGCAGAGGCTCTTGTGCATTTCAAAGATTAAAATGCTGCATGGAGCCCGGGGCCCCAGGCTCCATGCCGTGCTTCTGCTTTGAAATGTACCAGAGCCTCAGCGGGGACTCTTGTACATTTCAAAGGTGGAACACCGCAGCTGTGCCTCTGCCCTTCCCATGGAGCTGGAACTGGGGGGGGGGGACAGCTTTTAAGCCTAGCATGCCTTCTCTCTCCCCCCCCTCACTGCTTCTTTCTGATAGAGGCAGCAAGGGAGAGGGGAGTGACTAGTTGACTAGTGTGTCCACTATCCGATAAGCTTTTGCTTATCGGCTAGTCGACTAGTCACTTACATCCCCAATCTTCTGCTCATCTTCTAACTTATCAGCATAAATTCCAAAATTTTATCAAAATAATGCCTGTTCAAATCTGGCACAAATCAATAGCTCCCTTCTGATGGCTGTCTGGCACCCTGAATAAAATGAGCTGGTGGTCTCAGTACAAATTTGGCAGCCAGCTTCCCATCCCAGAAAATATAATCACAACCAGCAGCCTTGTTGACAGTTTCAGCAGAGGTCAAGGACTATATGGGATGGAGACTGAATTATCTGATATACAAAGGTGATCCCCAAAGGCAGTGTGAATTGTGGAAAACGACTGGTTGATCTGAAGATGGCTGAATTGCCAATTTGTCCTCATTCTGTGGATAAGTAGAGAACCAAAGAATTTGTCTGAACACGCAAGTTACTGTTATTTAATTTAAACTAGGTTAGTTACACAGGTGCAACCTGTGAGTGGTCTCTCTTACATCAGTTTAGAACTGATTACATTAGTTTGGCTGGTCTGTAAAATCACCAATGCATACCAGATAGATATAAACCAGGCTTAAAATAATACAAGAGCATCCACACACAAGGCTGCACTAGTTTAACTAAATCAGTATAAAGTCTCACTTTCTTTTAAACCTGTGCAACTCTGCGTATAGACGAGGTATGAGTCTGCAGGAATATCACTATATCCAGTGACTACTAAAAGAACATTTAAATTAATTTTAAAAGTAATGTATGATCCATGAGTATTGATCATACCATATCAATACTCAGCCCACAGAGAATTCCCTCATAATTCTGTCCATCATAAGGGAATCTTTGCCCACAAATTCCTTGGGTTTGGCCTGTGTGTGTTTCCATGAGAGACACAGTCAGCTAAATAATTGTATTTTCTCGTACACTTTATCATCAAGGTGTAGCTGCTTCCTGCCAGTAGCTATCATTTCTTGTGACACACCTTAGAGGTTCTTTGTCAGATTTGTTGCCACTGTCATACCACAAAGTCCTTAATCTCTGCAACAGATAATTCAATCCAAAGTGGAACCTATAATAATATTTTACAAGTGCATGTGGGCTGTTGTTCCCCAGGCTGGCAGAAAAGGAACAATTTTGTTATGGTGAACTCAATAGATGAGCAGAGGAGTGGTTTCTGCTACTCAATAGGATCCCCTCTAGCTGAGGTATTTTACAGGCACCAGCAGGACTCTTTGCCACATTTCCTTGGTCAGAAGAATGGGGCGAGCATATGGGGCCTTTGGGAAGGTTTTGTTAGAACTGGAGGATGGAGAGCCAGCAAAATAAGAGGGATTCCATTAGATGCTTCTCTATCTACATGAGCATGAGAAATAAAAAGAACAATTTTCAAATTCGTTACTCAGAAAACGCTTGAGATGACTTCAATGGGTATTAAGGTTCAGTAACAAATAAGCAAAAATGGAGTTAAAGATATCATCATTTGATCTCCAAATCATTTAGTGTAATTGCTAAACTATGTAGTGATGTAACCCCAGAGCAAAGCCTTCCTTTACAATGTAGGAGAGAAATTGTCATCCCATATATTGTAAGTAAAAGATAATTGGCAAGGTAAAGGAGGTAGGAAGGTTCTGATGTAGCACAATCCCTTCCTTTATTGAATGGACTTGTATCTTGATAGGCTGTGAATTAGAAAAACTGAACTAAGCACAGGCCAGCAGGTGAAAGAGTGATACAAACTAAGCTCAGATACATATGAACCCAAACCTATTATTATACTACTAAACATATTATACTACAGTACTTTCACAATCCCCGAAGTATGCGAGTGTGCCAGAAAACAGCTGAGGATGCTTCTGCTGAAGTATGCAGCTTGTCTAGTGACATACATGAGAACCTGACACGCACCTAAAGGCTATGTCTACACTGCAGGCTTCTTGCGCAAGAGTTCTTGTGCAAGAGTGTGTCCACACTGTTCAAAGGCATCGCAAAAGCAAAGCGCTCTTGCGCAAAGACACCTCCTCCCCTTCCCCGAGAACCACTTTGGACAGGGCAAAAGGGCACCAGGACCTTCTGGGAGCGGGGGCTGGAGCCCCTCTGAGACATATGCTTAAAGGGATCTCCCTGGACAGCCGTTTCTCTGCTACTGCGTGCTTTGGGACCTCTGGTAGGAACTGAAAGCTGTAGCAGTGCCTGTTGTGGTTGCCCTCAGCCTCTTTGGACACCACAGCTTGTGCCCTAGTGCTTTTGGGGACTTTTGCCTTCTGCTTGCTGTGCCATGGAGCCAGGGATGGCCCTGTGCCTGCTCTGGCCCCACACAGACATTTTGGAGTGTGTGCAGCTGCTGCTCTACGCTGCCTCGCTACTCCTGCACGAGCTTGACACCAAGCTCAATCTGGACTACCTCTCCCTGGATGCGGTGGCTTTGCTGTGGCATCCCTACCCGACCATGGAGAGGTGATACTGGAGACTCGACACCAGTTCTGACTGGTGGGACCGGCTGGTCCTGGCGCAATGGGACGAGCAGCAGTGGCTCCAGAACTTTCGGATGTGGAAGCAGACGTTCCTGGAGCTGTGTGGCTGGCTCACCCCTGCGCTCCTCAGATGCGACACCCAGCTGCGGCCTGCCATCCCCGTCGTCAAGAGGGTTGCCATCTCCCTGTGGAAGATGGCCACCCTGGACAGCTATTGCTCGGTGGCACACCAGTTCGGGGTGGGCAGGTCCACAGTGGGTGCCATCTTGATGCTGGTAAGGCCCTTGGGGGGGGGGGCTGCAGTTGCTGCTCGGGGGAAGGGAAGACTCCAGGCTGGGGGTGGGGACAGGGGTGGGGGTGGAGGTAGCCCCATCACTCAGGGGCTGCTGCCGTCCCTCCCTCACATAGGCCTGCTGGTGGGGGGGGGGCCTCCGGGGCAAGGGAGCCCTTGCGTGTTTGAGGGGACAGGGCATCAGAGGGGGGCAGGCACCCACCCTGCCTCATTCTGTGTGTTCCCTGCCCTTCTGCAGGTTGTCAGAGCCATCAATGACATCCTGTTCAAGAGGGTCATCTGCCTGCAGGACGTGGATGCAACCGTGGCTGGCTTCACTGCCCTGGGTTTCCCTAACTGCAGGGGAGCCATGGATGGGACCCACATTCCCATCCGGATATCGGAGCACCGAGCGGCCCACTTCATCAACCGGAAGGGGTACTTCTTGATGGTGCTCCAGGCCCTCGTGGACCACTGAGGCCACTTCACGGACATATATGTGGGATGGTAGGGCAGGGCACATGACGCCCGCATCCTGAGAAACTCCAGCTTGTTTCGCAGGCTGCAGATGGATACTTTCTTCCCCTAGAGGGAACTGATGGTTGGAGACATCCGCATGCCACTGTGCATCATGTGGGATGTGGCCTACCCCCTTATGCCGTGGCTGATGTGGTCGTACACTGGACGCATGGACCCCGGCCAGGAAACATTCAACCAGTACCTGACCCGGGCCCGCAACCAGGTGGAGTGCGCCTTCGGATGGCTGAAGGTGAGATTCTATTGTCTGCTCACCCGTCTCGACATGGACGAGCAGAACATCGCGGAGGTTGTGGCAGCATGTTGTGTGCTGTACAACATAGTGGAGTGGAAGGGGGAGGCCTTCCTCCCAGGGTGGATGGCAGGCGAGGGCCGGGCGTTCAAGCAGCCCTGGACAGCTGCCATCCGGCAGGCGCACCACAATGGGATGTGCATCCGAGAGGCCCTCAAAGAGATGTTCTCCCAGGCCCCACACTAGGTTGCTTCTGTCTGGTGTCCACATCTCCCTCCCATCCCCAAACTTCCCTCACCTCCCAATAAACACAAAACAGTTTTTGGTTTATCCAAGAATAAACTGTATTTTATTTACAATAGGGAAGAAGGGTGAGCAGTGGGAGGAGGCTCTGAACTGGGAGGGGGAGTTATTGCTGGGAGGGGCGGCTCCTCCCAGCGCATCCACGGGTGCGAAGGCCTCGGCATCCTTCAGCCTGGGTTGGGGCAGGCAGCACGGGGAGGTGGGCAGGATGGGGTGCAGCAGGGAGGTGGGGGCATGGGCATGGCAGGGAGGGCAGAAAGATGGGGCAAGGCCATGCCATAGTGCACGGCATGGCTGATGTGCGACGTGAGGATAGAGATGGTGTCGCACATGTGGTCACAGCGCTGGAGGAACTGGCCCCAAGCCTGCTGCCGCCACTCCATGTCAGCCTGCAGTTTGCTGCTGACTACGTCCTCCATCCGCTCCATGGCCTGGACATGACGGCAGAGGAGCTGGTTGCGCTGCCTGGCCCACCGGACTGGTGCCTGGGTCATCAGTGCCGCCACCGAAGGGCTGGAGGGTTCCTCGTTCCTGGCTGATCCCGCTGCAGAGAACACAGAAAACGGTGAGGTGGTCAGTCAGCCCTGCCCACAGTGTCCCTGAGCCCTGTGCCCTCCTCCTTGAGCCTCATGTTACACCACACAACTCTGGCTTGGGACCAATCGGTCCTCTGTGTGTGTGTTCACACAGACTAGCTCAAAATCCTGGGGGAGTGTAGTGATCCTCCATGGATTGTAACCCTTGGGAGACATCACTGTGAATGAAGACCTTTGTCTGTGTCCTAGCCACTTAGCATGCTGTGTCCGTCTGCCTGCACTGTGTACACTCCCTCCCCAAGGTAGAGCACATGGCTTCTACTCTTGTCAGTGTCTGTGAGCATACACGGTTGATGCTGTAGTCATGTTTGAGTACACATCCACATTGCATGGGAGTAAGTGTGGCAGACAAGGTCTGGTTTCTCAGACTGTCAATTGATTTCCTCAGAGCCTCAGCCAGGGCTACTGGGGAGTGTGCTGTCCCTGCAGCAAGACCCAGAGGCCCAGGCTGCCCCTTCCCTGTTCCCCCTCCCCTCAGCCCTCGGATAAGTAGCCCAGGGAAGTGTGTGGCAGCAGAGGGGCTGGGAGTAGCCAAGGAGCTCCATGTGGGCTGCGCTCACAGGGCTGGCTTGCTGCGCTTTTCCCAGAAGCAGCTGCTGTGTCACGTGGGCAGGCATGGCTATGTGCAGCACCCTTTGGGATGTGTGAGGTGTGGCCTGCACCCTTGGGGCTTGGCTGCTTCCAGCTGGCATCCCCCCTCCTTCCTCCGGGCAGGATGTGTGAGAGCAGCAGGGTCCCAGGCATGCTCTGGAGCTGCCTGCTGCATTCATGTGCCACACAGTCAGGCACCTGCCTCCCCCACCC
The DNA here is from genome assembly GCA_019425775.1 of Rafetus swinhoei. Taxonomy (NCBI): domain Eukaryota; kingdom Metazoa; phylum Chordata; order Testudines; family Trionychidae; genus Rafetus; species Rafetus swinhoei. The sequence goes on along the minus strand of CM033446.1, from coordinate 71,846,596 downwards.
TTGTGAGTGAGAAGCACAACACTCACCGGAGAATCTGTTGCCCGCCTCAGACAAGGCCTGGGAGACGTCCTGGCTGCTGGCTCGAGGTGGAGGATGATGGGGCGGTCCTCTCCGTCATCTTGGAGCCAGTGGTCAGGTTGCCCTCCTCCTCCAGGTCAGGCAGCCTGACCACTGGGATGCACAGTCCAGTGTTGACCGCCGGTGAGGGCCCTTGGACTGCTATCTCCCCCAGGATGGCATGCAATCGGTAGTAGTGGGGGCAGGTGTCGGCTCCTGCCCCCTCGCCCTCAGTGGCCCTGACATAACCTAGGCACAGCTCCTTGACCTTGGCCTGGACTGTTCCAGGGTCTGGGCCGGATGTCCCTGGTCTGCCAGGGCCTGGGCCATGTGGCTGAAGATGTTGGCATGGCGGCGTCGGGACCGGGGGTCATGGAGGGCTTCCTCTTGTCCCTATAGGTCCAGGAGGGCCTCGACCTCTGCCCCCGACCAGCATGGGGCTCTGCACTTGCTGCCCCTCCATGGTTCTGGGAGCCTTGGGGTGGCTGTTGGGATAGGGGTGCAGGCTCATGGGGTAGCTCCGGGGCAGACATCTCCCTGGGGCTCCTGGGTGCAGCAGGCAGAGCTGCGTGGTGGAGCTGCCAAGCGGTGTCTGCAGGGTGCGTGTGCCTTTAAGGGGGGGGGGGGTCCAGCAAGCAGGAAGTAGCGAGCTTAAGTGCGGGTACAGAGCGTCCAAGCAGCCATCTGCGTTTTTTCCTGGGAGGCCAGTTCTTGTGCAAAAACTCCCTGCTGCCTGTCCACACTGCCTTCTTGTGCAAGAGCTCTTGCACAAGAAGGCGTCTTCCTCGCAGGGAGCATCAGTGCTCTTGTGCAAGACACCCTCTGTTCTGACGCGCTACTGTAAATTTACTTGCACAAGAACGCGCATGCAGTGTAGATGCTCTGCAAATTTTTATGCAAGAACAGTTGGTCTTGCACAAAAAGCCTGCAGTGGAGACATAGCCCTAATGTCCAGCTCAATCCTAACATACACAGCCCACTAAGGAAAACAGGTGCACATTCAGCTGCTGAACAATGCAGTTTGCCAGCCTGAGTAACTCAGTCACCTTATCTTCCCCAGCAGAGACCAGTTTACACATTAAAGCAGGGCCAGATCCTGCAAGCTGTTGGGAGCCCTTAACTCCCAGGCTGGCTGTGGAAGGGGAGAGTACTTAACTCTTCAAGGAATTGCAGGGGCAGTTATTGAACAGACAGAATGGGGCCCAGGACCTTGTACTGTTGAAATGCGTGTCTGGGAGAGTGGGGAAGGGGGGCAGGTCTCTCGATTCTGTCACTAGCAGGTCCCAATGTACCATGGTAAAGCGTCCCTGCTTCTTGCAGATGCCAGGGTGCGTGTCGGCTGTTCTGTCCCGGGCAGGCGCAAGGTGGGCCGCTGGAGAGTGACAACCAGCCAGACCTAGGAAGGGAGGAGGGGTGCGCGCCGCTTCTGGCGCCCAGGCACTGGAGAAGCGCTCGGCGGGGCAGGAGAGCCCGGAAGATGGAGGCTGCCGCCCTGGGCGCGGCCACGTGAGCTGCGCCCGTGAGGCTGCACTAGTCTGTGTCCAGCCCAGGAGCGAGGGAGCCAGCCGGGCGCCCGGCCTGAGGCCACAGGAGCCCTCCCGCGGGCCATTGGCCCGCACGCACGAGGGCCCGGCTCCCCGCTGCTCTCTCCGGCGGCGTCCCTGGGTGGCGCCGTGAAAACTGAAAGCAAAAGAGACGAAGGGGCCAAGCCGCAGCGAGGAGCGGGCGTGGGCCTGACTCCTCCCTCCGGCGGTTTCTCTCGCCTCAGCTGCTGCTGCGGCGGGCGGGCTGAGCCCGCCCAGATGGTCCTGGCTGCCGTCCCGGCCGAGGCAGGGTTGCCGGCTCCGACTCGGAGCCTCCGTGCGGACGGGCTGGGACATGACTCTGGGCACCCCTCGGGCCCCGGCTCCGCGCGGCAGACGCAGCCAGCAGGAAGTTTGCCCGGGTGCCCATGCACACGCACGGCCGCCGGCTCCTCAGCGGTGCCCCGGAGGCGCCCCCCGCCGACCTCCCCATGGACTCTAGATGGGGCCGGCAGAGCAGCCCGGAGCTGGGCAGAGGCAAGCGGCTGAGCGTCGGGGAGCTGCGCTCGCTCTTCGAGGCTCGCTGCGCCGCTGCCGCGAGGGAGCTGCCCGACCCGGCCAAGAGGAGCTGCCGCCCCGCCAACGGGCTGCTGCCGCCGGTCATCCCGCAGCTGACCGTCACCCCAGAGGAGAGCGAGGAGGCGCAGGGCAGCCCTCGAGGGCCCCTGCCGGACCTGGAGGGAGGCTGGCTGAGGACTGGCAGCTCAATGCACCTGCTGCAGTCCCGCCGCCTCTCCAACTCCTCGCTGTCCTCCACGGGCTCCTCCTCCCTCTTCGAGGACTCCGAGGACGACCTGCTGAGCGACACGGAGGGCAGGAGCCAGGGCATCGTGCACCTGGAGCACGGGGAGGACACCCACCAGGTAGCCCCCCCGCCAGCGGTTGATTCAGGGCCCTTAGATTGAACGCCGTGGGCGGCCAGCTGCTTCCCACGTCCCCCGGGACGGGCTCTGGGGAGAAACAGCCGCGGGTCCATGTGCCGCCTCCGCAGCCAGCGAGCTGCGGCGCCTCTTGGCGGTGCTGGAGAACAAGTGCTGCTCTGAGCTTGGGCTGGGGATATAGCAGCAGGGGTCGGATACCATGGTGATGGGCGACCTTGGGAAAACTCAGCCAGGTAGCTGGGTTGTGGGCTGCAGGACTGGCATCGGGGAGGCCTCCACTGCTCCTGCTGTATCGCTGGGGCTGGGTCTCCACCGGGCTGTTATTTTGGCACGTTTGACCAGACCAACCTGAACGTATAATGAAGTGTGTTAAAATGAAAACAGGGCTGCTCTGAGCCAAAGGGCTCTTTGTTGCATTGGGTGCCTGCCTTATCAGACTCTCGGCTCCACTGTACTCAGTGGTAAATACCAACTCGATAACACAGTCCTTACAACCTCCACTCACTGGCTAACTCAGGGGCGCTCAAGTTACTCCCCCTCAGTTAGTCCTGGCCCTGTAGTCATTGTATTTCAGCTGTATTGCAAACAACAACCTATCGTGCCTGCGGAGGTGGAGAAAGACACTATTCAACCTATGCCTTACGGTCCCATGGCCTCAGAATGTGCATGGGGTCATTCAGCACTCACCAGCCTGGTGTTTTAAACAAGTCTTCAGTGCCCTAACCAAAAGGAAATGCAATGCTCCCTTTACCCAGTCATACAAACTCTGTGAAAAATCCACCATGCTGTTCAGTGATAATGCTACATGATTCTGAGTTACAACATTGCTGGGGTACTGAGGCTCTTAAAACTCAGCCAAGTGCTGACATTGTTTCACCCCTTGCTGTGAAACCTGTTGAGATTTTAAAATTCTCTGGTGGCATTTTTTTTTCAATCTCTTATTGGTTCTTAAACACTCCCCTCCTCCCCCAGCATTTATTAGCAGGTATTTCTGCCTCTTCCAGTCCCTGAGTCTCTGATTTGTCAGTTTTTGATCTACTTCATGCTGTGAGCTTGACAGGAAATTGGGAGGAGCTCTGAATTATTAGCATGCATGCTTTAGTTCATTTTGGCAGTAATACATTATTCCCAATAAATCCCTTATGTAATTTGGCAACTGCTGGAACATGTAAAGGGCAGTTTTGAAGACCTGCAGTTGAGTTGTTTTTTATAGTGGTAATACATATTTTGCTTAGTGTTTATAACAGTGCTCTGGGAGCCTTGAAACTGAAATGTTTCCTTAGCAAATCACCCATACACCATTATTGAGCGAGACCGCCCAGTGTTTTATTATTTTGGGGTTGTTCATTACTAATGGGCCACTGACAGTGAATTGAATCAGGAAAAACTACATATTTTACAACAAGATAAAAATAAAGTGACATAGTATTGTAGGTCATGCTTTCACGTGGATTCTTCTCCTGACAGGATTATTAAATTAGAGGAAGTAATGTTGAGTGTCTGAAGTACAGGCCGGGGAATTATGCAACCTTAAGTCTATTTTGGTAGACTTGCTTTGTTCCCTTGGGGGGGAGGGAAAATTGACTTTTTGTGCCTCAGTTTCCTAATTATATATAATGGGGATATTCTGTATAAGGGTTTTGCAAGGCTTAATTAATTAGTATTTATGAACACATGAATCTCAGAATCCCCTGTAGAAGGGCAAGTTGTTATTATTATTACATGACATTTCACTTTGAATTATAGAATAATAGAAATTAAAGACAGGAGGGGTAGAATATTAGATCATCTGGCTCATTTCCGAGGTGACGAGTGGGTATGATGATGGAACACTGTTAGCTCTGAACATCCATCATTGAGAGCTGTGGGTTGGATGTATGGTTAATAGAGAGCAGAGATTCACTGATAGCATTTCACCAACCCAAAGAACCTGATTCCATTCATGCTGCAGGCTAACTTGTCTCCTGAGAATGGTCGGAAGCAAAACTATCCTCCAAGCCAGATACCATGTTGGATGCAATATGGTCCAGGCCCTGCACCATTGAGGTCAATGATAAACCTCTCATCGACTTCGATGCAGTATCAGACCCTAAATCATTACTTAGTATACTACCCTGTATACTACTCTTTAAAAATGTGGTACATATGCCTATATTTTGGATGTAAGCTGCGTTACCCGTGTTCAGTCCTATTAAGTTTGTTAGCACTACTTAGATCTGGACGGGGTTCAGAGGAATTGCTACATCTAATTACAAATAAAAGTAAAGAGTTAAAGAATACTAACTAATGGAAAAAAGTGTTTTAAACAAATAAAAAGCAATCATCTTAATTTTAAGCTACTGTAGGATGAAGACTGACAGCATCTATTTGAGTGCATGTGAAATCAGGGAATTTCCAAGTCTTGAGATAAGTTTTGTTTCTTTAAAATGTTTTACAGACCTGCCAAATGTCATGCATTGCCATAGAACAGGTAAAAAGTCACACATTTTTTATGTGAGACACCCGTCCGACATGAAAGAGCTGTAACATAGGGAAACGTGTACTGAGATACTTACCAAGAACTCATGCATTCTAATCCAAGCTGTTCATGTGATTGGGTTTAAAATGTCTTTGCACCCCTTATTAACCAATGCCTCATTACCCCAACACTAGGATAGATAACCCATTTTATAGATCAGTGAGAGGCTGTACAAGCTATTTGTAGGCAAAGCTCCAAAGAGAACCCTGGACTCGACAGACTCAAGGCTTATCAGCTTTACCACACTGTGCCTTTCAAGTCAAGTGGGCCAAATTCCATGTTTGTCTAACCCAGGGGGTGGGCAAACTTTTTGGCCTGAGGGGCACATCAGGGTTCAGAAATTGTATGGAGGGCCAAGTAAGGAAGGCAAACAGCTGTGGCCTGACCCCTGCTCCCCACCCCCTGACCATCTCCTGCCCCCAATCCGTCTGGGTTCCCTGCCCCTTATCCAACCTCCCCCCCCCCATTCCCTGTCCCCCCAGGATCCTGGCTCCATCCAACCCCTCCCTCCATCCCTTGAACACCTCCTGGGATTGCCTTCAGCCTATCCAACCCCCCTACGCTCCCTGCCCCAAGTGCTACCCCAGAACCATCCCTGCTCCCTGACTTCACTGCCTGGAGCACCAGCACTGGTGGCACTACAGTTGCACCATCCGGCTGGAGCTGCAGTTGCCCCTCACAGAGGCACACTGTGGTAGGTGCAACTGCATTGCTCAGTGCATCAGGGCTGGCGGCCTGGCAAGCACACCACCCAAGCGATGGGGGAGCTGGGGCTGCAAAGGAGGATGGACAGAAAGTGAGGGGTCAGGCGCTAGGCTTTGTTGGTCAGGAGCTTGGAGGCTAGACAGAAGGGTCTGGTGTGTTGGATGTGGCCTGCAGGCTGTAGTTTGCCTTCCTCTGGACTAATTGATCCTAAACCAGTGATTGTCTGCACTCAACTGAGAGGTATAATTCCCAGTTTGGGAGGATAAACACATAGTTACCTAAAAGTAGCATTGTAACACTGTTGGCAGCTCAGGCTGTCAGCCTGAGTACATTCTAGTCAGAAATACTAGGTGCATATTTCGGTCACTAACCCATGCTCTATAACTATATACTACTATTTCTAGTACACTATCTGGAGCAGAACTAGCGCATGTACATCTTCCTGAGCTGGGAATTGCATTTCACATGTTCCTGTGTAGGTGCATCTATTGTGACTGAACCACATCTAAAGGTTTATGAGGCTGTTACTGCCTGCACGCATTTAATGTGCCATTGTACTTTAATTCAAATGATTAAAGTGCATGCTTTTTGATCTTGGCAAATGACACTGTTTGGATATTTTGGGTTAATATGAGTCGTCCTTTTAAGAACAGAGAGGAATGTACAGCAGGGCTTGTCTGAGGGAAACTGAGAGCAATGCTTAGGGGAGATCTTGCTTGTGTGGATAGTCTCTGCAGAGGGAAGACCAGTCAAACATATCTTTCTAGAAAACAAGTGTAACCCACACACCTAGGCTATGTCTACACTGGCAGCTTCTTGCACAAGAAAATCTTGCGCAAGAAAACATCCACACTGCCATGTGGGAGATGTGCTTTTGCGCAAGAGCATCCATGGCAGTGTGGACGCTCTCTTGCGCAAGAAAGCTATGATGACCATTTTAGCCATAGGGCTTTCTTGCGCAAGAAATCCCTGCTGAGTGTCCACACTGCCCTCTTGCGCAAGAGCTCCTGCACAAGAGGGCTTACACCTGTTAAAAAAGAGCGTAGCTCTTGCGCAAGAAGCCCCCTCTTACCACGCCGTACTGTAAATTTCCTTGCACAAGAGCAGGCAGGCAGTGTGGACTCTCTGCGGATTCTTGCGCAAGAATGGCCGTACTTGCGCAAGAAGCCGCGAGTGTAGACATAGCTCTAGTGTGGTTCGCTGTCCCATGTAGTGGCACCTCAACCACAGCAACAGATAAGAACAAGAGACCTCTAGCATGGGCTGAGAGCCAGCTGGCTTTTAGCTCAATGGCTCCTATACTAAGCTTCAGAGGTCCCAGGTTCAAATCCCCTGGTAGTGGTTACACAAGCTTCCCCCTTGAAGGTGTAATAGCACTTTTCCAGGGACTGGGTGCGTCAGGGCATCTCTAGTGACTTAGAATCTTTTTTTTCCCTGTAGGTCACCAGTTTGGGATTAAAAATGTTCCCAGCTGATAGAGATTTACTGGTTGCAGTGGGAGTGAAACTTGGTGAGTCCAAATCCCATCTTCAAACTCACCATCTCACTTGGTATTAATTGGCAAACTCCAAATAGAGGACAAGAATCCCTTTGGCCATGGAGACGGAATTATCCTTGTGATTCCCCAGGGAAAGGTCCCCCAGGTCAAGGTTAGGGCATTGTGGCAGGGAATATGTGGGAAGCTTATTCTGCTGCTGCCCTGTTAGCCAAACTTTGTAGCTGTGTACAGTTTATTATATTTGCATTAAATGCCTTATATGGAGCTGCCTATCAGCTTGATAGCTATATATTTGGCTAATTAAGCAATAGGTTGTAAAATTAATATTAAAATACACACTGTATCTTATCCTATGACAGCTATAAAAACCCCTACTTTCCCATGAATTATCATCATCATCAGTCTTTCAAGGCTGAGGATAATCTTTCACAGGTTTTATTTTTCCTGGGTCCTTTGGTGACTGAGGAGTCTGATCCATGAGCCACAGGCTCACTGGCAGACATTGCAGGTGCTGTTGAAGATTGGGCTGGGTCATGGCTGCTGTGTGACTGCTCTCTTTCTTTTCTGGTGGTTTTCAGTGACCAGGGCAATGTGATTTTTCCTTAAAAGTGGACATTCTCTCTCTGACAAATCTTTGCCAGTTATCCCTGTCCTGGACGGCTGTCCCTGTGTGAGGTGCCGATGCCACATCTCTTGATGTGTATCATGAGTGTGTCTTTAAAGCATTTCCCGTCTCCTTTGGTGAGTTGGGCATGTAGCAGTTGTTTTGGTAAGTGTGCATCAAGCATTTGTGCACAGAGCCCACTCCATCTCAGCTAGTGCTGGATAATCAGGGCCTCAACACTCAAAATGGTGGCCTCTGTGACACTCACATTAGTGTGATGATGATCTTCCCACTTTCTGTTGAGGATCTTCCAAAGAAAGTGATAGTGCTGATGCTGGTGTTCCAGGTTTTTCTGGTGTTTTCTATAGGTCCCCCAAATCTCACAGCCATAGAGGAGAGTTTGGATTACCACCGCTTTATAAATTAAAAGTCTAGTGTGTGTGTTCTGATGATGTAATTGTTGGCTACCTGGCAAGGCTGGTGCAGTGGAGTCCGTGCTAAATTTCGACTTCTATAGCTGCCCCCTGTGAGAGATGGTTACCATAGTATGTAAAATATTCTGCATTCTCCAGTTTTTTCTGTCAGCGTGGATCTTCCTTTCTGGGTCTGATGATTGACCAGGGGGAGAACTTTTGTTTTGCTGATGTTTGGAATTAGCCGTAGGCTTTTGTAAGCTTCTGAGAAGCAATTAGGGGCTGTTTGTAAATCAGAGCACAATCCTCTTGTTGCCAATATTACTTCTCTTCTGACAGAGACAAGAAAGGTTGAAAAGGTTACCATCAGTCCTGTATTGGAAGCCAGTCCCCTGTGGTAGGTGGATAGTCTTGAGTTAATGTTTTCTTAGCTGCTAAGAAAACGGAGAAAAAGGTGGTACCAGGACACAGCCTTGTTTTACACCTGTCCGAATGATAAAGGGCTCCAAGGTAGAGCCGCAGTACAGGATAAAGGCAGTCATTTGGTGGTGGAAGACACAATGGTGATAAATTTGTTTGGGCAGACAAACTTTGACGTGATTTCTCAAAGAATCTCAGGGTTGGCAGGGTTGAAGACTGGTCAAATCAATAAAGGCTGTGTGTTGTTCTTGACATTTTTCCTGGATCTGCCTACCTGTGAAAATCATACTGTGGTGCCTTGTGTGATGGTCTGAAGGTGTGCTGGGATTCTGGAAGTACGTAGTCTGCTAGAGGGAGCAGGTAATTCAGTAAGATTCTAGCAAGCGTCTTCCCAGCAATGGGGAGGAGGGCAATGTCTCGATAGTTGCATAGTCGGCCCGGTCTCCCTTTTCTGAAAATGGCGATGATGTTTGCTTTACAGAGGTCAGCAGGGATTTCTTCGGTGCGCCAGATTTTGAGGCGCAGCAAATGAAGTTTGTTAGTCAGTGTTTCTCCCTGCTTTCTCAGTACTTCATACCAGGTGGTATGCCACCAGGACTTGGGGCTTTACTGTTCTTCATTTGTTTAATTGCTTTGCAGATTTCTTCAGGTGTTGGTGGGTTGGCAAGAGCTTCCCAGATTGGGTGCTGTGGGCTGGAGTTGATGGTGTCATCAGTCACAGTCAATTCTCGATTTGGAAGCTGTTGGTAGTTGTTCCTTCCGGCGCGCTTTGATGGATTCATTATCTTTAAGAAGGGTACTGCCATCTTCGGGTCTCAGAGATGTGAGGTCATATGAACTGGGTCCATAAAAGGTCTTTGTCTCACAGAAAAACCTTCACATAGCAGTCTGTGTTTGGGTTTCTTTTGCTTTGTCCTCCCACATGTGTTTGATTTCTGGGATCTGCTTTTGAATTCCCCCAGCTTTGCCAGTTGCAGGAAGCTTTTCTCTTCTGGTCCAAAAGGGTTGCAATCTCAGTGTTGTTGTTGTTGTTGTCAAACCAGTCCTGATGGTGATGGGTAGCAAGGACAATGGATTCCTCTCAAGCCTCATTAATGGTCTATTTCTTCTCTTTGGGCTGCCACCTTAATGTGGAGAAGCTTGTGTTTCCCATTCATTCAGATGGAGACTGCAGTTTGTCATGTCTACTTTGCCTCCTGTTGGGCAGTATATGTACAATGGTAACTTCCACTGACAGACCTGTCAAGTCACTCTGTCATGAGTCATGAGCATGTTCTGCTTTCAAACAGATTAAATGTCAGGTTAGGGGTTAGGACCTTCCTGTTGGACAGCATCCCTTTAAAGTGTTTTGCTCAACAAGTACGTGACATGATAGCTGCTTGTTATGTTAGAGGAATGTGATTTACTAGGGCGAAATTTGCCAAACACACAAACTACAGATTCCTGTAACTGTAACCATGAGAACAGATGACAACCATGAAGAAGCATTAGATTCTTGCTTGCAGTGATAGTAATCCAGAAGTTTTTTGGGGAGTATTAGGGTATTTAAGCTAAAGCTTATCTGTTTTGGTTGGTCTTTATCACTCTTCCTCTTTCATCCTTAATGAAATATCTTAAAATAGACAAACATAGTTAAGGTCTAAAAGTATGAACAGTTTCAGCTAAAGAGTAGATTACATAAACTAATCCAGCAGAGAAGAATTTTTATTTTTAAATTGAGATGGGAGGGGACCCTAAGGGATTTATTTAATTACAGTGTCTGAACTTCAGGCTTCTAAAAGGTGCTAGACTGAAGTCTTCTCTCTATCCACAGTCTGTGCGATATGAACAATAGCAGTGCAAGCTTTTCTGTTGCCTTTCTACTGTTGCCGTTTCCACAGCACATTTAAATGGTGGCCCCTGGACTGACATGCCAACATTATGGATGCTAAATGGTTCCAAGAATTATATACGTTCATGGAGGACAGATCCAGCGATGGCAATTAGCTAAAACGATCAGAGATGTAACCCCAGGCTCTGGGTGTTCCTAACCTTTGACTGCCCAAAGCTGGGAGTGGACCACAAGGGATGGATCACTCACAGGTTGCCTGTTCTGTTCATTTCCTCTGAAGTACCTGGCATTGGTCACTGTGAGAAGACAAGGTACTGGGCTATATGGACTATTGGTGTGACCTAATATGGCCGTTTTTATATTTTTAATTTGTAGCCTCTTATTTTTAATGTGGACATTTGTCTTTTAGGAACTTAACTAAGACCCAGCAACTTATGTCTGATAGCCTACTAAATACCCTTCAGCCCCATTAGGCTTTAGCTGTTTAGAAGCTGGGATGGATTTGAGGTTATGACCTAGCAGTTGAGACTCTTTACCCTATCATTAGTCTCCTGAGCCGTTCAGTCTCCTGTTACATTTAAAATATATATATATAAAATTTAGAGTGTGTCTGTCTGCATGTCTGTTCAAGAACTCCTCCTAAATGGTAAGAGCAAGGCCACCAAATTTGGTGTGCTGCTTCCTCTTATCCTTACTTAAAGCAAAGTCAGGGTTTGGATGTGCCAGGATATCCGGAAGCCCTGGGAAAAGGACAGTTTTCCATAACATGCAAAGGGAAGGGCTGCTGTTTGGGGGAATGTAAAATGAGTCTGGCCACTGGGGGATGGTCAGCCTGCAGGGGAGAGCTATTTCCTGCAGTGTGTTGATTGGGGGCAGCTGTACCACCAAGGGAGTGGCCAGCAGGGCTGGGGCTCTGCCATCTTGCCTGCTAGCAGATCAAGTATCTGGAGCTGTGCTGCCCAGGAGACAGCTCCCACCAGCCGCCCCTGTCCTGGGGGGAGTCACAGGGGAGAGAAGGAGGGAGGCCCCCGGCCCTGGGCTCCGGGAGGGAGAAAGAGGAGGCCCCCCTGGGGAAAAGCTGGCAGGCGGGGTCTGCAGTCCCTGATGCCCTGGGCCAACTCTGGAGAGAAGCCAGTGGCCACTCCTGCCCTGGGTCCCTCCTCATCCCTTGCCCTGATCTCTGCACTCTCCCATGCCCCTGGGCTCCTGTCTTGAACCCCCCACATTCCCAAGGCCCTGCCCTGACTCCAGCACCCCCCACACTGCCAGCACCCTGCTCCGAAGGACTCAGGCAGTGCTGGGTAAATCTTTTCAATATTGAAAATTAGGACTCAGTTCCTGCCCAGCCCTACTGGATGAATTGGGAGGAGCAGATGCAGTACTGTTGTGCAACTCTGAATGGAAAGAATGGGTGGGGTGTTTTTTTTTTCTTGTACTTTCATAATGCCGTTGAAACACCACACCTTGCAAACAGGTATCTGGAGCATGGGGAGGAAAATAACAGGTATGCATCATCAGGAGATGTATCAGTGTTTAAGGTGGTGTCTGTTCTTAAACAACAAAACCAAAAAGTCTGGGCAGATCTCTTATAAGTCGGGGTTGGTTTACGGTGGAGGTGGAGAATACTCATGAGGAGCGGTGCCATACAATACCTATAACTGAAAGCAGTGCTGTCCAGTGGCTAGAGTAATGGCTTGGGAACCAGGGAGTCCTGCATCTATTCTTGGTTCTGTCGTTGGCTCACTCTGTGACAGCGAGCAAGTCATTTAATTTTTCAATAATTCAGATTTAGGCAAGGGGCGACAGAGAGAATGACTCTCTAGCCTGGCCTGGGAGGTGGAAAGCAGAGTTCAATCGCCCTGCTCTAGTGTGTCTATTATTTAGCCACAATGGAACAGTTTCAGAGAGAGCGTGTGGGAGCCCCACATCAGAATACCCCAAAGCTCAGTGGTGTTAGAGCATCCTCTGTAAAGGACAGAGACCTCTATTCAAACCTTTAGCAGAGAGGGGGGGAATTGAACCTGGGTCTCTCTTACAAGTGCTATGACCACTGGGCTCAGAGTTATAGGGCAGGCACCACCACCACTAATGCTGTTTGAATGTGCTGTGAGCCAGTGGACTTCATCTGTGCATTTCTACCGGATCAGGCCCCTTGTGAGTTTGGTGGTCAGTCCCTAGCTTGTGAACTGCTCTGCAGCTTAGGCAGGAAATAGGCATCTGAATGCCTCCTGGGAGGTAGCAGTGTGCATGTTCAGAGGGTAGGAACCTTTCCCAGGAAAACCTTAGTGCTGAGTGAGTTTAGGTGTCCGTAGGGTTTGGTGAGAGCATTATTATGGATCACAGTGGAGCCAAGAATGGAACTTAGGTGCCTGAGTGCCTTAGGCCTGAGTGCCTTCATGGATCCAGTCCTCCATCTCCAGGCCTACAGCTCCGATAGCTGAGAGTCAGACCCTTTTTGGAGTCCGTGTCCCATGTGTAACGGAACATGCATCCTTGGTGGTGGGAGAAACTGCTCAGAACTTTCTCTTAGTGTCTGTTCTATGAAATTTGTCCCCCTTCACCAATGCCTGTAAAATACAACAGTTCTAATAGTTACAACATGGTTACCTTCAACCCCTGTTAATCAGGGCCCAGTGAGAAAAAGAGATTGCTTTTGTTTGGAATCTGCTTTAGTCTGGTACAGCTAGCTTCTTCCTCCCCTTTCCCTCATAAGGCTTCCTTCCTGTCTTTTATCAAGCTAGTCAGTGATGAACCAATTAGTTCCTTAACTCACCTATCTTCTCCATCTGTTTAGCTAACTCCTCTTCATTTCCTCAGTCAGCCATTGCTGGGTAGACCGGTAGAGGCTACATCTGACACACTTAAGAACAGCCATACTGGATCAGACCAAAGGTCCATCTAGGCCAGTATCCTGTGTTCCGACAGTGGCCAATGCCAGATGCCCCAGAGAGAGTAAATGGAACAGGGAATCATCAAGCAATCCCTCTCCCGTCACCCATTCCCAGCCTCTGACAGAGACCAGGGACACCATTCCTACCCATCCTGGCTAACAGCCATCGATGGACCTAACCTCCATGAATGTATCTAGTTCTTTCTTTAACCCTGTTAAAGTCATGGAGGTAAGGTAGTATAGTGCCTAACCTTTGTGACCTGGGACTTTTGAAATTGGTTATCACACATAAATGTTACTAAGGATCACAAATGATTTCACAGAGGAAAAAGGGGCAGAAATGGAATGAAACAACATGGCAGCCGGTGACATAGTGGTGCTCCGGTAGGGTTTCAGTTATTTGTCAGCTGCCTTTTTTTTACCCGTATCCTAGTGGCAGTATCCCCTCTGTCGGGTACACAGCAGACAGAAAGGTTTTGCCTGCTCATAGAGTAACACACTTTGGTGGGGGAGGGGAGGGGGAATCTTGGTGAGCAGAAGTTAGTCTTCATTGCTTTACCCTGCATTTATCTATGGACAGTGAGAACAGTGTAGTAAGGACTCTGGGAGGCTGTCTCCCCACCCAGTAACTTACTAGTAATTTGGCTCCCTCACTTTGCACATTGCTTCCTATGTTTAACTGATTTGTCCTGTCACGAATGGGTAATACAGGCAGTCCCCGGGTTACGTACAAGATAGGGACTGTAGGTTTGTTCTTAAGTTGAATTTGTATGCAAGTCGGAACTGGTACATATTGTAGGGGAAACTCTAGCCAAACATTTCTCCAGAGCTCAGTTTTATTCTCCCACACCTCACTTCCCTCAGTCCTTTATTCTCAAGCTGAGGTGTCTGCTGAGAAAAGCCGCTCCGCGTCTCCCTGGTCTGCTGGGGAGGGCCCAGCAGACCAGGAGACGCGGAGCGGCTTTTCTTACCGCGGAGGACGTGGGCGGTGGGACCACGGCGCGTCTCGGCGGTCTGCTGGGGGGGGGGAGCGCAGCTAGTGCGGGGTTGCCTCACACCGTTTGTAAGTAGGGATCCGATGTAAGTCGGATCCATGTAACCCGGGGACTGCCTGTACTATTGGAATAAAGCGTGGCAAGCAGCTGCTTCTTTTTGTACCAGTAAACTCTGAACATTACATTAGGGGCAAAATCTTCCTTTCCTATGTCCAACACTGAAGAACCCACCCTGGATACATCAGTTCTAGCCAACTACCTCCTGGTACCAAGCCTTCTGTTCCTGAACAGGCTTATAGAGCAGGCCAATTGCAAGCTCATCTAACTGGAGCTAACACTCTGACCCAGCACAATCTGGATTCAGGCAAGGGGGACAAACTGTGTTTGTGGCACGGATGGATGATCTACAGCTGTCAGTGGATGGTGGACAGAGGTCCATTTTCATTCTCCCAAACCTCTGTGTAGCATTCAGCACTGTTGTGGTACTGCTGTTTCATCTGAGTGAGGAGGCAGGGACGTAGGGGAATGCACTAAAATTGCTTACATCCTTCCTGGAAGAACGTACCCAAGCAGTGATGAGAAGCTGCATCTCCACCACTAAACCCCTTTCTTGCATTAGTCCACAAGGATTAATTCCCTCTTCTGTCTTTTTCAACAGCTACCTGTAGCCACTAGGGATGTCAGTGTGCAGCTGACTGCATGATTAACCAATAAGCCTGGGCTTATTGCTTAATCTTGTCAACTACACTCATCCCCCTGCCTACTGTATCAGAGGCAGCAAGGGGAGCGGGCCGGGAGCCAGTGCCCATGAGGAGCTGGCTTTAAGCAGGCTCCCCATGAGCACCGGATCTGCCTGCTTCCTCCCGCCCCCGATGCTGCTGCCTCTGATAGAGAGGAAGCAATGCGGAGGGCGAGGGGGGCAGGCTGGAGCCAATATATGTGGGGAAACTGGCTATCAAGCAGCCTCCCCATGGTGCCGCCTGCCTCCCCCCACAGCCCTGCCTCTATCAGAGGCAGCAGCGTGGGGAAGGGAAGGGAGGCTGCTGCGAAGCAGCCCCTGTCCACGGGAGGTCCGGGCTCGACGCTGACGGGCTGCTGCCACCACACACTGCTGCTTCTGTATCAGAGGCGGCAGAGCAGGGTAGCAGGCAGCTGGTCTGTGCAGGGAGCTGGTTTTGAAACTGGCTCCCTTGGTGGATCGGCTCCTGCCTGCACTGCCGCCTCTGATACAGAGGCAACGGCATGGAGTGGCAGGGTGCTCCCGGGGGTGGGGCTGGGGCTGGGAGTGCACTGGCAGCTGGTCCCGCCCCTGTGGATTATCGAATAGTCGTGTAACCACTAAGAATTCATGTGGTTACCTGACCACTCAATTACACAATAGCTAATATCTCCAGTAGCCACTAGAGGAACTGGGCATAGAACATGGAATCAGGTGTCAGCAGTGAGCAGTGTGCTCCCTGTTTTATGTTTCCTCTGCCTACAACCTTGGTCCTACCACCAAGATGCAGTGCTTGGATGAGATCAGCTGCCTGGTGAGGAAGAACAGCCAGTTGAAGCTGAACCTGGGCAAGACTGAGATGATGAGGGTAAGCAAAGCACTCTGAAGCATTTGCAGCCATGGTACAATCTCAGTTTGTGGAAGGGCAAATCGAGTCCATAGTTTAGGAGTGCTTCTGAGTGTCATGCTGGTGCTAAGTGCTCACATAGCAGTAGCTGTGAGTATGCTTTCTACCATCTCTTGTGTGTTAGGACACCCTATCCTGTGTGGTGGACAATAACTTGGTCTGAGTTATACACATCTTTGTCACCTTCTGTCTGGCCCACAGCAATGTAAATATGCCCGGGCATGAAGCCGCCAGCCCTTCGGAAACGCCAGTTAGTACAGAATGATGCAACATGTTTCTCAGAAACAAGGGCTACTGCAAACACCCCAAACCTGTCCTCCACTCTCCACCCCCTTGGAATGAAGAACACCTACACGTTTCCTTCATCCCCCCCCCAATGCAAGGCACATTTCTTTGACCTGCTTTCTATAACACAGCACAGAGCAAGGTGTACACTTGAGTGTGTCTCTCTCACTCACTCACTCTGTGCTATATGCATGATTCTGCCTGAGGGAAGAGGGCCAGACTGAGTCAGATGAGACAACTATTAGTCACTTCATTTAATGCACTGCCATGTGCTCAGGTACTACAATGGAGAGGGTAGCACAGAACTGCACATACAAATTGTGTTAAAAGAACATTTCCCTCCCAAAATTCAGCTGGAGGCAAACACCCAGTATGGAAAACTTCAGCCCAGCTGTTTAAAATTTGACACAGTTATGAGCAACTGAAACCAGGTCTCATAATGGGAAGTGTTGGGCAGCCTTTATGAAAAGTGGTGCTACCAGCCCCACTTAGAATAGGCATGTGGTTGAATATGCTTAGCATCCTCTGCATTTGGAAGTTTGGTCCAGTGCTCAGACCAGTACATGGGAGTCTCAGGACACCTACCTTCTTACCCCAACTCTGAAACTGACTCAGTATATGGCTGAGGCCCATAAACTCTGTGAAATGGGTGTTATAATCTCTGTCTTAATGAATGGACAACACTTTGCTGATCCTTTATGATAGGCTATATAGAAAGGTGAGGCGTTATTACTGGAGATCCGCTTTTCTGCTTATACTTCAGATGTGGTTGAAAATGAGACAGGCCAACAAAAATCAGAGGGAAAATGGGAATAGCTTTTAAGTTCTCTTTTTCTTATGCCATTTTTGCTCTTGACGACTCTTAAGTTATTAATGTTCTGGGATGTTTGTATAGGTAACATTATTCTAGTTAAGGTGGATTGGACCTCTATTTTCAAGCATACATTTAAAGAAAACATAAGATGGTTTCAAGTTGAAATTTTCTAGTCTTAATTTGAGAACTGGGACTTTTTTAAAAAGTAAAGCTTGGTGAATGTGAAGGTTGGTTTGGCCAGCATTTTAGTTAGTTGAACAGAAATAATTTTAGCGTGACTTACTCTTCCTTTAACTAAAATTACTTTTAAACCAAAATTGTTCTTTTCCAGTTGCATGTTGAAGATTAATTGTTTTGCCTAGAGTGGTCACTCTAAAAATGTTAAAATTTGCTCTTTGTAAGCTGTTATTGTGTCCTGAGTATTGGCTGACGTGTCCTGCTGACGTCAATTGAAAGACTCCCATTTTTGTCAGTGGGTGTTACACCAGGCTCCATTTGCAATATTCTCAGTACTGAAGAGCAATTATACCTGATTAAGCAGAACAACTGAATAAAAATAGGAGGGCAAACTACAAAGGTATAAAAAGGAATATCCTGCTGCCCTGCTCTGCCCTGATTTTAATTAAGGACATTTTTTTACTAAGTAGGAGAGTCAAGCTTACACGTCTAACACTGTGGTCTGGGGCAAGTCAAATAATAAACACTGTGGTTATTAACTAAGATGGTCAGAGATAAAGCTAAAGCCTGGTACACACTCTGCTTTAATCTACTCAAAGAAACATGTTCACATTTCAAATAGATGCTAAAGATGTATCAGAGTTGCTCTGGGTGTTTTGACTGACCTTCACTGGCTACAGCTATCAGTAAATTAAGCAGGTTCCAGCGTTTATGGCGGGGGCGGGCAATAACTTTTTGTTGGGGGCCACTTAGAAAATTTTTGCCGTGACTCCGGGTTGTACAGGAAGGGAGGCCCTTTTGCCCACCCCTGATTTATGGGGATTTCAAGGTTAGTCATTTGAGTACATCCCTGAAAAAGGGGGGCAGGTTGGCACTCAAAAAGGCTCACTGGGGCTCCAAGAACCATAGTCATTCCCCAGTGACTCCTTTTGGGTCAGGGTAGTCTATATTTCTGTCAGTCTCCAAGTTTCTTGGTCAAATTATAGTCAAGGTCCAGGTTTCAGAGGGGAGAAAAAAATAAATAGATTTTAGGATCTGGTCAAAAGTGCCAAGTAGTCCAGATTTGGCTTGTGGGCTATCTATTGACACTGCCAGCTTTTGGATGGTGCAGCCTGCTCCTGTGACACAGACAGCTTTCTGGGCTGGTGCTTGAGGAAATTGGCATTTCTGAGCCTTTATGGGAGATGATGCTGCCAGTTTCTTGTTTACAGCACTCAACGCAAGGTTTTAGAATCTAAGGGCTTTCCAAAATCTGAAAGGGACAAGGTGTGGAGCGTGCTGTGAGAAGTTTTAAAAGAACAACACTCTAGTGCAGAAACTACTGAAACTGAACCACCAAAAAAGAATCTATCTTCTGCTGGTGACATCTAATTCAGATGGTTAAAATGAATTCAGGTCGGTCTGCATTGCTTTGGATAGTTCTCAAGCAGAACCCATCATCAGCATGGATGCATGTTGTCTGGAATGGTAGTTGAAGCATGAAGGGGCATATTAATTTTTAGCGAATATGTCACATAAATATCCTGTGTAACTGGCCATAACAATGCTATACAAGCCTGTTCTCTCTTTCAAATGAAATTGTAAACAAGAAGTGGCAGCATTATCTCCTGCAAATATAAAAAATGTGTTTGAGTGATTGCCTGAACACCAAGTAGGACTGAATGGACTTGTAGGCACTAAAGTTTTACATTGTTTTATTTCTGAATGCAGTTACTTTTTTTGTACATAATTATACATAAATAAGCAACTTTCATGATAGAGATTATTCTTCTATTACGTTAATTGAAAATCCTGTTTGTTTTTTACAGTGCAAACATTTGTAATTAAAAATAAATATAAAATGAGCACTAGACACTTTGTATTCTGTGTTATAATTGATATCAATATATTGGAAAATGCAGAAAACATCCAAAATATTTAAATAAATTGTGTTTAACACAAAATTAATTGATTAATTTTTAAATCAATTGAAAATCCTTAAACCGTCTATAAATGCTATAGGAGAGGCAATCTATGAGGATTTCTTCAGTCTATCAAACAGGGTGGATTTTAGGCAGAAGCAATCCAGATGATAGCTTGGGGCCCTCTGCTTTGCTGATCTATGCCAGCCTTAGCAACTCATGATTTGATTCTGCAAGAATCATGACAAGACCAAAGGGAGGAAGGCCAGACTTTTCCCCAGCCAACAATGGGACCAGAGACTGAGGAAAACCACATTCTTTTAGGATTTCAGTGATTTTGTACTGGCTTGCCAAGTCCCAGCTGGGCCTGGACTCCTACTCTAGGATCAGATTATACATTTTTCTCTCACGCTGGCAGACAGACTGGTGTGGGAAGGAATTCGTGATTTTAGTTTCCTCGTTTCTCGCTGACTCTTGTTTCAGCCTCTGACTGTTTAGAACAGAGGTCTGCAAACTTTTAAAAAAGAGAAGCCATTTTTTTTTTTTTTTTTTTTTGTCCTATACCAAAATATTTTGAGAGCTGCATGATACGCAAACTACTTGCACACACATACAAAGATAGCAGGCTGTGGGAGGGAGGGGGATTAGGGCTGGGGCATGGGTACAAGGGGTGTCAGGGTGCTGGTTCTTGGAGGGGCATCAGGAAATGGGGGTAGGGTGCAGGAGGGGATATGGAATTCAGGCTCAGAGAGGAGGCTGGGGGCTGGTGTGCTATCTCCCATCAAGTGGCACTAACTGTGGGCAGCTCACTGTTAGCAGTGCAGTGGGGCTAAATCAGGCCTCCTGCCTGCCTTGGCCCCACTCTCCTCCTGGAAGGGGCCAATGTGTCCCTGTGACCCCTGATGGGATGGGGTGGAGGGCATGTGGCTCTGCGTGTTGCCCCTCTCTGCTACCACTGTCCCCGCAGCTCCCATTGGCTACAGTTCCCTACTTTTGGCCAATGGGAGATACCAGGATGGTGCTTGGCAGGAGCCATGCACAGAGATCACCTAACTCCATGGGGCACACTTGCTGCTTAGCTGCAGCCCCACTCCACTGCCAGCGAAAGATCCACATGTGGCTCCAGAAGAGCAGGTTGCTGACCCCAGTCTAGGATTTATTCCCCACTCGTCACATAAATAGTTAAGCGCTGTGATCCCAGTCTTGTTTCGAGCTCTCAGATTGTGAGACCAGACCTGGCAATTCTGCCTGAGAGGAGGGGGGTAGGGTGGGTAGAAGGTGAGATGTCCATGGAATGAATGAAGTTGATGGACTGGGCAGTGAATTCAGTCTTCGCTTGTGAAGTAACCTGAGTAAGCTGCTCATTCCCTATATGCACCATGAACAATAAGCCATCTGCAGTGACATTTTGTATATTGCCTTAACTTGCATAACTTGGAGTCATAGTAAAATTGCAGAATTCCCTCCCCTCCCATCGCCTCCCCAGGACTGGGGAGTAGTGTTGTGGGTCACTGTTGGGATTCTGCTGTCTGAATTCAGTCTGGCATGGAGACTGCTGTTCATTCCAGGTTTTCACTCTACTAGGCTGTGTGGTTCCACAAGGCAGAATATGTTTGGCTTGCAATTCTGCTGCTAGGAGCCCATGACAGTAAGGAGTATTTGTCTGTTTTATTGCAAGGGTGAAATACATAATGGCTGGTAGTTAGTATCCACGTGCAAGGTACATGTGTAAGCTGCATATGTTTACTTTCTTAGCGGGATAAATAGTTTTTTTTTTTTTTTTTTAATAATATGCAACTGACCTTTGTTTGTAAAAGGTGAGGGATCCCCAGGATCTTGATAGTAAAACCCTTTGTTTGCCTACAGGGCAGAGAAGGTGCTACTCATCACAAAGCACAAACAGCAGCGTACCCGCCCACCATATCTCGGAAACCCAGACGTCCTGTATCAATTTCAAGTCTGATGCAAACAGGTGTGATTTCTTTGACTTCTGCTGAGTCACAGCCGCTTACCTCAGGCCTGAATTAACCCCTTGCATCAGTCCTATCATCTGGAAGGGAACATTTTAAATAATCCCTGATTTGATGTGTCCACCTGCTCTTGAGCTAGCAGGGGAATTCTGCGTTTTCCTCTGCATTTTCCTATGCTGTATCATTAACAGAAGATAGCCTTAACTGCAATGGTCCTGGGGCAAGAGAAGACTCCTTCTATCCTGTAATTTTACACTGTTTCACTAACGCTCAATATTGCTTTGGGGGTACGTGACCCAAAGCTCTCCTATATTCACACACAATGCACCAATGTAGTAATCTTTGTATACAAAAAGATGCCTTGTTGACATATCATTTTGAATGTTAATGTCTTGTTGGCCTGTAACAACATGGTGAAATGTATATAGCAACATTATATGGAAAAGCATGAAATCACCCAGTATGATGATGTTAGTACATGTTCAAAACTTCACCGCCCTGCTTTGACAAAAGTTGTTAAACAGGTCTGTAGTAAACAAAGGAATGTGCATTTACCACAGTTTGTGTAAGCAGTAAATGGGATCCACCAGACAGCAGGAAAAGGATATAACAGGATACTAAGCAAATGTGCATGTCAGCAAACACAGGTGAGGAGAGAGAAGCACGGCGCCTTCTTTACCACCAGACTCCATGTCTCCTCTTTTACTGCTTGAATAAACTTTTACCTTTGAAGGGCAACTTTCAGAAGAATGCACTTCAGAGACTCACTATGAAAGAAAGTGGAGGGGGGATTCCAAGTGTGCTCTCTCCTGCACCTAAGAAGACAAAAGGACCAGCAACTTTGGGCCTGTGGGAGAGAACTTGACCAAGGAAAGGGTCAGTTACAGTCTGCTTTGAAGACTGTGGGTTAGGCGTGTATCAGAGGCAGCAAGGCAGGGTGGGGGGTGGGAACTGGTGCCTGTGGCTGCCTTCCCC
This sequence comes from Rafetus swinhoei, assembly GCA_019425775.1. Classification (NCBI taxonomy): domain Eukaryota; kingdom Metazoa; phylum Chordata; order Testudines; family Trionychidae; genus Rafetus; species Rafetus swinhoei. The sequence goes on along the minus strand of CM033446.1, from coordinate 71,824,454 downwards.
CTCCCCCTCCCACTGGTGCCTCCCACAGAGGCAGCAGTGCATGGGGATGGGGGGGGGGGGGTAGCTGGCTTAAAAGCCGGCTTCCTGCAACCACTGGCTCCTGCTTGCACCCCCTGTGTATAAAAGTGTAACCACTAAATTCCAGCAGTTATACATTTACACAAATACACGATAGTTAATATTCCTACTGTAGGTGAGAGAGAGGTCAACTTAAACAAAGCTTGAACTAAAACTTGTTCGATTAAGTTTTAGACTTTTGTATGCACATTTTCAGTTATTTTTTTGCAATGGTTTCTAACTTTCTCATACTTGAATTCACTTAAGTTTATAAAGAAGATGGGATTTTGTTTTTCCTTTAATCTAAACCAATACAGTGCTGTTTAAACTGAACTCTTGAGTAAGTCCTGTTAAAATAACACTGTTGAATATTCAGTCCTTACAAGGGCAAAGGATCTTAATATCCAGACTGTCTGGGAGAAGGCTGGGCAGTGTTTTTGGGAAAATTCAGGATTGGAAATGTGTTGGGGTCATTCTATAAGCAGTAACCTATGTTGGTGGAAGCCAGAGTGTGACTGGCATGTTGCTCACAGGCTGCTGGACCAGATTTGCAGCTAGACGCAGACACTCAAGCCTGACCTGCACTAGCAAATTAGTTTGGTATTAATTATCCTCTGTCGGGGGGGTGGAATACCTATGTCCTCCTGTCAGCATTCCTAGTGTCTTCACTGAAGCACTCCAGCAGCATTGCTGCACTACTAGAGCATTTTAAGTGTAGACAAGCCTATAGGATGTGACTTGCATGCTGGTAGGCAGTTTGTGTGTGGCCCAAGTTGGGAGCTCCAGCAGCATTGTGAGGCACCCATGGTTGTGGGTCAGGCAGTGACACAACTTCTCACCAGTCTGGATTGCACCCCAGAATGTGACAAAGCTACCACTTTCTACTTGGGTGAGAACTCTCTCTGTCTATTCCTAAGACTCCTCCAGAAGACACCCTTACTTGATGATCCAGAAGGACTGCTGTCTTGTATTTTCCATATTCATATTCAATTATGGTTGTCCTGCCTTTTGTGATGCTCAAACCACGAAGTGTGGCTTCTGTCTGGAGTTGGCAGACTTGCTCACCCAGTTCTAATTTAAAAGCAAAAATTTCTGTACAGGTAAGTAATACAAATCCCTTTTAATACAGTGGTTTGGAACACACACAATGTGGACACAAAGTGGTGGGTAATTAAGCAAAGTGATTGCTGAAGGATGTGGATTTCCTGTAGGTAAATGCCACACCCCATTAGATAAGGATGCCATGGTGTATTGATGCTCACGTTCCTTTCCAGAGGCTAGGCCCTATTTGTTCACTAGAGTACTCAAGATGAAACAGTAACTGTTTGTAACCTTTCAGTGGGGGGTGGGGTGTTGGTCTGGAGGATGCAAAGGAGGAGAAGTGAGACAGAATATTGGACTTTGCCTTGTGGTAGATTAGCACAGCAGCAGGAGAAGTGTTAGTACTATCTGCATGTCTGATCAGCCCCTTTCACAACATTTCTTTTTTAGATTTGAATTAACACTTTGTGCTTCTTTCTGGGGGTCTCAAAATTTTTACAAGCATGAATGAATCAGCCCTTTCAGCATCCCTGTGATGTAGATGGAAATTGGAGTGTGGAGAGAATATGTGACTACTCCAAGGTCACACGGTGAATCAGTGGCAGAGCTCTGACTAAAATCTATAAATCTTGGCTTTTGGTCCCCTGCAGTAGCTTTTGGACACTTGTTAATGGAGTTTGTTTATCATGGTTGTGTAGAGGAAACATGTTTGTGTTTAGCTTTTTAAAAAATGCATCTATAACTGATTCACATTTACAATATTTTTAATAATTTACAGACAACCCTTGCTTGAAGAGAGTAAGGTTATAAATGGATCCTTTTAGCACAACATTTTAGAACATTAAAGATATCAGAGCAAACTAATCATATAAGTGTTAGGAATTCCACAGTTAAACATTTTCTATGGTAGCTTTAACTGTCACCATCCTTCCCCTTCTTTCCTATTGCATACATGAATTGCAACACAGTAGTCTTTTGTTGTATGGTGTTAAAAGCCACATGTCCCCTGCCCTCCCAGAGTATTAGGAGCGTATCTATGGTACTCCATGTATTTATGGCATGTGTGTCTGGGCGGACATAGTAGTGGTTAACCTCTAGTGCATGTATGTCCTATGGGGAGGCTATTCTGGCCAGCACACATTACAGGAGGATAAATGAAGGCAGCCTACTGTACAGTTAGCATGTGAAAGCTGTGGTGTTTGGTTCATGTTGGTAATGTGGAGAAGGCAAATGTCTCTGGTCCATAAGCAGTTAATGAGATCATAATGGCCTGAAAACTGAAAAATTCTCTCTCTGATAATGTTGCTCTCTGACCTGTATTTGCATGGCAGATGATATTCAAGGATAACAGGGCAATATTAATATTTGGGATTTTCTACCTGAACTATAGATTTCTTCATTGTAAGCAAATCACCCAGGGTGCTTAGCCCTTAGCTCTGCACCAGCTGGAAGAGTGGGGGGCTAATGCCTGTGGGAACTAGCTGCATCATATTAGTGAATGATGCAGAGCCACACCCTCCTCCCCTGCCGTGTGCACACCCCAGGGAAAATTAAGCCTTTTGAGGATCTTTCCTTGCTCATTGCCCATATGTACCGTATCTCTGAATATTAAGCAGCACCAACATCTGATTGAAGTGGACTGGCTTTTTGTATTTGAGATTACATACAATTCATTCATATTTGAGATTGCATACAATTCATTTCACCCCGACCACTCTTGGCTGTAGTGGCTTTTAGACTTATCCTATTGGCCTACCTATGGAGAATGGTGGACCTGTTTTGATTTCAGACATTTCTAAAGGATTATGCTACATAGCTGGTGGTCTCTTCTTTTGATGGCCTATCAGGACATAATGATGATATTTTGTTCTTGACTATCAGTGTGGCCTCTCCTTAACATTCCTATCTCTTGGGTCCATGTGGCATTAGATGATCTACTACAGACAAAGTGCGTAGAGCATGTAATAGTAATAAAGTTGAGAAATTTTCTGTGTCAATGTGGCAACCTCAGAAGTCTTGTGCTGTAAGTATTTTGAAACATAGGAATGATTTTTTTTTTTTTTTTTTTTTGCCATCTGGTAAATAAAGTTCAGTTTACCAGCAAAAACTGATTCACGTGGTGGACAGCCTAATTACATCTTGACTACCTTTGCCCTGAAAATGAGTCAACTTTTTTCCAGTTGAGGAATGTTTCATTATCATCTACTATATATTTTATAGAGTTTGTTTGATCAAGAACTCCTAAATGGGAAGAGCTACGACAACCAAACCCTTACATTGCTATAAGTTATGATAAAAGGAAGTTGTATACTGAATTTGGTGATGTCAAGAAAATGGGATGTGCCTAGAATGGAATTGCTTCTCAGAAAATCAAACAGAGACGAGACAATCACCAAATCAAATACAGTCCTCAAAATTGCCATAACTGAGCAAATGTTGAAAAAGACTGAGCCAAGATGAGCCACAAACATTGGATGAATTTGGAATAGGATTGCTTCTCAATAAACCTTATAGAAAAGAGATAAAATGGAGAAATTTGAAGTAGTGCTCTGTTTTGGCACAGCTAAAATCAATGCTTAAGGTTTGAAAACTAGAAGACAGTATTGCTGGAAATCAAATTTACTACAGCCCTTTTTTGTTAAAACATAGTGAATGATAAGAGACTACAGGGGTAAATTAAAAACACACTTGATGGAATTTGCATTTTAAAAAAATTACTTAAAAAAGGACAGATTCTAACAGTCCCTTTAAGAAATCCAAAATAAAAATTAACATCCTAAAAATAACACTATTTTTGAAAAATATCATTTAAATAAACATGTACACTTTTCCTTTTATTTAAAAAAAACCCATAAGGACCCAAGCAACATCAGGTAAATCTGCTCATCTTGTGTATTAGCAGTCAGTTTCTTTCAAGATGGACCATATCAGGACCATGTTAGGAGAGGGCTTTTGTGAATTGGTTGTATTCAGTTCTGCTGAGATTCTGGGGGTGATGAGAGGTCTGTCTTGCCATTACAACTGGACTGATGCCTTTTACAGCATATTAAAGCAAGTTGTCATGGTGGTGTATGGGTAGTGAAGTACTGGGGCTATTGTTAGAGATTGCTTGTGCCTTCCTCTGGGAGTGTAAATTATCAGATTTCCTCAAATGAACAACTGTTAGGCCCAGCTGAAGAAATACTCTAACATTCTACTGAAGAATTGTCTAACAAACGTGTCCGTTATTAATTATATCTTTAATATACCTTGTGATGAAACTGAAAGAAGATGTAACAAAATACCTTGGGTGCCATATAAACTCCTTTGATTTTCTTGACTTTTCACCTGGATTTGATATGGAAACTAATTTTACTTCCTAAGGAACACTTAGACCTGGTCTGCACTTGCAAATTCAATTGACCTAGCTATGTTGCTCACATAGTGAGGTCAACCTAACCCTCTGTAGATATGGCCAGGTCCACAGAAGAATTCTTCTGTCAACATAACTACTGCCTGTTGGAAAAGTGGGTTAACTACAGGGATGGAAAACCCCTTCCATCAATGTATGCCAGCGTTTCTTAAAATGTGTTCCGTGGTACGCCAGTGTGCCGCGAGGCAGTTGGAGGTGTGCCGTGGAGAACAGAGTTCAAAATGGCCACCCTTAAAAAGGTGTTACCCTTCTGATAAAAGGGCAAACTGTTTGGGTTTTTTTGTTTAACAACTTCTTTTCCCCATCCTTTTTTGTGTGTTTGTTTTGCTCAACAACTTTTCCTTGGGAACGGCTGCCCTTAAAGGCAAGCTTCCTTCCCACAAAAAAATCATTGGTGTTCCCCATAAAAAAAAATTGTTTCGTGTTCCTCGTTCTTAAAAAGTTTAAGAAACACTGATGTAGACAGTGTCCACTCTGTGGTGCATTAGCAGCATAGCCACAGCTCCATAGCTCTGCCGCTGTCATGTAGACCTACTGTGAGTGAGGGTTAGGAATCAAGTGGCCATGTTGATTGCTTTAGGCCTGTCATTGGCCTCCATTTGATGGGATTTTGTTGGCTGTCTTGTTGCACTGGTAATAGAGGATGGAGTCTTGCTTTGTTCTTTCTTTCAGAGAAGCCTCTGAGTATGCTGCCCCAGGTGTATCTTTTGAATACGTCAGAGCCCAACTCACTCCTTATTGGGGCAATTGATATAAACTCCTAGGCTTGTGAAAATAGTCTGTAGATTTGACTTCTGGGGAGTAGAGGCATGAAGAAGGGCAATTAGCTCTGGGGCTTGCTTCCCTGTTGGACCAACAGTACTCTTGGTGTTGACCACCAGAATGTGTGTGAGCCTCATTCATTATTTGAGGAGGAGATAGTGGTCAAATCTTGTCAGTTTTGTTTGTATGCTGCACATGTTCCCAGAAATGTAATAATCTATTTGTGAATCTTAAATTAAATAATTCTGCACATTTTTACCTCTAGGCCCTGTTCAGGAGCAGGTAGTGTTCCAGAATTACCAAAATAGTGAGTAGGGCCTCTGCTCTACTATTTCTGTGGTGTGGGGAGGAAAAGTGCATCTGGCATCGTGGAATGAACCCAGGTGTGTGCGAGGAACTGGAGATAACATGTTCTTAGAAACTCTGCCCTGTGCTAACATCAATTCTGCCTTGTACTGCCCACCTCCCCCTCCATATTGCCCAGTTTTTCTTTCTTGAAGGTCCTACTTCCCCATAGTCAGTGTGAGTATTCTGCAGGTTTGCCAAGCATTCTTAAGAGTAGGGATGTAAAATCCCAGTTAATCAGTTAACTGATTAAACGTTAGGTCAATCTAACATTTAACCGGTTAACCAACTAAGCTGGATCTCCCTGCTCCAGCCCCCTAACCTGCGGGGGTCCCGCTCCCAGCCTCACGCTGGGGCTGGCTGCCAGCTCTCAGCCACTGCCATGGCTTGGCTACAGTGGCTCCCACTGCAGGCAGGGGTTGCAATGCCTTGGGCCTGCCATGAACAGGGGCTGCTCTGGAATTCCAGAGCAGCCTCTGTCTGCAGCAGGCCACATGGGGCTGGAGCAGCTCCCTGCTGACGGTGGGTGGGGAGCTGGTCCAGCCCCCACTGATTAACCGGAACTGGTCAGCATCATTCGTTAAGGGTGGTGCTTATTAGTTAACCAGTTAACTTTTCACATTGCAGCACATTAAAGGGGTTATGCTCTGTGCTTAGTAATACATGTGAGTCATGGTGAAGGGGAAAATATGGGGACCTGAAATTTGTGTCTTGCAGTTTTTTGTTTTTGTTTTGTTTTCTTATATTACTGGATTTTTCTCATCACTCTGAAGGACTAGCCAACCCTTCCTGACTGTGGTACAAACAGGAAACCAGAACCCCACAGACAGAGGATACACCTGCCAAAGCATGTGTGAGCAGCTGTGAACTTCAGCCGTCGCTAAGTGCAGAAACCGGAAGCATCAAGGGTTGGGTGCAGTCTGAGCACCCTTTCTGTTGATCTCTTCACAGGCTGCATGGCGCGTGCGAGAGGCTGAGCTGTAGTAACGCATTGCTTAGTGGGCTGGTTAGTGGTACGCATCAGGAAGATGCCCCTATAATATGCCCAATTGTATATTTTTGCCTATGGTTTGTAGTAGAATCAGGCTTGTTGGCAAAGGGAGGTGTAAATTAAACCTCCCTGCTGCGACTGGCACCCCTGCATGAAAGGGGCATTCACTTGGTTGGAAGGCTGGAGTGTTGGTATTGCTACCTCTCCTGTGGGGATTCTGCCTGGGAGATTGATGTAAGTGTGCTTGGGGCTCCAGAGGAGTCCCACCAGCAGAAGTTGCTCAGTGATATGCTTGAATCAGTGTTTCATCCAACCACCCTGATTTGACTTCCTCCCTTCTCAGTGCCAACCATTCATGCTGGGGCAGCTTTGATCCAAGGGCAGAAAGAGGGCTGGAGTTACTAGGCCTGATCCTCAGTGGGGTGTAAATTGGCCTAACTCCCACTGAAGTTAGTTGAGCTACAGTGATATGATAGTTCCAGATGTGGCCCATGATGTACAGCTGCAACTCCCAAATTCTAGAAGATTTCTGTTGTAGGGTTCTGAGCCTCTTCTTTCTCAGTGATGGGAAGGAGAAAGTTATGGTAATAATGCAAGTCATTTGCGGGGAGAGCCCTGTCCTGGCTTGGGAACTGGTTCAGTTGCTCAGCTTGCAGCCTTGATTTTTAAGAGGCTTGTGCATGTTTGTTGACATTCTCTTGTCAGAGCTTGTCCTGGTGGGGTATTATTGACTTACTGCTTCACATCCTACCCAGAAAGATCTTCGCCTCCATCTGTAATTAGGGTTGCCAGGTGTCCAGTTTTGAACCGGACAGTCTGGTATTTGAGCTTTCTGTTTGGGAAACAAATTGAGAAAATATAAATGAGAAAATGTGAATGTCTGGTATTTTCTAAATAAGATGTAATGTAGATTGTGATGTAATGTCAAGTGCGTCCAGTATTTTTGTTGAAACCATCTGGCAACCCTATCTGTAATTCATTTGTGATCCAAACAAGAGGGCAGCATGCTTGGCAGCTAGTAGCTCCTCAATTCTAGATGCTGGAATCCTTTAATAAGGGCCCAGCATGGGGAAAATAGGTACCAAAATAAGGAAGGGAAAAAAATCCCCCATAGCCTATCTAACTTGTGTCTGGAGGCTTGTTTCTTGTTTTGGACATTATGCTCTTTAGCTGTGGGCCAAATTGTACTGCTCACTTCCTCATTCCCTATCAACTTCTGTGGGAGCAACTTCCATATCCAAGTGCAGAATTTCCCTCTAAATGTGGAGTAGCAATTAGGGATGTTAGAGTTTAACCAAATACCAATGCTTATCAGTTCAGGGTATTGGTTAAACTCAGTCGGCTCCCGGGGAGGCAGTTTTGCTGTGGCAGCCAGAGAGCTAAGCTTTATACTTCAGAGCCTGCAACGCATATAACAGCTAAGATTTTTTAGTGGATACACGGTTACCATATTAAATGATTTTTAGCATCCCTAGTGGCAGTCTTGCCTTCCAGTAAATAAGTGAGAAAAGCTAGAGCCCAGTTGTCCCCACCTCTCTTTTCCATTTCTGCCTCAGTGTGTACTTTATTTCTGTAGGTATCGCCAGACCTCAGAGCATGGAAAGACCCCTATGATTTGGGATATAAAGGACAAAGTCCTGGGATCTTAATTGGCTGTGAGGAGGTTTTAACTTGTTTCTGTATATCTGAGAGAGTTCATGTGCAAAGGAAGATCAGAATCTTACTCACTTATCTGATATATTAAAAATGTTCCATGGCCTAAGAAGTCTGCTTTGCAAACTTGCCACCTTACTTAACTGATCTGTACCTGTGGGGAAGGGGGGAATCTAATAAATGTAATTCATTTGTAACCAGAGTGGGCTACAATTGCTGCATTAAGCAAATGTGTAGGATTTGCTATTGTCTATGTCTGCAGCTGGACAGCCAAGGGTGGCTGGCAGACATCCTGAGCTAGGTAGGGGGAGGGCCCAGCTCCTCACTCCTTGAAGGAATGGGGTATTGGGTAGAAGGGGTGGGCTGAGAGAGCCAGCCCTCAGTGCAGTGTGATGCCCCCAACCTACCCTGAGAGCTGCCCAGAGTGCGCTGCATGGGGCTCCAGCAGCATTTTATAGAGCTTGGGGCTGCCCAGGCCTTTTTGAATTGCTGGGCCTGGGGCAACTACCCCTTTGCCAACCCTGTCGGGGGCCCTGTAGACAACACTTTCAGTACAGTGTGTCTCCATGGGGTTGACTCGAGCAAACTCAGTGCCTTTCTTTCCCACTTTTCTCTTGCCCCCATCATAACTGGGATGACTATGAGCATTGCAGAAACATCTTTGTAAATCCCAGCTCATCTGATGTACAAAGAGATATTTGCAAAAGGTGGTGCCTGGTCTTTATGGGACGTGGGAGGTACGGCAGAATTTAGGATGAAAGCTGACAGAGTTATATAATGTCTGCTCAGGACTCTCAAGAAAGAACTAGCAATTACACTAAATAGCTTTCCTTCTTACCCTGACAGATGCTGTTCCTTGACAGGGCAGGATAGGGACACTTGAAATGAAGTGAACAAGGCACTTCTTGTTCTATTACTGCAGGAGAGGTGACCTCTTGGGTGTGGAATGACAAGTAATGTGGGTAGCCCACGATTGAAAGAACATAGAACTATCTCCCCTCCAATACAAATTCATTGTTATACTAGAATTCGGTAGAGAAAGGTATTCTGCAACTTGGCAGATTTCAGTATTTCAAAAGGGGATGGAGCTAGCAGACCACCTGGTTAGCTGTTCTGGAGCTGAGTGGGTAAGCTGTCAGGAAAAAATAGTTTAATCAGAATCTTTACGACCAGTGTGAGGTATAGTGCTGCAGTGAATTAGTTGCCGTCAGTCATAAGTAGGCATATATAGTTACAATTTATTTAAATGCGATTTGAGCCTGATTGCACTCAACAACTATCAAACCCAGTGGATTTCTCTGGAAACATTTTTGGGGTCACAGTAGGTATTAATTGGTAGACGAATATGCAGTGGGATGGCCAATGTCCACATTTGAGTTGGTTAGTTTTGGTCTCTTTAAAAACCCCTGTAAGTCTGGTTCTGTATTTAAGTTCTGTGCATTTGCAAGTCCGGCATTGCAGCACTAAGTTAATGAGAACTGCAAAGAGAAAGAATCAAAATGAAACTGACCAGATTAGTTTCACTGTCCAAGCTGAATTAAAGGCAAAAGATAACCAGTATGAATGATGAAAAATAAAGTAGATTTCAAAATGATTTCACTTTCAATAGTCTAAAGTGATGCTACCAAAAGAGTTAAGGATGTTTTTAAAGACATGGTTAAATCATTTTTATTGATTTATTGACTTTTTCTAAAAATAAATATTAGTTTTATAGATTTTTTTTAAATAAAGCAATGTACATACAGTAAAATTTAAGTACATATAATTGCAAAAAGTATGCAAAGTTCAAAAGAGCTATAATTTTCAGTACAGCTATTAATAAAGACTAAATTATATAGGGCTAGATCTTGCCACTCTATTCACAGTGTGGAATAGCTTTCTTTTTGAATAGCCTGACTGATTTCAATGGGACTACTTGCATTGTAAGACATTACCCAGAATAAATAACAGTTGTATAGTCCAGCCCATAAATAATATGTATGGGAGGGAAAAAAGTGAGGGTCGAATGAGACAAGAAGAAAAGAAACATTGGCGTATGAGTAATATTGCATATACATAAAACACAGTGCTAGTCCCTAAATGCAACCATACTCTTTGACACATTCCCTGCTCAGACAATGCTGTTTCTGTTAGTGGTCTTAATGATTCTTTTATCTTGAATTTTCGAATATAAACAATTATTTTGCAATCCCGTCGCCAACTCCAGTGATGTGTAGGTTGGCCTCCGACATGCACATTCAAGTATTCACTTCTCTGCAGAGGCTTCCAGTGCGTGTTCCACTCAGTGCCAGTTTCACAATTTGTGATTTGTCATGGGAACACTTGTCTATTAGTATTAACCTAAGACCAAAATTGTAATCTTTTGACAATTATAGGTCCTGATTCTGCAGCTGAATCCACATGGGAGTACCCCTATACTAACTGACGCATACACGGCCTTGTTAGGGTCAGGGGGGCTCTGCATGCGACCACAGTCTGCTTGCATGGATCTAGTTGCAGGATCAGGACCTAAAAGTTACACAAGCAGCCCAAATGATGTAAAGAGGGGAACAGAATATAAATGATGATGGATGGCAGTTAATCTCACTCTTTCTATAAAAGTTTTAAGAAAAGATTATAAAGAAAATCTTCTCTCTTCCTTTTGTTTCTTGCTGTCATAATAGCTCTTTGTAGGCTTGTGTAGGCTTGCATGATATAGCATGAGTTCTCGGGGGGGGGAGAGGGGAAGAAAGCAGCAGGATAGCAAGCAAAAAGAGCAGCTGAGGCTTTCTTGGGAAAAGGATCCAAGGTTGAGTGTTTACTGCAGCCTTGCAAAATGATTGTGAAAAATGACCAAATCTAGCATAAGTACTACTTCTCCCTGCTGCTGAGATTGACAGCGTTCCTTAATTTTACCAATTTAGGTCACACATTTGTCTGAAATTTAAAAATTTACAGTATTTTCAAGTAACTCCTCAGATTATTAGAACAATCTTGGGATGGAGAGTGTTTTTCCATTAATGTATTTCGTATACTGGTCAGCACTTTTGTACAGTATCAGAGGGGTAGCTGTGTTAGTCTGAATCTGCATAAACAACGAGAAGTCCTGTGGCACCTTCTAGACTAACAGATTTATTGGAGCATAAGCTTTTGTGAGCAAAGACCCACTACATCAGATGCATCACTTTTGTATAGCTACTTTTAGTGTTTCAGTAGGGCCTGGATTCTGCAAACACTTCTGCATGTGTGTAACCTTTAAATCAGTGGGGCTGCTTGCGTGAGGAAAGTTATACCCAGGCATAAGTGTTTGTCAGATTGGAATCTTCATCTGTGTGAGCCTTTTACAAAGCTGTGGGAAGGGGGCGGATCTTGTTTTTCCTCTTCTGTCCAGTGGAGGCAGAGTACATATAGCTCCCAGAGTTTTAGTATATACTTATTGAAGGAACTCTGTGATTTTTGCATTGTCCTTTTAAATATTCAAGCAAAACCCTAGCTTTCTCTCTACTCTAATCCCTTCTCTTGCCTGGTGTGTTCTGGGCTATCCTGCACCTAGGATGCTGTGTAGAAAACATTGTCACACAATGGACCTACCATGGGCAGAACTCGTGGGGGAGCCATCTAGATAAGAACAAATGGCCAGCATAGGCGTAGGAACTAGGAGTGTAGGGGGTGTTGCAGCACCTCTGGGCTCCTGGCCTAGCGCTTGGGGTCCTAGCTACCAGCCCCTTGTGCCAGGGGCTCTGCTGCCAGCCCTGTGTGCCAGGTTCCTGGCTGCTGCTCTGCTGCCAGCAACTCTGCTTCCACCCTGGCATGCTGGGGTCCCGGTTCCAGCCCCATGCACCAGAGGCCTCAGCTACCAGCCCCATGGGCCAGGTTCTTGGCTGCCACCCCATGCTCCAGGGGCTCTACTGCTAGGACTGGGTCCTGGTTTGTGCTCTGTACGTCAGGGGGCCTCCTCTGCTGGCCAAATGCCTGGGGTCCCCGCTCCTGGCCCTGAGTGCTGGGGTTTTGCTGCTGCCCTCAGCTGGGGGTGGGGTCTGGACAGGATTAAGGGGGCTCAGCACCCCCACTTTTAAAAATGTTCCTGCGCCACTGATTGCTAGAAGTGCTCAGTCCATCTTCAGAGCTTTTGAATGGCTCAGGCATGTAGGCAGGAGCTGAATGTACCAAGGAATGAGTAAGTTGTCTTATCTTGCTAATGACATGCCAGTGCATTTTAGTGCCAAGGTAGAGCAAGCTTGCCATGATTCCTGCTCTGGAACTGCAGTGCCTTCCTTGGACACTCTGTTTCATGTTGAAGAGGGCTTTAGATTGCTCAAGGTGATCCAGAACAGCTAAGAACAGATTATACGAGACCAGGAGCCCCCAGATTCTCTTCTGCTCATTTGCCAGCTTTGTTCTTACATAGTTATCACCTTTCACAAAGTTCATGACTTGTCTTCTGCCCCCCTCCTAGCCAGCCTTTGTGCAATTGGAATGTCCTGTGAGCAAAGGCTGTCTTGTTAGGTGATACTGATATAAGATGGTATTTCCCCTTCTTTGCCTTCCTGTGTCCTTGCAGTGGGTTTCCTCAGTAGCCTCCGTGCTTTTTGCTGTTAGAGTCATCTTGTCTGGCTTTTCTCTTTTTCAAATCCTTGGTAAAGTTTACTATCACCATGCTAAGTTTTGTCTGCAGAGGATGTGGAACTTAATTCTCTTGTGGATACAGTTGCACTCTAGTGTGTTGCTTGTGATCAAGTTGCTTATGTAACTGGGCAGATTCAGACCTGGGACTTCTGGGTGCTTAGTGTAGGAGCCTCTACACTACAGCTTGAGCTATAAAGCCAGCTTTGTAACTGCTTTTTAGCTCAAGCTGTAGAGGCTCCTACACTAAGCTCCAGAGGTCCCAGTGTGCTGGCTAGGGAAAGTCTGTAACCCACACCTCTAGTGGGTGTGGTTCACACTCCCATGTAGTGGCACTTAGACCACTTACAGTGAGAGATAAGAATAGCTTAAGCTGAGAGCCAGCTGGCTTTGTAGCTCAAGCTATAGAGCAGTGGTCACCAACCAGTAGATCGGGATCTACCAGTAGATCTTGGAGCCTCTGACAGGTGATCCTGACTGGTTTGCCAGGAATCTATCAAGCGCTGGCACTTCAGCTGCCCCTCCACCCACTGTCATGCTGCTCCTGCCCTCTGCCTTGGAGCTGCCCCCTGGGAGCCTCCTGCTTGCTGTGCAGAATATGGGAGGAAGGGGGGGGGGGTGCGCTGATGTCAGGGTGTCCCTGCTCCCCCCACTTCTGTACCCTGTCTCCACACAGAGAGAAGGTTATGGAGGCAGCTTGGCAATGTAAATCTCTGTCACTCTCACACACTGTGTGTGTCTCTGTCATCCTCACAAACACACACTGTCATTCACTCAATTCCCGACCCAACACATACATGGGGGGTTGTTGTTATTTTTGTTTTTTGGCGGTCCCCGCCCTGAACCTCTTCCTACACCCAACCTCCTGCCCCAGACGTGAGTCCCCCTGCACCCAAACTCCTTCCCAGAGCTTGAACCCTGAAACTCCTCCTGGACCCCAATCCCTCACCCTGGGCTAAACCCAGAGCCCCTCCCACACTCCAGACTCCTTGGCTCAAGACCAGAGCCTGCACCCCAACCCCAGCTTGGTGAAAGTGAGTGAAGATGGTAGAGGAAGGGGAATGGAGTGAGTAGGGTGAGGCCTCGGAGAAGGGGTGGAACAGAGGCAGGGCCTCAAAGAAAGGCCGGGAAGGAAGCGGGGCAAGGCTAGTTGTGTTTGAGGTAGATCTTAAATTGCACTTAAATTGAAAAAGTGATCTTGTGTTTAAAAAGGTTGGAGACCACTTCTGTAGAGGCTGCTACGCTCCAGATGTGCCAGGTTTGAATCTGCCCAACACTAAATCAGGTTGTTAAATTTCAAATTGATTGAAAAATTGTTGAAAAACAGAAAAAAAAAAGTCAGCAACCTTTTTTTTATGAAATTTCCCCTCATTTCCCCATGCATCCTGCTTAGAGCTGGCTAGACCCCCTCCATGAGTAGGTAATAATTTCACAGATCATAAATCTGATGTTGGGTTTGGAGGGGAGCTTTTATTTTACTGGTGAGTTATGTTGATCTCCTGAAGATGATAAAAGTGAATCAGTGGAGCCAGGATTTCCCTCTCTCAGGTCACAAAGGTGTAGGGAAACTGGAACTTGCTCTAAATGTGTACAGGTAGCATAGAATACTGATTAGGCACTGGAGGAACAGAAAGATAAGGGAGCATAAATGGCACAAGAGAGAGCACGTGTGTTAAGCAATCACTATGGTCCCTTTTCCCATTGCTGCACGAAGCTGTGGTTTAAAAAACTGATAGAACCATCAGTGGCAAAGAGGAAGAGCTCCTGCTTTAGAAATGGAAGTGAGAGAGATTCCTCCCACAACAGACCCTGCTCACCCTCCTACTCACACCACTGCTCCAAGAGCACTCAACCCTTATGGATTGCCTGCAGAGATACTTCAGTGCGGCTGACTATCTGGAAATTCCAGTGGGGCATAAAAGGGTGAGTTCATCTGTGGGAACACCTGTTGATAACAGCCAGCCACAGTTCTGAATTCCAGAGCAGCAGTCCTCTCCTTGATGGCCTAATCACCATGTTTTCCTTCAGAGGGAAATGTCTGTACAGTGTCTGTGATAAATTGAAAGGCAGATGCATACTCCAGGAGCGTCTCTAATGCATTGGTAGAGCCCTACACATTTGCAGATATCCACTTTATAGCTGTCTTGTCACAAACCAGTTCTACAAGCCAGATCCACAGGGAAGCATTGGAATTAGAGTTCATCCACAAATTCAATTCACATGCTAATGGACTCAATCCTGATGAAAGTTGGTTGGGACACTACCAATTTAACAACCATTAAAGGTGCAAACAGCTCTCTGTGTTGTATCCTTCCTGACATGGGAGTCTGTCTATTGACTTGGATTTTTATCTGCTTTGGTTTAACTGTCCAATCTTCAGATATTTACTGATGCTCTGTCTCCCACTCCCCTCCTTTTTTTCTTCCCTCCCCTTCCCCTCTCCTATTTATTTTGGGTGTACACATCCCAAACTCATAACTCTGGCCATCTGAAGAAGTGGGCCTGTGCCCACGAAAGCTTATGATACTATCTACATGTTTTGTTAGTCTATAAAGTGCTACCAGACCATTTGTTGTTTTTTTCCTGTAACAGGCTATCTCGGCTATCCCCTGAAGCACTTTATAACCACAGCTCATTTTTGTGAACATGGATACAAATTTTGAATCCACGTAGGGCTCTGTGTTGGATCAAAATCCATCCTGGTCTTAGTGGGTGCAGTTATTGTTGAAGTCAATGGGAGCTATGCCTGCTTGATTCTAAGGTTGAATTTGGCCAGCAGTGTCTCTTTCACACCCACAGTGCAAGCATTCACTGTAGCTGCTTCAGGCTGGGTGGGAGGGAGGAGGAGAGAAAGCTCCTGGAGTGTGTTGTGAACACTGAGAGCTGACAAGCGTTCCTTGAAAAGCTCTGCTTCTCAACAGTTTTGAATTATAAATCATTAGCAGATAGCATTCGAAGTTAGAGGTGGGACATTATGATGTGTGCTATCTATATGGTGGGGTGCAGGGCATCGCTGATTTCTCTTTGGGGGATGAGGTAAGAAAAGGGGAGCTCTATGCTGAAAGCTGAGTTGGCTCCAGAAGCTTGATTTCTCTGGGAGCTGCATCCCAAGGGAGACATCTTGAGCTTGTTGATTTTGACTGTTTGGTAGATATTTGAGGACCGTGGCAATATCTAATGGAAACAAGAGAGTAGTTGCTGTTTTGAGTGTGTGTGCTTCTGATAGCCGCTGAAGCGGGAAAGTAGAAAAAAATACTATATTGTGTACCTGCAGAATAACAACAGACATCTTTACATTTACATAGTGCTTTTTGTTCAGAAGGATTCCACAGCCATTTACAAACTAGTCTGTATACTAGAATCACTTTCCCTTCCGATGCAGTGCCATCATCTCTGGAAGGGAATACAGCAGCTGTTAAACACAGTAATGCTACAGTACATTTTAGAACAAATAATAAAGAGTATTAAATCTATTGGGAATTGCAGAATGTAATTACCCAAATTGGAATTTGGCTAGGACACGGGTGCTAACATCCCTGCTTTTGAATTAAGTGTTGTTGGATTTTTCATGATCCCAAATGGCTAAAATGTCAGTTTAATGTGTCCTCTGAGGCTAAGTCTACACTGGCACTTTACAACGTTGTAACTTTTTTGGCTTGGAGTGTGAACCCCCTCCCTCCCCAAGCACACCCAAAGAACAGCAAGTTGCAGCACTGTCAAGTGCAGTGTGGACCAGGCTACAGTGCTGTTAGCTACTCTTCTCATGGAGGTGGTTTATATAGACTATAGAATAACAGTATCTATACTCTGTGTGTGTGATTCTGGTATAAGTGTAGCTTTTAAATTCATACCTTTCCTTAGACGGGGATAACTTTTCTTGTGTAGATAAGCCCTTTGAGAAGTGCGTTCGTTATTGTCTCACCAGCACAACTTCCTGCTGCACTTGTAAATCATCCCTCGTGTTTTCTCATTCCTATGCTGGCCAACATAAGTAGGAGAGGCCTTATTATAAACAAGATCAAAGAGCATGGGTGGAAAATGATGAGCAGGCTAAATTTTGCTCTTTTGAATTATATTCTGCCTGCAGACTTTTTCTGCAGCATCAGATTTTGTATTCTTCGCTTCCTAGGATCATAGAAGTTAGAGATGGATCAGTACCCTTGCAATTATAAGCTAAAATCCACAGCTAAAAATTATAGTAGATACTAGAGTTGGGTTTTCCGTAGTGTTTGGCATAGACCTAAATCTGCTTTCACTGACTTCACTGGGAGCCATTGACCAGCGGAACAGAATTAGGTCCATGCTGAGCACGTCTGAAAAAAATCACGCCCAACATTTAGGCTATACTTGATGTTAACCAAAAGGCTGAGTAGCATATGTTGTATAGATTTGCTGTGAGTTAAACAGCAGCTGTGTCCCACTCCTGCAGTGGCTGCATTTCAGGGTTGGGTTAAATGATTCTGGTGCATCTAATTTGCAAAGTACTCTGGGATCCTTCAGGATGAAAAGTGCTTTGTAAATGTTGTGATGAGTTATTCTCATCTCAGTTTCAGTTCCGGAGGGTAAGACCTTTTTGGCTTCTCTTTTTAAAGGTTATTTTCTTTTTGAGAGTCCACTCAGCAGCTGTCTCTTACTCTGTTTCCCCTGCTGCCTGCTGTAAATATTCAAACAGAGCAGCCACCGCAGCGGAACCGAAGGGACCGAGCTAGGTTGCAGTAGCAATGACTGGTCTTGTTAAAATGTAACAAGGTTGGGGGAGGGTGAGAAGGAAGAAAACTCCCCAGCCTGGAAGAGATTCTGTCTCATACTTGTATTGGGTACCGGAGAGGAACTGGCAACCCCAAACTTGGCATAAGTGTGTAGCTGTACCTCTGAAACTCTGCAGCTAATATGAGTCAGTTGCTGGTTAGGGTTAGGCCTGTGAGACGAGACTGAAGGCCTGTGAGAGAGCCCGTGGGCTTTTTGTTGAACCTCCTGTGCCCATCTCTCTAGTGCCCACGAGTACGAATACATGTATCCTCACAAGAACGTCTGTATCCTGTGCAAAATGTGGTTCTAGCGCTGCGGGCATATCTACACAGCAGCTGGGCAGTGTGATTCCCAGTGCACGTAGCCATAAACTCACTAGCTCTGCTTGAACAAGCACTTTAAAATAGCGATGTGGTGGCTCAGACTAACCTCCTGTGTATATTCCTGCCCAAGCCCCTGGATAGCTACTCAGGGCTAGCTAGCCAGAGACCTGCCATGGCCACACTGCTGCTGTTGGGTATTATCTTGAGCAGGCCTACTGCAGTGTTTCTCAACCTTTTTTTTATAAAGTACCCCTTTATATATTAAGTAACCCTGTACCTATAGTTTTCAGACACACACAAATTTTTTCTACCATTGCAATATATTTGTTTAAACAACTTAATCGTAGCTGGGCGAGCGATGAAATTTTTGGGTGTAAAAAGTACAAAAATAATAAAGCGCTGTAAAACTTAAAACAAAAATTCAGTTTTCTCCAAGTTTCAGTTGTGCTGACATACTCCCCAGACTTCTCTCGAGTACCTGTAAGGGTACTCGTACCACTGGTTGAGAAACACTGACCTAGTGTGTGTCTGGGTATGTCTGTGCAGCAACCCTGCTGTTCCCCTGTTGTTGTGAGTCTCAGAATCTGTCACAGCTGGCTTAGGCTTAGGGGGCTCAGCTAAAGTGCTAAAATGGCAATGCAGACCTTCAGGTGTGGGCTGGAGCCTTGGCTGTGAGACCAAACACCCTCACTGGGCTTTAGAGCCTGAGCTCCTGCCTGAGGTACCCTGCAATTTGTAGCCCTGTAGGCCAACCCCTGTGAGCTTGATTCAGTTGATCTGGTCTCTAAGACATACTGGGGTGGGATTTTTTTCCCAGTGTAGACATACCATACTGGGCATTGTACCCATACTGGGCATTCCAGACCTATGCCCATCACTTTTACATTTCCTGCAGACTGTTTTCTTATGGCTGGCAGGGTTTGGGAGGTATATGTTTTGTTTATTTTTAGAGTTAGTCAAGTATCTTTAATAGCTCATGCAGCTTGATGTCAGTCAGGTTAGTGGCAGTCCTGTTGGATTGTAATGCCAGCTTTACTTTGGGCATTTATGGGACTTTGGGCGGAGGCAGGAGCCAGGGGAGCAGTGTACATGCATTTTAGATTGCTTGGCACATTGTGAGTGTGAGGACTTTTTAGAAGTTGCCTATTTCATTGTTTTTCTCTTCTCTATTACAGAAAAAGCCATGGAACACAATTAAAACAATGGTCAATTTGCCTGTCATCAGTCCCTTCAAGAAGCGCTATTCATGGGTGCAGCTGGCTGGGCACACAGGTGAGAGGTGCAACATCAGATCTTTTGGCTCTAGAACAAGGAGGATATCAGACAGCAGCTTCTGTTGGTTTGAATGGGGATTTTGTGAAGAGGCTCTTCCTATTGGTCATGGTGGGGGTACTGTGGGGTTGGTTCAGTTCAGGAAAAGCCAGTTATATCTGGACACCACATGCCTCTGCAGAGTAGACGAATCTGTTTTTAGGTGAGGGATCTTAGGGATGGGGGAGAACAAGGCAGTAGTTTGGGACAAAGTCAGGCTGAAAGGAGTGGCCACATAAAGCACTCATTACAAGATGATAGGTACATAGGAAATCCATATTGGGGAAGAACCAACAAGAGACTGGGTGGAGATTGGAATGCTGCTGCCTCCCCAGTTGGTTAGAATAAAGGTGTCTGCAGTCTCTTTCCTCAAGTGAGTAACAAGGGCAGCTTCTCCCTGTCTTACCTGGGGCAGGAGGTGGCCCCTGGATTTGCAGTGGGAAGAAGGATTCATGTCCATGTGTGTGCATGTTCCAGCCAAGGTGATGAGTGCATTTCTAATTCCATCCCCAAACCTCATCTGAATCTAACACCTCAAGAGGAAAATGAACCTGGTGGGAAAGAAAAGCTGAGCATGTGGGTGTTTGTGTTGAAAGTCTGTCTCGTTCGTGCATCTGTGCAAGTGTGGGAGGAGCAGGCGAGAGGCTGCTCAGGCAACTTGAGTCTACATTGGTTGGTGCCTGAAGTAGTTAACAGAAGTGCCCTGGGTCAAGTTTTAGGTCATTCATAAGGTAAATTATAAAGTGGCATAATCAGGTTTGCTTCTCTCTTGTTTCAATTGATTCCTGTACATCCCTTGCTCCTAAAGTGCTAGCACAGTGGTTAGCAATCTAGATAGGGTTGCCAGGTGTCCAGTATCCTACCGGACAGTCCAGTATTTGAGCCCTCTGCCTGATAAAAAAAATCAGACAATACCAGACACGTGCAGTGTCTGGTATTATCTGATTTTTCCGGCTGGGCACCGGACGGAAGCCTGATGTGGGTGGCCCCGCCCCTGCCAGGCTTCTGCGCAATCACAGGCTCCCAGCGCCGATCGTGGCCCCGCCGCCTTGCCTGGAGTCCCAGCTGGGAGGCGGGGTTGCAATCGCCACTTATCCTGCGTTCCTTTTTGCTTGACCAAAAAATACTGGGTGTCCGGTATTTTTTGGGAGACCATCTGGCAACCCTAAATCTAGATGCAATGGGGTTGGAAGGAGCCATTATAGGGGTTGTCAGCACTTGTCGGGAGAAGGAACAAGGATCATGATTCTGATCCTGTTCTCTCGTATCTGGGTTTCTGGAAGTGGCTTTGACCCATCACTTGCAGCTAGTCTTCTCTGATTCCAGGAGTTCTCCATTAACTGTGAGCTGTTCACCATTACCTCGGTGTCTCCTCTGATGTCCTGTGATACCCGGTGCAAAGGATTCTGGGGAACATCAGAGGAGGACCAGATATAGTGCTGAATGTTCAAAGTCATGGTGTGATAAAGCCTGAAAGTGAGGTAGAAGCTTAACAGTGGCTCTAAGGCCAGGTCTGCACTAGACCCGGCAGCTTGGCTTAAGATACGCAACATCCAGCCATGTAGAATACATAGCTGGAGTTGGCTTACCTTAAGCTGAGCTTGGCAGTGTTCCTGCAGTGGGAGGCTGACAGGAGCAAATAATCCCGTCGGCTTCCCTGACTCTTTGCAAGAGCAGGAGTCGCAGATGCCAACAGGGGCACCCTTTGAGTTCGATTTAGTGAGCCTTAACTAAACTCACTAGATCTAACTCCAGAAGATCAGTTGCAGCAGTGTCGATCTTCCATGGAGTGAAGATGAGGCCTAACATTAGGGCCCAGGTTTGCTTCCAGCCACGTGGGCTAACAGGTGTCTGTTTTTACCATTCTGCAGGACTGGAGCAAGGCTTCCTCTGCTGTAGTCTAATCACAGCCAGTCTCTGCCTGAAAGCACAGTGTCATTTACACTGGATGCCATGCAAATCCAGGGTTGTAAAACAATTGAGCGACACTTTGTGCCTGTAGATTAGCAAGGTTCCAAAGGAGTTGCAGTACTGGAGGT
Source organism: Rafetus swinhoei (assembly GCA_019425775.1). Taxonomy (NCBI): domain Eukaryota; kingdom Metazoa; phylum Chordata; order Testudines; family Trionychidae; genus Rafetus; species Rafetus swinhoei. Next base: position 71,803,169 of record CM033446.1, on the reverse strand, counting down.
GCATGTGTGTATGGGGTGGTGGGAGGGTGGGGGTGGTGGGGAGGTTGTGTATAAGAAGCAGTGCTTGGCTCCTGGCTCTGGATTGCTGTTTAATGATCAGTGACTGATCTCAACCACTGCAGATAGGATGTTGAGCTGAATTCAGGTGCACAGCCCACACTGGAGATATTAAGTAGCTTTAAAAAGAACCTGGCTGTCAGTATATTAATGCAGTCTGACCCATTATGCTTTCTGTGCATTCTAGCACAGCTATATATGTTAATTCTCTTATGAAAACTTTAGCATGGAAAAAAACATGTCATGGCCCAGCCATACTCCTTGAATCAATACATTCCTGTATGGGAACTTGTCCAAATGGACTTTCACAGCCAACAGTGTGTTTACATTGGGTGCTTTTTAATTTTTTACAAGGGGTGTCTTATCTTTCCTGTTCTGGGGAGCTCTGTATCTGGTGCACGAGAGTGAAGTGGGTGAAAGGAGAGTGCAGGTGTTTCCCTCTTACAAAGACTGGCCTTATCAGCATGTGTCAATTTTTGCAGGGAGTTTCAAGGCAGCTGACAGCGGTACGATTCTGAAGCGCTTCTCTGAGAATGAAAAGGAGTGCTTTGAGCTGCTGATGAAAGATCCCTTGTGCTCCTGTGTCCCTGCCTTCCATGGGGTGGTAGAGAGAGATGGCGAGAAATACATTCAGCTGGATGACTTGCTCGCTGACTTTGAAGGGCCTTGTGTCATGGACTGTAAGATGGGGATCAGGTGGGAACATGAAGAGGATCCTGCTTTCTACATGTGTTTTAATTTGGGGAATGGGTGGGTTGGGGTGGTGATGCACGTGGTGGACAAAGCACTCACTTCTGGGGACTCAGGTTGAAGCATGGGTGCAGGGCCCACTAGTAACGTGAATTAATTAGTTCTCACTCTCCAAACACTTCACATGGAAGTTGGTACAGCTGGAAATCTCTGCTTGGAAGATGTCTTGATGCTCAAGGGAGGGATCATTCCTGGACTAGTGTGAAGGGAGCTCCTACCTTAGCTGCCTGATTATACCCAGCCTCTGGATCCTGACCCCTCCCTCTTCCTTGGATGCTACCTTGAGCAAGGCTGAATTATTTAGTGGGGCAGATTGATGTGAGCTTACTTTGTACTTGTCTGATAGGACTTGACTTACGGAGAATAAAGAAAAAGGGGGAAAAAAGCCACATGACATAACTCACTTATGGCCAGTCCATTAACATTGCTCAAAAATCCAGGGTCTTAACTCCCTTCCCCAAACATGAGTAACTGAACTGTAACCTGACATCTCCTCTCCAAAGCTGTAATGAGTCCTGGGAGTGCAGCTAGGAGAACAGGGCTGATAGTCAGAGCCCGGAAACCACTGGTATGCATTCCTATGCCCTACTGACACCTCTCTGCTTCAATCTGCTATTTTATTTTGTAGAATCTCCATTTGCACTGTAAAAAGTGTCTAGTTGTAGCTATGAAGAAAATCTTAAGTAAAGAAAAAAAAAAATGCCCCAAGCCTCCCCAGTAAATACACCAGTCTGCAGAGAGCTGGAACAGTGGCTAAGTGCAAAGTAGCCCTGGCGCATCAGTGAGTTGGTGACTCAGACAGCCACTGATGATCATATAAATGTCAACATGGTTCTTTCACTAGACTTCTTTACTTGGAGTTAATTGGCAGGGGACTCAAGCTCTTAATGCAGAGGGAGTGACCACACAACTTTTAACAAGAATGTTAAGTACCTCAAGTAAACTGTTGGTCAGTTAACTCTTGGTTTTTTTTTAAAAAAGTCTAGTGTAAGTCTAGTGTAGACCAGAAGGACAGAAATTCTGACCTGATCTGCACAGTTTAGTTTGAAGGTCTTCACTGTGCCATTAGCTTGCCTACTTGACTTGGGAAGGGTTAGCGTCTCAGCTCCACTTTATCTTGGTCTGGAACCTGCCCAGCTTGCATTGAGGATGCCAGCTAGATCCCCTGAATGCTGATGATCCTTTTAGTGTCTTCTCATAGTCCCGTCCCATCACACCCCCCAGCAAGACAGACAGGTTCTCCTGCAATTGACACACGTGACTGGGGTAGAATGCTAGAGCATCTCCACATCAGGAACCATGGGGCATGCCTCCCACACACCTGGGCAAGTGCAGAAACTTCTGAGGATGTGATAACATGGGAAGGGCACTGTTCTGTGAACACCCTCACAAGGGGTAGGCTAAGCCTGGTGCCCAACTGCATGGTTAAGACAGCCTGAGTTGAATGACTGTCATTGTGGTGACACGTGTATGGCATTTGGGGGAGATGCCACCATTTATTTCTCCCTAGTCAAAGAGCCTAGAAGAGATCATGGGCATATTCAAGCCCCACTGAAGGAGAGCCAAGCTCAAGCAGCCCAGGGGAGGTTCGAGTGCATGCATAATTCTGTTTGGGGTAATTGCACAGGTAACAGTGAGTGGCAACTCACATGGGCAAAGCTTTTTCCCACTTGTCTGACCCTGGACTGCTGAGCTGTGGCCCAGGAGATACTTCACTCTACACATTTGGTTTTTTAATCAGATGCAGGGTTAATTTCTGTCCTGCCCTGTGCGATACCTAGGGTATGTAGCTTCATAAGGCTTCAGGAGTCTGAACAACTCGCTGTGTCTGGAGTTATTTTTTCTTCTCTCCTAAACTGAGAAAGGAGATTCATCTCCATCAGGCTCATTCTGTTTTGGATTTACTACCATTGGTCTGTTTGAGCCTTGCTTTCCTTTGTCATGATGCAGAATGGGAATCCATTCTTTGTCCAGAGCCTATAACCAGGGTGGACCGTTGGATTTAGTTACAGGTGAAGATGTAATTAGAGCAAATATAGAGACACAGAAGTTCTGGGTTCCACTACTGACTCATTAAGTAACTTTGGGCAAGTCACTTAGTCCCCGTTTCTCAGATTTCCCATTTGTAAAATGGGGATTATGATAATTAGCTTCCTCACCTGTGTGTCGTGAGTGACACTTAGTCCATTCTAGTTTATAATGTGCTTTGAAATCCCATGCTGGAAGAAAAGATCAAGGAATTGTTTCATATTCCATGGGGATTCTCACTGTCTTGTTGGGCTATGATGTTTTTGCAGGACGTACCTGGAAGAGGAGCTGACTAAAGCCCGTGAGAAGCCCAAGTTGCGAAAGGACATGTACAAGAAGATGATTGAAGTGGATCCTCTTGCGCCTACAGATGAGGAGAACATGCAGCATGCAGTGACCAAGCCACGTTATATGCAGTGGAGAGAGACCATCAGCTCCAGTGCCAACTTGGGCTTCAGGATCGAAGGGATTAAGGTGAGCATCTTCCATTGCTGTCTTTTCCTGTTAAGTAGAGTCACTCCTTTGCTTGATTTCATGATTAATCAATGTATCACTGTGCATCATCAACCTGGTTTCTAAAACGTACGACTTCCTAGCTGGAGCTGCATGGTCTGTTGATTGTGGCAATGATAAGAAAAGCAGTATGAAGCAAGAGGTATCTGCAACCCATCAGACATGCACTAACTCAGGGGTCTCCAACCTTTTAAACACAAGATCTCTTTTTGAATTTAAATGCAATCCAAGTCTACCTGAAACCCAAATACCCTTGCCCTGCCTCATTTGTGCCCCTTATCCAAGGCTACACCCCCACTCACTCCATCCTCCTTCCCCCAGCCTCCGTTACTTTTACTGGGCTGGGGCAGAGAGTTGGGGTGCAAGCTCTGGTCTTGGGTTAAGAGATTTGCAGTGTGAGAGAGGTTCTGAGATGAGCTTGGGGCATGCAGTTGGAGTGCTAGAGGGGGTTCTAGGTGCAGGCTGTGGGACTGCGTTTGGATGCAGGAGTGCTCGGGGCTAGGGCAGGGATTTGGGGTGCAGGATGGAGTTGATGACTTGGGTAGAAGTTCTGGATGTGGGCTCCAGCAGGGCACTACTTGCCTCTGGTGGCTCCTGGGTCATGATACAGTGGGGATAAAGCAAACTCGCCCTGGCCCTACACCACTCTCAAAAGCAGCCAGCAAACTCCATCTCAAATCCTGTTGTGCCCTCTCTCTGTTCTGTGGAGAAGCAGAGTGGGAGGAAGCACCTTGATATCAACACCCCTCTCTCCCTTCCCTGCTCTGCACAGCAAGCAGGACACTGTCCGGGGGTGTGGGGGGACAGCTCCAAGGCTAAGGGCAGGAGGTGTGCAGCAGTGTGGGGAGGGGCAGCTGAAGTGCCAGCATTTGATAGCCTCTTGGCCAAACCAGTTCGGATCACCCGTGAGAGGCTCCAAGGTCTACCAGTAGATCCCGATCTACTGGTTGGTGACCACTGCACTAACTGCTCTGAGAACACCAGCCAGAACATTTGGCACTTATTTCGAAATAAGGTGCTATTCTGAAATGTCCCTTACTCCTCGTGGAGTAAGGTTTACAGGAATGTCAGAATAGCGAGCCCATTATTTCGAAATCTATTTTGAAATAACAGGCTGGTTTAAAAGACACGGAATAGCTATTTTGGGTATCCTGAAATAGCACCGCAGTCTAGACATACCACAGATGTTTAGAGCTCAAACTCAGCTATAACTTTCCTTCAGTCCTCTTCAGTCAAGAAAGGGTTGGTTCTTACATCTCATGAAATTATTTCAGAGTTGTGTAAGAACTCCACCCTTCTTCACTTTTCAGGCCTGTTTGCCCTACCCATAACCTGTGGGGATGTGTCATGTGGACAAATACCACCTCAGAATCTCATTGGTAACCATCAGCAAAATACAGGGCTTCACCTTCATCTTCAGATACTGGAGAGATTTGTTGGGGTTGCTTGAGGGTTGACCTGTAGGTAGGCCTCTGCTGGGCCAGCTTCCCCATCCAGCTGGTATGGACTGGCTTTTCCTCCCAAGGTTTGTCCAGTCTTGTCTGGCTTAGTTTGTCGTCTTTCCTCTGGACAGGAGTGGTCTAAAATGGTATCTTTGATCTGAGTGGGCCCTGGAGACTCAATCCAGCTCCTTGTGCAAGCACTATAACATTATTTTGGTTTTAATATTATAAGGTGACATGGGAGTGAGTGTCCATTATGGGACGCTGACTGCATATAAAGGATTAGTTACCATGAGTAGCTCTGTTAGATTTCGGGATTTTGACCAGGGTGTATTCCAGCTCCCTGGCAGTCTGTTCACGTGTACCAGGGTCAGATAACAAGGCTGGGGGTTCTGACCTAAAACTAACTTCTACTTTGAAGCCCAGGTGAAAAGGAGAGGCTAGAGAGAGGTAGCAGCAAAGTCTCTCTTAGCTGTCCCTGTTTGTCTGCTTCCCTAGTCTGCCTTCTCCCTTGCTCATTGGTGGGCTCTCTAGAGTTACAGAATGAATAAGGGATCCAAGCTCGCGCTTCTCCACATTGCTCCCCGCAGCTCTGGTCTGCACACTGGGTGATTGGTGTTTCTTGAGGCAAGCTCCTGTCAAGCAAACTCCTCAGTCAGCTACTGGTGGGAACTTTCAGGCCTTATGTCTACTTCTAGGTACTTTGGCTGGGTGTAACTTTAGGCTTTGTAATGTTGCCTGGCTAGTTCTCTCTTCGATGGAATCGGCACTCCATACATATCCTCTCTGCAGACATTCCTATGCCTCCTAGTCACTACAGATGACTCACAGGGGCAGATTACCCTGGGCCCTGGTGTGTCACTGGGAGAGGGAGCCAGGAGTCTTTACCTTTTTTGCCACACCCTTGGTTTAGAGCTGGCACAGTGCCAATTCCTGTGCACAGGAAACACTCAGTGATAGTGTTTCTTGGAGCAAGTTCTGGCCGGCTGAGTAGGGGTGTGTATGCTGCACCGCCCTAACGGCCACTGCACAATATTTTCTTGAGTTTCTCCTGGTGTGGGGCAGTGCTGTTGTGGGACAATCTGGGCCACAATATTTAGCATTTAAATCATGCAGACTTTACCATTACCTCCACATTACCTTGATCTTCACAGCACCCATGATGAGGCATGTAGCTGAGTGGTGACATCTGTATTTTATGGATAGGGAAACTGAGGCAGGGATATTTGCTATGTTGTGCAGGCTATATGGCAAGTCAGTATTTGGAACACAGGCCACCCAGTTACTAGCCTCAAGCCCTAACCCCTTGCCATTGCCTTCTGCTTACATATGTATGTTATAGAGCTATAACTGTGTCTTATGGAGCATGGTTATATCACATGACCTCTCTGTTCTGTTTTCAAGTCATGGTATTGTACACCCCCATGCAGTGACACTCAGAGGTGGTCCCCATTTTGAAAGGTGAACTTGTATGTGTGTGTCTGAGTGTGGGGAGAACTAGTGATGCCATCTAGTGGTTGGTGAGAAACAGTCACACATTAATTGATTCAGAAGTGCTCCTTGGCCGGTGACTTGGTAGGGTGAAAACCAGTGAGGGTGAAGTGGCTCCCAAATTAGGTTTGATTCACTGCATGTGTTCCTCCTGAACTGGGTACTTGCTCTTGTGGTTAATCTCTCCCACAGTATCTTCTTTTCCCACACCATACCCATAGCGCTGAAACAAACCGAGATTTAGTCAGTCCTGTATTAACTTCTACTGCAGTACTGGACCTGTGTCTAATGCAAGAGGCAGGAAAGATAGTTGTTCTAGCTAGAGCACCAGGCACATGTGCCTGCAAGCCTTAGAAGCAAGCATCTTCTCTCCAAATGACAGTCTGAGCAACGTGATCAATGGGCTGATGGCTCCATTAGTGTAAACACTGGTGGAGTCAATTATACTGTGTCTCCTTGTAAAAGGAGAGTCTTCTGGCTAAAGGATAGGGCTTGGAATCTGGAGCTCTGGGTTATATTTCTCATTCCGTCACTAATTCACTTTGCAATATTGAAAGTCCTGCAACTCCCTTGGTGTCTGTTTCTGCATTTATTACATGGGGATGACCATGCTTCCCTTTCTCCCCAGGTGCTAATGTGTGTAAAGCGATGTAGATCCTTGCCTGGAGGGCATTATGTAATAGTACTATATTGTTTTAGGGCTAGCTTATGGCATGTAGCCAAAAGGCTGTAGCGGGAGCAATGCAGAACTGCACCTCCTGCAGTGGAAGTGCAGAGAGGCCATGCTGGAGGAGTGTACGAGCAGCACCATCCCTTAGGTGGCAAAGTCTACTCCCCCGGCATACCTGGTCAGTCATAGCATTGGCTTGGGAGATAGAAGGTGTGAAGAGTGGCACAGCAGCTGGGGAGCGTATGGATGCCACTTGGCTGGGGTCCCAGGACTTTGTGACCAGTAGATTCAGACCCTGACTTACCACGTAGTAACTCCTCCATGTAGACAAGCCCTTCTACTGGAAATAAGGTGAGAGAGTGACAGAGGCGTGGCTTCAGTGAAAGCGAATGCAGTTTGAGCATGGCCACAACCGCTGCTCCTTGGTGGTGATCTAGAATGGAAGGGAAGGTATAACACTAAGTTGGATGTGTGCTTAGTGGGAGCATAAAGGCAGCAAGCATGTTTGGTATTTCCCAACTAGCTACTGTAGGGTAACGAAATCAAGAGGGCACATCTGAAAGATAAGGAGGCAAGTACTTTGTGCAACCACAAATTAAAATACAAAAGTGCATTATCTGGCTAGGATGTACTGGTCATGCAAAGCTTTGTTAGAGTATTAAAATAACGTGGGATGCATTTTCAGAACAAAAATCCTCCTCCGGGTATTTTGCTGGTGTCACAGGAGTAGAGATCTGCACAGTTAACATGCCATTTAGATAGCAGATTGAAATTCTGAACTCCTCCGTACACATTGGTACAGCACTTCACATTGCTTCTCAGTTCCACTGCCTCCTTACTGCACTTCAGTTGCATAACTTACACATGCTTCATCAGCCTTACACCACCGCATTTAAATCTGGCCCACTGTATTGGAGTAAAAGCAGCTTATTCTTCTGTAAAATAGTCTGTGAAGTGGGAGGGTGTTATGACTAGTTTTGCCATGCAATCCGTTTGCTTTCTTGGATGATAATCCTGGATGTTTTACAGTATGTATCCTATTCTGCTCTGGTGTAAATGGTGTTTCACTTGCTTAGGCCACAGCAGAAGTTTATCCAGTTCTGGTGCAGTCACATTATCTTGTAGGAGGAAGACAGATATTTGTGTGGTTGATTTATTCCTATAATGAAAATGCAGCATTTCATTTCATTAATATGAGGAGGAGGGATGTGATTTTTATACTGTACCATTGCGTCTTCTTTATAAACGTAAGCTCCCAAAAACTACTGGTCTGCACTATGCCCTAAAAATAAGTGTTCGTGTCATATGTAGACAAGGTGACAACCAAAAAGTGACCCATAGTGCACATCAGTGTTCTCTTAATATTATTCAGCACATGGATGAAAAGATTAATGTGCACGACCAACAGAAAAACAACCATGCTGTTGCAAACCGCTTTTTGTTTTTGAGGGTTTTTTTGTTTTTGAGATTTTATGATCTGCAAATAACTTTCTTTTCTGTGACATAGGATATACTAATATGAAAAGAGATTTTTTTGGGGGCTGAGTCCTACCAGCAGCCCTGTGGTTTCACAAACTGGGTTTGAGAGACCACAGAATATCCCCTCTCACACATAGTCATGGGGGGGGAGGAGAGGGATGCTTGTCAGTCTAGAAGAGAATGTAGCCAGAGAGCATCTTGTGGTTGACCCATGACACTTAGCAAGGTGCAGTCCTTTGTGAGGTGAGGGGGAAACCCTTGCCCGCCTGGGCTAACGGTATTGGAGAGATCTGTTGAAGCTACAGTCAACAGGAAACCAAGTGCTATTCAAAGGTATTCAGTCTGTCTCTTTCTCTTTTGCTTGATTTATTAACTCTTCCCACCCAGCTGCCCCCTTCTATTGATTAATGGCAGATAGACTGAGCTGTTGATTCAGGAAGGTTTACTGATTGGCTGAATGATCTATGATACATGATGCAAACTTTCTCTCTCTGTGTGCAGAGGGCAGATGGGACTTGTAACACAAACTTCAAAACGACTAAGACACGGGAGCAAGTTTACCAGGTTTTCATGGAATTCATTGAGGGCAACATCACTATTCTGGTGAGTTTTTAGTAATACTTGTCTCTGATCTATTCAGATCACTTTATGACATGTGACCTGAAACTTCCAAAGAAGAAAATCCAGAGGGTGTGAGTAGGGAATCAGTGTGTTATGGATAATGCTTGGCAGATTATCATCCATCAATGTTTGTGATTTGGCTGGGGCTGTGTATTTTCAATGCAGACACTTTGAGTTAGCAAACAGTGGTTTGCCCTGGGCCTCAGAGCATGGTGACTGCCTCGTGATGTGTCATGACTCTGGCACAACAGAGGGGCATTGGTGTCTGAACACAGGGCATGATAACAAGACACTTTGTGAATCTGAAGTTTAATCTAGTGATGACAAAGCCAAGGCGTGGGCGCACGAGGGAGGTTGGTAGTGCATTGTGCTGCCATGTGTGAGATTTTGCTTGAAAAGCATCTTCTGTACTCCCACACCCTGATCCGTGCACTGATCATATTAACTCCTTCCCTGCTGGCCTCTGCTGTGGCTCCATGGGCAGTATAACGGGTCTCATGATTTCAAAGGCTGCTGTCTCAGCCTCTGTATGACGAGGGGCAATCTCAGGGGAACGTCAGCACTTCAAAGACAATGTACCAGGTAACACAGAACAGTCATTTGGGGATGTCACGTAGTGTGGGCGAGTCACCAGGCCCTGCATCCCCATCCGCAGCCAGACGTGACTCTCAGCCAGCAAGTAGAACAGACAGTTTATTCATTGACAGGGACACAGTGTAGCACAGACTTGTTACAGGAACCACAAGCGTTCAGTACAATCCATTTTGGGGGTAAGGGAGCTCAGAGTCAGGGTTCTGGGCCCCTGTCCGGCCCCACAAGCCAGATAGACTCCCTTCTCCCTAAGCCAGCTGAAAACTAAACTCATGCCCCCAGCCACTGATCATAGCCCTCCAGGCTGCCACGCCTCCTCCCTTGTCCTGCCCAGGTGTTATCTGACTATCACTGGTTGCATTTCCCCTAGGATCAGGTGACAGGAGTCCTGGGCCATTCCCTAGGTGCCTTCCCTCAAGAGTCCTCACCCAAAGATCCCATCCTCTGCTGGGCACTGCACACCCTCATGGCATTGCTACAGAGCAGCACAGGACAGTAGGAATCACATGCAGTGCAACAAAGCAGCCCGAGTGAATACAGTGACCACCAGAGTGAATACAATCCCCACTACGTCACAGGGGACCATTCTCCCCACACCCTAACAGAAATGCCGGGCAGTGGGAAACCTGTTTGATAGAATGTGGGCCAAAGATGGGGCCTGCCTCTCTTAGATTTCCCATTGTGAGGAGCAAGAGGGGTTGTCAGAACATATCCGTTCCTCTGTCTGAAGTGAGGGGTGCTGAAGCCTTAAGATCCTTGTTCTGCAACCAGAGGACATGCCACTTCTTCTAGAGCCAGGAGGCTGAGTTTGCTGGGATGTGTGAAGCCAATGCCCAGAAGTTCTTGCCTCATGCCACCCTACTGTGTTGATTGAGAACAAGCAGGTTACTGAAATAAAACAGGCGTTGGACTATGAGCCTGAAGTGTATGTCATAGAATGAAGTCTCTCCCCGTTATAACAATCATTACAAGTCAAGTATTCCCCTCTCTTCTGTTTGAAGACTGGCTCAAGCATTGCAAAGCTGGGAGCCTTCGTAGGGGCATGTACTGAGTGAAAACCTTGCAGCGAATCTATCCCTGGTTGCGATGCTAGGGATGTCAGTGAAGTTGCACCAGATATTGATTTTGTTCTTTCTTATTGCTTTCCCTCCCCAAAGTGACCTTCAAATGTGTTTTGTATTTCCCCCCTCCATTTCAGAAAAAATACCTCAGGCGCCTGCATGACATCCACCTCATCCTCGAGTCCTCAGACTTCTTTAAACGGCATGAGGTGAGCTGTGGATGAGCGCGTAGGGGCAGGGTGCAGTGCTGCCTGTGTGTGGACTCCTTGCTGCCTCAGCGTGCCATTCAGAATTGCCAGTTGGTGATAGAAGGGTGCGAGGGGTGACTAGCACAGAATTAATACACGTTAACCCCACGTGAGCCACCAGGTCTTCCCAAGAGTGGAGAACTCTGCTCTAGCTGAGAGGTGACACGTCCTCCAGTCCCAGCTTTCCCCAGCAGGCATTCGCTGTAAGGAATGGTTATATGAATGCTGGCTTCTCATAGCTACTCTCTTTGTGGTTGGTTCCTGAAGGAGCCAGGCGTGGGGTGCTGATGCTGTGAGCTCTCTCATTTGCGTCAGGGGTAGCACCTGAGTCTGATACCAAAATAACAACATCAGTGGAGCCCTTGCTGATTTTCAGCAGTGTCAGTAAGTCCCCTGGTTTCTCCTAGCAGGCACAGCTGTAATGTCACTAATCGCTACACGGCATTATTGATGAAATTATTGAACTGCAAGCTATGAGATTTATGGGTGTGCAGATTTGAGCCAGATCTAGGAATTTCACTATGTGACGCCATCAAGCGTCGTCTGGCCCTTAGCACACTAGGGGCATGTCTAGACTATGTGGGGTTTTTTTTTTTTGAAAGGGGATATGCAAATGTGGCGCTAATTTGCATATTTTCTTCCAATCGCATTTTCAAAGCGGGTCTTTTGAAAGTGAAAGTAGTCTGGACACGGGTTTTTTTGGGAAAAAACCCTTTTCCGAAAAAACACATAAACCTCCTTTTTTTTAGGAAGAGCGGTTTTTTTGAAAAAGGGTTCCCCCCCCCCAAAAAAAAACCCCGCATCCTGACTACTTTCACTTTCGAAAGACTCGCTTTCGAAAATTCAATTGGAAAAAGATATGCAAATTAACACCAAATTTGCATATCTCCTTTTGAGAAAAAAAATCATAATCTAGATGTGCCCTAGGTGCGTTTTGAAGCTTTGAGATCTGGTCATTTATTTTATACTGGTCTGCTGGCAAGAATTTTGTTAATCAGTAAGTAAGTGGCTTGGGCCACGATCTCTCTCCAGGCACCATGTCTCCTCCCAAATAAAGCTACATAGACTTGTCAGTGAGTCACCTCTGTGCCCTCTGTCTGCGGGAGTCCTGTCCCTCGGTGCCCATATGTCAGTGTAGTGCAGTCATGTGGAGCAGCTGGCACGCTGCTTGTCATTGTAAAGGCTTTGCAGCCCAGCAGTCGTCATTTGTCTGTACAAGTATAGGTGATGGGGCCTTGCTCAAGGCAGGGAGGTGGGAGGCTGGGGGAGACTTTAATAATGCCTGTTCATATCATCACCAATCTGTACCCTGCAGGTCATTGGAAGTTCACTACTCTTTGTGCATGACGACAGCGGGCATGCCAATGTGTGGCTGATTGATTTTGGAAAGACCACGCTTCTCCCTGATGGGCAGATCTTGGACCACAGGATCCCCTGGCAGGAAGGCAACCGAGAGGATGGGTACCTGCTGGGATTGGACAATTTAATTAGTATCTTAGACAGCATCACTGAAAGATGAGACGAGACTAGCACAAACTCATGGGGCTGCTTTATAACCTTCCATGCTACTGGGACCTCTCTGTTAGAGGGGAACTCCTTTAACTTTTTCCAAACTCCTAGAGTTATTGCAATGCAAATGGAGTTGCTTCAGAGCCAGACTGTTCATGATCAAAGTGACTTCATTGGGCCTTCATTAACCAGAGTGACTCAGGATTGTTCCTCAGTGAATCAGGGTCTCCAAACTCAGGAACCAAACCAGCATGCATCCAGAAGGTTTGTACAGCAAATCAGAGTGACTCTAATTTCAGGTGAACCAAAGTGACTCTAGATTGTCCATTAGTGAACCAGAATTCTTCAGATTGCTTGGTGGTATTGGGAGGGCTGAGCAAAATTCTCCAGTGGATGGCATTGTTTTGAAAACAGCAGGAGTGTTTGCTCCCTAACCCCAAGTCCCTAGGCTGCAATTTGTTATAGATTACACAAGGTCAGCCCCAACTGTTGTATTACGTTACAAGAGTGTGCAAGATGGGAACTTGCCCAAGAACAAGGCCCAGGAAACATGAGGAGAAGGGTGATCATAGTTCATGGCATTGGTTGTTTTTGTGTCTGCAAGGGACAGCTGCTGTTGACCTTTTCTCTGACTCCCTGCCCTGGCCTATCCTCTTTTCTAAGGAAGTTCTTAACCATTTTCAAGTAGTCCCTAATCAGGTTACAGATAGTCTGGTAAGTAAATAACACCAAGTTTTCTCTGGTACCATGTGACTTTCAATCTGGAAATGACATCAGAGAGGCTGGTGAAGTGGTAGTGCTGGCTCTTGCAGCTAGACAGCATTTGTGCAGGTTGGTGACATCTTTCTTTAGCCAGTGGGCTGTGGGACAAAGTTTAGTTTTTGAGGACTCAGTTATTGTAGAGAGAAAAACAAATGAATCTCAATACAAGCAAGCCAGTTATATCAATATGCGATTTTACACCCTGGCTGAGGCTCTCCCTCCTTTTGCTTGTGCGTCAGATTTCCTGACAGTGGTGCTATGGTTTTTTTTGTTTGTTTGTTTTTTTGCTATACCTAGGGTGACCATATTTTCCTACACCGACTATGGGACACCTTGTAAAATTACTTGTATTCAAGTGAGTTCAATGACAATCAGTCATACAAATATTCAAATTAACATGTTTGACTGAGCCCCTGTTAAAAAAAAAAAAAAAAAAAATCCAACTACACAGTATTTATTTTAATTTACCTTTTTATCCTTAAGGTTTCATGGTTTGAACTAGGGATGTAATAGTGAAGTCAATTAACTGATAAGCAAAAGCCTATAGGTTAATGCTATAGACTACACGCATTCCCTCTCCTCCCCCCACCAGTAAATTTGTTAGCTTGCCGGCCAGCAGCCCAGCATAGTCCCAGCTTGCGCCGGGTCTGGGACCTACCTCTGCTGCGGCTTTGCATTTAAAGTATATTAGGAGTGAGGCAGGCAGCCTGGCTCAGTTCCGGCTCGTGCCAGGGCCAGGAGCTCAGATCCCTCCTCCCCCCTGGACAGGGGCTGCTGCCACCTCATGCTGCTGCCTCTGTATCTGAGGCACCAGCGCGAGGTGGTAGGCAGCCAGTCCATGAGGTGAGCTGGTTTTTAAACTGGCTCCCCTTGCGGAACAGGTCCCGCCTGGCACCTCGTGCTGCTGCCTCTGTTAGGATTGAGGCAGGAGCGCACTGGCTGCCAGTCCCACCTCCAGGGGCTATAGAAAAGTCGACTAACCCGATAAGAATTCACAAGGTTAATCGATTATTCAGTTAAGCGATATTTAACATCCCTAGTTTGAACGCGCATACTCCCCAACACTTCTCTCACACTGGGGGCGTGACTGACTGATCCAACCCTTCCTACCTGTCACTCTCTGCCCTCCATACCTGGCTGGGCTGCCAAAACAGACACTTTCCTAGTACCTGGCACAGTGTCTTCCTAGGGCAACATGTGGGCAAGGGAGAATGCAGCATCACATGTCCTGTCCCCAGATTTCTGGCAGGATTCTCACCAAAATGTGGCCAGTAGCAGCCTGGGAAGGGAAGAGATGGGAGCTGCTGCAGCTACTGGAGAGTAGCGCGGGGTAGGGTGGAAGGGATGATCTGGAACCACACAGTGCCAAAAGGCAGCTAACATGTCCATGCTGCTGCTGGCCACCAGGATAACTCAGTTGCCTCCTGTCCTCTGGCAGGCAGGAAGGAGTTTAAGCCCTAAGGATGCATTGGGACCCAGGATCTTGACTGCAGGGGCTTCAGTGAAATTTCCCCTCCCTCTTGCTACTCCAGAGCTTAGCTGAGGGGCAAAGTGGCTTCCCTGTGGCAGCACAGTGCGGGACTTTAGCACATTCAGGGTTCCTGGCCAGCTTCCTGGGCCAGAGGGTCTTGGACTTTCCTGGGCACTGGTTTAGTTAGACACGGTGGGGGAAAGAAGGAGCCTGCTGGCCAGGCAGTTAATGGGCTCAGTGCTCCAATCAGGGGCTGGGTCTCTGGGAGTAGGAGGTGCCCCACCTGGGGATATGGAGGAGCAACAGGGCTTGGGGGGGGGGTGTTGAAGGGGCAAAGCAGAGGGGACAGTGAGAGAGGACACTGATGGGTGGGCAGAAGAGGTGAAATACTCAGATGCCACCTGCCTGCACTCACCAACTACTGCAGCCAGTGCCAGCTAGAAATGGGTCGGTAACTGGGCCCGACGGGGAGCAGCTGAACCCAAGTGCTGCATTTTCACCCCACCAACAGCCTTGTTCGCTCACCCTCATTGTTGGCCACTGGCCACCCCCATATACACTCACCGCTGGTGAGCAGGCAGCTGGCACGCAGGAATCCAACCAGCAGCAAGACCTACAGTAATGATTGGGGAAGACAGAAAATAAGGGGCAATTTGCCAATTTTTAAGAAAAAATCGGGACACCTGCAAGAGACCTTAAATATGGGACTGTCCCTTTAAAAATGGGACATCTGGTCACCCTAGCTATACCCAGTGTGTCAGAGCATGCGCTGAGTGGATCAGAAAGGAATGGTGCCCCCATAGACAGCATTACACTGTCAGCTAGAACTGTTACGGGCATTCTTCCTTGGAAACATCAGGTATTTACCCCTTTGGAAAGCAGGGTATTAATTAGCTAGCCTAGAGGTCTGATTGCTGTGCCATAGGTCCCAACTGGGGCCCATAGGTGCTATCACAATACACATTAATATTTCTGTGTCCATCCCATAGCCAGATATTTGACGGTGCAGTTTCCAAGTTGGAGCCATCAGCCATGTAACAAGACCAGACCATCATTAAAACCACTTGCTTTTATACGTTAAAATGTGTTTAAGCAACATCAGTTGATCAGAAATTACAGTATTTTGCCAATACAACCATAGTCAAAAGAAACTTCAGAAAATTTGGAATAGCTGAAAGTAGTTCCTTGCTTCAGTAGAGAATCACTACACCAGTGATCACTGCAAAATGGAGTAAATGAGACTACAATTCTTGTTTGGAGCAAAATGTATTAGGGTTGAGGAGCCTACGACAACTTCTGGGAATCCGCTTTGGTTCGTGTACTATAGTTGGAGCCCAGGCGATCTTAATAACCTCAGTTATTTTTCAGCTACTTTAAAGAAAGCATTAATGTTAATAGCGATAACCATGCCAATAATGACGACAGGGAAAGCAATTGAAATAGAGCAGTGTGAATACTTTACATCAAAACTGAAATTGTTTGACATCTGAAATTGTACATTTCATTGCAAGTTCAAAACGTGCCCTTTGGGAATCATGTGGGATTTATATTCAGTGAAAATGGTCCTGTTTTTTTAAACTGATAAAGGTACTAGTTTGCTTGACATAGGACATGACTTGCAGAAAATTTAGCCCCTTTTGAAGTGAACGCAGCCTTTGGGTAGAAAGCATGCATGGTTTTATTCCAAAAGCCCCTAGGTTCTAAGAGAACAAAATGATCTGCAGTAAAATTTGCCAAAAATAAGGTGAAAATGTTTTCCTACTTTCCCATAGCTCTAATAAAAACATCTCTGCTTGCAGTGATTCAAGTTAATGGATAATAGACAAGGAAATACAAATTGTTCTTTGCAGCTTGAATTTGCGTTCTTACTGAAGATAATTAGATGAGAAAACCCATGGCTTTTATTATATGATGGTTACATCAGGCAGTCCTATCAGGGACAAAAATAATCTCAAAATAAGAGATGGAAAAGACCTTTTAGGTCATGCAGAAATTCTACCTGCAAGTGCAAAATTATTACTTAATGTTCATTTAACAACATTCTATTCTGTTTAGTTTTAATTGGCAGCGAGTTAAATTTCTTTCTTTTGTGACTACACTTGCCAGCATTCTGCGCCCACACAACCTCATGCTCTAGGGAAAAATTGGTGATGAATTTTCTTTGAGTAGAATTTAGAAACCAAGATCTATCTAGGACTCGCATCAAATCCATTTGGTTTTACAGTTCCAAATAACAGTTGGAGGCAATATGGAAGCAATGGCTCTGAAAAGAGCAGTGCTGTCATTTGAAAAGCTATTTTCAAGTAGACAATGTCGGGGAAAGTGCTCGGTCATAGAAAGGGATCCCTTCCTGTGCACTTACTAGAGAGGCCAGCAAAAAGAAAAGCTTTATTGCAAGAGACATTGAGCTGTGAAACTCAGTCCATTTCAAAATGGCAGTTGTAGCAAAGTGATTTTGAAATGACTTTTTGGCCTGTACCAGAACTAGTTTGGAAGAAGACACAATCCATTTCCTACCTGCTTGGACATCTCTCGTCCGGCACCCTTGGGACCTGACTGGTCCCGAATGAGGGAATTTGCTGGACCGGGGACGTCACCTGCTTCCGGCCCCACAGCCCGCCTCCCTTCCCTGCTGCTTGCCCTAGACACCCTTCCCCCCCCGCTGGGCTGCAGTGCTGCTGCAGCCCTTGCAGCCCAGACTGCTGCATCCCTGGCCTTGCTACTGGGGCTGCTGCGTCTGCCGCGTCTCTGCTTCTGCTATCAGGGCTGCCTCGGCCCTGGCCCTGCTAGTGGGGCTGCCGCAGCCCCAGCTGAGCTGTCGGGGCTCTAGCCTCAGTCCAAGCGGCTCCGAGCCGCCAGCCCTCTTGCCACTGGGTCTCCCAGCCAGGAAGTCCTGGTTTTTGGAGGTCCAACCTATACTATGGTTTCAGTTATATGAAAGAAGAAATGGGAAGGAGTTTTGTATAACACTGAGAACGTGGAACTGAGAGCCAGAACTCCTTGACTATTTCCTGTCTCTGCCACTGACTTGGTCTGTGGTCATGGGCAAACTTCCTATGTCTCAGTTTTCCCATCTGTAAAATGGGAACAATAATACTTACCTACCTCACAGGGATGTTGTGAGGCTTCATTAATTATTGCTCATAGGGTGCTTTCAGATCCTTGGAGAAAGATGCAGTATAGAGAAATGCAAAAAAAGTAGTTCAACTGAATTAAAAACACCTGATTTTTGTCCATCCTTGAAGGATATAAGTTCAGATGAAATTCAGCTCAAGAAGTAGAAATTGAAATCCTTTTTATTATGTTATACAGAGGAAAGAAGTCACTTAGGGCCTGATCCAGTTCCTATTGAAGTAAATGGAAAGTCTTCACTGGGAGTTGGACCAAACCCTTACACAATTCAGAGGGCCCTTGCTTATTTTTTGTATTACTATTATTACTACTGTTTGTTATTATCAAGATACTGAGAGCTAATGGCCTGTATCCTCTACATCCTGTTCTGAACACTACAGTGCAATTATGACCAAGGTCATTTTTGACATTCTGACTGTATCGGTTGAGTACTTGTTATTCCAAGGTGTGTATGTTACCAAATAAATGAGTTTTTGGGGAAAAAAGCCATCCAACACAGTTTGATGCTTGAATTCTGACTTTTTTTCTCTCCTTCACAGAAATCCTGCAAGAGATTATTTCTCCAAGTATTTGTTGGACTTCTTTGACATTCTTGTAAGGAAATGTTTGGTAGCTGTGCTATATCCTTTAATGGAAGGATAAATGTTTTGTGTTGGCTCTGCAGGGCATTAACACAGCCTGATTTTGTTCTCAGTGTTGCTCTTGACAAATTCTAAGAACCATGTTAGATGTTGGAGTTCTTCCATCATCTCCTGTCTTTAAAAAAGAGTGAATCTGAGTATGGGACGTGAGCTCTGAATGTTAAAGTATTTGTTCTGTTTTCTAACTGGTTATACTACGTCTGTCATTTTGAATTTACTTCCACAGAAACTGAGATCAGTCTAGAAAACGTTCCATTTCTTGCAATGGGTGGTTTCTTGTGAGGAACTGTGAGGTATGTGAAGAAGGGATCCTGCAGTCAAAGGGAAAGATATCTCTGTCAATGGTTTCCCCCCCGTGTATGATTTTTATCAGTTTCTGGAAGGAGCATTGGGATACCTCTGATCCAGTTATCTCACTGCCTTTGGAAGGGATAGGGTGGAAATATGAAAAGAGCAACTCAGAGAATCCGGCTGTTTTGGAGTGAGCAATAGGATTGGAAGCGCACCTCAATCACCAGCTCTTTCCCTGATTTTGCTGCTGTTTCGATAGAACCTGGAGGCATAATGCATACCTTGTTTTTACTGGGTAAGTCCAAGAAATTGCAAATAGAGGAAAGAGAGCAGTGAGATTCTGCACTATGGGAACCAGTACAGCTTTGTACTTCCTTGGAGACTACTGTAGTTATTGGTCAGCTGTAGCCACTGCAGAACAGCAGCATAGCCAAACTCCATTGCAGGTGAGAGCAGTGGTTCAGCATATCCTGGTGACGGTCTCTAGTGGACTAGCTGAGGTTGGCTCAAGATTGTGTCTGTTGCTCCAGTGGATCTTGGAGGTGGGGCTCCTGGTTGTATTTTAAGTTAAGTGCTGATAGAATACTTGTGTATGATGAGGGAGGAGGTCTTGCCCTGCTCATTCCAAGGAGTCCAGGGTCAGATTTTTAAAAAGCATTTAAGCACCTGAAGATGTAGATAGGCACCCAGTGGGACCTCCAAAAGCATCCCATTGATCTTAGGCACCAAGACACTTGACAGTCATATTAAGAACTCGGGTATCTCATACAAAAGTCCATTTGAACTAGATCCCTCTGCCTATTAGAGGGAGTCTGGCTATATCCCCAATCTTACACTGAACTTCATGGCTCCTACAGGGATAGGAAAATCTCTGCTTCAGGGTACTAAAACCCAATGATTCACAGCAGGTGAGATGATCTCTCCACACTCAGAGCAGCTGATAATTCCAGCAGGGAACCCATATTAGGTGCTCCGAAAGGAAGAGCAGTGGCCTGTCCTTTGAATCATCTGGCTCCTGCGTTGAGCCCTAATTCTCTTCCATGTATCCAGGTGGGGTTCACTTTAACACAGAGGACACCAAATAGACACTGTTAGCATCTCTTTATTTTTGTATCGCAAATATAGAAGAATACATTTATCTGGCTTGAAATTGCATAGAAGCAGACTTGGTATCTACTATACACAGTGACCCAAAGGGTAGGTCGGCAAGCAATGTTGCCATAAGCAGAGGTAACAACAAATCAAAAGCAATTCAGTTAAATATGTCTATACTGCAATTAAACAGGCTGGCCTGGGTCAGCTGTCGGGCTATGTACATTTGGGTATCGGACTGGAGAGCAACCACCTTGAGGTCCCATTGCTCTGCCTCCAGTCTGAGCATCTATGCTGCAATTTTACAGCCTCCAAGACTGAGCCCCAACTCTGCTGAGACAGGGCTGCCACAGACATTGAATTGCAGTGTAGACCTAAGCGATGGTACTGCCCCTCATAAACATGGGAACTGTTTGTTGGCGTCTTTATGCTGCAAACCATTGCTGGTATACCTGTGGCAGTCAGAGCTGTAATTAACATAGGTTTGCTGGGAAAAATGCTTAGTGTTGAAGCAGTTATACTGATACATTTGCCTTTTTTGGCAGTATTTTGTGTGAGTGTGTGTGAAGCTAAAATGGCAAAAGCTGCATCAGTACAAGGAATGCGTTCCTTGTATAGTACAGCTATACCAGTAAAACGCCCCTAAAGTAGACCTGTCCAAAGATTTGAGAACCAGAGAGAAAGGAACCAACTTTAGGAAAGAGTTGTGATATGGCTGTGGAGGCGATCTTCCACCAATGGAATACCTACTTAGTTTAAAGTGTATTTAAAAGTGGGTGTCAGAAGAAGATACAAACTTGCTGGGGAGGGAGCAGAGGAAATCAAGGAAAAAAAGGATATAAATAGAGCCCTGCAAATCCATAGATACCAGCTTTATATCTGCAGGTATTCACTTCCGTGGATATGGATGCAGATATCTGTGGCACATTTTTGCAGATACAGATGCGGGTACAAATTTTGTATCTAGAACCCTGCAAATTTGCAGATATCTGCTTTATATCCCTGCTCATTTTTGTGTATGCAGATACACAATTTTGTATCTGTGCAGAGCTCTAGATATAAAAGGAGGTGTGAGAGGGAAGCAGTGAAGGCAGAAAGTTAATTCTAAAAAGAAAGACAAATTAAAACTCCCAATTAATTTGGTTTCTCTCTTTCTCTAAATTGTAACATAATGGGACTGTGAAAAGCAACATCAATCAAAGCAAATATGTATAAGATTAGATGCAGGTCCTGATTTCAAGAGAGTCTTAACCCTTCCAGTGTGAAGCCATCTTACTCACCAACCTGGGGTTGGGGGTTGGGGAAGGGAAGCTATAAACTATTGCTTCCAGGCCTCAGCTGCTAGTGTAATGTCTCCTTTGTTCCAGACACATGACTCAAAGGTCATCTTTACTTTCCCGATGTCTTCAGCCATCATCTGTCTGCCAGGCAATGGAAAGTTGTCCATTAACTTTAAGCAGGGGAGGATTAGGACCCATATACAAATGCAAAGCAGTATTTATATACACCCATCTATTTTAAAAAAATAATTTGGTGGCTACACTAAATTATTAAAGCACAAAGCGACATACAAAATTAAAAGACCCATCAAACTGAGCAGGACTTTTTTACAACATTCCCATGGGTGGCTGATGTGCCAAAGAGGGGACTGAAATAATCCCAGTGTCCAATTTTCACATACTTCCTTGGCCAGAACCAAATCCTTTGGAACTTTGCCACCATCAGGCTTGAGCTCCTTCCAGCATAATTAGGCCTTCAAGACTGTGTTGTGTGCCATTGGTGTGGTTAGTTTTGTCTACAGTAGTAAGATTTTGGATTGGACATACATCAGCATCATGATGGGAATTATTAGCAGCTGTCTTCTACTTCAAACCCAACATAATGTTAGTGGGTAGGATTTTCAAAGGCAGGTAAGTGAGTTGAGCATGTACAACCCATTGAACTTTAATAGGCCTGTTGCTCTTCACTCACGTGCATTTGAACTGCTTCCTTCCCCATTACTGTTGATAACTGGTCCATGTGTGCAGCTCCATGTTCTAGCCTGCTCATGGGAGGCTCCAGTTAGAATCACCTATGCATCCAGAAGAGGTGGGTTCTTTTTCCTGGAAGGACTTGATGTTGTTACATTTAGACAAGGGCACCTAGATGTCATGGTGAAGGGGGTTCTGAGAAACACTGAGGGCGATAGTGACTCTCCTTAGCCCACCTCACTTCCTAACTTGTTTTTAATGGCGCTCTCTCTCTCCCCACAAATAATGCAGTGCACCCAAAGGGCATGCAGGGGAAATGGCAGTGGCGGGAGCTAGCCCCAGGCACACCAAAGCATTCTGAGCTAATTTCTGATCCTTACACTCACAGCATTAATTTTGGAGGAGTGGGGGCTGCAGGTAGAATGCATTTGTGCCCCCACTAGTCATCGCCACTGTGGAATGAAGCAACTGTCTAACCAGTGTGATACTAGGAGTAGGTCCAGCAAGGAAAGACTGTATATTACTTCCTATCCCACCCACTCATCCACTGACTCTGTTTTCCACACATCACCTTCTTCAAATAGTCCACTAATCCCACCAGAATAGTGGAGGGTAGTGATGTATGAAGGGTTAGGCATTGCTGACACTCGAGTATGATCAGCACCAGCCAGTAAAGATCTTCATGTACCTGAATCACACCAGCATGGGCAAATGCCTTCCCTGAGCAACCTTTGCTGCAGCTGACTTGAAACTGAGCTACACTAGGTCTTGATCCCCTTGACCTGCAGCAGTAGCAGAAAAGCGCTAGTCACTACTATGAGTGCTAGCAGCTTTGGATGGCGTATCACGGGGGAACAGCCAGTTGTGAGCAGTAGTCCCTGTAAGCTGCATGCTAGTGTGGCCACTCAGCAGAAATTCCAATGCCACCTAGCAGATTAGCAGAGCCCCCAGTGTTAGGTTTTGTGTTACTATTGGTGGTGCACAGCTGCACATGCCTTGTTGCACATAAAAAATGTAGTCTGCACACAGATGGAAAGCAATCTGCACATAGAAAAGATTAGAGGAAACCTTGGTTGCGAGTGAGCCACAGGAGTGAAAGTGTTGCCTGAAATAGGACAGAGTTGAATGCAGTGCAGAGGCATGCAACTGAGCGGAGGCAGAATGGGAACAGGGGCCTCAAGAGTTTATAGAGTCAGGCTGGTAGCGACAGAAGGGTAGGTGCTCCTCATTGGCATATACTAGAACTGGCCATGTAGCGAGGCAGAAAATATGCTTAGCCTCTGGGAGGAAGACTTGCTCATCAGTGTGTCTGCTAGTCAGTTAAGGCTCTCATTGAGGAGACCCAAGGATAAACAGTGTCCATTGCTCCCCATTGGAGGGGTAGGGGCTAGGCTGCCAGACCTCAGAGCTGGGAGGGGAAGGTGGATAAATGATGGGGTGTGCAGAGAGTATTTGCGCAAGAGAGCGTCTACACGGGCATGTGCCTTTGTGCAAGAGATGTGCTTTTGTGCAAGGGCATCCGTGCCAGTGTAGATGCTCTCTTGCGCAAGAAAGCTCTGCTGGCCATTTTAGCCATCGGGCTTTCTTGCGCAAGAAATTCATGTTGCCTGTCTACACTGGCTTCTTGCGCAAGAACAGTTGCACAAGAGGGCTTATTCCTGAGTGGGAGCATCAGAGTTCTTGCGCAAGAAGCACTGATTTCACACATTACAACGTCAGTGTTCTTTCGCAAGAACTCCCCGCCAGTGTAGACAGGCAGCATGTTTTTGTGCAAAAGCGGCCGCTGTTGAGCAAAATCATGCCAATGTAGACACAGCCTTAGTGTATTCACAGTTTGGTTTCCTATCTGAAGGGAACTGCTACTTTGTGAACCTTATGTGTATCCTTGGGGGCTCCTTTCACACTAAACATAAAGAGGATGATTAAAGCAGCTGCACTTCTAGCAGGCCAATAAAGTTTTGGGATTTTCCATCCTCCCTCCACACAACCAACTCTCCCCTCTTATCCAAACATTGGAAGAAGGGATTCAGAAATAGCATCAGGGCAAAGCAGTTCTGAGATGTTTTTGGGCCTATAACCAGTGCTGTATTTACCATATTCTCTTTTATTTGGCAGGCTCTAACCTGCCTAATCCGATTAGGAACCTTTTAAAATCACAATTCTTCCTGAAGAGGGACCTGCCTCCTTAACTGATAGGGCTGTATTCTTAAGAGATCAAGAAGAAACCCTATTCAGCTGTAAGCCCTCCCTCAAGAAAAGACAGGTGCATAAGACCAAGCTGTGGTTTGGCCTTCCAAGGTGGCTCATGTATCCAGTCTTGCTTAATGAAGAAGTGTTTTAAAATTTTATGGTCAAATAAAACTCCTTGGTGGTTTCCCTTCAAGCTGCACACCTTGTTCAGTCAAGTCTATCTCAGAGGAGTTTCTATAGTATGTATTTAAACAAGAGCCCACTATCATATACATAGTAGCCCAATGTCTGTGACTTTGTAACGCTGAAATTCTGGCTGTTGCCTCTGTCACATCCTTCCCCTCCCGCCGTGGCACTCGGATGACTTCTGCGCTGCTCAGCTGGGCCGCCGTGGGGTAGCCCAAATGGCCGCTTGCTACCCTGTGGCGGCCCAGCAGAGTGGTGCAGAAGTCAGCCGAGTGCCATGGTGGGAGGCAAAGGGGGGGCAGGGCGGGGCTGTGACAGCGGCTCCAGGCTCCACCCCCTGGCTATGGACATCACTGCCCCGCCCCCCTTCACCTCCCGCCGTGGCGCTCGGCTGACTTCTGGGCTGCCATGCAGGAGCAAGTGGCGCAAGTGGCTGTTTGGGCTCCGCGCTCTCCATGCACGAGGAGGAGGAGAAGGGAAAGAGAGTGAGAGGCAGGAGGAGGAGAAGAGAAAGAGACGGCGAGAGAGGCAGGAGGTGGAGGAGGAGGAGGAGAGCGAGACGGGACGAGAGAGCGGAGGCGCAGGAGAGAAGTGTGAGATAGAAAGGGAATAGGACGTGGACGAGAGACCCGTAAATCCTGTCTTATGACGGGCTATTGGCTAGTTCTACAGTAATGGCCCTAAATCTTCAGTTTACAGCAATGGGGCCACTATAGTGTAGGCTGCTACTGCTGAATACTGTGTCCTTTTAAAAATAAAGTCCATTGAAAGAAAGGAAAAGTCCAGTTCTCTCAATATAATGTAGTTAGGCCTTGATTAGAACTTTTCCCAAACCTCCAGGGTCAGGAACTGTGAGGTAAGTTAGCCCCTGAGGTAAGAAGCAAGTTTTCTTCAACCAGGCAAAGGGATGCAATCAACTTATTACTTAGTTTTAAAATACTTATTTTTTAAATCTTGATGTTTTTAAAAACATCCTCTCCAGGGAGCCTGAAACAATATTTCCCCCTCTCACCACTTCTGTTTTTCTCAGTTGCAGCATTGATTTCAATGCTCCTCTGGTATTTCTGCTGATAAAGCAAGTGCAAACGTGGCTGTTATTTGGTTACTTCCCTGTCAGTGCACCAGCATCACTGGAATGTGCAAAGCTCTGGGGAACACAATGGCCTTTATAAGTTAACTACTGCTGCCACAGCATGTGATTTTTGGTATGTTAGATCAAAAGAGTGGTTATGTTGTTTGTCATTTCCAGCCAACTGTAACAATTGGATGGTAAGGTGTTTTTTTTGTTTTTTTGTTTTTTGTTTTTTTTTCACCTGAGCAGACTGAGTGTGACTCCTTTCATGAACCACTGGACTCTAAGTCAGTGCAGCAATGCTATTGTTATTTATATCCTGAAATCAGTGGCGCTGGCTCAATTGGAGGGAATATGCCTGATGGACTCAAGTAGCAAATGCAATATACCCCATTAGGTTGGGAATCCAGTGTGTCAGAGGATGTGGCAGAACACTTCTGAAATTAGAACATTACCCATCTGAGACATGAATGGAGGAAATAAGTGATCAAAGAAAGAGTTCCAATTTGCCCTTTGAAATACACACACTCCCAGGGTGAGGTCCTGACCTTTGGAAGAACATATCCTGTAACATCTCCTGTTATACAGGCGTAACACTTAGGTCGTCTGACAAGGACAGGCCAGAGTCTCTCTCTCTTGATGTTTTCTCTGGCTTACAAAAAGGCTTCCCATCCCTGTGCAGACTGGTGCTCCTCAGCACACCTGCTCTACCCACTGCCAAAGCGGAAGGCCGATCAGTGACATAGTAGAGATCATCGTACGCGTAATTCACATTGCCGCAGGGGAAAGTCTGGAGCTTCACCAGTTCTATTCCTCCGATATTCCTGTGAGGACAGTGGCTTCTGCTTGGAGAGGCCGGAGAGGCCCGAGAACTAGGAGAGGAGCTGCAGTTTCCATCAAAACCTGAATCTTCTCGCTCTGTGGTTGCTTTGAGCTTGGCATTGGGACAAGACCGGCAGATATTCTCCATTACCCAGGATCCATAGGTTGGGTTCCAAAGATTTTTGGTTTTGTGTGGTCTGCCTGATTCCAGCCTCTGGTTTGAGGTCTGTTGGAACCATGACCCGCTGTTGGAATCAGTGAGGCACGGTAGGCTGGGACCTCTGACTGCCCAATTGCCAAGATTCTCCACCAGCAGCTCCTGTGGACATTGTCCAACTTTCTGCCCTGCATGATGGGTTTCTAATGGTATGGGAGCCAGCTGAGGTGTGAGGGATGGTTTCACTAGGAAAGGGACCATCCCACTGGAACTATTTGGGCACATCACAGAGCTCCCCTCATCCTCAGACGCTGGTCCACATTCAATGGGCAGCTCTGTGTTGATCACATCTGGGTCCTGAAACAGAAAGGATTCAGGAATCACATTTTAGACCCTGAGCGTGCCCAGTTACCTCTTCCACACCGTATCAGAAAAGTGAGATAACATTAGCAGTGTTTAGGGCAAGCTGTGTGTAATGCAGCCATGCATTGTGCATGCTGCCACAATACTATTTATGATTTGCCAACATGTATTTTATCTTAGGGCTTCTTTTTAATAAGGGTTGCCATTTTGTGATGCCTTATTGATATTAATGACTAGACAGTGATCACCAACATCTAATAATTTCCTCTTGTATCTTAAGGTAGGTTTGGAGCTAGAACTCCAGCAGCAAAAGGCTAGCAGCTTATCAACCCTTCATGCCCTCTCACCCCCCTCTTCCTTGCCAGGGCAACTGTGGCTTTCAAGGAAGTCTGAAAAACACTTGAGTGAAATATGGACCTTAGAAGGTGTGATGGGCTCTGGAAACCTTTCCATCCCAAATCTACAGACTCTTCGTTACTGAATGAGCTGACAGGTGGAAGCATTTTTCCCAGGAAGGGATTTGGGGCATACTGTTGGGGGGGAGGGGGGGGGAGTGGACAGGTGAGATGAGAGAGCTGTCCAGAAGCACAAATGAAAAGATGAGCTGAATTACAAGCCAAGCACAAGGGGAACTGGGAATGTAATTGGCCAATCAGAATGATCCATTCTCTCTGTTTTGGGTGGGAATGTTGGTATCATAGGATGGTCTGGATGCCATAAACAAGTAAACACTTAAATCCGAAAGGCTGATACCTGGGTGCAGTACTTGATTCTTTCCAGAATGGTGGAGAAATTGGGCCGGTATTCTGGACTGTGCTGCCAACATTGTGTCATGATCCGGTAACTTGAGACATAAATATTAGTGCCAATTAAAAATGATGATAAATCAAACCCACAAATCTATATGGCTCCATTTTTTCATATCTGTCTCTGGGCCCAGATCTCAGGTCTAGAAGAACTGCACTCAGCAGAGGATCTAAGCGGCAGGACAAAATTGGCCATGTGTCACTTTCACATTCCCTGAGCCTGGGGGCTGCAATTAAAACAAACTTGGTACTACTCTAATTTGTGCCCAGCTATCAATAATTCCAGTGGAATTTCCAAAGAGCAGCAGTACATGTTCCAGTCACGCTCTCTGTCCTCTGGCGATATATCTGATATGCTTCCTGAAGCAGGAGAGTATTCCCCACATCAGGGAAAACTACTGGTAGTTGGTGACACCCAAACTCCAGAACTGGAGCCTATAATTTTAATTGTATGGAAGTTTATTGGTGTTGAAAGTGCTGGGTTACCAGCCCTAGACATTGAAGTCATGGTTTTATTCACAGAACAGGTATAACATGGAAACAGTGACATAACCTTCCATGCTTTGCCCTGCCTACGTTTTGGAAGGACCTGTTGGTATGAGGTGAGTGTACAGCTAACTCTCCCATTCCCACTGAAGCCTGGGCCTCTCTGCTGGGACTACCCAAATGGGTAACAATGAATGGTATTCTCAGCTTAAACATCTGTTAACCTTGAGGAAAACCTAGGGTAAATAGTTGTTTTTCTTTTGGGTGTAGAGGGGATGGCAGCCAGCTTGAATGTTTACTAGCCTTTGATGCGGGTCTAAGGGTGAGGGGAGAGATACTCACACAGGCCCTGGGCAGTTCTTTGGTGGATCCATTCTTCCTCCACTAGTGACAAATTCCAGCACCTCCTGGTTGGTTTTGCAAGGATAGGGCATGTAGCCTAATGAGAAGATCTCCCACAGCAGCACGCCGAAGGACCTGCCACAGAAACCAGCCAACAATGCCCCTTAGGCTTTGATTCGTACCCTACTGGCTGTAGAGCTTGTTGTAAAAGGCCTTCAGATAACACTTCCTTGGTGCAACATCATAAAGCTCCAGATTAATCAGACAGACAAAAAATAGTGTGGCATTTGGTTTTCTCTATGCTTGAAAGATAATTTGGATGAATTGGGGTGTGGGGCGTGATTTTAAATCGGAATAACTCCATGAGTAGACAAGCCCTTAGACGCAATTTGGATTGTCACCCAAACCTAATTTTGTGCAGTTATAACTAATTTTAAAGAGTGGTTTCTCTCTGCACTGCATGGTTCTGGTTGGTTATGGAAGTGGAAATACCAAAGCACTGTTAAGGTGGCATATCTGGCTTGACTGGAAACATAAAAGTATCACACATGGCACGAGATTGCTGTAGACTCGAGATGTTTGCATAGGTGTGCAAACATTTGAGTGTTCATAATACAAGAACAAGCAGCCATTGAATGAAATGGAAAGGCCACAGGTTTAAAACTGATCAGAGGAAACTCTTTTTTACATGATACATTAAATTTGCTGTCATCATACCAGTATTTCACCAACCCCTAGCTGATGGGAGCTAGGAAGAAATTTCTGCTATAGGCAGGTTATTTATAATCATTTATTACAATTGAACACCTTTCTTTGAAATGTCTGGTAGTGGCCACTGACTGGTCTGCTTTGATACGACAGATACATCTATTCCTAATCTTTTGGAGATCTAGGCATCACTAATTAAATTCATCATCAGGGAACTGGGTCAGCGTGGCATTGGAAGCAATGTGTCAGGGTAGCTTTAGGAGGATGCTGGTCAGATAAGACACAGCCTTGACAAACGACACCGTATTTCCCTGTACTTTTTCCCAAATGCTGTATTTCTGGAGGGGCTTAGTTAAAATTGAAAAAGTGTATCTGAAAGGCATTTATATAATTTCCTCAGCAAGTAGCTAGAGTTTCTGCTTAAATCTGTCATTTTTTTTATTACAATGTCTCCGCATTAAAATAATGCCAAAGCAAAGGCGTAATCCTGGGTGATTATAGAGATAGCAGCACTTAAGCATGCTTGTCAGCCAGGGATGCTGAGTGACAGATGCTGAGGGCTGACAAGTTAGAAGTGTCTGACAGTGATTTTATTGAATCCCAGACTCCTGCTTGTTGGATTTTTAAAACTGCTTTAATATCAGGCATTTAAACAGCCCTTCCTTTCCACAATTTGCTGCCACATACCGCAAGCATGCAGTACTGCAGCCAGCTTTTGCAACCTGGACATGCACCCCCACTACCTTTAGCATAGTGGTAAGGGCATTACAACACTGACCAAGATGCAGAGCCCGGTTCCTTACATCCACAGGCTGCAACCCGACAGCGGAAAGCTCTGCTGGAGCCAGGGGTTCGGTGGTGCAAATCGGCTGCAAGACCCGCTCTGCTAGATGGCCCTGAACCTCCTGAAGCAGCCCAAGAACAGGGCAAAGCTAGACAGAGATGGAGCAGGGCCAGCACACTTGGGAAATACATTTATTAAGCATATTTTCCAGGCAGATTCTGCCAATGGGTCCCTACCAGGTAGAGAGCAGCTGCATCTTCCCTCAGTGATGAACTCAAGTCAAAGGGAAGATTTCTTGATTTCTCCTGGTAAGTCTTTGGGCAACTTTACCATGTTTAAAGTTTTATCTGCGAGATGGCCTCCATTCCCGATGACTCTCAGACATTTGCGGACTCCCTAACCCCAGCCCTTGGCGTGCAGAAGAAAGGTAATGGTCACCAGGTATCAGTCTTGGAGGTGAAGATCCCCTCTAGGAAAGCCTCTGGTGGCATCCACTTGACAGGCAGCATGGCTCTCCCTCCTTTGCGATAGTAGCTTGCCCTGGGAAGATCAAAGTCAAGGAAAATTAAGCGCTTAGAATCAAATTCCACAGTGGCTGAAAGGGGGCAGATGAATAACGAGTTTTCCCCACTCCATCCCAATTGGGGGAGGGGAGGGAGAGAATAAACCTGGCCAATTATGTAAGAGAACTGATCAGCAAGGACTTTGTAACCCTCAAGAGCTGATAAAAGAGATTAACATGAATTCTTTAAAGATAATTCCTGGGAAAAACAGGTCCTTGCACAAGTTAAAAAAAACTTAGCCTCCTCCATCACTGACCTGGAGGCCAACAGCTGAACTGGGGCCTCCGGAAGAATGTGCTACCTTGAAGAATCCGCTTACTTTTGGACTGCCAGCTGAATGTTTAACTTTGTATCCTGTTTTCCCATCACTGAAACACCACTAGAGAGACTGGTTCCTAAATGATTCCCTGGGCTTGGTTTCCCCCTTTTGCCTGCTCTTTGTAGGGTCACCTATACTGGTGCAAACTGAATGGAAAACAGGTCTCAAATGCAAACATTTTGAGTTGGGAAAGATTTTACACACACTTTGCACAAGTATCTAAAGTGCAAGGCAACAGTGCAGACACCTTGGGTTTTGTCCTTGATTTTTTTTAAATGTAAGAGCACCAATTACCCATTGGCTGCAATTGGTGAATGCATTTGTGCATGCTAGTCTGGACACCACAAACATTAGTGGTGTGTCCCAGGGCCCGGCCAGGAACACACATACACGTAAAGTCCAGATTATCATGTGCAAATATGTAGGTTCAGTGCTTATCAAACTCTTGTCATTTGAGAACCCCAAAGCATTTCAAATGGAGGCGTGGACCCCATGGGAAATCTTAAACATTGTCTGCAGACCTCCGGGGGTCTGTGGAACACAGGTTGAAAACCACTGTGTTAACTGATAAGCAATTAACAGGACTAAATACTCTAGTGTAGACAATACCTTTGAAGATCAGGGTTGGTTCCACTAGGGCGATTGAAGCGAGGCTGCTATGGGACAGACTTTTCAGCCATATATATGATCCCTCCACACTCTGGAGATGTCATTTCATTTACTTTTCTCCAAGAAAATGGAACCCTCTCGCCCCTTACCTGTAGATATCTCGGGCCATTCCAAAATCACCAATTTTGGCTACTCGCTCCGGCCCAGTGCAGGTCAGCAGGCAGTTCCTTGCAGCTATGTCCCTTAAAAGAGAAATGTAGTGATAAATTGTAATACATTATGAAATGGTTACCAGGATAACTGTACTTCCTACACATCTTGGTCTCTCTGGGTGTTACCCCCACTTCAGGTGCCAGGATTCATGCTGTCACCTACTTTTTAGGGTAGAAACATGCATTTCTCCCACTCTCAGACCAGGTGGCAGTCCTCTGTATCAACAGTGATCACCATAGCAGATCTGACCTGGGAAAGACCTTCCAGTTCCTTAGGGGCACAGCTGCTGGAACTAGGGGTGCTGCTGCATGCCCTGGCTTGAAGGGGTTTCCATTACACAGAGGGTTTATAGTTTGATTCAATAGCTCTCAGCACCCCCACTGTACAAATTGTTCCAGCACCCCAGTCTCAGGACAATCTTCTTAACATACATGCAACATGCCTTAGATGGCAGCTGACGAGGATTCATCATCAAATTTGGTCTGCTGGTTGGCTCCTTGGTTTGTGACAGGTACTGATGGGGAGTCACTGTGAACTCCAATCCATCTCGCCCTTCCTCCCCAACCCCCCGCCACACTTAGGGACAATGACAGTGGTAATTAGTGGCCAAGCAGCTTCCTTAAAGTATCATTTATTTAGATTAAAAGCATGTCAGAAAAAAAGTCCTAAAAGCAATAAACCAACCTAAATTGCAAAGCCTGCATTTCCCTAACTCTTACCATCCCCTAGATCTGAACTTCATTAGACTTTCTCTGCCAAGTAGGGTTGCCAGATGGTTTAACTAAAAATACTGACCCCCCCCCCCAAAAAAAAAAAAACCACCAGGAAAAAGTTCTGTTGAGGAAAAAAAAAAAAAGGGGGGGGGGGGAGATCAAAGTTGTTGAGAGAGAGAAAAAAAAAGGACCCCAAGAGTTAAGCTAAAAAAATAAAAAATAAAACAGCATGGCCCCTTTAAGAAAAGCCTTTGAAGCTTTTTTGTTGGCGGCTATCTTGTTTTCCTGATCCAGCCAGAAGACAGCTTCCCTGCAGAACCAGGTAAGTGGGGGGCTCCAGGGGACTCCGGGAGCCTGAGGGTGGCCCGGGGAAGGGGCTCAGGGGCTAGGTGTGTGTAGGGTTGCTGAGTGTGTATAAGTTGTCCAGTATGTTCGGCTCCTGGCAGGGAAAAAAAACAGAAAATACTGGACATTTTAGGTGTCCGGTATTTTCTGAATTTTTTTACTGGACAAGAGGTGAAAATACTGGACTGTCCGGGTCAATACCAGACACCTGGCAACCCTACTGCCAAGTCCATCTGTGCCAGCCTGACTGCTAGACAGTAGCTCACTAGTGAACCTCACCTTCTGCCTCAGAGAGAGGCTTTTTCTTTGATCTCTAATTCCCAGCCTGGCAAACACCATCTCCATGTTTTGTTAGTCTTTAAAGTGCTACCAGACCATTTGTTGTTTAAGTTTTTACTGCTTACAGGATTTTGGAGACATGATCTAGGATGTCTGACACCAATGGCTGAAACCCACTGTCTTTTTTATGTGTACTTAGATGTTCTTCCCAGTCCCTCATCCCATAGACATTATGTTAAATCAATCAATTCACTCAGGAAATTCTTACAACTTCACTATAAATTACATAATCTCAGCAAACTGGTTACATATCAATATTCTTAGATTCACAGCTTTTATCATACACATAACATGATTGCATATCAGCTCCATTTCTGTCACATCTTAAATATTTAGGGATTTTTTCAAGGATTATAGGCACCAATCTGGTGAGCTTTACATGAACAGCGGCGGCTCCGCTCGCCCTGCCGTATATCTGCCACTGCTGCCCTTACCTGCTGGAGCCGCCTCCGCCGCTGCCCTTCGCTGTGTGTCTGCAAGCGGCTCTGCTAGCCCGTGGCATACGCGTGGCGGCGGCTCATTGCCATGGAGGTGAAGGGTGAGGCCTGGCCATGGCGCCCGGGTATCCCGCTGCTACGCCCTCCTGCCCCACCCAGAGAGAGGCTGGGGATGGCGCGGTCTCTCCCCCGGGGGGAGCCCAGACCCCTTTCCCGACACGCCCAGGGGCAGGGCGACCCACCCGCCAGGGAGACCCCGTCTCCTCTCGCCAGTCCCCACCTCCCCCCACTCGTGGGCGCAGCGCAACCCAGCTCCACAGACAGTGACCCCTCCCCCCCCACACACACACACAAGTCCCTGGGAGCAGGGGGAGTTGCCAGCTGCCCCCACCCAGCCAGGAGCTGTTTGAGAGGCTGAAATGGTCATTTTGGCCTGTCTGATGAGTCAGACACCCTTGCCCGCTGGTCCTCCCTATGGCCCATCTGTGCACCATCCTCCATGTAGCCACACCCTGCCTGCCCCCCCAAAACTCCCACACTGCCTGCCTCCTAACCCCAGCACCCACATGCCGCCTGCCCCCCAAGTCCCAACACCCATATGCTGCCTGCCCCCAAATCCCAGCACCCACACACTGCCTGTCCCCCAAATCCCAACACCTAATGCTTCCTGGCCCCCAAGTCCCAACAGCCACATGCTGCCTCCCCAACACCCAACGCTGCCTGCCCCCCAAGCCCCAACACCCACACGTCCCCTGTCCCCCCAAGTCTCAACACCCACACTCCACCTGGCCCCCGCAAGTCCCAATACTGCCTGGCAAACACCAGCCATGGGCAGCCAAAGAGAATCTACTGTGAGCCAGGAGCGTTTTGTAGGTCTTTCAACTATATCGATTGAAAATGAGCTGTGTAAAGAAATGGACTTTACTGACATAATTGAAGAATGTGCTGCCAAAAGAGCTAGACAGCTATAATAGACTTAAATACAAAGAAAATTTTGAATTATTAATGCAGAATTTTGGTTAAGAATGAATTACAATATAATTAAAATAAAAATTATCCAACCAAATTAAGTTTCTATCAAATTTACCCAATTCACATGTAATATGAAAAATAGCCTTCAATTTGCGCATTTGAAGCCTTTTTTCTATTCTCTCTCCAAGGGGGGCCCCGCGAAATTGTGCTGCCCTGGGCCCCGCAAAACTCTCATCCGCCCCTGTACATGAATAACCCTTACTCCCACACATGACCACATTGAAATTAATCCATAGTAGGATTAGGCCCTTATTTATTACAAATCAAGTGTAAAAATGTAATAAGAAAAGCAAAAAAAGATTTTGAGGAACAGCTAGCCAAAAACTCAAAAAGAAATAACAAAATGTTTTTTAAGTACATTAGAAGCAGGAAGCCTGCTAAAAACCTGTGGGTCCCTAGGACGATCGAACTATAAAAGGCGCAATCAAGGACGATAAAGCCATTGCGGAGAAACTAAATGATTTCTTTGCTTCAGTCTTCACGGCTGAGGACGTTGGGGAGATTCCCAAATCTGCACCGTCCTTTGTGGGTAATGAATCTGAGGAACTGTCCCGGATTGAAGTGTCATTAGAGGAGGTTTTGAAACAAATAGAAAAACTTAATGTTAACAAATCTCCGGGACCGGATGGCATTCATCCAAGGGTTCTAAAAGAACTCAAATGGGAAATTGCTGAACTATTATCTGTGGTTTGTAACCTATCCCTTAAATCGGCTTCCGTACCTAATGACTGGAAGGTAGCCAACGTGACACCAATATTTAAAAAGGGCTCTAGAGGCGATCCGGGCAATTACAGACCGGTAAGTCTAACTTCAGTACCGGGCAAATTAGTCGAAACAATAGTAAAGAATAAAATTGTGAAGCATGTAGAAGAACATAATTTGTTGGACAAAAGTCAACATGGGTTCTGTAAAGGGAAATCCTGTCTTACTAATCTATTAGAGTTCTTTGAAGGGGTTAACAAACATAGGGGATCCAGTAGATATAGTATACTTAGATTTCCAGAAAGCCTTTGACAAGGTCCCTCACCAAAGGCTCTTGTGTAAATTACATGGCCATGGGATAAGAGGAAGGTCCTTTCTTGGATTGAGAACTGGTTAAAGACAGGAAACAAAGGGTAGGAATAAATGGTAAATTTTCAGAATGGAGAGGGGTAACTAGTGGTGTCCCCCAAGGGTCAGTCCTAGGACCAATCCTGTTCAACTTATTCATAAATGATCTGGAGAAAGGGTAAGCAGTGAGGTGGTAAAGTTTGCGGATGATACCAAACTGTTTAGGATAGTCAAGACAGAAGCAGACTGTGAGGGACTCCAAGAAGATCTCACCAAACTGAGTG
This sequence comes from Rafetus swinhoei, assembly GCA_019425775.1. Lineage (NCBI taxonomy): Eukaryota > Metazoa > Chordata > Testudines > Trionychidae > Rafetus > Rafetus swinhoei. The sequence goes on along the minus strand of CM033446.1, from coordinate 71,767,530 downwards.
ATTGGGCAACAAAATGGCAAATGAAATTTAATGTGGATAAGTGTAAAGTAATGCACATTGGGAAAAATAACCCCAACTATACGTACAGTATGATGGGGGCTAATTTGGCTACGACAAATCAGGAAAGAGATCTTGGAGTTATCGTGGACAGTTCTCTGAAAACTTCCACACAGTGTGCAGCGGCAGTCAAAAAGGCAAATAGGATGCTAGGTATTATTAAGAAAGGGATAGAAAATAAGACCCGGAATATCTTACTGCCCCTGTATAAAACTATGGTACCCACATCTTGAATACTGTGTACAGATGTGGTCTCCTCACCTCAAAAAGATATTTTGGCCTTGGAAAGGGTTCAGAAAAGGGCAACTAAAATGATTAGGGGTTTGGAACGGGTCCCATATGAGGAGAGGTTAAAGCGACTGGGACTTTTCAGTTTAGAAAAGAGGAGACTGAGGGGATATGATAGAGGTGTATAAAATCATGAGTGGTGTGGAGAGGGCCGATAAAGAAAAGTTATTTATTAGTTCCTAAATAGAAGAACTAGAGGACACCAAATGAAATTAATGGGTAGCAGGTTTAAAACTAATAAAAGAAAGTTCTTCTTCACACAGCGTGTAGTCAGCATGTGGAACTCCTTGCCAGAGGAGGCTGTGAAGGCTAGGACTATAACAGAGTTTAAAGAGAAGCTAGATAATTTCATGGAGGTTAGGTCCATAAAAGGCTATTAGCCAGGGATAAAATGGTGTCCTTGGCCTCTGTTTGACAGAGGCTGGAGAGGGATGGCAGGAGACAAAGCGCTTGATCATTGTCTTCGGTCCACCCCCTCTGGGGCACCTGGTGCTGGCCACTGTCGGCAGACAGGATACTGGGCTAGATGGACCTTTGGTCTGACCCGGTATGGCCGTTCTTATGTTCTTATGACTGCTATGGTGTTATAATTCTTACTAATGGTAATTCATCTACAAGTCTCAAAGCATTTTACAAGGGTAAGCACCATCTCCATTATATAAAGCAGGAAACTGAATCAAAGCTCACACAGTGAGTCAATATTAGAATCCAGCCAGAATCTAATTTTCCCACTTTAGTCATCTGCTTTCATGGCCTCTATTTCTCTTTTGTTTTCTTTTGTTTTTTTTAAAGAAAGACCTGAGACTGCTTCACATTCTGCATAACATTCATTGGTGCCTCATTTAATGCAAAATGCCATTTGACTGGTATTTTCCAGAAAGATGTTGTTTGTATTTTCTTGGTCCTGGATCTAGCAAATCATTACTCCTGCATTTAGGGTTATGCCTGTCCTTAGTACCATTGAAATTAACAGGGTTGCAGCTGGAAGTAACTTTGCAGGATTGGGCCTTTAATTTGTGACAAAGGAAGGAGGTGACTGCGTGAGTGAGGCTGGAGAATTTGTATTCCTTTTAAAGTACTGTTGTGCTCTGAAAAGCTTGTTTTAAAAAATGGCACCGGGGGGAGGGAAGGTTGTATGTTTAATTGTGTCGGGTTGATGGCCAGAAAAACGTGCTTACTTTTCAAGTAAAATATTTCTTCTCAGCCTTGGAAATTCCTCCTGCCTCTGAAAAACAAGCTGGGATTTTCCTTTTTACCTCATCACCACAGTAACAAAATCACTCCAGGACAAATACCTCAGGGACACTTTAACAACCCCCCTGTCTTAATTGAGTTTAGACAGGTGTAACGGATTGAAGCTTACTACGCAGTTCTTTTATTGATAAGTGTACACAAAGGAACAAGATCCATACTGTTCCTTCATAGATGTCATGGCTTTGAAGTGGTGAAAGCAGTCAAGCTTATTTTAGTTAGTAAAATCAGTAGATAGGATTCTGACTATACAGATGTGGCAGATTTGCTGTCTTTTATATAGTCCCTTTTCTGAGAAGAAGGCAAGCTTTGTTAATAGCTAGAAAAGTGTGTGTCTGTCTCTCCCTATAAACTGTTGTTCAGATTGCACCCATGTTACACTAATAGCATTCTCATACAATGTACCTGAAAAAAAGCAGAAACTAACATGGAAAATTCTGTATTACCTGGGAATTTTCATTCTAGAACCTTCTGTGTCAGATGGTCTTCACAGTAGGATGTTCCCCAATTCCAAGGTGACTGGAGGCAGACCAAATCTTGGCTCTGAGGCTGGAATTATGACTGCCCCTTTGAAAGAACTCTCCAGAAAGACAGCACTCAAAACAGAAAAATACTCTGTGCAGCAGAGCCTTGACATAAAATGTAAGGATTTCCTGAAGGAACACCTCTTCCCTTTCAAATTACTTAGCAAGTGAGAAACAGAATAAAACCTTAGATATTCTGGTTTTATTCTGTCCTCCGAGGGAGGATAAGACTGCCTAACATGGATGGCATGAAAATTCAATCATAAGACAGAATTTGCTTTTTCTCAGTCTCCTCTGTCAGCCTTCACAGTGGCTGTAGAAAGATGTAAATCAATGCTAGGGCAGGAGGAAGGGAGGATTCACATTTACCGATGCAGAGTTAAAAAGGAATTTAAGCTGACAGGAGCTTCCTTTTCCAAAATTCTCCTCTACAAAATGCTGCATCAGCGCAGGTGTGGAAGTCAAGTCACGAGTGTTTTGAGAGAAAGTGGCTAGAAGTCAAATAGGAGTCCAGATTTGATGGACTTTAAAAAAAAGAATCCTCTGTTGGAAAAGGAGTGATCTTGATGGTCCATGTGTCAGGTTGTACCCCATGTCGTCTGCTTGATCTACAACCCCCTTTCCTGCTCCCACCTCTGCAAGTCATACAGGAGTCCAGATAAGTTCCCCCTACATGGAGTCTGGAATCCATAGTGAAGACCAGCTTCCTTGGGAAACATGATCAGGCAGCTGTTAAATAATATTAACAATGAATTCACCAAGTGATGCTAGTACTAGCTCTGGACCAAGATCTTTGGATACTTATTTGCTGCAATTGCTATCTGGAAATGAAGCAAGAATAGGACTGGGTAGCCACATGCAACCAAGTAGCACAGAGATGAGTCAGAGATTTTTTCTTAGATGTTTCCTAATGTTTGTCAAATCAGATACTATATTCCTCTGCAATCTCTTCTGAAATAAAAATAGTCTTGGATGATAACTTAGACGCTGGAATTTTGTGAAAGCTGATCAGGCTTTTCCACTTTTTCACACAAAGCCATGTTCCTGAAGGCTTTTAGATACGTCTGTCGGGCCTTGTATAACCTGATGGAATGTTGGCCCCACTAGGATAGACATGCATCCCTTTTACTTGAATGGAAGGATGATACAGAATTTGAGAATACCCAGGTAAAATTTATGAGTCCCAATGGAAAAACTCTGCATTGAAAGTGCATCTTGCTGTAGCAGAAGCTTAAGTAATCCCTGGATGACTCTCCTTGACCCTATCTTCAATAGAGCTGCAGATTTATTTTCATATTCTGTAGTTTTGGGAAGATAATGCTGTAATGTTGGATTTCAGTATTTCTACCCAGAATATACATCATCTTATGGACTCGTTGAGAAACCGAAGATCTAAAATGGGCTGCATGCTATTGTTTCCGTGAATCACAATTAATCTTGTGTCCCTTCCAAAATATCTCTTTCCTCACTGAGCTGATTCTATCATTTCAGTGTGTAGAAGAGGGACTATTGTGCCCTTCATCTGCTGATGCTATCAAGGGACTTTGCTGGTTTATTTTAATGGGTGAGTTCTATTGAATATCCTTCCCTAGTGTTCTCAAGCACCTTTCTGAGGTGGTTCATTCTCAGATGAGGACCCACTCTCTAGTGACCCTCACAGAGGGAGAGAAACCCTTTGGAAGACCCCAAAACAAAAGATACTTTTGGGAGTATCTTCCAATTTTAGGATAGGTAGCAACGACCTCTTCCTGCTGCTTAATCTCTGTGCTGGAACCTGGAAGGGCAGTGGCTTCCAAAAGAACACTAGCTGAGATAAGGGAGTTTTAAATAGTTTCCCACTAGAAGGAGGGAGGGTCTTAGACCCTTGACTATAGCCTCAGCAATGGCTTTGTCGCTATGTTCCTCTATTGTGTATCAGCAAAATATTTGGAAGGACACCAGATGTTAGCCTACAGTTCCAGTTCCTTGAACTGGAGTCAGACTTGCCCCAAGGAAATGTCTTTCTTTGGAATTTTTGAATGTACAGCAAATCAGAGTCAGGTGAAGCATCAGACCTGACAAAGCTGTTTGAGAAATGTAGTTTAAAGTAGACTTATGCAGGGGTTGGAGTGTGAGTGTGAGAAGCTTAGCCAGAGTAAGAAAGACCATGCTCACAAGGTCCCATAGAAGGCTGCAGCCAATACTCCCAGGGCTGAGGCTGCTTTATCCAAGTTTAGTCCGAGTGACGATCTTATTGTTCTGTCTCCCTTCGGTGGTATGACTATATGCTTCACTAGAGAAGCCACAGCAGGCTTACGCTTAGGCAGAGTAAGGAAGACCATTTTTTATTCTTAGGAACAAGTAGATCTTCCTAAGGAATTCCCATTCGAACTTCATCACAGTCTCAATGTAGGTGAGGAAGAATTACACAGCTCTTCAGCTTTGTCAGTTTCTTTGGTTTTAGTGTGTTTTCTAAAAACATAAGCATTTGTGAAGCTAGAGTCCCCATTCATGCTTAATTCTGTAAGCTTATTTGAGAGTCTGAGGTATCTCGCTGAAAGCCTGAGCCTTAGAGATTTCCTCCTTTCTTTTAGAGAAGTTGTCTCTTCTGAGAGGTTTTAAGGCTTTGTGCTGCCTCTTTAAGAACTGGTTGTGACCAATATCCTTCACCAACCCCTGGGCCGAACACTTGAGAACAGGGGTCTTGTGCATTGCAAGGAGCCTGGAAGGACAGTCTGCAGGTATGAATTCCGCATGTCTTCCTAAGGAAAGCAATAGCCACTTCATGATCTCCTGGAGGCTCATTTATCTCTCAGAGCGCAGGATCTGAATTTCGTTAACCCCGCACTCCCTGCCACTGGGCCTGGGCTAAGGAAGAACCAATCACACGTAATGAAGGGTGAGCTGGAGCCACTGGAGACAAATTGCCCGTGGGTATCTGAGAAGTCACAGGAGCTGGAACTTTCCGTGTCTTGCTTTGAGCATTGTGGGAATGGAGAACCTGCGCCGGGGCGGGGTTTTGAAGAAAAAAAACAAACTTGCCTCTTACTCCATGACACTGATTCTGGCCTGGTCCCAGGAAAGGGAATTTCCATGTCACCTGTGGTCTGGACCTTGTCCCCAGGCTGGCTGGGAGCTGAGTTCCTGCAGGCTGCTCGACTGAGGGGGGAGAAGGGTTGGGAAGTGCTGTCCTCCAGAGCTGTCTCCGAAAGGCCAAAGAATTTGAGTTTAGCAATTTTGAGGAGAAAAACCTTGAGGACAATGAAGAATTGAGAGAGAGTGAGAAGTCTCTCACAAATCCTGTGCAAGGTCCACTCTGGAGGGCACCCTGGACTCCGTCATATGTGTCACTTGGAAGCAAAGCAGGATGGGGAGTTCTTCCTGAGGGCCAGTCAAAACCCAAGGCTTAGAGTAAACATCTGAGTCACCAGAGATGGCGAACACCCCACTGTGGAGATTCTCGGATGTGGAAAAGAGACAGTTTATACGACAGCTAGGACACTCCTCAGCCTCTTGCATGCAATTCATCTTCTGATGGGCACGTCCTTTGTCACACTAAATGTATTGAGTAAGCGGTAGCACATACCTGTATCCGCCCAGGAGGAGCTGCAGAAAGGAAGTATAACTCAGGACACCCATCTGAGTTAGAATTCTTCTGCAGCTCCTGCTTTGCGCTGAGCAGGTTGCCAACTGCTGAAAATAATATTTTTTCTTACAGTCTCTGAAAAACCAGACAACCAAACTTTTTTACTGAAACAGTCTTATGCAATATAAAGATGGCTCAAAAGGACAAAAGTGAACAGTATTACACATGCATGTGGACACAATCCTATTCCTATTACAGCCCACCCTCTTGGCCCAAACTATCCCTGCTCCAGACTCTCTTCCCATCCTGGGAAGGGATGTCCAGAAGTCTTTTGCCTGGCTGGGACCAGAGGCCCCTACCAGCTTTGGGGGGAGGGAGGCTGCTACACCCAGGCCCACTTTACCCTGCCCTCCCCAAGCTATGGGGAGCCTGGCAGGGGTGTGTGCTACACACACACCCATCAAAAGTTGCTGCTGTGCTGACACTAGTAATGCTGAAGAAAAGTTCAAAGGCAGAGAAGAGCAGCCCCCTCCAGCCAGCAGCAGGAGCCCCCAGCAGGAGAGTTCCTCACTCCACCCCTGCCCTAGAAATTGTAGAATCCCTGGCACTGTCCCTCAGAGCAGATCTCGGCCCGGGGCCAAGGGGAAGGAATTGTCAGCGCCCCTGCAAAGCTCAATCGTTCTGGAGTTTGTTTTTTTGACCAATATGTGATAGCTAAATGTTTTTATGGATTTTACAAACAGGCCCAATTTTAGCTCTTTTACACATACTGTCTGTGAATTTACTGACGGTTGGCAGCACTGTGCAGGAGGGGGAATATGCCATGTTGGAGGATTACCAGGACATCAGTCACAGCCCTTCACAACTAGCCACTCTCCTGCCTAGTATGGGTGGTGTAGGTGGGGGTGGGGCAGCATAGCCCTGCATCCACCCGCCCCCTGCCTCTTTCTGCCTACTTGGGCTTTCAGACTCCACTCTCCCTTCCAGACCTGGATAGGGCTTGCACAGCTGTGCAGGGGGTTAGGACTGGGGCTTCCTCCATTCCCCCGCACAGTACAATGTTGCCCTATGCGTATGTCAGTAAGGTGGCAAGCCAGCATAATCGTGAGCTCTTAACGACCCTTTTCAAATGTTTACATTGAGATGCTACTATTAGACTTCTTATATGTTGTGTTTTGTAATTAATCCCTTTCTAGCCACATTCATCTGAAGCACTTAAAGCGCTTTATATTTGATAACTTTTATAATGCCCCTTATTATAGCTAGTGTACAGAGTGGGGAAACCAACACACAGAGAAGTGAAGTGACCTGAGAGAGGCCACATGTGGAACCAGTGACAAACGGGCAATAGAACCCCAGTGTCCCAGATCTCTCGCCATTCCCCTAACCATGACCACATATCCCTGCCTATAACACTAAGCCTGAGGGAAGCAAAACACTAGCCTCACAGTTCACTGCTCAGATTGCTGCCTGCCTCCTTTCTCCCTTTTCCTCTAGCCTCTCTTCCCCTTGCCTGGCTGTCTGGCAGTGAGGCCTGTTTGCTCTGCTGAAAGAGTGCACGTTTGTACATGTGCTTCGACCTGGGTGTGGCTACTCTGCCCTGCCTGGCTCCTGGCCTACCTGCAAGTTCCACCCTGTTACTGTGTAGCACACACCCCCAGAGCATGTCTATGCTAGAGCTGGAGGTGTAATTTTTAGTTCAGACAGATATACTCATGCTAGCTTTGCTTGAGCTAGTGTGCTAAAAAGAGCGATGTAATGCTAGCTGCATGCACCATGGGCCAAGCTAGCTACTCAGAGCAATTCCATCAGAAACCCTAGGTAGTCAATAGGTAAACTATGGGCCAAATCCAGACCACCAAATGTTTTTGACTGGATGCCAAAATCTTTTTATTTTCTTAAATATATTTTTTTCACTGGAGTCTGAACCTTGACTATAACTTGGTCAAGAAATACGGACTTTGACAAAAAATAACTGACAACCCCTGCCCTCGGTACATATTTGGAATAGCTAGTTTTTCCCACACCGTATGGCGCCAAAGCTACACTGCGAGTTGTAGTGTGCTAGCTTGACAGGAGCTAGCACAAGTATGTCCACCTGAGGTGGAAACTCACCAGCTCTAGTGTAGATATATCCTTAGTAAATGAACCTACTCCACGCTCCTGGGCATGGGTCCCCTACTCCTACTGACCTGAGCTGGGCACATGATGGGCTTAGAGCTGCACAGGGGTCAGCTGAGTTCCCAGGCGCAGCACCTTGCTGAATTCCAGGAACTGAAACCAGCTCTCCGTTGGAACTGAGAGATGCTGCTCAGCCAACTGGGAATGTTTAGACGCTATTCACAGCAGTTGTTAGCTCTTCTCTAGCATTTCACCCACAGATTGCAGAGCAGCAAATCTCATGATCTTGATTTTACAGATGAGGAAATTGGGGCAAAAAGAGGCAAACTGACGTGAACCCGCGGCAGCATGGCTTAGCTACTTGCGAATACACCGGCGCTGGAACAACAAAGACTAGTGAGGGAGGTTGCACAAGTGGCTCTCCTTTGCCACAGTGGGTCACATAATGTCACCTCTTTGTGGCTGTTCATGCTCTGGGAAGAAGCGGAATAAAGTGAATGAGCTGATTCATAGCACTTTAAACATGCAGGGAGGGAGGGAGAGGAGTTGGAAGTATGTGGTTCCAGTGCCCTCGTGCACAAAAGGAATGGAGGTAGGGGGCAGAGAGAGGGTATGTGGGCCACAGGTGGAACTGCAGTAGGCCATAGGTTGCCCACCACTGGCTATCAAGCAGCCCACTGAGACGAAAGAGGGTCACTCATGTGGCCCACTCACTAGTCTCGGTTGCCTATCACTGGTATATACCCCTGGGTTGGTTGATGCTATTGTAATTTCATTGCTGTTGCTATCAGATCAAAGGTAGCTCGGGTATATCCCCGAGTGCCACAGTCACACCTGTGATTGCGGTGCAAACACACCCTTTCTCCCTGTTCAGGACCCTACCTGCTGAATACTGCTGTAACCCCCAAGGAGATTACCTAGATTCCTGGGGCTCTGTCTGCTGCCAGCTCAGGAAGAGGCACACTGTCCCTGGTAGGGAGGGGGAGCCAAGGCAAACTCAGAGTCAGCCCAGCAACAAATAGGGAGTGAGATGCCCCTCCCAGGGAGTTCAGGAAAGGGGAGAAACCATTGTTTTTTATAAGTCAGTCTGAAGCCAGCCAGGGCAAGGGCAGGACTGGATGTGTGGGGAGCTGGTAAGCCCCAGGCCTGCATGCAGGGTCCCTCCTGAGAACTGGCCTCTAGGAACCTGAAAGCAAGATCCCTCAGCTGGGTTTTCCTTCTCCACTGATGATTCCCCGTTTGTAGAGTTTGCTGGGAAACTTCCCCGGCCAGGCTGAGTTAGCCCTCCAGCTCCCTAGGTAAGACCAGTCACCACATGGGCAGCTCTGCTCTGCCTGCTAGTTCAGGGCTGCTGCCTGCTGTGTGTGTCTGGGCTCTGGGCTAGGAGACTACAGTTTGGATTTTAGTACAGTTGCGTAATCTGCACCTTGAGCCCTGCACCCCTTTGCGGTGAGGGGAAATCCTGGGACCGAAGCAGCCTGATTCCTGCCTGAATAGGATCCCTGCTAGCAGAGATCAGCCCCTCTGCAGTGACTGAGGAGTCCAGAGTCATCTCTGAACTGGAGGATCATTCATGGAGTTTGTGAGTGCACCATCTTTTAGTCAGTCAGTCAGGGAATTTGTTTTGGGAACCCCCTATTCCCTGAACTGTGTCCTCAAGCCAGGGAGTAAGGGTTTGGGGATTTTATAACCGGCTGCATATTAAACCTGTGGAGGGATTTACCACCTTCTCCTGCTTGTGAGTCCTTTGGGCTGTACTGAACCCAGTCAGCCACACTGCTAAACCACTGCAGAGAAGAATTTTGTGGTCATAGGTCATCAAGGGCCCCAACAAAGTACGCGTACCAACGGGACACTATCTTACATTTGCTACATCAAGCCGCGTGACTGGGGAAAGTCACAGGTATTAGCAGCGTGGGCACCGGTGATCCTAAAAATAGTGTTTTACCCTGTTATGTTATAATTGTTTCCTGTTTAATATAATTATTGTGTTGAATATATTGTATGTGTTTGTGTTATTTTTTTGAGGTCTCCAACTATCTGGCAAGTAAGTGGGGATTACCCTGTGGTTAGAATTTTCCTCCCAAACTGCCCTGGTGACCCTGCCAGGAAGGAGTGAGGGGGGTGGAGGCACCACCAAATAAATTCATAGGAAAAAAATAAAGAAACTACACCCTGCTGCGTGGGTGGTGGGATCCAGAAGAACCCAGACCTGTCCACCAAAACCTGTAGGCAGATTGGCATTAAAGAAGGTAATTGGGTGGAGAGGGGCGCTACACTGCACAAGCCCTGTTTTGTTTTACTGTGAACCCCCTTGCTTTCTTTTCCCTGTCGATGGATCAAAGGGTTTTTTTTTGTGCTATTCCTAAAACAATCAACAAGCTAAGGGCAGAAGAGAAATAAGCTGCTCCTTATTCTCATGTACATTTATGTAGGATAATGCTACCATCTAGTGGAAATCAGGAAGAATCTCAACTGTGTATGTGATACAGGTATCCAGAAGATCGGTGGTTCCCAACCTTTTTTATACCATGGACCAACAAACCCATTCACAAACTTTTGGCGGACTGGTAACATTTTTATTTGCATATTCATTATGCAAATAAAATGTTGCTGGTCCGGCAAACCTCATACCCCCCTGCCCGGACTCCTGCCTCCCCAATCCCATGTCTCCCCAACCCATGCCCCAGGGCCCTTCATACACTCCAATTCTGACTCGTGCACCCCCGCATATTTCCAGCCCCCTGCCCTGAGCCCCCCCACACTTATATTTCTTAGTGTAAGAAATGCATGTTATTTTCACCCCTCCAGCAGAGTATCTCACGAGCAGGACCATTAGTAGCAACCATACGGCAGACTCCTATGGGGCCAGAATCAGAGCAGGGAGGGGCCACAGTTCCCTTGGTGGGGCAGACTCTGTGTGGCCAGGCTCGTGCAGGTGCCCAGCTTGTGAGCACGCAAAGCGGGGAAATTCCCCATTGCAACACACGATCAATGTGGCCACGGCCAGGCCAGACAGGGCAGGGAGCAGGCAATGACTGGGCAGCCACAACCCGCTTCCCATGGCCCCGCCCTTCTCACCCAGCGCTGTGTCCCAGCGCCACCTCGCACACGCCCCTCCTGGAAGTGCAGGTGAAATCCAGCTTCCAGCCCGTGGCTACAGCCTCCACCTCCGCCAACAGCCCAGGGACACTGGGCCACATGGACTCTGCACCAGCTCCTCCATGTTCCCGTCTGCCTGCCCACAACCCCATGGGTGTGGCCTGGAGGTGTGCCGTGGCCGGTGTACACAGCCAAGGGGGAACAAAGGGCAGCAAGGAGTCTAATTCCCATTGAAAGTCAATGGCATTTGGGTACCTACCTCCCATTTTTGTCTCTGAAAATCTTTATAAAGACTGTTTTACTCTAGCACTATATGCAAAGCAGCAGAGTTCACACCATTTTGTCATGTTATAGGAAATCCCTATAATATTTGCTGTTAATATGGCGTCATTAGTTGTACTGTGTTCAGGTGTTAGCTAATGCCTGCAGACCCTTTTCATCGTTAGTTATATTCTTGATTGACATATTATTGATTGACAGTTCACTCAGGCCATCATTTGTGAAGACACCACAGTGTTTTATCTTAAAAGTTACCTAGGGCTATACAAGGAGACCTGCCTGCTTTTGGCTACAGACCAAGTTCTAATTTCAGACCACATTTCAAGAGTCCAATTTCAACCTGCTTTTTGCTTCAGAAATATGGGGATTTCCGGCTATCACTTTTTTTTTGGTCAAAACCATGTGGGTTCAATTGAGCTTTTCTTTGAGATCTTGAGACTCAAGTCTAACTTGGGGAACATAAAGCCACATCAATCCAAACTGGAAAAAAAAACCCATGTCTGCATATTCCCTTGTAAAGGGAAAACCAGAGGCTTTGTACAAGCCCAATGAGTTCCAGCTACCTTCAGATTGGGCTGGACTGCCCGCATCTCACCTGTGGATGAAGTGGTTCTCCTCCAGATATTTGCAGCCACAAGCAATGTCCCTGGCTATGTTCAGCAGGTCCTGCATCATCAGAGTGGATGGGTGACTCTGGATAAGAGACAGGCGCAGATAGGTGGGAAGAGGTGAAAGATGGAGGAATGGGAGAGAGTACAGGAAAAATGGAATAGTTGGAGAGATAGGATGGGAAGAAGAAAGATATATACAGAAGAGCAGGGGAGGGAATAAAAAGATAAGATGAAGAGGAAGGGAGGAGGATCAAAGAAGAGACGAGGAAAAAGAGTGAGTTTCTATTTTTTAAGATTAAAGTTTTTCCAGACATGGGAAGTGGGTCTGGCAGATTTCTCCTGCATGAGGGAGTATGGAGGGGTAGGGTGAGTTTTTTGTCCCAGTCTAAATAAAATGGCCAATGTTTCTATCAAAGGTGTGAACAAGAACTGTCCAGTGTGGCAGGTGGTGTAAAAATAAGCACAAAAGAGCTATACAAATTATGCTTATGGGTCACATGGCAAAAATTAGTGAGGTTTTTGAAAACCACATCCATCCTGGATTTTGAATGGACTGAGAGAGTGAGAAAGCAAAGAGGAGTGACTGCATTTCTCTGTGCCAGCACCAAATCCTAATCACCTACAGCTCTGTCACATCCATTGTGTTGGGGAAGAGGCAGGACTCAGGAACAGAAAACACAAAGGACAATGTTCCCTCTAATTTTTCCATCCACATGCAGAATAAATTTTGTTGTGTGCACAGAGGCATATGTGGATATGCACCACCAGGAGAAACACATGTGGACTGTGGGCACTGTGAGAGCTCTGCTAATCAACTGGGCAGCATTTGAATCTCTCCTGGGTAGCCACCCAAGTGCTCCACTTATAGGGAACACTGACATAGGACGCTATACTCATAGATGCTATAGCTCTCCCAATCACTCTAGTTCACAGACTGATGGAAGCGCTTTGGGTCTGTCTAACAAATCACTTCATGGTTTGCTGAGTACACGATAGGCCCAATTCAGATTTTAGCCCAGAGAAAGCCATGCTCGCAGCACTATGGAAGTTAAGCAGTGCTCTTCTCAGTGAGTCCCACTGTGATGGGGTGGCTACTCACACAACGCATGAAGAGATTAAGGTGGCCAGTGGGCCTATTAACTGCCTAGGCTGTACCTAGGAGGAGTAGCCGCCAGGGAACAAGAATTAATTAAGAGACAAGGCATATCTGGAGAGGGACAGCAGGAGCCAGTATAAAGCTCAGCAGCTGAGAGAAGATGGGGAGGGTGCCGCAGTTGCTGTTAGGGAGCAAGAAAGTAAGTTAGGAAGTAGCCCAGGGATATGGCAGTAAGGCTGAGGACTGTGCAGACCTTGGCCACTTTTGTTGTGGGGTGCCTAGGCTGTAACCCAGAGCAGAGGGCAGGCCTGGGTTTCCATAGCAGCTACTGGGCAGTGGTGCTGTTAAGATGTAGTGACGGGAAGGGTTGCCTGGGACAACAGCTCCTGAGAAACGTTGATACCCTGGAAAAGGAGGACTGAAGCGGGAGCAGCCGAGTCTCAAGCAAGGGAGAGTGATGGAGTGAGCAACTGTAGGAGGGATGTGGGACTGGTAGAGCCAATCCCCAGGTGTGTCCAAAAGGAGGTGCGCTGGTGGTGACTAGGCCTCCCTGTGACACCCACTCATTTTCAAGCAATCATTTTTTCCCCTCAGGGAAAATTCCTTGGTGCATCTCCAGGAAAGTTGTTATGACAAGTGCTTTTCCAGTGCTCTGGGGAGAGGTGTGGAGAAATTACTATCGAGCTCAGTGAAGCGCCTGGAGATGTCAAGTCAAATTGCTCTTTTCTTCTCTTGTTGTTTCTGGATGCTGTTACGTTGTTCGTTTCACAGCCTGGAACCAGATAATTAGTACTCTGGCTGTTGGCAGCTGGTGTTTAATCAGCCAGGTGGGTCATGTCTTTATTGTACAGAACATTTGGATGTTTGCCTTTGAAGGCTAGAGTTATAAACGAGTATCTTATAAAGGTTAAAGAGAGGGAGTAAATAAGAGAGGCAGGCAGAGATTAGCATGGTGGAGATTCAACTACAGCCGCACTAAGAGACTATGGAATGATGAATAGTGATCTACAGCTGGCTGAATTTTCTGAAAGGGTGCACAGGAACAGAACTTTGAATTTGGAAAGGCTGTTTTGAGTAAAATAATTCTTGTCCCTTTTTGTTTGCTGCTAACAAACATTCTTTGTTTTCACACGGGTGTTGGAATGACTGTCCTTCACATTATTCCTCAAATTTGCTGTGTGCAAATGAGAACATTCACTCTTCGCTGCTGTTTAGCCAATCTTCATCATCTTCTTCTCACAAAAGTTGTGCTGTTTTCACTATATTGACATAGTTAAACCTTACAATCCCCTTAGTGGGGCTGTAGTTGAATTCACTTATACTAGTATATTTTAGTACGAGAAGGGGAAAAACTAAACCTCTATTCTGCAGTGTCATGGGAGCAGTATTGATCTCAAGACATTAGAGAGACATGGTGGATGAAATATCTTTTATGGAACCAACTTCTGTTAGAAAGAGAAACAAGCTGTTGAACTGAGCTGAAGAAGAGCTCCGTGTGCCCGAAAACTGCTCTCTCACCAACAGAGGTTGGTTCAATAAAAGACATTACCTCACCCACACCTTGTGCTACTATACCTATGTAAGACAGCGTTATACAACTATAACTGTATCCACGCTATGGGTTGTAGCTAACTGTTATAGCTATACCAGTACAAAAACTGGCTGTAGAGCAGGCCCGTTCTCCTGTTTAGAAAGCTTCACTCATCCACCCAAAGAGCAGAAGCAACATCATGTGAGTTACATGGCCAATAACACATTCTGAATAACCCATAACAAATAGCTGAAATTAGCAATTTGTGAACAACCAATATGTTGAAAACTGCCCATCTAAATTATTTGTTACTTTTGCCAGTAACAGACACATCTGTGGAAATCAGAATTGATTGGCTACAAGGCCAATTCCATGTTATCATCATCGATTTGCAATGGCTGTTTCACTGAGCACCAATTGTACATGTAGGGCCAGGTCTTTAGCTCATATAACTCAATATAGCTCCATGGAAGTAAATGCAGCGATGTCTATTTACGCCAGCTGTAGAGCTGCCTAGGGTTGCCGACTCTGACTGAAGCTATCCCAGGAGATTTATTTTCCCATGTGACAATGTCTTTTTCGTAAAACATTCCCATTAAAATCTCCCAAATTGCTTTCAACTGTCACCGGAAGATTGGTGCCGATTCCAGGCATCTCCAGGCCAGTCCTGGAGGGCTGGCAACACTAGAGCTGCCCCAACAGCTGTGCATGAAATGGGGGTTGTGTTGTAATTTCTGTTCTTCACTTGACCCAGCAGTGTGTAGAAGGTGTGATGGCGGCTCAGGGAATGTTCTCATGTGCTGTTGTCCTGCTGTCCCTGGCAGAGAACAGGGGAGGTGACAGGAAAACATTCTTTATTCTGTTTCCTGCTTGGTTGCTAATAAACTGGATCCTTTGAAATATGGGATCAGGAATCATTTTCTATTATCAAGTCAAGTCATGGAGACAGGGGGAAAATGTCCAAAGGTTTGTAGGAGGTGGGAATCAGAGAAGAGCCCTATTAAAATGCTGCAATGAAAACAGACCCAAGGGGAAAGGGGAAGATGGTCTCACCACCCGGGGGCGATTCTGCCGAAGGAAGCTCTTCATGTCTCCTCCGGCCATGAGCTCCAGCAGAATGAAGCGAGGCAGCGTCTGGAGGCTCACACCAATGCACCGCACAATGTTCTGGTGACTGAACTTACTGCGAATTGACCACCACGGTGACATGGAAGGGAGGAGACAAAAACCAGAGAGAGGATAACACCTTTTGCCCAACTTCTCCCTGAACTTTAGTTTCTGAGATTAAATAGAACCTGGTTCTGTAACACTCTGTCAAAGCCAATCCTGACCTCAGCTAGTTCAAAGCACGGTGCCCTCAGCCTGGCAATAGTGACAAAGAAGCCAAGGAGATTCTGCTTGGCATTGCCTCCTCAGAAAGTAGGTGAAAACTGGTAAAAGCTACCAAATACAGTAGCCCTTTCCCCTCCACACATGCCTGCTGATATTCTCTAGTGCAGAGAAGATTAATGGATTTAACTGTGACAGGGGTCATGGGAGAAGGGAAACGTGATAGCTTACAGCTTTTAAGTCCAAAATAGTACAGAAATGACATTTTTTCGGGGGGATTTGGGTTTCTTTCAATGTTTGTTAAACAATTTACTGTGTAGTTTGGGGGGGGGGGGGTCTCAGTTCAGTTTCCAGTCTGCCAGAAACAGGGTGAGCTAGTGCCAGTTGTAGCAACTGAACGCAGGCTGCCAAACTGTCACCAGAAGGTAGTGACCTCTGATCACTACTAACCTGGGTTAGAGATGAACTGAGGACTTGGGCAGGGGTGGCAGGATGGAGAAGGAAGACATTACTAAATAAATCAACATGTTATGAAATGAACCAGTGGGTTGCTTTTAAAAATCACTTATCAGCATGATTGCTTCATGCATTGCCACTCAGAGCTCCAACAGTCTGCGGGAGATGGGCTGAGGGCAGTAGTTCAGGCTCGGCAGCGTGTCCTAGCTGGGAGATAAAGTCATCCACAAACAAAAGGTGACAGGGAGGGTTTTGTTCCAAATATTGAAGAACGGGCAAAGAGCAATACAAATAAATAACCCCCAACAGTACATTCCAAGATGGCTTTCAGGCATTTTATTTTCTGTAAAACCTTACAAGCCATTAGAGTAGGTGTCAATCTTTGTGCGGATTGTTTTGCCAGGTGAGATCTGTGCAATTCCATGATAAGTGAGAGCCACCTCCCCAGCAGAGCAGCTGCATGCTATGAAAGAGATGAAGGGAGTTCTTCCAGATTATTTCCCTCTTTTCAAACTTTGTGAGATTAATTTAATGGCATAAACCCCAGGTTTGAAATACCTAGAGTGCCTGGAATTAAGGGGATGACTCAGGCATCTAGCTTTCCTAGGCAGATAAATTATACACCACACTGTGGGAAGGTCTTTCAGATCAGGCCTTATAAAGTATTGTCTAGTCTGCATGCACAAACCTCAAAAGACAGATTGTGCCTGAGTATCACTGACCCTCGCTGAGCGAGGTGAGGAGCGGCACTAAGCCTCCTGGAGCTCCCCAGCACACAGCGGTTCCCTGTTCACTACTTCTCCCCTTAAAAGGGCTCAGAGTGCCTTCCTCTGCTGCCTGCTACAGCGGACGGGCAGAGTACACAGGCCCTGGGGTGACTAGTGCTGCAGAAGGCATTAGGAGGAAGAAGTTCCTGTGCTTAGGGGAGCACAGGAGCAACAGCTGTGGTTGACTATTGCTTCAAGGGCACAAAGGGAAGCTTCTTGCACTCTCTCCTTGGGCAGCTATCCATGCACGAGCCAGGCCCAGGCTGCTCCTACATACCCCACAGTGTTTTTAATAAGAGTGGAGTCTGCCCTAATGTCCTGGGTTGAAAAATTCCTCCCTGGCAGGCAGCATGATGTGTGCTGCCTGACTGTGCTGAGAGGCAGCAATATTGCATGACTATAGGGCCAAATCTTGTAGGTCACTCATTACACAGTTGTTCATTTAATCAATGGCAGCTTCCTAACACAAGGGCCTCCAAGGCTAAGGGCCCTGGGATTTCCTGAGATGAATGGTACACTAAACATGCAACACGATTAAAAGAACGTAGTGCTTATTTCCCAATACACAAAAAAAACCACTGGAGAAGTTACTTTATGCTTTGCTGAGAAAAGCAGTTAGGGTATCATGTACAAGGTGGACACATGCCCATTAAAAACTAACTAATAAACCACCAAATAGCCATCAGAAGTAATAATTCGTAGTTAAAAGTAGGGCTAGATGAGAAAGTCTCTCCACCCTGTTATTAATCTCCTGAGTCAGTGAGTTAATCTTCTGACAGGACCCATGGATTAAAGTGACCCCCCTCCCCAGACTAAAAGATGAAACATACCTGATTATCAGTGCTTCCATTAGAAAATCCATCTCATCCTGCTCAGAGCAGATTTCTGGCAGTGTCTGTTGAGAGGGAATGAAAAGGGAGAAGCACCCAGAAGAAACAAAGATATTTAAGCGATGTATAAAAAAGCCAGTGAAAACATACTACATGATTATGTGGTAGATATGAGGAGACGCTCTTGCTCCTCTTCCAATCCCCGGTTCACTGGGTCACATATGACTCAAGCAATGGGAAAGAAACAAGAGATGAATGACCCGTGTGAAGAATATTCTGCGTTTAAATACCTGCAGTGCTTTTGTAGCCAGAGACGATTACACCTGGTTCTGTACAGAGAAGTGTAGTTGCTAGGGAACTATTGTTCATTTAAAACCATGTGAACTCCTGGCATTGACAAAAACAAACTGCAGGTGCGGTTCTGCACTATAGGGTGAGGCCACCACTGCAGAGGATGCTATGGCCGCTGCTATCTGTGTGCAGACTGAGGAGATGGGGTGGTTGCTACTGACTGCAGGCTAGGATATGAGGCACAGCGGGGCCAACAGCCACATGGGCACAGGCACGAGGTGTGTGGGGGCCCAGTGCCACTCCTCTGGAAGGGGCAGAGCCTTAGGTGGAAGGGGCATGGGTTGAGCCCTCAGAGCTAAGTGGAGCGGCATTCCCACGTCATTCAAAGGGGCCCAGAGGTCCAGGCCCCTGCTGCTGTTACTGCAGCAGCTGGGAGCTCTGGGCCCCCTTGAAATGTCAGGCCCCTGTGCAATTGCCCTCTTTGCCCCTACACCTCCCTGTCAGCAGGCTTGGTGAGGGATAACAGGGCTAATGCCATTTGCAGCGTGAGCTTTGGAACATGTGGCAGCATTTTGGTAAATGCAATAGACCAGGGTTTCTCAAAGTGGGCTGCGGGCCAGCTTTGGGAAAGCCGCTAGTGGGCCCACACCGCTTTGTTTATCTAAAAGCTCCATAGCCACAGAGCCTCCCATTGGCTCCAGTTCGCCATTTCCAGCCAAGGGGCACCGTGGGGCACCATGAAGTGATCTGTGTGCACTCAGCCCAGATGACTTTAAATAACACTTCCACTCTCATCTACCATTTGGCTATTATATCATCTTCCAGAAGGAAGTATAGCAGATTCTCAGCAGAGCTCAGGAGTTTCATTTGCAGGGGCCTGTGTGAATACCTGGGAATACTGCAGATGGCATTAACAGGCAGCAGTCACTGCTCATTCACACAGAAGCTGGCCACAATGTAGCCCCGGATCATTAAAATGGAAGCAATAAATAGCATTTAAATTTACTTCTTCCCTCGATTTACTTTTGCACTTCACGAAGGATTGTGAAACTAGGCAGTTGCACTTGCAGTGTTTTGCCAGTTTCAGTTCTGGGTTCTCTCACTCACACAGGATATGTTTACACTACATGTAGACACCCAGAGCTGGCACATGCCAGCTGACTGGCCAGGGACTGCTAGGCTGTTTCATTGCTGTGGAGACATTTTGGCTGGAGCTGCAGCCTAAGCTCTGGGGGTATGTCTACACTAGCCCTCTAGTTCAAACTAGGGAGGCTAATGAGGGTGACCGAAAGTGCAAATGAAGAGCGGGATTTAAATATCCTGCGCTTCATTATCATGTTCCCAGCCGGTCGCCATTTTGGAAATTGACTAGCCCGGAAGAACTGCCCGCGTCTACACACCGCAGAGAAGGGCGATTCCGAAACAAACCCCTTACTTTGAATTACCAGTTAAACCTCATTCCATGGGAGGGGCATTCCATGAGGTTTAATTGGTAATTCGAAGTAAGGGGTTTATTTCGGAATCGCCCTTCTCTGCGGCGTGTAGACGCAGGCAGTTCTTCCGGGCTAGTCAATTTCCAAAAATGGTGACCTGACGGGAACATGCTAATGAAGCGCAGGATATTTAAATCCTGAGCTTCATTTGCAATTTTGGTCACCCTCATTAGCCTCCCTAGTTCGAACTAGGGGGCTAGTGTAGACATACCCTGGGACCCTCCCCACCTCCCAGGGACCTAGCGCCTGGACTTCCGCCAAAGCCAGGGCATCTACACTGCAGTTAAACAGCCCCACAGCCAAAGCCCCATAAGCCTGACTCAGCAAAGTCCAGCCTGCCTTGGGTATTTCAGTTGCAGCACAAACATATTCTCTGGGTTTACAGCACAGTTAGCTCAAGTTGTAACTCCAGTGTTACCTCCAACTCAACTCACAGTCCCACACAAAATCTCAAATAAATGGTGCTTTAGATTCAGATTAGCTGGCCCACCTGGGTGGGGGCAGTTAGAAGCTCCAGTATTGCTGCCGCTTGAGCCAATAATGCAGTTGTGATGCATTAGCTTGAGTTGCAACAATTTATCAGCCTCCAATCCAATCATGTTGCTAAGCCAATTAATCTGAGCTGCTAGTTAAATCACTCTGTGGTGTATGATCACTCTTGCCAGTAGGGTAACCCTGACACAGCTTTACATTCAAAGGTTCCTGGGTTCCAGTCCCCGAGGGACCAGCAATATCTCACTGGAGCTAGGCTAATTTGAGCACATAACTTGAGTAGACTAATGAGGGGAAGGTTTACATATAAATCACTCAAATGATTTTTATTTACTTTAAACAATGAGTCATGAAAATCTAATGATAAATATTAGGATTTTAAAACTTTTTTATTATTGTTAACAAAGCCTAAACTGGGCTGGAGAGGTGTCTAATAACATTTGATCGTGGTCCTTTAATACATGAGTTTACAGTACTATAATGTATGATACCAAGCACCACTTAATGTCAGCAGCTAGGGGCTCATAACTTTTGTAGGCCACTGCGCCAATATGCCAGAGTACCAGCATATGCCCACTGCCTTCCATTCAGCTGCGTTTTTTGGGGGGCATTTCAAATTCCTCAGCAGACTGGAGTGCCTGTTACTGAATGAATGGCAGAGCACCAGAATCTAGGACAGGGACTTATCAAGGGATGAACATCAGAGTCCACCAAGCCCACAGTGGCCAATGCCAGGAGCTTCAGAAGGAACTAACACAATAGACAATCAATGAGTGATCCATTCCTTGTCGCTCACTCCCAGCTTCTGGCAAACAGAGGCTAGGGACACCCAGAGCATGGGGTGAATCCTTATACATCTTGGCTAGCAGCCATTGATGCTCTATGAACTCATCTAATTTTTTAACCCTATTATAGTTATAGATTCCTGGGAACACTACTTTATATTATAGTCCTGTTATAGCTATAGATTCCTGGGGGACACTAATATTTATTCCTCCCCATTGTGAAAACGGACCATTCATCCTACCCTTTGTTTCCTGTTTTTCAACCAGTTACTGATTCATGAGAGGACCATAGTCCATAACAGCTTACTTTGCTTAAGAGCCTTGGGCAAAGGACCTTGTCCAAGGCTTTCTGAAAAGTCCAAGTACACGGTAATCTTCTAGATCACATTTTTCTGCATGTTTGTTTGACCTCCTCAAAGAATTCTAATAGATTAGTGAGGCATGACTTCCCTTTACAAAACTCATGTTGACTCTTCCCCCAAAATATTGTGTTCATTTCTGCGTCTGATAATTCTGCTTCAACTGAAGTCAGGCTTACAAACCTGTAATTGCCAGGATCGCCTCTGGAGCCTTTTTTTTTTTAAAAAGGAGGAGTGTCAAGTCTCAGTCACAAAGCCTGAAGTATCAGTATTGGCTAGAACACCATCTAACTAACCTGGAGGGAAGGGGTGATTCCCAGCTGAAAGAGACATACCCTTGATAGCTCTAATCAAACTAGCATGCTAAAATAGAGCACAGCAGTAGCTATGAGAGCTCTGGGACAGTCTAGCTTCCCCGAGTACAAACCTAGGGAATCTGAGGGGCACCTATGTGGGAGGCTAGCTGCTCATGCTGCCATAGCTGCACTCTATTTTCAGTGGAAGCTAGGACAGGCATGTCTCCATGAGCAGGGAATCACACTCCTACCCCAAGCGTAGACATAACCTAAAGATGACTTACATGGCTATTACTGTACTGAGAGGCTCTCAGCAAACACCACGAGAAAAACTCAGCCTTATAAGCCAAACTCTGCTGAACTAAAATAGCACAGTCCCACAGATTTCAATGGAGCTGTACCTGTATACACTAGCAGAGGATTTGGCACTTTGCTTTAATTTTTGCTGATATATTTTATTTGGCTGGGTGACTAAGACTCATATGACCCCCTCCCCGAAGCAGTAGGCTTTGGCAGGAGAGGCTGGGAGATGGACTCTCCTGTTCAGGTTCTGTCATGCAGAGGCTTTTGATTCAGGCCTTGTCTCCACTTACCAGACAATTGACACACTGAACCACAGAGGATCAATCTCCAATTTAGCAGGTCTAGTAAAGACCCACTAAATCGAATGCTGAGGGTGCTCCTGTGGCCACCAGTACGCCTCACTGTTGTGAGGAGTAAGGGAAGTCAATGGGAGCATTTCTCCTGTCAACCTCCTGCTGTGGGGCCATCCCAGAAAAATCGATGTAATGTAAGTCCATTTCAGCTGCGCAATTCACACAGCTGGAGTTTGTATCTTACATTGATTTTCTCCACCAGTGTAGACCTGGCCTGAATTGCCCAGTTATTCCATTGAAATTAATGTAACCGTTCCCACAAGGGATGTAACATTTCAATTATTTGGCTAATCCAATAGTCGATTCAATTTGCATCGACTATTCAATTAGTCGGTAAGAGTGCTTCCACCTTTGAAGTGCAGCAACAGTTCCAGGGCTGTTGCTACACTTCAAAGGCGAAAGCGCTGCGGGAGCATGGGGCCAGCGTGGGACTCAAGCAGTCCCCAGCTGGTCCTGTGCTCCCCACAGCATTTCAAAGCAGCAGCACCTGGGCTGACCCCGGGCTCTATGCAGTGCTGCTGCTTTGAAACGCCGTGGGGAGCCTGGTGTCAGGCTCCATGAGGCATTTCAAAGCGGCAGCACCGCATGGAGCCTGGGGTCAGCGTGGGAGTCCCCAGCTGAACCTGGGCTCCATGAGGCACTGCCACTTTGAAGTACCCGTTCCCCTTTGCTGCCCCTTTCTGATAGAAGCAGCAAAGGGGCGGGAGATCAACTAGTCGACCACATTTCTAGCTCCCACCCACCATTAGACTTACAGATGTAGCCACTACAGCGCCATACACCAAATGAGAACTATTTATTTTCAATTCGCTGTTATTGCTACGGGGTTTAAAAACATCAAAGCAATGTAAATGTCATAACTCTCATGTGTGACATTAGCAGCATATGCAACACTGTTAGCCATACACTATATGATAATTGTAACAATACATTTCTAATTGGAACCTTAATTTGGTAACATCGCTCTCATGAATAGTCACTGCCATATAGGAGAGATAGGCCATTAGCTGAAGGTACTGACCTTGATAGCCACCTGAAGAGGGTTTGGATCCCCTGTGATTCCTACCACAGTCCCCTCATAAACCTCACCAAATGCACCATGCCCTAGGGCCCTGAAGGGAAGAGAAAAAGCAGGTATTACTGTGTCCATGGGCTTTGCATCTGTACAGATCATGCTGTTATCAAGTTCAGGAGCAAGTTTTGGACCTGTTCTTATTGCTTTGCCCTGGATTCCAGCTACAAGTCTCAGAGTTGGACTAGTGAGAGTTGCCCAAAGTGGCTTTCCCTGTGATGTGAGTTTCTGTTCTGATGCAGAAAAGGAAACACTGCTATAGACTTGGAAGGGATTTGTTGGGAGCCCCAGTAACTGAGGACATCCCAGAAGTATAAGGACAGAATCCTCTTGCTTCTGGTAGGAAGCCTAAATCAGTCAATGAGACAGGTGACTGATGGGCTTAAAGTTGAACATGTGCTTAAGTTAGGGCCTAATTCTTACAGAGCACCTTGTAGAATATAAAAGTGAGGCATAGGTGTTAAAAGCAGCTGTCATGACAGTCACATTTAGGCTGTACCATGCTGGATGGTGAGCTTTCCATGGTTAGCCTGCCTGCCAGCCAGCTAGCTCTCTGTCTCTTGGTCTCCATAGCACATTTTGTACATTCAGACAAAATAAATATGTGACCCTGCTCCCTTCACCTCGAGCTACAATTCCTGTCCTGGATCGAGGTCCAGGCCCAGCAGCAAGCCTTACCGAAGCAGGGAGATGTTTTTCCGGGGTATCTCCTTCAGCTCATTTAGTGTGGCAGCCTTCCCTGCAAAGCAGTAGTTAGGGTTGTAATCTGTCATAATGGTGGAGGTGCGGATTTTGCTCAGTTTATATTCTGGGCTCTGCAGTCGTGCTCTGGCTCCCTCCAACTGCTGCTTCTTACGGTGATAAACTGTGGGAGCACACCATAAAAGAACAGAGGGTGAAATGTCACCATGTGGGGAGAGCAGAGGAGACAGCGCCAGCAGCACAGAACAAACAACAACAGGAAACCAAGTCAGCAGTTATTAATCCAAGTGATATTCTTAAATCCACAGCATGATCCCCCTTCTCTCTCTTGGCAGGAACTTCTCCATCTTGAATGTGATACCCGAGCATGGAGTATTGGCCCTCTGTAGTTCTGGACCCCAGATGGAGCAGCCCCTTCTGAACTAATGAGCAAAGGGTCTTGCTGGCACCCAACCAAGACAACAAAGCAAGTGGCCAAGACAGCAGTCTATGGATTAGTGCCTAATAAGGAGGGTCTGCTTATGATCCAATGGCCTTTCTAAGTGGTTTTCTTCTCAGAAGGAGCAAGGCCAAAGCAGTCTGTCCCCATGGAGGCTACTATTATGCCAAACCCTTACACCAGGCCAGGCAAAGGGTGATGTTTTTTGCTGGCTCCCCATGCCTTGACTTACTAGTCAAGCTTATTAGCGGCAGCAGTAGTAATATGAGCTGCAGGCAGAGTAGTCTCTCTCTGGTTTTGGCTGGTAGCTGGCTGTCTCCTGGTTGAAGTCCCTCTTAATTCCCCATCAATACCATGGTTAGCAGAACATAGCTTTAAGGTGGGCTCCTTTCTTCTAGTGGGGCCAACCAAGAGGCTGGTAAAAGCTGTCCACTACAAACCAAAGGCATTGCTTACCAATGGACAGGCTGCCACAAGCCAAGGCCATTCCAAGCACTCCAATCACTGTGACCACGGTGAGGAGGGGGAGAGGAAGGTGTCCCTCTGGAATGAGACTGCGAGGAACTGGAAAAAACAAAGACACAGACATATTAACCAGCAGACAACCACAGCTCCATTCTAGAACCATGGTTTCCCCTTTTGAAAACATGACATTTCAATGGTGGCGAAGGACCTTTATGTGCATGTTACAGCCAATTCCATTGGGGCCCTGGGAGTTATAAATACTCATAAATCATGGTTTAACCGATTAAATTATGTTACGGGGGCAAGAGGGACCTCTGTGCATATCTCTTTAATTGAAAAAGAGGGATGACCTCATGAGCTTTCTCTGTGTAAAACTTTTACACAAAGTAAGATGGATTTATTTGGGGGGTTTGATCCCTTTTGGGAGTTGCATTCCTTGGTGCTGCAAATGGCCATATTGCTGAGTTCTTCTTAGCCTCTCTGGGCCAGACTTTCAAAGATATTTAGGCACCTGAAGATGCAGATAGGTACCTGGTGAGGTTTTCAAAAGTGCTCAGCAACTAAGCAGGTTGGACACCTAACTCTCATGGATATGAATAGAATTTAGTCTCCTAACTTGCTTTGGTGTTTTTGAAAATCTCACTAAGTGTCTATCTGTGTCTATAGGCACCCAAGTACCTTTGAAAACTCTGTCCCTCTCTCTCCATTTGCCTGCTTGTAAAATGGAGAGAATACCCAACTCCCAGAGATGCTGGGAAGATTAACTTGTTTAATGTTTGAAATATCTCTGATGACAGGCCATAGAGAGGAGAGAGATCATTATTTATGAGTCACATATCTTTACCTAGAGAAAGCTAGAAGGGGAGATGCAAAGAAGACAGAAGAAATTCAGTGAGTATACAGCAATGTTCCCTCTAGTCTTTTCCATCCATGTGTTGAATAAATTTTTTATGTGCACTGAGGCACGTACAAATGTTCACCCCCAGTAGAAACAAAACCCAGTTGTAGGCATTCTGCTAATCAGCTCAGCGGTATGTGAATCTCTTTCGAGCGGCTGCACAAACACACAGCTTACAGGGAACACTGGTACACAGCTCCCCCATTACCTATGCAGGTGACGTTGTCGATGGCCAGCATGGCTCCCATCTCACAAATACAGATCGGCAGATTGGTGTCAAGGTCCCGCTTGCAGTTTCCCGAGTGGCAGTGGCTGCAGTTCAGGTAGACCTGAATCTCTGCCTCACCGTGACTCTCCATGGCTGAATGAGAAGACACCAGATGGAACAGAAGAAGGGTTTAACTGATCTTCTCCAATGTTTGTACAGGTCGAAGCAAATGCAAGAGGCTGTAATGCCACATCCCAGCATAACACTGCACCCACATCCCCCCTCTGAGGCGGTCCAGGAGAAGTGAATGAGTACTAGCACTGAAATTCACCTCCCAAGAGCATGACCCCTTTGGATTAACCACAAGGTGCAATGGTGAAGAGGAATGTGAAGGCCAGGACTAAATTCATATGACTGAACCTGATAATTCGTGTCACCTCTCAGCCTAGGAGAGCGATATAGGGAAAAAATCCTCAGCTATGTAAACTGTCATTGAAGGCAATGGAACTGTGACAATTTTCATTACTTGAGGATGTGCATCAGAGAGTATATGCCTGGGTGCAGGTTATAGAGAAGGGTGGAAGAAAGGAGAGGAGAGACAGAAGGTAAAGGGGAGGTAGAGATGATAGTGGGAGAATAAAGAAAGTGTGTTTTACCTGCCAGGGGATGCAGGAAGATCTCCCCAACTGGATTCACAAAAGAAACACCATCCTGCCCATCAGCTGTGATATCATCAACATCTGCTACATGCCCACCTGGAAAAAAGGGAGACCATATCATGTGCACATGCTGAATGACAGCAAAGGTACAGTCACTGTGAGATGCCAGGGTCCCCCCACCCTTTTGCCTTGATCTCATGAAGCATGGAGTTCCACTGGGGCTTGCTGGTGAGATTATGTATGTATCTCTTGCCTTCAAAGAACACAATGAAATCATTTATCCCAGACCCATCAGGATTGGAAGAGCCCTTCAAACCAAAGGTATCTGTCTTGGTACAAGTTGGTGCAAATAGGCTAGTTTTTAAGAGAATGAATCATCATTATATGGACTATTCCCTGTAAACAGGTTAAGGGCAGGCTAAAGGATGGTTAAATATCCTTGCAGATGCAGGGCAATGTTCCCAGTCTCTATAGGCTCCATTCCCCCAAATGATAGGACAAACAGACCTACCTCGATAGCCTCCACCTCCACCGCCAGATGTACAAGCTCCTCCTCCTCCACCAAAACCACCTGAAGTGGCCCACTGGAGTTTAGCTAGTGACTGGGGACAGGCCTGGCCCCCTTGTCCACCTTCCTGAAGGGACTTCCCAGCCTGAGGAAACAGGGTGGTGTCTGTCCAGCCACCACCTCCACCTGAAGAAAAAAAGAGAGAGAAATCAGGTGAGAAGGGCACGGGCAGAGGCTCACGGGGGAATATGTGTGAAGGGAAAGAAAATATTCTTATGAATTGTCTGAGATGTACCTTCATTCAAGTTAACCCCGTCACCTAGGGATTGTCCATCAGTGCAACTTGTACAATGAAAACCCAGTTCAGGGTCTATATTGGGGCTGTTGCTAATCTAGCTGTGAAAAGCACTTGCTAACTACACATGGTGGTAGTGTCCATTCCCTGTTCTGGTGCCTCAGCATCAGCCTAGGGCATCATCAGTATTGACATGGATGGTTGTCGTGCTGTGATCAGAGAAGTCTCACTCATCTTAGCTGAAGAAAGTGCTAGGTTTGATGGTCTCTGGGAGGGAATGGGAATCAACAGCTCAAGTCTCACTCTATGAGCTGCTATCAGAGAGTGGCGAACTGTACCATTGATACCAGGCTGACTGGTGCCTGATCTTCAAGGAACCTGATGTTAACATTTCTTGTGCTTCTGAACCCTAGAGTGCTTAGTGGTGGGGTCCTCTGATTATTTTTATCTGAAGGCAAACCTGGGGGAGCTTTCCAGGAAGGAGTCATGGAAGAGTTTCCCTTGGATGATTCACTTGGTTCTCACACCAAGTCTAAGTGCTGCCTCCATCAGGATGTAATGAAGGCAGTCCTTCCTCTGGTTTTCTGTCCTAGTCTTCAAGGTACAACAAATGGAGCATCTGTCTTTAGTGGACCTCGCCTAAACACTTGAGATAGTACAAATTACTGTTGCTGATAGACATGGACTGCCAACACCCCAAGTAAGTTGGAAATCCAGGGACATTGGCACAGATTCCCAGGTAGTGAAGGCCTACTCAACTGAAAAAAAAAATTGAACTAAAAATTAAAACAAACTAAAAAATGGAAAAACAAAAGGAAAAATCAAACATCAAATGACAAAAAGGAGTATCACTAGCTGAATGGCCAAGCAGCGAATAGTTTATTCACAAGGAACAAAGACTTGTTTCAAGACTGAGCGTGATAAGTTTATGAACAGGATGGTATGATGCATTTATCTACACAGGCATACGAACCATCCACATCTGATACTAGCCAATTTCTCCAATGGCCAGAGATTGGACACTAGAGAGCAGTGTTTCTTAAACTATGTTCCATGGAACACTGGTGTTCCGTGAACTACTCTCAGGTGTGCCGCGACCTCTTCTTTGTTTTTGTTACTACTTTGTTATTGTATTTTTTGAAGAAAATTTTAATAGGTGTTCCGCATAAAAAAATATTATTGTTTGGTGTTCCGTGGTCTCAAAAAGTCTAAGAAACACTGCTAGAGAGGGTGCTGAGTTACTACAGAGAATTAATTCCCAGATGTCTGGCTGGGTGTGGACAACATGTTCAGGATCTGACTGATTACTACATTTGGGGGCAGGAAGGAAATTTCCTCCAGGTCAGATTGGTGAAGACCCTTGGGCTTTTTTTGCTTACCTCTGTGGCTTAGGACATGGGTCACTTCATGGTCTGCTCTAGAGTAAATGGTGGATTCTCTGTAACTTGTCAAGATTTGAGAACTTCAGTAACTTAGCCAGAATTTACGGGCTGATTGATGGAATGGGTGGGTGAGGTTCTGTGGCCTGTGACATTCAGGAGGTCAGACTAGATGATTATGATGATCACATCTGGCCTTAAAGTCGATGAGTAAGACACTCTGACCACAACCATGGATGACTATAAGAAGGACCTGAAGGAAAGATGGTTCTGCTTTTTATGCCTTTTGTTGGGAGCGCAAGGAGCTAGGAAAACTGTCTGGCAGCAGTACACAGGACATGCGCATCTCTACTGTGTAATGGACATATGCAAGCACTTGAAGAGTCATTCACATCTCAGGGAGTTACTCCCACAGAAAAGTTTACATGAACCAAAATGATCTGTGTTGTTTCACGTCTGTAGGCCAATTATGTGTGTCCAGCCATCAAATCCAGACCTTGTTTTGCCATCGGGCCTCACCTGCTGCCCCAGTTCTGCCATTGACTCCAGGCACTGCTGTGTCGTTCTCAAACTGTTCTAAGGGTGCATCATCCAGGGGGCTGTCCTGATCCCTCAGGTATGCCTTTCCCCCTCCGCCTGCTGCAATGAGCAACGGTTCAAGAGTCCCATCCTGCTGCTGCTGTAGGACAAACACATTTCATTACACAGGACAGTTGAAAGGCACAGCTGGCTCAAACCCATCAGATACCAGAGAATCCACCTCATTCATTGCATCAAAAAGCATAAGAGCAGCTCGTACACTAGTGGCCACAGCCCAGAGCAATACTCCATTATGACACCATTATTCAGTCTACCTGGTGGATGCAAAATCTCCAAGGCAGGTCCAATTAAACACCAGTTGTTGAGGCTGGACCAGTACCAGTGGTAAGCAGCAAATCACAGTTTGCTTCCCAGTCCTGGTACCTTAGTGCCTGGGCTGGCAATGCTGAAGAGACAGTAGCTAATAGATGACTGAAAGGAGGAGGACTGAGGATATGAGGAATCTGCATTTTTCTAAAACATTCTCTCCCTTTCTACAACTTCCTGAAACAGCTGATAGCATCATAGCTCATGATCACAAGTGAACACTAGCTCTCTGCTGGCACCATTCAGGAAACTGGCAAGATGGAAGACTTACCCTAAAGATGTAGGTGGCTCCTCCGCCCCCACCCCCTCCTCCAGCCCAGTCCTTCAGATCCTTTTTGAGTTTGTAATCTTCTTCAATGAGAGATGACTCCCCCAGACATATCTTCTGGGTCTGAGCATTCCCCTGAAAGGCAATAACAGAGGCAGATAGAGATCAGCACAGTCTAGTCTGCAGGCAGTATGTACGTGTAGTATGTGTTCTCCTTGTGGAAGGACCACTAGCTTGGTAAGTGACCTGTCCCTTGGCTCCTCACAAGTGTCTCCTGAGCTGGGAACACGTCACATGTACAAGTAACATAAGAAAGGCTTGCAGCAGAACCAGAGAAAGGCAGAGAGTCCATATTATTTTCCTTATTAATAACAAATGCTAATACCTTGCACCTTTAGAGCTCCTTATATTCCAGGGTCTTAAAATGCTTTCTAATTACTAATTCTCAGAATATTCCTACTCAATAGATCTGTGTTATTGGTTCTCATTGTTCTGATGAGGAAATGCAAGAACAGAGAAATGAGGTGATTTGCACAAGGTTGAAAAATGAGTCAGTGGCAAGGCTGAGAATAGAACCCAGGCATCCTAGTTCCCATTCCCTATGCAAAAGCACTCGATTACACAAAGAAAATACTGAAAATTTGTTTTTCAGCTTGGATTTGGGGGGAGGGGAGAAAGGACACTGAGCTACATGCACATCTTTGGCATTTGTTCTTCCCTAGGTTTCTTTGTGTTTGTAGAGGCCATGCTACAAGCTCTGGATCCAGCCATAGGACTTCTGGGACTGCTTCTGATTATATATGCACAATGGGGTCTCACCAGGGGCCTTGAATCACTGCCATAAATACAGGTAATGATCTCAAATCCTGGCCTGCCTCACAAAATTCCTTCTGTGGAGAAATGCTGTGTGACCAGGAACATGCAGCTCAGACCTAATAGCTGGCTGTGGCTGTCTTTTAAAGCAAGTGAAAGGAGCAGCTTTTTATTTTGAACACCAGAGCAGAGTTGCCCTAGGTTATAAGTCTGTGGTTTTAGAGAAGGCTTTTCATTTCAGATTTCCTTTTATTTGTTTTCAGAAGATTCTTTTAGTTCAGCTCTTTCATTCCTCCCAATCTCATCTCTGGGTTTTAATCTGGGATCCCTGCCCCCTCATCACCAGTATAGTCAAACTCTAAACCAACTCACTGAGGGTACATCTACACAGTAGTGTAATTTTTGAATACCTGACGTTATTTCAAAATAACAAAATGCGCGTCTACACAGCAAGCCATTATTTCGAAATAATGTCGAGCTGGAGGACTTCTTACTCTGACTCCTGTAACCCTCATTTCATGAGGTGTAAGGGAAGTTGAAGGAAGAGCGTTCTTCCTTCGACTTCCTGCTGCGTAGACAGTGCCAAAAGCCAAATTAAGCTATTTCGACTTCAGCTGCACAATGGACGTAGCTGAACTTGCATCGCTTAATTCAACTTTGGCCATGCTGTGTAGACGTACCCTGAGAAATTTTGCATCTTATCTCTAATGTGATTGTGCCCAGTGATGTGTGTGTGTGTGTGTGCGCGCATGTGTGTGTGTCCCTCACCCCTGGGCAGGCATCCTCCCCCTGCTGCCCCACCAAGATGTAGAGGAGCTCATCTTTCTCCAGCTGGAAAGTGGCTGAGATGAAGACCCCATGTGCCCTCTTTTTGTGGTTCTTGGCTCCTTTCCCGCCGGCTGCTCCATATGCAGATATCCTGAAAAATAAGTAGTTAGAGAGAGAGAAGCCCTACACCAACAGCACTGAAGCAACTTGAGCTGTGAGCTTCTCATGCCAATGCTCCTGCCTCTCACAGCCCCAGAGTGACTCCATTCCTGAGCTCCCTACAGCCAGTTCTTTATCACCATCACAGCCCCAAAGTGAGCTCCCCAAAGACAGCACCTTTATAGTCCCACTACCCTGAGGCAACTCCAGTCCTTAGTTTCTTGCTCTTAGCGCTACATCACTCCAGTTGATAACGCCACACTTAAAGTCTTCCCAAACACTAATTCTCCCCCATGACTCTTGATGGCTCAGAGTTACTCCCATTTACTCAGCCACTCCCAACAGACAGTGCTGCACTAACGGGTATACAAGTGCAAGGGTAAGTAATGAGTGACTGCCTCTCCCTCCGGTCCCCAGCATACACTGATACTCACAAGTATCGGTTTGTGGCTGGCACTCTCCATGCTTGCACCCCTCGGAGTGGTCCCTCTTTCTCTACAGTCACAGAGACGTTGGTGTTGTAATAAGCACTGTCACACTGTGCTTGAGTTGGTCCTTGGGAACCGCTGGCACCACAGGTTGTGAACCACCACAAAACAACAGGTGCGTTCCCTGTGACAAAAGCAGTGGGAGTTGACTTTAAAGATGTCAGACTCCTTTTTACTTCGCAGTCAGATATAGTCAGTAGCCACCGCAGGTCTTGGGGAAGGGGAGTGTGTGTCGGGGGAGGGGAGGGAGGGACAGCTCAGCACCCCTGGAAGGGGTGGGGCCTCCAGTGGAAGGGGTGGTTCCGGGGCCAGCCAGCCCTCAGCACCAACCGTACCATGATACCAGGATCCACACCCTCAGCGTCTTGTGAAACATGCTGTGGCAGTGAATCAAAGGGCCTCATAGCAATTTCCCCCTTTGCTCCTCCCTGTCGGCAGGCCTGACGAACCACACAATACCTCTGCAATCGCTGGGCAAATGGCATAAAAATGCAGCAACTGATCCTGTTGATACATGTTTCTGTAAATTCCTTTGTGACTAACCTAGGAGATTAACGAAAAAACAGATTTCATGTTGCAGTAGTGTTAAGTTAGAAGCAAAATAATTGTAAGCCAGCCAAGTCTGGAGCAATATCTCCTTGTGCAGGGTTTTTAAACCTTCAGACACCTTCATAGTCATACATATATTCATCAAAGTTTTCATTAACATCATTATAACTACACCCAAAAACTGTGCGAAAAGAACATTAAGATTACAAAGTCAAGGACTCTGAAATTAGGAAAGTCCTGAAATAAGGTTGCCTTCCTCTTTATAATAATATTTTAAGTACTTAAAAACTGTTATCATGTCCCCTCATAATCTTCTTTTCTTCAGACTCAGTAAACCCAGTTTTTAAAATCTGTTCTTGAAGGCTATGTTTTCTAGATTGTTTTTAGTCAGTTTTGTTGCTATTTACTGGACTTCCTCCAATTTGTCCACATCTTTCTCAAAGTACAGGACCCAGAACTGGACAAAGTACTCCAGTTGAGGCCTGATCAGTGCTGGGTAGAGTGGAAAAATGACTTCTTGTGTCTTCCTTACAACATTCCTGCTAGTACATCCTGGAATGATGTTTGCTTTTGGTGGTAACTGATTGTGTGCTCATTTTCTAGGTGCCTGATTTGCTACACCTAGCTATACCTGAAATCAGATCCTAGTCGTCTCAAATTTGGCACCTGAAATTAGTGGATACTTTTGACCCTAATCTCCTTATGCCTCAGATTCCCTTTTATAAAACTGAGTTAATAATAGCTCCTCATTTCACTGGGATGTGGTAAAACTAAATGTATTTATGTTTATGACGCTCTCAGAGACTATAGTTAATAAAAAACTCGATGTATATTATTAAACTATGTTAATAAAAATGTGATGTATATATGTATGACAAAGTGAATGTGTTTGGTGGTTTTAAAACCCCGAAGAAGGCAAATATTGCTGAAACATTGCCTGGCTTATAATTGTGTTGCTTCTACACAAATATTACTAATATTACCTAATGGGGTGTGATATGACTTTTGTTTGTTTGTGTACCTCCTAGTTTAGCAACCAAGATATTCACAGAAACATGTATCCCCAGAAATCATGGGGTACTTTACGCCTATCAGAAATATTATTTCAGGCTTTTGCAAACTGAGGCAAACAGCAGTGCATTGGTTTGTACTTGATTCTTGCTTTCCGGGTTTTCACTGCAACATTAAAGACTAAACACAAAATTTGCATTTAAGCTGAAAACCTAGATTCTGAAGCCTGATTTTGTGGTAAGGGTTAGGCAACACAATTACGAAATTATGAAATATAGGCCTTGTATGTAAATTAGTGACTGCTAATCCCAAAGGGAGCAGGAATTGCAGAATATTGGGAAGCTAATAATAACCTTATTCCAAGTAAAAGTCCTGCTCCCACTGAAGTTATTTTGGATTTCAGCTGGAACAGGACTGGGCTCAAAAATCTATCTAATAATTTTTTAAAAGGAGTGTGATGGCATGTTTGCATCTCTTAATGAATACTTTGCAAGAGCCCTTAATATGCTCTAGGCACCATAGGAATTCAGGTATATACTATTTTCATAAGAAGGGCACGTGGTGTGCATATTTTAATATTCTACTGACTCCTTTGGTCATAATACAACAAGATACTCATCTCCTGAGAGGTGCTGAGCACATTCAACACCCATTGAAGTTACTGAAACTGGTTGTGTTCTGTACCTCACAGGATACAATCAGGACTTATTCAGGTTCTTTGTGTTTAATCATATGATTATTTAGCCACTATTTGGCTATGCACAAACTAGAGATGATGAGTTCGCTAGTTAGATACAATAAGAGCTGATCCAGACTTTATGTTGCTTCTGTGCTTCCATGCTCTGGTGGGTGTCAGAAATATACCTTGAAAAAGCTCAGCAAGGGCCATTGTGGAATTTCTGGTCCAGTTTTCCAGATTCAGGAGTCTGGATAAAGTAGTAAGGACGAGCTGTTGCAAGGACTGATTATCTGGAACTGGGATCTGTCTACCTGAGCTCAAGTATGGGACCATTGGCCTGAGATTCTAATTCTCATCCCACAAATCAATTATCGGAATGTCTATATGCAAGGCAGGAACTTGGCCCTGGACTCAAGAAGCAGGGCTTCCACATGGAGCTATCTACCTGAAAGGGAGGGCTCTTCCAATGGGTTCAACGAAGTCTCGTCCATGATATTGATTTCCCGTGGGTACTGGTGCTTCCCAGCAGAATGGTTTTGTCTTCTTCCTGTCAGTGGATGAATGACAAAGAGATGGGGGCAAAAAAAAGAGAGAGTGTTTGAACCAAACTGCAGATACATCAGGCACACACATTTTATTACAATAAAAATGTCCATTTTGAAAGGCAGCAATGAAGAGACTGTGGTGTCCCCAAGCCCCCTGACCAGGGAGCAGGAGGGGGAGGGCAATTGCCCCAGGGCCCAGTGATTCAAGGGGGCCTGGGGCTCGCAGCTGTCATTGCTGCTATTGCAGCAGCAGTTGTAGCTGGAGCCCTGAGCCTTTTAATTCACTGCTGGAGTTGTTTCTGAGGCTGTGTATGGCATTGCGTTCTGCACGACTGAGGTTATGAAGCAAGCGATGCTGTTTTTCCACAATTTCTGCTGGTGCACGTTGGCGGAAGCATTCTATGTATAGGTCCAGACTGTCATTTCGACCCTCAGGAGGAGTCCAGGTGGAGTTCTTCTTCTTGTGCTGTTGGCGGGAGGGTATCTGTGTGTCAGTGTGCTGTTCAGTGTTGTGTTGAAAGTATTCTTTGAGTCGGAGATGGCGAAAGTAGACTTCCAGATTACGGCAGAACTGTATCATATTTGTGGGGGTGATGGGGCAAAAAGAGAGTCCCCGAGATAGGACAGACTCTTCTGCCAGGCTGAGTGTGTAGTTGGATAGATTGACGATATTGCTGGGTGAGGTAAGGGTGCCACTGTTGTGGCCCCATGTGGCACCTGATCAGCATTCTGGACAGCAAACAGGAAGACATCAAAAAAGAGCTCTCCAATCTGGAGACTTTCATAAAAAACCAACCTTCCACACAAACTTCAACACAGCTGGACTTTACTAAAATAAGACAGGAGATCTACATTACACACTTCACTTCTCTACAGAAGAAAAAGGACTATAAGTTGTCTAAAATCCTACGTAAGAACATAAGAACGGCCGTACTGGGTCAGACCAAAGGTCCATCTAGCCCAGTAGCCTGTCTGCCAACAGTGGCCAGCACCAGGTGCCCCAGAGAGGGTGGACCGAAGACAATGATCAAGCGATTTGTCTCCTGCCATCCTTCTCCAGCCTCTGACAAACAGAGGCCAGGGACACCATTTCTATCCCCTGGCTAATAGCCTTTTATGGACCTAACATCCATGAAATTATCCTAGCTTCTCTTTAAACTCTGTTATAGTCCTAGCCTTCACAGCCTCCTCTGGCAAGGAGTTCCACAGGCTGACTACACGCTGTGTGAAGAAGAACTTTCTTTTATTAGTTTTAAACCTGCTACCCATTAACTTCATTTGGTGTCCTCTAGTTCTTCTATTATGGGAACTAATAAATAACTTTTCTTTATTCGCCTTCTCCACACCACTCATGATTTTATATACCTCTATCATATCCCCCCCTCAGTCTCCTCTTTTCTAAACTGAAAAGTCCCAGTCGCTTTAACCTCTCTTCATATGGGACCCGTTCCAAACCCCTAATCATTTTAGTTGCCCTTTTCTGAACCCTTTCCAAGGCCAAAATATCTTTTTTGAAGTGAGGAGACCACATCTGTACACAGTATTCAAGATGTGGGCGTACCATAGTTTTATACAGAGGCAGTAAGATATTCTGGGTCTTATTTTCTATCCCTTTCTTAATAATTCCTAGCATCCTATTTGCCTTTTTTGACCGCCGCAGCACAGTGTGTGGAAGTTTTCAGAGAACTATCCACGATAACTCCAAGATCTCTTTCCTGATTTGTCATAGCCAAATTAGCCCCCAACATACTGTATGTATAGTTGGGGTTATTTTTCCCGATGTGCATTACTTTACACTTATCCACATTAAATTTCATTTGCCATTTTGTTGCCCAATCACTCAGTTTGGTGAGATCTTTTTGGAGTCCCTCACAGTCTGCTTCTGTCTTGACTATCTTAACAGTTTGGTATCATTCGCAAACTTTACCACCTCACTGCTTACCCCTTTCTCCAGATCATTTATGAATAAGTTGAACAGGATTGGTCCCAGGACTGACCCTTGGGGACACCACTAGTTACCCCTCTCCATTCTGAAAATTTACCATTTATTCCTACCCTTTGTTTCCTGTCTTTTAACCAGTTCTCAATCCATGAAAGGACCTTCCCTCTTATCCCATGGCAATGTAATTTACACAAGAGCCTTTGGTGAGGGACCTTGTCAAAGGCTTTCTGAAAATCTAAGTATACCTGCCACATGAGGCCATAACACAAGAACGTGCACAGGCAGAAACAACTCTGACATTATAATCAAAGAGGCTGATAAAGGAGGTGCTGTTGTCGTCATGAACAGGTCTGGCTACCAAAAGGAGGCTGCCAGACAACTCTCCAATACCAAGTTCTACAGGCTACTTTCCTCAGATCCCACTGAGGAATACACTAAGAAACTGCACCATCTGCTCAGGACACTGCCTACACAAGCACAGGAACAAATCAACACATCCTTAGAGCCTCGACTGGGGTTATTCTATCTACTACCCAAGATCCACAAACCTGGAAATCCTGGACGCCCCATCATCTCGGGCATTGGCACTCTCACTGAAGGACGGTCCGGATATGTGGACTCTCTACTCAGACCCTACACCTCCAGCACTCCCAGCTATCTCCGTGACACCACTGATTTCCTGAGAAAACTACAATGCATCGGTGATCTTCCAGAAAACACCATCCTAGCCACCATGGATGTAGAGGCTCTCTACACAAACATCCCACACACAGATGGAATACAAGCTGTCAGGAACAGTATCCCCGATGATGCCACAGCACAACTGGTGGCTGACCTCTGTGACTTTATCCTCACACACAACTATTTCAGATACGGTGACAATATATACCTCCAGACCTGTGGCACCGCTATGGGCACCCGCATGGCCCCACAATATGACAACATTTTTATGGCTGACCTAGAACAATGCTTCCTCAGCTCTTGCCCACTAATGCCCCTTCTCTACCTATGCTACATTGATGACATCTTCATCATCTGGACCCATGGGAAGGAGACTCTGGAAGAATTCCACCACGATTTCAACAGCTTCCACCCCACCATCAACCTCAGCCCGGACAAGTCTACACAAGAGATCCACTTCCTGGACACCCCGGTGCAAATAAGTGACGGTCACATAAACACCACCCTATACCGAAAACCTACCGACCGCTACGCCTACCTTCATGCCTCCAGCTTCCATCCAGGACACACCACACGATCCACTGTCTACAGCCAAGCACTAAGGTACAACCGCATTTGGTCCAACCCCTCAGACAGAGACCAACACCTACAAGATTTTCACCAAGCATTCTTGAAACTACGATACCCGCATGAGGAAGTGAGGAAACAGATTAACAGAGCCAGATGTGTACCCAGAAGCCTCCTACTACAAGACAAGCCCAAGAAAGAAACCAACAGAACACCACTGGCCATCACCTACAGTCTTCAGCTAAAACCTCTCCAACACATCATCAGTGATCTACAACCCATCCTGGACAATGATCCCTCACTTTCACAGGCCTTGGGAGGCAGGCCAGTCCTCGCCCACAGACAACCCGCCAACCTGAAGCAAATTCTCACCAGCAACTATACACCGCACCACAGTAACTCTAACTCAGGAACCAATCCATGCAACAAACCTCGGTGCCAACTCTGCCCTCATATCTACACCAGCGACACCATCACAGGCCCTAACCAGATCAGCCACAACATCACTGGTTCATTCACCTGCACATCTACCAATGTAATATACGCCATCATGTGCCAGCAATGCCCCTCTCCTATATACATTGGCCAAACTGGACAGTCCCTACGTAAAAGAATAAATGGACACAAATCAGATATTAGGAATGGCAATATACAAAAACCTGTAGGATCTCAATCTTCCTGGACACACAGTAGCAGATTTAAAGGTAGCCATCCTGCAGCAAAAAAAAACTTCAAGACCAGACTTCAAAGAGAAACTGCTGAGCTACAGTTCATCTGCAAATTTGACACCATCACCTTAGGATTAAACAAAGACTGTGAATGGCTAGCCAACTACAAAAGCACTTTCTCCTCTCTTGGTGTTCACACCTCCAGATCAGCTGCTAGAAGTGGGCCTCACCCTCCCTGACTGAATTAACCTCATTATCTCTAGCCTTATTCTGGCCTGCATATTTATACCTGCCTCTGGAAATGTCCACTACATGCATCTGACGAAGTGGGTCTTTGCCCACGAAAGCTTATGCTCCAATACATCTGTTAGTCTATAACGTGACACAGGACTCCT
The DNA here is from genome assembly GCA_019425775.1 of Rafetus swinhoei. Lineage (NCBI taxonomy): Eukaryota > Metazoa > Chordata > Testudines > Trionychidae > Rafetus > Rafetus swinhoei. The sequence goes on along the minus strand of CM033446.1, from coordinate 71,728,287 downwards.
TCTCGCTTTTGCATGGACAAAGGGGTCTACCCCCATTTAACCAGCTGCAGGAAAAGGGCCTTGGTTTGAATTTACATGTATAAAACCAGGGTATTAAACATAAACTTGAGTATGATTAACAAAAAATATTCAGGGGGCTGCTTGGCCCAGGAGAACTGACAATGGACTATTACATATGATAATGGGCATGCTGCTTTTTATCAGCTCAGTAGTGATGGCACATTAACAATAGGCTACTGACAGTGATGCGAAAATATTCATGAAATTTCACAATACAGTTTTTGCTCATTCATTTTGCAAGGTTTCCAAAGTTCTCAACATTTTTTTTTCCTGAGAAATGCCGATTCCCAATTTTTGTGTGGGTGCAGATCAGCTTGTAAAATGCCCTTCTAATTTGCATTTTCTTTCTTTTATAATTTCGCAAGCTCCAAATTTCATACAGTGGCGAAGTAGCCACGTTTTGACAGGCTGTGCTTATGGCAAGAAAACAGGGAAGGATGACTCAATACAGAAATAATCACAAGCACCATTGATCTGCTGCTGCATACACCGCCCATGCATGTTTTACAGGTGCAGCAGGACAAGATTCGTTAACCCCTTCTTTCCAGTTTGAGGTCTGTACATCTCATCATACCATCTCACAACTTTTCAGTAGTAAGCATGAACTGAGCTTGTTCAGTTCCAGCTGGACAGCTATCCCCTCACAAAGCCTCCAGTACAATTAGCATTAATTAACACCCTCGTTATCCGTCTCCACTGAGGCCAATTACAAAACTGAGCCATGGAAACTGAATTAATTGTCCCTTAGGGGTGTTCTCTGGAGCTCTGACTTGAAGCTCACTAATAGGTGACAGTGAAAGAGAATATTGTATTGACACTTTCGATAATGTATCCCTTCTGTTGGATAGAGAGAGGACTTCATCAGACAGAGCTGTCAAACCAATAGCGGCAAGAAAAGCTGAAATTAAAGTAAAAGAAACGATTGCACTTAAAGACCAAAATAAACTCAAATAAAAGGACTGGAAGCTCAGCCACAAAGAGGCTCTTTGTTTCTGAGGGCCTGAGTTAAATTAATTATGAATCCAGAAGGCTAAGATCATTTTCCAGCACACCGTCTGGCACCCAGATATGCACAATAAACTCAATCACTTTAGCTGGAATGTAAATTAGTCCTCATGACACAGCCTCAGTCCACGTCCAACGGTGCATCCTAACACAGTGTCCTAGGTCAGTTCTTCATTTCAAACAAGCCCTCTTTCCTCCTTTTCCAAACAGTCAGACATCCTCACACATTGGAAGGAGGCTGGTCTCCTTCATGCTCACCAGCCCAAGAATGGCATCCAATAGCCTCAGTGAGCATCAAGCTGCTCCCATTAATGATGGCTACCTCTTAGAATGCCAGCATTTTATAGGCTGCAGAGAAATGAATGCATAGGAGGGCATGTTCTATATACAGGATGGTGCAAGATCCAAGGGCTTGGGTTTCAGCCTATTCCATCTTCTGCCTGGTTCCCTTCTGTGAGGGGTGTGCGTGGAATATGGAAGTGGTTGTAAGTGTATGGAAGGGGGTAGGCCTCTGATCATGAGTTGCTACATGACACTTTGGAGTAGGTATATGTTGGACAGATCTGCAAAGCAATGAGCCCTCTGAGCTCCATCATTCAGCTCCATGTTCAGATGAGGCTTCTGAATCAGAAATCTTCATTTCATCTGTTTCGACTTGTTTTTATTCCCTGCCTTCCCCACCAGCCGTTGGCACAAATTCTCTACCGTGTTCTGCTCCCTTGTCACTGCCAGAGCTGCATGCAAGACTCTTGCAGGGAATCCCCGTATAACATGGGAGTCTTCTGGAAGCATAGGGATGAAGTGATCATCTTCTACACCTCTTCTCACGGCCCCTGCTACAAGGGCTGGGTGAATAATGGAGAGAAGTAGTGGCCCAAATGGTGTATGGTCCTTTGGGGACTGCACCCAGTCAGTGCAAACTGAAGTAGCCCCTATGTCTCTAAGATGTGTTGCAGCAGGGCCAGAGAATCAGGAAGCAGAACTAGCTCTTCAACAGCCCCTTTGCTGGTTCATTAATTTTCCAATGGATGCTGCCACTAAATCAGCTAAAGCATTGCTTTCCCTTCTGCTCATCTCAAGCACTGAGCATGGTGCCTCCAGAGTCTCCAGTCACTGCCGGCACGGTGGGAGCCTGAAATCAGGAACCAAACACTTGCCATACCGAGCTCCCTGCCCTAGGGCAGACTAGTCATTTTAAAAACAAATCTTGTAAGAAAGCACGGGTAAGGGACAGCATTGAATCTAATCCTGCAGGCCGAGGCAACTCAGCGTCAGCTTGCACAGACCAGAGATGGCAGCCTTAATAAGAACAAGATACAATCAACTCAAAGTGAGGGGAGGCAAGGCAAGAGAAGAAAATTGAGTAGCCTGTAAGCACTCAAGAGGGCAGTAATTACTCAAGGTACATTCTCTTAAGCACACTGTAATATGAGATTATGGCCCAGGTTTTCAAAGGTGTCTAATTATGCAGATATTGATTTCAATGGGAAGTGTATGTCTAACCTGCCTAGGTGCTTTGGTAATCCCACTAGGTGCTGTGATACCTTTTACAATCAGGCCTGCAAACCTGTTAGCCAGGAGTGTATCCCCTTTCCCTGTACAATACCTTCTCCCCCTCTCATAAAAATAGTGAGACTGGATCAGACCCCGGTTCCATCTCATTCAGTATCCTATCTCCAACAGTGCTCAGAACTACATGTTTCAGAGGCTGCTTTCTGCTTTGGAGCAGGAAGGTTTACATTCAAATTTTGGTGCATATCTGTTTGTTGCTAACCCTTACGTTGTTCTGAGTAGCCAGAGAAATCTTGACTCTTGGGCTCATGGATGATGGCTTTGAAGCCCCACCTGCCATTCCCAACCCTTCTGCTCAGAGAAAATTCCTTTCAATCCAATGCTGCATCCTGCAGAAGAGAGGCCTGGAACTGATGAGGAAATTAGGCCTGGAGCCACAAAGGGATTTAGGCATTACAACACTGACCATTGCACCTAACTTTAGATGCCAGGAAAGTCACCACTGCACTCCCCAAACCTGAACGAGGAGCCTCTCTCTCCGTCAGAAGGACAGGGGGAAGAGTTGGGAGACCCTGAATCCAGTCTCTCATGCTAATCACTGTTTTGTTTAGTCACCGTGGAACAGCTCAACAAGAGAGTCTGCAGGAGCCACACATCAGAATATTGCATTGCCAGTGGTTAGAGCACTCAGAGGTGGGAGAGCCCTGTTTAAATCCTTTTTCCCCTCTGAGGCAGAGAAAGGGGATAGAACCTGGATCTCCCACCTCCCAGGCAAGTGCTCTAACCACTGGAATACAAGTTATAAAATAGGCACAATTGCCATTGATTGGATTTTAAATGGGACCCAATTCAAAGGAGGTGTATTCAGGGGCCATCTATTTGCTTGGGCCCCGCATGCAAGAAAGACAAGCAAATCTCTCTCTTCTCCCAGATCATGAATTGCTCTGAGGTTCAGGGAGACAGGTATCCAGACTCCTGGAGTGAGGCAGCAGTGTGCATGTGCAAAGGCCGAAGTTTAGGGGTTGAGGGAAATTGTACCTTGACCTTCTGGGCACCTACAGGGTTTGAAGGAGCTTTGTGGCTTGTAGTGGAGCCCAAAACTGAGAGTTCGGCAGCACCACCCAAGATTTTGGTGCCTGATATGGGGTTGAGGTGCCTAAGTATCTATGTGGATTTGGGTGTTGATATTTAGACCCTGCCAAGGAGCAAATCCTGCCTGCCCGGCAGCCATGCTTCCAACTGCCTCCCTTTCAGGAAGAATGTAGTTCTCTCTGATTGGATCTTAATTGGCTTCATCTGTAACATGGGAAGCCTCTCCTGGCCACAGATTAGTATTTTCATTTCTGAAAACACAGCAGAGCTTCTGTGCTTCTCAGGGACTTCACTGAATTACACGGACGAGAAGATGAATAGAAGGGGCTGTTTTCAAAGACAAGAAAATGTCAACTCACAATGAGGATTCAAAGCACAGTGGTAACCCTGAATTTTGCAAGAAACACCCTTTCTTCACTCTGTCCTTCTACTGCATGCCTCCCCCTGACACATAAATGGCTGTAGCTCCATTGAAATCAATGCTGATTTATGCCTGCTGACTACATGTTCAACATAACCATGTTTTTAGCTGCCAACATCATCTTTTTGCAGGAGAGCAATGAGAAGAGAGGCTAGATCTGTGTCCCCTCCACATCTCACATTGCTATCTCATTTCCTGTCTCACCTTTAGAAAACCTTCATCTCTTCTTCAATTATATGCCAAAGACTCTAGAGAAATGTTTACAGACCAAACCCAAAGTCCAGTTTACATCCACGGACCCTCAGGAGTTAGCGGTGCAGAAAGGTTGGAGTAGGTTTATGACCTGACCAGCCCCTATAGGGCCTGTTGATTTCAAACTGGAGTTCTAATTGCTCAGCACTTCAGAAAGTCAGGCCACACGGAACACACAGCAGGGGACTGACAACAGTGGCTTGAGCCAGGGTCAGTGGGGGCAGGTGCTGTGTATACTTCCCTCACATAGTTCTGCTATCACACCTCCATCTCAAACTTACCCACCCCTAATACTGCAGGCCCCAAGCCTTGTTGGGCAGAGATGGGCAATTTTGTTGAAGGACGACAAACTCCTTAGTGATTTTGTGATGTGCACAAATGGGGAGCAGGGTGAGACAGGGCTATCACATTCTTCTTGTAAGGCAAGTCAAGGTTTAGAAAAGGAACTATTATTTTCCTTATTTTCTCTTTCCTTCACAAAGTTGCTAGTTTTTTCAGTCTTTAAAAACTAAAGCCAGCTACTGTTGCTTCCAAGTGCTAGTGATCCTAGCCAGCCTGCCCACCTTTCTCTGCAGGGTGCAAATTAACCCCTCTACATTCTACCCAACATCCTACTGTGTGAGCCCCTTTAGATTCCACTGACACTTAGGATCCACTTACTTCTGGGGCCAATGAAAGAGGCTTCCTGTGTTTCTGGGGATTTGACTAGATTTCTAGATAGACTAAATTGTGATAAGTTACATGTATTTGTGGTTTTCCTTACTTGATTGCTTGCATACTATCCATCCACCAGTGCCTGCAAAGCCTTTCCTGGACGGAAAGAGTAAACTCATTGTATAGGCAGTTATAATATTAGCGCCTTTTTTGTCAGAGAGAGAAAGTATTTCTACTGGGGGTGGGAAAGGATTTCTCAAGGTCCCCTTATTTTCCTCCTTTCCTATCCTTACCCTCAATGGTGATACATTATTATGACCTTCCCAAACAGTTAATTCAGACTAGATGTGACTCTCTGAAGATTATCAATTTCCAGAGCATGGTAGGGGTCACTAAAGAGCAGTGCCATATGATTCTTCTAGCTGTGAACTGATTGCAAAGCCGGTGCTTCCAATTAGATTTGCAAAGGTCCCAAAAATGTGATCTGGGAAATTCCAGGTTAGGGAAAAGAAAGAGTATTAAGAAGGCAGAGATACACTGGAAAATTATGTAAATAGAGGAAATCTTCAGCAGAGAAGGCACTGAGAATCACTATATCCAAATACCATAGCACAAAAAGATGTAATAATCCAAGTCCCTTCTGTAGGGAGACCATAATTTGCATGTCCTAGATCTTTGCCATATTGAACATCCTACAAAAATTCTCAAGAAGCTCAGAATGCTTTGTAACTCACTATCAGTGAAGCAGCCAAGTCCAAAAGTAATATTGTCCACTGCAATATCAGCTTGGGAATTCCAACCCCAGGTTGCAAGAAGCTGCAGGTGAAACCTTTGGAACAAGACAAAGTGTTTAGAGAGAGAAAAAGAGAAAGGGAAACAAACTCCCACCCCACAACGATAACATGGATTCAGAATACTTCTTAAGGAGAACCCCTGATAACCAGTCACAAGGAGATGCCACAAACCTCCCATCCACACTTCCTAAGTTGTTAAGAACCCACCATAGTTCCCTCAGTACCATGGCTAAGCAGTACGCAATCTACGAAATTTGGAGAGTGAGAGTGAGAGAGTGTGTGTGTGTGTGTGTATACACAAAACAAAAGACAAACCCTGGGCTAGATCCTCAAATGGTATAAAGGAGGCTAATCAAAAGAGCTACACAAAATGAAGGACTGGCCCTTGAGAAGTTTAGCAGTTACCTACCCAACATGCTCACTTTGCTGGGTGTCTTGCCCTTCTTAGGCTTGCTCAGCAGGAGCCATTTGTTAACTAGTTTATCTGCCAAGAAGATACTGTGTGCATGAAGACATCACGTCACACACTCTGAATTCAGCAGGGGGAAAATAGGCTGTAGGGTCCCTTCCTAATGGATGAAGCTGAACTGTTTTTGATTTACCACCATAAATATATAAAGGTTTGACAGCTAAGTACATTTGGATCTCATTTAAAACACATGGGGAGACTCTCAGCTACTGGCACTGGTGAAACTCCACCATGATTTACGGGAGATAGAGCACTGACAGGCCGTGCGTGCTGTTTAAATATGTTAACTATACAGTTTGGGAACAGTCTTGTTCTAAATTAGAGGCAATTAAATTACATAGACCTGCCAAACATTGGCCCAGATTGCAAATGATGTAATGTGGTGTAGCGCCACTGAAACCTTTCACCCTGCTTTATAGCAGCTGAGGATCTGGTCCATTACATTTAAGTGAAACAATTCACACCTACAGGAGCTGGACCATATGGGAAGAAGAATCCTGGTGCGGCACCAGTGTACTCTGCGCTCAGGGCTTGTTAAACTTCACAGCCCTGAGCCAAAGAATCAGCAAAGGAATTTGCCATTTGTGCCAGTTGCTGCAGAAACCTTCCTTGTAAACACGGTGTTCCTGCTTATTAGGGCAATTTTGCTGAGTCTGTTGCAATCCAAGAGTTTTTGGGCTCCTTGCCTGCCTCTCTTGTTTTCTGCCTGCCCATCTCTTCACACAAAAGGGGGATTTCCAGTTGGTTTTAGTGAGTGTGCAGCATAGGTAAGTGAACCAGAGGGAGCTTTTTAGATAGTGAAGTTTCTGATAAAGGCATTGAGTATGGAACTTCCTAGGTGGTCATCCTCCTCTCCCCATTGAAGATAAGAAATAATCAACCTGAAAGCTGAATGCTGCCAAAAACCACCTTCTTGCCTGCCCTCCACTATCTAGTATTCCCTCCTTCTGGCCTCCACAAACTTCTGCCTTTTTACCTGATTTCACTCCTCACAAGCTTAACAATCTGGGTTTCATTTCCTACTGCTCCTTCCTGTTTCGTGTCTCCTCTTATCCTATGCACACCCACCGTTATTATCCCTCCCAAGAGCCAGGAACTCTACTCTACAGCAGGAGGAGGAGGCTAAAGATCTCCCTGCAGAAGTCAAAAGGAGCATGGCGTATGGTCCCAAAATTCCACTGCAAGGACACTTTGACACACAACAATATTGGATCCTGCATTAAAGTGGGAAGATGGCAGCAGCCAGAAATGCATCAAAAAGCAATTCACAGAGAGAGCTTTCTATTTAATAACAATGAATAACATTACCTATTGTGTTGTTATAAATGGGGCTGGTAGCACCACCTAACATTGCCTGATAGTTCCCAATATGAGCTCTTGTTTTTAGCTGTTTATAACTTTGCCAAATTTTAGCCATATGGGCTGAAATTTTCCATGCAGGATGTCTGTGTCAGGCCAATCATTGATGATGGTAATGATGATTAAATATCAGCCAGAATGCCTCAGCCATTTCTGAGAATACGGCTGAAAAAAAAATACATTGTTTTGCTGATGTTAAAAAGTTCTGAAAACCTTTTCTTTGGTAAGTTCTAGAACAGGGGTGGACAGTAAAAAAGCAGCGCCTCCACAGGTATCAGGCAATTGCAGCTTTCATCAGCAGGGGATCACTTTTTGTGGCCAATGAAAGTAGAGGGAAGTGGTGCAGACTAGGACACCACTTCCTGCTACTCCCATTGGCCATGAATGGTGATCCGCGGCCAATGAGGGACGCGATTGCCCCAATACCTGCAGAGGCACAGGTAAACGCAGAGGTGAGGGCTTACCAGGGACTAACCCTGGCAGACTGGATTTGGCTCATGGGTAGGAATTTGCCCACCCCTGCTCTAGAACCTCCATTCTTTGGAACAAGGACTTGAAATATGGCAGGAGCACGGCCTTTGTATCAAGAACATGCCTTTTGCCATCCCTGTGGAAATCTGCTCCAATTTGGCCAAGTTATAAGCTTTCAAATACTGCAATTGGCACATGCTCAGTAGAGACTTATTAGAATTTAACAGCTAAAATCTCCAAAGATTTCATCTATATGTAGCATGCACCAGCCCAGGAATGAGCAGGCTTTCCTTGTAATTGCTGCTATGAATTGTACCAGATCCAGGCAGCTCAGCTGACAATAAGGAGTCTATCTTTCCTGTGCTATACCTGCAAATGAGAGGATGGAGGTGGAAACAGCCTGATTCAAAGGCAGAGGAGATCCACAGGTACAGATACAGGGAGTAGCTTGGGATGTGGAACGTGGGGTGGGAGAGACATGGAGGGAAACTGACATGGAGGGCAAGGGAAACTGGGACTGGGATTTGGAACATGGGAGTGACTGGGACAAGCTAGGCAAAGAGACGAGGACTGGAAGCCAGGAGGGAAACTGTGGGGCTGAGAGTGGAATAGGAGCCCGCGTGCGGGGGGGACTGAGATTGAACATGGAGCTGTAGCTGGGAGGCGGGGCCTGGTTGGACAGTGAGAGAGAGACTGAAAACTAGGGGAGCAGGGAGGTGGAGGTGGGGGGGGAGGAGAGGTAGGTCTGATAAGCTAGCATGTTAGGAGAGAACTGGCAGAGGAAAGAGACTGTGATATGGGCAATTCTGTATGTCACCATCAAGTAGTGATAGGAATGTCTGTCTGCAGGAGAGCAGTAACTGAAGAGGATGTATTCCAACAGCCAGACCTAAAGCACCCCAGCACATGTGACTATAGGAGAGGCCCTGGAAGAAGTCAAGAATGCAAACTGTGCTCTACAGGCCAGCAAACAAATGTGTTAACCAATGGCACTCTTACCTATTCTGGAGTACTGGCATTTGCAGTGTGATGAGAAACCAGTGGTCACTCCAGTTCCCTGCTCTTTCCCACACCACAGGGGAGGTACTGACTCCCCCTGTCTCTTCCTGGACAGAGAACAAGATGGTGCCATTGTAACTTCCAAAAATATGCACAGAGAACTGGATCTGTAATAAAATAAGAGGAAAATAATGGCATCCTGTGTTGGAAGGAGGGTGGCAATATTACAGACAGTCCATCCTTTCAACACTCCCTCACCAAACTTTAAAATGGGAGCCTTTACTGTTCATGTCACCACCTGGCCGTGACCCGTCTCCTGGCTAGGTAACAGACTGTTGCACATGGGATTCAGCAGCTGGATCCAAATGCTTCTAAGCCCTGCTGCATATGGGTAGTGACTGGTGGCTGTCTCTAGCTATGAGTCTCTGAGTGCACTCCCAGGTGCAGTCCCCATGTCTGACACCCTTCAGGAGCAGTGGGACCCTGCAGCCTGGCAGCTTGAACCCCAGAACTAGTGCCCCAGCCTTTCCAAGCCTGCAGTTGCTTGGCAGTGTTCTCTCAGACTCTACTCACTAGGGGAGCTCTGATTGCCTTGTGACATCCCTCAGGAACAACATGGCAGTAAGGCAAGGAAACAGGCTCGACAAAGGAATTCCTTAACAACAAACACTTTACTCTTACACCGCAGTAGGGTTACAGATCTTATGAAAACAAACTCCTGAATGTCTTCTCCCCCAATGTGCTGACAATTGCTGACCCAGTGAGTCCTGGCGTGGGTCAGCCCTTAGGCCAGATAGCTCCCCCTGCCCGAAACAATGGAATGTCCCCCTCAAGAAACAGCTCCCTTAAATACATTCTCTCCTCTTTGGTTACGTGGTTAGGACAGGCAACTGCAGTGCTTCCATTTGTGTGCTTAGACTGGGGGATCCCAACCCCCTCCTTAAAGACAAGTTTCTGTGTTGAGTACATTCAAAGCCAACGGCCCATACAGGCAGCAAACCCACTGTTTCACTCATTCAGAGTTGATGCTCCTTGATGGCTTTCTCCTTGCTAGTCTCTTGAGGGGTCCCAGCTTCCTAGCATAAATACCCAATAGCCAGAATAGTCTGTCCTTGCCAGGATTTGAGTGGTTTTCAACACCATCTGGATGTCTTAACCCAAGATGGACGTTACCATGCAAAGTGTAGGTTACTAGGAAGATTACGATAAAATGGTGCTCCCAAAACAACAAGGAATTTACTATTTGACAAAGACATACCCTCAGTCTCTCCCTCATCATCAAAGGAATCTTTTCACAACTCCTCCCGAGACAGAGGATCTGCCATCATATTTGCATTCCCTTTGACGTGAATCATTTCCATATCACACTCTTTGGTGCCAAACTCCATTTTAGTAATTTGGCATGTAAGCCCTTCCCCTGGGAAACATGCTCCTCCCAGGTCTAATTAAAGATGCTCTATATGTCAAGGCAAATTCCTCCGTCCCATATATTCATCCAGTAAATGTCCAAAAAACCAAACCAACACACACGATTCATCAAATATCACAGAGCAGTTCCAAAGCTCCAAAGACATATATGTCTTTCCCTTTCAGATCACACTGCCTGGGTGTATCATAAGGAGTTTTCACACATGCCTCCATTGCCCCAGAACTTCTGGATTTGAAGCCGATACTTGAACCTGCCACTTCGCCTTCCCATTCATCTGCTAGGGAGTGAGGGAGGGGGTTCCCCTCCCTTCCTTAACTAGCCACCCACTAAGGATACATGCTGCAGTTTCTCTCCCACAGGAGTGGTGTAGAAAGCACCTGAAAGGCTTGGTGGTCAGGATACATCTGGCTCTAAGTGAAGCTGGTTATAATAAAGCCATAACTCCTGGGCTGTCATGTCAAATGGGGAAAGGATCCAAGGCTCCCCAGCTCTGGCACACCTTCTCAGGGACTTGATTCCAACCTGTGGACTGTTTGTATCTCTCTTCTCAGGGACTATTTCCTGTCTCTGCTCCACCTCCACGAGGGTCAAGAGATGGGGTCCCCTGGGGTAACACTAATATCTAAGGTAAGGGAGGCAGGGAACTTGCCTCCATGGCCACTGAATCTGATTCTTTGTGTCTGCACTCAAGCCCACCTGGCTCACGCCACCTGTAGGGAACTGAGTAGCATTATCTCCCTCCTCCCAGCACAGGTTCATGTGTGTTCTCTCAGACACTCACCTCTTCCATGAGTGATCAACGTTGCCTGTTCCCCATCAAGCACAGCTGGTCTCTTGCTCAAACTTACAACATAATTTCCCCCCAAAATCTCAGATGGAATATCTACTAATACTTGCACCACCAGCAAACCTGAGCCCTCTGGGTATTTACCTGGATCTGGCCCACAGGCAGGTAAAATAGTTTTACTCTTGGAAATTGTAGCCACGTCTGCCTGTCTTCCAACACCCAATGAGATTTCAGTACATGGGGCTCCACAGGAAAGGTGGCTGTGCTGGTGTCCCTCCATGCCTGGAATGTCTCTGCTTTAACTTCCACCTTCACTCACCATTGGGGATCAGGTGTTTCTGTACCCATGAGAAGTGAGCTCAGCCACATGTACACTATCTACCCCAAGTGAGCTGGCTATGTTACTCCTTGCCAAGAAAGCAGGTCCTCCCTCTGGCTGGACAATCTCTGTGCGAGCCAGTCTGGGCAGTTTGGCCACTTGTGCCTTGATTCCTGACAGTCAAAACACTTCAGATCTCTGAGGTCTCTCTTTGGAGGTTGGAGATGCCACTTGCCCATGGTGGGGTGCACCTGTATGCCCACGCTTTGGAATCTGATACTTGGCTAGGTGGGCTGTGTGGTCAGCCACTCTAATTGCCAGTGTTCCCAGCTGGCTAACAGAGATAAGGAAAAAAACAACAAATGGTCTGGTAGCACTTTAAAGACTAACAAAACATGTAGATGGTATCGTGAGCTTTCATGGGCACAGCCCACTTCTTCAGATGACTGGAGTTATGAATTTGGGATATGAAAACTCGAAATAAATAGGAGAGGGGAAGAGGAGGGGGGAGAAAGAAAAAAGGAAGGTGTGTGTGAGACAGAGCATCATTAAGTATTTGGAGAATGGGTACTTAAACCTAAGCAGATAAAAATCAAAGTCAATAGATAGATTGCTAAGACAGGAAGGATACCACTCAGAGAGCTGTTAGCACCTTCAGTGGTTATTAAGTAGGTAGTGTCCTAGCCAGCCCATATCACAATTGAGTCCATTTGCATGTGAATTGAATTTGTGGATGAACTGGGATTCCAGTCCTTCCCTATGAAGGAACAGGAGCCCATAAGATGAGGATAAGCTCCACAAAGATGCTAAAAACTGAGCAATATACCTGGTAGTCTCCACTGGCAAGACTGGCTGGTAGGCTGGCACTGTAAGCCATGGCAACACCACCTGTCTGATTGCTGTCTGCTCGCAGATAAAGGAAGTGCCCTATGAGCAGAAAAATGAATTTAAAAAACAGTATAAGTTCATGCAATCAGCAAGAAATGTCTGTTGATGGATGTTCCCTTCTGTATATCCTCTGCCTGCAGATTAGAGAGGAAATTTGTTTTTAAAAAAATCTGATATTTTTCTTTTTCATGCATTTGTAAAATAATTTCACACCATTGTGCTGAAGCCGCTGTTGCAGAAGGGTGAGGATCTCTCAATGAGGTGGTAAACTCAAATGCATTGAAAACCTATGGACAGATGGATTTTAGACACATGGGAACTGAAATTGCAAGACATTCATTGGCCCATCAATGGATACCCTTCAGATAGCATTCCTACACCTTTCCATACAATGACTTGTGGGCACAAGAACTGAAATTTACAATGAGCTTCCCCATAGCTAGTACTCCTACCATATTCTCTCTAGTGGGAGCAGCTTGGAGTGAACTACCTGTTTCTGGTCCTTTGTATCCAGGAAGGAAGGTCTATCTAGGTTCTCAGGAAAAAAGAAAAGGACTAAGAGGCTACATCTACACTATTGCCTTCTTGCGGAAAAGCTTATGCAAATGAAGCTCGGCGTGGAATATCGCCGTGCTTCATTTGCATAATTAATGAGCAGCCGTTTTTGCGCAAGAGGCTTTTGCACAAAAAAGAGCTGTGTAGATGGCTCCTTTTTGTGCAAAACCCCCCTCTATCATAGGAAGAACAGCTCTTGCACAAGGGGGGGGTTTGCACAAAAAGGAGCCATCTACACTGCTCTTTTTTGCGCAAAAGCCTCTTGCTTTTGCACGAGGCATAAGGGATCAGTCAGAAAAGACTTTCCTTGTCAACCGATCCCCGTCTAGACTGCCGCTTTTTGCCGGCAAAATGCTGCGTCGGCAAAAAGCGGCAGCCATTTCTATTCAAATGAAGCACGGGATATTTAAATCCCCGCTTCATTTGCAATAGCGATGTGCCTAATCTACATCCCTCTGTTGGCAGAGGGGTGTAGTTTAGACACACCCTAGGTCACAGCTAGGGGCAATATTATCCTAAGTATTTTCTATGAACACAAGCAAGAGCAAAATATGCTATACCATGAATTCCTCTAAACTTGTCAGAGAACTATTGAACCATAATAGACTTTTTGTAGCTTGGATGGCCCACCTTTGCTAGTTTTCAGCCCTAGTTCATAGAGGGCGCTAGCCTCCCAACGTGTTCCTTTCAAACTGACTGATGTTATTTTGGATCTTTTTTATATAGGTCTTTGAACCAGAACTGAAAACACACTGGGCTCAGTTTAAACAGTTCTAGCTAACTCCGGTGAACATGAAGATGATTTGGTGAGATGGACCAATATTTTTTAAACCCATTTCTAAAAAACACTTGAGATGAGAGAGAGAGAGAGAGAGAGAGAGAGAAGGGGAGCGGGGAGAGAGCACCATGAGGAACATACCTCTGGTGGCTAGCAAGGCAGATCCTGTGAATGGAGCTTCTTGTGTCATTTCTTCAAAGCCCCTGATGGACCAGGAGGGAGAGACAGTGTCATTCAATATCCAGCCACAGGGACCCTGTTCAAAAGAACAGTGTGCTCCTACTGGGAGACTGTCTGCTGGAAAGGATTAGAAAAAGTGGGTTATTTCACACAGATCTGATTAGGGAACAAGAGAGCAAGAAAACTGAAAAGTCAGCTATGGTCACTTTCACTATGTTTCTCAAGGGTGCTACGAAGCTAATACTATATAGTCTTCTACCAAGAGAAAAGGTGGGTGAGGTAATATCTTTTATTGGACCAACTACTGTTGGTGAAAGGGACAAGCTTTTGAGATTAAACAGAGCTTTTCTTCAGGTCAACATTGCATATTAGTTTTCTGCCAAGAAATGGTAAAATGGCTTATTAGTTTATAATCAGGTACAACAGTCACCATCAGAAAGCCAACGTTCATCACTTAGTCGTATGAGAGATATTGCTGTTATTTCATATTCTAAGTGCAGTTGAAAGCAGCTTTTGCCTTCCTCTGAAGTAGCAGGAACTGCTCCAAGGATACCAGACTCAGTAGACTAGTGATTTGATCCTGTATAGAAAGTCCGATATTCCTGTTCCCAGGAGTGTATAGCCTATGGACATCCCAGGCCCATGTGTCCAGTTAAAGTAGGTAGAAAAAATAGCTAATTAATCTCTATATGTAATCAATGTAACTCTCTCTATTATTATTCCTACTGAGCTGAGCTGGTAGAAAAGAGGACTGTTTTTAACAATATCAGTCTACTTTATAGCTTTTGGCTGACTTTTTTATTAAAACTGTTTCTATATGTAACTGGTGTATGGGATAGGTATATTTTGTTATATGAATCAATACATACATACAGTCAGTGGTGAGGTTAATCCCAGGTGTTTACTTCTAATGGTATCTGAAGGGATATATTACTTGACTTCTTGTATTCTACTGATAGTTGGTAGATGGTACAGTGACCCACAGAAATTTCCAGAAAATATACTCCCTAATTCTGAATATAGATTTGGTGGAACATCCTTTTCGAAGTGCTCGCATGATCAGCCTCACTGAGCTCTCCTGATCGGTTGGCTTGTGGCAGGGTGTTTTGACTGATGCAATTGGGACAACAAATGATACCTCTAAGGGAATTCTCTCCCCTCTAAAAAAATTAAAAATTCTATGCATAATAATTTTAAATTCTCCATATTTCTGCATATTTAATTTGTCAAAATAACATAATTATGCTCCTGCTGTCAGCCCCAAGCCCCAGGTGCTGAAGACTGAAAGCAGGAGCCCCATCCTCCTGGGTCTAATTGCAGGAGCCCTAGCCACCCGGGGCTGACTGTGGGAGCCCTAGCTGTGTATGATGCCAGGTGCAGGTAGGAGCCCTAGGGTAGAATCACAAACAGTGTGTGAAAAAATAAAATTCTGTGGGGAGCATTAATTCTCCACCAAGTCTGCATTGTACAGTGGTTCAGAATTCCAGAGGAGTAAAATGAGGAACGACTGAAGGAACCCCTTAACGGAGCAGGTTTCTTACTCACCACATAGGGCCTCTTCATTCTCTTCGGCAGGGCAATCACTGTGAAAATCACACACCTGCAATTGGCTGACACAGCCCCTGTGTGGGCAGGGGAGAGTGGAGCCCTTGTCGTAGGTGGAAAGATCCTTGCTTTCTTTCTCTAACAGAGACAAAGAAAGAAGCCCAGAGAGGGGAGTCAGCAGAATGTTTAGAGCAGGCTTTGGTTTGGATGTTTCTTCAGTCACACTCATGCTCCTATGCCCTTGCTACATTATAAAGACAATCAGTCCATATAATAACAATTATTATTAATAATAAATACTCATTTAATTTTAATGTTCGTGCCAGAAAGTCTCTAAGCATGTACTGAAATGTAGCTGAAAAAAGAAATTAACAAAAAAGGTCAAGTGAACAATCAGGAGAATCAGCTTGCAAATAAACCAAACCTGTACAATCTTAGTAACATTAAATAAACATCTTACAGCCCACCCTAAACAAAAAAACAATCTACAGGCAAAGGGGGGGGGGGGGCATTCTAAAGGTGCCTTGTCAGATCCTACTCCCTATTCTCTCAAGACTGTGCCATGGGACTGTCAGCAGTTCCCAGATGTTGCGAAAGATAGTCCCCCCCAGATAAATGATATACCATAACCTAAGGCTTATACTAAATGTGTGACCTTGAAATACATTCCCTGGATAATAGATTAGCTTTATAGCTAGTAGATTTACCACTGGTTTCATAAGATTCCCTTAGGTCACGCGGGTTATCAAATGGACCTGATTTATTGTGTTCTTTCCTCATTCCTTCCTGCCATTTCCCCATGCGCCTTTGTACTTGCACAACATTCAAAGCCGCTGCCATGTCTATAAATTATTCTCTCTGGCTTAAATCACTCAAATGCACTGGCACAATAGGGGTTTTATTTTGTGTACACTACACTTTGCACATATAAAACACATGAATGCTTCTACACAGTTCAGAAGATTATATCCAAAATTTAGATTTTGTTTAAAAAAACCCCACTATCCAAAACAATATGTTGTTGGATATTTGTAAATGTAAAGCTTTTTCTGTAGTTTGCAATCCAGAACCAATAGCGTGATGCGAATTCATAAGAACCATAAAATGAAGCTGACTAGGGCCCTGATCCTGCATGCTGCTTTGAGCAAATGGACCCCTGCACCCGCAAGGAGCATCACTGAAGTCAGTGAGGCTCCACACAGGTTCAGGGGTAAGTCTGCATGTAGCACTTAGTAGGACCAGGGCCTTTCACTGCCAGATAGAACTGCCCAAGCTAGATTCATGGCTAACTGGAGTGAACTACATGCAGTGAAAAGCAGCATGCATGGTAAAAAACAAACTAGATTCTAATTGTTCTTTTTTTAATGACCTAAAACAGAGATTTTTAACCTGGGAGTGCCAAACAGGTTTCACGTAGACATGATCGTCCTCCCTCCTTTATGACTAAATGGCAGAGGGGGACAGGAGGTGGTAAAACCTTTTTCTGTCAGAACGTAAGTTCATAGTATGGAAAAGATTGGGAATTACTGATCTCATATGTCAATGACACAAGTAGGTTTTTTAAATCTCAACAATGGCCCTTTAAGTAAAGAAAAAAATCAAATGTTTATGATTTATAGACTTTTTTAAAGAAAATGATTCACGTGTGCTTCTACGGCTATGTCTACGCTACGGACCTTACAGCAGTACCGCTGTACCATTACCGTTCTGCTCCTGTAAGGGTCTCCCACATAGCCACTTTTGCCACAAGAGAGAGCTCTCTCTTGCATGCATAATGAACCATGTGGCCCTAGTAATTTCTATTGTTTATCAATATTCTTAACACTAAAAGGCTTGCAGCCTCTCTGTCTCACAAAGCCCCTTCCCCCCCAGTTCTGACCAATGAGCGGCATTAGCTTCATTAGCAGGAAAGCCTCTCCAGGCAACATAGTGCTATCCACACCGACACTTTGGTAGGTAAAATTTATGTTGGTCAGGATCTGAAAAAAAGAAGTTTTGCTGCAAAAATTGCTAATGTAGACAAAATACCAGTCTCTGTTAGAGACACAAGCTGGGAGAGGTAAGGCAGGGTTAGTGGGTTATAGATTGTTGTAACAAGCTAGAAAAATACTAGATTTATGAAGATCATGATTTTTAGCATCTAGCAAAATTATGATGTTATGTTCATAAATTTGTTTTCTGAAAGTGCTGTGCAGGTTTCCTTTGAGGATGGGGACTGATAGGTCAGATATAGAGGGATCACTTTGTGAAAAGTGTTCATCTTACAAGTGATATGGTGTTTTTGTTTTTTTATTATTTTCATGGGCGAGTGCATTTGAGAGCATAGTGATTGCCTGGATTCACCCACATAGTCGTTAGTGAGATATTTAGTGGACTGGATGAGGTACACCACATGTTGTGATAGGCATGTGTGGGACCCATGGATCTTGAAAGCTGTGTGCAGGTTTTGCATCTGTAGTTCTGGCAGGGTCTGGTGCAGCTTAGAGTTGTGGGTCCAGGTCTGTGGGGTGCTTGCTTCTGATGAAGAGTTTGGAAAGGTGTTGGAAGGCCAGTGGGAGGGTTCACAAAGGATTTCTTTCAAGATGGGGTCACCATCAAGTAGGGATTGTAATCAGTGTTCCCTTTAACTGTACACTTGTGTGGCCGCTCAGGAGAGATTCAAAGGCCGCCCAGCTGATGAGCAGAGGGCCCACAGCGAGGTTTTTGGTTCTATTGGTGATACACATTTACACATGCTTCAGTGCACACAGCAACATGTATTCCACTCATGAATGGAAAAAATGTGCACGTAGATGGAGGGAACATTGGTTGTAATTGTTTGATACCCTCTGTGGGTTTTTGCGTGGGGTGATAGGTAACAACTAGGTGTATGTGGCCAGAAGGGGTTATTGTGGCCTTCTCCTAGATCATACTCAGTAATTTTAGTGCCCTTTTTTTTCCATTTCTGACTACATTCATTTTAGATTTTTTCAGATCTTACTGGATATGTTGGAACCTACCATGGAAGCAGTCCCTGAACTCCAAGGAGCCCAATGCCAACAGTCCAGATCCTTGCATACCACAGGTTGAATACCGGAGGGAGATCTCAAAAGGCCTCTGCACTTCGCCAATCTGAGCCATGAGTACTTTCCACTTCATCCTGTGACAAGACACCAAACAGCAATCGTGCACATGTTGAGCACTTGGAAACCTAATCTGCTTAGGCACCTTAATAAACCCCACTAGGTGCCCATCTGCATCATGAGGCTCCTAAATATCTTTAAATATGTGGCCCATGAAGCTGGCTCCCCTTCCTCATTTCCAGCTGCTAAATGGCTTTAAAAGACAGCTAACAATACATAAAATACATTCCTAATGTTATTTTTCCATGCAGGAATTTTCTGTAGTAGCCACCAAGATGTTACATCATTGTCAAAGCTGTATTTGATCACAAAAGGATAGGGTGATGGGCCACACAATGGTTAATGGGAGGCTTGCACAAGATACTTTATTAGGATGTGATGCATACTATGAAAACATGAGCGTCCCTGTTTCAAGCATACAAAATAGTGTAGAATGGGCCCCTCTTATGTATATAGGCCCGTGTTAATGGATTAACTACCTAATTCATTGCCAGTGTTTCACATCAACTGCACACCCTTTCTCTGGTCAGAAGATGCTGCTATCCTTCCCCATCATCCCTCTGGAGGTTCACCCACCCCTAATGAAAACAAGGACAGCCCTCAGCCCTTTCAGAAGATGAAAATATTTCACCTTTTCACACTTTTGTCATTTCATGCAGAATTATAGCTTTCCCAACATTGTAATATCATTCCATTCCATTTCAGAAATCTCCAGCTCTGAATCACAACTCTATTACCTCTCTCCCAGAGTAAAGTAATTAAGAGCCTCCAGCAATGACATATGATTGTTTTACTGAATAGCTTCCAGGAATCTGCAGCACTAAGCTATTTATCTTTGGTATAACACCACACAAAATCCAAGACCATTCAGCACTGGAACACAGCTCTGCCATTTCTATTATATTATCCAGGCCCAGCCTCAGGACAAGGTGAGCAAGGTGATTACCTTGGGCTCTGCACTGCTCGGTGCCCGCCTGCCAGGCTGCTTGCTCGCTGCCCTGGCTGGGAACCACCCAGCCACATGGTGCAACCAACCACAACATGCCACCTTGGGCCCCACACACTCTTTGGCCAGGCCTGATATTTCCTGGTATACTATAGCCATTGTGTTACTCCCACTGAGACACAGCTCTGTTACTTCCCCTGGAACACAGCATATTGCCCACATTCTCCAGCTGAGTCACCACTGCATTCTCACCTCAAAGCAGCCAGGAATTTCTGGTACTAAGTCCCAATTACATTACCTCCATTCTGTATTAGAGCAGCTCATCCAAGAATATCCAGCCCTGAATCATGACTCCATTATGTCCATTATTTTATAATACTGCAACCAAAAGCTCCAGTACTGAGACTTGATTCCATTAACTCAACTATACAGTATGGCAGCACCTAGAACCTGCATGTAATATGTAGCTCTGGATCACCCCAAATACTTAGGGCTGTGTCTACATTGGCGCGATCTTGCGCAAAAGCGACTGCTTTTGCACAAAAACTTGCTGCCTGTCTACACTGGCCGTGAGTTCTTGCGCAAGAACACTGACGTTCTAATGTATGAAATCAGTGCTTCTTGCGCAAGAACTATGATGCTCCCGCTCAGGAATAAGCCCTCTTGCGCAACTGTTCTTGAGCAAGAGGCCAGTGTAGACAGGCAACATGAATTTCTTGCGCAAGAAAGCCTGATGGTTAAAATGGCCATCAGAGCTTTCTTGCGCAAGAGAGCATCTACACTGGCATGGATGCTCTTGCGCAAAAGCACATCTCTTGTGCAAAGGCACATGCCAGTGTAGATGCTCTCTTCTGGAAGAGTTTTTGCACAAGAACTCTTCCGCAAAAGAGTTCTTGCGCAAAATCAAGCCAGTGTAGATGTAGCCATGGTGTACACCTTATCACCAAGGAGCACTGCCTAAGTATTCCCTAGGGCAGCTGTATTCTAATACACACCCTCAAGCCCAAGATCTAACTGCAGCAAGTTCTCTACATCGTTGAATACTGCACTTTCTTTGCTTGGTTCTGGTATCCAAACATGAGCTATTCTGAGCCAATTTAATTTTCTTAATGGAATCAGGAACAAAGCCCTTAGCAGAAGATGGATCACTGAAGCTGGCTTTCAGATAAGCCCAGCCTGGCAATACCTTTACTATCGATTTTACATCAGGCTAGAACTCAGTAAACTGGTTAATATTACTACACTTCTAAATATAGACACTGAAACTTCTGTGTACACTCCTAGGGGCTCACAGAGCCTGCAAGGAAAGAGAAAGAGTACAGAGCGGCAAACCACTTGATGTTTAATGTTCATCAATATTCTTAGCATTAGGAGGCTTGCAGCTCTCTGTTTCACTCTGTTGAACAAAGCCCCCTTCCTCCCAGTTATGACCTTCTACTCAGTGTCTTGCTATCTCCAATAAAGAGAATGGCTGTTGACTTTCCAGTAACAATATTTAAGAGTCCAGACAACAGTTGCTTTATTAAGAATTATGAGTTCAACTACATAAGCAGGAGAATTGGAATATTCTTAAGGGTATATCTGCACAGCAGCATTATTTCGGAATAACTGATGTTACTCCAAAATAACATAGTGTGCCTCTACACAGCAAGCCTTTATTTCAAAACAGTGTCAAGCTGGAGGACTTCTTACTCAGACTCATAGTAACCCTCATGTCACAAGGAGTAAGGGAAGTCGAAGGAAGAGTGTTCTTCCTTCGACTTCCTTCTGCGTAGACAGCGCCAAAAGCCGAATTAAGCTATTTTGGCTTAAGCTACGCAATTGACACAGCTCAAGCTGCGTTGCTTAATTCGACATTTGCCCTGCTGTGTAGATGTGCCCTAAGTTAGAGGAACAGGTTCTGACAGGATCCTCTCCACACATCTACTATGTGACACTATCTTAAATCACAGAAGACATGAATTGGAAGCATTATATCAGCTATTTAATTTTTCTGGTAGTTGATTGGTGGCTAGCGAAATGAAGGCAGCTAGAACGAAGGAAGTTAGCCAGCCAGTGAGTATCTGTGGGGCACTTCTGTCTTATTGATATTGATTAATTTGGGGGGGGGCAAAAAAGAAGAAACTTTTGCGTGCTGGAAACCTGCCACTGAGTTCGGGAGGACTCCCGGGCTGCATTGCTGTGTTTGGTGTGCATGACATCAAAGTCTGGTTGCTCATTATTTGAGTTAGTTGAGTTAGTGCCTGAATCATAACAAGGCTCTAGCTGAGTCTTTTAAGGGCCCTAGAAGGGCTCTTTGATGTGACAACAGATGCCTCCATTTACTGACCTGACCTGAAGTCCTGCCTGCCTGGAGCCCACATTCAAGATTACGGAAAGGTTCTGAAGCTCATCTGTCATTACCCTGTGCTGCTCTTTCACATTGGCACTAATGATACTGTTAGGTAGAAATCTGAGCAGATCAGCGGTGACCACAGAGCTCTGGGATGCAGGTGGTGTTCCTATCAATCCTTCCAGTGGAGGGGAAGGGCCCGGGCAAGGATGTGAGCATTCTAGAGATGACCAGTTGGCTGCACAGATGGTGTCAATGGAAGGGCTTTGTTTTCCTTGACCATGAGATGCTGTTCCTGGAAGAAGGACTGCTGGGAAGAGATGAGGTCCACCTGACTACAAAGGGGAAGAACATCTTTGCACACTGACTTACAAATCCACTAAGGAGAATTTTAAACTAGGTTCAAAGGAGGTAGGTGGCCAAAGCCCACACATAAGAATAAAAGGAGGAGGAATTAACAGAGCTAATTGTTGGGGGTGAGGGTAGGGGAGCAAATGGAAAATTACACTAGGGTCATAGGAGCAACAAGAGAGATAACAGTGATGGAATCTGATCATCATCTTACGTATCTATACATAAATGCAAGGTGTAGGAGGAATAAACAAGAAGCACTGGAATTATTAGCACAAACTAAATTAGGATTTATTTGACACCACAGATACTTGGAAAAATCTCATGATTCAGATTTATAGAGGAAGATAGCTTGGTCAGGGAAGGCAGGCAGGGAAAAGAGAGAGGGCATATTGCATTATGCATCAAGAATATATAGACTTGTTCTCAGATCCAGAATGAGGTCAGAGGCAGAAGAGTTGACAGTCTCAGGGAAAGCCAGGGGTCAGAGCTGCTGACAGAATTGCTGGGCCCTTGGGCAAGATGGGGCAGACCCAGCTCTCGAACCCTGGAAGGGGCAGGGCCTTGGGCAGAAGGGGCAGAGTTGGGGGCTGGCCTCCCCCAGTCAGCCCTTCAGAGCTGCCCAGCCCACACCATTCAGGGCTCGGGTGGGGATTTAAAGGTCCCAGGGCTCCACAGTAGCAGCAGCGACCAGGAGCTCTGGACCCATTTAAATTGCCGGGACTTGGGCAGCTGCCCCTTCCGCTCCTCCACCACCTGCATCGGCAGCCCTAGCCCTGGTGAAGGAGTTGAGGGTACATGTCACATTCTCATTCTCTACTTAGCAAGGAAGGGAAGCTAATAAATGGACAACATCAAGGTGGCTGAAGTGTTAAGTGCCTAATTTTGCTTCAGTCTTTATTAAAAAAGGTAAATTGTGACCAAACACTTATCACAATTTACATTAACAACACAGGAAAGAACACAAGACAAAATAGGAAAAGAACAGATTTATGAATGTAACCCTTCTGCCAGGCTGAGTTAATAGCAGCAAGGGCTGCGTTCAGTATCTAGGGGTCTCCTCCCAACAACGTAATACAACACCGGCTCGAGTCCCCACCCAGTGACCTGGGAAATCTTACACACACCCCCCTGGGCGCCTCAAAGAGGCAATTCTTCCCCTCTTGCAAGCACAGAGCCTCGGTATAGCAGCAAATCTTTAATAACATGAGGTAACCGACATCAGCATTAAATTGGGAAAACACCACAACTCGGATTCATAGACCAAACATGAGCAAAGACCCACCCCCAGCCAAGAATCACCCAAAGTCCCCAAAAGTCCAAGAGTCTCGAGTCCAGCAACCCAAAAAAATCACCCAAAGTCCGACACCCCAAAAGTCTCTGCCCCGGGTCAGTGCCGCCCCAGGGTTCAAAAGTTCACCCGGCAGGGTTTTACCATCCCAACCTGGGTGGAATGGAGGCGGGCGGGGGTTGATACACCTTACGTGGTCTGCCGACGGCTCCGCCTCTCCATAGGGTTCTACTGCCACTGTTAACCAAGTCACTCCACCACACTCCAGCTGCTGTCCCATGAGCTGCTCCAGCTGTCCCACAAACTGCCCTGCTCCGCCAGCCGTCTCGGTCCACGCCCCTGGCCGCCAGCTGGTTGTTCCTGCAACTGCTCCACTGGCTGCCTGCTGCCACTCCTACCAGCCGCCCGCCAGCCGCTCTGCTGGCCTCCTGCACCCGCCAGTCGTTCCCGCAAACTGGTCTGCTAGCAGTCTCACGAACTACTCTGCTAGTAGCTCAGCAGTATAGCATCAGGCTCCCCACAGCACACAGTGATTTCAGCTCTTCAGCAAATTCAGCTTATAGTAGAGGAGCCTCAGTGCTAGTGCACCATTGGCCCACAGTGAAGTCAGCTCAGCAGCTTGCAACTAGACTCCTAACAGAATCCAAATTAACTCTGATATTCCACAGTAGAGAGAGGAAGGGGTGCAATTGGTGTGTTTTAGACCCTCAGACAGGGCCCCATCACCAGGTACAAATACCTGTCCCCAACCTCTCTCAGCTTGACTGTGTTTGGAACCCGTGCCCCTTGTCTAGCGAGTGCTACTTAGATTATGGCGAATCCCTCTGTCATAAAACAGTTCCACTATTCCACTGTCCTTGATTCACATAATCAGGGTAACACCACTTTATCCCCCCTGCCTCAATAACAGAGAGACTGGGGATCCCACA
Source organism: Rafetus swinhoei (assembly GCA_019425775.1). Taxonomy (NCBI): domain Eukaryota; kingdom Metazoa; phylum Chordata; order Testudines; family Trionychidae; genus Rafetus; species Rafetus swinhoei. The sequence continues at coordinate 71,703,747 of CM033446.1, read as the reverse complement.
GTGGCCAAAGTGACCATTTGGGCTGCTGTGAGCACATACTAGGCGGGGTAGGTGTGCATATGCAAATGAGATCAGCCCCTGAAGTCTTTTTGCACCACTCGCCACAATTCACGACCAGATGTCAGGGTAGAGCTTATCCTGACCCTGCTTACATGAACATTTAAGTATGTTAGATCTATTCAAGTCAGCAGGGCCTGATGAAATTCATCCTAGTATATTTAAGGAATTAGCTGAAGCGATCACAGAACCATTAGCAATTATCTTTGAGAACTGCTCAACAGTGGGTAAGTTGTCAGAGGACTTGAGAAAGGCTAACACAATACCTATCTTTAAAACCGGGAACAAAGAGGAACAGTGGAATTTTAGACCAGTCAGCCTAACATTTATAGCTGTAAAGATACTGGAATAAATTAAACGGTCAGTTTTGGACCACCTACTGGACGATAGTGCTATAAATAATAGCTAACACCGATTTGTCATGAACAAATAATACCAAATAAAATTAATTTTCTTCTTGGACAGGGATACTGGCCTATTGGATAGGGGAGAAGCAGTTGATGAGATATATCTTGATTTTAGTAAGGCTTTTGACACAGTCCCATATGACATTCTCATAAGCAAACTAAGGAAACATGCTCCAGATGAACTTACTATAAATGGGGTGCAAAACTGGTTTAAAGACTGTATTCAAGGAGTAGTTATCAATGCTATGCTGTCCAACTGTGGGGTCATTTCTAGTGGGGTCTGGCTAGGATTGCCAGGTCTCCGGTTTTGAACCAGACAGTCCGGTATTTGAGCTTTCTGTCTGGGAAACAAATTGAGAAAATACCGGACATATAAATATCCGGTATTTTCTAATTAAGTAAGTTTTATTATTATCGTGAGTATTGGTACGTAGTTGCGTACTGCCTGGCTGGTAGACACGCTCACACTGCGTGAGCATGTCTACCAACCAGGCAGTATACAACTACGCAGTAGAGAGGAGGGGGCGGGATAGAATCCTCAGGGCCGGACTCGCCCATGCGCCCCGCCGGAACTGTGCATGGGATGGGCAGCACCCCGGGATCTGCATGCACCTGGGCTAGCCCCGCTTCCTGTCGGCCAGTTCCCCACCGCTCCCCCTGACTCCCTCCGGCCAGCCCCGTTCCCTGCCAGCTGATTCCCCCCGGCCAGCCCTGCTTCCCGCCAGCCAGTTCCTTCCCTTGATCTCCCCCGGCCAGCCCCGCTCCCTGCCGGCCAGTTCCCCCGGCCAGCCCTGCTCCCCCCATTCCCCTCTCAGCCAGCCCTGCTTCCCGTCAGCTCCTCCCGCCCCCAATCTCCCTGGCCAACCCTGTTCCCCCCGACCTCCTCCTGGCCAGCTCCGCTCCCCTCCCGGCTGCCCCGGCCCCCAATCTGAGATCATCTGGTAACCCTAGGTTTGGCAGAGGTCTGTCCTGGGTCAGATTCTATTCAGTATTTTCACTAGACATGTATTTGGAAATGGAGTAGAGAGTATGCTTATAAAATCTGCAGATGACACCAAGATGGAAAAGAGTGCTAGCTCTTTGGAGGACAGACAGGATTAGAATTTAAAACAACCTTGACATATTGGAGAAATCATTTGAAATCAGCAGGAAGAACTTCAATAAAGACAAGAACAAAGTACTTCGTTTGGGAAGAAAAATTAAACACAAAACTACAAAATATAGAGTAACTGGCTAAGTGGTAATTACCTGGCAAGATCTAGGGGTTACAGTGGATCACAAATTGAAATAAGGTAACAGTTTGATGCAGTTACAAAAAATGCCAATAGCATTCTGGGGTGTATTAACAGGAGTGTTGTATGTAAGGCACAGGAAATAATTGTCTCACTCTACTTGGCACTGGTGGGGCCTCAGTTGGAATACTGTGTCCAGCTCTGGGTGCCAGCCACGCTTTAAGAAAGTTATGAACATGTTGGAAAGGGTCCAGAAGAACAATAACAATGATAAAAGGTTTAGAAAACTTGGCCTATGTGGAAAGATTCAAGAAACTGGGAATTTTTAGTACTGAGAAAAGCAGATTGTGGAGGAAGTTGATAACAGACTTCCGATATCTTAAGGGCTGTTAAAAAGACAATGGTCATCAATTGTTCTCCATGTCCGCTGAATGTAAGATAAGAAATAATGGGCTTAATCTGCAGCAAGAAAGATTTAGGTTGGCTATTAGGAAAAACTCGCTAACTATAAAAATAGTTAAGTACTGGAATAGGCTTCCTATGGAGATTGTGGAATCCCATCATTGAAGGTTTTTAAAAACAGGCAAGACATACACATGCCAGGGATAATATAGATATATGTAGCCCCACCTCAGTGCAAATGACTGAACTAGATGATTTCTTGAGGTCTTTTCCAGACCTACACTTCTATGATTCTAAGATTGCTTGAGGACTTCAGAGTTTATTCAGAGTTTATCTAAAGTATCTCTTTATCTAGAGAGCCTCTCAAACAGCAATCCGTCTTAGATTCAGATTGGTCTCCTCTTAGGAACTTCACCCAAAGTCCATTTCGGAGAGGCACAGAAATCCAAGTTTCATTTCTTCTGAGATTGTAGCACAGATACACTTCTGGTTCACTTCCTCTCTGAGGCTACACCCAGGGTCCATTCCAGGAAGGCACAAATTTAATCTCATTATTCCGAGTGAAATAAGAGACTGAAGGATTTTTCTACATATTTGATCCTAGTGCAGACTTTGTTACCATATGGCTTTCACTTTGGACAGTTTCCATTATGTGGCAGAGTGGATTTTGTTGACACCCATGACCAGAGTGCAGTAGATTCTAGGTATACTGGTGGCACTGACCTGAGATAAGCCTTATTTCAGTAGCAGAGAGCTATTGCTAGCATGGACTATGGACCTGGTTCTACATGCCGGCAATTCACATTCACTTAGAGCAAGACTTAGCTTCTAACTCCAGCAGTAATTTCTGATATCTGAGTGAAGACTATTGTCCTTTTAGCTGGAGTCAATTAATAATGAGGAAAATGGGAATTCCTATACTAGAACAAACAAGTGATTTGTCTGCTCTGGCAGCTTGCCTCCCAGTGTGGCCAATGCCTACTATTTTAGAGGAAGAATGAAAAAATAAATGGAATATACTTGGATATTTGAGCATTACTATATAATTGAAGAGAAGAACATTTCCTGGCCACAGCTAGTGGTCATCTTTTGCCCTGAAGAATGAGAATTAGCAGCTCCTCTTTATTCTAGATACTGCAACAACGGGTGCTAATTTAGAGTTTTCACCTAACCTATTAAATTTAGACCAGGCATTTTGATGTTTGGTTTGTTGCAGTCATCTCTTTTCTCCATTCTTTCACCAGAGACTGATCTGAACCATGGATATGACAGAACAGTAGCTTCAGAACTACCAGTCAGAGGATGGTTCCCTGATCCAAGAGCCTGGCACCAATTAGAAAAGCATCCTCTTCTCAGGTATAATGCACACATATATGACAGAGCTGGAATTCTAGAGAAAAAGCACAGTTGATGAGTTCAGAAGGAAGAGCTGACTAGGACAGGAGACCACAAGAACCAGAAAGAGAAGAACCCCCCAATGAAGTGGTTTATCTGGAATTGGGGGTTGGATTTGGCTTGACAACAGGGGTGAGGATTGAAGGAAGAGCTGAAATAGACATTTCTTTGGTTTCTGCATCTGTGAACAGTTAGGAATTCCATAGGTTAATGATTTGCTGTACATAGGCTTTATCCCTACAGTATCATTTGCTCATTGTACTTCCCATTCAACTCCTAGCAGTGCATCCCAAACCATCCAAAAATCCAATTACTTCAGGCTTTTCTTCCCATCAATTGATAGCACAAGGCCTTCAAAAATAAAAGAGAAAGCTGGTCTTGGGCCATGTGCCTGCTATGGAGAAGCTAAATTAATATGCAATAATTTACATGCATCTGACGAAGTGGGTCTTTGCCCATGAAAGCTTATGCTCCAACACTTTGGTTAGTATATAAGGTGCCACAGGACTCCTCGCCGCTTTTGTAATATGCAATAGTGACTCTCATTTGTTTTGTTACACACTGAATTAGGTTTGCTTTCTCCACCCTGGACTCGTGTAGAGATTTCTGAAATCAATCCACTGTAAAAGAAAAAGAAAGGAATCATATTTTTCCCCCAAAGGTCTCTAATTCAATCCCTTTGTTTTCCCTACTGCCACATATTTTAAATATGGGAAATGTGTATTACCTATTTTAGACTTCTTTAAAACCAAGCCTCTAACCACCTATGATTGCTACAGGTCCCTTTGAACTTTTCACTCCTTTCATGACAGCAAAGGTATTAACTCCAATATCCTGATAAATTTCCAATTGAGCTAATTAGGTTCTGCCTACTTAAATTACACTGCAATTTTAATTAGAGAGAATGACCTTAACTTCATCTCCTAAAGTTGTTGTGGCAGTCTACAGGCAGACTATTAAACAGCTGCTAGTTTCCATGCCAGAGATAACTGCATGTCAGTGAGGGGTGAAGTGGTCACTATGGATACTGAACATCTAGGTACTTGTGAGGAGCACCCTGTTAATCAATCATTTAATAATAAGCAGCAGTGGACCTGCCCATGCTGTTGCTGTGGCCAGCAGAGACTAGTTACATACCTGAAGTGGCATGGGCAGTTTCCAGGGTGTAAGAACAGGTCCATCCACAGGCGGGGGAGGGAGGCGAAGGGTGCGAACGCACCCCCTCATGGTCCTCCAAGTAAGCATGAGGCTGGGGCGGCACATTGCCTCAGCCTCTCCACCCCCCATGTTCCGGGGAAGGCAGGAGTGGCGCATTGCCCCAGCCTCCCTTCCTCGTGCTCTGGCTGGCCGGGGGAAGGCTGGGACTAATTTCCCCCCGTGCCCCCCCACCCGCAGGAGCAAGGCTGGGGGCAGGGCTGGGCCGCAGGCAGCGGGGAAGTCACCAGCCCCTCCCACGACTTATACTCCCCCTCACAGAAATTCGTGAGTATGGGCCTGAAGAATGTCATCAAAAGGGTAGGTTTTCCCTGCTAGACTGGAGGGGGAAGGGCCTGCCTAAGAAGCAAGAGAGCAAGAATTGAAAAAAGGAGAGGAAAGGATTTGAGGGTTAAGAATTAAACTTTTAAATTAAATGTTGCTGTGTTTGGCTTACCAGAACAGGAGTCTTGGCTGGGTATCTCTACAGCTACAAAAGGTGGTGCCAGGGAATTCAAGGAAAACAAAACCAAGGATCTGTTGGTGGAATTCCCTATGGGGCCCAATCAGGCAATATAAACAAAGAACTTGCAGTGTTCTGAACCCATGCCACTCAAAGGCAGGCAGGAGGAAAGAATAGCAAGCACAAGGAAGATTGCAAATTAACAGCCAAGTGGGTTCCTCTCTCTCTTCTCTGTTAGAACTCAGTCCCCCCTTGCACTTCAAAGCACCCTCTTGGCTACTATCTCATGTGCATCCTGACACCTTGAGGAATGAAAAAGCAACCACATGGAAGATCAAAATAAGTAACAAAGTTAAGGTCTGGTGTCTCTCTACCTCTTCTACCCCACTTAGAGCATTACAAATAGACTAAAAACAAATGTCTCTGAACTCTGGAAAAGTCTGGATCAACACTGGGAACTGAACTTTATAACTCTGGCTCTAGTCTTATGCCTAGCTACTCTGTCTGGGGAAGCATCTCAAAAAGGAGCAGCCTTGGAAAAGAAAGATTTCTTTTGCAGATGATACAAAACTACTCAAGATAGTGAAGACCAAAACAAACTGTGAAGAGCTTCAAAAAGATCTCACCAAACTAAGTGATTGGGCAACAAAATGGCAAATGAAATGTAATGTTGATAAATGTAAAGTAATGCACATTGGAAAAAATAATCCCAATTATACATATAATATGATGGGGACTAATTTAGCTACAACTACTCAGAGAGATCTTGGAGTCATTGTGGATAGTTCTCTGAAAACATCCACTCAGTGTGCAGCGGCAGGCAAAAAAGCAAATAGAATGTTAGGAATAATTTTAAAAGGGATAGAGAATAAGACAGAAAATATCTTAATGCCTCTATATAAAACCATGGTACGCCCACATCTTGAATACTGAGTATAGATGTGGTCGCCGCCTCACAAAAAAGATATATTGGCATTGGAAAAGATTCAGAAAAGGGCAACAAAAATGATTAGGGGTTTGGAGTGGGTCCCATATGAAGAGAGATTAAAAAGACTTGAATTTTTCAGCTTAGAAAAGAGGAGACTAATGGGGGTATGATAGAGGTGTATAAAATCATGACTGCTGTGGAAAAAGTGAATAAGGAAAAGTTATTTGCTTATTCTCACAATATAAGAACCAGGGGTCACCAAATGAAATTAATAGGCAGCAGGTTTAAAACAACAAAAGGAAGGTTTTCTTCACTTAGCGCACAGTCCACCTCTGGAACTCCTTGCCAGAGGATGTGGTAAAGGCTAGGACTTTTAACAGGGTTCAAAAAAGAGCTAGATAGATTCATGGAGGTTAGGTTCATTGCCAGGATGGGTAGGAAAGGTGTCCCTAGCCACTGTTTCTCTGGAGGTGGGTGACAGGGGAAGGATCACTTGAGGATTACCTGTTGTTTTCCCTCCCTCTGGGGCATCTGGTATTGGTCACTATCAGCAGATAGGAGACTGGGCTGGATGGACCATTGGTTTGACCCAGTATGGCCGTTCTTATGTTCTAAGCTTATATAGAAAATGTCATTTATGGCCAAAGGAGTAGGGGCCAGATGCTTCACTCCAGTACAGGCCCTGTTGAATCCTCTAGCATTGTGAAGGGGCCAGAAAGCTGGCCTAAACAGTTACCAGATGATTCTCACAGCACACACAGAGCCTGTGTATGATGGAGAGCTGGTGAGTGGCTCTGTAGATGTTCAATAATTTGGGGAAGAGGCCTGAACCGTGTGGGACACTGAGCATTTTGGAGGTGAAGGAATAGCGTCTCCACCACGCTTGCTCTATAAGAAAGGATCTGAGGCATTTCTGGGCATTTCTAGTCACCCTGGCAGCTACTTGGTGGTGATGACTGATGGTATCAACTGCTGTGGAGGGGCCAATGAGGTAAGTATGGATGCATTTCCTTTAACTAAGGAGGATTTTTTTGGGTAATACTTCCTTTGCCAAAAGTTCACCCACACCAATAGCGGCTCAGGAGTGTGCTACCTGTGTATCAAACTGCATGCTCTGCCAGGGAGTGTGCATGAACAATCCTCTTCATGCAGATACTGGTGGCAAGGGGGGAAGATTGTTTATAATAGTTAAAACTACAGCAAACCATGTGCAACATAGTCCTTGAGACCAGGATAACCCATGGCATTGCTCAGGGAAATCAGCCCATTGCTGAGGAGCATTAAGTACTCAGTAGATTTTAGGACTATAATCTCAGCAACAGTAAGTGAATCAGATGAAATTGGGTCATTGTTACCCTACTGAAGGCTTGGGAGGAAGTGTAACCCATTGGTCAAGTGTCTGTTATGCATCTTCATTTGTGTCTTATCCCCAGAGGATGAGGGTCTGTTACAGCCAGTAGCTATGTAGGCTAGCTCTTTAGATCAAACTGTGGAGACTCAAAATGTTAGCTCTGGAGGTTCCCCATTCAGTCCCCAGTGTTGGCCAGCACAGAACCAGTGACCTCAGGGAGACAGAAGAGGTGCAGACTTTACTAGGAATGCCATATGGGAACTGCCCACCAGGCAACATTTAAATAGCTACAGGTAGCAGACCTTACCAAGTGTTCTCTTGCCCAGCTTTCACCTCTTGCCCAGCTTTCAGAGAGATGTTTATGTTCTGGCTTGTCTCCACATGTCGCACTTCAGCTGTAAATCCCTGGAGAGGAGGAGCAGTGCTCTGTGAAAATATGGCCATCTCCAGCAGGCAAGACTCCAAGCTCCATGGTAGGACGGGGCTATGCAGACTGAACTCACATCTATCCAAGAACCTGCTGGTGTTCAGGAGGAGAATGTCCCCTGAAGGAAAGAAGGGAAGAGTAGAAGGGGAGAAGACATAACAAAAAGAGGAAACAAGAGGAAAGAGGGGTTGAAAAAAGCCATGATGAGAAAGAAAAGAAGAAAAGACAAGAACAATGTGAAGAGCATAAAAAGAGGTGAAAGAAGAATTCAGTTAAAACAGCAAAAAATAAGTAGAGAACAGATCAAGAGAGAGAACAGAGAAGAAGGGAAGAAAGAAGAAAAGAAACCAAGGGGAGAGAGAGAAGGAAAAAGAAGGGTGGAGACAACAGATAAAACACTGGTTAGAAACATAACACAAAATACAAGTGAGTACACAAATATAAGGAGTCAGCTTAGTCTTGTCAATGAATTTCCTGGGAATCTCACCCTCTGTAGTTAAAAGTAGCTTCCTTTGACTCTTGTAGAAACAAAGCTAATTAACAAAGAGCCTGAAGTCAACGTAAACCTCTCATTTCAATGGGAGCAGGACCAGACCGTAAGAACATAAAGATTATGAGCCAAATCCCAAGGTGTGATGGATATCTGGGACCCATCACTGAAGGGTGAGCATCTTCAATTCCCATTAAAGGTAAAGTTAGCTGAAAGGAGCTTGAAGTACTGCACACTTGGGCGTCTTCAAAACCTATTGGTTACACCAGGCATTGAAGTTCCCCAGCTTTCTCAGGATCTGGAAGTAGCTACCTATGAAGTAGCTACACTGTGCATTGCTGATGGAAAAAGTGACTTGCCAACAACAGTGGTTCTTTGAGAGTGTTGCCTTTGCATTTCAAATGTTACAATATGTGGATTGGATAAAAATAGGCAGTGTTCAATATGTATCAAGTTTCACACTGTACATAGCAGTATGAACAATGCTGCCACACAATAAATATTCCTTACACCTACGCAATATGCTAAAGTTAATGTTTGATAAATATATGGAAAAATCAAAGCCTTTTTAATATACACATGATTCTTAGTGATGTATTCTCTAGAGTGTAGAATGGGATTTCATAATGGCTTCATGTAAGGAGGTATAGTCTATGGAGCTTTCTGAGAAGGACAAGGAAGGATGGCGAGAGACATCTGTGTGTGGATATGTGTATACCTTTGGGAATGAACTGGAAGTTTGTCTACCTTCTATGTCTTCTCTGGATGAACTGTTCTCCAGAAGTTGATGCTGCTGCTGAAACACCAAGGAACTCATTGAAGACAGTACCCAGTCTGGTTTTCCAAAGGTGTCCATAGACGTTACCCAGGAGCAGATGGACCCATAGATACAAAAGGTTTCTGGGATGAGAAATAGAAACATAAATTTCCAATGGTGTCCCACCTGGCCCCAGGGAAGATGTCAATCCAGCATGTTAATGAGGAGATCGAAATTCATAGGTTCATTCATACATTCTAAGGCCGTAAGTAACTATTATGACCTTACAGTCTGATCTCTTGTATGACACAGGCCAGAGAACATCCCTGAAATAGTTCCTAGGACATATCATAGAAAAACTACCTCAATTTAAAAATGGCAAATAATGGAGAATCCACTTGACCTGCGATAAATTGTTCCAACAGTTGATTACTCTCACTGTTAAAAATGTATGCCTTATTTCCGGTCTGAATTTGTGTAGCTTATTCTTCTAGCCATTGGATCATGTTATACCAGGGCTACTCAACTTTGGAAGCCCCAGGGGCCACAGTGACACTCTCAGCACATGCTGAAGGCCACAACTTAAGTGTGGTTGCCTATACATGCAAATATGTAAATAGCTTCTTTCACACAGACTGGCATGAATACAAAGATTAAGGCAAGACTACACAACATACAGGGCCGATTTAAGTTAGTTCTGCTGATATTAATAAAATGCAATATTTACCCAATTTCCACCCATATGACAGCACTTTTAATGAGAAATGACAGTCCAGGAATTTAACTACTAAAACACATATCAACAGAAGACCATTATATTTATTATTTTTTTGTTCTGGCTCCCACCTGTGGGCTGCAAACAAATGAGCCGCATGTTGAGAAGCCCTGTGTTATACCTTTCTCTACTAGACTGAAAAATTTGTTATAAAATATTTGTTCCCCATGTAGGTATTTATAGATTGTAATCAAGTCACTGCTTAACCTTCTCTTTGTGAATCTAAATAGACTGATCCTCAAAGTTTTGCCGGCTTCTAATTCATTTAAATCAATGGACCGTAGATGCCTAAATACCATCGAGGATCTATTGCCCATTTGTTTTTGGCAATATTCAGGCCTTGCAAATGTGAATAGTACCCTATACTCTATTTCCCAGTGAGTGACCCAGTCCTAGGAAGGAAGGACAATAGGTAGCAGTCCCTGGGGAGAAAATTAAGGTTGGGGAAGTAACAGGGCTAGTCTTATAGACTGTATGTGGAGGGTGGGCAACAAAGATCAGGGTAAAATTCAAGTTGGTCTGGTACCTTAATGTGAACATCTTCTAACTTACAGGTCTAATGTGTTTAGCTCCTCCTCATACGGAGGCCACCAATGCCCTTGATCAGTTTTGCTGCCTTTCTCTAAATCTTTTCCAATTCCATTATACCCTTTTTGAGATGGGGTGACAAGAACTGGAAACAAGGTGTGGGTGCACCATGGCTTTATATAGTTATATTATGATATTATCTCTATTATTTTCTATCCCTTTTTCAGTAGTTTCTAACAAGCTGTTGATTTTTGATTACTGCTGCACTTTTGAGCTGAAGTTTTCACAAAACTATCCATGTTGACTTCAAGACTTCTTTCTTCAGTGTTAACAGCTAATTTAGAACCCATCATTATATATGTGGAGTTGGGATTATTTCTTCCAATGTACCTCACTTTGCATAGATCAATGTTCAATTTTCAATTTTATCTCCCAGTAAATTTTCACAATCTTAAATAACGCTATGACCTGCAAACTTTGCCACTTCACTCTTCGCTAAGGTGACCAGAGGTCCAGATTTGATAAGGAAAGTCCCAATATTTGTTATATAGATGTGTATTGTTCCCCTCCCCTTGTCCCAATTGTTCACACTTGCTATCTGGTCGCCCTATTATTCACACCTTCTTCCAGATTATTAATGAACACCTTGAAGGGCACGGGTCCCAGTACAGATCCTTAGCCAAACCTGGTGGGTCTCCCTCTCTCCATTGGGAAAACTGACCATTTATTCCTATCTTTTGTTTCCTATCTTTTAACCCATTACTGACCCATGAGAGGACCTGCCCTCTTATCCCATGACCTCTTTGTTTCCTTAAGAATCTTTGATGAGGGACATTGTCAAAAGATTTCTAAAAATCCAAACACACTATATTATCCAGATCACCCTTATCCACATGCTTGTTGACAGCCTCAAAGAATTCTAATAGATTAATAAAGTATGGCTTCTCTTTACAAAACCAGTGTTCACTCTTCCCCCCACAAATTGTGTTTATCTTTCTGTCTGATAATTCTGTTCTTTACTATAGTTTCTACCAATTTGCTCAGTACTGAATTTAGGCTCACTGGCCAGTTAGTGCCACGATTGCCACAGGAACCCTTTTTAAAAATCAGCATTCCGTTAGCTACCGTCCATTCATCTGGTAAAGAGACTTGTTTTAGTAATAGGTCACATATTATAGTTACTAGTTCTGCAATTTCACATTTGAATTCTTTCAGCACTCTTGGGTCAATTTCATCTGGCCCTGGTGATTTATTATTGTTTAATTTATCAATTTGTTATGAAACCTCTTCTGTTAACATATCAGTGTGGGGCAGTACTTCAGATTTGTCTCCAATAAAGGATAACTCTAATGTGGATATCTCCTCCACATCCTCTGCAACAAAAATGGATGAAAAGAATTAATTTAGCTTCTCTTCTATGACCTTGTTTTCCTTGATTGTTCATTTAACACGTTGGTCATCTAGTCATCTCACTGCCTGCTTTGCAGGCTTCCTGCTTCCTATGTACTTAAAAAATTCTGATAATTTTTGCGTCATTACAAAATGGCGTCTCCAGTTCTTTCTTCGCCTGCCTTATTATAGTTTTACACTTTTCTTGCCAGAGTTTGTGCACCTTCCTATTATCCTCAATAGGACATGACTTCTTACTTTTAAAGGATTACTTTTTTCTTCTAGTAGTCTCCATTACTCTGCTGGTTATCTATGGTGGCATTGTTTTTATTTTAGTTCCTGATTTGGGGTGTATATTTAGTCTGAGTCTTTATCATGGTGTGTTTAAATAGTCCCCATGTTGCCTGAAAGCATCTAACCCTTGTAACAGTTCACTTTAGTTTCTGTCTGACAAGAGTACTAATTCTTGTACAGTTCCTCTTTTTAAAGATAAACACTACTGTGATGGCTTTCTTTGACATTTCTCCCTGTGATTATGTTATTTTTAATGATGTTATGGTCTAATTTAGGACTAAATCAAAAATTGCCTCTCCGCTTCTGGGTTCCAGGACTAGCTACTCCAAGAAGCAATCACTTATGGTGTCTAGAAATTTTATCTCTGCATCACATCTGGAGGTGACATTTACCTAATCAATATGATAGTTGAAATCCCCTATTATTATTGTGCTTGCTGCTTTTGTAGCCTCTCTAATCACCCTGAGCATTTCACAGTCACTGTCACCATCCTAGTCAGGTTTGTCAGGTTGATAGTATATTCCTACTGCTATACTCATATCATTCAAGAATGAAATTTCTATCCATAGAGATTCTATCGTACAGTTTGTTTCATGTAAGATTTTTACAGTATTTTATTCTATGCTTTAATATAAAATGACACACCCACATCTGTGTGACCTATTTTGTCACTCCTATACATTTTATACACTGCTATTACAAGGTCCCATTAATTATCCTTACTCCTCCAAATTTCCGTGATATCTATTATATAAAAATTCTCATTTAATGCCAGTTCACACACTTGCCCTTCTTAGTCTTAAGACTTCTAGCATTAATATACATGCCCTGGTACATTTGGTCAATATTTAGTTGTTTGCCTTCAAGTGTTATATTTAAATGGGATTCAATTTGGTTTGATTGCTCCTCCCTGTTATTTACCAACTTCTTTCCTAACCTCTTTACTATCATACTGAATTTCCCTTGGACAAAATTAATCAATGGACATCCCCACCTGAACTGTTTGCTTCTTTATACCTGTTGCTTTCCTGCACTACTTGTCACTGTGGAAGAGATTATTATTTTACTAGGGATGTTAAATTTAGATTAATTAACTAATTGAATAGTTGATGGGATTTCCATTGACCATTTGATTAGCTGATAAGGGTGCCTCCACCTTTGAACTGTAGCAAGAGCCAACAGGGTTCTTGCTACAGTTCAAAAGCAGAAGCCCAGGAGGGAGGGTAGGGTCAGCGGGGGACTAGCTCTGTGCTCTCTGTGGCGCCTCAGCCTTTGAAATGTACAAGAGCCCCGCCGGTTGCAATTACTTGTTCAATTACAAATTCTTATCTACTCTGGATAGGGATATAAGCGACTAGTTGACTAGTGATGCGACTACTCGCTTCCTCTTGGCCCCCTCCCCATTGCTGTCCCTATCAGACAGAGGCAGCAAAGGGGGAGAGCAGGAGCCAGTGCTGGGGGAGCCAGCTTAAAAGCCGGTTCCCCCCAGCACCGTCTCTGTGGGGGGGCATGGGAGGTAGAGACACAGCGGGAAACGGCACGAGCAGGGACTGAAGCAGTCCCCACTCATGCCGGTTCTGCTGTGATTCTGCTTTTGAAATGTTCAAGAACCACGGCAGGGCTCTTGTACATTTCAAAAGCAGAATTGCAGCAGAAGCAGCGTGAGCGGGAGACTGCTTCAGTCCCTGCTTGTGCCATTTCCCGCTGTGTCTCTACCTCCCATGCCCCCCCACAGAGACGGTGCTGGGGGGAACTGGCTTTTAAGCTGGCTCCCCCCAGCACCCGCTCCTGTTCTCCCGCCCCTTGCTGCCTCTCTCTGATAGGGGCAGCAGTGGGGGGGAGGGGGGAGTGACTAGTCACATCACTAGTTGACTAGTCGCTTACATCCCTGTCCAGAGTAGATAAGTATTTGTAATTGAACAAAGTAATTTATAATGACATTAAAATATAATTATCACAGTAGGGGGTGCATCTACACAGCACCCTTAGCTCAAACTAAGCTATGCAATTTGAGCTACGCACATTGCATTGCTTAATTCACGTTAATTTCAAAATAGTTTATTTTGCAATTTGGTGCTATCTACACAGCGCCAGATTTTGAAATAGAGAGCTGTTTCGAAATATCCCTTAATCCTCATGGAACAAGGTTTACAAGGACATTGGAATAGTGCGTTTATTATATTGAAAGCTATTTCAAAATAACAGGCACACTGTCAAGACATGGAAAACGCTCTTTGGGGATACCGGAAGTATCCCAAAATAGCGTCGCTGTCTAGACACACCCTAGGTAAATTCATAAAAGCACAGAACATTGATATGTAGTTCTTTGTCCTACTGGTTCTGGACAGGCTGTGAACTCCTTATTCTGCCAGTCTGGTGAGCAGTTGCTCACATGAGAACACTCATTGAAGTCAGAAGGTCTCTTTGTGCCAGTGGCTGCTCTTCTACATGAGTAAGAGGGTTTATAATATGTCTCTGTTATTAGAAGTAAATATTTATATCTGGTGGCACCCAAACACCCAATCAGGGCCAGAAAACACAATCCCTACATCTGCAGTGCTACAGGAGAACAAGATAGCAAACTGAAGTCTGTATCACAAAAAATTCAAAACAATTTTCCATAATGTTTATTTTAAAATAAATGTTTATGAAAAAATATTGTATTTAAAATGTCTTACCAAATCTTGTACTTGTAGTTACAAATGTTAGAGCAATGTATTTCTAACCCCTTGAATACACAACCACTTGGCCAAGTGCTCAGTAAAAAAAGGAAACACAACAACCTTTTTCACAGTGACAAGCAGATGATCTCCACACTTGCTTCAGCTGTACAAAGACCATGTGTCATATCTCTAGGGTTAGATGGGCTCTGATGTCTGGGGGAGAAGCAGGCCCACTGACAGGTGGGAGGGATGACAAAGGAGGGAATTTTTCAGGGGCCTGGGTGATGTAAGAGAGCCCAGGGCCCCAGCCACTGCTGCTGTAGGAGCAGCTGGGAACCTCACTGGGCCCTTTAAGGTTGTGGGGTGTACTGCAAGCATGGGCCCCTCTTGGGGGAGGCTAGCTCTGGGCTCCCATCCTTGCACCTGCACCCTCCCCCAGTGGCTGGAGCCTACCCACAAATGCCCATTGCCCCCCTCCCTCAGCTGGAGCCACAACCCGACTGCCCTCTTCCTCCGGCCAGAAGAGATTCCCAGGGTGACCACAGCCCCCCTCGCCTGCTTGAAGAGCCCCGAGCTGGCCAAAGTCACTCCTCCCCAGCCTTCCTCAGACACAATCTGCTCTGGGGAAAAGCTTCTCTCCAAAGATGCTTTCCCCCAGAGCAGGCTGGGTCTGGGGAAGGCTCAGGAGGCATTGCTGTGGCGCGTGGCTGTGGCCAACCTGGCCCAGGGCTCCTCCAGGCAGGGTAGTGATGGGGCTGTGTCAGGCCCAGGGACGGTGGTTCTCTGGCTGGGAAGGATTGAGGATGCTTGGAGCATCTCTAGGTGGGGAGACTTCTCGTTCCGGCTGAGGGAGGGGACAGAGGGTCCGTTGATTGTTTTATCCGGAAGCCTGGAATTACTGTCAGTGAGCCTAGAGAGAAGTAACAAACTTTACAACAGAATGGGAAGGTGGGAGGGGCTGACATCTGGGAAGAGATATCAAAGGCTTGTTGGGGGAAGGCAATCTGAGCCGTGGCATGAAGGGAAATGTTTGGCAACTGGAAGGGGATGGACAAGCCCCTTGACAGAGCAAGGAATTGCTGGATGCATATTAAATAGTCTGATAATGAGGGAATATCTATCCCAGGTTAAATGTGTATCTCCTCAGGTATACATGACAGTAAAGGCTTGGATGCAACACTTCGGGCTGGGCTGGGATTTGGAACCACTCCTGGGACAATAGCAGAGATTATTTCTATATGGATCTTTTTACTCCATAGACCCGGAGATGAGGAGCTAGAGACCTGCACCAGGGGATTATAAATTCTGAACTCTGTCTGTTAAACACTAAGGCTGCGTCTAGACTGGCATGATTTTGCGGAAATACTTTTAACGGAAAAGTTTTTCCGTTAGTATTTCAGCGCCTAGATTGGCACAGATGCTTTTGCGCAAAAAGTGCTTTTGCGCAAAAGCATCTGTGGCCAGTCTAGACGCGATTTTATAAGAAGAAAGCCCCGACGCCATTTTCGCCATCGGGCTTTTTTAAAACAGTTCTTCGTTGTCTACACTGGCCCTCTTGTGCAAGTATTCTTGCGCAAGAGGGCTTTTTCCAAGAGGGAGCGTGAAAGTATTTATGCAAGAAGCACTGATTTTGTACATTACAAAGTCAGTGCTCTTGGCAAGAAATTCAAGCAGCCAGTGTAGACAGCTGGCAAGTTTTTGCGCAAAAGCGGCTTGTGACGGACCCGGCAGGGTCCGCACTAGCCGCGGGGCAGGAGTCCCTACCCCGGCGCAGGAGCGGCGGCCGCCGCAGGGGGTGGCGGCGCAGCCGCGCTCCACCGGAGTCCGGACCCCAGGGAGCGCGCCGGGCGCGCCAGAAGGACGCCGGCGGGGCGAGCTCGGCGCGCGCCTACCCCGGCCTTGGTCCGCCCTGGGGCGGGCCCCTGCAGATGCCGGAGAAGCACGCTGGGAGGCGCCGAGGAGGCGGGCTTACCCTCCCGACGCTACTCCCGGGACGCCAAAAGGGAGGAGGAGTCACCCAGGAGGGGGCAGCAGGGAGGCAGCCACCCTGGCGCCCCGAGCACCAAGCCTCTGGGCCCCGGGGACGAGGAGCGACGGCACCGGCAGTTGGCGGGTCGCGTGGGGTCAAGCCCGACGCCCGACGGGTGAGTGATCGAGCACGCGCGCGCCGGGCAGCGGCAGCGGGGAGTGGAAGGAGCCCGGGCGGGGCCTTTGGCGCCCGTGGGCAGACGAGTTGCGGGCAAGGGCCCTGCCTGCCGTGGGAGAGCGGCCGTAGAAGCCGACCTCCACTTAGGGCCTCGGCCGACCCGAGGAGAGGTGGGCCCGGGTCCCCACTCCCACACCCACACGCCACCCCACAAGCCCGGATACCCCGAGGAGCTAAGGCCCTCCTGGTGCGGAGAGGGCGGAGAACGGGCCGGGACCCCGCGCCCATAGCCAGGCCAAACCTTTGCCCCAAAGGGGCGACATACCGACCGTTCGCTGATCCCCTCGGGCCTGTGGGCAAGGGGTGATCGCACCCAGCCCGCAAGGGCGAGAACGGGCCGGGACCCCAAGGCCTGGAGCCAGGCCGAACCCTCGCCCAAAGGGGCGACGCATGGACGGGTCCGCTGATCCCCCCTCGGTCACCTGGGCTAGGGGGTGATCGCACCCAGCCCGTACGGCGGGCATAGAGAGGCGGTGGGTCCACGGGGCCGCTGCCCCCCCTCCCCGCGAGAGGGGGAGCGACGCTCGCACCCCTAGACCCCGCCACACGGCTGCTTTTGTGCAAAATCTTGCCAGTCTAGACGCAGCCATAGGGTGTGTCTAGACTTCAGGGTTTTGTTGACAAAAGTGGACTTTTGTCGACAAAACTATACCTGCGTCTACACTACTGCCGAGTTCTGTCGACAGTAAGTCGACAGAATGCAGCAGTTTTGTCGACGGCGGTAAGCCTCATTCTACGAGGAATAACGCCTTTTGTCGACAGAGTTCTGTCGACAAACGGCGCTATTGCATCCACACTGTGCTTTTTCAAAAGAGAGCATCTAGACTGTTGAAAACGCGACTTGCTTTGTCGACAGAACGGGCTGTAGTCTAGATGTTCTTTGTCGACAGAGGCTTTGTCGACAGTATCTGTCGACAAAGCCTCTGTCAACAAAAGCCTGTAGTCTAGACGTACCCTAAGAGGTACATTGCACAAGCTTAGGAGTTGGTTTTTATGAATTGGGTTTCTCTCAGCTTGTCAAAGGCTCATTTTTGTCTTGGGGTCTAAGGGCAGCCCTGCTCCCATTGAGTCAATGGGCCATCCCTTCTAGCCTTATGTTTCTATGGATCTATGAATACATAAAAGATGCTTGCCTCCTTGGCGACACCAATGCTACAGGTAGGTCTGTGAAGCATGCAAAGAGATAATATGAAGCATGAGCATTGCTTGCCAGAAAAAAAATCAATCATCTATCCAGATGCTTACGTAGCCCCATCTCTGTCATATCTGTGCAACTTCCAGGGTATGTCTAGACTACAGGCTTTTGTCGACAGAGGCTTTGTCGACCGATACTGTCGACAAAGAGCATCTAGACTACAGCCAGTTCTGTCGACAAAGCAAGCCGCTTTATCGACATGAGAGTGTAGACGCAAAGGACAGTGTAGATGCAATAACGCCTTCTGTCGACAGAACTCTGTCGACAAAAGGCATTATTCCTTGCAGAATGAGGTTTACCGCCGTCGACAAAACTGCCGAGTTCTGTCGACAGAACTCGGTGGTAGTGTAGACGCAGGTATAGTTTTGTCGACAAAAGTCCACTTTTGTCAACAAAACCCTGTAGTCTAGACACACCCCCAATGACTCAAAAGAGAAATAACAATAATTTATCTTTTTTCCCCCCTTCCCAGCCAAAAGAAGAGGTATCTTGATTAATGTATAGGATTATCAGCTTTGTTTGTTGATATTTGCCAACCATGTCCCACTATCCATAGCTTTGTTAAGCAAACTTATGTACAGGTAAGGTAAGCAAACTATCTTCTTTGAAAGAAATTCATATGGCAAATGACTTATGCAAGCTGGGAACAAGTTTACTGATTTTTTAAAAATGCAAAGCTGTTTTTGATATATACAATTGATGAATGTTTTATTAATTATGACACACCCAATTCAAATCTTTTTTTGGTGGACGACCAGCAGGATGTGAATTTTGTTGAAAGGATGCACTAATGAAATATTTCTGTGTGTGTGTTATATACTGCAGGGTAGGAAAGAAGAGTGAATAAGCCAAAGATGAATTATTGTAATGTTATAGGAATAAAAATATGGTTCCTTTTAAGGCAGAAGAAGTCCAGTTTCTCTATAATTGCCAAATACTGCTTATCTTCTGTGAGGGACCTCATGACAAGAGTGTTTCTCCACTGTTCTCCTCTCACTTGCTTTCCATGACATAGGGGTTTGGTACAATGGGGAGGGAATGGCAGCTAATTTTTCACCTTCTTGTAGGCATTTCACATCCTGGAATGGTCCCAGGAACTACTGAATGCACAAGGAATATGTGCAAAAAGTCTGAAGGAAAACAATCTAAAATAGAAGGAGAAATACTGAAAAATTGCCCCAGTCACCACAAAAGGAAATTTCAGTTGCCATGGAATTGCTATGAAGAAACAAACACCCTAGGATTCCAGCCAACATGGACACAACACTTCAGGGAGGAATTTCACATTGTAAGATTCCTAGGTGACACTGACAGGGTACTGCCACAAGGAAGTTCTCACTGCAAAAAGCCAACTCCTAGCTGGCTCACTGGCACTAGTGCATAAAAGAATAACTTATCGGGTATGTCTACAATAACAACCTACTTATCCTGATCTATCTGAAAATGCCTCATGAAAATGCCCTTTGCTCTTTCCTCTAGCAGAGCTAAGGTGGGAGTGCCAACAAGAAAAAGGTAAGTGCCTAAAACCTTGTGGGTATTGAACTGTGTGCACTTTCCACACCATATGTTCAGAATCCTCCAAGAGTACCACAGCTTTGTAGAGTTATCTACCTTTCTAGCAGTGGTTGGCTCATTTTCTGAGCCCTTCACAAACCTGGGCACTCATTCAACTACTCCTGGTACTACAGGAAGTCCAGTTCATCCTATCTTCCTTGCAGCTACCTGCTCAGTCCTGTTTGTTTTTTTCAGACAATTGGAGAAAATTTCCTTTGAAAATAACTTCACTTTGTATTACTGCCATGGGGTTTATTTTTAGTTGCTGAGGAAACAGCTTCATTAATTAGCATTTGCTTCAGGAACTCCCCATATTCAGCACTGATTTTTTTTCAGTCTGATGAAGAAAATGTTTTTGTTAGGATTCTCCCCTTCCCCACAACTCCCCATCTCATGGAGAAAGTCTCTTAAGGCTACCCTAGATTGTTTGAGTCCATTCCATTTATCCTATGAAAGCCAGGACCATAGCCTTTCTGACAACGAGACACACACCTTGAGATGGACGGCTTCAGATTATCAAGGAGGGAAGCTCATCTCTGTTCTGCATGGGTCCTGCTTAAGAGATAGGAAGGACTAAAAGGACAGGAGTTGTAGTACCTCGACTGGAAGATTGATCAGATGACACCATCACATTTTTGCCTGGAGACAGCCTGAGAGGGGGATTCAGTAAAGAAGGGTTTTTCTCATATAATCCAGAGCAGGACACAGCAACTGTAACAAAACAATAAAGAGGGGAATGTTTAATGTTTAAAATGGATTAAAATTCTTAAGGCTCCTATTACATTACAATAAAACATCCACCAGCATAACCCATGTTAGTGCAGTATTTTGTACCAAAATTGTCCCACATCCTATGGTTGCAATATAGTGCTCCTCCAACAATGTCCTCATTATGCAGCATGGCTCCCAGAGATACACGCACATTAGCAACACAATTCACCTAATGATGCCATTTTATTACATATATATTCTGCCTAGCTTTACCCTTCTTACTGCAAACACACCCTCCAGAGATGCACTCACTATAACAATATACCCCCAAGGTGCCCATGCAACAGCAATATAACTCATCCAATGATACCCTCTGTAGAGTGTAGCCATCTATCTGCCTGGGGATGATGTGTGTGTGTTTCTACACACAGGAGAATTGCATAATTCTAGAAGTGGTTGGAAATGAGGAGGTGGAGGCAATGCCATCTGACCCATCAGCAGTCACCAATTATGAGTGAATGCTTTACAATTCACAGTCTGAGACCCAGCATTCTAAAATGTTATAAAATAGTTTCACTCATATATGTGGCCTACATGTTATAAAGACTTTATGAGTATTCATTTAGGACGTACATAAGTTACTCAGGCACAAGCAATGGCCTTTCTAAACTCATGCTGATAAAACCTTTATGCCACTGTACAAATCCAAGGAGTCTTTATTGCCTTTCACAAAGGCTGAGCTTTTTCACAGGAGCCAAAAGCAAACGATGTGCCTGTACTTTCCAGATGCCGGTTTTTACTTATGTCCTAGGTGCTGGTGCTCTCCTTTCTCTAATGAAAACGGTGTTATATTTATTCATATTAGTAATTCCCTTATATAATATCTATCCACCTCAGTAATGACTTTGTCTTTCACTTATTGCTAGGATTGCATGTTTTACAGACCTCACATTTTAAGCAGATTTTTGGGATAGGCTTTGGTAATTGTGGTGAAAGGATCAAGTCTTAGAAAGTGTCAAAGGTTACAGGAATTATTCTGTACCCTGAATAACCTTCATTTACCCACACGTTAGAGGAAATAACACCACCACCATGGTAAAAGAGATCACTTTTGAGAAGAGGTGTTGTTCTACCAGATCAAATTATTGTCACACTAGAAAAGACACTTTTGTCTCCATCATCTACCTGGAAGTGCTTTGCAGTCCATTGTATAACACATTTTGACAGAGTAGAAATATTCCTTTATTATGAGCACCTGTGGGCCAACAATGGATGCCGATGAGGATGTAGTTACCTGTTAGTTTTTGGTGAGCCTCAATCAATCGGAGTGTCATAAGCCGCTCATTGATGCCTACTGGCTGCTCAGAAAGGCATCCTACGAGCTTGTTCTTTATAACAAAGCCTTACCATTTTATAAAAAACATTTTATCAGAGACCCCTAAAGAAGATAAGATCATTCTTCTGGGGGATTTCAATGCATGCATTGAACAAGACTCAGATCTGTGTAAAGGAACAATCGGGAAAGAAGGAGCTGGCAAAAGCAACTCAAATGGAATCCTGCTCCTGACCAAGTGTGCTGAACATGAACTTATCCTCATGAACACCCTTTCTTGACAAAAAGACAAGTTCAAAATATCTTGGAGATACTCACGTTCAAAGCACTGGCATCTTCTCAACTATGGCATAGTTTATGCTCGAGATCTCAGTGACTTACTTCTCACAAGAGCAATGACAAGCACTGATGACTGCTGGACTGATCATCGCCTCATTCAATTCACAATGAAAATTAAGATCACCCCCAAATGGAGGCTGCAAAAGAAGATCAGGCGCAAGCTGAAGATTCAAGATCTGAAGGTCCCCATTAAGCATGACCACTTCCAAGCAGTCTTAGAAGAAATGCTTCTATCAAAGTATCAGGAAGAAATTGAGGAGCATTGGAGACAGCTGAAAGCACAGTCATCAATACCTATGGGGAAACTATAGGCTACCATACCAGAAAGCATCAGGACTGGTTTGATGAGAATGATGTTGAAATCGAGCAACTCATCAATGAGAAAAAAAATGGCATTCTGTGCTTGACAGAATGATATAAATTGTCATACAAAGAGAGAAGCCCATGCTAAGGCAAAGGCAGAAGTCCAACATAAAACCAGAGAACTCAAGAATAAATGGTTTACTGAAAAAGTGCAAGAATTCCAACATTTCATGGACACCTATAATACATGTGGTTTCTTTAGTGCCATTAAGGCTGTTTATGGCCAGCTTGTCATGGCATAAATCCCCTTCACTCTAAGGATGGAACTACACTTCTGAAGGACAAGGAAGCCATTCATTTTCACTGAAAAAAACATTTTGAAAATCTTCTTAATTGTAATTCCTTGGTCACAGATGAAGTTCTTGAGCAAATCCCCCAATAACCTTCTAGGGATGAGCTTGGAGACCCTCCCAATTTGCATGAGGTATACAATGCCATCAAGCCAATGAAGAACCACAATGCAGCAGATCCAGATGGGATCCTCACTGAAATCTTTAAAGATGGTGGAACAGAGTTAATTCGGCAGTTTTGCCTGCTAATCCTTAAAATCTGGATAAAGGAGGAGATACCCAGTGAAATGAGGGGTGCCTTGATTGTAAGCCTCTTTAAGAAAGAGGATAAAGTGGACTGTATAATCTTTCTCCTTGCTGTTGCAGGCAAAGTTCTGGCTTGGGTCCTTGCAACCTGTCTTCTGCCCTGTCAGAAGAAATTTTACTAGAGTCAAAAGTGGCTTCCAACCATGTCACGGAACTGCGGATATGACCTTCATTGCACGGCAGCTGCAAGGAAAGTGTTGAGAGCAAAACTGACCACTGTACATGGCTTTTATTGATCTAACTAAAGTCTTTGACTCAGTAAATTACCATGCCTTTTGGACTGTACTTTCGAAGATTGGATGTCCTGATAAGTACATCAGTGTCCTAAAGTTGCTTCATGACAACATGAAAGTGACTGTTTTGAGGAGCATTGGCTCCCAGAGTGAACCTTTCGAAGTACAAACAGGAGTCAAATAGGGCTATATCATTGCCCCATTCATGTTTGTGGTCTTTATTGCCGTCATTTTCTACCTAATTGCTGAGAAGCTCCTAGCTGGTGTTGAAATCATTTCGAAAATGGATGGAAAGCTGTTTAGGCTTAGCAGGCTGAAAGCTAAGAGTAAGATTTCCACCACAACTATCATGGAACTTCAGTATGCTGATGACAGTGCAGTTTTTGCCCACTCCGAGAAAGATCTTCAACCTATCTTGAATGTGTTTGCTGATGCTTATGCAAGTCTTGGTCTCACCCTCAAAGTCAAGAAGGCCAAAGTGCTCCATTAGCCCTCTCCAAATGAGGTACCATATGCCCCATCTATTAAAATCAACAGAGAGGCACTGGAGAATGTTGATCATTTTTTCTACTTTGGAAGTTATCTTTCATCCAGGGCAGATACTGATGTGGAAATCCAGCATCGTCTGAGTTATGCCAGTACAGCCTTTGCTTGTTTATGGCACAGGGTTTTTGAAGATTACGACATTCAAACAGACACCAAACTTCTTGTCTATCAAGCCGTCATTCTCCCAACACTATTGTATGGGTCTGAAACCTGGACAACCTACAGACATCAATTGAAAGTCCTTGAGAGGTATAATCAATGCTGCCTTTGCAAGATCTTGAAGATCAAATGGGAAGGCAGGTGCACTAACATCATTGTTCTGGAAGAGGCAAAGAACACCAGTATCAAGACAATGATCATCCATCAGCAACTTCTCTGGTCTGATCATGTTGTTTGGATGCCAGACCACCACCTCCCAAAACAGGTCCTGTTTTCTCAGCTGAAAGAAGGATACTCTTTACTGTAACATGGGAGGACAACAGAAGCGTTATAAGGACTTGGTAAAGGATAATTTAAAGAAGTGCAACATTGACGTTGACACCTGGGAGAGACGCCCAGGATCACTCAAAATAGAGAGAAGTCCTATGCAATGGCTCACTGCATTTTGAATTTGCCTGCTGACGAGCTGAGGAAGAGAAGAGACACAGGAGGAAGGGGAGACTGGCTTCTAGTCATGGTTAATAGCCTCCTGCTGTACCTGGAAACATCTATCCTCACTGTAACAGAACTTGTGGTTCAAGGATTGGCCTTATCAGCCACCTGAGGGTCTGCAACTCCCATGGAAGATGATCATACCTGGCAACAAGTGATCACCCATAATCACGTTTTGACTAAACAGAGCTCTCCTACAGCAACCATCCCTTGTCACACAGGAGATAGAGCCTTGGTCTCCATAGACCAACAGCTGATCATCTCATTATTTTCATGCTATGTCCAAAAATATGCAAGGGTTTTTATGCTTTAGGCTCTGAGCCAGTGATACGAGAGAAAGAATTATCATGAGGAATGTCTATAGAAGGATGGTATTTTAGGATAGCAATAAGTCTATCAGGTCAGTTGCTTCATATGAGCGTAAAATAATTTTCTGCATCGAGCCTGATTTCTCATGAGAGACTCAGTGATGGCAGATTGTCACGGCTCATTTTGAGAAGAGGTGGAGGAATATTGAGAAAACTATCAAAACCCAGATCTAGCCTGCAGCAATCAAGTTTGTATTGTAAACCAAATTAGAAAGTCTTTGTATCAAGGAAGATCTCAAGACTCCTGGGGAATAGACATTTCACTGCCAGCTTGTGTTCTATGTCCTTTGAGCTGCTGAATTGTTGCTGCTGACCTTCTGCCCTGATCTCTCTTAATTATGGCTGCAGCCAAGAATTTACTTCTTTCAGGGTTTGACTGTTACAAAGTAAGATTCTCGGGCATGTCTGTCACATTCACTCACATGCCCAGATCCTAAAATACACCTCTTCCGTATTGATTGGTTTGACATGATTTGTTCTTTACAAATCCATGCTGGCTGTTACCTATCACATTATCTTCCACATGTTTGTAGATGGATTTCTTAATTACTTGCTCCATTATCTTACCTGGCACAGAAATTAAACTGACTGGACTGTAGTTTCCTGGGTTGTTGTTCTTATTCCCCTTTTTAGATGGGCACTAAATTTGCCCTTTTTCAGTCTTCTGGAATCTCTCCCGACTTCCATGACTTTTCAAAGATGATAGCTAAAGGCTCAGATGCCTCCTCTATCGTATTCTAGGATGCATTTCATCAGGGTCCTGGTGACTTGCAGACATCTAACTTTTCTAAGTAATTTTTAACTTGTTCTTTTTTTATTTTAACTTCTAAACCTACCCCATTTCCACTAGCATTCACTATGTTAGGCATCCCATCACCATCAAACTTCTCGGTGAAAACCTCATTGAGATGCTGTTATAAGTTCTCCCTGTGGGGTTCAAGTCTCCCCACTCCCCAGAGTCGTAAGTGTTTCTCTAAGCCGTCGTTTGCGGCTCCGTTTTCCCAGTTCCCTCCTTCCTTTCACTACGTTGGGGTATACAATATGGCTGTATGGCCGTGCGGCCCGGGGACCACACCCCTAACACTGGGGAAGGGGGTCCGGGCCCTCCCTCTCTCTGAACCCCAGCCCAGGGCCCTAAGGCAGGGACCTCGGTCCCTGCTCAGTGGAGGGGGCTGTGGCCCCTAAACTCCCCCACTCATGGGGTCCACGACCCTGCCCTGGGCCACTTCTTCCCCGGTCCCATACTTAAGTCTGACCCCCGGGGGCGGGGGTGAGACTCACTGCCGTCGTCCCCTCTCCGGGTCTTTGTGCAGCGCGTTTTGTGCGTTAGCCTCTCTTCCTCCCTTGCCATTGCTTCCTCTCGTCCTCTTTGCCCCCTCGCCTCTCTCCCCTTCTTCGGCTTCCCCACGCCCTTGTAAATCTCCCGCCGTGGTGTCCGGGGCCGGCCTTCCCCCGGCGTCACCACCCCCGCCCTCCAGCTTCCCCCGGATGACGTCACGGGTGACGTTATCCGTGTGCGCCCGTGGCGACAGGCGGATCGCGTTCCCCGCTCTGCCACCTGCGCTCCCCTCGGCTGTTCCCCGGCCAGGGTTTTCCCACGGGCCTCCGTCCCCGCTCCGCACTCCTCCGGCTCGGAGTGGCTTTCAGTGCGGGGCAGAGGCGCCCCGTCACAGATGCACAATCAGAGCCACCAGAAATGTCATGTGATAAGTTTTATGGTCTTTCAGTGTCCAAAATGGCTAGTCAGCAATGAGTCAGGCATAGTCAGAGAATTGACTATGGGGTCCCAAACTGTCACATGATATTAGTCTGCATTTTGCAAGGACTAATCTAGTTTGTTACTTCCTGCCATGCTTCTGATCCATCCAGTCGTCATGTTTTACTGCTTTCTGCCCTCCCTCCATCTTAGAAACTCCTCCTACTCTATAAATGTCAGTAATGATCTGTTGCTTCCCTTGTTGGGATAATTAATGAAGATGTTGAATAAGATCTAACAATGATCTCTCTGGCTCTCCAATGGATGCCTCCCCAAATCAACACAATGATGTTTAGGTTGTGCTTTATTTAGGAACTTTGGTTCAGTTTTCAGTCCACATGATAGTGTTCCTACCCAAATCAATTTGAACAAATTTTCCAATTACACTACAGAAATACCATGTCCAATGCTCTGTTGAAATCCAAGTACATTCTGTTTACTGCATGCCACATGCCTGCTAATTTTTCATGCTAATTTTGTAGTTTTACATACATACATATATATGAACATTCAAGTTAGCCTGGCAACAAATTGTTTTTTATAAGCCCCTGCCACTTATTGCTCATAGTTCTATCACACTTCACATGCAAAAGGCCTGGTTTTCAATTGTGCCTGAGCTCTATTAGGCTATGTCTAGACTACATCCCACTTTCAAAAGAGGGATATAAATTAGACATATCAAAATTGCAAATGAAGCCAGGATTTGAATTTCTGGTGCTTCATTTGCATAATGGCAGCTGCGCGCTTCCGAAAACGGGTATTTCGAAGTGAAACCGCTGTTTAGACACGGTTCTTTCAGAAAAAAACCCTTTTTCAAAAGATCCTATACTCCTCAAAAAATGAGGTTTACAGGATCTTTTGAAAAAGGTAGGGTTCTCCCCCCCCGGAAAACCCGTGCCTACACAGCGGTTTCACTTTTGAAATACCCATTTTCGAAAGAATGCTCAGCCACCATTATGCAAATGAAGCACAGGAAATTCAAATCCCGGCTTCATTTGCAGTTTCTGTGTGTCTAATTTACATTCCTCTTTTGAAAGAGGGATGCAGTCTAGACATGCCCTTAGAGCCACAAGGGAGCATTTCTCACTTACAACATTCTTCATGCCACTGACATGAGTCTGCTCATGGATCTTCAGGGTATTGGGCATAGTGGAGCTCTGTTTTGCCATACTCTGTTCTTGCCCCTTCCCTCCTCTTATTCCAGAAATGGAGCAGCAGCTGACACAGCAGGCAGCTAAGCATCTCTGCCAGCTTGATGCTAATGGAGTTTCCCCTGGATGGGGGGCCAGTGCTCCACTAGCCATCTCTAGCTATTTTAAGCTCACTTTGCACCACTTAGGTGGACTTAGTAGACTGGAGAATCTGTCCAGAAACATTTATTTCTCAATGTATTTGCTACAATATTTTCCAAGGGATAGAAAATAGTCTGGCAAGACAGAAATAGCCAGAATCACTCACTTTTCCCGTTTTGAAAGTTGGTACTACATTCACTTTCATCCATTCTTCCGGGACCTCTTCATCTGTCTGTGACTTTTTAAAACTAAATGCTAGCAGTTCAATGAATTGGCTAATTAATTCCCTTCATATTCTAGAATTCATGTTTTCCAGACTGGTTGATTTATAAATTAGTGCTTAATTCTGCGTTCTGAACTGCCTGTTCACATTACAGGTTACACACAACAAAGTTACAGCAATGTGTCAATTATTTGTCCCACCCTGACATTTCCAGAATGTATCAAATCTATACAATGAAGGTCTTTTGCAATATTTTATTGTCAATACAGAAAGAGTAAAAGGAAAGAAAGATGTTGAGTAACTCAGAGAGCCACCTACCAATTTATGAGACCACAAGATTTATGAGTCCTATGACAACTAGGACAAAAACCTTTACTGATATATTATATAATGCCTCTCCCATCCCTCACCCCCATTCCTGAGCTGGCCTTCTCCTTCCCTCAGACACATAATTATTGTTAATATGAATCCACACAGAATGGCTAAGTGTACCCAAGAATCACTGGAAAGAGGCACAGAAAAGACAAAAATGTGATTGCATGGAGCGCAGTCTGCTAACTGCACTATTCCCTTAGTAAAAACATTTTCTTGCCCTACACTGATACAGAGCAAGGTGTCTGCTTAGACTGTTGGATTCCAGGAGATTAGCAGATGATGTCAGATGGCACATCTGAGCAATATTCCTTCCTTCTATTGGAGGGCAAGCATGATCAACAGCCACAGAACCAACCCATTCCACTGGATCATTTTACAGTGTCCCCTCTTCCTCCCTTCCATTGTATCAGATACATATTCAGATATATAGACGCTGAATACACAAAGCAAAACGTACAACCATTCACTTTCATGTACCAGAACGCACACAGACATTGCTCCTCTTCTATGCGTCTGAGGTCCTCCATTACCTTTAAAATAGCAGAATCCCAATTTCAATTTCCCCCATGTTGGTAGCAATGGAAATTTGTTATCACCTTACAGTTGTTAATGGCCTACGTGAAACAAACTGGTGGTGTCAATTCCATTCCCCTAGTGGACATTTGATACCGGGGGCACTCTTGTTGGTAGTCTCAATAGACGTTCATTAAGAACAAACTACCTTTCAACACCTACGATTAAGCATATTTACTAGACACTGTGAGGCAATTTGCACGGTTGTCGCTGGTACCATTTCTGTTCTGTCTCAACCCCTTGAGCTATTAATATGGCACCTTTCACCAACACTCTCTTTGCTTCTTTATGTTTTAAAGCTAATGAATATAAACAGAAGAACATTACCTTCTTAGTCATGGGGCAGGCGAATACTGAGACTAATGCATTACATCTTCAGCACACTACATCCTCATTCATGGTTTCTCTTTGGTACCTATTCAGTCCCTGACAGAAAGGCAACTCTGTCTTTGGTTCCTAGCTTCATGAAAATCCAAGCGATGCACCCCCAGAAATGAGATTCATTACTCTCAATGGTTTATCCATTCGATCACATTAACTAACTCATGCATAGGGATCTTCGAGATACATTGAATTAGATCCTTCTATTTACACAGGTATGCAGCTGGGTTTGTTTTTCTGTCAAGTAGTTTGAAGAGATTCCATTTTAAGAGAGATGTATATTTTTTTCTGACTTGCAGATTTATAGCAGTCTCCCTTTTATTTGTGATGGAATTAACTTCAGGACTAAATACCACTCTCTCTCTCTCTCTCTCTCTCCCTCCCCTCCCCCACCCCAAGATGGGAAAGGCTCACCTTCAAAATCAGAGTTGGTTGAGGTTCACTGCTAGATTTACAGAACGTACAATCTCTGGCTTTTGACCTGCAGGAACACCTCTTCAGTTAAACAGATCAGTGTTGATGTGTTGGAACAATTTGTATATGGGGGGCACTGACAGCCATTGAACAAAACTGTATACCCTGTATATAACGGGAACCACTTCAAGTCAGGCACCACAACCCCAGTACCTCTAGTTTCTGAATCTTGATCAGTGACATCATCAGGCAGTCAGCCCACCTCCTTTCAGTAGCTGAAACAGAGCTCTGAGGGATAATCAAAGGGCAGCCTTAGCTTAGCTATGAGAAAAAACTTCCCATTCACCAGAGGTTACAAATCCTGGCCCTCGGGGCGCTGATAAAGAAATGTGTGAGTTCTCTCGGGCTTTAATAGAAGCTCAGTGTCAGCACCAGGAAGGGATGTAGAAGGGGAGATAAGGGCCTGATTTGTCTTTAATAGAGGTGCATATGTTCTGGGAGAGGGGATGTGAACATCTCTGATAAGGCAGCTTTAGGCTTTTGAGGGGGGGGAAAGATGTATGTTCCAAGTCACCAGGGGAGCTCTTTAGTTCTTTACTGACTTGCCTCCCTGCCTGAGAGAGCAGTGACAAATTCTCGCTGAATTCATCCTTCCGTCTTTTGTAATAGCCAGATGGCACTGACTAAGGTTGCAGATATAATGTTACCCCACACCCTGTTGCCCTGTAATTTAGGGTGCCTAGCTGCAGAGAATGAAGGCCTGATTCCTGGTGTCTGTACAATCTAAAGAGCTGGTAGACAAGGCTCATGAACGCTATGGCTGTGTGCTACACAGATCTCAGACGCTGAAAATGTCAAAGCAACATCAGCTTTTATTTTACCAAAAAACATGTTCCCAGCCCTTTCTGTTGCAGAAATAGCCCTGAAAATCAACACTGATCCCCACAGTTGGAAGTCTCACATGGTGCTTTCTTAATCTGGCTTGAGATTCTCAAAGCCAGATAACAGATTTGGCCACATTACCTCCATTAATTTCAAGGGCTGACCATATATTTCCCAGCATTTGGAGTCCATGAACAGGTGTTTCTGGATTTCTCAGGTGTTGTGGATTGGAGGAGAGCCTAGATTAGTGTGCATCTGGGCCAAGGATGGTTACAGCACAGTGCTACATGCTCCCTTCTGGACATGAGTCAGCTGTCCTCAGTTGGCCTCTTGATTCTAGGGGGCACATCTTAGTAACATGACTGATTGAAAAATGTGACTGGTGGTCGAAGCACACTGCAACCATGGGAGGAGTAAGGCACACTCACCCCAGGCCTGACACTAATTCTCTGCAGATGGCCTTGGTGAAGTCACTAAGGAACATATTGGATCAGAGCACTTATCCATTTAATCCTGCACCCTGTGTGCAGATGTTCTGGTCACACAGTAACTCTGTGGCAGAAGTAGGGGGAAAAGAAATCTAAAAGTCCTGATCCCCATTCCTTTTCTCTAAGTGGTAGAAGAGGCCTCCCACAAAAGCTATATTTTACTGGAACCTTGAAATTGTCAACCTTACAGGCACTGGATCGAGATTGTGGAATCACCTCCAGAGACAGGAATGGCCATAGGACTGTTGTGTAAAATTCTGCAACTTGGCTTTTTTTCCAAAAAGGTCTTCACATTCAAAAGGCACATGTGCGTGAATACCCATCCACCAAGTTATTTATCCTACAAGAAGGGACCATTATTTCTATTTTTTAATAATTGGGTGGATAAAGCTTCTTTATCACTGGTAGATGAGGACCACTTCTGGCTTTCAAATAACCCCCTAAGCTCTCCAAGCTCATCACCAGAAGCAAGCTCCCCACAGATGAGGGTACTCCAACTCAAAGTGGCACCAGACCCTTCCAGAACAACAGATGCAAAAGCTATAAATATATTTACACTGTTGCAGTGATCAGCACCCCCGGGTCCTACCCATGCCTATCACAAGCAGTGTGCCTCATCCAGTCTCAATAAAAACGATGTGTGTTAAATCAGACAATCACTATGCTCTCAAACGCATTCACACAGGAGAACGATAAGAGGAAAAAAATACCCTACCAGCTGTTAACACTTTTCACACAGCAATCACTCCATAGATGGTCTATCAGTCCTCTTCCTCAAAGGAAACCTGCACAACAACTTCAAAAGACAAGGCTGGGAGCTTAAATTCATAATCCTGCTAGACACTAAAAATCATGGACTGAACACAGATATTGGATTTATGGTTCATTACAATCTTTAACTTCCTAATCCTCCTTTTTGCTTATGACTGGAATGGTCTCTTACAAGTGCTCTCATGTTGAGTCCATTACTCCACCAAAGCAGGAAGAACAAGCGGAGTTGATGGGAAAATGTCAGCTGTTGACTTACTGTGGTGAAGATACCACAGTGGTTTGCAGACCTAACTACTACGTCATCTTCAGCTATGTTATTCACGTCGCTGAAGTTGAGTGACTTAGGTCAACTGCCTGCAGGTGGGGAAGCATCTCTTTTGCACTCTCCAGAGTCTTTGAAAATGTGGCCCAAGTTTTCTGCGATAGCACGAGGCATTTTCTTTCAAAAATGTCTCATCAAGAAGATGGTAGTAAATATATAACAAAGACAACTCCCACCTGCTCCCCTCTTTCCATGTGTCTATGGAATGAGTAACTGCTATATGGAGGGGAGGAAGGCTCTCTCACTATTTCCTGCTTCCCTCATACTAATTGGGTATATGTCACCTCAGAAAAGGATGCAAAGATCAAATTTCTTGACACAATATTATGACTGCATCTTGCCCGTGAGCCCACAAGGGGAGAGACCATTCTCAATTTAGGCCTAAGTGGAGCACAGTATCTGGTCCAGAAGGCGAAAATAGTTAAACCACTTGGTAATAGGAACTGTAATGTAATTAAATTTAACATCCTTGTAGGGGAGAAAATGTCAAAGAAAACCACATGACTAGCATTTAACTTCAAAGAGGGGAACTACACAAAAATAAGCAAGCTAGTTAAACAAATTAAAAGGAACAGTTATGAGGGTGAAATGCCTGCAAACTTCACAGAGACCATTTAAAAATACCATAATAGAGGCTCATACTAAATGTATAGTCCATATTTTAAAAACCAAAAACCAACACAGAAAGTGGTCCAAAAATGCCATCATGGCTAAACAGCAGAGTAAAAGAAATCATTAGGGGCAGAAAGGCAGTCTTTCAAAATTAGAAGTCAAATCCTAGCGAAGAAAATAGAAGCATAAACTCTGGCACGTCAAGTGTTAAACAACAACAAGACAGGCCCAGAAACAAAGGAAAAACTAACAGCAATTCTTTTAAGTACATCAAAAGGAGGAAGCCTGCCAAACAGTCAGTGGGGCCACTAGTCAACAGAGATTTTTAAAAAGTGTCCGGCAAAGAAGGCAAGTGAATTCCTGCATTGGTTTTCATTACAGAACATGTGGCAGAGATTTCCACACCTGAGTCATCATTCTTAGGTTAAAAAAAAAATAATCAGAGGAACTGTCCAACATTGAGGTGTCAATAAAATTGGCTTTGGGACAAATTGATAAATTAAATAGTAATAAAGCAGCAGGACCAGAGAGTATTCACCCAACAGTTCTGAAGGAAGTCAAGTATGAAGCTGCAGAATTACTAATTGTATGATGTAACCTGTTACTTAAATCAATCTCTGTACCAGATGATTGGAGGTTAGCTAACATGATAACTTCTAAGAAAAGGTTCCAGAAGCAACTCACACAACGATTAGGGCTATGGAACAGTTTACTTTTGAGGAGAGATTAAAAAAGATTAACTGTTTAATCTTAGAATAGAGATGAGTAAAGGCAGGTGGTTGGGGGGAGAGGGAGGAGATATGATACAGGTCTATAAAATAAAGAATCGTATGGAGTAAATGAATAGGAAAGTGTTAATTACTTCGTCCTATAACACAAGAACTAAGTGTCACCTAATAAAATTAATAGGTGTCAGGTTTAAAACAAAAAAAGGACAAATTTCTTCACACAACACACAGAGAATCGGTGGAACTCATTGCCAAGGGATATTGTGAAGGCCAAAAGTATAACTGGCTTCAAAAAAGAATTAGATAAGTTCATGAAGGATAGGTCCATCAGTGGTTAGCCAAGATGGTCAGGGACACAATCTAACACTCCAGTTGCCACTGTCCACTGTGAGAGACAGGATACTGGGCTAGATAGATTATTGATCTTACCTTCTTATGACTAGGAACAGGCCAACTAAATCTACATAGAAACATACATGTCACAGGTTCATAATTCTTAGGTAAACCTGTGGCAGAGGAGTTAATAAAGACATGTTACAGAGTGATAACCTAGGAGTCATTGTAGAAAATAGTGTAAAACCATTAGCTGAGTGAGCTCACAGCTACTCCTGTCCTAACCTCTCCTAGCAGGATTCAATGAATGGTAAAGGGTGTTTGCAATCTGAGGGTAAGTTCACAGCCTCTCCACTCAAAGCGCCTGATTGCGTAACTTTACCACACAGCCCTGAAGTCAGAAATGCTAACCATGATCTACAGTGCCAAACTGGATATTGAGAACAGAACCTGAGATGTTTTCTTCAGACCAGGAATGAATGCTGCCATTGAAGATAAGGTATCCAAGTGTGAAATCATACAGAATGCAAGATAAGCACTAAAACTACATGAGATTCCTGATTGTCTTTGGTTGGAGGTGGTCTCAAAATTGTTTGATTTAAATGAGAAATGTTGCTTCCAATTACTGTATTACTATGTACTTTTTTTCAAATAGAGCTGTTGCACAACACTTTGGGTAGCAATAGAATCCAACAATATAAATAATTTTGATCATCACAGGATTCTAGATTTCTTAAGCACCCAAAATACATGAATAGCTTGTTTCAGCTATTTTTTTTATGTAGCCATTCAAACTCACCAACTCAATCTCTTATTCCACCAATCAAAAGGGGTATCAGAGGAATCAACACAAATAAATCCAGGAGACCCATATCTGGCATTTTTAAAATATCAACATACAGCCTTACAGGATGTATGAAGTTTCCTAGTTGAGAGACATGGGAGAGGAGCACATACTACCAATATTTAACCAAGTTATTGAGCCAAAGAGAAATGAAGTGTGCAGAAGTTACATAAGAGTGATATGCTAGAAAGCTAGAACATATGTACAGTGACAAGCAAATAGAAGCAGGTTTCTTTTGAAGGGTGAAGCCCTTTAAATTGCCACTGGAGCGCCACGTGGTACGCTCCAGGCAGCTCTGTGGGCTGCCTGGTGAGGGCAACTGCAGCGTGGCATGCTCTGAGCAGCGCTGAGGGCTGGCTGCCCCTAGCCCCACCCCTTCCACCCAAGGGCCCGCCCCTTCCAGGAGCATGGAGCCAGCCCTCTCCCCTACCTTGTCCAGGGGCTCAGCAAGTGTGTCAGCCCCTGGTTGAATTAGTCTTGTTTTTATCACAGACTCAGCTATTTTTGAGACAGTTTGTGTTCTTTAACAGGCAACCACTCCGAGAGACCTCTCTCTGTTTCCCTGTCACCTGTCTCAGAATCTTGTAAGCTCTCTGTCTGTGAAGTCTTGTCTCTTGCCTATGAATTCATCTGAGGCAAATTGGGGTACATTCTCAGTGAGTACAGTGGGCCATATCTCCTAAACTGGGCCCTCAATTTGCCAATGATTGACTTGCTTTTTTGAACAGTAGTCCATTGCAATCAGCTATTGCTTTTCCTTGATGGTAAATCAGTGATATCCCACCTTTTCCCTTGGTTTGAGTGGATAGTTTATATGCAAATGGTGTTCACACAGTCAGCAGGAGTCACACTTTCTATCAAGGACCAGCGTCTATGTATTCATTCCCAATCTGTAAATACACTCTCATGCCTGTGTAAGAGAGCTCTCCATGCCCACTTGTGAACCAGGCATTTTTTGCATGACATCCTTATGTAACAAGAGAGGGACAAGAGCTTTCTCCCCTCAAGATAAGCGCACAGCTCATTTTTAGCTTAAAAATATGATTCTATTTCTACCCGTACTTGACTTTTGTCTTCTGGCCACTGCGCCAGTATTGCTCTATTGACTGCCTGCAGTCAGATGCCCTGTTCCATAGTCTCTGATTGCTATCAGCTTTGCTATTAGAAGTAGGATGCAGTGCACATGTTAGTAGATTCAATGACCTGATCCCCTTCCACACACACTCTGATACTGAGCATAGCTAGCACCAGCAATCAACTTGAACAATATTGGGTATCTACCTACTAGCTGCGGAGGCACATCAGTACGTGATGCAGTCTCATGGGGTTTTGCTAGGATTGGTTATAGGGCTTTGTGGTCTGATTGCACTATTTCTGGATGTCATGAGGTGTACTGGTAGAAAAGCTGTACTCTAAATAGCAGTCAGTAGCTTTTCTTCTATTTGGGCATTCCCTGTTCAGTTTCTGCAGGACTGTGCTGACATAAGCAACTAGCTGCTCTTGCAAAGAGCTACACCAAGTCTAATGCATCACACTGGAGAGCCAATGGTTCTCCTGGCTGGCAGTGTTTGAGGACGTGAGAATCCATTATCCTTTGCTTCAGCAGATCAAATGCTTGCTATTGGGGACCTGCCTAATGCCACAACACTCTGGCTTGTGAGCTGACATATGGTTCCACTATCTCAGCTAGGTGTGGACAGAACTTGGAAAGAAAATGTATCATGTGTCACCCTTTCACATCCACTGAAACTGGCATGTCTCTGACTGCCTTGGTCTTGTTGGGATTTGCTCTAAATCCACTGCTGTAAGCAGACGTCCAATGTATGGGACTCAAACAGCATGAAGTGACATATTTTTCCTAGGTTGAGTTTTATAATCTTGTCCCTGCATTGAGACTATCACCTGCAACTAGTCTCACCCAGG
Organism: Rafetus swinhoei; assembly: GCA_019425775.1. Classification (NCBI taxonomy): domain Eukaryota; kingdom Metazoa; phylum Chordata; order Testudines; family Trionychidae; genus Rafetus; species Rafetus swinhoei. The sequence continues at coordinate 71,666,983 of CM033446.1, read as the reverse complement.
CAGTCCTTCCAATGCTTGAGTGAGTCTTCTCTAGAATACCACTGGGGCTGGGTGTATGCCCACTGCCACGTGCAGCCATCTGAAGCAACCAAATGGTGTTGCAAACACTCTCAGCAAACAGGACTCTTTCTGCAGGTGTCTATGCCAAAGCCTGTTCCTCACACCATAGTAATTGTTACAAAAACTCTGCTTTTGGAAAGTTCTGGCAAGAGGTCATCAGATGCAGCCAGAGGATAGTGGCAACTTTCCAGTGCCTGATTTTGAGGCTTTGGGTCTACGTGGAGGTACAGTTTATCTGATTGAGTCTTCACCACCTCCATGCTGCTTACCCAGGCTGTACAGGCCTCTACAGGTGCTGTGATACTCCAGATCTTCGGGCTTCTGAGCTCCCCATGTACAAGGTTACATAGTGCCACTGGAATTGTCCTTTGTGGTAAGCACACAGGTTCCGCTGTGGGTCTAGCGCCAATCACAGCTTTCCTCTCAGGCACCATCACCTTTGAAACATTCCCGTGTGCTTTTCAAAGTGTCGCCATTGCCCACGGGACGACTCCTTGCACTTCAGCTATAAAATTCTGATGCTGCATCTGATGCAGGGCTTGCATGGCTCTTTTCCCCCAAGAAGGGTCTGTGGTGCTAATCCCTTTCCACCACAAACTTCACCTGGTTCTGTCTGTTATTTTTCAAGTCGGTTGTTGTAAGGTCACATGTTCCAGTGCTGCTATTATAGATCATTACATTATGCCTGCTCTTTGCAATGGAGGTATCCATGCTCGCTTCATCCTGAGGAATCACATACCAGAGCCCCAGCCTGGGGCTGAACCTGGGACTAAAGGGGCTGGCCTGCATTCTGTGGCTGGGGATTGCACTCACCAATCACCTACCGGAAGCGCTGGGGAGGCCACACCACCCACTCACCCACCTGGTGCTCTGGGCCTTGGGGAAGGGCCACACTGCTCCACTACTCTCCCACGTGGTGCTCCGGGGTTGGAGGTAGGGCTGCCAGATGGCTGAAACAAAAAATACCGAACACCCCACTCCCCCCCCAAAAAACCCACTGGGAAAAAAATTTTGTTGAAGGAAGAAAAAGGGGGGGGGGGGGGACGACCAAAGTTGTTGAGCAAAAAAAAGACTCCAAGAACCTGGATCACTGCTAGGGGTTACCAGGTAGTCATTTAAAAACAAACAAACACCAGACACGCTTCATGGGGAGACCGGCCAGGAAGGGAGCGGTGCTGGCCAGGAAGGGGAGGCCTGGAAACAGCTAATGGGGGCAATGGGGCTGGCTGGGGAGATGGGGGGCCAAGGGGAAGCAGGGGCGGGAAGCACAGCTGGGGATCGGGGCCGGGAGGGTGGCCGGGAGGAAGGGGAGGCGAGGTGCAGCGGCGCTGCCCGGGGGAGATCATGAAGAGGAACGGGCCCGTGGGAAGCAGAGCTGGGGGGGGAGGGTGCAGGGGGGCTGGCCGGGGAAGATCAGGAGAGGAAGTGGGGGGAGAACCGGCCGGCCGGCAAGGGGGAGGGTGAGCAAATTGGCTGGCGGGGAGTGGGACTGACCTGGGCACTTGCTGCCTGTCCCGCACAGGCTCCCAGCGGTGCACGCACGAGCGAGGAGGAGGCTTCCCCTCCTCCTCACACTCGACCGACTGAGGGCTCCCGGCAGCAATCGCGGCCCCGCCTCCCAGCTGGGACTCCCAGACGCTCCCCCCCGCCCACACCAGGCTTCTGTCCAGTGCGCAGCCGGAAAAATCAGAAAATACCAAACATTGCACATCTCCGGTATTTTCTGATTTTTTTATTACCGGACTTCAGACTAGGAATGTGAAAGGTTAACCAGTAAGCACCACACTTAATGGGTGATGCTTCCCAGTGCCTTTTAGCCAGTGTGGGTTGGAGCAGCCCCTGCCTGTTGTGGGTAGGGGGTTGCTCCAGCCCTATGGATCCCGCCGTGGACAGGAATACTCCAGCCTGGCTGAAGCAGCCCCTGTCCATGACAGGCCTGGGTGCGTCAGAGGCAGAAGTTGTTCTGGCCCAGCCACGGCAGGCGTGGCTCCAGTCCAGCTGGGCTAGAGCAGCCTCAGCACCTGCCCCCCTTTAATCAGTTAACCAGTTAAACATCATGTTTAAATGTTAACCAGTCAAATGAGATTTTTCATCCCTACTTCAGACTGAATTCCTTGGCTCACACTGCCAGCTACCTCACTTCAGGGAACTCACCGTTCAGATGCTACTGCCACGTTTCACCCCACAGCTGAATGCAGATAATAACCCGGTGCTAACACAAGTGGACCTTAATTAAATGAAATGGACTGCTCTGCCCCCGTGTGGCTCCTAGTCTAACTCCCTGTGCTCCCTGTTTTTCTCATGTCCTGTCCTCTCTGGGAACACGGGACCCCTGACTCCAGTTCCGTGGACCACGATAAAAAGGGAATATTAGAAGATTTCAAACAGATAGTGTAGCCCAATCTGTACTAGAGAGCAGGGATATTATTTGCCTCAGGGTCATTTGTCCCACCATCAGTCCTATAGAAAGGACAGAAGACACCTAAACAAAAATCAGGCATGACACTGGCTCTGTGTTTCTAGAAGGCACGTAGACTCCTGCTGACAGAAGTAACACATGACCATCTAGTAAAAACAACAACAACAACAACAGCACTTTGCATTTATACAGTGATTTTATAAAAGGATCTCAAGGCCCTTACAAAGATGTATAAATATTCTGAGCCCCATTTTGCAGAGAGGTAAATGCCTTTGTAAGGTGCTAGATAGGTTGGGTGACATTCCCTGGTCACACATTGGCAGAGAGTCAGAGTGGGAGGTGATCAAAGGAGGAAACAAGGTGAGGGAAGGGAGAAAAATTTTCTCCAAACACAAATGTTGCAGTAATTGCATGGGGAACATGGAGGATGACCAACTCTGTTTAAATTTTTCCTCTCACCCCTTCCCCGCCTTCTGCTCCTGTAACTCAAGTCACTCTTTTTAATCTGAGTGATTTCAAATGGTAATTACTTTCATGGAAGGAAACAGAACTCCCTCATTTTATCTGCAATTTAATATTACAACAACGGTTTATTTTCATAAGAGAGGAGAATATTTATTTTGCTGCTGGCAACCCCATATAAAACTGTGGGAGGCTGTGGGTTTTTAGAGCGGTGTGAAATGTCAAGTTATGCAGAGAGAATCAGGAAGTTACTATGGCAAATGCATAGGTCTGTAGGCCAGAATAGTCCTAGTCTTGCTCTTCCATTGCACAACCTTGGACAGGAGACATCCCCCTTTGCATTATAGTTCAGTTCAGAGGCCCTGATAAGTACTGGGGGCCACTGGGCTAAGTGCTGTGCAAACACTAAGGAAAATGTAGGCCCTGTCTAGAAGTGATAGCAAATCTAAGACAGACGCGCTGAGTGAGTGAGGCAAATAAGAGGGTATGAAAGGAACGGCAATAAGCACACGTGCTACTGTAGACTAGTTATGTGCAAAGCTTCATGGTTCTGAAACATTCAAAAGATTTTAAAATAACCACTCCACTTAAGTAGCAGCAGTCCCAAATTCACGTGCAGCCAAGTTTTCAAAAGTGATCACTTACTTTGGGTGGCTCAGGTTTTCGGTGCCCAGCTTGACCATCTCTGTATTTCATTTTTATCCTCTTTGAAATGGAGTAATAATTTTTCCTTTGCAGGCTTATTTTGAAATGTGATTCATGAATAGTCATAAAGTACTTTGAACTCCTTGACTGGGAAGAGCGACAAATGTGCAGAGTAATAATAGGCAATGAAAACATAAGAAAACTGCCAGCTTTTAAGGTTTCATTGTAATCTTGGCTCATTCACTGAACACTTCGTTAAGGTTCCAAAACGTTTAGAACAAACCTGGCCCAAGTTTGGAGTGAACTGGACAAGATTTATTGATTTGTATTGAAAATGAATAGCTGTGGTGCAAAGCTGAGTAAACCACATTGACTTAGAGTGAGCTTGAATTTCTCTGTTCAGTTGAATCTATCACTAGAATGAAATCTACCTGGATTGTAAACATATGGGGTTTATAAACAATCTGAAGGCTCCCAGAAAGCCCTGTTAATTCAAACCACAGTGTTTTGAAGAGCATGAGATTTTTTAAAGAGCATCTGTCACAATCTTTTGTGTCTGAAAACTGCCCTTTCATCTAACACTGGCATTTTAAAAAGTGAATGTAAGTGCTATTGAAAGGTGCCAAATTGAAATCCCTGGAGACTGCAGTTATCTGTTTATTTGCAGATAACAGACAACGTACAGTGGCACTGCAAGCTTCTCCATCTAGCTCCTGCAACCTTGACCTGGTGTAAGCAATTATAATACTGCATATTGTTTACAGTTTTCATGGCCTGTTCAGTGCTAGGCTCTCTGCTGAGAGAGACTGGCACCAAAGGTGGTCATTAGCAGCAGCTGGATGCTGTCCCAGGCAGAGCGACCCATCACGACATTCAGACTACACTTAGCAGGGCTCCCATGGCCTCCCTGGGTGCTCATTTGGAGAGCATATTCAAGCTGCTGCGAGGTCTTGGTGCAACACACTTGGACACCGTGCATTACCCATGCTTTTTTCAGAGGGAGCTAGTGCAGCTTTCAATTAGCACTGCTAATAGCAATTCTGTATCTTGCCCTAAAATTGTGATTTTCCCAGAATTATTTTACTGGAAAAATCAGGATTTTACTGTCCACACAAAGAAAAAATAAACAGTCTCATCTGTGTAATTCTGATAGAGTTCTGGGGCAACCACTAAATGGTGCGGTACCTAACAAGTATCTCTTGTTAAAAGTGGGATGGAGCCTGCCTAGTTGGTGGCATTTGGAGTTCAAAAGACAGGTAAGAGCTCCCACTGATTGTTAGGGAAAGCCCAGCCATGTTTGTATCTAACGCTCTCATGCTGCTTGCCTTTATGGTGGGCCCATGTTGTGCCAGAAGAGATGAGGAACCATCAGATAGTGGAAGGTCCCTAAGAACCAGTACAGTTCAGTGACACCAGAACATTGTTTTACAGTTGGGGTGCTGAAAGCCAGTGGTCCCCAAACCCAAATTTACCACCTCACCATCCTGCCCATAGTTCTGTCCATGCCCCCCTCACTTCTTAGAGGCGAGGCCAGGAGAAGGGCCATGGCTCTGGGCAAGGGGAGCCAAGTTGGACCTCCACAGGACCCTGTGTGCGGACTCCAGGTGCAGGGCCATGAACAAAGCCCTGGGCACAGGGCTGGCAGCAGCTAGGAGTTGAGCCTCTCAGCATGGGGCTAAGAGTGGACCCCAAGTGCAGGGCTGGCAGCAGCTAGAACCCCACATGTGGGCCAAGAGCAGAATCCCAGGTGCAGGTCCAGCAGCAGCTGGTGCTTCAAGTGTGGGACCAGGAGCAGAGCCCTGGGCATAGATCCTGCAGCTGGGACTGCAGGTAGAGGGCCAGGAATGGAGGCCCAGGTGCTGGGCAGGCAGGACCCTGGGGGTACATCTACACAGCAGGGCTAAAGTCAAATTAAGCTTTGCAACGTCAGCTACATCAATTGAGTAGCTGAAGTTGAAATAGCTTAATTCGGCTTTTGGCGCTGTCTACACAGCAGGAAGTCGAAGGATGAACACTCTTCCTTCGACTTCCCTTACTCCTCATAAAATAAGGGTTATAGGAGTTGGAGTAAGACAGCCTCTAGCTCGACATTATTTCATAAGAACATAAGAATGGCCATACTGGGTCAGACCAAAGGTCCATACAGCCCAGTATCCTGTCTGCCGACAGTGGCCAGAGCCAGGTGACCCCGAGGGGGTGGACCGAAGACAATGATCAAGCAAATTGTCTCCTGCCATCCTTCTCCAGCCTTTTACAAACAGAGGCCAGGGGCACCATTCCTTACCCCCTGGCTAATAGCCTTTTATGGACCTAACATCCATGAATTTATCTAGCTCTTTTTTAAACTCTGTTATAGTCCTAGCCTTCCAGCCTCCTCTGGCAAGGAGTTCCACAGATTGACTGTGCGCTGTGTGAAGAAGAACTTTCTTTTATTAGTTTTAAACCTGCTACCCATTAATTTCATTTGGTGTCCTCTAGTTCTTCTATTACGGGAACAAGTAAATAACTTTTCTTTATTCATCCTCTCCACACCACCCATGATTTTATATACCTCTAGCATATCCCCCCTCAGTCTCCTCTTTTCTAAACTGAAAAGTCCCAGTCTCTTTAGCCTCTACTCATATGGGACCCGTTCCAAACCCCTAATCATTTTAGTTGCTCTTTTCTGAACCTTTTCTAATGCCAAAATATCTTTTTTGAGGTGAGGAGACCACATCTGTACGCAGTATTCAAGATGTGGGTGTACTATAGTTTTATATAGGGGCAGTAAGATATTCTTTGTCTTATTTTCTATCCCTTTTTTAAGAATTCCTAGCATCCTATTTGCTTTTTTGACTGCCGCTGCACACTGCGTGGATGTTCTCAGAGAACTATCCCCGATAACTCCAAGATCTCTTTCCTGATTAGTAGTAGCTAAATTAGCCCCCGTCATATTGTATGTATAGTTGGGGTTACTTTTTCCAATGTGCATTACATTACACTTATCCACAGTAAATTTCATTTGCCATTTTGTTGCCCAATCACTCTGTTTGGTGAAATCTTTTTGAAGTTCTTCACAGTCTGCTTTGGTCTTGACTATCTTGAACAGTTTAGTATCGTCCGCAAACTTTGCCACCTCACTGCTTACCCCTTTCTCTAGGTAGTTTTTGAATAAGTTGAATAGGATTGATCCCAGGACTGACCCTTGGGGAACACCACTAGTTACACCTCTCCATTCTGAAAATTTACCATTTATTCTTACCCTTTGTTTCCTGTCTTTTAACCAGTTCTCAATCCATGAAAGGATCTTCCCGCTTATCCCATGACAACCTAATTTACACAAGAGCCTTTGGTGAGGGACCTTGTCAAAGGCTTTCTGGAAATCTAAGTACACTATATCTACTGGATCCCCCTTGTCCACATGTTTGTTAACCCCTTCAAAGAACTCTAATAGATTAGTAAGACATGATTTCCCTTTACAGGAAACATGTTGATTTTTGCCAACAAATTATGTTCTTCTCCATGTCTGACAATTTTATTCTTTACTATTGTTTCAACTAGTTTGCCCAGTACTGACATTAGACTTACTGGTCTGTAATTGCCAGGGTCGCCTCTAGAGCCCTTTTTAAATATTGGTGTTATGTTAGCTGTCTTCCAGTCCTTGGGTACAGACAGGCAGTGTGGTAAGTGTAGAAAGGCTGGCAGTGTAGATGCACCCTAGCTGCAAAGTGGTGGGTGGGACCTGCACAAGATGCACCTTCCACCCCCACCACACATAATCACATTCCTAGTTCCCATGCCTACGGTACATTTGATATTATCTTTGTACAGCAAGAGTGAAGCTTTGTACAACAGAGGAGAGTCAATAAAGAGAGGAACAAAGCAGAAGAGTTGATAAAGAATTAAATGTTCAGTATCCTGCTAGATAATGATAGAAAAAAAACAACTCAGTTTCATTAATCAAGGCTACGCCTACCCATGAATACTAGCCATATGATACTACACTTGTTCCCCATGAGGCAGGTGAAGGCCATTGCTTAGGCGGGATATGGAGCAGCATCCTTGTGAGGAGAGATCTAAAAGACTGGGACTGTTCAGCTTTAAAAAGTGACAACTAATAGGGGATATAATAGAAGACAATAAAATCATGACTGGAATGAAGAAAATGAAGAGAGGAATGGTATTTAGCCATTCACATAGCACAAGAACCAGGGATGTCCCAATGAAATTAATAGCAGCAGGTTTAAAACTAACAGAAGGAAATGCTTCTTCATAGAATGCACAGTCAACCTGCAGACTTTTGCCAAGGGATTTTGAGAAGGCCAAAAGTATAACTGAGTTTAAAATATTACATAAAGTCATAGGTCCGTCAATGGCTATTAGCCAGGAAAGTCAAAGATGCAGTCCCATACTCTGGGTGTCCCTAAACTTCTGATTTCCAGAAGCTGGGACTGGACAACAGGAGACAGATCATTTAATAATTGCTCTGTTCTGTTTAATCTCCTGCAAGCTGAAATACATGGGTCTAATTCTGGTTGTTAGGTTTAATGTGTGGGTGGGTAGTTGGGCAGTGTTACAGGCCTGCGATACACAGGAGATCAGACTTGATGACCTTGTGGTCACTTCTGGCCTTAAAATCTAGGTCTCAAAAACAGGAAAAGCAAGAAAAATAAATTGTTTAACAAGCAGATAAAGGAGGAAAGAGAGGGGAGGAGAGTGAATGACAAATGGGAGAACAGGAAGATTAAGCAGAGATGGAATCAGAAGAAGAAAAACCACAAGCAGCATAAAGAAAAACTCCCATCACGGGACAGGAGGATGAACATGCGAGAGAGCAACACCCCTAGATTCAGCCATTAGAGTATATGAAGCATTTCATTTTGGTGATATCTATGGCAAGGTTGATATTTTATATTCTAGTATTAATTTATTTTCTCTCTCATTTCCAATAGGGTTCTGATTTTTTAAAGCCATTCAATCAGGAGGATACCCTGTCACCAAGTACATTACAGTTACAACTTCTGATTTACATTTTCATTAGCCAAGATTGATGCAGGTGAACAGGTGACAAGTATGGCATGTGAGGTCTCCATACACACATGTGCGTGCATTTTTTGTGTGGTTTCCCTGGAATGTGTTTAAATTTGGCTGCTACGATTCTCAAAATCAACTAGGTCAATCTCAAAATCAACTAGCTGTCAATCTTCAATTTAGATGGTGAAATGCAATATGCAATCTGTGGCTAGATGGAAGAAATAGAGGTGTTAAAAAGACCCATTATCTGCCCCCATTAATTACTGTATATTTTAAAACATTCTGGGCTCTTCTGGTGAAAGTGAGTTTAAAGGACATGATTTTGGATTTCATATACACAACTGAGATTCCCCAGACTTCAGTGGCGTTATGATCAATCCACACAGGTGAGAGATCAGAACCAGGCTCAAAGTATTCTCCTCATTATTAGGCCCAGAGTCCATTAATCAACCCACTTAAGAAGAAAGCAGGCGAGGAATAGGTTCCCCTTAGAACACTTGCCTCCATGTGTTCAGCCAAGATCTCAGTAAGGGCAACAATGCAGCTGCGCCACTGTGGGTGCTCTACTGTAGTTGCTCTAAAATGATGGGAGAGAGCTCTCCCTTTGGCTTAATTATTCCAGCCCCAGCGAGTGCTAGTAGCTATGTCAGTGAGAAAAGTTCTCTGAAATAATTATACCTCGGTGGAAGCAGAAGCACTAATATTTACAGAAAATATAGATTCCTTTGATATATCTGATGAAAAGCAAAAAAAGGCAAAAAGATCATCATCGAGACCATCAATGTTATTTGTGACACAATAAGAGTGTAACTGTAGAGGTGAAAACGCTAAAGAAAACTGTTGATTTATTGTGCGTACTTGACAGAAGTATAGATGACAATGCTAAAAGCTACTACAGTAAGAAATTAAGTGAATTTACGGAGAAGACATATACAAATCTGTTTGAAGATGAAGTAAAACATTTCATTCATTTTATTGAAAATAATTATGAGGTCTGTGCTTTGAGATCACTAGTTGATTTGTATAGACTTGTTCGTGATGGTTTGCAGGCAACCTTTTCAAATGTAGAAACTATTCTGAAAATACCTGCCACAGATTTTGGTGAATGTTCTTTTTCTGTATTGAAATGAGCTAAAAACTATTTGCAAAATACGATGAGTCAGGAACATTTGACAAGTTTGGCAATATTGACAAATTGAAAGTGCCAGTTTACAAAATATTATTTATGATGACTTAACTGATTGTGTAAAAAAAAGTATAGAAAAAAAATCTGTTTTTTTCCCCCCAAATTGAATAAGTTTTTTCTGAGGAAGTTAACTTTTATTTTTTTCTATTCATGCATCATCTATATTTTTATTTTTACACATTTTTATATTAGTTTAATGCAAATACAGCTTACAGCTAGACCAGAAGTTCTCAAACTATAGTCCAACAACTCCATTCAGGTTTACCAAGGAAAGATTATTAAGGCTTGTTTTATAAAGCACTCTTATCCAAAGCACTATAACTAGCTAACAATACAAACAACATTTGGAAAGATCATTAAGTGGTCCACACCCAAGAGCCTCAGCAATTTTCAAATGGTCAGTGAAAAAAAAGAGTTAGACTACAAAAATCAAGGTACCTCACTTTATTTTCATTTACTTCCTATTACTTATATTATAGGATGATGAAAAAGGACACTGCCCCTTTAAGAGACAAGGCTTTTGGGCCACATCAGGCTCCTGTTGGCCGACGCCATCTTGGCAATGCCATTTTGAATCGCCGCACTGGACCGCTCCCCTGCCCCAGTGAACACAGGGACCCGGAGGCTGTTTCTAGGGGAGCAGGGGTGGCTTCACAAGCCACAGGGGAGGCTTCGCGAGCTGCACTTTAAGAGGGGTGGGAGAAGAACCGCATGCGTCTCACGAGCTGCAGGTTGGCCACCCCGGCACAGACAGTGGATAGAGCTAGCAACAGGGTTTATTGCAGGGTTCCTGGGTTAGTGTTTCTGTGGTGAGGGGAGTGGCTGCTGTGAGTATTTGTTTCTGGTTGGGGGCTGGCTGTAGGCAAGGGCTAGCCTGTCTCCAAGGTCTGTGAGAGTGAAGGATTGTTTTCCAGAATAGGTTGTAGATCAGCGTTTCTTAAACTGTGTTCCATAGCACAGCGGTGTGGCACGAGGCAGTTGGAGGTGTGCCGTGGAGATATGGTGACCATATGTCCCTTTTTTCCCAGGACAGTCCCACATTTAAAAACACCTAGTGCTAGTGCGGCACAGCAGCAACTCCCTGCCTCCACCCAGCATGTAAGCAGCTCCCTTGGTGCTTTGCGCGGGCAGCCAGGGCCGCTGCCAGTGGCACGCAGTGTCCAGAGCTCCGAGCTTCCATGCAGCACGCGCCACCGTCCGGCAAGCCCCTCCCCCCACCACGTGGCCCTCCCCTCCCGCTGGGGGACTGCTGCTGCCGTGCGCCACCAACCTGACCTCCTCCTTCCACAGGCGGCTGCCACCGCTGCCAGAGGGGAAGGGTGCTGGTTGGAGCCAATGAGCCATGCCTGGGACCTGCCACCAGAGTCCCGGCAGAAACTGTGCAGAGCTCGGCTGGAGCACTGAAGAGCGGGGGTACGTTTGGGCTCTGCCGGTGTGCCCCGTGCACAGCCCTTTCTCCCCCCGCCCCTTCCCACTCCACTGGGGGAGTAGCAGTACATGGAGCCACTCGCTCTGCCATGCTCCACAAACCATATCTGGGAGGGTGAGGGGTTCCCCCCCCCCCCGCACTCCTCCTAATGGGAGCCAAAGCTGGTGCGGGGACTGGAACGCTGCACTAACTTTAGCACCACAGGGGCCCAGCTCCAGGTCCGGCAAGCGGTCCTGCCTTGGAAGCAGCTGGGGCCAGAGCAACGGGGACTTCTGGGGCCCAACCACAGACTCCAGCCCCGCAAACTGGAAGACAAAAGGTGGAGAAGGGGCTCAAAGAACTAGGGGGAAGGAGGGTGGGAGAGGAAGGGGCTTGTGCTGAGGGGAGGGGGGCAGGGCAGGGCAGGAGAAGAACGGGGAAGGCACCAAGGGACAGGGTGGAGGAGAGACAAAGGCCGGGGGCCAAGTGGAGACAATGAGGAAAAGGGCAGGAGGAGAGGGGAAGGGCATTGGGGGCAAGAGGAAACAAGGGGAGGGGGGAGGTGCTGGGAGAAGCATTGAGAGGAGGGGTGGGCCTGAGTAAGGCAGTGATGGAGCAAACCATGTGTGAGGGCACAAAGGGGCATGAGAGGAACTGGGACAGAGGGTGGTGAGGGGATGGGCATCAGGGAGAAAGACGACAAGGGGGCAGGGGCAGTGAAGGAAGGAGGAAGCACCAGGAGGCTGCAGGGGTAAGGGAAGGTGCAGATGCCAGGGGATTGTGGGGTGAAGCAGAAGGGCAGACACCTGCAGGGGAGAGACCAGCACCAGAGGAGAGAGGGTTTGGTAGGGGCCAAACTCATCCCCTATGGGTAGGAGGATGGTGGGAAAAGTTCTTAGAGGGGGGTTACTTTTACTTCTGGTCATGTGTCCATCTTGACCCCGAGAGTCAGGGGCATAGTAAACAGAGGTCATGGGGTATAGGTAACGTATCCCTAATTTGGTTCAGAAAGAACAGAGTTCAAATGGCCATCCTTAAAAGGGACACTTCCTTTTTTGTGTGTGCGCGCGCTCAACAAAAATCCTTGGTGTTCCTCGGTCTTAAAAAGTTTAAGAAACACTGCTGTGGATTGTCAATGATGCACTAGAGAGGTTTTAGTTGGGGGGATGTAGGTGATAGCACCAGTGGTGTTCTGTTCCTTACTGGATGTGTCCTGAAGTAGGTGACTTCTGGATACTCATTTGGTTCTGTCAGTCTGTTTCTTCACTTCCCCAGGTGGGTATTTTAGTTTTAAGAGTGCTTGATAAAGATTTTGTAGGTGACTCATATTGAAGTTCCCCCATGATCATGGTTATTAGATCTTTTCAGAACTTTCTTCTTTTACCGCCCCCCAATTTTCCCTTCCATGCTGCCCTATTAGGTAAAGGGTACACCCCCAAATCTACAAGGAAAACTGACCTTTCCCTAGTAGTGAAACAAGTTATGAAGCAAGAGAGAAAAAGCTAGCAGAAAAGCCAAAGAATAAATAGGATTAGCCTCCAGCCAGAAAACAGTTCATATCCCTACCCATGTTTGAAAATTCAATCTAGTGTTGCTATATTCTCTCCCCCATGTTGTAAACAGGCAATGAAAGAGGAAAGAAAAAAAAAAAAAAAAAAACCACACAACTTATTTGAGCTAATCTTACTCCCTTTTTTCTTTTCCAAGGGCTAGAATCTCTAATCCTCTCTCATGCTAAATTGACTCTTCCTTCACACACAGCCCAACAGAAGTCAATGGAACTTCTTGTATCATCAGGTACTGGTCAACATGAGTTAAGGGAGCAGAAACTGGCCTAGTCAAAGGAATCCCCCAGGAATATCAAAGGGGAGGGAATAGGGGACCTGTATTCTCCTGAGTCAGATGAGAAAACTGTACCCATTTTGTGCCCTTACGTCAAAACACACCAAATTTGCTTGAAGCCCTCAGGGAAGAATGCAGTCAATTTTGTTAAAGGGAAAAGACATTTCATTAAAAGACAACTAGAGCCTTTCTTTGGGGCTCTGTCCGTAATTCCTGCTGCTAATGTCCATCACATGTCTGACAGGTCGAGAGCTTTTTCTTCGCTTAACTGTGAGGGCAGCCCTTGTTCTGCCTCCTTGCCTGAAGCCATAACACTTTTGACTGACAGCTTATCTCCCTTCCTTTTCTTAAACATATTCTGAAGTCACTTGAAGATTTAAAATGATATAGCTGCCACTTCTCTCTCTCTTCCTAAATACACACAAACCAATGCTAGTAGGATTTAATTCTGAGGAAACTGGGTGTCCTTGAGAGTTTTGCACCTTGACTAGCTGATTCTGGAGGCTGGAGAAAGCCAGCAGGGAGTACTGGGGCAGGAAGAGGTAGGTTTTTCCTGTCAGCTAGGAAAGAGTCAAGTCAGAACTCTAAAAAGGACCCAACTATATCTTAAGTCTTCCAGGAACCCCTCCTTTTCCTTACTCAGTGATCCCTGCTGAGAAGCAACAGGTGGAGATGGCTCAATTTAGGAGGGAAAGCTGGGGTGTGGAAAAAAAAAACTGGTATGGGCCTCCAGGGGCTCCATGAACAGAGGAAGGCCAATAATGCTGATCCATGAGTGGAGAAAGGCTCTTCTGGAGCCTGTTAAGAGGCGGTCAGTAAAAAAAGCTATGAAGGCATAAGGGGCTCCACCAGATGTGGGGAAATGAGCAGGAAAGAGCAGTGAAAGACATAGGTTCCTCCTAGTTAAGGAAGAAATGACAAGGCCAGAAATCAGGATGGATTACTTCAAATCCCCCAAAAGAGGGAAGGATTATGTTACTTCTTATTGGACAGTAAAAACTAAATTTCCAAACTTCAATACCCTTCTGGTCACATGGCCACCTTTTCTGGAATTTCCCAAGACACAGTCAGTGTGTCCTCGATTTTATTTAGGCATCTAGTGTTTTTCCTGTTAGATGGGCCTTCGTGAATACAATCTGCTCCTTTGGTGCATACTGTAGACCAGGTCATTTCCTATTGGCAATATAATATTCTTGCCCATTTGCAGTGGGAGGTCACTATTTGGCATTTTCCTAGCATTTCTTCTGTCTCATCTTCTTAGCATGTTGTGCTTTGTAACAACTTCAGGATTAATTCACTTTAATAAGCTTTTTGAATTAAATATTTGCACTGAGGTTTTTAACTTTCACCACAAGTATCAGCAGTCTAATAAGTCAAAGAGAGTTGTGGTGTGCTATTTCAATAATAAGTACAGGTCCCAGGAATTCACCAGTAGTGGTTTCTCCTCCCTCCCCCAACCTTTCTATTTCTACTGCCCCCTCTGAGTATGAACAGATGTATTAGAGAGACTTGCTGAAATGAGCCATTAGTAATTGTGACCCATGACCAGTTACAAGTTCATCTGAAATCCCATATTGAATAAACTGAGATTTACAAGGTCTTATTACACTGCTGCTCGATGAATTGTGCAACAGCTTAGTTCTAAAGAACTCTGACTCGTATTTAGTAATAAAAAGATAATTTTTCATATTTCATTAAATGGGTCATTTTGTGTTTCTTATTTGGGTGTCAACTCTTTCCCAGAAATGAGTAGTACTGGAGTCTATTTCCTTCAAATTAGTCTCCCTGCTCACTTTCACTCTTCATAAGCACTTTTGAAAACATGTCCACTATAGAAAGCTCCTGATCAGTGTTGTACATTGAATGAGTCCTTTTGCAAGTCACAATCACACTGAGGCCTAGGTGGTGCTATGGTTTCTGTAATAAAGCTTCCAGTGGTTCATGGCCTGCTACTATCTTAACTGATTTCTGCCCATAAACATATTGACGAACATCTCAACTGAAAACAGTGGCTAGCATTTATTTCTCACTCTGGGCATATTTCCATTTTGTTTTAGGCAATGCCTCTTCAGAAGAATAGATCCTTGGGTAATCATTTTACAGAACAACCCTCACCACAAAGTCTTAGGCTTCAGGTTTCTTTTCAAAATAGGTTCTGCAACTTTACTTTTTAAGTAAAACAATTTCCTGAACCTTTTCTTTTGTTAGGCCTCTTAGTGACTTTGTGCTCTGTTCTCAAATACGTTTGGAATAGAGCTCTTAATGACAACAGATTCTTAGGGATGAATTTGCTTTGATCCATAAACATACATGAATCTCCATAAACCTATTTGTTTTAGAGTCTTTCCAATTGACTCCATCTTCTTTAGGTCAAGCCAAACTCTTTTGCACTAAGACATTCTTGTGGCAAATCTCATCCAGCCAGATCTGGTATTTGTGCCTATTCACTTAAAGGCTTTTTCCCATTGGCATGCTGTAGAACAGAATGCAGCTTCACATTGCGTTCATTATTTTCTCCTTAAAATCAAGAGATGATCAAGACTCATCCAGATCTTGGATAAGCTGCTTTGGTGCACTTAGGAACCTGAAGCAGTCACAAAAAGAAACTCACTTCATCTACCACAGATGAAGTTGCAAGTCAAACCTCCCAAAATTCTTGTCTTACGTGTAAAATTGAAAAGATTCTTGTTTAAACAAGTTTAGACTAAGCTTCCTCAATGATTTGATAGCCTTATTTTATCTGTTGGATCTATACATCCTTAGCTTGTTTGGTAAACCCGTTGACTAGATAAACCAGTCTCAATAATCCCCAATTTTATAATCTGGTCAGGTTTAGTTTTAATGTTCTCATTAAAATGAGATAAAACTATGAAACAAAAATGCATAAAACTATGCATATAGTTTTGGTGGCACCCTGAGATCCCTACCAATGGGATGTATTATATCCTATTGAATTCCCGTGTGAAACTCTCCAAGTTCTTTGAAAATGTAATTTACAAAGAGGTCTATATAATTTATTTACAGATCATCTGTATTTGCAGATTGTTTAATACAGGAATAATTTGGATTTCTTCCACTGAAACGCTATGTAGAGGTACCTAGCCCGGGGAAGAGAAGAGGAAGAATCAGTGTACCTTTGCTACATGACCTTATTTTGTAGTTTTACATAAAGATAGCAAGAATATGGATCACTGATGCCCATCCAGTATCTAGTTTGAAACTTTTGTAAATTTATTCCCAGTGTCACAAAGCAATCTAGTACAAATCTTGTCTTCATAAATGCATTAAGAGACCCAACTGTGTTTCTGTACCAGCTCTCCCCTACAAGTTCATGACTTTATGAAGTGTTTTTTATTTCTTTACAGCTTGTACTGAGGGCTACCTTTTTTTGAAAAATAGTTGCTTTATTTCATTATGCTGGTCCCTAAGCACTGAAGGCATTTCCATTACAGTGTGATAATGTAATTGTAATGAGAGCTGGTTGCCTCCATGTTAAAGTCCCCTATTTATTTGCCCTAGTATGCATTTTTAATTAGAAGCACTTTTTTTTTTTTTTAACACTTATATTTGGGGAAATGTACTATTCACTATGCTTGCAAATATCCACTCTTTTCGATACCAAGCCTGTTTGTCATAATAACCTTGCTTTGACCCAGCTATCAGTTACACCACAAATAATTCATTCACTAGTTAGTCTGTCAGTAGTTCAAATTCACATCACTGTGTCATGTCTGTAATATAATGGTCAGTCTTGCCTTGGAACCAGTTTCTTCTAAAGAAAAATCTCTTTGCCGAATGACATTTTTCATGGATCAGAGCATACTTTAAATTAGCAGTCTGCTTCATTTACTCTGTAGGGTGTATTGCAGGTCACCAGTGGTTTGCGACCTGCTTCTTGTCACAGTATAACTTCTGCAATGTCTTTTCAACACTACTTGCTTCCAGGAAAATTGAAGGGCTGCAACCAGCTGCTCTAGTGCTCTGCCAAACTCCGTTAGATTTTTGTAGCTTGATTTGCCATTTATGCTAAGAGTTTGTTTACTTGTAACACCGTGAATGTTGCGTGACACACCAAAGTGCTGTGAAGAGGAGAAACTTTATTTCCTGGCACCCATAGTTGGGCAGCAGTAGAAAATATTGGATGACATGTCATGTATGACATGTGTCCATATCCAGTGGCTACTGCTATACCTGCTTGAAAGTTCACACTCTTGGCTCTTGGGCAGGTGTACTGAGGCAGGCTGTAATGGAAGGCAGCAAGAAACAGGTAACAGTTCAGCTGCGGGAAAGCTGATGCTAGGGAGGACGTAGGGTTTTAAGCAGAAATAGGAAGCAGAGAGAACACTTAGCAGCTAAGAAAAGGGATTCTATTCCTAGAATAGCAGGCAGCACAACATAGGGTGAGAAGTAATTCCCAGTCACTCCTTGCAAGGAAATGAGAAGTGCAGGCAGGGGGCAAGATTATGTATGATCTCAAAAGGTGAGGACACAAACTTGAACTGAATAGGTTAAAAACAGTAAGAGAAGGAAAGGATTTAAATGACATGGTTGGTGCAGCAAGGAAAGGAAGGTGACTGATGTACAGGTGTTTTCAGTAGACTGGAGTGGCAGATAAGCAAGAAGCAAGTTAGCCAGTGACTCACTTGGCTCTGGGAAAGTCACTAAAATCACTCAGGCTAATTCTGCCTTAATTAAGCCCAGTGTAATTTCTGAATAACTCCATGGAAGAAAGTGAAATGTCAGATTGCTCCATTGGATCCTAGACATTTATGGTATGTCTACACTGCATTTCTCTTTCAAGCAATGCAAATGAAACTGATCAAAAATTCAAATGAAGTGTGGACTTACAAATCTTGCACTTCGTTTGCATAATTGCGTGCAAGCGCTTTTTCAAAAAAGGTTTTTTCCAGGAGTATGGGTTCTTTTGGAAAAGGGTTTTTATTTCGAAATAACTCCGTCTAGACTGCGGGTTCTCTCAAAAAACCCTTTTTTGGTCAAAAAGCACTCGCACACAATTATGCAAATGAAGTGTGAGATTTGTAAATCCGCGCGTCATTTGAATTTCCAATCAGTTTCATTTGCATTCCTCTCGCGAAAAAGGAATGCAGTGTAGACATACCTTTAGGGTCCGTCTACACAGCAGGGTAAAAGTCAAATTAAGCTACGCAACTTAAGCTACACAATTGACATAGCTTAATTCGGCTTTTGGCGCTGTCTACACAGCAGGAAGTCAAAGGAAAAACATTCTTCCTTCTACTTCCCTTACTCCTTATAAAATGAGTGTTACCATGAGTCAGTAAGTCCTGCAGCTCAACATTATTTCAAAATAAAGGTTTGTAGTATAGATGCACAGCTATGTTATTTTAGAGCAACATCAGTTATTCCGAAACAACACTGCTGCGTAGACAGGCCCTCAATGTCAGTGTGTGAAAAGATGGAGGTTGAATTTGCCTCCTTTAACCACTTGAGTACTTAGCGCTCACGAAACTTGACTAGATCTGGGAGATCAAGGTTGAATTCTAGGCTCTGCCACCATCTTGGTGTGATGCTGGCCTTACTCTCTGGCCCACACTTCCATTTGTAGACCTGGGAAAAGAATGTTCCACTTCTCCTGCCATTTGTCCACCTTCTCTATACAGGAAGCTTTTCAGGGCTGGGGCAATACTAGAACAATAGGGCCATGATCCTGATGGGACCTCCTTCAGGGACTACCGTAAAACAAATGTCCCTTAAGTAATATCAGGAAGAGTGACCCCTCCACATCAGCACCAGGGAAGCTCAAGAGCAGAAAGTTCGTTAAAACTGGGCTGTCAGTTTTGTTCGCTCACTTGCCAGTTGCCCTCCCCGAGAGAGAGAGAGAGAGAGAGAGGTTACTTATGGATTAAAGGACATTACAGAAACATGTTTGACACAACAGCATCTTCCTCAATTAAATCAGGAAGCTTCCATTGATAAGGGAAGAAGCTGGGAGAACAGCAGATCAATTAGCACAGCCACAAAGGCATGGAGATTTAAGCAAGAGAGCCTTCCAACCCAGCATAAAGTGGAATAAGAGGAAAGCATTCACCCAGGCTCTTTTGGAAGAAGCTTTTCTTGGAAGAGATCTTCCGAAAAAGCTTCCGAAAGAGCGTCCACGCTGCCAAAGCGCATTGAAAAAGCAGTCTGCTTTTTCAAAAGATAGCGTCCACACTGAATGGAGGCTCTCGCATTTAAGCTGTGATTACCATGGACAGAATGGCCACCAGAACCCCTGTGCTTTTTCCTCTTTTCAAAAAACACCAACAAAAAAAAAAACCAAACACCACACAAACACTCCCTCTTCCCCATCCCCACACACCTTTTTCCAAAAGAGCTCTTTGGTAAACCTCCTTCTACAAGGAAGAAGCCTTTTTCCCGAATGTCGGAAACCCCCCTATGGTCTTTTGATTTTTTTCCCCCGAAAATGCAATTGTAGTGTGGAAATAAGCGAAGTTTTTGGAAAGACAGCTGTTTTTTCAGAAAAACTCTGTAGTGTAGACAGCCACAGATCAGAGAACCTAGAAGAAGGTACAGAATCACTTCAGACAAATACCACAAAGGTTATATCTTGCATCCCAGTGCCAAGAAGATTGTTCACGATGAGGAGGACCTTAACTTTCTAATCTTTTCCTTGAATTCTTCTCTATATTTGTGTTACCAGCCCAGTGAGTATAAAGTCCCTGTGGTTCTAGGTACAGCAAACTAGAGGATTATTGCTGGCTTTTGTGCAGGTGTGTTGAAGCAGGCTGTGGCAGAAGGCAGCAAGCAACTCCTCCCTTTGTGTTCCTGAAACAGGGGCCAGTCACACGTGTATAATCCTAGGTTCCTTGGGGGTGCATGCCACACCAAATGGGCTGATCCATGGCAGAGCTAGACAGGATCAGAGAGCACAGCATATTGCATCTTGTATACTTAGGCTTGGCAGATTATATATAATTGAGGATTTTAAAACATCACTGTTTAATTTAAATTAATCAAAAATGGGTAAAATGCTTAATCAGAAAATTCTAGGGGAGGAGGCAGACAAAATGTTTTATAACCATTAAGACCTAAGTTGTCAACACATGTCAAAATGGACAAAGCAGATCAAAGTACTAACTTCTCAAGAAACATGGTTTTACTTTGCTTACTGGTAAGTTTCAATGATCATGGTGAGAGAGAGAGTGTGTGTGAAAGTGGCATTTACTGATCAAGTAAACCTCCAAGTCTATATACAAGTACCTTCTGGCGTTGTTCCAGGAGTAACACAGCTGCTGAGTCAGGCTTGCAAGTGGATCCACTTCTTGCCCTTTATGTAAAGACCCCAATAGCTTTAGCCAGGCTATAAAGAGTCTGCAAAGAAGAAGCTTAAGGTGCTTAGGTTTTAGAGTTACCAATAAATGGCCAACCCTAGAAGGAAGGTAAGACTGGACACTAGCTCAGGGTCCATGTTTCTGTTGAGACCACGGGGAAGGAGTCAGCCTGTTCATACTGGTCCTCGATGTTTACCAGCCAAGGGCATGACGCTTGCCGAGTTGGGGTAGAGGTACACCTTCAGTACTACGGAAGTTCCCAGAATTGAGTGTGCACCACAGTAGAGACAGAGTCTATGTCTACACTACAAGGTTTTTGTGCAAAAACCCACAGAGCATCCACACCTCAAGCGTGTTTTTGCGCAAGAAACAAAATCTATAGTCAATTGACAGAACAGAGGGCTTTTTGCAGTGTAGGTATACCTCCTTCTATGCAGCATAACTCCTTTTTATGCTACAGCTTATGTAAAAAGGCACGTATGGACACTTCAGGGGTTTCTTGCGCAAAAAGAAAAAGCACAGGTGCTCTGATGGTCATTCTGTGAATGGTCATCAGAGCTTTCTTGAACAAGAGCATCCATGCAGTGTGGTTTGGATGCACTTTTGCGCAATAAATTTTTGTGCAAGAACTCTCCTTGCACAAAAACCCTGCAGCGTAGATGTAGCCAGAGAGAATTCTCTTCAAAGTTAGAGGGGGATTAGCATGGTGGGGGAAAAATCCTGTGTAAATCGTATTGAGTCACAGAGCCTGGGTGTTAAGTCTTTCTTCACAAACCAAAAGGCAGGGATCATTGAACTTGCTAACGGCATCTTGGCAAGCTGGTACTTTATTAAGAACTTTGAGAGACCCTCCAAGATCTAAACTTGCATTTACAACAACAAACAACGACAACAAAAAAGTCTCTAGCCATGCTGGTTGCGAAGGTAAATTTCAAAGAGTGAATCTGAGCCTGCAGATGGTCTGAAACAATAGTTCTGGGAGGTAAGAGTTGCCCCTATTCCTATCAAATGAGGCCTTGACTCTGAAGCTGAAGGGTGATCATTTGCATGTCAACCTTGTTGATTAGTTCACTCCTGAAGAAACATGCAAGTAAGAGATAATCAGCTGACACCGCTGCTCGCAGAATGCACAAGAGATACGGATTATGAACAGCTACACAATTTACTGAGAGTGGCATCTTAATTTGACACTTCTTGTCTTCTTGGAGGGGAAGGCCATAATCGGTGGGCAGAGTATGGGATTACCATCCCCCAAACCTGAGATCTGCTGAAAGGAAATATTTGGGGTGAATGCTTGTTCTTCTCTCAGAAGGAAATTCCTGGATGTAACCTTTTTTTTTTTCCCCCCTTCCTCTGAAAAACCACCTCAGAGCCAACACCAATCCCTTCGTCCAAACATTACCCTTGAAATTAGGGCCTGCTTTGCTCCCCAGGATAAGAGCCTTGTATTTATTGCCACTTGTTTGCCCCAACTCAAGATGAGCTTGACACTGACAATTTTAACAGTGGATTCCAATAAGATCTCTGCACAGACACGTGCTGATTGCAATAGGCTCAACCTCCTTCTGTTCTTTGTAACATACACTGCCACATGCCTGGGTAACCTCTGATTCCCACATTCAGACATCTTTATGGAGAAGAATATCTGTGGATAACTCAGTGATGTAGTGAGAGCTGACTGTAAAACTGGACTACACTAGTGGTAATCCAATCCACTGCAAAACATGGGCCCTCCCTTATGTCATTTCCCTGGAAGATCCTTAAGTCCATCTCACTGAGCATGCCATATCAAACCCTCAGCCCCAGCATGAAATCAGTGAGAGCATCAAAGAGTAAGGAACACAGGGTGAGTGTCTGAGAAACAAAGACTCTTGGAAAGCTTTCCTTTTCAACCATGCCTGAATGGATTACTCTTAAAAAGCAAAATGAAAGAGTATTGGAAACAACCCCTCCCACCAGCACTGAACAGCTCTATTTACAGGCATGAGAGCAGGGGTGGACAATTTTTGATGGGGGTGGGGGGGGCACTCCAAGAATTTGGTAAGTGGTCAAGAGTCAAACTCTTCAATGATACTAATGGAGAAGGTGCAGGGTGTAGGATGGAGCTTGGGTGCAGAAGGGAGCTCAAGGAAGGGGATTGGGATGCAGGAGGTGGTGTGGGGTCAGAGGGAGTTTGGGTGAAGGAGAGCGTTGTGACCTAGGCAGGGAATTGGGGTACAGGCTCTGGGAGAGGGTTGTGACCTGGGATAGATGGGCAGGAGGGATGCAGCGGTTTAGATTGTGACCTGAGACAGGGTATTGGGATGCAGAATCTGGGAGGAGTTATGGTACAGGAGCAGGGCTGCAGAAGGTTTACAGACCTGTATGCAGGAATTTCTGGGGGGCGGGGGATAAGCCATGAGAAGTGCTGGTGCCTGCCCTACCCCTATGGCCCAGTCCCACCCCTAGCCTCACTCCTGGCAGGAAAGAAGAGGGAAATCAGCCCCAGCCTTCCCCCCAGCCAGCCAGACCATGGGGTAGGGAGGCTGGGGCAATGCACCACCCCAGCCTCACACTTACTTGGAGGAGCAAGGGGTGGTTTATTCACCTCCCCGGCCCCCACCCCAGCATATGGGCCTGGTTTAGGTTACATGGGGTATGGGTGCAGGAGGGCATGGACAGAGGGTTGGGAGGAGGTAGGGGCTGGGGTGCTAGAGGCAGGCTCTGCCCATGAGGTGCTTATCTAGGTAGCAGCCCAGCAGGTCCCTCAGGCAGGCTTCCTGCCTTCTATGCCCCTACATGCCACTCAGAGCCCGGGGTGGGGGAGACTTAGCCCAGGCAGCTCTCATTGGTCACTTTCCCATTTTCCCCCAGGGCACAATGCTCAGAGATGCACAGGACCCCTGAAGCCAGCCTGCCTGACAGTCCTGGATCAGGCCTGAGGCCCAGCAACAGCTTGGTGGACTGGATCCAGCCCATGGGCAGGGCTGGCCTTACCATGAGGTGAATTGAGGCGGCTGCCTCAGGTGCCAGACTGGGGGGGGGGGGGGGGGAGGGCACCCCACCACTAGGACCCAGAGTGTAGAAAATTGTGTCTGTGCTGGTGCAGTGAGGGGGCATGGAGGCATCATTTGAGCTCCCCGCCTCAGGTGCCAAAATGTTGTGGGCAGGGCCGGGCCCATGGGCCATATTTTACTCACCTCTGTGCCAGAGAAATGCTGATGCTAAATGACTGGTGGCATTTTGTAACCATGTGCTATGTAAAGAGAGATGCCAAAAAACAAAGACAGAATCACTGTTCAACTTTGAGCAGCTCAACACTGTTTCTTCCAAGAAAACATTAGAGCACAGCATTGCAAGGCTGCTACACAGTGGCTGCTGCATTCCAGATCAGTTTTACTGATGATTCCTCAGCCTCTTAATTGTTTCCTAAGCCTGTTTAGAATCATCAGGATGAGGACTGACAAGGCAGACTGCATGAGAATACACTATGCACTGTGTGGAAATAGCTTGCAAGGAAATGGTCTGAGGTTCCCAACTACTTTATGTAGGCAATCAGCTTTCAGTCATAGGCAACAGTGAGCAGGGCATGAAGGGACACGTGCCCCCAGGGTCGGGGAAGAGAAGGGGCAGACAACCTCTTTGAGTGGAGCAAGCAGAGCAATGTGACCCCCAGCTCACTACACACTCCTGGCCATACCACTTGGGGGAAGGGTAGCAGTGTCACTGCACTCACCAGCAGGAAGTGGAGTGATGCGGCCAGAGTACAGCAAGTTGGAGTCACATGGCTGATGAGTGTGGGAGGTAGGGTGGACCCCTGCAGCTCCAGCCCTGCTAGTCTCCACAGCCACATTGCTCTGTGGAGGGGGCAGCACCAGAGTGGGGTATCATGTGGCCAGTGGGCCCCGCCCCCCCCTTTCCATCTTCAACAATCACTTCTGCTCTCAGTCATTACTGGCCTATGCAATATTTTAGTGGTGACGTAGGTGAAACACTGGATATCACGTTATTGTTCCCTGCAAAATGCTGTCCCTTCTCAGACTTTTAGCTAGGTCCAGAAGGGGCTGCACAGGCTGGCCCAGTGGGGCTCTCGGGGGAACTGTGGCAGCAGTTCTCCCCCTCCCAACACCACCACCACGCACTGAGATGAACAGATTTGGGGGCAGGATGGCCACTTACCAATGGCTGGTGACTGGCAATGTGAAGAGCTCTGGCCCCAGCTGGCCATTCTCTTCCTGGTGCAGCCTCCCCTTCCCTCCTCTGCAATATAACTGTCCCCTGCACTCACTGCTCCTAATGGTCATTGCCGAGCATAACTGTCCCTGCTCTCAGCCATCTCCCTGTCTGTGTTTTGGAAGACAATTGGATTCCAGGTACATCCTATTCTCCTAGCACAACCAAGCCCTGACCTTGCTTTAAGTCAGTGGTCACCAACCAGTTGATCGGGATCTACTGGTAGATCTTGGAGCCTCTGACAGGGGGGATCCTGACTGGTTTGGTCAAGAGGCTACCAAGGGCTGGCACTTCAGCTACCCCCTCCCCCCACTGCTGTGCATCTCCAGCCCTTTGCCTTGGAGCTGTCTCCTCAGGAGCCTCCTGTTTTCTGTGCAAGGCAGAGGAGGGTGCTCATGTCAAGGTGCCCCCTCTCCCACCCTGTATCCTCTCTCCACAGAACGGGGGGGGGGGGGGGAGCACAACAGGGCTTGTGATGGTGTTTGCTGGCTGCTTTAGGGAGTGGTGCAGGGCCAGGGCAGGTGAGAGCCTGCATTAGCCCCAGTGCACCACCCACCCAGAAGCCACCTGAGGTAAGCAGGGCCCAGCTGGAGCCCACATCCTGAAATCCTACCCCATCATGAACCCCCCTCCTGCACTCCAAGCCCCATACCTAACCCCGAGCACCCCTGCATCCAAACACCCTCCCAGAGCCTGCACCTAGAACCCCTTCTGGCACCCCAACTGCCTGCCCCAAGCTCATCTCAGAGCCCCTCTCACACTCCAGATCCCTTAATCCAAGACCAGAGCCTGCACTCCAACCCTCTGCCCCTGCCTGGTGAAAGTGAGGGAGGATGTAGTGAGCAGGGTTGGGGCCTCGGAGAAGGAGCACAAAGGAGGCCTGGCAAGGGTATTTGGGTTTGAGGTAGATTTTGGATTGCACTTAAATTCAAAAAGTGATCTTGTGCTTAAAAAGGTTGGAGACCCCTGCTTTAAGTTCTGGTAAGAGGAAGCTGCATACCAAAATTGGTGGTCCTAGCCCTTACTGTTTAGGAGGCGTTTTTGAACAAATAGACTCATGGACAGAACAACAAATGCACAAACCCTCGTGGGGCCGGGGGGGGGGGGAGGGGAAGATATATGAAGCTAGAACTTGACAGACCCCTTTGGACTTAAGCATGAGCTGTCCTATCCCTAGCAAGTGAGAGTTACAGTCCACATTCCATGTTAGAGGAGTTGGTGCAGCTCCTGGCTACAGAGGCTTGATTCTTTAGCTCAAGCAACAGCAGCTCATGCTTCTAGGTCTGGAGGGTCCCCAGTGTATCAGTGGCCATCCTGCCCAAACAGGATGGAAAAGCTGTGAAAGTTTCTTTTACTCCCCAATGTGGGCTAATCTGGGAAGAAACCAGCACTGGCTGCTGCTCCCTATCCCACACAGGTGGGCAGGCTGAGATGGAGTAGGTGGCATAGCTGCTGGAACTAAGGGTGCTGCCTCACCCTCTGGCTTCAAGTGGCTTCCAGTAGGTTCACAGTTCGGTTCAATGGCTCTCAGCACCCCTGCTATACAAACTGTTCCAGAATCTCAGTGGGTGATAGAACCTTGCCTCTGCCTCCCAAGGCACCAGCCAGTATAAGCGGAGCCAGACTACTGAGGGAAAATAAACTATGCCGGGGAAGGTCTGGCACAGCTTGCTTCTCCCAGAAGTAAGGGGCAAACAGACTAAACAGGCTTTGGGTACGTCTATGCTACACTCTAGGCATATAATTCTTCTGTTCACATATGCCTACTCTAGCTTTCACCAAGCCACTGCAAGTATCAATAGCAACGTCACTGCAGCAACACAGATAGCAGTATTAGAGGCACAGCTCAGCAGTTTCAGGAAGGTTTGGATTGGCACAGCTCAGCCACACTTCCACTAGACCCCTGCTACAGTGATTACATGTGTGCTATTTATAGCTGTGCTATCTGGCTGAGAGCTGGGGCCTCATACCCCTAGGTCAGAGGTTGGCAACCTTTCAGAAGTGGTGTGCTTTCCCTAACCCCCTTAGCGCAAGCCCTCCCCCTTCCCATCTTGCCTCTGCATCCTCCTTCATCCCTTCCTGCCCCCACATCCCTGTGCCCCCCAGCGCACACACAGGCAGGGCAGCAGTGCTGGGACTCTCAGCCAGCTGGGAGCAGTGCTGAGACAAGGAGGGGCTGGGGGACAAAGTCACTTCCATGCCTGGCCCTGCCCTTTGCCTGGGGCTCACCTCTCACCTGCAAGCTGCAGCTCTGGCAATAGCCCTGGATTCTGCCTGCCCTATCTCCAGCCCCCGGCTAGGCGCAGCAGGGCACTGGGGGAAGGGTCTCCCTTCCCACAGGGAATAGCCATGCCTTACCCTGGGCCCTGGTGCCCCATGGAAGCATGTGACCAGCTGTGCCACCCCAATCTGAGAAGGAGGCAGAGTCTGTAGCAGGGGAGGGGGTGTTAACCCTTAAGCACCCTAGAGCTGCACACCCCAGGGACATAGAGCCCAGTGCAGGGTCATGCTGCCTGCTCCACTTGCCGGGGTGCCTGGTCCCTACACCATGCTGCACGTGCCACAAAAAGAAAAAAAAATCTTGCATTCCACTTTTATGGCACACGTGCTGTACGTGGCCAACCCCTGCTCTAGGTGGTAATATAGACAGTCTGTCAACTCAAGCCTTGCTCTGCTTCTGGGCAGCACATCTGTGGCGTCACTTCTGAAAGGCACAATGCAAGGATAAAAGGTGCCCATCAGCAAATAGGGCACGAGAAGGCCTTAGCCTGAGACTCCCAAACTCTTCCCTATCAACATGAGAGAGATAGAAATGCATTAGCTGAATGATTATGGTTTCCTTGTCATCCTATATCCAGTGAGCCTGTCATCTTCCAAACTCCGGTGCTTTTTTAAATCTCATTTGGATTTCGGCTGCTCACCCAAACACCTGGATTTTTCCCCTTCAAACAGGCTATATTTAGCAAATTAGTGTCTGCAAAGAGACTTTGCTCCATATTCCAAAGTCAATAGTGCCTTTGGATACTCTAGCTAACTCCCCTCACTGTAATCCTTCCTCCAGCACACCACAGTCCCTCCTGGGGAAAGGGAAGGCTTTCCTATAACAGCGCACCGCAAAGCGCTGCCATCACCACATGACCTGCATCTTAAGCAGCCTCCCTTTATGGCTTGCTCTCCCCCACACTCACTTTCACTGGGCTGGGCAGAGGGCTGGACTATGGGGGATAAGAGCCCCTTCCACCCAAGGCCCCACCCCTTCTGGGCATGCACAGCCACCACTCCCCTTGCCCAGGGGCCCAGGAATTCTGTCAGCCTCCCGGCCCCCCACACTCCCCTGCCAGCTCTGTCCACGACTACCTCATAGCTCGAGACTAGGATCGCAAAGTGAACCTGAAGTTTGCTGGAAAGCCAGTACACATCTCAGAACACTGGCATGATATGCTTCTGCTGACGTGTCCCTGGCAGGAGGCAAGCTACAGCATGCTAGTTCTGATGAAGTTTCCATGTGGCTTTTCAATCAGACTGAAATGGAGTGCCCGGCTATAATCCAGCCTAGAGACGCCAAAGGCATCATTTCAGTGTCCAGATCTGTCTGCGAGAAGGGGATGCAGTTTCCTTGCCAACTGAAGGTGGCCAAGTGCACAGTACTGTGATCTTCCTCACAGCAGTGCCTTGTCAGTCCCAAGTGAGTCAAACACTGGTATCAGCCTCCCAATATAGCTGGAAGTCCCACTGTTTGCTTCCCTAAAGGAGTGCCCTGAATAGTGCCAATCCAAATTCCTGCAATGTGTGCTCCTATCCATAATCTCCTATCAATGCCAGTTGAAACTCCCAATGGGGGCTTCCTAGCAGCTGCGCCTGTCAATGCCAGCTGGACTCCAGTGCAGTAAAACAATCAAACAAGCACTCAGACACAGCTAAGAAGCTGGAATGTAAAAACTGAACAAAATTTTCAGCAGGGAGTTCAACAATTTGGCAGCCAAGATTTCAACTTCTCCCTTGCATCACAGCTAGAGTCCTGTGCTGGCGTAAGCAGTGTCTGCAAACATTCACATGCTGAGCAGACTGTACCCTTTTTTAAAATACATTTTGTTTTTCTTTTTGTTGCCAAGACTCTGGGCTTAAATATAAAGGCATGAAGACATTAAGTAATTGCCTTGCTTTCTTTTAAAGATCCAGCCAGCTGTGACTGAGTGAAATAAGAGGGAGAGAAGGTGTGTATCCTTCCCCCCCCCCCCCAATCGCCTGCACCCACACACACACACAGGAAGTGTGGTGTTAACTGGGCATGGTGTAACGAGGTTAGCCAACAAAGACTTGCTAGATACTCCTGTGCACCACGTTACAGACACACCAAACTAGTGGTGGGAGAGCAAGGAGGCAGCATGGGCATAGGTGGAACCGTAAAGGCATGTGTTGCACAGAGGGACGGAGCAGAAAGTTGGCAGCAGAAGTGTTCCAAGACCCAATACTGCATTCACTGAGGAACGATGGTGATTCCCAGTTTTTGGCTCTCAGAGTGAGGCACTTTCTGAAAGGAGGAGCGATCAGCAGAGAAAAAGCACCTGCCTTTTTGAAATGGCACCCAGTGCACTGTTTTGCCTAGAAGGCTATGCCTAGCAGCTGTATCTGTTTTCCCTCTCACTCTGCTTCTACAGCTTGTGCAATTCGCTGTGCCTCCTAATAAGGACTGGGCAATAATTTTTGACCAGGGACCACTTCAGAAACTTCTGAAGTAGTCCTGGGCTGCCTTGGAAGTGGTAGGGCCAGGATACTTCCATGCTTTCCTGCCCACAGACCCTGATTGGTCTGAGGGTGGGGGAGCATGTGAAGTCTTTGCTAACCCCCAGAGAACTGCCAGCTGTTCAGAACAGCTGGCAGTTCCCTCTAGGTGCCCATGCCCCAGCAGTGGGAGGAGACTTCATATGCTCCACCCCCTTCTCCCCAGGTCAATCAGGGCCTGGGGGAGCAGAGTCTGCCCCTGCCCTAAAAAGAGCACCGTGCTTACAGTCAACCCTAAGTGCCGAGCCCCTTGCACGGTGGGAGTAGACGCTTCCCCTGCCCCCAGGCTCTGATTTACCTGGGGGAGAAAGGGGGATGCATGAAGTCTCTCGCTCCCTGCCCTCAGGCGCATGGCACTTAGAATCAACAGCCAGGGTTGACTAAGCGCCACATGCTCCCCCATTCCTAGGCCCTGATTGGCCTGGGGGTGGGGGAACGGCAGGGCCTCCGTGGGCTGGATCAACCCACTTGGAAGGCTGGATCTGGCCCATGGAGGACCTTTTGCCCATCCCTGCTCCAGATAAAACTGCATTCTGAAAGTTAATGCAAAGTCAGAGATGGCAGAGGTAGGCAGAACTGGTGTGTCCCATCGCCACTGAAACAATTGAAGAATCTACCATTGCTTACATCTGCTACACTGAAGGCACCGTGTTGAACAGGGTGTGTCATGAAACACCACCACACACCTTGGTTATGTGGGGCCAGATGCTTTAGAGAGAAGCTTTAAAAAAAAAAAAATTGTTTGAAAGCCTGTATCAATAAGGGCATGTCTATACTAGGAAATGATTTTGAAAACTAAAATTCGAAATCATAACTCCCAAAATAACAAAATCAAAATAGCGTGTCCCCCACTACAGGGGAGCCTCAAAATTAGTCCGAGGCAGGCTCTATTACTGTGGATGTGCTACCTCAACTCTGAGTCCCAGGAAACACTGGCGAGTAATTACTTTGAATTTACTCTGGGCAGTAGTTATTGTGAAATAATAGCAGTGGAGCATCCATACTAATGCAATTTCGAAATAACTATTTTGAAATAAGCATTATTCCCTGAGGAAACAGGAGTACATTTAAAATAACCAGCCCTTTATTTCGAAATGAGTTTGATAGTATAGTAGTGTGGACACCCCGCTTATTATTTCAAAATAAGGGAGGCTATTTTGAAATAACTCCTTAGCGTAGACAAGAGCTAACAGAATTAACACTGATGTATCAATGACAACTTATTGTAAAGTAACATTCCAATATCTACTTGAAGTTGAGTTCAGGGTTATTTTGCAACAGATAATAGAGCATAGTATCTAAAAATATAGAACCATTAATATTGACGCTGTGCACTGTATAGTGCACCTGTTTTAGAGGATCAGAAAATCCTTCACAAAACATTAAGGACTGAAAGCTCACGTGGTACTGTCCTGCTTTTCCAGATGGGGAAGTTGAGGCATTGAGGTTAAGTGACTCGCCCAAAACTAGCTAGCAAGTCTGCGGCAGAACTGGGAACATATTCCAGGAATCCCGACTCTCACTCACCTGTTCTAAATGTTAGACAATGCTGCTGGTTTTATGGGTCACTTCCCCCCCCCCCCAAAAAAAGTCATGCAAACATTTTTATAGACTCTGTTCACATACCTTTTGTAAACAAAGTTAAGACTAGGCCCTAAACTATTTGACCACTTCTCTTTAAGGAGATAATCTATTCCTGCCCTTTTTCTCTTCAGAACATCATCAATCTCCTCCCCAGGTGCAAAACGATGTATTTATTCAGCCAGTAGCCTCTCCACGGCTTGGTCAAGTCAAGTCTGAAAGCAGTTTCCCATATCAGCCATGGGACTAAATGGAAAGAGATTCCTTATATTCAGGCTCTGTGGGGTCTCATAATCCTTTAAAATGAACTGAAATCCAATAGCAGAGAGCCTGATTTCGCACTAACTGAAGCTGATGGGAGTTTTACTAACAATTCCAAAGGAAACAATTCTAAGTCCCAATAGTAAGAAAAATGTCTACTTTTGGTTTTTTAAATTTTGTGATGCTACAGTTACTTAACAAGTTCCACTAGGGAAACAAATGTCAGATATGGAATGGAATTGGAATAGCTAACTGAGCATTTCTCCAACCCCCACCCTAGAGCATGATGAACCAGTTCATGAAAAATATGAATCACACCTTTCCCCTGTCTTCTGACATTTGATCTGAACCACTGCTAAAAGTTTTAAAAGCTTTTCACTTTCATACTCTGTTAAGTGTTCAAATGTTGGCTGGGACCAAAGTCAGAAGAGTCAAGAATTCCACTAAAAAGATGCTTTTGGGGTCATTTCTGGATGCAAGCCACCAGGGGAAGTCCTGGAAATCTGATGAGGAAGCCCAGTCTCAGATTTCCAGTCAGTTTTACAGTGTCAAAACATTCAAGTAGTGTTTATAGTATCTGAATGTTGGAGTATTAACTGAATGTAGCCTGAACTTTAAATCTTTTCAGGAATAATGAGAGTAACATTAGTGGTGAATATGAAGAGACACCAATTCTACATTTAACAGCTACATATGGGGAGCGGGGGGACATCATTAGAAGCCTCATTTTTCTCTGCTATTACAAGGACTGAGAAAAAGTAATAGTCAGAACACAGTGGAGATCCTTCAGTAAGTTTCCAGTATCTACTAGCAATGCTGTAAGGAATGCACAATTCCTACTGTATATACACTGAAACAGGAATACTAAGCCTCAGTAGAAGTATAATGTAACAAACAGGAGGAACTAATAGTCATAAATGTTATTAAAATGGATATATGACTAATGTTGATATGGTCACAACAAATAGGATTCATGTCATTACCCATGGAATAATAAGGTGGATTTAACTATTTTTGATATTAAACATGAATGTGACTCACATCTGAACTCAAGTAATAATGAGATTAGTCAAAACATAGAACAAGAAATAAATGATTTCCTGTAGATTCCATCCACATCTTTCCAGCGCCCAATACCAGTGCAGAAATAGGATCCAAAACAAGTTGGCAAAAATTATCAAACGTTAAACAGATTGTTTTCCACACTGACCTGAAAAAGGCAAGAATATTTTGGGATTGCACTTAAAACAACCTCCCCCCCCCCCACCACCACCACCTGTCCCCTTATCTCAAAGAAAATGAACAGCATATCAAAGATTAAAATGGAAAATATTTTTTATTCAATTACCTAAGTTCTGGAGTGCAAGAACAACATGAAAAGGAGAGACACACAGAAAAGACAGATTAGTAGTAGGAAGCGCGCGAATGTATTACAGCTCTTGAGCAGGTGCTAAGAGCTAAATTTTCATGGCACTACCTGAACAGCCAAGGCACCGATTTCCAAAAATAATATCGAGGCTAATTTTAAGGAAGGATGGTGGGAAGGAACATTCAGATCTTCCCATTGTACCTCTTACTTCAGACTCTTTGCGGTGTCTCCATGCCAGATTTTTTTTTCTATTTTTGAAATGAATTGGACAAACTCTGAGATATCAGACATAGAAAAATTAGAATTTTTTTTTGGGGGGGGGGGGAGAATTCTCATAATGCTTTTTTGTTCATTTAAAACTAGAGCTGGGGAATGTTTTCATTTTATATTTATTTATTTATTATGGCAAAGAATATTTTTCTGAAGATTAATTTTGTTCTGCCAGAAATGTTTCATGAATTTGTTTCTGGAAGTAGAGCTAGGTCTCATGAGTGAGGATTCCTGTATTCCACTCCTTGCCTAGGGTGTGGAGTAGAATCATGTATTAAATGAGAGAAGGGAGGGGCTGATTCCTTGACTCCAAAGCCAGAAGTGCCCCCTGTGATCATCTACTCTGACCACCTTTACAGGCCATAAAACTTCACCAAAATAATGCCTAGAGCATATATTTTAGAAAAAACCATCTAATCTTGATTTACAAGTTATCAGTGATGGAGAATTCACCACAATCCCTAGTCAACAGTGCCAAACATTTGTTGAGGAGTTTGAATATTGCACCTATGGCTTATAGACTTTAGGATCTACTCTAACTTCTTAGGATCTATAACCGATGTGCCAAACTTTATGCCAGTTCCTGATCTGAGATTTTTAAATGCTGCCCAGGCTCCTATGGTGATTACAAAGCTACAGTTTTACAGAGCGTATGAAACACGTGAAGCAATTCTGAAAAGATTATAAAGCATGAAAGTGTTCATGTTGCAAAACTACATGCTTTAAAAATGTTACAAATGCAGAGAAATTGATTCCATAAACCAATAATGCATATCTAAATGTTACAGAACAAAACTTAAGATACATTTAAAAAAAGCCAAAGACTGTTAAGACGACGACAAGGAGTCCTGTGGCACCTTATAGACTAACACATTTATTGGAGCATAAGCTGTCGTAGACAAAGATCCACTTCATCTTTGCCCACGAAAGCTTATGCTCCAATAAATCTGTTAGTCTGAATCTGCAAAAGTGATGAGTCGTCCTGTGGCACCTTATCGACTAACACAGCTACCCCTCTGATGTCTGTTAAGACGTGTTTAGAAGATAAAAATTTTTAAAAAAAAAAAGTTAAAAATTACTTAGAAAAGTTACATGCCTGCAAGTCACCAAGGCCTGATGAAATGCATCTTAGAATACTCAAGGAGCTGATGAGGAGGTATCTGAGCCTTTAGCTATCATCTTTGAAAAATCATGGAAGTCAGGAAGATTCCAGAAGACCAGAAAAGGGCAAATATAGTGTCCATCTATAAAAAGGGAAATAAGAACAACCCAGGAAGTTACAGACCAGTTTAACTTCTGTGCCAGGGAAGATAAAGGAGCAAGTAATTAAGGAATTCATCTGCAAACATTAGGAAGAAAATAAGGTGACAGGTAACAGCTAGCATGGATTTGTAAAGAACAAATCATGTCAAACCAATCTGATAGCTTTCTTTGATAGGCTAACGAGTCTTGTGGATAAGGGAGATGCGGTGGATGTGGTATACCTAGGCTTTAGTAAGGCATTTGATAGGATCTTGCACAATCTTAGCAATAAATTAGGGGCTACTATAAGATAGGTACATAACTGGCTGGATAACAAATACTCTTTGAGAATGGTTAACAGTTGACAATCAAGCTGGAAGGGCATAACAAGTGGGGTTCTACAGGGGTCTGTTTTGGGACTGGTTCTGTTCAATATCTTCATCAACTATTTAGATATGGGTACAGAGAGTACGCTTATTAAGTTTGGGGAGGATACCAAGCTGGGAGGGGTTGCAACTGCTTTTGAGGATAGGGTCAAAATTCAAAATGATCTGGACAAACAGGAGAAATGGTCTGAGGTAAATAGGATGAAGTTTAATAAGGACAAATGCAAAGTGCTCCATTTAGGAAGGAACAATTAGTTTCACACATACAGAATGGGAAGCGACTGTCTAGGAAGGAGTACTGCAGAAAGGGATCGGGGGGGGGGGGGGGGTCATAGTGGACCACAAGCTACATATGAGTCAGTGACACTGTTGCAAAACAAGCAAACATGATTCTGGGGGTACGTCTAGATGGCAGTTTTTCCGGGATACTGGAGGCATCCTGAAAAAGATCTGCCATGTCCAAGGAACGCATCCACTCCCCCGCCCCCCCCCCAAAAAAAAAAATCAGAAAAGAGGATGCTGTGTCAGCATCCCTGTAACTTGTTTTACGAGGAAGAAGGGATGTTCCAAAAGAGGGTTCCCCCCCCCAAAATTTGGCCCCATGTAGATGGGCCAAATTTCCGAAAAGCCTCTTTTGGAAATAAATCGGAAAAAGATATGCAGTTTGCCTACCACAAATTGCTGTCCCTCTCTTCCCCCATTTATTTTTGTAGTATAGGCATAGTAACAGGAGAGTTGTGAGCAAGACATGAGAAGTCATTCTTCCACTCTACTCTACACTGATTAGGCCTCAGTTGGAGTAGTGTGTCCGGTTCTGGGCACCACATGTCAAGAAAAATGTGGAGAAATTGGGGACGGTCTAGAGAAGAGCAACAAGAATGATTAAAGGTCTAGAAAACATGAGCTATGAGGGAAGACGGAAAGAATTGGGCTTGTTTAATTTAGAAGAGAAGACAGAGGGGACATTATAGCAGTTTTCAAGTATCTAAAAGGGTGCCACAAGGAGGAAGGAGAAAAATTGTTGTCCTATAATCAGAGGCCAAGGAAAAGAGGCAACAGGCTTAAACTGCAGCAAGGGAAGTTTACGTAGGAAGTTTTTCCTAATGTCCAAACTGTCAGGGTGGTTAAACACTGGAATAAATGGCCTAGGGAGATTGTGGACTCTCCATCACTGGAGATTTAAAAGCAGATTAGACAGACATCTCTCAGGGATGGTGTAGATGGTGCTTGGTCCTGCCATGAGGGCAGGAGACAGGAAGGGACCTTGAGAGGTCATTGAGTCCAGTTCTAGTATTCTATGAGTCTTTAGGGTTACAACCAGGCCCAGCCAAAGAGTTTGCGGGGCCCAAGGCAGCATGGCTGAGCCGCACGGCTGCAGGGCTCCCAGTCAGGGCAGTGAGTGAGCAGGGCCGGGAGTTGGGCAGCGTGGGGCCCTAGGCAACTGCTTTGCTCAAAGGCCGGCCCTGGTTAGAACCAGTAGCTAAGAGGGTAGAGAGACAGACACTATATATATATATATATATATATTTTTTTAAAAAAGCGCACAAATCGGGCAGTCCACAGCTCCTCTGAAAGTGCTGGGAGGAAGGGGAAGGAGCAGGGATGTGGGGGGAAGGGCAACAGCAAGGGGGCCCACAGATGGAATCACCACGGGCCACATGCAACCTGCGGGCCGCAGGTTGCTCACCATTGGTCTAACCCTCTATACTCAGGTACCTTACTTGGTATAGAAGTCGATGCATTACCCACCATCTGTGTGCGCCAACTATACTATCAGAGACTGTTCTAACAGAGGAACACAAATCTCTCACCTTTCACATATACACACACTGAAAACCCATCTTCTAGACTCTATCCCAATTTCTCAATCTTATTTCCTTCTGCCAGGCAGTAGGAATTTTACCATTTCAAATTTTTAATATAAACAGAGGTGAAAATAAGTGGGTGAACCCTGATGCGCAGCTCCAGCTAGAGATGGCTGAGCTGCAGCAAAAAACAGCAGGGAGCTATTTAAAGAGCTAGCAGAGACTCTGGTTGCAATAGGACAGTACCTGTAAGAAATTTTAAGTTACTTTCACTGCTGATAAACAGTAGATAGCTGTGGACATCTTAAGCCCCATATACCAACAGAGTCTTGTTCTCTATATTCTTATACACATCCATTGCTGCGAGCATGTAGGTGAACACACAAACAGCCATAATTCCTGGGTGAAATGCCAAATAATATGGAATTTCAGATGCTGACTAGCTATAAATCTACGGTGCTTACAACAGATATGGATTTACCTCTACATAGAAGCTGAATGGGGATATATGGGAACAGAAGAGTCTCAGGTCACTTGGGTTACTTCAGTTCTGTATTTCCATGTTTCCCCTACTTTTAAAATATATTAACCTTAACTCTGAATGTCCTTTTCTAATAGATGCATTCGTTAAAATCCAGGAAATTAAGGTTTTTCATTTAAGTAAAGCTGGTTGGAAACTTCATTTAAAAATTGGATACAAAAAGTGGGGAAAATATTGACAAAAATGGTTATGAAGAGTTACATGGTTTTCAACCTACTCTACCTTCAAGGCTCAAATGAGGAATCACTACCAACTCCTAACGCAGTTTTATATGGCCTGCGAATTCAATACAGCAATAAATCAGAGCTCTTCTCTCAGTCCTGAGTCTATCCTTCTTGCTTATTGAATAGCCAGCTGCACCTCCCTTAATTCTACACTCAGCTAATGTTATTTCCCTCTCCTTTACCCATCACTCATTATGGGTCTGATTATGTGGCTCAGGGAGGGCCTTGAACAGGGGGCAGCACGGAGTCTCACTAGACCAAGAGCTAGTCTCAGGGAGGCAAGATGTTTCTTACAGTTTCCCTAGAGAATGACCCATTAGGAAAGTGCACTCCACTCTGCTGTCAGCCAGTTCCACTACTCACTGCGAGTCTCAGGTCCTACCCATTGTCTCTTTCAGAGGCTTGTGTGGGCAGTAATCATAGGTTCTGACTGCAGCTGACACCTGTGCACAGGGCAGAGAAAGCTCCTTGTACCTTCAAAGGTGCTGCTGATAATCTGGCTTTCAGCTCATCTAGCCATCTGGGTATGCCTACATTACAGAGTTGTGTCGGAAAAATAGCCGTTTTTCTGACAAAACTGAGGAACTTCCACACTGCAATTGCGTTCTTCTGCAAGAAAAATTGAAAGAACAGAGGGGTTTTTCCTGCATTGGTAATCCTCATTCTATGAGGAAGAAGCCTTTCTGCAAAAGAGCTTTTTCGCAAAAAGGCATGTGTGGATGGGGAAGAGGGAGTTTTCGGAAGAAGAGGGGGAAAAAAAAAAAAAAAAACACACACACCACCACAGGTACCCTAGTGGCCATTCCATCCATGTGAGAGAGCATGTCCATCAGTCTGGATGCTCTCTTTCAAAAAAGAAAATCACTTTTTTCGATGCACTTTTGCAGTGTGGACGCTTTCTCTCAGAAGGAGTTTTTTCAGAAGATTTCTTCTGAAAAAAGCCTGTAGTCTAGACGTAGCCTGTCATACCTGCTAGCACCCATCTCTCAAAGATCTCTAGTTTTCTGCTGTTCCATGCACCTCACTGTCATACTGATCACCTTTCTAATGCTTTGTACACAAGGATTCCTTCCCATCTTTTGTTTTTCTGCATCAGCAGGTTCTGTCACACCAACTGTCAATGTTCCCCTGCCTATCTCCTCTCCCACATTACATAGCTGGGTTCAAGTAAAAGAAGAATAGACGTTTCCAGAGGAGGAACTGATGCTCAGATGCAGAGAAGAGCTGTGAGCCTGGTCTAGTTAAGTAATCAACATGATTGCTTTCCTGCTGTGATTCAGGGCCAGGAATCAGGCCTGCACTAAGGAAGTTTTCATTTCTGATCAAGGTTCTTTAAATATCTAGGGCCAGATTCTAAGTTGGTGTAAGTCAGTGTAACTCCACTTAAGTCAGTGGAGCTACATGAATTTCCACCACATCAGAATTTAGCCTCTTTTCTCCTCTATTTCAGTTTCCAGGAAGCTTATCTGTCTCTTCTCCCTCACTCACTGTTTTCTGTCTTTCACTGAAAG
Source organism: Rafetus swinhoei (assembly GCA_019425775.1). NCBI lineage: Eukaryota > Metazoa > Chordata > Testudines > Trionychidae > Rafetus > Rafetus swinhoei. The sequence continues at coordinate 71,628,454 of CM033446.1, read as the reverse complement.
TTTAAGAAGAGTTCAAGTTACCTTTGTTTCTATTACTATTTTTCTGGGGCTGGAAAGAATGTCGCCATGATCCAATATGGAATTACAAGAAAGCTCTTCCATTCCAGGAAAAAACCCAACCACTAACATCATTGCTATTTATCCCTGTAACCTGAGCACAAGCACTTGCACACAAATGCAACTACACAATACATCTAAACAGGTAATCACCCACACAATATGCAGATGCACATACATATATAAACACACCATACATCACTAGGTACACATACAAATAGATTGCAAACTCGCACTTACTTCATCCTGTACATGTGTGAGAGTGATGTCACTGAACTGGTACATTCATTGCTCTGACCGAATCTCCCTGTTTAAGGAGGTCCCAGCACGGTGTTGTAGCAATGCAATGAACAAAGGAGCATAGGCAAATGGTTGGACTTTGCCTCCCATAGTTCATGTGAGCTCTTTACTGGTTCTACTCTCCTTCCTGCCTCTGCACAGTGTGTCCTCTCTGCATAAGAGGATGATAATCCCCAGTTTTCACTCCTTCCCAAGTTTCCCCGTGTGATGGTCCCCACCATGCTTTATGAAAGTTGGCTTGTGAATATAAATACGCATAACTCAAAGATGCTTTAAACAAAATTAAGGATGTAAATCCAAGTTAACTATTAGATTATCCTAACATTTAACTGGTTGACAAAAGTGGGATCTGGGCTGGGAACTGCTCTAGCCCAGCCTCGCACTGGGGTTGACTGTTGGCTCCCAGCTCCTACCAGAGCAGTCCCTGCCTGTGGGTGCCTGGGCTCCTGCAGACAGGAGCTGCTCCAGATGCAGGAGCAGCCCGTCCATGATGGCCCCCCTGCAGGGATGGAGCAGCTCCCTGTCCACAGCAGGTAGGGAGCTGCTCCAGCCCCCACCAATTACCAGTTAACTTTTCACATACTTAAAACACCTGATGTTCCCTATGAATTTTTAGGTCAGTCTGCTGAATCTGTATATCCTATTTGTGTGCAAGTATCATGCTTGTATGTAAAGTTAGAAATATGAAGTGTGATTCTCTTTGTAATTTTAACTGTGCTAATGAGAGCCATTACTGGTGCCCTGGAAGCCTAATGACTTGGAGATCAGTTCAACAACTTGTAAACAGCCTTGTTTGTCCTGTAAGTCTACAAGGTGGTTGGGGGTAGAAAGACATGTGACCTTACCACTGGATACTGAATTCCATTTTGAATCTGGTGTTTCTCCATGGGAAGAGAAGACGCCAAACAAAAGATCCTGCCTTGGGGGGGAAGGATCTATTTAAGCAATGGGAAGCTATCAACCCTTTGTCTTCAGCTGGCTTTTGAAACTGCCTGGCACACACTTAAGCGGAAAAAAATAACTTCCACAAGGGCTGGAGACCCAAGTCACAGTAAAAGAGTGTGTCTCTGACTTGAAGATTATGCCTCAAATAAGAACAGCTCTTTAGAGTAAGAATCTGCATGCAATAGGTTTCTTAGGGAATTAGAACTAGTTATGCATTTTCTTTTTGTTTTAAATTTTAGTAGCTTACTCTGATCTGTCTGTTTTCACTTGCAACCACTTAATCCTAGAGTGTGTACTTAATAAAAAAAAAAAAAAAACTTGTGTTTACTATCAAGCCCAATGTAAAAAACTATTATGGGGGGGAGGAGGGGGAGAGAGAGAATAACCACTGTGCATCTCTTTCATTGATAAAGGGAGCTTACCTGATAAGCTTTCCCTGTGTTTTAAAAAAAAAAAAAAAAAAAAAAAACACAAAACCACCACCACTTTTACACAGAGAAAGATGGTTTATCTGGGGGTTTTGATTCCTGTGGGGAAGGGGGGGTTAAGTTTTCTGGATGCTGACTGGAACTGTGTCCTCCCAAAGCTGAAGTGGTTCAGGGTCTGCATTGCTTTGCAGGCAGCAGTAACCCCAACTCTGTGACTTGTCTGGGGAAGACCAGAGAAACTCACCCAGCAGGACAGGAGGGTGGGGAGTCCCACAGAGCAAGATGACAGGTGCCAATGGCATGATCAGCACACTGGAGAACAATCCCAAGGGGTCTTCTGAGACTGCATCCAGTCACCACCCTGAAAACAGAATTCCTTTCCAGTGCCTGACTCATTCCATTGTACTTTAAAGATTCCCTTTACTTCCCTACAAGCAGTTCTTTTCCATTTTGAGACATCCTCAAGTGACACTCACTCCCAGCAGCTTGACCTTCAATGCTATTAGCGATGCCTGGTGCCATGTATCCCAAGGGGGACATCATATGCATAGGCTGGGAGCTTGGATTCTTCTTCTACGACAGCGGAGCGGTCTAATGAAACTACTAACCTATCTTTGTGATCAGTAGCACAAAAGAAACTGAGGGGTAATAAAAGGAAGGCTATTCCATAATAAAAGAGATAGTATTACCTCCTCTCACTCAACTCATAGCATGTTCACCTCCAGGTAGAAGGGAAGGAAAGTCATTTAAATGCCTGGATACCTCAGATGTCAAAGAAAGGACATCTCTGTAAGAAAGTAACACTGGTTTAATTTCAAGTTCTAAAACTTGTTACCGATAGGACTTAAGCAAAACTGATGTAAGCCACTCTAACCGAAATAAAAGTATCTACACAGAGGGTTTGCATTGATTTAAGGAAACTAGTTTAAATCCCCACATTAAGTTAAACCAGTGCAACACTCTTGTGTAAACAAGTTCAAATACAAAGTTCAAAGAAAGCCAACAGATGGTTACTTTGAAATGAATGTTGACTGGAGATGCCTAACAGCAACACATTCTTAATTCCAATACTGTTCTAAAGTTGCACAAGTCAAAAGTGACTGGGGATGTTAATCTGAAACTCTCCCCTCCCCAAAAAAAAAAAAAAAAAAACACACCTCCTCTCACCTGAGATGAAGCATGAGAAATCCCATACCATAAAATCTTCATTGTAAAGTGTACAAAGGGTTGAAAATAGGCCTTTGCACAGAACACAACCTTAGCTGTAGAATCTTGGCCATAACCTGTAAACAGCTGTTCACACCCTCTTACTAAAATCATGTGTATTTTCACACGTGGACATGATCTTTGTAAGCAGAATTCTCCATTTCCATAAACAGTCATGGTATAGCCATGAATAGATGGTGTGTTAGGAACAGAAGGATCCTCTAAGGCACATGTCTTTAAGTCTGTTGACCAGGCATTTCAGCTTTCTATCAAGACAGAGCACTAGTGCTCAGTCTTCCTTAAGGGTTTGGCCTATTTTTGCTCCTTCTTGGAGTTCCAAGGGGAAATCTGCTAACAGGGGGATTCAGAGGAACATGGATGATGAAAAACTAAGCTATTTTCTAGACAGTCATGCTTTTCCCTCCCAGAAGAGTTTTGGGGCTGTAGTCTCCACTTTGGCCATTGAAGAGCAGCAAAGGTCCCCCACTCCCCTGAACACCCTGGTTTGGGCTTCTTTCCTCCACGTGATTTTCTGGGGTGTTTGGTAGATTTTTGCACCATCCCTCTCTCCAATAAGCAGGAGCACTTTTAAAGTTGAGCCCAGCAGAAGAGAAGAACATAGGCACGGCCCGCTAAGAATGTGCGCTTCATCAGGTACACGCAGCAGAAGATCAGTGTTGGACTGGAGCTGTCTTTACTGCTGAGACTTAGAGAATTTTCAGCCAAGAAACAACCATCACAAACAGCCTGATCCTGCTTCAACTGAAGTTATCAGCAGGCAAGACTCCTACTAACTCCTTTGGGAGCAGGATTGGTCCCTAAAAGAAACAGAGGCTGAGTCTCAGGATCTCGAGCAGATCACACCCCTTTGAAGCCCATAAAAGCAGCTAAGCAGGTCTCCCTGTCCAAGTCACTTCTTGGATGACTGAAAATATTCTTGGCATATGACATGACAGAGCTGGCAAACTGTATGTTTGTTTTCCTTTAGCTGGGTACTTGTGCCCTGTAACACACACCTTTTATCCTGCCCCTTTCTAGGGCTGCCACCCCTCAAATTAGGGGCCTACCAGCCAGGTACTTTAAGAAAACCTGATTATGATCCCACAGGCAGCAGGTTGAAACTCACTCCAATAGAAAGCAGAGCCTGAATCAGACCCTGGGCAAGCAAAGAACCGGGGCTCTCTCAAGGCGAGGGAAACAGACAGCCCTGCTTACAAGGGGCGTGTGCCAATGTACAGGGCCATCCCAAATGGGGGCTCACAGCCAGAAACACAACTGCCAGCCTGCCCCTCGGGAAGCAGAATTCTCCATTGCAATAAGTGCTGAAACCTGCGCCCAAGCTGCTGGCCTAGAATAGCCCAATGCACAGGCAGATGCCACCTGCTTCGCCAGAGCTGGCAGACCCGGCCCAACCGCCCGCAGGAGCAAGCGAGTAGCCCCCCCGCAGATCAGCCGCTAGCCTGGTGGTAACTACTTCGCCGGAGAGCAGCCCCCGCCGCCAGACACAGCCCGGGCTCCGGATGCGGGGCGCGGCTTGTGGCGCGGGCAGTGCGAGAAGGGAGGCAGCGAAGGAGGCGCCCCCTGGCTGAGTGGCCGCTGCTGCTTCGCGCCTGTCCCGCTCCTCCCGGTGCGTCCCCGCTTCTCGGCAGCGCCCCCCGCCCCTGGGTGGCTCCCTCCTGCTGAAGGCGCCACATCCCTCCAATGCCAGTGGGAAGTTCGCACAGAGCTCAGGGAGCGCGGTCCCCAAGCCGCGGCTGCCGCCCACTCTCACCTCAGCCCCGCCGCCCGGGGGAGTCCCCACCTCCCCTCCGCAGCTCCCCACCAGGTGCGCCCCCGCCGCCCTCCAAGCAGCCACTGCCCCCTGCGCTCTGGGCCGCAGCGAGCCCTCCCTCGCAGCAGCCCTGCCACGCCGCGCGCCCCAGCAGCGGGCGAGCCGAAGCCAAGTCGAGGCTCGGAGTCGGTGGCCAGGCACCAGGTTACAGCCTATGGGAGAGACGGGCTCTCTGCCCTTTGGGTGGTCTCCCCCCGCCACAGCGGGGCACGGGCAGAACTCGGCCGGTCTTGGTACCACTGGACTGTAAAGGGGGGGGGGGGAGAACCAACAAGTTACTTCACTTACCCAGCGTGGCGCCCCACAGCAGCAGCTGCAAAGGGCTGGCCAGATGGGGAAGCCAACCCATGACTCCGCTGGGTCCTGGGTGCTTCTTCCAGCGCTGCTCTCCCCGGCTCTGCTGTTAATGCTCGGACTCTTGCTGGCTTATAGAAGAATTCCCACCTCCTGCTCAAGAAGACTCTCATGGGTCCTAAAGCCCTCGCCGTTTTCCTCCCCCCACCCCCAGTCTCTTCGGCTACTGCGCGGAGGATCCGCGAATCCGAGAAGCGGAGCTCACATCAATTATTTTGACGCATCCGTCTCTACATTGTTAAGCGCCAGCATTCAGTTCGGCCTCTTATTAGGTGTTTCCTTCCCTAAACTCTCACAGCTGCCTCCATGGAACTGCTCTATTCTCTCTCAGCCCAACACACACAATTTCTGGCCCAAATTCAGGTGATATGTAGGTGGTGTAAAATAGATTGCCCTGGGGTCAATCTCCTATCCCTGACGCTAGTATGCCAGGAGAAACCAGATCTCCTTACCTTAATGTAGCTTTCCTTACACTCAGCTAGACTTCCCTAGATCCACTTACACCCATTTACCCATGTGCAAGACAGCTGTGGGTTACATTATGATGTATGTGCTTTAGCGTCCACCTTCTCATACCCTTGGTGTAGCTTTGCTAATTAACTTTCCCCCACCCCTGGCTCCTCAGATATGAGAGTTACATTAGATTCACAGGACCAGATTCAGAGGCATAAAATCACAAAATGTAGAGTTGGACGGGACCTCAAAACTTCCACTAGTCCAGCCCCTTGCACTGAGGCAAGACCAAGTAAAACTCCTAGAGACATTCCCTGATAGGTGTTTATCAATTCTGTGCTCCAAAAACCTCCAATGGCATACGTGTGAATGTGTAAGAGTCAGATGGGAGTTACACAGTGGCTATGAGTCTAAACTTAACATACAAGTTGAAGGGAGTGGAGGAAGGCAGAGGTCACATTAGCTTAGACCCCCTCTAAACCAGGAATGTCAAACTGCTTCAGTGGAGAGCCCTGAATTCCATCTTTAATTATGGTCCATGGAGGGGATTATAAATGAAAAATTCCATAATCTCAAACCAACTGAATCTTTCACTGATGTCAATGGGAAGTTTTCACAAATCTCAAGCAGATTCGTTTTTGACACATCTGCTGTTTGTTACTCCAACTGGTGCAAAAGTAGGGATAAGTGACTCTCAAACAATTCACAGCACTATGTGCTTCTTTAAATTCTCTTGGGGGGGGGGGGGGAGGAGGAGGGAATCTTGGAGACCATGACTGTTAAGTAATAACAACCAGTCTTCTCATCTCTCTGAAAAGCTCCTTCCTCCCACCCCCCAGGATTCACAGCTGTTATTAAAAGGAAGGATGATAAGAAATTTAGCCTGGGACTTTGGAGACCCTGGTTCAATTCCTTGTTTTGCTACTGGCTTCTCTATGACTTTGGGAAATTGCACAGTCTCACTTTAGTCACCTGTAAAGTGGGATAATACAGAAAGGCCCAACTACACGGGAGTGCTACAGGGATAAAAAACATTAAAGATTGTGAGAGGCTGAGATATTGTGGTATGGGGGTCCTGTGGAAAAGTGGACTCACTGCAGGTATGTGCCCCCTTATAGCTAGAAGGGACTTAGCAGTGCTGTCTTCTTTAGCACCCTGATGATAGTTACTCCAGTCCTGTGACGATCTAATTCTTCATTCAACTTAACCCTCCAGTCAAGTGACATTTTAGTCCCACACCTTTTGGAGAACAAAAAGCCCAATGAATATTCCCCAGACAAAAGAGCCTTCTTCAGCTAGCTCTCGAGCCATCCTTACGGCTCAGTCTCCAGCCCCATGCTCAGCTTGGAGTCCTTTTGTACAGCTCATATACTTCTTCCTCAGGCTGCTACAAGAACCCAGACCCATTCTCAGCTCCAGCCTGAGCCGGGCTAGGTACCCTGTATTAAGCAGCTAGGTATGATCTTTCAGATGCACTGCTGTTTTTTGTGGGCCCCTTCCTACCTCTGAACCCCAGGGTCTGCTCCCTTGTGACCTGTATTTAACACAGCCTCCTCTGTCCCTAAACCTCAGGTTTTTCCCCTAGATCCTCCCAGCCCCTTTCTTATTAGGACACTCAAGACTACTCCACTGTGCCTTGCCTGCTTACAAGGAACCACCACAGGGATTAATGCCATCTCTGTAGCCTTCTTCAGCCTGCCTTTCCCAGTCAGACAATACAGTCTATCTCTGGGATTTCTCTGTTTGGGATCCCTCTACTAGATTGTCTAGTCACGCTAACGTCTTTCTTTTATGATGAAGGCCCAGTTCCTCCTCAGGTGGTTCTAATAACAAATCAAACCTGAAACACTCTCCAGCTGTATCCAGATGGGGTGACTGAGCTGTCAGGTGTCTGTTAAACTTTTGTTCGCCTCTGGGGGGTAGACATCTCATCACAGGGCCATATAAATAACCAAAATAAACAGATAGCCCTGAAGATTGAAACCCTCTATTCCTAACAATTACAGTAAATAACAATCAGAAATAGCAGTCGCTTTCCCTTATCTTTGACATAAGGGGACCACTTCTGTGGATAAAGGAACAGCTTGTTGTTCCTCATGACACATTCATAAAGTAGATTTGAATCAGTACTTAGATTTAACACCCTTTATGTCAGATGTTACACGAGCATTACTTAGGCACTTGTTCTCCCATAAAAGAGCTTGGATAAAGCACAAGATAAAGTTGCAGCTACCCAACACTAATTATCTGCCTTCTGCATCACACGGGTTTAAAAGTAAGCCAACAAAAGGTGACAAATGTAGCAAACCAGGCAATACAGAATTAACATATCTTTCTCCCAGGGTGATCACACAACCCTAACTATGGCCCATGAAAGACCAGAAAGCACTCCCTTTTCACCCCTTATTGTAAGTGATCCAAGTGCAGGAACTATGCTGGGACAGTGAGAGGGCATGTCAGGGGTGGGAAGGAGTGTGGCTGGTGGCACTGTCTGCACACAGCTGCCCACAGTGCTTATGCTGTTAATAGGACTACTCGTGTAAAATTGAAGGGTGGCATAAGTGTTCGCAGGAGTGAGGCCCTACGGGCTGATTCATCACTGTGTTCCTCCAGTTTCACACAGATATAATTCCATGCATACCCTGTTCATCAGTTTTATGTCGGTGTAGCTCCCTGAGTGAGGTTGCAATGAATGAAACTCATACACTTGTTACTGTAATTTAAAAAAAAACTGTAACTGATTCATAATTTTCCTTCCCTCCAGATGTCTCCCAAAGGCCAAGAATTTCATCTCAAATTATTTGCTTAGAGTTAATAATAAACGGGAAGGTTGGTTTGTGTATTGACAGAGCTCTGTTTAAGTACAAATGGGTTTTATGATGCAATTTAAAAAATAAAGAAATGAGAACGAGAGAGTGCACTAGGTCACGGAAACAAAACCTCCTGGCTTTTCTGTTGTTAGCAGAAAAAAGCAGCAGTGAGGCAATTGTGTGTCTTGATTCCTGGCTTCTAAGGAGTTGAAACATTCCAGGCCCATGACCCCAGCTTCTGGGCTCTTTGGTGGAGGTGAGGATTCAGACATTTAAGTACTTTATCCCATTATCTGAGCACCTTGCCCTAGATCAGAAGTGTCAAACATCTGGACCAAAGGCCCCTTGGGACTCTCAAGGCTCTTAATTGTGACCTTCATGAAAAACTGTCTGTGTTAGGAAGAAAATTCACAGTTGATTACAAAGGCAAATGAAGTACAAAGCAACCTCTGAACTGCTGTTCTGAACCCAGAGTTTGGAGTTGGAACTCCAGTTGAGAGAGCTGTTTTATGCTCCTGATTAAATTTCTTAAGGATTTCCTGTGAGGAAGAAAAGCTGAGAATGGGTGACAGGGGAGGGATTACATGATGATTACCTGTTCTGTTCATTCCATCTGGATTACCTGCCATTGGTCACTGTTGGAAAACAGGGTACCGAGCTAGATAGACCTTTGGAGTGCCCAGTAAGGCCGTTCTTATGTTTGAGAAATATTTTCTCTGCCTTCACATTTATGAGTGGCTCTCCCAGATGAGGTCATTCCTCATTTCTCTCTGTTCCAAAGTGGGTTAAAGCCATGGATCTACTGGATGGGCAACTCCTGCTCCTTCTTGAGAGTAAAATATTTATGTAGTGCCATAGGCACTAGGTGAGAAGCTGAATAGCATTTCAAGAGCAGTTTTTGACACTCTGAAGGCAGGGCCGGATTAAGGCATGGGCTAGCCGGGCAGGTGCCCAGGGCACCAACCTATGGGGGGGCGCCTGGCTCCCAGATTGCAGGCTGCAGCAGCTCCCAGCGGCCACCCTGCAGCGGCCGCCCGCGGGGCGGGGGCCACGTTAACCCCCGCAGCGCCAGCCAGCAGCGCCCTTCCCCCCACAGCCGCGGGGCCCTGCACGGCCAGGCTCGGCCCACCCCGGGCGGCCCCGGGCTGTGCACCAGCAGCTGTAGCCGGGCCGGGCCGGGCCGGGCCGGGCACGTGCGTCCTGCCACCCCCAGCTCCGCACACCCTCCCCCACGCGCCGGGCGGGGCAGGGCCGCGCATGCGCCCTCCCCCAACCCGGGGCGCAATTTAACCTGTCTGCCCAAGGCGCCGGAATGGCTCGGTCCGGCCCTGTCTAAAGGCAGCAGGAATTAGGGGATGAAGACAATTCAGTCATAACAGACTACACAGGCACGAAGAATGCTGCTATTGCCATGGAATCCCCTTTGGGTTTACGATTCCTTCTGGTGCATGGGGTAGTAGGATTACATCATCTGGCAGTCTTAGCATCACCTGCAAATGGCTCCAGAACCTCTGCATCAGAAAACAGACCCACATTATAGGAGGAACTTGCAGCAACACTCCAATGTAAGAACAGTCCACCGAAAGAAGCTTAATCTATACAGGAGTTGGCTGCTATTGCTCTGTGGAAGCTGGCTCTCAAAAGTGAACCTTTTTGGTGTTAGCAAGTCCATTGCTAGGGATGTGGTAGTGGAGATCTGTGATTAACACTGTGGCTTAACACTGTGAGCATCAGAAATGTGCCTGAAATAAAAGCTGGCTTTCAGAAGATGGGGATTCCCAAACTGTAGTGTGGCCACTGATGACACTCATGTGCCTTTGGTTTGCCTGCCAGACAGGGCAAGTGAGTACCTGAACCACAAAGGACACTATTACATTGTTCTTCAGGGCTTTTTCAAGCACAGATGCAGGTTCATGACCATTAACAATGGCAGCACAGAAAAGACACATAATGCCAAGGTTCTGAGGCAATCTGGCTTGTGCCAGAAAGGGAAAAGCAGGGAACTTCTTCCACACTAATGATGCTGTTATGAACAGGTATTTGTGCCAACTGTTGTTCTGGAGGACCTCACATACCTCTTCCTGCCACGGCTCATGAAACTGTGGCTTGAAGCCAGGGGCTCTATGAAAAGAGTTCAGTTCAGCTCTGCAGCTGTAGGATAGTAGTGGAGTGCACCTTTAATAGGTTGAAGGCTAGATGGCACTGCCTACAGACCTATCTAGGTGCTAGTGTGGCCTATGCTATTAATAGGTAGTGACTACTGCACAAAACCTGTGAGGCTAAAGCTGAGTATTTCCACATGGACATTGCTGGTATACAAGTCCAGTAGAGACTGTCGGGGCTGTTCTCCACTCTGAGTGCAGAAGATGGGGGCCCATAAGAGACCTTAAATACCTTACCTCTAGAGGCTCTGCTCAAAAAAACTCCTCAAAATCACAGATTCACTGGCTTTGGGGGGTAGCTGCCACCACCAAGTGGAACCCCTTTTTTTCTTGAACCCAGGAAGGAAGCACTTGTACTTCCTTCCCCAAGAGTGCCACAAAAGAGCTTGAAACAAAAAGAAAAAACACAGAAAACAAACTGTATCTCTGATAGTTGACTTGTCAGGCTAGGCAGACACACACAGAGACCTCCTGTTTCTTTCTGGGACATAAGAATCAAATCATTGCCTTTAAAAGGGTGATTTTATTAGCAAAACAAAAAGATATACTTGATAAAACATACTTGATTGCTAGGTGTTACAGAGCAACAGAGCAACTGATTAAAACAAAGAGAACATCTCTGGGTACTCTCTTAGGGTATGTCTAGATTACATGCCTCTGCTGACAGAGGCATGTAAAATAGGATACCCAACATAGTCAATGAAGCCAGGATTTAAATATCTCCGGCTTCATTAAAATAAAAATGACCGCCGCGCTGTGCCGGCTCAGCTGATCATCGACACAGCGTGGCAGTCAAGACGTGGATCAGTCGACAAAGGAAGCCTTTGTCGACCGCTACGTTATGCCTCATGAAACGTAGGATAGATTCACACAAAGAAGTTTAACCAAACAACCAAAACAAAGAAAAATGCCCTGATCATGACTAAATACACATTTTCCCTTTATTTACTCATGATCCCTTCCTGCTTCAGTCCACTTCCATACCTCAAATTCTTTGGAGGCATGGTATCCCTGCCTGGGTTTAAATCATTCTGTGACTCTCAACTCTTGGCTTAATTTCCCACACAAAGAAAGCAGGCTAGGTATCATATACAATTCAAATTTCAGCACTGTATCTCATTGGTTCTTCTGGCTCCCTGCCAACCACCCTGCTAGCTACCTGAGTTTAACCCTTTAGCCACCGGATACTGACCAGCATTCCTCCCATCCATCACACTATCAAATCCTGCACACCTCCATATATATGCTGGGTCCAGGCAGGCACAAAAATAAAGGATGTCTTATGTGTTCACATCCTGGCAGCAAATGAGCATAACATCTGAGTTGTAGGGAGGTCTTTTATAAATCTGCTTTTTCTGTAAGAAAATCTACATGCCAAATAGGAGTTAGGCTTAAGTGCTTTTTCCAGTTGTTTTATCAGATTTTCCACTTGCTAGGATTTTCTGTGCATGTGCTTGTGACATTGTATACCTGCATGTATCCCACATTAACAAGGTTCCCTGAACATGTTTTGTTTTTGTAGGGCTGGGGTACAGTTTTGATGGTGGAGACAGTTGCAATTATGTATGTGATTGATTGGATTTTTACTCCAGTGTAATTAACAAAGGGGAAAACAACTTGCAAGTTTATTTTTTTACAAGTTGTTTAAGAAATCATCAAAACTGCTTCTCAAAAATAAACAATTTATTCACCTTTAAAATCTTTCATCATGATATCCCCCCACTATTTTATGTTAAACAAATGCAGCAATTCCAGGACAGTGAGGTGGAGTCAAAAAGATCTTTAAATAATTCCCTACAAACTTTGTAACTCAATGCAATGATATGAGGTAGAACTTAGACATCACTTTCAAATGCCTCTAGAAGCCCTTCAATCACTCAGAGGTGGATTGAATATGTACAGAAACACAGAATGCCTGGAATAGTTACTACATGGCATCGACACAATGACTTTTTCCGTTACCTTTTCACTACTCTTTTGCTCTTAAAATATGTATCCAATAGTATAGTGCAATTAAATCAACACATTGAGGTACATTAATAAATTAGGGTAAATTAATGATTTAATTATTTGTGTACCTTAAATTTATTGATTTACTTTTCCTACACTATTGTGTATGGAAATGAAATCAATACTTAAAAGGCACGTGACTAAACTAGATAATTTATTCATTCACTTTGTATAAATTATTAAATATGATTTGTAATAGAATGAGGAGTTCTGCTAGGATTATGGATATAACTGTCCATTCTGTTATTGATCTTTTAAAATAATTTATACAAGGTAAATAAGTAAATTAATTCATTCATTCATATATCTTAAATGTATTGATTACATTTCTGTACACAATAGTCTGGGGAAAATTAAACCAATAAATTATGGTCAATGAATACATTATTTATTTTATTCATGTTCCTTAGTGTGTTGATTCAATTTCCCTACATTGTTGCATATGGAGATGAAATCACCACATTAATGACAAGACTAAAATAAGTAATTTACTCATTTACTTTGAATAAGTCATTTTAAAAGTTCAATTGTAGAATGGAGATTTATAATAAAAAATTATAGCAGAAGACTACACAGTAAAGTAGTAAATCAATAAAGGATTGGGGACTTCAGCACAAATATTGTTGCCAAAGGAGTAGGATGGCGAGCACTGACCCAAGTAAAGTTCAGTCTTCTCCACTACCCCACATCTTATTTGTCTGCATACTCACCATGAAATGGAGGCGTACCGAAGGACACTGATTTCTCTTGTCTAGCTTTCTAAGGACTGTGCATTTTAGCACAGCCTATACCTGTGTTTCTTTAATAAATAGTAAAGTTAGAATTTAATATCCTTCAGTGTCCATTTTGAACCAGGCATTGCAGCAGGTAGCTGGGGTAGTGGTGAAAAAGAGTGGGAAAGGCCATGCCAATTATGTGGTTTCTGTACTATTCCCCTTGCTGTACACGCACACGCACACACACACACACACACACAATTATCCATGAAAGAAGGTTATCCAATGGTAATTTCCAGTGTCCTCAGTTATAAAAATACACTTTTTTTCCATAAAAAAACCCTCAGACCTTGAGGGATACTGGGGGTTGGACACCACAAGGTGGGACTCATCAGCCTTGGCTTCCAGTCCCTGGTCAGGCACAACTCTCTCACAAGGATCTTTAGTAAGGGCTTCTCCAAATTATCCTCCAGATATTACCAGAGAATCACACCCTGGCCTCATCCATGAGATCTTCCTTGTTCTAGCTGTTCTACCACCCTCGCTATTTTGAGCTTATCAAGGTTCATCAAGATATGAGTGACATTAGGCTCAGAGCTGGAAGACCTTGAGAGCACCCAATCCATTATAAAATGCGTGGGTGGAAAACACGATCCTTGACTATTTGAGTTCTGGCCCTCCAACACTACTGCTCCTAGTGCCTCATTCTCACTTGGCACTGAACAGCAATACATTCAATGCTCAACTCTGCCAGCTTTCTAAGTGTATGAATATATAGAAGGAGGTTCCTGTTGCTCAGAGTAAAATTGTTCTCCAGGCTCTACTCCTGCCATATATTAATTAAAATTAAGTATCCTTCTCAAGCCAGCTAGATTGACTTACAGACATTTTCAGCTCACTGGCTTACAGACCTTTTTAGCTGCTGTGAATGTTGTAGGATGCAGCATGTAATTTCCGGTGCATTACAGAGTGAATACAAACATTATGGACTGGTAGGAAGATTTGGATACAGGGAATTGGGAGAATGGGAGTGGAGGATGAGTCAGACTCGAGATCACCTTTGAAACATCCACCCTTCATGCAAAGTCAGCTAGCACAGAGGCAGGTCACAGCTCACCCAAGCACATAGCCACACCCCTTAGACAAGATAGCTAGCTTGGGATCTATTCATCCCAAGTTGCACATTTCAGTGTGGACAATAGGACACATCCATACACATGGACACGTGTAGAGGCTGCAGTGCAGATCCACCCTAAATTACTTGGCCAAGGGCACACAAGAAGTCTGAAGCAAGAGGAGGGGATTTAAAATGTGTCTCACAAGTGCCACACTGCTGCTCTAACCAGTGCTGAAGTCTTCTTTTTCTCTGGTGTGTGGTCTCTTCATCCACACACCACAAGAAGAAAATCATGGAAGAACCACTCTGTGTACTGCTGTTGACCAGCATCTCTGCAGCTTCAGATTTTCCCACACTGACATTTTTTTCAGAAAAAAAAAAAAGGAAATTCTGACAATAAAGATTCAGAGGGGTAGCGGTGTTAGTCTGTGACTAAATTTTTTTCCTTTTTTTCCCCTTCTTTTTCCTTCTCTTTCCACACCCCTCCCCTCCCCTCTCTTTCTTTGCTATTTATTTGGAACTTGGACTCCTTAACTCCATTCATCTGAAGAAGTGGGTTGTGCACAAAAACTCATGATACCATCTACAAATGTTGTTAGTCTCTAAGGTGCTGCAAGACTATTCATTATTTTTTAAGTTTTGACAATAAAGAGAAACCCTCCAAGAAGAGCTACTTGTCGTCAAAGAGAAGAATTCCTATGCTTCCTCTTATACAAGACTGTTCTTTAACTATCACATTCAAAATTTGAGCTCAGTGTATTTACTGAATTAATTTTGTTCTGAAGGGTATTCAGTTGACAACCCTGACAAATTAAGTTCTTTATTTACCAATGGAACAAGTATAGGACAGGCAGTGGAATACAAGCTTTGCCCACATCAGCGTCTCATCAGCCTGCCTTGAGCCCTCCGGAGGAACGATGCCTCAAGAGCGAGAGGATAGTTCCGTTTCCAGAAGCATGTGTCTCTTGGCCTCTCTTCTGACCAGGCCAATTAGTTTTATTTATGATGTTTTTAATTGGGAGTCACAAATATATCCAATACCTTCTGTCACTACTTGCTATGCCAAGTGGAATGCACATCTTCACCCTCGCCTTCTCTAATGTTAATACAGGATAACATGTTCATCAAAAACCATTTAGAAACCCAATAAATAAAATGTTTCATATACCTTGTCAGACCAAAACACTACATGACACACTTAATTTCCCTCAGGAGAGAGGATGAAAGAAAGAACAAGCCACACGACACAGGTTAGGCACATTGCTTGATGCTGGAAGGAGCTCAGATACAACAATGATGCATGAGGCCAGTATAACAACCGATTTAGAACAGAATAGCACTGACACCACCAAACTTATTTCCTGTTCCAAATGACAGATTAAGAAAGGAGATGTAGGGACCCTGGGCTGCAGACACTAAAGACCTTGTGTTCCAGACCAGCCTGTCCTGGGGGAGAGGAAGGCGGCTCTGCATCCTGCCGTTCCTCCTCCCCCCATGAGATGGAGCCATGTTGTCGGAAAACTTTGTCCCTGTGCTGCCCTTGCCTGGAATCCCAAGAACACCAAGAATCACAGTCAATGGGAGCTGCAGGAGCAATGCCTGTAGGTGAGCACAGGGCAGTGTAGGCCACACTTAGCCATCTATTCCCAGACACACACCAAAGGGGAGTTGTCCCAGGAAAACACCCTGGACCCAACCCCCTGCCCCAGCCCTGAGCCCCCTCCCACACTCTAACTCCCTCCCAGACCATGCACCCCAACCCTGAGCACCAGCCCTCAGCCAACTCCAGCACCCTAACTCCCTCCTAGACCCCACACCCTAATCCTGAGCCCCCTCTAAAACCCTAACTCCCACAGACCCCGCACCTCTTGCCCTGAGCCCCCAAATTCCTCATCCCCAGCTTGATGCCAGAGCCCCCCTCAGTTGGAGCCCTCACCTCCTCCCACACCATCATCCTGCAGCCCCCTCCTGCACTCTGAGCCACTCATGTTTGGCCCGGCCCCAGAGCCTACAGGATCCCACGTAATCTAATAGCCCTGGGTCCCTGAGAAGAGTTAATTCATCCCTGGCTGTTCCTGAACAACTATCAGCTGTTAATGACTTTCAGTCACTACTGACTTGGAAAGGGTTCAGACCAATGAGATGGAGATGAAAGGTTCCATCTCCTTTAGGAGTCATTTGAGCTATCTGCATTCCCTCTGGAAAGCTAGTGTACATGTGTATTCTCCAGCTCATTAAGGTAGCTGTATGCTGGTGTCCTACCACAAGGTTGTTCTTCCTTAAACTGGCGGGCTATTTCCACAGCAATAGGGAATCTCTGGTGGCAATGAGTGGCTATTTAGCTATTCCTATGGCATCTCCTTTCCCAGTCACTAGAATAGGGTGCATGTCTAGGAACAGGAGTCATGACTGGGGTATCCCTACAAGCCCCAGGTGCCAGAGTGCCCATGGGTATAGGGCATCCCTGAGCCTACTCTTGAGCTACATGAAGGACTGAGCCATTTCAGAGCTGGACCCAGAGTTTTGTTCTCAGCTGCTCCCAGCACTCTTCTGCCAAGTTGAGAATCTGGCCCACATACTGCAAGTATAATGTGCGTTACAAATAATAAAATCCATTTTCAGTGTTCTTAGGTTGACCAATTTCATTAATTTTCAAATCTATTTTCCATTTCTGACTAGTGACAAGACTGAATCCCAAAATATCTCCATGCAGGCTTCTGCTAAACTCCAGTAGCTCAGGCAAGCAGCAAAATAGGATCCGGTTGATATGTAAAGTGCCTTATTTTACAGAGGCAACCGAGATACTATTTTTGGAGGGGAAAAATCCATTTACAACGTTATCCCAAAATAGAGATATTTTCTAATGATTTATCTGCTCTTATCTTTCTCTTTTCACTCAAAATGCTTTTAATTAATTAGCTCAGAACATATGATAACTTAATGAACACTGTTGAACCATTCACCATGAAATGAGATCGACTTGGCCTGAACAGTGATAAACTCACTCTTTCAGTCTAGCTACTTCTTTTTCTGTCTCCTATGCCCAGAATCTCTCCTGTCTCCTTCTTTCTTGCCTTTCCCTTTTTTCCTATTTATTATTTGCATTCCTGCAATACTGAGAAGCCTTACTCACCAACCAGGATACCATTATGCTAAGTGTTGCACAAAATAAGCTGTCTTCCTACTTTCTCACTTGTGTGGCATCATTTCTTTTCCATTTCTTTGCACTTCCTTAACTTTCTGCCATTTTTGTTTCCACTGGTATCTCTGTCAAACCCTGTGCCTTCTTCCTTCTTTGTTCTTTTGAAATACAGTCCCCTCAACTTAATAAAATATCTTGGCATTATTACTACTCATTAATAGTCATCATATAGTTAATATACAGTTATCCACTTGTTTTGCATCTAGGGAGCTCAATCCACTTTGCAAACATGAGTTAATTTAGATTCGCTGGTGGGAAAGTGTGATTTGCCTCATTTTTTAACAGGGGGAAAACTTAGGCAGAGACAGATTTTCATAGGAGACTAAAAGGAGGTAGGTGTTCCATTCCCACTGACTTTCAATTGGAGCTGGGCATCTAATTTCCATAGCCCAGGAAAGCCCCAACCAGAGAGGGCAAGTAACAAGGTAAGATAGCAAGTTTGAGTCCCAGCCCTGCATTTTCACTACAACCAACCGTCTTTTACAAGTGCTCTATTATCCCCTTTTGTGAGGAAGAAAAAAAATCCTTCACAGATAAAAAGCTGATTATAAAACATGACACCAGATCCTCAGCTGGTACAAACCTGCATAGCCGCATGGACATCAATGGAGCTATGCTGATCTACACCAGCAGAGAATCTAGTCACACAGCTAGCAACATGCATAAAGCCATTCCATTAGGGCAACTGGCCCAGTGCCATTCAAGAATAGTCAGAGTCCCTTTGCCAGACTCTGGGCAAGGTGTGGGGGGAGCTTGGTGTTAGGCCCTCTGGAAGGGGTGGGGTTGGGTGCTAGCCTCCCCCCCACCCAGCCCTTAGCCCCACCTGGCCCATGCTGTACAGGGCTCCAAAGGCAATTTAGAGGGCCCAGGACTCTGGCCGCCACTGCTGCTGCACTAGCAGTGGTGGTGACCAGGAGTCCCGAGCCCTTTTAGATTGCTGGGCTGTGGGGCAGCTGCCCCTGCTTCCTGCCACCCTGTCGGCAAACCTGCACGTGGTCATAGGGATGTGGACAGAACTGCTGCAAACGTATGGTACACACAGTTCTGGGTAGTAGCCATAAAGCACTAGGAATAAAGGATATCTTGAGTTACAAGTCCAGAGTGTGATCGGGTAAAGAAGCAGAGTTATGAGTATATAGAGTTGGTGCCCAGGAGCAATGCCCGTCATGAATAATTCAGCAGACAGGTATAGAACTGGAGATGTGCACTCAGGAAGCATGTCCTACAGAAATGGACTATGACGTGCACAGATGATGTAGGCAACACATTTGTGGCCCAAGGAGGCAGCCGAAAGCAAACATTGCTGCTGCCACTCCATCTACTCTGTACAATATGGAGGTAGATAGAAACATTTCAACCGGGACCTCAAAGCTGAAGTAGGACTTCACTGCACAGACTGTCATTCACAGCCAACTCCAAGGGACACTTCAAACATGTTCTTCATAAATGAGACTGTATAGAGATAAGGGGAGTTAAAGAGCCCCACCTACAAACTTTGCCACAAAAATAATGCCTTCCTGTTATTTATTCTATGTCTAACTCAATTATCAATGTGCAGCTAGGATCCGTTAGCAAGAAAGAACTTTCCCTCCATAAATGTCATCTTGTGCCACTCTCTGAACCACAAGTGGCCTTTATGGGCACCCAGCAAATTTGTTTTCTCTCTGGATGAACATTCCATTACAGCTGGGGACATCAGCAAAAAAGAGAATATCTGTTATTCAATGTAAGAAACAAAGATTGGCATGAAGTAGGGATAGTGGTGGCAGAATCCCACTTTTAATTTCTAGTTCCCTCACTGTCAGCCAATGGTCAGGGCAGTGAGTGGTGTGTGTGTGTGTGTGTATTATACACCCGAGACTTCAACTGCCAGGACCGGGGTCCCTTAGCAGTGGGCAACCTGGAAGAGGTTGATGGGCGCCCCAATAAGTTTACAGGGAGAGCTTATACACCCGAGACTTCAACTGCCAGGACCGGGGTCCTTAGCAGCGGGCAACCTGGAAGAGGTTAATGGGCGCCCCAACGGATCTGTCCTCTGGAAGCGACACGATCCAACGCTCAAGCTTTCCCTGTATCTGTCCCTTATGACCGGCTGGAGTTCTTTTAAATTGTGCTTGGTTCTGTTACAGCAACTGAAGGAGTCAGGTTAAAGCTTAAACAGTTACTATTTTATTGTTACAGGGTAAACTTAGCTGTTAAATGCTACTGCTGTGTTACAGATAACACAGCCACTACAAAAGGACAGGACAGAAATTACACTTAAAACAAAAGTCACTTACAGGTACCATGAAACCCTTTTGGTTCTCTGAGCTCTTATTAAATGCATGCAAAATAGACACATAGCAGGTATATATTCTCACCCCTGCGTTCCAGACTTTGGCCAGCGTCTTTCTCTCAATCCCTCGGGAAGAAGTAGGGCGAGGTTGGGCATCCCACAGACCTCGGGAGACAATCAATACCTGCCAGCAGGTATAGATGATTGGAGCTCCAATGGGGTGGGCTACTAAACCCCTCTTTATACCCCTTGGGTCACGTAGGCTTCTTCCTGGTCTCAAGTGGCCAATTAGGAAAAATGGCTTTGAATGCCAAGTTTCCCATGAAGGGTGCAAAGCATAATTCACACCTGGGAAAATGCAGACAATGGGCACTTCTAGTATGTGATGGGCGAAGATTCCTCTCCTGGGACAGTGCAGGCGTGTCAATTACTGGTACTAGCTATCAGGGCGGCGGGAGGCCCCGGGTTGTCAGCTAGCCCATTTACTGTCTGGTTTCTGTTTATGGTAGAGTCAGGGACAGGCAGCACACCTGTGTTCCCAGGGCATCAAAGGCTGACTGCCTTTCTCTTGCTCTCTGGGGGGGGGGGGGGAAACAAGATGGGGTTCATGTCTGGCTACACTCACACACACACAATCTTGCTTTTTGGGGAGAGCCCTCTGAGAGCTATCATTTCCTCTCCCACCACTTTCTAAGGAATGTGTAACAGTGACTTCTCCCACTGCAAGAAGGTCTAGATGTGGCATAACAAAGATGAACCTTCTGGCTATGTCTAGACTGCACGAGGAGGGGTTCGGAAAAAGATACGCAAATTGCGAACTACAGTTTGCATATCTTTTTCTGCCTTTTTTTTTGGAACAAGCTTTTCTGAAATTTGGCCCATCTACATGGGGCCAACTTTCGGAAAAACCTCCTCTTCCGGAACATCCCTTATTCCTCTCACTGAGAGGAATACAGAGATGCTGAAAGAATGCGCCTGCTTTTTCGGAAATTGTTCCGAAAAAGCAGACACATTCCTTGGACGCGGCAGAGTTTTTCCGGGATACCTCTGGTATCCCGGAAAAATTCTGCAGTCTAGATGTAGCCTTTGTGAACCACAGATGAATAATGTTGCCTCTTTCCACTCCAAGTTTCCATCCCTCAATGCTGAAGACACTATACAGCTCTCCCAGCCCTCAATTATCCTGATGATTAAATGTAGATCCACTGGGTGACAAAGGGGAACTTTAACAACATAAAAGCTACGTGATGATATATTAGAGAAAGTACACTAACAAAATACAGTAAAACTCCAATAGTCCGGCATCCAATAGTCCGGCACTCCTGATAGTCCGGCATCAAAATGGCAAGAGCCTAGTGAGCTTCGGCAAAAAATGAGTCACAAGGTAACAGCGGCAGCAGCTGAACTGAGCAAAAAGGGTAAAAAAGGCTTAAAAAAACTAAAACATTACAGTATACTGTATACAGTATGTACAATAAAAAGGGTTAAGAACACTTTATATACAGTATATAATGTACAGTATATATATATAACCTGCTTATAGTACCTCCTGTTAGTCCAGCATATTTGATAATCCGGCACCACCTAAGTCCCATAGGTTCCGGATTATCGGAAGTCTACTGTAGTCTTATCTTGTGTCTGGAGAACTGGAAAGGGGATCAAGAACAAATGTTCCCTGTAAGCTGAGCACTTGGGTAGCCACCCAGGAGAGATTCAAATATTGCCTAGCTGATTAGCAGAGCACCAACAGCCGGCAAAATATGTTTCTACTGGCAATGCACATCTGCACATGCCTCAGTGCACATAACACAATTTATTCTGTACATGGATGGAAAAAATTAGAGGGAAAATTGTCAAGAACCCAGGGTTCTAATCCTTATTGTACCACCGAGGCTATGTCTAGACTGCAGGTTTCCTTCGTAAGAACCGTTTTTCGGAAGAGATCTTCTGAAAAAACTTCTTCCGAAAGAGAGCGTCCACACACAAAAGCACATCGAAAAAGCGATCTGCTTTTTCAAAAGATAGTGTCCACACTGAATGGATGCTATCTCGCATTTAAGCTGTGATTACTATGGACGGAGTGGCCACCAGGACACCTGTGCTTTTTCTTCTTTCCTCTTCTTTCGAAAGAACTCCCTCTTCCCCGTCCACACACGCCTTTTTGCAAAAGAGCTCTTTGGGAAAAAGGCTTCTTCCTCATAGAAAGAGGATTACCGATGCTGGAAAAATCCCTCTCTTCTTTTGATTTACTTTTGGAAGAATGCATCTGCAGTGTGGACATAACTCAGATTGTCGGAAAATGGCCGTTTTTCCGACAAAACTCTGTAGTGTAGACATATCCTTAGATATGACCTTGGTTAAGACTTCTCTAAGCCTTAGTAGCCCCATCTATAAAACAGGGATAATATTTGCCCTCATTTGTAAAGCACTATAAAAACTTGGATGGGAGGGACTATATATTTGCAAAAAAGCATTGTTAGATGCTGGTTTGCACTCTGTAGATAGTTGCACCCTCCTAATAAGTGTTCAGGGAGAAATCAAAGAATGCAAAATAAAGAGAGAACTAAGTCTTAATAGTACTAATATTGCACTGCTGAAGAAGGGTTAACTGAGGATGAAAAGATGCCATAGAAATGTAGGATATTATTATTACTACTCCAGGAGTTTGAATACCAAACAAGTAGAGAAAACAACAAACGGTTGCATTGAATTTACCATGCATAGAAGTGTATCACTGGGCAAATAATGCAGTGCTTTGTACTGGCTCTATAATAAATAATCCTCCCTCTTGGGTGTCCAACTTGCAAGCCTTTAGATAAAGTTCACTTCAGCAGGGTTATCATTGGCCAGATGCCCCCTTCTCCTCGAGCAGCTGCTCCCAAAGAAAAATCTCTACAAAGTAATTGGATCACTGAAATGTTTATTAGTTTTATCACTGGTTCTTTAGAGATGCAAAGGCAATTCAACTCTGCAAAGCAGTGTTTCACATAGGCCGAGAGCTAATGTTGTCGACTCATTGTTTCCCTATTGAATACTGTTTAGCCCTATTTATTGTTTGAGATTGAGTGCTGGGCTGTTTGCATTCTGTATTTTATATTTTCCCAGCAAAATCTTTAAAATAGTTCAGATTTCCCAGTCACAGTCTCTTGTCTTCAGCTTTCTTCTCCTCCTGTTGCTGCTTTTCTGAACTCTATAATTTTTGCAATCTCTTGTTCTGTTTTCACTCAGTTTTTTATATGCTGCTGATTTCTCCTCTTTGTCCTCATCTCTCAGTGATAAATAGCCTCCCTTTCCTCTTCCACCAATATTCACTTTGCTTTCTCTGATTCTGCAGCCAGAGCCCATCAGACCCTTTGTCATTTTGTTCCCCCTTTCTTGATGAATCATCTCTCCCCAAGTCTGGTTCCTTCCCCCATGCCCACACTTTGTCTTGCCCCTTCTTCTCCCATTCCCCCCATTCATATCTCTTCCCATCACTGCATTCTGCTCCTCTCCCTACAGTGTTTCCAGATTTTTCCAATTTTTTCCACTGTTCTCTTTAGTCTTCATCCCCTCGCCAGTGTGTTCTCTTTATCCACTTCCATAGTATCTTCTCTTTTTCTTCATGCTTTTTTCCTTATCCTCTTTCAACTGTCCCCCCTCTGCCCTGCCCCTTTTCCAAATGTGCCCCTCCCCGCTCAAAGACTCAGAGACTTTAAAGCCAGAAGGGACCATCATGATCATTTAGTGACCTCCTGCACATTGCAGGCTACAGAACCTCCTCCACCCACTCTTGTAATAGACCCCCTAACTTCTGGCTTTACTGAAGCCCTCAAACCTTGTTTTAAAGACTTTTAGTCACAGAGAATCCACAATTTATACCTGCAAGTGATCTGAACTCCATGCTGCAGAGGAAGGTGAAACCTCTCAGGCTAGGTCTACACTGCACCTGTTTTGCACAAGAAATATGCAAATGAGGCTAAGTGTGGAATATCGCCGCACCTCATTTGCATAATTAATGAGGCTCTGCTTTTGTGCAAGAGGCTTTTGTACAAAAAGGAGCCATCTACACAGCTCGTTTTTGCGCAAAACCCCGCTCTTGCGCAAGAGCCGTTCTTCGTGAAAAAAATGCGGAAGAACGGCTCTTGCGCAAGAGGGGGATTTTGCACAAAAAGAAGCTGTGTAGATGGTGCCTTTTTGCACAAAAGCCTCTTGTGCAAACTGGAGTCTCATTAATAATGCAAATGAGGCATGGTGATATTCCACACTTAGCCTCATTTGCATATTTTTGCGCAAAACAGGCGCAGTGTAGACATAGCCTCAGTGCCTCTGCCAATTTGACCCAAGGTAAAATTCCTTCCCAACCCCAAATATGATCAGTTAGATCGGGGTGGGCAAAAGGGCATCCAGGGGCTGGATCTGGCCCACCATGCGGGGTGATCTGGTGATTGACTTTAAGTGTCATGCGTCGGAGGGCAAGGAGTGAGAAACTTCACACTCCCCCCGTCCCAGGCCAATCAGGCTGAATTTCGCTCAGAAATAAGCCTGGGGAGAATTCAGGCCTCAAAATATTTCGGATTGCAATGCTTTCAGGGCAGGATTTGTGTCTTCCTAAGTGTTTGTACATAGCCTAAGATAATGGGGCCCTGATTGGGATATTTATATGCCATCACAATAATTTGTATTAATATACATGTAATCACACACATCCTGCAGAGGAAGTGTTCTCTTGACTGGAGTCATTGCACATGTACTTCTCCTGTTACCACTACTCCAGAAGCCAACACTAACAACTCAACTCACATCACTGATGGAAACACACTTGGTGGCAAGCAGTGACAGGGAATCAGACAGTGCCATAAGCTGCCCACAACTCCCTCCTCGACCTTGGGAGGTCCAGAACTGACTGGTACAGCCCAGAATTGGAAGGTGCTAATCAAGAAAGTCATGTGACCAGGGCAGCTGGGAGGTGTGGTGAGCCAGCACATCTCTTGAGCAGTCTCTGCTAGTGAGGCTCTGTCACAGGGTTAACTAGTCACTACTGTGGCACCGCCATGTGGCCATATCTTGGAATTATTTCTAGACTAGAGTGACACTTCCTTCAGGGGAAGGGGAAACAAAAGAGAGAGGTGGTTGTGTGTCGGGGAGGGTGTATAAATTTGATTGCTCCCTCTTCATAACTCAGGGCACTCCCTCTTTACGGCTTGGCCCTCCAGCCAGCTTATTGCTGATTTCTCCTTCCAAAGTATCAAAGTCCCACTTGACTGTGTCACAGGCAACCTCTTTCAAGGGGGAGAAAGTGAAAAAAAAACCCAAAAGCAAAACAAATGAAATAGATATCAGTGGTAGGATTTATGAATCTGCGGGACTCACAGAGAAGGGGGCAGGAAGCTTTGGCAGACTTTTGGAGCGAAAGGGGACCTATTTGAAAGAGAGAGAACAACTACATGGTTTGGAGCAGGAAGCAAGGCTGTGCACCAGCCTGATGCGGGTTGTATGGAGTCAGGGGTGGGTGAGGAAGAGGGAACTCTACCTACCTTTTTATAGACTCCAGTGATATCTAAGGGAAGTGTGTGTTAGAGTGAGGGGAATGACACACACATGTTTTATCTGGATCGGTATCTCTCGAGGCTATCTAAGTAATGCGTAATTGTGTTCAGAAAGCCTCACAAGGCCTGTGTGTCTGTTTATTTCACTATCATCTGTTCCTGTGCCAGTGAACTGAAAACTCAGATCACTTCCAAGGTTAGAGCTCTGGGAAAGGAGGTGCTTAAGTCCAGGGGTTAGCTCCTGAGGGACATTGTGGTACCATTTCTCTGGTAGGGGCAGAAATAGAAAGCCTGTACCCAGGATATACATTTGCAGGCCAAGGAAAGAAACAGGGCTGCAGTATCCTCAAACCGAGGGAAGTTTAAGAGGACACATGTCTAATGAGTCGAGACCCAAACATAACAGTCTGGTGAGTGTCTTCTAAGAGGAGCTCCACCAGAGTAGGCTGTAACACCTTCTTTTTGGCTCATTTATTACAATTCTAATTAATATAATTAGAAAACAGTGATTAGTCATGTGCATGGATGTCAGAAATGGTCTTTTAAAACAACTGATATTCTGTCTTTGAATGACAATGCAGAAACTGTCCCTTTTAGAGGCTCACAAATGGGCAAAATTCCTGTTTCCTGTCAAACTTTACTAGGGAGTCAGCAGGGAAGTGTCTGTATAGAAAGAAGGAATCTGAAATATTTTCATGCAAAGTATACAAAAGCTGCCTCTTGGAGAGGGGAAGGCACTTCCAAAAGGTCAATGTTAGAGCAATGTAATGCTGCTTAGAACTTTCCCTCCACAGTGTTTCTCCCATAAACCTCACTTCTGAACTGCTTAGAACTTTGGAAATAAACATTTTCTTCTTTCCCTTATTCTGTCATCTGGGGCTGGATCATGATGCAAGCATCTGCCATCTTCATCTGTCCAAGGTAGCACTAAGGTCTATCTGCTTAACATCTTTGATACAATCCATCAGTTGTTTTCTCAGCTTTCCTACCACCTCGCCTGCCATGCTATCTTCACCAGATCTCCTTCATTCATCTTCT
This sequence comes from Rafetus swinhoei, assembly GCA_019425775.1. NCBI lineage: Eukaryota > Metazoa > Chordata > Testudines > Trionychidae > Rafetus > Rafetus swinhoei. The sequence goes on along the minus strand of CM033446.1, from coordinate 71,602,022 downwards.
ATAGGCATCCAAGCCAGCAAAGTCACACTTTCTGGACTTTGTCAGAGGACTGATCTTCGTAGATCCAGTGACCATCCGAAATATACCAAGAAATCTGTTATCTGAAACCAAGCACTCAGATAACACAAAATATGCTCCAACTCTAGTATATACCTCGTAACATACTCAAACCTACCAAACAAGGACACTCCACCAAAGAAGTAGGTTGTATCAAGGAATGGGCCACACAAATGCCCAAGAGAATCTGATTCAATACAGAAATAAAACCATCTCCAATTGCACACCCCTAGTTGTCACCTACCACTCCAAACGGAAACCCACAGGGATAACAAACAAAAAACAGGACTATGTAGCACTTAAAAGACTAACAAGATGGTTTATTAGGTGATGAACTTTCGTGGGCCAGACCCACTTCCTCAGATCAAATAGTGGAAGAAAATTGGCACAACCATATATACCAAAGGATACAATCAAAAAAATGAACACATATGAAAAGGACAAATCAAATTTCAGAACAGAAGGGGAATGACGGGGGGGAGGTAAATGTCTGTGAGCTAATGATATTAGAGGTGATAATCGGGGAAGCTATCTTTGTAATGGGTAAGATAATTAATGTCTTTGTTTAGACCTAGGCGTAAAGTGTCGAATTTAAGCATGAATGACAGTTCAGAGGATTCTCTTTCAAGTCTGGTGTTAAAAGGTCTTTGAAGCAGCGTGCAGGTAATCAAGTCATTGAGATAATGCCCTTTCTGGTTGAAATGGCAAGAAACTGTTTTTTCTTTGTGATCCTGTCTAATATCTGTTTTGTGGGCGTTGATTCTTTGGCGAAGTGTCTGAGACATTTGTCCAATAATTGTGTTATAAGATCAAGAACACATATTCCTGCTCATCCAGAAATATAATTTATGCTATCATGTGCCGAAAGTGTCCATCTGCTATGTACATTGGACAAACGTCTCAGACACTTCGCCAAAGAATAGGATAGGTTGTAGATCCTTGATGGAATGTTGGAGAGGCTTTAGCTGGGGGCTGTTGGGAATGGCCAGTGGCCTCTTGTTACTTTTCTCGTGGAACCTGTCCTGTAATAGGTGACTTCTGGGTATCCTCCTGGCTCTGTCAACCTGTTTCTTCACTTCCCTGGGTGGGTACTGTAGTTTTAAGAAAGCTTGATAGAGAGAAACACCTACAGCAGTGTTTCCCAATTTTATTTGGCAGAGGAACCCTTTTCAGCTTTTCAGAATTTCAAGGAACCCTTAGGTTTGTCAAGCAAAAAAAGGGGGAGGGGGGAAGAGGGACCCACCAATGCATGAAAATCACATTCCTTCCCCAAGGCCCCCCATCCCCCTTCCTTGAGGCCTCATCCGCTCTGTTCCCCTCCTCTCCATCACTTGCTATCCCCAGCCCTTATACACTCTCACTAGGTTGAGACAGGAGGTGTGGGGTGGGAATGAGGGATTTGGGTGTGGGTGAGAAGTGCAAGCTCTGGGAGGGAATTTGGATGCAGGAGAAGGGGATGTTGACTCGGGGAGGGGGCTCAGGTGGAAGGTTGGGGTCCTGAGCAAGCCATGGGCTTGTGGATGTGAGGGTGCAGGAGTTTGGGCTGGATATGTGAGGGACTCAGGGCAAGAAGGTTGTGAGTATGATGGGCTCAGGACACAGATTTGTTATGTGTGGATGGTGCAGGAGTGTTGTGGCAGAAGACTAAGGATGTGGGGATGCAGGAGTTTGGGGATGTAAGAGGCTCAGGACAGGGGGTTCCAGTGTATGATAGGCTCAGATTTGGGGTCAGGTGGTGCAGGAGTGTTATGATGCTGCAGTGAGATGGGGGTTTGGCCCCAACTGGGGGCTTGTTGGCCAGGCTTCATTTTTAAATAAAATATGATGTCAAATTCAAAAGGTTTTAGCATTGTCTTTATTTATGAGAGGGGTGAGGAACCTGTTTTGAGTCAAGGGTCACTGACCCACAGAAAAGTCAGTTGGGGCCACACAAGTGAGATGCAAAAAAAAAAAACAAAAACAACAATCCTCCAAAAAACCGCAAGCCTCACTAATGTGGTCCCAAATGTGCTGGTGGGGGCAGGGGACAGAGTGAAAGTGGGTGCTGGGGCTGGGGAGAGGGATGCTGGCTCAGGTGGCGGGATGCTGGGGCAAGGTGCTGGGGCAGGCAGGTGGCGGGGTGCTGGGGTCAGGGACATGGTCCTGCTGGGCACTAGGGTGACTGGCAGGGTGCTGGGACAAGGAACAAGGTGTTGCTGGGTGCTAGTGTGGATGGCAGAGTGCTGGGGCCAGAGCCAGGGTGGTGCTAGGTGCTAGGGTGGATGGCAGGGCTGCCAAGGAGTGGGATAGGGATGGGGTGCAGGATCTGGGAGGGAGGTGGGGGGCAGAAGGGGACAAGGTCTGGGTGATAGGTAGGGTGCAGAAGCAGGCTGGATGTAGGGTGTCTGGCCAGGGGGAGGGAGCAGGAGCAGATTGGGGGTAGGGTGTCTGGCTACGAGGGAGGGTGCAAGGAGGGAACTTGGGTAGGAGTTGGACCTCCCTGATATGGCACTCTCTGGACCTGACTGGTCCCAGATGAGGGATTTTTGGACCAGGGGAGGTCATTTCAGGGCTCCTGATTCTCCCTTCCCCCCCCACTAGGCTTCTTTGCACCTCTATCCCCTGCAACCCAACTGAGCTGCTCACCCCTGCTGGTTCCCTGCACCTTCCCCAAAACCATCTCCCACAATCCAAGGGAGTGCAGCACCAGTTCTCTGCAGCCCGTCACAGCCCAGCTGAGCTGCCCATCTGTTCCGTATGCCCTCCCCCATCCACCTCAGCCCAGCTGAGCCCTGCACTGGTTCCCTGCATGCCTCCCCCACAGCACAGCTGAGCCTCGTTTCCCTGCACCTCCCTCCCCTTGAGTCTAGCCCCGGTTCCCAGCACCTCCCTCCTCCTGCAGCCAAACTGAGCTCTGAGCTCCACACACACACACACACACACACCCGCAGCCCAGCCCAGCCCAACTCCCGGACCTCCCCACTCTGCAACCCAGCTGAGCTCAATTTCCCTGCACCTTCCCCCAAACCATGCAGACATGCTGAGCCAGCAATGATTCCCTGCCCCTGCCTCCCTCTCTCCCTCCCCTTGGCTGTGTCTACACTGGCGCGATCTTGCGCCAAAGTGGCCGCTCTTGCGCAAAAACTTGCTTCCTGTCTACACTGGCCGTGTGTTCTTATGCAAGTACACTGACGTTCTCACATATGAAATCAGGGCTTCTTGCACAAGAACTATGATGCTCCCGCTCAGGAATAAGCCCTTTTGCGCAACTGTTCTTGCACAAGAGGCCAGTGTGGACAGGCAACATGAATTTCTTGCACAAGAAAGCCCTATGGCTAAAATGGCCATCGGCACTTTCTTGGGCAAGAGAGCGTCCACACTGCCATAGATGCTCTTGTGCAAAAGCACAGCTCGCACATGGCAGTGTGGGCGTGTTCTTGCACAAGAACTCTTGCGCAAGTTGTTCTTGCGCACGAAACCGCCCATGTAGACATAGCCTAAGAGTTTCCTTGCATGAGCAAAATTAATTTTGTTTTGTGCAGCAGTACTGAGTTCATGTGGCTTGTTTGGATGTGCCACTGTGGCACCCAAGTTATTAATAAATATTTTTAAACCTTTACCTTTTCTCTCTGCTGACATATCTCCTCCCCTTGTTCCATCAGCTCCCCTGGTGCCTGCTGCCCCCCAACTCCTCACCCTCCTCTGCTGTCCTGACTCCTGCCCTTCTCACTGCCCTCAGCCCTCCTGCAGCCTGCCCCCCGTCCACCAGCCCTTCTCTCCTCCCTGTGCCCACTCCTCCAGTAGCCCCACGCTGATCATGTGAGCTACCCCTCCTCATCCCCTTCTAACACCTCCTCTACAAACCTGCCTGCGTCTCTCCTCTGGTGGTGGTCTCTCCTGCAGGTATCTGCCCTTCTGCTTCACCCCAGAATCCCTGGCACTTGCACCTTCTCTTACTCCTGCAGCCTCCTGTTGCCCCCCTCTTCCCTCACTACCCCTACCCCTTTTGCCCTCTTTTTCCCTGATGCCCACCCCCTCACCACCCTCTGCCTCCGTTCCCCTCATGCCCCTGTGCCCTCACACATGACTTGCTCCATCCCGGCCTTCCTCATGCCCACCCCTTCTTTCAAGCCTTCTCCAGCACCTCCCCAGCCCCCAATGCCCTTACCCTCTCCTCCCAGCATCACCCTGTCCTCCCACTGACACCTCCCCTCCTGCCTTTTTCCTCATTGTCTGCACTTGGCCCCTGGCATTTGTCTCTCCTCTACCCTGTCCTTTTGGTGCCTTCCCCTCTCTTCCCCTCTCCCCTCCCCCTCCGCACAAGCCCCTTCCTCTCCCAGCCCTTCCTCTTCCCCTACCTTCTGCCTTCCACTTTGCAGGGCTGGAGTCTGCGCTCCGTCCCCGGACTCCGAACCCACAACTCAGCCGCGCGGCACAACGCAGCGTCCAGCAGTTTTAAAATCCCGGGCTGTGACGTTACATCATGCTCGGGCGTCTCCCCGCCCACCGATTTGAGCACGCCGCGCAGGGCAGCAGCAGCCGGCAAGGGGGAGCTCAGTGAAGGTTGCGCACGGCAGGGACGGGGACGGGACCGGGGGAAAGACGCTCTGGGGCCGAGGCGGGGCGGGGCGGGGCCCGGGCCTGCTCCAGTTCCAAATATTGGTGAAGCATGGGCACCACGAGCCCATAGAACTCGCCGCCCATGCCTCTGCTGGCTAGCCGGCTCTCTCTGTCTCTCAGAGGGGGCAGGGGACTGCCGGCTCCTCGCGGAACCCCTAGTTTTGCTTCGCGGAACCCCAGGGTTCCCCGGAGCACCAATTGGGAAACACTGACCTACAGGATCTCTGTCTGAGGGATTGGAGCAGATATGGTTGTATCTTAGGGCTTGCCATTAGACATCAGATTGTGTGATGTGTTATGCATGAAAGCTGCAGCCATTATAGCAATAAGTAGGTTTCTGGTATAGTGTGGTTGTTTATGTGACCATTACTTGTTTGCACTGTAGTGTCCTGGAAGTGGATCTCTTACATGGAATGGTTCAGGCTGAGATTGATGGTGGAATGGAAATTGTTGAAATCCCAGTGGAATTTTTCAAGAGCCTCCTTCCCGTGGGACCAGATGATGGAGATGTCATCAATGCAGCATAAGTAGCAAGGGACACTTGAGGATGAAGGCTGAGGAAGTGTTGTTCTAAATCAGCCATAAAAATATTGGCCTACTATACATTTTAAACTACCTGGACACACTGTTACAGACTTGAAAGTTGCCATCCTCAAGCAGAACAACTTCAAAAACAGGCTGCAAAGTGAAACTGCTGAGCTGGAATTCATATGCAAATTTGACAATCAGAATGGGTCTGAATGGGGATAGGGAATGACTCACTCATTACCATAAGTACTTTTCCACATTAGGTATTCTCACCTTCTTATTCACATTCACTCTGATTGAATTAGCTCTGGTGTAACACTCACATCTCTGTTCCTCTACTATCTGTTTCTTTCTCTTTCCCTTCATGCATCTGATGAAGTGAGTTGCAACTCATTAAAGCTTATGCCATAATAAAATTGTTAGTCTTTAAGATGCCACCAAAGTCTTTGTTGTTTTTATTGTAAGCTAACGCATTGGAGAATCTTTTAAAATTTGAAGTTAGTAATGGGTATGTCTACACTACAGTGTTATTATTTCAAAATAGCTTATTTCGAAATAACGTGTCTACACACAAAATGCATTTCGAAATAGCTTTTTGCTATTTCAAAATAGCGCGTCTACACTGAGTAGACTCTGAATTGCATTTAAGGCTGGCCGGAACCAGTTCCAGCAGGCCACTAGGTCAGGACTTACTGTGTGGGGCTGCTGCCTGAGGCGGAGGTCTGTGCTTAAAGGGAGCCCCTCCCCCCAGACAGCCAGTTCTCAGGTTTCCCTGCTTGCTTGTCTACCTCGATGAGGGACAGCAAAGTATTTTGTCTCTGCATGCTCTGGTTGCCCTCACTTGGGACATCACAGCATTCTGCAACATGGAGCTCCTGGCCTCACCCCCTGGCTGCGAATGTCACTGCCCCGCCCTCCTTCGCCTCCCGCCGTGGCGCTCAGCTGACTTCTGCGCCGCTCAGCTGGGCTGCCACGCAGGAGCAAGCGGTGCAAGTGGCCGTTTGGGATCCGCTCTCCCCATGCAGCACCCCCATGCTGCATGGGGAATGTGGGGCCCAAACGGCCGCTTGCGCTGCTTGCTTCCACACAGCAGCCCGGCTGAGCGGTGCAGAAGTCAGCCGAGTGCCATGGTGGGAGGCAACAGCGCCCCCCAGAGGGAACAGCATTACAGAGTCACAAACATTGGGCTACTATATATATGATAACTTTGCTGTGTAGGCATACCCTATAAAATCAACAGGGAGGCAGCACACCAGAGAATAAGTCACTCAGTTATCCAGGCTCTGGGTACAGACAATGACCTTCTGGGGAATTGAAGAAGAAGACAAGGAAGATGATGCCATGGCCTTTCCCCAAGCCTTATGAAAGATGGCTTATGAATATGCATAACTTGAAGATGCTTTATGCAAAATGTCCTCAGCTGGGCCCTAATTGGCTAATATCTGCCTCAGCTGCCAGCTCACAGCTCCAGCCCTTAAAGGGCCAGTGCAGCACAGATACCCCATCACAGGGCCATTCACAATACTTCAGATACTTAATGATTCAGTTCTCAAACCAACAACTTGTGAATGGTCATCTTTGTTCTATAAGCCCAAACTGTGGTTGGTCCTAGAAAGACATGACCTGGCCACCTGGTCCTGGAACCCAGCTTGAACCTGCTATTTTTCCATGGAGATGGGGTATGTGGAACAAAAGTTTCCCTCCCTTGGGGAAAGTCTATTTAAGCAATAGGAAGCTATCAGCCTTTGCCTTCGGCTGGCCTTTGAAACTGGCTAGCTTACTCTAAAAGGATACCTGATGCAAAGAACTTTGAAGAAGTTATAGACCCAGCCGGAGTAAAGATCAACTCTGACTCTTTCATTACCTGAGATAAGAATGGCTGTTTAGGGTAACAATTTACATATAACAAGTTAGTGGATTAGAACTAGCTATACATTTTTCATTCATTTTAATTTAATAATGTACTTTGATCTCACTTTTTCACTTGCAACCATTTAAATCCTACTTTTTGTATTGAATAAAGATGCTTTTGTTTATTATCAAGCCCAGAGTAAGTAACTGTTACCTGGGGGAGGGTGCAACCACTGTGCATATCTCTCTTTCATTGCTAAAAGGTTCAGACCTCCTTATAAGCTTTCTCCATGTAAAGCTTATTTGGGACTTTGGTCCCATTTAGGAGTTGGTTTCCTGGGCACTGAGCCCTTATAGCTGCATCCTCCCAGAGCTGAAGTGGTTCAGTGCCTGTGTTACTCTGCATAAGGGTGGTTACCCCAATTCTGTGCCTTGTCTGGAGGAGACCAGTGGATCTGGCCCGACAAGCCAGGATGGGGGGGAAGCCCCAGAGAACAAAAAGGCAGGTGTCAGTGACGCAATCAGCATGAGGGGACAACCCTAAGGGGACTTCTGCGATTCACCTCCTCCCAGATGCCACTTTATCCTGTGCCTACGAAGTAATCGGGTAGCATGATTATATTAATGAAAACAGGATCGCAGCCAGCATTTCAGCCTGTTACATGTCTTGAGAACATTTTTTAATATGTAACCTTTCATTTTTACATGCTTACTGATTGTGTCAAGTCTTTGATAATAAACTTATTGTTTTCACTATTAATATAACACAGTGTTTCAATATTTAGCAAGGCCCTGATCTTGACTTATACAAGCTGGTGTGTACACTGTTCCTTGGGGGACACCAAGCCTGCTATTTTTGTGAATAATCAGTGCATAAGGGGCTGAACACTACCAAGGAATGCTTTGGAGAGCCTCCTAGACCAGGGTGCACTTATTAACCTGTAAGGGAAAGGAAAGGCTGGATAGCCATGGCGAGCTAACAGCCAGTTAAGCATAATCAGGTCTACCTCTCTCTGTAGGCAGGTGGATAACAAGATCCTTAACCTTCCCCAGTATCCTGAGAACTGTCACTGCATCTTTCATGATCTTTGAAACATTTGATTCCAAATATGGACACTTTTTTTTTTTTTTTAAGTAATTGGCTTTGGCAATCATTTTGTTTCCCCCCTGGATTTCCTTTTTGCTGAGACTGGGATTCCCTCGTCTGATCAACCTGTAAGTGACAGCATCATTCGATTGACTAGATCCTCAGCCAGGGCACGTCTACACTAATAACTCCTGAAATAACTATTTTGAAATAAGCTCATTCCCCAGGGAAAGCAGGAGTACAGATTTTGAAATAACCCAGCCTGTTGTTTTGAAAAAAATGGGCTTAGAAGTGTGGATGCTCTGCTTATTATTTTGAAATAAGGGGAGTTATTGCGAAATAGCTCCCTAGTGTAGACCTGGGCCCAGGGTCAAGTGACAAGTCCATGGAGTAACTGGCCCAGTATTTGCAAATGTGCTAAAGAAAACTGCAACAGATATTTAAGTTCATTTATGTTTAGCTCTAAGTCCCATCTCCACAAGCTTGTATTCATGCAAGTAGTGATTTCAGGGGAACAACCTGTGTAAGATCAAGCCATATGTCTATATCTGAAAGTGTTATGGGGATAAAAGACCTTCTTCCTACCCACCAAAGCTAGGGAATTCAGAATCACAACCTAGTGGATAGATCAGCTTTGCCTCAAATATGAATAACCTTTAACAAAGCCAAGAAGGAAGGAATCCTTTCCCGCTGCTGGCTGCTCTCAGTGTCAGTGCAGCAAGACAAAAAAATTCCAAGTTTCCATGGCATGGATACAGCCCTGGACACTGAGGCAGGGATCTGTTGTGCCAAGCTGCCTAACAGCAATACTAATAAATGGAATGAAATCTGTGGAAGTTCTAGGATTATGCAAAGTGCTGTGAATACAAAATGGAAACCTTCCTATGAGAAACATATGTCAGCATGTGCCAAGCAGTCTCAGAGACAGTCAGAACAGACCGCTGACACTACTTTGCTTCTGGTTTAGTGCCAGAACTTCCTAGGAACTGGCTGTGGCTAACTAGTACTGGCTAACTGTATTTCTCATGTACACATTATGTGCAGATAAAAACCAAGCAATAAAATTTAAAGAATAAAATAACTGTGAAACGGTGTTTGAAGAGCCATCTGCTTGCCTGTGGTTACACTAATGATCAGACATTTTTGGCCAAGTTTCAAGTGGTTTTTGCAGATTTCAAGTAGACGCTCAAAGAATCAGAGCTGGAAGGGATTTAGCTGTAATTTAAGCCCATTACTTCTGATCCTACCTTTAATGGACACAGAACTATCAATCCTCATTCTCTTTTTAACACCCAGAAGACATATCAGATCCTTCCTTGGGGTTCTCTGCCCCGCCTCAAGATCAAACATGTCCAATTTTTTTAACCTTTCCTCACAGGTCAGGTTTTCTAAACCTTTAATCATTTTTGTTGTTCTCCGGACTTGTTTTCTCACTTCTTTCCTAACACCCAGAACCAGACACAGTACTCCAGTGGACGCCTCACCATTGCTGAGTAGAACAGAATAAGTATGTTCTATGTCTTACACACAACACGCATTCCAGAAAGACATTAGCCTTTTTTGCAACTGCATCATATTGTTGACTCTATTCAATTTGTAAGCCACTATAACTCCCAAATCCTTTTAAGCAAAATGACCACCTACCCAGTTATTCCCCATTTTGTAGCTGTGCATTTGATTTTTCCTCCTTAAATGTATTACTTCGCAATTGAATTTACTGAATTTCATCTTGTTGATTTCAGGCCAGGTCTCCAAATTGTCAAGGTTGTTTTGAAATCTAATTCTGTCCTTCAAAGCACTTGAAACCCCTTCCAGTTTGGTGTCATCCACAAATTCTATAAGACTACTCTTAACTCCCTTATTCTAGTCATTAATGAAAATATTGACTATTAACAGCTCAAGGACTGATTAACGTGGGACATCACTAGAATCACTGTCAAACTGGGAGAGTATACCGTTTAAAACTACTCTTGGGTATGGCCTTTCAACCAGTTTTGCATTACCTTATAGTAATTTCATCTACACCACATGTCCCTAGTTTGCTTATGAAAATGTTATGAGGAATTGTATCACAAGCCTTATTAAAATCAAAATACATCACATCTACTGCTTCCCCTCAGCTTCTAGGCCAGAAATAATGTTGAAGAAGGAAATTATATTGGTTTGGCATGATTTGTTCTTGAATATTCCTAACCTACATTATCCTTTAGACGCTTATAAACCAATTGTTTGATTATTTGGTCCAACATTTTTTTGATATCTTTCCAATTATGTCTCTTCTGAACTTATAATTGCGCATTCCAGGTACAAATGCTATGAACATTCCTCTAAACTCCCTTTCTTTAATGCTTTATATTGTACAGTCAGTATATCAGTCAAATACTCTGAAATATACAACAAGAGTGTGTCAAGAGTATAAGTTCTGTATGAAAAAGTCTTCAGTTAACAACACTTAGCGTTTTTCAATGCTCCAGATTTTTCCTCAATGTTACATAGTGAACCAGAGTCAGAAGCAGGAAGAGAACTAGGTCTCTTGTTTCTCAAGCTGATGGCCTACTCACTGCACTACCTCCTTCCAAAGTGCAATTAATTTATTAGGGTGGGGAAAAAAAATCAAGGGACTATTGCTCATACATCCAAAGCATATACTTCCCAGTCAAACTACACTATGAGTAGTATTGATCCTCTCCAAATATTGCTAGTGAATGCCCTGCACACCTTCCATGCATGAAACTTCTGTGGACTTCAAAGGGAGGTCAGTAGTTGGAAGGAGTCTAGTGAATGCAACAGATTTGCATGGCGGGTAACAGATTCCAAATATAGTTTTAAGATAGTTTTCCCCTTCCTTTTTAAGAAAAGCATCTTCCTATATTAGCATGTTTGTCATTTGAAATCAGAGTCAGTTCTGTCTCTGGGCTCTTGTTATACTCTGGCTGGGAATGCTATATCTCATGCTATGATTGTCGCTCATGGCTTGAAAGTGCAGCTGCATATAAAAAGCAAAAACTATTTTGGAAGACTGGTTCTCCCTTAAATGGTATTTCTAAGATGCTGCTGTGTTCAATTAGTTTGTTGCTTGAAAAATGATGCATGATGTTATTTAGACCATTACAATAAAAGCCTGGCTCCTGCAGGCTTGATATGTCAAAGATTTCTAGAAAATATTTAAAATATTGTTTTTGTCATATGCGCCTTTGAAACATGCACTTAAATGAGGTTCAGAATTAACCAGATACTAATGGCCATTCTATGTTCAGGGCTACATGGAGCAGGCACTTACCTGCTAAACCACTGGCGGGTCTCTCTCTTCATACTCCAACCCCTTAAACATACGCTAGAGGCTAATGGGGATGATTAGAGACATTCCTGCTGCATTTTATTCAATTATAGGAAATGTAATTTTGCTTAATCATGGGTTTTACTTAATGTTGCCTGCCTAGAACAGCTTTATAAACTGTCAGACCCTTCACAGAGATCCTTAACTCAATAAGTAAGAGTCCAGGCCACAACATAAACTAACAAACAGCTCTATTCAGCCAGATTAGATCAAGGTTTCTTTATTTTCCTAGCAGCTGACCAATTGATGCCAGTTTTACAAAACCTTAAAGAGGAAGGGTAAGGAACTGAAGCTTCAGAGGGCTCCTCCTTGCCAACAGACCCCAGCTTAATGAGTTGGGAGGGGAGAGGGCCAGTGAGGGAGTGATGTCTAGGTTCCACGCTGGGCTTCAGTTTGACAGCGCAAACAGAAAGGTATAAAAGCCTGGAGGGGGAAAAAGGCAATTGCATCAAGTATACAAAGCAAGAATGAAGAGATTTTTCATTTAAAAAAAAAATCAAATCAAATTAAAGAAAAACTGAACTCAACATTACAATAGTGAAAAATGTTAGGAAGGAATTCGTTTTTTCAAAAACCGTGGATCATTTTCCAATAATCAGTTTGGAATCGGAAATTTCTTTCTAAGCTACTGTTTTGGACACATGTAAATTTAGGGTATTTCATGCCAGGGAGGCTGGGGCTGAGCACCGCCTACTCTCCTCGAGTTCCAGGGTCCGGGAGGCTGAGGCTTGCGCCCCCGACTCCCTGTGGTGCTGTGGGGGGAGCAGCTTGGTTCCTGTGGAGGTGGGGCCTGGGCAGAAGGGATGGGGATGGGGGGGGCAGAACTGTAGGTTTGCCTCCACCAGTTCTACCTTCACCCACTGCCCATGTTTTAATTTATCCTCATATCAAAACAGCCCCATGTAAAACCAATGAACCTTTGTGCCCATAAACTTGAATAAAGGGCTTAGCTAGGTGTTTCAGTGCCCTCTACTGAATGGTGATAGAGATGCAGCCGTGTTAGTCTGGTCTAGCTGAAACAAAAGACAGAACTATGTAGCTCAACTATGTCATAGACCGTACATTGCTATGGAAGCTCCTCTTCACTCAAGTGATAGAGTCCCATGGTTTTGAAGCAGGAAGGTCTGGATGTTATCCGTCCTATCAACAGAAAATTCAGTGGTCAAGTTGAGCAGGAGACTGACAAACTTCAAGCCCTTGTTGGCCATACAATTATTATATCAGTATGCCCAAATGCTACTCTTAGCTACAGCTGAGCAACTCCATTGGCTTGGATGAGTTTGAGCATAATGGAAATCAGAATTTGGCACCAGGACTGCTCTGAGTTGAGCTAGTGTCTTGTGTTCCAGGAATAGGTCAGGTTAAGGACTCACTGTATTTTCTGCTGTGTAAGAAGGAGGAAGGCCATTAATTTTGAATACTGTTGAATGCTCCATCAGTGAATGAGCAGGTTAAGTTACTAAGGAGCTGAAAGTTGCTAGCACTCCCTGCTTGGAGAAGATGAGTGCAACCACCCTGGAGAAGCACCAGTACAGAGCTCAATCCAATCCCCCTCATGTGACCCCATCTTCTCTTGGTAGGAGATGAAATCCATACACTGCAGAAATTACTGCACTGAGGAGGATGTACTAAAGTTCTCGGATATTAGCCAGCGTAACGGATTAGGCTGATGAAGAATAGAAATCTTGTTTTCATCTAACAGAGCCCTTTCCCTGTTTTCATCTCAGAGCCCTGATTTCCCCTCTTATCCCATGAAGGAATGGTCTCTGCATCAAGGATGGTAGATGCTGACCTCCAGGCCAGGCTGACAATAGAAGAAGTGGTTAGAGAAGGATAGCTTCTTATCCTGACCGCTGAAACAAGAATAGAGACTTCCCCTGAGGAAAGTAACCTCGGTTAGATCCCATACAAGTGGGAGACAGTAGTTCAGGTTAGTTCCAAGTAGCCCACAGACTAAGCTAGTGTAATCAAAGTTCTTTACCTTATGATTGAATCCTAGGCCAGGTCTATACTAGACCCAGAAGGTCGGCTTAAGGTATGCAACTCGATGTACTTAAGCCAAGTTTGGTACCATCTCCACAGAAAAGTCAACAGGAGCAAATGCTACCATCAGTTTCCTCTACTCCTTACGAATCAAGGAGTACTGGCGCCGACTCGGGGAGCCCTCGGCATTCAATTTAGACCTGCTAAATCGAACTCCACAAGATGGATCTCTGTCACGGAAAGTATGGACATGGCCTCAGAGCGTTAAAGGTTCCTGGGAATCAGCAGTAAGTTCATTGGTTAGATGCTGAATTTTGAGAGTAGCTGGATTTATTCTGGCAGCACTTGCCTGAAGAAGCTACCTCTCTGGAGTCTTCTTAGACTCTAGAACAGACAAAGTGTGGATTTTTGCTTTCTTCAGTAAGTACATTCTTTTTAACCAAGTTACCACCCTGAGGAGATCTGGTTATGCAATTCCTATCTTAATGGCCCCCATTCTCTTTCAACAACTCTTGTCTATAAATGCTTTCATATTATACTTGAGTTTAGCGCTCGGAAGTGCCAGCTTGACAGTCCTGAGGGAGGAAGGAAGGCCTCTCTTTAGCAAGTACGCATGCACAGCAATGGACAGCAGCACAAGCTTCTCCCTCACTGTCCTGCCAAGGACTTCAGTCTCCATATGGAAAAAACACTTTGGGGGCCAAAAGAGAAATTCAGTTTTCAAGGCCCATTCAGTGCTTGGCCTCTGTGGTGAGATTAGCAATTTGAGTATCAATTAGAAGAATAATTAGAGGGATAATGGCTGTCTAGACACCTGTCATCTACAAACCAAACTGAGCCCCACCATTCTTTTTCACAGTAGGAGCCCTTATTATTGGACATAAAGTGAGTTGAGATGCATTAACAGTGCACAGTTCTTCTCCACCTCTCCCCATGATCAAAGCTCCATCTCTACCTTCTAATGCAGAGGGCAGCTTCTTTTTAAAAAAAGGCTCACCAGAATAGAGAGCCACAACCAAAAAGCTCTGCAGCATTCTGCTTGCTAATTTGCCTTCTCTTCCCCTGCTCAAATCCCCCAGCCTGCCTCCACCCACGCCTCCTGAACCCATTGTCCATCAGTCCGGTGTTAAACGGTTCTCCCCTGCTTGAGCACCCAGTGTTATTAGGTCCAATTTTACAGCCCCTAAATACAGCAGTGATGCATAATTAATCAGTTTTGCTTTAGGTTTGCTGCCACAGCAATCACTGAGGTAAGAGATTTAATGAAGCAGAAAAGACACTGATTCATTGACGAGAAGCTGTGGCTCTTGGAAGTTCAAGTCATTTGGCATGGATTTAACACTTTGAAGCCACATGCTGTTCAGTTTCTCTCCCCCATGGCAATGCAAAACTGGGAAAGGGAATTATTATATCCCTGAATTTGCAGGATTATAGATACAAAATTTGTCTCTGCATCCACATCCATGTCAGCAAGAATGAGCTGCAGATATTCACAGATTTTTCAGGGCTTTATACATAAGCCTGTGGCCAGAAAGAGGTTGCAAAAGCAAGACCCTAAACAGCCTGATGTTGGTACTAGTTTGCCAGGCCTCTGGGTGACTATATGCTAGGCCTGTGGTTTTCCAACAATGAGATAGCAAATGAGAGCTAACACCCAGAAGTTGCATTTTCTAGTTTTGCATTTACTCTCTCTCCCCTCGTGTGTTTTTCTTGTTTTGTGTTTGTAGAAACTTCATTGGTCTTTAACAATAACTCTGACCCATTTTGACTTATTTTTTCCTCAAAAAAGGACATCAATTGCCATCTGCAAGATTATTGCATGAGGTACTTTTCCTTCAAAAATCTCTCCATCCAATGGGAGAAAGGGATGTTATTAAAATGAAAGCCTTATTCAATCCTTTACATTTTAGATGCTTAATTGTTTTTCCTTCTTTTCTGTATCTTTAATAAAAAGTTGAAAGGATGTTTGATGGTGTATTTGCACGGTGCTAAGCCTACTGAAATCTCCATGTAGCAAGGCCTAAGCCCTGTTTAACAGTTTAATGTTGGAGTGGGACAGTCATGTTAAAAATCTTTGACTCTTTGGGCTGAAATGTTTCATCTAGTTTAATACAACAGATCCCCTTTCATCAACACTCCTTGGATCCAGAAGTGCACAGGAGAAATGGTCCTATCCCGGGCCATCACGATTCATGTGCCTCCACTACTCCCCCAGTTAAATAAGCACAAGCCCAGCAGCTTTGTAGAAAAGCCACTGAAGCAGGAGCCTACAAGCCTCAGATCTCACCAGCTTCCACTGGTTTTTAGAGCTTTTCCTCTGGATATTTTTCCTTCTCTGCTTGCTCCCATCCTGTCCCATCCCTTTCCTCTCAATCTGTCAGCCTTCTTCCGCCATGCTCCCCTTTTCTCATTGTAGCAGGGACTCTCTCATTGTTGGTACAGGTTGGACCTTCCTGGTCTGGTACCCTTGGGACCTGACCAGTCCCAGACAAGGGAGTTTGCCGGACCAGGGAAGGTCTGGAGGGGGAGCACCTCTCCTCAGCCTCCTCTTCCCAGCCTCCCAGGGCTGTGAGCTGTGGCAGCTTCCCTGCCCCACTGGCTGCAGGCTCTGGTGCCCTGTGGGCTCTGCTGTCCCACTGGCTCGTTCTGCTCCGAGCTGCTGACAACCTCTGCTGCTGGTGCTCCCTAGTCCAGCAACATCTGTGGTCCTTCTGGACCATAGAATCCCGGCCCACAGAGGTTCAACCTGTACAGTGTTTCAATCCCAATTGGAGCCCCTAAGCATTACATGCCATGGTGAGATTTAGTGTCTGAGATATATAAATGGGGGAAATTGATGCTGATTGTTCTCCTGCACAGGAAAAACCCATGCAGTCCAGAGACACACCCAAACGTGGGCTGGAATGGAGGTGCACATGATACCCTAGAGACAGCCCCTCCACTTTCCTGAGGAAGACTATGGAAGAACCAGGGAAAAGACTGACATCTGAAAACCAATCCCAAGTTTTACTCTGAACTCGGTGTTCATGAGACACAATTACAGGTGTTTATTTAGTGTTGTGTAACACTCATACAGCAGGCAGACAGGAGTTGTAAGACTCACATACCTCACTCTTGTGTTTCAGTGTTCTGTTTTAAGGCCTTCAAGTAATGTAGGTTGTGCAGTTCATAGATTGTAAGGCCAGAAGGAACCTTCTGTGATCATTTAGTCTGGCCTTTTGAATAACACAAGCCAGAGAACCTCAATTTCTGCCTCAATCACATATCTTCTGTTTGAGCAACAGGATATCATTAGAAACACAGTCAGTCTTGACGTAAAGTCTGCAAGTGGCACTAGGCAATAGTACAACCTATAATGAAATATTTCCTAGTACCCAGAAGAGTTCTTAGCTCTTCATAGAAACAAACTCCACAGTGATGCATAACAAGAGGCTGTTAAGCAGCTCTTTAATTGTACATCTACTATAGCACACACTACCAATGACAAGCAAGGCCAACTCCATGGATCTGACACTCAAGCTGAATAATTTGCCTGGGGCTGCTTTCCTTATGTTCTCCTAGAACCATTGCCCAGTACACTTTGGAGTGGGAAGGCTTACAGCATAACTTAATTTCCCATAATAACCCATCTCCACGTCTTGCCAGCTACAGGAGTTGAATGCACTGCAGGTATATAGTGCTATCCTAAGTGTGCTGCAAAACTAGAGCAGCAATGCCACTGTTCCCATATAAATTCCTCATTCTCTCACAGCAGGACTTCAAGGAAAGACAAGTTACTCTATTTTTTGCACTGCACAACACAACGAATACAAAGTACTTGGCGTGACAGCCATTCATTATTGGATCCTCCCCAGAGAACTTTCAATGCTGTTGATCGCCTTAATCTATAAGAACCAGTGTGGAGGTCATAGAGGAGCCATGGGGGCAGAAGGGCATATATGCTTGTATGAGACTTTCTAATGCATTGCATTAACTTGGGCTTGAGCTATGCTGTCATGGAACAGGAACCTCCAGTTTGGCAGGAGGCAATGTTACCTTGGGTAATCAGAAGAGACATGAGAAAAATTTGACAGAATTTCTCCTGCTGCTGTCAAAACTGTGGCTGTCATCTCAGGGCTGGTTATATGGCAAAGTGTTAAAGAAGTACTGGTATTAGATACCAGCTGTCCACAGATGTCCATTATTATCAGCGGATTAGCTGAAAACATGGTTAATGCTTGTCAGTTGCCTTGAGTCACCCACTATCAACTCTGGACCTAGTGGAAACACAGAGGGAAGATGCCAGGTGTCCAGTATCACCCACAGACTCACTAAACACAAGTATTCAGTGTTACTGTGTCCCTTGTCACCCCTTAGCACCTGTGAACCTGCTGCAAGTACAAGGAAAAGATATCATGTAGCACTATTGTCCAAGAAGCCACTCACATGAAGAACAGATGAGTCACTACTGTCAAACACTGGACACCATCACAAAAAGTGCTGCAGCTAAATCACATGAAAGCATGGGGGCAAGTGCCCCTTGTGTCTGAAGACCCACTGAAAGTACAAGCAACAGATTCCATTTGCCTACAGGTGCGCACTGTTCCCTGTGGATCCACTGAAAATGCAGCAAGCCCCTGCCAACATCCTGCTATAGCCAGTGAAATTGCTGAAAGCAAGAGGACCACATAGCTGCCTACAAATGTCCATGCTCACCCAAGGACTCGGCAAAAAGCAATGTCTGAAAATGGCACTTCCATGCCTCTGCGCCTTAGCTTTTCAGTCTTTTCAAGCTGTGCTGCATATTGGCTTGGTGATATGTTCAGCAACAGCAATCCAAAGGGGAAAGAAGCAAATGTAGGGATATGCCCATCTTTGGGCAGAATGAAGGGTTTGCTTTCTCCCTCCCCATCACCTGCAGCAATGGAAAGAAATTGCTTCTATTTCATGTTAAAGTTTGTGTACAAAGACGTGGTAGAGCTGGGAATGGGACTGGGGGGGGGGGGGGCGGGAAACAGTGTTGCTAGGATTCTGCACCAGCTGAAAGGGGTTTTGTTCACAGGAAGCACACAAGCCTGGCTGCTAATGGCAGAGCCACTGGAACCAAAATGTCAGATTCACAATTGTCATTTATTTGTCTAAGAGCCAAGGAGTGGCTGGTCCCTTCTGTCTGCCATTCTGGATAACTTCCAGCCCCATTCAGGAGGAGGTGTGGAGTCAGCACCTGTGATGCACAGCCAGGCTGAAACTCCCTCTGGCATCGGGCGTTGGGCAGAGGGGGAGAGGGGTCATTGTTTCATCAGATCCTCTCTGGGTCCCACAGTTTGCATTCACTCAGGCAGTGCTGTCCAGTGGGAAATGAAGCAGATATGGAGGAGAGTTTTGTCCAGTGCAAAAGCAAGGCCCAGAGACACGAGAGCTGTCAAATCCTATCTGCTCTTTGCCACTTGGCTTGTTCTTTCTTCCTGAGGTAAAGTTGTGGCTGCATTGGCAGGATGTGCACAGAGCAGTCCCTAGAGATGGAGAAGTGCTGACTGAATTAATCTGTCACCTCGTCCTGATGTCATCCCACTGCCCTCTGCATCTTTCTCTCCCTTCCTTCGCCTTCGCCTCCCCCCCCCCCCCCGATAAAGCGGGCATTAACAACCTGCTTCATTTTTCACAGATGTTTCCCTGTGGAGTGCTCCTGTGAATGGCCAACACTCCCTTGTTCCTTCAGCTCTCACAATGTAAAAGGCCAAGAATTAAGAACCCTGCCCCCGTGGAATAAGGTTAGCATTTCTCTCTTCCTCCCACCGTCACCTGGACTTGCTAGGAAATGGTCAGCCCCTTCTCCCATTCTCACCCCACTGAAAAAAAAAAAGCCTCTGTCCTCTTAGCGTGGGCTTTGTAAGGATGAAGCCATAGGAAAGGGCCATCATTGCTATATTGTAGGCTGTTTATGAAAGCAGCTGGGAGCCCCATGCCATGGTCTCCACAGAGAAGAATCAGTACTCTCCCTATACTGGGCCCAGTGTTGCCAACAGCCAAGTAAAACATGTCACTGACAAAACAGCAGTTTCTTCACAGAAGACTGACATAATTCCATAAAGTGACTCAGTACAACCCTCAGGATTTGACCCTGTTTACCCCTTCCCCAACCTAAAAATCAGTGATTAGAACTGAGTAAAACCTGAGTAAACTTGGTACTAAAATCCTTCTAGTGGACGGACCAAATTTGGTGGGAATTTGCCTAAGTGAGGGGAGGGAATGAATGCAGACCTCAGGATTCATCATGATGGAAGAGCTGAATGCTCAATACCCCAGCAGATCAGTTCTTGTGTTTGTAATGCAGAGAAACCTTGGCCATTGCTCTACAAATCACGAGACACTAATCGCACTGTTACAAACATTAACCAAGGCCCAATACACCTGTCACAAATGGAAAGGACCAGAGCTGGGTCCAAACTGCAAAAGTTCCCCCTTCTTGAGCACTCAGATTCAGGGAAGTTTGAATCCAAGGTTTTGGGTTGAGCCCAATGCACAGAGAGAGAGCGAGAGAGAGAGGTTGTTTGTAAAATTCAGATCTGGGGGAGGAGTTTCACCACCATTTAGTTTGAGCCCATCGTTAAAAGACAAACCTGTCTCAGTCACAGACATAAGGGCAGAGATCTCCTCTTACCTTTGACAGGTTCATATGACTGAATCGTTCTGTGTAGCCAGCTGCCTCACTTGGGATGTCTCAGATCAGGTAGAGAAGGCAGCCTTCCAGGCATCAAAGGATGGGCTGGAATGTTCCCATGAGTGGAGATGTCAGGGTCATGAGGGATGGCTAGCAGCCTGGGGACTAAGGGGTTAACTGTACTTAGCCAGGTAGCAGTCAGCCAATAGAAATGCAGATAGGGATTTCAAACTGAGACAAAGGAATTTTTGGGTTTTCCCTCCTTTGTCTCTGAGCCAGTTTGCTCTAGATACTGAGGGAGACAGAAGACATGTCTCTCTCCAAGAAAAAGACTCTTCATAATGTGTAAGTAGGGTAAAGTTTAGATAAATCCATTAGGTTTTATTGTTTTCTGCTGTGGGACTTTGGATCTGATGTCTGCGCTGCTAGAAATGGGTTTTCCTCTCTTTTGTAACTAAGTTTTGGCCCATGGGAGTCCCCATGAATATATTAATTGGTAACTTTTTCCATCTAGTCATTATGCTTGCAACAGGAGTGTTGTTTTGATAATAAAAGTTCTTTCTTTTTTATTAACCTGGTATGGGTTCAGTTCTGTGTTCTGGAAAATCTGTCTGTGGGATCTGCGTGCCTCTGACTAGGGGACAGCAGCCACAGACTGCAATTTGTATTTTCTCTTTTCTTTCTCAAGCTCTTTGGGGAAAAGAGCTTGGGGTGCCCTGGGGCTGGTTTCAAGAGTCCACCCCTGTTTATGGGTTCAAAAGCACTTGATGATGGCAGAGGATTTTTATCCCCAAAATCTAGGTTTTTAGGATTTTGGGGGGAAGTTTTATACCAAAGCCTGGAAAGATAAGGTTTTGGGGTACTTTTGCGGACCCCCACTTCTGCATTCATCATGCCAGAGTGAGGAATCAGCCATGACAGGAGAAGACAGAAGCAGGACCGTGGATCACCCAAGGAGACACTGAGTCCAATCCTCTGTTGCCCTCCCTTCCATTTTCTCTGGGTTCCAGCCCAGGCACCCTGTTGTGATCAAGAAAAGTCCATCTATTCAGACCCACCAGTGCAAATTCTTCCATTCTGATGAAGTGGCATTTTATACCCACTTTGCACAGGTGTGAAGAGATTACATGGGGGCAATGGAAAAGCAGGCCTAGGTCAATGTCCTTTCCCCTAACAATCTCCTCTATCCCTTCCCTCTGATCACAGCAGAGCAAGCTTCCCCTGTGTAGATGTCCTAAGCTTCTCTGCTGCAGGTAATCTACATCTGCCAGCCTTCCTCCCCACCCCTCATAAAAACCCAGAGACCTCTTCTCACCATCACCTCCCAACCAGGAAACATTATGTTTCTTCTTAAAAACAGGGGGCTCCCCTGGACCTAAGGATGCTCGAGATAGAACAGACAGATTAGGATAAGGAAAAAGCCTCCGCTACTGCCAACAGCAGCGGGAATCCTCAAAAATGTACATAGCCCCCAATTGCAGAAGTAGAGCTCTGAGAATAAAATTTGAGTTCGGCAAAAAAGGAAGCATGCTTATGCCACAGGAAAATTAGAAGCTGAAGTGGTGCAGAACTCCTTCTCCCACTAACCATGGCTCAGACTTGCACACATGTGGCAGAAGCAACCTGGACTCTTGCAGTCACATGGGGTATGTCTACACTAGCCTCCTAGTTCGAACTAGGGAGGCTAATGTAGGCATTCGAAGTTGCAAATGAAGCCCGGGATTTAAATATCCCGGGCTTCATTTTCATCTTCCCAAGCGCCGCCATTTTAAATCCCCTTAGTCGAACTCCGTGCGCGGCTACGCGCGCGGTAGTGGTCAATTAGGATCTCTAATTCGAACTACCGTCTCCTCGTGGAACAAAGTGTACGGTAGTTCGAATTAGAGATCCTAATTCGAACTACCTGCTCCGTGCGGCGTGTGGCGGCGAGCGCGGAGTTCGGACTAAGGGGATTTAAAAATGGCGGCGCCGGAAGATGCAAATGAAGCCCGGGATATTTAAATCGGCTTCATTACAACTTCGAATGCCTACATTAGCCTCCCTAGTTCGAACTAGGGAGCTAGTGTAGACATACCCCATGGAGACATATGCTAGCAACAGGCTGGATAGGTAGCTGGATAAGCAAATATGACTGGAATAAAGGCAGATGGTTGGCATGAAGAGG
This sequence comes from Rafetus swinhoei, assembly GCA_019425775.1. Lineage (NCBI taxonomy): Eukaryota > Metazoa > Chordata > Testudines > Trionychidae > Rafetus > Rafetus swinhoei. Next base: position 71,579,776 of record CM033446.1, on the reverse strand, counting down.
GAAAGTGAGTTGCATGGAGGTGTGGTAGGAGACACAGACATATGGCAGGCTGCATTAAAGAAGAAGAGGGAGGATGTAGAAGAATGGACTCACTGCTGGCACACCCTCACCTGGCTGAGTGTGAAAGACCAGGTTTTCTCCATCTGACATGCCCTGCTGAGAGCCACTTCCACAGTCTGCCTCAGTTATGAAAGTCCTTTGGTCTGGTCACTACTGCACCCTCACCACTTCCAATGTAACAGAGAATTCAATAAACAAGAGTCCAATGTCCTTACTTCATGGTTCTTACATCCTCATCACAGGGATTTCAGAAGTTCTTATACCCCAGGGCTTTATACCACCTTCCCTTGGAGCTGGTAGAGAAACTCAGATCCTCCGTCTTCTCTGGGCTTTGGCCCATGCACCCTGTAGTGATCTGTCTATTCAAACCCACTCTATTACCTCCCTCAGACTTTTTCCTACCTCAGCCTGTCATCAGACCTTCCCCGCAGTCCCTCTCTGCACCCCTTGTGTACCTGTGTTCTTCCCATGCTCTCACCTAAGTTCACCCTTCTTTCATGGCCAGGATCCACAGAACTCCCCGACAAATTCCAACGAAAAATATAAACTTAACATCTCCCCTCCTTGGGCTTGACTCTTCATCCCTGTGAGGTTTCCCCTGCTCCATTCCTTAATGGAACACATTTCAAGGCTCTCTCCCTAGAAGTCCAGATTTATCAGCACCAATCACTGGAGCTTGCGCCATCCCATCTGCTCTAGAAAAGGGTCAGGAGGGAGACAGAGCAGCATCTTCTTGGCAGAAGATCCCAAGGACTACTCTCTCACTTGACCTTCTCTTTCTCCCTTCCACTCTGTATTGCCACCAGAACTCTTTCCCTACAACCCCCTTCTTTGCTTAAAATGGAGAGAGAGACTTGTCTGAATTATCTATAGCCTCAGCTAGAATTCCTAACTATGTAGTAGTTTAAGTTCTCTCACTCAGCCCTATATCCTTCAGGTAACATTACCCCTTCCTAATACTATCCCCATTTCCACAACATGTTTACTAAATAAGTAATAGAACTTGTGAGAAGGTAAGGTGTTTGAATTCCTCAGAAAACATTCCTCTTTCTGCATCAAAGTCCCTCTAGAGCTATAAAAGGTAATCCATTGTTTCCTCCACCTTACATAGCATATGTAGTTCCCCTTTGTGCCTATTTATTCAAAAAGATTGTTTAAGACAAAATGGCCAGCTAATACGCTAAATAAAATGTCTTAATTATTCCTCTCCATGCACTGACTTATGCCATTTCCCTCTAATTGGCTTTGGTTTTTGTATATAATTCCTTGTACTATTGCCTTACTTCTCTTATACTTCATTAGATTTTTTCCTCACATTTTTATGATCTTTGTTCCTTTCTTTAGTAGACTTTTGCACTCCTCATTGCACCATGAAAATGAGTTTTTAATTTTGTGGCACTTCCATATCTTCGGTAGGGCTACTGTAAACCCTTTAATACACTGTCATTGAGATTTTCTGTGTCATCACTCACACAATGAGCATTCACAAATTCAGTATACTTACTTGTAAAGAGCTCCCAGTTAGCTTTCTTAAAACTCCAGGTGGGCAATTTTCCATTACCTTCAAGTTTATCGCACTTTTGAAAAGTAATAAGTGTAACAAAATTACATTCCCTATTCCTTCTTCTTTATCTATTTCCCAGTTGCATTTACTTGCAATATTCGTCACTATAATTTCCAGGCCTAAACAAGAAAAACTACCATCTGCCACACTAAATCGAACTGGGCTACCATTATTTAAAATCACTAGATTGCTGAAAACAATGAGCTTTTCTAAGTATATGCCATTGTTATCAGTTGTCTTATTGCACCGCAATTTATTGTGACTATTTAGGTCTCTCTCTCTCTCTCTATCTATATCTATATAATCATTCATCACTATTTCTTGTAATGCCAACCTGGGTTAGAGATATAAAGCCTTAAAGAAAGATTTCCCTTCCCCATTGGCACTCATAATACCTTAGGAGAGGTGGAATACATGACTTGGTTCTAAAGATCTAATCCTTGGGGCTACTTTCTTAGTTAGTGATCATCCCTCAAATATAATTTGCAGTGCTGTTGGTGGCTTGCTTAAGTTATTAACCAACTTACTAAACACTATATTTATGCTTTGTTATCTCCCCATTGATCAATTCTAATGGCACTCCATACATTTTCTCTTCCCCATTTCAGTCAAATTCTTTGAAAGATGGTAACTTATTTGATCTTTCCTTAGTGTTTTAATTTTTAAGCTGAGCCTGCTCTTCTTTACGTTCAACTAAAAAAATCCCCATCTCAACAACTTCCAGACTCTTATTATATCCCCCATACTTAAAATCTAATCTGCTACTTTCAGAGGGTTAACCTCACCTAATCTTATTTTTGGCTAGGGATCTTACAATTATAGCATTTTTGGTTTATTTCCTTCCTCACCTTTGCTTTTTACCAATATCACCATCATCCAATTCTACTCTTTCCTCTGCCACCCACCCCCTTTGAACCCATTCTCCCCCCTGTAATAGATTTTTGTTCCAGTTCCAACATAGTCTCATTTAAGGTCAGATGATCTCCCCCACTCAGCTCTTTCAGTCAAGCTTCCTCTCTTTCTGGTAACCACCCAGCTGGGACTCATCATTAATTGGACCTGATCCAGCCTTCAAGTGCAACCAGGTGCCCTAATGAAGATCTGCAGTGCCCCTTAACCTTTTCAGTGCCACTGTGTGATTTATACCCCATCACAGAGAAATGCACGTAAGGACAAGCAGACCTGAGCAGGAACAGGGGGAAGAGAAGAGAAGGCCCCAGAATCTGAATTATTTGCCATGTCAAAATTTTCACACAGTCCAGGGCAGTTGGGATACACTATTTTGATTTGGCTCATTGTCCATTTTTTTTTACCATGTTCCCTCTAATCTTTTCCAGCCACATGCAGATTTTTTCCATCCATGTGTGGAATAAATTTTGTTCTGTGTACTGAGGCATATGCGAATGTGAACCACCGGTAGAAACAAAAACCTAGCTGTCGGTGCTCTGCTAATCAGCTGTGCGGCAATTTAATCTTTCCTTAGTGGCTGCGCAAGTGCACAGCTTACAGGGGACACTGGGCATGGGGGGCACATGTTCAGATCTGGATGCATATTTCCACAGAGTTTGTGCATGATCTGATTTGGGGGCTTAGCATGGGTCCATCTCCAGCAATTGTAGCAGGTGACAAAACTACCCACTTTCCCATTCTCTAGGCTCTCTGAAATGTATATTCAGGGGCATTGACAAAGAAGACGGCAAGTGAGAAAACCAACAGATCATGGCCTTAATTCCTGTAGCCCAAAATCCCTCTCCCCATCCACAGTCGCCAGGAATCTGGCTTTTTAACCTCTATGCAAGCAGCATTCCTTTGAAGGGCCAACTTCAGAATTAGAGCGTAAGTACAATGGTGGTGGGCACGCTGGCTATGGATCTTCCATTGTAATGTCAGCACTTCAAAGTGATGCGCCCACTACAGAGGGCTTTGCCTGATGGGTATTTGCCCTATATCTCAGGTATCACAAAAATCTAATGGGCTGTATGCAAGAGGGTCCAAAATGGCAAATGTAATAATTTAAGTTGGAGAATCAGGGAACAGATGACCTGGTGTTGTATAAAGCCTGAAGAACTTTCAATATTTTTGACTAGAAGACTTACCCAGTGTTGCTCAGGTCCTTGAGGGCAGGAGGTATGTGGGGCACAGGAGTCAGGGCAGGAGGTTGGAGATGTGGGGGAGTCAGGGCAGGAGGCCACACACCCCTTTCCATTTGATGAGAAACAGTCGCATTGCATGCACATCCCATTATTCTGGCACAAGCAAACCCTGACCTTGCTTTAAGGTATGAAAAAGAGGAAGCTGCATAGCAAATTTGGTGGTTGTAGCTCTTACCTTTTAGGAGGAGTTTTTGAACAAACAGACTCACAGACAGATGGACACACACACACACACACACACACTCTCAAATATATAGTAGATTTAAAGCTTTGTGGTTCACAAACAGCCTCTCCTGTATCCACTGTGCTTAATTTAAACAAAATTCCCCCACAAGAAATATAATTTTATATTTCTAGGTAAATTGAAGCCTGTACTCTGCCAAGCAAAGTGTCCCCTGCTTTGGAAGCTACCAGATAAAGCTGGGCCCTAGCCACAGAATTCAGATCAGAGCTTTCCCAGTGATCAGGATGTACTTCTACTGCCAGGGGAATACAATATTATGTTGTGAACCTTACATCTCAGATCAGAACTCATGCTTGGCCGGTAGCAAATACAACTCGAATGTCAAAGCTCAGTTTTGTTTTAATTCCAGAATTCAGCCTTTTGATTCTCCCATTCCAAGTAATTAAGTAATAGTGGTTCTTCTGTAAGGAGAAGATATAGTTATCAAAATGGTTTAATTTAATATGTAATGCTCATATGAGGCAAAATAAGCATTTATAATCTCCTCACAGCACTCTTTTTCCTGCTCTCCGCCGGATGTTGTGATTTTCATTAGATATTTCTCTCCTCTTTGTCCCCTCCAAAGTCTGAAGCTGATGGCCTTTATTGAATCAGTGCTGTTAAAAATTCCTTCCTGGGTCAGCCATGTGATAGACTGTCGCTGAAGAAGGATGATCAGAATGTACTGTCAAACATACCATGAAGTCATGTCCAATTAGCTTTTTGCCTTGGAGCTGTGGACACTATTTTCTTTTTCTTAAAGTGCTGAGGGAATTTAATTCTGTGAGTCACACTGGCAAATTTATGGGACCTCAGATTCGAAAGTGGGAGGTTAATCAATTTAAAAGAAAAAAGAAAAAAATGGGTGAGGCGCAAAGATGACAGCCACATTTAGCCTCAGAAGTCAGAGTCTATGTCCAAAAGCAAGGGAAACTTTTAGAATCACACACTGCTCAGCTATGGACACCGCTTATTTGGCTCAGTGTTTGTACATATGACATCTCTCCTCAAGAACTATGAAGATGGTAGTCTTATTTGGAACCATTCCACACCCTTTCTTCCGTAGACCTTCCAGCCCTCCTCTCATTCATCCCTAGGTAAAGGCTCTCCTTCTGCTTCAAACTAATCCAGCCTTTTGCCATTCCTTCTGTGCACACACAGGATGGCTTTTCCACCGATCTTCTCTCTCACTCTGAGTTTTATTTGTTTTAGCTCTTGCTTCTGACCATAAATACATTATGAAAGGGAGTTCACAATTTTTCTTCTGTCCTTTCCCAGTATGTTTATGCTGGGATTTTCAAGGGCGCCTAGAGGAGTTAAGCACCCATGCCATTGAAATTCAGGAATAGACTAGTATACAACTGGTTTCAGACAAATCGCTAACACAATACATTTGACTGCTACCATATTACACAGCCATTTATGGTCCCCAGATACTGCATGCACTCAATCACCTTCTAAGACATTCTAAAGAAATATGTAGACGCTAGAAGATATAGCCGGCGTCACTCAGGTCCTTAACTCAATTTTTGTTTTTTGGAAAGTAAAATGAAAAGGTACCGGCTTCATTTAAATCATTGCTCTGGGGTGGGACTGGGGAGGAGGGCTCTGTATTCCAGCTGCCCCAGGGAGAGAGGACTACACCAGGCATCTCTCACCGCAGCAGCTTGGGGCAAGGTGAGAAGTACCTCTCCCTGGCCACTGCAGCTCCAGCAGGCACAACTGGGGGAGGAATGCATGTGCCCTGGCTGGGACAAGTCCAGGTTCATCTGACCCCCCCACCCCGCACTCTACAGCTAGAGTGAGGAATACAGCAAATTGTGCACTTTCCCCTTGCCCCCTGACAAAAGGGAACAGCCAGCAATGTTCCCATACAATTTGGGGTGAGAGGGAGTTTCAGTCCCCTCTCTGTTCTCTCTAAAGGATGCCTAGGAGGTGGGATTCTTAGGACTGGAGCAGTTCTGGAGTGGAGGGTGCACCCTGAGCCATCCCCTTTCAGTTACTTGGTGATTCTCTCTCTTTTATGTATGGTTTTCTGAGAAGCAATCCCATTGCAGGAACACCCCATTTTCCTGGCACAAGCAAACCCTTATGTTGCTTTAAGATATGATAAGAGGAAGCTGCATACCAAATTTGGTGGTTCTAGGTTTTACCACTTTGGATTTCTTGAATAAAGAGACAGACTCAAATATATAGTAGAATACAGACTCATTCACCAACATGTATATATCCTCTCTTTCATTACACAAATACCCTCTCATACACCTTGGCTACGTCTACACTGGTAAGATTTTGTGCAAATACTCTTTAACGCAAGAGTTTTTGCGTTAGAGTATTTGCGCCAAGAGAGCGTCTACACTGGCATGTGCCTTTGCGCAAAAGATGTGCTTTTGTGCAAGAGCATCCATGCCAGTTTAGACGTTCTCTTGCTCAAGAAAGCTCTGATGGCCATTTTAACCATCGGGCTTTCTTGCGCAAGAAATTCATGTTGCCTGTCTACACTGGCCTCTTGCGTAAGAACAGTTGCGCAAGAGGGCTTATTCCTGAGCGGGAGCATCATAGTTCTTGCGCAAGAAGCCCTGATTTCACACATTAGAACGTCAGTGTTCTTGCGCAAGAACTCCCCACCAGTGTAGACAGGCAGCAAGTTTTTGCGCAAAAGCGGCTGCTTTTGCGCAAAATCATGCCAATGTAGACACAGCCCTTGTGTATGACAAACACGTATAATAGAAAAACTTAAAAAAACAGCAAATAGTCTGGTAGCACTTTATAGACTAACAAAACATGTGGACAGTATCATGAGCTTTTGTGGGCATAGCCCACTTCTTCAGATGACCAGCGTGTTGGATGTCCAGAGATACTACCAATGATACACAAATACAGGTAACAGTTACACTGTTGGAACCTTAACAGAGACACTACTGGAAAGACTTTCCTCAACCTATAAGTGTAACCAAAAGGAATAACTGATGCTATCAAAGACCAGGAAAAGGTGGGAGATACCCATGATGCCTTGTGGAGGCCTATCAATCTAGGTCTGCGGTAAGCACAGGAAGGGTGAAAAGTGCAAAGCTAAACTGACTGGCAAGTCAAAAATCAACATTTTTTAAACAAAAAAGGACATTTTATTAATCCGTTTTCCCCAAAAAATTGGTCCCTTTTTCAACCAGCTTTTCTGCCCAAGCTGGGTGATGGCAGAAGTCACTCCCCAAAGCAAGGCAGCAGGGAACTGACACTAAATAGGTTTAATCCTGGGAGGAGTTTTGGATATACAGTAAACGGAGCTTTATTCTGCTAGAGCGGAGAGGCTGTTAACAAGGTTTAAATCCTTCACTTCCTGAATGTGAGATGCCTTATTGGTGTAAGGTGTTATCTTTCTAGAGAGGATAGATTGTATGGCTTTGGGTTACAGGAAGAAGACACACCCAGAGTAAACTCTGTAAACAGACAGACAGGCTTTAGAACACAGAGTCTGAGCCAAAGCAGGACAGGCTCGTGCACAGAGCACATTACTAGTAGGAAATTCTCTGAAGCTCATTTCCGAGGCCTTTGCTTGGAGAGAGGTCATTAAGCGCTAATTAATGGCTTTAGGAGTTAGATGGATCCGCTGTGGTTTCCATTAGGTGGAGGCTAAAATGTCAGCCCAGTATTGGCATTAGACAGAACCTGGCACTGTTCCCAACACAAACTTGGCAGCTGGCACTGCCTGAAAGCTCGTACTCCATAGGAAAACATGCAGCTTTTCACTGTTTCTGTGATGTATAATTCTGTTATGAGTTTGCTGGCTCATGATGAGGCACCTTCCCTCATCCCTGGCTGAGCTGGAGGGAAAGGCTCTAACCCAGCAATGTGCAACCCAGGCTAGCGAGTAGCCTTCCTTCATCTCAGTGGGCCGCAAGATTGTTGTAACCAAGATGGTCTCCCGGGATAAGGTAGTTTTGCTAGCTGCACTTGTGTACCTAGAATTTGCAGGGTGTGCCGATTGCTCCATAGCAGCATTTTAATTGGATGCAGAGGGGGTGCACAGCTCTCACAGTCAATGTTGTGTGCAATCAGCATGCACCTCACTTCACTTGGCCTTGCTTTGCATGTGTCACTTTAGTATTATCAATAGGAAAAAAAAACAATGCAGATGGAAACCAGCAGAATCTGGCAACCCAATGCATGGACAACAGGAAACAAAACATCTCACGGGCTCCCCATAGAATCCCAACGCAAGTTGCCTACCACTGCTCTAACTAGTAGGGTTGCCAGGTGTCCGGTATTCTCAGCTCCTGTCCGGTAAAAATAATTCAGAGAATACCAGACACCTGAGATGTCCGGTATTTTCTGAATTTTTCCCCGGCCAGAAGGCAAAAATGCCAGGCACCTGGCAACCCTACAAACACTCAGCATCCGGCCTCCCCGCAACCCCCAACCCCAGCCCCCCTGATTACCTGGTTCCCCAAGGCTGCCGGCATGGCTGCTGGCCAAGAGGCCTAGGGGAAGCAATGCTTCCCCTGGGTGTTAGTGCTCAACCGCGCCCGTTCCTATACCTGCACTTAAAGGGGACATGCTGTTTTATTTAAAATTTTTATTTTTTTGGCTTACTAAGTCCTTGGAGGGTTTTTTTTTATTTTCTCAACAACTTTGGGTCCCCCCCTTCAAAAGAATTTTTTCCACAGTATTTTTTGGGGGGTTCCCCCATATTTTTGTTTCAACCATCTGGCAACCCTACTAACTAATGAAAGAAGGCTGTGAGATCCCAGTTCAACATACAGCCAAGAGAGGGCTTGTAATGGGGTCAAGCCCAGCATGGTGCCTTCAGCAAGGTGACTTTGGGGAATTAGCTGGCTATTCCAATGCGCTCACTTCCGCTGGTGTCTCCCCCCTGTCCTCCCTCTGGTACAGCATTGTCTTCAGGGCCCTGCCCTCTGGCAGTGTCCACTCTGGTCTTTGTCAGCACCCCTTCCAGGGGGTGTCATTGTTCTTCCTTCATTATACTCCAGGGTCCTCCCTACTCCCTAGGACTCCCCAGTTCTTCCTGGAGAGAGCTTGGTGTTCCCTGGTAGAACACCTAGTTCCCTTGCACCCTCCAGGCCTCAGTGGCCCACAGCTAGTCCCTCTCTAGCCCCTGTCTCTGGGCAGACTGCAGTCCTTATTGGCCACTCCTCCCTGGCAAAGGGCACAGACCTGCTACCACTGCCTACCAGATTGCCTCCTGCAACACTGCCTTCAGGCCTTACGGCCTGGGGCTTCCCTGGCCCGAGCTTCCCCAGCCTACCACGTCTGCCTCTCGCAGCCCTGCCTTTCATGACTGCCTAGGGCCTCAGGCCTGGTAGCCTGAGTTTGCTAGGCCAAAGCCTCCCCAGACCTACCCTCTTCCAGAGAGCTTCTTACTTCCCTAGCAGTCAGGCCTCTACTATCCTCCCTCCAGAGCAGTAGGCAGGTCTCTTCCTCCTTCCAGGAGTGGTGCTTTATAGCTTCCACCTGGGCCCTCATTAGCTGCCTCAGCTGGGCTTGCCTCTGACGCCACGCTCAGCCCCTTAAAGGGCCACTGTCACAGGGCTCCATCGTCCCCACAGCCCAGGAACACAAAGTAATGTCCCGAGGTCAGAGCACATTGGGAGGGTGCTGACAGCCGCATGGGAACAAGAGCAGCAGGCTGAGATCACTCAGCAGCTTGGGATCTGATTGTGGGCAGCAAAGGGCCTAAGTGCTGCAGCTGGAAGACTGAGAACTTGGCAGACCCACCTGTTTGTTTGCTGGGGACCTTCAGGCTACAGCAGGTGGGTACAGGTGGCAGCCTGCGGGCAGGCCAGCCATTATGGAAGGGTTACGAGTAAGGTAGCGAGTTTGTCACAGAGGTTGCTGAGATCATGGATTCAGTGACTTTCCAGGACTGCCCTGACTTCTGCAGGGGCTGGTGTGGCTGGTCTGGGGGCTTCCTGAGCAACTTGGGCAGCCCTTGGGCCAGCCACACCAGCCCCTGCTGGCGTAGTCTCAGACCACTGCACCCCACTCCCAGCAGCAGCAGGAGTTTTGTGTGTGAGAAGAGGCTTATGGCTGAAAATCAGGGCACAGGAGGGAATGAAGGTTCTGAGCAGCACATACCTTGTGACATGTCCCTCCCTCAGCTCCTAGCTCTGCCCACAGATACTATCCTCACAGCTCCCATTGGCCATGTTTTCAAGTCCACACACGGCTCTGCCCACCAGGTATTAGAGAATGACTTCTACTCCTCTGGCTCAATGAGAGGCCACACCACCTCACTATAGATGTGCAACTATTCATTGCAGGTGCACTCATTTTGCACTTGCAGTTGTAATGCCAATTCACATTAGACATACTGCTGAGCATGCCTTTTTGCATGCACACTTGTGCATGGTTAACTTGGAAGATTAGATTTACAGTTGCTTACCCAGTGTTACCAACCAAATTAGGTTCAAAGCCAGAAGCAGAACTCAAATCTCCTGATTCTGGCTGGTGCTTTAAGTATGGACCTTTATTCTTCAAAAAATTCAGGCTCCCCAAATCATGTTTGGCTTAAATGTAATGAAATTTTTAAAAACAATACATGTGGGGTTCTTTGCCTTCAAGGCAGAAGTTTAGTTGCATGTTGTCTTGGACAAGTCACTTTCCCGCCCTGGGTTTTTGTTTCCTTGTCTGTAAAGTGGACATGACAACACCTGCCTCCATCGTAGGGGTAATACAGAAACAGAAAGTGTTGTTTTTGGCTCCATAAGTGATCTCATGAAAAGCAGGGTTGGGAAGAAGCCTGTAAAAACAAATTCATATATTGAGTTGTTTATGTTTGAGATCCTTTGGGAAGACAAATGCATGTATATTATAGAGGTGTAATTTCTAGGTAAAGAAGACAAACCTGTAACTAGCTCTGATTGAGCAAGAGTACTAAAAATAGCAATGTATCCACCACCATGCAAACACTGCAACAAGCAAGCTACCTAAGTATGTACATAATTTCAAATGGGATTGTACTAACTTGTGTGAGGTGACTAGCCTGTCCTGGCACTCACCTCACCTCAGCTACACTTCATTTGTAGTGTGCTAGCTGGATCAGAGCACGTCTGTTCAAGCTGTAGCATCTGTTGAACTTACCTAATTCTGCTATTGCCAACAGCAGGGAACAGCTCTTTCCTTTCCACCATCTTTGCAGTTCAAAGGGGCCAAAAAATATGAGCGTACCTACATGTGCATTTTGGGAAATTTTTAGACAAAGCCATTCTGATTGGCCTCTGTCAGTGCATTATTTCCAGGCACTACTCAGCAATGGTAGAATCAGAAGTGGAAAGACCCAAGAAAGGGTTAAACTTTTGTCAAGTCAGGAATGGCAACAACCCAACAAGGCAGTAAGAATATTCCCTTCTTCATGTTCTTTGCTATCACTTCTCTCTCCCCTAGAAAGGAAAACTATCTTAGTTTGTGAAACAGTTTTAAACTTTCAGGCTGAACATTACATCTTCCTATATATACAAAATGTGCCAAAAATGAGACCTCATGCAGCTTCATTTATTTCAATTATTTCTTTGCTGCCTCTTTCTCTTGCCCGCTATCACTAAAAATAAGCCAGGGCAATAACACTGGGCCAGCAGAGGCACTGCACAATTAGCTATTGGATATGCACACACACAAACGACAAGCTGGCGTCTGCTGGCTATGGAAACAGATGCTGACTGGAGAGAGAGCTTTGGGGAATAAGGCAGGGCCCTCGCCATTCCGCTTGGTGTGATCCAAGCAGCCCCAGCAAAACCCAGAGGGACTGCCCCAGTGCCGACAGCCACTCACTCAGATGAAACGCAATTAAAATGTTGATAGGAAGTTTAGCTTGGCAAGAGGTGTGAAACACTTTTGGAACTGGATTTCTGGCAACTGCACAAGGAGAAAGGAGGGAGTGAGGGGAAAATAAGACTAAGAGAGACCTGACAGCGTGAGTGAGCTGGCTGATCATGGGCAAACCTAACCTTTGGAAGCATTCAGAAAACATTGGCTGCTTGTGGTAGAATCATGAAATTCAGATTCAGAACTGATGCTTTCAAAGTTCAGTAGGGTTGGAATCCACTTGCTTTAGTTTTTCTTAGGGGTACATCTACACCGCAAGCTTATTTCGGAAAAAGCTATTCCAGAAGGTATCTTCTAGAATAGTTTATTTCGATATAGAGCGTCCACACTACAGGGAAGCCTCAAAATTAGTCCCAGGCAGGCTCACCTACTGTGGATGTGCTAACTCGATTTAGAGCCCCAGGAGGCACTGGGGAGGAATAACCTAGAATGGCCCTAGTGAGGAGCCATTTTGACATGGCAGCAGTGGAGCGTCCACACACACCCTCTTCCAAAAGAGCTTTTTCGGAAGAGACGTTATTCCTCGTGGAATGAGGTTTACCGTCAGAAAAAGCCCTCCGTTATTTCGATTTTCTTTCAAAATAACGTAATTGCTATGTGAATGCTAATATTGTTTTTCTAGAATAACAGTGCAGTGGACGCATCCTCAGTCTCATGCCTCTCTACTTCCTAGCATTATCTGGACACTACAGCACTGAAACATTGGTGGAAAGCCTAGCTTTCACACTGATTTACAGACTAAAATGTGCTGGATAACTGTCCTCTTGCCTAGGTGGTTATCCAAAAGTAAGCTTTTAAGGTTTGCCCATCACTAGTTTGAGCTGTTACCCACCCTGCATATGCACACATACACAGCATCTCATTTGGTAAGTGGGTGGTTGGTCATTGGCTGACAGTGGAACAGGTAGTGATGTATGGGGGACACAAGTGGACCATCTCAACAACAATCCACCTAAATGTGTCCAGCCGAATGATTTACCCTGTCCATAACATTGTTGTTCCAGTCCAGAGTTTGATGAGGAGCTCTGGAGGTGGGGGGAGAACAAAAGACACATTATATGCATGCATCTTCCTTTGCCTGCTCTTACTACTCACATTAGTGACTCCAACCAAGAGCAGGGTCCCTCTGTACAAAACAGACAATAGGAGAGTATGTCTACCAAGAAGAACTTACAGATAAAGAAACTGGATGGACAGCGAATGGGAGAAAGGGCATATTAGCTCTGTTTTCCAGATGGGGAACTGACACACAGAGGATCTAAGTGACTTGCACGGAGAGTCAACAACAAAGCCAGGAATTGAAACCATATATCCAGGTGCCTAGCCCAGTAGCTACCTTTCTGTCTACTCAGTTCTTGTCTTTTCATGTGTTTGTCTGAAACATACAAAATATGGACACAAACAAGCGGGAATGTGGGAGAACTCAAACAGGGCACTGAAATCAAAGCAGATGCAATTTGTTCTAGCATCCAGTAAAAAGCTCTTAAGAGGGTGGGCTGAGTTAGAACTTTCTTTTTAATTACATGGCTTGAGCTTCTAGTCTTACCGTTATTTGCCTGACTACGTTCTAGCACCCCCTAGTGGAGCATTACAACATACTTCATTCTCCATTGTTTTTTCCTGTGACATTTTGTTTTTCAGTCCTGTGCCCTATGGTGAAATGTAATTGCTTTTGGATGGTTTGAGTTGTTGACAAAAAAGCTGCAAATTTTAAGGCGGCTCCAATCTAACCCTTTTAGAAATTTTTTGGCTTGGCATATTCTGGACAGGCCATGTCTTGTTTATTATTGAGTGGTAGAAATTTTACCATATGAATGCAATCAGTGTTTCAGTTACTAATGGGGATGGTGCAGCAAAGATCAAAAAAGGCAGATAATTGCATAGCCCATGACCTGGAAGGGCCCCATGCCCTAAGGGTACACGTGCAACAGAGAGCTGAGGTTTGTGCCTTATGTACATATACACACGGCACTGTTTTACTAAGGCCTGCTCTATGCCACACTGTATGCTACACAGCCTTTGTATGGGGCTGTGACCACTGAGTCCTCTCCTGCAGCATCCTTCAACCCAACAGTCACTGAGATTGGCAAGAAAACTCCCTTTGTCCACTTGGCAGGCCCCTGGCTTTCTTCAGCCTTTGTTTTCTCACAGTTTCCCCTTGCTTATACAGAACAGTGGCAACAGGTCTAGTCCCCAGGAGCTTCTTTTCTGGAGTCTTTTCCATGCCCCAGGGACTATTGCAGAGCATTGTGTAGCTCTACACACCTATTTGCCTGCAGCTCTTTATAAGGAACGCCTGTCCTTTGCTCAGCTGGATCTGATTAGTGTACATAGCTGGGTGGTCCCTTACGGGGCATGCCACCCTCTTAGAGGACCACAGCAGTGTTACATCTTTCCTTGTCCAAGTGACTGTGAATCTAGGTCATGGTGCTTGTCTGTCTCCATTGTTTGTCTTCCATCCATTGTCACTTTGGTTGCTTACCAGAAAGAGGCATTTATGTGTAAAATATTGGCATTTTATTAATAGTGTCTTGCTGCAGAAGTTATTGGCCACTGGATTGGAGTGAAGTGCAAATTGCTATAAGGGGATAATAGGGTCTTGCATGTTGTGTATATTCCCTCTCAGAAGCCTGTGTTCTCTTTGCCTTTCAGTGCAGGGAACTGCTGTGATTCCTGGCCAATGGAAGCTGCAAAGACAGTGCTCGGAGCGGGGCAGGGCGGGAGCCATGGATGGAGCCCTCATGGCTGCTATGGTTAGGAGTAGACGGGATATATTGCCACTTCCAGGGAGCCATGCAGAGCCAGATAGGGAGCCTGTCGGTCCTGTGCAAACAGGACTATAAACTGGATTTTCAATGAAGATCAGAAATGCCTGGTTATAGAGCTTTCTGGTTGGTACAGGTTGGATAACACAGCTTTTCCTGTATAAGAAACACCGTTGCTCTCTGGAAACATGGCACACTCTCTGTCACTTTGAAATTTGTCAGATTTCACATGGTTATATGTCAAAACTATGCAAAAACTACTGATTGCAGGTGAGTTAGAAACAAAAATCACAAATTAGCTCAGTTTGAACTGAAAATTGGATGCAACTTTCTCCAGAAAAGCTCATAAACCTTAGCAAGACATTTGGATGAACTTCAAACTTGCCAGTTGTCTACCAATGTTCTAAAAGAGTATGGGTGACTTCAGCTAGCTAGATCTTAAATGGTCAAATGTCACTGCAGGACAGTTTAGCAAAGGAATGTATTGACATCATAAAATTATTGCTCCTTGGAACAGCTAGTTCTGGAGTCTAATTAAGTTATTCTTGACTAAGTGCTTAAGTGCTAAGTAGCACACAGGAATTTATTCTAAAAGTAACTGCAATTAAGCCACTTTGTAATACTGAACTTATATTATTGCCAATAGCTTTATTGGAGGGATCTTTTTTTTTTAAAAAAAGTGGCACTGACTCTAAATTGTAGGATAGGGGACTTAAAATACTCTTAAAAAACAGGAGATCTTAGTTAAAAAGAACCTAAAAGACAAAAGTTGAGAAATTAAAACACTTAGAATGAGCATTAAGGACACACAGTAGCACCAAAAGAGACCATGGGGTTTAAAGTTTAGCAGAGTTTTAAAAAAATAGATATTTATGTAACTAACAAGAATATCAACTGTTACATTAGATGGGATGAAAAGACTTTGTGACATTTTAAAAGAAAAACTTAACGCTTCATAGTCAGCCATTAAGGACATGTCCACACTGCAGTGTAAGCTCAGACTCAGCCCAAACCCACCTTCTATACTCATGGATCGGTCTGACTGTGATCAGTAAGCCTTCAGAACTCGGGCTCTACAACTCATTACTGGGTTGGTGCTGAGTCCAAGTCCCCCTGGGACATAGGTCCAATCTCTATAATTTTGCACTGTGGATGCAGCTCGGACTCAGGTCTCCAGACTGAAAGTCCACCAATGCTATCTCACAATCCCATGGGCCAATGCTTCTTGGCCTTTCTAATCCAAGATTACCCAGTCATAAATGCCTGGAGTGATGAAGAAACTTCCCCCACTGGAGGATTATTGCCTCATTGTCCATACTAGATTATCTTCTGAAGTGTCTGGTGGAACCTAAGGCTACATCTACACTGGCATGATCTTGCGCAAAAACTCTTTAGCGCAAGAATTCTTGCATTAAAGTAGTTGTACAAGAGAGCGTCTACACTGGCATGTGCTTTTGCGCAAGAGAATCCATGCCAGTGTAGATGCTCTCTTGCGTAAGAAAGCTCTGATGGCCATTTTAACCATAGGGTTTTCTTATGCAAGAAATTCATATTGCCTGTCTACACTGGCCTCTTGTGCAAGAACAGTTGCGCAAAAGGGCTTATTCCTGAGCGGCAGTGTCATAGTTCTTGTGCAAAAAGCCCTGATTTCATACAGTAAAACGTCAGTTTACTTGCGCAAGAACACACGGCCAGTGTAGACAGGCAGCAAGTTTTTGCGCGCAAGAGAGGCTGCTTTGGCGCAAGATCGCGCCAGTGTAGACACAGCCTAAGTGTTAATGGTCTGATCCAGAACAACAGTTCCTATGATCTTATATCCCTATGAAAGTGTTTTCATTCAAACTAACCAGTCATAGAAATCTGTGGTTTTAATGTCCCCCCCCCCCCCCCCATCTTCTAACACTTCCCCACTACAGAGACTTTGCTCAATAATGAGAGAAAATGGGCTTTTGTGTAGGAGACTCTGAGCAACAGACAACTGTGCATGCATACATCTTTGAGTGAGACTGTGTGAAGGCATATTTGTGTGTGTAAACAACAGTCAGCTGTCGGCATGCAAACATATTCCTGTTAGTTGGGTAGTTCCACAGCAACACGAATCACTCGCTCTCCCTGCCCTGATCTTAGAGGAGTTCTGGGCCCTTCCTGGTGGGGAAAGAGGGAAATATCCCTGCTTGCCCCCCTTTGCACACACCCTTAACTGCATGTTTACAAGTTGTCATTGTATCGCCCTCCTCTAGGGAGGTATTAATACACCTTACCAATAAAAAAATCACAGAACTGAAAGGAACCTTGAGAGGTCATCAGCTCTGTCCCCTGCACTCGTGACAGAGCCAAGCACCACCTGGAACATCCCTGGCAGATGTCTGTCTAACCTGATCTTACAAATCTCCAATGATGGAGATTCCACAACCTCCCTAGGCAATTTATTCCAGGGCTTAACCACCCTGACAGGAAGTTTTTCCTAATGTCTGAGGCAATGTCTACCCTAGACCTGGCAGCTTGGTTTAAGGTACACAACCCCAGCTATGTGGAATATGCTCCAGTCAGCTTCCATTACTCCTGGCAAGAGCAGGAGTACCACATGCTGGTGGGGGTGCCCTCTGAGTTCAATTTAGTGAGTCTTAACTAGACTCACTAAATCGAACTCCGGAAAATCGATCACAGCAGCAGCAATCTTCCATGTAGTGTAAACATGGCCTAACTTAAACCTCCCTTGCTGGAATTTAAGCCTATTGCTTCTTGTCCTATCCTCAGAAGTTAAGGAGATCAATTTTTCAGCTTTCTCCTTGTAACAACCTTTTGCAGGCTTCAAGCTACCCCATTATTCTTTCAGGGCTTGAGAGGATGGATTCAACATGCAAGGTAGCTGAATTCTCAGGTCCTCCAGTTGTGAGGCTAGATGGAACTCTATCAGAACAAGAGTGCATTTGCTCCCTCCCACTTTCACCCTATATTCACAGCACCATAGAGGACGTGGGGAAGCTGATGCTGGTCTTATCTACAAAGTAGATTGAAAAGGTCTCACAATGAGAAATAAGTGACTCTGCAGCCTAGTAAAGGCAATCAGGTCAATCAGGCTTCTCATGGTTGGGACTTAGTCTGTGCTGAGGTAGAGGAAGGCTAGAAAGAGCCCTTCACCACCACCATACTTTTAGCCCAGGATTGCTAAAAAGGTCCTGTGCCCCAGCTGATTAGATTCAGCAGCAGAGCATTGCTAGTGACACTTGTGTCTCTCCACTCTTGCTGTCTCTGGCTCAGATAGTTGGCAAACCAGGGTGTCTTGTGAAAATGATGTGGAAAGGAGGGGCATTTAAGATCCTTAACACAAGTTGTTTTCTTGTAGTGTCTTTACAGGCCTCACAGTATTCTGGTCTAGCAGCTGAACAATAGTATCCCCTATAAGTTCTGGATCCTGATGGGATCCTTTGGTCTCCTACAGTGTCTCACCACAGGAAGTTCATTTTGTCTTACTGAGAAAATGGAAAGGTACCAATTTCAACAGGAAGATCATTGTGACCAGGCCGATATCTATCCCAAGCCCAGATCAGATCCAGAAGGTATCTTCTTACATGTGAAAGTCTAAAAAGCAGTTGATGAAACAGATTGAGTAATGGGCATGAGGTCTCATGCTAATGAGAGAATGCCTGCTTTGGGAGGCCTGCTGGGGCTCAGATGTACAATACGCACCCACCTGTTTGGGGCAGCAAGGCAGAAGTGACTATGCACAAGCCCACCCACAGAAAAGCAGGGAACAGCACCAGTGGAAACTGAGGCACCTAAAGATTGTAGGTGCCTACAGGGTGTTGTGGCAATGCAACAGAAGTTTTGAGGCTCTATATGTTGTATTACGGTGCCCATCCACCATCTAAACATTAGTGCCCACTTAGATAACCTAAATCACCCATGTGATACTCTTAGGGCACGTCTAGACTACATGGCTCCGTCAATGGAGCCATGTAGATTAGGGTTGTAGGCAAAGGGAAATGAAGCGGCGATTTAAATAATCGCCGCTTCATTTAAATTAAAATGGCTGCCGCGCTGTGCCGGTCAGCTGTTTGGCGGCACAGCGCTGTAGTCTGGACGCTCCGTGGTCAACATCCCTCCCATGAACTGGCCTGGACATGGCCATGTCAACACAGCCATGTCTCTCCCATCTTTAACTCAACATGCTAGTGCCATCCCTAGAGCCCTGTGCGGATACAAAATTGGTATCCACATCTGCATGTATATCTGGATGTGGATACCCACAAATATAAAGTGCATATCTGCAGATTTGCAGGGTTCTAGATACAAAATATGTATTCAGGAGCTGCGGATGTCTACATCCACATCTGTGGTGCTGATACCTGTGCACATAAAGCGGATATCTGTGGCTCTGCAGGGCTCTTGCCATTCCTTCGGTACACATGATCCTATCACATTAGTCCTTGCCTCTAGCCAATCCTCTTCCTTTCTTCTCCACTATGGACATTTTGGCTCAGGCATGACTAAGGTAATGGATACATCAGTGCATTATGAGAAAAACCATGGATACTAGAACTCCCTGCATCTCCTTATTGGAAGAGAGAGAGAGTTGTCTGTCAGTGTCTGCATCACCAGTTGTACAGGGGACTCTAATGCTTACACCCTATGTGCAATACATGTTTGACTCTGATGAAGGGCTCCTCCCCCCTTTTTAGCACCCACGGGTCAGTGGACTTCACAGCCTGAGACCTTAATGAACCATCTGTTCTTCATTAAAAGCAGTTAAGGACAATGCTAATGGCACTAATTAGGCTGCATGCAAACATCCAAATGCTTCAGTGGCTCCAGAGCCCCAGGCAGGAAAAAGTCCAAATTGAACCAGCTGCTGCACTTATTTGCAAGTGCAATACCCCTGCCAGAAAGCCATGGAGAGAATCAGGATCAGCCAGGTTCTTCTGCCTCTTCTTCCTTATTGAAAACATGTTTTAAGGCCAGTATTTCAGCTCCCAACCTTTCCTTTCTGTCTTCTCTCACCTATACTCCATCTTTTTCCTTCAATGCCTGCCAGCAAAAGCAATGGGGAAATACCAGCAGGATGTTGAGAGCACCTGTGTAGCATGACACAACATTTGCAGTTCTCTGCTAGGAGTTACTGCATCCTGGTTTGTCAGTAGCAGTGAGCTGTTAAATTATAACCTATATATGCAAGGCTTGGGGTAGCACAGCTTAATGTGCTCAGCCCTGCTACTGACTTGCCGTGGTAAGTCTGTCAGAAAATCATATGACACTTCTGCTTCAGCTTCCCAGTTTGTAAGAGTGAAGAGGATAATACTACATGGGCACTTGTGAGGGTTTATTAGTGTTTGGAAATCCTTGGATGAAAAGCAGCTGCAAATAAAAATTAACAAGACAACAATAAGGATTTCCTGTTACTGAGGCCGGGGGTTTACACCCACATGCCATAATCCAGATGGTCAAGAGTTAGCAATATATTATGCCCTGGACTGGGAAACAGGAAATGTGGATTCTAATCCTGTCTCTGCTGCTGGGTCACTTTGAGCCAGTCATTTCCCCTCACTTTCTCCTGCTATAAAATAGGGTTAATGATAGTGACCAGCTTTGATAGCTACCAATTAAAAATGCTAGGTATTATTATAGCAATCCCCTGGCAGAACCTCCAGCCCATTGTCCTAATGACCTCATGTTTCCCTTCATTAAGAGAATGAGCTACAGAAATGTTCATTCAGTGTAACTACTTCAAAGGAGAATCAACTTGGGTTGCTGAGGCCATTTCAAGGAGTACTATAGATGCAAAGTTGGCACACACAATACACTAGTGCAGGGCTATTGTTCAAGAGGTCAGAACTTTCAGAGTGGACTAAACCAACAGTGCTGCTAGGCATTTCAAGTGCTCAAAAGATTAGTTTTCAGTCTCTCACAAAATGTGGTGACTCTAATGGCATAATTGGTTCAGTGCTGTCAATGAAGGGCACTCATGACATTTCCTGAAACATAGTATCTTCTTGAGAGGTCTTCCCCTTCAACTTCACCCAACACAACCCTGATCATTTTCTGATCTCCAACAAGATCCCACCCATCCTTTATGGCAGGGCTACTCAACTTTGGAAGCCCTGGGGGCCACAATGACACTCGCCGAGGGCCACAACTTAAGTGTGGGTGCATATATATGCAAATAGGTTCTTTCACACAGACAGGCATGAATACATAGCACTTCCCACAATGCTCCTGCGCTCCCGGCACCTCCTCCCCAGGGGCTAGAAACACCAACCCCCCTGTACCCTTCTGCTCCAGCCAGCCCTTCCACTTGCATCTTTGAGTGCTCACCCTGCCTGGGAGATGCCTCGCCGTTGTGTTCCCAGTGGAGGCCACGTTCAAAAGGATCCCACCTGTGGGCCTCATGGTGAGCCCTGCATAAACCCAAACCACCCCGCGGGCCACAAACAAATGGGCCGTGGGCCACAGGTGGCCCACGGGCCACGTGTTGAGTAGCCCTGCTTTATAGTAAAGAATCAGCTGAGACATAAACTTCTTGCTACCCCCTCATCTTGTTTTCATTGCAATTCCTGGTCCATTACAAACAAGATGATGGCAAACTGCCCAAGATGCACTGCTTAGACCTAATGCCCATGGGCCTCTTTTTGAGAGAGTTTGGATAAAGGAGGTAGGATGGAGGCTGGATTCTGAGAATAAAGTTTGACTAAAGGCCTGATTCCCTGTTATGTAGGCCAGTGGTTTATCTATTGTGGCAAGTTCACTAACAGCTTATGATCTAGTGAGCTCTGAACAAACATTTAGAAACATAAGAAGTAATTAAGGCCTTAACAAAGGCTTGCTCTTCCAACTCCCCATAGGTCATCAAGTTCATAGACATAGGAAATACCTAATTCAGTGCGTTGCCCAGCTGTATTTCTGTATGCTATAGCAGCCTCCAGGAGAAAAAAAAAAAAAAGCTTCCTCAGAATCAGGTGTGAGAGGAGAACCTTTGGTTTTGCTTTCACTAGACTCATGTTATGCCGAATAACTCAAGGCACTTTGCATGTTCATGAATGCTGGTGGGGACTCTCTTCACCTGTTCTACCCAGGCTACAAACATTTGCTTTTCACCGCACAGGTCACTCTGGGGTGAGAAAGAGAAGCCATATGGAGATAGCAGAAGAAGACCCCAGGAGAGGAATCCTCCTGGGGATTGTGGGTTTGCCTGGCTATCCTGCTTTATATGCATATAGTGAGCTGCTTGATTTCAGCTTTGCACATGCTGTTATGTTTTGCACTCCTTGGTTAATTCTAATTTTAAAGAATTAAAAAGTAGCTTTTCTTAGGCCAGGTCTACACTCAAAAATTAAGTTGCTCAGGGATGTGAAAAGCCGACCTAACCCATGTTGTAAGGCAGTACTAAATTGACAGAGACAAATTCTTCCATTGACTAAGCTAATGAGGTGGATTAACTACCGTGACTGGAGAACCCTTCCATCAGTGTAGGCAGTGTCTACTCTGAAGCATGACAGTGGTGCAGTTTAGTGCTGCTGTTGCTTCTCAAGTGTAGACAAGATGATCTCTGCCTGGGCTAGCAGTGCTTTCTTGCTACTAGAATAGCTTTCCAGCTTAAAACATGAACACCACTATATCGTGGCATTCTTCCAGAAACTTCCAGCGTGGAGACACTGTTATTTACATTTCTCCTACTGTACTAATGTGTAGTACCCAAGAACTATCAGCACAGAGACATGTGTGCATTACTTCTGTTTTACAAAGAATTTGGGAATCTCTGGCACTAAAAACACAACTGCATCCCCTTCGTGTTATCACTACATAGCAGTACCAGGAATGTCCCATGCTGAGAGACCCCCTTTATACACGGTATCAGAGAACAGCGTTCACAAACAGTGCCAGCTGAGAATGCTGCAGCATGGCCTGCTACCCCCAGGCCCCAGGGTACTGCTAACATCAGCTAGAACTGTGCCTGTATAAATATGAATTACCACAGCAAGTCCAGCTATCAATGTTAGATTAGATAAAATAGTCTTGACGTACAGAACTCTGGGCAATAAGAATACTGATAATTCTTTCAAATAGTGCACCACATGATAACCTATCACAAATGTTCTGTGGTTAATGGTCTGATTCTCCCACTGTATTGATTCCCCCTCCAAATAAAACCCTACCTATAGAGCCACCAATTATTTCAGGGTGCCTGTGTGTTCTGTGTCCCTCACTCCTTCCCACAGCTATATAGCTCTCTCCTGAAGCCTCCTTTCCCTCCAATCAGATGTAATAAACTGATTTCCCTCTCCAGAAGCAACTGATTGCCAGGCTAGTTGAAGGAGGCTATGAGGGAGGGTAGTAAATTTCTGCACAATGACCCATGAAGGTTGTGTTCCAAGAAGGACGAGCTGTATGTGAGAGGACATCTGGTGTCCGGATATAAACATCTGCTTGTGTGAGATTAACATCAGATTTTCGGATCTGGTCTGTATCTTGATTTTTCTTTCCATCTAATCAAAGTGGAAAGGGCTGCCATTTTGTGTGTGCACCTTATAAAGACCACACAGCAAGTAGCGCCAAGGTACCAGTTTCAGAAGGTCGGGCTCAGAGGACAGAACTTGTCAGTGCTAATAGTTAACAAGAAGATGTGCTATAGCAGTACAGTTTGGACCTCCCTGGTCCAGCACTCTCAGGACAGGGAGTTTGCAGGACCGCGGGAGGTCTATTCTGCCGCTCTACTGACGGACTCCGGGCTTTCCTGGGGTCCATCAGCAGACCCAACAGGTCTCCCCTCGCAGCCACAGGACTCCTCTGTCCCCTGCCACTGGCCTCCTGCCTCTGCTCCCTGCCCTTAGGCTCCTAGGGCTCTCTGGTCCAGGGTCATCTGTGGTCCAGCTGGATCACGGATGTTGCTGGACCGGAGTCCTAGACCAGAGAGGTTCAACCTGTAGTATGAAATATCCATGTTTTGTGACAAAGTGGTTAACTAATGCCATCTCTGGGGCTAGATCTCAAATCTGTTTTAGGAAGAAATGAGATTATCTCAATTCTGTCCCCAAAATAATGCAGTGTAAACAGTAAGAGAATCACATTGTGGATTAAGCAAATTTTGTTCAGAAGAGGGCACAGCACTAGTTGATATGGACTGTGAATTATTTACTGCCTCTGTAGCAGTTGTTTCCTACAGGGCAGGATGGAGGCATTGGTGGGGCAGGTCAGATTGCAACTGGTCCTAGTGCACTTATCCCACTTATTAAAAAAAAAAAAAAAAAAAAGAGTTTATTTGGTCTGTAACTGTGCCACTTTAGGCTGCAATTTAATTAAATCTTACAAAGTGAGCAGCACCAGGCCCTGGTGCTTCATGAAGTCATTTTAGTGATTCAATAAACAGCACTGAGCCAATGAGAAACAAGCAAGCCCTCAACCCCATTATGCAGCCCCTTTTTCTGGCAGTCAAAGGTTTTGGGACACCCAGAGAGAGGGGTTGCATCCCTGACCATCTTGGCTAACAGTGGTTCATAACCCTATCCTCCAGGAACATCTCTTGTTCTTTTTTTTCAATCCAGTTATATTTTTGGCCTTCATGACATCCCCTGGAAATGAGTTCCACAGGTTGACTGTCTATATTGTATGAATGCATTTTTCCTTTTATTTATTTTAAACCTGGTTCCCATTAATTTCATTGGGTGACCCTGGTTCTTGTATTACGTGAAGGGGTAAATAACACTTCCTAATTCATTTTCACCACATCACTCATGATTTTATAGACTTCTAACATAGCCCCCTTCCCCTTAGTCATCTCTTTTCCAAACTGAACAGTCCCAGTCTTAGTATTCTGTCCTCATTCAGAAGCTGTACTGTGACTCTAATCAGTTTTGTTACTCTTCTCTGTATCTTTTCCAACCCTAATAGATCTTTTTGAGATGGGGTGACGAGAACTGTATGCAGTGTTCAAGGTTTGTACCGTGGATTGATATGGTGTTATTATGTATCCCTTTCCTAATGGTTCCTAACATTCTGTTTGCTTTATTGACTGCCGCTGCACACTGAGCAGAAGTTTTCTGACAACTGTTCACAATGATTCCAAGATCTCTTTTTTTTTTTTTTTTTTTTTTGAGGGGTAATAGCTAATTTAGAACCCATCATTTTATGGGATTCTGTTTTGCAATGTTCATTACTTTGCATTTAACAACGATTAAATTTCATCTGCTACTTTGTTGCCCAGTCACAGTTTGATGAGATCACATTGTAAATCTTCCCAGTCAGATTTGAACTTAACAATTTTGAGTAATTTTGAATCATCTGCCAACTTTGCCACTTCTCTTTTTCCAGCTCATTTATGAGCATGTTGAATACCTCTGATCCCAATACAGATCCCTGGGGGACATGCTATTTTCCTCTCTCCATTTTGAAAATTGATCATTTATTCTTGCCCTTTGTTCCCATCTTTAAACAACTACTGATCCATGAGAGGACTTTCCCTTTTAATCCATGACAGCTTACTTTACTTAAGAGCCTTGGATGAGAAACCTTGTCAAAGGCTTTCTGAAAGTCCAAGTACACTATAATCCACTGGCTCACCCTTGTCCACAAGTTTGTTGATCATCCTCAAATAATTCTAATAGATTGGTGAGGCAGGATTTCCCTTACCAAAAGCTGTGTTGATTCTTCCCCAATATATTGTGTTCAATATGTGTCTAAATTCTTTATTATAGTTTCAATCACTTGGCCTGGTACTAAAGTTGGGTTTATCAGCCTCTAATTACCAGCAGACCCATTGATTGGGGCAAAAAGGGCAGTTGCCTCAGAGGTGTGTCTAGACTACATGGCTCCGTCGACGGAGCCATGTAGATGAGTGTACTCGGCAAAGGGAAATGAAGCGGCGATTTAAATAATCACTGCTTCATTTACATCAAAATGGCCGCCGCGCTGTGCCGATCAGCTGATTTTATGCCTCGTGAAATGAGGCTTATAGGATCTGATGACAAAGGGTTCTGGGGTCGGCTGATCCCCGTCTAGACTACTGTGCTGTGCCAACAATCAGCTGATCGGCACAGTGCGGCGGCCATTTTGATGTAAATGAAGTGGCGATTATTTAAATCGCCGCTTCATTTCCCTTTGCCAAGTACACTCATCTACATGGCTCCGTCCATAGCTACCACAGGAGCAGCAGCAGCCAGAGCCCCAGGCGGCTCCGGGGCGGGAGGGGAACAGCACATGGCACACTCTGACAATGCTGAGGGCTGGCTGCCCCAATCCTGCCCCTTCTGTCTGAGGCCCCACCCCCTTCTGGGAGCACATAGCCTGGTGCCCCCCCCTCACTTTGCACAGGGGCCCAGCAAGTCTGTTGGCCCCCCTGATTGGCAGGAACACCTTTGGCACCCTTTTAAAAAATGGACATTACCTGGAGCCCTTTTTAAAAATTGACTAACCCTAACCTTATCCTCTAGTCCAGGTGTGGGGAAAAACCATTCAGGGGCCGCACAAAGTAAGAAGAAAAAAAACCCCACCTTATTGATGTGGCTAAGAAGGAGACGGTTACTAAGCTAAGAAGGAGAAGGTTACTCTCCACATTTCCCAGGGGGACGGTGGGTGGGCTGGAGCACCAGTGCGGCCTCCCCAATCCTCAGGGGCTGGATGTAGGCAAGCCAGGGGCCACATGCAGCCCCCAGGCCTTAGGTTCTGCACCCTTGCTCCAGTCATTTGGTAGAGGGGGTGAGTTATAGCCTACATACTACCCTTAATAGTTCTGAGGTTTCATATGTGAATTCCTTCATAACTCTCGGATGAATACCATCTGGTCCTCGTGGCTCACTACTGTTTAATTTGTCAATTTGCTCCAGAACCTCCACTTTTGACACCTCAATCTGGGACAGTTTCTTACATTCAGAGTGAGACAGTAACTTACTCCAGAGTGGGAAACTCACTCACATCATCTGCAGTGAAGACCAATGAAAATAATTAATTCAGGTTTTCCACAGTGGCTTGGTCTTCTTTACTGCTCTTCGAGCACTTTGGTTGTCCAATGGTCCCACCAATTGTTTAGCAGGTTTCCTGTTTCTGATGTACTTAAAATAATTTTTGCTGTTGGTTTTTGTGCCTGTTGCTGGTTTTTCTTCAAATTCTTTTTTTGGCCTGCCTAAGTATGCCAGATTAATTTAAGGGGTAGGTTTCTGACACAGACTTCCTGATTGACCTTGGATGAGTCATTTAATCTCTGGGTACCTCAGTTATTCATCTGTAAAATGGTGAGAGAATACTTCCTTTTCTGTCTTGTCTATTTAGATTGTAAGCTTTCCAGGGCAGGAACTGTATCTTACTCTGTTTAGCACAATGGAGCCCTAATTGCAGTCTTTAAGTATTACAGTAATGCAAGCAATTTTCTTAAAGCCAGGAATAGTGACTGAAAATAAACCAAAACTTGTCAATGTAACATTGAGGTGGCACTGTTTGAAATGACAGACAATCAGAGAGGTTCCAACTACAATGTTAACTTGATCACATTTGCCAGCCTGGCCTGATTTATATTATTTTTAAAAACAATAAATGTGTTAAAATGTACATTTAAGGGGGAAAAAGCAGGAATAGAAAGTGCCATCTGTGTGCAAGGCTGTTGAGTTAACAGTGCTGTGGGGAAAATAGCAACCAGCCCTAAAGTCTGGGTTTGAACACCTACGGTGTTCTGGGGTATTTGTATGACAGGGCTTGGTTCAGGTTGCTTTCTAGTAGGGAGGTGCCAAGTCTGCTTGCTTAGAAGACATTTCTCCTCTTGCAAAGATGGAATGACCCTTCCTCGAGGGTTCAGTGGGACTACTTGTGGGAGCAAGGTCCCCCAATGAGATCAGGAGTTGCACAGTCTCCCCCATTATAGTGACTTTTGTATTGAAATGCTCTTTGTGCTGTTCCAATGCCATTCTGGTTTGAGCTCCATGCCCTTCTCCTCCCCCCACGCCTGACTGCTAGCTGCTCTATTCATTTTTGAAGGGTTAGGGGGAGCAAAGAAGTCAGGGAGGGGAAAATAGATTACTGATGAAAAATGCATGTGGCAACTTATCTGGGAAACGGACAGTTTCTTTCCATTTCTCTTCTCCTTGCTGGATAAACAGGCCAATCGTGGAGTCAGCGGCCTGAGCAATTTCTGAATCAATATTTATAAAGCCATTTCCCAAATGTTATTTCATGCCTCATTGGTCAAAGAGCATCCTCTCTGATCGAGCCGGAGGATCCTGACCTTGCTGATGACAGAGGGGCTGCTTGAGGACATAAAGTAGAACTGGTCGCTTAGCCCTGGATAACATTCCTAATGTGCGCTCTTCTCCCCGCCCCCCCCACCCCCTCTTTGTCTGTTCCCTTGCTCAGTGGCAGCCCTGACTAGGAGCCTGCAGCTTAATTCTCATTAAAAGCCCTAAACAAGCCACTCATTTATTGGCAGCAGTGGAGCTGTGAAGAGGGGGCATTAAAGCCCTGAATGCCCACCCCACCCTCCAGGGCAATTAGTTTTGTCTGTAGTACTTTTCATTAACTAGACTGATTTTTTCCCTCGCTTAAGCATACAAAATGTACTCACAGCACTGCTGTCAACCGAAACAATGGCAACAATTACGGGGAGGGGGCCCTCATGACAGATGACAGTAAACCCCATAGAAGATGGTGTGACTAACATAGGACAGTGTCTGAAAATCAGATCACGAGAAACAGGCCCAGGGCTATTCAGTACAAAATATGTAGTTTCCCATCCAAAAAAGAGAAAACTATTCATTAAAAAGCTAGTATCAGCTCAGATAGTGGAAGAAAAAAGGCTTTGTCTACACTAGCACTTTTGTCAGTAAAACTTTGTCAGCCAGAGTGTGAAAAATACACCACCCCCTTCCCCGACTGACATAAGTTTCACTGACAAAAGCGCTGATGGGGACAGCACTATGTCTGAAGGAGATGCTCTCAGGCCAGGTCTGCACTAAGAGTGTTAAAATGTGGTTAATTGACTGGTCGATGGAATTTCCAATGACTAGTCGACTAGTCAATAGGCACTCCCACATTCCTCCTGCTGGGGCTCTTGTACATTTCAAAGGAGGAATGCGAAAACTCCGCATACAGCCCGGGCCAGCGGGAAGTCCTGCTGACTCCAGGCTGCATGCAGTATGCCTGCTTTGAAATGCACAAGAGTCCCCATGGGTTCCAGGGAAGTGCCGTGCAGAGCCCGGGATCAGCTGGGGAGTCCCCAGCTGACCCCGGGCTCCATGGCAGCTGCCCCTTTGAAACACACAGAGGCGGTGTTTTAAAGGGGCAGCCGTCACACAGCTGATCCGTGGATCAGCTGTGAGGGGGCTGCCCCTTTGAATTGCTGCCTCCGCGCGTTTCAAAGGGGCAGTGGAGCCC
The DNA here is from genome assembly GCA_019425775.1 of Rafetus swinhoei. Lineage (NCBI taxonomy): Eukaryota > Metazoa > Chordata > Testudines > Trionychidae > Rafetus > Rafetus swinhoei. Next base: position 71,550,826 of record CM033446.1, on the reverse strand, counting down.
AGGGTCAGCTAGGGACTCCCCAGCTGATCCCGGGTTCTGGGGAAATGCCCCGGGGAGGCCGGGGGCTCCACGGCTGCCCCTTTGAAATGCGGAGGCGGCTGATCCCAGATCAGCTGTGCAGTGTCTGCCCCTTTTAAACACCGCCTTGGGGTTTCAAAGCAGCGACGCTGCACAGCTGTGCGGTGCTGCCACTTTGAAGTACTCCCCTCCCCCCCTTTGCTGCCTCTATCTCATAGAGGCAGCAAGGGGGGGGGGGATATCGACTAGTTGACTAGTCAAAAGACTATCCAAAAAGCAAATGCTTATCAGATAGTCAACTAATCTTTCACATCCCTAGTCTGCACTAGACCTGGAAGCTCGGCTTAAGGTAGGCAACTCCAGGTATGTGGAATTTGTAGCTGGAGTCAGCTTACCTTGAGCCGAGCTTGGCAGTGTCCATACAGCAGGAGGCTGACAGGAGCAAATGCTCCCATTGGCTTCCCTTACTCCTCACAACTGCGAGGAATACAGGCGCTGGCCTGAGCTGTCCTCAGCATTTGATTTAAGAGTCTATACAGACTATACTAGACCCATTATGTCAAAAGTCAGTACGTCGATCTCCAGCATGGCGAGTGTAGACGTGCCCTCAGATACTCGTTGGGGGTGGTTTAATTATGCTGGTGGGAGAGTTCTCTCCCGCCAGCATAGAGTGGCCACATGGGAGATCTTGCAGTTCCAGTGGTAGATTTGTGCCGCTGTAAGGTCTGTAGTGTAGACATAGCCTTAGTGGTGAATTTCCTGAGGCCTGTGAAGGCAAAAGCATGATGCAGAGCATTACCTTGAAAATCCCACTGCTAGCAGCACCAGGTTGTATTAGCAGTCCTGTTAGTACTGAAGACCCACACTGGGTTACATGGTCAGATTGTAAGCTGTCCCCTCCATTGCTGGGTAGCCCTGCGACTGTATGTGATGCCATTTGAACTGAATGCTTCATCAAAAATCAAAACTGTAGCTGTGACGGGTTTTGTTGCTGGCTGTTATAAAGAAGCTAAAAAAGGTTCAAGTGCAATTGTGAAAGGGTAATAGGAAATGTGGGTCTCTGACCCTTCTTCAGGCCAAATAAGATCTACCCAATTGTAGAGATAGTTACTTGGACTTCCAATCTGTTGTGAGTTCCATGCTGTGCCTTTGCTACTGCTTTATCCAGTGTAGCCATGGAGTCCTCCAGTCTCTTTTTGGAAACTCTTCTATACAGTCCAATAAAGAAGCAGGAATTCTTACCCCCTTCGATATTTGGTTTCCCATACACATTTCATCCCACTATGCCTAGTTATATACCATCTACTCCTGCCTATGTACCATAAATTAGTGTATATAACCCACGTCCATGTATAACCTGCACCCTTGTATTACCCACGGTTTTTCTATCCTGTGTTTAAAAAAAAAAAGATCACCCACGGACGTGTATAACCCACAGAGACTTCTGCAGCAGCCCTGGGCACTTGAGGAGCAGCAGCGTGTAGAGATCAGACACAAGGCGACAGCCATCCTGCTGTCAGCGAGCCGGCCGGCCTGCGGGAGGGGAGCCACGCTCATGCCCAGGCCGCCCCACGCAGCCGCAGCCAGGCGCCACCCACCCTCCTCCAGGCGGGGGAAACGGAAAGCGCAGCGCAGACACGCTGGAAGCTCGTCAGGCCCTACCTGCAGCGGAGCTAACCCAGTTTTAATGGGGGGTGGGCAGAGCTGCTTAGGGGAACTGACGCTCCTGGAGTAAAAATCAATTTATATAAGACACGGACATGTATAGCCCATGGGGCGGGGTTTGTAAAAACATGTATAACCCGCGGGTTATATTCGCTAATTCACAGTAATTTTTCTCACTCCTTGGTGTTTGTTCCAGCATTTGAAAACCAATATTATAGTTTCACTTAGTTGGAATTTTTAATCTTCCCTAAGTGAGTCCTCCTAGCTCTTCAATCACTTTTGTTGCTGTTTTCAGAACTCCTTCCAGTAGGTCATATCACCATTTTTCTGGAGCTGTGATCACTGTACACCATATTGTAAGGGCAACACCCTGCCTATGTGAAGACAATTGGAACTAAATCACACCTTATGTGGCATTCCTCTATTGCCGTATAGGCAATAGCTAGTACCAGCACTTAGGTCTGCAAAAGGCTGCTTCTCTACAGAGAGCTGAAATATAAATTATCTGCTGTATCTCATTACAAATGCTTCTCTCTCACTACTGGCCGTCCCTTGTCGCCCAATGTCTCTTTCATCATTGTTTTCCAAGATTGTTATTCCAGTTGCACCTGCATTTTATTGAATCCCTCCCAAGAAAAGTTACTGTTCCAGGTAGAATTCTGTTCTGTTAACTTCTATCCCTATTTCAAGACTCCTTTGGTCCCCCTTGGATTTATCTGATGTTTACAGAGCCTTTCATACTAGTAGCATCAGTGAACTTAATTCACATGCTTTCTTCCAAATCATTAGCTAAATTCTCAAATAAAACAGACCCACAATTGACCCTTGTACTTCTCCACAGAATGCCTCTCCTCAGCTTGGCACATTGCTGTTTATCGTTTTCCTGTGTCCATGGTCCTTCAGACAGTTTCTAGTCCATGTGACAGTGCTATTTTCCACACCAATTTGAAATTGTTTTTCAAGTTATAATTTATGGCCACACTAAAGCAGACCAATAGTCCATCTAGCAGAGTATCCTGTCTCTGACAACGGCCCATGCCAGATGCTTCAAAGGGAATGAACAGACCAGGGCAATCATCAAATGATATACCCCGTCACTCATTCCGAGCTTATGGCAGTTGGAGGTTTAGGGACACCCCAAGTATGCGGTTGCATCCCTGAGCATCTTGGCTAAGTGGCATTAATAGACCTATCCTTAGGGAAATGAACTTACTCTTTTTTTTAAACTCAGTCATACTTTTGGCTTTCATTCTCATCTGGAAGTTGTTCCATTTCCCCCACTCATTTTTGTTGCCCTTCTCTGTACCATGTCCAATTCTAATAAAATCTTTTTTTGAGATGAAGCGATCTTATTTACTGATTTAGTATCAATCCCTTTCTAGTGGTACTGAATATTCGGCTAGCTTTTTTGACTGCCACTGTAAATTGAGCAGATGTTTTTCAAGAACAATCCATGGTGACTCCAAGATGCCTGTCTTGAGGGGTAACAGCTATTTTAGACCCCCATCATTTTGTATGTATAGTTTGTATAATTTTTTCCCAGCGTGCATTGTTTTGTGCTTGTCAACACTGAATTTGATCTGCCATTTAGTTGCCCCATCACCTAGTTTAATAAAATCCCTTTGCATTGTGTATCTAGTGCTTTAATAGAAGCCAGATACATGTCATCTATTGCATTCCTTTCATCCAATAAATTATAGCCAAATTAAGCAATCATGTCTTCCTGGATATTTGTGTGTGTTTTTTGCAGGGCCGCTGCCATGGCATCAGGCAGCCAGCACAACAGTTAAAACAAATATAAAACAATTTGGTTAATTCCCAACCTGCAAAGGGATGTGCCTATGCAGAGGTTTAAATGGGATGCCGAACAGGAGGAACTGTCCATATGGCAAGGTCAGGGAATACCAGTTTAAATCAGGCTGTCAGGCAGCCGCTGTGCTTTAATAAAGGCTAGTATAAAAATGTCCGTTTTCATAGTGTTTAAGGTCAGAAGAGAACATTAGGGCTACATCTAGTCTGCAGGCTTCTTTTGGAAGAAGCTTTTCTGGAAGAGATCTTCCAGAAAAACTTCTTTCGAAAGAAAGCATCCACACAGCTAAAGCGCATCAAAAAAGCGATATGCTTTTTCGAAAGATAGCGTCTAATCAATGTGGATGCTATCTCGCATTTAATTTGTGATAACTATGGACAGAGTGGCCACCAGGGCACCTGTGCTTTTTCCTGGAGGCGTTGCCTTTAAAAAAATAACCCTCTTCCCCGTCCACACATGCCTTTTTCCGAAAGAGTTCTTTCAGAAAAAGGCTTCTTCCTCGTAGAAAGAGGTTTACCACTGTCGGAAAAACCTCTCTTCTTTTAACTTTTTTTCAAAAGTTAACTTCAGTCACCTGAAGAAGTGGGCTGTGCCCACGAAAGCTCATGATGCCATCTACAAGTTTTGTTAGTCTATAACGTGCTACCAGACCATTTGTTGTTTTGTCAAAAGAACACAATTGCTGTGTAGACATGTTTGGCTTACAGCTGTTTTTCCGGAAAAACTCTGCAGTGTAGACATACCCTAGATCATCTAATCCAGGGGTGGGCAAAATACTCTTCACAGGCCAGATCTGACCCACCCAGTATTTCTATCCAGCCCACTGAGCTGTTTAACAGAACAAGTGGCAACATGTTTAACAGAGCTGCCTCTCCTCCCACCTTACTTCGTCCTGCAGCCAAGCTGCTCCCAGGACCCTCCTACCTGCTTTTCTTTTCATGAATGAGAATTTCCGATTCCTTTTGCTGGTTACTAAGACTCCTAGCCTTGGTATACAAGCAGTTGAAAATGTCTTCTCTTCACATTCTTTGCCACAGGAGTTCAGTTTGAGAAGTCCTTGGCCAGCTAGTTTTGCTGATTGGAACTGGACTGTTGCTAGGATGACAGTAAAAGGTCTCTTGATCTCTTCTGTGACCAGAGCATAGGAATTCTTTCTGCTGTAGCAGATCTGTCACTCAACACTACTGTACTGACCGGTCTTACAAAAGCCAATAAAAGCCTGGTTCCTAGATCCGTAGGTTGGATTTCCAGAATGTCTGACCTTCACAGCCCTTGATTTAGACAGAGAAGTATGTCCACCTTAAAATTCATCATTCATGTGGACGTCAACAAGAATGTTTTATAGACCACCAGGTGTCCGTGTGACTAGAGCATCTTAAATACCTTCAAAATGTAATCAAAAATAATAATATTTTGATGACTTGCGAGAGAAAAGCCCTTTGTGCCTCTGAAATTAAGACCTTCTGATTTCAATTTCACCTCTGCTTCTGCTGAATCAAGCAGTTCAAAAAGCACTGTCCTATTTGGAACGAAGCGGAGCATCATAATCAGTTGATTGAGGGAGCTGGCAGATTTCCAATTCCTTATGCGCTCCAAAACAGGAGAATATTTTCCTTTCTCTAGTGTCTTCAGTCTCTGGACCAGATAGTCCTGCTGGTTAAATGTTTACATTCTGGCAAATATTTAGACTGATCATAAAGATGAAGAAAGTCATGAGGCATTAAAAATCTAATGAAGAGCGTTGTCAAGTACATAATGTAGAGCTAAAACTTAAACAATGAATGGTGTCAGAGCAGAGAGGAAGAGGATGTGAAAGGAAAAAAGTGAAGGCTTATGAGAGAGGAGAGACAAATGGGGAGATGAACCCCAAAGGCAGGGCTTGCCTGGATCTGGCCCCTACGGCTCAGGGCCTCCCCCAGCATTGGGGAGCTCACACTGGTGCTTCGGCCCCCTCCCCCTCGCTGTCACACCAAGGGGCTGGAGCACAGAAAATCTACAAGGCTGCCTCCCCCCACTCTAGTGTGGGAGGGGAATGTGAGACGCGTCTTTCTCCTTCTTAGTCAGGGGACACGTCAGTGAGGTTGAGTTTTTTGTTTTTGTTTTTTTTCTCACTTGTGTGTGGCTGATTTTTCTGGGGTCATCAGCCCCTGACCCAAAAAAGGTTCCCTAACCCCACTGGGATAGGTGGGAAACCACAATCCCATTACTCTACCCCAGGGGTGGGCAATAATTTTTGCCCGGGGGCCACCTCGAAAGGGGCAGGGCCTAAACCTTTGCCCTCCTTTCCCACTAGGCACCCATGCCCTGGAAGAGGCTTGGCACGCTCCCTTACCCCCAGGCCAATCAGAGTCTGGGGGCAGGGGAGCGTGTGAAGCCTCCTCCCGCCCTGCACTTTGAAGTGCCACGGGCTCCTTGCAGGGCCGGGGCAGGGCGAAGGAAGCGTCATGCAGCTCCTCCGTCCCCAGCCCCTGATTGGCCTGGGGGCAGGGGAGCGCACGAAGCCTCCTCCGCTCTTCCCCCCACCCTGCGAGCAGTGCATGGTGCTTCAAAGCACCACATGCTCCTGGTAGGGCAGGAGGAGACTTCACACACTCCCCTGCCCCCAGACCCTGATTGGCCTGGGGGCAGGAGAGCAACAGGGCCTCCGCGGGCCGGATCCACCTGCTTGGTGGGCCGGATCCGGCCTGCGGAGGCCCTTTTGCCCACTCCTGCTCTACCCACTCCTGGGGCATTTCAGCCCAGGAGATTCAATGAGGAGTCACTGGGCTCTAGCCTATGGCGGGGCTGAGCTGCAGGGAATCTCTCTATCCCACTGCCAGGGGTGCTGACAACCTCCATGGGCTCCTGGGCAAGGTGGAGGGCCCAGGCGCCATACTCTCAGAAGGGGCAGGGCCTTGGGTGAAAGGAGTGGGGCCGGGTCAACCAGCCCTCGGCGCTGCCCAGAGCGCAGCACCCCTCCCAGCTCCAGCTGCGATTTAAAGGGCCCTGGCTGCCACCATTACAGTAGTGATGGCGGCTGGGAGCCCCAGGTCTTTTTCAATTGCCAGGCCCTGGAGCAACTGCCTTCTTTCCCCTTCCCCTCCCACTGGGGAGCCTGGGGGCAGCCAACAATTAGCAGGGCCTGCTGGCAATCAGTCCAGCCAAGTAATTGGTCTGACTGCACAGGCCCCTCAGTCAGGGGGGAGCATCCTACAGTTAGCGTTCTGTTGGCAGCTCAGTGAGGGAATTCGCCCCCAGGCAGGAGTTATGACAAATGTGTCTGGCACCCTAGCTCCAGCAGGCAGCAAATGTATCCAGGCCTCCTGGCCTATTGGTGAGGAGATGGCCATCCTATAAGGACAGGGTGGCCAGGGGTAGGGGGATGCAGGCCCCCCACTCCACTGTGTCCCAGCCAGGGCTCCATTAGTGGCAGGGCTGTCTGCATCTCTAGTAAGAGAGCCAATTTTCTAATTTGTGTCAACCACACACTGAGAGCCAGAACCTCCCCTACCCTTACACAGTCACTTCCCCACAAGGCTCCACCCCTGCTCTGCTTCTTCCTTCAAGGCCCTGCCCCCTGCTCCTCTTCTCCCCTCGCCCCCCAATGCTCTCTGCTCGCTCCACTTCCCTCCCCACACCAGCTGAAGATGGAGAAGTGACTGGCACAGGAAGAGAGGAAGGGAGAGGTGCACTCTAGGGGCAGGAGTGGGGTGACTGGGGCAGACAGGGGAAGGAAGAGCTGCACTCCAGAGGTGAAGGTGTGACTGGGGCAGAACAGGGGGAAGCACCCCAGGAGAAGGACACCAAGACGGGTAAAAACGTGACCTGGGTCAAGAGCCCAGCCATCAGCCCCATTTCTCAAACATCATGTGTTTCAGGATCCCTTCCCCCCAGACACTGGCCACCAACATCTCTCTTGACCAGAGCTGGGCAGTTCCTGAGTGCCCCTCCAGCTCCAGCAGCAGCTGCTCTTCAAGAGACAGAGCCGAAGCTAAGTGCAAATAGTTACCCAGGTAATTGAACTTTTGGTGTGTCGACAGTAGTACTGACTAGACGCTGTCAGGTCCCCTTTTCAGCTGGACCTTCTAGATGAAAACTGGGCATGTGGCCACTACATTCTGGTGAGCTGCTGTCCATAGCCTTGCAATGTTCTCAACCCGAGTCTCTAGGATGCATCTTCAAATTTCTATGTTCATAGTACTGTCTCTTAGGACCAACCATGAAGTTCAGCCCCTGCCCAAGGCAGGACCAATCCCAATTAAATCAGCCCAGCCAGGGCTTTGTCAAGCCAAGACTTAAACACCTCTAGGGATGGAGACTCCACTACTTCCCTAGGTAACCCATTCCAGTACTTCACCACCCTTCTAGTGAAATAGTTTTTCCTAATATCCAACCTGGACCTCTCCCACCGCAACTTGAGACCATTGTTCCTTGTTCTGCCATCCATCATTACTGTGAACAGCCTCTCTCCATCCTCTTTGGAACCTCCCTTCAGGAAGGTGAAGGCTGCTATCAAATCCCCCCTCACTCTTCTCTTCTGCAGACTAAATAGACCCAAGTCCCTCAGCTTCTCCTCATAGGTCATATGCTCCAGCCCCCTAATCATTTTGGTCGCCCTCCGCTGGACCCTCTCCAATGCATCCACATCCTTCCTGTAATTGGGTGCCCAGAACTGGACACAATACTCCAGATGTGGCCTCACCAGAGCCGAGTAAAGAGGAATAATCACATCTCTGGATCGACTGGCAATGCTCCTCTTAATGCAACCTAGTATGCCATTAGCCTTCTTGGCTACAAGGGCACACTGTTGACTCATGTCCAGCTTCTCATCCACTGTAACCCCCAGGTCCTTTTCTACAGAACTGCTACTTAGCCAGTTGGTCCCCAGCCTGTAACAATGCTTGGGATTCTTCCATCCCAAATGCAGGACTCTACACTTGTCATTGTTGAACCTCATCAGATTTCTTGTGGCCCAATCCTCCAATTTGTCTAAGTCACTCTGGACTCTATCCCTTCCCTCCAGCGTGTCTACCTCTCCCCCTAGCTTAGTGTCATCTGCAAACTTGCTGAGGATGCAATCTATCCCCGCATCCAAGTCATTAATAAAGATGCTGAACAAAACCGGTCTCAGAACCGAACCTTGGGGCACTCCGCTAGAAACCGACTGCCATCCTGACATCGAGCCGTTGATCACTACCCGCTGGGCCCGACCTTCCACTCTGTTGAATCTCCCACTCTGATCTTCTCAGTATCAGCCTTTCATTATGGCCTGAGTTGTTCTCTTGTTCCTTGATAGTTTCTACATTGTACATTGATGATAAAGGATCAAACAGATGAGAAATGCCAGAGTCCACATCTACTGTCAGCATGTTAGAACTTTCTGGGATTACTCATAGATCCCTTTGATTACATTGAAATGTATTCCCGGGTCTGTCTGGACTACCTAAAACATTGGATGCAACTGTTCTTTAATAGTATCTTTTTGGCCCTGAATATTAGAGGTTGATGCTTCAAGCATACTCTATCATCTGGGTTAAGAGATGGGAGATCACTAGCTCTTATCAAAATAATATTTCTGCTTCCACATCTGAATTTTTTATCTTCTGTATGATTTCATTGTGATGAGATTTCAGCAAGTTTTCAATAATTGGTAGATTAGATCTGATCCTTCTGCCCATTAACAACAAAGGTGGAGAAAAGCCATTCGCCAGACGTGTATTATGGTAAACCAGTTATGCTGTATACAAATAACCCTCACCGTCAAAAGTAAAAGTATTTTGCATAATGTTCTTTACTATCTGTATAGAGCTTTCCACAAATCCATTTGATTGGGGGCAATTTGGATTTCATGTTTTGCAATGAAATCCCACTTTATGGCAATTTGCCTAAAATCTGCACTGGAAATTTGTGCCCCATTATCGCAGAAGACGTCATGTGGAATTCTGTGTCTGGAGAAGATTCCCTCCATGCCAGCTATCACTGACTTACTATTAGTACTGTGCAGAGTGAATATTTCTGTTTACAGCAAATAATCTGCGACTTTTAAATAGTCTTTGCCCGACAAGAAAGTCAGTGTCGACCTTCTCGGAGGCCTTTGTGGAACTGGATGAGGTCTCAGTGTCTTTGCCTATTGGCAGGTCCTGTATTTCAAGCTTGAAAAGCAGTTTCCTACCATCTTAGTAATGTCGAGCTTGGTCTGTGGTCAATAGAACACCTCTCGTCCTCATTGTTTGCACGTCTCAATTCCTCAGTTACCCTTGTGGGTCTTCTGTAGCATTTATTTTCATATGCTCATTGGAATTACAGCTTATCACCCTTGAAAATCACCCCATTTATCATAGTAAATTCATCCTTGCCCTTCCAATAGTCTTATACATGGACAGCAACTGCTAATTTCTTCAGGCCAGCCTTTAATGATCACTTCTTTAAGGATTCCAGCTATTCATCTTTCCCCATTTCCTCTCTTATTTATTGCAGTTTCCTGTTAGCTATGGGAATTGACTTTACAACCAGAACTACAAAGGCTTTCATCTCTGTCTCTAAAATCGTCTCTGGTTCCGTGGAAGTCACTGCTCTGGAAAGCAATGAACATGAAAGTAATGAACATGATTTTACCAGGCGTGTAGGTCACAACCAAATCATACTTCTGCAGCTTTAGCTTCATTCTTTGAATCCTTAAGGTACAATCATTTAGTGTTTTTTAGTAAACAACTAATCTGGGGTGTGTGGTCCATTTTATCTTCCACTGTCTGGCCATAAATAGACTCATTGAATCCCTCACAGGTAAACCATGATCCTAAGAGCTCCTTCTTAATCTGTGCATATCTGGTTTCTGCCTGAGAGAGATTTGGATGCATATGCCACCAGTTGCCAACAATCTTTGTGCTTCTATAATCTAACACAGAAATTAATTTAATTTCAGCCCTGGAAAAGAGAATGTGTATGGGATGTAGCAGCTAATTTCAATCACATTACAGCAAACTGGGAAATGTGCCTCAGTATTTCAGACAAAACTACCATGGAAAGGACAAAAAGAAACCGAGGCAAATTCCTGTAGACAAGAAATACCTGGAGGAGGAGGGAGAGCCCTGCTGGTCATTTATGTTCCTGGGATCACAAGAAAACAGTCTCTGGAGTGGATGGCCAGATTAGCTGGTGACAGGGTTAGCAGTTATAAATTCATAATTTCAGGTGAGGCACAAAACTGAGGTCACCTCTGGTGATCATTAAGGATCTCATGATACTTTTTGAAAAAATAGGATTGTTAACCCCCCTGGTCTGGAAACATTCCAATTTAGATAGCTATTTAAGCCATCCTCATAACTGAAACCTGATATTCTCCTCTACTTTCCGAGCTAAAGTATTGTATGGTATTTCTGTAGACGGTGACATCACCCCTCTCTATTTCAGATCGCTAGATGAAGTGATCGTTATGTGTACATCCCACCTGCCTGCCTCACGGGTGTGTTAAGACACTTAATATTTGTAAATGCCTTTGAGGTGCTATAGATGAGGAGGAAATTATCGAGCTTTCTGAAATTCAGAGAGCTGAGCAATCCCAGAAGGAACCTTGAGATGTCTCCTAGTGTAGTCTCCTGCATTCAAGGCACGACTAAGATTTATCTACTCTCCCTGACAGGTGTTTGTCTAACTTGCTCTTTACAATCTCCAGTGATGGAGATTCCACAGCCTCCCTAGGCAATTTATTCCTGTGCTTAACTACCCTGACAGTTAGGAAGGTCTTCCTCATGTCCAACCTAAACTGCCCTTGCTGCAATTTAAGTCCATATCCTACCCTCAGAGGTTAAGGAGGACGCTTTTTCTCTCTCCTCTTTGTAACAACTTTTTCTGTACTTGAAAACTATTATCATGCCCCCCTCTCAGTCCTCTCTTCTCTAGACTAAACAAACCCACTTTTTTCATTCTTTCCTTCTAGGTTAATGAGAAATGGCAACATCAAAAGGTAAAATATTTATGCCATTTGTACTGAATAATCCTTCTCCCTCAAAGAGTGAGGGAGAAGAAAACTAAGTGACCCCATGCAGACTGTATAATCATTTAGCTGGACTATCTAGGAAGAAGTTACACCTCACTGTGTGGAATAACCCACTCCCAGCAGCCTCACACTCTGTTTCGCTGCCCTAACAACTTCCCAAGCCACCCTACCTGGTTAAAGAGTGAGTGTGGGTCATTCTGAGGGTCACAGAATGCTGTCACTCTGGACCTTTTGGATGGTACTTCTAATGGTGCCTCATCTCTACCGAGCTCCTTGGCTGGGACTCTGCATAGCCCTCTGGGGGCACTGCAGGAATGCCAGCTGTTCTAGGCACTGCAGACCTGAGTTTTAGTCCCTCAGATCCTTACCCATGGCCAGAGTGAATGAGCCACCAAGTGGTCTCTTCCAACCCTGTCACCTATGATATAAATTCAATTTAACTCCCCATTTAACAAATTCAAACTAGCATGTCCACACTATGGGGAAACCTCAAAATTAGTCCAAGGCAGGCTCCGTTACTGTGGACACCCTACCTTAGACTTAGAGCCCCAGGAAGCACTGGGAAGTAATTAGTTCAAATTACTCTGGGGAGTAATTATTTTGAAATAGCGGCACCGGAGCATCCACACTACCATTATTTCAAAATAACTATTTTGGAATTAGCATTACTCCTGATGAAAAGCAGGAGTACAGATTTTGAATTCCAAGGCCAGTTATTTTGAAACAAGAGGCTTGGTAGTGTGGATGCTTCGCTTATAAATTTGACCTTGATGGGTTATTTCAAAATAAAGTCCTTGTGTAGACCAGGGCTTCTAGCCCTACATTTCTATGATTCTGAGAGCCTGTGGTTTCAAGGGCATTCTGCATGAAACTCCCCATCCCTGATCCCCTATGTGGGGACTCTTCCCCGAATTTTGCGGCTACAAACAGGGCCATCTATCTAACCTCAGGTGCCCTACTTTTTACTCAGAACTTTTTCTTCTTTTTTTGCTGAGCTTTGCATACCATTTGAGAGTGTGCAAATTGCTGATAAGATTTCTTTGCAAGCCAGCACGGTCAGCAAGCCAGCTTCTCTGTATAAATATTTTAAAATAGATGAGAGGTATTAAACAAACACCCTATTTAATATTCACACTCCCTCACATCATCTCCTTTTCCTCCACTGCTTTTAAGAGCAAACTGAAAGAGAGAAAATAATGCTTGCTCTTCTGCAGTGACCCGAATATAATGAAATTGTGGAGGTCTATTGACAACCAAGCTAGTGGGAAAGGGCCACCAAAGATAACAAAAACTAGAGCTGTTGCCTGTGGTGTGTTCCACAGGGGCAGCCCCAATTTTTTTAAACATAGTTGACAGAGCAAGTTAGAGGGGAAGACACATGGCGTTTTCTCAGGGTACGTCTAACATTGCTGTCAGGATGTGCTAGATCACATGTAGATGTACCTAAGCTAGCCAGACCAAATAACAATTGTAGCAAATTTCAGAGGGGGTAGCCATGTTAGTCTACTTCAGTAAAAACAATGAGGAATCTTGTGGTACCTTTAAGACTAACAGATTTATTTGGACATAAGCTTTTGTAGCCTGAAGCCCACTTTTTCAGATGCATGAAGACTTGTGTGCTCCAGTCTACAAAAACTTATGTCCAAATAAATGTGTTAGCCGGTAAGGTGCCACAGGACTCCTTGTTGTTTTTAATAGCAGCAAAGAAGCAACATGGGCAGCAGGGAACAAAAAGCAACTTCTGAGAACCATGGAAAGGCTGAGAAATTTCCATAGTACTACTTGCACAAAGGGGTAGCTGAGGATGAGGTCTGTGAATGGTGAGGCTATGAGAGATTCTATGGGCTGAAGGGAGATAGGATTTTCCCTAAAAAACTGATGAAAACTGGAGAGCTTCCTTTATGATAAACTTGTGGATAAGGCTCTCAAACACAGAGAAAGCAAGGGCCCCTCCTCTCAATTTCTAGAAATGTGTTTCATATCTGATACAAAAGGGGACTATGCTGTGTTCCCCCAAATCTCATGACCCGTTTGTTATTTCCACATCACTTCACAAACAAGATGTGTCTTGGACTATTGTCATTCCAGCTTGATATTTAATATGAAAACATGTGACTGTGATAATTAGCATACATCTCTCAACTAAGTGACCCAGTCCAGCATATGGGTCATTAGATACCCACTCAATGCCTATATGTAAATTTTTGCAAGGAAATTATGATTTTTAGACTTTTCACAGTATGGTGTGTCTTATATGGAACTCTCCATGATTTTCTGCCAGGCTAAGTCCAGGCACATGGCATGCCAATGGCTCAGATGGGCAATTATGACCTCACTAGGAACTGCCACCCACACAGATGAAGGGATGTGATTCACCAAGATGGATTCTATCTTTAGGAACTATAGGAGGACTGAAATGGGTGCTCTGTGGAGGTGATCAAAAGCTGCCACACACATTGCAGAGGCAAAAGGAAGGAGAAGAGTAACGACAAAAGAGAGAAGTCTCAGAGGGGTAGCTGTTAGTCAGTCACTTTAAAAACAACAAGCAGCCCTATGGAATCTTAGACTAACAAAAACTATATAGGATATGAGCTTTCATGGGTGAAAGCCACTTCATCAGATGAGTTGGAGTAGAAATACCAGAATCCAAGATGTACGTATGAATATGAGAGAGAGAGAGAGCGAGAGAGAGCGCGCACAGCAAAAGCAATTACTTGTTAATTGTAAGACCGATGTTAATACAGAAAATTAAGTAGGCTGGATGTGTCCCCTTCATAGCTTTTGATGTAAAAATGCAGATGTCAATAGCAGGTGAAATGGGCTCTGTAGTGCATTAACTAATTAATCTCTCTATTCAAGCCCAGGGTAACAGTGTCAATTTTGTAAATGAATTCCAGCTCAGCAGTCTCTCTCTCTAATTGGGTAGTGAAATTCCTTTGTAGAAGTATGGCTACTTTTAAACCCATGATTGAGGGTACAGGGAGGTTAAAATATTTCCTTACAGGCTTGTGTGTATTACCATTTCTGAGGTCTGATGTGTCCATTTATCCCGTGTCATACAGACTGTCCAGTTTGGCCAATATACATGGCAGAGGGGCATTGCTGGCTCTTGTCAGCCTATAACATATTAGAGGATATACAATTGTATGAGCCCCTGATGATATGGCTTATGTGGTTAGGTCCTGTGATAGTGTTGCTTGTATAGCTATATGGACAGAGTTAGCAACAGGGCTCATTGCAGGGATAGGTTCCTGGGTGAGTGTGTCGGAGATGCAGTGTATGGCTGCTTTAAGTATTTGCTTCAGGTTGTGCATCTGGCTGTAGGCAAAAATTGGTCTGTCTCTCAAGGCCTGTGAGGGCTTAATCACATAAGTCTCAGCATCAGGGAATATATCACATCCGCTAATGTGATATATGCTATCAAGTGCCAGCAATGCCCCGCTGCCGTGTATATTGGCGAAACCGGACAGTCTCTATAACGAAGGATAAATGGACACAAATCAGACATTAGGAACAGAAATACACAGAAACCTGTAGGTGAACATTTTAACCTCCCTTACAGCAATGCTGACAGTTAGTCACTATCAGAAAACTGCTCCTGAGTCCTCAAGGTTTCACAACCAACTCAAGAGTTTATTTTACAATACACAGTTATATACACCTGTCAAAGAGGGTCTCAGCCCCAGTTAGCTAAGCTGGTCAGTTAGAAAACAGAGTGTATGCGGTGTACTCTTAAATGTCACCTGCAAAGAATTTTGGAAAAACTGGGTTTTACTTTCCCCCCATTTTTATGCTGAAAAATTAAAGCATGGAAAATTTGTTTTTCCTCTCCTCTCCCTTTGCTTGCTTCTTACCTTAACAATACTGGGAAATGCAAATCTGGTCTTCTACAAAGCCACAAAAAACTGGAGATCTTATTGGACGTTTCAGGCATGCTTATTATGAACTTTTAAATACCTTAACTGCAGGCACAAAAGTGCTGAACCTTTAAGCAGCTCTTCTTTAAGCAGCTCTTCCTTTATTCAACTAAATAGGTGGTGTTAGAAAAAAAAACCTGTCCCCCCAGTAAAAAGTTTGGCCAGGCCGCTCTTGCTATAGTGGGCTGCAGTACTCCTTGGGAGAAACCGGGGAAAATAGCCTCAGACTCTCCCACCCATCACCTTGGCGTGAGAACTGCGGGGCTTACCTGGTCGCGTGAAACCTGCACAGTTTCGGCCCAACCCCTGGGACACAGACCCCCCACTTGGTGACCATTGGGCCATATATGGTAATATGCAAGCGGAAAGCGATGTGCAGATTTGGGGATAAATACCCATCGCATAGTTCGCTCGAGGAGGTCTTCGCAACACACGTACCACCGTGCGTGTGCCTTCCCGTATACTCCAAAGCGCTGCCGGCCTGATCAACCAACCAGCCACCTCCCCCGACTCTCGGGCGTAACTAAGGCTTTCGCAACCGAACCGATATCTTTGAAATGTTCTGTGTAAGTTGGTATGTATGATTTGATTTTCTTTGTTGTATAAGCTTAGCGTTGTAGTTGTTTTGCGTAGTACATAGAGTTTGTAGTTATCACTGTTATTTAATTAGCGTAGCTGGATATTTTTAGAATAGAGACTATTCCCCTTGCCATTCCCATCCTTATATCTCTGACACGTTTAACTAGAAGTCGTAGAATAAATATAATAAATACTGTAAATTCACTATTAACACGGTCTATTAAAAATCTTAGAATAAATACTACAAATTCATCACTGTCATAAATAAATATTTTATTTGCTAAAACAGTCCACCTCGTTCTGTCCTTCCCCCCTTGGGTATGCATCATCGGACCTGTGATTCTCACGACAGGTGGCAATAATAAAAACCAAGCATCCAGTTTGACTAAAATCCTTACTCCTCAACTTTGTGTACATTCCAAAACTCTACTTACCACAGAACAAAGAACTGGGAGGGCTTGGCAAAGCTCTCCAGTAATGAGTTTTCTTGTCTATTGTGAACCAGGATTTCCTAATATAAAACAAAGTTTTTAAAATGTCAGGCCCTCTTTCTATAATCTCATATAGAAGCAAAAATATGCCCAGCCTAATTTTTCTCCTCTAAGTTATTTTAACCATTTTTGCTGCTGTCTACAGTAAGAGCCACACCTCACCATTCCCAGACTGGCTCTGTCTGCTCTTAAGGAACATAAGCACTGGGCCTGGGATGACCCCATGTATCTTCCAGCCAGCCTTGGCCAGAAGGTGTTTTTACCATCCCCCAGAAATAGAAATTAGCATTAGTTTTCCCTTTCTCCTCTGATCAGAATTATCAAACAATATACAATTGCTAGGTTAGGACTTCAACCCCAAAAACATTATCTGAAATTAAGGTCTTATTATGGTTAAGCAGAAGCATCGTGATGGCCCTCTTTCTGGAGCAGCTTTAAGCTTCTGGCAACAACAGTGTGTGTCAAAGGAGTTAAAATACCCAGCCCTGCCCAGTGGTTGACTTATTTGTTTTTACTTTGTATATTGATCCAACAAAAGATGCCAAAACAATGACCAAACCCCTTTAGCATGTTATTTTGATGAGGATTAAACTGGATTACCCATAACTAGCTAGCACATTTTGTTCCTGCTTAAAATGGCAATTTACATTTCAATTTCCATTTACTGTACCAATGGGTTTTTCAGAAGTGTTCTCTCTAACTCTGCTGGCAAAGCATTGATTGATCCTTAGCAACCACTCAATTAAAACCAAACACAAAAACTTTCAAAGACTGTTAAAGAAAACCTAGTGAAAGTTCACAGCAACCCCAGAAGAGAAATGATTTTAAATCACTTTCCCCAAACCCAGAATATGCTGCAGTCCAGAAAGAGGGAATTTAAAGTAGGTCAAGCAGCACCCTCTGGTGCTTCATAAAGGGAATATAGCTCTCCAAAGCCTTATAAAATTGAAGTTATGACATTTTGTTGTTACATTTGTGCTGGGCCCAATATCAAGGCATGGTCAAACTTTTTAACAGTTACAATAGAGATGCAGATTGTCAGCATGTTCTGTAACACAATGTGGCTTCTAAGGCCATCTGCTGATCCTCCGCCCCCCCCCTTCATGATTGTTGCTTGCAATCCAGCACCCTATAAAGAAGATAAAGATTGTGGGGGCAGAGCAGCAGGGTGGTTTAAGGAACCACTGAAGTGGCAGAGGAAGCCAGATAGCCTGATCCACTTTATGCAACAAGGACCACTGAAAGACTTCAGGCATGCTTGCGAGTACACCAGTACATGCCACACGACCTCTTCCATTATCATTCACATGTCATCTCTGGTATTTCACTGCACGCTTGTAAGTACGGGACCTCCAGTGAATTCAAATCATGTTTGCCCCAAACACCTAAATGCTTATTGTTAAAGGCATGAAAGTTAAGCTAATGCACTATGGAAGGGTAGCTGCTGCAGTGAGAGTAGCAGTTAGGGCTGTTAGCCCTGATTATATACCTAGGGTCTCACCAGATTGTACTCCGAACAGGTAGCCCCTTCCATGGCTTCCATCATGTTGACTACACTTCCAATTTTTAGTATGCTAACTAGATCAGAGCTAGCACAGGTATGTCTGCTCAAGCTGGAAATCACACCTTTTAAGTTCCAGGATAGATATACCAACAGGTGATATCCCAGCAGTTACTCACTTACATAAATGTCACTATCACTGGAAATTGGAATGGTGAGAGAATTTCAGTAGAACAAGCTGTACTTCCCAGGGGAGCTGACATCCTGAGCAGGCCCCTGGGCAAGGTGGAGGGGAGCCCAGCTCTGCACTCCAGGAGGTGCAATGCCTTAGGCAGAAGGGGAGAGGCCAGGGACAGCGAACGCATGGCACACCCCACCCCCACCCTCAGAGCCATCTGGAGCCTGCCGCACAGTGCTCCAGCAGCAATTTAAAACGGCCAGTGCTTTGGCCCCCATCGCTGCTGCAGTAACAGCAGCCAGAAGCCCCAGGCCCCTTTGAACCATCAGGCCCCAGGGACAACTACCTCCTTTGTACCCCCCACCCAAATGGGTGGGCCTGGCACGTCTCAAAAATATGATGCACTAGAAAACCATGACTTAGGTATGCAACCCTCCATTGAATTTGCCCCAGGTCAGGACCCAGGGCTCCTGAGTACCAGGATTCAAACTCCCCACCTATAGGCAAGGCAAGCCCCATATACCAGCACAGGAGACTCCAAATCTCTGACTTGTGGAGGAATTCATAGAGTGTTGCTCAGGGATGGGCAATAATTTTTGATGATGGGCCACTCCAAGAATTTGGAAAGTGGCCTAGGAGGTCCGGGGTCTGGGATGGAGGTTGGGTGAAAGAGGCAGTTGTGACCTGGGTTAGGGGACTAGGGTGCAGGGGTTTGGGTTGTGACTAGTGTTCCCTCTAAACTGTGCAGCAGCACAGTGTCACAGGAGATTCATCAGCCCTACACAGTCAGAGGCTCAGGGCTCTGCGCACGAAACTGACTGAGCGGGGCTGATTCATCACCTGTGAAGCTGTGCTGCTGTGAAGCTTAGAGGGAACACTGGTTGTCACCTTGGGCAAGAGGGGGTTGTGACCTGGGGAACAGGACTAGGGTGAAGGAGGGGTTTGGGCTGTGACCAGGGGCAGGGGATATGGGTGCAGGAGGGGGGCACAGCATTTGGGTTATGTGAAGGGGGGGGGGGGGGAGGGAAGAGGCAAAGGGTTGGGGTTTGGGAGACTTACCTGCTTGACTCCCAGGCAAGCAGCTTTCTAAAGCAGACTCCCTGCCTGCCTCACCTCACACAGGCTGCAGAGGCCATGTGGTTTTTGAATAGTTATGAGCCTGGGGGAGGGAGGTGCTTTACAAGCTGCCTGCTGACAACTGGCACCTCCCATTGGCCAGAAACCAGCCAATGGGATTGTGCTGGGGGCAGGGGCAATGCATGAAGCCTCTGCTCCCCTCCCCCGGGCTCACAGCTATTCGAAAAGAGCCCCACAACAGCCGCTTCTCTCAGCAGCATGCTGGGGAATGGGGCGGGGAAAGAGAGGAGTAAAGCTGGAAGTCTGCCTCAATCTCCCCACGGCATCTGCGGGCTGGATCCGGCAGCTTGGCAGGCTGCATCCAGCCCAGAGTGGGTATTTTGCCCAAGCCTTGTATTGCTCACGGCCACCATCATCATTTCCCATAGCATATGGGATTTCCAGTGTGTTAAACATAGTGACAGGGCCAACCAAACCCATGCAAGAGGTTAAATAAAGAGAGAATGAGCATCTCCTTAGTCCCCAAAAAGCTACAGAACTATACATGTTTATTTACAGTCTGTGTACACTCCAAAACTCCACTTTGCACAGAACAAAAGGACTGGAAGGGTTTGGCAAAGGACATTGGAAAAGGAACGTGCCATCAAGTTATGCCATTAGCTAACTCTATTATCCATGGGCAACTAGCAGCCCTTAAATCTTTTCTCCATATTTTTCCTAGAAGAGTCCTGCTGGGCCTCGTGTCATGGAAAGACACAAACTGGAAAAGATTTCAGTAAAAGTTTTATCACTTAAGAAAAAAAAAAAAAATCAATCTTGCATGTCTGGCTTTATGAGTTATTGATTTTTAGCTGTGAAAGACTCAGAACAGAAACAGCAACAGAAAAAGGATAATAATATTGAAGGGATTAAGAAAGAAACATCAGCATTGCCCAGACCCTGCTTGAAATAAAAGAGGAGAAAACTGCTGCAGGAGAATCTAAAACAAAGGTGGGGAACCTTTGTTGAGTTGGGAGCTGCTGACTCACAGAAAAATCAGTCAGGGGGCTGCACACAAGAAGCAGAAAAAAACCCTCACTGTGGCTCCAAAATGAGGAGAAAGACACTCCCCACATTCCCCTCACACACCAGAGCCTAGGGAGCCCAGCCTAGTAGAATATGTGCTTCAGCCCCATGGGGGGCGGGGGGGAGGAGAAAAAGAGAGACAGCAGGGGAACTGGAGTCCCAGTGCATGCTGTGACTCGCTGGGGGGAGGCCCTGAGCCTCAGGGGCCAGATCCAGGCAAGCCAAGGGCTGCTTCCAGCCCCCACGCCTAAGATTCCCCCAACGATAATCTAAGACTTTTACTCTTCTGAGATCCTTGCAGGACAAGACAGAGGTACACAAACTTTCACTTATTGGTCAATAGTTCAAATTCAGTCCAGGCTCGCAGCAAGTTACAAAATTATTACCATCTAACAGCAGGTCAGGGGCCTACATGCAGGGGGGCTTGCAGAATTGCCAGGCCCTTGGGCAAGCAGGGAGAGGATGGGGGAAAAGAGACAGGCTCTGTGCTCTCTGAAAGGGCGTGTCTGGGGACAGCCAGCCCCCCAGCACCATCCAGACTGCGCTATGTCCTCCCCCCCCGCAGTCTGCCCTTAGTGCTGCATGGGGCTCTGACAGTAATTTAAAGGGCCCAGGGTAGTGGCCGAGAGCCCTGGATGCTTATGAATCATCAGGCCCTGGGGCATTTGCCCACTTGGTTCCCCCACCCCCATCAGCAGGCCTGCCTATGTGAAATGAGTTAGTTGCTTGCAAGGGAGTGGATTGGTCAGAGCAATAAGCATGGACTCCAGCGTGACTGCTCATGGTAATAAGTGCTGTGTCTGGTAATGGGCTGAGTTGTTTGTCACTACACTGCTAGCCCCTATAGCCAAAGTTAAAATACAGGATTAGGACAGGGAAGCTAGGCTAGGGCTGGGAGTTTTATTATTAAACACGCTGATCCTTTAGCCTAGTAACATCCATGTTAAGCCTTACATTCTATTCCCCTGCTCTTGGTTCAAAAGACAATGAGTGTACGTAGAATTCAGAGAGCTATGGGGAATGGCAGCAGCTGCTAAACATCTTGTCCTGCAGATTGTGTGAAATCTAGTAAGATTACAAAATAAGGGTGGAAAAAGCATCTCATAGCCTGTTCAGGAGAGTGCCATGAGTGGATATGCATAGAACCTGGATGTTAGCAGGTTCTTAGAGGTCTGACACAACGTGTGGCCTACTGAATGCATGCAGCACTTTGAGAAAGAGTCCCCTTTCATCCACAGAAACAGCTTCTTCCTTCCCTGACATTGTTAGCCTATGGGAAAACCTCTGCAAAGCTCAGGATCCTGAAAAGCGAGGGGAGAGGCTCATATTCAGGGACTGGGGAGAGCCATGGAAATCACATTAAGAAAAATCAGACCCCAGCAAGAGAGGACTGAACACTTTTTCCACTTATTTACTTTATTAAATCAGCCTGCACTCACATTCCACTAAGCAGACATGTTTCTTCTGTGCTCTGAAGTATAAAGTAATAGCAGGTCAGAGAGAACTCAAAAGGATGTCCCAGCACTAGACATACCTTGGCCATGCACAGATCATCCACATCCTTAGAAGCCACGTGACGTGCCATGGTGCTGAAAGGATTCTATGAGCGCTTCCTTTTGCCAATATGGCAAAGATGCCCAGACAACATCACACCTCACAGAGTCCACTAGAAGCTTTTCATCAGCTTGTCTAAAACAACCTTTCCAACCCCCCTCAGTCAGTCCACTGCTGTGATGTTCACTATGGGCCTGATATCTGTATGTTCTCCTTAGGCTCTTTCTTGGTCACCATTTGCAGGTACTTCAGTCGAATGGGAGGGAGCTCCTCGTAAAGGTCAAACCCCATCGGGCTCTCTGTGTTGGGTAGTTTGTAGTAGAGAAGGTGCTTTTTTAATACCTGAAGAAACAAACAGCCATTAAAGTGTGGTGGAAGAAAGTAAGAAGCTAAAATGCTACCCACTCATCTCACTGGAAACCCAGACATTATTATTGCCCCACATACAATACAAGAGAAAAATCTGTGGGGCGCCAGCTCTTTGAGGAAGATTCATTTCCTTCCTCTCTGCTCTCTTGGCCTGAGGTCACCATGCCTTACCTACCTCCTTATTTTTGTCGGCACTCAGAGACAGGGTCTGACAGATGCAGGAAGCTCATGTCAAACAATGTGTTCCACCAACAAATATGTCATTATATATTTATCACTTGTGTCATAAAAAAAAATAGCACCACAAAGTGGCATGGTGCTTTATGACAAGATGGGATAAGAAGGAAGAGGTTTTGTTTCTTTGAAAAGAGCTTCAGGGGAGGGGGAAGCCCTTAAAACCTTAATTTTATAAGGTTAGTTTGCCAACACCCATCTCCCCCCCCCCCGCCTCCCCCCCGGACTTGTTTACAAGTTAGAAGAGGAGAGTGGGCCATGAAAAAAAATCCATGCCGTCCCCTGCTCATGGCTGAACTAGAATGGAACCTCCCCATAGACCTCAAGGTATCCAGATATAATAGCGCTCAAGCCAGAGTCACGACGAATGAGAGAACAGGAAACCCATCTCACTCCCAGCAAGCATCTATGCCATTCATTCATTGGGAGGGCATATAGTGCTGTCAGAGCTCAGGATTTCAAGCATTACATGCCAAAATACCATCACTAAATTTGCACTTGCTCAAGGTAGCAGTGACTCGTATTTTATCTACCAAAGGTGGATAAATGGGAAATCCTATAGCTAGAATAGAATCTATGATGGTTCAACACCAATATAAATCCACTCCCAGATGAGCCTACCTCATCCACCAAGAGCCAGGACTTCCATAGCATGCTTTTCCGAGCAGTATCCGCCTCCTGAAAGCAAAACAAAGATTCTCAGTTCAATGCAGCATGAAGCCTGATGCATTCATACTTTTCCTTCAGACAGTGGAGCACACTCCTTAGAGAGTTCTGCCTATTATTGTAGGATGCAGCATAACAATTTGCTCCAGAGCAGAATAGCTGAATATGCAATAGCTGAAACCCCCATCCTCTTCCCTTCTTCTCCAAGTGAGATGGATTTTGGTAGAAGTGAGGTCAATAGGGTTGCTCTCAAATTGT
The DNA here is from genome assembly GCA_019425775.1 of Rafetus swinhoei. Classification (NCBI taxonomy): domain Eukaryota; kingdom Metazoa; phylum Chordata; order Testudines; family Trionychidae; genus Rafetus; species Rafetus swinhoei. The sequence continues at coordinate 71,527,469 of CM033446.1, read as the reverse complement.
CTCAGCTGAGACTACTCTTGCACCAGGCATTTAACTTTCAGGCCAAGAGGCATTATATAATGGAGAGGAACAAGTGCTTAGAGCAAGGGACAAGAAGCATGAATGGCAGAGCCCCTAGCCCTGTAGCTGAACCCCAAGATTCTCCATGACGACATACCTGTGTTGTGCTGTCCTGGGAGAAAAGGAAGCTGTTCACATGAGCCACAGCCACAGCATAAAGAACAGGGCACCAGTTATGACGCAGCGCGCCAGTGACCAGTGATCGGAAATACAGTTGCAAGAGATTCAGGTTCTCCTCAGGAGGTGAGGTGTACCGCTCCAATGGCACAGGAAACTGCAACAAAGCCAAAAGCACTGTCACCCTTGAAGGGTTTGTGTAACTGACCGACAGGACAAACTCCTCTGTGGAGTGTTCTCAAATATCAAACACAAAGTAGTCAGCAACTCCAAGACGTGAAAGGTCCACTGTGATCATCTAATCAGACCTTTCGTATGATACAGGCTCTAGAAATTCCCCAAAATAATTCTTACAGCAGATCTTTTAGAAGATCACCCAGTCTTGAAGTAAAAAATCACCAAGATGGAGAATCTACCACAACTCCAATTGTTTCAATGATTGCTTTCACGGTTAAAAATTATGGGGTTTTTATGTCCACTCTGCATTCGTCTAGCTCCAGGCTCTAGCTATTGGATAGCATTCTATCTTTGTTTGCCAGATTGACAAACGTTCAAATGGATACAAAATTTTGGTTGCCTTTTAGGCTATTGGTTAGTGAACAAAACAGTAAAGAGTTGGCAGATGAAGCACATTTAAAGTTATGAAGGAGTCACTAACATCACTGAACCTGCAAAAGTGACAGTGAGAATACTATATTGATATATGTATCTAACCAGTACGTGGCAAGTGGCCAATGTGGCAGAGTCTACATCTATGTTTATGTTGCTGTTGGAAACTCCCCCTTTCATGACTTAACTATTCACCTTAAAGCTTTTTGAACCCAACTTTCTAGAGTCTTCAAAAATATAGTTTTCATCTGATTTTCTTTAAGCATACGGTGTTAGGAGGGTCCTCTGCATTAAAATCAATTCCAATTACTTTTCAAATCAGGTAAGGGCAACAGTCCTCATTGACAAAAGGGTGTCTGTGCCAAGTTTCAAACCTCAGTCTTTGTTGTAGCAACAGCATCACTGGAATTTTTCCCCTTGTGTAAAGTATTTTTTTCCATCACTTTCTTATAACTTAAAAACAGCTGGAGAGATTTTATTAAAAAAAAATTTCCAAAACAAAATTTGTTTTCGAGCAGTGTCAAAGCATGGAAAATATCAAGCATTCCATAAATGTACGAGCATGTGAAAACAAGGGAGCCTGAATAAAAAATTCAATAACCTTCGCTAGTCAGGAGTCCTTGTATTCATTAGTCTTGTGGCTGTGAAATCCACACCATACCATAGCACGATGCTGCAGAATCAAAGCCTCCATTTAAAAGAGATGACAACTTAAATGCGAACATGTTACTACTGCATTCCTAATCATTTTACTATAATGAACCAGCTACTGTGCTCAACCCACAGTCCTGACACCTTTTCAGCTCCTCCCTATAGCCCTAAGCCCCAAACAATTGGCTAAAATCTCCAGCAGCCCACAATAAGTGTAATAGCAGCGGAGTTCTCATTAGAAGTTATATTGTATTAATTAATAAAACCTGCTGTGCAGGTTGTAGTATTCAATTTCCCACCAAATCCAGTAAAAACCTCTGACTTGGCAATTTAATTGAAGCTGCTGTGGCATTTCCAGCACTCCAGCAACAGAGTGCCACAAAATCCAGGAACTGCCCTTCTTCTCTGTCCTTGCACCTTGAGGTTAGGTTCAGTTTGTCAGAGTACCAAGGACTTTGACTACAACAGGAACTACCAGCAACTGCTATAGCAGCCTTGCACTGAAGGAATATCACCTTCAGGATGTGACATTTCATAATCCAGATATTGGATTTCACCAGCAAAAATAAAGAATGTGCCAGTTAAGAATGTCTAACTGTCACACAGGAAAGAGACAGCTAGAATGCCCAATGCAGAAAGGGAAGAATAATGATGACAATACCCCATTTAGGGGAATAAAAGGGCTGCCAAGTAGTGTACTATGAGGTTACCTGTCTGAGTGACACTCCCAGGGCTCTCAAGGTGCTCACATGCTCCCCGAAAACTGCCAGACGCAGCTGAATGCTGAACCGCCTCTGCAAAGGGAGGAGAACAAAGGCTCCAAACAGAGGGTCACCAAAGGAGACACCTTCAAACTGCTCCAGGAGACTTATATATAGGTCATGGAATGACGCCAAGCCCGGGAGAGGCGCGTCCAATTCCAGGGAGTCCAGGACTTTGGGCTGGCAATAGAGAGCGAGAAGGGCAGCTGTGTAGCAATGGACAGGTCCTTCCAAGAACAGGTCACCGCCTGTGAGGAACACACACATAAGCCGTGCCAGTTTGGCAGCAGCCGGGATGCTCTGAAGTACTCTGGCACGCCAGGTTTCCAGGAGCAGGACCCACTGCAGGTTCCGAGTCACAGTGTTCACTAGATCTAGTGGGAGAGAGTTCATTACAGTCCCCAGCGTCTCTGCACTAGTCACTTTGTTGTAGAGGTTGATAAGAGGAAAGAATGGCCAGTCCGAAGGTAGGATGGCCCCTTTGACTTCCGGAAGCAGCAATGACTGGACAAGGTAAGTTCGTCCTTGGTAGGTCACCTGGGAACGGGCAAGAGCAGGCTCCAAGTGTACAAACTGAGAAAGGTAACAGGCACGAATGAAAGGGAGATGTTGGTATGATTCTCCCAGCAATGCACCGCGTTGGGGTTTGGGAAAATCAGCTGCCACTGAACCAGGCTGTGCCAGGTTCGTGCTTGGGCCCAGATGTAGAATATCAGAGAAATCAGCAGCTTCTGGCCCTCCAGTTTTCCCTTCTCTGTAAAATAAAGGCCAACAAAACAAACATTGGTACTTAACCCCTGTCTGTGTGCACACATAAAAATATCAGACTGTGCGCTCTATATTCCCTTTCCAAGGTCAAGAACAATAGAGTACCAGCTATCACTGAACTCATCTTTGGCTTCCAGCTAGCATGACATGACACTGCCAGGACCCCAAGATGGCACTGGCAGTCACTGCTGTGAGGAAGTTCACACACTCTTAGCTGGAAACACCCCACACACACCAGTAGAGTTCTCATTACTTAGAGTTCTTGCTACTCTTTAGGGAAGCAATGATGTTTGGAAACTCACAGTGCTGCATGAAGTGCCAGCAGGTGAGATCTAGTTTGGGAGACAACACACTTGGCTATGCATTGCTCTCAGGGCGTGTTCGTTCTCTCTCCCCCCCTCTTTCCTCTCCCCCAAGCTCTGTCACTGATTCCAACTCCAGCTTCCTTTACCATCAGATGGGGACAATTGGGTAGGCGGTGGTGGAGGATTAAATAATGTTTGTAAAGCACTTTGAATGTGAAAAGAATATGAGAAGTGTGAAGTACTTTGTGGTGGGTTCATCCAGTAACTTCCAGGGATGTATCCTTGTTCCATGGCAAGCTAGAAGGAGACACGCAGAAGCAATACAAGGCCCTACTGTCTTGACTGCTAGATACTGAAAGCCTCACATCTGTGATGCTCAGTTTCTACCAGTTTGAGGTAGAAAATTTCTGTATTACCTCAAACCTTCAGCTTTACCATGCTGAAACAAATTGTGCAGGTAACTAAACATTAAGAGTGAAAGGGAGATTTAGAAAGGTCTTCCAAGGAGGACAGAGAACAGTAGTGGACAAGATTTACTTCTGCTTCCCAGACCTTGCCAAACCTTGACTCAGCATGGGTGCTTTGCTGCTGTCAGGAAGGTGAGACAACAAGATAGGGATGGTAGGACATCTGCCACTAATAGGCGGGGAAAAGCAACCCATCACATCTCTCATTACCAATGTTCTGGAAAGAAACCTGAAGCCTTCACCAACAGGTCACATTGCAGAGGAATACATTATAAGGTTTGTCTTCACTCAGGCCATACATGGTCTACACTGCAATTATATACCCATGGCTGGTCTATGCCAACCAACTCTGGCTCATGGGGCTGTTTAATTGTGGGGTAGACATTTGGGCTTGGGTTGTAGCCTAAGTTCTGCAACCATCCCACCTGGAGGTTGCGTGAGAGTTCAAGCCTGAATATGTACACACTGCAGTCCCTTTGCCAGAATGATAGGCATGGGCTGTGGCTTTTTAATTGCAGTCTAGCTGTACCCATAAAGACTGATAAAAATTGTAAGATTAAAATCCATTTTCCCCTGTCTTTTCCAAGAGATTTCCCACCTCCCAAATTACAGGCAAGGAACGAGGCTTATGAGGGAAAAAAAATGTAAAGCTTACGGAATGAATGCTGGATTAAAGGCAACACCTAAAAGGAGCTCATAAGCAAGATGCTCACTCCCTGGCAACAGACGGCTTAACAACGCCATGGCAACAGAGTGATGGAGTGAGGCATGCTGGGTGTAATCCGGACAAGTGTCTGCCTGTACAGGAAACAAAAACCACACAGATGAGAGAACACTGCAGCATGTCTCAGAGGCAATTACAATGGGTTAGAGGGGTACTTAGCTCGCCTAGGGGCATCTATGGATCAGAGGGGTATTAGATATTGAATCAGAGCATGGGAACAGCCATTTTTCATATGGTTTTCTTTTCCTTTCCTTTTTGTCCTAGACCTTTAGGTAGTGTTTCTGTGCATTATTAACACAGCCACTGTGTTCAAGTCCAACTGTCTTTCAATAGCAGGTGAAAGGACTCCTGTAGTTACACAGTCTGCAAAGTGATTTGGGATCTAAGGTTCTGTATAAGTAACTGTAAAATTATGATAGTTTTGGATAGTAGAGGAGTTGAGCAGTCAGAGGCAAGACAAAGACCAGCTGATTCAAGAATCAGTTGCTTGTCTGGTATTTTAGCTGGTAAGAGAGCCATGGGTGAGACTAGCTGTCAGGGTAAAAATGATTAAGGTGCTGGGGTTACCATTTTCTGAGCCAATGCTAGTACAAAGTACTGCAGATGGTATTCATGCCGCAGAACCCAGGCAGATGAAGGGGTTACGGAGGGAGCTCTGGTGGGCCAGCTCTGTAGCAGGTAGTCCTTCAGACCTTTGAAGTCTAGCACAGAGGTGTACTGCAGAACAAGAAATGGAGGCAAATACCATTAACAACATCTCGCTCAAAGAGAGAATCCTGTCTAGTATCTGTCACCTCATCCCCCATAGAGAGCAGATGTTGGCTACTCCAGACAAGGGTATCCATGTGCACTCAGATGACAGGATGAAACTTCCTTCCTCTCCACTGCAATAAGAGCCTCTACTTCAGAGATTCCTAGTTTACTTCTTTATCTTGCATACATCCAATCACAACCAGGCCTCCTTATGTGACCATCAAAACCCTCTGCACCAGAACCCAAAATGCCTCAAAAGAAGATACATGGGGGAAAACATCAGCACAGCAGCTTCTGATTCTACATGATGATGCAGCTGCATGGGTCCAAGCAAAGTCACTTCAGCAGAAGATCAGACAGCAGATTTGAGGTGGGCTTATGCCAGTCATTGCCTGCTCACATACATATGAGTTTACTTACTGGCACTATCGTTTCATTCACAGAAATCAGGGTTAGAAGCAACTGTTAGATCACATAATTCCTTGAGGATGAACTAATACAGAGTAAATCTCAACATAATACATTCTCCAATGCTTTAGGCTACTTTTAGGTCTCTCTGGCCATGAACTGCTTCTCTGAGATTATTCCACAATGTAAGGTTTTTCTGATACCCACCCTAAGGCTATGTCTACACTGGCGCGCGATCTTGCGCCAGAGTTACGCAAATGAGGCTAAGCGTGGAATATCGCCAGCCTCATTTGCATATCTAATGAGCCGCCATTTTTGCGGAAGAGGCTCTTGTGCAAGAAGGAGCTGTCTATGCTGATTATTTTCAGGAATAACGGCATTGCGCAAGAGGGGTTTTTCTTGCACAAGAAGGGGCAGTGTAGACAGCTCCTTCTTGCGCAAGAGCCTCTTCCGCAAAAATGGCGGCTCATTATATATGCAAATGAGGCTCGGCGATATTCCACGCTTAGCCTCATTTGCATAGCTCTAGCGCAAGATCGCGCCAGTGTAGACATAGCCTAGGTGTCACTTTAATTACTTCCTTTTACTCCAGTTATATCTCCTTTGACAACCCTAAGCAATTATTCAATACCCTTACTCCGCGGTGTTTAGAGCGTTCAAATATTTGAGTATATCCCTCACATTTGCCATCACTTAACTGAAATATCAATATTTATCTGTTTTAATTTTTTTCCTATAAATCAATCCTTTGAGGCCTGTGATCACTTTTGTGGTCTCTCTCAATTATTTCTAGCATCTCAGGTACCGAGGATCTGAACACTATCTCAGTTGTCATCTCAGAGGAGCTGAATAGAGAAAAGATTATTTGGCTGAAGAGAAAACAAAGTAGCTAGTGGCAAAAGAAACTTGTTCAGCATAAATGATCTTACATGATTACCCTTGAATTGTGTGTGCAGTTCCTTCCTGAGAGACATCACTTATGCAGCATTTGTAGCCAAAAGCCAACGCTCACCTTGCTGACCAGGTCTTTGTGGATATGGGTGACGTTGTTGATGAGGAAAAGGAGGGCAGTGAGAAAGGGGAAGGGTGACTTGGAACCAGCCAAACTCATCAGGGGTTTCCCTCCAGTGCAATTCAAAGACACAATGCTGGGGACAGACTCGGGTGCTGGGGCACAGGACAGGGGATTGCATAGCGCAGAGCACGGCCTGTGTGAAGAGAGACATGGAGATCAGGACACGGGTACCCATTTCACAGACAGCTTTGGTGGTAAATTGCAGATGTGTGATTCTAATCTCAGAAACACCCATACAATAAACTATAGCCAAATGGAGAATCACAGGGATTGTATGTGCATACAATTCCTAGCAGCTCCAATTAGGGCCCGATAGTGCTAGAAACCAGTGCAATACCAAGATAATGTAACATTGGTTCGGATTAGGGATGCGAAAGGTTAACTTGTTAATTGGTGGGGGCTGAAACAGCTTCCCGCCTGCATCCGAAGCAGTCCCAGTCCATGGTGGGCCTGGTGTGTCGCAGGCTGGAGCAGCCTCTGTTCACGACATGGCCTGGGCACTCTGCAGGCAGGGGCTGCTCCAGCCCAACTGGCCAGAGTAGCCCCTGGCTGCAGTGGGGGAGCCTCTCCAGCCTGGCGAAGCCCTCCTGCCTGCCCCATATTTAACCAGTTAACCAAAGAAACAGGATTTTACATCCCTAGCTCAAACAGGTCAAAAACAGGATTGCAGCCAACTTGTCAAGTTGAGGCAGCCGTCTGGCCTGGAGTGGTTTTACCTTAGCAGATCCCACATGCTGTGCATGGCAGGTTGGCTAATGAGAGGCAGCAGCACCTCAAATGTCAAATGCTCCACTTCTTCCAGGCAGTCAATTGGATTTATTGATGGCTGTGGAAATCATTGAAAAAGGGCATATGTGAAGACATTCATATCAAGTGAACAAACTATTTTTGGGGAAGAGACACATTTACCTTCTCCCTTTTGTTTAAAATAGGCCTTGGGCCTATACAAAGATTTTGTTTAGAGATAATACCACAGGTTACAGTAAGTTGCTACAGGTGGATATGCTTCCTACTACATTAATGAGACCCCAGTGTGCTGACCATTCCATCAAGCAACTGACACAAAACTATGTTGCCTGTTTTAGGACTGCAAATACCTCACAAGACCTAATGTAACTGCCTTGTTATTTAAAGGTGGGTAGGTTTAGTGCAGTGTTCTCGAGAACTTCAGCAGAATACAAGGAGTTCAGTTTAGCCTCAGAGGCTGAATAGTTCCCAGTGTGGCCAAACATTATCCTAGGTGAGCAATGCACATGAGAGCATTTTATATTCCCAATGCAGGGCCTTTAGGGGACACACTCAATTATTTGCCCTCAATAAGGAACACTTAAGATTACAGAAGGATCACAGAATTGTGCACTTCCTTTAGCTCACTAGAATGCCATCACTCCATACAGTACCTGCAGGGAGTAACATTTGATCAATCCAACAACGACCAAATTAAATCCCACTTTGCAAAGAGAGACAGCTGATTATTCAGTGAAGCGGGGATGCAAATCTCAGTTCTGAGCCTTTTAATGGGCGTGGTATAAAGAAGGCCGTAATAATCACAACTGTATGATTATTACTGAGACAGATATGACAATATCCTGCAATATCCCAGACAAAACTTATGGAACTAAATTATGAAGAGTCCAATGTATTAAAAATGCAAGTATTTCTGTAATATTGTGGGATTATATAGAATGTCTCTAGGAGGCACATCAGATTCATGCATTTTCTGGGACATACTACAAACTTCAAAGGACTTTTGGGGACAATACATGTGAAATGGATTTCCTAGAAAACGCTTGGGAGTCAGAGGAATGCAGTGCAAGGTTCAGTGCTTTAGGTGGGGCAGTGCAGAGGATGCTTCCACTGTGGCTGCTGTGGGACACTATTTCAGTGAATAGATGTAAGATGTCAGGCTGATGTAATCTGAGGTTCGACACATCTCAGAACACTCACAGAACACACACCATGCCAGTTATTGGGTTCCTCTCCCAGTCTTTACCTCAAATGCCCATTGTGTCTATATAGCAAATACTGATAGGATGACACTCAGTCAGTGGAAAACAGGATTGTGGGTACTGCTGAACGTGAAGGATATTGGCAGTTCAACCAATGGTTGTCTGCAGTTTGAAGGCTGTCCAATCTAGATTTAAGGACTGGAGATCAGTGTACAGTTTTCCACCTACTTTCAGCTAGATCTCCTTATAACTTGCTCTCATCTCAAGCTTTTCTTGAAGTTTGTGAGTCAGCAAGAAAACACACAGGCAGGTGACATGGGAGGATTCCTGGTTCATTAGCAGGCCTTACCTGTTGGCTGCAAACGCTGTAGTAAACCCCCATGTAGATGATGTAAGTTGTTGTAAGAGGCTGGAGAGCCTGCCATGTTTCCAACTGAGATATCTCCTGGAGGGACCTCCTCAGACTGGACTCTATGAAGGGTCTCAGGCCTGACACCTGACTCCAAGTGACTGGTGGAGGAGGAATCTGCTCTCCCTCTCCGGGGCCACTGCTGCAACAGAAGGATGACATGGCAAAAGGAAATATCTAAGCAGGAGTCCTATGCTTGAAACACTAAGAATAGACTTTCTAGTTATGTGCACTCTTCAATACTGACAGACCCTAGAGAAAGGTACCAGCTCAGAAGTACCACAAACATGCTCCATCTGCCTCACAGATATACTGAGTGTGTCTGTCCCTTTACTAGCAGCTTTTTAACTGTTGGTGCACCTTGCATAGATTCTTTCATGAAGTTAATCTGTGGAACTCCCTGCCAGAGGATGTTGTGAAGGCCAAGACTTTAACAGGGTTAAAAAAAAAACAAACCCTAGATAACTCCTTGGAAAATCAATAGCTATTAGACAGGATGGGCAGGAATGGTGTCCCTAGCCTCTGTTTGCCAGGGCTGGGTGTAGGAAATAGGGATGGATTACTTGATTACTTGTATTGTTCATTCCCTCTGGGGCATCTGGCATTGGCCACTGTTAGAAGACAGGATATTGGGCTAGATGGCCACTCTTATGATCTGTAGGTCTCTTTTTTGGGGGGTACCCAAGGAATTCAGAACGTATCAGTGTGTGTTAAGATTCTCACCCCATCCTTCTGCCACTACCTGCATGCCTTCTACTTCTCTACCTTAAATTTATCTGCCATGCTGACTCAATCACCCAATCTGGGTAGATCACTCTGGAGCTCCTTGCTCTTTTCCAACCAACTAATGATGTATCTTTTATGAAGTTATACAGCTTCACTGTCTACTCCTCCTCTACAACAGTTACAAATATTAAGACACTGGACTCAGTATTGATTCCTTGAGGAAATCCATTATTAATTTTTTCCCCACTCTGAGGTTTAGCTATTTACTCCCACTCGTCCTCATGGAAATAAGGGGAAAGAGACAGACCGTAATAATCTGATATTCAGTAAAATAATGGTGAGCTGTGGTGGAAAGGTAGCTCATGGAACAGTCCTCATTGCAAAAAACTGGAATGGGCAGGAAGGAGATGAGTAGCAACGGTGAAGAATGTAGTGACAGGTTTAGCTCATTCGCCCTGAGAAACTTGGACATGGTCCTGTTTCGGGGTGTTTCATATCCATGGAATTTGCAAGCAAGAATACACATGTGATTGTCAAGTTAAAATTCATTTAGCTGTGTCTCACATCTCTGTCACTCAGAGATACTGAAAGGTGGAAGGAGTTACTACAATTTAATTTGCTTTCCACCATTCACTTTCTGCAATTCACTCAGTTGGGACAATGACATGAGGCAGGTCAATTTCACTTTGCTACTGCTCAGCAAATGCCTGGTTCTCATCTACAGTAATGCAAGCTGTTGCAATTGAATCTCCAACCCTTACAGGGAACAATCAAAAGGAATCCCAAAGAGGCCTAAAAACTTGCTTTTCGTTAAAATAAAATCGCCATGGAATAGGTTTACTTGGGTAAGATTTTATGGAGGGAGAAACACTGCTTTAACAACTATGACAATTTCTCCTCACCACGCCTCAAGTGTTACTTTTTAAACTACAACTGATCAGCACCACCATGGGGCATTCACTTCTGCACAGGTGACCTGCAGGATGCCTGGGCAGCACTCACCTGTCGAGTGATGAGAAGACAACAAATGGGTCCTTAATGGGAGAAACTAGTATTCCTGGGAAACTGCTTCACTGATGCTCTCTCTTATTGTGGTTGACTGCAGTTTTCATTACACAAAAGTACCAAATAGAGAGGATAGAGCAATTGTTTCTGATCTCCATGTACATCCCCATCATTGTCTTGTTCCTTCCTTCGGCCCCACCCATTGCACTAGATAACCTACTTCAGCTACTCTCAAAACACACGTCCTTTGGCAGAATTTCTACAAAATCCAGGGTCATCCTTGGGACTGGAACCTGCTTTCTTCTATGTATTACCCACTATTGAGCACACCGATGGTCACTCTGGAAAAAATGACTGTTAAGAGAACACTGACACATAGTTTAAGCTCCAAGCATCAACTGAAGTGGAGGTTAAACAAAATGGGAGGGAAGGCCATTCTACACCCATGTTTCTGCAATGGTACTGCACACAATGATGACGACTGAACAGTGTCCCTTTAAAATCACAGCTGACAGAAAGAGACATGCCTACCTGCTGAGCCGGGCCTGCAGCTCTGCTGTGCAGCCTGCCGTTTGGGTCACTTGAGTCAGCAGGGTGACTACAGCCGTAGCTCGCTGGATAGAAAGTGGAAATGTAGGATTATCCTGACATTCACTGAGCAAATGGGGCAGTGACTGAAGATTCTTCACCAGCACAGGGTAGAGATCCCTGCAGTTTGTGACAAGGGGTGGGGTGGGGAGGAGGATTAAAAAACAAAACCAGGAGAATGTCATCCCAAGTTCTGGGCATGTTCAATTAGTGCAAAGCTGTTCCTGATATAAAGACACTGTCCTAGCATGGCAAAGTATTTATATCACACTCACTTCTCTAACATTCAGCCACCTGCCCAGAGTAACAGACAGACATGCATAGGACACCCATAGCAGAAGAAAGATCTGCAGCCAGCCAGAGAGTAGGAATTTCTTGTCATGTGGAGAAAGAGCAGCATGATGCTGGTGCTAGTACTCATGCAAACAAGGGAGATCATGAAAGGACAGATGTAGTTGAGGTCACAACATAGAAATCGATGGTTTTACAGCACTCTGGGGAGACTCCACAGATCTCTGCAATTACATGCACTACATCAGGCAGCTCATTCTCTTTGTTACATAGACACTGAGTCCCCATTTCTCCAGGTTAGGGCCATACCTGTAGAGATCACAGGACTGACCGTAGCTAGCAGCCACAGCCCACAGCCGGAAAGCCTCAGTGCTCAGCCTTATGGCTTCCTCCCTGCGCAGAGGCAGGTCCTGGGGATCTTCCGCTATAAAACGACTGAGTCGATTCTTCAGCTCAAATTTATTAAGCTGGAAAGAAGACAACAAATTAAGAAGTAAGATGTGTCCCTTCGAGTCTTACCACTAGCGCCTCAGGCACTAATACAGCTGCAGCCTCCATTCATAGATTTAAAGGCCAGAGGGAACTATTGTGATCATGTGGTCAGACAGCCCATATAACACAATCCATAGAACTTCCCTGAAATAATTCTGAGAACCACCATTTAGAAAAACATCCAATCTTGATTTAAAAGTTATTGGTGATGGGGACTCCACCAAGACTTTGTTCCAATTGTTAATTGCCCTCACCATTAAAAATCTATGCCGTATTACCAATCTGAATTTGTCTAGCTTCAGTTTCCAGCCACTGGACCAAGTTATACCTTTCTCTGCTTGACTGAAGAGCCCATTATCAAATATTTGTTCCCCACCAACATACTTGCAGACAGTGATCAAGTTACCCATTAATCTCCTTTTAAATAAAATAGATACAACTTCTTGAGCCTGTCACTATAAAATGTGTTTTCTAATCCTTTGATCACTCTCAGGGCTCTTCTGAACCCTCTCCAATTAATCATCAGCATCCTCCTTGAATTGTGGGCACCAGAACTGGACCCAGTATTTGAGAAGTGAAGTGGATGCACCACTGCCAAATATAAAAGGTAAAATAACCTCTGCTCCTACACCAGACCCCCACCTTTATGTATCCAAGGACTACATTAAGGAGGAGTGCAAGGAAGCACCTGCTGCCTTCATGGCTGGGATAGTTGTAAGAGGGAACAGTTAGAGATGCTGCCAACACACCCCCAACACTTGTCCGCATGCACACTCCTGGCCTCCTATGAAGGTCAAACAGTCTTCCGAGACAGAGAATTCTTCACAGTCAATCAAATTAGGTAGAACATTTGCATTTGGCAGCATACAGCTGAGGGACACAGATGGAGGGGCTGGGAGTTTCACAGTTAATATTTGAGTGTTTGGAAGCTAGCTGCTCTTCCTCATTCCAGATATGGATCTAAATCAGAACCTAGATCCAACTTTTCCTTCACTTGAACTCTGAGTCCAGCTCTACAGCTCACACCCATCTCTCATTAATTCCTTCCCTTTATTCAGAAAAGGCATATTAAACCAATGTTTCCACTTCTGCCCCATGTGACCAGAAAGACCATGGTGTATCATACTGCTTACCAGTCTGGCTGTTACATTCCTCCCCCCAGATGCCAGGACTCTGATTAACTTCATGGCAGTGGCACATGCAACTCCATGGAGACTAGTGAGCAAGTGCCCTGGTTCAGCGACCCGGGGATCCCACTGGGTAGGGAGAAACTCTCTAACGATGGTCTCAATCAGTCGAGGACAGGCCAGGAGCTGTACAAAAGCAAGCAATACAGGCATTGATTCACAGGGCAGGAAAGCAACTCTGGCAGTTTGACTGTCAGCAGGAGCAAGTAACATAATACTGACAGTGTCCCTATCCCCTCTCCATTACCTTCTCTTCTTCCTCACCATTCTCCCTACCCTCCTCATCCCCCTCTCCCCATTCTCTCAACTTCTGCACAGGTGGGGTACCTGACTGCATGCTTCCGAGGAGTGCCTTGCTACCCGGGTGAGAATATCCAGGATGTCCAGAACTACTGTGGAGACAGGTTGCAACACCTCAAGGATGTACCTCAGCCGATGAAGAATCTGAGTCTTCAGAAGTCCCTGCAAGACAAGAAAACCCATCACATTCCTAACGTTAGCTGTGTTTATCCCACAGGTGTTGGGCAGAAAGCCCTATGAAACAAACTTTTATATATAAGAATAGGATTTAAAACCATCTTTTTTTTAAATGCATGAACTTTCTGCCAAGAGCTGTCAGCGTAAAGGCAAACAAGTATAAATTGGGCTAGAGAGAAAAACCAAACTTCCCTATGGAATCAGACAAGTGTATGAGGGATCCAAACCCACATGCTTCATGGCATAAGCCAGCTACTCATTGATGGGGGGAAAGGAAGACATTAAGCCATAACAGACAATCATGAAATCAAGTACAGGTTCTCCCACCTTTCTTTGACTCAGCTGAGACTGATCACTGATCCCTTTCTAGTCAAGTATCTGAGAATTGAAAGTATTCCCATTTTATACATAGGAAAAATCGAGGCACAGAGAGATTAGTTGACTTTTTCAGGGTTAATCAGAGTAGGGATGTAAAGGGGTAACTGGTTACCCATTAAGCACTGCCTTATCAGCATTCTTACCGGCACCTAGCTGGAGCAGTCCCCGGCCCACGACACAGCGAAGGGTGCTCCAGCCCCTGCTCTGCCCAGCCAGGCCCACCGCACTGCAGGCAAGGGGTTGCTCCCCCCCGGCACAATGCAACGCGGCAGGCCAGTTAGCTGGTTAAACATATAGTTTTACTGGTTAAATCCCTTTTAAGATGTTTACAGCCCTAGATCAGAGTCAGTCTCAAAGGCAGGAACAAAATCTGAAGGTCAATTTATTCGTTTTTGGACCCGGAAAGCAGGCATTTCCAAAAATGTGGATTTACTTCTCTTGCTTCATGGCAACATCTTGGTGATCTGTTCTTACATTTACTATAAGATGCACTTGCAATAAAAAGGAGAGGGAATTGAATATCAGAGCAGCAGCAGATTCATAATGCAATGGTATAACCATGCTGGTGCATAGAATGGACTTAAATATTGAGAAGTCCCTTGAAAAACTTTAGCTCGGGAAGACGTAGGCTTCTTAAATCCCCTAAAATTGCACCTTCCAATCTTATGCATCACCATCCTCATGCTCTACTTCAGGGGGCCAGCAACCTACGGCACGTATGCCATGGTGGTGGGGGGAAAGACGACGACTGATTTTCACACGAGCCGATTTTCAGTGGCACACGGAGCCTGCAGTAGAGCTCAGCACCTCCCTCCAGACCCTGCACAGCCGCGAGGCTTGGAGCACTAGCTCTGGCTTCCGGGGACACAGGAGGTGGGGGAGGGGAGATGAAGAAAGTACCAAGTTGCGTCTGCCCCAGAGTACCTGAGAGCCTCCTGCCTTCACCGGGCAGCACAGGGACCCTGCACAGAGACAGAACAGCCCCCACCCCTGTGGGATTGAGGTCCCACCCCTGCATGTGCGCTGCTGCTCTGCCCGCCCTGGCCCCGCCGGCATGCAGGGACCCACATTTAGGGTGACGAGGAGTCCTGTGGCACCTTATAGACTAACCGAAGTGTTGGAGCATAAGCTTTCGTGGGTCTTTGCCCACGAAAGCTTATGCTCCGACACTTCGGTTAGTCTATAAGGTGCCACAGGACTCCTCGCCGCTTTTGCAGATTCAGACTAACACGGCTACCCCTCTGATACTTGACAGTTAGGGTGGTAGGAACAGGCTCCCCTGCCCCTGGGGCCTGGCTGGTACCCTCCCTGAGCAGCTGCCACCATGCGAGATGGGCGGGGGGAGGATCTGGGGTGTCAAGGACTGGGAAGTGGTGAGGCAGTGGGGCGGGGGAGAGCGCTGAGTGAGAAGGAAGCAATGGGGTGGGGGAGTCCATCCCCGAGAGCCACCCCAGCTCCCCTCCCACTTCCACCAGGTGGCACAGGGACCCCGCACAGAGCCGGGACATGCACACACCTGTTGGGAGGGGTGGAGAAGTGGGGGCCAGGGGCTGGGGAAGAAGGAGCAGGGGTGAGAAAGTAATGGGTGAATTGAGAACTGAGGTGTGATGGGGTCAGGCTCAGAGGGTTGGGGGTTTTTGGAGTAGTATTTTTGCTTCTCAATTATGTGGTCCCCAACTCTGCTATAAATGTAGAAAACACTGAAACCTTTTATGTTGGACATAAATTAATATTTTACTTTATTTAACATGAAGTTTGATAAACTAACATGAGAAAGTTAAAATGCTTAATCTGTTTAATAATTTAAATTAAACCATTCTCCCCTGGCTGCAGCACTAGCAAAATTGCTCAGGCGTAATTATCTAATTAACGGTGAGTTTCCATTAGCAACTGGTGGTCCGCGGAAAGGTTTGCATTGAGCCAAGTGATCCAGACCAAAAAGTTTGATTACCACTGCACTAGAGGGTGAGTGCTGCCTGGGCTGTGGCTCTGGGGCTGGGCGGGGGTGGTAGAAGGGAGAGGAAAATGCATGGGGGGGGGGGGTTACCCTGCCCCCAAAGCTGCATTGGCCCCTGGGTACCTGGCAGGAAGGCAAGGGCACCATGGACTGGACCCCCACGGTGGACACCTTGGCATCACCCACCCCTCCCACCCCCGCACCTTGCCCATTTCTCTGACCCCTCCCCCCTGGCACCCTGACCCCAGCACATGTTGGCAATCCAGCATCACATTCCCCACAAGATTGGAGCCAACGCCAGTTTCCTGCGGAGGGGTGGGGAGAAGCCCTGGGGCTCTGCACTGCGTCCAGCTTTCAGGGACGCGTGCACACTCTGCTCTTTCCCCTCCCCACTGGAAAAGCTGGAGCGGAGCCCAGAGCAGGAGACCAAGCAGGGCACGTGGTAGAGAAAGTCCCTCTCCCTCCTGTGAGGGCAGCGCGGCCCAGGGCAGGAAGGTTACATCTTGGCATGCACTTCAGAAAGGTTGCCCGACCCCTGATCTACTTCTTGTGATTGCAGCTCTATAAACCTTCTGTAAAAGCGTACTACGTTATTGTGTATGTGGGACGTGACCCTACCACTGTAGTCATCTTGTTCTCAATTAGTGCAAGCCTGCAACTTGCTGGGTTTGTCTAAGTATCTCCTAGTTTATGACAAAAATCAGATCAATGGATGTTAAGATGCTGACAATTTTTGGTATTGAAAAAAAGTTTAGTTTCCTCTTCTCAGCTGTTTAACAGCCACGGTTCTCCTCCATTTAATAGGATTGTGATCAGTATCATGCTGAACGTTCATATCTTAGTGTCATAAAGACAACCCTCCAGCCAAACAGAGACCTCTGAAAATGCTAAAATACCACTGACAAGACTAATCAAATGTATGACTTCTTTGGTTATAAAACCTCCTGATGTCAAACGACTACTTGGATAGATAAAACAATTCAACTGTCCCATGTTACGTCATCTGCATGCAGTGTCGGCAGACCATTCATTTCTGTTTTATAGGAGGCATGCATAGCTTTGATTTTATCGCCATTGGTCTTAAATCCATAGATCCTGCTGTTTTTCTGAGCTCTTCCAACATTAACTGTAGTTGGTCAATTGTCTATCCAAGTAAGGCAATATCATCCACATATCAAATCTTCTAAAGATGCATCTTTAAAGTTGCACACCACCTATCTTTGGTCTCAATCAGGTTAGGGATCAAATAGTCGATTAGAACAGTAAATAATGCCAGGGAGAGAACACACACCTGACGCACTGGATTCTACTGGAAAAAAACCAAACAATTGTTGACTCATACAACTAAACATATTGTGGAACAGCTCCACCACTAGGCACACTAAATCCTCAAGCTCCCCATACTAGCAAGTAGTACCCTCAGTGCTGATCGATGCACTGAGTCCAAGTGGCTGCCAAGTCTATACACACAATCTGAACTTCCTCTTGTCACTGTAGTCGTTTTTTCCAATAATATTTCACAGAGCATATATATTATGGATTTACCTCTATGGAAATCATGCTGGTTGGGTCTCATTTTGGGAAAGCTGATTTCTCTTCCTTTTTTTAAAAAAAGGGATGAAACAGCTCCTTTTCTAATCTTTTGAAATGTGACCAGTTTCCCAAATTTAAGACAACTAAAAGCTGGATTTCAACTTGAGCAGTTTTAATGAAAGACTGTTAAAACGAGGTACTTATTTTGTAGCTGCCCACAAACATTTTCTCTGATATCACAGGCCTGTTTCTGCTGGATTTCATTTTTGGATGAAGGCTGTAGGCAACACCTTGGTGGGCATCTCTTCATTAATTCACAAAAATTCACATTAGTTCAGATTAGTTGTAATACCACTTGAGGACAACAATCACATCAGCAGGACTTGGAAGTTATCCTGATCTGAGAATGACCAAACTTTTCATTCAGGACCACAACCTGAGTTCTCCTATGCTTTGATCCAGGTCTCCATTAGTACTCCTTTAAACATCCTGCCAGCATCACGGAGTAGAACAAACAAACAAACAAACAAACAAAAAAACCAAAAAAAAAACAAAAAAAAAATAATCTACCTACTCATGAGGTGCTCAGCTAAAATCTCCCAGGGAAACCAAGTAACATGCTAAAACTGAGGATTTATGTACCAAAGCGAGCAATGGTGGCCATATCGTTGCTGTCTATAAGGTTGGTTCAGACAACAGTGACTGTTTCTAGGTCTCATTTCAGTGGGACAGAGATGAAGAGAAGCACATGGTGAATTCACATTAAAGTGTTACACTTGCATCTTGCAGTTAAAGAGGGAGGGGGATGAATTAGGTGATCTCATTTGGTGATCTCATTTGGCCCTAAGTGACTGTGACATCAAGGTCACCAGTGTTCCAGTGATTCCACTGGAATTTCAATGTACAGGCCCAGCTAGTTAGCTTTAATAGCACATACAGTCCTCGTGCAGATACTGTTTTGCTGACAAGATTCCAGACATATCTATGAGTTTACCTTTATGACATCATACTGGGCCACAACTGGATCTGGCTTGTTTTCATCCTTTGATTTTTTTCCCTTGTGTCTTTTCCATTGGAGTCCATTCTTCCTCCTCCTCCTCCTCCTCCCCTCCCCCACTGTTGGGGATGAAGGGGAACACAGCCATCCCCTGGTACCATGAGAAAGTCTGGTCAAGGTACTCCTGTAATGAAAAGTACATACATATATTATAGCAAGGGGGGGGGGGGGGAGGAGGGGAAAGAAGAGAGAGAGAAAATGCTTTTTAAAAATGCTTTTGAAAACAAGCTAGTGCATTCCAAAATGGGAACAAGAGACCATGGTGTATTTACAAAGCCCAAGTCTAAGCTAAAAGGGACCCAGGGGAGGATGCCAACCTCAGACTGGTCCAAATTCAACTTAGACTAGCGATGGGCAACCTTAACTAGCGAAATGACCACTTGAGTGCCCCGCCTTCATCTCAGTGAGGCACAAGATTGTTGTAACCAATACAGTCTCCCGGGATAGGGCAGTTTTGTAACTGCACTTGCATACCTAGAATTTATAGAATGCGTTCTTTGAACCATAGGAGACCTTTGACTAAATGCAGGGGAAGTGCGGATTCCCCAGTCAATGTTGTGTGCAATCAGCATACACCTCAATTCACGTGCCCATGCTTTACACGTGTCACTTTTGTAATACTAGTAGGAAAAGAACAACACAGAGAGACCAGCGGAATATGGCAACCCAGAGCATGGGCAGCGATAAACAAATGTCTCACAGGCCACACTTAGGACCCTAATGGCTACATTCACAAATTCTGAATAGTGAGATCTAGCTGAGTAATTAGGCCCAGGAAATTGAGAGGTGGAAGCCATACTGTTTTCTGAGAGACTGAACAAAGCATGAAAATAAATTTGTATAGAGAATAACGTGACAATGGCCACCATGACTTGATCCAAATGACTTAATAGGTCCCTTCCTTCTGATTCCCACACCCACACCGGTATCAAACCCAGCATCACTCCCTCACCTCATCTTCGGGGGACACCAGCAGTGCATGGAGAGCATGGACAGATGCCGCAATGACATTATCCACCGTATCGTCCAAGGAGAAGCGCAGCAAGAAAAGGAATCCGGCATCAAGCAGCAAGCGCAGGACACTGCCCTTCAAGGAGGAGGCAAACTCCCCAGCCTTGGCCTGAAAGAAATGCCACCCACATTCTCAGCATCAACTACAGGGTCACCCATTAAAGTCAGGCATGCATTAACACACCACACCACACCAGTTGTTAAACACAAAGCAGCTAAGAGATCTGTGTTTGGTCAGTGACAACAATGGAGCACCTTGCAAATGCTTCCAACTAACAACCTGCCATGGCTCCTTTTGAACCCTTCTTCCTTTTACTTCCCTATCTACATGGGAGGAGTCCCCAAAATACCCCAATGGGATAAACGTACAAGGGCAATTTCACCGTAAACACATGGGGACCCATGAGGAAGACTGTCTGCCAGGATACATCATGAACACCAGACTCCTTGTGGCTTCATGACTCACAGGTTCCTCCAGAATACTCCTTTTGTACTTCCACTAGACGGGAGTTGTCCCACGTTCTTTGTGCTATGTCATCATATGCTGACATTTCACATTGGACACTGGTTTCAGGGATCTGAGCTCCTTTCCTATTTAAGCATGACAAACTATCCCTATTACTGAACTACTGCTCTCCCACTGTGGTCTATTCCCTCTGCACTAGCCCTATCAATGGTGGGGCAGGGAGAGTGAAAAGCAAGTACTCCAGGAGTAGAAAGACTCTTTATCCATTGGTTTCTATTTTTTTCCTTTTGTTTTCTGTTAGTGAACAGCTCCTTTTCCCTCTCCTCAGATCACACTTTAATTCTGGACTAAATTCCTGCTCCTTATCCCATCCCCCAAAGTTCTTCACATTAAGTCCTCTTTGCATCATTCATTGCTGAAACCCCTGCAGTACTCGCTCTGTGAGCCAGGTAGGAAGTTGTGCTGCTTTCCACCGAGGCAGACAATTCATCCTGCCACAGGTGCTGGCACATCACTTTTGGTGTAGCATGGTTTATTCTCACCTGCTACAAGAACAAGCAGGTCACAGAGCTGGCTTAGCCAATGGGAGAGGAAGTGCAAGATGAAACCATGGAGCCACCAAATATGCAATCTCTGTGACACCGCTAAACAGCACTTTTGAACATCTTCAAGAGAGATCTGGGGCTCAGTTTTCCCATAGCCCCATTCTACTTGGATTCACATGGGCCCATACCCAACATGCTCATGCACATGCCCCACCCCTTTGCCAAGGAGGCAGAGGTAAGTGATGCGGGAATTGGCTCTACCAGCTTTACACCAGTGAGGGGTTCTCCTTGCGAGGGGACATTCTCTGCTGGTGACCTCTGGCTGGAATCTGTCCACTTTGTGCTGCCTCGGCAGTGTGATGTGAACACATCACATTAGAGAACGTGGGCCTGGACTTTTCCAGCAGTGTAAATTAGGAGGAAGGACTTCCTTACAAAGGTCACTCACCTTCTGGACAACATGGCCTAGCACCTGTAGTGCCAATGTCCTCTGCTGAATGATCTGACTGCGGCACAAGTGGAAAAGCTCTTGGAGGGGAGTAACCAGCCCTCTAAACAGATGGGGAGGGGAAAGAAAAGAAAGAAAGAAAAAAAAAAAAAAAAAAAAAAAAAAAAGACTTAAAACAGGACCCTTAAAGTACTTACAAAATATTACACAGTACAATTAGTACACAGGATTAAACTGCATTGCAAAAGAGTTGTGGGTGTTACTTTATGCAAATGACAGTTTCTACCTCAGGCTACATCTACGCTGCAGGAATTTGTTGGCAGAAGCAATGCAAATGAAGTGCTCATTAGCATTTCTTGGGCTCTCATTTGTATAGTCTCTTCTGATCCTTTTTGCGGAAGAGGTTTTTGCACAAAAAAAAGCAGTGTAGATGGGCCCATTTTGCGCAAAAAAAAAAAAACCTTTTGTGCAAGATCCCGTATATCTCCTTTTTTTGAATCATCTACATATTCCTAAAGTACCCATCATTAGAATATCCAGACACAAAGAATCTGAGAATTAAACACAGAAATCAGAATCAAATGTACTGTTCTCTGCATTTTCACTTCATTCTGGTGTTTCCCTTACTTCTGCTTCTTCTCCATGATGGTGTAGACCCAGATGAGTAGGTAAATCAGCATCCGGGGGAATCAATTCTCCTTTCAAACTAAATCGTGCTTGCATTCCCTATTTATTAAAAAAAAAAAAAAAAGTGATATTACTGTCTTTTACTTCACTCATCCAATTTTATATCTCACTTCCTCAATACAGTTTCTAGCTCTTAGCTCACAAAATCCTAAATTCTCTAGAACTTACCTTAATTACCCTGATTTCTTAACTTCCAGAGCTATTCCCCCCCCCCCGCATATTCCAGTTGCCAAACTTCAAAATTCCCAGGTCTCTCAGCCACTAAAGCAGGCCTGGGCAAAATACGGCCCTCAGGTCAAATCTGGCCCACCAAGCCACCGGATCCGGCACATGGACCTAGCAGGGAGCCCCAAGTAGGCTCCACTGCTTGCCCCACATACCACCCAGAAAAGCAGCTACCAGGGCATTTCTGGTTCAAAGCTGTAATCTCAGAGAGGAGGGGGGGTAAGGCTTCAGGCGCTGACCCCCGCCCCCAGCACAATCCCATTGGCTGGTTTCTGGCCAGAAACTGGCCAATGGGAGCTGCCTATTTGAATAACAGGCAGCACATGAGCACCACATCCCCCTCCCCACTTACTTAGTCACACAAGCACATGGCCCTGCAGCCTGTGCAGACAGGGAGGCTGGCTGGCTGGCAAACATTTTAAGCTCTACAAGCATTCAACATACCCCACTCCACATACCCAAACCCTCTGCCCCCCCTCCTGCACCCATATCTGGCACCCCAATTCCCTGCCCCAGATCACAATCCCTTCCTACCCTAGGTCACAACCCAAACTGCTGCACCCCAGTCCCCTCCCCCAGGTCACAACCCCCTCCTGCCCTAGGTCACATTCCAAAACACTGCACCCCAATACCCTGCCCTAAGTCACAACTGCCTCCCAGACCCCACTCTCCCTCCTGCACGCCAATCCCTCACCCCAAGCTCCCCTTCTGCACCCAACCTCCATCCCAGAACCTGCATCTCCTCCATTAGTATCATGGAAGAGTGTGACCCTTGACCACTTTCCAAAATCTTGAAGTGGGCCTCCATCAAAAGTTACTGCACACCCCTGCACTAGAGACTAAGTTCCCATCTCAATACCTGGTCCCCTTTAATTCCAGATCAACTCTGCATAATACTGTGAAAAAAGCTAGGACGAACACAATAACTGGATTTTTATCACACCCTAAGAGGACAGAGATGGAGCAATGTCATTGTTGGCATCATTTATAGTTTGAAGAGAAGGCTCATTTTCAAGCAACATCAGACTTTGAAGACTTCCTCAACATGAACCAGATGCCCCACACACACAAAAAAAGGAGACAATCAGTTTCTACTTTCTACACCTTTTTGGTTCTCCTCTGCCTTGGGTGGGGCAGATCCTTTGTCCATTCCAGCTTTTCCAATTCCACACTGTCCATGTGGATCCATTCTTTCTGGGGCTTGATTGGAAGGTCAACTTCTTTGAGGAGGGAGAGAAAGCATCAGAGGTATTATCTTTCCCGGGCATAGAGGGAGACAGCCAAATATTTGGCTTTGAGACCATTTCATATGCAGTTTTCATATGAAGTAACAAATAAGCTATCTTGAAATTGACTCATAACTGGTGCATAAACAAAGATTTACTGCCGTTTTAATCTTTCATAAGCTCTAGAAGAGGAAGTAAACAGCACTGTAATGAAATTCACAGATGATGCTAATTTGGGAGGAGCTGAGCACCAGACAGTACACAAAGATTAGAAACACGGACAGAAAAAAATATTAGATTCAAGTTTGAGAAATGTAAACTAACAACATTTGAGGGAGAATAACCAGAAACAAAGGTAGAAAGCTAGGAAGCAGTGATGCTGAAAGAAACAAATGAAAATGGACAATAAATGATTAGCCTGCAGTGAACTATGGTAACAAGAAGGTCAGTGCAATATTGAACCGCCTAGAGACATCATATCATAGGACAGAAAGATAATAGTCCCTCACTACACAGATCTGATGCATCCACACCTGCAGTGCTGTACTCAGTTCTGGCTACCTAACAAGAAGCTGAAGTGATTTACTTCTGAGAAAAGAGTAAGAGGGCTTGTGACAGGGTGCCAACTCCACACAGGCCTTGAGTGAGTTAACGTGAGCCTGAGAGACCAATTACATTACCTGGCTACTCGTGGAGGGAGAGCTAAGTGTGTTCCTGGCCACGAAGAGGTGTTCCTGCAGCAAGCGAACACCCTTCACAGCGCTAACTACAGAGAGAGAACTTGGCTGAACCATGACTCAGTGGAGAAGCATCACAACTGCTGACAAGTATCTGAAAGTTGTAAACACCATAGAGGAAGAGCAATTATTTAGCATAATAAACAGAGCTTTAAACTAGAAGAAATTGAGAGGGAGGAAATTTAGGCTCAACATACTGGAAAACTCCCTAACACAGACAGAGAGAGAGATTAGGCTGCAAGTTGCTTTCGAAAGGGAAGAGGTGCTTTGGACATGTAACTGGAGTCAATTAAACACTAGCAAAAGTGAAATAAAAAAACTGGGCCATACTGGCTTGAGGATGGATGAGCTACCTACCAGTCTCTTCCATCTCCAGATTCCACCCAAGAAACCACACAAACTTTAGCTCAAGGCAGCCTAGGCAAGGACTGGTTGCTGTAACCAGACACCACTGAAGAACAGCAGCCTTGTTACTGATTGAACAAAACAAGAGAAGGACCTACCAACTGTTTAAATTGCTGCTGCTAACCCTGTGCACTGAAGCATCCTTACAAGAAAAAAAGAATACATGGAAATTCTTTTCCCTGATCAGCCCTTCCCAAAGCCTAAACTCTTCCTGGCTCATGTCCCCAATTAGATTTTTAATCTTTATAAAAGGCCCCCATAATTTCTGACACACAGCCACAGACTCAAAACTAATGTAGGTTTGAATCAGGCAAGGAACTAAGAGCAGAGTTACCTTCCCCAGCCAAAAAACTATTCCACAAAGCTTCAGCCAAAGGCCCAGGGCACATTAGGGATGTTTAGCTGATTAAATGCAGTTTATCAAGCGGTTCATAGAATTTCCATCGACTATTCGATTAGCTGATAACGGGGAAAACTGCAGAGCCGCAGCAGGCTTAGCTCCCAGCCCCTCGAACTAAACCCACTGCGGCTCTGCCTTTCAAATGTATTAAGAGCCATCAGGCTCTTAATACATGTAAAAGGAAGAGGCGCAGAGTCAGGAACCGAGCACGAGCTGGGAATCAGCTGTCCTGGCTCACGCCCAGTCCCAGACACTGTACCTCTGCTTTTTATATACATTAAGGACCTGGTAGCTCTTAATACATTTAAAAAGCAGAGGTGCAGCTTCTGGGACCAGGCGTGAGCCAGGACAGCAAATTCCTGGCTCGGTCCCCCCGTGGAGATGGTGCTGGGGGGAACGGACTTTTAAGCCGACTCTCCCAGCACCAGCTCCTGCTCCCCCTCCCCCTTGTTGCCTCTCTCTGATAGAGGCCGCAATGTGTGGGAAGGGGAAGCAACTAGTCGCTTACAACCCTAGTGCACATTAATGGAAACAGTCTCAGAGGCGTAGCTATGTTAGTCTAACTTTAAAAATGAGTAGCCCTGTGTCACCTGAGACACTAACAAAAACATAGTTAGTATCATGAGCTTTTGTCGGCAAAACCCACTTTTTCAGATGAACTTAGATGGAGAAAAAAGGGGGAAACTCAAAATTTTTCTCCACTCAAGCTCATCTGAAGAAGTGGGTTTTGCCCACAAAAGCTCATGATACGATCTATATATATTATTGTTAGTCTCTAAGGGTATGTCTACACTGCCACCCTAGTTCGAACCAGGGTGGCTAATGTAGTCATTCGAACTTGCAAATGAAGCCCGGGATTAAAATATCCGGGCTTTATTTACATGTTCCCAGCGCCCGCCATTTTTAAATGCCCCGTAGTTCGAACTCCTGCCCGCGGCTATCTGGCAGGCTAGGTAGTTCAAATTAAAGCTCCTAATTCGAACTACCATTACTCCTCCTGCAACGAGGAGGAGTTTACTCATTGCAGGAGGAGTAACAGTAGTTCAGATTAGGAGCTTTAATTCCAACTACCTAGCCCGTGCCGCGTGTAGCCGCGGACGGGAGTTCAAACTACCGGGCATTTAAAAATGGCGGCGCCCGGGAACATGCAAATAAAGCCCAGGATACTTTAATCCTGGGCTTCATTTGAACATAAGAACGGTCATACTGGGTCAGACCAAAGGTCCATCTAGCCCAGTAGCCTGTCTGCCGAAAGTGGCCAGCACCAGGTGCCCCAGAGAGGGTGGACCGAAGACAACGATCAAGCGATTTGTCTCCTGCCATCCTTCTCCAGCCTCTGACAAACAGAGGCCAGGGACACCATTTCTATCCCCTGGCTAATAGCCTTTTATGGACCTAACCTCCATGAAATTATCTAGCTTCTCTTTAAACTCTGTTATAGTCCTAGCCTTCACAGCCTCCTCTGGCAAGGAGTTCCACAGGCTGACTACACGCTGTGTGAAGAAGAACTTTCTTTTATTAGTTTTAAACCTGCTACCCATTAATTTCATTTGGTGTCCTCTAGTTCTTCTATTTAGGGAACTAATAAATAACTTTTCTTTATCCACCCTCTCCACACCACTCATGATTTTATATACCTCTATCATAGCCCCCCTCAGTCTCCTCTTTTCTAAACTGAAGAGTCCCAGTCGCTTTAACCTCTCTTCATATGGGACCCATTCCAAACCCCTAATCATTTTAGTTGCCCTTTTCTGAACCCTTTCCAAGGCCAAAATATTTTTTTTGAGGTGAAGAGACCACATCTGTACACAGTATTCAAGATGTGGGCGTACCATAGTCATTTGCAAGTTCGAATGACTACATTAGTCACCCTAGTTCGAACTAGGGTGGCAGCGTAGACATACCCTAAGGTGCCACAGGACTACTCGTTATTAATGAAAAAAAAAAAAAAAAAAGTATCTGAAGTCTAAGGTGGCAGCATGTTTGTGGGTGGAAAAAAAAAACTGAAATCTATCGACATTTCTAATTCAAAAAGTAGTTTTTCCCCTCTCCATACACTAAATATTTGAAGAGTTTGTTTGTGGGTTTATTTGTGGGAAATAAAGTCATACTTTGTGATTACCTACAGATACCTAATTTTGCATAAACAATCCTGCCACTCAGATTAGTGGAATGTACTACTTTTTACGTGGGAATATACTGGGTGAAAGGTTTAAGTATTTATTTTTGTTTTTCCATCAGGAAAAAGTCATGACTTATGATTAGAGTTCATAAATATTTGCTAACAAAATTAAACATGAGTTGCCCATTCAGCTGTCATTTTAGTGCAAAGAAAATGTTTACTGTTACAAATCACAAAATAATTCATTCAAATTAGTTACAGAAAGAGTAATGGAAGCTATATGAGTTTCTTATTCAAATTTACTGTGTATGGTAATTATTCATTTTATTGAATAATGCTTGAAGTTGAAATCCTACAAATTTAAAACTGCTAGTTAATCACTAAATGGAAAGGGGTAATTTAATCATGCCATGAACAGGACTATTAATGTTACTGATGGCTCTTGCATTACAGTCTTGTCAACAAAAAAAAGACCAATACATATTCCAAGGCATCAGCAGATTGTTCATTTACTGAGAAATACCTTTACAGAAACACAAGCTGGTAGCCTGAACGCAACATTGTATTCCTGAACTTTTCTGAGCTTCCATTACTTTAAGGGTTATAAACCCAATCTTTTTTTTTCCCCCCCTCTCTCTCTCTTCCCCCTCCCCCTCCCCCCCTTCCTTTCCATTCCCAGAGCGTGCAGAGGCTATTTTCCTCTAATGAGATAGCCTCTGGATAAAGGACTTGGTACCTTATTTACCAGAAATTGAAGCCTTTTATTCTCATTAAGAATGAAGTTTCTACTACTGAAAGGATGTCTCCCATAGTGCTGGTGATCTGGGCTGCCCTTTCTCCTGCAGGATTCACAGTTACCATTTCTGCAAGTTTACGCATGATGAATATACTCCTTGACATCAGCATTGCCAGCTTCCCAATGTTAAGTGCTAATGTAAAATTAATATTACGTTTCCTGCCAGACACAGTGCACTGCATGCGTATCCTTAGGCAGTTGGAAATGCCTCACTGATTTTTAGAATTCATTCTTTCTATAAATTGCTCTTCTGCTTCTCTTCTCCTCAAAATATGAAGTCTCCCATAGAAAATCCTCTTTTCCCATAACAACGCAGGCTTCTTTGGAAAGCAAAAGGACCTTCCCCAAGCAACATATTATTCTCAAAAGCTCCAATGCAGCCCTGCCCAAATTTTAAGAGACTACTTCTTCTAAGCAACTCATTTGTCAGTGTTGCCTGGCTCGGAGTGGGGCAAGGGAGTGTCCCTAAAGTGTAGCTAGCACACTGCATTGTTCTGGAACTGAAATACTAAAAATAACCTTTTTATTAAGGCTAAGAGAGAAAGAATCAGAGGGAGAAAACTGGGATTGTCGGATGAGGCATTTTCTTCAATACAAACGAAAACAGCTCTCCTTCTCCTCCTCACACACAAACTTCTCTCTCTTCAAGGAAATGGTAAACACAGTCATTATCTTCCCAAAACACACTGCTGAAATCCAGGAGCAATTCAAAGATCTCATTAGGCAGCCTGCACTGTAACCCAGAGAAGACATCAGAAGAGAAGATGAAGAGACGGAGACAGAAAAGGAACAATCTGAAATTGGGGAGAGGTACACCAGTGAGGGAGAGATGTAAACAACAAAGACACAGGTGGAGAGGGAAAGGAGAGAAATGGGCAACAGGATGCAGAAAAGGAAAAAGCACAAACAACACAACAGGGAGGAAACTGGGACTGGTAACAGAAACTTAAGGGAGAAGTAATTCTGTTCTGAGCGAATTCAGTGCTGACATAACGGTCCTGGAAGACAGAGGTTCTCTTGTCATCAAGAGGACAGGGACAGCACATGGAGCGGCAGCTCTGGCTTCCCCACAGCACCGTCCTATGGTACCCCAACAGGGACCTAAAGCAAGAGGGTGTTTCTGTTTCCATGTCCGTTCTCTCCTTGGCCTCTCTGCAGAAACTGGAAATAAGGGGACAATCAGCACCAGTTGCATTGGTACTTTGGTGAGGACCACTAGCAACTCAGCAGTGAGATCCATCGATTCATTTAACTTTAAAAAAGGGAAACAGGAATAGGCATGCAGAGGACACAGACTGATGAGCTCAGCAAATCTAGTAGCCACACATCTGAGCTGCACTGTGGCTCTCTGCTGGGAACAGGACTCTGCTTTGAAAGAGACCAGGTTCAGTGGGCACTTATTTTGCACTGGCAGCAACGTAGCTCCCAATATCCCACCTTCCTTCCAGCCTGGAATGCCACAGCCACTGTTATGCATGTTGGATAGACATTAGCCTCCTTTTGGAAAAGCAGAAAGGGTAGAAACTTATTCCTGCCCCCCGTTTCCTTGTCTCCCTT
The DNA here is from genome assembly GCA_019425775.1 of Rafetus swinhoei. NCBI lineage: Eukaryota > Metazoa > Chordata > Testudines > Trionychidae > Rafetus > Rafetus swinhoei. The sequence goes on along the minus strand of CM033446.1, from coordinate 71,498,097 downwards.
CTATAGGTTTTGGGGAGAAAAGGAGACATGCCTACCCCGTATTCTGAGAGAGGAAGAAAACTGAACCTTGATGGGTGCCCCTCATCTCCATGGACAGGAGAAAAATTAGAAAACCTTGGGGATAGGATGGGGAGAGAGAGATGTTTGCTAGTAGCACATTGGGTTTGGGAGAATAAGATTCAAGGGAGCACTATTGGGTGCCCCTGAAACACTGCTCAAAGGGAAACCAGAAACAATAGTTGATTACTTGACAACAAAAACATCTGCTGAGCCAAGGCAGGAGAGACACCGCATTGGAAACTCAAGGGGATTGTTGCTGACTTGGCAAGCAACTGCCAATTCCCCAGCACCCTCCCATACACACTTTTCCTCCTCTCTGTCTGAACATCAAAGACCAGCCCTGGTAAACAAAGATACAGGAAACACCAGAGAGAAGTTAGTAGGATTACCTTTGAAAGTTTCACCCTGTAAATGCAATTCCACAGCGCAACTGCTCCCTCACTGCTTTGTACTACTCTGCTACCCACAGAATGGTGGGGTGCCCTGATCACAGTCACCCCCACATGAACACAAAACAGGCATTCTCTGGAAACCCATCTCAGCTATTCTGAGATCCAAGCCAGACTGTAATATCATGGAAAGTAAGCTAAGACAAGACCAAGCAAGTCATCCAACATGACCAAGACTATTTACTGCAGAATTTCCACTAACATCGTGCCCTATACGAAGGGGCAGCACCTCCCACAAGAACTGAACTCTTGACAGCAAAAGCCCAGCCCAAGGGCTATAAATACGTCTGGTGGGTGTGCGGATTCATTGCGATTCAATAATGGTTACAGACAGCCCCAGGGCATGCTGCAAATGAATCAGCAGCAAAGGACATCAGTCAATCCCAGGGAAAGCAGCTATTTGCAACGTGACAGTGCCATTTAAAAGAAAGCTATTCCAGCAGAAGCTGCCTCTCCATGTCTTTTTGCTACACTCTGTCCTTTCCTTTCCCTTCTCAGAAGATCAATGAGGCTCACTTCTGAAAGAGTTGTAAAGATTAATGGGTTCTCCCCATTTACAAGGCACAGTGTATAAAATAGCACCCTTACAATGCACAGAGCTCAAATTAAAATAAGTGTTGCTGTTCTGCTTCGACCCAAATTTTGATTTATTTCAAAACTTCTAACTGAAGGCTAATTTGGTATTTAACAAAGTGCTGCAGACTTCAGCACTGAAATGATTCAGAAAACAGGCAATCTTGCCACAGAATTAGGCCTATAATGCCACCAAGTATGGGTTTTGTTACCTGCAATTTCCATTCTTTCATCTTCTTCAGTCTTCACAGACACCTCCACGCCTGATCCCTCTACAGAGAAATCCTCCAGAGTTTCCTCTGCACCATGCTGGGATTCAGATCCAGGTTCTGGATCTCCAGGCTTCGTTCTGCTCTCGTGACCTTCGTCAACACCACGTCGTGACTTTAAGAAAGTGGCTAAGGTGGGATCTGAAAGAAGTGACCAATAGAACAGTGAAACCGAGTCATTAGAATGCTTCTTGATCCAGCTCCAACTATTTCCTTTTTAGTCTTTTTTACTCCAGTCCAAAATGTTCTTGGTGATCATCTTTCCTGTGCCAAGTAATGCATCTTTTTTAAGGCACTCACTGCATTAGGACCTCTTGTTCATGTATGAGGGGGACAATGGGTTGTTAAAAATGACAGGAAGCCCCAATCTGATAAATACCTTTCAAAACATGAAAAAGACCCTAAATTCTATTTATTCTGCCAGTTCGAAAATATAAACAAAGTAATTTCCCCTTGTATTGCAACAGAGGCACGTACACATCACACTATTCCTCATGGAGAAAACTTTGCTTTCAGATCCACCTGGTGATCTGAGTTCTGACATTCTGCTTTTCCTATATATGGATTTCTCATTGATACCAATCTCAGTTCCACCTGAACAGGAAGCACATAACATATTAAGAAGAATTATTCACATTTCATTAAAAACATCAAAGTTTCAGTTCAAGTTCTGGGTACAAGTTCAGGGGGAAGGTTCCTCCCCCCCCCCCGTTTTGTTTTTTAAATCTGAACTGGTATCATCCAGAGAATCATAGGAATGAAAAGGACCTCGAGGACTTATCTTGTCCCGTCCCCTACAGTTATGAGCAGTGGTCTCCAACCTTTTTAATCACAAGATCACTTTTTCAATTTAAGATCTACCTCACACCCAAATACCCTTGCCCCACTTCCTTCCTGCCCCTTCATTGAGGCCCTGGCCCTGCCTCACCCTTATCACTCCATCCCCCCTTCCTCTGCCATCCTCACTCACTCACACCAGGCTGGGGTAGAGAGTTAGGGTGCAGGCTCTGTTCTTGGGCCAAGGAGTTTGAAGTGTGGGATGGGCTGTGGGCTTAGCCCACGGTGGGAGATTGGTGTCCAGGAGAGGTTTCAGGGTGCAGGCGCTGGGAAGGAGTTTGGGTGCAGGGGGACTCACGTCTGGGGCAGGAGGTTGGGTGTAGGAGGTGGTTTAGGGCTGGGATAGGGGTTCAGGAAGCAGGCTCTGCCAGGGCACTGTTTAACTGAGATGGCTTCTGAGTGGTGGAGCAGTGGAGCTAAGGCAGGCTTACTCCTACCCTGGCCCTGCGCCACTCCTGAAAGCAGCCGGTATGTACAGCAATGGCTCCATGGTGCGACGTGCTGCCCCTCATCTACAGGCACTGAGACAACAGTGTTTACTGGCCACAGTTCCCCATTATTGATCAATGGGAGTTGCAGGAGTGGTGTCTGCAGGTGAGGACAGCATGTGGACACCCCCTGCTCTGCCTTCCTCAAGGGCTGCAGGGATATGCCAGCCATGTCCAGGAACAGATATTACCACAGGGATACTACTCCAGCCACGACAGGTTAGGCATTTGAGAACTCATCATTCAAAGAATTAAATTTAAGCACAAGAGATAAATGAAAATTATGAAATGCACAGACCAGTCAAAAACCAAACACACCACACTTTGCAATCAGTACAAGAAATAACAACAACCCCACACATGTGTTGGGTCGGGAGATGAGAGTGAAGGTCAGTGTGTGTTTGTGAGAATGACACACACACACACACAGAACGTGAGTGACAGATTTGCACTGCCAAACTCCCTCCAACCCCTTCTCTCTGTGTGGAGATAAGGTATAGAAGTGGGGGTAGCAGGGACACCTTGACATCAGTGCCCCCTCTCTACTTCCTCCCACACCCTGCACAGCAAGCAGAAGGCTCCCAGGGGGGCAGCTCCAAGGCAGAGGGCAGGAGCAGCATGACAGTGGGCGGAGGGGCAACTGAAGAACCAGTAGCTTCCTGACTGGTTTGGCCAGGATCGCTTGTCAGAGGCTCCAAGATCTACTGGCAGATCCCGATGTACTGGTTGGTGATCACTGCCTTAATGCATTTCAAAAAAGCATTAAGCATACATGGTGGGTTGTTATTTCTTGTATTGCTTGCAAAGTGTGTTATTTTTCGTTTTTGACTCTTTTTCAGGAGTATGGGTTCTTTGGAAAAAGGGTTGGGGGGGGTGGTTTTTTTGGGGTTGTGTTTTTTTTTTTTTTTTTTTTGAAAGAACCCCGTCTAGACTGCAGTTTCACATTCGAAAAACCCTTTTTCGAAACAGCGATTGGACGCGAATATGCAAATGAGGCATGGGATATTTAAATCACCACTTCATTTGCACTTTCAATCGGGCTCATTTACATTCCTCTTTTGACAGAGGAATGTAGTCTAGATGAGCCCCAAGTCTTATGCCTAACACTCTGGTGGAGAATTCCACAGAACAGAAACAAAGGTTTCCTTTTATACAGTCTTGTTAGAAGCAAAAGATAAACACTAATTTCATCTCAGGGGCTTGGGACAATGCTACTCTCTGAATTAAGGGTGCCCCCATGATTCTGACTGCAGCTGCTTTACTCTATCCCTTTGTGGTCTATCCAGTATGCTCTGCATCTCCTCCATCCTGAAATAGGCAATAAGATGTTAGTGTGCAGGATACCAATATTCATACCTAGCTGAACCAGCAGTCTCCTCTGCTCCTGTAGGATCTCCTCCTGGGTCATGGAGCGCAGCTTCTGTAGGTTCTCCTTGTGGATAGCCAGAGCTTCCTGCTCACTCTCCAAGCTCCCAAGACCCTCTCCGGTTACGATACGAGGTTGCAGAGTGCTCATATCACCACCAGATTTGCCTAGAAGACCCAGCAACAGAAGAAATTAGTGAGTCAAGTGTCTATATAGCATTATTAATTTGCCCAAAACTGAACAGATCAAAAACATGCCACTGCACAGAAACAAATTACTCTCCAGCTGTTTCAGATAAAAACCAATACTTAACAATGGATTACTACCAAAGGAAACAAGGAATATAGCTTATTCCAGTTTTCCCAGCCACTGTTATCTGCCCTTTGTGTTCCTGCTCCAGGTTTAATGTTGAGCCCTGGTTCACCATCACTGTCTCCATCCTGTCCAAGTTTGCAATCTCCAACACTCACACTGCTCTCATGACTGTGAAAGACAAACCACTACCCAAACCACACTGCAGGTTAGAGCACACTTAAACAGCAAATGAATGGCACTAACAGGTGAAAGTCTGCTAAACAAACACATTTGCCTTGAAGTACTGGGATTGCTAACCTACTGATCTTCTCCTTGAGTGTCAGAGCTCTAAGTGTGCAGAAAGAGCCTTCCTAAGCAAACCGCAGCTCTCTCAATCTGCCAATCTAACTTCCTCCTTAAACAGTGGTATACAATTCTCACTTTCTAGACAGGAATTTAGATCCTTCCACTAGTGCATGGTCCATCTTATAAAGGCATGGTCTCAAGGATTTAATTATTTTTGTCTGGAAGGATAGTACATTTTATCTGCACCTAATAGTATCCCTAATATCATAAACTGGAAACCCTGCGGGCACTGGACCTTTCTTCAAACAGTTTAAATAATATACCTTTGTAATAGCAATATACCTTTGTAATAGTAGCAATCATGTTTTGTACTGGCTCCACGGCAGCTGAAAGCCTTGCATGCTGAGCACTTGGCGAAGGGGAGAGATGAACAGGAGCCAAGTAAGGGTGAACAGCCTACCAGAAGAAACCCAAGGCTTCCCATCAACACAAGTGAGCATCTGAGAGTCACCAGCCATTTTACATTGGGTTGTTCCTCTGTGTGTCTAATCTCCCGGAATAGGTAGTTTCTCCCAACAGCAGCAGAGCCGTGTCACTTTTTTATGCCCCATGTTGTGAGCCTAATCGAATGAAGGATCTTGAGAGGTACTGCTCTTACTCCTCAGATCCCATAGATGAAGCTGTCTGGGACAAGGAAAGGTCTGAAGGTGCTAATACCAGAGATTAGCAGGCCACATGACTTTGTAACTGCTGGATGTGGTGATGCCTCACCTCCCCGCCTCCCGTTAACAACAACAACAACAACAACAAAGCAGAGCCACAGTTTTGTCTTATAGTATCACAGGGATGGAAGACACAGCACACAACTTCTACTTGGGAGACAGGATCCCCATTACAAGAGTCCCAGCTATCTTGGTCATGGACAAGCCACAGCCACATTTTGGAAAGCACAGCTCACTGACTGAAAAGCTAGAGAAGCTTCATAAGTGACCATCCAGAGGGGGAAAAAGCTGAATAAAAACTAAGCCACAATGACCCTTTGGGAGAACCAAGTGAGGGGGAGAGGGAGAGCTCAGTGCTTATGTACCAGCCTGGGCCTCAGAACTGGAGTTCAATTCCCTGCTTCACCTGTGGGACCTTGGGCAAGTCAATCTCTCCGTACCTCAGCTACCCACTTGTAACATGGGGATAATAGCACTTGCTCACTCCACAGGACTTTGTGGGAATACATACATTAAAGATTGTGAGGCAGATCAGAGACCACATTAGTGGTGGCCTTTCACATATGACAGTTGAGACAGACAGGCTCCAGGACTCACCATCCTTAGAGCTGTGGAGTGGCTCCTCCTCTGCTGATCCAGGGGAACAGATGGCACCTGGAACTGCGGCTCTTCTGTGTATATGCCTAGTCTCAACAGCAGGTGGAGCTGTCACAGACTGTTCAGCTGCTCTCTTAGCAGCTATCTTCCGTGCAAAGATACTTTTTCCTCCAGATTCCATCTTGACCTGTAGGAAGATAAATTCCCACATCAACACTACTTCTTCTCCAGATCCCCCACCATACCCATATCGCAGACAGCTGTGTATACACTGTACAAGCAGAGGGGTTGGAACAGCACATTTATAAGGGAAATTAATACCAGTGCCTGCCCTCACTCCTGTACATGCTTGATGTTTTTCTACTGTATTGTTTGAAGGTAGAACAAAGGAGAAGAATAATTGCCACTATCATTTGCTGATGAGAAACAACTGGGCTTTATTATAGCTGAATTGTGGCAAATCAGAAAGCAGATAAATCTCAATATCAATGAGCACAACAGCTCATGCTCTCTGGTTAATCTGAAACCCTGCTTAACTGAATATTTTGCATTTCTGAGGATAAGTGGGGGGTTGTACTGTAATCACCACATGCTTGGAACAGGCTTCTTACAAGATTATTGGACTATAATGGGGTGAGAAGATTTACATAGTAATAAATGGACGAGTGATGCTAAAATAACTTTAGCTAAATTAATGCGCTATTTGTGCTAAGGAAGCAAGTCTCTGAATTCCCATCAATCTATAGGGAATCCATGCACACGAAGGAAACAGGAATCCTGTACTTTTTGTGCCCAATGATGGGAGAAGAGTGTTTAAAAAAAATGAGAGTATGAAAATAAAACTCTAAGAAGCTGCTTCCATATTTATAAGTAACAAACTTGGCAGTTGAATAGAAGCTACTCCTTTTTAATCATCTTTCCTCTGAAAAGCCATCTCTTCAGATGCACCAGCACATCCATCATGTGTCATCACCCCAGAAACTGGATGCTGCTCTAACTTAATTTTGTTTTCTTAGCTTGCACCTCCTGTTACTGCAAAACTAAGGTGACAGAAGCATCTGCCTCCAATTCTAGCTTCTGTAGTAGATTTCAGACCAAACAAACAAACCCCAGAAAGCTGCAACAGACACCAATGCAAATGAGCTCACAAGAGGGCTTGTAAAGAAGTGCTACCCCTTGGGGAACAGATATAATCCTATTGTTAAAGTCTTTTGTTCTTTATTAATAGAATATGGTGCATTCTCTGGTAAAAAAGGAAACTATGGGGCTGTGCTCCCAGCTAACCCACCTCTTGGCTGGGGAGGGCCCAGGGCCGAGGCTGCCCCAGTCCCAGCTCTTCCCCCCTGCCCCTGGCCGCCGGAGAGGCTATGACCCCAGCTTCTCTCTCCCCCCCAACCCCCAGAGGCTGAGGCCACCCCAGCTCTCCCCCCACCCTGAGAGGCCGAGGCAGCCCCAGCCCTTCCCTCCTGCCCCCAGCTGGGGCCTGGGCAAAGCCAAGCAGGGCCCAGCTCTCTCCCTTAGGCCACCAAGGGGGGGGGGGGAGGGAGGGAGGGGCATAAAGAGGGGTTAGGGTCTGGGCTGAGGCCTCGCCATGCCAGGCCAGGCTCTTTCCTCTTCCCCCAACCCCCGCAGCCCCAACTCTCTCCCCGCAGACTTGCCAGGCCAGGCTCTCTCCCCGGCCACCGGGGTGTTCGGTTGGGCCTACCCAGAGGTCATGCGGCTCCCCATCCCTGCCCTGAGCAGGGGGTAGGGGTAGGGGCAGGGGAGGCCACATGGGCCACAGCTCCAGTGGCTCCCCAGAGCAGGGGGGCCACATGTCTTAGGGAGGGGCTGTGAGATGCAGAGTGATGCATGATGTCACTTTTTCATCCTGTAGGAATTTTAGATTAGAGATAGAGAATTGAACTCCTCCAGGTTTCCTAAGCAAACAACTCTGAAGGGACCTTTCTTTTTCCAGATTAGGGGAATTCAATCTTATTTAGTGATAGAAAACAAGGCAACCCCTGACTCTGATTTGGCAGGACAGCGCTTTCTTGTGAGAAAGAGGAAATTCAGTAGATACGTGAATTAGCTCCTGATCTCCAGTGCCTGCTTATAGTGCAGAGAAGTGCCAGTACTGTTGCCAGGCATTCTGCTTTACAGTAAGAAAGCGGGAGAAGACTTAGGTGAAGGTGCATTTCTGACCTCATTTTTTATTTCAGACCGGTGAAATGCTCTGGGAAATGGGTCTCCAGTGGGCATGGGCATGGTCACAGCTGCCGAGCTTGTGTCACGTTCCTGCAGAAAAGAGAAACAGAATAAACTAGACAAACTACTTCTTGCATGTGCACCCCAAGCTGATCATTCTTGTTAAGGTGCTCCAGGATACTCCAGTGCCACAACCATGGATTCACCACATTCTAAGACAACAAGGGCTTCCTCACATCTGAGGCACTCCCTCCCCTCTCCTTAGTGCTCTATTCACAGCAACCTGACACTATACGACCACATAAGCACATGACGTACAATGATTTTACTGAAGACTGCTGTGATATGTCGATCATGACACTCCAATCTCTGTTCTGGATCCTCATCTTCAAAGTGGACAAAGGTATTTTTGAACTTGGATTTCTTTGGGGGTGCTGGCATAAGGGCTGGGAGCACATCAGGAAAGTCTGAAAAGGCAAAAACCAACAACAAAAGAAACTCAATGCACATTCCATGAGACTGCATTCGACACTCATATCTTTCAGGGGCTTGCTAAGTCTTAGGGAATCTTGCTCAAGCATATTAAGGTACTATTACCTTGGCAAGAACGAAACATGATGAAACAGCAAGTTAACAATTCTCAACTCCTCGGGGAAAAAAGAGCGAACTTATGGGTTTTATTGCTGATTTATTTACATTCCTGGGGGATGTAAAAAGTTGTGTGCACAGGGAAAACCATGGAGTTCAAAATTGTTGGTTGCCAGGAAAGCTATAGGTACAAGGACAATACACATTCAAGTGTCTTGTCTTAGCATGTAATAGAGAGGAAGCATCTGCAGTTAGAGCCCAGGCTGACAATTCCAGAGACCAAGCTTCTAGTCCCAACTATCCCTGTGACTTACTGTGGGACCTTGAACAAGTCAATGCCTCAGTTTCTCCATCGGCAAAAGTGGAAACAATATTTCCCTACCACACCAACGGTTGTGAGGTTTTTAAGTCACTGATGTTATAAAAGCACCTTGAACGGCAATGATTAAAGGTACTATAGAACTGTTTACGGTTATCAGTGCGGTAGCAGGCTGATGGATGTTAGACGAAGAAATGTAGAGCAAACTAAAACAGATGGTGGTCAGCAGAATTGAATGGAGAATTAAACAGAGGTACTGAGAAGAGAGTCTAAATCAGGGGTGGGCAAACTACAGCTTGCGGGCTGCATCCAGCCCATCAGCTATTTTAATCCAGCCCTCAAGCTCTTGCTGGGAGCCATGTCAGAGGACCTGCCCTACTCTGCACGGCTCCCAGAAGCAGACAGCACGTCCTCCCTCTGGATCCTGCCATAGGGACAGCAAGATGGCTCCATGAACTGTCCACTAGGGGTGTGAATGATTAACCAATTAACCAGCAAGCATCACCCGTACCAGGTGATGCTTACTGGTTATGGTTAACCAGTAGGCTGGAGCAGCCCCCGCCCACCTGATTAACTGGGATTTTACATCCCTACTCTTCAACACTTAAGCGCCACCCCGCAGTTCCCATTGCCTGGCCAATGAGAGCTGCAGGGATGGTCCCTGCAGACTATGGGGCAGCATACAGAGCTGTTTGCCCCACCCTTCCCCCACCCCCTTCATAAGAGCTGGAAGGGGGATATGCTACTGCTTCTGGGAGCTGCTTGAGGCGATAAGTGCTGTGTGGAGCCTGCACCCTTGACCTCTTCCTTCACTTGCCCCAGCCCAGAGCCCCTTCTCACATCCTCAACTCCTCATTTCTGGCCCCACCTCAAAACCCACACCTCGCAACTAGAGTTCTCACCCCCTTCCACAACCTCCATTTTGTGAGCATTCATGGCCCTCCATACAATTTCTATACCCTGATGTGGCCCTTGAACCAAAGAGTTTGCCCACCACTAGCCAAAATGCAAAGTATAACAGCTGGTGCTATGCATGAGACAACTGAAGTAGCTACTACGAACACAAGTCCAAGCAAATGGATATTGCAGAGATATTTAGGGGTGTATGATGCCACAGGCAGCACAGGATTCCACTTGAGACAGATGTGCGTTGCAGAGAACTGATAGAGGCTGTTGGAGGACAGGCACAAGAACATAAAAGGAGCACTTTAGTCTAGATAAGGGAGTAAGGGTGAAGAATGTCACAAGCAGGATACAAATGCAGGGAAAAAACAGATGACTGTTGAGGGGAAGAAGGCAGAAGGCATAAAGCATATGAGTGCTGAGGTGGGTACGATTACTCAAAGTTCAAGGGGGAAGATATCTATATTAATATAAAAAGACACCCTAAAGAAAGTTACCATCTAATATCACCACATCCCTGTCCCCATGCAGTGGGGGTGTCTCTTCCTCTCCACCAGCTCCTCTCCTCTTATCCACTTTCTTCACAATCTTCACTGCTGGGGAAGCCTTTGCTGCCAGGAATTGGTTCTGAAAACGCAGCAGGTCTGCCTCAGATTCTCCAGGTTTTGGTCTTGACAACATCCTGCTTCCAGCTATGTATCACTCCCAGGGTACCTAGCACACACAGAGGTAACAAATTAGGGACTTGGAATAGCAGGAAGAAATCCCTGAACACTTCCTTTCGACACATGGCTCTCCCACCCTTACTGCAGTATCCCACCCTCTCAAACCATAGTTCATTTGCACCACTGATATGAAGAATGGTTACCTTGTCTTCATTACCAGTCAATGCGTCAGACAAGCAAACACTTGCTCTGCCAGACATTTGGGAGCAAAACACCATCCGTCCAACAAACACAGCCAGCCAACAGGCACTGCTCTTTTCAAGATTTTTTTAAAACAAACTTGGCAAGCAGTCTTTAATTGTGTGAGGCTGAGTGTTTAGCCCAAGAAGGTATTGTGGGATCTATCTGATTTTCAGCACTAAAATTAGTACAAGATCATTAGTACAAGGTGAAAAACCAACATAAAATCCCCTCTTTGGAATCAACCAATGTTCTCCAGCCTTCTCTCAGAATCTTACCATTTTGTCCACCTTTGGTGCAAGAGCTATTTCCCTCTGCAGCTCTGAAACAACTTTCCTACATCTTCCTGCCTCCTTCACATTCACTCAAATCTCATCTGAGAAGTGATTTCTACCTTGATTATTCCTCTTAATTTTGCCTTCCCACTATCTTTTGCCCCCTAGAATGTAATGTTTGGGGAGAAGGATGCTGTAAGAAATAACTCATTTCTTTATTTACAATCTAAATATTCTGTATTTGTAATACATGGATTACTTGTCTTGAATCTACTGGAAGGAAATAGCTGGAATTGGGGAGATACTTCACCCCCTTAACACACCATTTATTTCAATGGCATTAGACTAGGGATGGATCCAGATCATTCTTTCATTGTTCTTTATCCAAAGACCCATATAAATGCATTATGTGGGCAGGGGGCTAAAAATTCTCTATTTTGAAATAAGACAGGAAATTAGGGAAAAAAAGGTTTAGATCTAAGCAGTTATCTTTTCTTTATTAGGTGCCTAGTTCTAGAGGCGATGAAGACCCACAGATCCCATTACAATCATAGAATATTAAAACTGGAATGTGGTTGAGTGCTCAGCACCTCTGACTCCTAGAGGAAGATTCAGGTGCCAAATTATAGACACCCATGTTGGAACAAAATGGTATAATGCTTGAGACAGTTGCCAACTCAACCATCCTACAGTGGTGTACCCTATTTATGCCAAAAATGGGTATAGCATATGCAACAGCAGGGTGAACTTCCCTTCACTACCCTGACAGCAGAACCACTTCTAGGAGCAAGAACGAAATTCCTTGACGTCTCTGCTGAAACTGCCACCAAAGGTCCCACAAGCGGCTGCTGGTTGGTTTGAGGGGCGGGGTGGGGGCCTGGAATAAGGTTGCCCTATATTAGGCAATAGGAAGGTAACACTGTATTGTGCTCTTTGTAAATGTAAAAGAGCCTAATCTGCATGTATTGATTCTGGATTGCTTTTAAAGGGAGAAGGCAGAATGCTGCCTGCCTTACAATCTGGCTTTCTTCCAACAGCACTGCAACACCTGTGACTTATTTAGACATTTCTTCCTTCTGCACTTCACGACACAAGCACACTTGTCTGCAGTTTATTTATGGAATTTTGTGTTTCAGCAAGGGCTGCTATAATCTCATTTTGATTGATTTCCCCCCTACGATATGCATAAAGCAGTACCACATGATATCAGAAACCCAGTGCTTGCGCTTTACCGTAATGGATGTCAAAGACCATCACAGCCTAAATTATGATGGCACTGAGTATCAGAAACAAACTGGCTTGAATCAAAAATATGCTGCTGATGCCCCCTCAAATAAATCTCTCACCAATTTCTCCATCCTTGCCCTGCCTTCAACACTTAAGATTTGCATATGCCTACCTGGCTACTCTGTGTATTACTCACAGCATCTGAAAATAAATGCTAGTCACTTTAGAACAGTTTAGAGAGAAACATCAGACACTGTGAGGTGAAAGCTAGCCATAGAAGATATTTACTTACTTGTCCCAGGAACATCCCTCACTTTCTCAAAGCCATTCTCCTCAGTATGGGTGTAGCTACCACTTTTTGGAGTGCTGATTTACAATATAACATCAGAGAGTTTACTGCGTGGATGGGAATTTAACATGGTTCTGGAACCAAGCTTAAGCCTTTAACACCCACTTTACTGATTCCCATCCATTCTATTGCTAGGTCAGAGACAGACCTGTTGTAGCCATCTTCCCCATTTTAATGTGTTCCTAAGATCATGTCTCCACTTGCAGGAAGATCGATACTGTGGCAATTTTCCAGTGTTCAATTTAGCGGGTCTAGTAAAAACCTGCTACATTGAATGCTTGAAAGTACCCCCGTTGGTGCCAATGCTCCTACTCCTCGCAAGGAGTAAGCAAAGTCAATGGGAGCGTTCCTTTCGTCGGCCTCCTGCTGTGAGGACTAGGAATATGAAAGGTTGTTCAATAAGGGCTGGAGTAGCTCCCAGCCCCCTAGGAGGCCCACAGTGTAAAGAGGCAGCTCTCATCCACAGGGACCCCAGGCCAGTCGCAGCCAGGGGCTGCTCCAATGGGAGCTGGGAGCCAGGAGCCACCACTTGTCCTTCCTCTGCACAGCCATTATCAGATCCACCTCCACGTGCCTCCTCCTGTTGTAGGAAGCTGTAGGACTGAGCAGCTGCCCAGGAAGTTTCTGCAGCTGATGGAGGCAAGTTTGATCTCTTCCCACTGTGGGAAGCGGCCCACCTGAGTTATGTATGGTGTGGCTCCTAGCTACAAAACCCCACTGCCAGAAAAGGCATCTATGAAATTTCAGGTGTAAAAACCTGAAAAAAACGTGAAATTGATCAGTTTTAAAAACCTCTGTCTGTGAAATTGATCAGAATGGACCATCAACTTGGTAAGGCCCTAATGATGAGGCAATATTTACCATTATACTAGTAAATGGATATGTTCTAACAGTTGCAAAGCTTTCCAGAATCAGCATTAAAGTCTGTAAAGTCAGTCTGTTGCTCCTCTTATTGGATGCAATACAGTTGAAAGTTGCTGATTTGGGAGGTATATGTGTAGCACACAAGTTCATTATTGGAGTACCCATACGTAAAAAAAATTTTCCAACAACTCCTAAATTCACCTTCCACTTTTGATTATGGGAGCTGACTCTGTTTAGGGCATCTGCCTGAAAATATTGTGTTGATTTGATATGAGCCACTACCATAAGTGATTTCTGATTAGATGCCAGATGAATTGTGCTTATACTGGGGGAGTGTGAACAGAAGGAAAACTATAAGCAGCCTGTAAGTGGCATTTATATCAAGAAGCCTAGATGTGGCTAATAAATGAGAAAGGGCACATCATACAGGAAAGTTTCTCTCTGATTGCAAGGGGTCTCTGAACCCCAAAGTCTCTTCTTTTCCCAATCCTTAACATGACATTGGTAATACCTTTCAATGAAGATTACCAGCATAGTTGCCAAAGTGAACCAGAAGGGACTTGCCCTAAAATCACAGCTCCTAAATCAAAGGGGTCACTCAGGCAACATAAGGTGCTTCCTCCAGCTGCAGGCTGAGCACATTTTCTCCACAACAACTGCATTCTGCAGGCCTAGAAGTAGGAGAGGTAAAGTGAAAGAGGCAAAGAATTGCTCTCGGGCAGGTCTCCTTTGGCAGTGCAGAGGTCAAAGGAGGACACAGCCTTAGTACTTACTCTAAAAAGTCTAAAGTAATGTCAATGAAAGGCTAAGGGCTTGTCTCCACTACACAGTGAATTGACCTCTGAGCACTCTCCCACCGATACCAGTACTACACCAGGACAAGAAGAGCAGGCAGAGTAGATGGGAGAGAATCAGCCTCTGACCTTGGTGCATGGAAGACACCACAATAAGAAGGTCTAAACATAGTAGAAGTTGCAGATCTTACATGGGGAGGGGGGAGGAGGAAGACAGAGTAGACTAGGGCTAAGTGAGCAATTTATCAGTCTACTAAACTAGCGCGTGCTAGATCATTCTGCCCCTTATGAAAGGCTTTTTTCATCCTAGAGACTGACAATTGACAACACCCAGAATTTGCTCTAGTATGCTGTGGTGCTGGTGGTGGTAGCAGGCGCCTTCAGATCATTTTAAAAATCACCTAAGAGCTGGAAGAGAGACCCAGCTCCAAATTTGGTGGAGCCAAACCCCTAGGCTAGCAATATTTCTGGTGGTTGGGCACCACAGGCCCATAGAACTTGCCACCCGCCATGACTGCACATGTTGGAAGTTGTTGCTGGTTGGAGGAAAGGTGTAGTTAATGGTTTTTTGTGCTTTCTGAACTTTGTCTACAGCACCACAAATGCCCACCCATTTTTCAACTATTTTTTGGTAATCTAAACATACATGACATTCCAACATAGATTCAAATGCCAGGGCAAAACTGATATATCCTATCAAGCTCTATTTCTCACACCTGTGACTACATTCCCTTTTAACATGCATCCAAGATGGCAGCAGAGCAGGTCTATGGTGTAATTAAGACACCCTCAACCCTGGCAGGATCTTAGAGCTTGGGCTCCAGTTTGAACCACAAGGTCTACCCCACAAATAAATAGCTCCTTAGCCCCAAACCCCACGAGCTGGAGTCAACCGGCAGGGGACCAGACGTGGGTTGTTTGTTGCCGTGGACATTCCTAGGAATGGGAGATGCTTTGGGTAACAGCAGAGCGAGCCTGGAGAGCCTCCACTAGCACTTTTATTTCTTCCCTTTGCAGTTCACCGTCAATTTCTCTCCGACTGGCCAACCCTAATTCTCGGGCCTCCGCCCGTTTCCACCCGCCCATCGCCCTCCTGCCACACAGTCATTGCCGTGTCGGTTCTGGGTGGTCGCTAGGCCCCGGGGTGTCGCCGGGCGGGGGCTGCGCTCGGCGGGGGGCAGGGAGTAAGGCAAGGGCGGCATTAGGGCCCGGAACCAACGGGGGAGTGGCGCTAGCACCGAAGGAAGCGACACCTTCTGCCTCTGGACACGCTGCCCGGGCGCGGGACGGAGGGACAGGCCCCAGAGCGGGGGGAGGAGGCGGGGACGGCGCCGCCTGTGGAACGGGACTGCTGCCCGCCGCTCCCAGGGGAACAGCCCGGGACAAGCCCCCGCCCCAACCACCGGGCACTGACCTGCGCATGGGCCGCCGGCATCCCGCCAACCGCAGCACTTCCGCCCCGCAGAGCGCGTCACTTCCGCCCCAAGCTAAAGCGCTTGCCACAGGTCTTATCGCCGCCCACCGCCGCCATGTTGGAGCCGTGGGAGAAGAGTAACCCCGGCAGGGCGGCGCGGCAGCCCGCGCGGGCTGATGGGGGCCGAACGTGCGTACAGCCCCAGGAGTCCCGCCTCCCTGACGTCGGGCTGTCAGTCACTACTCGCTGCGGGGTGGACGGTGCTATGGCCTGCGAGTGAGAGCGGCACGTGGCTAGCGCGTGTCCGTGCGGGCTGGGTCCCGCCTCGCGCTTCTGCCTCGCTGCAGCACGTGCCATCGCCCCGCGCCCCTTGGCGGGTTGAGCGCCCCGTGCGGGGGAAGCTCCTCGCGTTCCCCGGGTGTTGGACCCTTCGCTGGGGAAAGGAGGCGCAGGCGCGCACTGGCCGCAGCCTGCAATCCCCGGGGTCGTGCTTATCTCTCCGCAGGCGTGAGTGCAAGTGGGCTGCTCCCCTGAGGCCCTGCCTAAAGTAAAGCCTGTGCAGGAAGCTGTGGCCTTTTGAAGCTCAAGCAGGGGCAGTAAAGGGGACTGAATTCCGCATTGCAATGTGTCAGACTTGCAGCAGGTACCTTGGCAAGGAATATGAACTGAAGATGCTTTCCTGTGTATGTCCTTGAAAAACTGCCAAGTCTGCTGCTTCTCCCAATAGCCAGCTGCTTTTTGGCCTGCCTGGCACAGGGGCCTACTGTCAAAATCCAAATCTGCTGGAGTGGTGCTGGCTTGTGTGCTCAGTGAGAAAGGGTGATACTAAAATGCTGGCATTAAAAATCATAGCTACTCAAATAATTTCCCTCAATTCTCTCATGATATAAATTGTCCCAATTCAGATTCTTGGTATTCCAGACATGAATCTTCAGGGCACAGGCTTTTAATACTTGCCTGAATGTAAGTAAATATTTTTAAAATTGTGCAAATTTACAATTTTTTTTTATGTTATAAAGAGTTTGCATGTGGGAGAGTGGAAACATTAGAGGAGAAAAGGTGTCTAGCAATCTGAGTAAGCCTTGATTATTTGTATAATTTCCATTGCTTTTTGCAGTGGCATTGTAGCTGTGTCAGTCTGAGAATATTAGAGAAGGTGAGTGAGGTAATATCTTTTATTGGACCAACTTCTGTTGATGAGAGAGTAAGAATGATAGAAACGCTGTTGTTACCTACCAAAAAGGAGGCAGATAGTAACTGCCATTAGAGCTGAGGCTTTTTCAGGTTTCATCTTGTAAATGCCAATCAAAGGATTTAGGTCTGGAATCCTAATTTGCTCCTACTAGCCACCATGTCCCTACAGGATTGCAGGATTTCAACATTCTTTTCATCTTGTAAAAGAGGATAAAAGTAAAGCAAATATTGGGACATAAGTGTTCGTTCTAAAACGTCTATCTATTAGAAATGTACATCTGTCTGTATCTGTCTGTGAGTCTGCCTGTTCAAGAACTCCTCCTAAATGGTAAGAGCTAGGACTACCAAATTTGATATGCAGCTTCCTCTTATCCTAACTTAAAGCAAGGTCAGCATTTGGTTGTGCAGTAAAACAGGAAGTGCTCGTAATGGGACTGTTTTCTATATAACAGGAGGAGGGGGGCTCAGAAAGGAGGGACACAATAATGTCACTGGGGGCACCAAGAGCAGAGGAGAGCTATACTGAAGATTGACCAATGGACTGGCCAGCAGAGCTGTGACATTCCATTTTGCCTGCCACCAGACCTAGTAAGTAACCCCCGCACCTCAAAGCCCCTCCCGGTTCTTGGCCAGCACCAGGCCAAGGCCCATGCCAGCTGTAGGGGGAGAGAGAATGGCTAGGGCAGTGGTCCCCAACCTTTTGGGGCTGCCGGATGCACGGGAGCGGGGCCATGCATGCGCCGCACACTTGGAGCGCAAGAATGGCTCGGGCTGGCCCTGGTCACTAGGCGGGCACATATAAATGCCCCGGCGGGCGCCATGGCACCCGCAGGCACCGCATTGGGAACCACTGGGCTAGGGGACCTAGGGAGTAGGGTGGAAAAGGTGTTGCTGGCCAAGAAGTGGTGGGGAGAAAAGGTCTGGCTGGGGGGCAGAGAAAGCCCTGCCGTATGGGACCTTCCACCCTGAGCCCCTCCACATCCCCTGCCCTGCCCCCTGCTCTACCCTCCCCCCAATCCTGACTCCTTCACACACACACACACCCCCAGCTCCCTGCCCTGAAGGACCCAGGTAATGCTGGGTAAGTTTTTCTAGTATATATGATATATTTGAGAGAGTTTGTCTGTGAGCCACTCTATCTGTCCATCCATCAGTTTAAGAACTCTTCCTAAGCACTAACAGCTGGAACTACCACATTTGGTATGCAGCTTTGTCTTTTCATAAGTTAAAGCAAGGTCAGGGTTTGGTTGTGCAGGGGAGGGGCTGATCTCTCCCCCTTCCCCCTGATGCATACCGGGAAACATAAAACCATACAGAAAAGAGATAAAATCAAGAGACAGGTAAAAGGGGTTGGCTAGGGGCACACCCCCCTCCATCTGGGACTGCCCAAACCTCCCACCTACCAAGTGCCCTTTAGGGAGGCCCATGGGGGCTGCAGCTCTCCTGCTCCCCCCCCCCCCCATTCATACAGGAACATTTCTGACTGCTCCCTTTTGCCAGGGAGTGAGGGAAAAGTGTACAGTTTGCTCCATTCCTCAATATGTCTGGGGAGCACAAAGGGAAGATGAACCTGGATCTCCCTCAGCTGTGGGACATGTACCCCTCCCCCAGCTGTGCCTGCTGAAGCTGCAGCAGCCATGGAGAAGTGCTTCTCACCTGGCTCTAAGTTGCTGCAGTGAAAGAGGACTGGAGTAGTCCTCTCTCCCTGGGGAAGCCTGCATACTAGGGATGTTAGATTCCATGTAATTGAATAATCATGTAACTGCCCCAAATATTATCGTTACACGATTATTCGATAGTCCCTGGGAGTAGGGCCGGCAGCCAGGGCGCTCCCAGCCCCATTCCCAGGGAGCCCCCTGCTACACCACTCTGCTACCCTTGTATCAGAGGCAGCAGTGCAGGGTGACAGGCGGGAGCCGGTCTGTGAGGGGAGCTGGTTTAAAAACCCCTATGCAGAGCATCTCACAGAGCCTCTGGGCCTGCTGCAGACAGAGGCTGCTCCACGGCTCCCCTGCATTGCTGCCTCTGATAAAAGCTGATTCCTCGCTGGCTCCCACTTCTCCCTTCCCACTGGGGGGAGTGCATGTAGTTGACAGGATTAACAGATAATCATGTAGTCAACTATACCTTGCCATCTCTACTGCATAATGAACCCCTCATCCCCGCCCCACATCAGAGCAATGATTTAAATTAAGAAAAACAAACGTTAATTGAATTAAGGACCCGAGCAATGCAGGGTAAATCACATATATAATCAGAGTCTACCCATAGGCTCCGGGCAGGCCTGCAACCTAGGTCTTGATCATTTAATTTAAGATGTCAAAAAAGGGAAAAATTCAGCTCTTACCAAAAACACTGACCAGCAAACTTACTTCTCAGCAATTAAAGTCCTCCAAGAGGCCATGCTGCTCTTAGGAATGGCAATGTTAAGAACCCCTGCTACCACTAGAGCTCTGCCAGAGAGTGCTGCCTACTGGCCCACTAGGAGGATTGAGAACTGGTACTGGTCTTGAAGTAAATTGAGCTGGAGACCCCTGCTATAGATGCACAGTCCAACTTACCAGCTAGGCAGAGAGATCACAGGCACAATTTTGATTCTGACCCATTGATCTGACACTTTTCTACTGCCTGCTTCCGGCACTTGCACTTCTAGAGCTCACATTGCCTGATTCTGATTAAGAACATCATAGTTGTTGGCCTATGCATCTTGAGCAATTATTAATACTATATCGAGTATACTTAAGTGTTCCTACCATGAGGGATAAATAAATACCCTGTGTGGGTTCCCAGGGAAGGAAAGGAAATTCCAGAGTCTTTGGAGTGTCTCCTATGCTGCCCTATCAGAGTGCAGCTCTTCTGACAGAGCTGTGTTTTCCAGTGGCATTGGAAGTGGCAGAGGTAGAGGGGGAAAGCCAGGGCCTTCCCACCTTTGGGAGAGCTCTGGGGCCAATATCTAAAGGAACTAGAAGAGAGTGAAAGTCGATCTTAGTTCAGGGAGAACTTGCATTGCTTATAGAAGTATATTTACGCTGCTGCTGAGTGACCTCCATCCTGGTACACAAAGCTGTGCTAGCTCTGCACAAGCTAGTAGGCTAAAACTAGCAGTATGGACATTGTAGCATAGGCTAGCTATTTGAGTACAAACCCAGAGGGTTGGGCTGTTGCCTGTGGCACAGTGTCCACACTGCTGGTTTTAGCATGCTAGCTTGAACAGAGTTAGTGTGTGTCTGTACCCAGTCTGGGAGGCATACTCCCAGTTGCACTCTGGGGCTATGTCTACTCTACGTGGAAGATCCATGCTGCCACTGTCAATCTTCTAGGGTTTGACTTAGCAGGTCTAGTGAAGACCTGCTAACTCAAACTAAGAGGGTGCCCCCATTGGTGCCAGTACTCGTGCTCCTCACAAGGAGTAAGAGAAGATGCTGTTGACCTTCTGCTGTGTGGACGGTGATTTAAGATATGTGACTTCAACTACATAAGATACACAACTGCAGCTACGTTAATTAAGTCAACCTTTCCTTTTAGTGTAGATGTGCCATGGGACGCTTAATGCCTGATTCTGCACTCCACTGAAGCCTTTCTACTTATACCAGTGTAAAACTGAATGGACAATCAGACTTTTTCCTTTCCTTTCATTTCTAGTTCCCAGTTTCTCCTGTTCTGAGGATGGGGAAAGAGATAAAGCAGCGTTTGTTTTTGGCATATAGATAGTTTGAAATAATTATGTAAGTTGCTTGGTATTGGACCTCTAGGGCCAGTCTCTACCCGTTGACTTCAGTGGGTTCCCTATCTTACTTAAAAATTAGGAAGAACGGCTCTTGCGCAAGAGGGGGTTTTTGTGCAAAAGGGAGCCGTCTACACAGCTCCTTTTTGCACAAAAGCCTCTTGCGCAAAAACAGGTGCTCATTACTTATGCAAATGAAGCGTGGCAATATTCCATGCCATGCTTCATTTGCATATGCTTTTCCGCAAGATGGCTACAGTATAGAGGTAGCCTGGAATAGATTAATCAAAGCATGATAGAAAATAATAGGCAGAAGAGGAAAAAAAAAAAAGGAGCCTGGTGGCACTTTGAAGACTAACAAATATATTAGGGCAGTGGTCACCAACCAGTAGATCAGGATCTACTGGTAGATCTTGGAGCCTGTGAAAGGTAATCCTGACTGGTTTGGCCAAGAGGCTATCAAGTGCAGGCACTTCAGCTGCCCCTCCCCCCTACTGTGGTGCACTTCCTGCCCTTTGCCTTGGAGCTGCCTCCACCCCCATCCCCAGCCCCCCTTCTCCTCCCAGGAATCTCCTGCTTGCTGTGCAGGGCAGGAGAGGGAAAAGAGGAACACTGATGTCAAGATGCCCCCCCTCCCACCCTGTATTCTATCTCCACAGAGCAGGGAGGGGAAACAACAGGGCTTGGGATGGAGGGAGTTTGCTGGCTGCTTTTGGGAGTGGTGCAGGGCCAGGGAAGGGGTGAGCCTGCTTTAGCCGCACTGCACCACCATCCAGGAGCAGCCTGAGGTAAGCAGTGCCCAGTTGGAGCCCACATCCTGAAACCCTACCCCAGTCATGAACCCCCTCCTGCATCCCAAACTCCTGCCCTAACCCCGAGCACCCGTGAATCCAAACACCCTCCCAGAACCTGCACTTAGAACCTCCTCCGGCACCCTAATTGCCTGCCCCAAGCTCAGCTCAGAGCCCCTCTTGCACTCCAAATCCCTTAATCTGAGACCAATGCCTGCACCCCAACCCTCTGCCCCAACCTGGTGAAAGTGAGGGAGGATGGAAAGAGCAGGGGTGAAGCCTTGGAAAAGGGGCACAAAGAAGGTGGGGCAAGGGTATTTGGGATTGAGGTAGATCTTGGGTTGCACTTCAATTCAAAAAGTGATCTCGTGCTTAAAAATGTTGGAGACCACTGTATTAGGGCATAAGCTTTTGAGAGATACAGCTCACTTCCTCAGATGCTTGAAAAGAAAAAACATCTGAGGAAGTGAGTTGTGTCTCATGAAAGCTTATGCCCCAATACATTTGTTAGTCTTTAAAAGTGCCACAGGACTCCCTATTGTTTTTACTGAAACAGATTGACAGGGCTACCCCTCTAAACTCTGCAGAGAGTAATACTACACTCTAAGAGGTATATATAAGGTGACCTAAGTAGAATAAGTGTTTTTCATCTCTGATTTATCTCATATCTTCTGTACGAGTTCTGAGGTCTGCATGGTGTGACAGATACTGGAGGCATGAAGTAGGGAAGTGTCCATAATATTTTCTGTCAGGTATAAAAAATATTTGGTACTCAATTATAAATTACTCTCAGACAAGACTTCCTATCAAACCTGCCAGAGTTGTATGTATCTTCCCCCCTCCCCCTCATTATTTTTTTATAATCAGTTTTAATAATACAGTCAAAGATGCTATATATAGTATATGTTCTATCAATAAATCATGCTTATGCATCTTCGTAATTGTCCTATAATTTATAAGTACTACCTTGTGTGCATCTGTTAAAAATATTCTGGCTAACAAAATGTCCCTAGTCCAATTCCAGGAGTCATGAGAGGTGAACTGAAATGCTTTTAATATAGAATTAAAGGAAAACGTTGTATTAGACTTTATAGACTCTTTCCCCTCTGTCACGAGCTTGGATAATCCCCTTCTTTCACATTTCTAGCCCACCAGAAGCCCCAGTTTAACACCATGTAGTTAAAGCTATTCATTTTCTGATTCAGGGATGGCCACAGTAGTCTCTTTAAGGGCCATATGATTATTCTCAATTGCATGGCATGGAAGAGAGCAGAATCACAAAGATATCTTAGAAACATGCATGGAAAATTGTATGAAAGGGAAAGGCAATGGGGATATGCAGTATGTCTGCCACTAATCTGTTGCAGAACTGCAACCTATAAAAAGAGGGGTGGACTGGCTGAGAGACACAGCTACCCTTGGTGTGTTCTTCCTCCAAAGAGATGGAATTTATGCAGCACTAATCAGCCCTCTCCACTGTGGTCTCAATCGTGCCAAGGTGCTGAGTGCCATTAGTTCCCATTGCACCGCACAGCAAAAGCCATACATGAAACCCCAGGAAAGAGTCATAGCCAGTGTTTCCTGTAAGCTGAGTGCTTGGGCAGCCACCCAAGAGAGATTCAAATGCTGCCCAGCTGATTAGCAGGGTGCCCAAAGCCAGCAGCATGTGTTTCTACTCATGGTGCACATCCACAGATGCATTGGTGCACGTAACAAAATTTATTCTGCACATGAATGGAAAAAATTAGAGGGAACATTGGTCATAGCCCTGCCCAGAAAAACTCGCAAGTACACTTAAAGCATGAGTAGGCCCCCATGAAGTCATAAGTAGTTATCCATATGAACACAGCTGTAGTCAATGACAGCTTTGCTGTTAGTGGGACAGATAGAAAAGCAAGCAGAGCCAGTGCGCGTATCCACTTATCAAGGCTTTTCTCTGGCACTTTGAGTGCAGAAGGTGGGGGCCCAAAAGGTCTGTTTAAAAAAAAAAAAACTTCCTAAAGTCACAGGTTCCCTGACCTTGGGTGGTACACTGCCTCCACCCAAATGCAAAAACCTTTTTGAGAATCCAAGACAACACACTTGGGAATTGCTTCCTGTGGAGCACCCTCAAACTCTTTAAGCCTCCCTCTGGAGAGAGCTAAAAAAAACCTGGTAAATTCCTTAATAACTTACCTTGCAGTTTTAGGCACATGCACATACAACCTTCTGCCTTCTAGAACACAGGAATTGCATCATAGTCTTTAAAAGGTGATTATTAATAAAATAAAGACGACACACTGGGTAAAACATTACTTGGTTGCTAGATGTTACAGAGCAACTAACTGAAAAAAAGGCAGATTAAAAACACAAAAAATTACTTCCCTGAGATTCAGTTTTTCAGTTTAAAAGTTACAGTGGGGGGAGGAGGGGGGACTCAGAACATGTGATCAGCACAGAGAAGTCCAACAAATCCCAAAATAAAGAAAATAACCTGATTGTGTCTGACTGACATTCCTGGTTCTCACATATCTGTTATTTCAAGGGCTGGATCCTCCATGCTCTGCTTTCTGCTTACCTCATCTCTCCCAGCTCTGCTCTGATCATGCAGAGTGCAGTAAGAAGATCACTGCTTCCAATTCAAAAACCCACACTCTGTTTTCATTGGCTCTTCTGGCTTCCTGCCAAAATTTCCTTAGCATTCCTGGAGACTCTGTAGGATCCACTGTCTATGGTTTTAACCCTAAGGCTACGTCTAGACCAGTGTTTCTTAAACTTTTTAAGACCGAGGAACACCAAACAATTTTTTTTTTTAAACTAGGAACACCAAGAATTTTTTGTTGGGCAAAAAAAAAAAGGTTGGGGGGCAGAAAAAGGGTCAGAAGGAAAGTTATTGAGTCCTTTAAGGGTGGCCATTTTGAATTCTGTTGTTCTCCGCGGCACACCTCCAACTGCGGTGTGCCGTGGAACACAGTTTAAGAAACACTGGTCTAGACTGGTGCTGTTTCAGGATACCAAAAGTATCCTGAAATAGCTATTCCACGTCTTTAAATGTGCCCATTATTTTGAAATAGATTTTGAAATAACAGGCATGCTATTCCAAAATGTCCCTTAACCCTTGTATTTCAAAATAAGCTACCGGTATTTTGAAATCCGATTGAAATAAGATACGCAAATTGTGTATCTCAAATTGCGTATCTTATTTCAGCCTATGGGTGCAGTGTAAATGCACCTTTACAGACAATTTAGTTAACTAAGTGTCCAGCCTCCAGAACCGTGTCTCCACTGCAGGGTGCAGTTGCACAGGTCTTTCTCCTGCACACAGGGAGAAGGTCTCAAGAATGAGCTCGGGTGTCGAGCTCATGGAGGGCCATGAAGGCAGCCTGCAGAAACTGCAGCATGGCCATTTGGGGCCATTGCATGCCCAGGGGCAGCTCCGGCTCCATGGCAAAAAGAAAAATGCTGTGGCATCCAAAAAAGCTGGGCAACCAGAGCATGCACTTCTAAAGCTTTGCTGTCCCTTAGAGAGGTAGGCAAGCACACAGCAGAAGCAGAGAAACAGCTGTCCAGGGGGTGTCCCTTTAAGCGTGTGTCAGCTAGGCTTAGGCAACAGCACTCTGAAGCAACTGGTGACCTAATGCCCTGCCTGAACTGGTTCCGGGTGGCCTTATATGTGAGATGGTGTCCAATCAATGTGGACGTTCTTTTGAAAAAGCAGATTGCTTTTTTGATGCACTTTTGCTGTGTAGACACTCTTTCGGAAGAAGTTTTTCCAGAAGATCTCTTCTGGAAAAGCTTCTTCCAAAAGAAGCCTGCAGTCTAGATGTAGCTTTAGTGTACTAATGCCAGTAGGGTACACCTCACTGAACAGACTTATGGATACAGAGGTTGATGTAAGCCAGGGATGTTTTAAGTAAAACCTCTGCTTACAAAAAGAATCCATGGCCAAAGTAAATCCATGTAAACATATGAATGGGGATGTGTGGATTTTTTTAAAACCATATTTGCTCATATCTAGCAATGCATCTGCCAAGCAGTATGTTGGCTTCTGAGAATGTGTGGGATTTCCTCTTAGTTGTTTGTTGTATCAAGTTCTCGTATATAATATTATCAGGCAATGAGGACAGACTGAAGTAATACAAGTCTTCAAACATAAAATATAATATTTCTGGACAGTTGATATAATTTACTCTTAAACTAAAGTATATCCATTGCCTCATCACCACCCCCATTACAATCCCAAAATAACTCCTAGTTAGGAAAGAGTTTTCCACCAAATATCAGCCTGCAGCTGACACTCCTGAGGGCTGACTGCCTTGCAAAGAGGAAGGTGTAGTCAAAGTGGATTTACTTCTCTTATACTGTATATCATAGGTCAGGTACTTGATCTGGAAATCTCAGTGTCGGTGAAATTCTACATTTGTACAGATGGCGAACACATCCTCATGAATACACAGAATGACTAAAGGAAAAATCTGTGAATTGACAGTTGAGTCACTTTTTTTTATTGGCAACACACCCCAAAGTACCACTAATGAAATAGATGCTTCTAAATTTCAGCCTCTTGTACACAGGAGGTTTTCCTTCATTGCTACTGCTGTTGGACCTGTCTGCCAAAGTCTGAGTAATGTAACGGATGTATTTAAGTCTACTGTGGCAGATTTTAAAGGAATCCTGTCAAAGTGCCGAAACCT
Source organism: Rafetus swinhoei (assembly GCA_019425775.1). Taxonomy (NCBI): domain Eukaryota; kingdom Metazoa; phylum Chordata; order Testudines; family Trionychidae; genus Rafetus; species Rafetus swinhoei. The sequence goes on along the minus strand of CM033446.1, from coordinate 71,471,929 downwards.
GACATTTCACACAACTTAAAATAGTTTAATGCACTGGCTTGCTCCCTGTATCAATGTATCCTTGGGGGATCTCCTGAAGAACTTTTCATTTTGGAGGTACTCCAGGATTCTTCCTATTCTCCTTCTGTTACTTTGTCTCCCACATCATAGCAATCCATTCTCCAGCTGAGGAGGGTGATAGAAGTTTAAATGCTGCTCCCATCAAAAGCCCTCAGTGCTACTCAGAGTGTAAGACAGAGGGTATGTCTACACTAGCCCCCTAGTTCGATCTAGGGAGGCTAATGAGGGTGACCGAAATTGCAAATGAAGCGTGGGATTTAAATATCCCGCGCATCATTAGCATGTTCCCGGCTGGTCACCATTTTTAGAAATTGACTAGCCCGAAGTAACTGCCTGCAATGAAGTTTACCAGCTAATTCAATTTAGGGCTTTAATTCGGAATCCCGTTTCACTGCCGCGTGTAGACGCGGGCAGCTACTTCGGACTAGTCAATTTCTAAAATGGCGACGCCGAACATGCTAATGAAGCACGGGATATTTAAATCCCGCGCTTCATTTGCAATTTCGGTCACCCTCATTAGCCTCCCTAGATCGAACTAGGGGGCTAGTGTAGACATACCCAGAGGGAGTGGCTTAAAAGGGGAGATGTTCCATCCTACCCCATTCTCATACACAGGGAGCAGAATTGCATTGCCTTTGCAATACACTTAGTGCAGGAAGCTCAGTAACAAATGTAGATCCCCTGTGTGACAGTTACATTGCACTGAGACTAGGATCAAGCCATCAGAAAGTATTTAATACTGTACAACTATACTAATGCTGTTAGATCTGGCAAGAGCCACTGACATTGCTGATCATGAAGTAGTGCTGTCTTACGTGACCTAGCAAAACTGAGTCACACGAAATGGGCTTTGCTCAATCACTTTTGAGAACTCAAAGGGTTATGATGGGCAACTGTATCTCTTGCTCCTCTCTGCTCACCCATGGTGTCTCACAGGTCTCAAGCTGGTCTCCCTTCCTCTTTACGTATATGTTAATCCCCTTGAGGAACCTGTGAGATGCTGCAGCCTCCTTCAGCAATATGCATGGTGATATACATCTATACTTCTTGTCAGCTACACACAGTGCCATCACTCAGACCTCTAACCCTAGAAGAGATAAGCAGTTGCATGAAAAAAAATAGCTGGCTAAAATGAAACACAGGCAAGATGGAGGTGTTGGTTTGAAGAGGAAGATTCCTTGAAGAAATTTCCATTACTTTAACGGGTGTCTAATCTCATGTCTGTTACACAATCTCACAATACTATTTTCTCGGTTGCCTCTCGGGTACCCAAATAGCAATGGAAAATTCCCTTCTCTATCTTGCACTGGGTAGGAGGTAAAACCCTTATCACAGGCCTGCACAACATATGGCCCGAGGGCTGTATGTGGCCCGCAAGGGGTCAATGTGCGGCCCGTGACAACTATGGGCGGTGCTGCCCCATCCGATCCACTGGCCGGGCGGAGGAGCGGAGCGCCGCCAGGGAGGGGGAAGTGCAGCGATTCTCGCCACCAGGCTGCTTGCATGCAGCTCCGGCGTGAGGAGGTGGGGTGCAAGCCAGAGGGAGGGACGCCGGCAGACGCCAGGATGCTGGCGTGACGTCAAGACATCACGGCCAGCGACCGCCGGATTCAAAAAGGCAGAAGCTGGGGAGGAGAAGGGGCTTGTGCTGAGGGGAGGGGAACAGGTCAGGAGAAAGGGGAAAAAGGGGAAACACCAAGGGGCAGGGTGAAGGAGAGACAAATGCGAGGGGGCCAAGTGGAGGCACGCAGTGGGTTTTTTTTTTTTTTTTTGCTCAACAAAAATTTTTAGCCGCGTGTTTGGTATTTTTTGGGAGAGCATCCCTACTTGCGGCCCGCAGCTGTTTTCTTTGGAGTAATATGGCCCTTGTCGCTTTCCAAGTTGTGCAGGCCTGCCTTATCACATCCGGACTGCACTGTTGCCATACACTATGCCTGGGGAGAAAAGTGAAAGTCATAGGGAAGCTCCAGTGAGTCCAAAATGCAGTAAATCATCTACCAAGCTACACAGGGTGATAAAAGCACATTTTCCCATTGCTCTGCTTGCTACATTAGCCTCCTGTCCAATGCCAGAGCCATTTCAAAGCTTGCTTAATTTTTGAAGCCATCAGTGGCTTGGCTATGGCTAGCTTCATGGCTCATCATGACTTCTGCATTTATCAGGGACTATAGAGTCTAAGAGGAAGCTCACAGACTCTGGGACCAAGTGTTTGTACCTATAGATATGCAATGCACTTCCTCCAGAAATCAGTTTGATACCAACTCTTGACACCTTCAGAGTACAAGCTACAACTCCTCTCTGCTTGCGAACAGGACAGCAGGGATGGATGGTGATGGTTCTGCTGTTGTTACCTGCACGGAGTGTGCCATGTTTGTCTTCCTCCCGGAAGAAAGAACGGATTTCATCTGCACTAAGTGCAAGCTGGTCACCATTTTGCAAGAAAAAATTAGAGGGCTGGAGGCCCAAGTGTTGACCCTACACTCGATCAGAGAGGATGAAGACTTCCTCGATAGAAGGCAGCGTTTAATCCTTCAAGCATGGCAGGCGGAAGAGCCAGAGAGGGCAGTACATGACCAGGAAGAGAACTGGCAGCATGTAACTTCTAGAAGGGGAAAAGGCCAGCATGGGAATCCCCCAATGCTATAGAGATAAGTAATCGCTTTCAGGCTCTCTCCACAGGCTCTGCAGTGCTGAATGCTTTGGAAGGGACCTCACAAGGAAGAAACCGGAAGGGAACACCATCTACTGGAAGGCATGGGATGCATTGTCCTAGGGATGGGGGTTCCACGGCCACCACCCCCAAAAGAAAACGACGGGTGGTGGTGGTTGGGGACTCCCTCCTAAGAGGGACTGAGCCATCCCTCTGCCGTCCGGACCTGGAATCTCGAGAGGTGTGCTGCTTACCGGGAGCTCGCATTCAGGATGTGACTGAGAGGCTTACCAAACTGATCAAACCTTGGATCGCTACCCCTTCCTGCTTCTCCACGTGGGAACTAACGATACGGCCAAGAATGACCTTGAGCGGGTTACTGCGGATTATGTAGCGCTGGGAAGAAGGATCCAAGAACTCGGAGCGCAAATGGTGTTCTCCATCCTCCTGTTGAAGGAAAGGACTGGGCAGGGATCGTCGAATTGAGGACGTAAATGCGTGGTTGCGCAGGTGGTGTCGCAGAGAGGGCTTTGGTTTCTTCGACCATGGGACTCTGTTCCGGGCACGAGGATTGTTAGGAAGAGATGGGATCCACCTAACCAAGAGAGGAAGGAGCATCTTTGCGGGCAGGCTTGCAAACCTAGTGAGGAGGTCTTTAAACTAGGTTCGTCGGGGGACGGTGACCAAAACCCTGAGGGGAGTGGGAAAGTAGGATACCAGGAAGAAATGCAGAGAGGAACGAGCAAGAAAGGAGGACCCCTGTTTCGAATGGAGAAGATAGGGCGATCAACTGGTTACCTGAGGTGTTTGTACACTAATGCGAGAAGCCTGGGCAACAAACAGGAAGAACTGGAGGCCCTGGCCCAGTCCAAGAAATATGATTTAATTGGGATAACAGAGACTTGGTGGGATGACTTTAATCACCCTGACATCTGTTGGGAAACCAATACGGCAGTACACAGGCAATCCAAGAAGTTTTTGGAGAATGTTGGGGATAACTTCTTGACACAAGTGCTGAAGGATCCGACCAGGGGCCGTGCGCAGCTTGACCTTCTGTTCACAAACAGGGAGGAACTAATAGGGGAAGTGGAGGTGGGTGACAACCTGAGAAGCAGTGATCATGAGATGGTAGATTTCAGGATCCTGACCAAAGGAAGAAAGAGAGTAGTAAAATACACACCTTGGACTTCAAAAGCAGATTTTGACTCCTCAGAGATCTGATGGGCAGAATCCTGGGATGCTAACATTAAGGGAAAGGAGTCCAGGACAGCTGGCAGTATTTTAAAGAGGCCTTATTGAAGGCACAGAAAAACCATCCCGACGCGTAGCAAGAGAGGCAAACATGGTAGGAGACCGGATTGGCTTACAGGGGAAATCCTTGGTGAACTTAAGCACAAAAAGGAAGCTTACAAAAGTGGAAACTTGGACAAATGACCAGGGAGGGGTTTAAATGTATAGCTTGAGAATGCCGGGGGGTTATCAGGAAAGCGAAAGCGCAAATGGAATTGCGACTGGCTAAGGATGTGAAGGATAACAAGAAAGGTTTCTACAGGCATGTTAAGAAGAAGAAGGTGATCAGAGAGGGTGTGCGGCCCCTACTGGATGAAGGAGGTAACCTAGTGACAGATGATGTGGGGAAAGCTGAAGTACTCAATGCTTTCTTTGCCTCTGTATTCTCGGACAAGGTCGGCTCCTGGACTTCTGTGCTAAGTGACGCAAGATGGGATGAAGATGGACAGCCCGTGGTGGGTAAAGAACAGGTTAGGAACTATTTAGAAAAGCTAAACGTACACAAATCCATGGGTCCGGACTTAATGCATCCGAGGGTACTGAGGGGAGTTGGCAAATGTCATTGAGGAGCCTTTGGCCATTATCTTTGAAAAGTCATGGAGATCGGGAGAAATCCCGGATGATTGGAAAAAGGCAAATGTAGTGCCCATCTTCAAAAAAGGGAAGAAGGATGATCCGGGGAACTATAGGACGGTCAGTCTTACCTCACTTCCTGGAAAAATCATGGAAGAGATCCTTAAGGAATCCATTTTGAGGCACTTGGAAGAGAGGAAAGTGATTAGGAATAGTCAGCATGGATTCACAAAGGGGCAAGTCATGCCTGACCAATCTGATTAGCTTCTATGATGAGGTAACTGGCTCTGTGGACGTGGGAAAGTCAGTGGATGTGATATACCTTGACTTTAGTAAGGCTTTTGATACGGTCTCCCACAATATTCTTGCCAGCAAGTTAAGGGAATGTGGATTGGATAAATGGACAGTAAAATGGATAGAAAGATGGCTAGAAGGCCGGGCCCAGCAGGTAGTGATCAACGGCTCGATGTCAGGTTGGCGGTCGGTTTCTAGCGGAGTGCCCCAAGGTTCGGTTCTAAGACCGGTTTTGTTCAATATCTTTATTAATGACCTGGATGAGGGGATGGATTGCACCCTCAGCAACTATGCGGACGACACTAAGCTAGGGGGAGAGGTAGATACGCTTGAGGGCAGAGATAGGGTCCAGAGTGACTTAGACAAATTGGAGGATTGGGCCACAAGAAATCTGATGAAGTTCAACAAGGACAAGTGCAGAGTCCTGCACTTGGGATGGAAGAATCCCAAGCACAGTTACAAGCTGGGGACCAACCAGTTAAGTAGTAGTTCTGCAGAAAAGGACCTGGGGGTTACAGTGGATGAGAAGCTGGATATGAGTCAACAGTGTGCCCTGGTAGCCAAAAAGGCTAATGGCATATTAGGTTGCATTAAGAGGAGAGTTGCCAGCAGATCCAGAGATGTCATTATTCCCCCTTTATTCAGATTTGGTGAGGCCACATCTGGAGTATTGTGTCCAGTTCTGGGCCCCCCACTACAAAAAGGATGTGGACGCATTGGAGAGGGTCCAGCGGAGGGCAACCAAAATGATTAGGGGGCTGGAGCATATGACTTATGAGGAGAGGCTGAGGGAGTTGGGTCTGTTTAGTCTGCAGAAGCAAAGAGTGAGGGGGGGATTTGATAGCAGCCTTCAACTTCCTGAAGGGCGGTTCCAAAGAGGATGGAGAGAGGCTGTTCTCAGTAGTGACAGATGGCAGAACAAGGAGCAATGGTCTCAAGTTGTGGTGGGAGAGGTCCAGGTTGGATATTAGGAAAAACTATTTCACTAGGAGGGTAGTGAAGCACTGGAATGGGTTACCTAGGGAAGTAGTGGAGTCTCCATCTCTATAGAGGTGTTTAAGTCTCGGCTTGACCAAGCCCTGGCTGGGTTGATTTAGTTGGGATTGGTCCTGCCTAGAGCAGGGGGCTGGACTTGATGACCTTCTGAGGTCTCTTCCAGCTCTATGGTTCTGTGCTGTTAGCTTCACACAACAGTAACACTGGAAAATGGTCTGGTAATGCTTCCTTCAAGTTAATAAGCAAGGATAACCCAATGTGCAGACAAAATTAAAAGGCTCTTTTCCCCATAGCAGTGTAACAAGGAGTAGCAGAGTACAGTCCTTCTGTCCGCATGTTTCTCTCTGTAATTCTGTTAAAGCCTTGATTGCTGTGCACATTAACAGTTACATTAAGTACTACCTTTTAGTCTCATTTTATTACTGAGGGAGATTCTATTTTAAAGCCAAAGTCTGTTTGGCAACAGATACTCTTGAGTGCTGGCATGTTGCCTTTGAGACAAATAAAAGCAGCAGCAATTGCCCTGCTTTCTTCTTGGGAGCACTCCAAGCTATCAACTTGGCTAGAGGATGGCATTGTCCAGATCACTCTTTCTGAATCAGAAACCTGGGGCCAAGTATCCCTGGTGTAACTGCAGAGACCTAAAGGTAGATTAGGTCTTTTGAGTTTAGTCTGGGATAGAGTTTGGCCAAACAGCACCTGTTATGAACCACAAGATGAAAAACACCCTTAACTGGTGAAGTCCACTGGTTTTTGGTGTCTGGAGTCATTGGCAGATCATCTACCCCTTTGGCTGCTCCTCTGATGAGACTTTTGGCTTGACTGCTCTATTTGTTATTTAGTTGTGCTTTTGGCTCTGCCCAGCTCCCTTGTCACAGTCTCTGAATTAATCATACCTCTGACCTCAAACCTCCTCCTTGTCTCCATCTGAGCCCTCAACTCTAGTCTCAGGCCTCCAGCCATCCCCTTTCTCAGAGCAGAATTCTACAGTCCTCTCCCCCCAGATGGAGGCCTTATGGTGCAGACTCCTTCAATTCACTGTGATTGCTTCAGCAGCATTGATTGCAGTTGAGCACCTACTATCCTGTTCTCTCAGAGGCAGTAATGGGGATGTGACCAGCCAGCTTTCATAAAGCAAAGTACTGTCAGTCCAGAACAAAAGTAGTTCAGCAAAAACACATCTTCAAAACAATATTCAGTTTATATGCATGCCTGCCTTATCAGGTGGCCAGTCAACTTTCACAGAGCATCCTAAAAGATCTAAAATATTTCAGGTGTTTTTGCAGGGTCTGATTCTGCTAGACAATTTCATGACTGCTAGCTACTTTTTATACAGTTTCAAGTCTTTTGTCTGACAAGGCCTTTGAACCAGGTCAAACCAGTCTGTGCAATTCCCCAAGGGGGAGACACAGCACCAAATAAAACCTTATTACCTGTGTTGTTTCAGTACTAGTACTACCAGCCCCCATAATCTTTAGTTCCAGCAGACAACACCCATTTAGCGAGGAATACAATCTCTAGCCAGTTCATAAAGATACATGTAATATTTATAAAATGAACACAATTGTCTTTTAATATGCCATAGTATCATGCTTGTTACACTCCTGTGTCCACAAGTTTCAACTTGGTCTCACTACATGTGAGTCTAGTGCTCACAGAATGTGATGTGTTGACATCCATGGAAAACAAAGTCATCTTTGAGGACAGCAGGTAATACATGGGCAGTGACAGTTTAAGATTCTTCATGCTGGCCCACCTATGCAACTCTATCCTGCCAAGAGCTGAGAGGATAGTTCACTTTCTATCTTTGTTGTAGGGTATGTTCTCCCTACGCAGCAGTGTAAGCAGCATACCTAAGGGACCTATAGTCTGAAGGAATAGGGCTGGTGTAGAGGGTTTGGAAGCAGTAGGACTAGGAGAGGAGTAGTACTTCCCCACTACTGTGTGCCTCTGGAGATGACTCAAGGCAGGGAGTATGTGAGGAGAGGCTGTTCTTAGAGCAGCTTAGAAGCAGGATCATAAGTGGTAATCCAGTTTCTGTGAGTACAAGAAGGAGAAAGCAAGACAGAAGAGGTTGTGGCTGGTGGGCTTCTTTTTAGTGGTGTAATGGGGTGGGCATTTCAGGGGGAGCAAGAGAAGGGGAGGAAGGAAGTAGAAGAGTGTGGATGAGTTTTGGAAAGGATGGGCCAGATGAGCAGAGGTAAAGGAGGGTCAAGCGTTGGAAAAGTTGTCACAAGAATCAAGGAAGAAGTGGCAGAAAAATTGAGGTGGGAAAGGAGGGACAGGGATGGAAGGGAGAAAAGAGAAGGTAGAGTTGATATGAATCGCAAAGGGGTGGGAGATGCAGCTGTCAGGAGATGGGAGAGGAAAGGAGAGCATTTCACATTCCTCCAGAATGGACAGAGAAATATAATTGTGGGGTTCAGTTCTGCCTAGGCAGCCACAGTGCAGCCACTCAGTGCCTCATGGGACCCACATTGGGAATAGTTCCTGTCAATTACTATTAAATCCCTTCCCCCAGGGTTCCAGTTAGTGGTATTTGTAATAAGGACACCTGTCCACTGGATATGTGACTGAGCCTCCTCTCTCCCACCGCAAGTACATTTTACATAGTTCACGGAAATGTCATCATATGACAACAGCCAACCTAATAATCATATTCCATTACCAGTCCCTCCAACTATACAGCTCCTCAACATTCAGAATGGTTAATATTGGATTAATAATATGGTTAATATCAGAAAATCCTTTATAACGGATGCATCCTTTCCTACTGCCAGCCCATTGGAAAATACAAAGTCCTTACAAATTAAGAAGGAATATTGCTTTTGTCCTCTCTTGCTCCAAAAAAGCACCAAAGTAAAAGCAACAGAGGCTGTAATCCAAGTGCTGATAAATTATTAATACCCTCCTTTTAGCTTTTCACTTACAAAAAGAATATCAATGCTCATGTTGTAAATGGTCCAAACAGATTTTATTTTGTCTTATCCTATCTACAATTTGATTAACAGACATTGCATTAAGGTGTGCAGGTGCTTAATGCCCATAGGAATTAGGTGCAAAAATGCCTTTGAGGCTCTGGGCTAAAATATTACCATTGCAGCAATTTTACTGTCTTTGCAAAATCGTAAGGGGCATGTTTTGGGTTATGCTCTTATAAATAGACATAGGTTAAAGGCAACTCCAATGTCACCCAAAGTAATTGTTTTAACATGTAACTAAGACCACATAGCTGAGTACTTGCTATACTCATCCCGACACTAAGGCCCTAATCCAAAGCCTGTTTAAGTTTCCAGTGACTTCAGGATGCATATCAGGACCCAATGTTTCTACAACAGCTAATGCAACATTTGTAGGACAATTGACTTATTCACTATGATCCCAATCTGCCCATATACAGGAACTTACAAACCTCGCATACAGGAATCACTCTGCCACCTCCTGAAATGCAGTTATCTCTGGGGCAGAATGTGGTAGCTGTTTAACAATGCACAACAAGTTCTCACCACTGTTGAGAGGAGGGGGAAAAGTAAGTAGTCATAATTTCTCAAACTGGAACTCCATCAGGACAGGTGGTCTAACATCTGGATTTTGATGAAATGCTGGAGGATCTCTAATAATCATAAGTGGTAAGGATTTCTGTTTTTTGTATTTTTTTTTTTTTTTTTGTCTCATCTGAAAGGTAGAGAACAAACATCTATGCTCAAAATGACTTAAGATAGTGATATAGCATAGCAAATTTAGCCTCACTAATATCTAAGTAAAATACAGAACAACATGTCTCTGCTAAATTGTGGAATGGCCCCAGGCCAACCTTGGAAAAAGGATTATCAAAACTTTAATTAACAGGTGCTCTGTGTTCCCACTTGCTGAGGGATTGATTCTGACCATACAGGAACTGCAGATACTGACTGCACCCATCTCTTACCCGCTCTGCAGAGGTGTCACTGAAAATGCATGTTGCTTTTTGTTTTGCTAGCCATATAAAGAGAGTCTTGCATCAAGCCCAGATTGGGAGGGGGAGCAAACTTTCGGGTAGTGCATGTGAATTTGATGTGTCTGCCTGCAAAGCGCTTATCATACTTTTGGCACTATATATATAATTATGCATATTTAATGTGTGTTAGAATAGAGGGAAAGGCTTATAAAGGGAAAAATAGCCCTTCAGGCAGATAGCGCCAGTGACACTGATCCTCTGCATTTATGGAATCGCAGAATGAGCTTCTTTGCATGGATTTTGCTGTCCTCTCTAGAAATTAAGCTTTGGGGTTTTTTCTGTCACTTCTGGTTGTGAAGATAACCTTGATTAAAAAAACAAACCTGATGCATTGGGTCTGCAGTGAGCAAGACTGAAACCATAGCAGCAAGTGAGATGTGACCGCTGTCTAAAGCTTAATTATCAGGGACAGTAAATGCCACCCTCCCTCCATCGATGTTCTCCTGGTTTGTCTTTAATCTTTTCCCATGCTTTGGTTCAAGTGCAGCCAAAGCACTGACAACACCTCGTGTCCCCAGATGCCCAAGTGTATGTCTGAGACCAAGAACCCCAGCTAGACTTCAGGCACAGAACTTCTGCCTCCTCCACACCGAGTCCCTTTGATTATCAGCCCTTGGGGACAGCTTGCAGCAGTAATCCTAAAAACAGCCAGGTTAATTTAAGCAAATCAAAGTTTAGTCAACATCCAAAACTATAAGAGAGAATCTATGGAAATAAAAGCAAATCACTACACGTCACACCACTGTCCAAAGCTTCTCCAAACCTCATTGGGTAGGATCTTGCTCAATGATTAGTACAATAGAGTAGGTGGGGAAGGGGAAAATATGTAGCTTACCTTCAGAATTCAGCTAGGTCTTTTTTCCCTTCTGGTTGGACTCAGCTTTCAACTCAGAGGCAGCTCTCCCCTACCCTTTCAAGTATATCAGGGATGTATGCACTGCAGCCCTGATCCAAAATGCACATAGAAATCAAGGAAACTCTTTCTACTGACTTCCATGGGCTTTGGTCAGACCAGGTGCATCTCTCTTCTCAGAAGAACCCTCCATAGCCAGGCCTCCAGAGCAGGTCTGCCTCATAGTTTCCCTTCTGGCAGCCCCCTGTTAGATGCACAATGAGCGTGCAGCCAGGACTTGACCCATATTGAATGAACAAGTAACCTTACCCATTTCGTTCATTCAGACCAACTCTTCTAGGAGATCCCAGCACTGCTCGCGGCATTTGGTTGGGCGAGTGACCTCACCCACCAGGCGTCGCTCTCTGCTCCAGAAATCTCCTGGCCCTGGCCCACCACTCCATAGGCCAGCCAGTTTCTTTACACGGGACTGGAGTTTGTAAGAAAGTGAGCCAGCCTTTAAAAAGCAACATGATGTGGTGGGACTGGGCCAACTGAGATGGCTGCTCGTGAGACTTTAAAAAGCCTGTAAAAATAGACGCCTCCAGGGCGCACCTGGAGAAGGGAGCCCCGGGAGACGAGTCTCGCAAGGCGCCGTGTGTAATGAAACACGCCAGGGCGCAGCAGGCGCACGGAATGAACGCACGGGGGCTCCGGCAGCGGCGGGGAGCAGGAAGAAATATGGACTGTGTGCAGGGGGCTGCAGGAGTGTGGAGGGGGAAGGAGAGCCGGGGATCTGGTGGGTTTGCAGGAGGCGGCGAGGTATGTTCGGGGGGAGGCAGAAGCGAGCCGAGGGGCTGGCGTTTCCCGGCAGTCAGAGTCGCCCCTCGGGCGAAAGGAGGCAGAGGTGATGGGCGCTGGAGAGGGCTGCAGCTAAAGGGAAGGGCTCATGCTGCAGATAGTCCAGGCCACCGCCGCGGGGGAGGAGACTGAAGAGAACAAGCGCCGGGCAGGGCTGGTTACTGCTGCAGGCGGGGGCAGGTTTCTGAGCCAAAGTTCAGCGTGGGACCTTTGGCGGGAAAGGTGCTAATAGCGCTCCGGGCAGCAAAGCCCTCGCGCCCCGCTGACTCCCGCCTCAGAGCAGGGGCCCAGCAGCTCGCACCCGGGCTGGAGCGGGGCTGTGCTGGGACCGAGGCGGGCCAGGACGTTCACGCTGCCGGGCACGGGCTCTCGTAGGCGCGGGGAAGATCCCGCGCCCTGGCAGCAGCGGTGGCCTGTCCATCCAGGGAGCCTGCCCAAGAGAGACACCCCGCCCGCTTACACCTGAGTGACGGCCCGCCAGGGTGGGCTTTGGAAAGGACGCTGCGAAGTTGGCCGGGGCTCGCCCCCTGCGGGTTCGGCGCGGCACAGGCTGAGCCAGGTACTGACCGGAGCGCAGGCTGCCCCGTGCGAAGGGAGTGGGGACCCGGGCTGCTTGCAGCGCTCCGAGAACCTCCTGCCTCCGTTGTCGCGACTTGGGAGCCCCCAAGTAAGGCTCTGGCGCCGGATTGCATTGGCAGGCGGGCATCGCTCGCCGGCTGGCGGGAGGCACTTTCCCTACATGCAGCGTCTGGCTTTGGCTGATAAGGTGTCCATGCTTGCGAGGCGAAGAGACTGCGAGTGACACTCTCTCACACACACAGACACACACACACTGTGGCTCCTGCGGGAGCAGGACAGCGCTTTGGCGATGGGGAGAGCCCTGCAGTCCTGGGGCTTTCTTCTTCCTGGTCAAATCCCACTGTCCTGCTGGGAGAAGGAACTTAGAAACCCTTCGGCCCCCGGGTTTATTTGAGGTGGGGGAGGGCTAGGGGACAGGAATGGCTTCGGAGGTGGGGCCAGAACCAGCTGCTGAAGCAACTTGGAGCGCCCCAGCGGGGAGACCAGCTGGCTCTGCAGATGTTCGAGAGGAGGTGAGCAAGGCGGGGGGATGTCGGTGTGGCGGGGTGCGGGTATACAGGCGTGGGTGCGACAGACCCAGCCGTGCGGATGCAGACACTCACCCGTCTGCACAGTAATACAAAGACCTGAGAAAAGTGCCCGGCAATCAGGCTTGTGCCCAGAGCTCGGCGGGAAGCACCGGGCTGCGGGCAGGGCTTCATCCCTTGCAGGGTTTGGTGTTTCTTAGTCCCAAGGGGCCTGGACGCATGCCACAAGGATGACTGTCATTGCAAGTCTGGGGGCCGGGGAAGGGAATGTAAGGAGCTGTCGCCCAGCTAGGCGGGCGGGGATCTGTATGTTGGTTTGTAATGCAAAGGAGAGAGGAAAATAAGTAATTGTAATTCGGCCTCGCTGGGCTGCTTGCAGCCCCTTGCTGTGGCAGTCACCAGCCAGCGCCCAGCAGGCTCCGGGAGCTCTCCACGGTGCTGGGGTTCTCCCCAGCCAGGACAACGTGGGATTTACCCTCCCCCGCACTGTGCAGGGGCCGTGCTTTCCCCACTACCCGCCCATATGACAAGGCAGGATCAGGCTCTTTCGCAGAGCCAAGCCCCAGATCCCGAGCCGGGCTTGGAGTCTCGCCCTGCCTCTCCTGAAAGGGAGTCACCAGAGGGGCTCTGCGGTTCTCTGGCTGACTGGCATTACAGGTTCGTTCTTTACGAACCATTGGCTGCTGCATACTGTCCTGGGCAAATAACTGACAGAACCATGAAACTGTCTACAGACGTTTCATCTCCTTTTGCTGTGATCTCTCGGAAACATGGACAACACGCTGAGCGAGCACTGGTTCACTTTAATGCTTACTGATCCTAATCACTAACATTTGCATTTTTAATTGGGATCTACACAATTATAATAAACGGCACCTTTGGGCAAATACTACAAATACCAGTGTTCTAAAAAATTCCTAAAGATCAACCACTACTCATCCTAAACCTCACATTGTTAGCGTTATAACATAGCCGTGATGCAATACAATGTACTGGGGGTGTGGAATGCAAACCTAAAAGTTTGAAATAGAAACATATACGTTTTGTGTTTAACTATCTAACAATGTAATATAGAACCAAACTGCAAACCTCACCAAGTTCAGTGGGAATTTCGCCTAAGTAAAGACTTCAGGATTTGGTCCAAAAACATACTTTTCCCCACACATTTTTCAACTTCCAAACAATAATACAATTGGCAGAGGCCCTCATGTGACTTAAAATAGCCTGAAAAACATAAAAAACAAGGAATAGTCTAGCAGCACCTTAAAGACTAACAAAACATGTAGATGGTATCATGAGCTTTCATGGGCACAACCCACTTCTTCAGATGAATGGAGTATTAAAGGTCCAGTTGCAAAATAAATAGTAGGGCTTGGAGGGGACAGAAAAAAGGGGAAACGGGGAAAAGGGGGAACACTTAGAGTGCTCATGTTACATGAAGCTGATAGAGAAGGTGCAAATTGTTCTTAAGTACCCATTGTTTGGTTTTTGAAGTCATTAGGATATGGAAGATAGTGTGCTAGCCAGGTAATGTCTTTATTCATACCTTTGGGTCCCAAACCTGTGTAAATGAAGTTAAGTTCCAAGGCTTCCCTGTGTATTTGGCTTGTGGAATTGGCCTGAAACAACTGACTTTGAGATCCATTAATGAGTGCCTGGGTTTCTGTGTGTTGCCTTTCCGGATATCTGATTTGTGTCCATTAATTCTTTCCTGTAGAAACTGTCCAGTTTGGCCAATATACATGGCAGAAGGGCATTGCTGGCATTTGATGGCATAGATCACATTAGTGGATGTGCAGTTAAATGAGCCCCTTATGTAGTGGCTGATGTGGTTGGGTCCAGTGATTAAATTACTTGTGTAGATGTGTGGACAGAGTTGGCACTGGGGCTGATTGGAGGGGTGGGTTCCTGGATGATTATGATGGAGGTGTGCTGCTTGGTTACTGGAAATAATTTGTTTAAGGTTAGGGGGTTGTCTGTAGGCGAGGACTGGCCCTTCCCCCAAGGTCAGTGAGAATGAGGGGCCATTTTCCAGGATAGGTTATAGATTGTTGATAATGTATTGGAGGGGTTTCAGTTGTGGGCTGTAGGTGATGACAAGTGGAATTCTGTTGTTTTCTCTTTTTGGCCTGTCTTGGAGTAGTTCATGTCTGGGTACTCTTCTGGCTCTATCGATCTGTTTTTCACTTCTCTTGGTGGGTATTTCCATTTTAAGAATACTCTATATAGATCCTGTAGGTGTTTGTCTCTGTCTGAGGGATTGGAGCAAATCCAGTTGTATCTTAGGGCTTCGCTGTAAACAATTGATTGAGAAACCTGTCTTGGATGGAAGCTAGAGCCATGAAGATAAGTATAGCGGTTGGTAGGTTTCCAGTATAAGGTAGTGGAAACGTGTCCATCATGTAATTGTAATTGTACTGTAGTGTCAAGGAAGTGGATCTCTCGTGTGGACTGATCCAGGCTGAGGTTGATGGGGGGGTGGGGGTGGAAGTTGTTGAAATCCCTCTGAAATTCTTCAAGGGTCTCTTTCCAGTGGGTCCATATGATCATGTCATCAATGGAGCGTAAGTAGAGTAAGGGTGCTAGAGGGCGAGAACTGAGGAAACGTTGTTCAAGGTCAGCCATAAAGACGTTGGCATATTGTGGTGCCATGCAGGTGCCCATGGCTGTACCGCTGACTTGAAGATACAAATTGTCTCCGAATCAATAATAGTTGTGGGTGAGGACAAAGTCGCAGAGCTCTGTAACCAGGTGTGCAGTGATGTCATCAGGGATGGTGTTCCTGATAGCCTGTAATCTGTCTTCATGTGGAATGTTGGTATAAAGATCTTCTGCGTCCATGGTGGCCAGGATGGTGTTTTCAGGAAGAGTACTGATGTTCTGTAGTTTCCTCAGGAAGTCAGTGGTGTCTTGAAGGTAGCTAGGTGTGTTGGCAGCGTGAGGAGAGAGTCAATGTAGCCAGACAATCCTGTTGTAAGTGTGTCAATGCTTGAGATGATGGATCATCTAGGATTTCCAGGTTTATGTATCTTGGATAGCAGATAGAAAACTCCTGGTTGGGGATGGGGAAGGGGGATGTTTGTGTAAATTTGGTCCTGAGCACTATCAGGGAGCTTCATGAGCATTTGTTTTAGGGTGGGGCTTTGGTTTTTTTTTGTAATCTTTAGTCAGATCAGAGGGGAGAAGCTTGTAGAATCTGGTGTTGGTGAGTTGTCTGGTCACCGCCTGTTCATAATCTGTTCTGTTCATGATTACAGCACCCCCTTTGTCAGCATCTTTGATTATGATGTTAGAATTGCTTTTGAGGCTATGTATAGCATTGTGTTCTGCATGACTGTGGTTATATATTATATGTTGTTGTTTGCTGATGTCACCCTGTGCACATTTGTGGAAGCAATCGATGTAGAAGTCAAGACTCTTGTTACGACCATCAGTAGGGGTCCACATAGAAGCCTTCCTCTTGTGGTATTGGAGGGGGAGAGCTGCAAGGTCAGTGTGTTGTACATCGGTGTGTTGGAAATATCCCTTTAGACGGAGGCAATTAAAATAGACTTCCAGCTCTCCACATAACTGCATCATATTTGTGGGGTGGTAGGGTAGAAGGAGAGTCCTCGAGATAGGACAGATTCCCCTGCCGGGCTAAGAGTGTGGTTGGATAGATTGACAATGTTGCTAGATGAGTTGAAAGTACCAAGAATGGGAGATCCTGGGGTGTGTAGGAGTTTGCATTACTGCCATCCAAGATTGCCTAGGGCACCAAGATAAATGGCCATTGAGGGCTTTGGAGGCGGGGGCGCCGATTGCACATTTTGCCTAGGGCACCAGTTGCCGGCAGCTCGTCTAGGGCCGCTTCTGTACTTAATGCAGCATTTGGTGTAACTTCTTTGCTCTTCTGCTGTTTCATCAGACATAAATCATAGGGGAGAAGGAAGTTTTAAAGTAGTATGAAGGTGAGAACAAATTTTCCTTTCCCTCCCCAAAGGCAATGTTTAAAATGAATGTGAGGGGCATGAACTATTGAGCAATGAACATTTCCAGTTTTATTCAGGATAGCTCTTTCTATCACTGCTGGGACTCTGCACTGGACCAGAGAAAACAGACCAGTGTAAATAGAGCAGCCTCAGCAAATCCTACATTAAGTTCAAATATGTTTACAGTAAACCACCTACACCAAGAACCCAACACTTTTTAAAGAGCATATTGTATAAAACTTACTTTTCAGCTTAGGTTGAAAAAGTTACTACAATTGGACTATAAAGTTATCAGTCAATTAGTGCAAGTATTTCAGCTCCATTGCCAGTCACTTTTCAACTTGTGAGGCATAGTTCACCCCCTTAAACTTCAACTAATATCCTCCTACAATTGCTGATATCACTGGAACTCCCAAATGTAATGACAGCCTTATAGGAGATCAATAACTGGATAGAGTTGGGAAGCACTTCTTGATATAGCCAGTCTGTGCTCCTGAACCACAGAAGGTTTTCACTGTATTAATCCCACCACAAAAATATCTAGACTCTTACTGGGCATTTCTGAAGATGAGAGTACTTGACCTCCACACTTATATCATGCTTAAAGGATCCCCACTCAACAATTTTTCCTCCATGTTTAATTTTACACTTACTCCTTGTCTTGTTTTTTTTAGTCTTATGTAATGAGTCCTTTCCTCTCCTTTCTGCCTGCACACACAGTTTCTGTGTAATGCTCTTCGGTTCCCCCATAGCTCCTTAAGTGTTCTAGTATAACATGGTGCTTATCTATTATTCACATAATTTGTGTGTTCCGGATTCTTTATAAATCATGGAAGAAAATCTTTATAGTAACTAGAAAAGCTTTTATTTGAAAAGACAAAATAAAACTGTTAAGTTCCTAAGCTAGTAATAGATGTTTGAAAAATATGAGTCTCAATAAATACAGTTTAAAACAGACCCTTTGAAGAACAATTTGTTTTCAGTTACCTACTATGACCTTGATCCTACATTATTAAAGTCAGTGGATTTCACCATTGACTTCAATGAGTGTAGAAACAAACCCTACGACTTAGGACAACATTCTCTGTGGTTTGCTTGCATGATATTGAAAATCAAAGCAAGACCAAGAGCTGGCACTTTGCATTGTTTTAGGGGCTAGTAGCATCATCAGCTGTTGCAAAAGAAACACAGACTCATGAACTAAGGTTTTGATAGGGAAGAGAAGGAGAAATGATTTTAAGGTATTTCAGGTGTTTCCATATCTCCATGCATTCTCCCAGAAATATTTTCCTTCTCATTTACCTTTTTTCCTGACTACATTTCCTGCTCTAACCCACCCTCCTCCATTGTTATGCTTTAACTACTAGCTGGCCCGGTTTCCCAAACTGGTAATTACTGTGAGATCTAGATCTACATTTGGTGCAAATCAATGTATTTCCATTGATTTCAATGCAGTTATGCCCGTTTACACCAGCTCAGGATTAAGCCTTAAATATATTAATCTTAAAAGTTTAACTGGAGTATTATTTTAATTAATTAAACTTCACAAATAAAAAGTAATTTATAACCTTCCATAGCTAAGTATTGCCAAGGAATCAGAAACCAGGATACCAGCAGATAGCTAGTATTTTGAAATGTTTGTCTCATCTGTGCCTATAGATTTAAATAATGCTTGTCTGTTACTATTTTAAATTTGTTCCTTGCATTAAAAACCTTTAATTGAGAGTGATAAAATGTAATCAGTTAAGTTCTCCAGATAAAGAAAAAACTACAAGAAGCCATGGGCAGACATTACTGAAATTCGCAGACACTAAGCTGTGTGATGTGACCATAACATTACAGATAAGAGTCCTCTTAAGTCATCTCATCTATCTCCCATTGCCAGTGCAGGAACATGGAGAGATTATTTCTTCTATTTTCAAAAAGTGCCATTATGGTCATGAAAGCAACATTTAATATTGCAAATTTTAAAATACTGCTTATCTGTGAGCTTCTGGATCTCTCTAGAGCAGCTCTTTTCTCTCAAACACACGAAAGCCCATACAACACAATGGGGTTTCAATTTGGAGTTTATTTTAGTCCCAGCCTCCTGGTTTTTCATCATACCGCTCTCTCTGACACAAGTCTAGACATCTCAAATGCACTTTTAATGTTCATTTGCCCACTCTCTGTCTCTCATATCGTAGTCCCTTTTTTTTTATCACTGTTTGCATTAAGTTCTGAATGCCTAATTTATGCGGTTGTCTAAATTATGAATCCCCTAAATTTTAAGTCATGTATAGTGTTAACAATCCCATTTCAAAACCTTGGAAAAACTAAGAATTGGCTCAATTCCCTTTATGTGTCTTCATAATTTAGATTTAGCTCTAGCATCCTCATGTTCTAAATTGTACGCTGTTTATGGACTGCATCCTAGGCAAGGGAGGATAAGAGGCTCGGGAAGTTTATGGTGTTTTCATCAAACCTTCCCTTTCAGAGGAAGGTTTATGGGCCAGAATATTGATTTCCAGAAACTGCAGGCATGGGAACCCCCTTTCTTAGTGTCATAGAAGGATATTTCCTCCATGCTTCCATCCTGTTCCCTGAAGGAAGGAGCTATGCTGGCAATAGCCACATTCTCTTCTTTCTATGCTCAGTAGAAAAAATGCTGAGGGCATGAATAGGAAAGAGGGCAGGGGGAGTAGATATCATGAGTGTCAGTAGGTGACAATCTTAGGGTATGTCTAGACTGCAGAGCTTTTCCAGGATATCCCGGAAAAGCTCTACCATGTCCAAGGAATGTGTCCACTTTTCCAAAAAAAAAAAAAAGTCGGAAAAACGGACGCATTTTGTCGGCATCCCTGTAAGCCTCATTTTACGAGGAAGAAGGAATGTTCCAAAAGAGGGTTTTTTCCCAAAATTTGGCCCCATATAGATGGGCCAAATTTTGGAAAAGCCTCTTTCAGAAGTAAATGGGAAAAAGATATGCAATTTGCAGTATGCAGTATGCGTTTCTTTTTCCGATGTATCTTTGTAGTCTAGACATAGCCTTACAGAGAACAGTTGGTGTCTTTCTCATCCATGCCCTCTTGAAAATTCCATGAAGCACCTTCCCCACAGAGTTCTAGCAGAAGAGTTTTTGGGGGTCCCACATCAGGGGCAGGGGGCAATGATATCAGGGAAGCACCATTCCATCCTTGGCCTCTTCTGAACCCTACAGGCAAGATCTACCAAAGTAACATCTGGGATACCAGCAGGGACCTAACCAGAGTGTGATACAGCAATAGCATCACCCTTTGTTTTATATTCTACCCCTTTTCTAATGTGCCCCAGTAACTGGTTTGTTTTGTTATTTGTATCAGCACAGCTGCTATGCACTATGCTGATGTGTCAAAGACCAGCCACCTTTCCAGTTCCTTTACCAGAAGATGGTCCCATTTTAGCACACGATCCTTGGACTACTTTAATTCTACATTTTCCAACACTGAAGTGGATTTGCCACCTACTGGCCTAATCACCTCATTCATCCAAATACTTTTGAATCAGGATGGAAAAGGAAAGATCCTTTCCCCTTCCTCTCCTCCATCTATTCTTTAAGTAAACATAATGCAACGAATAATAAATTTGCTTTATCAATATTGATAATCTCACTGTAAATGCAGTTCAAAGTCCTAACCATAGCAGCACTGCAGGAAAATGGAACACTCTTCTTTACAGTTCTTGTACTTCAAGGGAATATTTACACTGCATATCCTGTCAACATCCTCACTCAGAGGTTCATTTTCTAATTCTGTGTCTATGCTGTGTTTTGAGGTTGGCTCTGTACTCTGTCCTCACTGCATTTTAACAGCAGTGTGTCCTACGGGACTCCAGTAGCATGGGATTCCTTCTGGCAGATTCCTTAATGCCTACAAAATTCCATCTACAGAAAAACTCCAATAGTCCGGCATCCAATAGTCCGGCACTCCTGATAGTCCGGCATCAAAATGGCAAGAGCCTAGTGAGTGAGCTTCAGCAAAAAATGAGTCACAAGGTAACAGTGGCAGCAGCTGAATTGAGCAAAAAGGGTAAAAAAGGCTTAAAAAAACTAAAACATTACAGTATACTGTATACAGTATGTACAATAAAAGGGTTAAGAACACTTTATATACAGTATATAATGTATACAGTATATATATAACCTGCTTATAGTACCTCCTGATAGTCCGGCATATCTGATAATCCGGCACCAGCTAAATCCCATAGGTTCCGGATTATCGGAAGTCTACTGTATTTGGATTTCCTTTCAATAATACTCTGCTGTGGATACCACTCAGAAGAAAAAAACATGGGAAACAATCTGATGGAACTACATGATCAAAATTGTAGTAGCCCCTGAAAATTTCATTAATGTAATAAACAGTATTCCTTGCTTCATCTGTATGGGTTATTTAGGACTAAAGTTCATCATGCCCTTCTAATTGACTCGCAACATTTTTCTTCCAAGCAATAAAATATAAAGTACAAAATAAGGGCTAGTTTATACTGAAAAGTTACATTGCCATAGTAACATCTCTCAGGAGTATGGAAAATTCACACCCCACAGTAGAGGGCTGTGTCTACACTGGGCCACTTATTCCGGAAAATCAGCCGCTTTTCCGGAATAAGCTGCGAGCTGTCTACACTGGCCCCTTGAATTTCCGGAAAAGCACTGACGATCTACAGTAAGAAATCAGCTGCTTTTCCAGAAAAACTATGCTGCTCCGCTCAAAGTCCTTTTCCGGAAAACTGTTCCGGAAAAGGGCCAGTGTAGACAGCCCAGTAGTCTTTTCCGCAAAAAAGCCCCGATCGCGAAAATGGCGATTGGGGCTTTTTCGAAAGCGTCTACATTGGCCACGGACGCTTTTCCAGAAAAAGGGCTTTTCCGGAAAGCATCCTGCCAATGTAGACGCTCTTTTTCCGGAAATACTTATAACGGAAAACTGTTCCGTTTTAAGCATTTCCGGAAAATCATGCCAGTGTAGACGTAGCCGAGTAGTGTAACCAACCTAGTCTTGGGTGTGGACTGTGCGAGGTTGATGGAAGAATTAGCTACCACTCATCAGGGAGGTGGATTTTCTTCAGTGATGGAGAACCCCTGCTGTCACTATAGTAAGTGTCTACACTGAAGCATTACAGTGCTGCAGCTGTGTTGCTGTTGCGTTTTAAGTGTAGACGTAATGTAAGACTCAAATAAACATATAAGGTAGGTTCTTAAATACATTTGGTCAAATCTTCAACTGGTGTATATGGAGTAGCACTAGCTACACTGACTTCAATGTATCTAGGCATGTTTAAACCAGCTGAAGAACAGGCTCATGAATGTAAATAGAACGGAACTGAATCAAATGGATTGTAACCATTGTACGACAATGCACAGGAATAACTGCTGCCTACTGGATACTCAAAGGAGTAGCACGTTCTGTTACTGGGCCATATCCAATAATATAACATCAATAGGCCCCTTCTGGAACGCCTGGTTTTCCCAGTCGTGTGATCTTGGAACAATATCCCTGAAGCAGAAATTACCCCAGAATAAGTGTGAAGACAATATCATACCCTATTAACCCATCTTTTCCCACCACTTCAGATGAAGAAAGCTTTCCATGCCTGAAACCCTAAGAATGCTTCCTGTTTATCCTCTTTACTTTCCTCTGCTTCATCCAGGCCCCATACAGTGGCTAACTTCCCTCTGGCAGAGAACAGTTGGATCATTCTCCCTCTGATGCACACCAAGGCTGCTTCTTAAGCCAGCAGAAGTTTTTGCTAGAAAGTGGTGTAAGGTACATCTTTTCACTGGGAGCAGAGCATGCTCCTTCTGCTGGAATCCCAGCATTTGGTTACTTCAGTGAAAGAAGGGACCCACCTTAGGTCCCCTGAATAGGAGCATATTGATCATTTCCTTATTTTAATCATTCTGGTCAGTACCATTTCAGTCTCTGTGCCTAATATTGCTTTTCTTGCCATTTTCTTCTGCTTCTTTGTAAAAGACGGTAGCTATTTTTTTCATTTCATCAGGAGATGATGCAAAAATGGAGATAAAAAGATTAAGATGCTCTGAAGTAGCACCTAGTAAATAGCACAAGTCTTTAAATGAGTTTCTAGTGCATTGTAGCAGATTAACACTGACAAATATTAGATGACAAACAATAATAATTAAAAGATTTGCTGAGTCATTTTGACAATACTGTTGCAATGCTATAGTTAAAATTATGCTCACTTAAATAAGGAATTCAAGGGCTTTCATTTTGATAACAAAGCCAATGCATTTGCCCCAAATTTTATATACATAACCGCTAAGGAAAAGTTGAAGTTTTGAGGAGTTTCAAGAAAATCAGTTTATTAGTTTCCAAATTCTAATAAAAAAATGGTCCACAAAAGAGTTTGCTAAGATTCATGATTTTTCAGACCTTTCTAGCTTACAAACTACAAGCTGTAGAAAATGAATTTAAAAAGTGTACATAGAGTATAGTGGGGTCTCTGGGTTAAGAATTATTTTATTAATTAAAAGAGAAAAAATGAGGGTATGTATTAAAACTGTGGGTTTACATGGCCAGGAGCCAAATGACCTGTAGTTTATTATGACTAGAACCTTCTATCAAGCAGTAGCTCTTAGTTCATCTAGGACCAGGAGCTCTGTCAGAGTGATCATCCAGTTTTGGAGTGGAACCACCAAGGGTGTGTCTACACTGCACCATACTAGCTGCCTGTGTCACACATCTGGGCACTATGTCCAAACCACAAGCCCCCCAAGAACCCTCTGCCCATCCCAGGGAGCACACACAGGGCTCCCAGGAGCCTGCCAGGGGCCGCAAAAGGCTTGTGCCATCCTGGTCTGGTGCAGAGATCCTGGCCGTCCTGGAGGTATGGGGTGATAAGGAGAACCTCCAGGATCTCTGCTCCAGGTGGCGCAACGCCGATATCTATAGCCAGATGACCAATAGCTTGGCCACAAAGGGCCATACCAGGACCCTGGAACAGGTCCACAATAAACTTAGAGCTGCGGCAGGCCTACACCAGGGCAAGGGAGCACAGCTCATGCTCTGGGGCAGGATCCCACATCCTGGGGGGCGGTGCAGCCCCTTCCCCACCCCTAGTGGTGGACCCAGGGCTGGAAAAGCCCATCGTCACCGCCCCCGGGGTCACAGCCCAGGAGGAGGAAGACAAGGAGGAAGAGGAGGAGGAGGAGGAAACGGCGAGCACCGTCATCACGCTCACTTTGGAGCTGGTACCCCACGGCCTGGCTGTGTCACAGGCATCCTCCAAGGCCGGAGAGGGATCATCAGGTGAGTGCTATAAGTTTTTCACACACACAGGGTGGTGGTGGCAGGCACTGAGGGGCTGTGATGCGATCGTTGTTCAGCCTTCTCGGCCTGGCCATCACACTGCAGTCTGTGCATGTAGATGCACGTGCAGCACCAGACTGTGCCATGCAGTCCCAGGAGACAGCACCGGAGCACCCCTAGGCTCCTGCTCACAGGCTCTGGGGAGGCTGCCCACACTTCTGACCTCCGGGGGGATGCCCTCCCACCACCAGTCACTGCTGGAAGGAAGCGGGGGATAAGGGCACACACCCACCCACAGACTGAGGAGTGCCGCACACGGGCATGCCTGCACGCTCGAGGCAGCATCCACTCCCGGGGACAGCACTGCCAGGCGCAGATGTGCGTGCGGCACCGATGGAAGCCCAGACAACTCCAGGCCCCTCTCCCAGCCATTGGATCCCAGTGTGGCCAGCCATTTCCCTTGCCTGCTTTTCGGTGGGATGTCGGGGAGGCAGGAAGCATGGTCCCCTGGGGACCTCTGGGCCCTTGTAAGGCAGGGCTCGCTGTCCAGGCCACACATGGCCTTGCTCCAGGGACATCACCTTCCTCTGACTTGAGAACTGTTGCTCTCAGCTCACTGATGAGGGCAAGGCCTCAGGGACAGCGTCTCCCTGGATGACTTACCACCTCTCTTTATTCTCCCTAGCCGGACCAGCTGTGACTGTGGGGAGATTGACATCACCCAAGCCAGCCACCCGACCCCAGGGGAGCCGCAGGTGTTGGAGGGTGTAGGAGGACCTGATGAGTGAGCATGTCTCCATCCTCAGGGACATGCAGCAGACGCTGGTCCAGAAGGTCTGAGATGACTCGCAGTGTTGGGCCCAGATGTGGACTGAGCTGCTGCAGCAGGGCTACAACATGTGTGTGACCGTCCAGGAGCTCATGACCTACCTGGTACCCTGCCTTTCCCCCTATCCTCCAAGGACCCCCCACCCCGACCCCTAGGTTGCCGAGGTCCCCACACATGAGGCAGAGGAAGCACCTGAGCCACGTGCCACTCTCAGCTCCAGCTCTGAGCCTCTCCTCCCCCGTCCAAGTTTCTCTTCCCCCTCCCTCCTCCCCTCCCCATTTCCAGGTTCTCAGCCCCCCTCCTCCCCAGTTATTTCTATCCCAAATAAATAAACCAAAAATTTTGTTTTCAAAACAAAACGTGTTTTTATTGCGTCTGCAGGTAAAAGAGTGGAGGGGAGAAGGGAAGGGGTCGTTGGAGGAAAGGCAGAGAGGGGCACGGCACAGGCCCCTAGTGGGGAAGCCCTGGGGAGAGTTACTGGGGCCTTGAGAGAAACTCTCCCTCAGGGCCTCCCGGATGCGCACCCCCACCTGATGGGCCTGGCGGATGGCAGCTATGCGTGGCTGCTCTAAGGCCCGAGCTTCCTGACTGGCCTCTGCCCCCCACCTGGAAGAAAGGCCTCCCCACCTTCCTCTCCGCGATGCTGTGGAGCACACAACATGCGGATATCACCTGGGGACTGTTGTGCTCCCTCACATCCGGGTGGGTCAGGAGGCACCTGAACTGCACCTTCAAGTGGTCGAAGGTGCATTTGGCCTGCATGTGGGCCCTGCCCAGGTGGCCACTGAAGCGGTCCTTGGCCTGGTCCAGGTGGCTGGTTGAAGGGCTTCATCAGCCACTGCATTAGGGGATAGGCCAAATCCCCCATGATGCACAGTGGCATCTCAATGTCCCCAACCCTGATGCTGTGCTCAAGGAAGAAAGTGTCAACCTCCAGCTTGTGGTACAGGCTGGAGCTACGGAAGACGCGGGCGTTGTGCGCCTTCCCTGACCAGCTAACGAAAATGTCCATAAACTGGCCGTGGTGGTCGACCAGGGCCTGCAGGACCATAGAAAAGTATCCCTTTCTGTTTATGTGCTGTACTGCACAGTAGTCAGGGGCCCAGATGGGGATGTGGGTTCCATCAATAGCCCCCCTACAGCTGGGGAAGCCCCGGGCAGCAAATCCAGCGATGACAGGGTCCAGGTCGCCCAGGCAGATGACACTGTGCAGCAGGATGGTGGTAATAACCAGGGCTCGACAAACCGCTGTTTCAGCCAGTCGCTCCATGCGCCCCATTCACCGGCGCGTCGCGCATGCGCAGTGCCGGTCTGGTGCATGCGCAGTGTGGGGCTGGCGAGTAGCTCTCGCTGGGGTTTGTCAAGCCCTGTTAATAACCCTCACCACCTGCAGAAGGAGACAAACAAAGAAACAAAACAGAGTATCAAAGGGGGTGCCAGAGCCCTTGGGAGGTCCTCTCCTCCTTCCCTACCCTTCCCCCCTCAAACATCCCAACAGCCACCCCCTATGAAGCCTGCTTCCTCCCCCCTCAGGGCTGTGTGAGGGCGGGATTGCCGAACCCCCTGGGGACGGGGCTTCCCCACCATCCCTCCCAGTCCACCCTCCACATCCTCAACCCCCCCCTTTCCCTAGGGTTCCCCTTTCCAGTACTCCTCCCCCCTCCAGGGACTGCAGCCCGAGAGTGCCATATCTGCATGAGGAGGGCCCTGCTGGTTGACTTTCCCATGCCGAACTGATTGCCCATGGACCACTAACTGTCGGGCATGGACAGCTTCTAGAGAGCGATGGTGACCCGCTACTCCAGGGGGGTGGCGGGTCGCATCTGGATGTCCCATTGTCGAAGGTCAGTGGGGAGCCAGGCACACAGCTCCAAGAATGTCTCTTTCCTGATACGGAAGTTTTGGACCCACTGAAGGTTGTCCCACTGCTCCATCACCAGCCAGTCCCACCAGTTAGAACTGGTGTCCAGCCTCCAGAAGCGTCGCTCCACTGTGGAGTGCAGTTGCAAGGTCATTGCTCCCGTACACTGGCAGAGGTTTTCAAAGATGAGCTTGGGGTCGAGCTCATTCAGGGCCATGAAGGCAGCCTGCAGAAACTGCTGCAGAAACTGCTGCATAGCAGTGTGGGGCCATCGCATGCCCAGAAGTAGCTCTGGCTCCTTGGCAAAGAGTGCTGTGGTGTCCAAAGGCAGGGCAACCAGAGCACACAATGGGAAGCACTTTGCTGTCCCTCAGAGAAGTAGGCAAGCAAGCAGAAGAACCTGAGAAACGGCTGTCCGGGGGTTCCCTTTAAAGCATGCATCTCAGAAAGCCTTAGGCAGCAGCTACTGGAAGCAACTGCTGATATAATGCCCTGCCTGAACTGGTTCCAGGTGGCCTTAAATGTGAGACAGCGTCCAATCAGTGTGGCTGCTATCTTTCAAAATAGCACATCGCTATTTCGTTGTGTGTTTTGTGTGTGGACGCTCTATTTCAAAATAAGCTTTTCCGGAAGATCTCTTCTGGAAAAGCTTATTCCGAAAGAAGCTTGCAGTGTAGACATACCCCAGTCATCTGGGCATTGTGTGAAAGTAGCCATTGCTCAGATAATCTGAATATCCCTGGGAAATTAATATTTGCTGTTTTGTGCATCAGTCACGGTTGTTCTGTACATTACCTACCTGACATAAAACCACATAAGGATGCAAATGAAAAGTTGAAGGCACCTAGCAGTATACACCTCCTCCTCCACCTCCTTGAGACACAACATCCCACCACTGGAATAGTCACTATACACTACAGACAACACATCTCACAACCTTCCTCCATTCCAGTATGGATCCAGGCCTCCATTCCACTAACATGAGAGAGTGTGATGTTCCAGAAACATGCAGAACAGAGTAAGGGGTGAGGGCTGGGAGGAAGTTGGTGGTGGGTTTGGAGAAGGACAGGCTACTGAGGCAGAGATAAAGTTGTGACATGCTGATTGTGGTATATGGTGGTGGTTCTGGTGGTGGATGGATGTCTGGGAGGAGGGGCAGAGGGGATTTACTATTAGGTGCCTTAACTTTTTATTTCTTTGCTTTTTTTGTTTTTCGGATTAATGTTATGTATAGAGCAATCTAACAAGGTTGTGATTCTGGGTACTAATATGTTACCTGTGGCTCATTACAGGGCACTGTGTTAATCCCTCTGAGGGCTCAATAGTCCCCAAAGCACAGGAAAGGGAAGTGACCCCTGAGTTCAGAGAGGAGGGAGCAGAGGTTGCATGGGAGCTAGAGCAGTGGGCTGGAAGCAGCAGCCTGGGAACTGGGATTGAAGGGCTGAGAACCAAGCTGAGAAGGGACTAGTGGTAGCTACAGGTGGTGGCCAGCCACGGGGAGCCTGCAGATTGAGGCAGCCATGGGGAGTGGACTGACTGAGACCACAGGTGCTGAACAAGGGGACTGGCCTCTGGCTGGAGGCTGTGCAGGTCAGTATGTGTTTGTCTCTAGGAAAGGGGAGAGTTGGAATGATTACTCCTCCTATGAGGAGCCCCAATCTGACACCGCTGGACTGTGCCTAAGGGCTGGATTAGGATCTGTAGAGTACCATCTCTTTTGTGTTGTAATTTAAAGCAATGGTGCCTAGGTAATCTGCATCCTATTTCCAGCACTTCTAGTAAAGAAATCCTCTGCTACCAAAGCCAGGAGTGTTCTCATGGGTTAGAGCTGGAAATGCCAAGTGCTTGGAGTGCATACAGCACATGATCCTGACCATGTGGAACCCGCCGCTATCAGTCACCTAGGAACTAGTGTACCCCGCAACAAAGTGGGATCCCACCAATACCCAAAAGAGAAGAAACTCTTCCAATTGGCAAGCACTTGAATGGCTGGCCAGAAATGCAAATACCAGATGCAGGAAATAAATCTCCAGAAGACTGTTCTTTGGATGGAAAGGAGACAGCAGAGTAAAAGTAGGTGTTTCATAGACGGGGGAGAATGACACTCTCTCTCCATGCTCCAGGTGTACAATAGAGTGGACCGTAATATCCTACTGGGATTTCAACACCACAGAAAGATGGTTTATAACAATTTGCTGGCCCCACCAAAGGTCCTGTGGCTTTGGGGGTATGGTTTGGAATCCCATAGCTTCCACAAGTTTATAACTGATCCCACTGGAGTGCGTAACTGCTCTCAAGCTACCTGGCCAGCTCTTCATAGCCAGCTCCCAGGATGCTGCTTTGCATTTTCAGATTGCCTTTAATATGGTGATTTGAAATCACCTCACAAACACGAATTCTCAATGTCCCTTTGAGACAGGGGTTGTGATTTCTATTTTATGGATGGGTACATTTAGTCACAGCAAGATTAACTGAGGACACCATGAGTCACTGGCAACAAAACCCAAGGCTTCTGGCTCCCAGCCCACTGGATGCATTGGATAAAATTAAACTGATAAGTGGATGTGCCCCTACTGAAATGCTCTAAGTGCTATGCAGTCAGAAACTTTGAAAGAACTTGTGTGAATGACCTTCCTTTGGGAGGCAATATTTAATTTCTATTCTCTTTTCTCCCAGAGAAGTGTTGACTATTTACTCCCTGGAGTTAGTTCATGGTATTAACAGAGGCACATGCTACATTTGACAAGATGTGAATGCAAGGAAACATACTCCTTAAACCTCTCTCGTCTGTGGCAGCATTGCTAAGGCTGGACACTACTGTGAGGACCATGCACTGCTAGCACTGTGAGGAAGCTAGCACAGCTGACACCTGACCTTGTTGACACTTCAGTGACAGAAGTTTCCTGACAGTAGTGTTAGCTGCCACTGAAAAGTTATTACTATGAGGAAGCTGTTACATGGACTAACAAGGCAGATGCCTGTGGAGCCTAACAATCATGACATGATATAAAAATTGAAAACTGGTCTAAGTTGAAAAAAACAAAGGAGGAAATGGCGGCAGAGATACGAACAACAACTGTATGAAAACAAAATGAGTATTTTTATAAGGCCTGATCTAAAGCTCATTGAAGTCAATGCACATAATAAAATTGACTTCAGTGGGATTTGGATCATTCCCATATAATACTACTTTTCACAGAGCTTTATATTCACAAATTCTCATATGATCCCTAGATGGTAGAAAGGAACTATTATTATTCTACCTGCTTACAAGTATGTAGGTAATTTGAGGCAAGAGAGGTTAAATGACTAATCTAAGGACAGTGAATTGATAGTAAGATCAGGCACAGAATCTTGCAGTTATATTTTCCACATCCATGTGAAATCCATCAGTGGATTTCACTCCCTTTGAAAGCTATAGTGACAATCTTGAAGAATGACGTATGATGACACTGATAGGTGAAAAGACCATACAGTCCACTTTTATTGGGACAATCCTCATTTTAAATATAACATGTAGGTGTCTCAGGAATTTATTTCGGGACAGCTCATATTTCCTTGTTTTTCATTTCATTGATCAATGATTTTTAAAGCAAAATCTTTGTTCAAGACACACTTCTATACAAAGTAAAACTTTCTCTGTGTTTATCAGAGTTAATCAACAGTCCTGTGAATAAGAGTTCAGTCTGATGAGCAGAATTTGGAATGAAAATTTATGAGTGTAGTCGCTCTGCCATGGTCTACACCAGGGAGTTATTTTGAAATAACCCCCCTTATTTCGAAATAACAAGTGGAGCGTCCACACTACCACGCCCGTTATTTTGAAATAACGGGCTAGTTATTTCAAAATATTAACTCCTGCTTTCCACGAGGAATACCACTAATTTGGAAATAGTTATTTCAAAATAGTGGTAGTGTGGATACTCCAGCACTGCTATTTTGAAATAACTACTCCCCAGAGTAATTCAATCTAAATACTCCCCAATGCTTCCTGGGACTCTAAGACGAGGTAGCACATCCATATTAACAGAGCCTACCTCAGACTAATTTTGAGGCTTCCCCATAGTATGGCCATGCTATTTCAAAATTATTATTTTGAAATAAGTTATTTTGAAATAATTTCTTAGGCTACATCTACACTACGAGTTTTCTTGGCAAAAAATATGCTACTGAGGGACTCATTTGCATGAGTCGCAATCTCATTTGCATATTTTCTGCCGATCCGTTTTTGCGCTGGGTTTTTTGCGCAAAAGCAAGCAGTGTGGGCATTTTCTTTTTGCGCAAAAACCCCTTTTCTCGATCTTGAAAGTAGGAATAAGGGATCTTCTGGAAAAGGGCTTATTTTCCGGAAAATCGCGTCTAGACTGGCGCTTTTCTCCGGCAAAAACCCCGAGCCGGAAAAAAGCGGCAGCCATGTAAATGCAAATGCCGCGGGGGATATTTAAATCCCCCGCGGATTTGCAATTCCGAAGTGTCTCATTAGCATCCCTTTTCCGGAAAGGGGTGCCAATGTAGACACAGCCATGTTGTGTTGCTGCTGAGTCAGAATGCAGCAGCAACATCACTGCATGTTTTAAAAGGTGGCACTTCTATGTGCATTAATGTTTTGTGACCATGTAAAAAGTTGCTATAAAAGCAGGCCTTTAATAAATTTTTGAAAATAAGGGTCATCTTAGTGATGGAGATCCTCCTCTGCTTACAGAGCTATCTACATTTTTTGTTCCTCACCACTGTAAAATCTGAATGCCTCAAACTTGTAAACTGATTGGGGGCCAAATTCTTCCCTCTGTGTCAGTGGTGTTGAAGTAGGTGGGATTCCCACCTTCTCTTAGTATATTACATTCACTCACTAAGATCCACATTTACTTACCGCTCTGGGGGGTTTCCTTTACTTCTAACTTGAAGAATAAACAAACATCCCGCAAGAGTTTGTCCGTGAACATGACTGTTTTCAGAAACTCATTCTGTGCCTGCCTCTGGTTCTCTCTTTTTCAGAGGGAGGCTCAAATGTTTTTATAAACTAGGTTGAAGCCAATAGGACCCATCTGGGATGGTGGCCAGTGTGAGTCAGTAGAACAGTGTTGTGTGTTTATGCAAGGTCCTAGAGCCTGCCACTCAGACGAATCAGCAGAAGAACTCTGCCTCTCTCTGCTGGGTACTGATATGGGGGAGTCGCCTCCATAGGCCCTGGACAAAGTGGGGGGGCAGGCTCTACACTCCTAGAAGGGTGGAGTCTTGGGAGGAGGGGGCAGGGCTAGGGCAACCAGCACTGCCCCCCGCACCGAGTGCTCAGATCTGCATAGATGATTTAAAGGGCCACAGTAGCTGTGGTGGCCAAGAGCCATAGGCCCCATTGAATCACTGGCCCCACCACCACTTCCCTGTCTTCCCCCTCCCCTTGGCAGGCCTGACCTGACATCCTGCTACAGGACATTACCGAGGAGAGAATCCCCCTTCCTTCATTTTGCAGGGCCTTCTTTCTCTAAACAATCATTCTGATAACTCGATTTAATGAGAGGAAAACAGAAGCTGCCAAGAGTTAAAAAAAGATTCAGGTGCACAAGAAGCAGATGGGAGTGATGTGGATTAAATCTTCTGCAGAAATAAATACCTCTGTGTTTGTGACACTACAAAGGCACAGAACATGTGAAGGTTTTTTTTAAGATGAAAGGAAAGAACATTACTGAGCAGCATTTGACACCACAGCTTTTAAAAGGAGAGATACTGAACAAAGATTTCACTCTGATTGGAATTCCAACCCAGAGCAGCAAACAGTGCCTTTGTAACATACACCCAACTACAAACAGGTGTGGTGGGGAAATCTTCCTGGATGCTAAATGACTCTTTCCATTAAATTTTCTCTGTACACTTTGACAGCCATGTTTTCAACACTTCCTCTTGGCTGATGGTCATGACATATAGGTCCACACTGTGAAATTTAGGAGGGCTTAGTTTCTTAATTTAAGGATGTTGGGAGCTAGAATTTTGGTTTGGATTCTTCTCCAGTGACATTCAATTAGATCTGATATAGGGGTTCAGCTACAACTAGATTGCACAAGGAGCATGTGCACTGATTTTGAATAGGGATGTCAATGTGTAGACAACTACACAATTAATCGATAAGCCTGGACTTATTGGTTAATCCTGTCAACTATACACATTTGCTGGCTCCCTACGACGAGCACCAGATCTGCCCTCCCATCCCCACGCTGCTGCCTCTGATGGGCTGCAGCATGGAGGGTGAGGGGGGCAGGCAAGAGTCGATACGTGTGGGGAGCCAGCTTTTAAGAGGTGGGGGGGCAGGCAGAAGCCAGTTCTGGGGGAGCAGTCTTAAAATCTGGTTCCCCCCAACACCAGCTCCATGGTGCCCCTGATATCTATTAGGGATGATCTAGATCAGGAGTAGGCAATAATTTTTGGTCGGGGGCCACTTCAAAAAATTTTGAAGTGACCCCCGGGCCATCCTGGGAGGGACGGGGCCTAAAATGGAAGGGGCGGGGACAGGATGCTTCCGGGCTTCCGTACCCCCAAACCATGATTGGTCTAGGGTTGGGGGACCCCCTTTGCCCCCCCTTCCCACTAAGCACCCATGCCCCTGGCAGGGCAGGAAGAGACTTTGCATGCTTTCCCACCCGCAGGCCAATTAGAGCCTGGGGGTGGGAGAAGCGCACGAAGTTTTCTCCATCCTGCCAGGAGCACGTAGCACTTTGAAGTGCCGTGCGCTCCTGGCAGGGCGGGAGGAGACTTCACGTGCTCCCCGGCCCCCAGGCCACTGAGAGCTTGGGGATGGGGGAGCGCACAAAGTTTCTTCCGCCCTGCTAGGAGCACGCGGCAATTTTCCAGCCCATAGAGGCCCTGACGCTCCCCGGCCCCCAAGCTCTGATTGGCCTGGGGCCGGGGGAGTGAGAAGCCTCCTCCTGCCCTGCGAGGAGCACGCGGCATTTTGAAGTGCCCCACACTCCTTACAGGGCAGTGGTCGGGGGAGGAAACTTTGTGTGCTCGTTCCGCCCCCAGGCCAATCAGGGCTTGGGGACAGGGGAGCGCATGAAATCTCCTCCCACCCTGCCAGGAGCATGTGGGACTTCAAAGTGCTATGTGCTCCTGGCAGGGCGGAGGAAAATTTGTCCGCTTCCCCTGCCCCCAGGCCCTAATCTACAAGTCAGTAGAATTATACTTGTCCTGCACTTGGGACGGAAGAATCCCAAGCATTGTTACAGGCTGGGGACCAACCAGCTATGAAGTAGTTCTGCAGAAAAGGACCTGGGGGTTACAGTGGATGAGAAGCTGGATATGAGTCAACAGTGTGCCCTTGTAGCCAAGAAGGCTAATGGCATATTAGGTTGCATTAAGAGGAGCATTGCCAGCAGATCCAGAGATGTCATTATTCCCCTTTATTCGGCTCTGGTGAGGCCACATCTGGAGTATTGTGTCCAGTTCTGGGCTCCCCACTACAAAAAGGATGTGGACGCATTGGAGAGGGTCCAGCGGAGGGCAACCAAAATGATTAGGGGGCTGGAGCATATGACTTATGAGGAGAGACTGAGGGAGTTGGGTCTGTTTAGTCTGCAGAAATGAAGAGTGAGGGGGGATTTGATAGCAGCCTTCAACTTCCTGAAGGGAGGTTCCAAAGAGGATGGAGAGAGGCTGTTCTCAGTAGTGACAGATGGCAGAACAAGGAGCAATGGTCTCAAGTTGTGGTGGAGAGGTCCAGGTTGGATATTAGGAAAAACTATTTCACTAGGAGGGTAGTGAAGCACTGGAATGGGTTACCTAGGGAAGTAGTGGAGTCTCCATCCCTAGAGGTGTTTAAGTCTCGGCTTGACCAAGCCCTGGCCGGGTTGATTTAGTTGGGATTGGTCCTGCCTAGAGCAGGGGGCTAGACTTGACGACCTTCTGAGGTCTCTTCCAGCTCTATGATTCTATACATGGGATTAATTTAGCAAATCACATTTTTTTTATTTGCTGGCTCTCTGTGTAGCTCTGTTTCTCTTTCTCTTATTTCCTTCATCTGTTTCCTCAATTTTTTACTTATTTACCATTATACAGTAAAAGCCTCACCCATGTAAACAATAACTCTGAATCACTGCCCACCTGAGTAATCCTTAGCCTTACTGAGTTATTGAGTGATTTTACCACTGAATCACGTCAGAAAGTCACTGTAGAGTGATCACCTGACTTTGCATTAGGATCCCATGGGGATGTGGCCACACAATTAATCCATATTGATGCAAGGCTGTGATGCAAACATTGCCGTGGAATGCAGAGTGTGACGGGCCGCCGGCGGCGCGGCCCGCACTGGGAAGGGCCGAGCTGGCAGGGAGATAAGCGGGGCCGCGTCTGCGGCGCAGGGGCGCTCTGCCCGCCACCCCGCTTACCTCCCTGCCGGCTCGGCCCTTCCCAGTGCGGGCCGCCGGCGGCCCGTCACACAGAGGAATCACAGCATGATTGTTGTGAGGCTCTCTAACCCCATTTGCCACAATCACTCCCCATCACTTAAGTCTGTTAAGATGGAACCTGGAGGAAAGAGTTTCTTTTTTTCTCTGTCTCTCAAAGCTCTTATTCAACAAATTCCAGGAGCCAGACAACACATGGTACCTGAAAGGGCCATATGCTGCATTATAGCTACACAGTGAGGCTCACTGGGCTATATCATGCTTTAGTGGTGTAATCTTCATTGCCATCCTCCAATTAATTCTTACCTAGACCTCATCTCTGTGATATATTCCATTCTCTTCCTGTCTATGTTAGTTACTCTCTCTTTCTCCACTGTCTATCTTCATTATTTCCTTGCCTTTGTTCCATCTACATTCTTCCCACGTCTGGGTTATCCTTTCTCCCTCCCTCTTGCGCCCACTTCCCTCTCTCTCCTTTCTTCTCTGCTTCTCTGTCATTTTTCCTATTTCCATTCAGGCCACGTCTGGGTTACCCTCTGTTTTTTTCCCCTCAATCTTTCATTTTAGAAATGATAGCAGTTTGTTTCAGTAAAATTATAGCTCTTGAGATGAGCCATCAAGGGCAAGCATGGTTTTTAAAGGGGACAGAGGTTTATTTTAGAAATGCTTTTGCAATGATGTTTCTTAGTAAGTGTGAATTTTAATAATTTTGAAAGTGAGGAACTCACAATTCTGGCTCCGAGTCAGGTACAACACAAGCAGCACAGGGCCACAGACTAGCCACAAAATAAATGTAATGGATCATTGTATTTACTTGCAATATATTTTCTGCAAATAGACCCACTGTAAGAGTTTTCAGGATTTAAGAAGCAGAAATGTGAATGGGTAGTAACAAGGCATATTTTAACTAAAGAGAGAAAAAGAAATAAACATAGGTCATATTTTCATTTTTTATAACATTTTAGTGACCTATAATCCAAAAGCAATTTTGTCAGTTTCCTTTGGATTTTGCAAAAAAGAGTCCCTCCAGTCTTCAGAGTGAGTATGGTAATTTCAGATCAAATTTATTTTGTGAGTCAGAGTTACAACTGGACTAAGTATAGGGTTTATAATGGAAGCTGCTTGCAACCTTAGCTACTGTCTCTCCATAAGCTGCACTTAGATAGCTAAAGAAAGACATACCCAAAGGGATTGCTCATACACCACCGAAAGGCAGTTACTTCTGGAGTAGACCACTACTACTGTTTAACAACATACAGCAACATTAAATAACAGTTTAGAACAGAAAGTAAATGATAAATAAAGTAAAAGGGACTTGTGTAAGACTATTACTATGCCAAATTGAATGTTGTCATTACACCTGAGCATTGGTATTGAAACTGGCATGGGCTCTTTAATGACTACATAGGGTCCATGGCCTTGGTTTTACAATCCAGACATTTAGTTTTATAAAGGCATTTTCCTAGTGCCTTGTATAAGTTTATGGCTTAATTACTAATTAAGTTAGTGGGTGTGGCAGAGTGTTGCCCTGCCCATGCCCTTTAAGGGGCCAAGGAGCTGGAGGGAGGAGAGCCCAGCTGAGGGCAATTAGGAGAGCCCAGCTGAGGCATAAAAGAGCAGCTCCTGGGAGGAGGAGGAGTTATCATCTACCTGCCTGCTGCTCTGGAGGGAGAGCAGTAAGACCTGATGGCCAGGGAAGGAGAAGGCTCCCTGGCGGGGGCAGGACTGGGGAGGCTCAGGCAGAAGGAACCCAGGCTACACAGCCTGAGGCCCAGTGCTGCATAGGAGGCAGTCATGAAGGGCCGGGGTGAGCAATGGAGGCAGCCCTAAAGGGCCGGGCTGCATAGGAGGCAGCCACAGCTTCATAGGAGGCAGATAGGGGAGGCTGAGCCAAGGAAGCCCTCGGCCATAAGTCCGGGAGGCAGCTGGGCAGGCAGAGGCGTGCCTGTGGCCAGGGAGTAGGGGCCCGGAGATCCTGCGGTCTGCCTGGAGGGGCTGACAGGGGGCCTGAGGCCAGGACGGCGCAAGGGGAGCTAGGAGTCCCTGAGAGGAAGAACTGGGGGTCCCCTGGGAGTAAGGAGGACCCTGGACTATTGCCCCCCCAGAAGGGGTGCAGAGGAAGAGCAAAGTGGTCACTGCCAGAGGGCAGTGCCCTGAAGACACCACCACACCCGAACGGCGCGCTTCCGAGCGCTGGTTACTTCCCCAATGGCCACCCTGGAGGGAAGAGCCAGGCGAAAAAAAAGAAAGAAGTGAGTGCACCCGCTACAGTGGGGTTTTGCAAGGATTGGTGCTAGGCCAAACACCATTCAACATTCTCATCACTGTTATGGAAGTAAATGTAAAATCACGACGCTTGGCAGAGAGGTAAATAATGATGAGGACAGGGAGACTGATTTGGATTGCTTGATTAGCTGGGCCCACTCTAATCAAATGTGTTTTAATACAGTCAAAGGCAATGTCATACCTCTAGGAACAAGAGGTAAAGGCCCTGCCTGCAGGGGTGGGGGTGGTGGTGGTGGTGGTGGGTGGGGGGGACTGTATCTTAGACAGTGGTGATTCTGAAAAGCTCTGGTATCCATGTTGCTAAGAGCAATATTGAGATATTGGAGAGGGTACAGAGGAGACCCAAAAGAGTGATTCAAAAGCTGGAGAAAATGTCTTACAGTGAGAGGCTTAAAGAGCTCAATCTGTGTTTCTTATGAAAAAAGAAGACTGAAAGGGCATTTGATCATAGTGGAGAAGTACCGTCCTGGGGAGACAATACAAGGTACTAAAGGGCTCTTTAATCTAGAAGAGAAAGATGTAACAAGAATCAGTGGCTGGAAGATGAAGCCAGACATATTCAAGTTAGAAATTAGACATAATTTTTAGCAGTGAGGGTGATTAACTGTTGGAACAAATTACCAAAAAGAGGTGGATTTCCCATCACTTGATGTCTTTAAATAAAGACTGGATGCCTTTTTGGAAGTTGTGTATAGTCAAGCACAGTTGGACTCCATTTAATGACCTGTGGGCTACGTCTAGACTGGCATGATTTTCTGGAAATGCTTTTAACGGAAAAGTTTTTCCGTTAAAAGTATTTGCAGAAAAGAGCGTCTAGATTGGCACGGATGCTTTTGCGCAAAAGCACTTTTTGCGAAGCGTCCATGCCAGTCTAGGCAGCTTTCAAGAAAGCCCGATCGCGTTTTAGCCATCGGGCTTTTTGCGCAAAACAAATCTCAGCTGTCTACACTGGCCCTTTGCGCAACAGTTTTGCGCAAAGGACTTTTTGCCGAACAGGGCGTCAAAGCTTTTCCGCAAAAAGCACTGATTTCGTACATGAGAACGTCAGTGCTTTTGCGGAAAATCAAGCGGCCAGTGTAGACAGCTGGCAAGTTTTTGCACAAAAGCGGCTGATTTTGCGCAAGAACTGGCCAGTCTAGACACAGCCGTGATGTGTAGGAGGTCAGATGAGATGATCTAATGATCTCTTATTGCCTTAAACTCCATGAATTCACTTTGAGTTTTAATGGAGGCTGAAGCCCTCTGGTCCAGAATATTCCTACAAAGCCAGAAATACCACTAAATACTTTAGACGCCTAAGAGTATTCTTGTATATCCAAGAAGAAATGAGAATATCCTTGATTGTTATTTACATGATAAAAATCCCAGCTCATGATTAACTTGGACCAGTGATCAACATTTTCACATGGGCCAACATCTTCAGTTATCTGCTAATTTTGGATGACCAACCTGACACACTGTGGACCTTATTTTCAGAGGGGCTGTATGTTCCTGCCTCCAAAGTGAAGTCAATGGGAGTTGTAGATGCTCAGGCCTGAAATGTTTCAAGTGGGGCACCCAGAAAGAAAGGATCTTAACATAAATGAAAGCTTTTGAAAAGTTTGTCCTACATTTCTACTTCTTTCCTCATTGGTCAATGATTCTGACCACTCAGCTAGCATATCCTGGCTGCCTATTGCTCAGCTCCATTACAACTCTTTACTTCTCATGAGACTATCAGGAAGCAAAGTTATTGAGACACTTCCTGAATGGAACCAATATTTTTCCCGAACCTCTAACTTCCATCTCATCTTTGGACAGTATAATGTAAACAGACAACAGTTATACTTGTGGAATCCATGGCCATGCTGGAGACATTTCTACTGAAGACATTCAGAATGAGTGTAACATTACACACTTTAACAGGCTCCAAATAATTG
Source organism: Rafetus swinhoei (assembly GCA_019425775.1). Classification (NCBI taxonomy): domain Eukaryota; kingdom Metazoa; phylum Chordata; order Testudines; family Trionychidae; genus Rafetus; species Rafetus swinhoei. The sequence continues at coordinate 71,432,728 of CM033446.1, read as the reverse complement.
CTCAAAGATATTAGTCAGGAAATGAAGCCTTGGTACCCAGTTCCTTGCTCTAGCCAACAGAGCTCACTCCATCCCTGACAGGCAAGTGGAAGAATATGCCAGCTTGCATATTCAGACTCTCCTTTTCCTTCACTCTTCATTGGATCTAAGAGTAAAAGCAATGTCTGATCCCAAGCTTGCTCCCACACAAAATATCTTTTTTAATTATGGGGGCTGGGGAGGGTACCAAGTAAATGTTACAGAAGCAAAAGCATTCACTTGAGGTAGCTGACATTCAACAGGGAACATGAAGCACTGGGTGTGCCTGCTAAGCCAAAACCAGTCCATCACGGCTCTTATTTTGGGCACCTGACACACCTCACAGTATCTTCGGAGCCAATTGCCCATCAAGTCAAGACTTTGATATTATTATGATTTGCAAATGAAATTGCACACAGGATTCACTAGGTGAGCTCTGAAGGGGAAAATTAACCTAATTGCAGATTCACACACCTGCCCCACCTCTGATATTGTCGAGTGCCAACCTGGAAACACCTGTTTGCTCCATACACAAGAAAATCCAGTTCTTAATCTGCTGGATTGTGACTTCCCAGACTATTTTCTAATACCCATAAGGACAAATTAAATAACATCTATCACACAAAGCAGTGATCTAAAGGCTTCACACCAACAGACAGTAAACAAGCCATGATAGTATATGATGCTCATATAGATTGTAGTTTAATATACAATGAGTTTGTATGAAAGAAGGGTGTGTTTCTTTATTGGATTTTGAGAGTGGCTAACACTTTATTGCTATTATTGTTATTTTTATTCTTGATTGAATCTAATACCTTTTATACAAATTCAGCCAAAGTGCTTTGCAGAGTTGAATAACAGAATTACAACATGAATTAATTATAATGTCGAGGGAAGAGAGAAATGAAAGTGCATAAGGAAGAATGAATATATTTGGGATTTGAGATAAAATGAACAGCTGAGGAGATAAAGAAAGATACAAGGGAGCTGCAAAGAAGAGAACCGGTGCAGGAACAGAATAGAAGGAATAAGAGAGTGAACAAAAGAAGAAAATAATAGCAAGGTTCCCTGAGCAGTTCCTTGGAAGGTTTTGAACACAAAGACCATTCTGATGTGAATGAGGGGTCAGGAGAGCTGTTTGAGGATGGGAGTGATACAGTTGCACTTCTTCATGCTTGCAGCGAGGGAATGGGAAGCACTTTTCTCTATCTGCCGATGTCTGGAGAGCGTGGCTGCCCTAGAGACCAGAGCCGTAGATAGTCAAGTCAAGAAATGGAGGCATGACTGGGGATTACAGCTGAGCGGCTGTGGAGGCATTGGCATTCATGGGCAATGGTACAGTCAGTGACAGACTGTAAGGAATGGGCAAAATGAATATTAAGTTTGCCAAACTGCATGAATATCTGGGACTCTGGTATTTCCAGCATCACTAGGAACTTATTAGGTTGTTATGTATCAGAGCCTGCCTTCAACAATCATAGTCCACCCTTGCGTTATGTTCAGGTCCTGCCTGGGGATTTGGACAGGTGTTGAGACATTAGTGAGAAGGGCAGGGAGATTTTCAAAACTGTGCAGTGGAGTTAATTACATATCTTGCATTATAATAGATAGCTTGGGCCCCTACGCTGCTTTCAGAATCTCCAGAATTCACATGTAACCGGTGTGGTTACGGGTGACAAGTATGGTTAGATGTTAATAACTGTTTGTCTGCATGTGTGTGTTTCCTATATATACTACCCCAGCCCTGAGTAGACAACTGAGACAGCAGGCCTCAAGCAAGCTGCCCAATAATGACAAGATCTATTAAGGGATGAGGGCATCCAGCAAGGTTTATTGTCAACAAAGCATGGTACTAGTATCGCACAGACTCTGCTGCCCCACTTTCCATTCCTCCCTAGGCCAACCAAAGATACTCTCTCTGAGATACATTTTTATATCTCAATACAAACTTAGTTCTGCACCTCTGACATAGTTATTGCCCCTTGATATGGCTAGCTATTACCCATCACTTTGTACATGTTAGTTCAGTTAAAACATCTTTATTATACACTGTTATCCTGACCTTATCTTTTAAAAGGGATCAGTGTGTTCTTTTTATCCTTGACAATTTTTTTTACCACCGTTAATATTAAATTGTCCTGGTACCACTTAATATCAGGATGTATTTGCGTGATTACTCTGTGACTACCACTTTTTAGGAAGGTGTATTTCTGCAACACCAGCCCTGTTTTTGTCAAATTCTGTCCACAGGTCCTGCCCCATGCCAGGCCTTTGATACAAGGGCTTATATTTCAGGCTCTTTTCCTACTACATCTGGCTTGTTTTTTAAATGAAAAGTTCCTGTGTGAGCAGGTGAATGTGGATGTCAAGTTCCACTACTGCCCTTCTGCAGTAGAAGGAAAACCTAGCTTCAGTCCAAGCATAGAGAAGTTTATAGAAGTTTGTAGTCTCCTCACAAAAAAAGAGAGCTCAAAACTTACTTTAAAATATAGAAAAGGCATCTGAGATTCTTCATGGGGTTCCCACCATAACTCCCACATATCAGGAAAGCCTGTGGCTATGAGCTTTGCTAGACCCAAAGGTGGGGCTATGGAATTAGGGTTTAAATGCAAGTAATTGAAGGAGTTTCACAAGACTATTCCACCCATTCAGGGTACATCTGCACTACAATGTAAGTTCAGGGTTAGTGGGACTCCAGTTAGTGGACTCTGGATTTGAGAACCCAGGGCTTGAGCATGTACAATGATTGCCAAAATTAGGTTAAGACATTTTTAACCCGGTCCCAAAACTGAAGCTCTGGCATCCACACTTGAGCATGCAGACATGGATGCAACCCACTGGATCTCAGGCTTCCTAGCACCTTCCCAAAATATGAGGTGCTTGGCAGTATTTTCTGACCTACTGAAGGTACCTAACTGAGATCATGATGGAGCAGGAGAAGGACACAGACAAGGCAGACTTGAACTGACTGATGCTGCTCATGACACTTATTATAGCCACTAATATCCACTCCATAAACCAGCATGTCTGGAGCAAGACAACAGGCACAAACTGGTAAGATCATACGGTCATGCAGGCCTTGTATGACAAGCAGTGGGTCCAAAGAAAAGTTCATGATTGCCAAGGTTTTTTGCTGATTAAGAATCTATATTCATGGACAGGCTGGGATATTATTCCCACCACATGACATTGTTTAAATTACACTTTTAGCAGGTGTAGAATGGTGGCTGAATGTGACTGAAATCCCGCTGATGGTATGTACAGACCCATTCGGCTGTCAGTGTCGTCAATGCTATAGCATTACTTTGGCTTGCTGCACTCTTCACAATTGCTGTGAAGCCAACTGTGAACCATTTGCCCCTGAATAGACCTATGACTGTGAGGGCCCGCTGAACTGGTATATTCAGCCAGCAAGTACGCCTACCAGAGCTGGAGTGGGATGCACCCAAACTAGAGAAGTCCGGGATGCTTTGTGCTCCCACGTTATGCATCTGCATAGGCCAAATGAAGAGGGAAAATAGTACCTCTAGGTATGTGCTTAGGAGGAGGGGACATTAATTGCCATGCATTGTACTTTTGAATATAACTGCTTTTGTAATGGAGTGTGGTGGGGAAACCAATTGAGATTGACATGAATAGCTGATATATGTGTGATGGGACCCCAGGAGGCAGCCTGGGACTAAGGGACTGCTGTGCTCCATTAACTTTGTCTCTCACAATGCTTTGCCAGTGATAAGCAGCAAACCCCTTCAGGAGCTGTTAGCACTCAGCACAACTGCATGTGGAGCTCCACACCCAGCTAGATTGCATGAATGCTCCCAGAGCCACTCATGAATCACACACAGCAAGGCACCAGCCAAATCCCCCAGCTTCTAGCCTCGTACCACAGGAATACACCCTCTTGACTGCACAAGACTTTTTATTGAGCAATGCAAGTTAATTAATTGATTCACCACTTCATCAATGAGAAGTGGATATACATCAACCTTTGCAAACTTAAGCAGATTTACTAAACCTGTCAGGCAAACTCATTCGTAAAGATAAACAGTAAAACAAGTTTACTAATTACAAAAGATGGGTTTTGAATGCAACCTCCCCATTGTCCCTGCAGCGGTGGCAATAAAGCTTCTTTATGAAATAAAAAACCTTTATTTTTCCACAGTACCATACAGCAACCCTACAATGCAACAAAAGTACAATAATAAACTACTGCAACAGTGAAACAATTATGACACTCTTTATATACACTATTATGGCTACGTCTACACTTCAGAGTTTTTCTGGGGTATCCCGGAAAAACTCTGCCACGTCCAGGGAACGTGCCTGCTTTTTCAGATCAGTTTCCGAAAAAGTGGGTGCATTCTTTCAGAAGCCTTGTATTCCTCATTTTATGAGGAATATGGGCTCTTCTGAAAGAGGAGGTTTTTCCCACATTTGGCCCCATGTAGACAGGCTAAATGCCAGAAAAGCCGCTTCCAAAAAAAGAATCAGAACAAGGTACACAAATTGTGGTTTGCAATTTGTGTACCTTTTTCCAAAAAAGAACTTCAGTGTAGACATAGCCTATGTTTCCCTTGCCTCCCCCCCACCCCTGTTCTCCTTTCCCCTTCTTCTACTTTTATCACACACACAGAGCTGGGGCACAGGTGTGGAAGTATCCACGGGGAAGATTTCAGCACTGAGAACTGCTTGGGGCACCATTTGCCCTGCCCAGCTACTCATAGGTCCCAATTTCATGGCCCAACCAGTCATGGAATTGTCCAGGCTATTTCTGGAATGCAGGCCAGGGGGCCACGGAGAAGATGCAGCCTGTGGAGCATGCAGTTTTGCGGCCATTTGAGGCATCCACTGTTCAAATAATTCTCTCTGTTATGCTCTATCACCCTCCCTTCACTGCCTTTCCTTTTCCAGGAACTGTGAAGCAAGTGTCTGCTTCCACATTACTACCCTTTCCTCAAGCTGCACAGCCAGACTGAGCCTTCCTGCTTGCCTTTCAGCTTGTCTTTCCTCTTGGAATAGGACAAGACACAGACAGTTACTGTCACAAACAGCTCAGTGCGGAAGCCCAGCAAAAATCATTCTGGAATTTCAAGAACAGAAAACACTCCTTATTGAACGTCAGTGTATAGGTAGAGGGCTGCTTCACAGCACAAACTGCCTGGTTAATCGCAGTGAAAGAAGTGCTAAGAGAATGGGAAGTTTAAAAATTACATTTTTTGCCCAAAACAACCTGAGTTTGGGGGGAAGCGGATGTCCATGCCATGCTACAAAAGCCTTCTATATCATTTCGGGCACTGAACATTTTGGAAGACAATAGTTTTTGTGCCTGACTGGAAGAGAGAGAGGTTATTCCAAGCTGCTGGTGGAAAACCAGGCATTTATGCCACCAAAGTATTCAAACAGATGGTGACCACATCTACAAGGAGAATGGGCTAGTGAGCTATCAAAGTGGCCCTGAAAAATATGTCCTTCCGATATGTGACCATACATTTGACGGTTCCTGCTATGGGAAAAATTTGCAGCTATCAGCACCCAGGCTATGACTAGAATGCATAAGGGTTGCTGCCCTGGGGCCAGGCAATTTAAAAAGGCCTGGAACTCCTGGCCACCACTATAGTAGTGAAGGCAGATGCCAGAGCCCCAGGCCTTTTAAATTGCTGCCAGAGCCCCCAGGAGTGCTGAAGGGCTGGCTGCGGGAGGCTAAGCTCCAGTCTTTTGGCGGCCCTGCTTCTACCTGGCTTAGTATCTCCCCATGGCCTCCAATACTGCCTGTTAGAACTGCATGCAAACCCACAGAACTCCACAGCCATTCCCCTCCCTCCCCACTGGCAAATTTCTGGACTGACTTCAATACCTCACTCGTATTTGGGACTAATGATTTCCTCACCCTGGAATGCACAGACTACATTTAACAGCAATGGATTTCATTTGAAAATGGGCTACATTTGAACTTTTTCCCTCTCTCCCACCTGGTACAGTCCAGACTTTTCAAGTGTTTTGTTCCGTGATTGGGCTTGTACCAATCAGCATTCATACAAGGAAGGTAATACAGGGTTCTGATGTTAAGAAATTGGAATGTACTAGAAAAATGTGCCCGTCCCCAAGAAACACTCACTTTTTGACTTGTTTTACTATTTGCATTTCCTGGTTTCCATTTTGAACTCTATGGGGAGGGGAGAGGGGGATGCCAAGGTGCTGGCATGCAGTTAACCATTAGCAGATACACGCTGCTTCCTGTGGGGGTTCTAATACCTTTTGCATTGGTTCACAGAGGTGGAAACCCCACCCCCCAATCCTATATTAACAATTACAAAAATGGGAGTCAGAAACTTATCAGGCTTCAGGGTAGCTTCTTCCTCTTCCATTTCTGCAGCCCAATTCATGGAGGGCTTTTCTAGTGGGGGTGGGAGGAATCAAAAAGTTCTGAGGATAGTCCAAAAAAAGTCCCTTCCGTGACTGGTTTCATCAGCAGAGTCACTTCATTTGCCTCATTCAATGCTGCTGCTGGCTACCATCAATCTCCCTGCTGGCTACAGGGGCTAGCAGTGTGCCATCCCAGCTGACCAGGCCATTGTGCACCTCTCATGGTACAGAGTTCAGTGCAATTCCCAGTACCAGGTCAAATTCAATAGGTACAATGCTGGTGAGTAGCCAGAGGCACAGCTGTGACCCCTGATTTTCAGGTATTTGGTCTTGAGCTAATCAATCCAATCCCTGCACTGGTCATTCAGTGGTCCAGTAAATTCCCAACACTGCCAGCTTCTTTGCTATTAGCTGACATGCATGGTCATTTTTGGCACACTCCCTAAAATCACCTCACCTGAGAAGTTAGCCAGAATTGGGCTGTGCTCCTGTATCCATGATGCAGCATGCTTTGTGAAGAACTTCCTCTGGTGAGTATCCATGGCAAACACCAAAAGTTCTCTGAAGGTCTATTTGCAGGCTGGCAGTCAGAATATAATGCTGAGCTGTTGTATTAGAACAAAGTGGGGTGCTCCCTTTCCTCTGTGTCGACTGACGATTCTGGGGAGAGAGAAGGCAAATGCTGCCTACCCACAGTGTTCTGGTTTTTTCTGGTGGACTCCAGGGACCTGAGTCTCTCCAGAAAGGCTGCATCTATACTCCCAAATGATAGGGCTCAAACCCTGAGTCCTGCAATGATTTGGGCACAGACACTCTACCCTCACAGGCTTCTTGGGTCCAAGCCTGGGAGATTTGTGTGTGGATGGAAGGAGGGTTAGGGCTTGAGCCTGAGTCACAGCCCATGCTTACACTGCAGTGTAGACATGCCTCAGTAGATCTGGACTCAATCATATACCGACACAGCTCCTGTTGTTTTGCAGTTATTGTGCAGATGTTCTGAGTGCTGGTTGTAACCACTTTACTGTTCTCCTCAAAGGTCCCTAAAGGAGATGAGGAAAATGGGCCTGATTTTCATTTGTAATAAGGTCAATATACACCATTGCAGTAGCATAACAGGGCCATAAAATAGATCTAAATTACATATTTAGCAATTTAGTCCCTTTACAGCAGTTATCATAATTTCCTCCTGGAAGCACCATGGGCCAAAGTCTGATCTCAATTAGTCTAGATTTACACCACTGTAATTCCATTGAAATTGTTGGAGTTACTTGGAGTTTACACCAGTGTGAGATGAGAATCTATACCATTAAAATCTAGTCCTGGGAGTCTAACTGTACAGAACTCAGAAAAAGCTAAAATGACCTCTAAAAATGACCTAAAATAGCTTTACTGTACCTAAAAATGAATAATTTTAAACTCATACCTTTGCAAAGTTAAAAGCAAATACTGCTGTCCCACTGGGAAAAGGGCAAACTCTTCTTTCAAATGACATCAAACTCCCATGTCTAGCTCTGTACAGGTCATGAAGCATTGGACCTTAAATTTATCACTTGGCCAGAACTAAATCTTGCCTCTTGTGGGCCCAAGGAAAACAATATTAAGGGGAAACACCACATTTAGGGGGAGAAGGAGGCAATTTTCTCTGATAAGCTGCTTTACAAACATGGCATCTGTTGGAAGCTGCGAAGAGGTTTGGAATGTTCGAGGTGGCTCTTGAGAGATAGATGAGTTCTATTTTTGCATCCCAGGTGGAAAAGCAGAGTGGAAACGCTAATAAAAGTGTCTTGGTGTGTTTCTCCCTTTTTATTGCTGCAATACTCTTACCATAAAGTGCAGCCAAGAGGCATCAGTAACAAGAGGGAGGCCAGTACAGAGAGAGATATTCCTGAACAGTACACATTAGGTATAAGGCTGCATGCTGGAACCAGCCAGTACTGACACTCACACTACTGCTGCTCTTTATAAACAGCTTAGTTGCTACAGTTTTTCGCTGCTTGGCTTGGTTTTTTATCAGAAGCCCAGTATAGCATCCCATGCAACGGATTCATTGCAACACCATGAGGGGGAGGACATTAATGCTGTCTTTTCAGGGAACACAGGAGTATAAATTCTTTTATTTGTGATCTGTGTCCTGCCTTTTGAGCCCCAAAGGCTGGGGGATATTCTGGATTTTAATTAGCTACATAACATAAACCCTTTTTAAAATTTGCTTCTAGCCAATACTGTTTTCAGCCTGTTACCATGCCACCTGGAACTGTGATTCTGTCAGAACTAAAAGTAAATATGGTTGAAACTAGGCAATTTCTGGATGGGAGGCATCCAAGAAAATGCTGCAGCACACATGGTGTTGATAATTTGGTAGGTGTCACTCTTACCTCTGAGTCAGCTCTGTGCTGCTGGAGGCACAGGCCCTGGTTTACATTTCTCTGGCTTTATGCTGCTCTGGCAGTCCTCTGTCAACTCTGGGGTGTGTCCAGAATGAGTGGGTGCAAAACCACTAAAGGAGCATGCTCCCCAGGCTTCTCAGCAACAGAATGAGAGCACAGCTTCAAAAAATTCAGCAGTTGCAGAATGCAGGGCCGAGTAAGACAGTAGCCAAATTGTCTTCTCATTCATACATTGCACAAACTTGTCAATTCACCCCCTCTCACTTCCAACACATGAGGACAGTACAAGGAGCCGGTGAGATAGTATTGGTCAGCTGGATTGACACTGGCCTCAGCAGCCTCACTGTTGTCTTCTATAGGCATCACAGCAGAGCTAAGTTTTAAGGAAAGGTTTGAAAGAAGGACAAGGAGGTGGCTTTGCAGTTGGTTACAGGAAGTACCTCCCAGGCACAAGGAGCAACAGGGGAGAAAGCATAGCATAGAGCCCTGACACTTCTAGGCTTGGCACTTCATAGCCCCAGCACCTCTGGACTTGCTGCCTTAGTTATGAAAGTAAAGCAATTGCTTGAGCCCCAGCACCATTTTAATTACCAACTGAGCACTGGGTGGGGCTAAGTCACGAAAGGCCTGAGAGTGAAGCCAAGCAGCTTATGTTTGATCAAACAGAGAAGAGGGAGCTCATGAGGGCATGCAAAGAGAAGGATGACACAATCAAAGGGAGAGGCCAGGAAATGATCTTTGCTTTCTGCCTGGATACGAACAGGGCAAGATTGCTTTTCTCAGGAGGACTGACAGACTTGCTGGGCCCTTGGACAAGGTGTGGACAGGGTCAACTCCATGCTCCTGGAAGACGCAGGGCCTCAGGTTGATGAGGGGGGCTGTGGAGCAGCCAGCCCTCAACGCTGCCAAGAGTATGCTCCGCTGCACCTCAGCTCTGAGGAGCAGCAGTGGCAGCTGGAAGCGCTGGGCCCCTTTAAATCACCAGGCCCCATAGCAACTGCTCCCTATTCTCTCCCCATTGGTGGGCTTGGCCTCTGTCAATACCAGAGAAAAGGGTGTGGTAGTAACAGATGTGAGACGATCAGAGAAGGATGAGAGTTTTAACTGTGTGTATGGACAGGAATGGCTGTATCTTAGGGTGTGTCTAGACTACACCTCTCTGTTGACAGAGAGATGTAGATTAGGCACATTGAAATTGCTAATGAAGCAGGGATTTAAATATCCCATGCCTCACTGGCAATAAACATGGACGCCGCTTTTTTCCAAAACGGAGTTGTTTTGAAAAAAACGGCAGTCTAGACGCGGATCTGTCGAAAATAAAGCCTTTTTCGACAGATCCTGTAAACCTCATTTTTTGAGGAATACAGGATCTGTTGAAAAAGGCTTTATTTTCGACAGATCCGCGTCTACACTGCCATTATTTCCCCCCCCGAAAAAAGCAGCGGCCATGTTTATGCTAATGAGGCGCAGGATATTTAAATCCCTGCTTCATTAGCAATTTCGATGTGCTTGATTTGTCGACAGAGGGATGTAGTCTAGACGTAGCCTTAGAGACGTTAAGTGGACAGGATCTACAAGCCTGGCTGTAAGGACCTAAAAAGAAGTATGGACACCCAGGCTCTCGGCATGAGTGAGGGGAAGAATGGTGCTGTTGTCCACAGTGACTATGAAAGGAGGTAGCAAGGAGCATTTTGGAAAAAAGATTCATAACTCTGTTTTAACCTATGATGGATAGATGGATGGGGGGGGGGAGGAGTGTGTGTGTGTGTGACTTTGAAATAAGGATATGTGAGTAGATAGGGAATGTTTATTTAGACATGATCAGGTTATTTTCTTTGTTTTATTGTTTGGTTAAACTCCTCTGTGCTAAATCCATATACCCTACCCCATACACTGTAACTTTAAAGATGAATCTCAGGGATACAATTCTCTGTGTTTTAATTTGTTCTTTTCTCAGTTACTTTAAAACACCTATCAACATAGTATGCTTTACTAAGTATATCTTTTTATTTTGTTAATAAAATCACCTTTTTAAGGCTATGATCTGATTCTTGTGTCCTGGAAGGTAATAGGAGGTCTGTGTATGCATGCCTAGACTGAGAGGTCCGCTATCAGATATTACAGTTTGTTTCCTTTTTTTAAAAGCTCGCTACTGGTAAAAGAGCTTAGGGGAGGTGCCCCTCTACAAGAAGTTCCCAAGTGCTTTCTTCCTGGGTTCAAGAAGAAAGGGGGGTTTTATTTGGGTGGTGGCAGCCTGCCTCCCAAGGTCAGGGAGTCTGTGACCTGGGGAGTTTTTAAAACAGAGGCCTCTATAGGTAAGGTATTTTTAAGGTCTCTTGTGGGCCTCCACCTTCTGCACTCCAAGTGCCAGAGTGGGGAACAGCCTTGAGATGGCCATACGTGGCTTGAGCTGATGGCTAGACAGACTCAAGGAGATGTTAGAGACACAGGCTGCGATTTTAGTTTGGCCAGAAGGAGAGAGGTCTGGAGTAGATTTGCTATTGATATAGGCCAGCAGCATGTTATTCCCATAGTGGAGCACAGAGAGAAAAGGGAAGGTTATTGTGCCTTAGAGACATGTCTTGGAGGCACAATTCTTTCTGAGGCTACTTCTGTGACTGGAGTTTACACACTGCACCTTACTCACAGCTCTGCCTACAGGTCCAATCTAGCCTTAAAGGCATTCAGGGGCTATGCCAAACACAGTCTTGAAAGTAAGAGTCATGTATTATGTAAAATGACATCACTGAAATAAATTATGCTTTCTCTTGCTTCTCAGCAACGTCCTGTCAAACAGTCCTTGAGTGCCTCCATGTGCAGAGAATCCCACTGGAAATGCCTCCTGCTTTCCGTCCTCATGTATGGCTGCCTGGGTGCTGTGGCCTGGTGTCAGCTAGCCCGTGTCACCAAGCTCAGCTTTGATGGCTCCTTCAAGAGCAAGTCCATGATCTACCACGATAGCCCGTGCTCTGATGGCTATGTCTACATCCCCTTAGCCTTCCTCACCATGCTGTACGTTGCCTACCTGGTGGAGTGTTGGCACTGCCATGCCAAAAGCGAACTCCAGTACAAGGTGGATGTAGACAGCGTCTATGACTGTATCAGCCGCATGCAGCAGGCCACTCCGTGTATTTGGTGGAAGGCCATCAGCTACCACTATGTGCGACGCACCCGGCAGGTAACCCGCTACCGCAATGGTGATGCCTATACCACCACGCAGGTCTACCATGAGCGGGTCAACACACATGTGGCTGAAGCCGAGTTTGACTACACCCACTGCGGATTCAAGGACATCTCCAAGGAGCTGCTGGGCCTGGAATGCTACACAGCCACAAAGCTGAAGTTCACCAAGTGCTTCAGCTTTGCCAACACTGAGTCAGAGAACTCCTACCTGACCCAAAGGGCTCACTTTTTCACAGAGATTGAGGGGCTGGATGACTACATGGAGGTCAGGGAAGGTATGCAGCTTAAAAACATAGACTTCAAAGAGCTTATGATGGCCTATGGGGACCCAGAGCATCTCCCATGGTACGTGTCCCACTACACTTTCTGGATGGCAGCTGTCTTGATGATCTCCTGGCCACTGCGGGTGCTCATAGAATATCAGACTGCATATGTGCACTACCATGTTGAGAAGCTCCTAGGCTTAGAGTACACAGTGCCTGGCATAGCAGAAGAGCCCCTGTACAGGTATCGCATGCCCCGGGATAACACTCAGGACAGCACTGAACTGGAATGGCACATCTGTACCAACCGACAGCTGATCCCCAGCTACTCGGAGGCCATGCTCCTGGACCTGACAGGCTCTCCTATGTACAACGGCTACTCTGTGTGTGGGTACAGTGAAATAGCTCATGGCTGTGAGCGCTGCAACCAGGCCTCCAGCACCTCCTCCATCTTCTCCCGCTACGCCTTCCACAGTGGCAGCGGAAACTCACATCTCTCCCTCAACACCAGCCGCTTCTCTTTGTGCCGGGTTCACGGTTCCCACAGGACAGGCCTCTGGAGGAGCTGCAGCAGCAGCATTGCGGACCGTGGCTGCCAGGATGAACAATGTTGCTCTTACTCTAGCCAGCTAGCCATCAATGAAAACCCACCCACCTACCAGGATGCCCGCTTTTTCCCAGTGTTAATTGTGCACAGGCCTGAAGGGCACGAGGGGAGGCGCTTCTACATCCGGCGCTCATCTTGCCTGGAGACCTCTCTGTGATCAGGCCTTATGGCTCTATGGCTCCTCTCTCTCCAGGACAACTCCATAGCACTAAGCGCTGTTTGACAGAGATCAGCAGGGAAACCATAAACTTCATGACTGTGCCAGCACACAGTAGCTTAACAGGCCAAACACTCCAATTTAATTCCCTTCCACGCCAATGCAAGAACATATATCCCCTCTGACAAGCTGCTACTCGGTTCTCTTCCTCCCACTTTCTATTACTTTCCCATCGCTTGGTGGCCCCTCTCTTTTTTCTCTTTCCATCCCTTCTGTCACTCATCAGTCATCCTTTTCCTTTCTTCCCCTGTCATGTCTCCCCTCTCACTCCCATCTCCATCCTCCCCTCACATGTCAGTCCTTATGCTTTGCACCACTACAGCAATTTCCACCCAAGGATCTCAAAGCACTTTGCAAACATTGATGCATTTGGACTTCCAATTCTCTTGTAAAGTATGAATCTGAGGCTCAGCGAGATTAAGTGATTTGCCCAATATTGCACAGGAAGTCAGAGCCAGAAACTGAATTCAAATCTGCAGAGTCATAGTCACCTGCTGTTATCACCAGACCACATTTACCTTTCCAAATCTTTCCCCCTCCTCTCATTTACTCTCTCCCTCTTTTACTTCCTCCTGTGTTTCTGTGTCCACCTGTTTTCCTTTCTGTGCTCCCTAAGTTCTCACCATTTCTTTCCAAGGTCTCAAGAGTGTTTGATTTTGCCTAATCAAAGTGTCTTGCTTGCTTGCTTTCTGGGCACAGCCAGTTAGTACTGGTAAAAAATATCTACACCACACAACTCTAATGGACCATTTGTAGAAACAAAGGGCCTGATACTGAAAGGTGCTGCACATCCAGAGCTGTCACTGTAAGGTCATGCCCCAAAATACTGACGTTTACCAGTAAAAGGAAAGATGATGTTCCATCCCACCTTTCCTCCAACCCCACCACGCTCACAGGCCTTGTCAATAAAACATTTCTTACAATTGCTAACCCCAGTTCCACTCTTCAGAGTTAGCCATGTTGGGGCACTAATGTCGACTGAATGCTGGTTAGCACCACCGTTTTTAGCATTGTGACCCTGATTCCCAGTTACTCCATTCCCACACCCAGCATAGGAAGGGGGTGGCCAAAGGTGGGTGATCTTTTGTCACCTGTGTGTGCCCCATAATCTGAGGCTGTTTGGAGGTTGCCACAGCCCTGAGTGTCAGTTAAAGCAACCTCAGAACTGCTCTAACTTACCCTTTGCTTCCCATAGCTTCTGTGGGTTCTGGGAAACAAATAGCTGTAGCATTGTGTACTGGGGTACATCCTCTGGCCCACTCTCAGCTTCCCACTCCAGGGCCCCAACATCGGGGCTGGGAGCACAGCCTGTATCATCCTAGTTCTGTGCTGGCCAGGAGGCCCTTTATGCAGAGATATCCTTGGGCTGTTGTTTCTACTCCCTATAAGGCCCCTTTATGCTGCCAGACCATGGTAAAGGTGCCTTAGTGTAATGCCAGACTGGCCTCTGTGCCATCTAACCCTGCTCAGAGCAGGTCTGGTTAAAACACCGGCAGCAGCCAATGACATATCTACAACAAGGTGCTCTACCACCAGTGGAAGCTGAACTGCGGTTAGCAACAGTAGACAAGGCTTGAGGTCTACTGGGCCTCAGAGTTATTGAAACATTTCCTAGCTCCACAATCTTAATGAACCCAAAGCGGCTGGCTGTTCTCTGGATTTGCTAAGGGTCCACCTCAGATTGCAAACCTCGTCCAATGAGTGAGTGATCCTCTCACCCTAAACAAGACCGAGAAATGTTGTTGGATGGATCACCGAAATGACTATCAGTGCACGGCCATAGATACAGAATGCATTACAGAATTTTTCAGAAACAAGGTGTTTTAACACCATAGGGCAAATAAATAAGAAGCATTGTCCACTAAGGGATTGTTAACAAATGCTTACTCCCAAATCATTTCTTATATATCTACTTGTAATTTGAAATTGGTAATTTGAAATATGTGTAGATCATATCTGTACCTATACATATATAGGGATTTCTTATGGCATTGACTGTTGCATTGTGTAAAAATCCTTTCTGTTTAATTATTGTTTTGTAATACTGCAATTATATCCACACAAGAGAGATAGGGATTGCTTTCACATATGCAACACAAAGTTAATCTGCAAATAATGGTGATTGCAATCAAAACGTTGTCTCAGTCTAACAGGAGTTTTATCTATTTATACAAATGTTTTATGTAAGTGCCTACCACTTTGGCAAGTAGGCACTAATTGCAAAAGTTACATGATGCTTTTAGTCTATTACCTTAACAAAAGTGCTTAGAGTTACCTGCCCAGATGCTTAGAAGAGCCAGGTCTAGGTTTGGGGCAGTTTTTAGAGATGGAGTCATGCCAAAATCTCAACTGTAAACCTCAAACCTGGGAAGGAATTCAGACTGAGATTCACACTAAAATGAGTTAGCCCAAACCTCAGCTCTGAATGGCGCACCCCACTACCACTTAGAACATGGGGAGATTTTAAATCCCAATCAAGAATCAGATCTGAGCTCTGTATCTTCTTGAGCTCATCTCTAATTATTTTTAGCTGGAGTAGTGCAGTCTGTTTAATATGATTCCCTTTCTCCTTTACATACACACATGCACAGAGTTAAACGATGGACATATGGAAGACTTAAGAACTGGAGGAGGCTGTAGCTTCCAGAAATACAGGAACTGGACACATTCCAGCATTATTTCCCAGTAGGGGAGGTGATCGAGAGATAGAGGAGAGGGAGAAGGAAACATGAAAGGAAACAGAAAAGGAATGCTAGATGCATACACATTTAAGTGAAAGTCAGGGGCTTGATGTGAATAAAAATAGCTCCCAGCCTGAGGTCACAACCAAGCCAGATAACATGGTTACAGTGCAAGTACCCCCGGGACTGTTAAAATGTGGTTCAGTCTTTTAGCATAACTAAAGCCTACATCTATTAACTGTGTGAAAGCCCCAGACCTGTCCAAGACTCTAGCATAGCCAGTCTGGGGACATTGTTAAAAGGATATTTAGGTGCAAAATAAGACTGACCCAGGTATCAACTATGTCAGGGGACAGCTATATTGTTAAATGGGTTCCTATAATGGTTATTATTGTGCAATACTGTATTATGTAAACAGCTAGGATTGCCAGATGATTTCAACAAAAATACCGGACACACTTGACATTACATCACAATCGACATTACATCTTATTTAAAAAATACCGGACATTTATATTTTCTCAATTTGTTTCCCGAACAGAAAGCTCAAATACTGGACTGTCCGATTCAAAACCGGACACCTGGCAACCCTATGAACAGCCCATTACTATGATGGGCTGGGCAGAGCATGCCAAACCAATGAATTTAATCTTTTCAATGTAGTGTTCACTAGGTATATGCACTACCACTATCAGCATATCTCCCATCTCCTTGGTTACATCCCTGGGAATGCTTGAGGAACCCTAAGGATTCCCACCAATTTCCCCCATCCCCTTTGACCATGACTTGGGGCATATATTGAGAAGCTACGCCTTAGCAGGCCCACACAGCTGGGGAAACCTGAGAGCTCATTCATGCTATTTGGCAAAACAAAAAGCACGATGCATCTCCCGTTCTGATCTGGTGCGGAATGTGCTGGTTCAGCCATCCCCAACCAGCTCAGAAAGCATCTGAACTGTCATCCTGGATCTCCTTCCCAGCAGAACAGAGCTACTCCTGCTACTTGAATGTCACTTCACTGTCACTCCTGCCAGCACTTCAATTTACTTATGTAGGATGACAGGCCTATCTTCTGACTACTGAAGGAACAACTTGTGCCCTTTGTCACTAAAGTCAGAGAAAGGAGAGGACTGGACATTCACATCTGAGTGTGAATTATGTCAGCTGTTTGAAGACCACCTCATTTAAAGCATCAGGAATTTGTGTACACCTGCAAGGGGATAGCTGCAGCAAAACCAAAGATGGATGTAATCTAGTAGCATTTGCAAAACTTGATCCCTTCTGACACAGAATAGGGACACTGTGGGACTCTAAAGTGAGGCCTTTATTTTGCAGACCCCAGAGAGAGATTGTGATTGTGATGAAGACAAAGCTGCTTTCTCTTTTGATGGCTGGTTCTTCTTTTGTAGGTGCATTTTTCAGCAAAACCTTTGTAATTAGAGCGGATTGAAAAACTGCCAAAAAAATCTGGCCAGTATTTAAAAGAAAAAGTTTCCTTTTGCCTTTAAAACTTTGTCAACACTTTGACTAGCTCTCTATTTGGTCAAAAAAGGGGGGAAGGGAATAGTGGGGGGAGGGGAGGAAATAATGAAAATTTGATCACTAACTTTTTCAACAAAATTTTGAATTTCAAAAAAAATTTCAACATGCTCTCCTGGTACTTGATCCTTTGTAGTGCAAAGTCACTTTGTAGTGCATAGCCTTTGCCAAAATACATATAAAACATCCAATAGGTCAGGTGAAACATAACACCCCAATACCAAAATAGAGGAAGATGACAAGCAGGAAAGTGACAGATTAATTATGAGTCATTGTA
The DNA here is from genome assembly GCA_019425775.1 of Rafetus swinhoei. Classification (NCBI taxonomy): domain Eukaryota; kingdom Metazoa; phylum Chordata; order Testudines; family Trionychidae; genus Rafetus; species Rafetus swinhoei. The sequence continues at coordinate 71,415,193 of CM033446.1, read as the reverse complement.
ATCAATATGTAATAAATACTGTCACTGGGGCTATGTCTATACTACACTGATGTATCGGAAAAAGGTATGCAAATTGCGTACCCCGCAATTTGCGTACCTTTTTCCGATAGTTTTTTTCAGAAGAGGCTTTTCCAAAATTTGGCCCGTCTACACTTGGCCAAATTTTGGGAAAGCCTCCTCTCTCAGAAGAGCCCTTCTTTCTCGAGGGAGAAAGACAGGGCTTCGGAAAGAGCACATCTGCTCTTCCGCAAAAAAAAGCAGAAGAGCAGACATGTTCCCTGGACATGGTGGAGTTTTTCCGGGATACCTCTGGTATCCCGGAAAACCCCCGTAATGTAGATATAGCCTCGTAGTCTATGGCCAACAGTACAAGGGCACTGTTGCCCAAAATCATTGATGTTGAAAAGCAAGGAAAGTTTGTTCATGACCCTTCAAAGCATTCAAAAGTCACAAGTTCTTTCTGATTTCTTCTTGGTTACATAGCACTCTTCTGTAAGTTTTCCCAGAACAATCTGCAATCCAATTGGCAAAGCATCCAGGATTTCAGTCCAATTCTCATACAGTTCTTCTTCCTTATCACTGCAGATATAACCCACTTCTGGGAAGATGTGAGGCCAGAACCTCAGCTGGTGTAAGTCAAAGTAGTTCTATTGAATTCAATAGAGCTATGCTGAGCTGTGAGTGTCAGGCCTATGGCTCTTAACAAAATGTTCACATTACATACTTATATTTGCAGATAAAGCTGTTCCTTTTTAGGATGCTGATAATGAGAGCTGATTGAGAAACAGGAAATAATATCCAGCGAACATTTGGACCAATTTATTCTATACTGCTCAAAAACTTTTAAAATAATAACCATAAAAAGGTAAACATCTATTTCAGATTCTCCAGCAGCATTTAGGTACATTCCCTATAGGTTTCTTGCCTTTTCCCAAACTCACTACCAAGATTAGGAGACAGGGTTGTATGTAAGATGACACAGATAAAAATCTTTATAAACAATTGTTTATATCGCATATAAATCTCTTGGAGGTCAGATCTCTTTTTCTGTGTGTCAGTTTTTCTATTATTCCATCTTGTTCTCTGTCCATCTGGAGTTTGTTTCTATTATCTTGGCCCCGAGCACACTTGTAGGTGAAACATTGTTTAATAGTTACAGCATGGGACTGGGAATCAGGAAATATGGGTCAATCCTCAACTACGCTACGACTCCCGTGACCTTGATCAACTCACTTCATTCATCTATACCTGAATTTCCTACTTATCAGTGCCTTAATTCCCCCATCTCTAAGTTGGTAATATTGATAACCATACCAGAGGGCTACTGGGACATATGTAAACCTCAACAGTTGAAATCTTTAGATGAAAAGTGATGTAGAAGTGATGTAATGCCCATTATCCACACACAGGGCTGTTAAACCTTGAGAATATAGCTACTTTTGATAAGCAATGGCCCACATAAATATGTGCATCAATATACAGCATATATAGCTAAGTTTGTACATATGGCTTGAAGGAAGAGATAGAGATTAGCTATAGTGATTATACCAGAAGTGCTGTATGCTTTTAGCATTCATGCACACTAAGCATCATAGCCCAAGAATTAACAAGAGCATCATAGTCCCCACAAAGCATCTGTCATGGATTCATTGCCCCATGAGAACCATGGCTTCCTGCTAGCTCTTCGGTATACCTGATTTGTCAGTGTCTCGTACTTGCCTTTTCATTTCAGATGGTAGAAACAGAGAAGGGAGAGAAAACCCATTTTCATTCCAGTCATGGACCCCCACTTGGCGCTGTTCCAACACCCTAGGGATTCCTAACAGAAATGCAAATGGGTGAGGATTTGTAGAATGCAGAGACCAGAGCCTAAGGCATAAGATATGTAACTCTGTTGTGCCTCAGTTTTCTCATCTGTAGAATGGGGATAGTAATACCTCCCTTCCTCACAGTGGACTTAATTCACAAATGCTGTCTGGGGAAGCCTAAAATAGAAAGTACCATATAAACGCCACACATTATAGTAACTATTATTATTACAAATCTGAGGCTTGCATTGTGCTACAATGATACTTATGATGCCTTTCAGCTATAGTTCACAGAGGGACAATGATGAAAGCACAGTGTCACAGCAGGGGTACTGGAACAATTTGTGTTATGGGGGTGCTGAGAGCCACTGACCAAACTGTAAACTCTGTATGTGATGGAAACCACTCAAGCCGAAGTGTGCAGCAACATGGGGGGCCGACAGCCTCGCTGGGACCCTGAGCAAGAGGGGGGCCCAGCTCCACACTTCCGAAAGGGGCGTTGCCTGAGGTGGAACGGGTGGCGCTACGGCAGCCAGCCCTCGTGCCGCCTGGACTGCAGTGCATGCCCCCACACAGCCCAGCCCAGCCCTCAAAGCCACCTGGAGTGTGCCACGCAGTGCTCCAGCGATGATTTAAAAGTCCCAGGCCTCCAGATGCTGCCACTGCAACACTAGCAATATCTGGGAGCTCTGGGTCCTTTTAAATTGCTGAGCCCCAGGGCAACTACCCTTTTCTCCCCTCCCTCCCCTGCCTGTAGGCCTGAGCAGCACCTCTGTTTCAGCACCCTGGTGTCAGGGTCTTTGTTATACCCTTCCCAGAGACATTTTCCCTCTCACAGAAATAGCTCCATGGAAATGTTCCCTCTTCATAAGCTACATCATCCCGTACATTTCAACAAGCAGAGAGGGCCCAAATTAAGCCAACCAGGTCTCCGAGACACAGAATATCCCCAAGCTCTGCCAAAGCTCCTCTGCAGATGAGCTGCAGGGACTGGGCTTCACAGACTGGGAGGAGGGTGGCCTTGGCATATTTTCCCGACCAAAAGCCTTGAGGGGAAATACCTCTCTCGGAAATACCTCTGCCCACCAATCCGCACTACCTTCCATGGCTCACTGCTGCAGGCACTCTGGAGGGGAGGGTTGAAGGCTTTGCTATGAATAGATATGTGCCCTGAAAGCAGTAGTACAGGATAACCCAGGCCTCTTCAGGGCATGAAAGATCTTCTGGGCTTGGGTCTGAACCACACAGTTGTGCTTGTATCAGCACAATCCATTCCCCCTCCTCCCCTCAGAGAGTGCAAGTCAGAGGAACTTCTGCTGTATGAAACTCAGGCCAAAACTTTCAGACAAAGTTACCTAGGAAAATTAGTCTCCGAAATCCATTGTTAGACACCAAAATAAGGTACCTGATTTTCACATGCACTGACCAAACCCCCAGCAACTCTCCCTTATTTACCAATGCTCAGCACCTCTGAAATCAGGCCTCTGATTTAGGAACATAAATCTGGGCTTGGAACCTAAATGAGCACCCAAATTTGATTTAAAAAAATTTTGTTTTCCCCACAATCTCCTTCTCTTGAATGGATTTTTTCCTGTGCAGTCGACATCATGCCCCTTTGTTGTAGGGTTGGTCACCAGAGAGGTGGCCTGCTGGCATTATTTAAAATAATAAATCGCACCAAAGGATTTCCTGGGGAGGGAAGGGGGATAAAAGCCATATAAAGAATTACGTGGTCCTTGCAAATAAACTCTTGCCAGAAAGGTAGGTTATATTTTGACTGATGCAATCTCCACTATCCCTTTCTGTCAGGAAATTCCTGGGGGAGACACTGACTCCGTAGATCTGTTATTTTCCACTTTATTAAAAGTTCAGGAAGATTGGATAATAAATAGATTCTATAAATATTCATGAGACGTGATGTCACGGGGAGGTGTGGGGGTGCAGAGCAGCTCTGTGACTGCCTGGCAGCGCCATTTCCTGGAGAAAGAGGAGGAGGAACAGGAGTAAGAAGAGCCGAAGGAATTAGCAGCAGCAGCAGCAGCGGGTGCCCAGAGCAGAGGCAGCCGCGGCTGCAGGGGCTCCATGCAGCCCGAGGCCAGCAGAGGGAGACCGCTCTGCCTCGCATTCCCTCTCGTGCACAGTGACTCGCTCTGGGCACAGAGAGGCTGAGCGATCGGGATTTGAGGGGCTTCCTGAAACTTCCCCTACACACTCCTCCGCGGGCTGGCGGGGGCTCGCTCCCGCGGCGCCAGCCCAGCGCAGCGGCGAGCGAAGTTTGCACTGCAGCCTCCCCTGAGAGCGTCCTGGGAAAGGGCTTCGCTTTGGGGTTCCCCCCCCCTTCCTCCGTCCTGCTCCTCCTGTGGGAGCACGAAGCAGCCGGCGGCGTGGAGCCGGGCGGGAGGATGCTGACGATGAAGATGCGGGAGCGATGGAGATGAAGCAGAGCATGGGGATCCCGGGGCTCCTGGTGCTGGGACTATGGGCTCTGGCACTCCGGGATACCGCTGCTGAAGCAGGTAAGGCTGCCCGGGCGGGCTCGCTGCAGGGGCACAGGCGAGAGAATTGCCGGGCGGGCCCTGCAAAGGGCTGATCGCCCGAGGGGTAACGCGAACACGTTTGGCCCAGGGGGTCTCGGCGGCTTTGCGGCTGCCGCCTTGTTTTTGAGCCTGACGCCCAGCACGCAGCCCTCGTCCTCCGTTTCCTTCAGGAGCGGAGCGCTGGGGCCGCCCCCTCCCCAAGGTGCGTAAAGCTCCTGCTGCCCCTGCACTAACTCCACTTCCTGCGTCCGGACAGCGCGCAGGGGCGGGGGGCTCCCTTTCTAGACCCGCACACGGCGCTTCACGCAGCCCTTCTAGCCGGCAGCCTGTTGGATCCGCGCTCGCTTCCTTATCGGCTGGTGGAGCTGGGACAAGTTAGCCGCCTCCTGGCGAACGCCACGTTCTTCCCCGGGAGGAGAGGGAGGTGACTGGTAGCTTTCTGGAGGGCTGTGGGTTCTAGGGCTGAGAGTTACTCTTAGTGCTGCTGCTGCATTGAATTGTCTTCAGCAAACTAATCACACCAATCCCCTGGCTTCATTTTGTTTTGTTCCCAGTTGTCCCTAAACAGGTCTTGACTTTGAGGAACTTGGTGGCTATTTTCAACGGCACGGCGGTTTTTGTGCATTTTTGTGTGTGCCTATGCCTTCTCGAAATGGTTGGGATGGATATGTGCTCTCTGCACCCTATGATTGGTCACCCAGCTGGCATGGCAATGTTTCTGCCCCCTGATGGGATGACTTAGACTTAAATGAGTGCCTACAGTGAAGATCCTCAATCCATATGTCGGCACCTAAATAAGTGGCCTAGTTTTCAAAAGTGGTGACAAATAGACCATTTATGGATCAGGCCATCTGTGCCTCTATGTGGGTGGAGTAGCCAAAAATAGACACCTACATTTGAAAATATTGGCCTCGGTTTTTTATCTCCCAAACACAATTTCCTTTGCAGTGGCCGTTGACTTCATTGGGACCTGCTGATCGCTCTTTTGAAATTCAGGTTGCTTATTTATGTGTCTGTATTTGAGGAGGGTGTAAGCATACCTAATCCTAACCTCTTGAGAGCCCGTCCAGCCATACATTTCTCTGGATTTATCAGCCTAATTTGAGGCACCCAGATTCGAATATCTTGTCCAAAAAATATACAGATGTCCCCTTTCTATTTGTGAATTATCCACTAATGGTTGACTGTGTGTGACTAATAAGAAGAGCTTTCCAAAATGGTGAGAGCACTTCTCACGCAAATGCTCGGAGCAAATACTGATTCAATACATGTAATTTATGAACCTTATGCTTGCTGTGAATTATTCTCTTGAATAAGACCTGGAGGGTTGCGAATAAATAGAGTCCTGAATACCAGTTAAGTGAATCAGTGGGACTGTTTGCACAGTGTTGTTCCTGTATTTGCAGAGCTCAAGTTGCTATATAGGGAGGCCAGGTGATAATCCATTCCTACATGGCTTTTATTTATTTTCCTTCCAGCCTACATTTTCCTAGTTTCAGCTACAAGTAGACATACAAGGACTTGATTTTATAGCCTAATCCTTCCACATACACGTTTCCCATTGACTTCGCTAGGAATGTAGGCCTCAACCCTACCTTTAGATCCACATGGGTGGAGCACTGTTGGTTTCAAGGGTTTGCCTTGTAGATTTTGATTGCTAAATTGGGGCCCTCAGGTATCAAAGGAATGGAAGGTCTTTGCCTTAGGTAAAAGTCTGCAGCTATCTGTTTCTCCTGCCATTCCAAAAACAACTTCAAAAAACTTCTGTCTTTAGTAATCAAAAGGTACTACAGAGTTGATAAATAGTAAAATACACTCTGCATGGAGAGAGATAACTGGTGCATTCATTTGTTGTCAGTTCTGTCTGAGGGCAGTATGAAGCTAATATGATTTCATTTCCTAATCAGTTATGAATCTTCTACAGTTGTCACATTGTGGGGGAAAAAAGTTAGTTTTTTTTATTTCCTGCACTAGTTAAAATGTTATGATATAAAAATGGAGAGTGGGAGAGTAGGAGGAGGAATACTGGGAAATAAATATTAATCTTAACCTCTCAAGTGTACTAAAAATCTACAGCTGATTCTTCACAGCCAACCTGTATGCACCATTCCCTTCCCTTCAGAAAAAGGTGCTGCAGCTAAACTGCATCTTATGGATGACAGAAATGTGTATCTGTTAAAAACTCCAAGATTATTATTTTCCCTTTCCTTTCAGTTAAGATCTATTCATTGATTACACAGAAGTGCTATAAAAAATAGTCAAATAGAGTATACATTAGCACTGTATTTTAATTTCTAGCATAATAGGGTTGGGTGGGAAATGAAACCTGTAAAGGCTTTCCAGATATCTTATTGTGTACATTGTAATTAAACCTTTTGGCAAAGCAGACTGGAGTAAGTTAAGTAATTTGCTGTTTCACTAAGGCACCTATTATGAAAGAGCATCTGCCAATTTGTGTGTGCATTTGGATACCTGGCTACATTGGGTTTATATAAAACAGATGGCTTTGTATTGTGAAATTTTAATGCTCTGTTTCAGTATTCTGTGTGGTGAGAGGGAGGATGCTTTCTGGGACGCACTGGCATATGTAATTTATGCCACTTTCAAGTTAAGTAATCTGAGGTTAGATCATCCTCACTCAGGTGATTAATTCCTTTGCCCAACCAAAGCATTGTTGCATCTAAAGTTAAATGAGTTTCAGTGCTCTTAGTACATTTGCTAAATGAACAGCTCCTCACCCTTCTTTACAGTTGCTAAAACACAGCTGAAAATACACACAATATTTTTCTGAGAGCACTGTGATTTTGCTATTGTTACCAGGGGGATGCAGTGTAAGAGCAAAGGGAAGTAGGGCAGGCAGCAGGCCATTTCTGTATTCAAATACACTTCATGCTATGAAAAAAGTTTGAGAACAGTGTGGCTGCATGCTTAATTAAGGGCAATCTTGGCTTCTACAGGCTAGTGTTTTTCTATCACAGTGCTGTGGGCTGGAATGTCATCTGATGATAGATCTGGCTGCATGTGAGTAGAGCTAGTATCTTAATTCTGCACAGTGGATCGAGGCCAATAGTGTGGTGGACAGGTTAACCTTTGTCTGAAGGATCCAATATAGGCCACTGCTAGAGGTAGGATACTGGGCTAACCTGAACCATTGTTCTGTTCTAGTTTGCCAGTCCCTGTACTAATGGACAGGTATCCAGTACAACTGGATACTTTACCTTTGTCTTCCATCTTTCTGCTTTATCAAGGTCTTCCCTCATTCTCCATATAACTGCCCGTCTTTCAAAAATTTACTTACCCAGTTGCTTTCTGTGTTTTTTGCAAGGTGACACATTCCACACATTCACTTCTCATTGAGGGGAGTGCTTCCGGCCCACACACAACTGCGCTTTCAGCCAAATGCTGATCACTTTTACACCAGTGTCAGTCACAGTAATTCCACTGATTTCAGATGAGTTATTCCAAATTTATACTGATGTAACAGATCCAGATTAGGCCCTTTGTCTCTGTTCTGGAGATACACAATGGCTGGCTGAAAAAAAATGGAAATGTGTTCTGGAAACCGTTCCCCCCCCGCCCCGATAGGAATGCTTTAGAGTAAGCTTTATTTTCACTTGGTTTATAAATTGCATTGGAGCTTTTGTAATGCAATAGAACAGTTTACACTGAGTAACCTGCTGTGATTGAGTCTAAAATCCCAGTTCTTTACAAATGCGTACACAGTGGAACAGAAGTGAGGCCTTATTTGTAGTATAGGAACATAGCATAGCCCCTGAAAAGTGAAAAACGGTTTGGGGGCGCGGCATGATATCATTCTGAGGGAACACACACATCAACACTGTCAGAGCACTGCTGTGAAGAAGGTCATGTTATTCGTATCTAGCTGTTCCTGGGCACTGCTGTGTGGAAGCTCATCCTGCTGCTATCGAAACTGGTACTGGTTTTGAAGAAGCCCTGGACAGATTAAGCCTCCACCATTTTCAAGTAATTGGAATGCCAGTATTCTCATCTTATAATCATGAAACAAACATAATAAGGCTCTGGTGAGGCAGTTAGAAAACTGTGCAGTGTGTTCTTGTACATTATGTCCTTCCAGACCCCCAACCTAGATACATTTGCTCCATTCCAACCCCCACTTCTTTTGGGGCTGCGGAGAAGGAGTATTTTTTTAATTTTTTTTATTTTTTTATTTTTTTTTAGGTATGAAATTGACTGGATCGCCAATCAAATTAAAGGTGTCTCAGGGTCAGCCGATAAAATTAAATTGCAGCCTCGAGGGAGTAGAAGAACCAGAGATGTTGTGGATCAAGGATGGAGCAGTGGTGCAGAGTGTAGACCAGGTGTACATTCCACTAGATGAAGAACACTGGATCGGTTTCCTCAGGTACAACAGCTGTGGAGGAGATAGACCATCATGGAAGCTGTCACCTGCGTCAGTGGAACCCCACTGACCACCATGTGATTGTACCTTTCTACCTTGCCTGGGTATAACTGAGAATGGAATTTGTTCCAAGGGTTGGATTGTATCTGGTAGAATCTGAAAAGGCTCCTAGATACTGTGATGCTTTGGAAATGCTAGATAGGTCAAGAGGTGGAAGGTGTTGCTTATCCTATCAGAAGTTCTTTAAGCCATCCAGTCCTATTTGAGTCTGCTGAAATTATAGAGAGATAGTTAGCTGTATTTTTTTTTTTCCTCTCCCTTTAAAAAAAAAAAAAAAAAAACTTTTCCCCGCATTCTGTGTAGAGATGTAAATTCCTGCTTAATTGGTTAACCGGTTAAATGTGATGTTAAACTGGTTAACTGACTAAAAGGGAGGCGAGTGGGCTGGAGTGCCCCCCAAGCCACAGGCAGGGGCTGTTCCAGCCTGGCCCTGTCGGCAGCAGGCTCGGGCACGTTGCAGGCAGGGGCTGCTCCAGTGGTCCAGAGCAGCGTCTGTGGTGCACCTGTGCACATTATGAACAGCAACTGCTCCAGATGCCTGGAGCAACCCCTGTCTATGGCAGGCCGGCAGGGCTGGAGCAGCCCCCTGCCCATGGCAGGCGGGAAGCTGCTCCAGCCCCCACCAGATAACGGGTGATGCTTACTCGTTAACTGGTTACCCTTTCACATCCCTAATTCTGTGTTGTATGCACGCCTGAGCAATATTGTGGATATAGGATGGCTTAAAGGATTATTAAAAGGCAGCAGGGTCTCTCACTTTAAATCCCCAGTTGAAGTCCAACCTCAGTCAGCTGTGTCTGAAAGTCCTTGCCATCTGAAGTCTCTTCAGTGGTCACAAAGATGGGTTAGTGGTCTCAGCCCAGTTGCCAGTAAATAGTTCTTCATCACCACGGTTGGTAGTATTGCTGCTAGTTCAGCAGAGGACTGAATGGTCCTGGAGGCTGAATTACCTCCTCAAAGTCTTCCTGGGGGATTGCAGTAGGCCAGAGCTAAAGATCAGTGCCGGGGGAAGCTTTTGCCGGTTCTATCCATGCCATATCTGGATAATCAATAGGGGGCTTGCCGTCCAGCTCCTTTACGAGCCCTGAAAAATGAATAAAAACAAAAAGCAGCATGGTAGGATGCTTTCATCTTGTTTGTTCTAATAAACTCTGCAGCACAGCTGGAAGCTTAAATTCTGACCTGGATAAATAAATTTTCTCTCTTCCTCTCCCTCTCTCTGACTAAAAGGTTTAGGTGTCCTAATTAAAATTAGACTCCTGGGACCAGGTTTCAATCCTGTTTGGAGAGGAGGCTTTGTCATGCACATCATCCCTTAGTCATAGCACATTTACTCCAGCATTTATATCAGGCCTGCTCTTGTTGGAGGCCTCAAAAGCTGCCTGCAGAGCCAGCCTTTTCTTCTTTATACCTTTTCTTCAGCAGGAGGTGGCCTGTTGTGTATCCCAGGAGTAGTACTGGGTTACACAAGGGCCCATGCTCCATATCGGATTCCTTTCTCCATGCATAAGGGAGCTTAGTGCAAAACAGCATGCTCTGAGAGGGAGTGTACTTGGAGCTGCCAGGAGCAGTCTAGGATCATCCATTCGCAAGCACAGGCTTCCTCCCCTCCTTTGGATTAGCATATCTTGGAGCTTAATTCCTATCACTAAGGCTATGTTTACACTGCAACGCTGTTTTGGGATACCAGAGGTATCCCAAAATAGCTATTCCGCGCTTTTTTAAAGTGTGCCTGTTATTTCAAAATATATCGGTTCACTATTCCGACGTCCCTGTAAACCTCATTCCACGAGGACTAAGGGACGTTTTGGAATAGCAATTTATTTTGAAATAAGTGCTGTGTAGACAGCACCAAATTTCGAAATAAGCTATTTCAAAATTGACTTGAAATAAGCTACACAATTTGCATAGCTCAAATTGCATTACTTATTTCAGGTTCTGGGTGCAGTTTAAATGCACCCTAAGAGTCCCTGGGATTGCATAGATTCAAACGATACGGACCAGTAGATCATCTAGTCTGACGTGTATAATATAGGCCATTGCATTTCACACAGTTGTCCCAATGGCGAGTGAGACCACTAGGCTAAAGCATTTCAGCTCTGAGGAGACTAAGCTGCTGTGTCCCACAGGAAGAGAACAGGAGAGACCAAGGTGCCACCAATGCCCTTGCAATGGCAGGGAAGTGATAAAGAGGGGTATGTCCAGATAATCCCAGCAAGTGAACCATGCATCATGTTGCAGAGGAAAGCAAAACAAAAAACCCAGAGTCCCTGTTTATCTGATTCAGGGGAAATTTCCTTCCCAACCCCAAACCTGGCAGTCAGTATGACCCTGAGCAAGTCCTACCAGCCAGACCTCTAGACATAGGATTCTTTGCACCACTTTATAGCAGTCATCTAGCCTGTCCAGTGGCCCATCTCCAGCTATGTCCAATCTCTGATGCTACCCCTCCAAAACGGACTAGATCTAGCCAGTTGGGGGTGGGAGGAGGCAGAACTCCTTTCTGACCGTTGCAGTGGACTGTCTGAAACCTTGAAGCATGAGACTTGATTATAGATGAACTTGGACTGCAATAAACTTTCCTCTGATAGGAAAAATATGGGTGCAGTAATCTACCCTGCAATACTGTATCATATAGCCACCTGCAATACTGCATTATATACCATCTTCATCATATATTCCCTCCCTGCACCCAGATGAAGGTCTTTTTTGTCTCTTCCCCACTTTCTCATTCTCCTGGTTCTGATCTCCATAGCCCTTTCTCGCCCTTCACATTCCTCCACTGATAATAGCTCCATAGCACCAGTGCTGACTCTGGATGCTGGATCCAAATATGGCTATTTTCTTTTCCTGTTTCCTTCTTACTCCTAAAGAGATCATTTCAACCGCCCACTGTTTTATGCCTTTCTCCTACAGTCACTGTGTTTCAGAACATGCGGCTGGATGGGCAGGACAGCTGGTTTCATCTGAAGGTACAGCTCTGAAAATCAGGCTGTAGTGGGAGCATTTTGTGCATTTCAGCAAGCACTCTCCCCTTCCTTTCTTCCACCCTGCACATTCACCCCGTCACCAAGACCAACTTTTGACATTAAAAAGGAGCGTCAGATCTGCTCAGGGTCACTGCATGGCAGCAGATGCATGGCTGCAACATCAGAATGGTGCATTTTGCATTTGTATAATCAAAGGGCACTTTCACTTTCTCTTAGGTCTTTGGTACCCAAGACCTTGAAACCTCAACTCTTGGAGCAAACTCTGCTGTCTAACTGAGGGCAGAATTTCCCCCTTGGATTTGAGGTCTAAAACTTTACTATCACTTAAGCCCTGGATCTGCCCCCGCTTGTCTGGGTCAGCTCTCTTGGAAGTCAATGGGACCTGCACCTGTTTGAGTGAGACCAGACTTAGGCCCTACAGATCAGATCCTCAGTTGGTGTAACTCAGTGTGGCTTCACTGAAATGACGAATCGAGGATCTGGCCCTAGATATTTTGAGGTATGAAGAGATCAGTTCGCTAGAAGTGTTTCTGGGATAAGAATGATGCTGAGTTGGGGAGGGTGTAAAGAGTGCTAATTCTGACTCTTGGGGGAGGGTTTATGCAATCTTTCATATCCCTAACAAAAGCACAGCATTTCTGTTCTCAGCAGGTGCATGAATTGGAGCTGCTGGCTAGGGATGATTTAGTCGGCCAAGCTTCCATTCTTAGAATAGCTGGACTCTCTGGACTCACTAGTTCAGAATCTAGTGGGTTATATTTTCAATATAGGTGAATTAAGTACCATGCTGTTTCCTGTTGGTAGATAATTCAGATGAGGGCCTATCTGCTCTGCGTAGGTATTAAAAATCCCCCCCCGCACCATTCACACAAGTAGGGCTTGACCCAAAGGATCTCTGTTCTCTATCCACTGTTGTGATGCATGCTTTGTGCTGGTTGGCTACTGCCTTCCTCCTCAGAGGTGGCTACATATCAGTGGTGGTGCTGTGCGTGTATCTAGTTTGCCTAGTGCTTTAGGATCCTGTGGGATGAAAGCTGCTTTATATATGTAAGATATCAATGTGTTTTTTCACTCTTTTCAGTTTGAAATCCGTTGAGCGGACAGATTCTGGGAAGTACTGGTGCCAGGTTGAGAACAAGGGGAAGAAGGAAGAATCGCAACAAGTGTGGCTCATAGTGGAAGGTAAGGAGGAGGAGTGCTACCTTCCCTTTAGGGCGCTCTTATGTTGGGATCACAATAGTAAAAGTGGTCAGAGGAGACTGCACCAAGCCTTCTAATCTCTTCATAGATAGGGACGGTAGCAAGAATGGTAAAGTACCAGAGTGAACTAATTAAGGGGCAGGAGTAGGAAGTAATAGTGGTGTGCTGGAAGAAAGGGTTCTCATTTTTTAATTCTGTAGACCAGGAAGTAAGTGAAAGATCTTCTCATGCATAAGATCTCCCATTCTCACCTCCCATTCAACCTTGTACTCCCTCTGTGTGGGTCTTCAAATGGCTCCTTCTGCAGATCACCAGGAGCTCCTCCATGAACCATTGCTTATCCACAGACCTCTGGTTTAGCACCATTCTTTTTGGTCCAAGAGAAGCCCTTTGCTTTAGAATTTCTATAACCAGAATTGTTCAAACCAAAGCTTTTTTGCACTGCAACAAAGTCTACTCAAGTTAAGTGTATAATCTTTAATGCGTGTTGCACCGCAGCCTGGCCTGATAAATGTAAAGCTTCTACACATTTGTCTAACAGTTACCCAAGCCAGAGAAGAGAGGTGGCTCCTTATACTAGGGTTGTAAGCAAGTAGTCGACAGTCGAGAGGAGTACTCAACTTCTTGCTCCTCCCCCCCGCCCCTTACTGCCTCTGTATGAGAGGCAGCAAGGGGGAGAAACAGGAGCCAGTGAAGGGGGGAGCCAGCTTAAAAGCTGGTTCCCCCCAGCACCGTCTCCACGGTGCCACCTGCCCTCCCTTCCTCACCGAGGCAGCAGGGGCAGGGTAGGGGAGGCTGCTACAAAGCAGCCACTGCCTGCGGTGTGCCGAGGTTCACTGAGGGCAGAGGCTGCAGCCCCTGTCTGCGGCCAGCCCCGGCCGCCACAAACAGGGGCTGCTGGACCCAGGACAAGCTGGGACTGAGCAGTTCCAGCTAGCGTGGGTCTGGGACGCTGCACCTCTGCATTTTAAATGTAGTAAGAGCCACGAGGCTCTTTCTTATCAACTAATCGTGGAGTTGATACAAATTGTATCAAGTACATGATTAGCAAAATACCCTTTCCTTAACATCCTTACCTTATACCATACCTTTTTAGGCTATCCCGATCGCATTAGGTCTCAAGTATTAAGACTGTTCCATATATGGACAGGAGATCTGCAGGAACAGCCATTTAGCACCGGGAAGTTGTACTGTCGGTTTATTAGATGGTCCTCATCTCTCTGGGGCAAAGCTGAATCAGTGCCTCAGCATAGTCTCTGAGGGGGCATTGAACTACTGGGAGTATTGTGTTTGGGATGGAGATGTAAAACCAGGGTCCTAGTCATTCATAGTCATTAAAGCTTTCATAGTGTTTGTCATAAGAATAGGGTTTTTGTCCTGCTGTCCTTTCCAGATTCAATTTCAGTGTTTTGTCAACGTAATGTTTCCTTGGTGGCTTCAACTGGAGGAAAAAAATATAGTTAAAAATATCTCCAATAGTGTAGTGTTGCTGGTTCACAGTGGCTACCCTATTCCACTCCAGAGGTGGCTGTAGTAGAAAAGTGAGTGTGTGATCCCTATAGATACAATTTTCAGTGGGCTTTTGCTTTCTTCTGGAGAAAATGCTACACAAACATAGGCTATAGCATCATCTAGACCAGGTGAACTTGAATGAGTTCATATGCATTTATTTATCCAAAAACTAAAGCCAAATCTCATAGGCTGTATTCAGTCAGAAATCCTATGTAAAACATGACAACATGCGATATCTGGGAAGGTAACACAATAAGCACACTGTGGAAAGTGTGACTTCTTTAAAAAGAAAAACTAAAATTCCTCTAGCACTTTGAAATGACTCAGTGGCCCCTTCCTTTGCTGTAGTAAATGTCTACGGTACAGTGACATACCTGCACTGCAATAGCACTTGTAGGGTAGACATACCCTTAGAGTCAAAAGACTTTATACCAGAATTTTCAAACTTGAGTGGGTTTAAAGTTGGTCATCTAAATCCATATTTAAGCACTTAGATGAAAATACATGGGGTTGCTTTTCTGTGGCAGCCCTCTTAAAGCAGTGTTTCTCACAAGAAGCACGTGTCACCAGTGCTCCAGCTGCACGGGGTCATTATTGATACCCAGGTAAAGTTTTAGTTGTTGTTTTGAATCTATAAAGCTGAACAGTTTGGGACCAGTGTGTGTGAGTGACCACCTTTCTCTTTGCACCTACATAATGTAGTGATGAACAGCAGTATAAAATCCAAAGATGCAGCTGCTGCCAACTGAGACGCTGGTATAGACCTGCTCCAAAGCCCTTTACAATCAACAGGAATATTTCCAGTGACTTTAATGGGCTGTGGATCAGACTGTGTGAGAGAGAGCTGACAGCAGAGCGGGTGTGCGTGAGAAGCCCTCCGTTGTGGAACAGACATTCCCCATTCCTATGAGGTAGTCTGACTCTGTTGGCCTTCAGGACAGTTGCCAGGCTGGTCTGAGGGCTGCTTTTTGTTTCATTTCTGGGACAGATGTGACAAGTTCTTGCAGTGTCCTTGGGAGGTGTTACTAAGTTTAAGTGCCTTTGGAGTCCATTGTATTCAATGCAAAGGTTACACATTATTACAACATTGGGACTGGATGACCAGAGGATTTGACTGAACAAAAGTAGAAGCCAAGAATGAACTTTTGGGACAATGTGTGTGAAGTGGATTTCCTGGGAAATATCATGGGGGAGGTGAATGCAAATTCACCCTGTTCACCACTGTCTCTGGTTATTCAAAACTCCAGCTTTTTAAAGCTATGCCCTGGGGAGAGATTGATTGATGTGATCCCAGGGTCCAAAGCTCAATCTGCAAAAAGGAGGGGCTCATTTATGGGGTGACTATGTTTTCCGAAGGACAATGCATGAGGCTAATGTGAGCTGTCCCCATCCCCCCCTCCCTGTGAGTGGCCAGAGCCTTTCACCCACCCTTAGTCACCCCCGCATGCATCAGCCACTCACCTAAGCCCCTGCCCCATGTGGAGGTAGTCTGAGAACTTCCTCCCCAACACAGGGTTGGCATCACTGCTCGCCCAAACCCTGTGTGAGCCTTGTCTCCCTTCCTGCATGGAGCTGGCATTGCTGCTCACCCCGGCCCCCTGCACTTTCCTCTGCACCCCACTATTTTGGCAAAAGTTGGCATTTGTCCTGTTTCTTCTTGCCAGCTGATCAAGTTGACAAGAGCAAATGGGATAAATATCCACTTTTGCCAAAAAAGGTGGGACAGCTGGGACAGGGCTTAAAAAGGGACTGCTCTGGCCCAAATGGGACATATGGTCACCCTGTTCATATAGATTCACGGATGCTTGTTCTGAGCTAACAGCCGTTATGAACTTGTAACTACAGAAACTCCCTGTGTGGGGTTTGGAAGACTGATCCCCTGCCAGAGCCTTGGTTGGAGTTGGAGTAGTTTCTGGGTAGGGATGTAAGTGAGTAGTCCCTCGACTAGTTCCCCCCCGTCCCCCTTGCTGTCTCTATCAGAGTAAGCAAGGGGGGGAGCAGGAGCCAGTGCTGGGGGGAGATGACTTAAAAGCCGGTTCCCCCCAGCACCATCTCCACAGGGGGCAGGGGAGGCAGGGGGGTAACTAGGACCATGCACGAGCCAGGAATCAGCTGATTCCCGGCTTGTGCCCAGTCCCAGACTCTGCGCCTCTGCTTTTTGATTGTGTTATGAGACTACCAGCTCTTAATACATTTAAAAATAAAAAGTGCAGCAGGGGGAATCTAGCACGAGCCAGGATAACTGATTCCTGACTCACACCGGGTCTCCCCCGCTGCGCCCCAGCCTTAAAAAGGAAAATCCATTGACTAGTTGATTAAACTAATTTAACATTCCTATTTCTGGGAAGCTTATTGGCCAGTGTGGAGCTTTGATTGCTTTAATATTTCTCTGGAATGCTTTCACCTTAAGTATACTTTTGCTTGTTTAGAAAGGGCTGTGCAGTAATTTAACTGCAGATCATTACAGTAAAACCTGTGTTATCCGGCACGCTCGGGGATTAGGACGTTCCGGTTATCTAAAAATTCCGGTTATCTGAGGGTCCCATCAACCTAAGCGCTATCTGGTGAGACACTACAAAACTATTGGATCTCATGCTCCATCTGGGGAAACGCTCTGGAAGCTTCCAGAAAGGTCAAGCACAGTGGTGCGCAACCTTTTTGGAGCTGCGACCCCTGCGCCACAGGGGCTGCCAGCTGCCCGGCTCCAACTTTCAGCCGGCCAGATCATAGCGGTGTGCTGCGAGGCTGTGCCAAGCCTCACGCCGCCCAGATCTAAGCTCCATGAAGCCGCGCCCAGCCCCTGGCCAGCCGGATCAAGCGCTGCACCGCACGGCCATGCCAAGCCCCTCTGAAATTTGCCGGTTTCTAAAGTTTTCTGGATAGTTAAGTGCCGGATAGCGCAGGTTTTACTCTACAACTGTTTCTAGCCTCTGAGAAGGCAAAGCAGGCCTGCTTAGGCAGTCACACTTCCTGGGGAACTCACAGTGCAGGCAGGGAACTGTGCAGCTTGGAAAAACCCTGGTCAGGAGGGAGAGAGATATGGGTCTTCACCTGAGAGATGTGACAGCTGGGGAGCTAGAAACCTATACATGAGTGCCCTTGGTGGACCACCAAGGCGGAATACAGGTACAGTTGCCCTCAACTGTAACAATTTCTTCTCTGGCTAATTCTTTTCTGGTTTGTGTTTGAGTGCAACTGCTGTTTCACCATTCTTATGGGACTGAATTTTTAATAGGGTTGCCAGATACCTTCGCAAAAAATCCCAAACATAGCAGGGAAAAAATTGGTTGAGCAAAAAGGGGAACCAAACTTGCTGAGCAAAAAAAAAAAGGACGCAGCAGGGGAAAAATGTCCCCACCAGCCATCCGTCCGAGAAAATATTTTCTGTTGTTTGTTTGTTTTTACCAGACAGAAGATACAATTACCAGACTGTCTGGGTGAAAACTGGCCATCTGGCAACCCTAATGTTTAATGTATGGCAAAGGAATGTAGGCCAGACACCTTTTATGTGTATACAAAATTGTAATGGTTGTATCCAGAAATGTTGGCCATAGGAGCTCTGGGCTTCAGTTTCTCCATCTGTAAAATGGGACTAACTTTGTAATTTTATAAAAACTACCTCGGAATGGGAGCGTGGGGGCTTAATCATTTTGGGTGGTTACAACATTCCAGGGTGCAATCCAGACCTTTGTCAACCTTGTCCTGCAATCTTGGGTGTCTCAGTGCCTTTCTGCTGTAGCTTCCAACCTGGGCTCCTCACAGACAACGACCCTGGTCCAGGAGCTCTGACCCCAGCAGCTTGTCAGCAAACACCAGCCACATTCTGATTTCCAGCAAACTTAGTTACTATTTGCAGGGAGCATACACTCTTAGTCCCAGATCTTCCCCCAGAAACATGTGGTCTGTACTGCCCAGCCCTCTCCTAGCCAGTCTAGATTATATAGGTCCCTTGCCTCTGTTAGGGGAGCAACATGCAACAGTCTGCTACCTTAAAAGGAGTTTCCCAAGCAATCCACAACACTGGTTTAGTTTTAATTGAAAAATAAAACAAGTTTAGTTAACTATGAAGAGGGAGGTTTTAAGTGAGTACAAGTAATGAGGCATTAAAGTGAGCCATGGCTGCAAGAAAATAAACATAAATAGCTTTTTAAATGTAACAAACTAGACATGAAAAACGAGTAGTCCTGTGGCACCTTAGAGACAAAGTGAAGCTCTTCCCCCAATCTTTTCAGTACATTACTGATTACTGACTAAGTCTCAGGCCGGGATTTCTTCCCAAACTCCAATGGCTGTTTCTCTTGTCGTCTTAGATGAACAGAGACAGATGGGTAGGGAGAGAGAACTTGGGGTGTTTTTGCCCCTTATTTTCATACTTCAGTCACCCTTTGAAGAACATTTTCCTGAGCACAGCTCCTACTTAAAGTTCTTTCCAGCTGAGAGCAAGGAGACCTCCATGTTGTTTCTTTTTCACCTGTATATGCTAAAATGCAGCTTTGTTTTCTCCCTCCCCTCTCTCATACTGTCTGAGGACTTTGTTTACAGCTTATATGCAAATGGATGTAGACACTCATCCCTTTGTTTAAGACAGGCCTGCTTGACCAGTTCTACTGAATCCACGCTGCAGGAGTTTGAACATGTGCCTTTAGCATTGTACAGGGGGGATTTCTTAACTTTGCACAAGATGTTGCTACACACATTTCACCATGATAATTATTGGCCAGAGTATTAATTTTCAAAGAACATCTCACAGGGCATATTTTGGGCAAAGACTATCACATTAGTGTGTAGGGTGTGAATATAGGAGTGGGTTCAGTCACGACGGGGTCCAAAACACCTCAGGGAACAGGTGCTCAGATCTTGCTCACTTTCAGTGAGAGCTGGCAGCCTTAATGCCCTGAGGTGCTTTGGAAAATATAACCCTGGCTGTTTGTGCAGTGCTCTGAGATCTCTGAGGGATGGCCGCTCTATAAGCGCTAGGTGTTCGTGTTAATGGAAGACCGTAGGAATCTCCTGGTGGAAGCAGAGGGAAACTCTCTCCTGCTGCTACACCTTCCATGTTTGCTGTTCTAGGTGTGCCCTACTTTACTGTGGAGCCGGAAGATTTGTCTGTGTCCCCTAATACCCCATTCCACATGGCCTGTGCTGCCGTTGGCCCACCAGAGCCAGTGACAATTGTCTGGTGGATGGGAGACTTCCGAGTGGGGCTTCCTGACATCTCCCCCTCCATCCTAAATGTGTCAGGTAAGGCTGCCTCCAAGATTAATGCTGCCTGCAGTGCAAGGAGGGCAGGGGGGAGAGGAGAAGAGAACTCGCTCGCTGCCCTGTGACAAGGTGTGCAGCGACACTGGATACCTGTGTAATGTGAGACTGGGCCTTGGCCATGCTCTGATGCTAAAAAGCTGGAGGCTAGGACAAACCTGTATCCAGTGTCCAGCACGGGTCACCCAAAGGGGTAGGCACTCCCCAGGATATCTTCCATGGGAGGACAAGGCAGAGTGGAGTGGCTGGCTGCAAGCTGCTGGAAAGTGACATGTCGGGGTGTATCCTTGGGTTGAATTAGATTCTTCTGTTTGTCACATTTGGCTTATGGGTCCAGATGTCTGCAGCCAGTGCTCACCCCTCTACAGCCCTGCTGGACACATCCTGTCCCCCTCCAACTATGCCAGACGCTGCTCTTCCCCCACTGCCGTGTAGCTGTGCTGGACACTGGCCCACCCCCCTCTTCCCTGCAGCCATGCTGCACGTTCCCCTCTGTCCCAGTCATGCTGGACACCTGCCCAATTAACCTTTGTCACTCAATTGAATTGTAAACATGCGGCGTGAAGTGATTGCTGCTGAAGGGGGCAGGCTGACAGCCTTGGACCAGTCTTCTGCCTCAGAACAGGTCCAGTGGGGACTGTGCAGGCCTCCCTATTGGCGTGCATGAGCTCTGCACTGGAGGGAGACACTCTGAGGTGAAAGAGATGACCCATGCTGGGGGGGGGCGCAGTGGAGAAAAGGACCTCTGGCTGCTAGGAACTGGATGGCAGCGATCTACTCTTCACACTGAGCCCCAGCCAGCCATCAGAGAGTAACACTGCTGCTTTGTGCTGCTCTTAAGAAGGAAACGTACATTCTCCTGGATGGTATAATCTGTCAGTCGAAATGGAAGCAGGTGGCGACAGACTGTCAGGAAGGGAGAGAGACCAAGGAGACGCTCTGTGTACACCCACTATCCCAATCTCATGACTGGTCACAGAGCTTTAATCTCTTCAGGAAAGGGACTTGGGGCCGTAGCGGAGGATTGTCTAGTCCTAAGAAGACCCAGGGTGAAGCAGTCTCCAGCCCCATTATTAGTACTTTCATCCATTACAGGTGGCCGTGTTTGTTCCCTCTGCCCCTCCAGACACGCACACGCTAAGCGGCCAGCTTTTCCTGGTTTAAGGCAGCATTGTCCTGAGAGTTAAGCTGGAACGAGGTTGTTAAAACTAGAGATCCTGGGCCTTCTGTCCTTATGGAGAGTCTCAGTGAAGGTAGCAAGCTGAGGTCCGGTCTCCCCCTTGGGACGCAGCTCCCCTTATCAAACAGAGCAGCGCTTGGCTCTAAAGTATCGAGCTGTCTGTGAATTATTCAGTATCTTTCTTTTTTAATCACGTTTTTAAAATGATCCTTGACTTGAAACCCCACTACTGGTTACTTAGAAAATTTAACTCGCCAGCATCCTCGGGGCATTGCCTGTTGGATCTTGCCTTTGAAACTGAGAACAGGTTTCCCTGCATGAAGCTGTGTAAGCTGACACCAGGTGGTCTGGGTTCCCAGGTGTGTCGAAACAGCAGGTCTGCAGAGGCAGGATGACATGCTCGTGTTGGCAGAAAAAAGTATCCAATCATGAAGGAAAATAATAATAAAGCAGTTACTAAAAAGGGAATGTCTTGCGATCGAAGTCGACACTCAGCCCCTGACTGAATGGGGAAAGGACTGTTGGGCTGGGAAAGCACAGCCTCTGTTGGGAGCTTGGTTCACAATCTTCTTCCCTTATTTCCCTCTTTCTTGGGAAATTGCCTGCCGTGTTTTGGGCACTTATGCTGCAATCCAAATAATAACAAGAATAATAGTGCCTCAGCTTTGTTGGCAGCTGGAATGTCTTTCACTATGGCTTGGTGGGACTAGTGGAAGATGTTAAAATGTGTCATTCTCTCTGTCATTCGTTGCAGTCTCTCCTTTCCTCCTCCACCTTCTTTACCACCCCTCAGCCTTTTCAGTCCCTGTCACTTTCAGTCCCCGTGAAGATGAGTCAGGCGCAGCGAGGGCAGGCATCGTGCCAGCTACTCCACACAGCTTTGAGACGGCAGCTCCACCCTAACTTGCACGCACAGCTGCTGCTGTAGCCTTTGAACTCGCTTGAGCAGAACCCGTAAAGAAGACTGGGTCCAAGTGTAGCCAGGACAGGTGCTGGATGCCTTTCTCCAGGTTTTGCCAATGCCTCTCAGTCTGGACTCACCTGTAAGCAGCAATCCTGGGCTTCCCCTGAGAAACTTATCCACAGTACTGCATTGTGTTTTGGCTTTGAGATGTGGCCAAATGGTCATTGGAGGCAAAGGTCCTGATCTTCCCTTGCCCTTTGGCTGGTGTAGTCATTTACCTCACTGCAAAGGGGTGTCAAATGCCTCCAGTCTAATTTAGTGGAATCTTACTTGAACTTTGCCCTCATTATGCACAGGGGTAAATGGCGAACTACAGTGTAAAGCAAGGGACAGTCAGGCCCTAAGTTGACAGTACAAAGCCCCGTTTACTCCATGCTCCAAACTGGATTTCTACCCCAGCTTGAAGCTGATTATTATTTGGATTGCAAAGTGCCCAAGGATCAGGGCTCCATTGTTCTAGGCATGGCCCTTGCCCCATGGTCCTTGCTCAGGAGCTCCCAATCAGTGAGTGCCACAAATGGTAGGAGGGACAGGGTGGGGAAGGAAGCTGAAGTTAACAATAGTGAGGTCCTTCCCAAAGGTCCTTCACTCCCCACTGTTGTGCTGCAAAACGCTGATCTAGGCTTGTCTTCCAGGCCACCTGCCTCTCCCTTTTTTAATGAGCAATCGACACATTAATGACACTAAAATCCATCTCCTTTTGGTTGTTACCCAGTTTGCACAGTCAGTGTGAATCGGGTGTCAAATGTAACCACGATTCTGCTTGTAGCTGAAGCTGGACTCGACAGCAGTTTGTGTTGTTTTCTTTGTCTTGCCTTGGCTGATCTCCAGGTATTAATCAAAGCACGGTTTTCTCCTGCGAAGCCCACAACGTAAAGGGATTGTCTTCTTCTCGGACAGCCACTGTTTGGATTAAAGGTGAGAGAGCCCGAGCGGAGAAGGATGGGGGTGGAGGAAGAGAGCGGGCATGCTCCTACTGAGCTGCCTTAGAACTGAGCAGAGAGCTTTCAGCAGATGGAACAACACAGTGTGCTGTAATGGCTGCTCGCTGCTTGATATGCAGGCCCATACTCCTGCAGTGAAATTGGCAATTGAAAACAAACCACAACTGGGTCAGGAAGGGAAACACGATGTAAGACGACAGATTTTCCTCACAAAGGTAAAGCATCAGGGCAGCAGACTTGTTCACAAGGGATGTGGCTAGACATGCTCTAAAGTGCAAATGGAGAAATCTTCCCCTTTTTGGAGATAGGTGGGTCTCTTTGGAGCTGAAGAAGCCTTTTCCTCTTGTCAATGCACTAGCATCTCATTAGATGCTGAAAAGAAAGAGAGGGAAGGAGATCACAAGGGGCCATGAAAATCAACAGATGGCAACAATTTTATGGATTTCTGTGTTCTATACCATTTAAAATCTCATTTAAAATAAATAATTTTTAGCCCTTCTGCGAACATCTGTCATTCTGTGAATCCCAGAGCTCTTGTCATGTTTTCTTTTCCCATAGACTGAAACAATAGAGAACCAGGAACAACCGGCTTTCCCCCTTTATTTTAGGTCACATTTGCCCTTGAATGTTTTGGTTGTGCTTTAACATGTGTTAATTGCATGATTGTAAAGTCAAGTATAGATTGTCATAAACATTTGTTTCAGGCCACAGCCGAGAGTAAGAACAAATGTTTGTGTCTATACTAGATTTTACGATCTTGGTAGTTAATGTGTTAAAATACCCCTTCTAAATCCAAGTGTAGACCAAATCCTTTGTGGGGTGTGTTTTTTCCAAGAATGCAAAACACTGTTCTGTTGTGTATTATGACTGACTTAGGCTGGTATTCCCAAATGCTTTCTAAGGGCTTGTCTACATGGGGAAATTGATTGGAATAGCTAGTGCAGAATAGGCATTCCACAATACCTTGTGGAATATCACCCCTCTGTGGACACTTGGGCTATGTCTGCGCTACAAAGAAAAGTCAGAAAAAAATACGCAAATTGCAAACCGCAATTTGCATATCTTTTTCCGCTTTTCTTCCGAAAGAGGCTTTTCCAACATTGGCCTGTCTACATGGGGCCAAATGTCGGAAAAAACCCTCTTTGGGAACATCCTTTCTTCCTCGTAGAACAAGGTTTACAGGGATGCCAAAAAAACACATCTGCTTTTCTGAATTTTTTTTTTTTTTTTTTTTTAAAGCAGATGCATTCTTTGGACGCGGGCAGAGCTTGTCCGGGATACCAGAGGTACCCTGGAAAAGCTCTTCAGTGTAGACATAGCCTTGGATTCCAGAATAACAGTGACTTTTTCCTCTGTAGCTCACTCCACAAAGCTGTTGTGCTGTAAATTCCCCTCCTATCGTCACCCAAAATAACTTTAAAGTTATAGACATTCCATAAATAAAAAAAATACTTTTAAAAAGAGTTGACAAACATCTTTAACAGTAAATTATCATGTAGGCTGGGTCCACACTGGCATATAGCCTTCATGGATCTTGAGTTCTCAGATATTTAATGATAATTATACTTTGCAACACTGTAGCACCTCCTAGCCAACTTTCACAATCAGACGTCAGTGAATGAATCCCCACAACCCGCCTGTGAGGAAGGCATTGTTCCTATTTTATAGATGGGGAAATCGAGGCGCCAGGACATTAAATGCTCCACCAGATGTCACACCAATCAGCAAGAGACCCAGGAACAGAACCTAGATTTTTAGACTTCTAGTCCTGTGCTTTAGCCACATGCGTTCTAACTGGTATTCTTCACAAAAATGCTTAAGACAGTTGTAGTAAAGTGAAGGAAGTGAGAAGGCTTTAAAAAAAAAAAAAAAATGCACAGTGCCTGCAGATCTAATTCTGCTCCAGCTGAGAACCTAGCAAAACTCCTAATGACTTCAGTTGGAGCAACAGCAGACCTGTGGGGTGCACATTTACGCCCTGATCCTAAAACTACACACATACTTTCTTTCCCTGAAGAATGTGAGTAGTCTCATTAGCTCCAATGGGTTTACTCATGCAAGTAAAGGAAAGCACATGTGTCGGTGTGTCTTACCATTCCACAGATGTGGAGGCTGCTGGGGACTCTGGCGTATTTCCCCAGTTTATTACTAACATTTTTCTTCTCTATATCCAGGGGCAAACATTTTCAATGGGACATTTACAGACCTCCTCCTATTACTACCATTGTGTGTTGGCCATAGTGCCCCAAGGTGCTAGGTGTATCCTTAACAGAAAATGAAAGTTATTGTAGCATGCATAAGCCCCACTCAAGTTCAAGGGCCTATTGTTCTAGGCAATCTACAAACACTGCAGCATTAACTTCAGACTCAAATGATTCCTCTCTGCTTAGTTTAGCACACAGGAGAGTAGTTGCACTGCACAGTAACACTCCAGCGGCTGTGTCTACACATGCACTTGGATACGGACTTCTTGGGACACAGCCCATGCTTCTTAGCACTGCAGTAAACTGAGCTGCTCTAATTCCAGTGAATTGTGGGAGAACTTGTTTGTCCTATCTGGGCACACAGGAGAATTTGTGGGAAGGCATTGGAGGACTAGCAGCAGTCAAGGGGCGCTAGCCTACGTCCACAATTCAAAGTAATCACATGAGCGGTTGATAAGTTGTGCTCACTAGTGTTAAAGACGATACCCCTGAATTAACAGCCAACTTGAGTTAAAAGCACCATCACACTGGAGTTAAGGGTTTATGTGACTGGACACTGAAACACAGAGATGTGGGCAATTTACTCAGGCTCACATAGGACATCTGTAGAAAGACTTGAGAACGGAATGGAGAGCTCCTGATTCCTCATCGAGTGCCTTAATCACCAGAGCCCTTTCTTTCCAGCCCCAGCCCTGGAACCTTGTAGCTTATAGAATGATGAAGGCTTGTTCACTGTTGGAATGAAACTGACCTTCAACCCCAGTGTATGCTAATCCTCTCTCACAGCCCTTGGTGTCAGAGGCATGTGGGAAGGGGCTGGGCAGGACTAGGATGCGGTGCACTTCAACTATGGGTTGGCCTCTTGGGTTGCAGCCAAACGAGAACAGACCTAAACTCCTGCAACTAATAAAAGTGGTAGACTGGGATTCTGGTAAGGCAGAGAGCAGGGCAGGTAAAAAGGTGACTTAAAATCACTTTTTCTCCTCCTCGGCACTGGGCACTGCCTGGGAGAAACGGAGATGTCTCTGGCCTGTAGACACCAACGGAGATTTTAAGGAAGGATCCAAAGGTGGGAGAGGGCACCTGCCTGGCATGAGATTGGTGGTTGTTTCAAGCTGAAGATGCAGTATGAATGGAGAGACAACTGTGGGAGAAGAGGGCACTGGGAATGCTAGAGGGCAAGGTTTGGGAAAGACAAATGGAATGAGAGGGAGATTAGGATTAAATGGGAGGAGAGAAAGTGCAAGGGACTGAAAGTGCAGACAAGGAGCTTGTATGAATGTACCAGCAGACTTACCCAGCATTTCTCGGGTCCTTCAGGGCAGGGGGCTGGCAGTGTGGGGGGTGAAGGAGTTAGGGCTGGTGGCTGAGGAGGAGCTCAGGGCTGAGGGGCTGATGGGATGAAGGAGTCAGGGTTGTGGGGTGAGGAGAGGCAGAGGGCGGAGGGTGCGGGAGTCAGAGTAGAGTTTTGGGAGTGGTGGGGGGCTCGGGAGGGCTGGGAGCTCAAGGGAGGAGGAAGGGAGGCTGTTGGCTTCTCTTTGGGGCAGCAGGGACTGTGTGGGCTGGCCTGGGGCAATGGGGGGCACACTGGTGAGCCAGCAACTGCTCCCCTGAGCTAAGGTGCTTGCTATCTCCTGTGGTCATTCTGGGGTATAACTGTCTCCCATGCCTGCTGCCCTCTGTGGTCATTTGTGACTATAACTGTCCCTGCTCTCATGCCCCTTCCTTTCCATTTGATGTGAAACCATCCCATTCCAGGCACATCCCATTGTCCTGGCACAACCAAACCCTGTCCTTGCTTTACGTTAGGAGAAGAGGAAGCTGCATATCAAATTTGGTGTTCCTAGCTCTTAACCATTTAGTAGTTCTTGAACAGACAGACTCACAGATGGACATACAAGCAGACACACAAACTCTCTCAAATGTAGTAGATTAAAAGACTGGAAGCCAATGAAGAGATTGGAGAGGTAATGGGGAAGGGGGTTAGAGTGACATTGCTAGGAAGTGAAGCTTCATTCATGCCAGAATAGTCCTAGTAAATTACTAGTCTGGAGAGCTTTGTTCTGTTCCTAGCTATGACACTAATTTGGAATCTGACCTTGGGTAAATCATTTAACCTCGCCAAGTTTCAGTTTCCTGATCATAAAATAGGGGGGCTTTGTGGGTTAATAACTATCAGCCTGGGACTACCAATTCAAGTTCCATGTGAAACTGTTTAAGGGAAAGTCTGGAACAATTGCCATGTGTTTGTATGTATCTTCAATAACCAAACAGTGAATACGTTCCTTGTTGAGCAGGAATTAGAATAGCATGAGCAAGCCCAACTAGCAGCTCTCAGGGACCATCTCCCGTGGCCTGACTTCAGGGGGCTCAAGATCTGAGGCGGTGGGTGTCCAGAGTGAGAGGGGGCTCAGCTGTCCCAAATCTATTTTCAGAGCCATCCTGGGCACCTGTCCAAATCGGCAGGCAAAGCCCCATGGCAGCCCCAGAGCCGGGAAGAAGGCAGAATGGGGCATCACAGGGGGAGGGCTTCATGGGGGAAGGATCCCACTTTTGCACAGATATGTGCATCAAATGACACTGTGAGGGGCTCCTCTTGACGTGTGAGCCATCAATGGGGACCTGGGCTCAGCCCCATTGGAAAGCATCTGCCATTGCAGGGGGAGTGTGGGGCAGGCTCAACACCCCCAAAGAATATTTTTAATCTGCCACCTATGCTCAAGACCCAGATCCCTAGACTGTATGCAGTGCCTATATCCATGTGACCTTCTACTCAGTTCTGTGTATACTAAAGATTTCCCTTGTTTTTTTCCATAGCCAAGCCTCTCCCACCTTCCAATGTGACCATAACCCGAGTCACCAGTAGCAATGCCAGCGTGATGTGGGTCCCAGGATTTGATGGCCGCTCCCCACTTCATTCTTGCACCGTTCAGGTATGGCCTTCAAGACTCTCCTCCGGCCAGCATGTACAATGGGATCCCTCAATTTGGCCCTGCTGCTAGGCCATCCTTCACGCTTGAATCTTCTGTGGGAGTACTGGAATTTTTTAGGCCTGCCCTTTCACACTTGGGAGCCTGCATCTGGATTTTGGCACCAAAACAGGTGGCTTGTTTTTCAGAGGTGCTGAGCTCCTGTCATTGTAGTTGAAGACTGCGCTCAGCGCCTCTGACAATCGTCCATGTATGCATGTGCCTAGCTTTAGGCATCCAAATTTGCATCATTAGGCCCTTGTGTTACTTGGAAGCTGAGCCACAGTTACTTGGAAGCTGTGCCAGTGTGCCAGGCAGAGAGAGGCAGCCAATCCTACAACAGCCTGGGTCGATCAAACCAGGAGGGGTCACACAGCCCCCTTTGAGTCTCCTCCCCGCCACAGCTTTGATGTGAGCATCAGTGGAATCACTATGTGGGGCTGAGACATTCTCATTAGCAGGAGGGGATTAGAAACACACTGGGAAAGCAGCAGCACAAATGCAGCACAGGCTTGCCTGCTTTCTCTCCTGTCCCGCCTGGGGAGGGGGCAAGGAAGGAGGAGAGTCCATGCTCTGAGGCTTATTCCCTTTCATAAAGGAAATAAACCATCACTGCAGAAACATCCCCCCCACCCCCCACACACACAGCAGAAATGATGCCAGGATGTAGCTAGCTTTCTGGGTTTCCGGGATTGTTTTGTTGCTGCTGCTATTGTTTGCAGCTCAGAATGAATGTCTTCCTATGCTTTGAAAGGCTGAGTTAGCCCCAGTTGGTACAGCCTATTCTTCCTGGTGTGCATGCTCCTCAGCCTCCACAATGCTAATCTTTCTGGGCTTTGAGCTCCTCCTCTCTGCTTTGGAGTGGGGGAAGAGAGGCAGAAAGGGAACGGAATCAAAACAGCTCAGATTCCATCCATTCACCAGGCTTTCGCATTTCTTACGCCTCCCAGCCCCTTCTGTGCCTGTGTTTGTATCTCAGGTCAGGTGAACGGCACAGTAATACTCTATTTACAGGAAAGCATTAGAGCGAGGGAGCTAGGGTTCCCGCAATGGTTTTGGCACTGGAAATCTCAGGTCTCGTTTTCCCCCTCTCCTTACCCCACAGCTCTGACTTTGTGAAAGCCGTTGACCCACATTTCCATGTGAAAATGCATGCCTCTGGCTCCCAGTGAATGAATGATTGTCCTCCTGCTAGGAGGCTGAGGAAAGGGGGGAGAGGTGCTGGCTCTATTTCTTGGGCACCTTGACTACATGATGGGTCAGTGCGCCCTTGGCTCAGATGAGCAGGGAGCTTCTCAGAGAAAAGTCTAAAATAGTGCCACTTCTCACTTCAGTGCAAGAAACAAAAAACAGGACTATGTAGCACTTTAAAGACTAACAAGATGGTTTATTAGGTGATGAGCTTTCGTGGGCCAGACCCACTTCCTCAGATCAAATAGTGGAAGAAAATTGTCACAACCTATTTGATCTGAGGAAGTGGGTCTGGCCCATGAAAGCTCATCACCTAATAAACCATCTTGTTAGTCTTTAAAGTGCTACATAGTCCTGTTTTTTGTTTCAGCTACACCAGACTAACACGGCTACCTTTCTATCACTATTCTTCAGTGCAAGAGGCATTTGAGAGCGTGGGGGTGGGAAATGAATGCAACTGCTCTGACTCCCTGCAAACAGCCCAACAGGAGCAGAAGGACATAATTTAAACATAGACGTCTGAGGGTTCCCACCCAGCTAAGGGTGACATGAACTGTTACATGCTGTATGCAATATGTATCCGGTCATCTGAAGAAGTGGGTTGCGCCCACGAAAGCTCATGATACCAGCTACATGTTTTGTTAGTCTTTAAGGTGCTACTAGACTATTGGTTGTTTTTTAAGTTTTTCCTATTACAGACTAACTCGGCTACCCCTCTGAAGCTTGTATGCAGCCTTAGCATCCTGATTCTTATTATTAGCAAAATAAATTAACGGATCAAAATGGGGTGGGGAAGGGTCTGTTGCATTCATACTGGAGATAAAGTTAGCAGAGAAGTTTCCCTTTGTCAGGACTTCTGGATTCTGTCCCCAGATTTGATGCTGACTCATGGCACATGTGTTTGAGTAAGATGTGCTGAGTTAGAGCTGCCCAGTGGATTCCTATTATTCTCAGGCCATCAGGCTAGAGTTGTTGACTTGAGTCCCACGACTTGAACTCGAGTCCGACTTAAGTCACCTAGGTGACTCGACTTGAGACTCGACTCGGGTTCATTGTTTGTGACTTGAGACTCGACTTGAGACTTGCTAATTTTGTTAAATTGACTTGGTGAAAAAATTGTCCGAAAATGCCGATGTTGATGGCTTGTACAAAAGTGACTTGACATTTTTTAAATTAAGACTTGAGACTCGACTTGGACTTGACAATGACGACTTGAAGACAACACTGCATCAGACAGTCCTGGGTTTGAACCTGTCTGCTTGCTAAAGGGACACAATGAGAGCAAATGGGATCCCAAATTCAGGTGTGGGAAAACTTCCATTTTAGAGGCACTCGAGGCCCATAGAAGTAGTGCCAAGATTCTTTTTCTTGTTCATTCTTTTTTGATTTTGAAAGAAAAGCATTTTCTTCAGCATTTTCTGCAGCATTTGTAACCAAAACAGTGTAGCATTGTGCTAATGCAAGGGTATGTCTAGACTACATCCCTCTGTCGCCAGAGGGATGTAAATTAGACATACCGACATTGCAAATGAAGCGGGGATTTAAATCTCTCAAGACTTCATTTGAATAAAAATGGTCGCCGTGTTTTGCCGAGTCTGCAGTTTGTCGGCAAAAAGCGGCAGTCAAGATGGGGATTGGGCGACAAAGAAAGCCTTTGTCAGCTGATCCCGTATGCCTCGTAAAATGAGGTTTACAGGATCGGCCGACAAGGGCTTTCTTTGTTGCCCGATCCCCGTCTTGACAGCCGCTTTTTGCCGACAAACTGCTGACTCGGCAAAACACTGCGACCATTTTTATTCAAATGAAGTGCGGGAGATTTAAATCCCCGCTTCATTTGCAATGTCGGTATGTCTAATTTACATCCCTCTGACGACAGAGGGATGTAGTCTAGACATACCCCAAGAGATCCTGAAAGTGACATTGAACTGAACATAGAAACTGACAGTGCACAAGAATGGAGCTGATTGATCTGTTTGCTTAGTCTAAGCTTAGAGAAGGGGTGGGGAACCTCAGGCCCGGGAGCCGAATGCAGTCCCCGGATGGCCTGGATCTGGGCCTTGAGGCTCAGCCCTCTCCTGCCCCCAGAAACATTGGGGACCCTGTGCTAGCACTCCAGACCCTCCACGGCCCCACTGCGGAGCTGGAGCACACAAAATCTACTAGGCTAGGCCCCCCCAGGATCTGGTGTGTGAGGGGAATGTGGGGAGTGTCTTTCTCTTTCTCACTCTGGGGCCACATCAGTGAAAGGGTTCTTTTCCCCCCTGTGGCTCTCACTTGTGTGATGCTCCCAACTGGTTTTTCTCTGAGTCAGCAGCCCCTGACCCAAAAAAGGTTCCTCACCCCAGCTTAGAAAAATGCAAAATGTCAACAAGCATGATAAATGGCATAATGTAAAATTTAAAAAATGCCTTTCACTGGCATAAATCATCGTCTGTGCATTGACATCAATGGAGAAGATGGCCTATTATTTTTCATTTGACAGTGGCCCTTTAAATATGGGTTTATACTGCTGATTCAGCATTTAATGCAACTTGGTCCTGAACTGTTTCAGAAATTAGCCATTTGTGTGAAACAAATGCCCTATTGTAGAGCATGCTCCTGTTGTTTTCTCTGCTTATCCTAATATACATCTACATTTTTTGTTAGCCTCTAAGGTACTGCAGGACTATTGGCTGTTTTTTAAGTTTTTCCTAATATACCTGTTTGCTCTTCCTTGCAAAACAGGTTGCTGAGTCACCCGAAGATCAGGATGGCTCTACAGAAGTTGTCTCTGTCCCTCCCTTTACCTGTGGTTTACCAGGATTAAAGCACTCCACCAATTATAGTGTGCGGGTTCAGTGCACTAATGAGATGGGCACGTCCCCTTTCACAGACTGGGTTTATTTTCAGACCCTGGAGTTAGGTAAGCAGAGTTTGGAAAAGTTAAAGGAAGCACTGCTATAACAAGTCAGTTCTGATCAGGTTGGGGGAGATCAGGACAAATGATTAATGATTTGAATTGAGCTCCTCAGTGAGTCAGAAAGGCAAGGAACCTACAAGTCATCAGTTTGTGAATCTATTCTGAAGTCTCCTAGGCTATATTTACACAGCAACGTTATTTCAGAATAACGGACATTATTCCAAAATAACATAGTCCACATCTACACTACAAGCCTTTATTTCGACATAATGTTGAAATAATGTCGAGCTGGAGGCAGGGGTGGCCCGTGCGTATAGGCCGACTCGGCCGTCGCCTAGGGCGCCGCCTTCAACGGGGTGCCCAGGGCGCCCCGTGATGATGTCACGCCATTGACGGCCGTGCAGGCGGGGGCGCCGATCGCGCGTTCCGCCTGGGGCGCCAGCTGCCACAGCCTGCCTCGGGCCGCCCCTGGAGGACTGCTTCCTCCGGCTCCTGTAACCCTCATTTCACAAGGAGTAAGGGAAGTCGAAGGAAGAGTGCTCTTCCTTTGACTTCCTGCTGTGTAGACCGTGCCGAAAGCTGAAATAAGCTATTTTGACTTCAGCTACACAATTGACACGGCTCAAGTGAAGTAGCTTATTTTGACTGTAGCCCTGCTGTGTAGACATGTCCCTAGAGTCCTGCTCCAATTATTTGTCTTACTGTCAGTGATCAGA
Source organism: Rafetus swinhoei (assembly GCA_019425775.1). Classification (NCBI taxonomy): domain Eukaryota; kingdom Metazoa; phylum Chordata; order Testudines; family Trionychidae; genus Rafetus; species Rafetus swinhoei. Next base: position 71,382,379 of record CM033446.1, on the reverse strand, counting down.
AAAAATGATTGTAAACCAGATTTTTTTTTTTAAGGGTAGTTCCTTATTTATCCTCATCCACTAGTTCCCAGATCAGATTGCAAGTTTATAAGTCAAATGAGAAAGCTACAAACCCTACTTAGGATCTTAAAATAAAAGCAATATAATGGGCCAAACATACCCCTGGTGACTCATTGCTGGTGTAACATCAGGGAGTCATACCAGGGATGAATTTGGCCCAGGCATTCTGCTTTTTACATCATCCCTAATAATAAAAATGGCTGGCAACGCTGATGCACAAGGCAGAATGGAAACTCACTCACACACCCACAGCTGTATTATCTGGGCAGGCAGGCCTAGCAGGCTTAATGGCTCCTCTTTGTGCTGGTGAAAGATACGTTGAAGTTCTGAAGCCAGTTTGGAGGCCTGGGATTCTGTGGGCACTGGTTTGTGTTCTGGAGGATTGCTGAGAGCCACATGGCCCTTGAGAGTAGGAGGGTAGAGATCTACATGGGCTAAGGGGTTAAGCTTCTTCTGCTTCTTCTGTAGGAGTCAGGAGGTGGGGGATAGCCCCAAACTGCCTAAAGGAAGAGCTGAAAGCAAATGTCAAGAAAGGAACCTTGCAGAGATTTTTATTTTCTCCCCAGACTCTCTCCTTTGGGTTTTCCCTGGAGAGTGGGTGATCTGAGCCTTTTGGTGACTCTTGCTCTATGGGGGTGGGGGAAGAGTTCCTGTTTTGCAGTGCAATTGACTGAGTATCACCCTTTGCCTCCAGCTCCAGGCAGCATTCCACAAAACCTCCACGTCATCCAGAGAGACACTAGCCTGGTTTTGGGGTGGGAAGAAGTAGCTCCAAACCCGCTGAAAGAAAATCTACTGGGATATAGGCTGGAGTGGAGTCAAGATAACATCACGCAGGTACCGTATCCAGAAATCAACCCTGAGGAGACTGGTGGAGGTTCCTTCAGGACAGAGTCATGGGATGTTTAAATCGAGTCTTGTAGACCACACAGCCTCTCCTATGTGCTGTTGTCTCTGAGCTGGATTCTCAGCTGGTGTAAATCGGCATTGCTCCTTGGTTTCAGCGGAGTGGCTCTGATTTACACCATTTGAGGATCTGGCCCAGTTCTGCTTTCTTTGTACACCCAAAACTCCCATTTGTATCAATTAAATACCATCAGTAAATCTGTGAACATAGTCACTTGAAATTAGTGGGAGTTCTAGGAATTCCAAATATGAAACAGTGGGGGGGGGGGGGGTTTGAACTGCCTTGAGTGACTGTATCTCAAGGCAAGCAGACCCTTGGGCTGATCATTTATTATGTGTGTAAGTTTGACTGTGCTCAGCTATCTGAGCGATGGTTGCAGGGCATTGGAGAATCAAGTCTTTAAGCATTTGAAAATAGGAAGTGGTGTGTAAGTGTGAAGTGTTATTACAATGTGCATATTTCCATAGTTCCTTGGGCCCCCACAGTGGTCACCTTGCACCCAGAGCTTTTCTACCAGGACAGCTGGGGATTCTTATTACCCTCTGCAAGCACCCCTCTCTCCCCCTCCCGCCCCGGTGACAGAGATGGTGTATCCATGCATGGCTCAGTGCATTGTGCACTAGTGATTCCCAGCTGCATAACTGCCTCTAGGAGGCCAGAGTAAATTAGTGTAGCCCAGAGATCTCAGGCACACTGAGGCTCGACCATTTCCCAGCTGCTCCCTGCATCAGAGACATGTAATAGAAAACCACTCTTCTTCCCCTCTTAAGGTCCTGTGCCAAGCAGTTGGGCCCATGTGGAAGATTTGGGCCTTCTATCTCCTGTGGCTTGTTTATTTTTCAAGTGCCAGGGATACAGTAAAATTAACAACTGCAAATCATGTGAAAGGGGGTTAAAATCCTTTATTTCGTTCATAGTGATTAAGGAGGTTTAAAAGGGCGCTGTCACCGGGGCGGGACCGGAACATCAAGACTTACATGTTCTTGATACCTGCTTTTGAAGTTTATGTGATTCTGTATGAGGGTTACCCACTTCCATACAAATGCTTTGCCAGTGACTCCATAACAATGAACAAGTCTGCAATAACAGACAAAGTGGGGGGGACTATACATGCACCAATTTCATACTAGCACAAGTTCACTCACTGACTTTGGTAGAAATCCTCTTGAATTGTATCCATTGGAGAGGAAAATGAGGCCCAGTATCGGTAGCCAAAAAGTTTCAAGGTTTTATTGTAAGTGATGCCTGTAAAATGGGTCTTTAAAATTATGGCAAATACCTTGGCAATGTTCTGTTCAGTGAAACTTGGCTATGAATGCTGGATGGTGATTAGAATTTGGCAACACATTAAAACAAACAGAATTTATTTTTCTGATTAAACTGGCAGTGGTTTTGCAGTGTGTCTAATGTCTTTGAAGCAAGAGGAATTGTGTATTTGAAAAGGACAAAAGCAGATTTTTCTGTAGCTATTTCCTCCAAAGACCTCAAAGCATTCATTAATTAAGCCTCACAATGTTCTTATGAGCTAGGAAGACATTACTGTTAGCAATTTTAGAGACAGGGAAGCTAAAACCCAGAGCACATGAAGCCTGAGGTAACATAGCCTGTCAGTGCCAAAAATAGAACCCAGGAATCCTGACTCCAGCTTTGCTCTAACCGCTGGACACAATGATCCATTTTTAATAATAAGAATAATAATTAATAATAAATAAAGCAGTTTTGCCCTGATTCCTTTGCATTCAGGTTACTGCTTGTTCTTGTCGCTTTCAGGGGGAAATGACAGTACAAGAGACAAAAGCCAATCTTACCTGGAATCCCCAGAAAGACCTTACAATCAGAGTGTGCGTTCTGAACTCAGCTGGCTGTGGACCCTGGAGTGACACCTTGTTGGTTGCAGCCCAAGAAATTGTAGGTGAGTAGCAGGATAATTTTAGTTTGTTTTTGCCCTGGCGAAAATCCTCTCATATACGCTGGGAAACAGTGATTGCTGCTCATACCACCATGTCTTGCTGGCCCTGTGCCTTTCAGTGCACACGGCGGACTAAGCCTCATGGCTACGTAAACAGCACATTTAGTTGAACAAAACAGAATTTAAATAACCTTTAAAGATTTGGCATAAGCAATACAGTTCCCACCTGCTGCTGTATTCTTTAGCTGATGCTATAGTGGGTAGTAAATGGAGGGGGAGGGAGATACAATTCAAGAGATAAAGGCAAGGGCCTGGTTCTCCTCTGGCTTAGGCTGTGTCTACACACGTTTGCACTGACTTAGTAAAACTGGTGCAGTTTCCCATGTGGCTTTTCTTCTCTGGGTTTAGTTTAAACTAGGGACGTGAATGATTTAACTGGTGGAGGCTGGAGCAGTGTGGGCAGGGGTTCTCCAGCCCAGCCAGAGCAGCCCCCACATATGGCAGAGGACGGAGCTGCTCCAGCCCAGCTGTGGCAGGTGGAAGGGCTGCTCCAGCCCAGCCGGTTAACTGATTAACTGGGATTTTACGTCCCTAGTTTAAACCAAAATAATACAGGCTTAACCTGAGTTCCCACACAGCCTTTTGCACTCGCTTAACTAAATCAGTTTAAAATCAGTCCTTATATTATATCAGAGAACTGTGCATCTAGGCAAGCCCTTATACTGGAGTAAATCTGGAGTTATTTCAGTGGAGTCAGTGGTCCAGGCCTACAGCTATTATACATCAGCATGTCACTAGACTGGGGCAAAGCCAGTGTATACAGCTGAGGATATGGCACTGTGGAGTTGCAGTGGTGCAAGTGAGAGGACGCTCGGGCACACTGAGCCTGCCACAGAATGGCCAGGCTGGGTCAGACAATGGTCCATCTTGCCCTTTCTCCCGGTGTCCAACAGTGGCCAGTGTGTCAAAGGGAATGAACACACAGGGCAGTCTTGAGAGCTCCATCCCCTGTTGCTCAGTCCCAGCCTCTGGAAGCCAGAGGTTTAGGGACATTCAGAGCATGGGTTATGTCCCTGACCATATTGGCTAATAATAATTGATTGACCTGTCCTCTCCATTTCCTTTCATCATTTGTGATTATTTACTCCTAAGCAAAGGCCCTCAAGCTGAATGCGGGGGAGAATCTAGCCCATGTAAATGTCAAAGGGCTGTAAAACCCTGAAATTTTTATATGGAAGCACTTTTGCACTTGGCATAAATGACTCTTAGAGGCACAGGGCAGTAGGTAGTCAGGCCCTTTCTCATCTGTGTGGATTGTTTCTGACTGCATTTGCTTTGAATGTTGTAGTTTTTACGGACTCATAGCCGCGCCCCCCCCCGTATGCTGTATTAGTGTCACTTTTTATATTTCATTTCCTGCATTAAAAATAAACTCTTGGCAGAGTCTCATTTAAAAATATAATGAATTATGTGGCTCTGGCAGTTATGAAAATGAAAGACTAATAACACTGGGACAGATCCTGAATTCCCAGAGAAATCCTACCTCTTTCATCCCTTCTGATGATAGATGGCTGTCCATGCCCAATGATGATATTATTATTTGCAAATCAGAATTGCTCTCCCCTTCACCCACCCCGATTTTCAGTGAGATATCAGCTCCTAGATGCCTTCGCTTTTGAAAATGGGACTTAGCCTTTTAAAGCGCTTAGGCCTTGCAATGATGACCAAGCAAATCCTACAAAAATTCCTTTCAAAATCTGGGCCTTACAGTCTAAATGAACAAGGTAGACAAAGATCAGGAGGAAAGGATGTGGCATACGTACAGGACGATCAGGATCTCTGTTCAATTTTATATAAGCTCTTACACTGCACTCCTGACCATAGCATTTAAGCTTCTTCTAGTCACGCATTAACAACATGACTAACATCTGTCCTCTCATTCTCTCCACAGAGGGAGAAATGTGTATAGCAGAGCAGCTTATTGTGGCAGGACTTGGCAGGGGTGGGGGGATTGTTTTTTTAAATATTCATGTTTCAATGTATTTGTACTAGAGAAGGCAAGGTCAAAGAAATGCAACTTGCAGTTAGTTCTTGGGGGAGTTAATTCCACCATTCTGAGGTGGCCTCCAAAAAAGCTCTGTCTCCTACACAGATGAGCTTTACCCTTATATTGAGCACTCCATTTTTTGAGGAGTACAGGATCTTTCGAAACAGGGCATTTCGAAAATGCCCCGTCTAAACTGCCATTTTTTTTCGAAAAGCCCCGTTTCCAAAAAAAGTGGCGGCCGCCATTATGCAAATGAAGCACGTGATATTGAAATCCCGACTTCATTTGCACTTTCGATACGTCTAATTTACATCCCTCTGCCAACAGAGGGGTGTAGTTTAGACATACCCCTAGTGGCTGCATGCCAGTGGCAAAAAGGAGCAGTGAAGAGAATCGATTCTCGTGAGATTCCAGGAACTCTACAAATGGTGGCAATGCAGTTTTCCATCTCCACTCTTTGGGTATGTCCTCCAGAAGGATTAAGACCAATTTTGTACATTACTTTGGGTCCCTACCAACTCTCTCTTATAAGATAGCACAGTCTGATTGTTAAAAGCATTGAATTCTGCAGAGAGGTCCAGGAGAATGAGATGTCTGCTTCTATCCACTGAGAGGAGATCATCCATCAGTGCCATTGAAGTGGGTTTGCTTTCATGTCACAGCATGAATCCAGTCTTTGCCAGGCCTGTGACATTAGCTCCAGAGAAAGGAACTCTTAGTTGGCTTTGATGAATGCAGTGCCACCAGGTGGATGAGTGGCAAGTGTCCTATTAGCTCTGTGTTTATTTTTTCATTTGATTTGGGTTTTGTTTGTCTTGTTTTAATGATATATTGTGGTGTGAGCTGGGGAGTAAGGGTGGGGGTGGGAAAGGAAGGGCAATCTGTAGGGGACAGTTGGAGGACAGAGACTATACGCTGTGGTGGAGGAGGAGAGGAAGAAAACAACCAATCAGCAGGAAGAAAAATGTCCAGCATCAGAAAGTGAGGTGTGAATGGTGTGGGGAGAGTAGCCCAGAAGGTTCCAAACGCTCTGGAGTTGCCATGGCCACTCCCAGTTCCTGCTGGTGAGGGGAAGCTCCAAGAGGATGGCTTCATCTGTGGTTTCTTTCTTCCCCAGCCCATGTGACCAGGGCTTGGGAGAGAACCATGAGCCCTGGTGCATTGGGAGAGAGTGGACTGGCTGTGGTGATGGGAAGAGCCCAGCTTGGTTTCCCCAACCATCACCCTCTCTTTGCTGCTAATGTTGCTTTTGCTGATTAAGCCATACATACCGCCCTCTATAGCCCCGTGTTTGCAGTAAGGTGAGCAGTGGCGGTCATGCAGTGCTCGTGGCAGGACTAGGCCTTTAACGTAGGACTTAGGTGGGACTGAAGTGCTGGATGAGCATTCCTTCAGTCAGGCTGGCAGCATCCCCTGCCTGTCTTTCCTATGGCAGCCACAATGAGAAAATCACCTTCAAGAACTGAAAAATGTGACAGGAAAAAAATCAGTGAAATTGGCAAGGGCCTCTGGGGCAGGTGTCGTGCCTGAAGCAGTGTTTAGCCTGTTCTCGTTAACTGACAAATTGCCAGGGGGATAGCATCCCGCTAAATCGGAATAAGGTCACCATAAAACAACAAAACTTTTTTTTTTTTATTTTGTCTCAAAAATTACTGTTTAAAAAAAAATCTCTGCATTGATGGTTTTTATGGCCAAGAGTTGGACTTCAACAAGTACACATGACCAAGGGCACAAAAGCAGGAAAACAGGGTTATATATAGAAATGCTGACAGTCCCTAAACTATAGAACTGCAGAAATAACATAACTGTGTTCCAGGCCTGTGCCTGAGAGAAAAGAAAAGGAGCTGACTTTCCAAAAAATAAACATCTGGCCCTGGATACACTTTGTGTGGGTGCTCGGTGGGCAGAATGCCAAGAGTGGGTCATTAACATTTCCATGGGCCAGGGTAAGCTTTATAACAACTTTCAATCTTGTCACTGCAGGGAGCCAGTTAGAATTCTGCTTTCTAAGCACTGGAATCTCTTGTTTGGATAGAAGAAACAGGCACAAATGCTGTAGGGACATGGGTTAATAGCTTTTCTCTGTGATGTTTCTATAAAAACAACGAGTAGTCCTGTGGCACCTTAGAGACTAACAAATATATAGATAGCATCATGAGCTTTTGTGGGCAAAATGCATTTCTTCAGATGCTGATCATGTACTCAGGGGGACCCTTAGGATGTAGTCTTTGTATATCCGTGCTAATAAAAACCAGTGGTCTCATAACACGGGAATGCTCCTAAATGCTCATGTAAGTACGTATATAATTCTGCTGTAGTTTTCTCTCATGCAGTGCAGTTAATAAAATGTCTTTCACAGACACAGAGAGAGGGTGGAGGGTGAAAAGCAGACATGGTCCGTGCCTGCCAAAAGTGTGTATGGAGTGTGGGGAGTGAGGGCAGCCAGGTTCATGGATGTATCCACCCACACGATACAGTTTTGCTCCACCTTTGCTAGAAGTTCATCTCAATCAACCAGATTTTTGACGATCAGTTGAATAGTTGCTTAAATCAAGTCCCGCTGTTGATAAGATTTCTCCAAGGTGCACACAGTTAATATTTAGGGAAGGATTATTTCAGCTTTTCTTTGTGAAGCATAGATGGTCGTCTGCTTCCTAACCAGTGTTTTATCTTCTCTCTAGGTGGCCAGAGACAACCACCCTATGGGACATCATGGGTCCCTGTGGCTTTGGGAATTCTCACTGCCCTGGTTACAGCTGTTGCCCTGGCACTCATTCTCCTTCGAAAAAGAAGAAAAGAAACTCGATTTGGGTAAGAGAGATTCTTTTTGTGGTTATGGAGGCTGGTCTCCAGCTCCCCTTCCACTGAGGTTCCTTATTCACTGCTTTTTGTAATCAAGACTTGTTGCAGATTGAATATTTCTACTCCTTGTTTGGAGCCATCACATTGTCTGATAGAGATGGGTGGGGAGACCCCTGCAGCAGTTGTCATTTTATGTGTCTGTTTGCCTCCTAGACATGTCTTTGGCAGTGTGATCGGCAGGGGAGAGCCAGTGGTCCATTTCAGAGCAGCCAGGTCTTTCAACCGGGAAGGCCCAGAGCGGATTGAGGCAACATGTAGGTAAAATGATCTGAATTCCGACAAGTCCTATGCACGTGTGTCTCTTGGTCCTGCGCACCTTTCCCTACAACTCACTCGTTAGGATGAAAAATTAGGATTAACTTGAGCGAGACTCCAGACATACTGTGGGCAGGTGCTGAGCATGTTTCCCTACACAGTTCTCATAGCTATTAAATGCTAACCCTCTGTCTAATCCAGCTCTGGGGAAAAGGCTGTCTGTAGGGCTGGATTGTCTTGTGGACAGATGTCCACAAGCATCTGGGTTGAAGCTACCATACTGGATGACAGGCTAGTGTGTTAGCCTACTTAATTACATAGCTTCTAGCCCCTCTGCATTTGATTTTACACTTAACGCACATCTTCGGGGGACTCTCATTCTATACTACAGTCCAAAGCAAAATGGGTCTTATTCATTGCTCCAGTGTTAGGCTAGTGTGATGCTGTAGATTTTAATGTCAGTGCTCTAATGGAGACTAATCTGGCCTAATAACAATAATAGAATAGCCCTTAGCATTAAAAATAGCCCTTCAAAATGTGGTGCAAACATGAACTAATTAATCAGTCCTCTGAGCACCAGTGTGCAGCAAGGAAGAAATATTAGGCTGCTGTTTACAGATGAGGAGCTGAGTCACAGTTTAGCGATTTGTGCAAGAGTCAGAGCCAGGATTAGAAATTCCAGCTTCCAGTTCTGTGTCCCATGCTCTCGTTTCTGCAAAGGGGTGATTGCTTGGAGCAGTGCTGCACTGCTGGACTGGGATGGTTGCAACACACGCCTTTGACTCAGCTCCTCTGGAGTCAGAAATCGTTCTGTTGCCCTAATGCCCATCATGTTCTGTGTATTATCTTGTCCATCTCCATCAGTCACAGTGAGATTTGTACTCTGTGTAGTAATAGCTAAGGGCCAACTCCTCAACCATTGCAAACTGGTGCAGCTCAGTAGATGTCAGTGGAGATATGCTGATTTACACCAGTGGAGGTCTCAGTCACCGTCTAGAAAACTGATACAAGTCTGGCTCCTCAGTGTTATTTACCGCACTCTTATATCCCACTTACTTTTGGAGTTACCAAGAGCAGTGTTATCGCAGCATTTTCATCTTTGCCTCTTTGGCACTGAAAGAGCAAATTTCATATGCCTGAAAATTATTGGCTTCTTGCTTTGCATGGGGCTCGAGGATGTGGGAAGAGTCCTCTCTGTTCCAGGTTCACCAGCATATAATGTTGGAGTAGGATTGAAGGGACTAGATCATGGGAAAGTGCTAAAAGGCTGGACTCACTGGATGGTATCATAGAACCTTTGGTCATGCATTCCTCTTTCAACCCCTCCTCCTTTCATTTTTCCAGTGGACAGCATAGGGATCAGCGATGACCTGAAGACCAAACTCAAAGATGTTCTAATCCAGGAACAACAGTTCACTCTGGGAAGGATGCTAGGCAAGGGTGAGTCTTTACTAAAACCCGAGCAAGACCTAACACCCCCATCAATATTTCAACCATTGCCAAGTATGGAGAAGTGGTTACACGTTTTCCCTTGATCCTGTTAAACATGGACAAAAGTTGTAGGGGCTGTAACCAGCTCTTGGGTTAAAATAGTTCAAAGCTTTGGCTTGGTTATGGGGATGTGATTAGGCCCCATCTACCATTCAGCTGCTGAAAGCTTTGTAACCGGGTTATGAGACTCATTTGTAGCTATCAAACACACAAGGTTTTACACAGTATTCCTGGTCCATCATATACAAACTTCCCAGGTTTTTTTCTCTCTTCTTTTCTTCAAGCTAAGGAGTAGTAGCTTAAATTTCAGCCACCCTTTCAACTTAAAAATGTATACAGTACAACTGAATGGTATGGAAGGAGTTATATACAAATTGTATCCCAATATGTTTTAAAGTCTTAAGCGAAATAAGATGGCACAGATAATATGAGGCACTTTACAACCCCCCTGCCATAAGCAGTGTTCCCTGTAAGCTGTCACTTGTGCAGCCACTCAGGAAAGATTCCAATGCTGCCCAGCTGATTAGCAGAGCACCCACAGCTAAGATTGTGTTTCTCCTGGTGGTGCAGATTCATACATGCCTTGGTAAGCATAACAAAATTTATTCTGCACGTGGGTGGAAAAAGTCCACCTGTAGATGGAAAAGAGGGAGTATTGCCACAAGACCAAGCAAATTATTTGGATCGAGATTCAAATATTCTCAGTCTGGAGATGTTTGAATCCAAGATTTGGGCTTACAGCATTATAGAGATAAGTCTGCAGCTGGATCTGAAAGTTTCCAAAATTTGGGGGTGTTCAGCTTCAGGCTTTTAGTTCAGGTTTAGTTCACTAGAAAAACATAAAGCATTTAATCAAAAGGCCAGCAAGGAATCAAAAGGGAAACAGAAATCAGGTGGCATAGGCAATGGAAAAGGGAGCTGGTTTTCTTTTTAACATAAACAATAGGTTTCTAAGATTAGCTTTAATGCAATTCTCTTCAATCCTGCTCAAGTGAGACTGTTCCACCCTCCATACACCCACCTCCTCCACCTTCAAAAAATGTGCTTCTGAAAGTCAGTTTCATGGTAGGAGGGCAATCTTTCTGCTGAAGAAAAGGGCTCAGATCTTGATGCCGCTAGGCAATAGATCTTGGGTAGAATTGGCGTGGAGGCAACATGTGCCTGCTGCTTGTGTCCAGATTTCATTGACAGGTACCGAGAATCACCCCACTGTTGATCCACCTGGCCAGGTCCCTACCTCTTACTCTGACTTTCTAAGGGTGCTCCTATGATATAAATGAGCTGGAAAATTGTCCTAACAAGACACTTGGACATTCCGTTAGTGTGAGAGAATCTCACGTGGGCATAGGCTGGTACAGCAAGTTCTGCACCATCTGCTCCAAGCCCCCAATCTCAGTTCTCAGTACAGGGGTGTTATAGAGGTGGGAGAGGACATGGGTGGAGTGCTCCGGCGGTCCCCTGCTGGGTAACATTTTTTGGTTACCCCTAGGGACAGCATAAAGGTGTCTTTCAGCTGCCTTTTACCTTCACCCCTCTCGCTTTGGGTCCTGTGACCTGATCTTCTGTGCACTGTGATTGTGGAATGACCACATGCAGCACTGAGGATGGCACTGGAGAAAAGTCAACCGAAAGAAGCTATCTTCTATCAGGATCTTTCCCTTTGTGGTGTAGATGCCAGAACCATCTGCTCCACTTCCTCACTTTTGCTCCAGTCCTACTTACTTGGCAGCTTTCTGATCTGAAACAATATCCCTCAAACTGAGTCCATTTGTCTTCCAGATAAGCAGTTATGAAATGGTGTAGATTTAGCAGCAGGAATTTGTCCCATCAGGCAAGCCAAAGCTAAACTGAAACTAATGCCAACAGATACATTATATTTGCTTTAAATCCATGTTAAGGCTTAAAACCACTTCAGGCCAAAACAACTTTAACATGGTGTAGCCAGCCATGCTTTGTCTACACCAGGGCCTTGTTTCCACTGGAGAGATTTACTCCACCCTCAGTGATTGATGTGCCTCCTGTCCACACACAAGTGCTTGAATAGATTGTCAGGCCAGCTATAGTTAGTGGATGTCAGTCCCTGAACTTGTAGAGATATGGCCTCATTATGTCGCAATTGATGAATCCCCCTGGCACAGTTATTGGGCTGTCATCTCTGACAGCTGTCACCTTGGAAAGCTTCCTCGGATCAAAACTTCCTTAGTTCTGCAGCTTAGAGTCCCCTCTCTGCCTCCAGCCAAGCCCCATTCTGCCAAGACCCTTGCAATATCTCCTCTCCAAAATACTCCTCAGCTGCAATCCATCCAGGATCCTCCCTCCAGCTCTGCATGTCCTCAGTCAGCAAAGGATTGCCAGCTGAAACTGCTCTGTCTGTCTCCTCTCTAGCATCCCTCCATCACAGTATTCCCTTTCCCTTGGTCACGCTGCCCCAGCCTCACAGGCACACATATGCTCATGGGCCACTAAATGAGGCTGCTATAAGAGCAATGGCACTGATAGTAATACTTATAGCTCTTCCGCTCCCAGCTTCACCCCCCTGTGCTCCCTGAATTAAATATGATGCAAATCATCTATGCTAGCATGGTCTCCTTACTGCCTGCTCTGGTATTCCACAGGGGAGTTTGGGTCGGTTAGAGAGGCACTCCTGAAGCTGGAGGATGGCTCTCTCCAGAAAGTCGCAGTAAAGATGTTGAAAGGTAGGTGAAAACGGGGCCACTTGAAACACTTAAAATGAATTTAGGTGTAGAAGGATTCAATTTTGATCGGTAAATGTCTGTCAGCATGGACTTCACCATACACACCCAAACTGCTGAAAAAATATTTGCATCTGGATGTTGTCAGCTCCTGCTGACCCACCTTACTTGTTTGTTCATCCCTTTTCTTTCCTTTTCATCTCTGTCCATTTCATCTTTTAAAATGTAAAAGCTCTTCAGGACAGGGGCTAGTGTTCATTGTAAGCTGAGCGATTAGGTGGCCACCCAGAAGAGATTCAAATCTTGCCCAGCTGATTAGCATGAGTTTCTTCTGGTGGTGCACCTCTGCATATGCCTTTGTGCACATAACAAACATTATTCCGCACGTGGATGGAAAAATTAGAGACAACATTGGCAGGAGCCATACCTCCTTATGGTTTGTACAGCACCTAGCACATCCTAGGCAACCCTAGGGGCAAATAGTATATATTATTACTACCAGGGCTTGACAAACCACAGCGAGAGCTACTCACCAGCCCCGCACCGCACATGCGCCAGACCGGCACTGCTCATGCACGCAGCGCCGGTGAATGGGGCGCACAGAGCGACCGGCTGAAATCTACTCACCACGGGTGAGTAGAATCAGCGGTTTGTTGAGCCCTGATTACTACTAACTACAGAGAATACTACTCAGTTTCTTGCTTCTACACCATGCCAAGTCCTATGGCATGGACAGTTCTGTCTTCAGTCAAGTCTACTTTACCCTACACAGGTAGCAATGAAGGGCCAAATCCATCCAATGGAGTAAATGGGTGAAAATCTCTGGGCCAAATTCAGTGGTGAAGTAAATAGTAACATAAGTTATGTGTCGGGTGCAAGTGAAAAAATAGCAGAACTCCCACTGATTTGGCATTCAGTTGATGTACAAAACAAGCTCAACTTCCATGTTGACCAGGAAGTGGGGCGTATAGCTGGAAAAGCAACTACCAGGTAAAGCAGATAAAATAAAACAGGACCCTTCTTTTCCCTCCTCCCCCTCCTAATCGGCGCCACTCCTTCCCTATCACTCCTGGAGCCAAAGTCAGCCGTGATGTAAATGGGTACAGCTGCCATTGACTTATACTGAAGTTATGCTTGCTTATGCTTAGAGTTGAGTTTGGTCCCCACTGAAAACAAGACTGTAGACTACACTCACTTTGTATGTATTTAATGCCAGATTAGTGCAAGTTTCCATGCTTTGCCATTTGCAGGCGTTTTTCTGACCAGCTTGTAAACCTCTCGGTCTGAATCTGATCTCCCAGATCTTAAGAACTCCCTCAAATTCAGCAGTGATGTAAAGGAAGGGGAAAGTGACATGCTGCACTGAACCCTGATCTCACTTACACCTGCACAAATGTGGAAGAACAGCAGAAAAATCTAGGAAGCTACTTCAGATTTTTACTGGTGAGATCAGATCAAAAACTGTCTCAGTGAGTAACTTTCATGCCCTTGAATGTCACTGCTGAATTGGTCCAAAATCTCCAAGGCTGCTGGTGCCAAAGAAATCATCGCTCCTGCAAATTAAAAGAAGCAGTACTGCTAAGGGATATAAAAGTACTGATCTTTTGTACCACCAAGGTCATGGATTAAATGGTCTCCCCTCCATTCTGGATTAGGATTCCAGTCTATCCAACTGGTTGGCAACAGCATCTTTAATCTCTTCTGCCAGGCTATCACCTCATTCCCCTCCTCCCCTTCATAATTCAGTTCCTTTTAGCTAATTAATTCTCACATCTTTAAGCCCCACTCATGATTTCTGTGGCTTCCAAGGAAAGCTGTTGCTGAGAAAAGAGCTGCTAATCAACAGGTCCTCGTTCTGCCAAGAATGAAGTCACCAGATGTCCCTGATGTATGCTTGAGGCGCTCTCTGTTCTAAGTTCTGTTCTCCCAGGAGAGTGTGGCAGGCTAGGCTCTGTAGTGAAATGTTATCTCATTGTGCGTCTGAGACAATGTCTCATGCCGCACAAAGCAAGCTTCTGATAATCATGTTTCTTAATGCTCCTCTGAGTCACTGAGGAAAAAACTCGTGCTTCTGCCTTCCAGCGGACATCTTCACCTCAAGTGACATCGAAGAATTCCTGCGAGAGGCTGCCTGCATGAAGGAGTTTGACCACCCACATGTTACTAAGCTGATCGGTGAGCCAGCAGCAGTGTTCTATGGCACAGTATAGTTCCTTTTGTCCTGCCGGATCTCAAACTGCTTCATAACCTATACACATCATGTATGCAGACACTGCAACAGCACTGAAATGCAGCCCCGGGGAGACAGCAGCATACAATTGGGCCGCCTCATTCTGCGAGTTTGTGGCTGTTGCTCCTTTTAGGCCCAAGGAGAGTTGAAGTGTGTGTAATTATAGATGTGCATGGGCACACACACATTTTTAATGCAGCTGTCACTGACTTCTCTTGTTTAAACTGTTTTCCCATTCTTCTTTGGCTTTTGGGAATGCATGGGCAACATTAGCCACAGATAGCATGGCTGGGAAATGGCTGAATGGTGGCAAAGGAGACATGTGGGATGGGTCAGTGGAAAAAATAGGGGGGAAAATAAACCTTTGTTATGTCAGATTACGAACTCCTAAACACTGAGGAAGAAGACAGCAGGGCATTTCCTGGCTTGTTTTATGGCAATACAAGCAAAATGCAAATTGCTTTGATTACTGTGGGGCAGGTCACCACTCCATTTGGAGGGACCTAGAGACTCTAGGGCCCAGACCTGTAAGGAGCTAAGTGCCTCCTGAGTGGCACCTAGAGTTCCCCATGAGATAAGAGGATCAGGCCTTGAGAGGGAGATGGGCATGTGGAATTCAACCCTCCAGAAACATGAGTGACTATGTTTGCCCCAGACTGTTAAGAAGAGGAAGAGGCAAGTGTAACACCCTGCTCAGAATGGCTCTCTTTGCAAATTGTTCTTTGCTGTGTGCTCTCTCACCCCAGGAGTCAGCCTGCGGAGTCGCGCCAAGGGTCGGCTCCCAATTCCCATGGTCATCCTGCCCTTTATGAAGCATGGAGACCTCCATGCTTTTCTGGTGATGTCCCGGATTGGAGAAAACCCCTTTGTAAGTCTTTCTCTTTGCATGATTCCTCCTGGGAGGGGGTGGGTTTGTGAAGATCACATTCAGATAGGTGCAAGTTTTTACCTCTGATAGGTACTTGCAAGGGGCTAGAAGGTTTAGATCCTGCTGGAGACTCCAGGCTGACCAAGTTCTGAAATGACTTTACTTTGTTCATCTTGCACTGAGGACAAGTTGCCTCTTCACCACCTCCAGTACAGACCGGTGGGTAAATGCCCCAGTTTAGTCCTGGAATGTTCTAGGGACCAATCTAGAACTGTGCTTTCTTTCAGAATTTGCCTCTTCAGACGCTGCTGAAGTTCATGATTGATATTGCCAGTGGCATGGAATACCTGAGCTCAAAAAACTTCATACACAGGGACCTTGCTACTCGGAACTGCATGTAAGTGAGCTGGGCACTTTCAGACCAAACAAAGGCTAGGGAGGGAAGGAGGCAAAGTCTCTGTAAGAGTGGGATAAGGGAGAAAGGGGTGAGAAGCCCCATGAAATCACATTGGGAGAGGGAGGAGGGAGGCTAACCTGCCTTCTGCTGGAGGGTTAGCAGGATACCAGTCCTTCCTCCCAAGAAAGTGGCAACAGATACGGGGAAGCTAGGACCTGTTAGTTGTGTAAAGATTCATAGATTCCAAGGCCAATAGGGGCCAGCTGTGATATCTAGTCCAAGGGTGGGGAACCTTTTTTGGGTCGCGGGCCACTGACCCACTGAAAAATCAGTCGGGGGCCGTACACAAGTGAGAAGCAAAAAAAGAAAACCAAATCCTCACTGATGTGGTCCCCAACTGAGGAGAAAGACACTCCCCTACAGGGCCCAGGCCAGTAGATTTTGTGTGCTCCAGTCCCACCGGGAAACAGTGGGGAGGCTAAAGTACCAGCGTGGGCTCCCCAATGCTGGGGGGGATCTCTGAACATCGGGGCCTAGATCCTGGCAAAGCTGGGGGCCGCATCTGGCCGTAGGGCCTTAGGTTCCCCACCCTGATCTAGTCTGACCTGTATAACACTGGTCATTGAACTTCCCTGAAACAATTTCTATGGCATCACTTCTAGAAAAAACATCCAGTCTTGATTTTCAGACTGTCACTGATGGAAACTCTACCACAACCTTTGGTAAATTACTGTAATGATTAATCTCTCTCACCGTTAAAAACACGCACCTTATTTCCTCTTGGAAGAGTGGTGAGTCATCATGGGTGACTCCTAAGATTCAGCTGGGCACGCAAATTGAACTATTTCCAGCACTCCCATCATTGGGTTCTGTGTGTATTTTGCAGGGTTGATGCTTGGGAGGGCGGGGGGGTGCATGTTATCTTTTTGCAGCATTATGTCATTCTGTGACACAATGCAATATACAGAGCAGAGTGTGGATTTGGGCTGTGATAAGAGAAAGGAGCTGTTAGAATAGCCAGAAAACTATCAGCTTTGAGGGCTTGATAACAAAGATGTAGAAACTAGGATTCCCCAGAGTACACACACAACCCTCTGGTGGATACATGGATCCAGGCTCATGTTGAGGATTTTCTCTTGAAATAATTAAATTGTTGACAACTGTGCAGGATGAAGCATTGTGGCTTCTCTCTCCCAATCATCTGCCTGGTGTATGAAAGGAGAGAGCATTATTTCACATCTTTCCTTCTCCCCTGGCTATGGGGGATGGAGTAAGAGAACAAACCGAACTACATTTTAATTAGTAGAACTTGGTGTACATCTACATAAAACCACTTCCTGCCCACTAGGCCCCTCTCTGCATCTTTAGGCACTGAAATATCTTTGAAAATTTTGCCTAGGCAGTGGCAACTTAAGCGTGCCATTTTGCACACAGTCTTTGGAGAGGAGATTCTCTCTGGAACCCTTTAGGTGGAAGTCACTCGGCTAGCCCACTTCCAAGGTCATAGTGATTCCCCTGTTTGTCCTCAGGAACTGTACTTAGACCTCCAACCTATTTCATATCAGCCTCCAAAGGAGGATGACCTGGGGACATGACCAATTCTTGGGCCTGTTTGAGTTGGTGAGCTAAGACTCGTTACTCTGCCCTGAGCTGGTCGCTCCTGGACTTATTTCTAGCTGCCTGAATGTAGCCAATAGATGCCTTTTTACTCATTCACATTTTCCCTTAGGTTGGATGAGAATATGAACGTGTGCGTTGCAGACTTTGGACTATCTAAGAAAATCTACAGTGGAGACTATTACCGTCAGGGCTGTGCCTCAAAGCTGCCAGTGAAGTGGCTTGCCCTGGAAAGCCTTGCAGACAATCTTTATACAACACACAGTGATGTGGTAAGTTTTGCTCTTATGTTTGGAGCCAGGTTCAGAAAGCAGTGGGTTCTTTTCTGTTGACTTCACTGGAGAGTGAATTCGGCCCTTGATGATGGGAGAGGATCATGTGACTATCTGATGCCGTGTGTGGCGGGATGGTGACTTCAGAACAGGGCAGTCTTGGGAAATATTTTGGAGCTGAGAAGAGCAGCTTGTGGTGCAAATGTGAAAGTCATGAATCCTCTCTCCTGGCCCTCTTCTTCTTTCACGCCTCTCCATTTCTCACCCCTTGCCTCCTTCCACCACCCCTCTGCCTCTCTCGCCCCTCCACACCATCCTTTCTATCCCTCCATTTTCATCTCTCCTTCCTCACACCAGCTCTTCCCCCTCTTTCTCTCCTCGTTCCATGCCATCACAGGGTGACGTGCTCTCTCACACATGCTGGAGCAGGCCAGGCAGTGGTATTGCATCCATCTCCAGCAACATTGAGGATAACGCCATATGTCCCTTCCCTATTGTTATATGGATGAAAAGGCCATTTACTCCTTAGATCAGGGGTGGGGAACCTAAGGCCCGGGGCTGGATGCGGCCCACGAGGCTTGGGGCTCCCCCCGGCATCAGAGAGCCTGTGCTGGCGCTCCAGCCCCCCTGCTCTCTCCCTGTGGGGCTGGAGCACACAAAATCTGCTAGCACAGACCCCCCATGCTCTGGTGTGTGAGGGGAATGTGGGGAGTGCCTTTCTCCTTCTCAGTCAGGGGTCACGTCAGCGAGGGTTTGTTTTTTGTTTTGCTTCTCACTCGTGTGTGGCCCCCGACTGATTTTTTTGTAGATCAGTGGCCCCCAACCCAAAAAAGGTTCCCACCCCTGCCTTAGATACTCATCCTTATTACATGTCACAAAGGAAGTGAGGACAAGCATATGCACCCTGGAGCTCTTCTTCCTTTTCTCTAGCTCTGCCTTCTGGTTCTCTCCTCTCTTTCCCTTGCTGCCTTCTGATCTGGTTTCCCATTGGCTCTTTCCTTGACCTGTTGACCTGCACGGCCAATTACCAGTTGTTGATGCTGCCTCTGAAGAGGCGGCAGGTGATACCGTACAGCCTGGCGGTAGCATCGCACGAGGTACTGTCCTTCACCTGCTGCTGACTATGCCCAACGAGCAACTGATGACACACCTGCGCGTAGCACTGATTATGAGAAACAGTCCTTTTTGCACTCAGCAAATCCTGCTGCTGAGATGCCTGCTGGCATTCTCCAAGGATACGTGTCACACCATACTAAGCCAAAAGTGGCTCGTTCCCTGCACTGCCCTAGGCATGGTGGCCAAACTCTACCTTCACTTACACCTGTGCATCCTCCAGTAACTCCAAATCTGGCTCCACGCAATAAGCTAATTAGCTCACAGCAACCAGTGAGAAAAATGAATGCCCTCTGCCCTGGCAAACAGGGAACCTACAATTTGCCAGCTCTGTTTGCTGTTCTGTTTCAGTGGGCGTTTGGCGTGACGATGTGGGAGATTGTGACCCGAGGACAAACCCCTTACGCAGGCATCGAAAATGCAGAAATCTACAACTACCTCATCAGCGGAAACAGGTTGAAGCAGCCCCCAGAGTGCCTGGAAGACATGTGAGTAACTTGCCCCTTGCATGTTTCCTCATGGAGAATCCTCTCTTAATGGAGGCAGGCTGAGAGAGGCAGAGACCTCTGGCATGGCTTCTGTTCAGTTTAATTCTTTGCAATATTTGAAGGCACCTGCTAGAGACAGTCATTGGGGTTGCTAAAACTACAGTAACTAGGAGCCAGTGTCTGTGCTGACATCACTCTACTGAAGTCAGGGTCATTACATTGACAGCTAACTGGGCTTAGGCATCGGCAGCAGTAGAGACTCTTGTTCCACTTGTGAAACCATACCCGTGTTCCTAGACACTCACTGCTCCCCACCTCCTTCCGGTCAATGGGGGAAGCAAATCTGAGCAGAGGACCCTTTCTTGCATCTTCCCTTCAAAGGCAGTGTCCTCCAAAGTATCTCTGCTGCTCTCAACTGCAGTGTCCGTATAGGAAGAGAGGGGGGTCTCTCAGATACCTAGTGCCTGAGCCAGGTACGGCTTTATAGGTCAGTGTCCACATCTCACATTGCAGCCTCAAATGCAAGCCAAGCCAGTATTGGTAATATTGAGGTAATATATTCTCAGAACCTGCAGCTAAGCCTTGAGGCAGCCACTTTCTGCACCAGCTGTAGCTTCCCAATGGCCATTTCCATACCTTTGTATTGCTCTGTGATGAAGTGTTTCCTCTTTATAAAATTACTTGGAATATGTGTGTCCAGACCTTGCTCTCAATAGATGCTGACATAAGCCTCCAAGAATTCTGCCTAGACTGAACTACAAGCTGGAGTGAATCCCTTGGGGGCTGGAGCAGTATTTATAGTTCCTTAGCTCCTCCCCGCCCCCAATATATGCTGACCAATCAGCACCTTCCAGCTCACTCCAAAAGGAGTTTCAAAGCTGGTAGCAAGCACTGCCATGTTCTCAGCTTTGAGAGGAAGCTTTCTCAGCCTTTCCATTCTGGAAAAGGCATTTGAAGAGATGAAATGAGAAGCCATCCATGCTGAGTGCTCCCAGCTGTTGATTTCTACTTTTCCCATTTTTCCTTCAGTGTCTTTGTACACTAGCTGCCCCATAGGATCTTCAAGTCCTCTGTGGCAAACCACATCATCACATAGCCCAGCTTAGGGGAAGTTTCTGAAAATGTTGGCTTTCCCCTCTCTGTCTTGCTTTCCCCATCTGGAGCATGGTGCTGACAGAACGATCTGGCAAAATCCCTGTTTCACGGCATTTCCTGCCCTCCACATTAGTTTTTCAACATAAGAGAATGATCTGGGCTCTTGTCAATAAATCATTTATCTTAGTCAGCGCAGCAGATCACTTTTTTTGACTGTTTCCTAGCATTTGTATAGGTTTTTGTCAGCCAAATCCCCATTATCTAACTCTGGCAATGAGACCGAAATCTACAGTTAATGTTGTGCTGCAGAGTAGAGAGCAAGTCAGAATAACCAGGGTTTGGTCAGTGATTTTGTACGGAGTGTTTATATTGTAGGTGGCCTGCTTTTGATTGGTGTAAACCCATGGAAACCAACTGCTCCACTGCAAAATTAGTAAGAGGCTCATTAAAGTGTTCTCTAGATACAGTCAGGGAGTACAAAATGCCATCGTGATTTTGTATTCTTGTGATTCTGTTTCTCAGTATACCACGTATCAGATATGCCCAGTTTACAGGTCTGTTTGGTTTTGGGTGGTTTTCACTATCACAACTGTTACGGTCACGCTCTCCTGGCACAATCAGCAACTATGAGGATTCTGAAATAGGAATTTAGCTGCCAGCTTGCTGGCTGACACACAAAGAAGAATACAATGGAGCGCTTTTTTTTTTTTTAAAGAGCTAAATGAGTTCTGCTATGCTGGTGGCACTAAGAACTTGTTTTGTTACCAGGCAGAGCAGAGCTAAGTATAAAACACATTGAACCTGATTCTGCACTTCTTACCTGAGTAAAACTCTCATTGAAGTCAGGGACAGTTTGGCCAGATTGAGAGCTGTGGGTTCTAATCAGTGTTCCCTGTAAGCTATGCAGTCATGCGGCTGCTTGGGAGAGATTCAAATGCCGCCCAGCTGATTAGCAGAGAGCTCACAGCGAGGTTTTTTGCACAAGCCTCAGCGCACATAAAAAAATGTATTCCATACAGGAATGTAAATAAGGTTGCCAGGTGCCTGGGTTTAAAACGGACAGTCCAGTAGTTGAGCTTTCTGTTCAGGAAATAAATTGAGAAAATAAAAAAATGAGAAAATATAAATGTCCGGTATTTTCTAAATAAGACGTAATGTAGATTGTGATGTAATGTCAAGTGTGTCCGGTATTTTTGTTGAAACCATCTGGCAACCCTAGATGTAAAAAATCCACACATGGATGGAAAAGATTAGCGGGAACATTGGTTTTGATTCACATGAAGCAGATACACACACTTCGGACTATATTATCAGCTGGCCACCCAATAGGATTTAACCATTGGCATCTCTGGGGGTAAACTAAAGGAGCCTTCCCCAGTAAAATCTCCACGAGATGGGGCAATACCACCATTGCTTATTCTCTGGAGGATGAGTTCTGCCTGGCGCACAAAGGCTAGCCCAGCCCTGGGAGGTTTGATGTGTGCCTCTCTCTGCAGTAATTTTGGTGGGTCTGACCTTTGTTCTCTTGTACTGCATTTGTAACCCACACACCTGCTGGGAATGGTATTCTGTCCCAGCTGATGGCACTGGGGCTCCTTAGAGAGAGAAAAATGAGTCTGCCCTACAGCTTTAGTTAAGCAGCACTGGCCTTCTAGCTCATACAGCAGAGTCTCATATACTAAGCTCCAGAGATCCCAGGTTTGATCCTACCCACCAGTGTCTGTTGGCTTTACAAGTCAGGGCTCAGTGGGGGTTTCATCTGGAAAGTCTCTGAAGCTCGGGATGTGCTTCCTCAGCTATGGGAAGCATGTAACCCACATGACCCCTCAGTGTGATGTTCTGTCCCATCTAGTGGCACTGAGACCATTTACAGTGAGATTAATAAGTCTGCTCTGCAGCCTTAGTGAAAGGGCCGTGTGGCTTTTAGCTCACGCAGCAGAGGCTTTTACACTAAGTTCCAGAGGTCCCAGGTTTGATCCTGCCCACTAATGACCAGGGCCTGTCAGTGTTCCACATTGTAAGAGGGAAGAGCTTCCTGTCTATCTCCCTTTGTTGGTGACACAATAGGTCTGGTGCTTAATTTGTGCCAGGGTGTGGGCTGATCCCTGGCACCTCTAGACTTGGCAGTCCGTAGCCCCTGCACCTTGGCTTGCCGTGACAGTTACAACAGTTTAAAAAACATAGCTTGAGCCCTGGCACCTCTTTCATTACAAATTACACACTGGGTAGCTCTCACTGGAGATCTCTGAGCACTGCAGCAGATGTTTCCCAGGGGCATGTCTTGCTCTAGGAGAGAAGATTCTGAAGAATAGGGAAGCACGTGTGCGCCATATTTTCAGCTTGCAGGAGGTTATTTACCAGCACTGAGGTGGAGAGTCAGTGTTCGGATCGATTAGATCACCTGGTCAGTTTGACTTGGGCCAGGTTTTTCTAAAAGCTCCCATACTCAGGCTAGTAGTTCATGGTTTTATTTAAATAAAGAGAAGCAACCGCTTGATCCCCATCCTCCAACTCTGTTGGCTCCCAGTCCATTGCAGGACCCCATTGAAAAGCCATGCTTTTTATTTAAGAACCTCTGTGGACTTCATTCATGGATCTCATCTTCCCACCTCACTTTCTCTGCTCTAACATGACCCAGCACTCCAGATGCAAGATCTGCTAGTGCCTGCATAGAGGTGTGATTGGATGGAAGGGAACAAAGTTGGGTTTCTCAGCCAGTGAAGGGTAAGACGTTCTGCTGAGCCATGGTTAGGAGAAGAGCTGAGAGCTCCACTCATTCCCCAGCATTTGTGCAGAGACCTTCATCCACCCTGGCACTCATACAAGTGTGCCTGTAATGACTGAAGCTCAGTTGATGCTTGACCTCAGAAAAAGCATGTGGCATGACTGGTACCATGGCTGATAAATGACTGACAAGAGTTTTTTTTTGTAGAGGTGGATTGTGTCACTGCCATTCTGGGTGGAATACACTGTAACCTTGGTATATTTCTACAGAGCACACAGAGCCATTTTTAGTTCAGTTATTCAAGCAATTAAGACTTTATCCGTGTCTTTACAGCCCTCTGAACCAGAATAATAGTGCCCGTGTTACATGTGGAAAGTGCCCTCTACCAGTCAAGTCGGCGTTCTATCAGCTGGTAATAGTGGATGGGTTCCATTACGCCCGAGGAGCTGAAATAACAAAGTTTAGATAGAATTCTGACTAGAAATTGTTGCTCCTAAAAATCTGGCTTCTTTTTTCCTCCTCACAGTTTAATCTACCTTTCTATTAAAATCTAGATCAATTAAATCTCTGATCCGCTGTTGAGAGTATATAAACAATACACTGTAGAACAAAGAGAATAAAAATCTATGACTGACTGTTGCATTTATTCAGGGCTTAATCCATACCAACCAGCACCAATGCTGGGCTACCAAATCAGCTTTGTCTGATTGGCATGCGTGTGTGTGTGTGTGTCTTGAATAGCCTGGTTCTTTGAAACAATCATTCTGATCAAAATGAAAATATGCTGGAAAATGTGAGGAGACTAGGAACTTGATCCAAGCCTGAGCAAATGGCCTTTGTGTCAGTGAGTTCTGAGAGAGATGTGTCTTTTTTTGGGAGGGGGGGGGACGGTTGTAGCTATGTCAGTTTACTACTTAAAAAAGCATCTAACTGTTCCTAAAATGTTCTTGTGACACAACTGGCTGGAAGAAGAGGAAAAAAAAAAAAAGAAAAGAAAAAGCATCCTGAATTCAGATTTGACAAATGCCCTTGTTGACTCTTTCCAGTACTCCAAAACTAGAACTCTCCCTTCCCCATCAGCCAGTTTTTTCCCACTCAACCACCCCAGAGGAGTCCTAGGAATATTCACTGAGGGCTGTGGGTGACTTCTCTGAAGACTCCCTCTGGCAGAGAGATTTGTGAATGCTATAACAGAATTCTTCCCAGAACTTTGACTGGAGTAGGGTGGGAATTGCATGAGCTCAGTTACAGCTTGTTGGCACAATTCAGCCCTAAAGTGATGGCTGTACCATGTCGCTGAGTAAAGAATTGGATCCTGTTTTGTTGTTAGTGTCACGAATCACCTGACTGATGGGCAGAGTTACTTTGCACACAGACCCTCTATATTTTTCAGCTCTCTTTATTCTGTTTGCATTGCAGCTATGATCTCATGTGCAGATGCTGGCATTCGGAGCCCAAGCTACGCCCTAGCTTTGGAGTGCTGAAATCACAGCTGGAAATGATTCAGGGGAGAATGTCTATGCTCTCATCCAGCCAGGATCCTCTATATGTCAACATTGGGGAGGCTAAAGAGACTTCTGGGAGCAACCCTGCCCTGTACACTTCATTTGGAAATTTGGACAGCGGCGAGAACATTGCTGGAGCAGCTGCTGCTGTCACTAGTGACTATCGCTACATCATGAGCCCATTGTGCCTTGGAAATGATGTTGGAAGTGACAGGCATCCCAATGAAGCTGAAGGGGAGGTCAGGAGCCTTCTGCAGGAGCTGGAGACAGGAGAGAGAAGTTGTTAGCCCATAAGAAGGAAACACTCCAGTTATTTGCCATGGGCTGTGTGCAGCTGTATTGCCATGTTGCAATGCTTTCAAGAGCCAGTTGGGGAATGTTTTTAAGCCACATGGGGAGCTATAATTAGGTTGCTTCTATAGCTATCCCCGTCTATGTGGATTGCTGTTGTGGACAGCTCAGAAAAATCACAAATCATAATTGCCTCTTGGACTTTTTGGGGGTAGGATTAAAGGTTGATCGCATCCAGTGGGAGTGGGCTAGAGTTGCCAGCCCTCCAGGATTGGCCTGGAGTCTCCAGGAACTAAAGAGTAATCTTTACTTAAAGATTATGTCATGGGATGAAATCGCCAGGAATATGCTCAACCAAAATTGGCAACCCGAGAATGGGTTCAAAGCTACAGCAACCAATGAGTATTTGTTTGCTTGGGTAATTCTCACTGGCTGCAGCCATACAGTAGAATGCACATACTAGGTCAATCAGTGCTCGCTATTCTGTGGATGCTTTTTCAATTCTGGCTGTGTGAGTTTTGGACCAGTAGATCTGGAAACACTGGCGAATATTTACGCTGTCGTTTGGGACATAAGGGAAGAAAAGCCCTCTTGTGTTCACTCAGCAGTACTGCCTAGACCTGTTGCCTACCTCAGCGGTTCTCAGTCTGATCTACGGAGCTGCTTCCACAGTAAAACATCCAGAGTTTTTTCAGCAATGACGTGTTGCTAGAAGTAGCCCAGCCCAGGGCTCTCTTAGAATTTCCAGATGCTTTTGTTGAACAGCTAAACTGAAACTAATGAAAATCCAACACTTTTCTCCACCCTACGCCGCCAGGCCCGTCGACAGGCGGTAGTGGGGGCAAGGAGGCAATTACCCTGGGGCCCAGCAATTCAAAGGGGCCTTGGGCCCTTTAAATTGCTGCTGGAGATCTGTGCTGCAACATTCTGTGCGGCTCTGAGGATTGGGGACAGGGGTGCACTACACAGAGGACTGGCTGCCTCTGGCCCTGCCCCTACAGTGAGCGCAGAGCTAGCCAGCTCCCCCCCCCCCCCCACGCCCCTTGTCCATGGAGGCTGTTGGCTCCCCTGTACACACCTGTTTTGTGTCTTTCATTGTCTTCTATTTGATATGAATGTAGGGTTGCCATGTGTCCAGTTTTCACCCGGACAGTACGTTATTTCTGGGCCCTGTCTGGTAAAAAACCCAGAAAATACCGGACATGTAAAATGTCCTTTTTTTTGGATAGAAGGCTGGCGGGGACATTCTTTTCCTGCTGCATCTGGCAAGGGTGGGGGGAGCAAGGAGCGCGGGGATATTTAAAGGCACAGCAACTTTTTTTTTTCCCTCAACCAATTTTTTTTTTCCTGCCATGTTCAGGATTTTTTTGTGAAAGTATCTGGCAACCCTAAATAAATGCAGCCCATATCAAATTTACAGCTAATGTAAAACTGGGCAGGGGGGAATCATGCAAGAGAATCCTGGAACCCTACTTCGCAGGGATATAAATTGAGTACTGCAGTGAGGGCTGGCAGCAATGCGGGGCTCCCCTCCTCATTAATGTAAAGTGGAGAGGAAAGAAATGGTACAGATACAAAATGGAAGGCTGTAACCATGCACTGACTTCAGCAGAAGCAGGATCCAGCCTTTGTTTTAGAACGAGTTTATTTTATTCTTCTCCCTTTACTGTCTCTTTCTTACCTTTTTCATGTAACCAAGCAATGCAGGTGCCACAGAAAAGGTATGGAAATGTTGCAAGCAAAAGGACCAAGAAGCAGGGGTGCTGGAACAGCGTGTATAGTGTGGGGTCTTGAAAGCCACTGAACCAAACTGTAAACCCTGTGTATGATGGAAACCACTTCAAGTCAGGGGGTGCTGCGACACCTGCAACACCCCTTGTTTCAGCACCTACATCAACAAGAGGATCTCTATCTAATAAAACAGTCCTCGCTGTGAAAAAATTTGAGAACCAGAGGCCTTGCTGATTAGGAGGTCTTCAGGCATGTGGAAAAGATCAACCAAACCATATTGGAACATATTCTGTATATCACTGCAGCCTTCCAGCGTGGGAGAGATTCATATTTCATTTCTCTCCTCCTCCCCTCCCCAAATCAGCATGTCTGATACATTATAACTGCAAACAGTTGTGTGTCTTGGTTTTTTAAAATAATTTAATATTTTAATGTAACTGAGTAAGTGTTTTGTACAGTGGTTCCCAGCACTCTCAGAGATGTGCAGTACATCTTACCTTAGTCGTCTGAATGTTTACAAGACCTGAATCTATCTCATTTGATTTCCTGTGCCCTGAAGAACTTTGCAGTATTGTGTGACTTGGGCTTCCACGTTGCACTTCCCTTACAGCAAATGTTGTAATACTCAACATTTATACTTAGAAATGAAGTAGTAAAGATGGGACCAAGTTGCAAAATTGAGATCCAGATGTGGAATATGAATTCCCAAGCTTAGCTGACTACGATTCTTCCTTTTGCCTGTAGTAAAGAAAGATGCTGTTTGCAAAATTCAAAGCCACATTCAAATCCTGATTTAGAACAAAGTCTGGTGTATTTGGAGCTGGAATTTTGAAACTCAACACAACAAGGTCCTAACGCTGCCTTCCTACATTACAGACTGCACCATCTTTTAGACCAGGATATGTAGGATTTTTCTTCTTGATTTAAATGGTATACAGAAAACACAGGTTATAAATGAGCAAATAACCCATAACAAAAGGTATTGTTTTACCACAGTATCTCTGCAGGTGCATACACATGTTTATTGTGGGACCTGAAGGCCACATTCCCTGCAGCTAGCTGGGAAGTAGAGATGTAAATATAGACGCTAACTTCTGGAACCATCGCATTCATTTTTATTCTTTTTTTAATAATAAACTGTGTACTGTGTCTGAAGCCCTGCCTTGTGTCCACTCCATCTCATAACTGGCGATGATGTTCTGTAAGGGCCTTCTCATTCAAATGAGGCACTGATAAAATTGGAAGGCGTCATACATAAAAACACAACTCAATTTTTTTATTCCCCTCACCCCATCAAGCCCAAGGAGCTGAGCTCAAGGAAGAGGGACTCCTGGGAGTGGGGTGGGGATGAAGGAAAGTTCTAGACTGCAGAACCTCTCTGTGTCACTACTGCAGGCTTGAGACTGCCTCTATTGTCCCTGGTCAATGATGGCAAGGGCCAGTGAAGTAGCAGATATTTAAGACCAGTCATCTGAGCCTTGGGTATAAGCTTCGTGCTCTGCAGAAGCCCCGACTTCTTATGGGCTCCCCAAGCCCTGCCCATTCCTTTTCTGTTACAAACAACCTGCAGAAGAGGGGATAGGTTTTGCCTCCTCTTGAAGTCACAATTGCTGCGTTAGGGAACCCAAATGTAACACAGCAGGGACTCTGTTTCTTCTGTACCAAGTATAAGGGCATACCTTGCTCCTTTCACACCTAGCATGAGCATGTTGCATGCCCTCCCACTGCCAGTCCACCTAGCGAGAGGGCTGGCAATGTGAGCTTAGTGTGGGAGAGGGCTCTCCCATGCAGGAAAGCTCCAGCACCAGACACACTCTGTGGGGTTTGCTTGCTTGAGTTAGTTTTTGGTTTTTAAGACACCATCTCCCAGAAGTGTATCTTTACCATGGTTCAAGTTATGGCCTAATTCTTTGTCCACAAACTGGGCCAGCCCAGGTACAAACAGCCACTGAGACTGAACTCGTGAAAAAATGGTGTATAAAGAATGTCAGTGCCCGGTCGTTCCTATTGGTCAGAGCAGGAGTCAGACCTTGTGGATAGCACAGGAATCAGTAGCCAGGTATCAGAGCCAAGGGAATCAGAGGTTAAGTGCCAGAGCTGAGGAGCAGACCAGAAGTTAGGAATTGAAGCCAAGGGGTAGAACTGAGCTACCAAGGGTGGGGTGAAGTGAGGCAGAAGGAAGGCTATCAACAAGCACATGCAGGAGCGTTTGGCAAATGCTTTGAGCAGCTGCTGAACTACCGCTTGGCTTATGAACCCACCTACAGATGCTTCCAACCACTCAGCCAGATAGGCAGCCTACTACAGGCCACCTGTGGAGACTGGCTCTAGCTCTGCCTCTGCTTCAGGACCTGATTCCTGACAAAGAAGAGCTGGTGCCAAAAGAAGAAGGAAGGTTAAATGGTCACATGCATTGATAATTTAAGACAGGCTTTGCACCATGTTCTGAAAATAGCAACTGCGTGATTTGGGAGGACAGGCTCAGGGAGGGCCTTCCGTGCCCCATTGTTCCTTCTAATTTTTTCCATCGGTGCAGAATAAATGTTATGTGCACCCAGGCATGTGTGGATGTGCATCATCAGTAGAAACACATGCTGCTAGCTGTTAATCATCTGGGTGGCATTTGAATCTCTCCTGGGTGGCTGCCCAAGTGCTTAGCTTACAGGGAACACTGACACAGAGTACCTGATCTGAGGAAAATTGTGCCTCAAATGGATCCAGGGAATATTTGGGATGGACAGCAGAAAAATCCCAGCCAATCTCTATTGCTTTGCGGGTTGCTCAGATATTTTGGTGTTAGGGGCTTTATTAACTTGCCTTACTCCTGCTGACTGCTTCCGTTAAAGCCAGGAGGAGCTCAGCTTTCCTATTGATTTCAGTGGCAGTGGGATCTGGGCCACCCTCAGCAAAGCCTTGGTGTAATGTTTTAGCCTAATAGTTCTAATTTTGCCGTTTCTGCCATCCTTTTGGAAAGCTGGCTGGCTTCAAAATGGAACCAGCTGCCTTTTCTCCCCCCGCCCCCCGCACAGAGCCAGCAGAGTAATGTGGATTCCCCCATAACAGTTTTTTTTCGCTTGGGCTGCAGCATCACCATAGCATTTCTTCTGGTGGCAGCAGAGCAGTCAGAAGGTTGAGCTGCTTGTTCTTACAGACATGGGAGCTCCACAGGAATCCAACCTGCAGATTTAAACCTGATCATGCTCCCTCTTACCGCTGAACTCCCATAGCAGTGGGACCAGGACTCTTCTCTCCCCTTCAAAGGTCTGCTCAGGCCACTCAGAGGCAATGTGGCACTTACAATACCTTTTGCAATGTAAATTCTGCTGGCTGGAAGTGGGGAACATACTTTGCTTATGCCCCTATCCCACAGAGAAGACCTCTGTATGCAGCTTTCCCAGAGCGGGCCTGCGGAACACTTGGAGAAACACTGTGCTATATAAATGAAGGGGAATTAGAAGCAGGTAGGGGGTTGGTCTGTATGTGGAAAATCCTGCTGGAAGTATACAACACACAGAGCATTTGGCTAAAGAAACAAAACTGACAGCTCTGAAAGCCTTGAGACAACTTGAAGGGCACTCAAGAAAACAACATTCTGTAACTGTAACACAACTAATATACTGGATTCAGCATGTTACCATACACTTAGCTGACAAAGACATGGTTTCTTGTTGCTACCTTGTTATTAACTGGATGGTAGACTGCTGTGGTGTTTTTCTTGTGTTCGGATGATTATTGCATTTACAACAACGGTTTTGCCTTGCTGAGGTTCATGGAGCACTTGCTGATGGCTTGCAGAGAGCTGGTTGGTCACATGAGGGTGGCTCTCCTGGTCTTTAATTCTTAAAAGAAGCTCAAAATAGTTTAAGCTAAATTCTGGGCTGGTGTAATTAAGCAGAGCTCCATTGATATCCACTGAGGAGCTGGCCTATTAAATAAGAATTTTCCTAATACAATTTCCCCATGTAAGCAATTGCTATAGTTTCCACAAAAATATTACATAAACATGAACATCTCATAACATCTCAGCAACAGCTGGTTGGAGCAGCCCTTGTCTGCAGTGAGGGGTGTTGTCCCTCTCACCCATCCCCATTTCAGTGGTTAACCAGATAAACATAACGTATAACCGGATTTTACATCCTTACTTTCAATGCAAAACTTAACAGAGTGTTTTATGTGATTCTGTTGTCAATTTCCTTTGCTTTGATTTACCTGGATTTGGTCTCAGCTGCCCCTTTTGAAAATGCTCCTTCAGGATCTGAAGGTCAGACGTCAGGATCATGTTAAGTTCTATAAAGCTACGGATTCGAATTGCAAGTGCCAAAGCATCAGCATACACAAACTTCTGCACCACCCTGTCAGGCATATCACTTGTGTAAATACCGAAGAGTCTCCAAGAGACTGCAGAGCCTTGTGGCAGCCTATTATTGCTGCTTTGACTTCCCAGATGCATGTGCATCGTTGGGCTGCTGAGCATGGTGCCACCCAACACCTATCTTTCCTGATTTGTGACTTGCCTAGGTGGGAGAGGTGTTGGGGAGCCTAGAGCAAGGTTCATGCACAGCGGAAAAAAATCTAAGGATATGTCTATGCTACAATGGCTGTGATGCTGTAGCACTTCAGTGCAGACACTTCCTACATTGATGTAATGGTTTTTTCTGTGGTGTAGATAATTTGGCACTCTGAGGGAAGATAGGTGATGGACAAATTCTTCTGTCGACTACCCTTGTATACATTGCGTATACATTGCGTCTTCAGTGTGGGTTCGTGAATCTAACTACAGCCCTGGTCTACACCTAAAACTGAAGTCTACCTAGTTACATTGCTCAGGGCTATGAAAAATTTCAAGCCATGTGTGACATACTTAGGCTGACCTAATCCTCACTGTAGATACAGCTAGGTCAATGGACAAATTCACCCATCAATCTAGCTATCGCCTCTCAATGAGACAGATGTCCTGCAGCAATGGAAATATCATCAGGACTACAGCAGCAGGCAGCCCCAGCATCGTAGCTTTGCCACTGTCACTGCTGTCGTGTCAATATATCCTTAGGATTCAGCAACAGCCAAGCAGTTTTGTAGATTACAGTGGTGTCTGTATGGTACTGGTTTTTACTTGAGACCTCTAGCAAACAGTCACAGCAACACAACATCACCAGGTGTGACCACTATGAAAAATGATGTGTTCTTACTTTTTGGTAGCTAACATATGGTAACTAATATGAGACACAATCATGATGAAGCTAATGCAGTTGATGGCTTTCACATGGGTTAGCAAGGAAAGGTAACTCCTCCACTTCCCCCAACATCTTTACCGTAATCCCTAATGTGTAAAAGCTATAAACTGTCTTGCCTTCACTAGTTTACTTCCTGTGAGCTGCCATGAAGTAAGAACACATATATTTTGATAATGAAGATGCACCCATACAGTAAACAGTAGGATACTAGTTTTCTTCCTGAGATGGGTAAGGGAAAAGTCAATTCTGCTAGGATTTTGAACCCATGGTTACCAAGATCATAGGATGTTCAAAACAGACATTTAAACATGCTGTGCCATACATTCTGGGACAACTTTAAAGTATTTATCCACAAAAAACAAATACTTAAAGTTTCTTATATTTACTTTTAAAACATTCTGTCCCTCCCCCCTAAAATAAATTTGCAACTCCCCTGCAACTCCCTTTTGGGTCAGGGACCCTAATTTGAGAAACACTGGTCTCTCTCTTATGAAATCTGTATTATATAGAGAAAAAGCACACACAAGACCAGATTGCATGCAGCTTGATGAGATTTTGTTGTCCATGATGTGTTTTTCATAGCCGTGGATTTGACAGAACCATAAGAGAAGTTTTCTCTTAACCCTAGTTAATGGCTGGCTTATGCCCTGAAGCATAAGGGTTTATCTACTTGATAAATGTTTATCCCCTCTCATATAACAGAAGTCAGTGGGATGGCACTGATTTCACTGAGAGCAAAATTTGGCCTCCAGTTTTCAAGTCTTTCCCATTTCATTATTTATGTTCCTCACAAATATTTGTTAAAAACGTTTAAATTTTGACCTTTTAAAAATGGAAGATACTAATTTAATGCTCTATAGATATAGAGACAAAATCCTTCACAAAATTTGCTAGAGGTTATTTTTCTTTTGAACCTGTCTTTGGACTTCTTTTTGTCCTTCCAAGTTTTCCGTCTGTAAAATCCTATTTAACGATTTCTGTGTAATCTTAACGTCTTCTCCTAGGCCCATGCTTTCCTCTGTTACGTGACTGCAATCCTGTTACTTCAGCGAATAAGCATATGTGAGAAAAAATATTGGCTATCACTGGGCTTGATACAATGCCTATTAAAGTCAACGGAAAGATTCCCATTGACTTCAGTGGGCTTTCAATCAGGCCCTTTAAGCTGTTCTGTCTGATAGGAGGCTGTGCAAGACCAGATGGAGTGTTCATTATTGTGACTGATCTAATAACTTTCCCATAGAATCTAACGGTACTGTTTTGTCTATACAGATCGCCCACTTCTTGGTTCAACATTGTAGAGTGCATGCTGTCCCAGCCAGTTTTACCATCTGAATGCTTTAATCTGTATAATAAGTTTATTTGAGGCTAGCAGTGATAACAACAACACTGTTAATATACTTAACTATATATGGTTATTTATCAAGGTTAATCTTAAAGAAGTAATACACTGTTGCACGGGTCGGCAACCTACGGCACATGTGCCATAAGTGGTACGCAAGCCAATTTTGAGCAGCACATGGGGAGCTCAGCCCCCCCCGTCTTCTCCCATGCAGCGGGGAGCCCGCACTGCCATTGGAGCCCTCCCCCTTCCCCGGCAGCAGGTTAGGCTGCATCGTGCCTGGTGGCGGTGGGAGGTGGAAGCACTGGGGCTGAGGTGGCTGGGGCTGAGGCAGCAGTTCCTCCGGTGTCTGGGGCCAGCCCGGGACTGTGTGGCTGCGGCAAGTGCCTCTTCCAGCCTTCAGGGCTGGCCTGGGACTGCGTGGCTGTAGCAGTGGCTTCTCCGGCAGCTGGCCCGCCACCCAGGACAGCAGGGAAGTAACCACATAGTCTTGGCCCCAGCTTCAGCCCTATGGAAGGGCTGGAGCTGGGTTAGGGACACGTGCTAGCTGTTCCTGGGGCAGGCCATGGGTCAGTTGCTGGGGCTGGACCAGGGTCTGGGGTGTGGCATGGGAGTGCCGGGGAGCTGCTGTGGTGGAGGCTGCTGCTGCAGCGGGGGATCAGGCTGCCATTCTTTCTACCATCATCACCGGCGGAGCAGTGATGGAGACAGAGGCTTGTGTAATGCTTAAAGTATCAAACCACAAGTCCGAGATCGAAGAACTCAGCAAGGGAAAGCAAGGCCCAGGATCACACTAAATGGTAAGGTCTGCATCTTTATTTATTTATTAATGAAGCTGCTAAAATGTAAGTGGGACTATTATTGACTTTAGAAAGTACCAATGGCATGCTGCCCCGTAAATAGAAGTGAATAAGTTAAAATCTCGGCACACCACTTCTGGAAGGTTGCCAGCCCCTGCACTATTGTTAGAGAGAAAACTCTGTTCTCCATATGCATGGAATGTTGAAAAAGGAAGATTTCAATGGCTTTAATCTGAATTCTTCTCTCTTACTCGGTTGACTTCTATGGAGCTACAAGGTATAACAGAGAGCAGAATTTGCCATTCTGTTTTGCATTAATCTTTTTGCATGCAAAGTCTAGAGAGACAGAGATATATATAAACTATTAAAGGACTCATTTATAAGGTCTTCCCAGAAATAGACAAGGAAGGAAAAGCAGCAATTACCAAATACATTCTACAACTGTCACTTTTAATTCTTTGCAGCTTTTGCTAGTTATTCAGGATGTTTTCAGAGAGACAAGGTGGGTGAGGTGGTATCTTTTATTGGACCAACTTCTGTTGGTGAAAAAGACAACTATTCAAACTTCACAGAACTCTTCTTTAGGGCTCTGTCTACACTATAGAGTTTTCTCAGAAAAACGGCCGTTTTTCTGAAAAACTTCACTTATGTCCACACTGCAATTGTGTTTTTTCAGAAAAAAAATCAAAAGAACAGAGGGTTTTTTCTGACATTGGTAAACCTCTTTCTGTGAGGAAGAACCCTTTTTCTGAAAGAGCTCTTTTGGGAAAAGGCGTGTGTGGACGGGGAAGAAGGAATTCTTTCGAAAGAAGAGGAAAGAGGAAAAAGCACAGGTGCCCTGGTGGCCACTTCGTCCATAGTAATCACAGCTTAAATGCGAGACAGCGTCCATTCAGTGTGGATGCTATCTTTTGAAAAAGCAGATTGCTTTTTCGATGTGCTCTGGCAGTGTGGACACTCTCTTTCGGAAGAAGTTTTTTCAGAAGATCTCTTCCAGAAAAGCTTCTTCTGAAAGAAGCCTGCAGTAGATGTAGCCTAGGTCTCTGTGGAACTCAAAAGCAAGTCTCTTTCATCCAAGCTGGCCAAATAAAAGATATGACCTCACCCACTTTGTCCCTCTCATATCTTGGGACCAACATGGCCACAGCAACACTACAGACAACAAAGGACATTTTTTGGAAATGTTTGTTATGTGATTCCTTTTTTCCCTTTCAGTGCTGTCTATTCTGTAGTTTATTTATTTATTTATTTAACCTCATTTAATTTGATTTCTCATAGATGTATTGACTGTTACCATTGACTGTAACAATTCTTTGGGTGCATTTACATCATTTTAAAACAAAATACACAATACGCTGGCTATGTCAGCTCTAAGTGGACTCCCCAGAATACATTTGCCATTACAAACCCCTGATTATAGATAGATACACATTTTGTGTAGACTATCTGGGATATGCATTCGGTCCCATTACTAATAACATCTGAGCCCCTCACAATCTTTAATTTCTCCCCACATCACCTTGTGAGTGTAAGATGTAAATTACACCTCCTTGCACTTACAGGGGAGTTGCACAAGAGAGGTGATTTGCCTGCTGGGAATTCCACCTGTGGATGACCGATTTAAATCCCAGCCAAGGGTACTGAGATCTACCAACAAAGAACATCCAGAAGATGCATGCTTGTACCAGCCCAATTGCTTCCCTTCTCGGGGGCCACTTTAACCCTCAGCACAAGTTAAGGAAGAACTCAGGGCAAATTCATTCTGAAAATGGGCCACTGCAGAAGCACAGAATTGCTGGGTTGTAAGGATGCTCTGGCCATTGCCCCTCCTGCACAATGTCTCATGTGTAGGGGCTGTCTATGGGATAGTGAAGGGGCAGAACTATAAACAGAGGGCGCCATGTGCCAGAGATATTTCCCAGAGAGGGGGCCTATGTCAGGCCTCTGGTCCCCTTGTATCAGTGCAGCCAACACAAAAGGGCCATAGAATGGTTGAATTTTGTCGTTAAACAACTCTATAATTTATACAGAATTCCATAGCTCCTCTTATTATTATTATTATTATTTAAAAACATGATTATTATTGACTTAAAGTATAATTAAAAGTAAAATAATTTTTCACAAATCTGAGAAATCAGTGGGAAAAGCAGTTACAGCAATTATTTCTAGCAACAAGCCAGAAGTCATCTAAGAGCATGAAAATAACATACACTAATATGCATGTAGGCAGCTTCTTTTGCACTAAAATTAACAGATGCTAAAATAAACCGTTCTACATTAATTCACTGATAGCTCCTTCAGATTTGCTCCATTGTGTCAGCTCATTGACTTTGGAAGAACAGCAAAGTGTGAGGGAAATGTTTACATTTTTGTCTGTTTTGCTGTCCTTAAACAATGAAATGCTGTCTCTGTGGCCCTTTGACAAAGAAAGAGCTTATTGTGAGGATCAGAAATCTCAGGCTGTGCTGAAACCTTTAGGAAGCTGTCTATAAATACAGTACAAGTATGTTCAACACACTTCCTGGCTGCAAACAAAGACTGGCTCATCCAAATGTACCAGTCTGCATAAGGTGCTATAAGAAGTATGTGTCATCAGAGAAGCATTCAAAGATCTATTCTCTTGAGTTGCCACCAAAATGCCAGCAACGTCAGTTAAACTGCCTCAAAACTTCTATCCATGATCTGCAAAAGGGTTCTGAAAAATTACGTCAGCACCGATGAAGAGAGTGCTTAGACTCCGGAAGAAGCTGCCATACCTGTAAAGAGAAGGTGCCAGGCAGTGTCAATGCCCCCCAGTGGCATACAAGTGGTATTTACAAAAAGAAAAGATTATTACTGGTGGAAGAGGCAAAGAGCTGCATGCTGGAAGCCTATACAATCATTCAAGGCTATTACAATCTAGGAACCAGCATTAAAAGACAATTATTCACATTTGTAGCCAGCCATTTTATTAGCCAGCATTTTTCATGCATTGTGAGGCATCACTGCATATAATCCTAAACAAGTATCCAGATGCTTTAATGTCCTCCTGAATGGCGGGAGGACAAGGTACAGACCAAAACATCCAGGGCAGCTGAGACAGGAGAGATGTCTATGGCTCAGACTTTCACAACCACATTCTCTCGTCACACCAATTTAAGTCTACTCATCTCATTGGAGATGCATCAATATAACTGAGAGGTCACTCTGCCCTTTATCTCTCTTTTTCAATAGATAACATGCATGTTTGCCCTTCTGTTTGTGCACACAGGGAAGTCAATAGGAATGTGCATGGCTTTTAGGCAACAGCAGCTGCTGGTGTGGAGAAGCCGAGGAAAGCTTACATATTGCTTTTTGGACAGCACCTGCATATATCAAAATAATGGTAAAACAATTTTTTAAAAGCAGCAACAGTAAGGTAGATTTAACTTAAAAGGCCTGTATTTATTTTAAGCATCTTCTATGAAAAGCAGCATGGTTGGCATGGAATTCCTCCAGACTATGAGGCATTGAAAGTCGCTGCAATATATTACTGGAAAGGCATTTTTTTTCATAGATCTTAGATTTAGCCAGTTCTCTCCATGTCACCGTGTAATAATGATCTCCCTGCAGGTAACATGCCTGCAAGCAAACATGATTTTTATAGCTCTGCATTACTATTTATTGTGATAGAGAAGGAATGTTTCACCCAAAAATGTAAGATCTATCATTTTTGTTAACTAAAAGGTAGTGTGATGGGACATGAGGGGGGGATATTATCCATCTCGCTTGCTATTCAGACAGCAACAGAATATTTGGCTGATGCCCCTTGTACAGGAAAGGGTCAGGAGACTGGGATTGGAAGATCCTGTGCAGTTGGGGAAAGTCAGCAGCCCTGGGGCTAGGTGCTCTTCTGGCCCCCACTGCAGGGCTCTGCAGCCACACTGCCTCTTCCCCTGAGCACCTTTCAAGTCCCTGCTTGGTCAATGTCAGTTCCTTTGCTGTCACCAGAGTGGTTCCTGCAACTGGCAGCAGCAGAGGTTCGAGCATTGACTGAATGAAGATTGGGGAGGTCATTGAGGGGAAGGGGCAGCATGGCTGCGAAGTCCCATGGCTGGCAGTGGGGGCCAAGAGTACAGATGTGCGGCCAGCAGCACAGGCCAGGAGTGCAGCCTGGCAGTGGTAGGGCTCAGTGTGCTCCAGTAGTGCTACACTCCTGGCCCCCTGGCCATGAGGCTCCACAGTCACCCTGCCTTTTCTCCCGAGCACCCCATCCCTGTCTCCCATCAGTCAATGCCAGCCTCTCTGCTGCTGCCAGAGCAGAGCCCTGCAGCTGGTGGCAGCAGAGGGCCAGCATTGACCTACGCTGGTCTGGAAAATTCCCTGGTTTGAGACCCATCATGGAGAGACTTCCACAAAACAGACTTGCTGGGGCTTTGCCAGAGAAGAACTACACGAGAGTATAGTTCATGTACATTTATCAGATGTGTGAAATTTCAGAGAAATCTCTTAACTTTTAAAAACACTTTATATATTGCATTTTGCATATGACACGTCACTTACACCAATAGTTACACATCTAGCAAGAGTCTCTCAGAGGGGCTTTTCTCCACTCAAGATCGTTTCATCTAAAGACATGGGTTTTGCCCATGAAAGCTCATGAGACTATATACATTTTTGTTATTCTCTAAGGGTATGTCTACACTACAAAGTTAATTCGACCTAAAAGCTGTTAGTTCGAATTAACTTTAATAGCGTCTATACATACAAACCGCTATTTCGAATTTAATTCGAAATAGCAGAGCGCTTAATTTGAACTTGGTAAACCTCATTCTACGAGGAATAACGCCTAATTCGAAATAGCTAATTCGAAATAATTGCTGTGTAGACACTTATTTCGAATTAGGGGGCCTCCAGCCCTTCCCAGTTCCCCCTGGTGGCCACTCTGGGCCAAACCAGGAAAACTCCTCTCCTCTCCCCCAGCCCCGGGGCCCTTAAAGGGGTAGACTCTGGCCAGATGGCACTTGCCAGAGCCAGGCCTGCCAGCAGTCTCTGCCCCTGACCCAGTGGCCCCAGGATAAGCCAGGCAGCCAGTGACAGCCAGCTGTCCCCCGCCCAGTCCCCCAGCACCCAGGTGCCAGCCAGGGGCTGTAGACAGCACGCGCCCTCCTGGACTAGTGCGGAGGTCATGGACCTCATTGAGGTTTGGGGGCAGGCCCCCAACGTCCATGATCTCCGCACTAGGTGGAGGAACGCGGCCGTCTATGGCCGCATAGCGGCCACCATGGCCCGAAAGGGACACAGGCACACCCAGGAGCAGGTGCGCCTGAAAGTCAAAGAGCTGCGGCAGGCATACACCAGGGCCACCAAGGGCGGCGCCGCAGTAGGGGCTGCTACCTGCCCCTACTTCCCCGCCCTCAACCAACTCCTGGGGGGGCGGGGCGGTCTGTGCCAGCCCGGGAGGCAGCGAGCCAGGAACAGAGGGCCCTGACCCGGGCGCACCAGAGGGGCCACCGCCAGCTGTTCCAGCACCAGAGTCAGCAGGGTCATCCAGGGAGGCCATACCGGGTAAGTGCCAGCACTGTCCCCTGCCTGCGGGGGAGGTGGGGAGGGAGACCAGGGACCGCGTGCGTGGGCCATGCCTCCCACGGATCATGCAGCCACATGTGCACGTGCGAGTACGTGCCATGCCACCTGTGGGCAGGTGGCTCCAGCTGCGTGACACCCGGGGGCCGTGGCCCAATAGGCACATGCATGTGTGAAGAGACCTGACACGCTCCCGACCCCAGGGCGGGATCCAGCAGGACACTCTCCCTGCACACACCCCCTCTACACAGAGGCAGGGGACATCTCCCCCCTGCCCCGGCACACTATACACGGCACAGGGACATGGGTGTGGTCTTGGGGCAGCTCCCAGTCCTGGGGAGAGCCAGATATCCTGACCATGGCCTCTGTGCAAGCACAGCGGCTCTGACGGTGCAGGGCATGGTTGCCCTCACGTCGCCGGGAAGGGGGAGGAGGGGCTGGGCGGGCATCATCCACTGTGTCCCCAGGGAGAACTGACCACTTCTCTTCTTTCTCTACAGCTGCACCAGCTGCTCGTGCAGGGCGCACCACCCCGCCCAAGACATGCTCCCACACCCGCGGCCTGCTCCGGACCACCACCATGGGGCAGGAGTACTGGGACCAGCATCTGGGGGCCCTGCGAGCCCTGCACCGCACCGTCCAGGCCTGGATGCTGGAGGACCTGCAGCTCCGCCAGGAGCAGCTTGCGGAGGACTGAGCGACGAACTATCACCTGCAGGCCCTGCTGCAGAGCATGGTGCCCTGTGCCGGTCCTGCGCCTGCTGCCCCCCCAACTACTGCCCCCCCCATCTCTTCCTCCTCAACCTCCGCACGCTCCCCCTCAATGTCCACACACTCCACCTCAACCTCCGCACCCTCCTCCCCATCCCCCCAGGGATGCCGAGGCCCCCTCTCTCACCGTGCTAGGAGGCAGTTGGCCCGGCAAGAACCCCACCCCTGATCCCTGAGCTTCCCCTCCCCCTTCTTCCCCTTGCTTCCCTTCCAGCTCCCTCCTCCCAGTTTTCCCCCTCCCCTCTCCCACCCTCTCTCCTGCCCTCTCCTGCCTCCTTTCCCCCATCTCCCCACAGTTTCATTCCCCCTCCCCAGTTGTGTTCAATAAAGAGAGTTGTTATTTTTGAAAATACGTGTATTTTATTTGACATCAGGAAGGGGGGGCTAGGGAAGGGTAAGTGGAAGGACGAGAGGGAGGAATGGGGCACAAGCCCCCGGTGGGGCAGACCGGGGAGACTGTTAGCGCTCCTCAGGGTGGAAGCTCTCCCACAGGGCCCCCTGGATCCTGACAGCCCCTCGATGGTCCTCCCGGATGGCAGCCTACAGACGCAGCAGAGTCCACGAGACACAGCAGAGTCCCCAGGGGCAAGTCTGGTTCCATGTTGCAGAGTGCCGTGGTGCCCCGAGTGAGGGCAAGCAGAGCACTCGGAGACACAAATGCTTTGCTGTCCCTCAGCGAGGTAGACCAGCAAGCAGAGAAACCTGAGAACTGTCTGTCCGAGATGGGGGGTCGGGTCCCTTTAAGCACAGACCTCGGCTAGCCTGAGG
This sequence comes from Rafetus swinhoei, assembly GCA_019425775.1. Classification (NCBI taxonomy): domain Eukaryota; kingdom Metazoa; phylum Chordata; order Testudines; family Trionychidae; genus Rafetus; species Rafetus swinhoei. The sequence goes on along the minus strand of CM033446.1, from coordinate 71,341,364 downwards.
CAGCAGCCCCACACACTAAGTCCGACCCTGCTGCCCTGCTGGCACTGGTTCCGGCCAGCCTTACCTTTGATTCAGGGTCCACTCAATGTGGACGTGCTATTTTGAATTAGAAAAACGCTATTTCAAATTAGTTTTTGTGTCTAGATGCGTTATTTTGAATTAGCTTAATTCGAATTAACTAATTCGAATTAAGTTAATTCGAAAAAACGCTGTAGTGTAGCCATACCCTAAGGTGCCACAGGACAACTCATTGTTTTTAGATCTAGTCAAACTGAATGAGCACAGGTTGGGTAGGATTGTTCGTAAAATGCCTCAGTTTTTTGGCTATAAAAATAGTTTGATTGCAAAGAATATAGGATAAAGGATGAGATGAAGAAAAATACTATCATTCAGCCAATAAACTAAACTCTTTAGTATAAAAAAACGCTTTAAAATATCAGGATTTAATTGAAGGTTGGAACAAATGTATTTTCTCATACAAGCAAGAGAAAATTCAATATAAGACTAGTTAGTGAGTGCATAAACATATTAATAGCTACATATAAATGATCTTTTTACATGATTTGCACTAGCGATGTAAAATCCTGTTTAATTGGTTAACCAATTAAATGGGGGCCAACGGGCTGGAACGCTCCTCCTTCCCGTAGCAGGCAGGTGCTGCACTGTCAAAGGCAGAGGCGCCCTTATCGACTAGGCAATGCAAATTGTATCAATCATAGAACCATAGAGCTGGAAGAGACCTCAGAAGGTCATCAAGTCCAGCCCCCTGCTCTAGGCAGGACCAATCCCAATAAATCAACCCAGCCAGGGCTTTGTTAAGCCAAGACTTAAACACCTCTAGGGATGGAGACTCCACTACTTCCCTAGGTAACCCATTCCAGTGCTTCACCCCTCTCCTAGTGAAATAGTTTTTCCTAATATCCAACCTGGACCTCTCCCACCACAACTTGAGACCATTGCTTCTTGTTCTGCCATCTGTCACTACTGAGAACAGCCTCTCTCCATCCTCTTTGGAACCTCCCTTCAGGAAGTTGAAAGCTGCTATCAAATCCCCCCTCACTCTTCGCTTCTGCAGACTAAACAGACCCAACTCCCTCAGCCTCTCCTCATAGGTCATATGCTCCAGCCCCCTAATCATTTTGGTTGTCCTCCGCTGGACCCTCTCCAATGCGTCCACATCCTTTTTGTAGTGGGGGGCCCAGAACTGGACACAATACTCCAGATGTGGCCTCACCAGAGCCGAATAAAGGGGAATAATCACTTCTCTGGATCTGCTGGCAATGCTCCTCCTAATGCACCCTAATATGCCATTAGCCTTCTTGGCTACCAGGGCACACTGTTGACTCATATCCAGCTTCTCATCCACTGTAACCCCCAGGTCCTTTTCTGCAGAACTACTACTTAGCAGGTTAGTCCCCAGCCTGTAACAATGCTTGGGATTCTTCCATCTCAAGTGCAGGACTCCGCACTTGTCCTTGTTGAACCTCATCAGATTTCTTGTGGCCCAATCCTCCAATTTGTCTAAGTCACTCTGGAGCCCTATCTCTGCCCTCAAGCGTATCTACCTCTCCCCCTAGCATCGACTATTCAATTAGCCAATTAATCTAAAGTTAACATCCCTAATCGGCATATGTTGCTGTACATCAAACTCTGCATGTATATATCTATACTCAAATTCATCTCCAGCCAGGAACCCCATCAGTGAAACCTCCTTGGCTACGTCTAGACTGGCGCACTTTTGCGCCAGAGCTATGCAAATGAGGCTCAGCGTTGGAATATCGCCGAGCCTCATTTGCATAGCTAATGAACCGCCATTTTCGCGGAAGAGGCTCTTGCGCAAGACGGGGCTGTCTACACTGCCCCTTCTTGTGCAAGAAAAACACTTTGCGCCAAAGCCGTTATGCCGATTATTTTCAGGCATAACGGCTTTGGCGGGGTTTTTCTTGCAAGAAGGGGCAGTGTAGACAGCCCCGCCATGCGCAAGAGCCTCTTCCGCGAAAATGGCGGTTCATTAGCTATGCAAATGAGGCTCGGCGATATTCCAACGCTGAGCCTCATTTGCATAGCTCTGGCGCAAAAGCGCGCCAGTCTAGACGTAGCCCTTCTGAACAGTACAGAGCCATGGTCAACCTACTGAGGTCAATGCAGTGTGAGTGTAGACTCTGCATGGCCTGTGTCAACCCTAAGCACTGGTCTACACTAGGGAGTTATTTTGAAATAACGCCCCTCATTTCGGAATAATGTGTGGAGTGTCCACACTACCAAGCCTGTTATTTTGAAATAACAGGCTGGTTATTTCAAAATAATAATTCCTGCTTTCCACGAAGAATAATGCTTATTTCGAAATAGCAGTAGTGTGGACGCTCCACTGCTGCTATTTCAAAATAACTACTCCCCAGAGTCAAAGTAATTATTCCCCAGTGCTTTCTGGGGGCTCTAAGTTGAGGTAGCGTGTCCACATTAAGGGAGCCTGCCTTGGACTAATTTTGAGGCTTCTTGGTAGTGTCGATGCGCTATTTTGAAATAGTTATTTTGTGAGTTGTTATTTTGAAATAATTTCCTAGTATAGACATGCCCTAACAGTCCTTCAGCAGCAGTCACACAATGCCCTGTTCCCTGTGACATTGGCCAATGTGGAAAAATTTTTAAACTCCACTACCCTGGAGTCAGGGAGACAGAGGTGAACGTGGGTCAGTTCAGTACTCCGGTAAGAACCAGCTGCTGGACTGGTCCACACACGGCTAGCTTTTTGCTCCCACCATTGGAGGACCTGCCAGAAGGCGCTGGCTGTGCTGCCATGGCAACGCTTTGCTTTCCCCTTTGCCCAGTGGCAAAAGCAGCAGCAAAGTTAAAAGAGGCTTGGGGGAAGGAGTGGAACTGCTCCCTGCACTTACCAGTGGGAAGCAGAGTGATGCAGGTGTGAGGAGGAGGTAGAGCAGAGCCTGCAGGGGCCAGGTTGATCTGTGCCTTACCGCCACTGGTGAGTGCGGGGCCAGGCCTTAATTCTGCTGCCTACTGCTAGTCGCCCAGGGCATGTAATTCACAGGATGGGCCTTGGGGAAAGGAGTGAATGGGGTGGAGCAGAGGCACGATGAGGTAGAGAAGATGGGAGGGAGCCTTGTCCCAGGCCTTGTATCTCCCTAGGGACATTTTGAAAGGGCATGGATGGAGCTCCCCACTGTTGTGGCAGCAGCAGGAGCCCTGGTCCTTTAAATTACCACTGGAGCACCAGGGCTCTTAGCTTTCCCAGCTGCAGTCCCTGAGCTCCTGGGCGCTGTCCATGAAAGACTGACTGAGGTGCGGGCTGCCCCAACTCCACCCCTTCCACCCGATTCCCCACCCCTCTTGAGGCCCAAAGCCACCACCTCTTTGCTAAGGACACTGTGCCCGGTGCAGGACACACCCATAAGTCCCAATGTCTACTTTCACTTCTGCAAGACCAGAGGCCACACAACCTGTTAAAAATCCCTTTGTGGTTTTAAATAGGGATGTTGGCGAGTAGTCCAACTATTGACTACCCAATAAGCATAAATGTATCAGATAGTCAACTGGAGTATTGACTATTCGCTTTCCCTCCCTTGCTGCCTCTATTTGGGCCTGCTGGACTCAATGCAAGCTGGGACTGCTCGGTCCCGGCTCGTGCTGGTCCAGGATGTTGTGCCTCTGCATTTTAAATGTAGTGAGAGCCTGGCAACTGTTACTACATTTAAAATGCAGAGCCGCAACATTGGTGGCTCCCAGAGGCAGCACAAGCTGGGAATGCTCAGCCCCAGCTCAAGCCAGCTCCTGGAACTATGGCTCTGCAGAGTGGACTTTATCCACTAACTGTGTAGTCAATACAAATTGTATCGACTACACGATTAGCCAGATAACTGCAATTTAACATCCTCAGTTTTAAAACATTTTCCCGATTGCCCACCTCAGCAAGTACACCTAGCAGTTCTCCTTTGTGGTGTTCTACTGTTCCTGTGATTCTGCACACCAGATGCATTCTTGTCTGGAGTACGCAGAAAAAGTGGCTGTGCAAACACAGCTATGGATCAATCATATAAACATGGATATCTATGAGCAGAATGCACAGGAGAGGCAGGGAAAGGGGTACAATAAGGATCAGCAGCAGTGTTGCGTGCAAGCAAAAGAACTTTGTCAGGGATACCAGAAGGCTAGGGAAGCCAACAATAGACCTGGTGATGCCACTTAGATCTGCTGCTTTTACAGCAAACTGCATGTCATGCTTGATAGAGGCCCCACCAAAAGGTGACCCATGGACAACTCTGGATATCTTGGTGGAGCATGAGACAGAGATTCTTGCCAAGAACTGTGAGGAGGATGAGGGGGAAGATGAGTGGGGACTCCAACTATGCCCTGAGCCAGTATCTATTTGCAGCCTCCACGGTCTAGACAGTTCCGCATATGGATGAGCCTGAAGAAGGGAAGTGAACTCTAAGGCTACATCTGCACTGCAGCGCTATTTCAGAATACCATAAGTATCCTGAAATAGCTATTCTGCATCTTTTGAGTGCACCCGTTATTTCGAAACAATGGGCCCGCTATTCCAGTGTCCCCATAACCCGTTTCACAAGGATTAAGGGACGTTTCGGAATAGTGCTTTATTTCAAAATTACCTCAAAGTAAGCAACACAATTTGAGTAGCACAAATTGTGTAGCTTATTTCAAGGTAAGAGTGCAGTGTAGACGCAGCCGAAGTGTTTGCATGCATTTTGCTTTCAATGGTCAAATTTAAAAATGGCACCTAGACCAACCCCAAGTTATCAACTTTTCCGTATTTTATTTGTAAGAGAAGAGACAGAAATACAACAGAGGTAGAGTTGGCAATTGGCACCTGTTTTCCATTCCCCTGTTGGATTAGATGGGGAAGGGAGGCATTCAGGCGCACATTGTTTATGTACATAGAGATGTCCCTTTTATATTCTGGAGCGATCTAGACGAAACTTTCATTAGGTACTCTGTAGTTCTTTCCTATAGGTTTCTAAAGATGGCTGCCTTATTTCTTCCTTGCTCCTTTAAACGGTCTTTCTTACTCCCTTAAACTGTTTTTTGGCAATTGACAGTGGGGTCCTGGATCAGGCTGCAGGTCTTCATACTCCTAATGTTATGTAGTGTACACCAGCACCTGGCATACAGCTATCTCAAGTCTGCAGGGCAGTGACATGGGAGTGGGGAGCAGAGAATGCATCTGAAGCACTAGTAGGGTCCTCTGCCACCTCCGCCTTCAGCAGGCATCATGCCTGTTCCTGAGGTTCAGGGAGCAGTGCTGCAGTAGCTCCAGAGAAGGGTAGCATGGGTGTCAAGCGGCCACCATGTCAGCAGGCATGGCAGGCGACTGAGCGGGGAATGAAGAAGTTGAGGCATGGGGGGGCTGGTGCCCCTGGGGGCAGGGACACCCAGACGGGCAGGGAGGAGGCCCATGGGGGTCCCTCGTTTAGCAATTACAATTTTGGCAGCGGCATGGGGCGGTGCAACTCCCCGGTGCGACCGTGATTCGCCGATGACTTTGAGGCACCGGGCACCTGCTACATGAAGACACCTGCCCAGCATGCCCCTCCCCCATGCGCGCGACCTAGGCTTCAGCAGCTGCACCCAGCCACACAGCGCCTCTCGCTCCGCAGCCTGCGGGCGACCACGTGACGGGGCTATACCACTATTCGGGGCTGGGGAAGGAGAGAATCACATGAGCCCTACGAAAGCCAATGGGGAACGAGTTCTGCTTGGCCCACGCGAGAACGGCATGTTTCCCTCGCGCAGGGGAGGGGCGGGAAGACCCTGGTCAAGAGAAGGAACGGAAACTACGTGAACTGGTTACACAGCCAATCAGGGTGGCGCTTGTGCGGCGGTCGCGAGGGCCGCTCTTCTTGCCTATCCGCCGTTGGCCTCTTGCCTCACGGCCCGCGCGCGCCAAACACCGCCTGTTTCCAGGCTGCTGCCTCGCCCCAGCAGGCTCGGCTCCCACGGTGTGGGGGCGGGCCCACCGGACGAAGGGGTCGGGGGGGGCAGAGCACGTGACAGGCCCTATAGCCAATGAGAGAGGCAGCTGCGTGTGGCACGCGAAGGCCTCAGGCGCTACGAGCGGCGCTCGTGGGTTGCGGCGTGGCTGCGCGCCCTGTGCCGCGTGGGCTAACGGCGGGAAGCAGGTAGGCGCTCGGAGCGTGCGACGGGATCCGCCCGGCATCTTCGCCCCCATTTTGAAGTTTTATTCGAGGAGGTGGCGTGAGGTAGGGGCGTCACGTGAGCGCGGCGGCCCAATCACGCGGGGGCGCTCTGCCCTGCGCCTGCCAGCGGCGGCTCGGCCTCCCGTTCCGGGGGCGCTTTTGAGGCGGGAGCGAGGGGGGCCGCTCCCCAGGCGGCGGGAGTGGGCGCGGTGAGCGAGCGGCGGTTCCCGCGCAGGCTGGGCCCCCGCCTCAGCCCCCGGGAAGCTGCCGCCAGCGAGCACGCGAACAGCAGGCGCCGGCAGTGGCGTTTGAGCAGTCACGTGACCGGGCGCCGCGTTATTCGGGAGGGGGGGCGAAGGAGGAGAGGGGCTGAGAGCCGCCTCGCCGCCAGCTGCATCCGGGGCCTGGCGACGGGAGGCGGCTGCGATTGTCCGCGCGCTGCGCGAGGAGCTATCGCGCCTTCGGGGGCCCCGCGCGCGCGGGGACGGCTCCTCGCCTGCAGCCGCCTTGTGGCTGTCGATGCCCCCGGCTTGCAGATGGGACCGTCGCCCTGGGTTTTACAGGCTCCCCGAGAAGCGCAGCGCGCCCTGCTCCGCATGGGCTGGGGGCGGGAAGCGCTGAGGCGCCTGCTTCCGCGGGGTCCAGGGCTGCGGATGAGAAGGGCGAGTCGAGGTTGTAGGGAGCTTCGGGCTTCAAACCAGTCCCCTTGGCTTGTCTCGTCACGCATCGCGCTGGGCCTCCTTTGCTGCTGGAGCCTTGACAAGTGAAACCGGAACAGGGCGTTAATGTATAAAGGCTTCATGGTCAACAGCGAACGCCCCTCTCAGAAATCTGGCCTGAAGATCACAGCTCTGGCATGCCCCAAGGGCAAACTGAAACCACACACACACACAAGTGACAGGAAGTAAGAACATCTCTAGGCTCAGACACAATAGGGCCACAAATCTGCTCTGGTGTTTTTTATATGTATGTATATCCTGTATGTAACATGAGGCTTCATTAAGATGGCGATTCTTGCACTTTTCATCTGTGTTGCTGAAACACATTTCTTTCTGTCATCTATTGCTGAAATGTCACCACTATTTCCATTCTTTTGTTGCGTGGATTTGGGGTTTTTTCCTTGCATATTCTCTTTAGTACTTTGGTGCTCAGTGCACCACACATTCTAGCACAGTCCCAGGTGAAGAAAACGGTTGATGCCAGTGATCCAGCATAATTATATCTTTTCACTAGAGTGCAGGCTCTAGGGTGGGGCTGTGGGGATGAGGGGTTTGAGGTGAGGGAGAGTGTGGGGGTAAAGGCTTTGCCTAGGGGTGTGGGCTCTGGGATGGTGCCAGAGATGTGGGATTTGGGGTGCACGCTGTGGATGGGGGTGGGACATTGGAGTTCAGTATGTGGGTAGAGACTGGGCTGGGGCATGGGGGTAGAGTATGGGGGTGCAGGCTCTGGGAGTGTAGACTGTGAGATGGGGCTAGGGATTATGTGTTTGTAGTGCAGGAGGGGTTTCTAGGTTTGGGGGGCTCAGGGCTGGGACGGGGGGTTGTTGGGGCACAGGCTTACCTCCAGTGACTCCCAGCCAGTGATATGGTAAGGCAGGCATCCTGTCTGTTCTGGCACATTGGACTGCACTGCACCCTGGAAGTGACCAGCTGGAAGACCAAGTCCACAGGCTGTCCCCATGTTCTGGCTCCACCTCCCATTGGCTGGTTCCTGGTTTATTGCCAAGCAAAAATGGACAGAGCTAGCTCATTTTGGGCTTGTTTTGAAATGGGATTGGCTTCATTTTTGTCTTTTTTTTTTTTTTTTTTTATTCTTTATCTTGTGAGAGTTGTTTACTACTTGCCTCTGCTTAGGAGCCAGACTTGCTGCTTACAGCTTCAAGGGTCAGGACAGGCAGGAAGCTGGCCTTAGCATCCCTGCTGGTCACTTTGTGCAGTATGGAGACCCAGTGCCTGTCTTTCCATGACCCAGTTCTGGGTCATGAGCAGTACTTTGAAAAATCACTGTTTTAGTATATTCTTTGCTCCTATATTTTCATAGGTTAGGCTATGGCAGTATAAAATGAAGAACATGTTGATATATTTCAAAAAATCAAATTTCAGGTTGTGAAATTGTACCCTTGGATGTACCGTCCTGGTGAGATATTAGGGATGTTAAATGGCATTTAATCAGCTAATTGACTAGTTGATGGAATTTCCATCAATTAGCTGATAAGAGGGGGAAACTGCAGAGCCTCAGAGGGGTTAGCTCCCGGCCCTGGGAGCTAACCCTGTTATGGTTCTGCCTTCTAAATGTATTAAAAGCTTCTAGGCTCTTAATACATTTAAAAGGTTAAAGTGCAGTGGGGGGCGGGGGAGGGGACTAAGCGTGAGCCTGGTTCCCTGCTTCTGCCTCCCCTACCCCACCTACGGAGATGGTCCTGGGGGGGAACCGGCTTTTAAGCCAGCTCCTCCAGCACAGGCTCCTGTTTCCCCATCTGCTGCGCCTCTCTGTTAGAGACAGCAAGTGTGTGGGGGGAGCGACTAGTCGCTTGCATCCTTAGTAAGATATTGCCTAAAATTTGTCTCCCTTGGACATTATGCTATACTTTCCTATGCGGAATTATTAGAAGCAATACTTAGCAGAGTTACCATATTCGTGTATCATACGGATGTTAGATATAGTGTAATTGAATAGTCGTGTAACTGCATGAAAACTTATTGGTTACATGACTATTCGATAGCTTTCAGGGTCAGGGCCACCAGCCAGTGTGCTCCCAGCCCCACTCCTGGGGAGCCCCCTGCCACCCTGCATTGCTGCCTCTGTATCAGTATCTACTGCCCAGGCTTATTGGTTAATCGTGTAGTGGACTACATGTTGACATCCCTAGTTAATCAGACTGCAGTTCATATGAGCCCTACAGTGCTTGGTGTGGTGAGAGAAAATGGTAAGGTGATGTAGGTTCTGTATTTGACAGTGAGGATTCAAATTTGTAGAAGCATTGGGTGGGAGGGGATGCAACCCCAGACCCCTCATAGCCCCCCCTTCCGATAGTCCGGCTCTGCCCCAGGCGTCCCCGATTCAGCTGCTGCTGGTCAGTTTCAGCAGCAGCTGAATCGGGGATGCCTGCAGCAGAGCAGCTGGGGTGCTGCCGGGTTGGTCCCGCAGTGCCGAGGGGCAGCGCTACGGGACCAACCCGGCAGCACCCCAGCGGCTCTTGGGGACGCCTGGGACAGAGCAGCTGGGGTACTGCCTGGTTGGTCCCGTAGCGCTGCCCCTTGGGGCTGCGGGACCAACCCGGGAGCACCCCAGCTGCTCTTGGGGACACCTGGGGCAGAGCAGCTGGAGTGCTGCCGGGTTGGTCCCGCAGCGCCGAGGGGCGGCGCTACGAGACCAACCTGGCGAGACCCCAGCTGCTCTGCCCCAGGCGTCCCCGATTCAGCTGCTGCTGAAACAGATCAGCGGCTGATCAGTTTCAGCAGCGGCTGACTTGGGGATGCCTGGGGCAGAGCAGCTGGGGTGCTGCCGGGTTGGTCCCGCAGCCCCGAGGGGCAGTGCTACGGGACCAACCCGGCAGCACCCCAACTGCTCTGCTCCTGGCTTCCCCGATTCAGCTGCTGGTCAGTTTCAGCAGCGGCTGAATGAGGGAAGCCTGTCCGGCTGCCCCAGCACTTCCGGGTTCCTGATGGTGCCGGACCATCAGGAGTGCTGGAGCATTGAATGCTGGACTAATGGAGTTTTACTGTAGTAATAAAGAGAACAAAACTGATGAGCACTACATGATTCTTTTTTGTTTTGTTTTCCGTCTGCCACCATTGCTGTTGACAAGAAGCACAAACATGACCATCCCCTGCGTTATTTTCCTGTTCTATAACATTCAGAATGGAGAGGGTAAGGTGTGGTGAAAAATATAGCAGGCTTATGGTGATCCCCAGAATAAAGAACATACCAATGACTAGAGCCCTGCAAATACATGGATATTTGCTTTATATCTGCTGGTATCCGCATCTGTGGATGGGGATATCCGCAGCTCATTTTTTTAAGATATGTATGCAGATACAAATTTTGTATATAGAGCCCTACATATTTATGGATATTTGCTTTATATCTGTGGGCAGGGCTCACCAAGTGGCGGCGAGCCCTGCTTGCCAGCCGCGTGTGACCGTGCTGCGCGGCCGCCGCACCGGGCTAAAATCTACTCACCATGGGCGAGTAGATTGACTGATTTGTCGAGCCCTGTCTGTGGGTATCCGTATCTGCAGATGTCAATGCGAATATCCACAGTTCATTTTTGCAGATATCTACCAATGACTTTCTGATGGGGAAAAAAATAATATAAAATCATATATTTTTAAAAACCAAAAAAATATTCTAGTTATCTGTATACTTAAAAATAATCATCACTATTTTGAGTGAAAACTAATTTCTTACATTTTTCCCAGTTGTGCTAGGGATGTGAACCTATAACCATGTAAACGGTTAACTGATAAGCCTGGCTTCACTGTTACATGCCTCCTCCTGGGGAGCCAGCTGCCACCCTGCACTGCTGCCTCTGAGTTGATACTCTGGTGATTTCCTGCTTTAACTTCTGTGCACTAATTGGTTTTTTTATGCCAGTTTCTGATGTGATTCACCAAGTTATGAAGATATGACTGTGGCTTTGTGAACATTATCAATGGATGGATTTATATCATTTTATGTTACAAATGTAATATCTCCAAACATTAGAAAATAGAATGCATTATTTACTCCTTTTCATAATACAAGCACCATGAGCCACCCAATGAAATTAGTAGGCAAGTCCTTTAAAGAAAACAAAAATAAATACTTTAGACAATGCATAGTTTACCTGTGGAACTCATTTTCCTGGGATATTGTAAAGCTCGAAACTGTAACAGAGTTCAAAAAAGAATTACATGAGTTCATAGAGTATAGGTCCATCAATGAATATTAGCCAAGATGGTCAGGGATGTAACCCCATACTGTCTAGTGTTCCTAGCTTGTATTTGGCAAAAGTTTCAGCAAATAACCAGATGGGACACTCAATGATTGCTTGTTCAGTTCATTCCCTTTGAGTCACTTGGCATTGGCCACAGTTGGGTGACAAGATACTGGGCTAGGTGGACCATTGGTGTGGCTCAGTATGGCTATTATGTTAATATATCTGAGTTCCAGAGCTGACAAACTTAACTTGCAATATGTTGTTTGTTACAGGTTCTCAAAAGTGGCAAAAGATTAGCTAATAAAAAGTAATTAGGTTAGAGAATTTTTTTATTGCTTATATAGGATGCAACACTTACAGTTCTTGTCTGCATTAGAAAAATCAATATACTGTAATGTACCTCAGATGCACTTCAAATTCACATAGGAGTGCTTCATTTGATTATCAAGGATGCAATAATTCTTTGACGTTATCTAATAACTTGAAGAGGTAAAGCTTTAACTGATTGAGTTTCAAGTGTTTGAAATATGTCATTGTGATGCCACAGCAGTGGCAAACAGAACAGTCAGTTGAATCTCCTTTGTTAGTTGAAGGTCTCCCTTCTGCTTCAGTGCCACCATGCCCCTTTCAATAGTACTCTCAGAGTATCTCCCTCCCCAGAAATTCCCTTGTAGCATGTCCCAGCTTGTGGTGGTGGTTCTTCAGCCAGTTCTGCAGAGTGGATTGCCAGCTAAGACTTCATCCATACTTTTCTGTTTGCATAAAAGGCTGCTTTTGTATATAAAGAAAGAATCGGGGGGAGGGGCACTTAACATTTCAGGCCATGCTTTATAAGTATGGTACAATAGGTCATGTACTACATTAAGGGCTTGTTTTGCTTAATAAAAATGTTTTGTGTTTAATTCAATTCCAATTACTATCCTAATGAAGCTCATCACAAATCATGAGCACCAGGTTGATTATCTACCAAATAAACAATATATCATTCATAATTTAAAACATATTAATGCACAATTAAGAATCTGAAAATATTAATCTATAATTGCTTAAATGTATGTAGTTAGTGTACCCTCCTAGGTAGCAAAAAGATGTACTAAATCTAGTGTAAAGGCTCTATTTAATCAGTGTGCTTGAATGGTTATATTAATGAATGAGAAGGTAGGTATCTTTAGCAGATAACTGAAGTACAAATGGGAAAGTTCATTCAAATCAATGTGATTCTTGATTTAAATACTGTACATCCAAATCCATGATTTAAATCAGTCCATCCCGATTGAAAGGTAGTCTAATTTTGCTGTAGCATTTTCAATAACTCTGTGTATTCATAAAGTTTTAATTTGTACATTTCCAAAATAGTAAAGTGTCCTGCAATCAGTTACAATGGTTGGGTCATCTTCTACAGCAAGACCTTGTTTTTGTAGGGGAAATAAACCAGCATAATTATTCTTCTGTGGCATTGGATATACCTCTTCCACATGGACACTGTAATAAAGTCATGATTATTCTGTAATAAAGTCATGATTGGTTAATTACTCTGCTTTGTAACTGGATTAACAAAGTAAAGTCACTTTGGAGTAAAGTCACTTTTATTTAAAAAAAAATCCACATGAGGAGTAAGGGTGTTAAGAGGCAGGTAATTGACTATTTGTGTAGTCAGTACAAGTTGTATCAACTACACAATTAGTTGATAAGGGAAGTCACTCTGTTCCAATTTGTGCTGGTCCAGGAGCTACCCTCGCTGTGGCTCTGCAGTTTAAATGTAGTAGAAACCGGCTGCCTGCACACCCAGCTTCTACTACATTTAAATTACAGTTCCCCAACCGGTATGAGCTGGGACAGAGCCAGAACCGATGTGGCTCTGCATTTTAAATGTGGTAAGAGCTGCCTGGCTCTTACCATATTTAAAATGCAGAGATGCAGCAGTCCCGGACTGGTGTGAGCTGAGACTGAGCTGGGTTTGCTCAGTCCTGACTCTTGCTGGGTCCAGCAGCCCCTGCCCGCGGTCAGCCTGGGCCGTGGCAAACAGGCACTGCTGCCGGAGCAGCCTCTGCCTGCAGCCAGTCCAGGCTGCGGCAGACGGGCTGCTGCTGGAGCAGCCTCTGCCTGTGGCCAGCCTTAGCTGGCTGCGGGCAGAGACTGCCTTGTGGCAGCCTTCCCTACCCTCTATCAGCCTTCCCTCTGATAGAGGTGGCAGCAGCACTAGGGGGGAGGCGGCACCACAGAGACAGTGCTGGGGGGAATCTGGCTTTTAAGCTGGCTCCCCTCAGCACTGGCTCCTGTTCCGCCCCTTCTGCTGCCTCTGTATCAGAGGCAGCAAGGAGGGGGAAGCAAGTAGCCATCTCAACTACCAGATAAGCTTAGGCTTATTGGGTAGTCAACGACTCGCTTACATCCCAAATGGGGAGTTGTTCTTTTGTAGAGACTCCAGAATATCGATTCTAGTCAGTTTTCCCACATAGACAAGGGAACTGTTCTGTCTTTTTCTCTAGAAGTACAATAGTGCTACAAAACATTTATTTTTAAAGTAGGCAGAGTCTAACAGTGCTGGAAGCAAATTCTGTCTGATGAGAACAGCGTGACCCTGATACTTCATCTAGGTTAGCAAAACCTGTAGCCATAATTTGCCACTGGAGGTAGCACTGATGGAAGCTTTAATGCAGAGAAAGTTTAGATGACAGTGGTAAAAACGCCTCCAGCCTAATGCTCCCAATATCGGAACTATCAGTAGAGTTATACCAATGAAATCTTAAGACTACAAAATATACTAGTGTAGATAAGGCATTAGACTTATGCTGCAGCATACAGAATAAGAGCTATGTGGCATAACTACTTTAGAGAAGTAGACACGTTTCAAAAGGAAAAGTGAGAAAATTTCAGGAGGAAAGGAGCAGAGGTGAGATGGCTAAGAAACAAATATGAGATATGAGGGGGATAGATCAATTTAAATCCAAGTAATTTAAATTAGGGATTTTGGTCAGTTTTTCCATTTGTACATGTTGAACCTCTCTAGTCTGGCAATCTCAGGACCTGACTGGTGCTAAAGCAGACAATTTGCCATACCATGGGAAGTCAGTATTGTCTGGCAGTGTTACCAACACTTCCATTACTTACTGGGCTCTTAGAAAACATTTAGGGGTAAATTAGAGCTAAAAAACAGCATAGAACACTGACAGCCAGGACTGGTGGCTAAAAAAAACTTCATGGGACTGTGGGAAACTTGGCCACACCCATGATAACTGGACATCCAGCTAATTAAAATCATGCCAGACCACGAATGTTGCTGGACCAGAGAGTGCTGAACTAGAGAGGTTCAACCTATAATTCAGTTATCTACTAAAGAAAGATGCCATCTCATTGGTTGGTTTATATATCCATTCAAACATGTCTATTTACAACTAAATAGAGTCTTTATACTGAATTAGGTGCATCTTTTTGCTGCCTAGGAGGGTACACTATAAGCAATTATATAGCTTAAAATAAAACGGGAGAAAAAACACAAGGAAGAAAACTGAGGAAAATTAGTAAAAAATGAGATAATGCAAGAAAATCCAAACCAAAGGAAACATACAGGACTCTTAACCCAGTGATAGGTTTTATAATTATATATGCTTTAAATAAATGTTTTGTACATTAAGGTTACTGGAATACTTGCTTGCCTTTCCAGTTTTCCATCCTACGTCCACTTGGTAGTTGGAAAACAACCACTGATGCATTTCATTGCTTACTAGATGACAATGGTCTTCCATGCAAAGAAGTGCTAGTAATTTCTAAGAATATTATTTGAAGTCTTTCGAAAGACTGTGGAACCAGACCCATGCTAAATAACTAACATTATAACAATAATGCAAATCACAAGGGGTTTAATGTTGGAAATCAAGAAACCCATATTTTTTCTGGTGTAGATATATTAGTAATTTAATATTGTAGAACAAGAGCGGTGTTTTAGTAGTAGAACCAGTATTTCACATTGACTTTTGTAATAACGTTATGTACTTAAACAGCTCTTTTGAACAGTGGTGATGGATTTAATCTTCAGTCTACTGTCTCCTAGGATTTTACTTTCAAGATTTCACTGTTCCTGGCTTTTTTATCTAAAAGAGCAAAAGGGAAATATTATGTCTGTGCTGGAGAGAATGATAGGCTATCCATGTTTTTAATCTAGCTCATGTGTGTCTATAGGGCCCAAAAAATGGATTGGTTTGTGCAGTTTCTTTATTCTGTGATGCTCTTGGAATCCAAACTATTAGAGATTATCCCAAATGCATATGAATAAGCTTCTGTTGCCTAGGAACAGTCACGGGAGGGCTGGCCTTCCTTAATATTAGATTAGGCTTGCCAACTCTCAGTATTGAAAATTGGATTTGAGTGGCAAAAGAAAATTATGGTAACAAAGCTGAAATAGATGCTTTGATAACATTACTTGTTATGATTGGTCATCTATCCAACTCAAATTTCTAGGTCGCTGGTGCTTTGGTAGCTTGACATTGAATTGTTAGGTTCCTTTGACTCTTTCTTTTTGGCATCACATAATAAATAAACCTGTTTCTCCCAAGATGTGAGCATGGTGTTTTTAAGATTAAAAGCCACATTGACATTTCCTTTTTTAGGGCTGTTAAGTTTTGCAGATGAAATAAAATAAGTCATTAAACCATGGCTTTTAATGCTAAGAATTTTTTTTCAAGACATTAAATGGATTTTCATCTATTAGTTGTCCTTTGTTGACCTTATACTTGAAAGTACTTGGCTTTTTGGTGATCATAAAAGTTGAAACTGGTTTCTTCTAGATGCCCAGTGATCTCCACCCAAGAAAGGGGGTCATGGAGAATTTGTAGATGAATAATATAAGGAAATTGTGCCTGGATTTTTAGTGCCTACAGCTACAAGGTGTAATGTGATTTTTGTATTTTATATGTATTTGCAGATTACACAAAGTAGACATCCTGAGAAGCAATATCTTGCCATCAGATTAGTAGCTAATCACTAATGATTTTGAGTTTAAAGTTTTAGAGGTTCCTAGTTTAGAAAATAATGGTCTTGGTATGCAACAGGGGCCATGCTGGCCGCCCACCCCTTTTAAGTACACTTTGTAAAACAAATATTCCTAGGATTATGATGTTGGAGGGCTGTACAAAACAGTCTTTACACATTTGTATTGACTTGTAGAGGAGCAGAGCTTCATTACACACGGAAGGGCAGACCGTGCATTGCTTGATCGTTGTCTCTTGCATGTTTGCCTGACTTGAGTAGTTCTGTGCGGAGTAAATGCTCATGGCACAAGTGGAGCGGGGGGACCAACCCTGATCCCCTGGGAGTCGGAGGGAATTTGACTGCCCCGGAGCAGATTTAGTTGCTGTGTAAGGGGAGGGGCAGGCGCTTGTGTAAACCTAGCAGAGCCCCGTCTGCAGAGGCAGACCCTGGGCGCGGCTGCTCGTTGTCGGAGGGCCGCTAGGGCTCGGAGGCCAACCTGTGGCCGGGCGAGCAGCGAGCTCCGGGGCCCTCGAGTTAACGCGATGATTCCAGCGGGCGGCGGCCAGTGCCGTTGCGGTGAGGACCGGGGCTTCGATGGCAGCGTGTCCCCGGGGCGGCGCAGAGCGCGCGGGGACCCCAAAGCGGCTTCTCTTCGAGAATCTTCCGCTCCCCTCGCCCGTTGGCGGGCTGGGCCCGGGCCGAGTGTCTGGGGGGCTACCCCGACTCTAGCACGTGACAGACGGGAGGCCAGGCGGGAGGGAGGGGGAGTGGGAGGCATCAGTGCGCTTGCGCGCAGTGTAGCGTCGTGACGTCATGCGGGTGCGCACGCACGTTCCCCCCAACTGGTGGACACACGGTCCTTGTGAAGAGAAGGGAGGGGGGGAGCCTCGCTCCCCGGCGGCGCACGGTAACTGCGGGGAACGGGGACGGAAGGTGGTGCCAGGTCCGGGAATGACTCCTAGGTCGCAGCGCGCGCAGGGTCCGCGTGCCTCATGCGCCTCCTGCTGGCCGCGCCATCTGCGAAAATTAACACCAGGCGCAGCTGTGAGGCGACGGGGCCCGTCCGCGGGCAGCTCCCCGGGAGCCTGGAGGCAGCGCGAGGCGCCGCTCGGGTCCTGTGCTGTAGTGGGCACGTGGCACGACTCCTCCCACCGTATCCAGGCTGGGGCAGCCGGGGTGGGTGGAGGGGGCTGGAAGGCGTGAAGCGCCTTCGAGTGACATGGGGCGGGCCGGGCCTTGTGCGCTAGCTCCGGCCCTGGCCCAAATGCCCGCGGCTACGGCCGCGTAGTGCGCTGCGCCTCCCAGCCTGCGGTCTCCGCTCATCCGATCACGGGGTTACTCGTCAGCGGCTCTAGGGGTCGGTGCGGCATATCCGCTTCGACCCGCTTGTGCTCTGGGATCAGCGAGGCGGAGTTTGCAAAGTCCCGAAAACGCGGCAAGGGCCGCTGTGACTCCTGGTAGAAGCTGATGAGCGACCACAGGGGAGCCCAGCCTCGTAGACCCGAGGCCTCCAGTATCCGTCCAGAAAGTGTCTGCTTAACCGGCTCTTGGCCTTGAGCTCCTGCCGAGCTCTGTGCTGCACCGACCCTGCCAGCAGCGGGCTTGAGCTCTGTGCTGTACCGTCTCTGCCAGCCGCGGATTTGCAGTGCTTAGTTGCAGCGCGGTGCCGCCCGACACAGCCACCCCGCGGCAGCCAGGCTCAAATGTTCCTGCTGACTTCAACAGCAGCGCTCAGTGCACATCTCCTGCTGTCATTGGGCCCATCTCGCTGGCTCTCGTTGGCGATTGGATGGAGATGAATATTCACAGTTCCTGCCATTATGGGCTTGTGACATCGAGCGTGTTGCCAGTCACCCACAGTCATTTGCTTTTGTGGACTTTGGGAGCAATTTGTGATTGAGCATGCAGATAAATGCACAGTGTTATGACTATGCTTTGTGGATGTGAGTAGTGTCCTTCAACAGTGGCATGGATTGAACACATTTACAATGTGCATATATAGGGAATTAGAGACTTCAGCACATGTAGTTTTTATAGATTAGTAAATTACGTATTGGGTTTTTTTTTTGTTTTTGTTTTTTTTCAAATATGTGGCCTTAACTCTTCTCTACTATCTTTCATATAACAGCTCCTATCCTTTTTTATGTTTCCCAGCGGTCAGCCGTCACAGGTTTTATTGTAGTCAGGGCAACATTTTCACAACACAACTGGGCAAAACTTGAAAAGCAATTTGTTTTTGTATTATTCAAGGCAAAAAAATTCTGCAACATTTTTAATGCATGGAAAACCCCTACATTTGCTCACCCCTAATTGCCTTCAAAAACTAACCTAAACCAAAAGAACTTGAAACTTAAGTATTTGAAGACCTACTCAGAATGAAAATGCATCCTCATACTTAACTTTAACTTTGTTACTATTGAATGGTAAATGCAGGAAACTAAAACAAAACACAATTTATTTTAGGAAAGGAGAATATTAACATATTTGGGGTTGACTCCTCTCTTTCTGGCTCTGCTTCATGTGATTAGCATGGGCATGCTGGCTATCCATGAAGAGTGTGTGGATCTTTGCAATTTGGGAAATACACCATAAATAGAATCTCCTGTTTTCATTTTAGTAGTTTGCATAGGATAAATGGAAACTATAATTCAGTAGTACAAATATATGTGGGGAAGGGGGAGCTTGCTTGCTAAATCAAAAGCTGAGAATACTTTTGAATATTTTCTGAATATGAATAACACAAGTTGGAGGTAATGCACTTAGTTCTTTTAGTTTTGTTGGAAATTGTATTGTTCATTAATCCCTTTTGAAAACACAGGCACAGCCATTACAACTAATGACATTTTTTTCATAATATTGCATACGGGGATACCTTGCTCCCCTTTGTACAGGTTCATCAGTCTTCAAATATAGTGGAATTACTGCAATTTCACGCACCTACTCTGTGATTGAGATTAGCTGCTAGTTTTTCTTGAAACGAAAAAACCGTCCTACGCTGGCTCCATTATGGCTTCATGGAGAAGGGATTTGTTGAAGAGTCAGGATATGCTGAGTTGGTCTGACTTATAAAGTTCCAGAAATACCATAAGTAGTTCTGTTATATGGAAAGATATCCTTAATCACTTTTCTGACCTTTCCCCTCCCCTTTAAATCAGTTCATAAACAACAACTATCAGTGTTACGCCAGTTAGAGACTGCCCTTAACTATCTAATTCGTATAAACTGTGTTTGGATTTAAGGCAAATATCTGGTAGAGAAATCACTTTCCCCAAGTGACCTAGTGTTGGTGATTTCAACTCCACCCCCTTGTCCTGGTTCCTTCAGACTGTGCATGTACATAATCCATTTTGTGTTTAATATATTTTAGTATTATACATTTCTGACATTTAATGAAGTTTTACCTGGCATTGCTCAGGTCCTTAATTAATTTTTGTTTGGTGGAAAATAAAATGAAAATGTACATGCTTCATTTAAATCATTGCTCTGGAGTGGGGCTGGCGATGAGGGGTTCTATACAAGCTGATGCAGGACTACCCCGGACCTCTTTCGAGGCAGCAGCTTGGGGCCAGGTGAGAAACGCCTCTCCATGGCTGCTGCAGCTCCAGTGGTCACAGCCCAGGGGGGAGGGGTACATGGCCCCCGGCTGGGGCAAGTCCGAGTTCATTTGCTCCCTGCACTTCCCAGCCATAGTGAGGAATGCAGCCAACTATACATAGACACTATTAAATAGTTCATATAGTCAAAACTCTGTTCTCATTGACTTCAGTTTTAGTTGTGAGCGCTCAGTACTTTTGTAAATCAGACAAAATGGGTTCACATTGGGCATTTAGAAAAGGAGAAGCATAATTAGTGACCGTCCTTGAAAAGTCTGGTTTAAATTCCTTGTCCAGCATTTCATAGAAACTCCCTGGTGGAGGCAGGGATGGGAAAAAATTCTGAATTTCATCTTCGTATGGTGTAATTCCTTTACTTTTAGTTGAGTTTTTCTGCTCATATTCTAGGGGACACATATTTGTAACTTTCATAGTCCATACTAAATATCAGAGTCCTTTCACCCTTATCTACTATATATATATATTGTGTGTGTTAAAGAACTCCTAAACAAGAAGAGGTAGGGCCACCACATTCGGTATGCAGCTTCCTCTTATTCATAACTAAAAGCAAGGCAAAGGTTTGGTTGTGCCAGGAAAATGGGTTGTGTCTGGAATGGGATTGCTTTTCATAAAACCGTATGGAAAAGAGACAGAATCACGAAGCAGATAAAAGAGGCTAGTTGGGCGTGCCCTCCTCATCTGGGACTGTCCCAACCCTGAGCCTCCCACCCCTCAGGCTTCCTTTAGGGAGGACAGATGGGGCTGAACCCCACATCCCCTACCCACAATTCGTACAGGGACATTACTGGCTCTTCCCCTTTGTTAGAGGGTGAGGGGCGAGTGCGCTGTTTGCTGCTTTCCTCACTCTGGCTGGGGAGTGCAGGGAGATGATGAGCTGTGCATTTTGCTCTCACTCCCTGACAGGGAGAGGAAGGGGAAAAGCAAGCAGCCCTGGTACAAATCTCAGATAGGAGGGCGGGCTTTGGCCTGCCCCGAGTCCTTCCTTCAGGACCCAAGCAATACCAGGTAAATGTGCTTTTGTGTGTGTGTGTGTAATATTTGTGTCTCCCAGGAAATTACACACTCTCTCTCACTATAAGCTTCGGGCGTAGCTGAGTTAGTCTGTACAGGTTAAACTTAACAAACAACAAAAGGTCAGGTAGCACTTTATAAACTAATAAAACATGTAGATGGTATCATGAGCTTTCGTGGGCACAGCCCGCTTAATATGGCAAGATCAAGATTTAAGGTTGCTCATGTGACCTTAATTTGACCCCGTAGTGCACATGTATGATACAGTCTTTAGTAAAACGGACCATAATATTTTTTATAGGATGGCTCCTCATTCAGTGTACAAGATAGATGGTGCTTGCTTAATGAGTAGATATAAAATGTTTTTCTTTTATCTTCATTGTATATGTCTCCATGCCGTATTTACTGCATGCTAATTCAACAGTCTGTAGCTGTCATTAACTTTGACATCTAACAATTCTCTATTGACTGTATATTATTCTAGCCCTGCTCTGAAGATCATTTTTTAATTTTCTCTTTTTTCCTATATTATTATTGCTGTAGTGTGAGTGTTTCAAAAACAATGAATTTATTTTCAGAAAGCTCTTGTGAGGTCAGGAGGTGGCATTACCCCAACTTTGTGTATGGAAAACTGAGACACAGAGAGAGTAAAGTCAAAAGTGTCTACTAATTTTTGGGTGGTCAAGTTGAGATGATTAGAGCCTGATATTTGAGTATACTTATCACTATTAACTATTCTATATAATCAAAATACTATTCTCGTGGACTTCAGTTGTAGTTGAGAATGCTCAGAACTTCTGCAAATCATATAAAATGGGGGGGGAGGTGGGCTCACATTGGGCATCTAGAAAAGGAGAAGCATAGTTAGTGACTGTCCTTGAAAAGTCTGGTTTAAATTCCTTGTCCAGCATTTCATAGAAACACTCTGGTAGAGGCAGGGATACAATCCTCTTCTATAGGGCAGCATTGTACTACCTTTTCCAAGAGACCACTCTTTTTCCCCCCTGAAGTTCTCTGCCTCATTTGCTACACATATTCCAACTTCTGCAACAAATTGAGGCCAGGGTCCTACAGACAGCAGGCTCCTTCACTGCATAACTAATTCATCCCAGAAGTACAGTCCGTCCAGTGCATTGCGTGAGGCTCTGGGTACCGTGGAAAAAATGTTATGTGATCGTGTATATGCAAACGAGGAGCAAATTAGTTTTCCAGGCAACATTATTTTTGGCATTTCTTAACTTTAGGTGCTTGACTTTGCAACCTTCAGGTTCTTTTAATGAAGTTTGTGTGTGTAAATGTATTATAAAAATGTTTATGACCCAGTTCCTTCAAGTAAAGGAGGAGTATTTTTGGTATATTGCATTTAATTACTGCTAATTGGGTCGTCTTGTTTATTTCCAGGATGGTGAATACAGAGGGCAGGCTGTCAGAACCATTTCAAATTTGCAGTTAATTTAAGAGAATTTACAGCATTGTCCATCATCATCATGGAGAAACAACAAATTGTGCTGGGTAACCGGGACAGTGGGGCAGTGTCTGGTGCTGCACCTGCTTTTTTTGTCATCCTGAAACAGCAGCAGGGAAATGGTAAATCTGATCAAGGAATTCTAGTAGCAAACCGTGATGCCTGTGCCCTCACAAGTAGTGTGTCAACGCCACTAAAATCCAAAGTAAAGACTTGCCTTCCAGCTGATTGTACATCAGGGAACATCACTGTCACCTTGGACAACAACAGTATGTGGAATGAGTTCTACCATCGCAGCACAGAGATGATTCTGACCAAACAGGGGAGGCGTATGTTTCCATACTGTCGATACTGGATTACAGGCCTAGATTCCAATCTGAAATACATCCTAGTCATGGACATCTCTCCTGTAGATAATCACCGTTATAAATGGAATGGTCGTTGGTGGGAGCCCAGTGGGAAGGCAGAACCCCATGTTCTGGGACGGGTGTTTATTCATCCAGAATCACCCTCCACTGGTCAGTACTGGATGCACCAGCCGGTATCCTTCTACAAACTCAAGCTTACCAATAATACCCTGGATCAGGAGGGTCATATCATATTGCACTCTATGCACCGCTACCTGCCACGGCTTCACCTGGTACCTGCAGACAAAGCTACAGAAGTTATCCAGCTGAATGGTCCTGATGTCCACACCTTTACCTTCCCACAGACAGAGTTTTTTGCAGTGACAGCCTATCAGAATATCCAGATTACCCAGCTAAAAATAGATTACAACCCTTTTGCTAAAGGATTCAGAGATGATGGACTAAACAGTAGACCTCAGCGTGATATGAAGCAAAATAGTAGCTCAGAGCATGAAGGAGGTAGCATTTCCAGCTCTCCCAGCAATCTTGGCCGCCCTATTGAAACTGATGGATTAGATTTACAGCAGAGAGATCTTTTAGATTCTTCATTTAGTGGTCAGAATGCATTGGACATTGATTTGGAGAAAGAATCCTTCAATGCAGAACGTGATTTCCTGGGTTTTCTGGATGCAGACCTGCCTTTTAGTGATATGCCCATCTTAAAACAAGAGGTATCTGAAAGGTAGGAGTACATTTCATTTTTTGGGTGGGGTTGGGCTGTACTCTCAGTAAAATGTCAAATGGTGTGGTTTTTGCGGGTGTGGGGTGGAAGGAAAGCTGGATTTACATCCAAAGTTTGGTGAAACTGATGTTGAGTATTTTGGGTTTACAGAAGGTCTCTCTCATACATGGCCATTCATTGGTCTGGAGATTTCATCTTTGTTCTGCTGGACTGCTGCAGTACTGCATTTTGACTCATTCCATGACTCTGTTTGAGAGAGAAGCTGGGAGATTGCTGTTCCCTACAACTAAGAGATTTAGAGGATGAAAATTCATCTCAAACTGCCAGGAACGTCAAATAGATCAGATTTTTAGTAATCAGAACCTACTGATCTTCCTTTTAGGGAAGCTTGAGGCCAATGAATGTATTTGTCTTCCAGCTCCCATAAAGTATGTGAATTCATGTGGCTTTACCTAGCACACCACCCTCTGAAACCTTCCACTGGCTTCTCTCAGCAATGTACAGAACAGTTTAGCCCATGCTGCCAGATGACCTGTACCAAGTGGACCCCCGTGTTCCTAACAGTCCCACTAAGTGTACATGTGTTAGTGCAGCCTACTCAAGTCCAGCATTTTACCACACCTTCCACAGATTTCCCTAAGTAATGCAGCAGAGTGGTCTACACATACTGTCAATCTGCCTGTGCCAGCGTATCGTTGACATAGCTGGCACCTTGCAGGATGAGGTAAGCCTGATTTCTCTCCTCCCGCATTCCTTGGAATATATGCCAGAGCCTAGCCTTCCTCTTAACTGGACATGTTCCCAGTTCTTTGCCAGTCAGTGCTGCAGAGAGTAAGCTGATAGTGCAGATCACTAGTTTGCCAGTGAACAATCAAAATGACTATAATTCTATAGTGAAAGGTCACTGTTAAGTTAATAATTGACCCATGTGTGACATAGCTATAAAGCTACTGCAGCAGAGCCTACTACTTGCAGTGCTTTTTAGAGCTAGGAGGGGTTCCCAAACATCTGTGCTCCTTTCATAATTTCAGCCTTTACTTTTAAAGAAAAGTAAAGATGTTCCTTAGTCCCTTCGAGGTGGTCATTTTTCTGGGTAGCAATGAATAATTGTAGAAGTGGTACTTTTCTAATCCTGTAAGGCCACCTGAACCCTGCAGCAGCTATACCTCATGAGAATGTTCAGACCATGTGGGGATACAGGGGATTATTACTGTCTTTATTTTGCAGCTTTTTCCAGTTTTGAGGAAGGCCAAATTGGAATTTCTCCTAATTTTCTCGTGTATTTATTAAACAGAAGGCAGAACTTTCATAAGGAGAACCTCTAGGTCAGGAGACTTTTATCCAAACTAATTCTTTAGTGAAAGAGGATTCTAATTTTTTAAGAGCACCTATGATCAAGATGGAAAGGAGTAAATGAAATGTGTTCTTATTGTTATGTGTTTGCTGCTTTATTTTCAATATTACCTTTCAGAAATTTAGATTAAAAATAACAAAGTTAAGGTTGTGAAAACATTTCTCAGAAATGATCCTTCTTCTTTAGCCTGGGCCACCATCAGTCCCAAAAGACTTTAATTAGAACACTGAGCAGGTTTCTTTGGAAAATGTTAAAAGTTTATAAGAGGCCTCAATCTAGCAGCTGGACACATTCAGGCACAAGGCTCTTTATTGAGTTCTCTCTTTATTTGGGCTGTAGGAATGTCCTGCATAATTTTAGGTAAAAACTACTTTATCTTGGTCTAAATGTCCACAGAATATTACAAAAATCTAAGAAATTTAAGTTCCCTAAATATCTCTCTCAGGGGTTTTGTCATTCTTGCACTTTTCAACTTGACAAAAATCAGTTAGAAGGTGATGTGGAGATACCCAAAGGATTTATACAAACTGAACAATTTGCTTCCTTAATCCAGCTCTCACATCAGGGATTAAAAAAGACCAATGTAGAGTGAACAACAACCAGTGTTTCCAGGTATTTTTTTATTTTGGAGCCAGGAATTTTTTTTCAGCTCTGCAGGACAGAGGTTGACACACATACTCTTTCAACAACAAATAATTAAATTTTCTCTTAAGACATAAGGTTTCCTAAGTCAGCAAATTTACAACACTTTCCTTTCTTCTTCATAACCGTTGTCACCTCAGACCAAAAACATCAAAAATTCATACAAAAGGGGATACAACACGATAGGGATGTAAAAAGGCATTTAAAAATGTAACTGTGTAACTGCTAAAAATTCTAGCAGTTACATAGTTACACACACTGTGCGCTGTGCAGTATAAAGCTTAAAGAAGCTTTATATTGCAGAGCCTGCAGCGTAGCCTCTCTGAGAGCAGAGCTGGCAAGGACTGCTGGCCCCACTCCTGGGGAGGAGGCTTCTCTGCTGCAGTGAAGCTACCTCCCCAGGATGGGACCAGCTAGGGCTTCTGGCGCCGCTCTCCGGGAGGCTTCACTGAGGGCGTTGCAGCTGGCCCCCGCTAGCCCTACTTCATGGAGCCAGCATGTAACCTGCAGCGGGGTGAGGGGAATAGGTTCGTCATACACTGGGGTTGCTCTGACCAGCTTGCTGCAACAGGCCATGCTTGTGGGGGTGAGGAGGGACTGGCCCACCTTGAGTAGATGGCTGGAACAGCCCCTGCCTATGGTGGACCCTGTAGGGCTTCTTCAGTCTCTACCGGTTAACAGTTGAGACTTAACAGTGTGGTTAAGGATGAGGTTTCCTGGTTAATAGGTTAACCATTTACATCCCTCCTACACTAGAATATATAGTGTCTTCCTCTTCTTTCTATCATCTGTGATAATATATTTCTGTTTAAAAACTGTAGAAATTGTGTACATATAGATACTAGGGATTTGAACGAATAGTCGACTAATCGCTTCCCCCCCGCCCTTGCTGCCTCTATCAGAAAGAGTCAGCAAGGGAGGGGGAAGAAGAGGAGCCTGGGGTCTGCCACTTTGAAATGCTGCATGCAGCCCGGGGCCAGCTGGGGACTCCCCCACTGACCCTGGGCTCCATGCAGCGCTGCCGCTTTGGAACGCTGCGGGTACACGGGGCCAGCGGGGGACTGCTTGAGTTCCGTGCTTCCTGCAGCTCTTTCGCCTTTGAAGTGTAGCAACAGCCCTGGAGCTGTTGCTACACTTCAAAGGTGGAGGTGCCCTCATTGACTACTCGAATAGTCAATGCAAATTGCATTGACTATTCGATTAGCCAATTAATCTAAATTTAACATCCCTAATAGATACATAGTATTTTTGTATGGATACTCCTAGTACTACCCTCAGAACATTATTCAGGTATTTTCTTTACGTTTTTAATATCCACCTTCACAGGAATAACAGTCTTCATTCACTTTCCACCTCCTATGGAAACAACATTTAATACTGGAAATATTATATGACTCATTCCAGAAATGGTTCCCCTCAACTTCATGCTCAATAAGTAACAAGAATTTTGCATTCCCTTTCCCAACAAATCTTCTCATCGTTCTCTTGACTGGCAGTTAAGGGAAAATGCTATCACTCACTGTATCTTATTCTCATAGTTTATTGTTGGTTGTGCAGAACTTGCATGTGTTATGTCTGCTCAGGACTTAATGTGTATGTTTGTTATTACATAGATATATATATTCCAAGGTGTTGCATTTCTCAGAGGACATAATTTTAACTTCTAAACTAATTAATGGATTTCCTTGTAAATTAAAACAAATTTTTTTTTCAGTGTTTAAAAATTAGTGATTTAAGCTTTGGAAGGACTGGGTGTATTTATTGTTTTATTATATAACTGGTTGAATGTTTGCTTTTAAGTGTGAAATGTAATTCAGTCTTAACTATGGTGCCATGATGGTGGATACCACCATCATTTCTCTATTGGCTAGAGGAGTATCATCTTTTGCTAAATCTAGCAGGGCCTTGATTTCCACAACCAAAGGAAATACACTGTAAGGAAAGATGTTTTTTGCCACATTGTAATTAGCTGTTAATTCCACTTTTTAAAAATTCTCTCAGGCCTTGTCTACATGAGAAAGTTGAACTAACTTATTTTAATCTGCTTAGAAACCAATTCTTATAAGCTCCCTCTTATATGCTCTTATTTCATTTTAAGAATGCCTCACTACAATATAGATTGTTGATTCTATATCAATATAAGTTAAATTGATAAATGGTACACTTAAACTGATATAGTGTACCAGATGTGTTCCACTAATTTACTTAAATCAGTTTCAACAGCTTTCTCTTTCTTGCCATTTCCCTATTCAGGGTCAGTGACTTTATAGCTTTTTTCTAAAATTCATGATCATGTGTCAGGCTATAGTGCAGACTGGTCTTTCTGAGGTCTGTTGTATATCAGTTAAAGATGGTGTATATTAAGATAAGGTATGTAAAGGGTTAATTGGTTATCCGTTAAGCATCACCTTTACAAGGTGATGCTTAATGGGTAGGCAGTCAATTAGCAGGCCCGGCCGGACTGGAGAAGCTCCCTGCCTGTGGTATGGTGTGCCAGGCCCATTCTGTCCAGAGAAACCTGTGGTGCGCTGGGCCCAGCCTGACCTGAGTAGCTCCCCGCCCGCAGGGTCCCAGCTAACCAGTTAGCTTTTTAACAGGATTTTAAATCCCTTCTTGACATCTCCATTAATGAGATGTCCAAGACATGGAAAATGTACACAACAGCAGCTAACTAAATGACAGCCTGTGAACCTGAACAACTTTAATCTAATAAACTTAAAAATGTAATTTACTGTGTCTTGTGCTTTTGATGCATCTTCTTTCTACTTTGTTTTTATTGCCCTCTGCGATTCCTACTTTGGATTATGTTATTTCTTTTTACATGTTCAGAAATATGGGGGTTTTTGCTTCTCTTTTCTTCCATTCCCTTAAATCCCTTTCTGTTTCCTTGTGTTATTTTTGATACCTTTAGATTTTTCTTACTTTCCTTGTCCACAAATAGCTCTTGCCCTTTTTAAAAAAAACAATCTTTCCATTTTATTCCTCTTTCTCTGTCTACTTAATTCAGTTTATGTAACTTACAGTTTTAATGAGCAGTAATTACTGGTATATCTTAAGGAACTATTAGTTTTCCTTGGGAATGGTATTACCATTTAAAGTTTAGTATTGTGTTCTTTCCCATGTTTAGAAATCTGAAAATCTATTAGACTTTAAAATTTATTGTTATGTAGGATGCCATGAGGCTCACATTTTAGTGGGATATTGTTGAAATACAGAAAAAATGTCATGTAGTTAATTCATATATTATACCTGGTATTAGGAATGTTAAATTTCGATTAGTCGATAAGGGGTGGGGCGTGGCGCTCACTATCCTGACTGCACTTCTGCTTTTTAAATGTAGTAAGAGATGTCCGCGGCTATTACTGCATTTAAAAGGCATCAGCGCAGCAGGGAACCCCGAGTAAGCGGAGACTGTTTCCCACTGTGTCTCTGCCTCTCCTGCCATCCCCTCCTCCCCAGCTGAGAAGATGCTGGGCGGGAAGCAACTAGTGGAGTATGACTCAACTACCTGATAAGCCTATTCTTATTGGGTAGTTGACTAGTCGCTTACATCCCTACCTGGTATTAGATAATCTCAAACTGTTGAACAAAGGATTCAAACATCACAAGAAGTTGCTAAGAGGTTAAATTTGTATCATTCAGCCTTCTAATGGAAACCTTTGGTTCTTGTGATAGCCATAAGTATATAATTAGACATTGATTTAATCAATTTTTAAATTATTTAAGTGTTGTAAGAAGTTCATTCTGCTAAAGATTTTTTTTTGAGCTATTTAAACTTAAGACAGGTGATCTTATTGCTGGTTTGATTCCTCCACTTTAGCAGAGCTCCTCTAATCCTGCATCTTTTTTCCATGATCCCTGCCCCCCGAAGAGTTGACAACAGTGAGAAGCAACCTAGGCTAATGAGTGGGCCGCATGAGTGGCCCTCTTTCATCTCAGTGGGCTGCAAGACTGTCATAACCAAGATGGTCTCCCAGGAAAGGGCAGTTTTGCTAACTACAACTTTGTTAACTTGCTAATTTTGCTAGAATTTGTGGGATGTGCTGATTGAACCATAGCAACACTTTGATTGGATGCAGAGAGGAGCACACAGCTCTCATAATGTTTGTGCAATCATCGTGCCCTTGCTTTAAGTGCGTGTTGCTTTTGTAATAGTGGGAAGGAAAAAAAAACTATGTGGACAAAAACTAGAAGAATCTGGCAAGGCTGTGCAATGATAAACAAAATGTCTCATGGGCCACACATAGAACCCCAATAGGCCACAGGTTGCCCACCACTTGTTTGCAATCTAATGACACTCCAGCAATCAGCATTGTGGAACTGCTAGAGAAGTAGGCTTCTGGATTGACCTGATGAAGTGAGGCTGAATACTTTACTGTTTTTAGTCAGATAAAAGGATATGGTTGTGCTTTTGTTTTGTTCCATCTTATGTCTAAGGCTCTTAACACAGAAGATCAGGTGAATCCTTTTCTTCCTAGAAAGCCACTGCTTTTTTCCCTTGATGTTCAAGATTTATGGAGTGAAATTTCAGGTGACCCTGAAATTTCAGCTTGCTTCTGAAATTCCAGCTAGCATTCACTGAGATGTATTGTGGAAAAAAGCCCCTGTTACAATTCCAAATTGTATTTTTCAGGTGTGCTTCTCCATGGCTAGATGCCATATTTAGGATGGAATAAGGATCTCAACACATTACAAAGGCAATTTCCCCTCTGAATATTTACATCTCTGGACCAAATGACCCACTCTGACTTGATTAACTTAATTAACACTAGCAACTTCTTCCATATATATGTGTGTGTGTGTGTGTGTGTGTATATATATAATAAAAATATAATATACACTCCTTCTTCTGTAACGTACATTCCAGTTCATCTGATGAAGTGGGTTTTACCCACAAAAGCTTATGCCCTAATAAATCTGTTAGTCTCTAAGGTGCCATAGGACTCCTTGTTGTATTTTGATAGTGTTTGCTAAACTGATGGGGACCAACCAGTATTTACCTCCCAAAACAGCCTGTTTATAGGAGTGAAAATGCTCCTGCAGTTGGAGTCTCTAATACCTGTTCATGTTCTGTTTTCACTGACACTCATTTCAGTTCAGACTAAGGCAGTTGACTTTATTGGAGTTACTCTGAATTTACAGTGGAGTAATTGAAAGCGGAATTTAGCTCAGATTCCAAATGTGCAGGGAGATTTTGTACTGTACATATTAGAATACCAGTTACATTTAAATATGATTCTGATCTAGAAGGAGAGGAAAGAGTGCTACTATCTAAAATAAGAAATCACCATATTGTGTGAAGCCCGTGTGATTGAAAAAAACAGATGAGAAGGCAGAATATATTTTCTTGAATGCTAACTATTATGCTAAAAATGAAAGTTTGTCATAATTAGCAGTAGTTGCTTTAAAGTCACACTCAAACTTGGCTGACATCAGTGTTATTCTAAAGTCCCTTCCCAAAGACAGCTGAGAATTATAGAGGGAGATGTTCTGGTAAAGTGGTATCTTCCTGCTGTGAGAAGCATTTACTTGTGCAGTATGGAGGAATCTGTTTGAGAGAAGGAAAATACAATTTGATATAACAGTATGTCTCTTAATTTTTTTGAATTTTGTATTTTTCATCTGTGTGGTAAAGTGTTTGTTTTCTTCCTCCAGTCCTATCACTAGCAGTTATGAAAGCAGCTCCCGGATAGCGTCCCCACTGGATCCAAATGGACACTTCAATGTAGTCATTAAAGAAGAGCCAGTAGATGACTATGATTATGGGTCAAGTGTTTGCGGTGAAGGGATAACTGTGAAGCAGGAAGACACAGATGAAGAAACAGATGAGTATTCCAATAGTGACAGTGATCCCATACTAGAGAAACAACTGAGAAAACACAGTGAGATGGACAGAAAAAATGCAGGAATCAGGTCTACCAAACGAATGCTGGCTAATCCTTCAGGTGTTGCCAAAGCTAAAATGTTAAAATTGGATAGTGGAAAGATGCCCGTAGTCTATCTAGAACCGTGTGCAGTCACCAAGAGTACAGTAAAAATCTCTGAGCTGCCACAGACAATGCTGTCCTCTTGTAAGAAGGATAAATCCACAATGAGTGCAATATTGGAATCCTTACCTGTTTGTTTTGAAAATCATAAGGACTCTTGCTTTGACACAGTAATGGAAATTGAGGAAATAGCTGTGAAAGACCAGTGCTCTGGAAATAAAGTGACACAAAAATATTGTTCTATCAAAGAGGCACCATGGACAGTATCTAAATCACCTAATTTCAAGCTTGGATGCTCTACAAGTGGCCCTTTTTCAGCTAAAGATGTTGTTGGAAGGAAAAAAGCAGGTGTACTAAGGAATTTCATGTCCCAGAAAGGAACTAGTGCTAATCAAAATCCTATGTCATCAGGCCCAAGTAGAAGAGGAAGGCCACGGAAGCTAAAGATCTCTAAGGCTGGACGACCTCCTAAAAATATAGGAAAGAATGTAGTGACAAGCAAGAATACCTCCCTGGGACCAGGAAGTGTCTTTCCAGATGTTAAACCAGATCTTGAGGATGTGGATGGAGTTCTTTTTGTGTCCTTTGCATCCAAGGTAAATTACTCTTCCTTAAGTTTTATTGAGGACATTAAATATGCTTAGAAGAAGCAGTGGCTTTACTTAAGCTCCTTAGTGGTTACAAGCTGAAAACAATACATTTCTCCTACCAGGCTGTTGCTTGTGGGATCCCAGAAAAAGTTGTTTTAAATGTTTGTTTTTGTAGCACTATGTTTTGCTACTTTCATAGCACTCTTAGTTCTCGCTGGCTCAGAGAGAATGTGGGATTGGGAACTGGAGTTGGATGCACAGAAATGCAAAGCACTAGTATTAGGCCACTCAAATAATCTGTTCTGATGGTATGACTGTCTAGCTTGTGTTGAGATGAGCATTTTAAATTTAAAGTATTTTACATTTATGTGAGGCTCTTTTTGCATGTAGGAAGCTCTTGACATTCATGCTGTTGATAGAGTTGGAGGAGAAGAATCACAAAATGTGCAGACTCCCCTCGCTAGCTACAAGAGATCCAGGTAACACTCAATAACCTTAGGGTAAAAAGGAGGCGGGGGGGGGGGGGGAGGGGAGAATTTGGATGGTTTGGCCTCAATAAAAGAACGTTTAAGGACAAAGTAGGAGATAATTATTTAAATGAATAGTGTATCAGGGTTTTGCATAGCACACGGTATCTCACTGCATATATAATATCTTTCATTCTCTGAGCAGGTTGTCGAGCAAGAATACACTTGCTGGAAAAAGAACTCTTAGAAGATCTGAAGTCCTTAAGGCATAAGCAAGTGATACATCCTTGTCTCCAAGAAGGTATATATGTAAAGCTCTCTGGAGTGGGAACTGTTTCCAACTGTTTTAATACTGTGTATACCACAAAAGGGGCCTGAGTTGGGGGTGGTTCTTCGAGTATGTTTCACTGTGAATCCTACTGTAGGTGCTCACGTGAATGGGATCAGAGACTTTTGAACAGAAGTGTCTGATGTGGCGACCGATGCTTCCTCTGGCAGTTAAATGAGGACATAAATGGCACAGCTACAGCAACCCTCCTTCAGTTTACCTTAAATGAATCTCTACCCTGGGCAGTGAGATTCATTTATCACCTTGCCTTTGCTTTTGTGAGAAGGGAAAGGATATGGAGTGGAAAAGCATAGTTTCACCTTAGAATATAATGTTTAATACCTGTTTGTCAGCTATCCCAGTGGAAAGGGGCAAGGCAGTTCCTGAAGGTGGGGAGAGGCTCCAGAACGACTCCTGTGCAACTCTTGATGTTCCTGTCAAATCTGGGGCCTCTGAGATAGAAGTGGGTTAGCCAAGGAAGTGGGAAATGAGCATCCCCTAGAGCACTTGGGCCTCCTTCTTGGATTATTCTGGTCATTAACTCTAGGTCTCTGTCTTTATCCTGAGGAAGAAAGGGGGGTCTTCATCCTATCCTAGAACTGAGGAGATGAATACGTACACGAGTCACCTCATTTTCAAGAAGATTTGCTTGCCTCTGTGATCCCACATCTTCTGACCCATGAGTGATTCGTGGCTCTTGACTTTTATGTGCAGGATGCATTTCCATATAATTATCCACCCAGCTGACAATACATAGTTAAGATTCATGGTGGGCCAAATCTTTACAAGTAGAAAGTACTGCCATTCAAACTCTTCATGGCACCAAGAATTTTCATGAAGTTTCAAAAGGTAGTGACAGCTCATCTAAGAAGGTAGTAGGGATGTAAAAAAATTGATTAATAATGTAAATATGTAACTGTTAAAAATCTTAGCAGTTGCACAGTTACATGCTGCAGGCTTACCGGAAGCCTGGATGTGCTGGCAGCCTGGATATGCTGACCCCCACTTCCGGGGAGCCAGCTGTCAACCAGCAGCGTGGGGTAGCAGCCCGCTTCTCAGGAGCAGGGCCAGGAGTTGGTGTGCTTCCAGGGAGCCAGCTGCGCTGTGGGCTCTGCAGTATAAGCTTTGTACTGTGGAGTCTGCAGTGCGAGACAACAGCTGGCTTCAGCACACCAGCTGCTGGCCATGCTTCTGGGGAACAGGGCTGGGAGTTAGCAAGTAACCATAATAAAAACAGTTTAAACGGTTACACTCTTTCATCCCTAAAAGGTAGCACATTCATGTATACCCTTACCTGGATGATTGGCTGATGAAGGGCAGATCCCAGCAGGACATGTCAGCAAGCCTGAAATCTGTCCTCTTTATTCCCTCAGCTAGGCCTCATGGTGAACTATAAAAATCATTTTATTTCATCACAGCATGAGTTCATAAGAGTCTTGATAAACTTGGGTAAGCAAGAGCATACGTTCTCCAAAGGACAACTTCCTCTCAATGTGCCTGCTATTTCTTAGCTTTGAATTTTACCTGACTACAATGATATGTATGTGTCTGTGACTGCTAGGGCCTTATGTGATCAAGCACCCATGTGTTGCTGCTTGCCAGACTTCACCAGTTATCCCTTCAGCTGTGGCTCTGCTGAATGTCTTTTCCAACAGTACACCAGACGAATAAGGAGTTTGTAATTCCACCAGTCGTCACAGAACTGAGATAGTGGAAGGAACCCAAAAAAATGCATGAGCTCCCTTCACCAGCCAGGTGTGAGAGGCATCCACAGAATGCAGGTACTTTCCCCTCATTCCCTGATAGTCTGGGAATGGGATGAAAAGCAACCTGTGCCCAGAGTGCAAGGCTGCTGCCCCCACTCTCCCAAAATGGCACCCTTGGTCTCCCCATGTGTGTTAGTTCCAGTCTGCCCTCCTCACCCTCCTCGCTGCTGCCTCTTGGGTTGGGGAGGGGAAGGCGGATCCGGTGTTTGTGGAGAGCCAAACTCCTCACAGCACCAGCTCCTCACAAGCACCAGCTTCCTCTCCCACTCCTCCCATGCTGCAAGCAGGGGGAGTGTATGTAGTTGACAAGATTAATCAATAAGCCCAGATTTATTGGTTAATTGTGACGTCGACTGCATGTTGACATCCCTAACTTCACCACCCTCCTAATTAAATAGTTTTTCCTAACATCCAACCTAGATCTCCCCCACTGCAACTTGAGATCATTGCTTTTTGTTCTGTCATTTGCCACTCTGAGAATAGCCTAGTGCCATCATTTTTGGAATCCCCCTTCAAAACTACTCAGTGCAGATCTTGGCAGATAACATGTAGGTGATGCACTATGTGAACAACCAAGGAGCGCACGCTTGGTCTCCCCTCTGGAAGCTATTAAGCGTGGTCACGCCAACATGTGGTAAACCATTCATCCTTCATCTGTTGGATGTCAGCAGCAACCTGTCTGATAATTTGTTTACCACACATGCGTGATCGCTATGGAGGTTGTTCATAGTGCTGGTATTCCTATCCCCCCCCCGTTAGGAGATGCTTATGATTGGCTTGTTGGCCACCAACATCAAGTGCCAGATGATTTTGTTCCAGACAGGGCACAAGTCTGGGGTCACTACAGCATGCTTTCTTTCTGCAGTGAGTGATTCTGTGTCCCGGGGGAACACTCACAATGAAATAAGACAGAGTTATCTTTGTATTGCGTTCATAGCTGAGATGGTTTTGATTGACTGACCTCTTACAAATAGCCAGCTCACAAATTGCCCAGATCTGATCTCTCAGCGCCATGGCTGAATACTCCGTGTAGACCCAAACTCATTGCATCTGATGGTGGAGTGTTGGCTGGTTGAGTATTACAGACAGAAATCTGCTCCCTACAGGTCCAGGAAATCCTGATACAGAGCAGGAAGACTTATTCGGCTCAATTGAAGAGCCTTTCTGTAGAGGCAGCCCAGCATAGCCTGGAGCTGGTCCCAGTCCTCTGTATTGATGATCTTTGGCTACCTATTTCATTTAAACAGACTAGCCTTTGATTCAGTACTATTAAGATCCACCTTGCAACATTTTCAGCTTGCCAGTCACCTAATTTGTTTTGCTTAGTCTTGGCTCATGCAATACTATCACAGTTTTTCAGAAGGCTTTTTCATACCTACCAATCAGTTTCAGAACTGTGGCAATGCCCTGGCTGTTCCCTCTGAGTCTCTCACTACTGGTGGATAGTGTTAGTCTCTGAGGCTTGCTGGGGCCCTCCAGATGGCCTCTTTCTCTTTACTAGAGGCAGGAGCCACAGCCTACTGAGCCATACTCATTGCAGGCTAGTTAATAAGTTGGGAATAAAATCTCCTCTGGAGTCCTGATTTAACTTCTTGGGGCAGATTTTTGTGATGTCCTGGAGAGGTTTTGGGGGAACCCAGGTCCGCCCATTTCTCCAGATTCTGGCCCAGGGACCCTAAGGCAGTGGCAACAGACAGGGTTACTGACATACTCAATCTGACAGCTTTTCCCTGGGTTGCTTCCTGCAAACAATCCTTCCCAGTACTTTTCTTTGGTACCTGCTCATCAGTCCTCAGCTCACACCCACATAGCTCTTCTACACTGCATTTCTTCCTGTCCTTCAGTCTTTTCCTTCCCCCTTTTCTTGCCTGGGGGGGAGACCTTTTCAAGCAGCTCCACATACCTTAATTGACTGTAGGTGTCTAATTAGCCTATAACTTCTAGCAAGCTCTAATTGATCCCAGGTGCCTGACTGATTATGCTGCACTTTGGCTTGGCTTTTTTTTTTTTTTTTTTTTTTAACTCTGACAAGAGAAAGCTGTTCACCCAAGCCCCAGCATGTCTTCCCTTCATTAGTGTGCGGCAGCCAGCTGGTCTGGGTCTGTCATAGAACCTACTCCTGCCTGGGACTTCATTCTCCTTGGACTTATGTTGCCTCCGTTTGAACC
Source organism: Rafetus swinhoei (assembly GCA_019425775.1). NCBI lineage: Eukaryota > Metazoa > Chordata > Testudines > Trionychidae > Rafetus > Rafetus swinhoei. Next base: position 71,304,824 of record CM033446.1, on the reverse strand, counting down.
TGTTTCAGAACTCTCCCTTTGTTTTCTCATTCCAAAGACAGGCTTTGTAGTGCCTATCATTTTAGTTAGAGGCATGAGTTAGCATCAGATGGTTAGGGTTAGGGATATTGTGATGCTAAAACTTCACCCAAAATTCATTCTCATTTAATCTAAATAAGTCTTCCCAAAATTACACTCGACACTAGGAGAAGAGAAATTGCATATGCTAGATATGTGCAGGTCTTTACTTTATTACATAGACAGGACCAAATTGTCCAGTCTCCTAGTGTATTTCTGGCAAGGTATACCAGGTATTCTTAAGGTCAATCCATCTCTTCACAGAGATTAAAAAATGGATAACACAATGCATCTCACTGTATTACCAGGTGGCTGACGTACTTCTCCCATTGAACATTAAAGCTCTTTCCACGAGACTGCAAGCAATATCTTTCTCTTGCTTCAGAAATGTGCTGATACCAGAAATCTGCAAAACATTAGTGCAGAACACTGACCTTGTCAAGCATTTTACTTTGAGTCTAACAGCTGGTTCTGATGCCAGGCTTGGGAGAGCAGTTCTTCCATTACTTTATTGATGGATGCAGCTGAAATGGCTTGTTTCCCACCATCCTGAAAGGATAATGCTTGCCAATCACCTATAGTGGGATCTGCTTTCACATGCTCCAAGATGATAGAGGATACTTCCCATAGTGCCACTTTTCCTTGAGATGTCATCGTGGATCCCATGATCCACCCTTCATCCATGCCTTTTGGAGTTCTCAACTGTCACTGGCTTCAGGTTGTGAGGGAACTCCGTGAAGGTGATGATCATTGCCTTGTGTGCCTTCCCACAGGCATGTGACAAGGTACAGGGCACATGAATAGCCCTGAAGAACTCCAACAGAGTATATGATGTATAAGGCAATTACAGTGGGATTCACACTTAGCTACAATATTTCAAAGAACTACAGCTACTGTAGGTGAAGTAACTGTTCTTTTATTTTGGTATTACCTCAGTCCCACAAATAAATAATTGTCAGTTTCATGGCTGTGGAGAAATTAATATTACACATGAAATTAAAGATCTTGCTTGTGAGGCTTGAAGAGAACTCTGTTCAGGTTTTTTTTCTTGATAATTTTGTTTATAAATTCATCTTTTGTAGTTTTAATCTTAACATAAATTGATGTACCATTCTGGGATGAGATGGGGACTTTTTCCCATGTTGGCTTAGTCTGGAACTTTTCAGAAAAAAATTCCCAAAGCACAATATGTACGTATGCCAATTTAAATAAATTTGCACATACAAAAGGTCACTTTTATAACCTGTATCTTAAGTTATTCAGGTGTACATCTCCAAATGAACCATTTTATTGATTGACTTACTCCCCTTTTCCTGCTGCTTAAAGTGAGAGAGTAAATATTCTTTGATATCATATTCATGTTCATTTCAGTCAAATGCGTACATGGAAGCCAGAAGATTTTTGAATAGCAGCAACTGTCAGGTCAGCTCAGGCACCCCTTGGAATGGCACTGAATATGGTGCTTGAGATATAGCCTTGCTGATCTGCTAATCCCCTGGTTCCTTCTTACTGCTCAGTGATGGCAGCTAGAACATCTTGCTCTTGCTAAAAGTAAGTGCTCCTAGTTTTCCACAGATAATAGTTCATAGTTGTTACTAGTTAGGAAGGAGAACCCCATATCTTCCCTGGCCCTCGGCCAGGGTGTGCCTTGGTCCCTGGTGTTTAAAGCTTGTCAGGCTCGTGGCAAGTTTATGCCAAAAAGTGACCCCCACAGACTATATGTCAAGCATCTGGGAGACGGTCACCAAAAAGAAAAGTGTTGCAACTGCAAAAGCTTTCACCTACGGACACTGAAGGATCATTAGCAGAGACTCAGGATCCTGCTCATGAAGGCCACACTTCATCCCCAATCCAATCTGGGGTCGGCTAACCCGACCCATAGCAACTCTTCCTTGACGCAGAGCACTCTGGCGCCAGTCACATGTTTTACAGTGCTGAATGGGGACCGGTATCGGCACGGCAACACCATAAACAGAGTCAGTTCAAGTCTGCCTCCCTGGTGCCTCAGAAGAAGCAGAGGCATGAGAGGGTCTGATCCTCCAGCCCCCAGAGGAAGCAGGCTGCTACAGTGAGGCACCATCCACAACAGCAACAGACCAAGACTACCCTTGTGCGTACGTTGGCTCCTGCCCTGCATGGGGTCCTGGACCGACATGGCTGGGACATTCAACTCCCGCCTACTTCGAAGACCTTAGAGGCAGCTTGGGAGTTGATACAGATGATGGCATCAGGCCCTTAGAGAAGTGAAGAGGCAACCTGTGTTGGCCAGACAGACAATGCCATCTCATGGCAAGCCCTTACCACTACCGTGTTGTTCACCATCTCTGGTGCGGCCTTCCCCGATGCAGATGAGTCATGATGCTACATTGTACGGATCCCCAGGGTGCCATCTTTTGGCATTGTCCAGCACTGCACCACCTTGGTCCTCTGCCTCTGAAACTGAATCTGAGGAGGAGATCCAGTATACAAGATCAAGGTCTAGGCGCTGCCACCACCAGTCCCCTTCAGGGCAGTGGCTTCCTCCTTGGAACCCAGTACCATATTTAGCTCTGTCACCGATAATTTTTTTTGGCATTGGTACTTGTTCTGGCACTGGGGGGCAGGCAGCATAGCCTCCACAGGCAAAATGGGACCTCCTAAGCATGAGGGCAGTGATTAGGCTCAAAATCCTGTTGTTTTCTCATCTTCATCACCCAGCTAAGCTGTGTAGGGTTCCTCTGTTACCGCAGACCTGGAGGACAGCAGGTCTGTAGTGAAGCTGAGTGGCCACCCACTGACCTGGAGGGGGAAGAGCTCCTCTGCAAGCCCTCTTGGGCAGATCCTGGCCCCATCCACTCACCTGACCAGAAGCTGGCAGTGTAAGAAGCCAGCCCAGGAGCTCAGTCAGGCCCCAACCACCAGAGGAACCAGACATTTGCCATGTGTTCCCAAACTGGGAGGCTGCTGAAGACTTGCAGGAGGCTGAGAACTGGCCTCGACCACCAGGACCCCAGGCAGACTTTGGGAGGAACTTGAACCCCTGCCGGAGCTGTCAACCCCCAACTCCCTAGAGGACCTGCTGGAGGCCCAGATATATTGTGAAGGTTGTTCCCCACTCTGGCACTCCGAGTACAGAAGGTGGGGGCCCACAAAAACTTTAAATATACCATGCCTCTACAGGTCCTGGTTACAAAAACTACCCCAGTGTCACAGATTCACTGACTTTGCGGGGGGGAGGGGCAGTAGCTGCCACCATCAAGTGATTTTATCCCTAAAAGCAGGGGTGAACACTTGAATTCTCCCCCAGGAGTTCCCCCAACCTCTTTTGCCCCAAAAGAGCTTAAAGAAAAAGAAAAAAGGAAAATGAGCTTCAGTTTCTGGTAGCTGACCGCCCAGTCTCAGGCAGGCAAATACACACAGACCCCTGTTACTCTCCAGGACACAAGAATCAAATCATCACCTTAAAAAAGTTATTTTTATTACAAAACAAAAGATATACAGTAAAACCTGTGTTCTCCAGAACACTCGGGATTAGGGCATTCCGGTTATCTAAAAATTCTGGTTATCTGAGGGTCTCATCAACCTAGGAAAAACAAATGGACAATAATAGTAAAACTCACGTTTTTAATATTGGTAGTTTTGTAGTGCGAGGCAGTTGGTCTCACATTTCTGTTTTGAGTTAAAGATGATTAGTACTTCTTAAATAAAAAGTTGTTAAGCTAATCATGGTAAGCCAGGCCTGTGTGCCTGAAGATGTGACCGTATTGTGGCTGGGGGCAATGCTGGTTAACAGAGTGCCAGATAACAAAGGTTTTACTGTACTTGATAAAGCATACTTGGTTGTTAAATGTTACAGAGCAACTCAGGAAAACAAATTAAAATGCAGAGAAAATATCTGGGAACAATTCTTAGATGGTAAATGGGGAGGGGAGGCATAGATTCACACAGAGCAGTTCAAAATAAAGACAATACCCTGATTGCGATTAGATTCACTTTTTTCCCTTTATTTACTCTGTCTTCTCTTTGTTCAGTCTACTTCCATGCCCCAAATTCCTTGGAGGCATGGTAGTCCTGTCTGGGTTTAAATCATTCTGTGTGTCTCAGCTCCTGGTTTAACTCTCCCACACAAAGAAAACAGGCAAGTTGTTGATATCCAATTCAGATTTTAGCACTCTGTCTCGATTGGTTCTGCTGGCCCCTTGCCAACACCCTTGCTAGCTACCTGAGTTTAACCCCTTAGTCACCGGGTGCTGGCCAGCACTCCTCCTATTCATTACACATGTTCAGAGGGGGCAAATGGAAGAAGTCCAGGAATAGCCGACAGTAGTCTGGCCAATCCAAAACACAGTGTGTTGCAGTGAGGATCCCCACTGACCCAGCAGCAGGCTGTTCTGCTGCTGTTAGGGCCCTGGGCTTGGACGCAGTGGAGTGGGTAGGTCTGCATCCCCCCGCCACCCAACTGCTGAGTGGCAGTCTCCCCTATTTGCCACTTCAGGCCAACTGCCTGCATTTGCCGGATGTCCACTTGTTTACTTGACTGTGAACTAATAACTATATAGACTAACTCTGTATGTTTGCTGCCCTGCCCTGAACCAGGGCCTGTGCCACTTCACTGACTGTTCACCACCCCACCCTGACATAGGGCCAGGGCCCCATAGAGCCTGGACTGTTGGCTCAGCCCAAGTATTGGCTTGAGGCTCAGGACTGAGTTGACAGCCCTGAAGAGGGCGATTGTTCCACTAACTGTTGCTCTGGTCTGAACGCAGGCCTAAGAGTAAGGACTATGGGAACTCAGTGGACTGAGGCGGAGTGGCCACCTCCTAACCTGGAGGGGGAAAAGCCCCTCTGCAAGCCCTGTTGGGCTACAAGGTCATTGCAGCAGCTCCTGCACAGGGTAGCCCAAACCCTGGGCATCCAGGCAGAGGAGATTGCTGAGGATGTAGATCCTGTATTGGATATCCTCACCTCCTTGGGACCATCCTACATTGCCCTTATTATTAAGACAGTTATGGACACTGCGAGTTTCCTCTTACAAACCCCTGCCTCTTTGCCATGTGCAACAAAGAGGAATGGGTGGCGCTACTTAGAGGAGACAAAGGGATATGAATACTTGTATTCCCACCCACCCTCTGATTTTTTAGTAGTGGACGATGCAAACCAGTGGGAGTTCCAAGAGTTCCAGGGGTCTTCTCCCAAAAATAGAGGGGCCAAAAGATTGCTATATTTAGGAGGAAGATGTATTCTATGGGGGACCTACAACTTAGAATTTCTAACCAGCAGGCCCTCATCAGCCGCAATGCTCGGCATTGTCAAAGTTCACAGAATTTTACCACAAGGCTCTTGATAAGAGTTCATCTGCCTAATGGAGGAGGGCAAACTGATCACAAAGGCTTCTTTACAAGCAACTTTTGACAGGGCTGATGCAGCAGCTCGCACCATAGCCACAGAAGTGGCTATGAGAAGATGCTACTGGCTCTAGATGTCCGGCCTATCTGCAAATTCATGGATATCCACTTATATCTGTGGGTATCTGCATCCGTGAATGTGGATGTGGATGTTCGTAACACATTTTTTGCAGATGCCACACAGGGCTCTACTTATGAGGTCCAACTAACTTTGCAAGACCTGCTGTTCAATGGCTGATGTTGTTTTCAGAAAAAATGGACAGGAGAGACTATAATTTGAAAGACTCCAGGGCCGCTTTGAAGTCCCTAGGCATTCTTATGCTGGCACCATAATATAGGCATTTCAAACCTCAGCCCCCATCTTGGTCCTTCCAATCCTTGAGCCTCCAGGACTCCTTTCATTGGAGAAGACTGCAGCAGCAGGAAAAGACAAGACTGGGCCCCTGACCAGGTCTCTGTCCAGCCCAAATCTTCCTCGGGGCGCTCAAAGATGGCGTACTAAATCTCACTCTGGATCCAAACAGGCTTACCTTTGTCTCCTGACTACCTCCTTTCTAATTTGCATGGTCCCAAATCACCTCAGACCACTGGGTGCTCAGCACGGTAGAGAGGGATAGTCCATCTAATTCTCCTCCTTTCTGTCCTTCCATCCCCCGTCCCTGTCCTTTTTCAGGGACCCTTCTCTCAAGCAACTCTTTATGCTCCTACCCCAAGGGGCAGTAGAGGGGAGTTTGTTTATGGTATTTCCTCATATCGAAGGCCAAGGGCAGTTTCAGGCCCATTCTCAACCTGCGAGAACTCAGCACATTCATAAAGAAAGTAAAGTTCTGCACTGTCTGTCTTGTCTCCATTATCCCATCCCTGGATTCAGCAGATGGGTGTGTCTCCCTCAACATAAGGCATGCATATTTCCACATAGCCATCACACCACCTCATAGGAAATACCTCAGGTTCCTAGTGAATGACACCCTACCAATTCACAGTTCTGCCTTCTGGCTTATCTTCAGGCCCTCAAGGCTTCATGAAATGCCTGGCAGTTGTAGCAGTTCTCTACATCTAGTTTTCATACCTAGATGATTGGCTTATAAAAAGCTGCCCCAGACTCCAGGTGCAGACAAAGGTTTAAATGATCAGAACTACTTTCAACAACTCGGGACTCCGCATAAATGATGCAAAGTTAACTCTGTCCCTGGTTCAGAGGATAGAATTTATAGGGGTGATCTTCGACTCAAAGATCTACCAGAATACAGATTTCAGTCACTGATCGACCTCATCCCGAGTCTCATACAGTTTCCTACCATCACAGCAAGGAACTGCCTGAAACTTATTGGGCAAATGGCTGCTTGTAACTTTTGTGGGCTGTATGCCAGACTCAGGCCTCTTCAAATGTGGCTAGTGTCAGTATTCCAACCAGCCTACTGCAGCCTAGACATCATTGTTACCCTGCCAGGTTCAGTGCTAGATTCCCTATGATGGTGGGTAGACCCCATCAATACCCTCTCTGGAGACCCCTTCCTACTCCCTCAGCCATCCTGGTTACTAGAGATGGACGCGTCCATCTTGGGTTGGGGGGCACACTTAGGGGATCTCAGGTCCCAAGGTCTTCAGTCTCAGGTCAACAGCTCTACATATCAGTGTCAGAGAGCTAAAGGCAATACACCTTGCATATCAGACCTTTCACGCATACATAGCAGGACACTGTGCATCAGTGGTGATGGACAACAGAACAATGATGTTCTGTATCAACAAACGGGTGCACACTCCTCTTGTCTGTGCAGAGACAAGCCCTTCTTCTATGTGACTTTTGTGTGGGATGTTCAGTCCACGTGCTAGCATCTTGCATTCCTGGGTCCTAGAACAAGCTGATGGGCCATCTCAGCAGGTCGTTCCATGGACGTGAGTGGTCTCTTTGCCCATACGTAGCCAACTTATTCTCCCAGAGGTGAGGCATGCCCCAACTGGACTTGTTTTGCCATACACCACAGTAGGAAGTGTCACCTGATGTTCATACCAGAGCCACAATCCGGGATCCTGTGACGATGCATTCCTCCTGCCGTAGGGAAATCATCTCCTCTATGCCTTCCCGCTGAGTACATTAGTTCATTAATTACTCCTCAAGATCAAGAGGGGTTGAGCATAGGTCATGCTAATAGCAGTAGCCCAGCCTTATCAGGACTGGCACACTTTCTTCCTGGACATGTCAGTAGAAGTGCATATCACATTTTCTGTCACCTGAACCGTCTGACACAAGACCAAGGCTATCTTCAATATCCGAACCTTGAATCCTTGCATCGCACAGCCTAGAAAACTGTGGCTGAATCCCGGGGAGCTTTTCTCCTCAAACCAGGTTCGTCAAGTCCTTCAGGGTAGCAGGAAGCTCTCCACAGGAGCCATTTAACACCTGGCCAAGAGGAAGAATCATAGAATACTAGGACTGGAAGGGACCTCGAGAGGTCATCGAGTCCAGTCCCCTGCCCTCATGGCAGGACCAAGTATTGACTAGATCATCCCTGATAGACATTTATCTAACCTACTCTTAAATATCTCCAGAGATGGAGATTCCACAACCTCCCTGGGCAATTTATTCCAGTGTTTGACCATCCTGACAGTTAGGAACTTTTTCCTAATGTCCAACCTAAACCTCCCTTGCTGCAGTTTAAGCCCATTGCTTCTTGTTCTATCCTCAGAGGCCAAGATGAACAAGTTTTCTCCCTCCTCCTCATGACACCCTTTTAGATATCTGAAAACTGCTATCATGTCCCCCCTCAATCTTTTCTAAACTAAACAAAGCCAATTTTTTCAGTCTTCCTTCATAGGTCATGGTCTCTAGACCTTTAATCATTCTTGTTGCTCTTCTCCGGACCCTCTCCAATTTCTCCACATCTTTCTTGAAATGCGGTGCCCAGAACTGGACACACTACTCTAACTGAGGCCTAACCAGCGCAGAGTAGAGCGGAAGAATGACTTCTCGTGTCTTGCTCACAACACACCTGTTAATGCATCCCAGAATCATGTTTGCTTTTTTTGCAACAGCATCACATTGCTGACTCATATTCAACTTGTGGTCCACTATAACCCCTAGATCCCTTTCTGCAGTACTCCTTCCTAGACAGTCGCTTCCCATTCTGTATGTGTGAAACTGATTGTTCCTTCCTAAGTGGACCACTTTGTATTTGTCTGTATTAAACTTCATCCTGTTTACCTCAGACCATTTCTCCAATTTGTCCAGATCAGTTTGAATTATGACCCTGTCCTCCAAAGCAGTCGCAACCCCTCCCAGCTTGGTATCATCTGCAAACTTAATAAGCGTACTTTCTATGCCAGTATCTAAATCATTGATGAAGATATTGAACAGAGGCGGTCCCAAAACAGACCCCTGCGGAACCCCACTTGTTATACCTTTCAAGCAGGATTATGAACCATTAATAACTACTCTCTGAGTACGGTTATCCAGCCAGTTATGCACCCACCTTATAGTAGCCCCATCTAAGTTGTATTTGTCTAGTTTATTGATAAGAATATCACGCGAGACTGTATCAGACGCCTTACTAAAGTCTAGGTATACCACATCCACCGCTTCTCCCTTATCCACAAGACTCGTTATCCTATCAAAGAAAGCTATCAGATTGGTTTGACATGATTTGTTCTTTACAAATCCATGCTGGCTGTTCCCTATCACCTTACTATCTTCCAAGTGTTTACAGATGATTTCCTTAATTACTTGCTCCATTATCTTCCCTGACACAGAAGTTAAACTAACTGGTCTGTAGTTTCCTGGGTTCTTGTTTCCCTTCTTATAGATGAACACTATATTTGCCCTTTTCCAGTCTTCTGGAATCTCTCCTGTCTCCCATGATTTTCCAAAGATGATAGCTAGAGGCTCAGATACCTCCTCTATCAGCTCCTTGAGTACAGCTGTTCCCTGACTTACGACCATCCGCACTTACGACCAACCTCGCAGCAGCACATTGTGTTTGCGTATCTGTGGTTAGGCAGCGTGTTTATGTATCATTTCCTCACAGTGTTTTTGGTGTTTGCTTATGGCCATCGTGTCAAGTAAAAGAAAAAGGGCTAGTGATAAGGGTGGTGAGAAAAGAAAGAGGAAAAACTATTGATTTGGAACAGAAAATAGCGATAGAGAGACAATACGAAGGGGGTCAAACAGTGTCCTTCATGTCGCGTACGTTAGGGCTATCGAAATCCACTGTGAGCACCATTATAAAGGATAGCAATCGCATTCGTGAAGCAGTGAAAGGGTCTGCTCCTATGAAATAAAAAATTCTAACAAAGCAAAGAGCAGGTCCCATGCTGGAAATGGAAAAACTCTTAGTGTTCTGGATGGAAGACCAAATTGAAAAACGCACACCATTAAGTCTCATGACAGTACAAGCTAAGTCTTGTAGTCTTTTTGAAGACTTAAAGAAAAAGGAGGGGTATGACTATGACCAAACTTTCACTGCCAGTCACGGTTGGTTCAACCGTTTCAAGATGCGTGCAAACCTTCATAATGTGAAATTAAGTGGGGAGGCAGCCAGTGCTGATTCGAAAGCAGCAGAAACTTTCATAGAAGAATTGGATAAGCTGATAAGAGGGAAATTATTTCCCAGAACAGATCTTATAGTTGATGAGACAGGTCTCTTTTGGAAGAAAATGCCCGAACATACCTACATACATAAGGAAGCAAAAACTATGCCTGGTTATAAGGCTTTCAAAGATCGTCTAACAGTCTTGTTAGGAGGCAATGTTTCTGGGTATAAATTGAAACCCCTCTTGATTTATCGCTTTGAAAACCCTAGAACCTTCAAGAATATCAGCAAGGCTACTTTACCAGTCCATTATCGCACTAATAAGAAAGCCTGCATGACGCTTGCACTTTTTAAAGATTGGTTCATGAACTGCTTCATCCCTGAAGTCAAGTCATATTTTCTGGAGAAAGGAATTCCTTTCCAAATTTTGCTTATTTTGGATAATGCTCTAGGTCACCCTCAATACCTAAATGACTTACATTCCGACGTGAAAGTGGTGTTTCTGCCTCCCAACACCACATCTATTCTCCAACCCATGGACCAGGGGGCCATAGCTGCTTTCAAAGCATATTATCTTCGCAACACATTTGCAAAGGCAGTAGCTGCCACAGAATGCAAAAACGGCAAAACATTACGTGAATTTTGGAAGGACTGCAACATTCTGCATTGCATAAGGAACATTGCTGCAGGGTGGGAAGAAGTCACTCCACAATGTATGAATGGCATATGGAAGAAAATCCTGAAAAGATTTGTGAACTGTTTCAGAGGCTTTGAAAAAGAAAAGGCACTGGAAGACATTTCTAATAACATTGTACAGCTGGCGAAAAGTGGATCTGGAAATGGATAATGAAGACATACACCAACTGGTTGAGGATGTTGGGGAGGAGCTGAGCAATGAAGATTTAATGCAGCTCGAGGCGGAGAGGGTAGCAGAGGAAGAGAGACAAACATCCCAAGAAGAAGAAGCCCCCAAAAACTTTGTGATGAAAGAAATGGCTGCAGCTTTCAGCAAAATAAATGGAGGAATGCAAATGTTTGAAAAAATGGACCCTAATGTTGTGAGATTATCAAAGGTGGATCATTTAATTCAGGATGCCCTGGCTTGTTATAAGGAAATTTATAATGAGAAGAAGAAACAAATTGTCCAGTCCAAAATGGATATTTTTTTAAAGAAAGGAACTGCTGAAGTAGAAGATGAATCTGTTGATGATGATGTTACTGTAGTTTTTTACTCCTCCGATTTCTCATCCAATTAATTCAACTCACATTACTGTATTTAAATTACTGCATTGTGTTTTGTATTTCATGTTCATGTTTGTTAAATAAAGTTTGCTGTTGCTGCAGTAGTGTTGTTTTTTTCTTGTGTTTCTATTTTTCGTTGTTGATTGCTGTGTTGTTGGTGCTTGGTTACATTTCGAGTGCTTCGTATGGGGTATTTCCCACTTACGAACAAATCGAGTTACGACCAGCTATTTGGAACGTAACCTGTTCGTAAGTCGGGGAACGGCTGTATCCTAGTCACCCTGGTGACTTGCAGGCATCTAACTTTTTTCTAGGTGATTTTTAATTTGTTCTTTTTTTATTTTGTCTTCTAAACCTACCCCCTTCCCACTAGCATTCACTATGTTAGGCATTCCTTCAGACTTCTCGGTGAAGACCGAAACAAAGAAGTCATTAAACATCTCTGCCATTTCCAAGTTTCCTGTTACTGTTTCACACTCCTCACTGATCAGTGGGCCTACTCTGTCCTTGATCTTCCTCTTGCTTTTAATGTATTTATAAAAGAAGTTCTCCATTTGGGCATTGCAACTCCGTTCATCTCCTATGCTAGCACCGGTCCCACTTGCCCTGGTCTGCCTCCTTTATCTGAAGTAGCAAGGTCTTTTGGTTTCATCTATAAGGGCCCACTTGGCTGCCATACTGGCATTCCATCCTGGGATACAAGGTTGTATAGTATTCTCTGATCCCGTGGTTAATTGGTTCCTAAAAGGTAGAGATAGGTCATATCTGTCGGTGTGCCAACTTGTCCCTCCATATGCCAACTCGTCCCTCCGTGGGACCTCAGCCTTGTCCTATCAAGACTGACAGATTCTCCATTTGAACAGCTAGCCATATGTTCTTTACCTCTCTAATAAGGTAGCTTTCCTAGTGGCTATAACCTCAGCCAGGAGTGTCAGAACTGAGGATCCTAACATCAGAGCCCCCTGCATAACGTTCTTTAAGAACAAGGTGCAGTTAAGACCTCACCCTGTGTTCCTCCCTGTGGTGGTTTCTCAGTTCCATATCAATTGGGACATTTATTTTAGTGTTTTATCCTAAACTGTATTCTGGTGGTCAAGAACAGACACTCCACACCATGGAAGTGTGCAGGACATTGGCCTTTTACATTAAGACTAGACAATTAAGAAAATCAGCTCAGTTATTTGTAGCTGTTGCAGATAGGTTGAAAGGCCAGCCTGTGTCATCTCAGTGGATTTCTTTGTGGATAGTCTCCTGCATTCGCAAATGCTACAGCCTTGCACAGGTTCCTGCACTGGCAAACACACCACAGCATTTCTCGCTCACATCCCAGCTCATGAGATATGTAGGGCAGTGATATGGTCCTCCATCCACATGTTCACAGCACATTACGGAATCACCCAGCAGGTCAGACATGACATGGTCTTCAGAAGGGCAGTATTCCAATCAGCTTGTGGCTCAGACCCTACCTCCTAAAGCAGGGCTATTCAATACATGGCCTGTGGGCCACATGCGACCTGCGACCCATTCGTTTGCAGCCTGCGGTGTGGTTTGGGTTTACGCGGGGCTCAGCATGTGGCCCGCAGGTGGGATCCTTTGAACATGGCCTCCACTGGGAACACTCTCTGCTATGGTGAGGCGTCTCCCAGGTGAGGTGAACATTGAAAGACACAAGCGGATGGGCCTGCTGGAACAGACGAGTACGGGGTGTCGCATTTCTAGTCTCCAGGGAGGGGGTGCCAGGAGCGGGGCATTGTGGAAAGTGCTGTCTGCTTAGCCTTATGGGTAGAGCCTGAGAGGTGTTGATTGGCTCACACTGGCCACGTCTGGCGCCGCAGCCGGGCAGCCCGGCCTCCATCCCACACGGAGCGATGGACTCCCTTTTCAGTTGAAGTAAAGGCAGTCTCACCTTCAGCAGTGAGATTTGGTGTTGAGAGCGCCACATCTGAAAAAGAAATGATAGAACTGCAAAACAATAGTATTCTAAAAGCTAGGATAAGGAAGAGGACACTAAAACATTTTGGATGGCCTTTGTACAGGAAGACATTACTGAAATGTGCCAAAAAAGTGCTAACTTGCTTTGAGTCTACATATGTCCGTGAAAGTTCATTCTCCTCCATGGGAATCATCAAGGCAAAACTGCACACCTCTCTTACTGACGGACATCTGATCGACTGTCTCTGTGCTACAACGGAATACAAGCCTGATGTGAAACAGCTGGTGAAAAGTTTGCAGACACAATCTTCACATTGTACTTATATCCAGTAAATTCCAGTACCGTATTGGCAGTTTTTGTTTGATTTGTTAAAATTATGAAGCCAAAACAAAAAAGTAGTCAATATAATGGTCTTCTGTTGATATGGGTTTTCGTAGTTAAATTCTTGGACTGTCATTGCTCATTAAAAGTGCTGTCATATGGGTCAAAATTGGGTAAATATTGCATTCTATTAATGTCAGCAGAACTGACTTAAATGGGGCCTGCGTGTTGTGTAGTCTTGCCTTAATCTTTGTATTCATGCCTGTCAGTGTTAAAGAAGCTATTTGCATATATATTTGCATGTATATGCAACCACGCTTATGTTGCGGCCCTCGGCATGTGCTGTGATTATCACTGTGGCCCCCGGGGCTTCCAAAGTTGAGTAGCCATGTCCTAAAGCTTAGGTTTGTGAGTCACCTGATTGGAATGCACATGAACACGTACTCAAAGAAAAAATGGTTACTCACCTTTCGTAGTTGTTGATCTTTGGGATGGGTTGTTCATGTCCATTCCAATACCCACCCTCCTACCCCTCTGTTGGACTACTGGCAAGGAAGAACTGAGGGGTTAACGGGTCAGTGAAGTTATATATTGAGTGCTATATCAGCACCACTCCAGGGTGTGCGTAGGCTGATCCAATGGTTTCTGCTAGGCAGAAATCTGGCTTCTGTGCATATGCGTGCACACACACCTGATTGAAATGGACATGAACAAAACATGGAGAAAATCAACGATTACGAAAGGTGAGTAACTGTTTTTTACAGTTAGCATTTTTTTAATTTCAAATATTGCAAGCATGTGGGGAAATGGAAGGGGATAAGAGTCTAGAAATTTCTTTGTACCTAGTATCTTGCTTTGTTGAATTATTCCATACAGTTGTTACTTTTACTTTTGTTTTTCTGGTCAGCTGCTAAGAAATAGTTGATTTTTATAAAATGTGTCGTCTTATCCTCGCAGTATCTCTTAATACTTTAAAAAAAGAGTGAATATTCTATCAGTAATGTACTGGATTATGCAGTGACTGAATGTGCAAACACAATGGCCTTAATCATAATTAATTCAATTTTATAGGACTTCTAAAAATACATTAGGGTGTGTATGTAGATTAATGTAAAATGCATATTCAGGATTCACTTCACTCAGTACAACTGTTTGCACAACTGTTCAGTGGTGGGCACCAACAGTACATAACAGTTTTAAGGTAAGTAAAGAATTCTGCATCCCACTTTTTTGTATAGTACCACCTGGTGGTGGTGGTGTGTGTTTGTTTGTTTGTTTGAGATAAGGAGTGTTGCCCAGGGGAACAGAAGTTGATTTCTTTTATTTCAACACGTGCAATGGGATATTTACATTCTACTCAGGACAGAGAGATTGAAGTGATTTCTGCTTTTTATCTCGTCTCAAGCACATCGTAATAGGCTGATATGATCTTGGAAACTGTAGTGTCTAAATTGCTTGAAGTCTGGTGGGAAACTGAAACCCCTATTCCATTTTCTTTATATTTTCAAGTCTGTTAAAACCCAGAATAAATTCAGACTCTAACATAATTTTTTATTACTTAGGATAAACTGAGAAATTTATTTTCTTAAGATTTGCTGCTTCTTTTTGTTGACAGTTGTCACGGCTGTGTGTGATTTTTACTGGTATTTGCTTCTTGCAGTGGGATTGAAGTTGAATTCTGTGGACCCAACAATGAGCATTGACCTGAAATATTTGGGTGTGCAGCTCCCGCTCTCCTACTCAAACAACTACTCTTTGTGGAACTACCCAAGAGTTAATCCTGGTTGTTTGGGTAGGTAAACAATGCTTTCAAAATACATTCGTTCTTTCAATATTATTGTTGAGGATTGGAGTGGTTGGAGTTAGTTGAGTATGAGGAATAGAAGTTTTAAATAAAATTGAAAGCTGGTAATGCATAGGGTTTTTTTGTTTGTTTGTTTTAATGAGGAATCTTTACAGAAAAGCCATATATAAAAAACTTGCTGTTAAATTACTATGTATTTCTTGACCGAGTGATCTGCTATGTGACCGTTAGGCCCTGATTTTCAGTAATGGCATGCAACTGTACACCTACGTAGTGCATGAACACATATGTCTGTGTGTAAAACTGGGTTTTTCCAAATGGATGCATATAGATTATCTGTTTAGTCATGAGCTCAAAGAAAATTTCCAGTTTGCATGTGTGTATGGAGTCATTTACACGTACAGTATTGGTGATACCTCATATAGATCTCACTGGTGAAATAGAGGCCACAAATGTCCATTCAAAGCCTCTTTTCTGTTACTTTGCTTTAAGGTGCCGTAGACATAGTCAGTTAGACTTCCATATTATTAGGGGGCTTAGTTAGGAGTGGTTGGGTCCCATGTGTAGTGGATCATTATTCATTCGTGTGTAGTTATTTTTACCACTGGTTGGTATGCTGAGGTCAGCTTGTTTTCTTTCCAGATGCTGGGTTTTCCTTTGTTTCCAGGACAGGAAAGACGAATGATTTCACCAAGATCAAGGGCTGGAGAGGAAAGTTTCATGGTGCTTCTAGAAATGAAGGTAAGAGATAGAAAAAAGTATTTCTCATGAGATAAATGTTCCTTTCTTTGTTCTTGCAACAGATCCTATCACTTTATTTACTGCTTTATTTTAATATTTAGTGGAAGTTTTGGAGCAGAAAAGATCATGAGTAAAGAATCTCCTTGTTACTCTTATTTCACTGGTACATATTTCAAAAGTCTAAATGGGTTTCATGGGAAGAGAGAGCTTTTATTTTCCCATTGTGAGGTTTATTCTACTTTGAAACAGGGTAAAAGGGTGGTTTTTATTTTATACAAATGACTGCGGAGAAGAGACAAAAGCTAATTGAAATAAGTCTGTTGTTATTGATCCATTTTGGATTCTGTATAAGCAACCTTTGTTTGGAGAAGTGTGCCAACCGTTATCATCAGTACTGGTTTAGACTGCCCTTTGGGGGAAGAATCTTCAATTTTGGTATATGTTTTTAAAATTATAATGAACAGATAATTCATACTTTGAGGAAACCCAACATTTGCCTAGCAGGAGACTGCTTCTGACAACTTGCCAGGAGCCAGAGGGCCACACTCAAACTGTAGAGCGATTACAACTAGGGATGTAAAATGTTAACTGGTAAGCCTCACCCATAATGGGTGAAGCTTACTGGTTCCGGTTAATGGGTAGGGGCCAGAGCAGTCCCTGTCTGTGGCAGGCCCAGCCAGCACCTTCTCTCCCTGAAGGTAATATGCTGGCTCCCTGGGAGCAGGGCCAGCAGGGGCTTCCAGCTCTGTCCCGGGGAGCTGGCTGCAGAGCCCACAGTGAAGCTGACTTCATGGGAGTAGGGCCAGCAGCAGTCCCTATTGGTCCTGCTCCCGGGAAGGTGGCTTCTCTGCAGCAGCAAAGCCTCCTTCCCGGGAACGGGGCCAGCAGCGGCCGTAGCCCTCCTCCCAGGGACGCTTCGCTGAAGGCAGTGCAGAATAAAGCTTATTTAAACTTTATACTGCAGACCCTGCAGTGCGTGTAACCGCTATGATTTTTAGTGGTTACACGGTTACATTTTTAAACCCATTTTTACAGCAGTAATTACAACCACCTTTGGATGCAAAGTTGTTGTTTGAAGAGACTGCATATCCCAATTTGTAGTGTTCTATGTAGTCTTCATAGTTTCTGATTCAGAGCGAGATGGAACACTGCGACCCATAACTTCCATGAACTACCCATCCATATCAAAGAATCCAATGGCTGCTAGGTACATTGTAGAAATAACTGGCATATTTGGCATGCATGCTGTGCTATGATCACCCATTTGGTACCCAAATGTATAGAAGCTTTGGAAAGTTAAAGAAATGTGACTATTCTCCATTGACTCTACTTATTAGGAGAACTGGCAGTGTACTTTCTCTGGAGTTATTTCCTGTGTATTTGGATTCCATATTTATTCAGGTAGTAGTTCAGAGGGCTCTTTGAAGAATCGATCTGCTTTCTGCAGTGACAAGCTGGATGAATACTTGGAAAATGAAGGAAAGCTGATGGAAACAAGCATGGGATTCTCTTCTAGCACTTCCACTTCTCCTGTGGTTTATCAGCTTCCAACCAAGAGCACTAGCTATGTACGAACACTAGACAGTGTTCTAAAGAAGCAATCCATCATCGCTCCATCCACCTCTTATACTTTCAAGCCTCTTTCTATGTCTTCTGCCTCTAGGAAGATGAAAACTCAGAATAAACAGACAACTTCAAAGAGCCGAGTAAAATCATCCTACAAACCCATACTGCCTTCACCTGTTGTTTTAAAGCAGAAACACAGCTTTTCAGTCACAGGGGAAAAGGTCACTAAGTCTCTGACAAGTAGCAACGAGGCTAATCAGGTGGATAATTTTGTGGTGCCAGCTCTAGATGAAAACATGTTGCCAAAGCAGATCAGTCTGCGTCAGGCACACCAGCAACAACAAGCTACTCGGCCACCAGGTTTGTCTAAGTCTCAGGTGAAGTTGATGGACTTAGAGGACTGTGCATTGTGGGATGGGAAACCTCGGACGTACATCACGGAAGAGCGAGCAGACATCTCTCTGGCAACGCTGCTCACTGCTCAGGTAAGCTACTGTAATTGCCTCCCCTTCTCTATCATACCTAATACTTCTGCACACCAGTGCTTAGTTGTAGCTAAGATTTAAAGGAAGGATAGCGATGTTAATAAAAATATGCTTGTAAGGGGTCATTTTTTCTTACCAGTTAGATGTATTGCTCTCTAGAGTCTAGACAATATTGATGAGCTTTTGACTAAATTCACTCACATGTATTGTAAAGAAAAGGTTTGCCACTTCAGAAGAACAGTTGTTCTGCAAAAAGTATATAGGCAGTAGCAGTACTCACCCTCGTCCACACCATAAACTTCTTGTCTTGGACCCACGCTGCAAGTTAAAATAAAATATTTCTATTGTAGCAATAGCCAGGGCTCGCCAAGCGGCGGCAAGCCCTGCTCGCCAGCCGCACGGTTCTGTGAGCTGCGCATGTGCAGATCGTGCGACGCCGGCTGTGCCGGTTTGCAATCTACTCGCCACAGGCAAGTAGATTACGTGATTTGTCGAGCCCTGGCAATAGCTATAGTTTGAATTAAAAATTATTGATACAGTATGATTTTTCTTCATCAGGACTTCCCTGCGGAGACACTTTTGTCCACTTAAAGAAGAATTTCTAATCCATAGAAGCTATTTTTTTAAAATAGTATTTTTGCTGTTCTAATATCTAAATTGCCAGTAGTGACGTTGGAGATGCCCATGACCTTGTCAAGAGGCACTGTCCACCCTGGGACAGAGTGAAAGCCTACTATCTGCCCATTGGAAGTGACAGTTGCAAGACACCTTGCATGCAAAAAGTTAAATATAAAAGCAAGAAAACAAGAATATAAAAATACTAGATTCTGGGACTCCTTTTTTTTTTTGTACATCTAGGAATTTTAATCGTGCAAACAATGTTATATTAACATCGAATTTTGATATGTATCTTAATATATTCTGTTAATTTTGTTAACTATGTACCATAATACATACAAGGACATGGTAACTTGGCATTTTCTGATTTTGTAACATTGCACAAAGTTGATGTTGCTTTAATTTAAGTCGGGGGGTGGGGAACCTTTTTTGGGTTGGGGGCTGCTAGTCCGCAGGAAAATCAGGGGCTGCACACAAGTGACGTGATGTGGCCCCTGACTGACGTGGTTGCTGACCAGAGCCCGGGGGCCCAGACTAGTAGATTGAGTGTGCTCCAGCTGTGCTGTGGGACAGCAGGGGGGGCTGGAGCACCAGTGTGAACTCCCCTAAAGCCTCATGGGCCAGATCCAGGCAAGCTCGGGGGCTTTAGGTTCTTCGTCCCTGATTTAGGTAATTGAAAACAAGTCCTGCTCATGTCAGTTCCTGGGTGTATCATTAAGTATGAATTAGGGATGTGTAGCCATTTACATGATTAACCAATGAACCTGGGCTCATCAGTTAATCCTAACTGTTACACATGGTTGCCTCCCCAGCAGTCTCTATCAGAGGCGGGTGGGGGGAGAAGGCGGGAGCTGGTGGTCACAGGGAGGTACCCCTCCCCTCACGGAGACTCCCACAGAGGCAGTAGTGTGGGGTAGGAGTGGAGGGGCGCTGGAGCCAGTGGAGCGGAGTGGGGGCCAGTGCTTGCAGGGAGCCGGCTTAAAAGCTCCCCTGCTCCCCTGCATGTAAACATGTAACTGCTGAAATTTACAGTGATTACGTTTACAAAAGTAAATGCATTTTAACATCCCTCGTATGAATCTTAGCTGTTCTGCTTCCAGGGTTACCCACTGTAAAATGTTAGGGGACATGACCTCACTAGGGATGTTACATTTCGATTAATCAGCTAATTGAGTAGTCAGTAAGGGGGAAGGTTGGGGCGGTGGCCCGGGGCAAGCGAGGACTGAAGCAGAGGCTCTTAATACATTTAAAGGGCAGAGGCGCAGCAATCGGGACCCAGCGTGAGTGGGGATTGCTTTAGTCCCCCGTTCATGCCATTTCCCCTGCTGCGCCTCAGCCTCTCCTACCCTCCCACGGAGATGGTGCTGGGGGGACCTGGCTTCTATTTTCCTCCACCCCCGTACTGCCTCTGTATTCTTGCTGTCTTGGATACAGAGGCAGCAAGGGGTGGAGGGAAGTGACTAGTCAAGTCATGACTTGACTACCTGATAAGCCTAGGCTAAATTGCCTAGGCTTATCGGGTAGTCGATTAGTCGCTTACATCCCCTAGACCTTGCAGCGACTTTTAATGCAAATGTCCTCTATCCTGTCATTCAATTTAAACTGAAAATTCTTCTGCACAAGGAAAGTCCTACAGCTTCCTTACAGTTGATCTTCTCCTGACGTCAGCTTGCTCAGTGGCAGAACCAGACACGTCAATCAGGGTGAGATGGGAGGGGACCACCCCTTTGAAGACACTGTTCTATGTCCTGTCATTCAATGTAAACTGTAAATTGTGTGGTGTCATTGATTTTGAATGTAGAGCCTGTTTATGTGTGTGTTTTAGCTCAGAAATTCAAATATGTATATATTTTTTTAAACTTTAGGCTTCTCTTAAAATTAAACCTGTACACAAAATAATCAGAAGGCGAGCACCACCTTGCAACAATGATTTCTGCCGTCTGGGTTGTGTCTGTGCTAGTCTAGCCCTGGAAAAGCGTCAGCCTACCCATTGTCGCAGGCCTGACTGCATGTTTGGCTGCACCTGCTTGAAAAGAAAGGTGTTAGTAGTAAAGGGAGGATCCAAACATAAGAAAATTCTGAAGAAAGCTGTGCGTGGAAGCCTTGTATTCTATGGACCACCAGGGGAAGAGCAGCAGGAAGAGGACGAATTGGAAGAAGAGGGTGATGGGGAGGAAGAAGAGTTGAAACAGAAAGATAGAAGGAGGAGAAAGAAAGTGGAATACAGTGAGTATTATTAAGGTCAGAGTGGTCACTCAAAGCAACAGGGCGGCTTTAATTTAAATCAAATTGATATAAATCATGATTTAAATAATTGGTCAGGAAGGCTTGATTTAATCATTGTTTTCTACATAAACGTGCATTCTTGCTGGTCGTATAACCTTAATACATATTTTTCATAACTCAAAGACAGATGTAGGTTTCATTTTTAGAAGGTACACAATATAGATTTTTAACAGTGATTTATTTTGAAAACTTTTCAGATTAGTTTTACAGCTATATCGGAATGAATGATTGTTTGGTTATTTAGTTTACCTCCCAATGACTTCATAAATATCTGCTTCATTTATCTTTGGTAAACTCTCCAATTTAACAGGCTAATCATTTAATATTTGGAGGATTTTCTTGTCATGCTGTATTAGGAGAACCTCGCCAGACAGACATTTAAATGGTTTTATTTAATTAAAACAGCAACTTTATGTATTCTGGATTTTTTTCTTCTACAACAAACATAATATTTTAACAAAACAAGTATATGAATTTTTGAATTTAGTTAAACATTCACGTTTTTTTAAAATCAAGTTTGTTTTTGTTTAAATGGTTTTTAACTAAAATAGTTAAATTATATGTTAAAGTATATGTTTAAAAACAAAAATTAAATTAACTATGTTGGCCAGGTCAACATGAGAAACTTAAAATATTGGCTTCCGTTCATTGAACTTTTTGAAACTTTGCACTTTTTTTTCTTTTTTCAGCTATCTGTGAAACAGAGCCAGAGCAGCCTATTAGGAACTGCCCATTGTGGATAAAAGTAGAAGGAGAGATTGATCCAGAACCAATTTACATCCCAACACCATCTGTCATTGAACCCGTGAAACCTTTGGTGCTGCCAACCCCAGAGGTCTTGCCTTCCAGTAAAAATAAATCTTCCAATGGAGTCAAACCAGGGCGAGTGTATACTCCCAAACCCAACCCAGTGGTAAGCAAAGAAAGGAAGGTGCTCTATTTTCAAAGGAAGAGGGCAAAACCTCCTTTTGTGTTAAGAAAACAAACCAGCCTTCACCTAAAAAGCTGGACAAATCAGTATCTAAAGTAAATTGATAGAGATTTAAGTCCATAATTATATACTTTTGTCAACAGAATTTTGATGAGGTGGGATTTTTTTTTTAAATCCATTTGTCTTTTATTAAGACGTTGCACAGAACAAGTACGGACAAAAGAGATTGTAAATTTCTAGCAATCTTTTGTATAAAATCGCAATAATGCCCACTAATTTCAAAATATAGAACATGCATTTCCTTAAATAATTGAGCTACTCAGCATAGGTTATCAATTAATGACTTGCAAGGCAAGTGAGGAAATATATTTCAGAGCTAATGGGTTTTTTGTTTTAGACCATGAAGAAATTTTGGCTTCAAAGTATTGAAAAGTCTCTTTGTTTTAACCCATGACAATGTGAAAAGTAAAACCTTCCACAGGGACACTGGTAGAGAAGCAGCTAGAGATGTGACCAGAATTCAGCAGGTTGCCTCAAAGCAGAATCTCTGTTTATCATCTACCAGGTTAAGCAGAATAGTTGTCTTTGCACCTAGAATTTTTTTACTAAAAAAGAGCCTAATTCAGAAGTAAAATGTAGATGAAGGTATGATACTAGGATGGAAGCCACCTTTGGAAGCAGGAGTACACTTGCTATTTGTACCGTTTATTGAAGCACTGCTGAGATAAGTGATACTACAATGTGTGGATGTTTCACGGCTCTGATATATATCTTGAATGAAGTGGTTTTGTTTGGGTTTCAGATTCGGGAGGAAGACAAGGATCCCGTTTACTTGTACTTTGAGAGAATGATGACTTGTGCCAGGATCCGAGCATATGAACGCAAAAAGGAGGGGAAAAAGCAGCAGAAGGACCTATACATCTGTAATTCAGATAATTGTACAGAAAAGGTGAGACCTTTTGTCCACAAACTTCTCTATAAACCATTTCATGTATTAAAATGTAGGGCAATATTTTTATAAGCTCCTAAGTCACTTTTGAAGATGGAACTTAGGCGCCTAAATCACTCAAATGCTTTTGAAAAATGTATCCACACACTCATCTTACTTGTCTTACCTGGAACCTTCCTCCATCCAAATACAGAATTATGTGTAGTGCTTTAAATATCTGTTCATTCATAGAGCAATTCTGAGATTGGAGCTGTATTTTTAGGAGAGCTAGTGGATATGTTTCTTTACTTGGGTAAGCCCTGGACACTAGGTTGGTGAATAAGTTTATTTTAAAACATGTTTTACTGTTGAAGAAAATGTGATGTCACATTTAAATTAAAAACGTTCTCTTCGCCTCCGTTGCTCTCATTTATTTTCTCTTCCTCTTCCAGGAGCATGATCCTGAGCACCAGAACCTTAAAAAAGAACTTTGTGGGATGGAGAAAGACACTGAAAAATCAGAAGGTAAGATTTGATATTTGAGCTTAACTTGAGTGCCTGCTACCTATAAGTTTCTGAAAAATAATGTAGATATTGATGAAACCATGAGCTGCCTTGAGAAGGTGATATGCCTAGAACTTTCATAAGGCAGTCTGAGACCCATTTAACCCCAGGTATGGTACCTTTAAAGGATGTACCAAAGTAGTGTATTTGTAATTTTCAACACTTGGTTAAGGTAATGTATTATTACAGTTTATTAATAAAATTATTTTCTAATGTTTTTTATTCAGTCCCCTGATTTGCTTGGCAATGTGTCCAAATACAGTGGGAAGCAAAATTGGTTAAATGTCTGATTAAAATCTACTGTTGCTCTAAAATTAAAATGGCAGTAGTTATGATGGCTTGGTTAGTGGTACAAGGCTTGTTGCACTGTAGGCTTGTGTTTACAAATGACCATAAGATGGTTAAGGATTTTTTCTATTAGCACACTTTTGTTACAGAAGGCTCAGATACCCATGTTACTCTGTCAGGCTTGTGGAGTCTTTTGTAGATTATTCCAGCTAGTTATATGAGGCAGAGGAGTGCCTCCCCCATTATGCTTGGCACTGTTTTGCAGCAAACTCTGTTAGTTCTCGTTGAAAGGTTAAGATTGATTTTTCTCAGTCCATAATATAAAACTGAATTTGAGACTTCAAGTCCAGAAAGAAATAGATTAAATAAGTTGTCTGGAATAATGTCTTGCATTTATGTTATCTTTCAACTCAGTGTGTCCCATAGGATGCTACAAGCTTTAAAAATGTCATACAGATTAGAGGGAACACATCTTCCACCACTGAATAAGCCTTGTTTGAGTTGAAATGTGGTAATTACTTGCCGTATATAGCAACACTCTACAGTTAAGGATGAGAAGTGGAAATATTTGAAAATGCTGGTGGGTAGACAAAAATTAATTACCAGATTTAAACTTGGCCGGGTAAATCTCCTTACCATTTGCAAAAAGTGCCTTTGAATCACTAATGACAATGAAAGGTCAAGCCTCTGTTTTATGTCTCCTACAAACGACAGCACCATTAATAGCACAGTGCTCC
Organism: Rafetus swinhoei; assembly: GCA_019425775.1. NCBI lineage: Eukaryota > Metazoa > Chordata > Testudines > Trionychidae > Rafetus > Rafetus swinhoei. The sequence continues at coordinate 71,280,413 of CM033446.1, read as the reverse complement.
CCTCATGCCATTGTGGGACATTGGTTCTTTTCTGACTCAAAGGAAAAGTACCATCCACTGAATCACCAACACCACTCTCTGGTGCATGTTGGTGTTCCTTGGAGTTCTTGCCTCCCTGTACAGAACTGACCTAGCCTTGTTAAGCTTGTGAGATGTGATGGGATTGCAATACGAGGTGGTGTTGCTGCATGAAATGAACCATAAAGAGGTTGGAACGGTTAGTTCTCCATTGATGATTTATTTTTATTGGTTTTTGTGTTACTGTGAAGTGGGAACTGGTACTCCCGAGCTATTATTTGACTTCTTTTTCCCTGCTGCTAATACAAGGGTGGAGGTGGGGAGAATAAAACTATATTGAATGTCCAGGTATTAAAAATTCCATAGTATTGCAGAAACCTGTTTCAATTCTTCCTCAGAGAAAAGCTGGTGGTCTTCCCGTAGTGAGGGGGAATCCTCCTCCACCTCCTATGTTCGTCACACCACTCCAGGTGGGCCATCCAAACTTATCGAGATTATCTCTGACTGCAACTGGGAGGAGGATCGCAATAAGATCTTAAGCATCCTATCACAACACATCAACAGTAACATGCCACAGTCCCTCAAAGTGGGTAGCTTCATTATTGAATTGGCTTCAGAGCACAAGTCCCAGGATGAGAAGAACCCTCCCATCTATTCCTCCAGAGTGAAAATCTCAATGCCTTCCTGCCAGGACAAGGGTGAGACGCCTGAGATGCCTGTCTTGGAGACTCCTGATAGTGCAGTATCATCACGCAAAATATCAGAACACATAAAGTTCTTGCGGGCAGATAACTTGGACAAACTGCATGAGAAGTTGCAGGGGGGGGAAAAGGCTTGCCTTTTTATACAGGGCTTTCTCCTGCAGGAAAGCTGGTCGCCTACAAACGCAAAGCTAATCTGAGCCCCTCAGGCTTGATTCAGGTGGGTCCCTCTGCCTTTACTGTGAAGATTAGATTCCATTTACTCCAGTGTTCCTGACCACCTCCATGGGGCAAGAACTTAGACTGCCTGGTCTTTTGCCTATCTGGGAGATATTGTGGGTCCGCAGTAATATTCTGTAGGCTGATTGGAAGTCTGAAGCATAGTCATTTAGATTGTCCTGTTGCTTGTTTTGGGGGTTGAGTAGTCAAAGTACAAAAAGCTTTTATCAGGCTCTTTCTGATACTGTATTTGCAAAACTTACCACAGATGCATTTGGCTCTGTCTTTTATCAAGGGGTGCCCAAGGCCACAGAAGAAACCCACTTAGAGATACACACCGGGGAAGATCTTTAAAAGGAGACTGAATAAATATAATTGCTTTGTGCAGTAACTTGTCATCCTTATCTATCTGCTTATGCCTTCAGACCAGATTCTTGATCATGAAGTGATGTCATAGTCCTGAATCCTGTAATCAGTTGGTTTCTTGGAAATCGTTGATATCACAGATTCAGCATTATGAATTAATTGTGGAAACTAGTAGAGAGTGATCAACTATGAAGGCAAGTGAAGTCTCTTGTTAAGTACAGATATCTTAGAGAAAGCAGTGAGAACATATTAGGAAAAGCATATGAATGGAAAAAAACTATTTTCATGAAGTTTTACAAATACAGTGCCTGCATAAGGAGAAACTGGACAAATACATACTTTTTTTAATTGATTAAATAATTCACCAACAAAAACCAAGATTTTCTAGAGTGACTAGTGATCTTGGATGCCTCCATTTTTGGTACACCTTAAGTAGGCCTGATTTTCAGAAGGTGAATGTTCATCTATCTGAAAATTAGTCCCCTTTAATGTATCTCAGGTTGGGCATTGAAAATAACCAGTGCATTTTTTGAAAATATTAGCTGTAGTCAGTAGGGCCTCTTCAAGTTTTATTTTGGAAGCTTAGAGGATGCTGTTAACATAATGAAAATTAAAATAGTTGTAATAGAGCCAGAAAATAAACAATAAAAAGATACAGGTAGGAATTTGAAAAAGTGCAGTGACCATAGATACGTAGTCCATTCTTGAAGACGTTCTACTCCATCTGTCTCTCAAACAACCGCTCTTGTTTGTCCTTCCTTTTAACTCATGTGCAATGGGAGAGAGAAGTTGAGTTGGAGCTAATCCTTATTCAAATAGAACCAAGTAGTGTAATACATCCTGTCACAATATCAAATAATAGCAAGAGTAATAATGAAAAATATTGCCAAAGTAAATTGTTTTGCAGTCTCTCTTTAAAGACTTGTCCCAATGTGCATAGCACTCTTAAGTTTTTTTTCCTTCTGTGTCTCTGGACAGCCACCAAAGGTAATTAGATTAGTTAGAGTGATACATTTAAAGCTTCATCCTCACCACATTGTGAATATCTGTCTTTAGTCAAGACTGAGACATAAACCAAAGTACAGGAAAGTGCAGCTTTACTCTCCTTCATTTCAGTATCTTTAGACTCTATGGTTCTTTGAGAATATCCTTCCTCCTAGAGTCTGAGTGTCATCTAAAATCTATGGGTTTTGTAGTAATGTGAAATAATTGCTTGGAGTTATCCTAAGCAGAAAGTAGATTAATAACACCCACTCTGAATTGCAATGTTACTCTGAAAAGAACTTTTAGAAATACCATGGAATGAAACACCTTGTCCAAAGGTGGTAAGTTAGCAAGGTTTTTTTTTTCTTCTTCACAGAATTTCCCTTTTCCACTTCTTTCAGGTTAATGGTAAAAGTTATCCTCAGGCCAAACTCCTTTTGGGACTGATGGGGGCATTACATCCAGCCAATCGGCTAGCTGCTTATATCACAGGCAGGCTGCGACCCACAGTACTTGATCTCTCAACCCTCAGTACTGTGATCTCCAAGGTAGCATCCAATGCTAAGGCAGCTGCTTCCGGGACACCATCAGTCCAGGTGCCCACTACATCAACTCCCAAAACTACATCTTCCATCAGCACTACTTCAACCCCCACTGTGACGGCTCTGAAAGCTCATGTCCCAGCACAGAGACAGATAGGTAGGTTGGAACTTACTTACTGTATTTTAAATTACCTGAAGCATAAAATGGAGAATGAGTGTACAGCATTGCTGTCGATTTCTGTCCAACAGCTCTCACTGCCTTTGGCTCCTACAGTTGCCTACCTAAACTGCCTCTGCAATAAATAACCTTTTATCCTAAACCACTAAATTTTATATTAGGTTAGAATTATGTTCCCAAAGGTTGAAAATGTGCTGCAATAGTATTGATTAAATAAAAATAAGTCAGGTCAAAGGAGATTGGACGGAAAAGCACTAATTGAGTGATTAAAGTTGGATTTTTGTTCTCACTGGGTGTTCTGATTTGAACCTTCTTTGTCATCAGCCTTTATTGGTGAAAATGTCTTTATATCAAGGGGTTAAAAGAATTAGGATGAGCCTAGTCTGTGGTTCTTCACTTGTATTTTCATTTTTCTAATGTTGGTATTACACTTGAACCTCACATGTCAGGTCATTGTGAGGTATGAAAATAGCAAAGACTTGAAAAGACACCATGAAAAGCAAGTTGTTCAACATCTGGATTAAGAGAACCACACGTGAGCAGTCACATCACACTGGCCTCTGATCTCATTGTGTTTCACAAGCTAAGCAAGGTTCTAGTCAGTTCTTGCATGGGAGACCTTCCAAAGTGTAAACAAAAGGTTCTTCCTAGTAGTGTACCAATGGGTGCTCCACTGTAGGTGTGCTTGCTTCCCTGTGTTGCTGATCAGATAACTTTGGCAGCAGTATCTGTTAGGCCCACGCACACAGTCTTTCCTCATGTCCTGCCATGAGGCTAACAAGTGCACATGGGCTAACCTTCCCCCAATTCCTTTTCAACTGCTAGAGATGGAATCTTTTAGTGACCATTAGCTTCTTACCATTTCTGTAGTTAATCTCCCCAGTCTTAGTTGTATTTTCTGCTCTTAATTTTTTCTTCCTGAACAACTGCCCCCTTTTTCATTGGGGACCCTTCCTCCAACAGGAGTTAGCTTGGTTCAGTAGGCTTCAGGAAGTGCCGCTCCTGTAAAGAGGCCATCCCTGTAACAGATAAACACTCCCGGTACATACACTGTCTCCGGAAGGCCACATCCCACAGATGTGTGGTCTCTGCCAGCAATTCAGACTCCTGTCTTGGATAGGAAGTCAGTACAAAAGATCATCTTCATGGAGGCAGCCTTCCAACTTCCCTTCTTCCCTCTCTCCCCTGACCCTTTTTGAGAGTCACGTAGCAGATGTGAGTCTTCCTCACAGCCCTCAACTTCAAAGGACTGAGTATCAAAGAAAACCTGTCTTGTAATTCATCAAAAAATAGAGTGGGAAGTCCCCAGAGTGAGCTCCAGTAGCATATTAGATATTTTTGGTACTTGTCTGCACCAAGATAATTTCAGCCCATCTTGGCTCACAAAGATCTGTAGCAGCAGGTATTGTTAACACACTTAAGGCACAGACATCGGGTCAGTGGTATCAATAAACAAAGGTAGGAGCCAGCATTCCAGTAAGAAGACACTGCCAGTACACATTGTGCTATTGGCTTTATCATCAATGCCCCATATAGTGCCAGTGTGGTCAGTACGAGCAGAATCCCGGATTACATTGGGACCCCTAGCAACATCAGGTTGGTCAGCATCACTGGAATTCTGGCATTCAAGATCTGTGGGACAACTCCTCTGCTTGGCACAATGACCTTGGCACTAAGTCATCTCATCATGGAATCTTCTCTGCTATCCTGCCATACATTTCCGCTTTCTCTAGTGTGGACTCCGACAGCGAGCCAAAGAAGGTCATTTCCCACTATTTCTCTCATGCTGTCTATGATGCCTACTGTGAATAGGTCCCCTGAGCATACCCTCACATGACCCCATCCACCACTTTGATATGTCAACCATGGGCACCACCACCAGGCTCTATTCTACCTCTACAGTAGCTATACTGGGATCCTTAGCATGCACATCATCCCCATGCTTCTCTGGTTTCCAACTTTACCCATGAACCCCCAAGATATTCCCCCTCAGAACCTCAGAACTTGCAGAGGAGATTGTGGAAGAACAGGGGGGCAGTAATGAGGCGGAGATGTCTGCAAAGACCAACATACCTCCCTCCTCCTTAGATGAGGCAGTATTATTAGCCAATGTTTTCTAGCTTTTTCCAGGACTTGGAAAAAAAGTTGGAGGAAATTAGTTGGCATACTTATATGCATCCTCTGAAAATAAAATAAAACAACCTGTCCCATCTGGACCCTGCGAAAAAATGGACATATCCTGATTTTGGTGATGCCTACATGGAAGTAGGCTGATGAAAATATTATGTCCTGGTTAGGAAGGTGGAATTCCTCTTCTCTCACCTTACTCCCAGCTCCATCATCATGGACACTGTAAACTGTAGGGGCCATTAACACCAAATGAGGTTCATTTTCTATGACGGGTTGGAAATACTTGGACCTCTTCAGGAGGAAAACCTAATCCTCAGACATCCTGCCGTTCTAAATTGCTTATTATCAAGGCTTAATGGTGAAATGACTGTCAACTTTTCAAAACTAAGCAGCTTCATTGATCAGCTTCCTGAGTCACAGCATAACCAGTTCAAAGCTCTCATCCAGTAGGGACATCTAGAAGCCAAAACAGTGCTATAGTCTGCCCTCAATGCAGCCAACGCAGCGGGCTGGTGCATCTCCACAGCAGTGGTTATGCATGATGGTTACACCTTTCAGGCTTCTCTAAACTGGTGCAATCGACTGTTGAAGATGTTCCCTTTGAAGGCACCCAGCTCTTCATGGAGAAGAGGGACTTCTCTATTCATACCTGTACAAATTCTAGGACCACTCTGCTCATTAGGAATCTACGCGCCTGGACAAAAAAGAAAATTTAGTCTGCAGCCTCAGCACAAACCATGTACTTCCCAATACACAAGTTAGTGCTATTACATACCTCAGGGGAAGAAAATTGAAGTTCCCTAGGCAAGCCATCTGGCCCACAGCCTTCCATGTCACAATTCTGCATCTTCATACACCAGTTTTGATGTGTTGGTCAAGGCATTGACAGATCAATTACCCCAATTGCTACAACTAACCAACGCTTCCTACCTATTTGGCTCATCTTGTAACGTTCTGAAGTATCTGGAAATGTGTTACATGAGACCAGTAGGTCCTGCAAATTGTTTGCAGTGAGTAGTCCATCCACTTCTCATCCCCTTTCAAAACACCCTTCCCTACCCTTCTTCAGGGACTCTTTGCATGAGAGTTAACTGTTTGTTTCCTGCAGTTAGGAGACAGAATCAGTACCCACACATCTACAAGGCAAAGCATTTTACTCACTATTTTCTTATATCCAAGAGGAAGGAAGGCTGGAAACCCATACTAGACCTCAGAGCACTCAAAAATGTGTCAAAGCTCAAAAATTCAAGATGGTTAAGATTATTCCAAGCTTGGATCAGGGAGACTAGTTTTCCAGTCCTCGACCTTCAGGACACCTACATCCATATTGCAATCCTACCATCCCACCAACTGTTCCTCAGATTTACCTTCGGACAGAACCACTACCATTACACAGTACTTCCCATTTGGGTTATAATTAGCTCTGAGTTTTAGTAGTGTCCATGTACCTGTGGTCTCAAAGGATCATGATGTGCCCTTCCCTGGATGATTGTCTCCTCACAGTCCAGTCCTTCCAAGAGTCTTGAATAACCAAATCCAAAATAGACTTTTTCACAGAATCGGGCTTGTCCAGAAGTCGACCTTCAATTCCAGTGCAATGCCTGTAATTCATAGGCACCTGCCTGACATGTTACAGGCCAGAGCACTCTTACCTCAACACAGATTCCTCTCTTTGGCCTTGCTTATAAAGACCATTCAAAACAGCCCAGAAGTATTAGCAAATAACATTGCCTGCAACTTTTGGGGCATATGGCAACAAGCAGAGCAGTAATACCACATGCCAGGCTTTATATGTGATGACCAGAGACAGACTAGACAAACTCCTGTCTCTACTCACCAAGAATAAAAACTCCTTGGACTGGTGGAAAGACCTAGGAAATGTTTGCAAAGAGATGCCCTTTTCACAAACCTCATCCCCAATCACGTCATCATTTCTCACCACCAGTGCATCCCTCATAGACTGGAATGTGCATTTAAACATCACAACACAAGGCATATCTGTGGAAATATTCCTTCACATCAACCTCCTTGAGCACAGAATGGTCAGGAATTCCTGCATGCATTTCCTTCCTCTGAGCAAGGTATCACACATGACAGTCCTAATAGACAATGCAATGTGCATGTACAACATAAACCAACCGGGGAAGCCAGATCACTTTCCTTGTGGGCAGAAGCAGTGAGAGCATAACATTACATTATCAGAGGCGTAGTTTAGGAGCGCGCACACAACTTGATAGCGAACAGTCTCAGATGCAAGTTCCCACACAATTGTGAATGGGAGATTAAACTCAGCAATACTCTACAACCTATTCAGATTGTGGTGAACACCCACCCTATGCCTGTTTGCCACTCACCTGAACAGGACAATGTCCATGTTACTGTTCCAGAGTAGGAATAGGGCAACACAATCTGGATGATGCTCTCCTTCCCTGAGACAGAAATCTTTTCTATGCTTGTCCTCTGTTTCCCCTGCCATGAAAGCCCTATTAAACCTGATGTTGAAAGGCCTAACTAGATGTCCCTTTGAACCTTTAGTCACCTGTTCACGTACATACTTTTCTGTGAAAATAGCTTTCCTAATAGCAGTCACCTTGGCTAGGAGAAGAGGAGAAATGACGACTCTGATGGCACATTCCCCCTGTACAGTATTCTTTTGAGACAGGGTTGAACTCAAGCCTAATCCAAAATTCATCCCTAAGGTAACCTAGTTCCACATGAACCAGTTGATTCACTTTCTAATTTTTTCCCCAAACCTCACCATGACAACAGGGAAGCTATATTACACACGGTAAATGTCAGAAGAGCCTTCGTCTAGGCTAGGATGAAAGCTTTCAGGAGGTCTCATAAGCTTTTCCTCTATTGTGGAAAGATCCACAAAAGGGCTCAGCAATATCAGCCTAGAGACTCTCCAAATGGGTCTGAGACTGCATTAGACAAAGTTATTTGGTTCACAGTAGGGCCTCTCTGTATAGTATCCGCACATACTCCATGAGGTCGATCTCCTTGTGCATCACAGACATTCTTGAAGAATGTATCTCAGAAATGCGTAGAGCAGAGAGATGGGCATTGGTCCATACCTTCACAGAACGCTATGTCATCACTGGGAATTCCCATCTCTGATGCCATCCTGGCTCCATAATATTGCCTTTTATAACTGACCTGACTCCAAGGCCCTAGTCTTCCAATAGGGATATTGCTCAGGAGTCATCTACAGTGGAGCACACATAGGCACAGTACTTGAAGAAGTTACTCATCTTGTGCAGTAATAATGGTGTTTTTGAGATATGTGTCTCTATGGGTGCTCCACAAACCACCCTCCTCCCCTCTACTTAAGAGTTCCTGTCTGTGTCTCGGTGATAGAGAAGGAACAGAGGAGGGTTAGCATGAGTGTGCTGTCTAGTCTAGTGGCTGGGAACAAGGAGAGAGAGTGCACGTACAGGCCTAATGGATAGTTACTGAAGTTTTCCGATCAGCAGCACAGGGATGCAAGCACATGTTCAGTGGAGCACCCACAGTGACACGCATCTCAAAGAACTGTTATCACTGCACAAGGTAATTTCTTCTTCTGAAAGAATGTGGCACTCTTCTGAGTTGATTCTGAAATGTAACCACAGCATGGCATGAAGGGAGACTGTGTTATATAAGAAGTGCTATCTTTTGGGTAAGATGTGAAATCTAAGCACCTGACACTTTGGTCATTAGCAATTCCAAGAAGCTTTTGGCAAGAGAAGAGGGTGTTAATTTGCATACTGGCAAAATTCTGATTTGTGGTTAGTTGTGTTCTTCCTGCCTAAATACCCCCTGCACTGTAAACTGGATGTGCTGTTTTTGCCTTCCTGTAGTAAATCTATGTATTGTATTTTTATGCTGTTTTGACAAGGTGGATGTGTTATAGTGGTGTGTGAAATAATTTTTGGGTATCTAATGTGTAAAAACTGTTTTGGCATTCTTTTGGACTAAAGATGCTATATACATAGAAGATTATGATTTTTTTTTTTTTTAAGAGGCTTGCCTCATGGTAATTTTCTGTGCTGTCACGCTAGATGTTCAGATTCTCTTCCTCAGTTGATCAAGGTCTGGTGTGCTATGAATTCAGCATTTGAGCCCCGGCGAGCAAGGAATGGAGGAGCCTCTCAATATTGACTCCGTCTGCTTGCTTGAAAATTGTGTCAAAGGGGAGTCCCATCCAGTCTTCAGCTAGAAGGGTAGTGATTGCAATATGAAGGGTGTGACAAACCCTACCCCCCAATTTAGATTTAAGTGGCTGGCATAACAAGTGAATTCAGTGGTAAGGTGATGGAGACCCAAGAAGCAGTGAAAGGAGGAAGACATCACAGAGAAGCTTGTATGGGAAGAATTTAAGAATTAGAGAATCCCTTATGAGCCTATTATTTCACTCTGTTCCTTTTTTCATGTGTTGAAATTGTAATTCTCTAATTGTAGTGTCACAATAAAGATCATAATGTCATAGAGCCTGATTCTTTTGCATGGGTAGGAAGAAATGCAGCAGAAAATTGTAAATCTTCACTAAAACATACATTTTGAATAATGTAAAGCCTGTTCATGACTACAATAAAGTGAATGGCCATGTTTTTAAATGTTTCAGTTTATATACAGGGTGCTCTTTAACAACAGCGGGGCCTTAATTTTTTGCTAAATTGACTACTGGAGCACCTCAAACAGGGCAAAGAAGGAACCTGTTGAGATTTTGACCTGCAAGTTTTTATTTGCAGCTGCTCGACCCTCATCTGGTGGTGTTTTCACACAGTTTGTGATGAGTAAAGTTGGAGCTCTGCAGCAGAAGATTCCTGGAGTTAGCACACCCCAGCCCCTGACAGGGCCACAGAAGTTCAATGTCAGGCCTACACCAATAATGGTCGTCACTCCAGTGGTTCCCTCAAGGCCATCTCCAGTTTACTGCACTGTCTCACCTCCTGTCACTGCAGCTGCCACCACCTCTCCAGTTACTTTAGAAAGTGTTACCACTGTGATATCATCTACTGTGACCACTACTGGCCATACAAGAGCTAATGAATCTACCCACTCTCCTCCTGGCATTGCCATTGCAGGTGCTCCTGGAACATCTGAAGCCAGTGCCTGTTCTGCTGTCTCACCCATTACCCCTACAGCTACTGTGAACATAACAAAAGCAACTGGAATGGCTACACCAGTAGCAACCATATCATTCCCTAAATCTGTAGTAACTACACCAGCCACTAATCATCCTGTTCCTACCACCTCCTCATCCCCAGTTGTGGTGACAACAACTGCAGTCACTTCCATGGCGACCACTCCAACCTCATCTGTTGGTTCTATTCCTATTATACTCTCTGGAATTAATACAAGTCCTTCACTGAATCCAAGACCAGGTAAGGCACAGGCACTACTGGCTAATTGTTGCTGGAAACACTGGTTTCATCAGAATTGGTGTAAGAATTATACAGTTGCAAACTATCAGAGAGAATAGGGGGACAAGGCAGCTCAGCAGATCCATAATGGGGTATGGAGCCTTTACCTCTTAAGTTTCTGTTTTGAACTCCTGTCAGCTGTTAGTAAACTGAAAATGTAGCCATGTGTTTGTTCACTGGGATAATATGAAACGAATTGGTGGCTTCAGTCCATTTCCTACCTGATAAATGTCATATCACAAAACTGTCAGTAAAGCAGTTGTTTCTGATTATACCAAGACTGCCAATGAGCATACCAAAGGCCAAAAAATAGGAACAGAAGCAGATAATTACTCCCTCATTCTATATTCTTCCATGTGATTGAGGAGATAATTGGCAAAGTGGAGAAGACCATATTGCCCTGGTCCATGCTATATATGTTTGTGGATAAATGGAAGATGTTGAAATTACATGTTATACAGTAGCTTTTAAAGGGATATTGTTAGATGAAAATGACACTTCTGTCTGAAAACATCTTGGTTTTACTTGTAACAAAAAAAGGCAAATTGTGTATCTGATTTGTTTCTGTCTAAGGAGTATTATGAATCACATTTCTTACTAACTTTTCAGAAGATGGTACTTCTCAGACTACAACTGCAAGCCCCCAGGGTCTGTCTTCTGGAACAGAGAAGCGCGTGGGTTCTCGATTACTGCTGATTCCAGTGCATCAAGGCTCTCCTGCTTTACGACCTCTCCACAATGTGCAGCTTGCTCAAGGACATAGGATGATCCTGCAGCCTCTCAGAAGCCCGGGTGGAGTAAACCTATTTAGACATCCCAATGGACAGATCATCCAGCTTGTTCCACTGCATCAGCTCCGAGCAGCTGGCACCCAATCCAACATTCAGCCCGTAATGTTCCGTAATCCAGGTACCAAAGGTCTTGGCCATTCTTTTCTGTTTTTTTTTTTTTTTTTTTTTATTGTTTGGGGCAAATCTTATAGCAGATGAGCTTTCCTTTGTGACAGTTGAAAATGAAAGTAAAAGTAAATGCACAGGATTAATAGAGGATTCCAGGACTATTTGTGTTCTGAGACATAATCACGCTGCCAAGAAAAAAATGCCCACAATGTGTCTTCCTTGTGTCAGTTGGGAGAGTAAAGTATAATCATTCAGACGTGACGTGATGTGATGTAGGATGAAATAGTACTTGTCTTAAATTAAAAATGTCAGTACTTTCTTTACCCAAAATGTAGGAATTTTGTGTGATAGGTAGTGATTTTTATATCTGGCATATAAAAGGGTGAATGTACTATCTCAGGCTACATCTAGACTACATGGCTCCGTTGACAGAGCCATGTAAAATAGTTTATTCGGCATAGTCAAAGAAGCAGGGATTTAAATAATCCCTGCTTCATTAAAATAAAAATGGCCGCCACGCTGTGCCGACGATCAGCTGATCCGGCACAGTGTGGCAGTCTAGACGCGGTGCGGTCGACAAAGGCTTCCTGATCGTCGGCCATTTATTTAAATTTATTTAAATCCCCGCTTCTTTGACTATGCCAAATAAACTATTTTACATGGCTCCATCGACGGAGCCATGTAGTCTAGACGTAGCCGCAGTGTTGTTTTAAGGATATCAGATCGCTTTGGTGAGTAAAAATCTGACCATTTCCTTTTTAGTAAAATTGGCTTTCCAGATTAATCTTTTTTTTTTTAATTTCATTTGTTTTTTAAATGAATTTCAGAACTGTTCATTTTGTTTTGCTGGGGAAAAATTACATTTTTTTACATTTTGAAGACAAGAAAGGGTACAAATTTTAAAAAGTTAGTGTTCCAAAATGAAATGACATATTTAGAATTTCAGTTTTGACATTTTCTGACAAAATTTGCAAAGGAAAGTAAGTTTATTTTGAATTGGTTTTTATCAAAACTTTTTCTGACCTCATCTAATAACAACCTTTTCAGCACATTGATGAAACTTGTGAAATAACTAACAAAATTTAGAAGAGAGCCCTTTGTAGATATCTTACAGTATCATACTTTTTATGCAGCACTAGGTATTATATTGAGATTTTGTGATGATGTACTTAATCATAATTCTTGGAAGAAAGTTGTCTGTTTAACTTTGTGTAACATCACATGCTAGAATTAGGAATGATTTTAGGAAATAAGAGATTTAGTATTTTATCTCTCTCATAGGCTCTGTTGTAGGAATCCGATTGCCTGGGCCTTCTAAGCCTCTTGAGATACCTGTATCACCTCCCTCTTCCACTTCCGTTACTTCGGTTTCCCCTGCCAAAAACCCAGCAGTACAAACGGTTGGATCCAGGTCTGCACCTACAGTTAATTTGGTCACTCAAGCATCATCCATCCTACCATCAGTACCCAGTTTTGTGTCACAAGCAGGCACCTTGACTTTGAGGATCTCTCCTCCAGGAGCAAACAGCATTGCAGGTCAGACAGGCTCTGAATCTAAGATAACGTATAGCTCAGGTGGTCAAGCACCTAATGCTGCTGGTCTTGTACCCCTTCAGTCTGGAAGTTTTGCCTTGCTTCAACTGCCAGGACAGAAGTCTGTCCCAAACTCTATTCTTCACCATGTTGCATCCCTCCAGATAAAGAAAGATTCCCAGGATGCAAGCCAAAAGGATAAGTCTGTTCCTGCTAAGCAGCAAGAACATGAGAGGGCTTCACCCTCAGACGATGTGGAGGTCATGGAGTCAGAGGTCACAGTGTCAGATAGCAAACAAGAGGAAAACGAGTTGCCAGCAAATCAATCAAATAGTAGTGATGAGTCTGCAGCTGATGCAGCCATATCTGACAGAAACTCCACTGCCTCAGAGATGGCTGAGAAGGATTCAGAGATTCTGGAGGATTACTCTGATGACATTCCCAACTTTCAGCATGATGTTTCTGCAGATGTTATATCATCAGACCACTCGTACATCAGTGAGAAGCCCATCAGTGATAAAAACAAAGTGATCACTGAAAAGAAAGAGGACTCTGTACATTCTGAAAAAGTATTGGAGAATGTTTCAGATAATTCAGGGACTATTTCAGAATTACTAGATCCAGCCATAGTTGCTCCTGCAAATACTGCATATCCAGAGAGTTCCGGGGAGCAGGAGGAGACTGCATTGTTAAAAAGCCATGTGGAGGAGCATACAAGCCCTGTACAAGCAGAGTGTCCAGATACTGAACAGGAGGGAAATGCACAACTACAGAAAAAAGGGGAAGAGAAGGTGAATGATAAACAGTCACAGAATCCACAGGAGAAGAAAGAGATTTATGCACAGCAGGAAGGGACTCAATCACTTGAGAACCAAAAAGAGCTCCAGGAAAGCATTGCACAGTTAGAGGTCAAAAGGAAGGAATGTGAGAACTCTACAGAGACAGAGAACAGAATGGAAGAACAGGAAAATATATCGGAGATCATTTATACCAAGGAGCATGGCAGTAATTCAGGAGAGGTGCATGTGGGAAGTACAGATGAGTGTAAAAGAAATGTAGATATCCAGAAAAAACTTAAAATTCCTAACCAAGAACAAGGCATCACTGGTTTTCAGAAAGCAAGTGAAAAGGCTACCGACAGCTCAGTTCATACCAATAGTTCTTGGAACACAATGTCTAGTAAGACAACTGGTTTAGACAACAAAAGTAACACTGAGAGAGGGAATAAAGTTGAGAAATCTGTTAAAGGTTATTTCCTGACCCCAGAGCAGAGAGCACAAGAACCCAAATACCACAAAAAGGGTTATACTCCTGCTGTTGATATTACCATCGATGATGTGGAAGAGGAGGAGGAAGATGATGAAGATGAAAAAACTGATGATTCTGCTGATGAGATGCTGGATGGAGCTTCTGATTTCCAGAGTGAAGAGGAAGTGGATGTAGAAAAATTGGTGAGCCTCTAACTCTTTTTAAAATTAAATTTCTCTGATTTTTTGAAAGACTTAAATGGTTTAATAAACTATTCATGTGTCCAGGCACAGTGAAAACCTAGAATGCTCACTGGTAGTTAATGCACTGATCTTTAGTTACTTCAGAAAATCTGGATATTGGTCTCAAGTGAGAATATTTTTGGTTTCATTTTAGCTATGCACACTCCTGACACAACTTGCCACTATTCGTAGCATTTCTTCTTTTTGAGAAATTCATAGGATCTGAAACAGTGGTATCTGTTTCATATATAAGGACTGAGATGAATTGGCACAGCTCTGATACTAACATTGCTCTACCAAATTCACAGTCCATTTTGATCAGTTTTATGGCTAGACGGTAAAGAGCTTCAAAGCATCTCACGAAACTAGGTGACCGGGCAACAAAGTAGCAAATGAATTTTAATTTGATAAGTGCAAAATAATGCATATTGGAAAACATAATCCCAACTATATGTACAAAACAATGAGGACTAAATTAGCTATGACCCCTCGAGAGAGATCTTGGAGTCATTGTGGATAATTCTCTGAAAACATACACTCAAAGTACAGCAGCAGCGGTCAAAAAATGCAAATAGAATGTTAGGAATAATTAAAAAGGGGATAGATAATAAGACCGAGAATATCTTATTACCTTTGTATAAATTCATTGTACGCTCACATCTTGAATACTGCGTATAGATGTGGTTGCCTCACCTCAAAAGAGATTATTTTGGCATTGGAAAAAGTTCATAAAAGGGCAACAAAAATAATTAGGGGGTTGAAATGGCTGCCATATGAAGAGAGATTAAAAAGATTAGGACTTTTCATCTTAGAAAAGAGGAGACTAAGGGGAGGGCTATAATAGAGGTCTATAAAATCTTGACTGGTGTGGAGAAAGTGAATAAGGAAAAGTTATTTACTTGTTCACATAACATAAGAACCTAGGGGTAACCAAATGAAATTAATAGGTAGCAGGTTTCAAACAAACAAAAGGAGCTACTTCTTTGTACAATGCACAGTCAACCTGTGGAACTCCTTGCCAGAGGATGTTGTGAAAGGACTTTACAGGGTTCAAAAAAGAGCTGGATAAATTCATGGAGGTTAGGGCCATCACTGCTTATTAGCCCGGATGGGTAGGAATGGAGTCTCTGGCCTCAGTTTGTCAGAAGCTGGGAATGAGTAACATGGGAGGGATCACTTGATGATTACCTGTTCTGTTTACTCCCTCTGTGACATCAGGCATTGGCTGCTGTCAGAAGACATGGTACTAGTTTAGATGAACATTTGGTCTGACCCAGTATGACTGTTCTTTTGTTTTATATGGTCCTAAACCAAATACTCTCCCTGCTCCATATTCCATTGTAATGTTCCTGAGAAGGTCTTACAAATGCATTATATACAGTAACAGCATCCATTATACGTGTTGATATAGCTTATTGTCCTGTTGGTCTTCTGTACTGCTGTTTTGCGCTGGAACATGTTGATTTTGCTGATTTGCCAATGGTCTCCTCAGTTAAGAATAGAGGACTTTCCTAATTGCTAAATCGAATGGGTGTTCCATTTGGCACATGTTACCTAGATTGGTTATTTGCTCTGTCACCTAAACTATCCAGATTCAGTATTATTTTTAATTTTTTTGTCCTTTCTCATTTTGCCTCCCAAATTTAGTTTATTGTATGAAGCTGGAGATTTTGTTTTTCAGCTTTCATTCAAATTATTTGCATATATGTTAAAATGGCCCTAAAACCAAACCTTGACATTTTCCTTCTGACATGTATTGATACATGAAGTAGGTATATGGAGGAGTGTTTTGTTTGTTTTTATTTTAATTTTTGGGTTTTGGGAGGAAGTTTGAGGAGGAGTTTAAAAAAAAAAAAGCTGTCAATCAGATATTTAGCTTCATTGTGATACAGTTTTGCTAAATCATTCTCCGTAGTCTTTTTACTGTTTTATTGTGATGTGACTTCTATCACTCCATAATTGAGGTTGCAGCTGAGTTTTAAATACAGTAAAACTCCGATAGTCCGGCATCCAACTGTTCGGCACTCCTGATACTCCAGCATCAAAATGCCAAGCGCTCCTGACCAGCTGATTAAAAAGCCTGCCGCTTAGCACAGGTGCTGGCTGTAACCAGAGGGAGCATAAGGTTGGGGAAGGGGGGGAAGGAGTGGGATCGTGTTACGGTATGGAGAAGAGCAATAGAGATGTAGCCGTGTTAGTCTAGTTTAGCTGAAACAAAAAACAGGACTATGTAGCACTTTAAAGACTAACAAGATGGTTTATTAGGTGATGAGCTTTCGTGGGCCAGACCCACTTCCTCAGATCAAATTGTGGAAGAAAATAGGCATGACCATATATACCAAAGGGATACAATCAAAAAAGTGAACACATACAGAAAGGACAAATCAAATTTCAGAACAGAGGGGATAAGGGGAGGTAAATGTCTGTGAGCTAATGATATTAGAGGTGATAATTGGGGAAGCTATCTTTGTAATGGGTAAGGTAATTAGGGTCTTTAAGACACCACCCCCCCACACACCCCACCCCACCCCCGCGTAAAGTGTCAAATTTAAGCATGAATGACAGTTCAGAGGTTTCTCTTTCAAGTCAGGTGTGAAAATGTCTTTGAAGCAGTATGCAGGTAATCAAGTCATTGAGACAATGCCCTTTCTGGTTGAAATGGCAAGAAACTGTTTTTTCTTTGTGATACTGTCTGATAGAGCGTTTTGCTTCAGCGAAGGGAAAAGGGGAGGGAAGGGGGAGGAGGATCAGGTTACAGCACGGAGGAGAGAGAGGCGAAGAGGAAAGGGGAAGGGAGGGGGAGGAGGATCAGGTTACAGCACGGAGGTGATGTGAAGAGGAAAGGGAAGGGGAGAGGGAGGGATAAGCCGTGCAGCTGTACCGGACCTCCTGATTCTCCGGCAAATCTGATAATCCGGCACCGCTTAGGTCCAAAAGGTGCCGGATTATCGGAAGTCTACTGTATACGCCTTATTTTGTGGTGTTCTTTTTCCCAAAAAACTGCAAAAAAAAGTATTCTCTGCTTCCAGATTTGTTAGATCTGGGAGCAATTCTAAAATACGGTGCAGCTACGCCACTGTTGTACATCTGATGAAGAAGCACTTTGCCAATGGGAGAGTGTTCTCCCATCAACATAATTACTCAATTTCAGCAAGAAACTGAAATTGTCGGTGGGAGATGCTCTCCGGCCAACAGTACTCCAGTGTGACTAGCATGAAACATGGATCGCTTGAAGGGCTTTTTCATATCCCTGAGTGACATAAGTTAGATCAACTTAACTGGTAGTGTAGGCCTGCCCTCAGAAGGAGACCCAAAAATCTCATAAGAGTCTTTTTGGGTTGCTTCCTTACTATTGAACTAAAGAGGTGATCAGGAAAATGCCTGCATGCAAAGCCTGTGTCCTGTCCTCCCCTCCTGGCAGAGCTCAAGAAGTCCTCTGGTTCAGTTCACCTGTAGTTCAACAGTGGGGAACCCTACTGCTGCAAACCACAAGAAGTATGCCGGGTGGGGAAGAAAGAGAAAGAGTTGGTGCTTTCCCTCTGCTGTCTCATCTTGTATGTCTAAACTTGCATCTGGACCACTGCAATTGACAGTTCCCCACTTCCTTCAGCAAGTGTCTTGCTCCTCCATATCTTTATACATGCTTGCCTTTCAGAGATCCAATCTTCCCTCCTGAATGTTACACCATACATTTCATGTTTTGTAGGAGGGAGTGTGCTCAGGAGTAGTTCATAGGGGAATGCTAAAGCTTTTTTCACATCACCATCTGAGGAAGACTCTATAGATCCCAGCAGCATGATTCCCCTTTTGACAAACCATAGGAGTTTTGGTGAAAGAGACAGGGAGGAGATGTTTTTCTGCCTTCTTTTCTTGCACGTCTGAGATTATCCTGATTGTAGAAATGGCAAAAGTGACATCTTTTGGCTAATAATTGTTCCTGCAATTATGAATCTCAGGGGATGGTCATGGAGAAAATAGTCTTCTGGCTAGAATTCATGGGAGAGGAGGCCATGTGGACATCGAGGAAATGAAAGTTCCTCAAGAATGTGTGTGGGTGATTCCCAACATGGGAGCACATGTACCTCATGTGCTAGATCAGTGTCTTTTGAATAGCAGTGTCTGCCAGGGCTATGCATGTGCTGTCTGCCTTGTTTTCCCATATAAGCACATAAAGCATAGGGTGACTGTGTCCTTGCCTCAGTTCGTTCTTTCTGTCCGTGGTAGCAAAGTGGAACCTGGTGATTCTGACCCCTTAGTTCTTCACTTTGGCTAAATCGCTCAACACTTTTTAAAACATCTTTAGAATTCTTCTGATCTACTGGTATACAACCATCTTGAACTTCCTTAACTTGTCTGGACTGAATACTGGTAGTCAGATACTGCCTTTGTTCCTGTACACCCCTCCAAAAGAACTCCTCAACATGGCTGATTTGAAACTTGCATTCTTAGGTCCTGTCCATTTTGTATTGAACTAATTCCTTGAAAGGTGGACAAAGCAAATGACTCCTCTGTTTAGGAGAGTTCATTTTACTGAGTTGATGTTCAGTATCCCATTTTTCTCTGCAAGAACATGTAAATCATGTAACTCACGTTTGAAACGTCATTTTCTGGAGTGATCTGTGAAGGTCTCCTCTGATCCTACACACACAGGCTGCAGAGTTCCGAGAGAGGACAAATTGACTTTAAGCTGTACAGCAGGCAAGCTACCCCAAAAATTATCAGAGAGAAGATGGAGATATGAGAAGATATGGCATTAACCCTGAAACTCCACTGGCATCACATGGCACTAAAGCTGATACTGAAGTTAGGCACGAAAATGGGCTGTGCCCAACACAGGGGCAATGAATCCAGTTGGAACTCTGTCCCTTCACACAAGGACAGACCACGTAAGGCTTTGAAGACAAAACCTCTAAGACACGCACACAAGCTGGTGATATGGAACAGACTTTGGTACAGAGGAAGACTCCTCCAGCACAGACCCTGGATCCGGTATTGAACTCCTCTGCATTGCCTCTAGAAGAAGAAACCGAACTGTCTTCAACACTGGAGCTATGTCTTCACTTCAGGCTTCTTGCGCAAGAACTGTTTTGGACGCTCTCTTGAGCAAGAAAGCTCTGATGGCCATTTTAGCCATACGGGTTTCTTGCGCAAGAAACCCCTGTTGCCCGTCCACACTGCCTTCTTGCGCAAGAGGGCTTATTCCTCGTGGGGAGAGGAATAACTCTTGCACAAGAAGCCCTCTGTTCTGACGCTTGACTGTAAATTTACTTGCTCAAGAGCATGTGTGTAGCGTAGACGCTCCGCAAGTTTTTGCACAAGAACAGCTGTTCTTGCGCAAAAAGCCTGCAGTGTAGACGTAGCCTGAGGCATGGACCAGCACTTATATAAATTTCAGTGGTGCCACTAGAGGTCTTATGCCCCGGTGATGGAGAGGAGGAATATGATCTCTCCATCTTAGCAGAAATCTCTCTCCTCTATGGTCTGTAATTTGTGTGTCAGAGGCCTGCCAACCCTCCCTACACAATCCAACCACAATCCTTTGTGCAACATTGGGCTAGTCAATATAATGCTAGCCAGCTATCACACTAAGGCATGTCACTGTGGCCACATGTTGGGCTTAATGGGGCTGTAATCTCATGCTGCTAGAAGCTGGTCTCTCATTTAAGAAACAGATCATTTTCCCCATCAGCTTCTCTGGTCAGATCACTTGTGCTAAACAAGGAGGAACTCCAGGAAGAACCTGACCAGGGAGCTGAGCTACACCAGCATTCTACTTCATTCATTGTTGGCTGATGAAGTTGCATCCTTGTCCCCAATACTGGCACTGGCTAACAGGTCATTCCAAGAGCTCGTTATGAGAACAGCAGAAATTCTAGTCATAGCTGAGAAATGTGAATTACAAAAAATCATCTAACTTTATTGCAGAAGATACAGTTTCTAGAACTCCTGGTTGATGAGAGCCTACCTCTAGAGGACAGGTTCTGGTCTTGTCAGTTGATGATAAAGCACCCAAACTCAAATACAACAACTGTGTGAACACATCTGGGACTACTAAACCATATATTGGTGTGCTTGCTAGATTTCACTTAAGACTCTACCTTTTCATATCCAACAGAATCCAGCTTACTCAAGGGTTTCCTGTATGCTTTCCTATAGGGATGTGAACGGGTAACCGGCTAACCTTATCGAGTGATGCTTACTGAGTAATGGTTAACCAATGCCCAACAGCAGCCCCCGTCCACAGACGACTGCTCCAGCCCCACTGAGCCCTCCATACTACAAGCCTGAGTGGGAGCCAGCAGCCCCTGTATGGGGCTTGCGGCCGGAGCTGAGTGGGCCGGAGGCAGTCCCACATGTTGGGGGCCAGAGATCTGGCAGCAACCCCAGAGGCTGGAGGCTGCTTCAACCAGGCCCCGGAGCAGGTTTTCTCCCCTCCCCCGCCCCCCATTCAGCTTAATTGGTTAACCCTAAGGTTTAAGCGGTTAACTGACTAAACAGGATTTTATATCCAACCTGTTAGTGACCTGACCCCCTCCTTGGAATCAGCATCTTCCTTTTGAAATTCATGGAACCTCTGATTGTTTGAAACTCCACTTTAGATGATTATGATGGTTTTCCTGGCCTGTTGCCTCCCAGAATGTCAGTAAACTCCAGGCCCTTATGGCCAGACATCCTTGTGAATATTTTCATAGGAATAAGGTGGTCCTAAGGCCACATCCCAAGTTCCATCATAACATAGTCTCACAATTATGCTTAAATCCAACCAATCAAACCCACCCGTGATATTCTTGAAATAACAGTAAGTGTTGGGAGAGAAAAGCAGCTATCTCCTGTGGACAGTTCTAGAGCCTTGCTCTGTTATTGTTTGACTGATACTGATGATGCTTCTTCTTCCCACTAACCAGAATGGATACTGCCTGTCAATCATTTATAGAGGGACACTAAACACAAACATATTAGAGAAAGAAAGAACAGTTACGTACCTAACAAGATCTGGTTCTTTGCAATTACATCATCAAAAGTAGGTTCCACAGTCCACCCAACCCTGCTTTTTGCAGTCCTTGTCTTAAATTGTGAAGAACTGAAGAAATGTCTATACCCTGTCCTTTGTGCCTCTGCATGAGAGTACAGTGAGGCACAAGGTGCATTGTAGGGACTTGACAGTGTAATGGTTAACCAATGAGCTTGGGCTCGTTGGTTAACCTTGATGATTACACACAGGACCCCTCTCCCGTCCTTCCTTCCTTCCCCCCCTGCCCCCCCATGCTGCCGCCTCTGTATCAGCTTTTAAGCTGGCTCCTCATGTATACTGGCTCCCATGGAGCCGCATGCCCTTTCCCCCTCCCCCCACTGCTGCCTCTGAGACAGTAGCACGGGGAGGGGCAGGCGGCTTTGATGCATTTGACAAAATGTTTTTTTACCCACGAAAGCTTATGCACAAATAAATCTGTTAGTCTTTAAGGTGCCACAGGACTCCTCCTCATGAATTTTATGATTGACAGTTGGAAGTACTGCATTGCAAACATTGGGGAATAGTGTAAGTAATAAATGATGATGTTTTTATGGTGATTGCTTTGTGCTGCAATTCAAGAATGCTGATTAATGCATAGTTTAGTTTCATCCATGCCTAATTGTCAGTATCTTGGGATTTTAATTTTCCTTTCCACCCATCAGATATGAAGAACTTTATAAAACAGCTCTAAAGAGCTGCATATTTTTACTATGAAGCAAATAATATATAGCAAGTTATGGTGGTTCAGTAAAAAGTAAGAACCAGTAAAACAAACAAAAGGAAGTTTTTCTTCACACAGTGCATAGTCAACCTATGGAACTCCTTGTTAGAGGATGTTGTGAAGACCAGGTCTTTAACAGGGTTCAAAAAACAACTAGATAAATTCATGGAGGTTAGGTCCATCAATACTTATTAGCCAGAATGGGTAGGAATGGTGTCCCTAGTCTCTGTTTGTCAGGGGCTGGAAATGAATGACAAGAGAGGGATCACTTGTTGATTACCTGACTCTGTTCGCTCCCTCTGGGGCATCTAGCCACTGTCAGCAGACAGGATGCTGGGCTAGATGGTCCTTTGGTGTGACCCAGTATGACTGTTCTTATGTTATTATAGGCCTCACTTTTCTGATGTGATAAGTGCACATTACTTTTACTCCATCTATGCATTGCTATTTTTTGTGATTAAATGTCTGCATTGGTTTCAGATTAGTATACAATTCACAGAAGAGAGGAAGCAGCTCAGCATAAAGAAGGAAAGGACAGACAGAAGGGAAGAGACAGAAGAGAAGAGCAGGAAGAGAGAGTGAGATAAGGATAGTTTAGGGTATTTCAGTGAAATAGTTTAGAAAATGGAGGCATGATAACAGCTTATCTAATTAAAGGATATAATATTATAGTATATAAATAGACTATTGATCATAAATACAAAAAATAAATACTGTTTTGCAAATTGTTTGAGTTTAAGTTTTTTTATGTATGCCACTAATTCCATGGCTGCCATGTTTTACTTCACTATTCCAGCCCTGTAAGCATTGGGCTAAAGACTTTCATCTCTGCAGTACACTAGTGGTCTTGGGTGTTTTTTGGTCACTGAGGGAATTTGGAAATGATCATATTTTTGGGAGTATTTTTTAAAATTGCATTATCCATGGGAATTGTCCTTAATAAACAGCTGGAGGAAAACATTTTCAGGGGCACCTAATTGATTTTTCAATCGGACTTTTAAACAACTTAGACACTTAGGCTGCGTCTAGACTGGCATGATTTTGCGCAAATACTTTTAATGGAAACGTTTTTCCGTTAAAAGTATTTGCGCAAGAGAGCAGCTACACTGGCACGGATGCTTTTGCGCAAAAGACATCTTTTGCGCAAAAGCATCCAATGTACTCTCTTGAAGAAAGCTCCGATGGCCATTTTAGCCATCGGGCTTTCTTGCGCAAGAAATTAACTTGGCTCCCTACACTGGCCCTCTTGCGCAAGAATACTTGCGCAAGAGGGCTTATGCCTGAGCGGGAGCATCATAGTATTTGCGCAAGAAGCACTGATTTTGTACATTGCAAAGTCAGCGTTCTTGCGCAAATACTAGCGGCCAGTGTAGACAGGCGGCAAGATTTTGCGCAAAAGTGGCTGCTTTTGCGCAAAATCTTGCCAGTCTAGACGCAGCCTCTGGTCCTTTTAGAATTTTTACCTATATTATGAGCAGTCTCTTCTTGGAGAGTGAAGGGTGACCCTGCAGTGCATTTACTTCCACAGTCCTTCTGTAGTGAGCTTCTCTGTGTCTGAAAGCACCAGATTTCTGTGCCCTTTATTGCGCATTTTAAGGAGATTCTGTCCATTTGAATTTTTCAACAGATTTTTTAAAAATTGCGTTTTCTGACAAAGTATATTTTAATAGTGTGTGTGTGTGTGTGTGTGTGTGTGTGTATTTTAATTTACTATATTTTTTCTTCTTCTCTATGTTAATATTTATTTTGGAGGGTCTTCCAGTACATCCAGGAGCAACTACCAAACATAGTGGGAGTCTACCCATGTTTCTACCCTCTTTATTTTCTTAATGTTCCTGCTTGGTGACAATTCAGCTTCATTTTTACTGCCTCTGTCACTGGTTAAACATTTTTGCCTAGCATGGAGAAGATCATGGGCATAAGCTGCTTCTTCAGCAGTGTACAAGATTGGTGATAACATGCTAGTAGCATGAGAGAGATAAACAGTAGACCATCAACAAAACTAAAACTGGACTCTGCATTAAGTGCTGCTAAATTCACAAGAAAACAACCAGTGTCTCTAATCTCTCCCATTTATAGTAATCTTTGGTATTTACAACAATCTTCAAACTGATGGTGTCATTTTAATTGGAATCAGATCATTGTTAGTGGCAGAAATCCAGAGAATTGCTAAGAATAATGTAGTTGTAGCCCATTTGAAAATGCAAGCTGGAGGACTCCACCTCTTAAAGGCTTTGTGTAATTTATAATGAAAGCATAAATGGTAGAAGGAGGCTTTCCTGATAGCTCCAATCCAATGTGAAGATTTAGTGGGGGAGGAGTCCTGAATGGGATTTTTATGGTTAAGAGTCTGTCATAAATCACTTGCCTAGTATATTTACCTGCTTACTGAAGGATGAGCTAGTGCCATAGATTGCAATGAAACATTAGGAAACAATCTTGAGTCTGGAGTGAAAGATGTTTGGTCTGAGCTCAAGCACAGATTTCATTTTAGCTTTTTTTAAAAAATTAACTATTTCAGAATGACTGTGAGTACGGTGAGAATGATGAGCCTGTGGACATTGAGACCGTGGAAGAGCTTTCAGAGAAGATTAACATTGCCCGCCTGAAGGCCACAGCTTCCCATATCCGACCTTCCAAACAGAAGTAAGCATCTTTTGTACCACCCAAGAGAACTAAAGTTTGTTTTGCCAGTAAATTAGAATGAAAACTAATTGGTTAAACAAGAATCTTTAAGAAGTTGTAGGACAAAATAAGGACCGAAATCTACAGTAGGATCTCCCAGCGCAGTGGAATGCCACGTTGACTGATTCTGAGGTCCATTTTGTCAGATCTGATTGAGGAATTGAGGCCTCTCTGCTTATTTTTCATTTGACTCAATATGGCTATCAGAATATCAGTCTTGGGAGCACTTTACCTTAACAGGTCCAATGATTTGTCTAATTAATTACAAAAAATAAGCAGAAACATATCAGGTTTTAACTTTGTTTTCTGCTGCTCTTCTGTGCCTTTGCAACACTGATGGGCAGAACTGAACCTGGGATCTCTGGAGCTTATGGCATGAGCCTCTATAGGTTGAGCTAAAAGCCAGCTGGCTCCAGCTAAGGCTGTATATTCATTCTTTCTCTCTAAATAGTCTAAGTATACCACGCCCAGAAGGAATGTGGGTGACACTTCCCCTAGCCGAGGAAACATGTCCCGAGCTTCAGAGACCCAGTTGAAACCCCAGATGAGCCCCCACTTTTAATGCCAACAGGCAAAACTGAACCTGGGGCCTCTCGAGCTTTGTGTATGAGGCTCTGTCTACAGCTAGCTGGCTCTCCGCTAAGGCAGTAGAGGACACTCATTTGCTCTTTCTGGAAGTGGTCTAAGTGCCACTACATGTGACAGTGAACCACATCCAGAAGATGTGTGGATTACACCTTCACTAGTTGATAAATTGCAGTAGTCAAGGGATTGCCAGTTAGTTTCAGGCTGTGGCGTTTGTTGTCTTAGGCTTCAGTCCTACAGAAAGAACAGAGCAAGGCATTGTTGACTTCACGGGGAGACCAAAACCTTGGCGAGCAAACCTGTTTTATTTACTTTTAAAATCCTCCTTCGTTTGTCCATTATTTGTTGTGGTTTTTACATTTAAATGCAAAGCACATACAGTAAAAGCTAATTTACAGAGTATAAAGGTGGCCTCAAGTGTTTCCTTTTATTTCTTCTGGTTTCCTACATTAGGAATATCAGATCCTGAATTACCTCTCTTTGCAGAAATATTTTGGCAAGATCTTTGAAGAATGGTGGTATTGCACATCCCAAAACATTTCCCTTCCTCCTTTTGAGAGGTACAGCTTGTATTTCAGCCTCAGATATTGATGTGACCATTCTCTAAACATTGCCAAAATTTTTCAGTAAAAATGGAGAAGTGAAGATATGTGAATATATTTAATAGATAATTGGGTCTCTGTTTTTGTGTCATAAGATAGTAATAATACACCAAAAATATAGTTTTTCTCTATAGTCTACCTGTAGCCTATGCTTGCTGAGATTGCTGCTGGCAGACACTGACAGATTTTATTACCTTTGTTGACACACAAAGATGTATAAGCTTGTCATTTTGCCCTACAAGCTAATTTTAGTTTTGAAACAGATTGGTCTAAAATCTGTAGTGTCCAAGATGGAGCCCAATCTTGGTGCAGCACTGGTGACAGAATATCACTTCCATTAAGTTGCAAGAAAAATTAATTTCAGAGGTTAAACCTGGATAATTCTAAGACTGTTGGGAATGTAGTTAATTAGAATAGAGTGCGTGAGATGAGTAATAGTGGGAAAAATTTCTTACATCTCTTCCAGGCACCGTAATCGTAATCCTTCAGATGAGAAGGTGGCAGACAAGACCACTAAGGTATGTATTTACTCTTCTTTTTCCTCTTATTATCACATTTCTGTTTTTAAGATAAACTTTCATACATAGAGAAACTTAACAAATATTACGTTAGCCACAAATACATCTTCTATATATTTATGGTTAAATACTAGAAACTGGGTAGGGGCCTAATTCCAAAGTCTATTAATATTAAAAGAGAGACTGCCTTTGACTCCAGTGGCCTTTATCAGAGCTTAAATTTTACAGTGAGAAATAACGGCCTTCACTGCCATTGCATCGTATTAACTCAAGATGTCTTGCATTTTCTGTTTCTCGTACATGTAACTTACAGTGAAAATGCACCTGTCAGAGACAGTCTAGAAGTGCTTGGCCCTTCCATGAGTGCAGGGAACTGGACTTAATGACCTCCCGAAGTTTCTTCCAGTTCTGTGTGTGTTGTAGTTGGCAAGATCACTGTGACACATTTGGACACAGAGATCCCCTTGAGATGTATTGTCACTATCCCATCAACCTGACTCTTGATGTGCTGAAAATATCAGAGCCCATCTACCTGCTCCCTAGGGTACCCCATCACCCTGTCCTGCTGGGTCAGAACCTCTGATCTCAACTTTCACACTATGATTCTTTGTATCAAATTGAGAATTACATTTTTGTGCCTGGGAAGGGAGTGTAGGACTTATAACAAGATTGCTGTTTTCCAAAAGGAAACTGGATTGCTGAAAATTATAGTTTAGTTTAAATGGTGTACACTTAGACAAAATTGAAGTGTTCTCACAAAGACCATTTGATCCAAAGGCCATTAAAGTCCAAACGAGTCATTCCATTGCCCCAAAATGACCTAAATGTTTTAGATTAACTTCTTATTACTTAAAGAGGCTAATAGGGGAGTATAGAATTGCTTTGCAGGATAAAATAATAGAATACATACTACACCTGTCAGAGTAACAATAAAATAACAGACCTACCAGCCTGGAGGGGTAATTTGTGCATAAGCATGATCAGGGCTCGACAAACTATAGAATCTACTCGCCCATGGCGAGTAGATTTCAGCCGCGTGCCCCATTCACCGGTGGCACGCGCATGCACAATGCGGGTCTTGCGCATGCGCAGTACGGGGCTGGCGAGCGGTTTTCGCCGCCGTTTGTCAAGCCCTGAGCATGATAGATATCTGCCTTCGTGTCAGCTAGCTTAATTGGAGCCTGTTTTTCTATATGTTTTTAATTTAGTTGTAATCATAGAATGAAGTGGTTAGTTTCTTACATTTAATTTGCTTATTATTAACCTTCCCCCCTCACACACACAGTCCTTTCTAAAGTGCCTTCTTGTCCCCATTCTTCCATATTCAAACAAATTTACTGTTTATTATAAGTCAAGCTTTGTATTTCAAAATATCTATGAAGATATATAACCTATTACTCAGTTTAGAGAGTTGTGCATCTGTCTGTCCGTTTGCCTGTGAATCTGTTTGTTCAAGAACGCCTCCTAAACAGTAAGAGCTAGGACCACCAAATTTGGTAGGCAGCTTCCTCTTATCATAAATAAAGCAAGGTCAGGGTTTGGTTGTGCCAGGACAATGGGATGTGTCTGGACTGTGATTCTTATCAAAAGGAAAGGGAATTGTGTGATAGCAAGAACAGTTATGAATGACTACAGGGGGGGTAGAAAACATGGGGAACAGATAAACTCACAAATGACCAGAAGGTTACAGCAAGCATCCCAGCTTTGGAGAGCAGCCCCATGCTGACCTTGGGCTGCCGCCGGGGAGCAACCACTGATTGAGCTTGTGTGGCCCCCTGCACCACTCCCTTGGTTCGGCCCTTGGGAGAAGCCTGCAGGCAACCTGCATAGCCCTGCTACCACAGGCCAGACCCGGCCCTGGGCAATGCCAGATACATCTTGTAGTGTATCCATATATGAAAAGCTGTTTTCTTCTGAATGCTTTTGAGTGGAAATGGTTGCTGGATTTTCACCTTCAAGTGATGCCTCTGACATTCTGGCCCCCTTTCATTATATTCTATACATCCTGTAGTGTTCTTGTGCTTTTAGAAATCTTTTTCATGAAGATAAACGGAGTTGTAGCAGGGAATGTTATGACTATCACAGAAATGTGTCTTAATGACTATGTAAGTCAGGCTGGCGTTTTCCCCTCTCAGTTCTTTATTTGAAATAAACACATGGCTTCTTTTCCAATAGAAACCCCAATTCTGGAGCAGAAAGCAGAAGAATGAGGCAGAGGCTTTTGCTCATTACCGCCAAACACATACAGCAAATGAACGCCGACGTCGCAATGAAATGAGAGATCTTTTCGAAAAGCTAAAAAGAGCACTGGGACTGCATAGCCTCCCCAAGGTCTCCAAGTGCTACATCCTAAAACAAGTAGGTATTTTACAGCTCAACTCATATGGAGAAAAATTCCTTTAATGTGGGGCAAACTGGCATCAGGTCTGAAAAACAGTGTAATGATATGAAAAATATTTTAGATGTGAGTGCAGAAATGCTTTTCTCCTCTATGCAATCATTTCACAATTAAGTAATTTGAGGAGAAATGAATTCACTCAAGAGATAAACTTTAGGGTTTAATGGGATGCGCTCCCCTATCTTCCATTGCTTCTTTGCAAATTTAACGCTCGAAAGTAATTGCCTTGGCAATTTTAAATTGGACAGCTAGGCAGTTTGAATATACATTGAAGACAAATCTCCCTAAGGTAGGACAATAAAGTTCTTTTTGAAATATTTTATTTCAACATAGGATTTAGATAGAAAACTGTAAATGAAAGGAAACAAGCAGCATGTAATCAAGAGCCATAAATAATTACGTTTATCTGTATATTACATTCCTAGGGCTTTGTCAATTACCTGTTAGACATAGGTTTATGAAAAATAGATTCTGTCAAACTAGATATCTTTTTTATGAGGTTAAAAGTTTGATTGGTAAAGGTAAAAGTGTTGATGTAATATACGTAGATCTTCTGTAATGCATTTGATTTGGTATTATATGGCAGTTTGAAAAAATTAGATGTCAAATTAACATGGCACACATTAAATGAATTAAAAGATGGCTAACTGATAGGACTCAAAATGTAATTGTAAGTAGGGACTTATCATCAAATCATTGTTTCTAGTGGGGTTCTGCAGGGATTGGTTCTTGACATTTTTATTAAAGACCTGGAAGAAAACAAAATCATCAGTGATGAAGATTGCAGGTAAGAAAAAAATTGGAGGAGTGGTAAATAATTATAAGGACATGCCACTGAGACAGAGTGATATGGATCGCTTGGCAAACTGGATGCAAGCAAACAATATGCAGTTTGATATGGTTAAATGTAAATGTATACTTCTAGTAACAAAGAATTCAGGCCATACTTATGGGATGGGGAACTCTATCCTGGGGAGTAGTGACTGAAAACATTTTAGAAGTGGTGGATAGTCTCTGAACATGAGTTTCCAGTGTGACACTATGGCCAAAAGAGCTTGGATACATAAACGGAAAATCTGAAGTAGGATAGTGAAGTTATTTTATCTCTGTATTTAGCATGGGTGAAAGTGCTGCTGGAGTATTGTCCAATTCTGGTGTCCACAGTTCTAGAAGGATGCTGATAAATTGGACGGGATTCAGAGAGGAGCCATGGAAATGATTAAAGTCAAAATAGTTAGAAAAGGTGCTTTATAATGATAGACTGAAGAAGATTAATCTATTTAGTTTAATAAAGAAAAGGTTAATTGGGGACTTGAGTATAGTGTTAAATGCCTGCATAATTCTTAGTCTTGCAGAGAAAAGGATAATATGATCCAATGACTGGAAAGTTAAGCAAGACAAAATCACACTGGAAAAACAATATAACTTTCTAATAGGGATGTTATGAAGCGGGTAGTTTGCTAATGGTATAGTCAATAGAATTTTTATCGACTACACAATTAGTCGATAAGGGAAGGCTGCTAAAGGGCTCAGTCCTGGGTCACGCTGGGTCTGGGACCTAACCCCACTGCGACTCTGCATTTAAAAAGTAGGAGCTAGTCTGCCTTGCCCACCTGCCTCCTATTACATTTTAAATGCACAGTTGCAACGTAGTTTGGTCCTTGACTGGCGTTAGTTGGGTCTGAGCCGGGCTGCCTGCTCGCCTGGCTCCTACTGTGTTTTAAATGCAGAGACACAGTGTGGTTTGGCCCCAGACCTGTGCAAGCCAGGACTGAGCTGGGCTATCTGGTTACCTGGCTTGTGCTACATTTTAAATGCAGAGCCACAGCAGCGGTAGGTCCGCTGCTGCGGCTCTGCATTTAAATGTGTAAAGTCGATAGCATAGCTTATCGATTAATCAATTGTACTTACACAACCCTACTTTTTAACAGCAAGAATAATTAACAACTATTTACCAACAACAATTTACCAAGGATCATGATGGATTCTCCATCACTGAGAATTTTTAAATCAAGATTGGGTGTTTTTCTGAAATATATGATGTAGGAGTTATTTTGGGGAAGTTCTGTGGCTTTTGTTGTACAAAAGGTCAGAATAAATTATTGCAATGGTCCCTTTCAGTTGCATTCAGAGAAACATTACAGCATGGTCACCAAACTTCCTTTTCCGTCTCCTGATTTCTTAAGGTAATGATGGAAAATGTCCGTAGGGAGACTTTTAAAATGCCTTTGTTGACTGGGAAAGGAGAGCTACTTATTTCTGTGTTGTATGCATTAGCTTGGTCTCTAACCTGGTATTTCTGACATGCTTCTAGGCCTATGAAGAGATCCAGGGGCTGACTGATCAGGCAGATAAACTGATTGGGCAGAAGAACTTACTGACTCGCAAACAAGACAGTCTGATCCGTAAAGTATCCACACTTTCAGGTGAGGTGGTTTAAGAGGACATAGTGGTTAGAGGAGTGAAAGAAAGGACTTGCAGGGCTGGGAAGGACTAGGGTGTCACTTAGTGGATAGGTACACAAGTGGTAGAATATGCAGATAAAAGATTTAGTATTAGCTCCTCAAAGATACTTAGGGACCTAACTTTCATTAAATACCTTGGAAAATCTGGCCCACAGATTCTAAGAAAAGAAGACTGATTTTGGGATGGGGTGTATTTGTGATAGTATAAGGTACATTGTCATAAACACAGAAAAGTATTTATTTCTTCAAGCAGTAAGGGCCACAGGTTCTACAGTGGATCTTCAGCTCATGTGCAGCTTTGAGGACAGAATTTAGACCTGTCAGCCACTAGCTCAGGGAGACAACTCTCCTGTTAAGGAGACATACTACTTTCGTTTCATCTCCACAGGTAAAGGAAATGTGGACTTACCTTTCTGCTGCAGACCATTAGGATCCTAGTGTCCAGTACACTGGAGATATCCAAAGGAAAGAATATTTCACTGCCTTCAGAAACAGAGTTTTGTCCAAAGAGCCTTTCTTGTATATCCTCAATAGCCAAACAGGGTTTCACCTTTGGATATTAGTCGGGTGCTGATTCCTTTCATGGCATCCTTTCAGCCTTCCAAAGGGTCTGTCCCTATACTATCTGTCTATCAAGTGGCTTTTATGATGATAACTGCATCAGCCAGATGGCATATGGAATTAGTACTGTCCTGAGAACACAAGTACTGCACATTCCATGTTGATAAATTAGTTCTTGGTATGATTCCAATAGTCATCTTAGGCATGTAAAGTCAACTTCATATTTTGTAAGTTATGGCTGATAGGACTAAAGTCCTTATCTCTTAACACAAAAAATGTATCTAGACAAATCTAAAACAGTAAAGCATTCAGACCCAATATTTGTAATCTGTTCGCTGTAAGCAGGGAGGAGAGAGTGTTTTTCATAGTCTTACATGTCTAGGTGGATATGGTGGTTTATACTTGAGCCATATGAGGCAAAAAAATAGCCCTTTTAGTAAACTCTGGTCACACTCCATAAATGCAATATGTGGGTAGAGACCTACTGTTCCTAAAAAATCTGCAAGATAGCCTGGCTTTTTATAATATGCTTCAGAGCTGATAGGTAAGCTTCCCCTTTTGCTGTAGTTGAAATGATAGTATTGACTCTGTAGTACCTCTGTCACTTGAGGGACAGCCTGTGTACAGTTATATGTAGTGTGGTTATAGTTGGGTTGGTCTGCTCTCTGGGGCTCCAAAGCTTGTGGTTCTCATCAATAGAGATTGTCCAATAGACGATATTACTTCATCCATTTGTTCTTTGTATAGTTATATGAGTTTTGATCATATAACTAAATTGCTAAATAAATTCTCAACGTGTCTACAGACAGTTGATAAAATTCCATTGTATAGTCTGTGGATCTTATTGTTCTAAGAAATATTAAGCTTACTCTAAAATTTCCTTTCTTTGAATAGTAAGATCTACAGGTCTGAACAACTTTGGGTAAGATGAAAGATCCCCCTTCATAGCTAAATAAATAATGTTCTCATCCCCAGCTGTCAGTGTATTTGTAGGTAAGGACAACACAGTATTCATCGTAGCAGTGAAAGTTCTCAACTGGCAACCTGTCCAGCAGGGAGAGACGCATCCCTGAGCCATTGGTTATTAGGTCTGAATTCTGTCTATCAAAGCTGCAGACAGGCTGAAGACCAATTTTAAGATCTATTTTTTCTCCTTGAAGAGAGAGTAAAAGTAGATATATTTTCCTATTTCTGTGGTGCACTGTAGATTGTTCTTTGGAGACTAAAAGGAGTGAACTACCAAAAAAATAAATTGCATTGGGGTAAACCTGCTGGTTCTGTATGGTTCCATTCCAACTCTTAGTCCTGGAAGCAATTAGAATCTGAGGACATTTTGACTCTCTTTCTCTCTTGTTAATCTTTTTGTAGGTAAGACAGAAGAAGTGGTTCTGAAGAAGTTAGAATACATTTATGCCAAACAGAAAGCAGTAGAAGCACAAAAGAAGAGGAAACAAGTTGAACCAGAGGAGACTGTTGTGTCCATGAAGCCCAGCAGACAGCAAGAAGGATCCTCCACTTCTTCCAAAGAGTTGGGACAAATGATTGTGACAAATAGGCGAGGGAAGCCATTAATACTCGCGAGGAAAGGAGGCCAGGCTGCCGGTAGGCTGGAAAAGATATATGTTTGATCTTATCACATGAGGGGAAGGGGGGAATATCATTGGTGAGGTTGTGAGTCTATCATGGATGTTGTGACTTTCTGTGACCTTCATGATTTCTATAGTGGCTTGTGTGACTGGTCCAGGGGCCACCTGAGCAGCTCTGGCAGTCTCAGAGCCATCTGCACTGGCCACTGCTGGGGCAGTTTCAGACCAGCACTGCCCCTTCTGGTCCGCGCAGCAGAAGCAAGAGATTGAATGTGAAAGGGGGCTCATGGCTGAAGAAGGAAGTTAGGGCATAGGAAGAAATGAGAGCTCTGAGTGGCACTTACTTAGGGGGGCTTCCCAGAAGTAGCAGCATGTCCCTAGGCAAAGGTGTGCCAGCTGGTTCTGTGCACTGCCTCCAGCTGCAGACCCCCCCACAATTCCTATTGGCTGCAGTTCCCAGCCAGTAGAAGCAGCAGAGCCAGAGCTCAGAGTGGGGGCAGCATGCAGAGCCCCCCTTGCTACACCTCCGCCTATAAGTCAAGGGCTACATTGCAAAGTTCTGGGGAGCCATACAAAGCCAAACAGAAACCCTGCCAGCTGCACCAGTCCTCCCCTCCACAGAGCACTCCTAGACCTCCCCCAGAGCACCCGCAGCACCCCTGAGCTGTCCCCTGTCTTAGAGCACCCAAGATTTAGTCAGGGTTATATAGTACAAGTCATGTACAGGACACGGGCCATGAATTTTTGTTTACTGCCTGTGATCTGTCCATAACTTTTACTAAGAATACCAGTGAGTAAAATGTAACCATAATCATTGGATATCTTGGTGGGGGAAGGGAGTAATAGCCTGCTTTGTATAGCCATTTTGCTATAAATGTATTAATTTCATACAAAGTCAAGGTAAAGAATCAAAGCAAGAATGTTTGTATATATTAGGGTTATGTATGTTTTACATTTTAAAGTAGAGTCTAAGAAGTCTAGAAATTTAAAGAAATCACATTAACTTCCTCTGTGATTGGATAAGTGGGGTCAGAGGTTTCTACGTGGGGAAATTCAGATAAACTGAACTTGCCAGTTGCTAACCGATTTTAGCTGAGAAAATTGTTCAAATAAGCAAAGTGGGCTGAGGACACTAATATTGATATTCACTCAAAAGAGAGCTGTCGTCAGCTAGTAAGTATCTATTGGTTAAAGGCTGTAAAGCATGCAGTGTCAGAAATATCACTTTCAGTGTGCGGTTTTTATTTGTATTTTTATGCAGTGGAAACCACATCCTCTCCTGTTACGTTAACTACTGCCAGCCTAGTGATGACTCCACAAGGGCAGGTGCTTACACTGAAGAGTCCTCTGATGCCAGGACAGGTAGCCACTGTTCCTTCCACGCTCCTGCAAGCTGAGCTAAAGCCTCAAGTTGTTAGCAACACAGTTACAACACAGCCAGGTAAGCTCACATGAGAGCAGGTTTACTGGAAGAATCATAGAATACTAGAACTGGTTGGGACCTCAAGAAGTCATCAAGTCCAGTCCCTTGCCCTCACGGCAGGACCAAGCACCATATATCTAGATCATCCCTGGTAGATTTCTATCCAACCTGCTCTTAAATATCTCCAGTGATGGAGATTCCACAACCTCCCTAGGCAATTTATTCCAGTGCTTAACAAGCCTGACAGTTAGGAAGTTTTTCTAATGTCCAATCTAAACCTCCCTTGTTGCAATTTAAGCCCATTTAAAAATTGTTATTGAATCTATCCCTCTGTTCATTTATGCACTTCAGTT
Source organism: Rafetus swinhoei (assembly GCA_019425775.1). Lineage (NCBI taxonomy): Eukaryota > Metazoa > Chordata > Testudines > Trionychidae > Rafetus > Rafetus swinhoei. The sequence goes on along the minus strand of CM033446.1, from coordinate 71,245,036 downwards.
TATAAAATACAATTTTTCCCTGTAAGAAATTATGTGCTTCACCAGTAGTATCCTTTATATAATTCTTTCTGTAGTCTCACAATTTTACTGACTAGGGTAGATTCTCACTGCACTATACCTATTACATAAAACAGAGATACTTGATTATACAACCAAAATGGTAATCAAATCAACAGAGCTATTTGTTTTTATCATTAGATAAATAGAACCTGTTGAATGTTACTATTCCTAAATTAAAGAGAAGGGGAAAATACCTGTAATGTTGTGTAGAAGGTGAGTGTGGCTGATCTCTATTAGAAATAGAACAATCAAATAGCCATTTCTTAGACCACTTTCAAATGGTAGTATACTACCAGATACAGCATGGGTCTGTTGAGCTATATTTTCTATTTTTGAGTCATTATCAAAAAAAAAAATTGCTTTTCTTCCTGAATAAGGTATTGCATCTGTGATGATTCAGCTACCAGGCTCAACTGTTCCTGTCCAAGTGAAAGGTATCCTCGCTAACTCAGCCATTCCCATTACACTACCAACCATTGCAAGTAACCCAGGGCCCCCAGCTGTTGGAACGGCTGCAGAACTTGCTTCAGGTAAGTTCTCTATTCACAAATCCTTGTCTGAGGGTATCGAAAGCTCTCTCTAAAATATTTAGGGTCAGCTTTTCTTCAGAATGGTAAATAACATTGCATCTCACCTTCACAGTTTTGTAGCACTCAGTAAAATTATGTGCTGGAGTAGAGGGGGCATTTCTTTCACCTCCTGTTCATTCAACAGCACTTAAGATTTGAGCCATCTTGGACTCTCATATCTGACGCTATTATAGCTGAAACATTTGACAGAAATATTGTGAATAGGACCTAGGGAGAGGATAGTGGATGTTTATATTAGGAGCACTTCATGTCATCCAGAGCATAGAACTCCCAAGAAGAGGCCATTCACCATCTTAATGGAGCTACCTATGTAATAGGGCGTATGCAGCTAAGAAGAAAAGGAAAAGGTCAATTTCATATGTAGGACTAGGGAAAATCTGACTACTGTGTTTGCGAATTGTTTTGCTACCAGTACATGAGCACAAAAGGTCCCTGAAATATGCAGTATCATTCTGAGAGGCAAAATATGCAGGAAACATAATTTTCTAGTGTACAGCCTAAAAACTACTGTAAATAGTAAGTATTTCTTGATGGGAGTGGCTATTACCTAGCTTTCAACAACCCACTTCAGAAAATTCCTCTGAAGAAGTTCTGGAAAAGGAGAGACTGATAAACTTAACTTAGTGAATGATGGCTATAATTCCACTAATAGTTAGAATGAAGTAACAATGATTCTAAAAAGTTAATGTAGAAATGGCACTTTTGTACTTGACAGACCTGCTCTATAATAGTTATAGCTATTGACGTCAGGGCAAATGAATAAATACATTGCTTTTACTTCTGGAGAGCCGGCACAGCTAAGAGATAGTGTGTAAGCATTTTCTGTTTTGTGCATCACCAGAAAAAAATTGTGGTAAGTTCCAATCAGTTTCACTTGTGTTAGTCTACTGAAAGCAGGGGGAATTGCACACGTAGTATTGAGGGACATATCCTGAAGATACAGGGTTGCACAGGTGTAAAGGAGGGCTGAATTTTGTCTGCTACCAGTTGTGAACTGACAGAGGGAGCAGATACTAAGCTGAGTTTGCAAGATCAGGCCTTAGGGGGAATGAACATCTTTCAAATGTGTTCAAGTTAAAAATAAATTCTGATAGGTAATAGACATCATGTGATTTCAATGATTCACTCTTCAGAGTAGTATTGATTGTTAAGTTTGTAGAGTTTAAAAAAAAAGTACAACCAGTTCACATCTGTGTATTAAAGCAGATGTTTTAAACTCTTTATAGGGTTGGTTTTGTTGGGGGGAGGTGATATGGGAGAGGGAGGATTGTCTTCAGCTGCAGTCATCAGTGACCCTGATGGGTTTTGCTTTGTTTGGTTTTTCAGAGTGTGAAGATTCATTCGTGATGCCAAAAATTGTCAATGTGACATCACTGGCTGCTGAAGGGGGAGTTAATTTAAGCCTGAATAGAAACAAGAATTCTCATGTAACCCCAGGTGCTGGTGCCCAGACATCCGAGCAGTCCCTGAAAGCAGGACCTCATGAAAACAGGCAGAATGAAGACATCCTTTCAGAAGAAAAAAACAAGGCATCTCCTGGAGACAGCTGTGGAGATGGGAGAAGTGCCACAGGGCCCACGCAAATTTTCCTTGAAAATAAAGACAACAGCTTTCCACAGATTCGGAATGTACCTACAGTAAAAGACTCTTCAGAGTCCTTTGCTAAAAAGCTTTGCATTGGAGAGTTTGTTGGAAACCAGGGGAGGAGGAAAGAGATTGATCAGGAAGGGGAAAGGTTGAAGCCAAAGGATTTTCCATTCCGCAAGCTGCAAGTTAAAGATCTCAAAGACTCCAGGATAGAAATGGAACTGAGGAAAGTAGCCTCTGCAATGGAGGAAGCAGAACTAGACCCAAGTGAGTTACTGGGCAGCGTTGAAGAGAGTGATGACACTGATGAAACCCTCACTTCACTTCTCAACGAAATTGCCTTTCTCAATCAGCAGCTGAATGATGACACTTCTGGCATGTCAGAGCTGCCCAATACCCTGAGTTCAGACTTTTCCCCAGAAGACACTGAAACTCGCAGGGGAGCTGCCAGTGACCTGGCTGCTGCCGATGGATCCTCCTTCCCGTATGGCCACTTGGGTAGCAGTTTCAAGGCCCTTTCTGAAGTTCGTGAGAGTAGTGGCTCCATAAGCCCCCTCCTGCTTCACCTAGAAGATGATGACCTTACTGATGGTGAGAAGAACTCTGCAGAGCCTTCATCTCAAGCAGATGTTTTGAAGATAGTGATAGGCTCTGACATGAAGGACCCACTTGCCAAACTCTCAGTAACTGATGGTGGACGTGGTAAAACTTTAGATCCCTTGGCAGAGACCAATGTGTCTCCTCCAATCCTGCAAATGAAAACCAATCTAGAAGCTGGTAATACTGACACATTGTGGAGGCCTATGCCCAAACTGGCACCACTTGGGTTAAAAATTGCAAATCTTCCATTAGACTCAGAAGGGCAGAGTACCAAGGTGATGCCAGTGTTGGCACCTGTAGTTGCAAAACTGGCACCCATTGGTTTAAAAACTAAATTACCTGCAACGGACCAGGAAGAACAGGACAGTAAAATAATGCCCACATTAGCCTCTGTGGTTGCAAAATTGAACAGTATTGGGACCTTGCCTTCAAATTCTGCAAGCAAATAAATGCTTGGATTTTTCAGTGACTGAAAGAAAAATCTGGAGCAAATGTGGACTATGAAAGGAGTTGGTGTCTTGAGTTTTAACATCTTGTGTCTTCAGACACTTGTTTTCTGTACACTGTAAAGAAAATATGGTATCAGTGCACTCTTCTGACTGAGGGCAGGCCCCAAGCTGAGAAATCAATGCTATGAAACTTTAATTATGTTACCATGAATTTTACCTCACTACTGTGTTCTGGATGTTCCTCCCCCAGAAAGAAAACAATATGATTTATTACCATTGCTGGGCAAATGGTATTCTTCCAACAGTGGATCCTTGATAAATAGATTATGAAATTAGAGGTCTGATGGACTCAGGCCACTGAGAGATTCATACCTTACCAGAGATGCAGTTGTTTCTGGATGAGGAGAAATCAGGCATACTAGCTCTTGTACCAGCCAAATTAACTATCTATGCAGAAGCAGGGTTGCTCACATCTGCAGTTTGTGCAGAGCCCACAGAATGTAATAAGCTTGTGTAAAGGAGATTTGGAGCAAGCTTGTTCAAACTGGTTGCCCTGAGTGGAGAAAGGGAGATCAGGGATAGATTTCTCAGAATGCTAATGTCAAAAATTTCCATTCTTCAGTGCAAAAGAATTTTCTTCCTCCTCAGGCTTTCTGTTAGTTCCTGCCCACACCATTTCCATATTAAATCTTAAACTCCCATCATAAGGTAAAGAAGGAAATTTTTGTAGTCCAGTCAGAGCTTGGATAATTGCAACAACCAGTGATGTATTTTTAGTTAGTTAATTTTAAAAAGATTATACCATGCAATGTTCTTCCTTGAGCATGCTTGGCATAAGACCGCATCCAGAATGAACTAATTCCGATAGGAAAAAAAACATCTGGGTATCAGATTGCTAATTCTTTAAAAGCATCACTGAAGTAGTTTGTGTGTCATTTGTCTCCGTTTCTCCTCTCCTTCCTCCCTTCCTCGTGGTTCTTAAAGACATACACATCTGAAATTCATTTACAGGAAGTGACCCTTTCAGGATGATTGGAACATGAAAATAAATGTGTGCATGTGCATGTCCTTCCAAACCATCCATTGTTTTACAAATTCAGGAAAGGTACTCAGTTTGCTCATTGCATTTACGCAGGATATGTATAGCAAAACAAAACAAAAAAGCTCATTACCAGGGAAATAGGGCAGTATTTGAATAGCAAGATGTATTTTTATTCTCTTCTGCCACCACTTATTCTAAAAATTGTAGTTACTCTTCACTGTTAAGCTGTTGGAAGTGAAGGGCCTACAGACTGTAAAGATATTTATATTTTTGTATAATTTTTTTCTTTTCTTAGTTTCCTTGAAGAATGACATTTTCAACCTAGAAGAGACTATTTGTTAATGAGTGTATAAATGATTTTTTCCTACCTAGTTTGTAAATAATTCTTAGGTGCTCCTAAAAAGTAAAAAATCACTGCTGTGAAAATTCTGTAGAAACTGGGAAATGGCACATTTTGCCTTTCTTGCATAATTGTATTTAGGAATGTAATCCCTGCTCTAATACCTGAGCAGAGGCAGTTGGGATTCCACATGCTGCCAGTTCTCCCCACTTTCCCCTATTGTGATGCACTAATGTAGAAGCTTTCATCTCTCCCAGTACCAAGGCTATGCCTGTGTGTCTGACTTTCACTTGCAAGTGCTGTAAGTGAGGTTCTTCCACTCTTCAGAAGCCGTCAAACTACATTTAGTGCAAATGTATTCCCTATTCAGTACGCTGCAGCTACTGGACTTGTGTCTAGAATGGCTGTGTCACTGGGTATGTATGCCATGTGGTGTTCCTTTTCTTTGTTACAATTTTATCTTGGGCTGCAAAGAAAAGATATGGTTCTTAAGATGGGTATGCATAAAATTACTCCAGACTTTGTGTAATGGAGGTGTCTCTACTTTCTACAAGGTGAGTTTGAAAACAGTTGGATAGGTGTGGATTGCTTCTGTTGCCTTTGTATAATTTACAGTTTAATCTCATTTTGTGTCATAAATGCTAATCTTCCTGCACTAAAGGTTTGAAGAAGAGGGTATAGGTTAGCATAAGAACCATGCAAAGCCTTACAGCTATCGTTCAATGCCTTAGAAAGGGGAACAGCTCTAAATACGTGTTTACACCTACTTAGACATCAGAAGTTAGATTCAAACCTCATTTGCATCAGTATAAATCTGGAGTAATTTTACTGATGTCAGTAGAGTTACATCAGTTTTACACAGATGTACCCAGCCCTGCCGATGCGAAAGGGGCAAAGGGGACATCTGCCCCAGGGCCTGGCTGCCACCACTGTTACTGTGGTAACGGCAACAGCTGGAGCTCCATGCCCTTTAAATTGCTGCCGCAGTGCCACATGGCACACTCCAAGCATCTCTGAGGGCTAGTTGCCCCAGCTCTACCCCTTCCACCCAGGGCCCTGCCCCTTCCGGGAGAGCAGAGCCATCCCCTGAAGCACCTTGTCCAGGGGCCCAGCAACTATGTTGGTCCCCCGGATATACCTGAGAATTTGGATCTGGGTATTTTAAACTGGCTGAAGTTGCTTGTCATTCTGCCCAAGACAGTTTGATTTGCCATTAAATTCAACTTCTTGCTATGTGTGAAACAGCCACTAGCATTGCACTGAAGGTACCACACACACACAAAAAGCCACTAAATTTCCTCTCTATCCCCCATCGCTTCTTGATCCAAAATGGCTGCTGTTCATTTTCATGTTAAAATTTTTAATCCGTGTCTGTACATTAAGAAAATTATGCCTTTCTCATTTCATAGAACACAGATAGCATTAAAGTCTCTCAAATACTCTTTTAAAATAACCCTTCCTGCCTTGTGGGTCTGTTTGCTATCATCAAGGTGATAGAAAATGTCTAGATACATATTTACAATTTTACTGTTTGGCAGTCAAGAATTCTTGCTATAACAAAAAGATAATGTTGAGATGAAAGCTTGATGCCATAAAACTCAGTAAAGTCTGCAGGAAGAGACCCCAAAATGAAAAGAACCAATAGGCACATGGCCAAGTTAAGTGTTTGGCTGGTTCTGCCTAGCAACAAAACCCCTTTAAAAAGGTCATTAGCCTTTGCTTTTCCTAGCCCTTACATATCATCTTTTAATTTCACTATCAATTTCAATGTTGAATCCCCTCCTACCCATAGCCCCAAAATGAATAGGTTTGGAACAAACCTTTTGGAAATTATGCACACTATTTGAGAGATAATAGTGGGGTTTGGAATCAGGAGAACAAAAGAAACCTCTGCAAGGAGCACATTCTCATAGACCACAAGTCCTGGAAACTTCATTTTTTTTAGATATGTTTGTAAATAGACAGATGTTTTTAAGAATATAATGTAATGTCAAATTTAGCTTTTTTTCCTTTTATATATTAAAATATATCTTTCCCTCTTTTCAGCTTTTGACAAATTGATATTTTTGTAGAAATCTAACAGTACAGGACTGTTCAATGACTGTATGTGTGTGAGAGAGAGAGAGAAAGCATAAAATTAAAATAAACCAATCAAGTTCAACCAGGCTTTGGAAATTTTATTACTGGAATGGGGGGAGGGGGATCAATAATAAAGTATTAATTGCTTTGGTGCAATCACACGCTCCTTCAGCCTGGCTTTGGACCAAGCCTCAGTGCCTCTGGCTCAGGCGCCTTGTCCAATGCCTCTGATACTGCCAATGGGCTCCCAGACTGCTCAGTGTCCTCAAGCCTGCCGTCCCAACGGTACCCCTGGAACCTATGTTGGTTTCCTGTGCCATGCCAGGTATCGCGCTTGGTAGCCATTATATCAGTAGCGCTAAATGCTTTTTGGCACCAGAAGCCTCAAGGGCTTCCACCCTACCTACAGGTGGCGCACAAAGTAGAGGAACAGCCTTCAGTCTCCCCTGGACCAGGCCATCGCAGTGCCCCCTCTTGTAGTCCCCCTGTGGACAGTGCTTGGACTCACCAGAAATTCCTTAAGAGGATCACCACCAAGCTTAATCTTCAGGTGGAGGAACTTGAGCCAAAAGATACCCTCTGGGGTGCTGGGACAGGCAACTCTAGCCAGAGTGGCTTTACTCTTCCATGATGGAGTGGCCAAAGTTGCCACAACCCTGTGGCAAACAGCTTCTTCCATTTCTAAGCTGGCGGAACACGAAAACTTTGTACCAGCGAAGGTTCATGAGTACCTTTATTCCCATCCAGCCTCCAGTTCCCTGGTGATGGAGGCAGTCAACCACCATTAGAGGCAAGATGAATCCGGGTCAACTCCAAAATATAAAGACTCAAAGGGACTGGATTTGGGCATGAAATTTATTCAGCTTCCAGCTCTGGGTGGCAAATAATCAGGCCCTCATAGCCCGCTATGAGATGAACGTGTGGTAGGCTATCACTAAGTTCGACTCTTCTCTTTAGGAGGACTTGAAGAAAGAGTTTTGGGCCCTAGGGGAGGAAGGGGCTATGGCTTGAGCAGTGCTCCAAGTGGCCTCAGATGCAGCAGTCACAGCAACCCATTATATGCCCTCAGCTGTCTCTTTGCGGAGGCATCCTGGCTTCTCGCTGGTCTCTCCCCTGAGGCATAGCAGTCTCTGCAGGATCTCCCCTTTGATGAGGTGGCCCTGTTTGTGGAGCAGACAGACACTAAGTTGCATGGCTTGAAGGACTCCCACATCACCCTTCACACGCTTGTGTGTATATCCTGGGGATTGCACATTAGAAATTCAAGCCCCAGACTGTCTGTTCAGCCTTCCCAATCCTATTATGACATGGGATAGGGCAAATGTATGAGATTCAGGAAAAGACCATCTTTCTTCTGCCCAATCCAGCTCCTCCCAGCCCACGGTTGCCTCCAAGCCCCCCTTTTGAGGATTAAGTTGAGAACAACATACCTCTCATCCCATCAGATCTTTCTCCTGTGCTATTCTCCCACCATTTGTGCCCTTCTCCTTCAAGTGGTGTCCCTGTGGGTGCACTCGGAGATTTTTGCCTAGCAGTGCCTTCCCACATCGCACATGCACAGTCACCATCTCACACTGTTTTAGTCCGGTAGCTGCGCATGCAGCATGGGTTCCCCTCAGTTCCTTTTCTACCATCCTCAGCAGAAGACGGAGTCACAGCAGTGCTCTCCTTTCTGACTGGAAAAATAAAAATAGTGTAGTTCATTAGTAGTTTTTAGCCAGTTTATAGTTAGTGTTCATTAGTTCTTATTTGTTTAAAAAAACCCGGCTTCTGGGGGGGTTTTCCTTCTGTTTTTTCTCCAAGTTTCTGAACTCTACAACTTCTTCTCTTCAAAATGCCAAGCTCCACTGGTTTTAAGCAATGTGATTCATGCAGAGACTCAATCCCTGCATCTGACAGGCGTGCTTCATGCATACAGTGTCTTGGCGAAGGCCATGTGGCATAGAAATGCCCACACTGCCAGAACATGACGGCCAGAGTCATCAACAGAGACTCCCTTCAACAACAGGAGTCTGTCTACTGAACCCAAGGCGTCATTAACTCCTTGGGAGAGGACTAATTAATCACCCTCAAGGGATTCCCATGCGTCCTGGGCCTCTCCAGCACATTTGCCGGTGCTGTCTACTTCTGGCACCACAGAGAAGCGGAAAACAGCATGTACGAAGAGAGCAGAATCAGAGACGACGAGGAAATCTAGCTCCTCCGCACCGACTGGTACCACACTGACCAGTACCGCTCCTCAGTTCAGCACCAATGAAGTCTGACATGCCACCACCCCTGTGCCAACGGACACCTCTTTCCAATTTCCAGCCAGTTGAAACCCAAACAAGCTCTGGGACTGAAGCCAAAGAAGGCTTCTCATAAAACAGCTGACACCTGGTACTGAGCACCACAACTGTGTGCACCGTCTCCACTGGTGCCAAGCGCATCTTCACCTCAGCATTCTCCCAGAATCCACCAGCCTACTCCACACCAACAATCTTCAGAACATATTTCTTACTCACCTACACCATCAGCACTGGGCATGGCACTGGACAAGAGAGCAGGTTTTCTTCGCAGCACTCCTCACCAATGAGCTCTGTGACTTCTTGGCATTCCTTTCGGCACTGACCATCACACCTCCCTCCACAATATCCGTGGTTTAATTCCCCTTGGCCTTATCTGCCACAGCAGTTCCAACCCCAATGGCCCATGGAACCAATACCGCGCCCTTTCCTCACATCATCACTGAACATGTGAGATGACAGTATCGACACCAGCACTTACGGTAACGTGTTCTCCAGCCACCACTGCACACTCCTCACCTTCTTGTCCTCCACACTCACCTTCTGTAACAACCCAAGCTGAGCTAGTGGATAAAGATGACTTACCTCACTCTGACTTGGACAGCTCCTTCCTGGTTCCACAGTCTTCCTCTTCTCCAGATGAGGCTATCTTTCCCTCGTCATCCTCTCCAACTGCAGACAACTTGAAGCAGTTTCAGGATTTATTTAAACAGGTAGCTCAGTCCCAGGATATTGCACTGCCGGAAGTGCAAGAAAAGCAATACAAATAACTCAAGATACTCCAACCAGCAACATCTAAACTAGTGTTATCAATCAGTGAAACTATTATGGAGGCATTCTGGCAAACACCAACCTCTATCCCTCCTACCAATTCACAGAGCAAACAGAAAATACTTGTCCTGACCAAAGGCATGAATTTTCTTTTTTCACATCCCCAACCAAATTCATTGGTCATGGACTCAGTCAATCATAGATCTGGACAACCCCAGTATAAGTCCATGCCACAGGACGAGGGGCATAAGCAGTTAGACATTTTTGGCAGAAAAGACTATTCCTCTGCCATCCTTCAGTTCCGAATATCGAATTACACTACTCTCCTGGCTAACTACAACCACACAAATTACAGTAGGCTACAAAAGCTCCTGCAAGACCTTCCAGAGCAAAAGAGGCTTCATCTCTAATCTTTAATGACGGAGGGTCAATCAATAGCACAAACAGCCCTTTAGGCATCTATGGACATAGCAGACATGGCAACCAGGGCTACAGCAACTGCGATAGTCATGCACAGAGCTTCATGGTTACACTCTTCTGGAGTCCCAAGGGAGCTGCTGACCAAGGTAGACCACCTCCCATTCGACAGGAACCAACTCTTTGTGGCCAAAACGGACAAAGTCCTCCATTCAGTGAAGGATTCCTGCACCACACTGTGAACCTTAGGCATGTACACGCTGCCTAATAAAAGGTGCAGGTACACTCCATGTCAGAGACTGAGAGAGATCAACTACCAGAGACCGCAGCAGAGACCATATGATCAGAGATCCAAACAATTGACCAACAGAAGAAGGATGCAACACAACCAGTTTTCCAACAACCAACCCACCATGTTCAAGTAGCAAATCTGAAGATGTGGTCGAGGGTCTGAGGAATCACCCCAGCAATCCAGTGCATAAGACCCCTTTTTTTTTCCCATTACCATCTGAGGCCCTTTTGTTATCAATGGGCCCTCATCATTACGGACAAGTGGGTCCTCGAGATCATCAATATTGGCTACATAGTCCCCTTCATTTCTATGCCCTCTACCCAGTCTCCTTCCCTGTCCCTCTTCAGGGACCCCTCTCACGCGACCCTTCTACAAGAGGTGCAAAAACTATTCAGCTTAGGGGCAGTGGAACTGGTTCCTCCACAATTTGAAGAAAGAGGGTTTTATTCCAACTACTTTCTAATGGCCAATTAAACGGGGTTGGAGGCCCATTTTGGATCTCAGGAAGCTCAACAAGTTCGTACGCAACAAGTAGTTCAGAATGGTGACTCTGGGAACTATTATATCTGCACTGGAAGAGGGGGACTGGTTCTCAGTCCTCGACCTTCGGGATGCATATTTTCATATAACAATAGATCCTGCACACGGTAGGGAGGTTTCTCAGATTTATGGTAGGCAAAGACCTCTACCAGTATCAAGTCCTCCCTTTTGGACTTTCCATGGTTCCCCGGGTATTTTCCAAAACTCTGGCCATGGTCACGGCGTTCCTCAAGAGGCAATGCATCAGTATATTCTTTGAGTGCTTGCTCATGTCTATTCCAATTAGGTGTGTGCACCTGCGTGCATGGATTCCAGAGCTTTTTCCCTTAGCAGTATCCATTGGGCCAGTCAGCGAGCCCCCTGGAATGGCACCACTATATCAGCTCATATATACCCCTGCTGGCCCTTCACCCCCTGCAGTTCCTTCTTACCACCCATGATGGTAGCTGGTCCTAGGTTGATGGGACCCTCAGATAACCGGAATTTTTAGATAACTGGGACACCCTAATTCCGATAACACAGGTTTTACTGTATATAGTTCTCTTATACTTTGAGTGGTTCAGTATTTAGTTTTCGTGTTTATCTTAGTGTAAATAGTTTCTGAAGATAAGGGAGGTTTCTCCCTTATAGTCTCTCTCCGGCTGGGGAGGGGATGCCAGGGCCGCAGGGGTTCAAGCCATTTGCAAAGTGCTTGAAACCTATGCCCTGGGATGATCCGCATGACGCTTGCTTAAAGTGTCTAGGAGAGGCCCATTGCACAGACAATTGTAACATCTGCAAGAGTTTCAAGCAAAGGACTAAGCATATGAGAGAGACTCTAGACTCAAGCTTATCCTCATGGAGTCCGCTTTGCAGCTGCTGGAACCACAGCAGGCACAGGTGGTGAGTTATATAGGCCCATGATGTCCTAGCACCAGAAATATGCCTGGCCAGGCTCATCGAATTGACCTTCCTGCATGCCAAGGCCTCGGCGCCCAGGGCATCATTCCTGGCACGGCCTGAGGAGCCTCACAACATGCCAATCCCGCAGATGGCTCTGGCACCGCCTGAATCAACACTGGGGCCGAATCAACACTGGCACCGGTATCGTTACCGGGACCCACGAGGGGGCTGGTACCCGTGCGCTCTTCGGCAGCTCTGGGGGTGCCGGCACCACAGAACCCTGCGGCACTGTTAGCGTATGGGGCTTCCCAGTTGGGACCTTCGGTGCCGTCTTAGGGTGCCGCTGGGACAATATATCAGTCGGTGCCTCCAGCCCCGATGCCAATGATCCCTCCACCAGCACTGAGCACAGAGGGAAACCTGCGGCCATGGCCCAGAACCAATGGGAGCATAGGTCAACGGCTCCACTGCGGTTGGTGTCTGTTTATTCGTCCGAATCAGATACTGAATCAGTACGCTTGAGGAAGTCCTCATATAGGTCGAGATCCCAGCTGTGCTGCAGTCTATTGTGAAGTAGGTGCTGATAGGCTGCAACCCCACCTCCTAGGATACTGCTAGGGAGTCACCTAATTGGAATAGATATGAGCAAGCACTCGAAGAAAAAAAGTTAATTACCTCATAACTGTTGTTCTTCGAGATGTGTTGCTCATGTCCATTCCAAATCCCACCCACCTCCCCTTCATTGGATGACTCCAGCAAGAAGGAACTGGGGGGGGTGGAGGGTCACCAATATAGCGGTGCCACTCCAGGGGGCTCCCTGGCTGGCCCCATGGATATTGCTAAGGGAAAAAGCTCCGCACGCACACCTAATTGGAATGGACATGAGCAGCACACTGTGACACGCAGACAGTCCAGGGCAGGTGGTCACAATCTGAGATGCGATTTCACATCAACATTCTGGAACTCAGGGCTATCCGCAATGCATGTGCACACTTCCTTCTCCTCATCTGAGGCAGAACTATACATGTCTTCATGGACAACACATCCTGTATGTTTTATGTCAACAGACAGGTGGGTGCCCAGTCACACTCACTATGTGCAGAGGCAATCAAGTTCTGGAACTGGTGCCTGAAGAACGACATAACTCCAATGGCAATGTACGTACCACGCCGACAGAACGTCACTGTGGACAAACTGAGCAGGTACTTCTCGGAGCAATGCGAGTGGGAGCTCGGCGTCATTCTCTCAGTCTTCTGACAATGGGGATAACCTGTCATAGACTTATTTGTGACAGCAGCCAGCCACAAATGCCACCACTTCTGCTCCCGAGCGAATCAAGGCAAGAGATCAGAGGGAGATGCCTTTATCATATCCTTGCCCACTCCCCTTTTATATGCCTTTCCGCCAACCCCCTTGCTTTCCAGGGTGATCAACAAGATTCGCGCAAACTGAGCCACAGTGATTTTAACAGTGTCCTACTGGCCAAGGCAACCATGGCTTCCTTACCTGAATCAGCGGCGAGGAGTCCTGTGGCACCTTATAGACTAACCGAAGTGTTGGAGCATAAGCTTTCATGAGCAAAGACCGACTTCGTCAGATGCAAGTGGGTCTTTGCCCACGAAAGCTTATGCTCCAACACTTCGGTTAGTCTATAAGGTGCCACAGGACTCCTCGCCGCTTTTGCAGATTCAGACTAACACGGCTACCCCTCTGATACTTACCTGAATCATCTATCAATTGCTCACCTGATTCCCCTCCCTATCAGACCCTACTTGCTGACCCAACAGCAAGGCAAAACTCTCCACCCCAACCTGGGCCTCAGGCAGAAAGGCAGAGCCAGGACACTTCTGTGCTTCCCCACCCACAGACCATGATTGGTATAGGGGTGGGGGAGCTGCAAAGTCTTTGCCTTCCCCGCCTGCCCCCGAGGGAGCTGGCGGTTCCCTCTAGGTTCATATTGTTTGTCCTTAGTCCTGTAGATTTTCATATTTACTTCCTGCCTCTCAGGCTACATCTACACTGCAGAGCTATTTTGGGATACCTTTGGTATCCTAAAAAAGCTATTCCACATCTTAAGAGCCAGCCTGTTATATCAAAATATAATGGGCTTGCTATTCCTACCTCCCTGTAAACCTCATTCCACGGGGGTTAAGTGATGTTTCGGAATAGCGCTTTTTTTCAAAATAAGATCAAAATAAGGTACGCGATTTTTATAGCGTAAATTGCATAGCTTATTTTGAAGTTAGTGCTGTGTAGATGCACCCTCAGTGTCCTGCTGATCACATCATTTTGAGTCACAACATCCCACACTTGTACATACTTCAGAACCATCATATAATAAATGAGGCTGTGTTTGGATGTACTAAATTTGTTGTTCTAATGGGCTGTTCTGTAGTGTCCTGTAGGGCTCAAATGAGAAACCCTTCTGGAGCAACACTACCCATGTTAAACAAGCCTTGTAGAGAAAACCAGATCCTGCTTTCCGGGTCCAGCATGGATTGAAGATTGAGTTTACGGAATCTTTTGCAGGTGGCCATTGTGAATTAAGGCTATATACCTGCTGCTGTCTTTCAGGTAGGAGTAAAGAAGTCCAGAGAGCAGCTCCAAAGCCCTGCCTCACAAGTTTCATGTTTTTATCCCTGAGCTGGAGTGGCAGAGTCTGAGGTCAGTGTTCTTGACAGCTCCAAGGGTTTGAATGCTGGGTTTTGCTTTGGCCCACTATGACAGGAGCCAGGAACAAAGTTCAGCTCCTGAGTCTGATCCAAACTCTCCTGAAGTTTGAGTGGGGTTAGGTTTGGGATCAGTTTCAGCTCTCGATTTAGTGTGAGCCTTGCTACAATGTGATCTGGTCAAAAACTCTCCGCTTCCATCTGAGCATGTAAATGGAGTCACCAGCATTTCCAAGGTGCTCAGCACCCAGCATCTAAATGCTGTGTGTCTTTGGAAATTGGATCACTTCAGACAGGAGCCTATAGGGTCTCTGGGTATTCCGGGAAAATGGAGCCCCTGTGTTACGGCCTAACAGCCAGACTGTCCAAGACTGTGCCTTGGTCATGAGGGCGACAGGGCAGCCTAGCTAGCTAGAAAAGGGGAGGAGACAGGTATTGTAGTGGGATTTAGGGAGGCTGGGAAAGAGCTGGGATTAAACTAGGTCTGAGAGAAGGAAGAGGTGAGACTCTGGGGGCGGGGGGTGTGTGAAATCTGTTGGGAAACAAAGCTCAGGGAGTTGATTCCAAACAGGAAGAGTTTCTATCTAGTTTTTTAAGCTTCCCCAATCT
Organism: Rafetus swinhoei; assembly: GCA_019425775.1. NCBI lineage: Eukaryota > Metazoa > Chordata > Testudines > Trionychidae > Rafetus > Rafetus swinhoei. The sequence goes on along the minus strand of CM033446.1, from coordinate 71,229,824 downwards.
GCAACTGGGTTGCATTCGTACCACAGCAGGTGAGTGGCTGGCAGATGAGCTGTAAGTGGGTGATGAGTAGGAAAAAGATTATTTAAAATTTGATTAAGATTTGTGCTGAGCAGGGGAAAGTGAACTTGGAGCAACAATTGTGACCAAACACCTTATGCTTGGCATGTCATAGTTATGCTCACTGGCTGGCTGATATGTCACCAGGCAATGCTTTGTGGAAGGGACTTCAAGCATTAAAAGGGCAGGTTGTTCTCAAAACTCACCACAAGGGGGCACCATTAGCAAATAAGTTCAGATGCCTAAGATTCCTGGTTTTGGATTGGACCGCCAGTCAATGAACTATAAGGCAGTATTTATATGAGACACACAAGAGTTCGACCTTTTTTGTGGCTATATAACTTACGCCTGACTCCAGTGAATCCTTTTCCTACCCCACTTGTGTATGGAGCAGCCTCCTTGAATTGACTTCCTTGCCCTCAGCTCCTTTACCCCCTTTGTGGGGATCCATATTAGAAATTCCACCCTCCGTGATGGCGTGAGAGGGCAGATGGGGCTAGCAGATGAACTTAGCACGTATCAGGAAAGTTTGCACGCACAATCTATGGCAGGGTAGTGTGGCGGGAGGAGACTTGCACCCCTACTTGCTGAGAGCTAATCTTGGTATAGACAAGCCCTACAAATCTAAATTTGCCCCATGACCATGTGCCAGCATGTTTAATCTTTTAGTGTAGTAAAAACCATTCTGAGACCACTACAGACCGTTATTATGATCATCCAGTCTGACTTCCTGCATAACGCAGGCAAAGATAAATAATTTTCTGCATCAAATCCATAGCATGTAGTTGAGCTAGGCCATATTTTTAGGAGACCCATACTTTAGTTAACTGCTGTAAACTTGGTTTTATCCTGATTGGAGTACCCTGGTTCTTGTGTTTAAACAAACTGCTCATCTGTATGGCCTCGATTAGAACATGGGGTGAAATGTAAGGCCTAATGGAGCCAAAGTTTTGCCACTGACTTCAGTGGACTCAGGTTTTCTAAACTTGGTGCAAATATATTTGGATCCCATCCAACCAAAGCATGTGTACTTGAAGTGAGCCTGACTGTTCTTAGAACAGTTTCAAAATGGTACTATCTAGCTCCCTTGGCTAGCAGCCCAATTGAGCATGGGCTGACAGGGACCATACCTTTGTGCTATAATTCGCCTGTGATGCTTAATAACTTACATTTAGCTTTTCATTCAAAGACTGCACAGTGCTTTACAACCCATTAAGTGTCCCAAGAGCCGTGAGAGACAGGTATTATGATGTCTACATAGGTGGTGAGTTATATAGGCCCATGATGTCCTAGCACCAGAAATATGCCTGGCCAGGCTCCAGCAAACCTCACTGTCTGCGGTCCCACACGCTCTTCCCTCTCCTCTCTCCCCCTCCCCCCAGATCTCCTGGCCCTGCCTGCTGCCCCCAGGCAATTCTAGCCCCACTGTACTGCGTTTTGAGTGGCTTCCTGCTGCTCAGTCCCCATGGCTGGCAACATGTGTGTCCCTGAGGCCTGGGGGAGTGGGGACAGTGTCACTATGCTGCGCACTGCTCCAGCTGCTGCTGCAGAGATGGACATGCCAGCAGTGGCAGGGAGCAAGCAGCAGGAAGCCATTCTAGTCCCATTGCACTGCCAGTGGTCGTGGCGACCCCTGGGGCATTTTAAGTCACCCAGGTGGGGCTGGGAGATGCAGCATGGGGGAAGTAGGCAGGCATCAGTGCCCAAAGACACCCTTCCCCCCTTGCTTCCCCAGGACCCACTGTCAGAAGAGGGTGTCCCAGGTAAGTGTGGCATCTCCATCCCTCCCTCCACACCTCCTTGTGCATCTCACTTCCCTCCAGAGCTTGCACCCAGGACCCCTTGTCCCAGGCCAGAGCCAGCACCCAGACTCCATCCCACAGCATGCACTCTAGACCCTCACCCATCATCCTTAGGCACCCAAACAGAGCCCACACCCCTCCCCAGCCCAAACTCCCGCTCAGAGCTTCAGACAGATGTGGGGGGGGAGGGAGTGTGGGTGTGTGTGGGCTCCAGGCTTTCTGGGCACCAACATTTCTCAAGCCTGCTATCCTGGATGGCTATTCTGCAGCTCAGGAAACTGGCACAGACTCAGGTTACGGCGTGAGTCTGGCAAAACCAGGAGGAGATACCTGCTCATCTGCTCGAAGTCTAACCACTCATGCTCTTTCTTCATAGCCCTGGGTAACTGAGCTCAGTTGTAGGTAATCTCTTGCCGTGGTTCTCCAGGGATCGGAATGATGCTTTCTGTCAAGGACACTCCTTTGATTACATAGAGATGAGTGCTTTCTGAAGGGGCCTACATGCATTTTCATCATCTTGCAGAGAGAGGCTGGGAAGGATTCCCGGTAAGAGAGCACAATGAGGAAATGTTCCTACAAGGGAAGTACCTTCCTGGGGAAATCCAGAACATGTCATATGTATCCAGGGCAATCTTCACTTCACCCTCTTTCAATCCACTATCCCCAGAGGCCTCATCTGGATACTGCGTATCCTCTCCCAAATGACATAGTAGAGCCAGTAAATGCTCCTTATTTATTTGTCTGCCTTGTTGCTAATAGTTCCTGTTGTACCTATGTACATTCTTCCCAGTTCCCAGCACTGGGAGGAGTCAATTTAACCTTGCCACACCAGGGCTCGTAGTTGTACCAGAAACTATTGTCAAACTCAGTGAAAACCTTGGGCCCTGACTACACTGTGATTTAAAACCGCATTAGCATCTTTCGAGACACATGGTTCATGCTAGCACTAGGCCATACGCAGAGGGTCAGAAGTGATGACTATCTCCCATGATTTGTTTCCCTGAGCTACACCAGTGTAAGCAAGGTTTGAATGAGCTCTCCTGTGACAGCTAGCGATGAGCTTGGGAGCGGGGGAGGAAGCTTCAGGACCAGACTGTATTTACATGAACACACCAACTCTCCCTAGGTAGGAGCAGACAGAGCTGTGTTGCCAAAGTGACCAGTTTTGGCTGGTATTGGGTTACAAATGACTTGTTGAGTCGGGGGGATAATGAAATGTTATCCTTCTTGTCTGAGTAAAGGGCAGCAGAACTGTGCTTAGCCTGTCCTGATTGAGGGGGTCACTCTCAACTGAACTCAGTAAGCAGGAGGTTTAGATGCCAGATGTCTGTAAAAAATACAAGGGGACAAGGATAGGTGTCCCTGCCTGTAGGTGTGGTCTCTGCATAGGAGGGACAGGTTAAAGAGCTAATTAAGGCTCCATTAAGAATCATAGAATCCTAGGGTTGGAAGAGACCTTGGGAGGTAATTGACTCCAACACCCTGCTAAAAGCAGGCCCAACCCCAATAAATACTTCCAGCCTGGGCTTTGTTAAGCTGGGACTTGAAAACCTAGAGTCTTTTTTGTTGTGTGAAGTGATCCCTAGAGCTGAAATCATCTGTGGTGAGAGAGCTTTTCTGCTGATCCTATTTTAACAGAGAGGGGCCCCCATTAGGAGGGAAAATCGCTGAGAGCTGGGGGGGACCTCAAGAGATGGACCCACAGAGGTCATGCTAGAGGAGCAGGTGGCAGCAGACAGTGCAGTTGGTGAAGCAAAGAGGTGAGCAGCCAGCAGGATGGATGATGCTAGAGCAAGCTCCTGGACAGCAAAACAAGCAAGGCGCTTTTTTCTTCCCCACCAGGTAAATTCACACACATGCACCTCTGAACTCTGGGTCTTCACCAGCCAAGGATAACAACTGAGAGTGGTATCTGGTGGAGGGAGAGAGGGGTGTGTTAAAGGAACTTTTGGTGGTTGGTTTCAAGAATCTGAGGCAAAAGACACTACTGGCCAGTGTACTCTGAGGTGGGTGATTTGCTCATGGTTTTATGCTCATGCTTGTGGTGTTTCCCCAAACAAAGGCTGGGTAACTTCCCTCCTATTAAAAGTTTCTTTTCTACACTCAGATGCCGTGTCCTGGGGGTAATCCCAGATTACTGGGAGGGGACTCAAGTCAGTTCTGTCTTGTATTGTTAAGATGGATGCCTGGATATTGAATCTGGCCATGTTGCTGCCAGCTCCACTTGGCAGGGAGGTTTCCTACACACAAGACCGACCTAACATCATGTTTTGGAGCTAGGCTACAGGATGATTGTGTAAATCATGGACTGGCCCACGGGGATATGTCTGCATTGAAGTGTGAACACCATCTTGTTTTGAGTCTTCTCTTTTGTGTGCCAATTGCCAGTTTGCATTCTGTGAGATAAAACCAGCCTGGTCCTTCTGTCCCCAACATGGCCCTATCTAGAAGGGGTGTGGGACATCTAGGAGAAGATTTGCAAGGAAAGAGCCATCCACCCTGATTTTCTCTCAGCTACCTATCTGTGCACAGGAAGAATGAGCTCTGAACACCGAAGTCTGGCTGGGGGAAGGAGTCACTCTGCCTGCATCCACAGGGCCAATGGGGCTAGAGTTTATATTAAGGGAGAATGTTCTCTGTGAAGGAGAGCCATCCACTGCCACGTGCCGGGATAGCGGGTAGGAGAGAGGCCAGGCAGGAGAAACTCTACCTAGCCTGCTCAATGCTGACCACATCTCAGCCTTATGGAAGGACTAAACTCAGATTCAGTGGGAGGGAGGGAGGGTCGTCTCTTTGGATTTCTATTTCCAAAGAGCTGTAAATCTGGTGATTTCAAGAGTAAAGTGACTGTGGTTAAGGAATTCCCTGGCTAAGCATGTGCTCCTTGCTTGCCTGCCTTGTCAGCCCTGAAGGAGTTAGGCCAGCAGCTCAGAGTACCCCCTGTGAGATGGCTGGACCTCTGAGGGAGGGTGTATAAGCAACAAGGGGCTTGGAGGGTTTGAGGCAGTGGATCTGGGGATTAAAGTAGCTGGGCTGCAGCACCTCGTGTCCCATGGGATCTGCACCTGGGCATGTGACTTACAGTATGTCTACAGCTACGTCTAGACTGCCGCTTTTCCCGAGTGTTTTTTCTCGGAAGAGGCTTTTCCAAAATTTGGCCCATCTACACTGGGCCAACTTTCAGAAAAACCTCCTTTTTCAGAAGAGCCCTTCTTCCTCATGAAATGAGGAAGACAGAGCTTCCGAAAGAGCGTCTGCTCTTCCGCAAAAAATGTCAGAAGAGCAGACGCGTTCCCTGGACGCAACGGAGTTTTTCTGGGATACCTCTGGTATCCCAGAAAAACTCGGTAGTCTAGACATAGCCTACATGTGAGCTGGGCGGTGTGAGTCCCGTTTTGCATAGACATGTCCATGCTAATGCTACTGGAGCTAATACCTAAAAATAGCAATGTGTCCACATGGGCGGCAGCTTGGGCTAGTTGTCCGAATACATACCCGGGGGTTGGGCAGGTTTGTACTCAGTGCAGCTACTCCAAGCACCTGACAGTGCTGCTGCAGACATATTGCTATTTTGCTGGCAGAGGTATGTCTGTGTGAGCTGGGAATCGCTCCTCCCAGCTCAAATGTAAACATGCCTAGAAAAATCAGCAGCTCCTGGGCTGCAGGGCGCTTCGTTGCTGTGCAGGCCTCCAGGCTGGAGCCTAAGCTCTGGGACCCTTCCACCTTGTAGGGTTCTAGAACCTGGGTTCCTGCAGGAGCCTGGAATTCTACATGCAATGAAACAGCTTGAGCCCTGTGAGCCTGAGTGGCTGGAACAAGCCAGCCAGGGGTGTCTAGTTGCTGTGTAGATGTACCCTTAGAGACCCAGACTTTGGTACAGTGACCTGGCTCTGCCTAGACTCAGTTGGTTTAGGACCAAGTAGGATCTAGTGGATGGTTACACTCAACTGGTTCTGTCTAGAGATGGACACTAGGCCAGGTTGAGACAGACCCATCTAAACTTGAATGGGCTAGTGTTGGCATTAGTTAGGGACACCATTCAAACACAGGCTTATATATATTTACAAGATGATTTAACTGTTTGCAGGGGAAGGGGGATCTGTCTTCTAACTGGTTTTCCTGATGTAGTGTGTAGACTGGATTTAACATTATAATCTGTGTTAAGAAATGGGCTTTTGTTCCCGTCTGTGAGGACAGGGGTAGTACATAGCAAGGATTCTACTAGTAATAATAATAATTAATATATGTAATACCTAGCTTTTATATAGTGCTTCTCATCGGGAGATCTCAAAGCACTTTACAAAGGCTATGACCATGTTAAGGAAAGTACAACAAAAACAAAAATCCTCCCTCTCTTCACTGTGTAATGAGACAAGTGCTTTAACGCTTCTGCCCAGCTTGATTGTCACCGGTATAATTCAAATGTTACGGTGGAAAAGGTGTAAGAATCTCTGCTGTCCGGGCCTACTGGATGTTGTATATTCCAATGCTGAGATATGGGCCAATCAATTCGAACCAGCCACTGTTTGGTTTGGTCTACACTAGGGAAGTTTAGAAAATAATTCCTACCAGACCAGCTGGGCCAGTGAGCACACCAGTGGGAATTGTTTACTCCAGTGCCTTAATGTGGACAAGGCCTCATTGTCTGACGGACAGGGAAAACATCCAGCTCTGCAAACTTTACTGACAAAAGGGGACAATAATTACACTGAAGAGTACTGTACAAGGGGCACATTCATGACTGAAAGAGAATCTGATTTTCATGCAGATGGGATGGGCGGAAGGCCAGTAGCAGCAATCCGCACCCGAAAACAATAACCTTGAAGCAAGCTGTATGGCTGGCTGAGATGGAGGCCGGGGCTCAGCCCCTTGGCTATGGGTGGGGAGCACATGGTACAGGCTGAGCTGGTTTGTGCACGTGTGCATAGAGCACTTTTCCACACCTCCCAGCCCAGAGCTGCTGAGTGTAGAGCTGATCCCAAGGCACGATGGTCTCAGTGGCAGAAAAGCGGCTCAGGCAGCAGGGGCTTGGCCTAACTGGGTCACGCATTGCCACGGGAACAATGAGAGATGCACACGCTGCACCAGCAAGCTGTTCAGGCTCCACGGCTCTTACACCTAGGACGTCACTAACTGGAGCCTTTGCCACAGCAGCAGCCGGCGTTACTGGCTCACGCAACAATGCCATTGGCTGGAGGGATGCCAGGGTATGTCTACGCTGTGGCTGGGATCCAGCCCAGGCCCACGGCCATGTGCTTAGCAAGGTTCGCAGCAGAGCTCTGAAAATAGCAGAGCAGACGGTGCTTTGAGGCCATGGCGTGGGCTGGAGCTTGGGCTCTCAAGTCCATCGCCACCCCCCAGCTTTGGAGCCCCTTCCCTTACATTTATACAACGGGTGTTAGAGGCCGAGGGTGAGTCGGGGCACTGGCCTGGGAGGCTCGCTCTCTGAGGAGGGGTCATCCCCAAGGTTCCCTCTAAGTGGCACAGCAGCACAGCCCTGCAGCTGCTTAATCAGCCCCACCCAGACAGGGGTTCAAGGCTCTGTGCTCGGAGCTGCCTGGCCGGGGGAGGGGCACTTCTCCCTCACCGGCAGCAGCGGCCCCCTGCTGAGGGAGAAGTGCCCGGCCCCCAGCCAGAACTCACCGATCATCTGTTTTTTCCCATCCAATCTAAAACTGAGTTCAAATATATGAGTGTGGTGAAGCTCACTGGTCTTGTGAGCAGTGTTCTCTGGCAGCCTGCTCACTAGTATATTGGCAAAGGAAGCTGACTCGGGCTTGGGCTGTGGGGATGGAAAATGGCAGGGTAGATGTTCCTTGCTTGCTCTGGAACCCCAGGTGGGCAGTTGCATGAGCTCAGGATCCAGCCTGAATATCTAGACCACGATTTTACAGCCCTGCAACCTGAACCCCACGAGGCCGAGTCAGCTGCTGGGGGCAGCCGAGGGTATTTTGCTGCAGTGTAGACCTCCTATGAGAGTCTGACCCTGCCCATGAGCAGGGCCGGCTTTAGGAAGTGTGGGGCCCAATTCGAACAGTTTCGACAGGGCCCCAGCAGCCAGGATTTTTTGTTGTGTGCGCAAAAAAAAAAAAAAAAACCACCACACACAAAAAAAGAGTCACAGCCCCTTTAAATCCAGGGAAACTGCCACGCTCCTCCTCCGGGCCAACGAGCCTATTAATACCGGGCCTATTAAGGCCAACGCCCCCTCCCACAGTCCACCCGGCACGCCACAGAGCTGTCGGAGAGGAGCAGCCAGTGTGGGGCCCGATTCGGGGGAATCGGTCGAATTGGCCTAAAGCCGGCCCTGGCCGTGAGTGTGCAGGGAAACAGACAGTGGCCGTGTTCTCCAGCACCTGCAGTGACAGGAGCCCATATGTTCTCCGTGGCTTGTCCCCAGTGGGGACGAGCGCAATGGGGGCTTGGGATAGGGCTCTGCTCCCAGAGCACATGCATGCCCCAGTGCACCTGTTCCAAGGCTGGCCCTTTAAGGCTGGGCTGGGCAAAATACGGCCTGGGAGCCGGATCTGGCCTGCGGACCACCCTGCCAGGACCCTCAGGCATGCAGCTGCCACGGTTTAAAGTGCAGTCCCTGTGGCTCTCTGCTCTGCAGAGAGGGGGGGAGGCTTCGCCTGATCTCCCTGCCCCCAACCCAATCCTCAGCTCCTATAGGTGGGAAACAACCAGCCATTAGGAGCTGAGAGATTGGCCTGTGGGATGAGGGCAGCACAAGCCTCTTCCCCTTCCCGGGGCTGAGAGCCACATGGAGGTAACAAACCTGCAGTTTAAAGTGATCTGGGGCTGCAGCAGGCAGGGAGCCCAGCATGTCTTGGAGGTGCTGCAGGCTTAGGTAATCACCTCCTAGCCATAGCCTGCCTCTGGCACCCCTTCCCCTTCTGCATCCCAACTCCTTCCCCCAGGTCACCATCCAAACTCTCTGCACCCCCCTGCCTCAGGTCACAACTCCCTCTGAGACACTGAACCCCTTCCCCCAGGCCAGAATCCTCTCCTGCATCCTCCCAGACCTTGTACCCCATTCCCTGCCCCAGGTCACCACCCAAACCCTCTGCAGTCTGCACCCCCTTTTCCCCTTCTCCCAGGTTACAATTCCCTCCCAGACTTTGCACCTCCTCCTAGAGCCCCTCCCCCAGGCCAGAATCCTTTCCTGCACCCATACTCCCTTCCCTTCCCTACACCCCCATCTCCTGACCCAGGTCACAAACCTCTCCTTCACCCAAGCTCCCTCACAGAGTCTCCTGCACCCAGTCCCTTACCCCATGTGCCCTTCTGCACCCAACCTCCACCCTAGATCCCACATCTCCACAGAAAAGTGCAGCCCTTGATCACTTTCCAAATTCTTGGGAGTGGCCCCTCACCAAAAATTATTGGCCACCCCTACTTTAAGGCCACTGGCTAAGCCTCACCTGTGCCTCACTTAGTTACCACTGCGGTAGTGGGAGTGAGACTTAGATGTCTTGCTGGGTCACAGATTGTAAAGCGCCTGTGGGCTCAGGCAGATTGCATGAGTTAGGGGTGGACGGGTCTCTCCAGAGTGCAAGCTTGTGGGGAGCAGGCAGAAGCAAGGTAGGATGGGAGCGGGGAGGGGAAGCTGGAGTCCCAGAGGAAAGCCTCAACTAAGGACCCTGTCAGAGCCCCATGCTAGGGTTTGTGACCCAGCAGGAAGCTGGCTGGAAGCCCTATTATATTTAGAACGTGGTAGCCATAAACCTGAATCTGAAAACTCCATGTGGGGCAGAAGGGGAAACTGAGGCAGTGGCAGGGTCCAAAGCCAGCCCGGGAAGGCCTTGCCATAGTGTGCTCTCAGAAGCATTGCACCTATATATTGCGTGCTTTCAGCCATTTGATTTTCAGATGTATGTGCTCAATCCTTATTGTTGGAGAGTAAGAGTGTGATGACATTTGGGGTAATTTAGCAAATCAACACCCAGCTAACTTTAGCTCCTGTGGCTATTGCAGTCCCTGTTAACATGTTGTGAAAACTGATCCAAACAAATATTCTTCATTTAGTGCAGTGTAAACCAGTGATGACACTCCGGTCATGAGCAGTGCCTTGTTTTGGCTTGCCGTCGGTAGGGTTTGTGCAATACTCTTTAGAGGCATGTTCCAAATGGAGGCAGGGCTGCCGATGGCAATTTAGGTAAGTGAAGTGATAGACAATCCTTTTATTTTGCTGGCACTAGCCCATAGCAACTAAAAGCATTTGGGTGGAAGCCTCATAACTTTTCAGTCTGCGCAGTGAGAGCTTAGTGTCCCCAGCAGGGTGGAGTCTCACTCTGAGTTGTGTACTGTGCGGAGCACGTTGTGGGTCTAAATGTAATGCCGACAGGTGGAACCAAATCTGGGACCACTGGAGCTTAGTGCTTGAGCTAAAAGCCAGCTGGCTCTCAGCTAAAGCTGTAGAGCACACTCATTCTTTCTCTCTGAAAGCAGTGTGTGTCACTAGATGGGACAGTGCATACACCCAATAGGTGTGTAGGTTACATAAATAAAGAGGAAGAAAAATCCCGAGTGCTAGAAGCCAGTGTATAATGTAGACTGGATGTACAGAAGTCACCTGTGTGTCACTATTCTTCTTAATTATTGTTCCCAAGGCCTATAAAGCACAAGATGAAGGGAAATGAACTAAACACGTTTATTAAGGTCAATTACAAAACTATGGGCCAAGTACATACTAGAAGCATGCATGACTAGCCTGCCCTCATGGGAAAACAATGCAAGGTATGGCCAACATCCTCCCACTGTGGGCTGCCTGGCTAGCAAGGGATGGGGCAAATGAGCACACACAAGAAAGCAAGTGTCCTGTGGGGCATAGTCCCTATCAAACCAATCAGGAAGCGCTGCCATATCTCTGCCTAAAGGAGAAGTCCTTGGGAGCTCAGTGTGCCCAGATCTGGTAAGGGGAAATGGACATGGCTCTGTCTTAGAAGTTCCAGCTTCTGCGACTGTAGGTCGAGCTGCTCCATTTACTGCCAGGAAATACACCTTGGCCGGTGTACCACCTTGTACAGATTGGCCCAGTGCACTTGCTGGCGGGGCGTAGAAGTGGCAGAATAGCAGCAATAGGGGTCAAACACCGTGTCTCGTATGCTTGCCTGAGTGCAGCGAAGAGCAACACCGAGGGCCAGGCTGGCTGCACTCTGGTGTGACATGGGACAGGGTCAGAGTCCTGTTCCGACCACAATCAACAACGAGCAAAGTCACGTGGCTCAGTGGCTAGCAAGAAAGTGGTGGAAGGGCAAGGGGGCACAGATACTCATGGGGGGGAAAGGAATTGATGTGTGTCACAGGGTGGGGCCATTGGTGTGATTCCTGCACAATGCATGATGGGAGGGAAATTGCAGCATCCCCGAGTGTTGGATGATTAACAGGCATGACGTGTCCCACACCAGTCCATTTCACATACCTCAGTGTCAGTCAGAGGTTTGCACATCCCCTTCCCTTCAGCTACCACGGGGCAGGGGCAGCCTGTGTAGTTTGAAGCTCTCTCTGCCAGCAGGAAGAGCTTTAAATGTGCCTGTGCCACCTTCACATAAGTGCACACCGGTGGTTCAGCTGCCCACTCCCAAGAGGCAGAAGCTGCAGGCTGGCTTTCTGTACAGGGGGAGTTTCCACTTTGAGCACAACTGCAGCACACCCAGGTCTGCACCTGGGAACAGCCCCTGGAAGGCAGCAGAACCCAGTCACCGTTTCCCCGCAGGGTATCTTCACTGGGGCAAAAATTGCATCACTCTCCCATTTTCCCTGGGTTGCACTTACTGCGGACAAATGGGACAATGAGTGTGTTTGCAGTTGGGGCAACCCAGGGAAAATGAATGTTGTTAAATAGCAATGGTAAGTGCTCCTCATGTGCTCCCATGAGAAGAAGTCTGTTGACACCTCTCATTGAGGGAAGAGTCTCTGGTCCCTGCAGCACACTGGGGAAAATCCTTTCCCTGAAGCGCCTGCTAAAGGACAGTTCAGCTTTAGCCCTCCAGCCCAGGCTGGTATTCGGGAAACTTTCCTTCTCCCTTCCTCAGATGCCCTCTCAATGAGCTCAATTAAACCAATCCCAGCAGCAGTTTTCAGCTCTGGCCTCCCCCCAGTCCAGCTGGAGCCTTGCCCATCCCAGACCCAGCTTATCTGTGTGTTCTCCAGCCCTGGCCTCCTCAGTGATCATCTCACCCTAATCACCTCTGTAGTGGTCAGTGGCCCATGACCCAGATCCCAAATAACTACACCATGAAAACTAATGAGTTTAAGCACATTTATAACTCCACTGGGGCCCAGGAAGGTTATAAAATGAGCTTGTGGGGACAGGGCCAGATTGTGTTAAGAGGGTTAAAGAAAACTGTGTATTTGGCCAGGTAACAAGTTAGGGCCTGTCTAAACAGCCACATGTGCTGTGGTGAAAGGATGATGTGCCCATGAGCGTGCCCTGATTGAGTTCTGGCTGTCTCTGAATTTATAATTCTCCCATCACGTTCGTGTCTAGCTTAGTAAGGCTAGTTGTGGTATATCTGTGTCTCAGTCTCTTATCACTGAAGAGTCAACAGTGGAGATGGGCAGTCTGTCCAAGCACATTTTTCATGGTCCACTTGGATGCCAAGTGTCGTAAATCAGCCAGTAATAACCGATACAGCTTTCTCCCTGGGCAGGGCAACTGTGCTGGCAGAAAGGTGGTGGTGCACAGACCCAGAGACACACACACACACAGAACCAGGGGGCTAAAAAGGAACTTTTCTGAAATGTAATCTCACCAGAAGACTTTGAAGGCAATACAACTGTGACGGACCCCCTCGCCCCCATGCTTTTGGAAATGGACTCATGGACATGAATATACATAACTCAAAGGTGGTTTGAGCGAATTATTTCATGTAACCCATCAATCTTCGTGTAATGATCTGCTGGTTCTGTTTATCTTACTCTGTTGTATGTATCATTTGTGTGTGGAAAATTAAGCACATGGAGTGGGGAATACTTGGTGAGTTTCAAATGTATGAATGGGAGACATGGAAGGTGTTACCTGCAACTTCTAGATGAGCCACTGTTAAACAATCTTTTGTCCTTAAGTCTGAGCAGTGGTTGGTAGGGAGTGGCCTCAACTCCTTAACAAAAGGAATAGGAAAGGAGAGGCCTGGGTCTTTTTTGGCTGGGCTGCACCTGAAGGAAGGAGCCAGGGACCCCAGGGGAGGGAGGGGGGGTAGAGAGCCCTGGTTTAGAGTGGCAGCTGGAAAAGAGGTTTTAAGGTGAGTTTGATTAAGTTTGTACTGAGGTTTCAATGTAGAATTAGTCAAGTGGTTTTGTTTCTTTTGATTTGTAACCTACTTTGCTCTGCCTACTTTCACATATTACTACTTAAATCCTACTGCTTCAACTTAATAAAACCATTTTTATTTTCTATCAAACCCAGTGTAAGCGATTGTTACCTGGGGAGGAAAACCAGCGTGCACATTCCCCCTTTCATTACTAAAGGGGGCTTACCTAATTCTTTGGGGTTTGATCCCATTTGGGGAGTGCTATCCCCAGGAGGCTGGGCCCTAAACTGCACTCTCCTTGGACCTGAGGAGGTTCAGTGTCTGTGCTGCTTCTCGGTGGGGGCAGGGACCTCAGCTTGGGGACTTGGCTGGGGGAGACCAGGGAGCTGGCCCAGCAGGACCGGGCGGTGAGGAGCCCCAGAGAGCAGGAAGGCGTGTGGCAGTGGCCGGGTCAGCACCCCGGGAGGCACCCCCAAGGGGTCATCTGTGACCTCACCCCGTCACAACAACCACCTGCTTTCCAGTAGGGAAGGTCAGTGTAAGTTTCTTTGGTCTTCTTGAAAATCTTGGCCTGCCTAAAGTTAGGTTCCTAAATCAATAGTTAGGGGCCAAAATAAATGATCCGTTTTCCAAGACAGGCTGAGCATGCAGCAGTTCCCATTAAAGTCAAGGAAAAGGGCAAGCTGCATAGGGTATGTTTACACAGCAACTAGACACCCATGCCTGAACTGTACCAGCTGACTAGGGCTCATGGGCTCAGGTAGAGGGTGGTTTAACTGGGTTGTATATGTTTGGGCTCAGGCTGTAGCCCAAACTGTGGGACTCTCCCACCTCACAGGGTCCTGGAGCCCAGGTTCTAGCTAGAGCTCAAGTATGTTACGCAACAAAAAATAGCCCCTTAACCTGCGCCCTGTGAGTCTGTCAGCCATTATGGGCTAGTCGCGGGTGTCTAATTGCAGTGTAGCTATACTCTTTGTAAATCTGGATTTAGGAGCTTCATTTTGGACTCCTCTTGTTAAAAATCTTGGCCATTTTTAATAGAAAATGTAAATCTTGCCCCTCCCCCCATCATTCTCAGTTTAATGAGCATCACACAGCTGGGGGCGGGGAAACTCATATTAAAGTAAACAGGAGTCGCTAGTGCTCAGCTACTCGGACAATCAGATCACAAGTGCTTTAATGAGAAAACATCCAGGGAGCCTTGCTCTCATGTCCCTTACATGACCCGCTGGTGTGTGCAGTGGGGGGTGCATTTTGCATGTGTAAGAGCTGCAAATTCCAGGACAAAGCTTTCATGTCATTGTATTGATGTGAAGTGTGTCTAGCCTTAACCCTATTGTCTTGTGTTCTCTCCTGTGTTCTGCTTTGATCAGAATATTTTAAAAAGAAAAACATGTTTTGCTAAAAATCATTTACAAATCGTCCCTTTGCCTTAAGCCCAACTGTGAGTTTACTGAATTATTGGCATATTGTTTAGCAGAAAAGCAGGGAGGTCAGGTGCCAATTTGCTTACCATTTTTTAAATAATCAAGCATTTTGTTTCCATGGCATCTCTTCTCCTTCCACATTTATGGCTCTTTGCATTAAACACACCATTAAAACAATCACACAGTCCCAGAATAAAATTGCAGCGAGGAAAGAGAAGCTCTCATCATAGTGCAATGGCTGATCTGAAAGGGCAGAATCTGTTGTTCCTGCAGCGAGACAGGAAATTTAGTTATTACCATTTGTCTTACTCTAGCACCCAGCGGCCTGAAGCAAGATTGGTGGTCCATTGTGCTGGACTGGGCTCTGGACAAACATTGTAAAGCAAAACAAAACAAAACAAAAAAGTCCAGAGTGTACTGTCCAAATAAAGGCAAGATGAAGCGCATGAGTATCAAACACAATGGAGAGAATGAAGGTGGTGTTAGAAGAAGAGGAGGGTAAAAATTGTAGGCACACATGGTTTCACAAGGAGCCCATGCCATGCTTATAATTTACAGGCTTTAATATAAGAGATAGTTAATAAGTCTCTAGCAGGCCACCTGCTTGCTCACTGCTATTAGACAGCGTACTGTAAGCACCATGGCCTAAATGTATCATAAGGAGCAATTTGATTGCATGGTGGGTTTGCCAATTGATCTTGGGCATTCCAAAAATATAGGCCCATTTTATTTAATAGCAAGACATTGATGACAGTTTATTGGGTGGCAGGATTGTGACATCAGAAGTAATGCTCAGGCCCTGATTTCTATGTGTTAAAACATGTGCAACTGTTCTACATTGGGCTTATATTTTCATACTCTCATTTCACAGTTTTTACATTAGAGCCAGGCAATCCAGGCTCTTATGTTAGAACCAGGCAATATGATATGCTAATTATGAAATACACCTTCATTTCAGTCTCTTAAAGCCCAACAAAAGGTGGGTGATTCTACTTGTTTCCCTGCTGTAGTAATAAAGAACCAGGAGTAAGGTGGATGATATATCAGCTGTTTGATCTGCCATTATATTACCAAAATCGGGGTTGGGGGAGGATCCCTATCAAAATAATTTCAAAATGTCAGCAAAATTCTTATGCTTATATGATGGGTTGGTGAAACCTAGTGAAATTTCACATTGGCTGTTTGTTTGCAAATATTTTTGAACAAAATGCAGAACTTTCCCAAATGTAAAGTGTCTGACAGAAATTTCAGCACCCCTGGCCCACCCGTGTCTTTTTAATGGACTTAAATCTCACCTGCTGCTGGAGAGGTAATTCATCTTTTTGTGATCAGTTTACAAACATGTGCCAAGGGAGCTGATGATGTGCTTAGTATTTAAATAAAAGAAGAAAATAGTCTTCATTACATTTGAACAAATTCGCCAAACAAATACCTCGCTGTCGCCTGTTTTGAAGACATCAGTCATTCTAATCCCAAACTTGTGTATGTTTCACACTAATTGAGTGCTACCCCCCTCTTTTATTGGTGGATATAAATTACTCATGGAATTGAGACCTTAGAAAAGCAGTATAGTACTATGCACTATAGCAGGCACCAGTCCTCCAAAGATTGATACATATGGTTAATGTTATAGTCCCATTGAAATCAGTGGGAGTATGTACCTAAATTCTTTTGAGGGTCTGGGCTATTGTAAGTAGTCCCATTCACTGCAATTCATGGGGGACAAAATTAAGCAGATGCATAAATGTTTGCAAGGTTGAGGCTTTAATTGGCTGTGCAGCAGCTCTGGTTTCTATTATTAATCTTTTCCTACCCTGTGCAGTCAGGAAGTTATTCATATATACCACAGTTACTTACATGAAAGGTGAGAAGCACAGCATTTGAAGTTTCCTATGCAAGTTGTATTTTGTGTTTCTCATTCTGGATCTTTGTCACATATTGTGGGCCACATGTGGGCATTTGAAAGGCAAGTGCCCTACCTCCCACTCTTGTGCTTTATATGATTGAAAAAGTAACAAATTGCAGTTACAAAGTTCTCATGCCATGGCAGTCTTGAATCCTCTTACAAAATAATGACAATCTATTAACATTTTGGGGGTAGGAGTGGGAATGAAAACAGTAGAAATCTCCCTCTGATTTCAGAAACAGAGCTCAGGGACAGTGTTCATCTGGCAGTGGTTCACAATCCCCAGTGTGCACATACCTGTGCTAGTAGTTCAGGCTGAAGTACAAATATACCTCCAAAGGAGATGGAAGTAGGGACGGCTGAAAACTTTCAACTGAATGTTTTTTTCTGGGGAAAATTGGCATTTTTGACAATTTTTTTCCTCACGAAGTGGCTGCTTTCTGTGGAAAATGTGGATTTTTTTGGTCAAAGTGAACACCCAAAAACTGAAATATTTCATCCAAACCCTAAAATATTTAAATATGCTTCTGCAGTGTGGTCTCCCTTTGTCAAGATGCATCATGGAAGTTGCAGTCTATCTAGGAAACAGGCAAATGGGAGCAGGACATACTCCCAGTATGGAGCATTCCCCAATTAAAATATTTTATTTTTTAGATGTTTATTTCACTAAAAAAAATAAATAAAAATTTTCCATGAAAATCCTCTATTTCCAAACAACTTTAGCTGGAAGTCTATTATGGGCACATTAGGTGTATGCTCTGTTTCTGTAAAAATGAATCTTTCATTAAATAAATAGACTTTAGCTCTTTTGCTTATGTAAAAAGCATTGTGAATTATACAAGAGAGTGTTTCTTTGTCTGTAGAGATTGAAGCTGCAGCTGTATGATATATGAACTTCATGAGCTAGTCACACTGACACCTAATGAAGCTTAAAAATGTTGGAATTTTTACTCTTTTATTTTGTGGTTTTGTTCTCTTTGAGTTCTTATACCTCACTCATCACTCTAGTACAGTGGTTCCCAAACTTTTCGGCATCGTGCCCCCTTTTTTGATTTTTGAGAAACCCTCACGTCCCCCTCCCCCTCAAAAAATAGCAGCAAAACTTGGGGTGGGATTGATGGGTGTGTGGGGGGGGGCTGGGTTGCCTCGTGCCCCCCCACTGGAATTTCTTCATGCCCCCCAGGGGGGCATGCCCCCCAGTTTGGGAACCCATACTCTAGTATCTGAGCAGCTTCCAGTAGGGCATTAAGCAAGTCTGTCACAGGGATGTTAAATTAAGATTAATTGGCTAATCGAATAGTCGATGCAATTTGCATTGACTATTCGATTAGTCGATAAGGTTGCCTCCGCCCTTTGAAGTGTAGCAACAACCCCAGGGCTGTTGCTACATTTCAAAGGCGAAAGTGCTGCAGGGAGCACGGGGCCAGCGGGGGACTCAAGCAGTCCCCTGCTGGCCCTGTGCTCCCTGCGGCATTTCCAAGTGGCAGCGCCGCATAGAGCACAGGGAGTTCCCAGTTGACCCCAGGCTCCATGTGCTGCTGCTTTGAAAGGCTGCGAGGAGCCTGGTGTCAGGCTTTACTAATCTGCTAGAGTTCTCTGAGGGGGTCAACAAACATGCGGACAAGGGGGATCCAGTGGATATAATGTACTTAGATTTCCAGAAAGCCTTTGACAGGGTTCCTCGCCAAAAGCTCTTAAGTAAAGTAAGTTGTCATGGGATAAGAGGGAAGGTCCTTTCATGGATTGGTAACTGGTTAAAAGACAGGAAACAAAGCATAGGAATAAATGGTCAGTTTTCAGAGTGGAGAGAAGTAACTAGTGGGGTCCCCCAAGGATCTGTCCTGGGACCAATTCTATTCAACTTATTTATAAATGATCTAGATCAGTGGTCTCCAACCTTTTTACGTCCAAAATCACTTTTTAAATGTCAGAACAAGCCAAGATCTACCGCCCCATTCTTCCCCAAAACCCCATCCCTTCCTTGAAGCCCCGCCCTCTCTGTTCTCTTCCTCTCCATCACTTGCCATCCTCAGCCCTTGTACATTCTCAGGGTATGGCTACACTGCCACTTTTTTTTCTATTCTTCTGTAGGAAAAGGTTTTTCCAACATTTGGCCTGTCTAGACTGGGCCAAATGTCAGAAAAACCCCTTCTTTCAGAAGCCCCCTTATTCCTCATGGAACAAGGAATACAGGGGTTACCAAAAGAGCGTGTTTGCTCTTCTGCTAAAAAAAGGCAGAAGAACAAACGTGTCCCTGGATGCAGAAGAGTTTTTCCGGGATACCTCTGGAATCCTGAAAAAACTCCTGCAGTCTAGCCTCATTGGGTTGAGACAGGATGTGTGGGCTCTGGGGTGGGAATGAGGGATTTGGGTGTGGGAAGGGGTGAGAGGTGCAAGCTCTGGGAGGGAATCTGGATGCAGGAGGAGGTGGAGAAGGGGATGGTGGCTTGAGGAGAGGGCTCCAGGCTGGGGAGTGTTGGGGTCAGGTGGAGGGTTGGGGTACTGAGCAAGCCACAGGCTTGTCGATGTGAGGGTGCAGGAGTTTGGGTTGGGGTGTGTGAGGGGCTCAGGGCAGGGAGGTTGGGAGTATGATGGGCTCAGGACACAGATTTGCAGTGTGTGGATGGTGCAGGAGTATTGTGGCAGAAGACTGAGGATGTGGGGGTAAAAAAGTTTGGGGATGTGAGAAGCTCAGGACAGGGGGTTCAAGTGTATGATAGGCTCAGATCTAGGTTCTGGGGGGGAGGTGCAGGAGTGTTATGATGCTGCGGCCAGATGGGGGCTTGGCCCCAACTGGGGGTTTGTTGGCCAGGCTTCATTTTTAAATAAAATATTATGTCAAACACAAAAAGTTTCAGCATTGTCTTTATTTATGAGAAGGGCAGGGAACCTGTTTTGAGTCTGGGTCACTGACCCACAGAAAAGTCAGTTGGGGCCACACAAGTGAGATGCAAAAAAATAACTCCTCCAAACCCACCACACCCAAGCCTCACTAATATGGCCCCAACTGTGCTGGTGGGAGCAGGGACATAGTCCTGGGGAAGGGTGCTAGTGGGTGCTGGGACAGGGTGCCAGTGGGGGCAGGGGACAGGGACTCCCCGGCACGTGCCTCCTCCCAGAACTCCTCCGCCCTCCCCCGCAGAGGAGGGAAGCCCCGGCGCGCGCCTCCTCTGGGCACTCCTTACTCCCCACCCAGAGAGGAGGGAAGGCCCGGCGCGCCTCCTCCTGGGACTCCTCCCGCCCCGCAGAGGAGGGAAACTCCAGCATGCACCTCCTCCGGGCCCTCCCCCTCACCCCCCAGAGGAGGGAAGCCCCGGCGCGCACCTCCTTGGGACTCCCCTCCCCCCCCAGAGGAGGGAAGCCCGGCGCACACCTCCTCTGGGGACTCCTACCCCCTGTGCAGCAAGTCCCCAGTGCGCCACAGACCTGGGGTTGGGGGGGGGGAGAGAGCAGCCAGAGCACTTCCTGAAACCCCAGAAGTGGCGCACAGCTGCTGGACTTCCTTCCACCCCGCAGGAAGCCGGCACTACCTCCACTGTCGCTGGAGGTACGTAGTGGGGCTTCTTGGGGGTAGGAGAAAATGGGGGGGCCCTGAATGCCTCATGATCAACTGGTTGAGCCCTCCCAATCGACCAGTCGATCGTGATTGACAGGTTGGTAACCACGGATCTAGAGAAAGGGGTAAACAGTGAGGTGGCAAAATTTGCAGATGATACCAAACTGCTCAAGACACTTAAGGCCAAAGCAGACTGTGAAAAGCATTCTTAAAACTACAATACCCAACCAAGGAAGTGAGAAAACAGATTGACAGAGCCAGATGTGTACCCAGAAGCCTGCTGCTACAAGACAGGCCCAACAAAAAAAATAACAGAACACCACTGGCCATCATCTACAGTCCCAACCTACAACCTCTCCAACGCATCATCAGTGATCTACAACCCATCCTGGACAATGATCCCTCACTCTCACAGACCTTGGGAGGCAGGCCAGTCCTTGCCCACAGACAACCTGCCAACCTGAAGCAAATTCTCACCAGCAACTATACACTGCACCACAGTAACTCTAACTCAGGAACCAATCCCTGTAACAAACCTCAGTGCCAACTCTGCCCTCATATCTACACCAGCGACACCATCACAGGACCTAACCACATCAGCCACACCATCATGGGCTCATTCACCTGCATATCTACCAGTGTAATATATGCTATCATGTGCCAGCAATGCCCCTCTGCTATATATATCAGCCAAACTGGACAGTCCCTACATAAAAGAATAAACGGATCAGATATCAGGAATGGTAACATACAAAAACCTGTAGGAGAACACTTCAGTCTCCCGACACACAGTAGCAGATTTAAAAGTAGCCATCCTGCAACAAAAAAACTTCAAAAACAGACTTCAGAGAGAAACTGCAGAGCTTCAATTCATTTGCAAATGTGACACTATCACTTTAGGATTAAACAAAGACTGTGAATGGCTAGTCAGCTACAAAAGCAGTTTCTCCTCTCTTGGTGTTCACACCTCCACATCAGCTGCTAGAAGTGGGCCACATCCTCCCTGACTGAATTGACCTCGTTATCTCTGGCCTTCCTCTTGATTGGTACTCCCGTTCATGTGCCTGTATATTTATACCTGCCTCTGGACTTTCCACTGCATCTGATGAAGTGGGTCTTTGGCCACAAAATCTTACACTCCAATAAATCTGTTAGTCTATAAGGTGCCACAGGACTTCTAGTTGGTTATGCAGATTCAGACTAACACGGTGACCCCTCTGATACTTGTACAGACACCAATCATCATCTGGCTCTGGCACTTAATTTGAGCCAAGTTTGCAAGGGCTGAGCCCTGGCAGCTCTGGGCTTGGCATTTCATAGCCCCGGCACCTCTGGGCTGGCTGCCTCAGTTATGAAAGTACAAAAATAATTTGAGCCCTAGCACCTCTTTCCTTACAAATTTAGCACTGCCTGGCTCTAATATGGAGCCGT
The DNA here is from genome assembly GCA_019425775.1 of Rafetus swinhoei. Lineage (NCBI taxonomy): Eukaryota > Metazoa > Chordata > Testudines > Trionychidae > Rafetus > Rafetus swinhoei. The sequence continues at coordinate 71,208,390 of CM033446.1, read as the reverse complement.
TAGGCTGGGCCAGCAGGGTGCTTGGCTGGTACACACGGGCAGGGCTCGCCAAGCACGCTGACCGCGCTGCGCGGCCACGCCGGGCTAAAATCTACTCTCGCCACGGGCGAGTAGATTACATTAATTGTCGAGCCCTGCACATGGGACTCCCTTCTGGGAGGCAGTGAGGACACTGGCTGCTACAGCAGAAGCCAGGGTGTGGGAAACTGGCAGTGAACAACCAACACCGGAGGGATGCAGCTGCCCCACAGCCAGATGCTCTGCTGGTGTGGGGCATGAGCAGTGGTATCCTTACTCCCTACAGCAGTGGTCACCAACCAGTAGATCAGGATCTACTGGTAGATCTTGGAAACTCTGACAGGTGATCCTGACTGATTTGGCTGGGAGGCTATCAAGTGCCTGCACTTCAGCTGCTCCTGCCCAGAGCCACCCCCTGGAGCCTCCTGCTTGTTGTGCAGAGTGGGGGAGACAGACCAGGGGAGCATTGATGTTACTCTGTCCCCCTGCCCTATCTTCACAGAGTGAGGCGGGTGGGGCCTCAGCGAAGGGGTGGAGCAGGGATATTTGCCTTTGAGGTAGGTCCCGGACTGACTTAAATTCAAAAAGTGATCTTGTGCTTAAAAAGGTTGGAGACCACTGCCCTACAAAGAACAGAGCAGACCAGGGCCGTGGCCTACAGAGGCATCAGGCCGGCCCCCAAAGGGAGAAGTACAGATTGCGCCTCCCTTGGAGCGGGAGCGCACTCGCGCCTCTGCCAACCCCGGCCTGCTCGCCCGCCTGCTCCTTCCCCGCTCTGCTGCCCGCCAATCTCCGCTCCGGCGGGGTTTGCTGTTGCGGAGTTTCCCTGTCGCTCCCCGGCAGTTTCAGCCTCTCGCTCGCTCTCTCGCTTCTTCTTCTTCTTCTTCTTTTTTTTTTTTGGGGTCCTTCAGTTTCGCGTTTTGATCCGCCTGGGCCACCGTCGCCCCGGGAAACCGCCTGGCTGGGGCTGCGTGTGTGAGCGCTGGGGCTGCAGCAGCCGGGCGCAGCCGATCCGCGCCGGCAGGGGCGGCCGCGGGAGCCAGCCTGGACGTCGCGAGCGGAAACAGCTGAGCGCGCAAGCCCTGGAGCCAGCCGGGGCTCGGGGCAGTGTCAGCCCCGTGACAGGCTGAGGGGCACCTACCGGCGGAGCCTCCTACCCTCCCCGCACTTCTCCTCCCGCACTCTTAAAAAGTGGGGACAGACTCCTGCCTCTCGCTGCAGCCGGGGGCTGGCTCCCCTGCCCGTGACACCCGCAGCGGCAGTAGGACGCTGGCCTCGGAGCTGGGGTCTCTTGCAGGGAAGGTTGGCTGGATGGACAGAGCCTCGGATAAATCCCTGCTAATCGCACTTCCTAGCTGCTCCGCGCCGCAGACACCGCTCCTCCTGCACCAAGGTAAAATAGCAATCGGTCCGGGCAGCCGCCTGCCGGAAAAGTTCTTTTTTTGGGGGGGGCTGGGGGTTCGGTTTAACTAAAACAAATCTAATCCCCCTCCCCTCCCGTCTCCACAATCTGCTTGCTGCAAAACGAGTGGGCAATACTCTCTGAAAGGGCTCGCGATCTTGCTGACTGTAGCATTCTTTCACCTCCCCCCCCCCACCTTGTATGAAAGCGAGGAGGATATTTTGGTGCAAACTACTTCATTTAGAAACCTGACTTGATTTCTCTTCTCCCCAGCTCGGCGGCTTGGGTGAAGGTATAGAAGGTTTGGCCTGAGAGAGCGATAATCCTTGCCAGCGGTCACGGTTCCTTGCTGCTCTTCTTTATAAATAGGTGCGTGTAATATTGTATGACTTTATATTTAGATAGCATACAGTATATTAAAAAGCAGAGCTAAATTTACAGGCACCTTAAAGAGACAGCAGTCTGTCTCTTCTTTACTCTTGGTACCTTAAGGTGCCTTATATTTTGTATTTGTTGTTAGTTACTTAAACATTGACATTGTGCTTTGCACCCTATAAACCCACAGAACATGAAGTGGCCCTGATTCTGCAATTGTATATGTTTGCATGAACTCTTGCTGACTGTAATGGGCTGCTCCATGCAAGTTGCAGGGGCTGCTTGCCTGGACCCAGCTGGAGGATTAAAGTATCAGTGTTTAGAAGTTAAGTCCTGAAATTTCTCTGGTCAAGTGCATCAAAATTATGTCTCTCTAGATTTGTAAATGGCTAATAAAATGCAAAAATGTCATTTGCAACTTTAAACAAACTTATTTGCCACCATGAATGAATGATACCCCATCCAGACAGGACCATCTACATGTTTTGTTCGTCTTTAAAGTGCTACCAGACAATTTGTTGTTTTTTAAGTTTATCCTGCACAGACTAACTCAGCTACCCCCTGAAGCGAGAAAGACTTGTACGTTGTCTGCTTTTCACTCTGTGTTCCCTAGCAATATGAACGTACAATCTATTGGGAATGGCTTTTTGACCCATGCATTCTTGTTTTTGTTTTTTAAGGATATAAGTGGTCTGCAAAGGAGAAATAGGAAAATATACTCCAACCCCTTTGTCCAGAAGCTCACGAGTTCTGGTGAAGCAGAGTGGGGCATCCCCAGAAAACCAATTTAGTGAGAGACATGTGAAGGAGTGTAAGGTGGCCCTGAGCTCGTGCGTGTGCTGGCCACAAAGCTGGGCTGATTCACTGACACTTGTTTTGGAGTGGAGTGATACTCCCCCTTCACCTAGCTATGATGTCTGTTGAAGGTTCGTCGATAACAAGCAGGATAAAAAACCTGCTTCGCTCTCCATCCATTAAACTGAGAAGGAGCAAGCCGAGGAGCAAGCGAGAGGACATCAGCAATAAGGTAAGTGAGTGAGGTTGTTTCCTAAGGGTCTGTCTGTGCTAAAAACACGACCTATTGGGACACCTGGCCTACAATGACCGTATCCCCCTGGTGCAATTACAGCATAACTTTTGTTTTATATTAAACAGGGCCTTAACTGTGTCTCTTAACCTCATGGAAACTCTGTATTTGCACAGATTGAATGTAACTGAGGTAGCAGCTTCAGAATAAGTTCTGATAAGAATGTTTCTTTGAGGAGGATGTTGAAAGGGTCCAGTAGTTCCTACTGTGGTCTGTGGGCATTTGCTGGTCATACACAGAGAGCTGCCTGATCCCGCCTTGTTTCATAAGTATTATAAATCCTCAAGGAATTGCTGTAGATGCCACAGGACTGTATGTGATTGCGAATGGGAGGGGATGGTTTGTAAGATGGCAGATTGGAAAAGAGATGTCCATGAAATTATTCTCTACTCAGCAGTGGTGCATGTTCCAGAGAAGTGTGAGAGCCCTCGAACTAACGCTCCCTATCTTGTGTGGTTTTCATAACTAACAAAAGTGGCAAGAATAGTTTTCAGGAATGTTTTAGTTTATGAACAAAGGATGAAGGGGAAGGAATTTTTCCTCTTAACCCATCCTCCTCTTGGTGTCAGTGAAGCCAGGAGGCTGAATTCATGACAGAAACATTTCTTTGGATTTGACTGTTGCAGTAAAAAGAAGATGACAACTTAATTGCATGGTCAAACTCAAGAAGAAACCAGGCTGGGAGGTATTGCGAACTGGCTGGGGCAGGGGACTATGAGTCAAGGGACTGACATGTATTTCTGACCCTGCCACTGATTTGGTGCATGACCTTGGGCAAATCACTTAAGTTCCACATACCTCAGCTTCTCTATCTATGAAATAAGGTCAATTATTCCTCTTCCTTGTGAAGCATCACTAATAAATGTGACATTTGTTGGATGAAAGGTGTCATCATATTGCTTGTTTAAAAGTTATAGTTTAAAACGTAGCCACAGAAGCAAAGAAGGCAAGTGAAATAAATTAGTTTCAATGTTCTGTCTCTGTCATGTTTGCCCCAATGTGAAATCCTGCTTTTAAAACTGTGGCTCAGGATTGGGCTTTCTTTGGCTAGCTTCTGAATACTAGTATGCCCAACTCTGATTTAATACCTGTCTCTCCCCAGTCCCTATAAGATAAACAGGACTCTGCTTCCTCTACATTATTTGGGGGAGAGTCCTCTTTGTGTATAAGGTGTACATGCTGCATTCAGTACAACTTGACTGTAGATGAGGAGTTTTTGGCTGGTGTGCGTCCACTGCTAACCTTTCAAACCATAAAAAAGGACACATATGCTGTACCACACCAGGAGCATTGGGTTCAGTTTCAGTAAATGGAAGAGGTATCTAGGCTCAGCTGAACACTGCTTGCACCTTTTCAGAGCTGGAAACAGCTGTTAGGTAAACCCCTGGCCTTGGCCCTTGTACCATTCTAGCCCTTTCACCAAAGTGTGCCTTTCAGACGAGCTCTGTTGTATCCTTCTGAGCTGAGTACTGGGAAGTGCTTCTGCCCGTGCACTTGCACTGCAGGTTGTCTGATCCCCGCAGGGAGTGACAGATTCATCCCACACCATTGAATTAGGTGTTTGTATTTTATTAACAAGTGCATCAATGCACTAGATCAGTGAGATGCAGAGAAACAACTGTGTGAGGCCATAGGGGCTGCTTCTCAGGGCATCTCCTCTCTCTGTCCTCATTCTGGGGAGAAGATGGGTGGAAGCAATTTGCTATCTTGAAATGCTACACATTAGTGCACTGGGAAAATAGCTTAGGTGTGCCTGCCCTCTGGTATCAGTACTCTGACTTTTTGCTCAGTCTTTAATCTCCTTTGCCTGACTTCAGTGGGATGCTGCAACAGGCAAACAGGATGTGGCCTCTTATTGGAGGTCCAATAGGAAATGCTTTCCTGTGTATGTCACTGGGGATGCCTTCTCTTGTCACGTGTGTTCTTATGCCTTCTTGAGGTGACAGGCAGCTTCTAGCACCATAAAGCTGTATGTGGCACCTTGCTTCTGCAGGGAGGCACCACTGTAAATCCACTGGCATTGAATGATGGTGGTAAACATGCAGTTCCTGAATGGATCCCTTGTTTGCTCACTCTCCAGGGAGTTCCCCTCGAGAACAGGAAAGCTTGCTCCCAGGAGAGGGTGAACTCTCTGCACTTGTATGTTGGGCAGTCTGGAAATTGTCGGTATACAAAGGGTTACCTGTCAGGTGATCACATGCATTGTTGCAAAGCCCCAGATTGTGGTGGCATATGGCTGTATTTTGCCATTTCTTTCTGGTGAATGCTGTATGCGTATGTCAGAGCAGGAGAAACCACACTTTCCGCACTAGGTGTACTATTAGTTGTACTAGGGTGGGTGGGCGGAGGTCTGTCCCTCTTGGATAAGAGAGTGGAACCACTGAGCCTTGGCTACTACTAATTTTTGGGCACAACAAAAAGAGTGATGTCAAAGGCTAATAATGGGGGATCTGGAGGGGGATATGAAGCAGAGTCCCTGACAGCGCCCTCTGCTCCTCAAAGGCTTCCGGGGAGTCAGTGGATGCTGCCCAGAGGGGAGCTGCCTGGAGACACAGATTGACAAGGGAATGGAAACAGGCCCACAATGACAGAGCACCCCTTTATCCAGCTTCCTCATCCTGCAGTGATGAATGGTGAGGAGGTCTCATGAGTGGGGGGGGGGGGAGGGGTTCAGGGATGGGGTGTGCATAGAGCAGAAGGTGCAGGGAAATGTGCAGCCTGCACCTCATAAGAAGTTCTTGAGAAGCTGTAAGAAGGGCTGCAACCTGGGTGCTGCAGAAGGGACCATTCCAGGGGGGAGTTCATGAACCTGCCATGAAAATGCTCATGGTCCCGTGAAAGGGCCACCAACTAATATCTCTGACAGGCTGTGGTGTACGGGAAAAGTGAGACCCCTTCAGCTCCACATCTCTCTTCAAGCCCATGCCACCTCCAGCAGCTTGCTTTCAGATTGGTAAAACCCTGCAGCAAACAGCCACTTGGATTTGCCTAGGCTGTGATCTGCCCGATGAAGGGAGGCCAATGCCATCAGCTAAGGATCGCTAGGAATGTGTGTGAGGCCTTTCAGGCTAGTGTGGGACCTTCTTTGTCGCCAGGGCTTTGGAAGATGATTAGAGGGGTCTGAATAGGTCAGGGGAGGAGGAGAAGTGCTGTGCCATCTGGCTCCTGTGGCACAGGCATATAATCCTGTGCTGAAAGTGGGCTAGCTGTGAGAGGACTACTCTGCTGGACAGTGTGTTGCTCTGAAAGGAGGCGTGGGAGCAAGCACAAATACACTCTTTGCAGGAGAGATGTGAACAACGTGCAGTGTGTTCAAGGGGGGAGATGCATAAAGAGGAAAAACTGGATTTGTGACCTTGTTTTGCTGCTTTTGAATGCCTGAAAGGTGTGTGTGTGGGGGGGGGAGGTGTTTGTGGGGAGGGGGGGGATGTTATGAAAGGTTGCATTCACTCTTCTTACATTATGCATTTGTCTGTACTGGTTTTTGTGGACAATTCTATGAACAGCTAGTGAACTATTGGGATTATTAAATCATAAGTACTAAGTCAAGCAAAATCTGATCTGTTGGAAAAGAATGTTAATAAAACACAAGGAACTTGATAATTTTTAAAACTTAAGTGCTTGACAAACATGTGGGAGAGAATATTTCTTTGTTACATCTGTAGCTCCTCTGCCTTTTCTGTAAGGAGGAAGTGGTGGTACTCTGGTCTGCCAAGGAGACTTCTCATAGAAACAGGGAACATTTGATATTTCTCATATGTCTATTTTTTTAAAAGTTAGCTATAAACCAACAGAAAACTCTTTCAAGCAGAGCTGGTTGAAAAATGGGATGCAGATTTTTGCAAAACTGTAAACAAAAACAAAGCAGCATCAATAACAAATTCTGAAAACAAAATACCAAACCCTCATTTGTCCATCATGAATTGTACTTTTTTGACTATCTCTACTTTTAAGCCCCCAATTTTCCCCTTCGCCCCACAACTTCCATTTTAGGCCTCTTTGTTGAGTTTCTTTTTTGAGATTAAAAAGCACAGACCTAGAATATGTACCAGTTCATCTCTACCCTGCAATGCTATTTTGGGATATTGGTGTATCCCGAAATAGCTCTCCCATGTCTTCACAGCAAGCCCGTTATTTCAGGCTCGCTTTTCCAACATCCCTGTAAACATCATTCCACGAGGAGTAAGGGATGTTTCAGAATAGCGCTTTATTTTGAAATTTGGCGCTGTATAGATAGTGCCTAATGGCGAAATAAACTATTTTGAAATAGCATTGAAATAAGTTATGCAATTTGCATAGCTCAAATTGCATATCTTATTTCGAGTTATGGTGCAATATAGACACACCCTAGGTTATTGACTGTAGTGACTGCAAGTCTTTACTGTTGGCTGGCCAGTAAGTTATCTGAAATAAGTGTGTAGGTTTTAGTCCAGGTTCTAGCGCAGGAGCATCCAAACTTACTGACCCTCTGAGCCACATACAGCAATCTTCAGAAGATCAAAAGCTGGGTCACCCCTTCCGGGGACCAATGCTTGGCGCTTCAGCCCTGCTCCTGCATATGCCCTGAGCTTCAGCTGGGGTAGGACTGAATCCCAATGGCCCCTCTCTTCTTGCACAGAATCTCCTATCTCACCATCCTGCTGTAAGGGAGAGATTCTGAGCTCCCATCTCCGTGGTCTGGTAGGTGGAGAATAGGGTGGCATGGGAGGGGGGGCTTGTGAGCCGCATTGTTAAGGTAAAAAAGCTGTGTGTGGTTCGCAAACCACAGTTTGGCCACCTCTGTTCTAGTGGCGGGTCGGCCACAAAACGTCCCCTGCTGTTGGCACTCTGATTAAAAGTTTCAGCTGACAGGCTGAGGATTGGGCCTGGTGGTTGAACTTGCACTTGGGTCCATGGGTGATTACTGAGAGAACCGTTGGCAGGGCAGTGAGGAACCCTATTGGTAGAACAGAGGTGTTCATGTAGCTCTTGAAGGTTGTTAAAACAGTAGCACAGTCTGTCTCTATACTCTAATCTATCCTGAGACAAAGCCTTGATCCTGCAGTATTTTAGAAGGGAAGTTGGGCGCTATGAAGAGAAGGTGCAGGGTCAGGGACCTCTGGGATTTGAACAAAGGATCTCCCGTTTACGACGCAGACATATTAGCCAGCTTAGCCCTGAAGGGAAGTTGCATGTTGGAGTTGGTCTCCAGCGACTCTGTGGGTGGCATTATGTCTTGCAAGAGGAGGGAGCTTGTTAGAGACAATCTTGAACTCTTGTTCCTGGCAGGCATTGGGAGGGACTCCAAGCCTGGGTGTACATCTAAAATTTAGATTGGCCTAAAGACATTGCTCAGGGACGTGAAAATTCACGCTCTTGAGTGCTGTAGTTAAGCTAACCTAACCTCTGATGTAGTTGCAGTTCCCTTGATAGAGGGTATTCTTCTGTTGATCTAAGTATTGCTGCTTGGTGAACTGGGTTTCCTACAGTGAAAGAAAAATCCCTTCCTTCTATGTAAGGAGCATCTACAGTGCTATAGTGGCATAGCTGCAGCTGTGCCACTGTAGCACCCATGGTGTAGGTGTGCCCGGAGGTAATGTTTCCAGTTCCTGAAAGGAGCTCTCTGCATTGCATTCAGTCACCATCCGTAGCTTCTCTTCCCTGCCATTGGTTGTGCAGATGCTTCAGGAATGTTGTATGGATGGAATGAAGTGGAGGCTTGGAAACTAGGTTCTAGTCTGTGCTTCAGGAAGGTGAGGGTGACTTCACTGAAATCCTGGTCGAGATTGGCCAGGGAGGATGTGGGTGAGACCAACTTTGGGATCCCTGCTTGTTGACTGCTTCCAAAACCAGTAATAGAACATATCCGGATTCTCAAGGGTTGCTTGCTCCAAAATTTAATTTTTGCATGTAGATGTCAGGGTGATGTGATGTCTGTATCTAGAATGGAAGATCCACTGAACATAGACAGCTGCTTCTAAAGCCGGGGTCTCCTGGGAGAGTGGCATATGGCAATTATTTGTCGTTCTTTGCTAACTCTCATAATGGCACATCTGTAGCTCTCAAGTACTGTAGAAAGGTGAGGAGGGATCATTGCCCCCACTTCACAGATGAGGAAACTGGGATTTTGTGACTTGCCTGTGGCCACAGAGCAAATCAACAGAAAAACAGGAATAGCCCCCGGGTTTTCTGACTTCCAGGCTGGGTCTTCATCTACAGGCCCTGCAGCCTCCTTTAGGTATTATAACCCATATGCTCATTGTGTTAACATTTTTACACCCACGTTTCTTCTATCCTTCCCTCCCCTCTCCATGCAACCTGTTATGTCATCTTGGAATTCTCAGATGGTTGAAAGCCAAACACAACTTATAAAGGGGAGAGCCAGGTTAATTAACAGTCAGGTTTCTTTGCTAGGGAACTCTAGCACCAGTCGCTTCCTGTTCATAAAGCAAGGAAGCAGGAGCGGCCCGAGGCCGGCTGCAGCAGCTGGTGCCCTAAGCAGGGCGGCGCAATCGGCACCCCTGCCTGCATGACCGTCAATGGTCGTGACGTTATCACGGGGCGCCCCGTGACGTCATCATCGGGCGCCCGGGCCAGAGGCGCCCTAGGCAGCTGCCTAGCTCGCCTAGGCTCACGGGCCGCCCCTGCAAGGAAGATACAAGATGGTAGTACAGGCTTGCATATTGTTACAGATAGAATAAGCCTGATTCTAGAGATGCTGAGCATCTGCAACTCCCATTAACTTCAAGTGGAGTTGCAGGATCTCAGCACTTTCAAATAGATTCTGCATGGATATGGAAAAGATGTCGTTCTTTGGCTCTGGGAAAGTAACTATGTAGCTCTTCCTGTATGACAATGATGGTGTTGCTAGGATATGGTTACTCTTCTGTAACTGGGCACATGCTCTCCATGTTGGCCTTTCCCCGCAATATTCTGCATTTGCCCTGGGAAGTAGGTCAGTAGGGCTCTTGGGGCCTCTAGCAAGGGGAAGGAAGAGATGGCATGTTAACATGTGAGGTGCAGAGAGTGTGAGTAACCTACACAAACAAGGCCATCTGCTCTGTGGGTTTTAATGGCTGCTATACATCCTGGGCACTCACATGCATCTTGCTTGGCTGATCTCTTACAGCAGTTGCACCATGTATTGTGTGTGATTGTCTAGCTCCCTTATGTTAGTCAAATGGCATCGGGAGAGAGCGTGGAACTTGGAAATATGCCCTTGCTTGTGAGACTTAGACAAATTCTGCTTCATGCCCATTACCCAGCTGCTGTGTTGGCTGTTGGACTGAATCGTAGTGCTCACCAGAGTAATTGATTGGAGCCAACCAGGCCTTAATTGTAGTTTCTGTGCTATGAAAATGAGCCTGGGATGTAAAATACAGCCCCTGACTTCCTCAGTTGGTGTCCAACTGGGACATGAACAACTTTCAAAGAGATCAGAGCCTTCAGTTTTGCTAGAGACCTGGTCAGAAAGTGAGACTGTTATGTTCAAGGCCAACTGTAGGAGGGGTGGCCTTGGTCACTCACATTTGACACCCTTTGTCATACATGGCTGTTGGTCATAGTGTAGATGCAGCCCTGTTGTATCATGGAGCAATGACTGCACTGGAGTAGAATGAGACTGCACTAGTTTTGGGCCAAGCTGTTTCTGGAGCCAGAGGTTGGGAGTTGAGCTAAGCAGCTATCCCACTGAAACTGATTCTACAGCTGTTGAAATGTAGCCAATGTTCTTGGTCTTTGGGGCAGGGTTGCCATGTGTTTTTTATAGACTAGTAATTAGCAGAATGACACCCTGATTGCACTACAGGTTGGACCTCCCTAGTTCGGGACCTGCCCGGTCCCAAAGGAGAGATTTTTGCCAGGCCAGGGGAGGTCAGTATTGTCCCCTCTGCCGATGGACTCTGTGCTCTCCCAGGATTCATCAGCAGAGATGCATGCCAGCCTCGGTGGAGTTCTCATCGTTTAAAGTGAGAAGAACAGGCTATGTCTGGGGGTAGAACTCCATGAGCAGAGTGAGGTTCTGGCAATCGGTGCTTTGCATGACCACCAGGGCTCCACCGCTCTGTTGCTCTGGGGCCACTGGGCTTCCGGCTCCACTCCCCACTGCTGGGCTCCCAGGACTCTCTGGTCCAGCAGCATCTGTGTTCCTGCTGGATGGTCCTGCCATCCTCTTCATGCTTTCATTGTGCCTGATTCATCTACCTCCTATGTGGCTTCTGAAGTCCTCCAGTCTTTCTGCAAAGCACTGATCACTGAAACTCCCTCTGCTCATTGAGTTCTGTCCCCAGGCATTCGAAATGAGAACTCCAGCAAGGCTGGCACGCATCCTGCTGCAGCGTGGCTTAGCAAATCTCCCACTGTTACACTAGCACTTGTGAGAACAGCAGTGGGATCATCTGGAGACAGGGCTTGAAAATGTCATTACCTCAGTGCCAAACAAGGTTCCCTCTAAGCCGTGCGGCAGCACGGCCTGCAACTGAATGAGCCCTGCCCAGCCAGGGGCTCCCTGCACAGAGCTGCCTGGCTGGGGGATGGGTGCTTCTCCCTCAGCCACAGTAACAACTCCTATATGAGGACTTGCTCGGTAGCTTTGCAGGAAGACTGGAGGATGTTGGAAGCCACCTAGGAGGTAGGTAAATCAGATGGTAGATGACTGGCTCTGTCCTCAGCAGGGAGCTGCTGCTGTCGCTGAGGGAGAAGTGCCCCTCCTCCAGCCAGACAACTCTGTGTGCGGAGCCCTGAGCCCCTGGCTGGGTGGGGCTCGTTAAGCAACTGTGGGGCTGTGCTACCACACAGCTTAGAGGGAACCTTAGGGCCAAACCTTGCCTTAAGCACCTCTGGACAGTTTAAGAGTGGGGCTGTCAATTGCCCTACCTTAACACCTGCGATTAACGCAGGACAGGATAAACACGTTAATTTTTTAAAACGTGTTAATCGCAGGCATTAATGCTGTGCTGCCCCTTGGATGTGCCGCTTCAGTGCTTCAAAGGAGCAGCGCAAGCAGAGCTGGGGATCAGCTGGAGTCCCCAGCTGATTCCGGCTCCACTGTTGCAAAGCCCCTTTGAAGCAGCACTTCAAAGGGGCTTTGAAATGCAGAGCTGGGGATCAGCTGGAGCTGGACCCAGCTGATCCCCAGCTCCTAATGTGCTTCCCCTTTGAACGCTACAGACACATTTCAACGGGGCAACGCTGCATGGAGCCTGGAGTCAGCTGGGGACTCCGACTGATCCCGGGGGTCCATGCAACGCTGCCCCGTTGAAACCTGTCTGTAGTGTTTCAAAGGGGAAGCATGCACGATTAATTACAATTAAATTTTTTAATCGCTTGACAGTCCTACTCGAGTAAAAATGCTGAAGGCCTGTCAACACACCTGCCATTGGTACAACTGATGGAGCTGTGCTGTGCACCAGTGAGAGATTCCGCCCCCCCCCCCCCCAGTCCAGTGCTAGTGTAGACAAAGCTTCATTAATTGCATGCAATGGTGTAATAGCTCTGTTGGTCCCAGGATATTAGCAAGGCAAGGTGGATGAGGTAAAGGTGTGTTTTTTTTGTTTGTTTTTTTTATCAGACCACTTTCTGTTAATGAGAGAAGCGTTCCAGCTTACACAGCTCTCTAAAGCTTCATTAATATTATCCTTTGCATAACAGTAGCACCTCAGGGGGCCCCAGCTGAGTTCAGGGCCCCATTGTGCTGAGATGTATGGATTGGATACATAGTAAAAGATGGTTCCTGTCTAAAAAAGTATGCTCTGAGTAGACAAGGCAGAATTGTGAGCCCCACTTGGACACCGAGATACTATAAGGTCCATGGTCCTTTAGGAAGTCTGTGGCAGAACTGGGAATTGAATCCAGAATTCCTGACTCCAAATCTATTGCCTTAATCACCTTCCTTTCTCTTTGAGGTCACTGATGTTTAAAAAACCCAAATTCCCACCCTGATTTGCTGATGATAACCATTTGGGAGCTCTAAATGAGCTGGCTCTCTTGAGCAATATCAAGTATATCAAGGAGCATATCAATGAGAGGGGAGTGGCAGAAGTATTCCCAGGAACCGTGTTACTGTCAGCCTTGTAATTTTGCTGTGACCTCAGTGGAAAAGGGAAGTTTTAACAGGAAATGGTGGTGTGGACAGGGCTATAGACTGCTCTTGATGCAGCATTTCTAGGCTAGGAGCTCTAAAAATCCATCCACGTGTTCCTCAAAATGCTATGAGGCCAGCATGGTAGCAAACCAATATGAAATGTCTAGCTTAGTGGAGTTTGACGTGTGGCATTCTAGCTGTAATAAAAGGTATGGCTTTTGCAAGCATGAAAACTATTTTTATATTAAGAAAATAATGATCTTCCTAATCTCCCTGTAAGATTATTCTGAAACCTTCCCCCCAAATTCTTTTCTGGAAGCAGAGGACTCGAGACATTTCTGCCAAGAAGCTTCTGCCCTCTGGAAGTAAGAGGCTGAAATTTGGGTTTATAATGGAAATCTATTCACATTAACTAATATCGTGATAACCGGCACATGTACGTGTTTTCAATTAAAGAACCACTTGTCAGAATGAGTTCAGTCTGAGACCAAACCATTTGCTGGAGCTCTGTGATGAATAAGAGGAACCCCACATTTTAACCTCTCCTTGAATTTGGTTTTGATTAGACACTGTGGTGAACAATACCTCCCAACCCTTCCAAAAACTCCTCTTCGCTCTGGGGCTGGAGAAGCAGAGGGCAGCCAGCTTTGCAAGTGGCTGTGCTAAAGTGCTGGCTTCCTAGATTTCCTGTGCAGAATAGTGTTAGCATTTCAGTGTTCCCTGAAGCCTTTGAAGTTGGCACTTGATGAAGATGAATGGGGGAAGGGGCCAACTGTCTCTAAAGTTTTGTTTATAGTAGGGATCATTTGGTAAAAATTTCCAATTGTGGACACAGCAGTGCATTTAACACCATCACCCAAACCGGTGTGGAGCCAGCCTAATTAATTAACATGATGGAAAAACGCTAGTGGCCAGTGGCAGAGGCGCCTAGTTCCCAGGAGCGCTTGATTCCCTGCAACCCCCATGCCCTGCCTCTTTCCTCCTGTTCCCCCCTTCTCCCCTTCTCCCCCACCTCTTCCTGTCTCCACTCTTCCCCCTCCTCCTCAGGGCCTCCTCCATGGAAAGTGGAAGGTGCTGGGAAGGAAGGGAAGACCCAGATATGTTGGACCACAGGAGGGGGAAAAGCTGATCCACAGGGCTGTCAGTGGGTAGAGCCTTGCATGGATACAAAATTTTGTATGCGCATCCCTGTCTGTATCCATAGAAATGAGCTGCGGATATCTGCATTTACATCCGCAGAGTTGCAGGGCTGTTGGTGAGTGCTGAGAACCCACTATATTTTTTCCATGGGTGCTCCGGGGTTGGAACATCTGTAGTTGGCACCTGTGATCAGGAGAGACTTATCTGTCCCAGCATGCCTGGGCTGCTACCTCCAGTGGCTCTGCCTCAGGAGCTTCAGGGGGTAGCCGAGTTAGTCTGTACAGGATAAACTTAAACAACAAATGGTTTGGTAACACTTCATAGACTAACGAAACACGTAGATGGTATCATGAGCTTTTGTGGGCACAGCCCACTTCTTCAGATGACCGGAGTTTTTTTCTGCTTCAGGGTTAGCAGTGGTCTTTTAAGCCTGGATCGTGCAAGGCTTTACACATGTGTGACTTCATGCCTTGTGAGTAATCCCATTAAAGTCAATGCAGCTACTTGCACTGCACAAAGTTAAGCATCATGCGCGTGAGGTATTGCAGAGTCAGGACCTTAGATTTACAGTCCCTTCCCCTGGAGCTTATAATTAGCGTTTTTAACAAAGTCTCGTGTGTCCTAACTGACGCGGTCATCATGGAAGTGCTAAATAATAGTGAGCACGGTTCTTTGCAGAGGGAAAAACCTGGTGTTAGTCAGGCTTGCCTCCTTATTTGGTGGCAACGATTTGTTCTCAGTGTCAAGTTTTAAGCACGCTTTGGCCTGTATTTCAGCAGTAATTTTGGAAGGGGCCATGCCCTGTGGTGTAGGCGTGCAATGATGGTACCAAAGCATATGGAGTATGTGGATGACACTAGAAGGGGCTGTCTTAGCCATACAGGCAAACCCCTTCTACTATAGATAAGGTCTATGTCGGCAAACCCTCGTAGGAGAGAGCTAGCTTATACTGGCAAATGAGTGCCTTTTCCAATCTCGTGTGTACCAGCATGAAGTAAACTCTATTGGCAAAATGACTCCTTTGCTATTATAACAGTGTCTATAAAAGCTATGTTTTTATGTTGCAGCATAGATCAGGCCTAGTACTTTTGCTGGCCTATCTTATCAGTTGTAGGGGTGTGGTTTTTTTGTGTGTTTTTTTTGTTTTGTTTTGTTTTGTTTTTTCTTTTCACTTCCAACCGAAATATCTCTGCTGGCAAAACTTGTAAGTGCAGGCCAGACTTTAGAAACAGACATAGCCCCGTATTTTTCATAGCCCTGTATTATTTATTAAAACGCATGTGATCGCCTAAGGGGGGAAGAGTTGGTATCGTTGTTTTTTGCAAGGATGGGTTATATAGGGATGGATGTTGGGTATTCCTTTAGGCCTCTTATTTGCTACAGTTAGAACAGTCAGGTGACCTAGTTACAATATGGTAGACTTATGGTCTGCTTGCTACATAGTTTCAAAATTTTACTGTCAATGGGAACTAAACATGTCCCTGAAAACTGTAAGTCCACTCTTTGCCATTGTATCTAAACTGTTTTAAGAGGTCCCCAATATGTGTTTATCGTTGTAGGGGCCCTGTCTAAAGTGAGATTTAAACCGCAGAGGAAAGCAGCATAGTCCCATGAATTAGGAAGTTTGGGGTCCCCCCCGATCTGCCATGGGCTTGTGCCCCCATGCCTCTGTTTCCCCACCTGTAAAACAGAGATGATCCTTAACCATATCTTGCAAAGTCTTTTGGGTATGGATAAAATGCTATACAAACACACTCAGTGTTTTGTTTGATACCCAAGTTCTAAATTGGTTTACACCTTGCCCCAGACAAAGTAATTTTAAATATTGTGTCATTGGCCAGCACAGATGAAGCCAAGCTGTTTTCAAATGGGCCATCAAGAACTGTGGTTGAGCATCAGTTGGGATCACTTATTTTTTAGCCTGTATCTGCTGGAAACCCAATTAGTTGGAACCATGTCTATACAGTTTATATCATGTTTATACAGTGTTCAGTGACATTTTCAAAAAATGGTTTGGAGCCTTATATGGATGGGGCTGGAGACACTGTTACAGATGTGACATGTCATCTTAGAATTGTTGGGAGTAAGGACAGAAGAAAATGTTTTTAATAAAATATCTTGGCAAATATTTCATTCTTATAAGTGTGTGTAATTTGCCACTGGGGGCACTTGTTCATAAAACCCTGAGCTTCTTTTGAGAACTGGGAATCCATCTCTTTCCAGCACTTGGAAGATAATCTTCCTATCTGATAATCCACAGATTGTGCTGCTTGGCTCTGCAGTTAAGCTGCTGAGATGTATTTTATTTGCAGTCAGCAGTGCAAATTCCTGGCACTGTGGGGCAGGGAGCAGAGAAAGGGAGTAGAGAAAGGTAAAGACAGGGCACCCTAGTCAGGCCTGGAATGGTTTTCTGGAGCTTCCAGCTAAACTTGGGTATGTTGTGAAATGTTCAAGAGACCATGTAAAGGTGTAGAGGCTTTGGTTTGTTTGTGTACTGTAGCGGTCTTGCTCTGGGGTGTGAAAACACCCATTCCCTGAACACAGCAAATTACAGCATTATAAAGTGCCAGTGCAAACAGGCTTCTAGCACTGCTAGTTATTCCCCTTCTACAGATGGTTTATCTGGGTCGCAGGCAGAGTTCTCTTCCATTGCTGGTGCCGTGATTGCATTACCACGGCAGCACTTTAAACTTGGAAGTGTAGACGAAGCCTCAGTTTCAGCTCACTTTCAGCACTGGGGCTGAAGAGTTTTCCCTTTTGTCTATGTTGCAAAGCAAATAATTTTCCAAATTATGTGGGGAGACTGATTGCTGACACATACAGTGAGCAAACAGGTCCATTTGGAAGTGTAGTGTAGAGAACATAGTGTTTGAGAATGTTGTCAACTGGGCCTATACAAGGTTCTGTACTCAGTGTCTGTACTCAGGAGCATGAGTGTAAACACAACTGCCAGTGGAGTGGTTTGTCTGATTTACTGTTTTATTTTCCTTGACTACTTGGGATGAATGTGAAGGCTAGTCACTGACATGACATTGAAGAGCCATGCAGCCTATCCACATATAGCATGTTAGCAATACTATAATTCCTTCCATGCTACATACTTACTAAGTATGCTTACAAATTTAATTCCTGTCTACAGGGTAAGCCCAAATCCCAGTGGGAAACTACAGGTTGAACCGCTCTGGTCTGGCAACATCCGTGGTCTGGCACGATTTAGTTAGCAGGATGTCCACTTATCATGGGTGTGGCCAAGTTTCCCGTGGTCCCATAAAGTTGGTTTACAGCCACCAGTCCTGTGTCTCAGTGATCAATGCTGTTATTTAGCTCTAATTTAATTTCTAAAAGCCCAGTAAGCAGTGGAAATGTTGGTAATGCTGCTAGACAATATTGACCTTGCCTGGGCTGGCAAATTCTCTGGTTTGGCACCTGTCAGATCCCGAGGGTACCAGAATAGAGAGGTTCAACCTGTACTTTATTGTAACTGTGTGCGCCCACCATGTTGGCATCTATGGGGCATATGGGACTATAGGGGAAAGTACTAGTTTTGCAAGTGATGATTGCAAATCTCCGTTCCCAGCTGGGGTTCAGATGTCCTTGGGTACAGCAAGTATTCCAGGTGCTTTCCTCCTTGCCACTGCCGCCTCTGTTTATAAATGGAATCCTATATATTCCCTGGATTTGCGGCATTATAATCTGTTGTTGTGGAGACCATTGTACCCTGATCAGTCTGGGACTGTGTTGTCTAAGGGGGAGGCTCAGAGGGACCATGGGGCTGTAGTGTCTCAATGGGGGAGGATCCAGGTCTTTAAGGGTATGTCTGTGTGCTGTATGCTTCTTTCAGTGGTGTCTGGTGTGTGTACTGTGCAGCCCCCCTGCATGGCTATAATTAGTAGTATAGAAAGTATGGCACAGCTTAGGCATGTAAAGAGACACCTGAAAGCCTCTCCAGTCGCCTGAGCCAGGCTGTCCTGTCAACCCTGATTTTTAACAGTGCAGTGTCCTACTGCTGGAGCCGTTCCCTGGAAGAGACTCAGGCAGTGAGCAAAGGCTCTGGCAGCTCCCGGCTGCCGGCCCTTCCCTGCTGCAGGGAACAGTTCCAGCAGGGAGGAGGCTCTGGCAGGGTGGGAGTCTGAACCTTTCCCCACTGCCAAGTTACCTCTGCCAGAGCCTTTCACTGAAAGAGGTAGCTCGACACGGCTGTGTGGACAGATTGCTTTTCCCTCCTGTGCGCCACGGAATGTAGCCTGGGGGTGAGATTCTTCCACAGTGGAAGTGGGAGCTGTGCCGCCACACTGAGCTACACAGCTGGGGGATGCATGCACATGGGACTGGTGTATTGTCATGTGATTGCCAATTAACGTGTGTGTGTATGTGTGTGTGGGAGAGGGAGGTGGGTGAGGGTTAATAAGTTTGTGATGTCTAGACTGGACATACCCCAAACTCTTGTCCCAGGACATACAAAGTTGTGGTTCCCCATCACTATCCATTAATTCCAGGTAAAAAATGTTAGTGTAAACAAGCCCCTTATTGTGCCCGTCTTTCCTTTCCTTCCTTACTCTCCAGCACATTTACGGGGCGGGCTGTGTATTGTGGGGGAAGCTCTTCCCCAGAGCCACTGGCCTAACTGAAGGCTGGTTGGAGAGAGAGCATCATAAAAAGAATCCTACTGGGTCAGACCAGAGTTCCATCTAGCCCAGTATCCTGTTTTCTGACAGTGGCCAGTGCCAGGTAACCCAGAGGGAATGAACAGAACTGGTAATCACCTCCTGTCGTCCATTTCCAGCTTCTGGCAAACAGAGGCTAAGGGAATACCATCCCCGCCCATCCTGGCTAATAGTCACTGATGGACCTTGACTCCCTGCATACAGGTCTCAGCATCTATTAATATATACAATGTATTAAAATGGGTTGTATATACCTTACATATTCTATTCAGAGTATATTTTAATTTTATTGCCCCAGGTTCTGTACTGAGCAGTGTGGGAATGAGAGAAGCGGTGAGCTCAATGTCATGCTAGACAATAGCTAGCTAATTACCTTAACCATTACAAAGATAGCTTCACCACTTATGACTCCTGATTAGCCATTCATTGACTCATAAATAGCTATTCCCTCCCACCCTGTCCCTCACCCCACCTTTTGTCAGTTTAATAATGTGTTCACTTTTTTCATTGTATTCCTTTGGTATATATGGTGAGGCCAATTCTCTTCCAGAATATGACCTGAGGAAGTGGGTCTGGCCCACAAAAGCTCATCACCTAATAAACCATCTTGTTAGTCTTTAAAGTGCTACATAGTTTTTCCTTTTGTTTTATGCTAGACAATGTGATTAAAATACCTGTGATGCTCTTGCTAACAAAGGCTAAAGTTGCAGCAAAAACCCTTCTCACCCACCCATTGACTAGACAGCCAAATGTCTCCCTCTGCTTGGAAAGAAGGGAAGATTTTACCTAAGGAGAGAAGGAAGTCACAGGGGATTTGCAGTCGGGGAAGGCAGGGGACTCCCAAAGGAACGTGGGGTTGGAGGGATATTACTTGACCACAGAGAATTATGGGGCATCTCAATGGGAAGAGAAGAGTTGCTCACTGCAAGGAGACTTGTGGCTTTGCTTCTGTTACAGTTTCCAGAAGATTTAAAAGAACCAGGGAAATTCCCCAGTTCGTGCCTCACTCTACTCCCTAAAGGTCTGCTGGCAGCCATGGGAGAGGTTTTGTTTTTGGTTTTTGTTTTTCTCTGTGCATGGCTTGTTCTGACACCTGGCCCCCCATCTGACTGGGAGCAGTGGCCCGACAGGCCTTAGCCAACCACCCTCTCCGAGGCGAAAGTTGTATAAACAGTGCTGTGATTCTCCAGGCAGAACAGAGCTGACATTGCCGGCCCAGGCTGCAGGGAGAGGAGCGGTGGGCCTGGAGCTTGTTATTTGTGTAGCATTTGGGGTTATTTGTGCCTGGGAGCTCTCATGCTGGGGAGACAGCAGAACTGTAAATCATCAGCAATCAGTATAAGCCTCAGAAGTGGTTGGAGCAGAAGAAAAGAGCTTAGGAGGAAAATCCATTATAAAATGTCAGTGGATGGTTCTCCTCCTTGCTGGGGAGCATGGATTTTCCTGAAAACAGGAGGGTGCTGCTCTCAGAATGAGTGTTCTGCCTCTTGGGAGCAGGAAAAATGCTTATTATGATCGCCTGGAAGAAGGGATTTATTTCTAGGTCTCCAGGTCTATCTGCGTGCCTGCCTGGGTTCAGTCCCACACCCTGTTCTCGAGTGTAAGTTAATTTAAATGCCTCTAATCCAGTTCCCCAGAAAGGAAACAGCTGCCAAGCAGGATCCTGGATTGTATAGGATATTTAAACAGTGTTGCTGTTCCAGGCCTTGGGTGTATGATTGGACCAGATTAAAACTTATTTATTTATAAACTCAGAGGAAGTAGGTGTTCTCTCCTGGCCCTGTGTTGATTCCTTTTGTTCATTTGTTCTCCTGTATATTACAGTACACACAGAGATGTGCTCTCTTTCACTACCTTGCAGTGTGGCTTATAATATTGTTGCTTGTATGTAACATGTGCAGACTCATTTTGGCTGGTGATTCTGATCCCAGTTAAAAAAAAAAAAAATTAACCAAGATGCAAATTGTGGCCCTGGTCCTGCAAACACAGATGCATGTACTTAACTTGATGTATGTGAGCAGTCCTGTTCAAATAGATGGACTTAAAGTTAAGTATGTGCATAAGTGTTTGCAAGATCAAGTCCTGTAGCTGAGACTAGCTCATTTAACCCACTTTGAGTATGTCTGTGTATATGTATCATAAATATCTGTCCATTTAATTCTTCTTCTTGACATCTTGACCCCTTCATCTGTACTCTGCCCACTGATCCATCTTGCCTGGGACTATTGCTAACAATCTTTGAACACCCACCATTTAAAAAAAATAAACTGATATCTCTACCCTTGCAAGGTTAGATATTCATACTCCTGGATAGGGGTAGGGATGTTAAATATCGGTTAATTGAATAGTCACGTAACTTCATGAATTCTTATCGGTTAGTTGACTATTCTGTACCAGAGGCAGCAGCGTGGGGTGCCAGGCGGGAGCTGGTCCGTGAGGGCAATCAGTTAAAAAACCAGCTCCCCTCACAGTCCAGCTGCCTGTCACCCTGTGCTGCTGCCTCTGATAAAGAGGCAGCAGCGCGAGGTGGCAGCAGCCCCTGTCTGAGTGGGGTCTGAGCTCCCAGACCTGACATGAGCTGGAACTGAGCTGGGCTGTGTACCTGCTCAGTTCCTAATACACTTTAAATGCAGAGCCACAGCAGGGGTAGGTTCTGGGACTGAGCTGGGCTGCTGGCCAGCCTGCTAAAAAATTTACTGGCAGGGGTTGGGGGAAGGGAAATGCGTGTAGTCTCTAGCATTGACCTATAAGCTTTTGCTTATCGGTTAATTGACTAGACTGTTACATCACTAGATAGGGGAGATGTGGTAAAAATACTTCGTTGCCTTCTTTTGGGATGATCTGCCTAACTGTGCCAGTCATGCTACTTGCTTCTAGCCCTGGGAAGTCTAAGATCTCTGACTTTGAGCTTGCAGCATAGTATAGAAAAGGTAATTTTTAGAGATTTTCAAAGTGTATTTGTTTTAACTGTCCCATCTGTCCATCCATCCTTCCATCCGTCCAGCTTCAGTGGGGGAATGCTTTCATTCCTTAAAGCTCCTCTCCAGTGCCTCCAGAACCTGGTAATAGCCTTTTGTCTAAACTACCCGGCTGCCAAGGAACCACTTTGTCACCTTTTGTGGGTAAAGGGTATGAAACAAGCCCTGTCTAAGGTGTTTTCTGTAACCTTGTACAGAAGTTTGACTTTAAACCTGTCTGGAGAAAACAGGCACAAAAGGTTAAAAGTAAGGACTAACCTTGCCCAAAAACCCATAGGCACAACATGGGGTGCAAGTACACACACACTTTATACAGCAACTCTAGCATTGCTATGCTTGGCTGATGAATATTGTGCACTAGTCTGGAGGGGTAGCTCACATTTAAATCTCTGGATGTGTGGCCCAACGCCATGATGAGAATCAGACCTGGAATGGTAAAATCAACACCCATTCAATTGGTGCCCGCTCTGGCACATATAACCCTCATCCAGTATGCAGAGAGAGTGAGATCCAAGTTGAACCATGAGTGAGTACAGTCAAACCATGGCTAGCTTGAATTTACCAATTCATGAGAGCCTCCAGCCCCTTTTGAAGACATGTGTGAAATAACACAAGCCTGTCTGATATCTGGCTACAGCATCTTCTCTCCATTCTAAGACATATTGGAAAGAATTGTGGGATAAGACTAATGTCCCACATAAACATCTGATTGCCAGCCCCACAATAGCACTTCCAGGCTTCAGCCGACCCTGGAAACAATGATCCCCTTTTAACGCATTTTGGAACATTGTATGGCAGATGCTCTCATCTGTTACGCCAATTGAAGACGAGAGACAATGCAATGTGACTGTGTACACCAACCACAAACTATGGAGCACATTGCAAAGCTATGCTTGCTTCAGTCCTTTCCCAGTGGCACCTCAGACTTGCATCAGCCAGCGGGTAGCTTTGGAAGTGTCTCACTAATCTGGAGTTGGGCATTTGAACTCTGCTAATCATCGCTCTTGCCATACAAAAAAAGAAAACAACTTTCCTCTTCTCTGGAGCATGTAGTGTTAGACTCAGGTAAACTGGCTCTTAAGGCAGAGAGATGTGCAAAGCAGTACTAATAAAATCTGGAAATAGTTTCCAGAACTCTTTTGAAATACATTTTATATGCAGAGCACATTGTGATATAGTAAAAGGGCTTCCTTTGGGATGAGCTGCTTAACTGTGCCGTTCGTGCCTACTTCAGTCCAGCAATGCCTGGCTTGCAGACAGTTGCCCTGAAATATGCTGGGCCATCATGGAACTGGGCTAGAACTGGATGTCTGGAACTGGCTTCTCCGGCTGAACCTGGTGGAGTTAGTGGGAGCTTTGCCAGTGACATCAGCAGGAACAGACTTAGGTCTATCCTGAGTGCTTTTGAAAAGCCCCAAGTCTTATTTATCCTCTTAGTGGAAATGTATAGCTGTGGAGCTAAATCCTGGTTCCACTGAAATAATGGTAGTTTTGTCATTGACTTCAGTAGAATCAGGATTTGGCCCATAATTAGCTGTGTAAAGCTCCTCATTTCAATGTGCCTGAGTTTTAAGTGTTTAGAGAGACTTCAGACATTGTGCACTGCAAATCTGCCTCTGTATTGATCACACAACATGGCCATCTGAACTCAGGGCTCGTCTACACTGGCAAGTTACAGCGCTATAAAATGTCAGTGTAAAGAGGATTACAGTGCTGGGAGCGGCACTCCCAGCACTGTTAGCCACTCCCCTTGTGCAGGTGGTTTAGCTAGAGCAGGGGTGGCCAACCTGCAGCTCGCGAGCTGCATAAATTGTGGCTTCTGACGGAACTGGGCCGGAACCCGAAACTGTTCAGGTCAGCCGCTCTTACGGCTGGGCCGCTGTGAGCCGCATGCGCACTCACAGCCCGCGCCGTTCCGCTCACGGCTCCCAGCGCACTACGTCATATCCTGCACGTGCAGGCTGGGTTGCACACAGCGTCCCAGCCTGCATGTGCTAGCAGGCGGCTGCTGAGCGCAGGCAGCGGCTCCAGGTGCGGAGGTGGCGGCGGCGGCGGCGCCAGCGGCGGCTCCAGGACCTGGGCATAAGGTTAGTGGAAGAGGAGGATTTGGTTAGAGCGGGAAGGGGAGGTGTCTGGCTCTGGGGAAGGGGAGGGGGTTGGGGTGGGGCTACGTATGGCGTGCCAGCTGCTCAGCGCACGCGCCCCAGCGCCTGGAGGGAGACGTGTGGCTGTAGCGGCGGCTCCGGGACCCAAGAATTAAGTTAGAGTGGGGAGGGGATTGGTATAGAGGGGGCCGGTGCCTGGCGGGGAGGGGATTGGGTTAGGAGGGTGTGTGCCTGGCTCTGGGGAAGGTGAGGGGAATTGGTTTGGGGGATTCTGTTGGGGTGTGTGTGTGCCTGGCTGTGGGGAAGAGGAGGGGGATTGGGTTAGAGCGGGAGGAGTGCCTGGGGGGGGGAGGGGAAGAGCAGCCAGTGTGCTTCCTGAGACCCAGGATCCCCAGGTACTGGCCCCAGCTGTCTCTGTCCCCTTCTCCTGGCCAGACCCCCCCACGAGTACCCTGCCCCAGCACCCTGTCCACTGCCCCCACCAGCACAGTTGGGGACACATTAGTGAGGCTTGGGGGGTTTTGGAGCGGTTGTTTTTTTGCATCTCACTTGTGTGGCCCCGACTGACTTCTCTGTGGGTCAGTGACCCCGACGCAAAACAGGTTCCCCTCCCCTCTCATAAATAAAGACAACACTGAAACATTTTGTGTTTGACATAATATTTTCTTAAAAAATGAAGCCTGGCCAACAAGCCCCCAACTGGGGCCAAGCCCCCATCTGGCCACAGCATCATAACACTCCTGCACCACCCCAAACCCGAAACCTGAGCCTGTCATACACTGGAACCTCCTGTCCTGAGCCTCTCACATCCCCAAACTCCTGCACCCCCACATCCCCAGTTTCTGCCACAACACTCCTGCACCATCCACACACTGCAAATCTGTGTCCTGAGCCCATCATACTCCCAACCTCCCTGCCCTGAGCCCCTCATGCACCCCAGCCCAAACTCCTGTACCCTCACAGCCACAAGCCTGCGGCTTGCTCAGCACCCCAACCCTCCACCTGACCCCAACACTTTCCAGCCTGGAGCCCCCCTTCCTGAGTCAGCATCCTCTTCTCTACTTCCTCCTGCACCCAAATTACCTCCCAGAGCTTGCACCTCTCACCTCTTCCCAGTGCTTTTTTTTGTGAGCCACAATAGCAGTGGAGACAGCGTGAAGAGCTGGGTCAAAGTTGTTGAGCCCCCCAAAAATAAATAAATAAAAGTCGTGCCCTGGGACGGATGTACCAGCACCTATTTTCCCCCAGCGTGGCTGCTTTTTTTTTTTTTTTTTTTTTTTCTTTTTCTTTTTCTTTTTTCTTTTTTCTCTCAACAACTTTGCCCTGGCTCTTCACGCTGTCTCCACTGCTATTGTGGCTCTTCGTCTGGAACAGGTTGGCCACCCCTGAGCTAGAGCATGGGGAGTGCACTCTCCCAGTGCTGGTGCCATGACCCCACTGCCATGGGGGTGCTTTACTCTTGGAAGTGTAGACAAAGCCTAAGTTCCAAGTGACGAGTTGGCAGCTATCTACCGTGTTGTGAAACCATTAGGGCTGGAATGGAAATCTGTCAGTGCTGGTCAGGAAGATGACTTAGCTTCTTGGTCCAGGTCTTTGCTAAAAAGTTAGGTTGAGCCAGCTTTGTTGCTCAGGGTATGAAAAATCCGCTTCTCAGTGATGTAGTCAAGGTGACCTAATCCCTGGTGCAGATAGTAGGAGGCTGACAGAATTCTTCTGTTGACCTAGCTACTGCTCCTTGGGGATGTGGAATAACTACAGTGATGGGAGAACCCCTCCTGTGCCTCTAGTGAGTGTCTACACTGAAGTGCTGCAGCAATTTAAGTGTAGATAGAGCCTTGGCATGTTTGTATTTTTAACACTGCTTGGAGTTCTGCAAGGATAGTATTCACACCAGTTGTGGAAGTGCAGAATAACAGCATTTATGTGATAGTCTTTCCAGTCACTGTGGTTGAAACATATGTACACCAGCATTGGGTTACTTCTGGCTGGAAATAAACCATAGAGCCTTTTTATATATTGTAGAACTGTTGCAAGTAAATCGTTGGTATAAATAGTTCTGGCTCCTTTGCTTCTTTTTACTGGGATGCATGGAGGGGGTGGAAGACCTCCCACCTCAGTGTGTTTGGGATGGGGAAGGGGGGAATCAGAGGGGTTAGCTGACTTCCTTTCCTAGGTACATGAAGTCCTTTAAAGCCAAATCCTCTTGTTTTCTTGGGAAGAGGGTGGCTGAGGGAAGGCGGAGTGTTGCTTATGGCAACACAGTTCTTTGGAATGCCAGGCTGAGCTTCAGAGAGAGCAGTGTGAAGGGTAGGCCTTCTGGGGGCTAGAGCTTTCATTTCCTGGGGAAAAGGGGGAAGGTTGCACAAACCCTTTTCCCCTAAGGGGGAAGGACTTTGTCAGGAATCCTGTGAGGCTCACTGTAGAGTGTTTTTTTTTTTTTGTTTGTTTGTTTTTTTTATCCCTCAACATGTGATCTGTGCTTTTCATGGCTATCCTGGGCTCTCTAATTCTAACCTTGCAGCTGAATTATTTTTAAATTCTTCACTGTAGTCTGAAGTGTTTTCCCACTGCAGCCAGATGAATCGCTAGAGCATCCCTTGGAATATAGTCACTTATAGACCAGTGGTTGGAGTGCTCATCTGAGATGTCGGAGACTCGAGTTCCAAATGGTCCCACAGAGAGTGTAGGGAAGGGCCGTGACAAGGGTGAGGCAAGCATCATAATCAGGGGTGCAAAGACACAATAAGTATAAATAGTAAGCCACAAAAGTAAAGAGTGCAATGCATGCTAACCTGAGAGGGGGCTCATAATTAATATTTTGCCTGGGGCACAAAAATACCTAGTTACAGCGCTGGTGTAGGGGATTATGAAATATGCATGACACAGGGTGATCTCTAAAATTGGGGTGGATGGCCTCCTAGTCTGTCATACTAAATGATGCAGTAGAAACATCTACCTACACAGCCTTCAGTGTGGCTGCCACCCTAGAAGATACTGGCTAAGCTTGCTGTCATATGCACCTGTGATCTCTTGTACTGAGTGTAACAGAGTGAAGCTCAAAGATAAGTATCTTGCTGCCAAAGGTAATGCTGGAAATAGCCCCCCACAGAGACTGCAGCACAGAGGCAGTTAATGTGCAAAGTACAGCCCTAGTTGTACTTGTGGCACATGTTTACCTAAACCTCAAGGTGCAGAAACTTGCCCCACCTTTTGTCAAATTTGCCCATCTTTGTTGAACTTGCTAATGAATCTTTCCAAAATTCAGTCTAGCAAAGTGTTCTTCCCTGACCCTGCTCCAACACTTGCTATAAATGCAATATATAATTTATGCTGATAAATAATAAGCCATATTCCATCCTATAATTATTCCCTGGATAATCAGATGAACTACAGAATTTATGGAGGAGCTACCTTCGCACCCTCTTTTTGTTCGTGAACCGGTAAGAATAAACCCAGTATCCCACCTTTTACTATTATCTAGGCATTAAGGTACAGTGGTGAGAATAGAACCTAGACAGAGGATCTCTATACAATGTGATTCTAGAGCAGAGCTGGGCAAGATGCAGACAGAGGGCCAGATCTGACCCACCTAACACTTTGATCCGGCCCGCAGATTGCATCTGGCCACTTTCTATTTATATCCTGCTGCCCGTGCCCTGAATTTCCAGATGGTGGCTCAGGCAGCAGGATCCTATTTAAATGGCTCATGGCTGCCTGTTGTGGCACTACCCTGGCAGGGGTCAAAGGCATGAGCCCTTTAAATAGCAGCAGCAACCCCAGGCTGCTGCCAGGCAACATGGGAGCTGCAAGCCTTTTGCTGGGTTTTTTATTCAAAACCTGTAGCCCCAGACAATTCTCAGGGAAGGCGAGTTCCCAGCCCTGCCCCTTCCATCCCAGGCCCTGCCCCTTCCTGGGTGGAGCTGGCCCATGACCACGAACCAAAGTACATCGTGGTCCCCCCTGAAAAATCATTGCCTACCCCTGTTCTACAAATTGTGAAATACAGTATAAATAGATCACCAGAGAGATGGATAGGTACAGCTTCTCAAAGATTGAGAAGTTTTAACTACAACCGTTGTTTAAATGTCACAACCTGGATTTACAATGTGTCCTGTGAATATCTTTGCCAGTTCTATTAGCCCTTATTTTAAATGGGCAAAACAGCCCTGAGACCAGTAGGAAAAGTATTTACAAATATGTATATTGACCAGAGCATACCTTCTGGAAATCCAGATTCCCTGACAAATGTCTCTGGGGACATGTATATCTAAAATATTTACTATACAGGGCATCCCCCCTATAAGTCGCCCTGGTATACATCTGTTCCGCACTAAAGTCTTTGACGCTTGTGGAACTGATGTGTTATAAGTCCTCCCATTCCCCGCTCTTAAGTTGTGCAAAAAAAAAAAAAAATTAATTTGTGCAAATGGAAGTCAGACGCGGGGGGAAAAAATCCCTTCTTTAAGTTGTTTCTCTATAAATCAAAGTTTTTTGGAACTTATCTTGGACTTATCATGAGTACAGCCTGTATAAGAAAATCATGGTTCAGGAATGTAAGTTCCTTCTAGGATTGCATTTCCTGAATCTGCCTGTTTCTACCTTCTCAGCAAAATAATTTTGCTGTGAATTAAAAACTGAAAGCAAAAATAATGATCAGCAGAGGAAAGATGAAAATTTGGGCATATGCCCATTTTTTTTATTCTTTCAGATATATAAAGAAGGCCTGAAAGTAATGAGACTTTTCCTCTCCTTAGAAATAAGAGGAATTAGATGTTTAAAAACAAAAACTTTTTTAAAAGTCTGAATAAAAATCACTTCCTCTTGGTCAGGTTTCACTTCCTTGGTAATTGTGCTTCATAATCCTGCTATTTGTCTAGTCATCCAGAGCCTGGATTCCTGGGTAGACAAGACCTGTGTTAATGCTGTTAAAAATAATACACAAAGCAAACAAGTGTAGCGAAGAGGAGGGAGCCTTTTCCAGACGACCTTAATACATCACTGAGATGGGTACTAGTGCATTTTTTTCCTTTGTAGGTCACCTTTTAAGTCCGCATATAAAATGGCTTGTTTGAACTATTGTGCTTTTGATTTACTTACTCATTTTAATTAAAGAGAACAAACTAAAATACATTTGCAAGAAGTCGTGGAAGGAATTAATCTAATGCAAAGCATGTGGGGTGAAGTAGAATAATCAAGCTATTGAGCAAGTTGAGAATGATAGTTCAGGATTGACTTGTGGTTATCTCTCTCTAACTTGTTCTCCCTTTGTTGTGTATTCTCTGTTCGCATTTGCATATCTGTGGGCAGCTGAACAAATTATTTATTTCTGCTGATTTGTACGGAAGCACTTGGAGACGATGGATTCATTTGCCTGGCAAAAATTTAGACTGTTCAGGAAGATCCAAACCAAGTTGAGCGTTCCAGATCGTTGTCTTATTGAGTAATGGCTGCCTTTTGCTTAGGGCAAGTTTAAACCTTTCAACAAAGGAGATGGCTATGTAGCATGTATTATAAACAGATTAGTCTATGAAACAGAGATTCACCCATGTGACTCTTGATTCAGCAGCTATGCCTGTATACCTGCTAAGTTTCCAACTGTATTCTTCCCTGGTCTTGAAAATTATGTTCCTCAGCATGTCTGGAAGCATGTACATAATTTTTAGACGGGACAATTAAACGAAACCTAAATTATCTGCTCCTGGGTTTTAAAAAATTGTATTTTTCACTAGTTCTTGGTATCTGATCTGAAGCCCCACTGAAGTCAGTGAGATGATTTCTAGACCCCTGAGCCGATACAAAATTTGTATCCGTATCCATAGCTGCAAAAAAGGGCTCTAATGATGTCTGTTGGACAAGGGGTCATGGCCTGTCTGTGAGAGATGTGCTGTTTTGGGCCCAGTAAAGGATTTTTTTTTTCTATGTGCCTGATTTGGCCTGTAGAGATTTTGTGGAATTTTCTGTGCATTGCAGGGGAGCCCTTAGGCTAGAACAATCTGAGCCAGTGGCATATAGACAGAATGGGACAGGTGGGTAGGCAATGGGGCCACCTCTCCTCCTTCCCCGGTAGCCTTGGAGGAGGGGAAAAGGTAGATGCTCTGGCCAGGGGCCCTGTAAAAATAGAAAACCCCATAAAAATCTGTGCCCTACACCCCCCACCCACTTCACTTCCCCTTGCTCCCCTGCTGGGAATGGGGGTCATGGCAGGGGCTTGCCTCTGTCCACCTGCCTGGTGCTCCATGGGAGTGGGGTCAGGGGCTTGCCCTCCCAGCAGGGGAGGCTGGTTGGAACATGGAACTTGCAAGCCCCCAGCTTTGCTCCCTGTCAGGAATTCCAGGTGGCAGAGCAGGGCAAGCCCAGCATTCTGACCCTGTTCCCTGTCCTCACAGGGAACGTCAGTAGGTGGAGCAGGGTTAGCCCCCGACCCCACTCCTCTGGCCCACCTGGAGCACTTGGTGGAGAGGGGCAAGCCCTTGTGTCTTGGTGGGAGCATAGGCAGGGCTGGGGGTATTTCTCTCCAGGTGAGGAACTTGGTAAGCACTACTGGGCATGGTCGTAAGGGACCAATGAAAGTTCAAGTCAGGGCTTGCTCTATGCTTTTTGACAATGTTTTCTGTATCTCTCTAGTTAATGCTTTTGTTGTAGCTCACAGTCTCCTTACCAGCTGACAGAGAGCTCTTCAGTGCTCAATGTGCATGTTGATTGAAAGACAGGAAGAGCTCCTTAATTCTTGGACATACAAAGGGCACTTGATTATAAGGTCTCCTCTGTAAGGAGCTTATTCAGGGGGGTAAAGGGCAGAGAATGAAGGAAGGGATTGCAGAGAGCTAGGCAAAATAGATGGAGGTAAAGCTGGTGAGGGCAGTACATGCCCAGGAGTATCTCAGGAGGCAGAATGCAATGCTAATTGGTGGTATTTGCCTAGGAGATCTGGCCTACAGCCCAAACTCTGTAATAATCATTGACTGGGATTTTCAAATCAACAATGTTCTTGGGATCCTAAATGAATGGTGTGTTTTTTTTCGAAAGTACCAAACGCCTTTTAAAGTCAGTGGAAGCTGCTGAGCACTGTTGAAAACCATTTGTTTAAGTACCTTTGTGTGGGCTTAAGTGCCTAACTTTCAGCACACAGGTTTGACAAGAATGATCCACAGATGCCTGGGGCCTCTTCATCCCTCCTCTGAAAGATGCACAGGAAAAGGAGTAGAATTAAACTCTCTTCTATTTTCCTTTGATTTTTCTTGGAAGCACTATTCTTACACTTGTCCTTGGCCTGGCTTTTGGCTGAAGGCAAGGGAAGAAGTGGTATATGTAAAACATGGGAGGTAATTGTTCTGCTCTAACCTATACTGAGGCATTAGCTAGCATATTGTGTCCAATTCTAGGTGTCAGACTTTTAAGAAGGATGTAGAGAAAGTGAAGAGAGCCCAGGGGACAGCAACAAAAATGAGAAGATTAGAAAACCTGTCCTATAAGGAAGGGTTTAAAAAACCACAAACTTGGATGTGTTTAGCTTTGACAAAAGAAGCCTGAAAGGTGACCTGGTAACAGTCTTCAAATATATTGAGGGCTGTTATAAAGAGGATGGTGATCAGTCATTTTCCATGGCTGCTGACAGCAAGACAAAAAGTAACAGGCTTAATCTGCCGGAAGAGAGATTTAGGTTATAGAGTAGGGAAAAACCTGTAAGGGTGGTTAAACTCTGGAACAGGCTTCCTAGAGAGGTTGTGGATAGAGCCCTGTGTGGATACAAAATTGGTATCCACATCTGCAAAAATGACCTGCGGGTATCCACAAATTTGCAGGACTTCAGTGGTGGGAGCCCCAGTACTGGAGGTTTTTAAGAAGTGGTTGGACAAACACCCAGTCAGGAGTGGTGTAGGTTTACTTGGTCCTATTTCAAGGCAGGGGCCTGGGCTAGCTGACTTCTCAAGGTCCCTTCCAGCCCTACATTTCTGTGATTCTAAGTACTGGAGATGTGCGGCTTGGGCCAATGGATGAAGCATCAGACGGGGACTCGACCTCTGGCCTGCTGGGTGACCTTGGGCAAGTCAGTGTGGCTTGTTTTATACGTCTGCCCTCCCACCCCCACTCAGCTCTTCAGGGCAGGGGCTGTTCTTTACTATGTTCAGTGCCTCACACCAGGACCTCAATGGGGAACATCTAGGTGCTACTATAATACAAACCGAAACTAATAATTGTGCACAGTCTTTATAGAAAGATTCAATATTAACTGGAAACAAACAAACCCCCTTCTCCCACATCTGGTGCTATCCATGATATATAGCATTCTCCATGGCATCTTTTATTGCCTCACGTGAATTCTGACCGTTGAGCCTTGGTATTTTTATTCCAGTTTTCCCAACTCTTGAGAAACTTTGAGCTGTGGCCACTCTTTTATTAAAGTTAAGCTGATACATAAAATGCCTCTAATTCTCCCTGCCAGTTATGGATACAGGGGTGAATTTCCTTCCCAAAATCATAATGGGCCAAGGGTGTAGTGCCGGGGACAGTCCGGGACCAGTTTAATTGCTCAGGGCAGGTGCTTTATACCAGTGAATGAAAGCGAGCGCTCCACTTTCCAGTGGGGAAAGAGAACTTGCCTCTGTCCTTCGAAGATCCTGAGATATTGGGCTTTAAAACTGTTAGTTTTGTGTGTATCGTTAAATTATTAAGTTGCTTCTGGAGATGTTTTAAATGGATTATTTATAGCTCCCCTTTTCTCTGCAAGACCTTTTCACTTGGCTTCGTGGCAATTAAAGCACCTTGCTTTCTAGGATAGACACAATAGTTTCACTTAAACCCCAAACCCTCATCCATCTCTAAAATAATTTGCATATACCACATGTGAGAGATGAGGAGGCATGCTGGTGAGGGGTGTGGGTTTGATTGCCATGAAGTTGGGATGGCTGCATTATTTAAGCCACATATGAGTTAAGCAGGGTATCCGATCATCCCATTCGCTGCAGGTGTGTATGATCTAATTCTGCCTTGTCCTTGTGCCTGCAAAGTTCCAACAGCCAATTACATCTCACCAAAAATTGGCTCATGGCAAATAGTGTCCTGGTCATTCCATGCCTAAAATAAAATGGATGGAGGAGAAGGAGGAACGGTAAGGAAAGCACAGTTTTGAATCTTAATCTGGCTCTCTTCTTTTCCGGGCTGGGACTTGGTTCTTTTTCCCTGATTTCACTTTGGAGCATCTCATCTCCTTGGGCCTGTGCAATTTGTTTCTCATGGATGTGGGACGGACTCTTTAGGTAGTGTACTGGGTCATTAGTAGTGAAGGCTTTCTGAGGACGCTTTCCAAAGATGTCCTCATTGGCATTCTGTTTGGGGTGTGTGTGTGTGTGTGTGTGTGTGTGTGTGTGTGTGTAACTTGGTGTCTTGTTATGGAATTGAGCTGTGAATCTTGCCTCATCAAGGTGTCATGAGGAGTAGATGCCTGTAGTCTTTTCCCCTTTAGATGCCTGTGTTTTAAAATCTCTCATCACAAGTGAAATAGTTGCTTCTCATTGTGGTTTGCAGTTGATGTCTGTCTCCATAGCTGACTTTAAACTAGTGTTCTTCTCTGTTTAGGAGTGGGCCTGGAACTGGGACAGGAGAAGGTGCCTTTGCAGAACTGTGTTGATAGGGCCTTGCGCAGCTTTTGCTCAAATTCTTCCTGGCTGTTTTCTGTGTTCCTCACTTTTTGTAATACTAAAGTTTGTGTGAAACAAAGGAGAATGACTGTGGAAAGAGCCTTTCCTTCCTGTGAAGTGATGATTAACAATGATAAGTAATACCCTCTTACGCTTTCAAAGCCTTTTGTTCTTGAATGACTGCAAATCCCTTTATGAGTAACTGAAACATTGCCCTTGGGCATCATATTTACATCCATTTCATTCTCCAAAACCACTTTCTCTGCCCCATCCCCCTTTCTCTGCCATATGACAAACAACCTAAAAGGAATGTTTTTTTTTTAAAAATTGAGGAACTAAAATATTCCCTGACAGTAAGGGTCTCTGGATAACTATGGGACACAAGAGCTCAAGAACAGTCTTCTTTGTACCCTGCCTAAAAGGGCTTGTCTGCCCCTGATTAACTCCATGCGTAGACACATGCATTCCAGCATAAGGGAGCATAACCCACTGAATAGGTGTTCTAGAATGCCCAGGTATAGCTAGGCCCTTAGGTTGGTCAGTGTTGCTTTTTCAGCTTCAGCATGGACAATCCTGAATCTGGAGGCTGACATGAGGGCCTGACAAATCGCACAGGAGCTCGAGACTCAGGCCCCGGGCCTGCAGTTAGGCAGACAAAGAGGAGAGGGGGCAGGAAACAGAGTCTTGTTTTCTCAGGAGCATAAAGACTGCAGGCGTGAGGATGGGCACTTATGTTTAAAGAGAAGTTAGACCTCTGGCATTAGTGTGGGGGTGAGAAGAGGGAAAAGATGGATATTTCAGCCTTGTGTTATGGAGAAACCAGGACCTGTGGGCAGTGATTTACTAGCAGCTACACCATGCTTCAGAAACCAGTAGGGATACCTCATGTATCCTCTTTCACAGAGCAGTAGGGGCACCAGCAGCTGCTTGCTGCTACCTGCTCTGAATGTCCTCTCTGGTTCCTAACATAGGCACTTTGAAAGGGCTTTCCCTGCCCCCTCCCCTTCCCCGAGGGCTGACGGACTGTTTATGGGATTGTTTTACTCCAGGTGCCTCTTGGGGAAGGAAAGTGCAGATTCAGCAGCGGAGCCCCAGACAGCTGGAGCTGGCAGGTCAGGAATGTGATCCTGACAGCTGAAATGGGACTGAAATGGCTAACTCTGCACGTGTGGAGAGCAGGCCAGAGAGACTGGGAGAGCACATGTAGAAAGAAAATCCAGAGAGCTAACTTGCTCACGTTTCCTGCCTGCCCTTCCCCTTCCCTCTCTGTGCTGTTCTGTAGCCTGTATGCATTCTGTGTAATGTACGCCCACTCACACACGTTGCCTTGGCACCTGGCGGAGCATTACATTGAGACTCTGTCAGCGCTTCTATTAGAAGCCCACCTCCATCTCCATCCCCACCCCCGGCTTTTTTTTGCAGAATTTCTAATATAATGGCTTTGGGCACTGCAGCCTTTGTCGCGGGTGATTCCAAGGTGTGCCAGCCGTGTAATTACACTGTGGGAGAGTGTTCCTTGTGGCTTTAAAAACAAAAAGCCATTGTGGCTATTTTGGTAGCCAAACCAATTGACCTTGCAAACCGCCATTGCTGATTTGCAGAAGTCAATCTCCTGGCTGCTTTGAATCTTACAGAATAACAATTCCTACTCTGTAAGGAAACAGAAGGTGGAGAGGGACTCAGGGGCTTGGAAATGGGACAAGGAGCCCTTCATCTCATGACTGCTGCTGCCTCAAACAGAGCAGAGGTAGGAAGTGTCCAAAATTTTGCCACTCGTAGAGGGTTAGTGTTCACAAAGAGGCCATGATGACAATGGCAGACGACTAAGGTTTGAACAGTTGTGGAGACTGGTTAACCCCAGGAAGGGCTGACGTATATTAGTAAGACCCATTGTGGGAGCCTGTCCTGATGTTCTACCTCCTCTGGGGTAGAGGGATTTCAGTATTCAACCTTTCAAGCCAGCAGCACATTTTGCTAGCACTAGACTTTGAGGGGGGAAAAACAATTAAACCGTAGTTGGGGAAGAGGAGGTAGAAGGCAAAAGATCCTCTGACTTTGTAGAGTTAAGTGTGTTTAAAATGGCTCTAAGCTGAAGCTGTTAAAGTTAGACACTATCAAAAAAGGGGGCGGCCAGGGGAGGAGGAAATCAAGTGGAGCGGTGTGGTTTTTGTTGTTTTTTCAGTCTGATAACTTGGAAACAGTTCTCTCATTAAATTGCCCCCAAAACAAACAACAAGCCCTTGAGACAAAACCAGAAACCCCAAACCCCCAGAAGCAAACAGACAAACCTGGTCTGGGGCCAAACCATTGCACGTCAAGCTTCAGCCCAAAGAGAATATTTCACAGCTGTGCTGTAAGCCCCTGAAATGAAGGCTTTACAATGGAAACGCTGACAACCCCTTGAGCAGAACAGAGCACTGTAATTAGTGTTCCACGTTTAATGTGCCAAACGAAGCACAGCAGAGGTAAATGGAATACCTCGAGCCCTTGTTGTTTTGCAGCAGCAACAGATCAGAGCATGTGTTCAGACAGTAGATCAGAGGCTGTGTGGTATGCACCAGTTCCTGATGGTTTCACATACTTGTGCACTGTTTGGGGGGCTGGCAAGAGAGCTGGTGGGTGGTCTGAGAGCTGGGCTAGCTTTAGGGTTTGGTGCTCGCCATTTGAATAAAGACTCTGTAAGGACTCTCTCAACCCACTCCTGCCTGTGCGTCCTCACATGTTGATTGTCCACGCATCATCACATGTTGATGTTGGGGGTGGGATGACACAACATCATGTCATATTGCTGTGTTGCAACATCCCAAATAAATTCAGGACTGTAATAGTGCAGAAAGCAACAGAATCTGGGGGAACAGTCTTGTCAACTGGGGTTTTTGTGAAATCTAGCCATGATCTTTTGTAAGGGGGAAAGAAGTTCATTATGTATTGACTTTTTGGACAACACAGTAACGTGTTATTGACAACCACTGCACTGTTGGTGAAGATGCTCTAGTCTTTCCAAAATGCAATGACCAAGTTCCCTCCCTGCTTTCTTAACACTGGGCTTTCTGTGTCTGTTTGTTTCTCTCACAGGGTCCTGTGGCTGTGCCCATGCATAATTGATGTACTCATGAAATGCTAAGTGCATTATGTGAGCATGTGATTTATTGACAGTGAAGGATGATGTCGTGTCTTGCTTGATGTTGTTAGTTAATGAAATGGATTAAAACATTAATTGTATTATACCTCTTGGCCCACAGGAGGCTTTTAACTAAGAGCTTGTCTGGTCTTGGAAATGCAGTGAAATAGATACTCTGGAATGGAATCACTATTCCAGAATAATTTGTTGCAGAATAATTACTCTGGACCAGCTCTTTCAGTTAATCTCCAGGTATTGGCAAGCCCTTAGTGCAGTTGTAATCCTTACCCATTGTTCAGCTTTGGTCTGCCCTCTAGTAAAGGCTGAGGTGTGTAACGGACTCTGTCATCCCTGGGAATGGCCTTCCTACATTGCTGTCTCCTGTAAGCTGACGGTTTATGTTGCTTTCGGATTTTTTTTTTTTTTTTGTGCTTTAGCCTTGCTGAGGTGCTTGTGCTGACTTTACAGTGTTCTTCTCTTGGGAGCAGTTTTCAATTACCAAGGTGTTTGGACAGACCTCCCCATATATCCAGCTACTTATTTGTGCATGAGAGTCACTCTGCTCTCATGGAAGATGTGTAGCTCCCTGGGCAGGGCTGGCCCTACCATGAGGCTAACTGAGGCGGCTGCCTCAGGTGCCAGACTGTGGGGCGCCACTAGGACCCAGAGTGTAGAAGATTGTGTCTGCTGCTGGTGCATATGTATTCTCTCTGCTCTAGATGCACAGAGATGGTGGAGTGCTGTGCTGGAGGAAGGAGAGCTCAAGAGACCTTTCAAAGTTTTGGCCCAAGTGAGGGGGTGTGGGGGCGTCATTTGAGCTCCCTGCCTCAGGTGCCAAAATGTTGTGGGCCAGCCCTGTCCCTGGGCCTCTGAAGATGTGGATGGCATTGAGAGGCAGGAAATGGGCTAGCCTGGTAGGCTAATGTAGTGCAGTATAGAGTTCCACTTTCTGTTTGGGGGGGATGGAGTGGGGTAGGCACAATGGCACCTTGACTCCTAGTAGGGATGAAATAGTGTGGTCAATTAAGTGATAAGCAAAAGCTTATGGGTTCATGCTATAGACTATATACATTTCTTCCCCTTCCCCCCACCAGTAAATCTTTTAGCAGGCTGGCTAGCAGCCTGACTCGGTCCTGGCTTGCGCGGAGTCGGGGACCTACCCCTGCTGTGTCTCTGCATTTAAAGTGTATTAGGAGCCAGGCAGGCAACCCAGCTCAGTTCTGGCTCGCACTGGGTCCGGGAGCACAGACCCCCTCTCTCCCCAGACAGGAGCCGTTGCCACCCTGCACTGCTGCTTCTGTATCAGAGGCAGCAGCTTGGGGCAACAGGCAGCTGATACACGAGGGGAGCTGGTTCTTAAACTGGTTCACCTCACAGACCAGCTCCCATTTGGCACCCTGCGCTGTTGTCTCTGATACAGAGGCAGCAATGCGGGGTGGCAGAGGGCTCCTTGGGAGTGGGGCTGAGCCTCAGCCCCAGGGACTATAGAATAGTGGAGTAACAGATAAGAATTCATGAGGTTAATCGACTATTCAATTAACTGTTATTTAACATCCCTAACTCCTACTCAGTTCTCTGCTACTGGGTTGGGATGAGCGATGTGACAAGCATGCTGTGTTGCTGTAGAATTTCTATCCAGTCTGGAAGCAGCATCAAGGCATTGTCCAGCCTGCAGCTGAAACCATGCTAGCAGTGTCCCTTATTAGAGACGGTTTCTGTGACCAGTGTGGACAAGGGTTCTCTTTTTCCATGGTCAAGCCATGCTGCAGGGCCCTCCTATTGGTTGGATTGCAGTGTGATCCTAACACACCCTTGCACCTCATAAGCCACAGGATGGCAAGAGGAGGAGTAGCATGGCTTGACTGATATGGGTCTTGCGGGAGGGAGGAGAAAGGACCCTGCTCACAGTGGAGAGGAAATCTGTGCAGAAATCGCACTCTACGGTTCAGCCATCGTATTGGCTTGGTTTCTTTGTGTACTGTGGTGAAGGAGAGCACTGTGAGGGGAGGGCCGCCCTCAGAGGCTGCAGCATTGGTTCTGCAACACCGGCTGATGCCCTGTATAGAAGCATCGGCCGGTGCCCATCCCACCTCTGACCATAGATGTGGCAGTGTACACGTGCTCAGCGGGAGCCTGCTGGGAGAGTGGGGTGGCTGGGGTTACCTTTAGCATTTAAAAAATGTTCCATTCCTCGAATTCAGTAACCATTGGCTGGTGTCTCAGCATCCCCAAACCAGTAGAGCGAGCCTGAGCCAGGGGTAAAAGCCTTCACTGGGAGCTATCAGCCGCAAGTGTGTTTGTTCTTCCTGTTAGGGCAGCTGACCGGAGGCTTGTTAGACCAGTCTTTCTGAGAGGTCTGTCAGTAATTCAGCCAGGGAGGTGGTGTGTGGGGCGGGGGGAGGCGGAGGCGGGAAATGCTGGAGACTGCTTGGTTTAGTTGCACCCCTGGGTGTCGTATTGCCGTGTTTGGCTGTCCCCTGGTGAGGGGAACTAAGAGAGCTCTGGCTGCAGTGCCCTGAGAACACCAGCTTCAGCAGCACAGCAATGGGAGTTTCCTCTCCTGGAGGTCCTGCCAGGCAGTAGTAGGAGCATCCTGGCAATGGTGTGGTGTCAGTACTCGGGTGGCGACAGTGACGCTCATCCCCTTTCCGCACCACTTTGCCGGCCAGAGAATCTGTGTGAACAAACCAGCCACAGGGCCTGTGTGCTCAGTAGAGGTGAAGAGTGAGAGTGGAGCCTGAAGCTCAGGAGTGGCAGATGGGAGGGATTTAAATCCTGTTGGTGTAATTAACCGGTTACATGTTAGGTTTAGCCGGTTAACTGTCTGATTAAATGGGAGGCGGGGCGGGCGGGGCGGGGAGCTGTGCTCCACGGCAGGGCTGGAGCGGACCCTATGCTGTGGGCAGGGGCTGCTCCAGCCTGGCTGCTTCTGGCCCCATGCAAGGCTGCTGACGCCCAGCCCACATGGGCTGGGAGCCGGCAACCCCGTGGGGCTGGAGCAGGCCTCCGCCCGCAGCAGGCCTCTCCTGGATAACGGTTGACTCTTCACATCCCTAGCCAGCCACAGGCCTGCTGTGTGACCTTGCGCAAGCCACTGAAGCAAACTTTTTTCAAACTGACAATGGCACCTAAATCTGTATTTTGTCTCCTAAAAAAGTGGGCTAATTTCAGATGTACTGAGCTCCTGCAACTCCCCAATGAAGTGAGAAGTGCTCAGTACATCTGACAACCTGGCCACTGTTTTAAGGTGCCTAAGTGTGGAGGTGGGTGTGCAATTTTAGGCACCCAGACTTGAAAAAACTGTACACTTTGTCTCTGGAGCATGCATGTAATCTAACCTGAACTCCATGAGAATGTTGCATGTGGCTAAATTCAATAACACTTACAAAGCACTTGGCATTTCCATCCAAGGATCACAAAGTATTATTAATAGAACTCCACAATATGACGTAATGACTGAAAGGGCCAGTGTTCTAAAATGTGGCCTCTCCCCTTTGTGGCTCTTGTTTGAGGGCAGATTATTGCAGACACAACTATGCAACTAAGTCTTGTAATTATCTGTGGGTTCAGGTGTCCACTACCTGATATGCAGGTGCCCACAAGGACTAACATGTCTAAATGACACGTGGGTGCAGAACGGGAGATCGTTCAAGGACCCTTGGGAAAATTATACCCTAATTTTCCAGTACTGAATGTTAATTCTGCAGTCCCCCCACCACACTCGTCTACCTTAGGTTCACCTTCTGCCCACCCTGTTGGGACTTGGAGACAGGTGACTGCAGGCTTCTTTTTGGCTGGGAGATAGTGGAGTGCTGCAATAAATGAAGCTGAAAAAGGAAAGGTTACGGCCGAGTAAAATCTGGAAGGCCCTGCTTGTTAAACGAGTTCATAAATTCTTGCCTTGTAAGTCATAGTCATGGCAGCAAACATCCTAGATGCAAAGGCATTGGATCTGAGCTGGGAAGTGAGATGTGAGGAGTCAGTTTTTAAAAAGCAGTTAATTATGGAGCCTTGAAAATCGGCTCATGCTTCACAGGACGCTCCTCTTGTAGCACTAGGTCTAAATGTAATGGTGAAAAGACCCACTCTCACATGCTCAGCATTAGTTATGCCATCATACAGGAAGGCGCAGAGCTGGGTGTACGATCAGCTGGAGGGGAGAAGATGCTCTCCAGCAGGAAAATAATGTTATGGGCACATGTGGCCTGGGCGTCCCCTTTGTGTCTGAATCTTGCTGCAGGGCAAAGGGGACGTTGATTGCCTGCAAATATTTTCAAGCCTGGCACATGTTACACAGCTGCCTGCAACACTCCACGTGGAGGAGGAAGACCTGAAGAAGTACAGTGTGATGCTAGAGGGCTGTGTGCGTGCGAGGGTTGATGGAGGTACAGGGCAGAGTGAGAGCTGATGGTGGCCAAACAGGCCCTTTAAGTACCCCTCTCTTTCCTTTTTTTTTTTTTTTTCCTCCCCTCTTTTTTTTTTCCCTTCAAAGCTGGGAGTGGGAGGAGTTTTCCAGCTCCGTACTTCCCAGACTACGAAGCTGAACATAATTTCTTGAAGAGGTGATCAACATACTGCTCCAAAATCTGGGAAAATTACCCATTGTTGACCATCTGTGTCTGCAGAACACAAGCATAGCTGTGGACAAATAGCGTATAGGCTGCCTTTTTGGAAACTATGGTTAAAAGCAGCCTGGGCTGCACCTGGTGCTAAGTTGGATTGCACACTTGATGTCCGTTATTAATAATGGGTAATTTTCATAACGAGACAAAGCTGGAGTGTTGGCCGGATGGGATCACTTGAGAGAGATGTAAGTGGGTTTCCAGCCATCTTCTCTGGGGCTGAGAATTGTTCTGCTCAGGGATCTTAATCCCTGTTAGTGGAGGGGCAGAGAGACGGGGATCTGAGCTTCAGTGTGGATTCCTGTGTGTGGGAGTAATTACTTTCCAGTCAGAAATTTAAAATGCATTTTGCTGTGTATTTTGAAGCAACTATAAGAAATCTGAATAAAGCACAGGCATCATTTTTTAAAAAAATAGGAAAATGGAATTGGAGCAAAGCTATTTTCTTGCTTTGCTAGTGGATTTATAGATGCATTTTTAATAATGTGCTCTTATTCAGTAACCATATTTAGTTGCAGTTTTGTAAAAGCCACATTTCCAAAGAGAGACTCATTTTCCAAGAATGGGCACAGAATGGTTGTGGGGATTGGAATATGAAATATTCCATCTTTTGGTCACCCGCTTGAACACAGGGAAAGCTATGAGTTATTGAACTGCTCCCTTTTGATGGCCTGTGTGAAATGAGTTGGTGGGATGTCAGTCCAGTTCTTTGTGGAAGATGTAGCTGTATCACAAATCCCACCATTACTGTTGGCACCCTTTCTAGCAACCAGAGCAGAGAACTCAAGGATAAAGAGACCATTCTTCTCCACCATACAGGTAATTCCTTCAGTTCTGTGTTGGAAAACATTGGCACTGGACAACTTGCCCTACTTCTGTTGTTGAGCACCTTGTTGTCTGGATGAGCACAAGACTTTAGTCTCTCGGGAAGCTATTAATAATCATAGCAATCGTTGCAATAATAACTTTTTATGTGGCGCCCATGCCTGAAGGCTTCTGGATATTTAACAAAATATAACTCAAACCATGTTAATCAAAACCAGAAGACAACATGACCCAACAAAGTCAAGAATTGGCAGGGCTGGCGGTGCTGGGGAAAACACGTGCATGTAACATACAATAAATAAAACCATACTGCATGAACTGTAAATGAAAGAGAATGATTTTGTGCCTCAGTCAGGAGAAAGAACACCAGGCAGGACAGCAGGCTTAAGTTTAGTGGAAGGGTTTTCTACGCCAGGTCTGCACTACCAGAGAAAGTCAACCTAAGATACGCAACTCCAGCTACAAGAATAGCGTAGCTGGAGTTGATGTACCTAAGATCAAATTTCTGTGGTGTTCCCACTGTGGGAGGTTGATGGGAGAAACCCTTCCACTGACTTCCCTTACTCTTCGTGACCCAGTAGAGTACTGGGGTCAACAGGGGTGTGATCAGCAGTTGGTTTAGAGGGTCCTTACTAGAACTGCTAAATCAAACCTCGGGAGATTGATCACTCTCCGGACTGAGAAGGCCCAGTGTCACTTTGCCCTCACAAGCATGAGGGATGTAAGAGTTTAATCAATTAACTGATAAGCTGATGCCTATTGGTTCCAGTTACCAGTTAAATGCCCATGGGCTGTTGGTACTGGGAGCCCGAGGCGTCTGCACCCCATGGCACCTACTGCCTGCAGGGCCGGGAGCCCAACCATTGAATTGGTTACAATTCAATTGTGTAACCAATTGAATTGTATTTGATTACATGGTTAACATTTTAAAACTGTTTTTATCTCAGGAATACAGCAGAAAGGGATCTGGGGTCATCGTGGACCACAAACTAAATATGAGTCAACAGTATGACACTGTTGCAAAAAAAGCAAACGTGATTCTGGGATGCATTAACAGGAGTGTTGTGAGCAAGACACGAGAAGTCATTCTTCCGCTCTACTCTGCGCTGATTAGGCCTCAGTTGAAGTATTGTGTCCAGTTCTGGGCACCACATTTCAAGAAAGATTTAGAGAAGGTCTAGAGAAGAGCAACAAAAATGATTAAAGTCTAGAGAACATGACCTATGAGGCAAAACTGAAAGAATTTAACTTGTTTAGTTCAGAAAAGAGAAGACTGAGAGGGGACATGATAGCGGTTTTCATGATAGCAGTATCTAAAAAGGGTGTCACAAGGAGGAGGGAGAAAAAATGTTCTCCTTGGCCTCTGAGGATAGGACAAGAAGCAATGGGCTCAAGTTGCAGCAAGGGAGGTTTAGGTTGGACATTAGGAAAAACTTCCTAACTATCAGGGTGGTTAAACGCTGGAATAAATTACCTAGGGAGGTTGTGGAATCTCCATCATTGGAGATATGTAAGAGCAGGAGTTTAGACAGACACCTGTCAGAGATGATCTAGACGGTGCTGGGTCCTGCTGTGAGGGCAGGGGACTGGGCTTGATGATCTCTCGAGGTCCCTTCCAGTTCTAGTATTCTATGATTCTAATCCCTAACAAGCATGAAATTCACTTTAAAACAGATTTCTATGAGGGAAACTGGATTTAAGATCTAATATGCCATATTTCTCAACTGAGTCGTCACCACCCCCTGAGGGACGGTTACAAAATGCAATTGAGAAGGTTACGAAGTATTGAAAAGTTCATTACAATTCTAAAGTAAAGAAAATCAAATTTCCAGATTAATTCTGGGCCGTCAAAACTTCCATAGTTTGGGAGGTTAAATGCAGTAATATCAGTCAAAGGAGTTATATTACATAGGATTATCATTGTTATCATGGATACATTTTTCTATAAAAGTGTAAGAAAGGATCCTATTTCTGACTTCAAATAAGGGGTCACCACTGTGAGAAAGTTGAGAAATACTTGTGTAACAGTTAGGATGCAGGAATGAGAACTGGTTGGATCCTGGGTTCTATTCTGCATGACCCATTATGACTTGGGCAAGTTGCCGTGTGCCTCAGGCAAAAACAGACCCTTAGTGAATCCCCAAGTTTGAATACCTCCTCAGGAACTTCTCGAGTCAGCACCATCTGGACTGGAGACCTTTGCCAGCTTTTGTTTTAGTCCTAGTGGGGACCTGGGAGTACAAAGGCATGTGGAAATAATTAGAGGATGTGGAGTGGGGAGGGGCAGAAATGCGAAAGCTCTCTGCATGCTTCAGAACCTCAAAGAAGAGGTTCTGCAAAAGGAAAAGGCTTGGTGGTGGGTTCACAAAGACTTCAAGTGGCGATTTCCTGGTCTGTCTCTTTCCTTTCCAAAAGCCAATCTCATCTGGAAAAAGCAGGTATTTCAAGCTACAACTTACAGAGTAGGATGTTTGCATTTCCAAACCCATTTATGCTAGCTACAAGTCTCCCTTGGGATCCCTACAAGTGGCAGTAG
Organism: Rafetus swinhoei; assembly: GCA_019425775.1. Taxonomy (NCBI): domain Eukaryota; kingdom Metazoa; phylum Chordata; order Testudines; family Trionychidae; genus Rafetus; species Rafetus swinhoei. Next base: position 71,163,819 of record CM033446.1, on the reverse strand, counting down.
TCTTCCGCTAGATGTTGCCTGAGTGACTCTTGATGTTTTCTTCATTGCCCTCCGGGAACCACATTTCTGATTGCCAGTATGAACTAATCCGTTGGTACTCATGGACGGACCCGTTTGTGAGTGCCGCTCATGACTCTTTCTGTTTTCCTTCTGCACTAGGTGACCTTGGAGAAAGTGTTAGGAATAACTGTGTCCGGAGGCAGAGGATTAGCCTGCGACCCCAGGACTGGCCTTGTCGCATATCCAGCAGGGTGAGTCACTGAGCATGTCATTAAAGGCCTTAGCTTAACCCTGGCTGATGCATACTGTATCTTTACATTGATGGATCAAATATGGTCTTTGATGGGGAGGCTGTTAATTGTCGCTAAGTAGTCTCCTAACACAGGAGGATGACTCCTCTCAGCAATGTTGGTTTAATAGCTTGTTAGAGGGATTGCATTTTCGCTGTCATCTTTTAATGAGATTCTTTTCAGCTCTTCCTCTTCGTGCTTTCAGCTAAATGTTAAAAGCCCTGTGTTTTTAATTAGATTTTCTGGTGTGCTGAATGTGCACATAACCCAGAGGTACATTCAGTTCTGATGGTGATGCTAAGAGAGGCAACTGTAGCACAGAATAACCCTCTTGCATGTGGTCTGTGATGGCTGGCATTGTGCTCTTCACCCAGATGTGGAAAGAGAAATCCAGTCTGACTATGCTGGTAACTTCAGTACAAACATCCTATGGAATACACCCCACCCCTCCTTTCTCCTTATCCATCCCCTCCCCCACCTTGTAGTATTACCCTGATAAGAAGGAGGTTATCTCTCTCAGGAGCCTACAAATGCTACTCGCAAGATTGGTTACAGTACGTTGCTCAAAAGTAATGAGACATTTTCTTCTTCTGCACCAAGGGATTGTGCATTCTGCCTTCACATCATTACATCTCCTGAGAAGCTGAGCTCAGATCCCCTGGGAAGCACATTACCCAAGAGCACTGGGCTGGCCTATTTTGTTTATGAATATTTTCCCAATAAAGCAGCTTTTATCTTGTCTTACCTGTCACAAGAGGCCCAGTCAATTTAAATGGAATAAAGTTATTGTTGTTGAGGCTGAAGAATCCAGGTGGTTAAGTTCTGACTCTTAGCACTAGTAATATTGATAATTTTGCAATGGAGTACTCTGAAGCAGAGCAATGACTGACAAAATCAGCAGAGGATATCCCTGAATGTTATGCCTTGGGAACATAGAATACTTAGTATTTTCTAGTATGAGTGGTTCCTCTGCTATGTAGGTGACCCGTCAGGGCAGAACTGTAGTTACCGAATCCCTGATTCCATTGAAATTTTAGCCCATCCTTTGATAATCATCCCACACGTTTCTAATGCCTCTGACCTCTGTTTGCTAGAATTTGACATATAGTTGTAGATGAGCTGTGTTTTGCATAGCTAGTCTTCTATGGCAGGCAACTGTCTGTTTTGGCTTGCTGAGATAACAGTATCTAGAAACTTGTGCCTCAGAAATAGAAGAAGAACCTGAAGTAGAGTCATGAAAGCCAAATGAAGAAAACATTTCAAGGCGGGCACGGCAAACATTGCCAAATGCCAACAGCAGTACCAAGGAGGATGAGGCCTGAGATTTAGCCAGAAAGATGCAATTGGATACTTTGAGATCAATTTGTGTGTAAAGAAGATCATGTAAGTCAGGGGAGGGGACCAAGAGTGAAGCTGATAGAAGGAACTTGGAAAAGCCGTTGTAGATGCCATGCTGGAGCATTCAAAAGGCAAAGTCCATGAAATTTGAGTCCTCTGTCTGTCACTGTTGCTTAAAGCAATAGGAGGAGGCAGTGGACCTGACCTGAAATTTTCATCTCTCCTGTTCTTGCCTGCTCTTGAGAGTTTCCTGTTAGGCATTGGCAAGTGCATTTTTAAGCTTTGGGTATGGGTGAGTAGCAGTGTAATTTGTAGGACGCAATATGTTTATAGTAGGAGTTCTGATTTTTATGTCTGGGCCCCTTCAACAGCCAGATGTGCTGGGGAACTGGTCTCTGCTAGATAAGATGCGTCTGTTCGAGGAAGCTGCCTCCTGGCTGTGATGACCACTAGCCACTCTGTTTTGTACTGTACTGTCATTTATACCCTTTATGGCTGGGAGCCCTTGGGGGACTGGGATTCCAGTCTGTGTTTAGCACTCATTATCTGTTGTAAAACACCTTGTAAGCATATGCTGCTATATAAACAGGCAAAATAACTTTCATAGGAGCTTCGCTTGGGTGAAAGAGGCAGCCTGAGGGCATACACAGCTGAATGAACCTAAATTGCCTGACTTCTCATGGTGTAAAGGCCATCTTGTGAGGCAGAAGTCCTGGGGTTGCTCTGGAACCTGTTTAAGTCTTGTAATGTGTGTCTCATTTATTTAAAAGAGCTCTTTTGTTTTTAAATTGTCTGCCGTTTGAGATCTGCATCCAAGTACAGATCTGTGTTCCTTACCCTAAAGCCCCCAGAACCCCGGCAAATGGATTCCAATGCATATTTCCTCTCCCCCCCTCCCCAATATTCCATATTTTCTAACACTCCGAGACACAGAGAGAGAGACCGAGAGAGAGAGAGAGCAGCACAAGCTTAGATTTTTTTTGGCTCTTCTACAGCTTAAAATAAACTAATTTTGTTACTAGTGATCTGCTGTGAGAAGCTCACTCATGCCAAGAATCTGCCTTCTCTGTTCTATCAGATGTGTAACGACACGTGGGGATTATTCTGGGTAATTAAAAAGTTATTCAGTTTCTTAGGCCTTTGCATAGGACTCCTTGTTCTTACTTGTTAATAGCACCATAGGTCCTCAGCAAGATGCTTAGGCCAGTTGTGTGTTTAGCAACGTGAATGGTTTATTTGCATCACTGTTTGCATGCAATAGCTTGGCTGTTTTGTGATGCTGATGTGATTTGGCACTGTCAAGACAATCATTTGTGCCTAGCTTGCCCTAGGGCTTGTTACAGGTTCAAAACACACCAGGGGAATAGTCTGCAGACCTAATTGGGACTGCAAGTTCAGTTTTTTTGTTGTTGTTACTTTCCATTCTCGTTCCCAGAGGATTTCTCCCTTCTGGGCCGTTTGCAGAGAGCCTGGCATCACTGTCTTGATCTTATTTTTCCTTGGTTGAATTTGCCAAATGGTGTTGCCTTTCACGTGGACATCGATTTCACTAGCTAGAGCCATGCATAAGGCAGCTGGCTTGCACCTCCAGCATGCACTCACCTGCGCTCCAAATATTCCAGTGGTGTACTCAGCACTGTACAAATGTGCTGATATATCCCAGGCCTGAGATGCAAATTCCCTGCTCTTCCAGTAAGGGACTGATTTTATGTAGCAGCTTTGTGCTTTCATTAGAGATCACACTGGAAGCACCACACTTACTTCTGACCAAAACAGACTGCTGAGCCCTTGACCTTCCTCCTGACAGAAGAAGCTCAATCTGCCTCAACAGGTCTCCATATCAGTTGGTTGTGTTCAGTACTGACATTTGCTCCCCTTCCTTTGCCTGACTGCCTCTTGGTCCTTCTCACTGTGGAATCGGAATTCTCGGCCTTTTGCCTTAATCCAGCCCAGATCCTACTGAGCCTTCTTAACTCATCACTGAGCCTTCTAGCCCCAAGTGCATAGTGCATGTGTTTTGCTTTCTTTCTGGTTTGGCTCTTGTTGGCTGGGATGCTTTCATTCCATTCCAGAGGTCTGTGTATAGGGTCTAAATGCACTTAAAGCAGTCTTGCTTGGGGAGGCCTGAATAGATGGGGGATGTACTTTATCTGGTTTCTTGGAAGGTCTCTCCTATGCCACCCTGGTCTTGTGCTGACAAGAGTGAGAGAAATAAGCCTGCGTTAGTTTAACTTGACTTACATCTGTGCGGTTTGTTGTATGGCAAGTGGCAGTGTCAGCTGAAAGGGGAAAACTTCTTGGATTTTTTTGGCAGGCGAGAACCTGTTTTTATGTCCCCTTTTTGGTTTGTCTTCTGACAGTTTCCTCTGCCCCTCTTTCGTTCTGGCTTCTCGTTTTTGCAGTAGCTAGCAGCGGTTCGGTCTCCTGGAAACAAGAAGGGAAACAAAGCTAAGAAAATCCTCTGAGATTACTGATGGCTAGTGTAAAAAAAAAAAAATGTTTTGAAAGGGGGGAATATATCTGTCCGTTTGAATTCCAGGCCAGATGCTCTGAGGACTTGAGTCAGCTCGTTGGTGTTTGTTTTCAAAAGCTTGTGAGGCTGCATGACCAAGTGACTCGTTTTACTTCTCCTTTTTTAAAATCCACTCTTGACCCCTCTTCTTGGCTCACAGTCAGTCATGAACCTCTGCTCCATTCAGACAACTCCGTTACCTGCTTCAGGGAACAGCTGAATTGTCAGTGAGCATGGACAGCACTTTGGTAGACTTCTGTTTTGCCCAGGGTAGCCTGTGCTAGTGGGTAGTAAAGTGCTGTGCTGTTCCAATTGCTGATGCTTTTAAACACACTATGTCCTGATAAGTAGGAAGCACTGCTGTGATCTACTAAGCTCTATTAGCTTCTATTACCAATTGGCTGCTGCTGTGACAGAGATGCGGGGCATATGGGTTAATATAATACTCCAGCCATGGGCAACCTAAGTTAGTGAGTGGGCCACATGAATGGCCCTCCTTCATCTCAGTGGGTTGCACGATTTTCGTAACCAAGGCTGTCTCCAGCGATAAGGGATGTGTCAATGGTACTATAGCAGCACTTTGATTGGATGCAGAAGGAGCATGCGGTTCTTATAGTCAATTTTGTGTGCAGTCAGCATGCACTTCCCTACATGAACCCTGGCTTTACATGTGTGTCATTTAAGCATTACAGGTAGGGAAAAAACATACACAAACAGAAACCAGTGGAATCTGGCAACCCTGTAACAATAAACAAAATGCCTCGCAGACCACACACAGAACCCCAGTGGGCTGCAGGTTGCCCACCACTGCATTATACTATCTCTTTGGGAGAAGTTGAGTTCAAAGCTGTACTGGGTAACAGATGTAAGGAGTTAACTGGTCTCAACTTGAACATTTGCTCACATCTGCCATCCTCCTCACCCAAAAGAGTGAACCTCCCTCACCCCATGCGTCACTTGATATGTGCGTGACAGCTTCTGCTCAAGAAAAGATGCAGGACTGGAACAGTGAATTACTACCAAGGTGCATTGAATTAATTACCTTGTGAGCTTTCACAGAATCTGTGTTGGCTAATGCAGACACAGACCCGCAGCCTGTGAGATGCATGTGCAATACTAAATTCACTAAACAAATGATCCGGAAACCTCATTCGGAAGCTATGCAGATGCTGTGAATTACCCATGTTTTTTGGCACCCAATGTCGGGTGAGATGAAGGCAGCAGGGAGACCAATGGAGTTTGCCAGCAGAGGAAGGCAGGGAGAGTTTTTTGTTAGTTTACAGATACTCCGCAGGGATTAACGTGAAGTGGGGGGGGGGAAATGAAATCTCGCCAACAGCACTGCTTGTTCTTCTCTGCTTGCATGGTGGGACCCTCGCCAAACAGGGCTCCTGCCATTGGAAGCTTCTACCTGGTCTTGACTTACTGAGAATGTGACCTGTCTGTCTTTGCTGGTGAAAGCCAGGCAGGTGTAACCACTGGGCGTGGAAGATGCCTGTAGGTTAAGTCCCTCAGGAAGCAGGTAAGCTACAGGACGAGGTGGCTCTTCTGCATAGGGCTTCATTGAAAGGATGCACGTGAAGATGTCCAGGATGGAAGAAGCTAGCCAACTATAGATAACTATGGCAGCACCAGAGAAGGAAGAACCGGTTGTTCTGTGGGTAGGAGATTGGTTGCTGTCTGAAATGGTCACTAGACATTGATTCACACCACCTGCTCCCTGGTCACCTTTCCATCAAGGTTAAGAACCAATATGTTGTACTGGCAATAGGAGGCACAGAGCAGACCCCAGTTCCTGTGAAAGAGGAGTCACCTGCCTGCAAGACTAGGAGACTAACAGCCACCACACCCAAGAGAAGGAAACATAGGATGGTGGTGGGCCAGGGCTTCCTCTAAGGTGGAAAGAGACATTCATCTGCTGACCTGACCTAATGTCCTGGGAAGTGTGTTGCCTAAGTGGAGCCCATATCCATGGCATTTCAGAAATATTATTGAGGCTCATTTCTCCCTTTGCCTATTACCCCACAATTCTCATCCAGAGGGGCACTAATGACAGTGCCAGGCATGATCCTGAGCATATCAGCAGTGACTGCAGGGCTGTGGAAGGGAGGCTGAAGGCATCAGAGGTTTTTACCTTGTCCATCCTTTCAGCTGAGGGAAGGGGCCCAAGCGGTGATGGACACATCCTGGAGATGAATGCATGGCTGCACAGATGGCATTAACAATAACAATGTTCTAGTAAGGAGGCATGCTGAGACGAGGTATGGTTCGCTTGAGTAGGAGAGGGGAAGCCTAACTTCAGTTTCTGGAAAGATGCTAAAACAAATGAACAATCCGTATCAATCAGTTTGTAAGCATCTATAGTATAATAGGATTAGAAGAAATAGCCAACATGGATTTGTCAAGAACAAAGCATGCCAGACCAATTTAATTTCCTTCTTTCACAGGGTTATTGGCTTAGTGGATAAAGGGGAAGATGTAGCTATGATATAGTGATGTGTTTTTAATAAGGCTTTTGACACAATCCCACATAACAATCTCATAAGGAAACCAGAATTGTGTTCTAGATGAACTATAAGGTGGATGTACAACTGGTTGAAATACCATTCTGAGAGTAGTTATCAGTGATTCCTTGTTGAACTGGGAGGACAGGTCTAGTGTGGTCCTGCAGGGGTCTGTCCTGGGTCCAACACCAGTCCGTATTTTCCTTAATGACTTGGATAATGGAGTGAAGAGCGTGCTTATAAAATCTGTAGATGACACAAAGCTGGGAGGAATTGCAAGCAGTTTGAAGAACAGTATTAGAATTCAAAATGATCTTGATAAATTGTAGAATTGGTCTGAAATCACAATGGAAAAAATAATCCCAACTATACATGCAATATTATGGGAACTAATTTGGCTACCACCGCTCAAGAGAGAGATCTTGGAGTCATTGTGTTTAGTTCTCTGAAAATAACCACGCAGTGTGCAGCGGCAGTCAAAAAAGCAAATAGAAAGTTGGGAATCATTAAAAAAGGGATGGAGAATAAGACAGAAAATATCTTATTGCCTCTACATAAAACCATGGTATGCCCACATCTTGAATACTGCATATAGATGTGGTTTCCTCATCTCAGAAAAGATGCATTGGCATTGGAAAAGGTTCAGAAAAGGGCAACAAAGAAGATTAGGGGTTTGGAATGAGTCCCATATGAAGAGAAATTAAAAAGACTTGGACTTTTCAGCTTAGAAAAAAGAGGAGACTAAGGGGGGATATGATAGAGGTCCATAAAATCATGACTGGTGTAGGAAAAGTGAAGAGGGAATAAGTAAATAACTTTTCCTTAAATATAAGAACTAGGGGTCATCAAATGAAATTAATAGGCAGCAGGTTTAAAATGAACAAAAGGAAGCTTTTCTTCACTCAGCGCACAGTCAACCTGTGGAACTCCTTGCTAGAGGATGTGGTGAAGACTAGGTTTAAAAAAGAGCTAGATAGATTCATGGAGGTTAGGTCCATCAATAGCTATTAGCCAGAATGGGTAGGAGTGGTGTCCCTTGCTTCTGTTTGTCTGGAAATGCGTGACAGGGGGAGGGATCACGTGAGGATTATCTGTTGTGTTCACTCCCTCTGGGGCATCTGGTATTGGCCGCTGTCGGCAGACAGGATACTGGGCTAGATGGACCGTTGGTTTGACCCAGTATGGCCATTATGTTCTTAACAAAATGAAATTCACTAAAGGCAAGTACAAAATACTACACATAAGAAGGAAAAATCAAATGCAGAACTACAGATCAGAGACTAGCTCGGTAGCTAGCCAACCAGTGAAGAAGGCCTAGTGATTATAGTAGATTACCAATTGAATATAAGACAGCAATGTGATGCAATTGCGATTAATAGAAGTGTTTTACATATGAAATGGGAGGTAATTGTCCTGCGCTAGTCGACATTGATGAGGCCTTAGCTGAAATAGTATGTACAGTGCTGGGCATCACACTTCAGAAAAAAGATGTGGGCAAATTAGAAAGAGTCCAGAGAAGAGCAACAAAAATGTTACAAGGTATAGAGAACCTGACCTATGAGGAAGGGTTAAAAAATGGCCAAGTTTACTCCTTGAGAAAAGAATAAGCAGGGGGATTTGATAAGTCTTTCAATATGTTAAGGGATGTTACAAAGAGGACAATGATCAGTTATTCTCTATGTCCACTGAAGATAGGTCAAGAAGAAATGGGCTGGGTCTGCAGCAAGCGAGATTTATGTTAGATAGTAAGAAACCATTTCTAACCTATAAGGCTAATTAAGCACGAGAACAGTTTACCAAGAGAGGTTGTAGAATCCTATCCTTGGAGGCTTTTCAGAAAACGTTAGGCAAACACTTCACATTTCTTGATCTTGCCTTTATGTAGGGGGTCTCAGTCCCCTCTGGACCTACATTTCTATGATTCTATGGTCACAGATGGGAAAGAAATAAATGAGCAAGTCAGGAAAATATTAATACGTGGCTGCTGCTGCTTTTCAGCAAGATCTATTTAGATAGGAGCAAAGCTTCTTTTGTCTCTGCTTTTTCACCTTGGATTATGTTGCATGACAATTACTCCTTGGAGCTGGGAGCTATGTCCCATAGTTAGCAGTGGAATGCCACATGCCCTCTTGGGTCAAATTTCATTTTGTCACTGCTGCTCCAGGCACATTGGACTCTGATGGTGCAGGATTGTCTTGCTAGATAAACTCATATGCCAGACTGGGCTGTGCAAGGAGTGAGCGGGGCAAAATCTCTCTCGCTCTGGCGTGGTGTGGATTACTCAGTGCAAGCCTGTTGAACTTGGATAACCCTCCTAAGTCATGGCCGTCCAGGTTCTGCTTCCCACTAATCCAGGGAGGTGAGTGACAAGTTATAACCCAACAGGAAGATGACAGCAATCTGTGTCACAGCTAAGAAGAGGGAAGGGTGAGCGAATCAGCCAAAGTCAGCATTTCTCTAGCCAGAAATCTGCTCCGCACGTGTGGAGCTGTCTCAGATGACTGAGTGGTAAATCCCCCTGGAAGCTGAAAGGGTGAATTTTTTTTTTTTCCAGCAGTGGTTGGTTATTGGTTTGCTCCCAAATTCCTCTTCCTGTTGCACATAGATAGACCTATAAGGCTGAGCCTTTCCCAGCCATCCCCATCTGGAAACCCTTGGAATATTTTAACCGTGGTTTTCTCTGGTGTATAGATAATTGTACAACAAGCAGCGCACAATAGAGAATCAGTCATACAGGGAAAAATGCCCTTTAACCAAATTGAAGGCAACTATTGCTTAACCTTGATGGGGACTCTGGCATTGCCAATACAGGGGTTTTTGGAGAAGGAATGGATGGAGTGACAGTAGAACACTAATGAACTGTAATCCAGACAAGGCACATCCCCATACCAAGTGATAATTGACTAGGGAGACTTCATGCCCCTGGTTCAGATTTGTTTCAGGTTTGTAGTGATAGCTATACAGGGCTGAATAGAGCTGGTGGCCTCCAGTGGACAAATGTCCACAACGCACACTGCTGTCATAATTGGCCTTAATTGGTACACTTGTTAGCAACTAGTCCTTGGCCAGTCTGCTTAAAGGGGTTTGAAGATTGAGCTATCCTTACTCTCTCCCCAGGGATATGCCAGGGAGATCAGATTAGGCATCTCTGTATTCCTGGACATATGTCTCCTTTCACCCAAATCAGCTAGCAATATGGGCAGACACACTGGGCATGTGCCATACCTCATAGCTATTTCTGACATCCCAATATCATTGTGTCTTCTCCCCAGTTTGCAAGTGTAATCTGGAAACTGACCATCTAAACCCAAACTATGAGGTGACCAGCCTTCCTGTTCCACTTCAGAATAGTTTCCCTCACCTGTGCTTGGTGCTGACATTAGATGACACACTGAGAGCAGCCTTGGAAATACCTTGGGCACGAACAAGAAGCCTGATTCTCTCTGGCTCTTCACCTTGGGTAGTCATTTACACGTGAGCAAAATGCCACTGTTCTGACATGGGAGCATTTTGCTCTGGTGGAAATGACAGCACAAGTTGCATGGTAAGGGAGAATTGGATTCCAGGTCTCCGATAGAACCGGGGCTGTCCTTGAAACTGCTGGGATTCGCCTGACATGTAGCCTGCGTGCGGTCAGCAGTTCCTCAGGGGTTGACATCTCCAGTTGTTCTGTGCCCAGGCTCCCGAAGCAGGCAGTTCTTGGCCTTAGGTTGTAAGCTTCCATTCTGAGCAGAACATGGTGGCTTGTAAAGACCTGATAGAAACACATTCTAAGAGGCAACAACCCTGCCTTCAGGTAGTACAGGGAACTCCAATCGCCGTAGAGGCAGCTTTCATCCTCTTCCCTTGGGTTAGACCCTCCTGCAGGGACTCTGGTCTGCTGTGAATTAATCCATTGCTTTGGGCTGTTATGCTCCGAGACATCATCTGGGGAGACTTCTCCGCCTGGCACCATGGAAGGATCAGGCTACTAGCTGAGGAGGCCCCTTCATTCAGACTATAAACGCACACATTTGGAAATAAAGAGTCATTTCTGCAACTGGGCTTGGGGCTCACCTCTTTGTTTTGTTTTCTGTGCCAAGAAGGAATAACACAAGGTTTCATAGTCTGATTCTGGCCAAGAAGATGAAGAAAAATGGCCAGACTCCCCCCCCAGAAAAATAGATCTGTTGGAATGAAGCTGGAACATTTGTTTTCCACCTCCTCGTTTCCCCTCCCCCACCCATTTTAGTTAGCAGAAAGAGGGGAGTATATTTGTGCTGAAAGAAAAGGAACTCTCAGTAAATTGCCTTGCTCTGCTCTACTTTCCTTTCCTTTACTCTTTCAATGTTCTCTCTCTATTGCTGCCCACTAGCCAAGTTTGACCCACCTGGGATACTAGAAGAGGTCTCTCTACTCAGTGATCTTCCCAGAGAAATAATTAAGAATTTTGACATTTTAAATTGCCATCATTAGACTTCTGAGTAGCGGCCTTGTGCTGAGGTGCACACCCCAGATAAGTTTAATGAAGGTTGTAGAGGCCAATTAGGTCACCTGAGGAGGAGAACCAGGGTTAACCGAGAGTGAAGCTCAACTTGGGTAGGGCAAGGGTCATATTAATGCCAAGAGCAGAAGAGGCTGCAGGGGAAGGGGCTGCAGTCACTACCTAAGGTGTGAGAGGTCATTAAGGACAAGAAGGAAGTCCAGGGAGAGTGTAAGCCCTGAGCTCCTGTGCTGGAGTAAGGAGTCTAGCCTAAAAAGAGAAGGAGGGTGAAGCAGCCAAGTGGAATAGAGTTCGCTCTAGTAGTGAACCAGAAGCAGGAAAGAGAAGATAAGGGCTCCTGGAAACCACAGCGGGGATTGAGGAATTGGATTGCTGGTTATGGGGTCCCTAGGCTGGAAGCTGGTGGTGTGGGAGCCCTGAGTTCCTTTGCTAGTTCCTGAGATGATAGCACAGAGCCTGGGCTGAGGCTGAAAACCATCTGGAAATGGCTTTTTGACTGTTGTCCTGGTGATCGTTGTGATCCTGGGAGGGGAGGACTAAATGGGGACCTGGATGGAGGTCAAGTGACTAGAAGAAAGGTTATTGCAGAGTGAGGAAGGAGCAGGGAGGCACATGACACAGTGCTGCCTTCCCTGACCTAGACACCAGGATAGAGCCCTCAAAAGGATCAGGTTCAGTTCCACACTTCTCTGGGCTATTATTTCATCCTGTTTGCAGATTCAGGCCAATGTCTCTGCCTGGGTTTATACTTAATTCCCATTTTTAGGCTTGTCTTCAGAGCCTGAGTTATATGATCATTTATTTTTTAAATTGAAGCTTAGATTCTGTATCCTCATAAGGCACCTCTTCAGAAAGAAGTACTGCTTTGCTGACCCACTGTGAATTGGTCCACTTCAACCGTCATCTCATTCAGTGTAGAGTTTGAGGCAGATGGGTGAAAGAAGCAATGGTATTCACCCCTTAATGTTGCTGGAAGAACTCATCACTTTGACTGCCAGTGGGAAAATGCATTACAGTCTTTAAAATCGGATTCTCATCTTTTCCCATCAATCTCTGATTGTTGGGTGTCCATTTTTCATTTCTAAAGAGCTGCTTATTTTAAAAAAGTGTAGTTAATCCAAGCACCCGAGTGCCTAAATTGATAAATTCTAAATTACAGAAGAATAGGGTATCATAATTGCAATGTAAAGGCCAGAACATTCTCCCTCCCCCCCCCCCCCCCCCAACGCTGCACAACAGAAAAAGGAGGAAAAATATCAAACCATTTAGTAAACTAAACAGGGACAGTAAGAGCTTGACCAAAGAGATTGTTCCTTGCACTGGACCCTAATGCTTATGGGACCTGGCTGCTGTCACACTGCTGGAGGGAGCATGTTCTAGGGGCATGAGCCCTTCACTGAGAGTTCACTGCCACTGCCTGTATGGAGACATTTACCCCAGGACAAAAGAGTACGAGCGGCGGAGTGGAACGTGACTGCTGTGGTGAGCCAGAGGCAAATCTCATGGGTGACTGCCTTTTGGGGCATGTAGGAGTATATGCAGCTCTGTCTTTAGGAGGTTTGGGGCCCAGTACAGCCCACCTCTGTCCTTGTCCCTCCCCTTCCCCCAAGCCCTGCCCTGCTCCTGCCTCTTCTCATCCATGCTCCACCCCCTTTCACCGCTGTTACTCCTCCTCCCCCAAGCAATGTGACTCGAGATTACTCGGGAATCAAGCACCAGCAACAAGGGGTTCCCCCCATACTCATTGTGACATCATGAAGTGGAATGACCTGGCTCTAGCCCACTGTGCTGCTCTGAGCCCAGCTCCCAGCTGCATCCATCCACTTCCTGTTGCTGTGATGAAAGTGGAGCAACCCAGTTGGGAGAGACTGGGGCTGGGGCTGGGGCTGGGAAGCTCTGCCTCATGCTGCTCCTGCCATCACTGGTGAATGTGGGGTCCAGACTGACCCTTGCTGCCGGTGCCATGCCCCCGAGTAATCCCCCAGGCTATGCTGGACCCTGCAAAGTCCCCCAAAGTGTGGGTCCCGGCGCAGCTGCCGCGAACTGTTCAGTGGAAAGAAGGGGATCTGGATGTACATCTTGAACTTCTGTATGATGTGAAAAGCTAGTCACAGCAGAGCTTCCATTGCTGGTATTTGGAACTTGCAGTGCCCCACCCCACTTGAGACAAGCTTCCGTATTCTGTGCTACCTGGGGTTTCTGGATACTTTTCAAAGGTAGCATGCAGTAATCCAGCCTGAGGTTATAAAGGTGTGGTTTGCTTAGGCGAGGTCTGCATCCAAGAGGGAGTGTTGTAGCCTGAGGTCAAACATAGATGGAAAAAGGCACTACATCCCATGGTTTCTATCTGAGAATCCAACAGTAGCAATATTCTATTGTGACTGCTTCCCCAAAACTGCTAAGTGTGTGGTACACTTGAATGGGCAGCCCTCCCACTCCCAGTAGAAGGCATGCTGCACCAGTATACTTCTCCCAGATGCTTCTTCTACTTGTTGACCTCACTTTTGTCAAACCTGGAGGGAGTCTGTGCAAGTTCACTTCCATCCTCATCGTCATCTCTGTGAGGCACTATTAGAAATTCCCATATCTAGGTGCAACAACTTGGAGCATCCTTTGTATACTAGGCAACAATATTAGGCTGCCAAAGAGGCCATGTTTATACCACACATGCACTTCAGTATAAGTACACTTGCTTGTGGTGCCTGAGGGCACATTACACTTGAGTGCTGTTCTCTTCTTTCAGTTCAGCTAATTCCTATTGCTTTCATGGAAAATATAGATAAAACTATTCAGGGTGCAGTCAAAAGTTAGGAAATGCCAGATTTACAGTTTACTGTACAACATTTGTTTGCCCTCCAGGTGTAAGGAGGCAGGGGTCTGGAGGCAAAAAATGGTATGTGATCACGTAAAGCAGAGATGGGCCACCTAGGCTAGTGAGTGGGCTGCATAAGTGGCCCTCCTTCATCTCAGTAGGCCACAAAATTGTTGTAACAAAGATGGTCTCTCAGGATAGGTCATTTTGCTAATTGCACTCGTGTACTTAGAATTTGTGGAGTGCCCAGTTGAACCGTAGCAGCAATGTTGTATGCAATCGGCACGCACCTCACTTCACGTACCCTTGCTTTACATGCGTGTCACTTTAGTAATACTGGTAGGAAAAAAAAACATGTGGATGGAAACTAGCAGAATCTTGTAACTCTGTGCGTGGGCAATGGTAAACAAACTGTCTCATCAGCTGCACACAGACTCCTGATGGGCCACATGCAGTCCTCAGGCCACAGGTTACCCCTCACTGTGTAAAGAGTATCCCATAATGTATACACACAAGGGCCGAAATCCAGCTTGTACTGGCAACTTGAATTCTTCATTTCCTGAGTGCTTGACTTTGTACCTAAGCAATATTCTTTAAATGTTGGGGGGGGGAGGGGAGGAAAGAGTTGTATGTAATTTCTTAGCTTTTTTTTAAAGGAAAAAAGTAAAGGCATGTAACTAGTAAGTTCCTCCACACCCCATCATGCATCATTGTCTACAGCACAAGTGGTTGAGCTATAGGTTAGTTGGTAACTCAGGAAAGCTGTTATTTCAGAGTGGCACGGGTTGCTGCTACCATGTTCTAAATCTGGGGGGCAGCAATTGCTTGGGGCCTGGTGTTCTCTCTGTCATTCCCACCACTCATACCCCCCCGCCCTGGTTGTGCTGCTGGAAGGGTGGTTGGGAAGAGTCAAGTCTTGCTTCCTCTGTCCCCTATTCCTTGTTACAGCCCTTCTGGCAACAGCTAGACATTCCCAGTACAGTTGTTGGCAGTGTGAATCTGACACTTCAATGTTTGTGTTTAGTTATAATTTTATTCTGCTGCCCAAATGTGCTGAGGAACACAAGTGAGAGGAAAGCAAAGGGGGATTTTTCAGTTTCATGGGACAAAGAAAAGGCACTTCTCAAGCCTGAGGGCTTTTCTCTGGCCACATTTCAAAAACCTGCTGCAAACAGCAGAGGTGTAGAGCTTCTAAAAGAAACAAGTTACACAAATGTCCTATAGTGGAAAGTGACAGGCACCCCAAATATAGAGGTTACTAACTATTCCTTCATGAACTGCTGATATTGTTTTCACGCAGCATGTGGTAGTGTATATTACACCAATCAAAATGTCAGAACTTGCACAGCTTTTAGTGTAGTCTTTTTAATTATCACTTGGACTTAAGCTCCTGTTGCTACGAACTTAGTGCATTTTTTCCTCTAACTTGTCATTAAGTAATAGGGAGAGTGGCTGTCCACTCACAGCTGCTTCCAGTGATTGAAACTGATTAAGAACATTTGGTGGGAAGTTCTGTTACTTTTAACCCACATAATTAATTACCTGAGGCTTTGACCGAATTAGCCAATGAATGAACTAAATGGAATGTATGCCATTTCCCTTCCCCCACCACAACCTGTATTATTTTGCTATATTTGAGTATCTGTATAAATGGATGGCAGTGAAAGAGCAAAGCACAGCTGTTTTGTTTAATGAGGATACTAGACTCTGGAGTGAAGCAGGGCAGGTAGGAAGCATTGGTAGATTTGGAAAGCTATTGCATGTCCATGTGCTTATCCTTCCTCTGGCTGGAAGAGCAGCATTTGCAAAGCTTGGACTATCTCTGCTATTTTGGAGCAAGAGGCTTTTTCTTATAAAGCAGCTGATGCTCTGCAGTGCTCAGGGTTTTCTAGTTGCTTGTGTAAGGGAGGGTGCGCGGGGGTGGAATTGAGTAGGAATGTCTTAAACTGCTCGCTTACAGGTAGTGGCCCGTTTTCGCTCCTACCTGGGAAGAATTTGGCATCTTCTTGGTATTGATGCCTCCTAGCAACCAGTGCCTGGTGCGGCAACGTGACTTGCTTTTGAGCCAAGTTTTAAGCTTGCATAAGACTGAAGAGGAAAAAAAACTGGCTAAGCCTGGGATAAAACTCGGAGATGCCAACTGCCTGAACTGAGCTGCCGCCCTCCCTCTGAACCTCATGACAAGCCCCGTGTCTTCTTGCAACATTGACATAAATGGCAAGTTTTTAACTTGATGCATAAACCTCCAATCAAATATCCCCCCCACCAGGTGTGAACAACAGTTTCTCTCCTTTTCTTGGAAGATCTGGCACTGCAGCTGGTAGTGGGTTTTCCCTTGCTGCCACGAGGGGATGTTTGTTTTGGGAAGCCCCTTTGCTAATAGAAGTGCTAAGAAGTTGTACATTTTATTTATACTTTATCTGCATGTGACAAGCACGTACACACTACAGGGCAAAAGCTATTTTTTGTTTCTTTGTTTTTGCAGAGCTGAGTTTGACACAGCTGAAGCCCCTTGCTTAATGCTTGAGCCCATAATACACAAAGCTGTCACTGCATCCGGGCTGCTCTCTGATCCTCCCCTTCCTCACGAGCCATGGGCTGTTCTTGGCCAGTGGTTCTGTGGCTGTGTGTGCTTTCGAGGAAGCTGATCCTCTGATGCTCGGGCACAGCTGCTGCAGGAATAATGCTCACGGAGGCATTCAGGGGGAAGGGCTGCTCTAGTTTCTTTGCTGCAGTGGGGTTTTTATCATCTGCTTCGGCGTGCGGAATAAAGAGCAAAGCTGGGTTATTGGATCCTGGAGGGGACTGCCAGCACACATTACTCTTCCAGGGAAGATTCTCAGAGGAAGGAGGGAGACTGATGCAGTAAGGGGGCTCCAAGCCAGACCCCCTCCCCCAGCCATTTCCCTGTGTGGGTTAATTAGATTAAATTGAGAGAGAATTCAATTGTACACCGCTTTGTAAGTCTTCTTGTGATTGATGCCTGTCTAATATTGGCTGCATCCCTTGGTAGTGGTAAAGCAGTTATGGCCTGAGGCACCTGCTTTGGGATCTCCCCTCCACCCCACCCTAGTTGCTCTGGTTTGCATAGAAAGCAGTGTCCCAGGGCTGTAAAGTCACAATGCCTTGGCCATGCCTGCTAATGGATCAGGAGAGGCGTAGGCTCGCTGTTCAGTCAGGATATGTTTTTCTTTGGAATTTTGCTGCAGGGAAAACTTGTCTAGCTTGCAGGTCCATGCAGTGCTAAAAAACCCGTCCTGTCCTGCCCTGTAAGAGCAGAGCAGCGCTAACCTGCAATCCAAAGCCAGATGTACAAAATGGGAGTCTACTCTGTGCCTCCCTTCAGTGGGGCTGGCTGGACCTCTGTTTGGTTCCCTTTGAGGAAAGGTCACTCTGACTTCCAGGGAACTTGGAGTTTGGTTGCAGCCTGGTTGGTGACTAATCGGATTTTTCTACATGGATTTATTTGTAACTTCTACCACTCTTGCCACTGTCTCCCCTCACCTGTATTAGTCTTTCCCTTTGCTTTTTCCCCATGCTTTCACCACATCCTTCCCCCTAGCTCTGCTCACTTTCTCCTGCTTCTCCTGGGCACTGCCCCTACTGGAGCCTCTCTCCCCCTGAAACTGTATTTTCAGCCCTTCTGCTAAGAATATAAATTCTAATGATCATCTGCTTGCTGCTTATATACCTGTGAAAGATGTGATGGGCCTGGGCGCCAACTGCTGTTTCAAGGTCCCTGAAGCTGGCATGGTGGTAGGTCTATAAAGGCTGAGGCTCGTTAACCTGCCTGTGTCTGTCTGTCTGTCTGTGGCTGGGTGAAACCATCAGGGAATTGAGGCAGCAGATTTCCAAATGATTCGAAAGCACAATGCTCTATCCAACCCACAGCCCTTAGAATTTCTATAGGAACCCGCCTAGAATTTAAAGGGCAGGGTGTGGGAGTCTTGGCACAGAGCTCATCAGGGCTTTGCTTTCAGTCCCATCCTTGCTGTTTGTTTCTAGTGGAACTTTTGTCCTTTTCCACAGCATCTGAATTGGCAGGGGTCTGCCCGAGTCTCCCTTTCTTACCCTCCCAAGTCTCACTCTTATAAGCTTGTTGCTCAGCCTCCCAACACATTGAATGCCTGGGTGGTCCTCTTTGCCTTGACATTGCTTGTCTTCTGGTTATCCGTCACTGTGGGTCCCAGCAGCGCCCCTTCCATGCCGTGCAATGGCTGCCTGGGTGGGTATTCTGACGTAGCACTGAAATCCCTCAAGTGGGGAGGGAGTAAGCGTTGCAGAAATGTGTTTTCAAAACTTGGTGCAGGTTTGATGGTTGGATGTTTCCTTTACCTGTGGGCGGGGCAGGGTGCATGATTTTTATGTGTTCGTGTGTGTGGAGAGTCATTGTCCTGTGTCCTCTGGAATTATGCAGCCACACACATTGCCACATAATTCCCTATTTTAGATTTAAGTAACTCTTTAACATTCGACTGTCTTTCAGAGGTGGGGTATTTGCAAGCAGTATGACCTGCTCCAAGCTCCACCGAGGAATCATTTCATTCTGCAGGTAGTGGTCTGCAGGAGGTGGGGGGCCTAGCACTGGGAGGACAAACAGCAGTTGGGCTACTGAAGGGAGAATAGGGGAAGGGTGTGAGGGTAGGTGCCCTGGTGGAGGCATTTGGATCAAAGTGACTAGGCAGCATAGAGCCATTACAATTAAAACCAGATGGTTTTCCATGCTGAAAACTGTGTGTGTATAAAGTTTTCAGCTTGGTGTGAATTGTGATGACTTTCAGCTGCTAAACTGGCTTAAATTTCACTGCTTTCTCCAAGCTCCTTTCTCTTTCTCGCTGGTCCACACCACCACTGCTAATCCATGTCACACACAACCCAGCCTGGTCATCTGCCTTTTGGAAAAGGTGCCGACCTATCTTGGAGTTTTGGTAGAAAGCCTCCCCTTCACTAGTCTCACGTCAGATGAGTACAAAGTGCCATAGACCGTCCTTACAGGTGTCTAGACTCAACTTCTTTTCTGCAATTGTTCTGTGAAAAATGTGGAGTCTATTTTCCCCTTTTTGTGCGTGCGTGCGTATGAATGTCCCAAGGCTAGGTGGTAAGTCTGGTCTTCAAGTCTGGGGAGACGACCTCTGCTCTGAGGTTTTTCACTGACTATCTATTCTGTCTGACCTTTTGAAACTTCGGTGGATGGGGAAAGCATGACCGCTGGTATGGCCTCTGTTTCCACTTCGTGCTCTTAGGGGTTTTCACAGCTAGGCAGTTTAAAAGTGTTGTTTCATATGTGTAACACCTAATCCAGGCAAACTCAGTGACTGAGGTTATGGTTATAACCCTCCCCCCTCACTTGGCTGCTCTTGGCATAATGAAACTCTCACAACCACTTGGCGTTATTGCTTTATAGCTCCGTTACCATGACAGCATTTTTTAATTATAGGAGTTGAAGGGAGACTCTTGCACATCTGAATATCCATTACCAGTCCCACCTGGCCCAGAGGTCAGATGCATAGCTGGATGGACTTACAGAGAGCCTGTGATGTATGCATTTCATTAGGGACTGCTTAGAGTTGCCAGTGCAAGCTGTTTGCAGTACACAGAGGGAAGGTTTATTGGTCCTACGAAACCCGGGAACTGTGCTACATATTCTTAACATCATCCTCTTATCTGTAGCTAGCTATTTACGTACGCACACATTTAACCTCTCCAGTAATGGGGGCAATAGTAGTGTTGATGGTCATCTTGAAGAAAAGTGTAGCTTTCATTCTGCCTGAACTTTACAGGAACATCCAGGTGAGTTGGCATTCCAGAAGGAAACTCTTGTTATATTTCATGGTTCCTTGATTCTGGCTTAAATCACTTGACCAATGAAGGTAAAGGGAGCAATTTCTATTCCATTTGCCCCGCCTAAACTGGGGAGAGGCAGCTGAGTGCTATCCCATGAGCCAGCAGAACAAGGAACATTTCACCAATGGAGGGAAGGGGTGAGGAGAGAGAAATCACGTAGAATATTTCTCCATTACCCCCATATTGGAAATGTCTGAACTCCCAGTGAGGGAGGATGAGTTATGCACATTCTGCAGAAGAAGGGAGGGTGGAAAGAGGAGAGACAGCCCTTGGCTTTGCAGGGGTTCTTCCTGCAAGGCCTGTAAATCATCTCCGCTCAGCCTTCCCCTTACAAAGTATGTGTTTTTTCTTTCCTTTTTCAGCCAGCTTTCCATCTACCATTGAGTCTGGAAGTGCTGCTGAGAGTAGCTCTTTGTAATGGTAGGGCTGGTGAGGGAAGGGGTAAGCATAGTCAAGGAGGTTCCCCGCAAGGCTAGCGGGGCAGTCATCTGAGGTGCCTAGAGGAGAAAGGAAGGGGGTTCCCAGAGCTGCTTCCAAAAATAAACACTGTTTTATGTAAGTTTAAAAAGTGGCGTCCCCCCACTGGGGCATATTTTCTGTATCTGGTCATGCATTGCTGAGGGTGCTAGGGAATGATTGGGCCTGCCACCTTCAGTTGGGTGTATCTTGTGACCATACATAGTGACGTTCTGATGGAAACCCTTCTGCCGGATGGATCCAAGTTGTTGGGGCCAAAATTGCCGATATGGGCGAATGTTCCCCTTCCAGGTACAAGCAGTGGGGCAAACGAGTTCTTTTAAATCTTATCTTCTGCTGTGTCTGTGCTTGGTCATGAGGGGTGGTCTGCAGGCCAACTGATTTCAGCAAGAGTGGATGGTGCTGCTATGTGGTTGCACAGCTCTTCCCTGAGCGTTCTCAAAGAGAGTTGTAGGGCAGTTGTTCCTCTTCCCCAGTGGCCTCCTACTGTGGAGTTCCACAGCTTTCCATCTTGGTTTCCCCTCTTGCCAGCACATGGTAGGTGATGTTAGGAGAGTTTGTGAGGAGTGTTTGGGCTTTGGTGCTGTCAGTGTGCTGAAGACTCACAGCTCTAGATCTCTACCTCACCTGCCTTAGTTCAGTGTCTAAGGGAGATTGGAGCATGGATGGGAGTGAGTTGCTAGAAGTTCAGTCCAGACAAAGCTGAGATGAGGCTGACAGGTTCAGAGATGCAACCAGAAGATATGGTGAAGATGGAGCAGGACCTGCTCTCTGCTGTTCTCTGGTGTGCCATCTAGACTTTTAAAACAATACATTCCCTCTGGGAGCCTTACTGCCCTTTCACACAATTCTCATGCTTAACAACGTGTAATCTCCAATTCATGAGCTTAGCAACTTTTAAAATACAACTAATCCCTTTGTTTTGTGCCAGCCTTCTTATTTAGCTGTTTTTTCCTGCTAATCTATTTTGGTCTCTCGGAAGTGTGCAGCATGTATTTAACTGTAGCCCTTCTGTGGTGCAACCATCTTGGTGGTAGGGATTTAACCTCTCTAGTTCGGCACCCACGGGACCTGACTGGTGCCGAAGCAGAGAATGTGCCGGACCATGGGAGGTCATTATTGTCTAGCAGCATTATCAATGCTTCCACTGCTTACTGGCCTCTTAGAAGATGCTTAGGGGTAAATTAGAGCTAAATAACAGCACAGAACACTGAGAGCCAGGACTGGTGGCTATAAACAAAATTTTATGGGACGAGGGAAACTTGGCCACACCCATGATAACATCCAGCTAACTTGCCGGACCACAGATGTTGCTGGACTAGAGAGGTTCAACCTGTATTCTCCTCCAGCAAATCTCCCTGCCACTAATATGATGCAATGAGCTCCAGGGCACCTTGTGCTCATGCCGTGACTCCCCTGGCTTAATCTCTCCACAGATCTGCCCTTCCCCTCCAAATCCCTTTCACTGACATAGATGAATAGGTATTTCACATGTGATGTGCGTGCACATCCTCCCCACGACACATCCCATCTCAGCTAACCCCCTCACAGCCTTGGCCGTGAATTAAAGAAACTTGTTGGCAGGGAATGTTGCCACATGGAAAATTATCACCGGCTTTTACTGACACCATCTTAATCTGATCAAGATTCTCCTGACACAGAGCACAGGGTGGAAAATTTGGTTCTCATCAAGGCTTTGGGATGTGTTTTTGTGAAGGAGGAAACTATTATACTTTGTTGGGGCGGGGGAAGATGGGAGTGCTTTGAAGAGCAGTGAATGAGCAAGAAGTCATAGAAGTGAACAGTGAGAAATTAATGGGGCCACTTGTTCTCTTCATTTACTCTTGCAGGAGTGTGTGAGGGCAGGGGGATAATATTCAGAAAGAGGAGCCAAGAGGAGCTAGGGTTTGAATGGTGTTCGAATGGAGCTTGCTTTCTTCTCTGCCACTTTAGTTTTCAGTCCAGATTTGGCTTTGATTGGGAGGAAGGAACTTGTGCCATGAACTCTTCCTCTAGTCATCTGTCCTGCGAGATAAAGCAAAGCAGAGTTGATGAATAGCTTTGGAAAGAAACTCCATAATTGTCTTATTTTTTTCAGACACCCTAAGCAGGATGGGGGTGAGTAGGCAGGAAGGGAGGGAGGAAGAAAATGGATTTCTTGCAGAAATCTGCTTTGTATTAGCTTGGGGAAGAATGGGGGGAATTGGGGAAAGGGGCAGCAGCAGAGACTAGAGAGATGGCTCAGGGGAACAGATGTGAGGATAACGAGAAGGAAAGTGAAATACCGAGGGAGACTGGGATTTGGGAAGAAGAAAAAGAAGTGGGGCTGGTAGGAGCAGAGTAAGAAGAAATGTGTGTATGTTTATGGGGGGAGGAGATGGTATGTGTGTGTAGGGGAGTGCTGGTGACTTGGTGAGTCAGATGCTGTGTGTAAATGAGATACTTTCCAGTCCACTCCTAAATTTAACCTGAGGAAACTGCTTCTTTGTTTTTTCCCTTTGCCAGAGCTGCCTGTTTCTTCTCTGGAGATTTCATGATAACTCTCTTTGCACTGATCCCCAGCACACATAGAATGTGCACGGTGCAAAGTGGTCAGGAGAGTTTTCTGGCAGCACGTTGGCGATAAACAGCCTCAGCCTCTCCCACTTACACACCAGCAACTCCAAAGTGGCTCCCTGCCATCTCTGCTGGTGAAAGTCCAGCGGCTCTGGAAGAGACTTCCAAGAGGGTCTGTTGGTGATGGAGATGTATCACCTCTTCTGTGCCTCAAGAACCAATTACTACCTCACACGAGGGCTCCTTTGGAATAAAACAAGGTGTCAAAATAACACCTTTTTGATTCCAAAGCACTTTCTAATTTCTTTGTTTTAAAGCCAAAGTTCATGATTACATGTTGCTGCTAGGAATGGTGAGGCCATAGCCCTAGAAATAAAATCGGTTCTTAGGAACCAGTCATCAAAGAAGCTAGATACCCAGTTGGTTGGGGCCCAACGTAGGCAGCAATAATGTTGCCACTCAGCAGTAAATAGTTTCATAAATGGCTCTGACATCAAACCAGTGTTCAAACTGGGAGGAGAAGGTGATGTAGTTAATCTGTGTAAATGCTACCCACAGTTTTCGAGTGGCTGAATACTTCTGCTAAAATGATCATCAGTGAACTAGTTAATAATGTTGACCTTTTAAAGTATCATCAGACAGCAAGTAAGTCTTCCATTGCATGGAAACAGTGCATTTCAGATCTATTGTTTGTTTTCTCTGTGTCTGTGAGCTTTCAGAGGGACACATGTAGAAAGTCTTCCTCAGAAAGATAGTTGCTGGAGAATTTTTTTTTAAATGTCAAAGATGAACTTCAGCAGAAACTGATAAGGGCACTAGAAAAAGTGATGGTTTGATAGACTTGACCCAACTGAAGTGGGGATGAAGTGTGGAAAATATCAACACTATTTTTCCACCCACTGGTAGCAGAATACTGAACAAACAGAATCTTACAAAAACGAAACATGCTGAATGCTAGATGGAAGCTTGTTGTGAACTACTGACAGAGTGAAATTCATTAGGGCAAACTTGAATGATATATCTCAGGATTAATGATGACCAGGTAATCTTATGCTGGACCAGTGATCTGTCCTGGTATAGCAATTTCTATTTTCCTGTATTGACTTGAGCAATGTATTTTATTAATAGATTGCACAGTCGCTGAGTACTTTATAGGCTCTCCACAAACCCTGCTTTGGGAAGCTGTTGAAGAACATAAGAACGGCCATACTGGATCAGACCAAAAGTCCATCTAGCCCACTATTCTGTCTGCCGACAGTGGCCAATACCAGATGCCTCAGGCCCAGAGGGAGGGAACCACAACAGGTAATCCTCATGTGATTTCCCCCCCCTGTCACTGGCAGACATTTGAACATGGTCTTCAGCAAAACTGCAACATGCTGTGCTCCTAGGGTTGGAAGGACTGCAGTGTGGACACAGAGTGAACCAGGTAGCAGAAACTAGGTAAATGTAGCCACAGTGGCCACTTTACTCGTTATTCTTTTAACTGCAACTTTTACCCTTTTGAAAGGATGCAGCAATCCAGTGTAGAGGGGGGCTAGAGAAGTTCCTAAGGTTGCAGCAAGATTCAGAATGAGAGCCAGATGAGAATGCAGGACTTTCTGGCTCTCAGGCTCGTGTTTGTAATGTGCATCACTGCCATATAATGAACTTCAGTTCATTTGCATTGTTGGTTAAAACAGCCTAAAAGTTGGGTGGAGTCTTTATAACAGTGTGACAGGACTGTCATGAAATGCAGCGTCTGTGCAATTCAGCCCTCTGGCAGGGTAGCACAAGATATGCCGTGTTCCTTGTTAACTGGCAGTGGGGTATGTGTGGTGGGGGTATGCACTCACATATTTTGATGGATACACTTAGGAGTTATTTTTAAAAAATCTGCTTGTGACTGCCTGTTAGGTGTTAAAATCTTTATGAAGGTCAGGAACAATTTGGCTGGCATGATGGCGGGACTCATTAGCAGCTGCCTCAGCATAGGAGTTTGAGCCTCTCTGAGGGAAAAGAGCTAGGAGGAGCAGCCAGGAAGTTCTGCAGAGAGAATCTCTGGGAATAGCCAACTCTGGAGGTCTAAGACCTAAGGTTGTTCGTAAATAACTACAGGCTCAGTTGCGTAGGTTAAGAATAACAGCAAAATCCAGGTTTCCACCCATTTACTGGTCTATTCTCGGAAGTGCTTTATTTATTGATTTGCCTGCTTGGTTCTTAGATCATGCTGTGTTCTTGCATGTCTTTAATTTTTAGATTGTTTCTTAGAGAAAACACAAAGGACTAGTATACACTTGGAACTTCATAGCTATACCTTCAGGGGGCATGAAAAATGCACATAGCTGAGAAATGTAGGTATGCTGGCCTAATGCCTGGTGTAAAAAGTGCTAATCTTCCATCAAACTAGCTACCATGTCTCAGGGAGATGGATTACATGTGTGAGCGGGAGAACCCTTCCTGTTGGCATAGGTGGTGTCTACACTGATGCCCTGTAGCCACTGTAGTAGCTTAAGTATGAACATACCCAAAGGTCCTGTTTTCAAGTAAATGTCCTTAGCCATATAACACAAAGGAACTTAATACCTTAAAACCTGCTGCACAGAAGTGATTCTACCTGGATATCACATTTACCTTCAATTCTCCATAATGTTCTCCAAAGCGTAATGGACCAAAATTCTCCAGGGTGTAATTCTGCATTGCACAAGGGATGACTTTGGTCCATTAAGCCTATCTTGCTTCGTACAGTGGGATTTCTCTCTTGTTTTTCTGATTGGCTGGAAGCTGAGGATTAGGTGGATTGTCCCATCTGCTAATGTACTGTTTCATAGCTCATAATTTGAGGGCTTAACTGTCCCTGAATTGTTAATGGGTCACAGACCACCTACTTTCTTTACATTCTGTGGAAGTCAAAGAGAGTAGATCAGACCTGAAACTGGTGTGACTGGTCAGGTTAAATTAGATCCTTCTGTGCTTTTTACTCTTAATCACGTAAAACACTTTCACTGCTGGTTGACCAGGTTACCTGAACCATAAGAACTGCCCCACTAATAGACCAGTGAATGTTGGTGCATGCCTGTATGATCAGAACAGCAGATGTACTTTACCTGGGCATGGCTAGAATGTGTAGAAGCCACACAGGCTACCTTTGGGGGAAAACATTGAGTAGCAACTTGCACTGGAAGGAACGGAGGAAGCTGATGATTTGCAAGCTTGGTTAGTTAGAGGTTAAAGCTTCAGTGAGCTATAGTGGCGTGTGTCTGCTTTGAGGCAGTGATGTTGATTGAGTACAACAGCATCAGGCAGCAGCCATGGGCTTGCGGTGTTGGAGTGTCTGCACCTCTCGATGGTATCTATTCCATTTCATAACTTGTACTGCTCCTGGCATGCAGCCCTGTCAGACCAAGTGAGAGGCATGGCGTGGGTTAGGCAAGACTTTATGACGTGCCAGTGCCTGGGGAAATGTTGTGGCTGCAGACTTATCCAGCCGGCACTGAGTTCATGGCAGGGATCCCTGACCACTGCTAAGGTAACTGAGAGAGAACAGATCGGAGGGAACGCCCCTGCAAAGTTCTTGCTTGAGCCCAGTGGTGTGACGATGAGGCTCGATTAGTTCGGTTTAAAAGTTCATACTTGAGAACTTTTGCCTTCTCCATGGGAATGAGGCTTTTGCTGTAGGGATGTTAAATATCAGTTAATTGAATAGTTGATTAACATCATGAATTCTTATTGGTTACTTGACTTTTCTATAGTTCCTGGGGGTGGGACCAGCAGCCAGTGCGCTCCGGTCGTGTTCCCAAGGAGCCCCCTGCCACTCTACGCTGCTGCCTCTATATCGGAGGCAGCAGCATGGGGTGCCAGGCCAGAGTTGGTCCACAAGGAGAGCCAGTTTAAAGCCCAGCTCCCCTCGTGGACTGGCTGCCTGTTGCCCCGCACTGCTGCTACTGATAGAGGCAGTAGCACGGGGTGGCAGCAGCCTGTGTTCGGGGGTAGGTCTGAGCTCCCAGACCCGGCACGAGCTGGAACTTAGCCAGCCTGCCTGCCCGCCCATCTGGCTCCTAATACACTTCAAATGCAAAGCTGCAATGGGGATAGGTCCCAGACCCGGCGCAAGTCAGGACTGAGCCAGGCAGCCTGTCCAGCTCTTCATACACTTTAAATGCAGAGCTGCAGCATGGGTAGATCCCGGACCCGGTGTAAGCTGGGCTGCTGGCCAGCTTGCTAAAAAATTTACTGACAAGGTGAGGTTGGAATGCGTTTAGTCTGTAGCATTAACTGATAAGCTTTTGCTTATCAGTTAATCAACTTCACTATTACATCCCTATTTTGGTGGTGTTTTGGTGTGCTGTTGCTACACTTCAAAGGCAAACGTGCCACATGGAGCCTGGGATCAGCTGGGGACTCCCCCGCTGACCCGAGGCTCCATGCAGCGCTGCTGCTTTGAAACACCGTAGGGAACCCAGTGTTAGGCTCCCCGCGGGGTTTCAAAGAGGCAACGCTGCATGGAGCCCGGGGTCAGTGGAGGGGTCCCCAGCTGATCCTGGGCTCCACTCGGTGCTGTCGCTTTGAAATGTCGCATGCAGCCTGGGGACACCCCAGCTGGCCTTGGGCTGCACGTGGCATTTCAAAGCAGCAGCACCGCACGGAACCCAGGATCTGGCCCCAGGCTCCATGCGGCGCTGCCACTTTGAAGTACCCCCTTCTCACAACACAAAGGAAGGGTGAGGGGAAGTGACTAGTTGACTAGCCTGTCCTATAGGGTGCAGCACAGCTAAGTAGCAACACTGCAAAGCTGGTTAAGCTTTTGAGGTATTCCCTACATGTTGTGCAGAGAAGGGCTCTCTTGGTGCTGCGATGCATCCTCACATGCTGGAGAGACCTAGCCATTGTGGAGGATGGCAACTTTCCCCAACCATTTCCTCCTCCTTCAGCTGCCCCCACTTGTGGTTTTGCCAGGAGATGGTAGGAGCAGTGTATTTCCATGTCTGAAGTCAATGTCGCTCCTCTCCTTAAGACATGTCACAAGTGCTGTTTTGTCCATCTCCAGCAAGGCCCTACAGCACTTGAAGTGAGCCCTCCTCATGTTGCAGCCCTGTGTGAGGGGAATTCAGAGGGGGAAGAGAGAAGTGCAGTTCTCGGGAGCTGCCCTGCCGAGTCATGAGTTCTTTAAAGGTGCTGTTAGCACAGTTCCATGCAGGGAATGAATTGCTCTCCAGTTGGGAAGGAGGATCATCTTATTGCTGAGAATTGTCATCTTTCCTGGACAGCAGCAGGCCTTTTGCTTCTGAGAGCCTGACTTTTCACAGGGTTGGTTCCTTTGCTCCTATGTTATGTGATGAGGCCCTGGCAGAGATGTGTTCATTTCTGTCCTGTGTTGAAAATGATCCTGAGGGTTTTTCACTGGTGGAGGGTGGGGAAGGGGAGAGAATGTATCCTGGACATACCCAGTCTTGTGTGGCAGCAGTTGTCAAGACACGCTAAGGGTGAGACTCCTGGCTTTGTCAGTAGTCTTAGGGGGAATTTCCCCTTTCCTGCTACTCCAGATTGGTGGACCTTAAGCTAGTGGTGGAGGTGATTATATATAATTTATATTGATTATCAAGGGGAGATGGTCACCACTGTTTGTTTCTAGAATACCTCCTGCTGGCTGATTTCTTGACAGCCCTAGAGGAAGCTATTTATTTTTTCATTTGTCTTCCAAGCGAGTGGGCTCTTGCACTGTGCCTTTTGTTTTCTGGCTAACATTCTTTTGGTCCAAACTGAGGCCTTTTCTGTCTTGTCTGTGCTATAAGCAAGAGCCATGCCACACAGATGATGATTCCTGTCTGGGGCCATGCTGAGCTAGTCCCAGTCATTGCCCTGACATTCAGGGCCTGGGTGGAAGTGCAAGGACAAGAGAAGAGGAATCTGAACTGCTCATGTGCCCAGAATGTAGGATCACTTCTATCTGAGGAGAAGGGACAGAATCATGGGGCAGCCGCATAGATGTTCCTAACTGACCTTCCTTTCTGTCTGGCTTGTGAGTTGTAAGAGATTCAGAGCTCCCGGCTTCTGGAAAGGTGATTATTTATGGAATTCCACAGCGGAATGATTTGTTATGATCCCCCAACCTCCCTTTGCGTTTTCCAGCTAGTTGGGTAGGGGTGGGACAAACGTGCCAGGCTGCCCTTTCTTCTTTTGCCAAGGACGAGGGGATAGAGCACATTGTGATACCTGGAGGCTGGTCTGTCAACGTCTTTTTGTTCTCTTGTCCTCTCCTTTTAGGTGTGTCGTCGTGCTCTTCAACCCTAGGAAAAATAAGCAACATCACATTCTAAACAGCTCCAGGTGAGTGAAGCTCAGAGATATGCAGACAGCTGGCCTTGTGTTAATGGAGAGTTGAATTTGGGAGTCCTCTTTCTGGCTCTAGCAAACTATAAGCGCTGCTGGGGAGCGGTGCCCAGTGCTCCCTGAGTCCTAAACTCCCCCAAGCAAGAGTCACTGGCATGGGACTACTGTCTGTGCCCTAGAGGAGAAGGTTTTAGCCATGATTGCTAGGGAGAAGCTCATAAATACTACATTCCCATGGAGGATGTTTTACTTGAACTCCATTGGGCTTGAATTATTCTTTCCCTGAGGTGTAGCCCTAGTTTGGAGCCGGACTGACTGACTAGTCTAGTTGGCAGGCAAGTGTCAGAGTACCATAAGCCCGTAGCTGTAGAACCCTTTCTGTGCTGCAGACCCAGTGAAAGAGTTTGAGCTGGAGGGAATGCAAGTGTTCAACCTGGGGAGAAAGGGGGAAGAAACAAAGCTATTGCATGTGCTATGAACCTCTTCTCAGTTATCCCCACCTTCCTGTCCCAGGGTGACCAGATAGCAAGTGTGACGCATGGGAACAGGATGGAGGGTAGTAGGGTCCTATATAAGACACAGCCCCTAATATTGGGACAGTTTCAAAAATATCGAGACATCTGCTCACCTTCCCCACTCATGATAGACTAAACTGCAGTTGGATACAGGCACCACTTCAGTGTTCTCCTGTCTCTTTTTTAGGAAGACGATCACAGCTCTTGCTTTCTCCCCTGATGGAAAGTACTTGGTTACTGGAGAGGTAAGTGTTGAAAATTGTTTCAAACAGGGACATGTCTGCAGGCCATCCCATTGCAGACTCGGAAGAAGTGTGGCTGCTGTAGAGTGGAAAATGGGCTGTGTGTGAGGGGAAGTGTGGCGTGGGGCCTTAGGTTTCATTAAATCCTTTATCCTTTTTGGCAGGGTTTTGGCCCAAAGGATGTCCAAAGAGAGACCTTAACTGTGCCTCTACACTGCCTTTATATGGGGAAATGTGGTTTTGGCTCTTGCTCACTGATTTATCTGAGCATCAGCCTAACTCGTTACTGGTTGTCTCCTTGAGCTCATATTGGGAAAATTTTCCAAACGTTCCCTCTGCACAGATTGAGGCAAGTGAATCTCCTGGGAGAGACTCCTTGTGCCAAGGACGGGATGGAGATTAGCTGAGGATATTTGACGCCGCTACACCTATTGACATAGGGGAAAGAGCAAGGAAGGGATGGGGACAGGAAGTTTCTAGTGGCTGGATTGAGTTTAGGGTTGTAGCCCATAGGATTTCAGGGAGTGAACCAAGACTGTAACAATGTAGTAGAGAGTGGGAGCTTGCAGAGTAGTGATAAAGGGGCCAGTGCTCACGGGTTTGGCAGTTCATGCATTGTTGTTGGCAGCAGGTGCTCAAAGGGAGAAGAGTGATGACTGTGCTTTGTTAGAAGTGCAAGGTACATACTGTACATGTAATGAATTTGTAGTTGTTAGATGCTAGAAACACACACAAATGTCACCCTGTCCCCTTTTGGATCGTGCTCAGCTTGCTATCGTCGTCTCTGACTACTTGTCATCCAACTCCAGTGTGTTGTAACTTACTGGTGAATGTGTGTCACCAGTCCCTCTCTTGTGCCCAATTCTTGGAGGATATGAGTAGAACTAGGCAAATTGTTTTTGTCAAACTGAAAAATGCAGGGTTGAGTCAAATTTAGCTAATGGTTTCAGAGCAAAAAAGGGAAGAAAATTCTGAAAAAGTCAGAACATTTTGATTCTTTGCTTCAAAACAACATTTCATTTTGAAATGTATCTATATTTAATTTAAAAAACTACAAAAGGGTAAAACACCCTATTATGAAATATTTCATTTCATCTTGAATTAAATATTTTAACTTGAAATGATTCCCCTCCCTCCGAGTTTTTTCACTTCAGTAAGAAAATCTAATGCTTGCAGTTTTGGTTGGCCCTGACAAATATGGAGGATTTTTTAAATTATCCCTTAAACTGAAAATCAGTTATTCACCCTGCACTAGTCTGTTACAGGCTCAGCTGGAGCATTCTGGCTCAAGCTCATGCTTTTAGCTCTTGATGTCCCTGGTTCAATACCCAGTGTGTTGACCAAGCTGGTGAAGTTAGCCTGTTAGCTGGGCTGTGACAGGCTTCTCTCTTATGGATCAGACACAAAGGAGGACCTGTAAAAGACACTTACCAGTGGGGTTTATACCTACAGAGCAGAGCTGGCTCAAAATTATCCCCTTGGGTTTGTTTTTGGAGCAAAATAATTTTTGTTTTGGTAGAAGTTTCATTTTTAAATGAAAATTTTCAAAATGAAAATTCAGATTTCTTTTTTTTTTGAAAATCCTTAAAAAAAAATTTGGTGGGTAAAACACCAATTTTACTCCTTGCTTCCCCCTACCATTGAGGAGTGGAAGGGCAGAATTAAAAATGTAAAGATTATTTTTCTACTGACATAACACACAGCTTTTTTTATTAGAAATTTTTTGCTGAAGAACAACAGTAGAAATTGAATTAAAAATGATACATTTTTATTTCATGAGTTGTTTTGCAGTGTATAATTTACCTTTTTTACACACTCTACAGCTATTTCTATGTATCTTCTCGAAAACATTAATTTTGAGTGTTTGTCTTGTCCTGTAGTGCCCCCTCCTGGTAGCAGCACTAAGTCTAACCCCCCCTCCCCCTGCTGCCCTCGAAGTTCTGCAGTTGCCTGGTGACAGGTGACTGAAGAGTATTTAGCTTGTGAAGTCTAAATCTTGCAGAATAAGTGCACTGATTCTGCCTAATGACTCTAAATTGGTGCATGGCTGGGTTTTCTTGCGTGAGAACGCAGAGTCTCATCCCTCTGTATGTGTTAGCTCTGGTCTGAGTATCTCAAATGCTGAGGAGATGGAGGCTTTCCATATAGGAATAAATTGCTTGTCCCATGGGAGTTGATAGAGCTCACTGCTGGTAGCATCTGTTCAATTATTTAAAGTGTATTCAATTTGTTAAAGTCTCTGGGGGCTGAAGATCTAGAGGTTGGTTTCTTAACTAGTGTGAGGGTTTTGCAGAGTAACTGTATTGACTTCTGTACCATCTTGACTGTAACCTTGAGGACAGAACTCTGTCAACTGGGGTGAAAGCTGAGCTCGAGTAAATTAAAATCTGACCACTGTGCTTTTCCAGGCCAATCGTACTGTAGGTAAAAGCTGCAAAACAAGTCCATTAAATGTGTTCATGTTTCTGAGGCTTAGATTTTCAATCAAGCATGTCATCCGTGCACATGAGCAAGTGACTTGCTTCACCCTTACTGGAAAAGATAACCACTTTGCTTTGTTGCCATGGAGATCCTATCTTGCAAGCTACTTTTTGACAGGATGTGATATCCTGAGGAAGCTGTTGAGCAGAGTTTGCCTATTAATCATGTAGTTGGCAAGGACTTCTGCCTGTCTTGTACTCACTCTTTCACTTTTAAATAACTAACTAAATAAATGATTTTTCAGGAAGACTAAGTCCAAGTCTACACTGGCACTTTACAGTGCTGTAACTTTCTGGCTTGGGATGTGAAAAACATTCCCCCCCTCACCTCCGAGCGCAGCAAGTTACAGTTCTGTAACATGCCAGTGTGAACCAGTCTACGGCTGATAGTTACTCCATTTGCAGAGGTGGTTTACACAGAGCACTAGGAGAGCCCTCTCCCAGTGCTCGTGGGGTGACCATACTTTCAGTTTGAAGTGCTGCCACAGCTGCGCTTTAAACTTTTAAGTGTAGACAAAGCTTTAGTGTTGGCAAAAGGTGCTGCGTTGACATCTGAAGAGACTGTTTATCCACAAAACAAGAGCAGCAAGAAGAGGAGTACATTTCCCCCAGACACAGCTCTACCTATGCACTTCAAATCTAATGTGGAGTGGCTACCTTTGGAAAAGGGAACATTGCTGATTTCCTGTGGTCTTCTGTAAAGAAATTGTGAATGAATGTGACAGTGTCATGTTTTTGTGGTGTGAACACCTACCCATTGGGACCTCTAAATGTCACTATGAGTTACTAGTTTCCATTGCAGAAAACAGATATGTGTGGAAAATGTTGAACCGCTGTCTTGTCTTGGGTTTTATTTTATTATTATCCCTTTCAGTTATCTACTTAAATCAGCAAATTCATTACACTTGTGACTTCTGTGGCAAACAGCCGTAGAACATCCAAAGGTTGAGCTGTGCTCTAGTGCTGGATTGACTTCCAAGCTATGTGTGTTTGGGAAAATGTGTGGGGATGTTGCATATCTGAATTCATCACAACTAGCCTTATCACTGCTCTTTGTCTCTGACTCACCCCTTCAGAGTGGTCACATGCCAGCCGTTCGCGTGTGGGACGTGGCTGAACGCACCCAGGTGGCGGAGCTCCAAGAACACAAATATGGCGTGGCCTGTGTGGCATTCTCCCCCAGCTCCAAGTACATTGTTTCAGTGGGGTACCAGCATGACATGATTGTCAACGTGTGGTCATGGAAGGTAAGTGTGCAAAAAGATCCATTTAATGGTAGGAAAAGACACATTGTGCAAGGCCCAAGATGGTCTGGGGATAAATCTATTTATAGCTCCTTCACTTGCTGCTCCTTTTGATGATAATAAAATCAGACAAGTTGGAGATGGAAGGGACCTACTGTATCATCTATACCATCCTTAAGGAGCCAGTGCAAGAGTGTTCCCAACAATATGTGACAGCTTCCTGGCCAGTCGAAAGGCTATTATGTTTTGTCAGACTCTGTGGTTTTTTCCAGACAACTGCTGGAAGCTGATTCAAACTAAGGTTGTGGAAGTGGGAGTGGGAACCTTCACACACCAGGAATCTGTTCCAGTTTGGTTGTCAGATCTGTGTTACCGATGCTGGTGAACAATTTGTCTTTGTTCTCTTTGAGATGGAAATTCCCTAAAC
The DNA here is from genome assembly GCA_019425775.1 of Rafetus swinhoei. NCBI lineage: Eukaryota > Metazoa > Chordata > Testudines > Trionychidae > Rafetus > Rafetus swinhoei. Next base: position 71,129,786 of record CM033446.1, on the reverse strand, counting down.
CGTTGGGTGGAAGGATGGGGACGCTTAGATAAAAAGTACTGTGAGTGTGGATTTTATGGAGGTGATTGGCTGTGACTGTGACCGTAATAGTACTTGAGGGGCAGTGTTGGAATACAGGCCATTCCTTATCTTCTGTCAGGCACTGTGTGAATGTTACTATATACATATTTTATAATGGTGATGATAAACATATTCTGCTTGGGGGACCTCCATGTTAATTAGAGAACCGGACAATCACTCGGGTATGAGTCATCTTCTTTTACCTCTGCAGTAACCAGTCCTCTCTTACATTTTTTTATTGCCATATCTAATAATCTTACATTTTGCAGCTGCAGGTTGAAATTCCCCTGGGACATTATTAACCACTTCATCACCTTTCTCATTCTGCAGTTCAGGTTCTGTCTTTTCATGATCCTCTCCTATATCAGCTAGTGTTTCTGAGCTGTTTCTATTTCTTGTAGGCAAGTGATGTAATGTTAAAACATTGGTGCCCTAATGGTCACTGAAACCCAGTGTTCAGTCTTCAAGCTCTTCTCAGTAAGGCACACAGAAATAATGCTGAAGATGAACTTAATGTGGAGTATGGCTGGGATTTAATAGAGAACTGTGAGAATCAAGATTTTTATGGTCTCTGTTCTCCCACTATTATTTGTGTTACTGCAGTGCAGGGGTGAGCAACCCATGGCTCTCAAGCCAAATATGGCTCAGTATGGAACCAAATATGGCTCTCTTGTCACTCCCAAAAGACATGCAACGTTTTACATTAAAATGAAAAATTAATTCAAAATTCTAAAAACGCATCATTACTCATGTCAAGATGGGTTTTTTTGGTCTAGTTCACCTTTAACCAGAGATGAAGGTAAGGGGGTGCACCCCGGTAAAACCGGCTGTGCTGCGACAGGAGCCGGGTAGGAGACTCTGCTTGTTTTTAAAGGGACAACTGAGGGTGCACTTAGGAGACACATGCATGCTCCAAGCTAAGATAGGGGCTAGTGAGAGGGGCTGGTGGTGGCAGATGCCTCCATCTGGCTGCAGTGGCCCGACTCCAGCCCCCATCTGACTGCTGCTGTTTATCCCCAGTCACCATGCTTCTGCAGCACACCCTGCTGCCCAATCATGGCAGTCCCACAACTGCTGCAACAGCCCGGCCGTGGCAGCCAGGCTTTGGCTTTGGCTGTGGCAGCCTGGCCAATAAGGCCCCAATCAGGGCCCAGCCCCCATCTGGCAGCAGCATCCTGTCCCCAGCCCCGATCCTGGGGAAGGCCCACGGTCTGGACCCGTCTGGCCGCAGGAAGGGCTAGTGGTGCTCCCCTCCTGCTGCAGCATGGGTAGGGGGGAGGCCACCATCCGGCTGTGGCGATCTTGGCCCAGCCCCATGTCCAGCCACTGCTGCTCGGGTGCAGCAGCCCAGCCCCAGCCAGGTAAGGTAATCCGGCCCCAGGGATCCCCCACATACTGTACTTACCACCCCCAGTGCCCTGCCTTCTGCACCTCCCACACACTCCAACCTCCTGCCCTGAGTCCCTCATACACCCCAACCCTGACTCCTGCACCCCCACATCCAAAAGCTGCACCCCCAGCAGCAGCAGAAGCCCTATAAAATAAAGTCTGTGAGTACAATGTTTCATTTATGCTGTTATTAATCATCATGTCAATTGTCAATAATATTAAGTTGTATATTTTCAGTCATGCAAATGGGCATTCTTATACTGGCTCTTTGTTGACCACTTGTTCTGAATTTTGATGTAGTTTGGCTCTTTGGTTTGAAAAGGTTGCCAACCCCTGCTGTAGTGCCTAGAGATTCCCCACTGAGTGTGGGGTCCCACTGTGCCAGTGCAGTACACACACAATTAGAGTCGGTGTCTATGCTAAAGAGTTTACAATCTAACAGATGGGGCAGGAGAGAAGTATTATCCCCATTTTGCAGACTGGGAGCTGAGGCACTGAGAGTCTTTTAATAAATTAAAGCCTGAAGGGACCTCTAGGTCATCACAGGCCATTAAACTTCATCCTGTTACTCTTGTGTTGAGCCCTGTGACTTGTTTGGCTAAAGCACATCTTCCAGAACTCTTGCCCAAAGTCACAGGGGCAGTCAGTGATGGAGTCAGGAACTGAACCCAGATCTCCCAAGTCGCAGGGCAAACAAAAGGCCATCCTTTCTTAGGGATGGGGTCATAGGAATGGCTGGTGTGATATCTCCATCCTCCAGTCTGGGAGAATGACCCAGAAGTTTGGTCAAGCTGAAGCAACCAACTGTTGTCTGAGGTGCTCCCTAGTTTCCAACTGGAGAGAGGCCACAGCAGCCGCCCAGGTGTTGAGGACGGAAGGAGCTCCAGCAGCATTTCCTGTTAGTTTATTTGGGGAGAAGCTGTACGACAGGCCCCTGAGTCTGGGGCTTGAGAGTGCTGCTTGCTTTCTCCGCTCCCTGGCACCTCTGACAGCATTCTGCTGCTGACCTCCAAGAAGCCTTCTGGAATGAGACCGCGTCTGAGCTAAGTGAGATGGCTTCTGAGCCAAGGACTGAGTAGCTTGGAGTGCTGCTAGTGGAAAGAAGGGGGAAGTGGGGCTTATGGCTTTGTGAGAGAGGAATGGGGAATTGAACCGTTGATCAGAGTGAGTGGCTGGCTGACCACTGAGTACTGCAGGAAATAGATCAAGAATTTAAATCCAAGAGAAGAGAGTGGCAAGATCTTTGAATCTCCTCTCTGCCACTAACCTATGGAAGTAACATTCCTGCCCCATGTTGATGGAAAGGGAACCCCTGCAATCTAATCATTATGCTCAGAAAATACCCCTTTCCATTCCCCCCTTTCCTTGGTTATTTCATGGGCATGAAGGGAGGAATCACAGCAGGTGTGGGTGCTCTTGTCTCTTTTCCCTGAGGCTGACCAGAAGCAGCATGTTCACCTCTCGTTTTGCCCTGTGACTTCTGTCTGCCTGGGGCATGGCAGTGATTGGTGGTATTTTTCTGTTGAAAGTGCCTACTGCCCATTCCGAGTGCTGTGCCCATTGCTGATGGAGGACTGGAAGACCTCTAGCCAGTGTTGGCCTGCGTGTGCTTTCAGCGTTTAGAACGGGAAGTCTGTTTTGTTCTGTGTGCCCTGGGATTATGAAATAGCCAAGGTGCAGATGACTGTTTTATTCTAGGCACAAGTGACCCAAGAACCATTATGTGGCTGAGACAACGTAGCAGCAGGTCTGAATGTAAAAGCATGATGTCCAAACTGCCAGAGCACCATAAGTAGTGGACAGAGCTGGCCCTGGGGTTGGGGCATAGGCCCCAGGGCAACCACCCTGCCTCTTCCTGTCCCTGCTTCACGCCTTCTCGTCCCCCTTGCGCCCCCTCCCTCGAATTATGTGACTTGGGGGATTACAGGAAGGCCTGGCGTGGGGCAGCAGCAGGGGTTGGACCCCCTGCATTCACCACAGCAGTGGGAAGCAGAGTGCCCCAGCCTGCGTCCCTCTGCTCCCCTGAGCCCTGCATCACTCGGGAGTGGAGTGGGTGGGCCCTGGGCCAGGGTGTCCACTTCCCGCTGCCCCTGTGAAGTGGAGCACAGCAGGCTGGGAGATGATGGCAGGGCAGAGAGGGCTTCTGGGTTGCTCTGGTTCCCACCACCACAGAGAGTGTGTGGGGGGGCCTGTGCCCCAGCTGCTGCTCCATCCCAAGTACCCCCATTTAATTCCTCAGGCTGGTCTGAGCCCTGTGGGTCCCATCCACTGGATGGTTGAGGCAGCCATTGCGGGGCCCCCCAATGCACGGGTCTGGGGTAGCCACCCCAGACCATCCTATGGATGGGACAGCTCCAGTAGCAGAAGGTTTTTAGCTGGTGGTTCGTCCCCCCATCCTGTGTTCAGACAGACTTTGAATCTGTGGCTGCCATGCATAACATCAGTAGCTGAAATGAACCTTTTTATACAAAGGTATTGGGTAAGACACCTGAGCTACTGAAACAATTGTCTTTCCAGAAAAACATTGTGGTGGCAGCCAACAAGGTGTCCAGCAAAGTGACAGCAGTGTCGTTTTCAGAGGACTGCAGTTACTTCGTCACAGTTGGCAACCGCCACATCAAGTTCTGGTACCTGGATGACAGCAAAACCTCCAAGGTAAGTGCTGGGGACAGAATAAGAAGCAGTGAGCAGGGACCTTCTTGGCTTCTATAATGGCATAAACTAGCTCCACAGGCTGTGGGGAACAGGAGTTTCTGGGTCAGAATTGATCTTTGAAGCAGCTGCCGGTCTTTGACTGGTTCTCGAGCACAACCTCCAATGCGCCTGTTGTCAGGCACCCAACCCCAGGTTTCCTGTATGCCAGTGATCCCATCACAGCCTGTCTCTTCAGGTCACTCTTAACACTCTAGTCTAATGTGGAGTGCGCGCTCTCTCTCTCTAACAGGTTATTTCCTTTGGTAGGTGAATGCCACCGTCCCCTTGCTAGGGCGCTCCGGTTTGCTGGGGGAACTGAGGAACAATTTCTTCACAGATGTTGCCTGTGGAAGGGTTAAAAAAGCAGATAGCACTTTCTGCATCACCTCTTCTGGCCTCCTGTGTGAATTCAATGAAAAGAGGCTGCTGGACAAGTGGGTAGAGCTGAGGGTGAGTTCTGGGTCTGCGCTCCATGGACTTCAATGCCCACTGACATGGGGGGGAGGAATGGGTGGGGTCATTAGAGGCCACAAGCTATTGTTAACCGTGAGAGTTGCTGACCTGTGAGGAGTGCTGGCAACTTCTGCTGCTTTATGATTTCTAATGTTTTCCATTAAAGCATGGCACAGAGCAGCAGTGTGTGCTAGGGAAACCAGAGCCTGGGGAGTTTTTTGCTTAAAGGCCAGTTGGGAAAGGGCTTTTTGTGTAGGAGATGCTCTAATTCCTGATAAACTTCTGCCCTTCGTTGTGATGTGTCCTTGTGGCTGTGCAAAGGTTGGATATGGCTTCTTTTGGGAACCCATAAATGTCACTCCCGAGTTGTCCAGGGGGAGAGAAGGGCGTAGCAGCAGAGTGTGGGAGGCATTCAGGGGCAGAGCAAGCTGCCTCTGCAGTGCCACCCACGAAACAAAATTCTGCTCTTCCCCCTTCTGGTAGTGTATCCAGGCTAGCCTGTTGGTAAAGATTTTATATTCAATTAAAGGGAGAAAACACAAACTGCAAAGCAAAATGGATCCAGGGTATTCAAACCAGGGCAAAACCTTTCCATGCTTCCTCAAGTGAAACCTGTCTTCTCTTCTTCTCTTTCTTCTCTATAATCTGCCTTTTTCACTTCTGCTCAGAACACAGACAGCTTCACAGTAAGTGAGAATGAAGTGTTTGCCCTGACCTCACCTCATTTCTCTTTCATTTCCTGCCATTTGGACAAATCTCACCAGAGAGCAGAACAATTCCACATCTCTCACCTTTGCCCCCTCTGTACCAGGAAGCATGCTCATGCACTCATGTGGGGCTAGACCCAGTCAGTGGTGCTGAACGTCTCCTCTCAGGAGTCCCCTACAGGGCCAGATTCCCAGCTGGTGTAGATCCATATAGCTCCTCTGAGGTCTGTCGAGCTGCATGTGTTTACACCAGCAAGTGGAGTGGGCCCTTGGCACGGTTTCCTGACTGTCACTGAGTGGACCCTGCAGCAGACCTTGGCTTGGGTGCACCTCGGCAAGAAAATCCAGCTATCAGGCTTTTCCTTAAACTGTGTGGCCTCATTTCATTTCACTTCACTTCAGTCCTTGCTGGTTTCAAGTGCGTTGCGTGCTGTTACTTACATGGCAGTTTTGAGAGCGAGACCCACCCGCTCATCCGGGTTGATTTTTGTCGTCTTCTCAGACAACTGTGGCGAACTGCATCTCTGTGAACCAAGACTACATCTTCTGTGGCTGCGCTGATGGCACGGTGCGGATTTTTAACCCTTTGAACCTGCACTTTGTCACTACGTTGCCGAAAAGCCACACTTCCTGGGAATGGACATCGCCAGCGTCACTGAAGCCAGGTACCGCAGGAAAGGGGGGGAGTGTGGATGGGGAGAGCAAGTGCAATGATGTGTGATTTGTGACCCTGCCCTTGCCTTGCGCACCAGGGTTCTTCCGCTAGCAGCCTTCCCTCTTCACTATAAAGTGACACTGATAAGAGACACACAGGCCCTCCTGGGATGTTTGGCTTCATCTTGCAGCTTTCCACATCTCACCGTGGGCACTCAAACCTCCTGCCTGCCCTCTAGTCTTTCTTTCCTTGTCTTGTATGTTCTGCCTTCTCCTATCCCTGGTGCTCCCCCGTCTCCCTTATAAAAGCAGTGTCACTTTCTGAAATGCAGATGTTGGCCTTCGAGTGGACCCTTCCTAGATAGATTATTTGATGCATGGTTGTCACTCAGTCTGTGGAGGCTGAAACTGGTGAGAGCCCTTCACTCCTCCCTGCTTGGGAATGCATGAGCACAACCAGATCTTCTGTTGCTCGCCTACAGCACTACCACGAAACACACATCAGCTGGGAAAGCAGGCTTGGTGCAGATAAACATACCATGCATCTCAGTTGGCTTCTTAAATTCCCATATCTGCACAGAGTAACTGAATTTTCCCCCAGCCTCTCGCTAGTCTTGATGTGCAAATGCTTCTTGGGAATGATGAGTGATGGGTTCAAATAATGACTTGATATCTGTTGCCCAAAGGGTACATGGGAGCAAGCTGATAACTCAGGATCAGGGCTGGGAATAGATTTCCTCCAGGTTTAAAAAGCTACATGTTTTGGCAGCATTGGATCAAGAAATCCAATGCACTGGCCCTTTACAAGCAGCCTCTGTTAGTTTCATGTCAGTCTTCTGAAGCAGAGACAATTATCTGACTCCTGAGCAAGCGTTCGTTGGGCTGATCACAATCACAATAGTTTTTTTTTTTTTCATTTTATAAAGGAAATTGGAAAACACAGGAGTCCTTATTATACCAGTGCATACCACAGCCTCCTGGTGGGATGCCATTCTCAAGCACTTAACATTCTCACAGCCGCATTAGTAACTTGGCTTTCAATAGATTCTGGATTGTGCTCTTCTATTCTCCAGCCTTTCAAGGTTGCACTGTAGTTTGCACTAGCAAAACTAGGGATTCTGCTTGTAAATTATCCCATTCTCTTTGGCCTTTCTCCTCCAAAGCCTTCACCCCATCCCTTTATAGGTTGATCTAGGTCCTCTAATTCTGTATCTGTTACTATCTAGAGATAACAGCGCGGAAGGGGAGGACAAGCTAGCCTGGTTAGGCTATAGCCAGAAGTGTATTCTCACCCTTTGTTCAAAGAAGTGGATTCCATTTTCCTGGGACTGTAGTGAGAATGTAGAGGAAGATGTGGTATTAATCACAGCTGTGTGACCCACATCTACCCAGAGAAGGGATGTTTCCATAATCCATGCACTTTTCTTTTCCAGATGGATTAGGCATGTCAGCAGATGGCTGTCTAATGAGCTGCTTTGAACCGCAGTGGGAGGGGTTCTTACTTGCCATATAGATGTTGGAATGCATTGTTCCCTTGTGGTGATGGTGTGTGCCTTTAATTGCAGTGTGTTTCTTGGCTCATCCACTCCCCCATGGTGTGGGAGCAGATATGTTTCTGTATTTGGGGATATCTGTGAATTGAGTATTGCTCTAGGGAGCCCCACTTTATTTTAGGGTTATTGTTTGACATGGATTTTTTTCCCTCACCCAGTTGTGCCATTTCCCCTCTGGCACAGTTGTGTTCTGTCCCTCAGGCTCTCGGTAATACTAGTTTCTGGCTGGTCCAGCAGGGACACATGTCTCTCTGTGTTGGGGTTCTTGACCGAATCATGCTTTGCAAGGGAAAGCTGACTCCTTCCCCGTGCCACGCTGTTCTTGCACTCCCATAGAGTCCTATGTTATGTCTTCTGCCCAAGCATGCTATTCTAGTTTGGACTTTCTGCTTTCAGCATCGCTTCTTACAGTGGCTCCCAAGAGCATTGTAAGGCTTTGCAGGGCATATTTTGGACAGTCAGGATGATCATGTGGTTAGTCAAAGTACCTGGACTCTGTGAGTGACTCTTGATCATGGTTCATTCACTTCAATTTGTCTGTGCCTCACCTTTGCATGTGCAAAGGTAGGACAGAGCGTGCCCACTTTGTAAAAATGTCTGCAGCCTCCCTACGCCATGCAAACAGTCTTCCCAACACCTCTAGGAGAGCAGTGTGAACTGCGTTTTACAGATGGGGAGGATGAGGAACAGATGGGGGAAGTGTCTTGCCCTAGGCCAGATAGCAATTCTTGGTTGTTTTGAGAAGAAAACCTGGTTCACTGAGCTCCCTTTCTGCTGCTCTAACCACAGCATGATTATTACTGTATTTAAAGGGTCCCTCCCGCCTTAAATCTGCTCTGGTTTTTAATGAGATTTAGGCTAGTGGCGCTTAATTGTATCCTCACCTGGGTTTTAGAACTGCAACTGAGCTGAGCCTTTTGTCAAGGTTTTGCAATGTTCACAATCTTTTTTTTTTTTTTTTTTTAAATAATTTTTCCTAACTTCAGGCCTGGAGAATTGAAGTGAGCCTGATTTCATGTGACTTCCAGCCTGATCTGGCAGAGCAAAGAGACATGTAAAAAATAACCAAACCACTGGCACCTTGTCTGTCAACCATCTGAGGTTCTCTGCTCTTTAGCTAGCACCCTAACCCTCTAACTCGAGTCCCACAACATGGCCCTGGTCTCGTAGAAATGTGAATACATAGTACTGGAAGGGACCTCCTGGGTCCTCAGATTCAGTCTTCTGCTGTAATCCAGACAAAGGACCCTGTTCATAAACTCACCAATCTCCATTTTAAAACTAGTGAGGTTGTTTGCCCCCTCTGTTCCTATGGGAAGGCTTTTTCAGAACATCCCTGAAACAGGAAATCTCTCAGGTCTTATATACTCTGACTGATTGTTTTGCACAGCAATGAGATGTACCAGGACTCCTCCCATCTGGGATTTTCCTCTATTTAATTTCTGCTTTAATTTTTCCCTCCAGCAGCTGGGAGAGTAGAATACAAGTAGGAGTTCTTGCTGCCTACACTGTCACCTCTGACTCCCACTGCATGTGCCTGAGATCTCTCACTGACAGCCATACCGTTCTCTCCCTTCCTTGCTCCCAGGTGTCTGCACGAGGAGTCCAAAGACCTGAGGGCTCCCGTGTCTTGTTTACTCCTCAGCACGCTGCAGAGCGAGAGTCTGCATTGAGCTGTGATGGAGTAGCTGGAGAGTGAAGTAACAGAAACCAAGCCTGGCAGTCAGTCCTTCCGGCCCCTCCACCTTCAGAAATGCAGGCCCATCTTGGGACTTTTATTTTGTAGTGTGGAAAGAGGCTGCTATACTGACATGACAGGCCGATTCTCCACCCCACCCATGGTTTTCACCTCCCCAACTACTCGCTCTACCCCACACCACTGTATATGCCTTCCCTCGGGTAGCACCAAACTCTTCTGGCCTAGAGGTTTTTAGCTTCAAGTCTTGTGCCCACACTCTCGCCTCAGTGCTACAGAAATTAACCAGACTGTTGTCCTTTCTCTGCACAGCCGTCTCTTCTCTGGTGTGGCGGATGCCAAGTATCCAGATACAATTGCCTTGACCTTTGACCCTACCAACCAGTGGCTATCGTGCGTATACAATGACCACAGCCTGTATGTGTGGGATGTCAAGGACCCGAAGAAAGTGGGCAAGGTTTACTCTGCTTTATACCACTCCTCCTGCGTGTGGAGTGTTGAGGTAATGATGGGCTAGGAATGGTGCCCATGTACTGGGGTGAGGGGGAGTATACAAGAGGGTCTGCCTGTATTTCCCAGTAAGGAAATATGTTGGGGGGGGTGTTGTGTGTGAAGGGGAGTAACTCCATGGAGTTACTTACACCATGCAAGTGCACAGGTCTCTCATGTCTGCTCAGAAATAGAGGGAAGAGGTTACGAAAAAGGAACAGGCAGGGGCTTTTCCTCTGCATTGTTATGCATCTTACTTCTAACCTCTCCTCATGGATCGAATCTTTAGTAACTCCAGCCATATTCCAGGTATTAACTGCCTGTGGCAGGAGTCCCCTCTTATGCGCTGTGTTTGAACTTGGTTAAGTGATGAGGGCTTCTGTCTCTTCCTCCCCCCGATTGTGCTAGAAAAAACCCAGAGGGTCTTGTTCACACCAAGGTGTTTCCAGGTAACTCCACTCAGCATTTGTTTGTTTGAAATGAACCTGAAACTGTGATGTGCCGGCCAGTCTGCAAGTGAATTGATTCTAGGTAGGCTGAGTTCCTGCTGTCCTCTTTTACCTATTTGATACAAAGGGGGCAACTTTCTGGTCTGGCCATGTTTTAGAACTTGCAGCTGGTAACTAGAATACCAGTTTCACTTGTGGTTTGTTTGCTGCATGTGTCTAGGTGTATCCTGAAGTGAAGGACAGCAACCAGTCATGCCTGCCCCCAACCTCGTTCTTCACCTGCTCTTCTGACAACACCATCCGGCTCTGGAACACAGAGAGCTCCAACATCCATGGCACAGTTCTGCACCAGAACATCCTCAGCCATGTGAGTTCCCTGATGCTGCAGTGGCCTTTGGTTCCCTTTCTCACCTTACACAGCAGTGTCCACATTAGACCCAATGGGTCACACAAGGGGAGAAGTGTGTCTGGGAAGTTACTCAGGCCTGGGGAGATGTAAGAGCAGACCAATTGCAAAGAAAAACAATAGCATTTTGTAAGCATCTTAGGAGATGATATTCCTGAACAGATCAGTGTTTCCCCAACTCTCTTCTCTTTCAGAGCCTCTCATCTAAAGTGCTTCAAAAGGAAACGTAACTGTTTCTCTCTTTGCTCCCTTATCCGTAATGCCTCTAACTGCCAAGGCTGCTGAAAGGGTGTCCTATGGATTTTGGGCCTTGGGATTCACAATCATTTGGCTCTTATTTCCTTGCTATATATAAGCAGGGATGTTAAAATATAGGAAACCCTCACCCTTCATGGTGGATGTGCTCCTGGCATCACTGTGAATGGCAAAATTCATGAATATTGGGGGACGTAGCTCCCAACCCCTGCAGTGGGCTCCCTGCAGCTCCCGACCTCACCACAGCGGCTGGCAGCAGGGGGACAGCCGTGGGGCGATCCTCCCAGGCCGGGCCGGGAGATACCCACAACTACGTGGAATTGTGACTAGCTATTCTGCGAATCACCAGGGTTTCCCGTGGAAGAATCTCATGCAGCAGTACAATAGTTGGTCCCACTAACTTGCTTCTGTATCAGTTACATGATGGAAGGGAACTGCTACACCAACCAGTTCTCCTTTTCTGACCAATCTGCTCTCACATGAACTCCCACTTGTGCAATAGAGATTCCCAATGATTTGGCTCATCTCACATTATCACTAAAGAACACCTGGAGTCGTTCCCACCTCATCCCACTCTAATACCGTCTAACCCTGAGGTGTCGATCTGTGGTGCAGGAAATGCTGCTTGCTTTGAGCACCAAGGCTGCTTGCTTTATCAAGCTTCCATAGAACAGTCAGAGTGTGATGTTGCTGTGCAGATTCCCTCCCCCCCCCATCTCTGCTCTCCCTTCCTCCACTCCTGCCCCCTCCATTGAGTGGCTTGCTGCTGTGGGTCTCAGTGTCTGTTACTGCCACTAAAAGGAATACATTGGCCATCGCTTGTGTTTCGTGAGGAATCTGCCTGCCAGTGCTTGGCTTTGATGCTAACTGGCCTTTTCTCTCCTTCCTGATGAAGGACCTGATGAAAATCATCTATGTGGATGGCAACACGCAGGCTCTGCTGGACACCGATTACAACTCTGGTGGGAACACAGACAAGGCTGACGTCCAGGCCTTGGATACAAAGGTGGGGATTCGCACACTGTGTGTGAGCCCCAATGGAGAGCACCTGGCCTCAGGCGACAGGATAGGCACTCTGAGGTAACTGGAGTTTCTAGAGGAGAGTTAGGTGGGAGTCAGAGGGGGAATGGGCAAAAGGACTATTTTGTGTGTCTCATTGTGTGGTTCCACTTTCACCCTGGATCCATCTCTGTCCTGTTTCAGGATCCATGAGTTGCAGTCCTTAAGGGAAATGCTGAAGGTGGAAGCCCATGACTCGGAGATCCTCTGCCTGGAGTACTCTAAATCTGACACGGGTAAGATAGAGCAGAACCTTTATTCTCATTGATTATTTATGTGCATTCCTTATGATGTACTGGCTTGCGTATGTGTTGCTGAATGGCTCTGTGCTGACCATTATGTGTAACAGCTCTCTAGTGGTGACCTGCTTCATTAGCTCACAGAGTAGAGGCCTGTAGCATTGCCTAAAAAACCCTGAGTTTGAAGCAGACTTCCTCCTCTTGCTGTCACATGGACGCAGGCAGACATGGATGATTGCTTCCCCTATCACCGTTGGAAACCTTGGGGACGTTTCCTTGTGCTTATCTGTTTACTTGCACTAATCTATGATGATCTTCTGTAACCTAATTAGAGGATGTTTAAAGCCCTGACCAAAGGAGCAAATTTACTTTTTAGTGAAGGTTTTACCCTCCCATAATATCTTTGGTAGGGTTGAAGCTCTTGGCATCAGCCAGTCGGGATAGACTGATCCATGTATTGGATGCTGGGAAGGAGTACAGTCTGCAGCAGACTCTAGATGAGCACTCATCTTCCATCACAGCTGTGAAGTTTGCAGGTAGATACAATTAACTTTTTAATCACTGGTGCAGATCAAGCTACTTTTTCGTCCCTTTCCATAGCTAGAAATTGTGCTTAAAGTCGAGAATCACCTTATCCTTTCCTTCATATTTCTCTGGAAAGTCACGTTTCCGAAGTACCTGTAAAAAAACAAACAAACCCTAAAAAGCTCTCATCTGAGATGCTTACCTCTCACCCCTGTTCTTCTGACTGAGGGAGTTCAAGCAAAGGCTCTCTTTGAAATGTAGCAATGCCAGTATTTATTGGCCAAGACTATAGGGCAGATGCTCCCTGTGCAGGAATGGAGTACCTCACACTGCTCAGCCCCTGCACATTGTGCTTTCACAGTGCTCCTAGTTGCTGATGGCTGGAGGAGTGGTGGGCAGGGGCTGGAAATGTGTACTTGGGACTCTCAGATGGCAGTGTAGTACAAGCACTAACCCAGGGGTGGGCAATAATTTTTAATGGGCGGCCACTCCAAGATGTTAGTAAGTGGTCAGAGGCCTCACGTTTCTATGGAGGGGGTACAGCATCTGGAACTGAGGTTGGGTGCAGAAGGGAGCTTGGGGTAGGGGACTGGGGTGCTGGAGAGGGTGTGGGAGCTGAGAGGGAGTCTGAGTGAAGGAAAGGGTTGTGACCTGGGGCAGGAGATTGGGGTACAGGATCCAGGAGGGAATATGGGTGCAGGAGTGGACTTCTACCTGGGGGAGGGATATAGAAGGGAGTGTAGGGTCTGGGAGAGAGTTGTGACCTGAGGGAGGACGGGTGCAGAAGGTTTGGGTGGTAACCTCAGGCAGGGGATTGGGGTACAAGGTTGGGAAGGAGTTATGAGTGTAGGAGAGGATTCTGGCCTGGGGAGGGGTATAGGAGAGGGTGCAGAGTCTGGGAGGGAGTTGTGACCAGGGGCAGGGGAGAGCAGAGGGTATAGGTGGTGACCTGGGCCAGGAGAGGTGGTGACCTGGGGCAGGGAGTTGAGGAACATGAGTTGGTGGGGTGCCAGCGGCAGGTTTCTGGCTGGGAGTCATTTACCTTAAGTATCGGGGGGGGAGCCTTGTTAGTCTGAATCTGCATAAACAATGAGAAGTCCTGTGGCACCTTATAGACTGACAGATTTATTAGAGCATAAGCTTTCGTGGGCAAAGACCCACTTCGTCAGATTTACCTTAAGTGGCTCCTGGGCAACAGCTTAACAGGGACCCTGAGGCAGGCTCCCTACCTGCGTAGCCCCACGCTGCTCAAAATGGCTGAAGGCTCCTTCCATGGGCCAGGTTCAGTCCTGGTGTATGTGCTGACTCTGAAGTTATGTCCATTTTCACTAGGACTGAATTTGGTCCCTTTAACTGAATTTGAAGATTTTAATTTTATTCGCTCAGACAGGGAAGCAAGTTCTAGTTTTCGCAATTGGTTTCTAAAAAGGTTATTTTTGGTCGGTGAAGGAATGTCTGCTCTGTGAAAGGCAGAACTGGGAGTGGCAATAAGAAAGACACCGGAAATTTGGATTACTCAGAGCAGCATGTGCGCTCAGCAGCAGCACAGAGCTACCTTTCCCACCCACATCCGCATGGAGTGCTGTGTGTCCAGAGAACAAGGCCGTTAACATGCTGTGGAATTGTTAAGCAATGCAGCAGAATCAAATGTCTACCCCACTGTGTGATGGATTTGCTGGCTGACTGAGGCCTCTGTGGCATTCATTTGGGCACCTTCTGGACTAGTGGTGGTGGAGACCGTTCCTTCTCTAGGAAAGAGAGAGCTGCTGCTGTGTGCACCATCCCACAGAGCTGATGTATAGGAGCAGGGGGCAGGCCTAGGCAAACAGGGCTGGGGTAGCTAGAACATCTCCTCCTCCATTGCTTGTTGGGTTCCTCTTGCTCATTTACTGACCTCTCTCTGGGTTTCTCTCTTCCAGCCAACGATGGGAAGGTGCGAATGATCAGCTGTGGAGCGGACAAGAGTGTCTATTTCCGCACTGCACAGAAGGTAACAATTACAGCCATTGTGTGCTTTTCTGTAACCTCTGCGTCTAGGAGCTACTTCAAGGATTGGTGTGAGAGCAGTGTCTGTGTGGGAGTGTGGTGCTGTTCCCCTCAGGAAGTACACAGCTGCTCCAGTCCCAGCCTCTCCCACAGCAGGAGTCACTGTAGGTATTGGTTAGTGCACTGGCTCCCAACTGTTTCGAGGCTACAGATCCCTTTTCACTCTATTAAAATGTTATGCCCCCCCCCCCCCGCCCCCCCCTAAACAATATAGCTGTGCCTGCAGCTTGCACGTCCCTCAGCCCACACTGCTCCCCGCAGGGCGTCTCCCAGCCTGCTGGGGAAGCAGCGCAGGCTGAAGGACGTGTTAGCTGCTGGCACGGAGCCTCTCAGCTCAGCTAAGAGGGTCCATGCCGGCAGCCAGCATGTCCTTCATCCCTCACTGCTTCCCGAGCCGCAGGAAGCAGCACAGGTTGAAGGACGTGCTGGTTGCGAGAAGCTCTGCGTGGCTCCCTTACAGTACCACCACAGGCTGGTAACCACTGGGTTAGTGAGCCTGTAGCAAGATTGACTCAGTGGCATGGCACCTCCTGCTGGTCTCCTTGGGAATTAACTCCTCCAGCCCTGGAGTGCCCCCTGTTGACTGGTGTCTCGCCCTCAGTTACCTGTCTTCTGCGCTACTTCAGGTCCTGTGTCCTTCCGGTTCGCAGTGCCCTTTCCTAGTGGTACTGCCTTACAGCAGTGCCTCTGCATTCTGGGGTCCTCTCCACCCAGGGAAACTAATTCCCTATAGCCACCTTGCCTCAGTGACCACTTCCAGGCATCATCTAGCTCCTGTCTCACAGGCAAACTGCAGTCTGAAATGGCCACTCATCAGTGGCAAGAAGTATAGACTTGCCTTCTCCTGCTCTGGCTGCTTCCCTGCAGCCCTAGTACCACTCCGGCCCCTGTATCAGGCCTGCAGTCTGGGAGTTGGCTCAGAGCTCCCCAGCTCTGCCTGCCTTTCCCTAGCATTGCTGTCTCTCATGTACCCTCTGTAGGTTACCAGACAGCCAGGTCCCTCCAGCTCCACAGTTGGAGCAAGAGTGAGCTCCTTTTGGCCCATGCAGCCTTTTATAGGGCCCAGCCTGGCCCTGATTGGCTAACTGTTGTCTGCCCTAATTGGCTAGAGTTATGCAAGCCTCCTCTGGCTTGTCTGTAACCCTCTCCCTGCTGAAGTGGGCTACAGCATCATTACAGAGCCCATTTATCTTCTCAGCAGAAATCACAGGGGGTGGTGCAGGAGCAATGGCTGTGGGAAGGAGTTCATTGCATCTCCAGTCACTATCTCTCCCAGCAGGAGTGGCGTGGTTTGCTTGTGCAGGCTAGCTGCTTAGGGGGAGTCAGGCACATGTAAGCGTTTTTTATTACTGCTTAGCTACTTGGCCTTCACTAATTTTTTCCCTCCTGTGCTCAGACAGGCGATGGGGTCCGGTTTACCCGGACACACCATGTCGTTAGGAAGACCACTTTGTATGACATGGATGTGGACCCCAGCTGGAAATATGCTGCCATTGGCTGTCAAGACCGTAACATTAGGTTGGTTCACATGATGTTGGATTTGGGTGAGCTCTCAGGAGTTGTGCAGTGTTGGGAGGTCTGGGTTGCACCACTCTTAAATGCTCCCGTGCCCCTAAATATAACCTGCTGTAATATAACAGGAGGTCTGGGGCATCGCTGTGAGGGTCGAACCAGGGCAAATTGCTTAGAATCAAGGCTACTTACAGCCCAAGACTGGGGGTCCTTTTATATAAGGCACCAAACCAGTCACAAAGTACACTTCAACTGCCACTCTGGCCAGCAAGAAGTTACCCAAGCAATCCCCTTAGACACTCCAGTTTACCTGTGCTGCAGCCAGCACCACACCTTACACAGGTGAGAGAGTATGAAAACCAATCTCGCCAACTCCGAACAGGTTCTACTGATCGCCAAGGGCCAGCTACAGTCCCAGGTCAATTTATACCTTAGATCTTACCCAAAAGAGCACGCTGGGCCAATCCTTTAGAATCTACATCTAAAGGTTTATTAATAAAAAGAAAGAAAAGGTTGAGACACGAATTGTTAAAGAAAGCACAGGATGTACATCAATAACCAAGTTCTTGATGTAGGCTCTTAGAAAAGATGTAACAGACTGCTAGCTTAAAAGGCTCTGGAGTGCATCCTATGTTAGGGTAGGTCAACAAATCCTTCTGGGCCCTCTGTCCTTAGCAAAGGTGCTTTTGGAGTGGAGAGCAGTATTGAAGACAAAGATGGAGGAACCCCAAGGATCCTTTTATAATCTTGCCCTTGCAGAGAGAAATCCATTGTGCTCCTGAGTGATAGCACCTCCCAAAATGGAGTTGATTGCATGATCAACTAACCTGCCCATGTCCTTTTAGGCAAGCAGCCATGGGGTACCTGCTGGTCTGCAGGTTTGCAGCAGAATTCCTCAGGTGTTTATTGGCAACACTGAAGAGCCATTGTCCATGTAGCATAGCTATTCACTGAATAACCACTTCTCACACTAGGTGGTCAATGCCTGTTGCTTTCTCCCAGACAGAAAACATTTAAAATACAAGTACAGAGCCAATATTCATAACTTTACATACAAAAAGCATGCATGTATATGAGTAGCATAAATAGGATCAGTATAGCATAAGTGTTCATTAGATACTGCACTTGGCCCACTTTGCACAGAATTTGGGGCAAACACACAACAGCGGGTGCAACAATGACCTTCATTTTACGATCAAAATCCATTAACAGGACACCTGCCTCTTTGTGAATGGGCAACCACAGCTGAGACAGCCGAGTGGAGTTTAGTTAGTGGCACATAAGGACATCCATTGACCATACTAACCAAACTCCACTTGGCAGTCACTCCGAATATGTGGCCAATTAACATCCTTAAGTGCCATGAGGTTCCTTTTCTTCTTTTTGATGGCCCCATCAGTTTCCGAGAGCTAAACATACTCATCACCGTACCAGCTTGAAAATCAATGAAGAGAGTGTTTGTTCAAATGCAGGTCTTTGACTTGGTACTAAATGATGTAATCTTTGGGCCCCCATGCTACCTCCCAGGCTGTTTCTTTAACCACTTGGATGATTGTGAGCTTTATGAATTATGGCCAACATTGTTCTGCTCCCCTTGAAATGGCCACTTGTCCTCCGTCCTGTCACTCCGTTCCATACAGTGACTGTGCAAAGCGACCTACCACGGAGGGAAGGGAGGGAGGCTTGTGAGAAGCAGAGAACAGAGCAGGGATGTGATGTGTGGCTTGTGACCCCCTCAGGATTTTCAACATAAGCAGTGGGAAGCAGAAGAAGCTATACAAGGGATCCCAAGGTGAAGATGGCACCCTTATTAAAGTAAGACCTCCAGAATTTCAAGCATAATATTTTTTTCTCCCACTCCCTGCCTCTTCTATACACTTGTTCTCTCTCTCTCTCAGCTCTTTGGAATCTAGTATTCAGGGACATGAGATCCAGGATATTTTGGTGTGTGAACTTTTCCCTCTGAAGCACTAATGTGGACATTTATTAAGGACTTTCTTGCTCTTGGCTATCAAGTGCATATTACAAACTGCTTGTCCTGGGCACTGGACACTCAAGACGTTCATTTATGAATACTGTTGTGTCCAAGACAAATAGGCAGCAGCAGTTCCTTATCCCATGTGCATAAAACAATGAACTAATGTTAAAATCCAATTCAAAGACCTCTTCCAGCACCTATCCACACATATTAGCCCTTATCATGCCCCACCCGCAGTCTGGGTAAACACACGTGGGCTAATTCAGTCCAAAGTGAGGGTAAATGGGATACATGAATACATGTTTGTTTAATCTTTCTCATTGTATTGCAAGTGATGCACTGGGCCAAATTCTCTGCTGGTCTAAACTGGCCAAGATCCACTGAAGTCAATGAACCTGCATCAATATACATCAGAGGAGAATTTGGCCTATGTGCTGCTTGCAAGAATGAAGGGCATTTCCTCCTGTTGGCTTTGGAGGCACTTGCCAGCAGTGTCAAACTATGTACAAGGCAGTCTTTGGGGATTCTTGCCTTGGCTTGGTTTTCGTTACAGTTTCTTGTCCATTGATGGGAAACCTACATGTGATTGCTTTCTCCCTGAGCTCCATTTGGGAAGAGCTGATTCCAGGCCTTTGGTTTATTTGCTTTAAGATTATGTGCTGCAGCTACTGGCATTCAAGGTTTATGAGAAGTGTTTGTGTTGCCAAGGAAGAGATCCTCAGGCAAGTGAGAGATTTAGGAATAGATTGAACTCCTCAGGACTCATGCTAAAACACCCTGCTGTCCTGAAGGACTTGGAGCAACTCGAGAGCCCAGTGCTGTGTAGGCAGGTTCTGTGCATGCTGGTCTCTGCATCTCTGCCCGGGGATACCGTGCCCACATCTTTCCTAGCGCTACGTCTTCCTGACAAATGGGATAGCTTGGGGATGTGTCCTGAGGAACAAAGCTGAGACCATTCTTGTGATCTATTTCAGATTTGAGCTTGTCTTGAAATGCGAAAGGCCAGTTCACGTACATCTCTTAATTCGCCTTAAGACAGCATGCTGCAGGCTGCTTTTTTTATAGTCAATCTTTTTTCTTCTTTTTCTTTTCAAAGGATTATTTCTAGTGGGCTAGGCAAGTGAGCCATATGTGATTTAATGGGCACAGATGCATTGTTAACAAATGAGATGCAGGCATAGTCACCTTTTTCTGCTTTTGTTCAGATAGGTAGCTATGCTTTATCTGCAATTACTATAATTTGCTCTTCCTTACACACCAAGGCACTGAAAATGGAAAATGGCTGCTCTATCTTTTTAGGTGTTCAATTCTTTATTGCCCCAAACAATGAAATATTACTGATTTTTTTTTTTAAACTATCTAGCAGACAGCAGCTTCTACTGACATGGAGAGAGTGCAGTAGTACTGAGCACTAATAAGGAACAGCAGCATAAGGATTTTTTTTTCCATTTTCAGCCCACTCTATTTTTTAGAGACTCACTGTGTATAACTGGGCAATCACTCTTGGCTCTTGAATTCAAATTTGTTTGGAATCTGTGGTCATACATAGAATTGGAATTTAAAAAGAGGAACCCCATGAAAAATACATAAACTAACCCAGAAAAAACAAAATTGTTACCTCTAGTTAAACAACCAGAGCCTCCCCATATCAAGACTTTTGTACTCATGCTTTTCTAAAGTTTGTCAAAGAATGTACATAGCAACAGCTCCAGAACAGAGGGTAACACAGCGCATGTAGAAGTGAAGCAATAGACATGTAGACAAATCATATGAGTTTTTTATTGCATTGCTTTGTATTGGGCAATGTGGGATTATGGAAACAGGAGGTTTCATGACATTCGCAGCTAGCACAAGTTCTCAACAGCACTATACTCATGCCTAGTTTCCATATCGAAGTCTTGGATGATTTGGTATTTCGTGTAACTTTTCCAGCTATAATTTCTGAGTCTGGGATAGACTTAAGCAGAACCAAGATCAACTGAAAATAATGGATCCCAAATCAATAATTAAAGGGGTTATTGGTGGCGGCCTTCAGAGGCAATCAACGTTAGTCTCAGATTGAATTCGGGGTGGTGTGAAGGATTTTGGCATTTGGGAAGGCAGCTAGATGTAATTCTTGGAAGAGTTTTGACAAGTAGTTTATGAGCTTGTCCTAAGGTCGCTGGATAGTTTGGCAGCTAAGTAGGGGCATGAATAAGAATAGGGTCATAGATGTGGGTAGATGCTAGAAAGGTCTTGAGAAAAGAAGACTGAGAGAAGACCTGATAAGTTTTCAAATATGTTAAGTGCTGTTAATAAGACAATAATTATCAGTTTTTCTCCATATGGACTGAAGGTAGGGAAAGAGGTAATAGGCTTAATCTGTGAGATTTAGGTTAGATATTAAGAGAAACTTTCTAACTCTAAGCATAGTTAAGCACTAGTTAAGCTTGAGGTTGTAGAACCACTGTCATTGGAGGTTTTAAAGAACATGTTAGCCAGCATCTGCCAGGGATGGTCTTGTTTTACCTGGCCCGCCTTATTTCCGGGAACTAGATGCAAACAACCAAGCAGAGACAGGCTGTTTATATGGTGAGATTGAAACTCAAACAAAAATTGCAAACTTTCAGTGTACAGTAACTGCCCTGATATTCTTTTGCAGGGTGACCTTAAACCTTAGTTTGAGTGGTGTGTGTGCCCCTCTTTCTAGCATTCTGGGCATTTCTTGTGCATCACTCTAAGGTACTTTCTCACCTGCCATTTCTTCCTCCTGTACTCAACCAGGTGCAGACTGATCCCTCGGGTCTCTACATTGCAACCAGCTGCTCTGATAAGAACCTCTCCATCTTTGATTTCTACTCTGGCGAGTGTGTGGCTACAATGTATGGTCACTCTGGTGAGTCACAAAAGTTTCAGGAAATGCCTTTTCAGCTGCTGCTTATACTGTGGCAGGTGATGCTGGTCAAACTTTTCTGAATTTTTGCATGAAACTTTTAATTGTTAATTCAATTTTCAATTAAAGAACAATCAAACAAAAAAACCCAAACAAACAAAACCAAAAGCCCCATTTTGAAAATGTTTGGATTCCTTTGACCAGCCATAGAGCTGGCAGAAATTTTGATGATCCAAAAAATGGATTGAAATTACAACTTTTTTTTTTTAAATTTTGACCTAGAGGGACCACCCAGATGAATTTGGGTATCTCAGCTTCAAGCAAACATGCTGGATCTAATCAGTGTTTGAGGACAGAATGGAGCTCAATAAATCTATTTTGCCAGTGATCTGTGCTGCACAATGGCATATTTTAAGAGGCATTGTTCTTGTGTTTTGATTTACACAGAGATTGTAACTGGGATGAAGTTCAGTAACGACTGCAAACACCTGATCTCTGTCTCTGGTGACAGGTAAGCATGGGGTTTGCTACAGTAATATTAACTCTCTCTCCTCTATTAGTAGAGTGACGGTCTGTGGTTTTGTGCCATCTCTTGCAGGCACAAGCACAAAAGGTTAAGGGCATCCCAATATTATGATATCTGAAACAATCTCTGTGCTTCCTGGATCCCAAATAGGTGCTGCACAACCCAAGAAATCTTAGTGGGCGGAGCTGTGCTCTAGCTTCTGTTTGAAGTAAATGGCTCACATAGGTAAGGTGCATGCAATAGTAGCTGCCCTGTACTCGTGTGCTGGGACTACGTCTTGCTAGCACCCCTTGGAGCACAATTTCACCTAACAGGGTAAGCAGTGGCAGGGAGGAGTCAGCCATGGCTTAGCTGCTTACCAGCCATCAGAGTATAAGCAGCAGTGGAGGGCAGTATTCTAAATGGTGGGGAAGCAACTGTGCTCTGCTGAAACTCTGGGAGGCACCTTACTTCTGAGGCACTGATGCCTGTTGGAGCTTCTGCAAGGGACAGAGCAATTCTGCACCATCCTCTACTTTTGTCACTGGAGATATTTAAGAGCAGGTTAGACAGACACCTGTCAGGGATGATCTAGACAGTGCTTGGTCCTGACGTGAGGGCAGGGGACTAGACTTGATGACATCTTGAGGTCCCTTCCAGTTCTATGATTCTATGGACATGCCTAATAAACATAATCTGACAATTAGTGCTAGAAGCACTTTGGTATAAGATGTAAACTGTGTTTTTAAGTGGCTTAATTGTACGTTTTCGTGTGTTGGGCAAGTCTCCGGTTCTATATTTTATCTTTGAGTTGTTTCTGGAGTTCAATAAACGATAAATCATTTCTCTTTTCCCTTCCCCTCTTCCCATGTCCATGTGTAAAGGATATGAGGAAAGTGTGATTTTTCTATTTTAAATGTTTATCTAACATTGTCCATTTACACAATATAGATTTGTTATTTGTGGAACAAATTCAATAAGAGGGAGGGTGGGTAATTATTGATAAGAAGTTTCAGGCACTTGGGCAGGGTGCTAGATAGCATGAAGCTGAGAATGAGAAAAGGAAACTCCGATGACGAAAGCAAGTGGATGAGGCAGGGCAGAAGGAAAGTGTGTAGAGAAGGAGAAGATTGGAGCTGAATAGTAGGTGGGGCAAGTGTATGCATAGCTTTGTGTCCCTAAGCTCTGTGATGTGACCCATGAGTTATCTCAAGGTTTGACCTGCCCCGGTGGGATACTTGGTCTAGTTTTCTCAGTTGTAATTCATGCTGTTGATGTCACATCCAGGAATTATAACAGTTGTTTTTATGTGCGTGTGAGAGAGAGCTGCCCTGTGAGGTGAAGCAGATGGTCAGCCTCAGAGTGCCTTATCTCCTGGCTCCAACAACTCTCAACTTTAACTCTGTGATTCAAAAAAACTGGCTGGGGAGTTTCCATTGCTCAGGAGAGGTCTGTGTAAATATAAAGGGTTTCAGTAACTGGGACAGATGCTCCTGAATCTACTCACCAGGAGGTCTGTCCAGAAAACATGCCCAGATTTGGGGGGGGGGGGGGAGGGAGGTGAGATTGTGAAACTTGTTTTCATTCCCTTGTGGAACAAAAATGAAATATTTTCATTTTTTTTAATGAAAAAAGTAGAGAGAGGCACACAAATACCTACTCTGACCCAAGAATATCCAAAAAGTGGTGTCATTTCCTTGGGGGGAGATTCAGGTTCAGGTCTTTAATCCAAATCTGGTAAAGCAAGAACCTGAGTGTCTCATATCCCAAGTGAGAGCTCCAACTACCAGAAATTCCATTAAGGACATGAGAAACTTTTCCAATGAAATGTTAGCTGAAACCAACACGTTTTTATGAGAAGAAGTTTTGTCAACTTTTTTTTCCAACTAGGTCTGGTCACCCCTACAATGAAGTACCAAAATTTTCTATAGATTGTATTACCCTATTATGGTCTATAAGAGGCTGCACTCAAGGACAATTTGGAAACTGCAGGTTGTGTAGAATGGGGCTCTTCACTTAGCAGTTTCCAAATTGTCCTTCGGAAAGATGTTTTTGGCATCTTTTTTTCTAATTACATCTGTGATCCATAGATGGTGTTGGCTTCAGTTCATTTCTAGGTGCACCATAATGTGTGTTGGGAACCTGTGTAAATTCTGGGAAAGCTTGAATCTAGATCCAAACTTCGTAGGCTGGGCTCCTCTTTACAAAGTTTATACTAGTTCATGAGCCTGCATAAGAAGCTGAGAGACACAATGCTGTCACTTAAAAATATGACCAACTTGTGCCTTTAGATAAATCATAAAGCACCAGGGTTTGCAGTGGTGATGGCAAGCTCTTCTCAGTTGAGTTAACAAGAAAAGGGTTTAAAAAAATAGTAATAGTTCAGCAGTTCAAAGCAAACTCCTTTGTAGCCTGGGAAGGTTGCAACCGCCACCTTGGAATATCAGCTTGCTGACATTTGAAGTGTGGAGGCGGGGGAAGGGGACGAGGAGAAGTCTAGGAATCCTACTGAATCCTGTTTAGGGTGAAAAGGAGTGCAGCCCTTTAGAAATGACAGTTCTACAATTCCGTTCCCTGTTTCTACCTCACTATACTTAGACCCACCCAGATTGGTGGGGAGCTAATTGGACATGCCTTGCAGACAGGATGCTTCTAGTGCGAGCAGACCCCATACTTTGTGTGTCTTTAAAGGAATTTTTTTTAGCCCATACTGCTGTCACCTCTAGGTGCTATATACAAACATTAACAAATGTGCAAAACATTACTGATGGCCCCAACAGAGGAACTTCAAAAGCATCTCTTGTTAACAGAAAAGTCTCTTCAGTTCCAGAGAGCTGGGGTGGGACAAGAGTTTTTCTATGTCTGACTCCAAAGTGCTAATCATTCTAGTAGACTCCATTTGGCACAGTCTTTTCCCTATAGGCTGCTTCCCAAGAACAAAAAGGCCCTGGACTGAAAGGAAATGTGTTCACTCTTTCCCCACTTCCAGCTGTATCTTTATTTGGCGCCTAAGTTCGGAGATGACCATCAGCATGCGACAGCGACTAGCTGACATGAAGCAAAGAGGGAAGCAGGTGGAGAAATCGCCACCACATAAAACAGCTGGACTTGTCAGGTAAGAGGTGAAGGGTGCAGAGAGGGAAAACGGTGGTTGGGGCTTGGTGCTAGTTTGTGTGGGACACTGAAAGGTGGACTTGGGCAACCTGCTGGAAGTTGTCATCAGGAGTATTTTTTCAGCTTCTTTTCTTGTTAGTTGTTGGCATTCCACTGGTTTCTTGTGCTTCTTGTTCTGCGTCTCTGCATTTTTTGGATTTAAAACCTGACTCTGATCAAATGACAATGTACATGCAGCATTGCTTCATTCTGTGTTGTAATCTGTACTGAATGTGACAGCTCTTTAATTAATGCTGAACATGGTGTCAAAAATCTACCTTTCAAAGCAATACTGAGACAGGTACATAACATACAGTCAAGGAGAACTTGGGTAATTTTGAGCTCTGGATCTAGGTTAAAAACCCACCCAGTCAAAAACCAGAGGCTAGATTTATGCAAAGTATATACAGAAACATACTTGACATTTATATCTTTTTTGTAGTGTGTGAGAGAGATAAGGATATTAAAATGTGGTTATCAGACTAATCATATAGTCGCTGCAATTTGTCATCATATAGTCGATAGGACCATTCTGCAGAGCCACAGCGGGGGTAGCTCCAGGAGCCAGCTTGAGCCGCCGGGCTCTTAATACGTTTAAAATGCAGAGGCGCAGCAATCAGCAAGAGCCAGGACTGCTGGGTCCAGCAGCCCCTGTCCGCGGCGGACACCTCTATCCGCCACAAGTGGACTGGTGCCGGAGCAGCCTCTCTTCGTGGTGGACAAGGCTGGCTGCCATGAACAGAGGCTGCTCCGGCACCAGCCACTGTTCGCAACTGGCCATGGATGGGCTGCTGCCGCTGAGGCCAGCCCTGACTGTTGCGAACAGGGACTCGCTGGGACTCCTGCAGACAGGGGCTGCTTTGCAGCAGCCTTTCCTATTCTCCCCATCCTGGACTCTTATCAGAGGCAGCAGGGGGGTAGCAGGCGGCACCCCAGAGACAGTGCTGGGGGGAACTGGCTTTGAAGCCACGTACCCCCAGCACCGGCTTCTGTTTTTCCCCCCCCCCGGGCTTGCTGCCTTTAATAGAGGCAGCAAAGGTGGGGGGCACAGGAAGCATGATGTGAGTGGGGACTGAAGCAGTCCCCTGCTCATGCTGGTTTCCACTGTGGCTGCTTCAGCCCTTGAAATGTACAAGAGCCCTCTGGGGCTCTTGTACATTTCAAGGGCTGAAGCAGCTGCAGTGGGAACCAGCACAAGTGGGAGACTGCTTCAGTCCCCGCTCGCGCCACTTCCCTGCTGTGCCTCTGCTCCCCCCAGCACCAGCTCCTGCTCCCTCCTCCCCAGTTGCCTCTCTCTGATAGACAGCAAGCGGGGGGGGAGAGAAGCAACTAGTCATCACTACAGCCGCTCCCCGAGTTACGAACAAGTTACGGACCAACACTTGGTCCGTAACTCGCAATGTTCGTAACTCAGATCCCATAGAGTTACATGGCAACCGCTGTTCGTAAGCAAGCACGGATCGCCGTCAGAACTCGGATCTGCATTTACGACCACTTTGGTCGTAAGTGCGGATGGTCATAAGTGGAGGTGGTCGTAACTCGGGGAGTGGCTGTACTCAACTATCTGATCAGCATAAGCTTATCGGATATCTGAATAGTTGCAGAGAGTGCGAGAGCGAGCGAGAAAGAGCGAGTGAGAACGAGAACAAACACACACACTGGCAGGCCCTAAGGATCTGCTGTATTCATTGTTAACTTAGCCCCAGTAGTAGAGGCTTCAGGGAGTGTCACTTTAAAAAAAGATATAATTACAAAGGAATGACTTTTCCTGGCTAGTCAGATTTTGGGTTTTTTTTTGCTCTTACAATAAACAAAAGATATCTAAAAATAACCCCTCCTCCCAACTGGAAACTCTGGAATAGATCTAAATATAGCCAGGGATCCTCCTCTGAAAAAGGGTACGCAAGTACTGAGCGCTTCAGTTTCAAACAGAACAAACTCAGCAGGGGAGGGGGGCGGGACTGTTTGGACTTTTGGGCCTGCTGATCTGTGCAGTGTAAAGTATGTGGCTTGATGTGCTGATGTTAATTTGACAAAGGGAGTTGGGGGAAGGAAATACCTGCAACCCTGAGCAGACTCACTTGGTGTCAAAATGGGAATTGGATCCCTAAAGATTTGTGGGTTTTCTCATATTCCTCCTCAAATGACTGAGTTACAGTCTGGATGTAAAAGTGTCAAAGTGATGAGGGTCTTGCCAGACAGGTTGCTGGAAAGATTTGTAAGAACCTTCCCCTGCCTTTGGAAGCAGAATGTGCAGGAGAAACGTCTGTGTGCATAATTTCCCTGAGCATGGACTAAGGTTTCCCTTCCTTGAAGTATATGTATCCTGTCTGATTTGCCTGCAATAATGATTCTGGGATGCTTCAATACTGAGCCATGAAGCAGCCTTTTCTAGCTAAAATGCTAGAGCTGTAAAGCAATGTGCTTTTTATAGCAGACTCTCCTTCATTCCAGCAGCTGCAGCTTTGCCTTATTGAGGCGCAGTCTGTGACTGACACTCCCAGTTTCATTCGGCACTAGGTGATACTTGTCTGTGTCACATTCTCTTGCTGGAGGCTTGAATGGGTGCCACACCAGCACAAGCAATTTGGAAAACTTGTTTGGTGACCTCTTTGCTAGTCTGGAACGCTCTTGGTTAGTCAGCTTAAAGCTTGTTTTCAGTTTTGACCTGTCAGTGTGGTCGCTGGATTTTGGTAGACTGTTCCAGAGCATTTTGGACTGCTGGTTGAATTGGAAGGGCATAGCCCATTGCTCTGGAATCACCGTGTGGAGCAGAGGAACTGAGGGTCTTGAGTAAGCGTCCTTGTTTTATAGATATGTGATATCTGCTCTTGTTTTGCCTTCAGAATCTGTATATAAGTGGCTATATATAATTGGGTTGCTTCTTGAGGTGTAAGGGTATTGTCTTATATGTGGTCTAGGTACAAGGTTCACAGAAGCATTAAGCTGCTCCACCCCCTGGGATATATTTTTTTTTTATGGGACTTCTTTCAGAGCTGTATTGTTTATACTTACTGGAGGAAACAGAAGAGATGATCTACTTCCCCAGCTAGCCGGGCCAATGCCTCCATGTTCTGAGGGTGACACAAGATGGATGAGCAAAGTAAGAGGGCTTCAGAAAGTTGGGGAGTTGAGAGCACTGATTAGGCAATAGGGAGTTGACATTTATATTCTAAAATAATGCTGGGGCTCTCTAGCTGCAACAGGCAGAATGTGAACTGAGCCAGCTGACTGTTGTCTCTTGTTCTGCGCCCCACCTTCTGTAATAATGAATTATTTGAACCATTTCATTTTTGTGCTGCTGCTGTTTTCTCTAGTGCATGCACTATCCTGCTGGGTTCTGCTTCTGAAATTGCTGGGCTGTTCTCCCATTGAATATGAGTTGGTTGTTGATTGAGGGGGGAAATGTAGCCTGAACTCATTTCATATTGCTGATGCATTATGGGGTGGCTGTGATATTTTTGTTTTTCAGATTAGGTGCTGCATAGAGACCTTCAATATCTTTTTTTTTTTTTTTTTGCGGGGGGGGGAAGGGAGGGGTTAGTGTTTGGAAAACATTTGGTCCGCATTATTTGCAAGAGAGGTTTTATACTGATCTCTCAGTGGAACATTTCAGGAATTATAGATTCATGTGTTAACAGTGTGTACTTTTCAATCCTCTTTTTGAAAGGGGATTTTATTGAAGATCTATCTTTAATAGCAGGAGATAAACTTGATTTAATTTTGGCTAGTGCCTCTAAAACCAGTGTAAAGAGTTTATTCTGTATGTGCTCTAGAGAAGCACTGTTTGTCCTTGGATTTATTCTAAATGGATGGCCCCTTATAAAATGTTTGATGAGGCAGTGGTTCCATTCCAGGAAAGCTGGGTTTTTCCCATGGCTGAGAATGAGAGAGACTTTTGATGTAAAATCAAGATCAGGGCCTGATTCACTACAGGTTTACTCCAGTATAACTCCACTGAAATCAACACCATTGTGACAATTACAAAGGGGCATTCTTCCAACCCACAGACATTTAGAGAGAGGAAGTACAGAACTCCAGTATGTTCTGCATATGTTACCTCTTGGAGTGTTAGAACTGGATTAATATCTCCTTGAGGTTGGAGGGTACAAGCAGTACGGCTTCAGTGTTGGAACACTTGCAAGCATATCTGTTACAAGAGCAGTCCCTGTTCTTAGATTCCCTCTCCCCATCCTTTGTCCTAAATATGAATTAACTGCCGAACACAAAGTGGCATAGTGACAATGATGTATTAATTATATAGCACTATATGGCATGACATTTTGCAGACGAAGACCATGTCTCTGCCCTGGGGAGCTTACAGTTGAAGCCCCAGTCTTGTAACTGGCCCTGAGTTGGTAAAAGAGACATTGCAGGGTGTCATTTCCAAAGCATCCAAATGATTTGGGGGCTTATGTCTCATTTTCAAAAGCACCTGAATATCAAGCACTTACGTGCTTTTGTAAATGTTACCCAGAGGGACCAGGTGTGAGAGTATATTTGAAGAACACTTGGCTGCATAAAATGGGGCACAGGGAATAGTTTTGGGGGGAGGGATAGCTCAATGGTTTGAGCATTGGCCTGCTAAACCCAGGGTTGTAAGTTCAATCCTTGAGGAGGCCATTTAGGGATTTGGGGCAAAAATTTGTCAGGGATGGTACTTGGTCCTGCTGTGAAGGCAGGGGACTGGACTCAATGACCTTTCAAGGTCCCTTCCAGTTCTAGGAGATACGCAATCTCCATTAATTTATTTTAAAAAAGGGTGTCCAGGGAATAGTCTGTTGTGTTAATAAGGACTGGGACTTAGAGTTGCAGATCAGACACATCAAACCTGAGAGAGTGTTTGACAGCTTGTGTGCAGTTTGCACTGACCTCTCTCTTGGTTCTAAAATTTTGTTTACATCCCATTATTCAGTTATTCTGAAAAGGCTTCAGTATGTCTTTTCTTTCCCTACTAATTTTGTTGCTTTCTATCTGACAAATGGATTATCTTTTGGTGTAGCTTTCTGTGTGTAAATTACATCCATTCTGATTGATCTGCTAGTCCTTCCCCACTCAAACCAGCTACAGTATGCTCAAGAATCTCCCAAAAGGTAGCTGTGACTTGCCACACAATCTAATTGATGAAAGCTGAAATATCTGACCCATAATGTTATTAAAAAGTCCGATGAACAAAAAACAAAACAAAACCCTTGATGAACCAAACAGAAAAACCACCATTGAACCTACCAGTGCATCAAAGGTCATATTGCCTCTGTATATTTCAAAAATTGTGCATTGTGGTATAAACCATAGGATAGCTACTTGGGGCATATCTACACTGCAACAGAGAGCAGGTCTTCAGCCCCTATAGACAGACTCCTGCTAGTGGGGCCTGAGCTAGCATGCTAAAACTAGCAATGTGGGTGTTCTGGCACAAGCTGGATCTCAGAATCTTAAGCCCATCTAAGCCCATCTAAGCCCTTAGCTTTGAGAGCCCAAACTCCCTGCCTGAGACCCAAACCCCACATTGCTATTTATTGCTATCTACCCAGGCTGGGAGACACAGACCCAATGTGAACATACACAAAAGACATTGTAATGCATGAGCCCTGGCAGCATTCCACTGCTCGGGCACAAAGCCCTGAGAAGGACAGAATGGAAATACATGAAGAAAGATGCTGAGACTGACCGGCGCAGATGGAGAAATCATAGAAGGGTAATCTGCAGTTGGACCATTTTGCTGGGAAGAATGTATTAAGTAAACATTCAGTTCTAGTCTGCATTCTGCTCCTAAATTATTTAAAGGCATAGATATGATCCCTTTCCATCTCCTGATAAAATAGAAATTAAAGTGCCATCATTGTATAAAGGAGAAAATACTAAAACCCTCTGTACCCCTTATCCTATTTTAGTGCTGCCTTAAATCTGTAAATTGCAGGAGAATTTTGGTCCATAGCCAGATGTTTCTGTATTTGATAGATGAGTTATTTTTGTCCCCTGAATGTCCTGCTCTTGCCACCCACCCACAGCCCGCTGTAAAGTTTGCCAGTTTTACACATGGCTCTTTTGCTCAAGGTCACAGCGTGGGTGCTGTGCTGACTGATCTGTCAAAGGCTCTTAATGTATTTAATTGTGATTTGTTACTGTAGCTGATTTGGTTCAGCTCTAATTTGACTGAGTGGGGAAAATGTGTCTCGTGCTGCTAAGTCCTTTGTTAATGGAAATTTATGCTTGGGGTGGCTCTGGGATCCATACCAGGAATGCCTCTCTTATCCATTTTGATTACAGATCTACGCAAGGTATGTTTAATATCCTTCAGTGTGCCCCAAGGCTGACACGCAGCATGGTGATGTTATGGTGCATGGGCTGGGCACACAAGGTCATGGGGTAATAGGTTTGCATCCAGTAGTCAAACTGGTCTCTCTTGCAACAATATCCATCTGTTCCTCAAATGTCAAACTCCCGACGAAAGGAACACCTTGTGGTGTTTGTTGCATAGCGCATGCCGCCAGAGGAAATTGTTTCTCTCTGAAATAGGTCCTGATAATCAGCCATTTAAGGTCAGGATTATCTACTACTGTTGAACATCGGTTTGAATTGGAAGATGAAACTACAGTTGTACTTTGCTCATCTCTGGTGGGAAATGTTTGGAGAAACTGGTACACCTTGCTCATTGTGCTGTTGATTGGGTGTAAAGAGGGAATCCCGTGTTGCCTTGGAGGGGTTCCTATGATGTACTGTATGTTCTTACTGAATCCTTCATTCCAGGCACGAATCCATCTCCGTCCTATCCCCGGTGCCCGTGCTTTCATCAGACAGCGACAAAGATGGTGAAGATGAAGGGAATGATGAAGACGAGTTAAATGGGCTGCAGTCTTTCCAAATTCAATCCACCTGCAACACTGAGAGAGACTCGGGTATAAATGGGAAAGGTGAGGCACATGGAAGGATAAAAGGGGATGGGGACTTGAACATGGGCAGACTTGTGAGGCTGTATAAGGGCAAAGAAGGGACATGAGGGTAGGGACGGTAGCAGGCAGGCAGAGACATACCAACAGAATACTTTGGGGATGGAGGAGAGGGGAGATCAGCAACCTTACTTGTCTATGCAGAGCTGGAGAGAGGTGGATTCTGACTTCCTTAATGGAAATTTCTGTTGAGAATTTTCAACAAGTTCTTACTGATTCCAGTTGGCGAAAGAGGTTTTGAATCCGATCTATGGGGACAATTAGTCTAGTGACTCCTGGGGCTTCTGATTGCTCAATAAAAGAGCTACAGAGGTCAGTAGAAATCTAAAGAAACCAGTTCCAGGCTTCTTAGTGTGTCCGCGATAAGCGCACTGAGTACTAGAGACAGGTATCACAAGTGGAATGGCTGTAGCCAGAAGAAAAAGATTTCAGAGGAAACAAAGGGCGGTAAAATATCCTTACTGGCCAGGATGCCAATTAGATGTCGTTTTTTCTCTTTTCAGACCCAGATCTTTCTCTCTCCAGAAGCCTCTCCCATTGGGAAATGAGGAGGGTGAGTCACTAATTCTTTAACATTTTTCTTCTGATCATAAGGAGGAGTATCTGTTGAGCCCAGAGACTATGACTCCTGGCTGATGGGAGGAATACTGCAATGAGAAATCTCCCAAGGCAGGAATCCCACTGCTCTGGCCATTCTGGGAGGAAGTATCCAGTACTACCATGTGCTGATTGGGGCTAGAGGATAAGAATGGCCATGCTGAGTCAAACCAATGGTCCATCTAGCCCAGTATTCAGTCTTCTGACAGCGGCCAATGCCAGGTGCTTCAGAGTGAATGAACAAAGAACAAGGCAGTTATCAAGTGATCTGTCCCCTGTCGTCCAGTCCCAGCATCTGCCAGTCAGAGTCTTATGATTTGGCAGAAGATCATCATCATAAAAATTAACCTTGCGATAGATCTAACTGTACTATTCATCTAGTCAGTGCAGGGATAGGCTGAGAGAGAGAGTGCTAAAATGTCAGAGGTACAGTTTTTTAAATGTTAAAAGGATCTGGATGGAAATTTTATCCCATGTAATAAACCAACCTCTTTATCCATTGTTACTACTGAGTGCAGCAGAGTATTGGTGTCTTGGTTTGTGGTAATAACACAAGATCCAGCACTCATGGGATTTCACGCTGCCTTACACAAATACATCTAGTAGCTGTATTGGAGGGTCTTGTGGTTTCTTGGCATCTCAAGCAGGCTGGATTCTCTTCCATCTATATTTAGGACACTTTAGAGCAATTTTTTCACCTCTGGCATCATGCTTGTAGCTCCTTCACTTGGGCCCTGAATAATGAGCCTCTATCAGGATATGTCGCTTGAGGTTTAAATGAACCACTTTATCTTGACATGAAAACTTTGAATTGGTTTCTTTGGTTAATTAAATCTTGTTACAATGAGGCTGCATGTGGGTCATCTTCACATTATGAGGCCATTACAACTCGAGCCGTTCAGCTTCCTGTATGACTGAGGAGATTTGGGGTGTGGGAAGATGTGCAGAAAACAATTTTGATTTGATCCTCAGTTTTCTTTTCTATTTCTCCATAACTAGAATTTTAGCTCCAAAGCCTTTTTATCTTTTTCTTTCATCTTCCTCCAGGCGAAAGAGGTTGCAGAGATCCAACGTTCAGAGACTGCAGTGAACAAGATGCCCCGGCAGCGGGGCCGCTGGTCCCAGCCAAGCAGCAACATAGAAATGACAGTTAAATCCATGCTTGACTTGCGCCAGCTGGAGTCTTTCTCAGTCTCTCGATCCCCCAGCCGAGACTCACTGTCCCAGACCAGCAATGGGGATGACAGAGAAGAGCATGCTGATTTCTCTCTGCACATTGGCAAGGTAGCAGTGGCTGTGTATTCAACATATGGCCAATGGGAAACCCAAAGCTTTCCACAAAAGACTTTCTGGAGCTCTTTCACTGCTGCTGGCCAATGGGTGTTGAGCCTAATACAATATAAATGCCTGGCTGATTTTCTTGCACTTTTTCACTTCAGTCTGTTAGTGGTAGCTAGGTGGCCTCTGTCTAGAACACATCTCACAGGGGCATTGATCTGCGGTTCCTCAGTTCCAAGAATGGTTGCATTGCATGCCTTTGAGACCCACAGAGTTCTAGTGCAGCCTGTGACTGAGTTTATTTTTAACACAGTACTATGGCCTGCGAAGAGTATAGGTCCTAGTAAACAATGAATTATCTTGCTCCAGAGACTGCTTGGATCTGGTGGGGGGTAACCTCCAGCATGTTGCCACATACAGTTCATCAAGGTTAGCTGCTGGCGGGCCACAAGATGGTTTGTTTACCTAAGCGCAGGCATGGCCACCCGCAGCTTCCAGGGGCCGCAGTTCACTGTTCCCAGCCAATGTGAGCTGCAGGAAGTGGCTCAGGCCGGGCCACTGATTCCCACAGTTTCCATTCGTCGGGAAAAGCGAACCACAGCCACCAGGAGCTGCGAGCTGCCGTGCCTGCAGACGCTCAGGTAAACAAACTGTCTGGCGGCCTGCCAGCAGTGAACCCTGACAAACCGCATGTGGCCTGTGGGGCTGGAGGTTTCCCACTCCTGGCTTAGATCAAGAGGGACCATTCTGTGCTGGTACCTAACTTCATTGGAGTTGCGCCTGCTTTATGTTGGTATGAGAGGAGAATCCGGTTCAGTGATAGCTGGTTGACCTAGCCAAATGGAGTGTGTATGTTTGTGTGTCAGAGGGGGGATGGGACAGGGCTGATGGAAAAAGTGCTGTTTTCTAATGTCAGATTACCAGTTGCACCCCTTACTGTAGTGGGCACTATAGAATTCCCATGCTTTCCAGCTGGCACAAAACACTAGTAACCTCTCCTATTTCCTTATTTCTGCACTAGGTTGGAGACTCCCTAGCTCCTCAGGAGAGCCGGCCTTGCATCCGACCCCAGATGATTCGGCTTGTGTCCTGTGAAGAGGGTGTTTTTACTCAGGAACTGGAGCCATTTGAGAGTGAGGAATGCGTAATCTACCCTGATCAAGATGAGATCCACCCCACAGACACTAGCAGGTTAAAAAAAACAAACACTCTTTTCTGTCTATGGCTAAGTCACAGCTGAATCCTTTTACTTGTCTGCAGCTCATGAGGTAACTTGTGTGAGGGGATTTATTGTCAGCTCAATGCTAGACATATTTAGTTAAGGACTTTACTAATGAACTCCTGATTCTAAAGGGAACTGAACCCAAGGTACAGTAAGACATTCTCTGCTTGTGAGCAAGTCATGCATGTCAGCAAACTCCTCCAATTTCTCCTTGAAATAAACAACTTGGAAGAACCTCCCTTTTTACTTCCTCCCTTATGTAGGCTGAATTTAAGGAATGGAAAATCTCATGCTGGAAACCCTCCTGACAGTGTAGGTGTATTTGGCTGTGGAGTGGCCACCCAAGGACTGTGGTGGAAATCCTATTGTTTGTTCCAGTTTGAAACTAGACTGCACAATGCTAATGAACATGCATGTGATGATTGTGTGAGCTAAATGGAATGAGAGACCTTTTGTCTTCCGTTTTCTCTTCTTCCTTTCTAATTTAGACCATTCCACCTTGCTCTTTGTATCCCACCCCCATTCCTCCTATTTCCTTTTCTGAATAACACTCCCTCTCTTTCCACTTATAGCTATTTAATTCCCCTACCTGCATTCCAGTACAAAATAATGATTGTGAGTTTTAGATGAGCTCTCATGGAATAGTGCATGCCAACTTTTATGTAGCTGAACCTTTTAGCTTCCCTCCCCCCATTTCTCTTTATTTATGTTTTTAATTTTCTAGTAATAATATTTAGACAGAGCAAACCCATGTGCAGTCCTAGCATGTTAGAAGGGGTGAGTGGTTGTGGCAGTGTTGGATACAGATTGGACATGTTACAAAGTGCACACAGCATGCAAGCTGTCAGGGCTAATCTCAGAACAGTTATCTTAGAGTAAATATCCATCATAGCGACTTTCATGTTCCACGTCAAATCTTAAAGAGCAGAGGCTCCACTTGTTTCTGAATTCAAAGTATCCCATGAAATGTAGCCCTGTAATCTTCCCAGATCAGGCCAAAGGTCCCTATTGGCCTTGCTCGTTGTTGTGGGGCTGGCACAAGAGCAAGGATTCGAATCTTCTAATGCTGACTCCCATACAGTATTCACTGATGAAAATCAGTCTTGCTGGCCTCCGAATCTGCTTTATTTCACAACACTGGGACCTTCAAGGAAACAGGACACAATAGGACACTGGCTTCACCCCCAATTATGGAAAAACTGACTATAAAATATCTATGAATAGGAATGTAGGAATGCTTTAATGAGGGGAAATACCTCATTCTCCTTTAGTGTTGGAAACCCAACCACAACAGCAGAGTTAGTGCTTGAGAGACTGAGTATAGTCAGAGAGTGAAACACACCAGTTTGATTTCCCTGTCCAAGCCAAATGAAATGCAAAAATAAACTGTATAAATGGTAGAAGTAGATGTAACTTAATTTTTTAAAATGACTTTTTTTTTTACAAATAATCAAAGGTATTGCTAACACAGGTAAGGACTCTGAAAATTACAATCTTTAACTGGACAGTGAATTTTTTCTAGTTTGTACTCTTCCTGTCTCTCTTGTAGTGAATTCCAGGTAAAAGCACTGCCCCATGGGAAGCTAGGCAGAAGTTACCACATCAACGGATGCCCTGATAAGCACAGCCCTGACAGTGCTTGCTCTGTAGATTATAGTAGCAGTCGCCTCTCCAGCCCAGATCACCCAAATGAAGGTGAGATGTGAATACATGTTATGATCCCATTTTCACACCATATGGAATGCTGCAGTAACTTACGGGGATCATTTACTGCCAGGTTTAGTGGCAAATTGGACTCAAAGACGTGATCTGTGGAGAGCTGGGTTGATGCCACTTTCCTGTTAAAGATCACCTGGGTATTACCATAATGCTTTAGGTACTTCTGAATATGCACTTCCCTAAGTGCTTTGTGAAGTGTTAGAGGGTGAAGTGAATTGCTACTCCCTTACCTACCTGCACAGTCCTTGTGAGCAGTGTTCCCTGTAAGCTGAGTGCCTGGGTGGACACCCAGTAGAAATTCAAATGCCATTCAGCTGATTAGCAGAGCACCCACAGTTGACAGTATGTGTTTCTACTGGCGGTGCACATCCGCATCTGCCTCAGTGCAAATAACAACATTTATTCTGCACACGGAGAACCTAAAGGGAACACTGCTTGTGGGTTGTCCTGCCTGTGCAATATTGTACACCTGGGAATTGTGTCCTAATGGCATTAGCGCCAATTTGCTGTTGCTCTTTCTTTAGTCCCTAATGTGCCACTTTCCTGAGTAGCTTCTTCTAAAAATGATATTCATATGTGGCCAGGATGTAGGCATTTATTGTGACTGTATGTTATTTCCCACACCTTCCCAGATTCTGAGAGCACAGAGCCCCTCAGTGTGGATGGTGCCTCAGACCTGGAGGAACAGGCAGATGGGGAGGATGAGGAGGATGCAGGCATGAGCATGGTGGAGGGGGAGGTCCCCAAGACACCAGATCAGGAGAAGTTCCTCAAGCAGCATTTTGAGACTCTGGCCAACAGCAGTGAAAAAGGTACACCTGCAAATCCTGTGGAAGAACTTTCTCCTTGATGAGCTTTGTATAGCTCCAGATTCATCTGCTTTCTAAAACCAAGGAGATACCAAAGGTTCTGTCTTGCTGTGGCTGACACTTTACAACTGCAGGACTTTGGCTGTTGTATGTGGTGGGGAGATGGTAGAGGTGAAGCAAAGTAGAAAGAGTTAAAGAAAAATGTGTCTTTTAACTCCCATAATTTGGAGACGAGAATGTGTGTAAGGGATTGTGGCTATATAAAGGAGCCTTTGTTTCTTGGATTTACTTCAGTATTTCTCAGCCTGTGGGTTTTGGGCTTGGGCTGTCAGCCCAAGCTGGCAGAGTTGGGGCTCAGCAGTTTTAGCCCCCTAACTTTTCAAGTCTTTGTAGGGGTGGGGATTACAATTTTTTAAGTCCAAATTTGCCAGCACAAAAAGGCTGAGAAATATTGGGTTAATGGAAGTGTTCTTGTTGACCTGATGAAGGTCTTTGGGATCTGTTTGACCCATGCTGTTATCCCATCTGTAGCTTAGCCATGCAAATGATTAAAGGTAAGTGTGTCCATCCATACAATAAGATGGGGTGGCCTCTAGTGGTGCGTATTTGCATAGCAAACATCATCAAAGAGATGAGAAGTGGAAGAGAATGAGAGCATCGAATTGGAAAAAGAGGTGTTTAGATTGCGTCAGTCTGTTCTGGGATCAGAGTGCCTTGCTAATGATGATCACAATTGTAGCTAGCATTGTCTCTGCATGCTGTCTTTTTCTCCCACAATCCAAGAGTGAGGAAAATAATCTTTGGGGAAAGGAAGAGGAAAGAATCTATGGGGAAAGGAATTAGGGAAACCCTTATTTTTGAAATACAGTTTGAGGCTGGGGAATTGTGATGTTCTGATTAAAATAGAAAAGGGCATCAGGAGATAAAATTATTTCTCTGTATTTTATCATTTCAAGCAGTTCTTGCATCTCCTCTGAAATGGAGGAGCATCTGCTAGAATACATCTGAAGAAACCTCATTTGTCCTAATGGTTGCTTCTTGTTGTATAACTTGTACATTTCCATCTGAATTCATAGGTGGATCAAGTAGGACTCTGGAGAGAACCGAAAATATCAGCATTTCTTCTCGCTTTCTTTCCCAGTCCCCGTCTCTCAGGTATATCTCTGCGTTTTTTAGTAGTATGAACAGATTTCTTCCTGGGCACAGGGGTAAAGCATGCCAGCAGCCTTCTGGATATGACAAACATTGGCACAGTGGGCTATTCAGATGGAGACCTGGCAGGCTGGCTGCAAAATGTCACCAATCAGATTGTCCATTCTGCATCTTCCTACCTGCTCTACATCAGCCTAAAGTGACATTGCTTCTTATCTAATTTGCTTTTTACCATTTATGCTCTGTTTTATTTTTTGCATTTCATTCAGCTTGGACAATGAAAAATTTTGCTTTGGTTCATCAGTTCCTAATCATTTCTGGTTTCCATTCAGTATCTAGGTTATAAACACTGCAGGGGAATTTATTTCCCCTAAAATTAACCGTTTCCATTGAAATTAAAATGAAACAAACCACAAAAGAAACAGTTCAACTGATTGGTTTTATGAAGTTATTTTTAACAAACAGCATCTACTTTGAGTTCAAATTGACTTGACAGCATCATTTTAAACTGAGCTGGATTCACCTTTAGCATTCAGAGATTGGCCACCTTAAGGATTTTAGAGAAACCTCCTGGCATTGTTCAAGTGGCAGTGCTGGTTCCCCAACAGAGGTACTGTAGACTAAATGCTACTGTTTTTGCAACTGTCTTGAGACTCATGTACCTCTGCTCATCACAGCATTAGTAACCATCTACTGGCATTTTTCCACCATGGTTATGCTAGAGCTTCCAGTGTTACTAGCTTTAGGAGAACTGTAGTGGTGCCATAGCAGACTGAGTAGGGTAAGTTGCATACACTTGTGAATATATTATGGGGTTATCAGGCCAATTACCAATCCAGCCAGGTGGAGCTAGCTTTGATGTGTGTTCTACCATGATTGATCAATCTCCAGATGTGCTGGGGGATCCTCCATGGAGCACTCTAGTGGAAGGAGAGAGGGTTTTTGGTGTTGGCAGAGTGAGCTGGGAGGGACCACTCCTGACCCAGCCCGACCCATTCCTACCCTGGCAGAATCTCTCTCCTGGCTTCCCTTCCTGCAAAGTCCCTCCATGCAACACGAGCCAGGGTCATTGGTGGCACTTAGTGCTCGTCCTATGAGCCACGATAGGATGCTTTGAGACCAGTGCTGCCTTGGGCTAAAGTGGTGACACTACAGATTGGTTTGACATGTCACTCTCCATTTGCCAGGAACGTTGCCCTGAGAAGCTGGCTTTTAATAAGTTTGTACTTCTTTTTCCAACCCTATCTCTCTATTTATTTATTTGTGATTCATTAACTGTAGCCTTGAGAGTCCTGTTTCTGCTTTATTTCTGTAGGCGTTTGTCACGCTCCTTATCAAATCCGATACTGGATCAAAAACCTATTGAGGCTTCAGCCCAGTCAAAGCAGGTTTCTCCTGATCTGCTGAAAAATGGGAACAGCCATTGTAATGCTACCCTGGAGAATGACAGCCTTCTGGATGGTGTAAATTCCTACCGGTGCATTTATACCCAAAGAAAACGGAAGTCGGCAGTAGAGACCAATAGGCTAGCTGTGGGACGTGGAAGAGTTATTGAACCCTTTCCAGAGGCTACGGGGAATGCTGGGATGAGGAAGTGCCAGTCAGTTCATGACCTCCTTCACGATGGTAAGGAAACAGATGGGAGTGCCGTGTAACTACAAGAGCATATGGATGGGGGACAGGGGAACTGATTTTAAGTAGAGCTAGTTCTTGTGGTAGGTCAGCCATGGGCTCTGGGATCCTTAACTCTTTCCATGCCAAGAAAGATATCCTTAATTACCCAACAGACTAGTTTGTGGCTCCCATCACCTGTTGGCTCTGGCTAGGAATCGCTGGCTCAGCAGGCCTTCTAAATGAGAGGGAGGAATACAGGGGTTGGTGAGGATAGAGTTCAACTTTCATCCTGACTCTGAAATACTGGAAGTGTAACCCCTCTCCAACCAACCAACCAGAAAGTCAGTGGTTGCCATTGTTGTTGTATTCTGTCAAAGGGAGGGAAGTGCACTAAGGCAGTGAACCGGAAATCCTGAACTAATGACTCTGTGGATTGGCAAGCTGCAGTAGCAAAGGCAGGGCATCCTGAACTTGCTAATACTCTGTGTCCAGTGTCATCTGAGTCAGCATTCAAGTCCTTAGTCACCATCACGTGGCTGCCATTTTGATAACCAGCGTCATCTGACCGTCTCAGCGGGGAGGCCACAGATGGAATAAGCCATGAACAGAAAACTCCTCTCTGGCCCGAGGTAGTCACTGCAGGGCGGGATGGAGCACATTGGCTGGACAATATGTTGGCCCTTTCCCCAGCACTAAATTCACTATTTTTGTCAAAACCACATTGCTCTATGTGAATGAGAAAGCTGAGGAGAGATGAGAAATGAGGAGTTTCTCCTGCTTCCTTTGGTTTCCTCTCTCTCTTAAAAATCCTTATTTCTAAAATCTTCTAGCCTTAGGCCTTATGGGAGGGTCATCATCTTAAAATAAGCAACCATGCCTCTGGGGAGTGAAGGAGGGGCAGGATTTTGAGACCTGTCAACATTAATACTGTTTCTGCTTAATTTTCACAGATAAGAGTCCAGGAACAATGTCCTCTACCAAGCAGCGTCCTCAGACATTAGCGGTAGTTGAGAAGGATCCAAAACCTAATCATTGCAGGCAATTATCTGCAAGCCTGCTGAAGATGGATGGGTCCAACT
This sequence comes from Rafetus swinhoei, assembly GCA_019425775.1. Taxonomy (NCBI): domain Eukaryota; kingdom Metazoa; phylum Chordata; order Testudines; family Trionychidae; genus Rafetus; species Rafetus swinhoei. Next base: position 71,088,672 of record CM033446.1, on the reverse strand, counting down.
CCCTGGTGGTCAAAGATAGTAAGGTCACAAAACCAAAGTCCTACATGAATCCCACAACCAGCTTCATGGCCAAGATGTCACGCAGCATCTCTGTAGGGGAAAATCTATGCGTTGGTGACCCTGCTGAAACACTGACTGAGGAAAGGACCAGCTCCCAGGGGTCTGAGAAGATACAGTTAACTCCCCCCGCAGAGACTGAGAAGAATAAGTCACCTACAAAAGAAAATGTCCCAGGGAAGCCGGCCCTTCAGCAAGTTGTAAGCTGCTCATCACCCAAGCCCTTCCACAGCAAGTTGGCATCATCAAATCGGGCACACCTGATCCTTGACATCCCAAAACCATTGCCTGACAGACCCACGTTGGCTTCTTTCTCACCCACCACCAAATCCAAAACCCCACTCGAACCAGAGTCTCCTCAGTCTCCTGCTGGGGTCTGCAAAAAGAAATCTTCTCTTCTTGAGGGGCGGGTCTTCAAGAGGGAGAACCCAGCTGCTGTATCTGTTGGACCTGCTAAAGAGAGCCCTGTGGAGAATCCAGCACTGAGGACAGAACGCCAGGATGAGCAGGGGGTTACTAATCCAAAACTGAAAGAGTTTTCAGAAGGCTTGCACCCAAGATCTCCAGAAAGCATACTGCCCAGATGCAGAGAGAGATTCTCCAGCATTAGCTGTGTGGTAGACAGCCCGCTTGGACTTTGCCCACTAGACCCCATCAGGCCACGGTCTCCCACAACAATGGCCACCTCGGCACAGGACTCAGGTGTGCATGGATACCCATCTCTAATCTTCTTCCCCCTTCTGTCTTCTGTCTTTGTGAAACGCTTCACGATTCCATCACATTTCTTTACGTCCAGCTTCTGGCCTGTCTCGTCTTGTCTGCACCTGTCTCGTTCCATAAGTCACCCCCTCAACGGTGAGACATTTCAGTCTAGCATCCTTTTTTCTGACTTGAATTTCTGTTTCTTGTCTTGTGTCTTACATTGTGTAGTTGGATACTAGCTGAATGTTCTGCGGATCTTGTAATATCCAGCTTTCCCAAAAGGGAATGGCAGGTGGACTGGAATACACATATATAGATGCTGTAGGGCTTCCCAGCTTGTTGGTTTGGGGGTTGAAGAAAAAGGTGAGGGGTTCATATGCTGTAACTTTTGAATTATTTATAAATGGGAGAGAGGGTGCAAGCTGGAGGGCTACTCCTCAGCCCAAGAGAGAACTAATGCCATGCCCAGTCTGTTTCTGGCCTTTACGTCAGGGCACAATCTTTTGGTTAAATAGAAAATTCATGGGTAACATTACGGCAAAGCAATTTCCGTGCTCCACAGAGTTGCAGTCCACACTGACTTTTCATTTGCCTTGCTGTTATCCTCCAGAAAGTAAGGATACTCTTCTCTTGAATCCGTTGCTATGTTGTATGACAGGCAGTCTTTAACCCTTTCCTGGGTGTTTTAACAGGGGAACAGTGTACAGGGCATGGGACTGTTTGAAAGGTCAGACAAACTTTTAACCCATCTTCTTTCCCAATATTGTTCACCTAGTTGTGAAGGGAAATAAGACACCTTTTATAATCTTTTGCTTCTCGGGGTCCTTCAGTAATGCCGTCTTCCTCTCTACAGTGGTGAATGGTGAGGTTACAAACCCCAGGATTGTGACCTTTCTGATGGAAACAGTGGATTGTAAAAGGAAAGCTTCATTTCTTATACACATGCAGCCTGGCAATCAAAAAAAATATATAAAAAAGTGTGTGCACTAGAAGCTTGTAAAGAGAATTTTTATCTAGATATGTGTGGGGCTTGGGTTGGGTTTTTTTGTTGTTGTTTCTTTTTTGGGTGTGTTTGTGTATGTATGTGTATTTTGTAGTGCCTAAATGCTCTGATTGAGATTGAAACCCATGGTTGTACTGGGCACTTGTAAATAAGACACACGGTCCTTGGGCCTGAAGAGCTTAGTTTTAATATTGTACAATAGTTAGGTCTCAGAATAAGTGTATCTGGGCTTTTCAAGAATTGGCACCCACTTGGAGCTATGGAATCTGATTCTACAACCATAAAGTCATAGACTAGTTGTTTGCACTGGGTGTGTTTGTTTTTCTTCTTGATTTGCCTGTCTGAGCAAAGTTCACATGAGTTCTGTGGTCAGTTCACAGGAAGTTTCAGGCCCAGGGCTGTAGGAGACATAGGTTTGCAACTAGAAATCCATCGCCACCACCAAAATAAATAAAATAAAAATAAAAGCAAAGGGGAAATGATAAATGTCTCTTACAGCCACAGTTTTTTATTTATATGTAATATATAGCATGCCACTTTGAAAAAGGATGTGAGTATTGCAGGGTGGAGTGACTTACTGGATAGGGAATTAAAGAGTTAGAGACCTGAAGTTTTTATCCTTGATTGACTCACTCTGTAACACTGAGGAACTTACTTGACTTCTTTGGCTCTGTTTTTCCATCTATAAATAGAATCTAAAGATAAAGGTATTTACCTGTGCAAAGTTCTGTGAGCTCTAGAGATAGAAAGCATTGTAGAAGTACTAAATGTTTTCATTACCATGTTAACTAGCCTATGTGTTTCTGTAGAGGTACTATCTCCACTTCTGAGACCTGGTAGCTGAAAATGCCCATTCATCCAGGCATTTTTACTACATTTACAACCTCTCTTTATGCTGGTGGTTCTCAGAACTGTAGGACAGCATAAGTCAACATCATGGGAGAAATCCATAAATAATACTGAACAGATTAGTAATGATCAACAACAAGAAAACTGAAACCACTGTATTAAAACTCTTGGTGATTCGGGAGGCAAAGAATGCATAGATCTGAGTAGTTCCCTGGGAGTATCAGCATATGTTACTGGCTCATCTGTTCTGTATTCCCCTTCAGCCTTTCAATAGATGGCCTCTCTTGTTCAGAAATAAGTGTTCCAATGCTCTCATAGCCACTTTTTATTTTCTAGGTAACTGAAGGAGCTTGAGTAGCAATGTCCAGTAGTGCCAAAGTAAGGCATAGGCTAACTAAGCTACATCTTGGAGCCACAAAACAAAAAAAAACCAGACTCCATTTCAAATGTTATCAAAATCGGTTGATAAATAAAGCAGATATGGGGAAAAGACGATTGTCTCTAAATATAGATATTTCTGTCAAATATGACAAAAAATATGCACATCTGGATACCCAAATACCCTTACCCCTTATTGATTATTCATTATTGAGGCAGAAGGCAAGGGGGGGGGGGGGAGATAACTGCACTTACAAAATTAGTATTTCTACGAGTAAGTCTGCTATCAGTCCCCTAAGGCAGAGTTTTGCTGATCAGCTGCTATGGGTAATATTCTGACTGTACCTTCATAACTTATTTAAATAAATAATCTCACTGCTGATAAAATCAGGAGAAATGTGAGGTTGGAGACAACAGTGTCATGAAGCAATCCTGCCAAGCTCATACTCATGTGGGATTAGTCCTAGGGGTGTTGTCGTATATAGTGCCCTTCTTGGCTGGTAATAGCTGGAAGGCTGCCATCTTTTGTTCACGGTTTGGCACTTGCCTACTCAATCTGTGGCTTGAACCATTCTGGGTAGCCTCTCCTTTAAAAGTTGACTCGAACACACACATGACCTCTAAAATAAATATTAGCAACAGTGTTGAAGAAATGGTGATTCTATAGGTGGATTTTTTTTTTTTTTAACAAATTGGGGCGGGGGGAGTGTCTAGGACATTGGGATGTGTTTGTGGCTAAGTTCCTTTTATTTACGCTCTCTCTTCAGAACGTTCCATCAGCATTGAGCAGTGTAAACATGTTGTATCTGAGCTCCAGGACAGCATGCGCAAGGCCGTTCACCTTTACCGCTTGGTAAGTGACCTCAAACACTGATCTACCAGTCAACTTGTTTCTTGACCTCAAGATTGACGTACACGTACACATGCACTGGATGGATTGAGGTGTTCTAACTGTGTGTTAGTTGGTTGCATTTGAGCTTGGGACTGGTAGTCAGGAATTTCTAGATTCTAATTTTGTCTTATCCAATGGCGTGCTGCATTGAGTTGGGCAAATAATTTAATATTTGTGCCTGATTGTCCCCTCAGTAAACTGAGGATAAACATTAACTCCCGCACAGGGGCATGGAAGGGGTTAGTTAATATTTATATGAGACTTCAGAGATATAAAGCACGACTGAAATACTAAGTTTTATTGTCCATAAACAAACCCATTGATGCCCAGGGAAAGGGTTAGTAAATATGATAGACAGTGGGATCTGAGCTCAATTTGTGAGCACACATACACTCTCTACAACCACTTTAAGGCAGACCCTATTGACACTTTGGAGTAGTGTGTTGTGCCCTTGGTGTAAGACTATTTTATGGCTCACAATGGCCCTCAAGAGTTGAAAATACCTTCTTTATGTCTAAATATTAATTGCACATTTTTCTTCTCAGGTATCAATGGACATGGAGTCTTCTACTGACAAAGATAAGATTGCTGGCCTTCTAACAGAAACATTCTCTGTGATGAAGAAAGAATTGGACTCCCTGAAGGAAGGAGAAGGGCTCCAAAGGGCCAAGAAGGTGCTAGTGAAGCCACAAGATGCAGTTGGGTCGCTGAGTGAAGGGAGTGATGCCGGCTTGTCTAGTCCTACGCGTTTTGGGGATGAACAGACTCTGGCTTTGCTGGAACAGTACTCAGAGTTGTTACTACAAGCTGTGGAACGGCGCATGGACAAAAAACTGTAAAGGGGTGGCGGTCAGCAAAAACACGTAAACTGATAGCTACATAGAAAGAATCCCAAGAGGACCATCACAGTGGAAGCCTCAGACAAGTGCTGTTGCCACCCTGATCTATGGAGAGAGAGACCCTTTTAAACTGATCTCCTCAGCCCCATAGAGCAGGCATACCCTAGTTTTTAGCAATGTGCTGGCCACAGTTTTAATAACTTTCCCCAATGCTCTTCAGCTTCCAGTTTGTGAAGACAGCCTGGAAAGAAGAGTGCAGAGAAGTTGCTTGGAAATCTCTCCATAGCCAGATGTTTGGCATCTCCCATAAGAACAAAAAATAAATTGTTTGCCCAAGAAGGTCTGAACTGAACAAAAGGCGCTTGGATGAAGCCAATCCCTCCTTCCCCCGGGCTTCATCAGAATGCAAAGGCAGACTTTAAATGTTCTATTTATTAATTTATTTTTTAAAAACTTTTGCTCTAATCTTTTCACAAATCTTTGGTGGCCATTTCCTTCCCTTTTCAAACACAACCATTTTTTTTCTCCTTTCCTGTATCCCAGCGAGACACAATCTCTGTATTATAATAACCCCTAAGAGCTGAGGCAGGCTGGAGTGGCTTTGCAATTACTAACTAGATCTTTTCTGCTGCAGCCTGTCTTGTTGATCTTCCTTTTCCCAGCCCTGGTTTGTTTCCTGCAGTAATCTTGCTTTTGTGAGAGGTACCTGGTTGGTTTTTCCCATTGTGTTCAAAGGCTGTTTGGGATAAATTATATCTCCACTGAGGGGGAGAATTTGGACCAAATTGTAGAAATTATGTAACAAGAACATAGTGGCTTTTTAAATGAGCGTTGGTGATTAATCTGTGTTCTAATACTTCAGATTGGGTTTTCATCAGACATTAAAAAGAAAAGGGTTGAAATAATGTTGAAGAAATGAAAAATACAGACTCGAAGTTCCCTTTAGCCATATTCTGAGAGTGGAATTGGATACTGATCTCTTGATGTTAGTGAGACTGTGGTGAGGGGCATGGGTTGGCTGTTGAAAGCTTTTCTTGTGAGAAGTTAAGTGGGAAGCATGACCTCCATCTCTCTGGGTGAAGCCCTTAATCCGTGTGGTCACCCATGCAGCTGCTGCTCTCTCCCAATTTGATGCTTTCATTGTCCTGGTCAGGAAAGTCAGTAAATAGCTTCCAGTTGCTCTACAAGGAAAACAGATTTTCTTAATGTCGCCAAGGAGCAGAGAATAATTTACCTTTTCTAAAGGACTCAGAAAATGATCTCTCAGCAGAGCTGAGCAGCCAGCATTGGATACTATGGGATGTAATTATCATCCTTCCCCTACCCTTCTATGGGTCTCTTGATGAAGAAATAGAAAACCTTTCCCCTGTGAAATTCTATGTGCAATAGCCTTCTTGCCTTATAAGACATCTCAAAGCTGGTAGTAATAGGTTTATCGTCATGACTTACAAGTATCCAAAGTTGCTATTGGTCAGTATCAGAAAGCTAGTAAAATAGGATGTAGTATAGGTGGATCCATATCAAAGCAAGTGGGTACCCAGAGATGATATTTCATTTTCTTTCTCTGCCTTCAGTCTTCCTCTTAAAAACCAGAGAGAGCAGTCTAGTCCGAGCATGTAAAACTCTAGTTCAACAACCAAGCTTCAGTTAGTCTAGCATTGGATGTAAATGTTGGCTGCATCAGTAAAAGTCCTTTAAAGCTGGTAGCTGGTTTGAGGCAAGCTGGCCATCGTTTTGGTCTTGTGGCTCTCTGGGATGGGGCTGGCTTTTCTTTGCTGCACTTCGGAATTAGGGACCTGCAGTGCAGTCTCTGCCCTAGGGCTAGTTGACCCATCTCTTCATTGCACTCCAGGACTGGAGGATCTACGGTGCAGCCTTTACAGGCCATCTGGTCGGGAGCCAGCTGGCCCATCTGTTTGCTGCATTCCAGGGCCAGGGACTAGGACCATGGTCTGGGCAGTGCTGAGGGCCATTTCTCTGCTTGCTGGCTGGCCATTGTTTGCTGAGCTACAGAACTGACAACTTGAGGTTCAGGAAGCCTGTTCAGAGCCATTCATTCAGCTGGTTCTTCCCATCATGTGAATCTGTCCAAACATTTCAGGTGTCCTCTCTGGCCTCTGGTTCAGAAGAGTTGTACTGTTCTTCAAGGGTTAGACCTCAGATTGCGATCTTGCTAGTCCCCTCCCACTATTGCATTGTGCTGAATGAATGGTGAGCTGGAATTCTGTGGGCAGCATCTATGGCAAATGGAAAGGAGCAGATTGCATAGGCGGAAAAAAATAAATGGGAGGGAGGGAGTAGAGATGCTCACAAATGGAATGTGAGAGAGCAATCTCTTGGTTCTCTGATAGGGATAATCTGGGTCAGGCTGAGTCTGGGTCAGCCAGCTGTTATCTCTTCACTTTCAGACTGTGAAAACTTATGTTCCAGTCCACAGGAGATTTCTTCCTGGTACTGGGACACAGACACTCAGGAAAAATAGCAGTACCTTCAACCCACACAACTTCTGGTACTGGAAATAGTGGCTTGAGGGTTCTTTAAATTCCTTTCCTTGTAGATTTTGATTCCATTTTATTTTTATTTGTATTTAAAGTATGAGGTGGTGACATGGGATTGGAAAGGATGCCTGAGAAGGGGTGGTTGGAATGAAGAGACTATGCCCCAAAGCCATTCCTGTTAGATACAGTAATCCTGTCCATTGTGTATCTTGGACTGGTATAGCTGAAAATCACCAGCTATCAGGATTCACAGTATTGTCAGATAGGACTCCCTCAGATAATTTCAAAGGGAGTGAGTTTAAAAAAAAACACAAAGATTTTTGTGACTGCTGGATGTGGACTTTCCTTGGATTGTGGATGTAGGTGGGAAAAGAGCAAACGAGGGGCAAGTGTCTGATTAGAATTGTAGTGGGGCAGGCTCAAGCAAGTAGATTAGGAGGGGAATCTGTGGCATGTGTGATTTTAAAATAATTAGGAAACAGAGTCAGAGCTTCCAGAAGAATAGTGTTGGAAATAGAAAGTCTTGGCTTCAAGACCATAGGTTGCCAATAGAGGGCTTGAAGGAGCTATGAAAGATGTAGTGCAGCAGAGGCAGGGCTTTAGGGAAGTAGAAGCGGGACTGAGTTTAGTGGTGTGAATTAAAGAATAGATTTGGTAGTTGTTTTATTTAATGTATTTTTATTAAGCCCCTTTTTTCCCACCTGCTCCCATCTAAACAGTTGTTTCCTAGAAGGTGTGGGAAGGCTAAGGTGTCTAATCTCAACTGTTTACCTAAGGTTTAGCATTGAAAGGAGTTTGTGCCGCTAAAAACCTATAAATCAAGCTGATATCCCCAAGTTTAGTGGTGAGAAGAGGTGAAGGGAGAAAGTGTTGCAGAGAGCACTTGATTCCATTGATATATACGGCAATTTCCTTGTGATTTCCCATTGATAGCAGTAGGAAGTGTGCTGAAAAATTCCAGTTTTGAGAGCAAAGGGAGCGTAAATGTCTGTAACAAGACAGTGTAGTTGGTGGCTGCAGGCTGCACAGCTTACATTTGACCTGCCTGTTCAGCAAATGTCTTCATTGTAGTTTATTCCATAGTCTGGGGCAGAACTCCTGAACGATGATTGGTGGCTGGGAAGAGAAGAGATTGTGGGAGGAGGCAGTATTGGAGCCCAGATCCCTTATTGGTTGTGCACGTGTGTGGACAGATGTAACATATTAAAGGAAATTGTTTAGCGAAATCTTGGAATTTGGACCTACCACTCTGTCCTCTTTGTGTAAACACCATCCCTTCTACCAGAACATTCTGAAACGACAATAGTTTTTTCTCATCTTGGTGTAGCTTGTGTTACTGTTCCTGAGGGAGTCCTTAGAACGATAAACAAAGACCCGTGAACATGCTGGTGCAGCAGAAAGTACTTGAATCTGAAAAGAGAGACAACTCTTTGCATTTTAGTCCCTCTAACGCCAATTCACATTTTTTGCCAAACATTGAAACGCACAGGTGGTGCTCTTACATGAGCCTGCATTTCTTTCATTTTCTCTCTCAGGTAATCTCCTTCCTAAGGAATCTCCCAAGTAATGTTTGGAGAGGGTCTTTTAGCACTCTCCTCGCTCGGCTGATCTCATTGAATCTCTGAGGAAGCAGTACATTTCTCCAAAGGAGTTGAAACATATGAACTTTAAATTTTAAAGTACATTTTTAAAGAAAATCAGAAGTAGAGGTATTTAAATACTGTTGGTATACTCATGCATTTGTAAGTTTTTCCACTTGGAATGCAGTATCCATGATATTAAATGATAAAATCCTCATCTAGAAAAAGAAAAAAACATACACAGGACTTCTTGCAGCCCTTAAGTGCTGTTGAGTGGATGGTTCCTTCTGTAGATATGACTAGAATGTCCAGAATTTCGGATTGCTTGCTGTAAATAATATACAGGATTGGACTGCATATTCATGTGGGTAACCTGCTGTAATGCATGGACAAAGATGCATGGGGCAGCAACTATAGGAATAAGCCATGTCCACTCTGCATGTCTTAGTTATGCCATAGGCACCAGACAAACAAATCTTTACCCGTGTTTTACAACACTACCTTTTTTCTCCACCATTTTAAAAATACAAAAACAAATAAAAATAAACCTTTATTTATGAACGCGTGTTTTTTATACTTTGACTTTAGGTAAAAACAAATTAAATCTTTAAAATGTCTTTTTTTTAATTATTTGGGGAAAAAAGTGTTTTATGTTTGTGGGGTTTTTTTTTTTTTGCACTGTGAGGCACCCTTCTGGGGGTCTGTTTTTAACTCTGTATTCATTTGTACTCTGTGTCTTAAACAGTTTCAATAAAAATGTGATCATTTGTTACAAAGCAGTCTTTCATAGAGTTTATGGCCAGAAGGGACCCAGTTCATCATCTAGTCTGCTCTCCTGCATAATACAGGCAATAGAATTTCACCTTCTTATTCTCACATCTAATCCATAATTTCTGATTTGAGCTGCAACTTAGTTTGTTTAGAGCATGGGTTCCCAAACTGGAGGCAACCCAGCCCCCCCATCAACCGGCCCCCCCAAGTTTTGCTGCTATTTGTTTTTTGGCCCCAGTCAGTTCCTTTTTTTTTTTTTTTATATATATATATATATATATATATATATATATATATATATATATATATATGGTTTAGAGAGACGTCCTATATTGAATTAAAGATTTCAGCTGATGGTGAATCTGCCACCTTCTTGAAGACTACTGCAATAGGCTGAAGTGGCCTTAAGATATATCAGTGTGCAGAACATCTGGGACCAAAGTGTGATCTGACCTAATTCCATCCATTGGTAGGAGTTTATCCAAGCAACTTTGAAAGGGAAGAAGAAGTGCTTCCTGGGTGATGTAAATGAAAGCAGTGTTCTGACTAAGCCCTGACTAACGGAAAGGACAAGCCTGGAATTTTGCCTTGTCGAAATCAGATAGCTTTTCCTTAATTTTATATATATATATATATATATATATATATATATATATATAAAATTATCATGAAGCCACAGTGTTGAAGCCTCTGCCACCATATCCCCTATCTAGATAACTGTGCTGTAAGTTTGTGCACCTGAAGGCTTGCCAGTCTGAGCCTATTTATAAGGCTCTATCAAATTCACAGGTCATTTTGGTCAATTTCACAGCCATGGAGTCTTAAAATGGTCGATTTCAGGATTTTCCTCTGAAATGTCATGGTGGTGTAACCGTGGAGGCCCTGATCCAAAAGGGGATTGTAGGGGATCTCAGTGTGGTAGGGTGGTTGCAGGATTGCGAAATTCACTTCTGTGCTGCCTGCAGAACCCAGTTCTGAAGGCAGCAGCTGTGGCATTTCCTGCAGCTGGAGGAGGAAGCTCCCAGAGGTGGAGGTAGGTGCAATCTCCCCAGTGCTGCTGGGAAGGCCCCAAACATGCTTCTAACTTGTAGTCAGACTCAGGGCGAGTGATTGATTAACATATGGGCCTAGGGGGACTGTGCCCATGGGCCCAGGACAACTTTAAAATGGGTGTCTCAGTTCTGGTAGGAGTGATGGGGTAGAAGCCCTAAGCCCCCACAGGTGCTGTGTGGGGGCTAAAGCCCTGAATTCAGGGTGCCCTGAGTCCCAGCAGGGGCACCCTAAGCCCAGTGCCATCCTTAGGCATGTGCAGCTGTAAAGGGCACCTAAAAATTTGGTGTCTCAAATTTTTGTGTGCCTCTACACAGCCATGAGTGCTCGTGTGAGCACTACAGATAGCCCTGATCACCATCTGCTGCTCCCTATCCAGCCCAGCCCTGGCTGCTCCCTTGGTGACCAGCAGTAGAGCTACCTTCTTCCCGCCCCTTCCCTCACACCTCACCCATGTACTCCTCTCCTGGGTGGTGGAAAGGACCACTTGGCCTCTGTGGCTTCTGCCAGCCACAGGGAAGTCCTAAGCTGTGTGTGTGTGGGGGGGGGGGGGGGGCATGAGGGGCCTCAGGTATCTTGTGTAAATTGTAAGGATGGGCCTGCCCAAGCCCCAGCTGAAGCCACCAGGAGAAGGGGGTGGAAACCTGGTGCTCAGTCAGGAGTGGTGTGGAGGAGGGGGGAGCAAAAGCTCCAGGACCTGGTAGCCCCCCCTGAATCCAGGCAGGAGTCACATGTGGTGGAAGACGAGTCCCAGATGGAGCCCAGGTGCCCCCCAGCTCCAGCAGGACCTGCTTGGAGTGGACCACAGCAGAGGGGAGGGGAGGGCGAGGTAGTAGCAATCCTGGAGTTCAGGCATCCTGAGCTTGAGCAGGGACCACAAGATAGGGAAGGAACAGAAGCCTGGAGCCCCAGCAGGAACTGAAGGGGAGGGCAGGGTAGGCAGCAGCAAATCAGAACTCAAGTGTCCTGAGCTAGGAGGGAGGGGGCCAGGGGTGAGCAGAAGGCCTGGAGGACCTAGAGCCCCAACAGGAACTGTAGAGGAGAGGGAAGGGGGGCCAGCGGCAGCAATGCCAGAGCTGAAGTCCAGAGCCCGGGCAGGAGCCATGTGGGGGGAAGGGAGCCTAGAGCTGGGCAGAAGCTAGGGTTGCCAGATGGTTTAACAAAAAATACTGAACACCTGCCCCGTCCCCCGTCCCCCCCCAAATAAAACATTGAGAAAAAATTGTTGAGGGGGGGAAAAAAAGGGGGAGACCAAAGTTAAGCAAAAAAAAAAGGGGGGGGGGGAGAGACCTAAGTTGTTCAGCAAAAGTTGCACCACTCCCTCCAGTTTGGGGCCACACACTAACCCCCAATGCACCCACCCCTCCCCCAGAGCCAGGCCCCCCTAGCACCCTCCCATCCCAATGCACTCCCCCCTCCCCCTGAGCCAGGCATCCCCAGCGCCAGGAGCGCCCTGCCCCCTGCAGAGCCAGGCACCGGAGGAACGGGATGGCCGGGTAAATTAATCTTACTTTTGAAGTCGCCGCTCCTGCTGCCCGGCCCGGCTGCCTTGGCTCACGTTGTTGTGTAGAGGGAGGCATCACGTGGCCAGCTCCCGGGTCTCTGCTGGTCACGTGGGCCAGAGCAGCATGCACTGCGCTCCCACCCAGCTTGGCACCCCCCTAGCGTGGCGCCCGGTAAGTGCCCCCTCCTGCCCCCCTTCGCTATGACTCTGTTGCGCTCCTCACTCCCCCGCCCCTGCCAGACACGGCAGGGGAAAATTGTCCCCACCGGGCTTCCATCCGAGGGAACCAGGAAATACTGGACATTTCACATGTCCAGTATTTCCTGTTTTTTGGTTTTTTTACTGGATGGAGCCCGCAAATACCGGACTGTCCGGGTGAATACTGGACACCTGGCAACCTTAACCGGAGCTGCAATAGGTGGCAGTCCCCCCATGGGGCCTCCAGTGGAGCATCAGCCTGGAGTCATGATGGAAGCTGTGTACAGCAGCAGCAGCCCCCAATCTGGGTGCCCTGAGCCTGTGCAAGAGCTTGAAGTCCAGCTCCAGAGATGCTGCAGCACAGAAATGACTGATGGGAGAGGGGGTAACTTTCCCTGGGGCCCAGCGATTCAAGGGCCTTGGGGCTCTGGGTGCCACCACTGCTGCAGTAGTGGTGGTGATGCCCAGAGCCCTGGTCCTTTTACATTGCTGCCAGAGCATACTGCAGAACTCTGGGTGGTGTGCTCCAGACGGGGGTGGGACCATGGTCTGGGCAGTGCTGAGGGCTGGCTGCCCTGGCCCTGCTCCTTCCAGGAGCACAGAGCCTCCCCACACCTTGCCCAGGGGCCCGGAGATTGCACTGGCTTTCCTATCTGATCTCCCTCCGATAACAGCTGAGCAGGGGAAGGAAAAGTCCTGTCCCTCTCCAGCCTGGCTGATTTCTGGGAGATCAGATTTCATGGGGCAGGGCTAATTTCACAGTCTGAGACATGTTTTTCACAACCATGAAATTGGTAGCACCCTATCTATTTGGGATACATCTCTGAGGTATAAAAGCTAAAGGATGTAACAGACAAATTGTTCAAACCAAGCAAGAGACTTAATTCCTTTCCCAGCCTTTGTTCTTCTTACGAGTTATAGATGACTATTCCAACAGGCCTGAACAGGCTCTTCTCTCTCTGTCTTGTGTGGATGGCAGGCGATAGGGCAGACCCACACTGCTGTGACATGTTCTGTTTCAGGTTGCTGATGCACTAGAGCTGAAGCATCCAGGTCCTGGCCTGGCAATCTGTAAACATTAAGAGATGAGTTTTAAAGGGTGAGGTGTTTTTTTAATTCACCATGTGCATCAGCTGTAAGAAGGGAGGCCAAGGCCCCTACAAATACTATGAACTCATGGGAAGGGCAGCAGGTGGCACAGTGTTTCCCCTGGGCACTAGGAGTGGGATAAACGACCTGTTGTTTCTGTGTGCCTTTACCCAATGGAGTGATGGTTTTTAGCTACTAGCGCTAAGCCCCATGTGTATATTTAGCATCGAGGCAGAGCTGGGGTGACTAAGTTTAGGACCACCCCTTGTATTCCTCATCAAGACAAGGGGGTGTTGGGAGATGAGGGCAAAATCCTAATGAGGGGCCTGACCATGGGGCAGGGCCAGAAAGTGACAAGCAAGTGGGTTCACCATGCGGGGGTGGGACCTGGATAAAGGTATAATGGAGCAGAGCCAAGGACATTGTTGGCAGAGTAGAGCAAACACTGATTAATCCTGGGCTGGTGTAACATTTAAAACTGTTGCAGATACTGACATTTTTTGCTGCCTGTCACAATTTGCAGCCTCTGCTTTTCCCCATCTGATAGTCCATTTGCTTCTTCCTTCCAGGTAGAATAAATATTAAATCAAAAGAATTAGCATTTGCTTAAGCTGGAGAAGGAAATGTTTGTTGTAAAGGAAGGCCCTGACTAGCAAGGAGAAAGAAGTTCTTTAAAAAAAAAAAAAAAGGCTGCAAAGCTAGAAAAGAGTACGGTGACACAATGTCCTGATTTTATAGGACTAGTCGAACTATCTGGGGCTTTGTCTTATATAGGCACCTGTTACTCCCATCACAGACATTTTTCATACTTGCTGTCTGGCCACCCAAGAAGGAGTGGAGTAGGGAGGGTGTCTGGTTCAAAGAATTACTTAAAATGAACTAAGGGGAAGTTTCTAAAAAGAAAGGCCTTGAATAATAGAGTTGGCTGCAAATGGTTTTAAAAGAAGACAAAGAGAATCCTAGAAGGAGCCAAATGGACTTTCCCATCTGTTGGGCAGCAAGGAAGGGAAGAGATCAGTGGTAAATCTTACCTGGATTAATCCTGGAAATAAGGTTGAACTGACTAATTGGCAATGACTTCACTTTTTTGTTAAAGGGTACAAAAATAAACTCTTAAAGAGTTCATTGCTAATACTTGTTTGACCACACTGGAGCTAATGAATATGAGTCTGAGCACCCATGTGTTTAGGCCCTTTGAAAGTATATTGATCAAGTGTTACTGTTTGTAGTACAAGGGTTTGTGGCCTTTGGCATAAGACTTCTCAGGGTAATCTGCTTGGTGGGCTGCCAATTTATTTACATTGACAATCCACAACATGCCCTCCCCCAGCACCCATAGAGGGAACCATGAACTGCAGCCACTGGGAGCTGCAGGGGAAAAGGATGTCTGTGGATGGTCAATGTAAACAAAATGTCTTGTGGCCCTCAGGCAGATTACCTTAATGCGCTGTTTGCTGAAGATTGCCGACCTCTGATGCAGTAAATAGCGTCTTATTTAGGCATTTTAGTTACGTTCAGTGCAATTTTATAAGAAGCATTTGGCTTTTTGACTCAATAAAGGAATATCTGGTTAAACTGGAGTCATGGTAATACCCTGTATAAATAAATCCAACATCTTATTTTCTGCATCTCCTGATCCGGGGGAAGCAAAGTGATGGATTTAAATTTGTAAATAAATAAAGCAGTATTTGTAATTCAGAAAACATTCTATAGAGCTATTGTATATAAAACCCTGAATGAAGATATTTTTCTTTATTAGTCTCTTTCCTATGTAGATTAGGTCATAGAGTTTCTACAGGAAATAGCCATTTCTTGTACTCGAAACACTCAAAGCAGCGTAAGCCATTGTAAACAGTATTTGAAATAGATATTTAAAAGACTTTTAGGCAGAAAATCTATCATTGTTCCTTATGCCAACTTCTCTCCATCATCACTGTTACACATATTGAACAAGTTTTCAACACAATTTGCATTTCTGTACTTTGGCATTTATTCAGGCCTTTTCCTAGTGCCAAACCATAGTGCTTTGTCCTCCTTTTTCTTTTAACCTTCCTTACACAGAGGTTTAAAAAAATCACCTTATTTAGCAGTGAGGAAAAGGCCTAGGGGCTAGAATCACAAAGGGAATTAGGCATTAGGACACTCAGTAACACAGTGCCTGATTTTTAGGCACCTGAAAAACCACAGGGACAACATGTGATTCACAAATCTTGAACTGGGTACCTAAGATCCTTATGCAATGAATAGAGATAAGAGAGTCACTTCAGAATGCAAGCCACAAAAGCCAACAGTTTAGGTGGGGAACCACTTAAGCCAGCTAAGGGGAGATGCTGCGCAGTGGGGTGTGTGCTAAATGTGCATCCCCTCATGGAGGTTGGCACCTAAATCCCCACTGCAGATAGGTGCCTGCAATCCATGAATGGGAAGGCCTCTCCTGAAATCAGGCAGCTTAGGTGCCTCAGCTGTTCCTTGTGAGCTAAGGAGGTGCCTAACTCCACACAAAAAAGCCAGAGGAAAAGATGCTGCTGCTGCTGCTGCTGCACATAGCCTACTGGTCAGAGCACTCACCTGGGATGAGGGAAACAATTCTGAAAATCCTTTCTCTTACTTTGCCTGATGGGGGAATTGCTAAGGACACTATCTCAATTTCTGGAGTTTAAAATGTTGTAACTACTTTTACATGACTCCCACAAAAATCAGGGTCTGAAGAGACACTCAGCTAGCTGCAAATACCTCTAAATGGAGAAGGAACAAAGCTAGTCACACAAACAGTATCAGTGTAGTTCATGTAATATCTAAATCAGCATTATAGTCTGTGTCCACAGTGCTAAAAAAAGTGTGTTTTTATTATAGGGTAATTATGCATTAGCTATCACACTGTAAAAACACAGTAGGGGCAAGGAACTTTAGTTTTACCAAAAGGCAAGATAGATGAAGTAGCCACTATGTTCTCTGTCCCGTGAATGCAAAGGGGTAACAGAATCGTGGTGTGCACGTGACAGTATGGGGAATTACTTACTGGAATAAGGATTTTTAATATGTTTTCAATTACAAACCAAAGGAAGTGGGATTCACATGTTACTGGAAAAGTCCAAAACAAGTACTGAATGGTATAGAAATATACAACCATTTTAGGTAAATATGGAGTATTTATTTGGGCAAGGTTCCAGCAAAAGTAAGACTCTAGGGCACTGGTCTCCAACCTTTTTAAGCACGAGATCACTTCTTTAATTTAAGTGCAATCCAAGATCTACCTCAAATATAAATACCCTTGCCCTGTCTCCTTCCCTGAAGCCCCGCCCCTGCTCACTCCATTCTCCTTCTCTTGCTCATCCTCACTTGCTTTCATCAGGCTGGGGCAGAGGGTTTGGGGCACAGGCTCTGGTCTTGGATTAAGGGATCTGAAGTGCAAGAGGAGCTCTGAGCAGCTCTTAGGGCAGGCAGTTAGGATGTAGGAGTAGGTTCTAGGTGCAGGCTTTGTGAGGGTGTTTGGTTGCAGCAGTGCTCAGGGCTAGGGCAGGGGTTTGGGGTACAGGAGAGGGTTCATGACTAGGGTAGGGTTTTGGGATATGGACTCCAGCGGGGCACTGCTTATCCCAGGTGGCTCCTGGGTGGTGGTGCAGTGAAGCTAAGGCAGGCTCACCTCTGCCCTAGCCCTGGACCACTCCCTAAATCAGCCAGCAAACTCCATCCGAAGTCCTGTTGTGTCCCCTCTCTGCTTTGTGGAAACAGGATACAGAGTGGGAGAGGGGGCACCTTAACATCAGCACCCCTTCTCTCCCGCCCCTGCCCTGCCCTGAAAGTAGAAGGTTTCCAAGGCAAAGGGCAGGCGATAAACAGCAGTGGGGGGAGGGGCAGTCGAAGTACTAGCACTTGATAGCCTTTTGGCCAAACCAGTCAGGATCACTTGTCAGAGGCTCCAAGATCTACCAGTAGATCCCGATCTACTGGTTGGTGACCACTGCTCTAGGGTGCCCTACAGTCTCAGATACAAAAAGGCAAATTAAAACACGAAATGTATTTATTATTAATTGACTTTTTGATGCTTAACTTGTGATTTTTGAATTCTTGTGTTTCTTACACTGTTTTGGGATTGTGCACCTATATTAAATAAAAATTTGCTTCTGAGAAGCATTTCATACAAGATTGCCCTCAATCAGATTTTTAAAGGTATTTAAGTGACTAGCAGGATTTTCAAAAGCATCCAAGTGCCTTCAACTTTTAAAAATCAGACCTATAGTGAATATTTGGGAAGCAAGCTATATGTACAAGTGGTGACATGTGAAAAAGTATTAAGATGGTTGATAGAGAGGCAAAGTAACAACTGACAAAGGCAATTCCTATTGGCGGATCAAAGGAAACTGATGAAGTTTTGACATCAACCAAGAAAAAGTCTGCCTTAATGTCCTATGAGCCCAAAGAATAAATGTGTGTACAAGAAAAAAAACACAAAAATTTATTCTGAGAATTAACAACTAATTTGCCAATGTAACCAGGAAGTGTTACACTGGAAACACTGTGAGCTGTCATTGCTCCAGCAAGCTGTTAGCAAGCAACTATTACTTTCGCTCATTATTTGCTATAAAAAATAGCAGTTAACTAACACAATGACATCTCTCTTCACAATGTTAACAAAGGTAAATGAAGTGCTAAGAGCAATAAATAAATTTAAAATGTAAATAAGGCTGTCTACATAGCAGTGTTACCAAAGTGTGCCTCTACACTACAAGCCTTTATTTTGAAATAATATCAAGCTGGAGGACTTCTTACGCCGACTCATGGTAACCTGAGGAATAAGGGAAGTCAAAGGAAGAGTGTTCTTCCTTCCACTTCCTGCTGTGTAGACAGCAAAAGCCAAATTAAGCTATTTCAACTTAAGCTACACAATTGACTGTAGCTCAAGTTGGGTAGCTTAATTCGACTTTTGCCCTGCTGTGTAGGGGTGCCCTAAGTGAATCCACAGTCTGCAGTGGATTATAGGACAAGGCAGTTCAGTTCAGGCAATCAGAACAACAGCTCAGCTTTGTGCACTGGCTGGGCCTTATGTGGCTATATATGACCTGCTGTTCTAAGACGTTTATTTTCAATGCTGTAGCCCATGTGTGACTAGTATAGGGGGTTTTTTTGGGGGGGGGGAAGCGCTCGCACGCAAAAGATGCGCCTCAGGCCAAGGCACGCGCTCTGGGGAGGGATGCTGATGCGGCTTCTTTCCCAACCACAGGCCGAGAACCAACGCGGGGGCGGGGGTAACTTGGTCCCTTCTGTCCCAGCCCCACCTCAACCCCGGCCCCGCCCTCCGCAAGCGCGCAGCCACATCCCGCCCTCGAGCACGTGCCAGCCCAACTCAGGGCAGACCAGAGCGAGGGCAGCGGCTTCAGCAGATGCGACTGAGCATGTGCAGTAAATGCCGAGCGGCACGTTGCGTCAGTCCGGCTGGCCGGGCATGGCGGGGGGAGGGGAGGCGCCGGCGCTGCGGGCGGTGCGAAGGTGCCTGGCGGCGTTCCCGGCGGAGGCCCGGGGTGAGCGCGAGCGAGTGAGGCCGAAGCCCCCGGCGGGGCTGCCCCTCCCGGCGCGCGCTCCCGCAAAGTGTGTGTGGGGGAGGCGCGTGAGCGGGGCCGGCGCGGTGGCGACCGCAGGAAGGGGAGCCGGCTGGGGGAAGGGGCTTGGGGCCCAGCGCTTGGCAGCGCCTCGGACGAAGCCCGTTAGTGACGGACTCGGGGTGGGTGACCGCGGTGGTCCCGTGTGACCCCCTGGCTGTACGGGCACCCGCCGGCCTGGCAGTGAGGGGGTGAGCGCCAGTAATGAGCCTCTCTGAGCCCTCCCCCCAGTCTGCTTGCAGCACAGGCAGGGGCAGCTAGGCTTCACTTCCCTGATGCTAGTCCGGTACTAACCGTAGCAGACGGGGAGTGGGGTCTGGGGGCCCTTCATAGGGAAGCAAAGCAGAGCACAAAGCCAACTGTTAAAAACCTGCTACACGTCGCTACTAGAGAGCCAATGACTCTGCGTGGGAAACTTTGAAAAACATTGTGCTTAGTTTCAGAGGGGTAGCTGTGTTAGTCTGTTTCACCAAAAACAGGGAGTCTTGTAGCCCCTGCTTTCCCTGACTTACTGTGCACTTTAAAAAAGCATAACTAAAAGTTTGTTTGACATAAGACCATGTATTATATATTTATTTGTGTGGCCAATAATGACAGGGCCCAATTTGGAAGATGGCCATAAAGTCTGTAAATTTACATTTTGGTACTGTACCAAAATGAAAAATTGTCTAAGTAGATGTGCTGAATGTGAGGCTGTCTCTAGGTATCTTTGTTGTATGAGTCCAGTACTGATGCGGTTTGCCTTCAGCCTAGATGATCTTTTTTCTGTATCAATGTTTCTTAAACTGTGTTCCAGGAACACTAGTGTACCATGAGGCAGTCAGAGGTGTGCCGCAGAGACCAACAGAGTTCAAAGTGGCCACCCTTTCTTAAAGGGGCAAGTGACTTTTTTTTCTCAATTACTTTCCCCCTGACTATGACTACGACTACTACTACTACTCTTCTTCTTCTCCTCCTCCTCCACCACCACCAAAAAAAATCCTTGGTGTTCCTCATAAAAAAAAAAAAATATTGTTTGATGTTCCTCAGTCTTAAAAAGTTTAAGAAACACTGGTCTGTATGAAGTACAGTAAAACTCCAATAGTCTGGCATCCAATAGTCCGGCACTCCTGATAGTCCGGCATCAAAATGGCAAGAGCCTAGTGAGTGAGCTTCGGCAAAAAATGAGTCACAAGGTAACAGCGCAGCAGCTGAACTGAGCAAAGGGTAAAAAGGCTTTAAAAACTAAAACATTACAGTATACTGTATACAGTATGTACAATAAAAGGGTTAAGAACACTTTATATACAGTATATAATGTATACAGTATATATATAACCTGCTTATAGTACCTCCTGATAGTCCGGCATGTTTGATAATCCGGCACCACCTAAATCCCATAGGTTCCGGATTATCGGAAGTCTACTGTATTGTCATGTGGGAAATGAATCACAATAGCTGATAGGCTGAAACAGTTGTGGCCAGTTGTGTGGATTTGCATATGCTGAGCCTGACAATGAAGATCACCTTGTAGGTAGGGTTTTGGCACTTGGAGACTACAAATTCCAGTGTACAGCATGACCAGTGCTCAGCTAGAGTCACTGCATGTAGGGATGGTCCTATCTACACTGGAGAAACTTTCTAACTTGTTTTGAAACTCATTAGAATCAGTATAGAGATGGTTTAAAATGGCATGAACTGGTTTCAAGGCTTCTGTAAGATTCATTTTTCTTTCTCTGGGCAGAGTTGGGACTGACGGAATCTGTGCCACACATAGACAGCCTTCTGTCTCCACTGGAATTTTATCGGGAGTGGGTTTGTCCAAACAAGCCATGTATAATTCGGAATGCCTTCAATCACTGGCCAGCTCTGAAGAAGTGGACGTTACCTTATCTCAGGTTGGAATCAGCTTTGAAATTAGGCAGTAGCTGAGCTGAACTTTCAAGCCATCAGAAGAGAGTTTCTTCTTGGTTCTCTTTTAAAAAAAAAAATTATTATTATTTAATAATAATAAAAATACTGGCTCAAATGAACCTGGAATCTTAGGTGAAGACTTCTATTGGGCATGCCAGCTACAGAGCCAAAATTCAGATGTTACTTTCTTCCCCAAATTACTGTACTGTACTTAGTTCCATTAATGGCTATGGGAGATTTAATTGTGTGCGCCAGAACGTGTATGTGGAATAAGTATGTAAAGGGTTAACTGGTTACTCGGTAATCATTGCTTTACTGGCATGCTTACCGGGGTAACTAGTTACCAGGCGGCCGGTTGGGTCCACCGCGCTGCTGGTGGGGGTGCTGCTCCAGCCCAGCCAATTAAAAAGCCTCGCTTTGTTTTTAAAAAGTCAGCTGGGTGTGAACATGAAATTCAGTAATTTAAACTTTTATGTACAAGAGAGAGTATTTCTGGGTACATCCAAAGAGCAAATTGTGAATAAAAAAATTATCTAAAGAATATGTTTGTAGATTTCTCAACTAGCTCTGAACCTCAAATATATTTTGCAGGAAGGTAGCAGGTGCCAAGATGGTGAGTGTGGCAGTGACACCAAATGGTTATGCCGATGCTGTTTATCAGGACCGTTTTGTCATGCCAGAGGAGAGGCACATGCTTTTCAGCAACTTTTTGGACATTGTGGAGAAGAAAGTGACCTCTCCAAGTATATTCTATGTTCAGAAGCAGTGTTCAAACCTGACTGAGGAATTCCCTGAACTTTTAGGTGATGTGGAGCCTGAGATACCATGGATGAGTGAGGCACTTGGTAAACACCCTCTGCGATCAGTGAATACTTGTATACCACTTTAAACTTATGTGATGTTTGCATGCTAAATATTTGGAAATATACCTATCTCATAGAACTGGAAGGGACCTTGAGAGGTCATTGAGTCCAGTCCCCTGCTCTCAGGGCAGGACAAAGTACTATCCCTGACAGATTTGCCCCATATCCCTAAATGGCCCCTTTAAGGATTGAACTCACAACCCTGGGTTTAGTAGGCCAATGCTCAAACCACTGAGCTATCCTGCTTCCTGTTATATTTCTAATTGTCACAGGTTAGTGTAGGTTTGTCAACTCAGGAAGGAGGGGTTAGTAAAATAATTTAGCCTCGCCCTTTAGATTAGAGACTCCAAATAGCTTGCTTGCTTAGTGAGTTCAAAGAGTGTGAAACTGCACCATTATACTAATATATGCCACCTCCACAATTGGCTAAAATGTTGTCAGATTCCCAGGGTTTTGTTTATACTTCTGCTTGTGCTGTTGCTCCCACTTGTGGAGCTAAACTGATAGCAAAAGGGCAATTTTTTTAAAGCTCTAGAGCAGTGGTCTCCAACCTCTTTAAGTATCAGATCACTTTTTTAATTTAAATGCAATCCAAGATCTACCTCAAACTCAAATACCCTAGCCCCGCCTCCTTTGTGCCCCTTCTCCGAGACTCCACCCCTGCTCACTCCATTCTCCCTTCCTCCCCCATCCTCCCTCACTTTCACCAGGCAGGGGCAATGGGTTGGGGGTGCAGACTGTGGTCTTGGATTAAGGGATTTGGAATGTGAGAGGGGCTCTGAGCTGAGTGTGGGGCAGGCAGTTGGGGTATCAGAGGGGGTTCTAGGTGCAGGCTCTGGGAGGGTGTTTGGATGCAGGGGTGCTTGGGGCTGGGGCAGGAGCCTGGGGTGCAAGAGGGGGTTCATGACTGGGGTAGGGTTTCAGGATGTGGGCTCGATTGGGCACTCCTTACCTCAGGTGGCTCTTGGGTGGTGGTGCAGTGGGGCTAAGGCAGGCTCATCCCTGCCCTGACCCTGCACCACTCCCAAAAGCAGCCAGCAAACTCCATCCCAAGTCCTTCTGTGCCCCCTCTCTGCTCTGTGGAGATAGGACACAGGATGGGAAAGGGGGCACCTTGACATCAGTACCCCCTCTTCTCCCTTCCCTGCCCTGCACAGCAAGCAGAGGCTCTGAGGAGTGGGAGAGGCAGCTCCAAAGCAAAGATCAGGAGATGCACAGCAGTGGGGGAGGGGCAGCTGAAGTGCCAGCACTTGATAGCCTCTTGGCCAAACCAGTAAAGATCACCTGTCAGAGGCTCCAAGATCTACCAGTAGATCCCGATCTACTGGTTGGTGACCACTGCTCTAGAGTATACAGTACCCTAGGGTACTGTGTAATATTTCCTTTCTGCCCTTTGTGATGTTGAAGGTGCTTCCTTATGATAGTAAAGGATTGTCCATTACAATTAACGTTCCTGATAGAGCATGAGTCATTCCTTCAAAATGTCCTTTTTATTGTGTGTGTCCTGCTTTCTTTGGGGTTATGGTACTAGGGATGTAAGAATGTCACAACTAACTGTTTTACTGATAAGTGGATGCTTATTGGTTAATGGTGTCAGTTTACTCAGCCTCCCGGGGAGATGGCTTCGCTGCCCTGCGACAGGAGCCTGGTGGGCAAGGGCTGCCAGCTCCACTCCTGGGCTAAGATTTATACTGCAGAGCCTGCAGTGTGGGTAACCGTGTAACTGCTGAGGTTTTTTTTCAGCGGTTATGTGGTTATCCCATTATGTGATTTTTAACATCCCTATATGGCACATGAACTGCTAGTTTGTGATTTGAGCTATGTGTTGTGGACTCAAGTCTCCAGAAAATGGGAGCTGATGGTCATAAGCAGGGCTTGCCAAACCGCGGCTAGCCCTGCTCGCCAGCCGCGCTGTCCGGCGATCTGCGCATGCACAGATCGTTCTGTGCATGTGCAGATCGCCCGAACCCGGCTCTTCCGGGTTGTAATCTACTCGCCACGGGCGAGTAGATTGCATTATTTGTCGAGCCCTGGTCATAAGCATAGCCTTGGGAATGAATAATGCTCCATCAGTTAGTTGGATGGGTCACTGCAACAGCCTTCATTCTAGAAGGAGCTCATAATTATTAGCTATCCGCAGTCAAGGCTGACATATTTACTGAGGTGGGTGGGGAATGTAAACAAACTGAGTTGGCAGAAAAATCTTCATCTGTGACTTTTTAAATGTAGCATTCATATTAATTTTCTGTTGAAAATTACTTCCTTTTCTTCCTCTTGCAGGAAGGAAGCCTGATGCTGTGAATTTCTGGCTTGGCGAGTCTGCTGCTGTGACATCTTGTGCGTAGCATATGATGCTGTCATGTCTTGTATGTGCCCTCAATTCAGATTTTGATATGCTTGTTTTGATGGCTAAGGGGTAGGTAGGTCTCTTTGGGGAATCCTCCAGTTATACTTATGGATAGGTTCTCCTTTAAATGACATTTACAGATGTAATGATCTTTCTTCCTACCCGCCTTGTCCCAGCACTTGGTTGTTGTATTTGTATGTGCGTCCAGCTTATTGTTTCAGGTGGAATATTAAACATTTCTGCCCTGTAAATCTTGGACCTTGGCTTACAGTAAAGCAATCCAATTTCAGTCTCATGCTTCATAGTTCAAGCTAATTGCTAATAGGGATTAGGAAGGATTCTCCCCCTCCTTAATACTTTGCACAATTAAAAATAGTATGGGTATTTTTCTCTTCTTCTGAAGTTTATTAGCAATTTCCATACAGTACTTTGGAGATTGAAATTCCTAGATCACTGGTCTGAGGCGATATGACAGCTCCTGTTTCTCTTTTTTTGCCATGGCCATCTCCTTTCTCTGTGATTTTTGAGATAAGAGCAGAGCAGAAATGGATAATTTAGTGGTGTAGTCATCCAGTTTGAAATATATTTACTCTCTGGAATCACAGATTCAGTTCCTGGAATGGTTGACTCAAGCCTTTATTTTTCTGAGGTAGATTGAGTACCGTACAATTTGCTCTATGTATGAGTTTTTGGATGAGACTTTAAAAACAGAGGTAATATCTGCTGCTTGGACATTGAACATCTCAGATCATGTTCCTAACAGTAGGCACTAACCAAAATTCCTGCTTGCCAGCAAACTGTTAATCAATGTGTTTCTGAGCAGGTTAGTTGCCAGGTTTCACCTCAGAAGTGACTGTTTTTCTATGGTGCTCACTATGGGTATGTCTAGACTGCATACCTCTGTCGGCAGAGGGATGCAGATTAGGCAGGTCGACATTGCAAATGAAGCGGGGATTTAAATATCCCGCACTTAATTTGCATAAAAATGGCCACCATTTTTGCCGACTCAGCAATTTGTCATCAAAAAGAGGCAGTCTAGAGGGGGATCTGTCGAGAAAGAAAGCCTTTTTTGACAGATCCTGTAAACCTCCTTGCAGGAGGCATAAGGGATCTGTCGAAAAGGCTTTCTTTCGACAGATCCCTCTAGACTGCCTCTTTGATGACAAATTGCTGAGTCGGCAAAAATGGTGGCCATTTTATGCAAATTAAGTGCGGGATATTTAAATCCCCGCTTCATTTGGTAATGTCGATCACTCTCCTCTGCTGACAGAGGGATGCAGTCTAGACATACCCTATATGTTGTAGATGAAGTGATTTGGAGTCCTTTTGACTGAAAAGTGGTGCATGCATATGAAATATTATTTTATCGTTCTTTCTTTCCCTTACAAGAGGAAGAAACAGCCTAATACTACCAAAAAGAACTATTGCTTTCAGTTTGCTACAGTTTGTGATGTGGTGCTTTTTCTTTTTTCTCAATCTTAGTACATAAAGATCACTATGAGAATTTGTACTGTGTGATTTCTGGTGAGAAACATTTTCTGCTTCACCCACCAAGTGATCGCCCCTTCATCCCCTACGGTACATGCTTTAGAGTGTGTGTGTGTATGTGTGGAGAAGAGAAGGGGTTAAAATAATGGAAGGGAGAGAAAGGACAAGTGTTCTATTCATTTCTGCACTGTTACATTTTGTAATATGAATAGAAATCTATACTACTCTACATAGCAAGTATTTAGTAATAGATTTATATTCCTGGGGCTGGAGCCTCAGCTGATGTAAATTATCGTCTTTACTTGAGTTACTCTGATTTATACCAGCTGAGGATCTGGTCCCTGGGTCTGTACTTGAAGTGTGTGATTGGCTGGAATTCCTACAGCTTTAGAATTATTAAAATATCTGCAGTGAAGTGTGCAGTTTCCTCATGCCTATTAGTTCTTGATTCCTCCTGCTAATTCTCTTTCTGGAAAAAGCAGGGAAATGAAATACAAATATGTACATTAATGAAATATTAAAGTTACAAATGTAACTGCTGAAATCTAACAACACAATAAGGTTATTATAGTAACATTAACTTGACCACATTACACACAGTTTTTATTTTTGATTTCTCTGTTTCACAGGTGCACAATAATATTTGTTTATATTAAATGTATACAATCTGATATACAAGATGGGCAATATGAACCTTCTCACAAACTTAATTTTTGTTTTTGTTTTTTTTTTTACTCCCTGATTTCTGAGCCATTACATTTGTAACCCTGATGTGAGACTGTCAGTTTGAGTGGGAGTGTATGTGTGTTATTTTTATATATTACCATTTTATTTCTTGCTTTGGTATTGTTTGAAACTTATATCATTTGATCTGCCTTTTGCAAAACCTGCAAGAGCTAAGACTTTGTTGAAGTTCCTTAATCTGTGGGGGTAAGGCGGATCATATCTAAAGATCAGCAAGAGAACCATTGAGTACAGAGTTAAATGCCACAGGCACTGAAACAATGAAAGAAGAGCAACTCAGATTTTCTTAAATGATTGATAAGCCAAATAAGATAAAATTAGAAGTGAAAGGATAGCTACAAGTCATTGAGATCTCTAGTGAGAGCTTTCTTGGTAGAATGACCTAAGCAGAAAGGATGAAGAATAGAATGCTGGGTAAGATAGGGGAGAAGTTGCAGACTTGGAAAGGAAAATGGGATGGTAATTGGAACTGAGTAGGATAAAGAAAATGTAAGGGGTGTAGTAAGGAAAGAGGAAAAAACAACAAATTTGAAGGAAGAAAGGACAGAGCCCAAGAAAAGGGAGGCATTGGTGAATGTGGAGTGAGCAGAGTGCAGAGCTGGTAATAGGGAGGGCAGAAATTGGAAGACATGGTCACAGAATGAACAAAGCGAAGAAAGAAAACTGAAAATGGTGGTTGTGTGATGTCATCTTAATATTTGCATCCATCTGTGAAAGTGTGAAGTATTGTGCCATTAAGACTCTGTATTTATTATGAAGATTGATGCTCTTTAATCTTTTCCATGCTTTACGCTTGCAGAGCTCTACCTACCTGCAACCTATTGTATATCAGAAGATGGTTCGTTTCAGGTTGTGGATGAGAGTGCTGCAGAAGAGGTACTTACATCTTTGTATTAAAGGAACACCATCAACTTATCAATCAGTGAATTTTTAAAAAATTAGTTAGGTCATTTCAGGTAATATACCACACCCTGTGTCCCCTTACAAGTTTTAACTGCACGCTGGGAACCATTGAAAGCAATAGCTATTAAAAGAATAGCCTTTCAAAATAATGTTTTCTGTGCGCTGAACACAAACCGATTCATACTAGTCTTTTAAATAATATCAAATAAAGGAATTTACTCATTAAGGGTGAATTTCACTGCTCTGCATACACCGTTTGTTTGTCCCCCTGCATAGGGGTGAATTTCATCCTACAAAAATATCTTTTTGTGCCATAAAATGTAGTTATTGGTATAAACAAAGCATGTTTTCTTTGTACTAGTAATTATTATTTGGTCAGAATGATCAAGAACAGGCACCATACAAAACGTATACAGATATTATCCAAAGAGGGGAAAGATAAGGTGCTGGTGTAGGACTTGGAGGGTCCGGGTTAAGGATGTTAAGGAGGGGGTATTTGTCTTACAAATTGTAAAAACTACACTGTATCAGTCAATAAGGGAAGGTGCTGTGCAGAGCTGCAGCGGGGGTGGCTCCTGGAGCCGGCACGAGCCAGGACTGAGCAGTCCTGGCTTGTGCTGGCTCCAGGACTGCTACGGCTCTGCATTTTAAATGTAGTAAGAGTCACCTGGCTCTTGCTACATTTAAAATGCAGAGCTGTAGTGTGGGTGGCTCCTGGAACCAGCGTGAGCCAGGACTGAGCAGTCCCGGTACACACTGGCTCCAAGACCACTGTGACCCTGCCTTTTAAATTTAGTAAGAGCTTCCTGGCTCTTACTACATTTAAAAGGCAGAGCTGCAGCAGGGTGAGGGAAACTGGCTTTTAAGTCGACTCCTCCCAGCACCACTTCCTGTGGCCCCCGTTCTGCCTCTGATACAGAGGCAACAAGTGTGGGGGACATGCAAGTAGTCAACTAATCAAAGACTCTTTTACATCCCTAGTCTGGGTCATTTTCCTGTTCCACCCAGATATCCTGGGTGACCTTGAGCAAGTCACTCAGCCTCTCTGCACCTCAGTTCCTCAGATATAAAATGAGGATAATACTTCAGTAATACATGGAGGTGCTGTGAAGGTAAATATGTTAGAGTGGGAGATACTTAGGTACTGTGGTAATGCTGGCTATTAAGTACATGGAGCTTACAGTTCATTTTTAGACAAGATGAAAAACAGGATAAGGAGCAATAAAGATTTCAGTTATAACATTTTGCAGTTTATTCTGAACTCATACATTTTTAAAGCCAAAAGAGACTACTGTGACCATGTAGTCTGACCACCTTCACCACAGACCTCCACCAAACCCATCCTGTAATAGAACTATAACCTCTGGCAGAGTTAGTGACATCATGATTTAAAGACTTCAAATGATAGAGAATCCACCATTTACTTTAGTTTAAACTGCCAAGTGACCCATTTCCTATGCTGCAGAGGAAGACACAACTGCCCCCCAGGATCATTGCCTATCTGAATTGGGGAAAAATTCCTTCCCAGCCCCAAACATGGTGATCACGTGAAGCCTGTGTGTGTCTGCGAGACCCACCTGCCAATACCTGGGAAGAATTCTCTGTAGTAACTTGAGTCTTCCCCATCTGGTACCCCTTTTTCAGCCACTGGGGATTTTTCCTCCTACTAATTGCAGATGGGCCACATGCCAGTGTAGGCAGTCTCATCATACCATCCCTTCCATACATGTATTAAGCTCAGTCTTGAAGCCAGTTAGATATTTCCCACCTTTATTACTCCCTTTGTAAGGCTGTTCCAGAACATCACTCCTCTGATGGTTAGAAACCTTCATTTAATTTCAAGCCTAAACTTGTTCATTACCAGTTCGTCTATTTGCTTTGATGTCCTCATCAAATACCAAGGAGGTAGAGAATACCAAGGAGGTAGAGAAATTATCCTTGCAATGTAGAGAGCAACCAGTCACCCCATAGCTTTTGTTTGGTTCAGCTAAACAAGTCAAGGTCTTTGACTGTCCTCTCCATAATGTAGGTTTTCTGTCTCAGATTATTTTAGTAGTCATTCTTGCACCTGTTTCAGTTTGAAATAATCTTTCCTATACATGGAAGACCAAAATTGTGCACACAATTCCAGATATGGTCTTACTAGTGCCTTTTATAATAACAGTACCACATCCGTGTCTCTACTGGAAATAGCTTAACTAATTCATTTTAGGATTACATTAACCTTTTTTCATGGCTGCATCACACTGGTGGCTTATAATCATCCCACGATCAACCAATACACCCGGGTCTTTTTCCTCTGTCACTTCCAACCAATACACCCTAAGCTCATAAAAATTTGTTATGGTAGACTCTAAGCACATGATCTTGCATTTATGACTGTAGGTTGAACCTCTCTTGTCCAGCACTCATGGGACCTGACTGGTGCCAAACCAGAGACTTTGTTCTACCACAGGACGTCAATATTGCCTAGTAGCATTACTAACGCTGCTTACTGGGCTGTTAGAAGATATTTAGAGGTAAATTAAAACTAAATAACAGCACAGAACAGTGAGAGCCAGGACTAGTGGCAGTAAACAAACTTTATGGGACCACAGGAAATTTGGCCACACCTATAAGTGGACATCCAGCTAACTAAAATCATTCCAGACCCAGATGTTGCCAGACTAGAATGTGCTGGACTAGAGCGGTTCAGACTATATTGCATTTCATTCCATTTGTGTTACATCCATTTTCAAGGTCCTCCAGGTCTTCTCATATGATATTAACTCCATTTTGTGATCTCCTTTCGGCCAGACAGTTCACTTTTTACTACGGCCCATTCTTGTCTCCCCTTTAACCAGTTCCTTATCTGCCTTTTAGTTCTCATATTTATCTCTCTCTTTTAATAATTTAACTAATAATTTCCCATGTAGTGCTGTATCAAATGCCATACTGAAATCCACATAAATTAGAGCATCTGCATTTTCTTTGTGTGAAAAACCAGTTATCTTCTCAAAGGGTATGTCTGCACTAGCCCCCTAGTTCGAACTAGGGAGGCTAATGTAGGCATTCGAAGTTGCAAATGAAGTCCGGGATTTAAATATCCCGGGCTTTATTTGCATGTTCCCATCCGGTCGCCATTTTTAAATTCCACTAGTCGGAAGTAACTGCCGCAGCTACAGCGGCAGTGAAGCGATAGTCGAACTAAGTCCTTGGTTTGAATTAACTGTTACTCTTCACGGAATGAGGTTTAATTCGAACTAAGGACTTAGTTCGAATTACCGTTTCACTGCCGCGTGTAGCTGTGGGCAGTTACTTTGGACTAGTGGAATTTAAAAATGGTGACGAGCAGCTATGCAAATAAAGCCCGGAATATTTAAATCACTGGGCTTCATTGCAACTTTCGAAATACCTCATTAACCTCCCTAGTTCGAACTAGAACTAGTGTATACAAGAAATCAGGTGGATCTGGCATGATCTATCTTTTGTAAAACCACGATGTATTTTATTCCAATTACAGTTTATCTCTGTGTTTTTAACTGCTGTCTTTCGACTTTTGTTCCAGGACCTTGCATTCATTTTAGGTCAAACTAATAGGCCTATAGTTTTCCAGATCACTCTTTTTTCCTTCCTTGAAAATAAGTCATATATTACCAATTTACCAGTCACAGATTACAACCCCCACACTTACAAAAAAATTTTTCCTGCGGGATGACAGAGTGACGTCATCATGTCACTCTGCATCCCGCTTGCCTACTCCCTCCCTTCCCCCTCCCTGCTGCTGCACCGCGGTCTCCCTGCTCCCCAAGTTCTCAGGGGGGAGGGGAGGGGGTGGGAGCCAGGACTATGGCACTGTGGCCTCGCCCTGCCTGCGCCTCCCCTCTCCCCCCCTATCCCCCTGGCGGCTGGAGGGAGAGCGTGGGGCATGGCCCCCCTCGCCCCCAGTGGCCTGGGGGAGAGAGCTGAGGTTGGTCCAGCCTTGGGGTGACCCCGTCCCAGCAGCCGGGGGGGAGAGAGGAGGTTGCCATGCTTCGACCTGGCCCTCTCCAATGGTTGGGGGAGAGCTGGGGCTGCCTACCCCCAGAGAGAGGGGGGTTGGCGAGCATAGCAAGCAGGGGGCACAGCCCCCTAGTATTAATTAAAAATGCTTGTCATTGGGCTAGCAATTTCATATGCTAATTCCTGCAATATTTGTGACTGGTAGTTTTCTGAGCCCTTTGATTTGGTCCCATTAAACTGATTTAGTTTAAATTCCACCTCAGATGTAATTTCTTCTTCCAAATCCTTGTTTCCATTAGCTCCTCTACCCCTACCCCTAAGCTCTTTGTTTCCCTTATAAAAACTGAGACACAGTCTCCATTTAGGTGTTGGGTATTCCTAAATTATCTTTAGTCTCCATCCCATCCTCAGTGTTTAGAGGTCCCACTTCTTTCCTCAATATTGGCATATGTGTAGCACACAGCAATTTGTAGGTGAACCAAGCTCACACTATTATCTGCTTTTATGGGCCTTCATACTGCCTACCAATAGGCTAACCATGTCTTGCTTAACTAATCACTTCTTCACAAGTACCTTCTTTCCCTCTGTCTGTTTTCTATCCCAGGTCCATTCCCTGCCATGTAACCTCTGTCACAATCAATCAGATCCCTTTTCCTATGTCCAAAACAGTGTCCCCAGAGTCTGCAGTTGGTGATAGAGCATTCCATTTACCAAGTATTATGTCTTATTGAAAGGAGCATTTTGTAATGTGGTAAGGTGGATTTTACAGGATTTACAACTATATATTTTCTGGGTTCAAAGTACATTTTATTTACAAGCTCAATAAATGAATGTTTTTATTTATTCACTATTTTCTGGGAGACCCTAAAATCTTCTCTCGTTAAATGCCACATGTTCTATGCTCTTCCCCGGCAGGTGCCATGGATTCCGTTGGATCCTTTAAATCCAGATCTGGAACAATATCCAGAGTATGCCCAGGCAAGGCCTTTGCGGTGCACAGTGAAAGCTGGTGAAATGTTGTACCTCCCTTCTCTCTGGTTTCATCATGTTCAGCAGTCTCATGGATGTATCGCAGGTAAGAACAGCTGTTAGGGACAAACATATATTCCGTCTGATTGCATAGTCCATTTTCTCTTGCAAAACATGGTTGGGTACCAGACTTTCACGAAGTCTTTTCTTCTTCATCCCTGGTAGAGTTTGCCATCTTGGCATGTGACTGTAGTGTTACATCCTTACACAGACTTTTATGAGGATATCTTATATAGAATTGCTTAAGAATAGTGAAATGGGTGAAGAAGGTAGGAAAAATCAACTAGTCCTTGAGGCTACAGAAAGAGAGCCGTTACTCAGTCACCACCATCGTACTTTTTGTCAGAGCTAAGCAGGTTATTTGATTGGCTGCAAATTGGCTGTCTCCATATCACAGGCAAAGAACAGGAAACTTGGAAATGGCAGAGGTGCTTAACAACTTCTTTGTTTCAGTTTTTGTCAAGAAGATCAATTATGATGGGATGCCTAACATAGTGAATGCTAGTGGAAATGGGGTATGTTTAAAAGTTAAAATAAAAAAAAGTTAAAAATTACTTAGAAAAGATAGATGTCTGCAAGTCACCAGGGCCTGATGAAATGCATCCTAGAATATTGAAGGAGCTGATAGAGGATGTATCTGAGTCTTTAACTATCATCTTTGAAAAGTCATGGAAGTCGGGAAAGATACCAGAAGACTGGAAAAGGGCAAGTATAGCACCTATCTATAAAAAGGGGAAATAATAACAACCCAGGAAACTACAGTTTAACTTCTGTGCTAGGGAAGATAATGGAACAAGTAATTAAGGAATTCATCTGGAAGATAAGAACGTGATAGGTAACAGCCAGCATGGATTTGTAAAGAACAAATCATGTCAAACCAATCTTGATAGTTTTCTTTGATAGGATAACAAGACTTGTGGATAAGGGAGAAGTGATGGATGTGGTATACCTAAACTTTAGTAAAGCATTTGATACGGTCTCGCATGACCACCTTATCAATAAATTAGTGAAATACAACCTAGATGGGGCTCCTATAAGGTGGGTGCATAACTGGCTGGATAACTGTTCTCAGAGAGTAGTTATTAACAGTTCACAGTCATGCTGGAAGGGTATATCTAGTGGGGTTCTGCAGGGGTCTGCTTTGGGGTCAGTTCTGTTCAATGTCTTCATCGATTTAGATGATATAATAGAGAATATGCTTATTAAGTTTGCATATGATACCAAGCTGGGAGGGGTTGCAAGTGCATTGGAGACTAGTGTCATAATTCAAAATGGTCTGGACAAACTAGAGAAATGGTCTGAGGTAAATAGGATGAAGCTTAATAAGGACAAATGCAAAGTACTCCCCTTAGGAAGGAACAATTAGTTTCATACATAGGGTGTGTCTAGACTACAGGGTTTTTCCAAAAAAAGTGGCCTTTATTCGAAAAAACTTCCCCTGCGTCTAGACTGCTGCTGCGTTCTTTCGAAAGTAAATCGAAAGAATGCGGCAGTTTCAAACATGAAAACCTCATTTTACAAGGAATAACGCCTCTTTTTGAAAGTGCTCTTTGAAAAAGGTGCTATGTAATGCAAGCTGTGCTTTTTGAAGAGCATCCAGACTGCCTGGGTGCTCTCTTTTAAACAACTAACTTTTAAAGTACTGGTTGTAGTCTAGGCTCTTTTTGAAAGTGGCTTTTTCGAAAGTATCTTTCGGAAAAGCCTCTTTCGAAAGAGGCTTGCAGTCCAGACGTAGCCTAACAGAATGGGAAGCGATCTGTCTAGGAAGAAGTACTGCAGAAAGGGATCTAGCGGTCATAGTGGACCACAAGCTAAATATGAGTAAACAGTGTGACACTGTTGCAAAAAAAAAGCAAACATGATTCTGGGATGCATTAACAGGAGTGTTGTGAACAGGACAGGAGAAGTCATTCTTCCGCTCTACTCTGATTAGGCCTCAATTGGAGTATTGTGTCCGGGTCTGGGCACCACATTTCAAGAAAGATGTGGAAAAATTGGAGCAAGTCCAGAGAAGAGCAAAAATAAAATGATTAAAGGCTTAAAAAACATGAGCTATGAGGGAAGAGTGAAATAATTGGACTTGTTTAGTTCAGAAAAGAGAAGACAGAGCGAACATATTATCAGTTTTCAATAATAGAACATATTATCTAAAAGAGTGTTACAAGGAGCAGGAGGGAGAAAAATTGTTCTCCTGGCCTCTGATGATAGGACAAGAAGCAATGGGCTTAAATTGCAGCAAGGGAGGTTTAAGTTGGACATTAGGAAAAACTTCCTAACTGTGAGGGTGATTAAATACTAAAACAAATTGTCTAGTGAGGTTGTGGAATCACCATCACTGGAGATACTTAAGAGTAGGTTGGATAAACATCTATCAGGGATGATCTAAATGGTGCTTGCCATGAGGGCAGGGGACTGGATTTGATGATCTCTTGAGCTCCCTTTCAGTTCTAGTATTCTATGATCCTATGAAACTGAACAAAGACATTTGACTTTTAAGTGTTATCAGACCAGTAAAAATGAGTGTCCAATGCATAAAAGAAAACCATCAAAAAAAGTTCATAGCATTATAGAACACTAGAACTGGAAGGGACTTTGAGAGGTCATCAAATCCAGTTCCCTGCCCTCACAGCAGGACCAAGCACTGTCTAGAGCATGGGTTCCCAAACTGAGGGGGGTGTGAAGAAATTCCAGGGGGGTGCGCGAGGCAACCCAGCCCCCCTCCCACATCAAGTTTTGCTTGCTGCCCCGGTCAGTCCCCCCCCCCCCCCCCTTTTTTTTTTTCCAACAAGTTTTGCTTTGTGGGGGCAGGGGGCGTGAGGGGTTTTCAAAAATCAAAAAGGGGGCATGATGCCGAAAAGTTTGGGAACCACTGGTCTAGAGTTACTTATCAAACCCTTTAACAAAAATCTCTTCCGCTCTCTGCTTATAGGCTATCATATGTTGCTTTTTCTTGGAGAGCGCTAGACTTTCAAACTTTTCTCCTTTTATGCACCTATACCATTAATGTCTGTATTATGGGGGTGCAAGGAGACTTTACTGTACCTGTTCTTTCATAGCTAGAGTAGCAACTCCGTCCATGCAGATCAAAAACAAGTAACTAATGAGTGCTGAATAACATCAACCCAGTTATGAGATCAAATGCAGAACACTGCTTGCAGATATTGGAGGCATTTATTTTAGTACTTGCCGTAGCATGATAAAAAGAATTGAAATGAAAATGAATGGGTAAGGCAGAATTTAAAATGCTCTCCAACTGATGACCAAATGATGGATTAATGCATCTTTTAAACACTGGTGGGGGTGAGGGGAAGAGAGAGGTTCAAATCTACAGTAAGTCATACATTAAAATGAGTTTATATCCTTGGCAGATATTTTCTGTTTCTAAACATTTTGCAAATCTACTCAGGAGAATCCAAGGACTGGTATTCTGGGGTTATTGTAGGTTAGGGCTGAGGTGCTTTGGCAGAGATCTGTAACAGATGGTGACTCACTACCTGCCCGCATTATGCTTGTCTCTAGTCAGAGCTGGGGTTCTTTTAAAGTTCATGCAGTCCTGAGAAATGAGTGCCTTTATTACCATCTAAAGTAGTATATGACTATGGCCATAAGGCATTTCTAATGCTAGACTATAACAAATTTCCTTTCTCTTGTCTCCTCAGTGAATTATTGGTATGACATGGAATACGACTTGAAATACAGCTATTATCAACTTCTAGATTCTCTCTCAAAAGCTGTGACATTGGTATAGCCAGACTGGGGACACAGTCATAAACCTTTCTCTCTGGTGTGGCTGAATTACATGCATCTGTGCCTGGAGTACAAATATGCTTGAGTCAGAAGAGCTAAACATTAAATTATCCTCAACAAATTATCTGTTAGATGGAGGATATTTGTCCTGTTTGCCTTTGGAGATGGTATCATGCACATTTTAAGTGAAATTCCAATCCAGTGTCTATCTTATTTGGCTTGATGACAATATTTTGAAGTCCTCATGCTTAGTCTCGCTTGCCCCAGTGATGGCAGAATTTTAATAGAGCCACTTCAGGTTTTGGAAACATGAGAAATGTTAACCACGTGTGTTCCTTTCCCTTTGCTAGACTCTTTAAAGAACATACAAAGCTTGGCCTACAGATCTGGGTTTGGTAACTGCCAAAATAATGAAGCAAAAGCAGCTCTGCTATAAACAATGTAATCATCAGTGCAAGACTCCAATTCATTATGAGATGACAATACTTTCTCAGTTTTAATTCATTGTGTTCAGTGACTGTGTATAATGCTTTTTTGAAGATTCAGAATACAAACTGAGCAATAAAATATCAGTGTTTTGTAAGCTTATTTATATGCTAGCTATGGGAACCTTCAACTGTTACTGGCCAGGGGAATGATCAGGAAATCATGATCTAATAGTGATTATTTTCTATATTAAAAACATATGTCTATATTTCATTGTGCACACTGCCAACAGTTGTGTAGAATTTTTTTGTAGATGTACCTTCCCACTTGCTTAGTGGCATTTTAAGGGTTGCTTTTCTGGGTTCATAATAACTGTCTATTCCCATCAACAGAAAATTCCACTTGTTAAAGCCTATTTGCCATAATCTGACTTTCCTAATGAAATTCTGCAATTCTGTGGCTTGTGTTTTGGAGGTTAAACTAAATAATTGTTCCTCTGTGCTTAGAATGTATGAAACACATGGTCAGCGAGTTTTGTGAGTCATGGACTGGATTCTACAGCTCTTACATGAATATTTTCATTGAACTCAATTGACTAGAAAACTGTAGGATTGGCAATACTGCTAAATGTGGCAATGCTACTAAAAATAGCTATTACAATAGCTACGCTCAACAGCATTGTCGTTAATACACAGAATGCCAAACTTTATTTACAGGTTGAACCTCCATAATTCGGCACCCTCGCAACCTGACTGGTGCCAAACCACACAATTTGCTGAACCACAGGAGGTCGTTATTGTCAAGAAGCATTACCAACACTTCCACTGCTTCTGGGCTCTTAGAAGACATTTAGGGTTAAAGTACAGCTAACTAACAGTACAAAACACTGAGAGCCAGGACTGGTGGCTCTAAACAAGCTTTATGGGACCTTGCGAAATTTGGTCACACCCATGATGAGTGGACACCCGACTAACTAAAATCATTCTGCACCATGAATGTTGCCAAACCAAAGAGTGCTGGACTAGAGAGGTTCAACCTATATTATTACAAATCTTCAAAGATATACACATATTACTCTATCAGGCTTAGTGAGAGAAACTTGTATTCCTGTATTATCAGTCAGGAAAATGCACAGAAACTTTAGACCGGTGGTTTTCAAACTATAGGTCACAACCCAGTACTGGGTGGTGGACTGTCAGGCACTGGGTCTTATTGCTGCAGGGTGATCAGATGACCAGTGGCGGTGATAAGGTAGCACCACATATTGCGCTGCACCCCAAAAGTGGTCAGCAGCAGGCCTGGCTCCTAGGGAGTGGTGGGGAGAGCACACAGGGCTCCATGCGCTGCTCCTGCCTTGAGCACTAGCTCCGCATTCCCATTGGCTGGGTACTTGCTGTTGTCTGTTTCTGAGGTGCAGCATGGTCTGCAGTGCCAGGAAGCC
Source organism: Rafetus swinhoei (assembly GCA_019425775.1). NCBI lineage: Eukaryota > Metazoa > Chordata > Testudines > Trionychidae > Rafetus > Rafetus swinhoei. The sequence goes on along the minus strand of CM033446.1, from coordinate 71,050,803 downwards.
TGCCTTAGCATCCCTGCTTCACCGCTGACCAGGAGCTGCTAGAGGTAAGCCCCGCCTGCCCCAGCCATGAACCGCCCTCCCTCTTCCCCCCCCCCCCCCAACCCAGAGCCCCCTCCTACATGCCAGAGTGCTCCTCCTGAGCCCCACCTCAGAGCATACACTCTTAGCCAAATTATTTTGGGTCACGGGCATCAACAATTTTCTTCAACTGGATCACGAGAAAAAAAATTGAAAACCACTGCTTTAGACAGTGTTGGTTATTGTGAGAAAAATCCTTTCAAAAGAGAAAAATTAATTTTGTGCCTAAGCCTGATTTTTCACATAGCCCCAGTTCCTCAGTTACCGAAAACTAGAGTTGTATTCAAGAGACAGAATTTAGATTCACAACTGAATTAGAATCTGATTGGGTTATTCGGGCTTATTTGGATTCAGTGTGCCTTAATAGAGCCCATGCCATGAATTTCCAAATTAATTCTATGAGCAGATATAAATTTCCCAAAGTCTGGAGAGAAGATGGGGTTTAGAACTTTTTTTATAGTTTGGCCCCATATATATGAAACACTGTCAGTTTCTAAATACTTTTTATTCATTCCAGCACTGTTGGGAGTTTCTTATATCTATATATAAAATATTAAATCACTAGTCCTGGAATGAATGAATAGTTCAGTACAGTCTCTTCAAACAAAAGCTTCCCAGCTTGGAGCTGTGTAGTCCTTTTCTGATATTTTGAACTACATCTCCCAGAAACCTTTGCAACAGAGCTTCCAAGTCTGTATAGTTCCTTTTGACTTTGGCACTTGCACGGATTTCCAGAACAGCCTTCTGACCATTCCTGCCACACAGGTAGCTGCATTAAGCTGAACTCCTCCAACACTCGATGGCTGTGAGTGTGAAGATCTTGCCTTCTCCGAAGTGTTTGTTTGATGATCCAATTCAGATTAAAGTGGAAGGTCTCTCACCGCTGCAGGAGGTCACCCTGAGAGCATCCCTGACTGATGAGAACGAGGAACTTTACCAATCCTTTGCCTACTACAGAGCTGAGAGCAATGGAGAACTGGACCTGACATGCTCCTCAGCGCTGGCTGGCAGCTACTCTGGGGTAGAACCCATGGGACTGCTGTGGTCACTGGAATCCAAAACACCCTTCAAACGGCTGGCGAAGAAGAATGTCCTAACCCCTTTCTACGTGCATGTGGAAGTGTTTGAGGGCCACAGTATCACCAGCCAGCTCCTGGGCAAATGCATTAATGAGCGGAAATTTTTGGGAGAGGGAGTGAAGAGGATTCCAGTCAGGGAAGGTCGGCTCAAGGCAACTCTCTTCTTGCCTCCTGGTGAGTTTTAATTTCCAATTAGTTTTCCAGTTGCTTATTAGATTATGTAATGTGCACTATAGCCCTTGGATAAACTTATTGGATCTAGCACAAGGTTTCCTCTGCCCACAGAAAGGAGTTGATCCAGTTTTTGCATTAGGAGCACAAGTGTTAGTGCTGGCTGATACTCCCTGAGAAGAGTGGGAGTAAAATATGATGTACCAGCTACTTTCTTCTGGTTGCTGCTCCATTCAAAGCAAAGATAGCAGATGCAGGCAGCGTCAGGGGTGGAGTGAGGGCCCTGGGACAGGGACAGTTGTGGGGTTTTTTAAAAACTCCTTTGTACAGGCCTAATAATGGGTTCCTGACTTTTGACTGGGTTTTTAGGTGCTACTGTAATACAAACAATAGTATAAGAGAAGATTGTCCAATGGCGAAGACATTGGTCTAGGACTCAGGTGACCTAAATTCAATTCTTGGCTCTGCCACAGTCATTCCTAGTGACCTGGGACAGGTCACTTAATCTTCTGTGCATAAACTCTCCATCTGTAAAATGGGGAATGAAAAGGATAAATTCATTACTGTATGTGGGATACATGTATACGGTGGGGATGGGGTAGGGAGACACAGAAACAGGTGTGAGAGCCTAAATGCGGATTAAATATCTTGTTTCATGGCTGTGTACAGAGACACTGATGAGACTGGGATGCTGAGGAAAGCTGTTGCTAAGTTGCAGTGATTATTTGCCCAAAACTGTGTTTAAAGAGCACTCAAAGTTAAGGATGTTAAAATGCGATTATTTGGCTAATCATATAGTCAATATAATTTGTATCGACTATACGATTAGTCGATAAGCGCCTCTGCAGAGCCATAGCAGGGGTAGCTCCAGAGGAGCCGACTCGAGCTGGGACTGAGCAGCACTGGCTCATGCTGGCTCCAGAGCCATCTGTGCTGCAGCTCTGCATTTGAAATGTGGTAAGAGCCCCTGGGCAGAGGCACAGCGATCTGCTGGTTCCCGGCTTGCGCTGAGTCCAACAGCCCCTGTTCGCGGAAGCCAGGACTGGCCACGGGCAAGGGCTGCTCAGGGCTGGCTGCTGTGAACAGGAGTTGCTTGGCGGCAACAGCCTTTGTCTGTGGGGGGTCCAGCTCCTTGCTGGAACTCTTGTGGACAGGGGCTGCTTCACAGTAGTGTTCCCTATCTTCCCCTGCTGCCTCTGATAGGCTTTTAAGCCGGCACCCCCCTGCACCAGCTCCTGTCCCCGCTTTGCTGCCTCTCATAGAAGCAGCAAAGTGTGGGGTTGCCATAGAGAGCATGGGGCAAGTGGGGACTGCTTGAGACCCTGCTCACCCCATGCTTCCAGCGGCACTTCTGCTTTTGAAATGTACAAGAGCCTTGAAGGGCTCTTGTACGTTTCAAAAGCAGAAGCGCCAGCAGTGGGAACTGGTGTGAGAGGGGACTGAGGCAGTCCCCGCTTGCGCTGTTTACTGTTGTGCCTCTGTCTCCCCTGTCCCTTGCAGAGACGGTGCTGGGGGGAACCGGCTTTACCGGTTTCTCCCAGCACCGGGTCCTACTCACTCCCCTTTCCTGCCTCTATCTGATAGGCACCAAGTGGTGATGGTGGTGGTGGGGCGGGGGAGCGACTAGTCGAGTCGACTATCCAATAAGCATTTGCTTATTGGATAGTTGACTAGTAACTTACATCCCTACTTGAAGTTCACCAAAACTTTAATTTTGTAGAACCAAGTTTTTATAATACCGAAACCTGTTAGAGATATTTCCACTGTGGTTTTTTTTTTTTTTTTTTTTTAAGTTTCCTAGTGAAAGCAGTTGGGGTGCATGACAGGGATTGATTGATTGGGTCATAGAACCATAGGAAACTGGAATAGCCACCCAAACAAGGGTAAAATTGGTTTGGGGCATGGGTCGTGTTTTGCATGGCAAGTGTGAATGCGCTGAATAGTTTGTGCTGCTGTTGGTTCAATACAACCTACTGATGTATAAATAATGTATGTCTTTAATGTGGACAAGGCTTTAGAGTGGGAGTCCTAATCAAGGTGCTGAAGTATGTTAGGCAAGCATGTTACAAATCCTAGCTAAAATTCTAAACTAAGGGAGTTCTCCCCAGTGATTTTCCAGGAATATGGAATCCAGGAAAGAGAATCCTATTAATTATTACATAAAAATATGTTCTGAGAACAACAATCACAGATCATTTTTACCCTTCTCCTTACTAAAGGCCATATAGTACATATTGTAGGAGAACCAGACAAAAGAGAATTGTGCGGTTTTTATTCCTTATAATTTACTTCACAAGACCTTGGTATTTTGCTGCAGAATATTACTATCTCCCATTTACTTCACTGTGAGAAGTTACTCGTATCTTGTGGTGTGAGCATCGGCCCCATGATTGTTTTGGAGCTTGTGTATATGAGGAAAATAATCAGCATAATGCCAACAGTATAACTATTAAATAACTAACAATTTTCACAGTGGAGTAAATTAGTCTGCAGCAGAATCATTTTTATTCCAGAATAGTGTCTGCATGGGGGAGTTATGCAGGCATAACTAGTTCCCTCTAGGGTGCACGCCTGCACAGGTGTGCACAAAGAATTTGAAGCCTACCCACCACCTCAGCAGAACAGCGCAGCTGCAGTCACCTTCCTGGAAGGTAAGCTGCTGCTGTTGGGCTTGGTGGGAGGGTGGGGGGGCCCAGCTGCTCCTAGGGTGGTGCTGTGTGGTGGCTGTCCAGCTGTTCCCGGCTCCAGCCCTGGCACACGTGGCAGCCACCTGGCACACGGCCCTGCCCCGGGAGCAGCTGGGGAGCCATCACACGGCTCTGGCTGTAGCTCCAGCCCTTTATGGTTGGAGCTATGGCCAGGGCCACATGGTGGCTGCCCGGCTGCTCTGGTGGCCAAGGCCACATGGTGGTGGGCTGCTCCGAAGGCCGGGGAGCCGCTCTGGTGGCCTGGGCCATGGGTAGAAGGTGCTGCTCTGGTGGCTGAGGCCGTGTGGTGAGAGTGCTGCTCTGGTGGCCAGGGCTGCTCCAGCGGTGGGCTGTGTGGCAAGGGGGGCTGCCCCATGTGCCGCAGCTGGACCCGGGACCATGGTGAGGCTGCCCTTACGTGGGGCCGCCTCAGTGCGGCCCCAGCTCCAGCTCTGGTGGATGCCACACAGCAGGGCACGCATATAAGTGTCCATCCCAATCCTTCACGGTCTTATCTGAACTAGACTGTCCGCTTTTTGCAGCAGGCAGCACATCTTTTATTGCCTACTAAGCACCTCGCATGCTTATGGAGATGAATAGGAATATTTATACATGAGCAGCTTTCAGTGTGTAGTTCCTGGCATGTGCCATTCTTGCACGCTAGTGATTAATACTGCAGGGATGCACACACCACCACCTTGTGTGGATGTGCACATCTAAACGCTGCTGCTAGCAGGCACAAGAGATAGAAGGTGATGAATGCACACACAAGTGAATGCTTGTGCAAAGCTGGGCATGCACAAGAGGCGATTAAGGGTTTCCCTTTTGTCAGGCTGGTCCCATATGTCCTGGTGTGTCATGGAGATCTTCGCAGCCACCTTAGGATGTTGTGTCTTTAGAACCCTTTCCATGTGTGACTAGAGAGAAGTCAGGCAATGCTTTACACACGCACCTTGGGGCAGGGCTGGCCTTAGGGCTGGGTAAACTGGGCCCATGCCCAGGGCACCATAGCTAAAGGGTGAGGGGCAACCAGACATGGGTGTTGCTGGGCAAAGGGGGTGGAGGGTACTAGGCAGGGGGCCAGTGTGGCAGGACATGCTGGAGGCACAGAGTGGGGTTGGGGTCACAGCTGGGAGGAAAGTGCAGGGGTTGGGAGGAACGGGACACTGCAGAAGTTAGGGGCAAAGGGGCACAATGCAGGGTTAGTGGTAAAGGGGGCACGGGATGGGGGTTTAGGGGTTGGGGAGCCCATGGATGCAGGAATGGTGGGAAGCAAGGCTGTGTGGGAGTGAGACTGGGAGTTAGTAACTGGTGGGTGCCACAGTGGGACACATCCAAACAAGTGCACATTACATCAATATTGGTGCACAAGACAAAACTCACTCTGATCATATATGGAAAATCTTAGAGGGAGCACTGGCTGGCACTAGTTATTCTGCTTTGGCGCTGCCAGTCTATTTTTCAAGCTAAACAAGTCCTTAAAGGGGGGAGGAGGTAGAGGTGTCTGTGTCTGTGAGAGAGAGAGAGAGAATCTAGTTTAAAAGTCTATTGAGTGATTTTTTTTGTCAAGACCTATTGTATGACTTCATGCTGAGGTAATATTGATAGGCAACTGTATAACTTCTCCACAGTGAATGAGCTCTCCTCCCTTTCAGGATCTGGTCCATTCCCAGGACTTATCGACTTATATGGATCTGGAGGAGGTCTTGTTGAGTACAGAGCGAGTCTCTTGGCTAACAGGGGCTTTGTAACCCTGGCTGTTGCTTATTTAGCCTTCGAAGATATCCCAGCTATCCCAGACATCCTTGAACTGGACTATTTTGGAGAGGCTGTGGAGTTTTTGCAGAAGCAACAGCAGGTATGAGACAATTACAGTGCCTTTCCAACTGGCGGCTATATCATACTTTCCTATATTGAGATGTATATGCCCATAAGTACATTTAAGTTTCTGAGAGAAGTAGAAGGAGACAGTGCTATCTGAAAGACTGAGCCAGGAACATGACTTCTAATCCCAGTTTTGATACTAATTTGGTGTGTGTATCACATCGCTGGCTCTCCTTTCCCCCAGCTGGAACAAGAATGATATTTCACAGGGAGCTGGGGAGCTTAATGAATGATTTACATAGCACTTTGTGATTCCTTGGAGGAAAGTCACTATAGTGGATGTGCAAAGTAGCATTTGTTATATAAAGTTACACATTGGAAAACACAGATGGAAGTTACAGGAATGCTAAGCTGCTTGCCACAGGACATGTTATAGTTCTTTGTGTCTATTATTAAGGCTTAAACGACCTTGGAATGGAAAAAAATCAGTTCACTTGCTGTGTTAAATTTTCCCTCAAGTTGGAATCTTGTACAATTGTGGCCCCAAATCGAGTTTTAGAAGCCAATAATAGAGCACTCTAACACAGACTTATAAGATTGCTTCTTAAAGCTTTAGTGTCACAGAGTACACAGAGGCCATTGTAAACAACAGTGGTTGATGGGGAATGAATGAAGAGCAATGTGACATCATACTATACACAGAAAACTGTTAAGGTAAATAAAACACCCCTCAGGCTTTAAAATAAATGTTACCTTGTTTTGCAGCATTGGTTATTTCCTACCAGTCATAGGATGACCATGTTTCCCTATGCTGAATATAGAGTACCTGGTGAAATTACACAGATTCAAGCAAGTTCAATGGCAATCAATCGTACAAACATTCAAATTAACATCAAGTGTACTGAGTCCTTGTTAAAAATAAATAGTGCATAGGTGGATTCTTTCTTTTTACCTTCTTATATTTTAGGCTTTGAGACAAATTGGGAGGGGTGATACACCCGCCCATATACATGCACTTTTCATAAGGTGGGTGGGTGGGGGTGACTGACTGACCCAATGCTTCCTGCCTGGCACTCTCCACCCTCCATGCCTGGCTGAACCTCCAGGAAGGGCCTGCCTTGCCTGGTAGTTGGTGCAGCATCTTCTTGGGGTATCACATGCACTCCTCCCAGATTTCTGCCAGGGTTCACACCAGAATGTGGCCAGAAGCAGCCTTTTGGCACTGCAGGAGAGAAGGTATGGGAACTGTTTCCAGGGAAGGAGAAGGTAGGAAAAGGCTGATCTTGCAGATCACCTCCATGCTGCACATAAAACACATTCTACTCAGAGGTGGAAAAAATTGAGGGAACACTGGTGCTAAGTCCCTGCCCTAGAGGCTGCTGTGGAGCCTGCAGGTTTGGGCTGTGAACAAGCTGGAAATTGCTATCCCTTCCCCCATGCCCTGCCACTCCAGAGCTTAGCAGAGGGTTTCCCTATGCAGCGCTGTGTGGGGTGTGGGCACATGCTGGGCTCAGCAACTGCCAGCACCCCTGGCCAGAGGCTCTTCGGCTTTTCCAGGGCTCCGGCCCAGCCAGAGGCAGTGGGGAAGGGAAGGAGCCTGCAGCCAGCCTGTTGGTGAGCTCAGTGCTCCAGTCGGGTCTGGTTCTCTGTGCAGTGCTGGAAGCAGAACGGTCCCCACTGGGGGGCTTATGAAGGGCAGCAGGACTTGTGTGAGGTGGGAGAGGTTGAAGGGCCAAAGCAGCTGGAGGACAGCAAGAGGGGGAGCATGTAAAGGGCTGATGGGTGAATAGCAGAGGTGACAGACACATAACTAAATGCTGCCTAGCACTTGCCTGCGCTCTCCGACTGCAGCCAGTGCCAGCTAGAAACAAGACGGGGCGGGGTCCTACTGGCCAAGAGCTGGCCCACAGAAGGGGCTGTGCTGACATACCAGCAGGGGGACCAGTCAACCCTGGACACTGCATCTTCACCCCACAACCAACTTTGCCCACCCACCCCACGAACACTCACTGGCGATGGGCAGATGGCTGGCAACCAGGGATCTGACCAGTAGCAGGACCAGCCAGTACCAATGAGGGGGAAACAAAATATAGGACAGTTTACCCATTAAAAAAAAAAACGTTGGCGCACCTGCAGGAGGGATTAAATACAGGACTGTCTCTTTAAAAATGGAACATCTGGTCACCCTAAGCAGTCAGATACAGTGAAATGACCAAAGGACTTATTCGTACCATCCTACTTGGCTGAGAGTAAATATCATACAGCTTTGTAAGTGTTCGGGGCACTTTACAAGACACAACATAGGGCTGAGAGTCCTATGCTGAAGAATGAGTACTTCAGAGGTATTGTCTTCAATGGGAGAATAGGATGCTCAGCACCTTGCAAAACAGCCCTTACATAGTAAATCAAAAGACAAGACAACAGTGGTGGTAAAAGATCGCCTTACAACAGGGGTGGACAAAAGGGCCTCTGCGGGCTGGATCTGGCCCGCCAAGCGGGCTGATCTGGCCCACGGAGGCCCTGCCACTCCCACGCCCCCGGCCCAATTGGGCCTCGGGGTGGGGGAGTGCGTGAAACTTCCTCCCACCCTGTGAGGAGCATGCTGCACTTCAAAGTGCTGTGCGCTTCTTGCAGGGCGGGAGGAGATGTCATATGCTCACCCATCCCCAAGCCCTGATTGGCCTGGGGGTGGGAGAAGTGCGCAAAGTTTCCTCCCTCCTCTCCCCAGCCCCTCCATGCGAGGAGTGAACGGCACTTCAAAGTACCGTACACTTGTGCAGGGCAGGGCGAAGAAAGCTTTGCACAGCTCCTCCGCACCCAGGCCATGATTGGCCTGGGGGCAGCGGGAGCACCTGAAGCCTCCTCCTGCCCTACCCCTGCCCTGGGAGGAACACGTGGCAAGGCACAGTGGGTGCCTAGTTGGAAGGGGGGGTGCAAAGGGGCTCCCCCCCAGACAAATCATGGTCTGTGGGTGGGGTAGCCCAGAAGCATCCTGGCCCCACCCTTTTCAGTTTAGGCCCTGCCCCTTCTGGGCAGCCCATGAGCACTTCAAAAATTTTTGAAGTGGCCCCCAGCCAAAAGTTATTGCCCACCCCTGCCTTACAAGGTGGGCTACCCATTGGAAGACCAGAGGCCTCAGGTCAGCCAGCCCTGTTCGGAGGCAGAACTCCTTTAAGAAGAGGTGTCTGGGCTTAGTAGAAGGGATTATCAGACTCTACTGAGAAGGAGTCAGGGAAGGGCCTGATGAGAACCTGATTCCTTTAAAGGCTGGAAGAGTTCGATCAAGGGGGGAGTTATAGGAAGCAAGTTGGTTGTTGGAGCAGGGGCTTTCCCAGGCAGTGGGTCTATAGGAGGACTGGGGAAGGGCTGCCAGAAGTTGGAAGACTCTGGCAAGGAAGGCCCTGGGATGGGGAAAGGGAGCTTGTTGGGTTTACATTGAACTGTTTTATTTTGAGATTTACTAAAGATCGATGGTGCAACCGACAAATGGTGCCCCAAAGGAAGAGCTTTAACAGTCTCTGGGCATGGCTGCACATCCCCTCCACATCGGTTCTCCTAGACTGAGACTGGCAATTTCAAAAGAGGCTGAGAAGTCAACAGAGAGGAGATCAGCCCAGGAAGGATTCATGGAAGAAATGGGTGAAAGGATTCATGGAAGAAAAGAGGGTGGATTCTTGGAGCATAGTGAAACAGCAGAAAAACAGTGGGAGGGAAGAGAAGGGCTTAGTCCAGGGAAGGGATAGGGAGGAGCATATGGAGATGGAATAAGAAGACATGGGATCAGAAAAAGAGGGGGCCTGAGGAATTTGAGGTCAGGATACCGGAAGCCAGTAAAAAGACCAAGTTGGGATTGATGTGGTGAGAGCAGTGGGCAAAGAAAGAGGTGGTAAATTTCGGTTTGGTCTGGAGCAAGAGGAGATAAGAAGTGAGAATGCTTTGGAGAGGAGATGGTTATAGTCATCTAGGGGAAAGATGGCACGTGATGATGATGATTTGGTCCATAATTGTGTTTCAGGTGAAAGATACTGGGATCGGCGTTTTGGGCATATCTAAAGGAGCAGATCTTGCCCTTTCTCTGGCCACATTTCTGCCAGGCATCAAAGCAGCTGTCAGCATTTCTGGATGTGGTGTTAATACCTACATCCCCCTGCGTGTTAATGGTTTCACCATTCCTCGCCATCCGTATGACTTGGGGAGGATGAAGATTGTTGATGAATCTGGAATGGCAGATTATTCAGAAATCCTGGATGATCCTAGGGACTCAGCCACTTGGTCCAGCCGCATTCCAGTAGAGAAATCTCCTGCCAAGTTCCTCTTCTTGTCAGCACTGGATGACAGAAGCTTGAAAAGCGAGCTCTACTGCCGAGACGTTTTTCACCACCTTCGGCAGTGTGGCCGAGATGTGGAGTTTTACTGCTATCCTGGGGCAGGGCACCTCCTGGAGCCACCGTATTTTGCCTTTGTGCCAGGTTTCATATCACAGGCCGCTTGGGATATGGATGCTGTGGGGAGGGCAGTGGAGGGAGCATGCTAAGGCACAGGAGGACGCATGGCAGAGGATACAGGTCTTTCTCCAGCAACACTTGCTGGACTCGGATGCCATCAAGAGTAAACTATAGGGGGAGAGATTGCCCAGGCATCCTAGGAGTTACATGCCAACTCCCAGTGAGAGGCAATAGGAATTGGGTCCTGGCCCTGGTAGTATTTTGAAAATAGAACTCTGAAATAATTAATCTTTGCCCTATTACGCTTCTATTCTCTTCCCAAACTGTGCACCTGCTCTCCTGTTTTCTTTCCTGCTGCTCTGCTGATTTCATATTCCCTTGGAGTGGAATGTTAGGGTCCTCTAGACCAGTGTTTCTCAACCTTTTTTTTTAATAAAGTACCCCTTAAAAAAAAAATTATAAGTACCCCCAGTACCTACAGTTTTCAGACACACAATTTTTTTCTACCATAGCAACACATTTGTTTAAACAACTTAATCGTAGCCGGGCGGGCAATGACATTTTTTGGTGTAAAAAGTACAAAAATAATAAAGCACTGTAAAACTTAAAACAAAAATTCAGTTTTCTCCAAATTTCAGTTGTGTTGATGTATCCCCCCAGACTTCTGTCTAGTACCCCTGAGGGTACTCGTACCACTGGTTGAGAGAAACTGCTCTAGACTGGGCTATATTATAGACAAACAGAGTGTGAATTGTCCTTGTATTGCTGTGGTACCAGAGGGTGGTCCTTGAGTTGAACAGAAGGGGTGTATCACCCCACATTGGTTTTGTGGTGTAGTATGCTTGCCATGTATCACCTACATCAGTGCTTTTGTAACACCGGGAGAGCCCTGAAAATCTGCTTTATAACTGTGAATATCTGTAGATCATTTTTGCAGATGCAGATACCAATTTTGTATCTGGGCAGGGCTCTAGACCTAGGATATGGTGTATCACTTTCTTCCGTTCCATGACCAGAAGAATCCCAGTGTTCTGGTGCCAGACAGCGTGCCATTGTCTGAGAGTAAGCAAATGCCTCTGCGGTGGAGTCTTGGGGGAGTTACACTCTTGTCTCTCTCTCAGAGATGATCAGACCATGAGGAATGAAGTTTGAAGAGGTTACACAATGTCTATCAACTTCTGATTTTGGACCGATTCACTTGGTGTGGAAGCAGTAAATGTACTACAGTGTCTGTCCGAGGTGGACGAAATACAGCCCTGGGGCTGCATCCAGCCCATCATACTTCTGGATCTTGCATGTGGCCCACAGGGACCCTCAGACAGGCTCCCGGCTTGCCACAGCCCAAGGCCATTCAAAGCAGCTGGCTGCTGGGGTCATGTGCCTCTAGGTGCCACTTTCTCCTTGTGGGTGGGGGGAACTTCTCACACTGCCCCTGTCCCCAGCACAGTTATCACAGCTCCCACTGGCTGACCCACCTGGAGGCATGTGGCACAGAGAGGCATATGGCCTCAGAAGTCAGCTGCTTTGAGGGGCCTAGGGCTGTGGCAGGCAGGGAGCCTGTCTGAGGGTCCTGCTTGGCTGCTGGCAGGGAGCCACCTGAGTAAGCACCTCCTGGACAGAGTCTGCATCTGGCACCCCATCCCCTCCTGCACCCTAGTTACCTGCCCCAGGACACCACCTGAAGCCTTCTCCCCCTTCCCCACACCCCAGATCACAACTCTCTCTCAGACCCTGCACCCCCTTAAACACTTCTTCCAGGCCAGAATCTGCTCCTACACTCATATTCCTTCCCCAACCCTGCACCCCTCTTTCCTTCTGCTCCAGGTCACAACCCCCTCCTTCACCTAAACTCCCTCTCAGATCTGGCACCCTCACATGTACCCCAGTCCCCCCTCCTCCCCCGAACTCCCTTCTGTACCCATCCTCCATCCCATACCCTCCCACAGAAAAGTGTGGTGTTTGACCACTTACCAAAATCTTGGAGTGGCCCTCCATCATATGCCCACTCTGCTATATGGAAAACTGAGTATGGAATGACTTCACAGAATGAAATATTTCAATGTACTCATTAATGTAAATGGTCATACAACAAGCTACCCAAAAATTCAGTTTAAACACGGAACTGGATTGGTTTAGGTTTAAAGTAAAAAAGTTTATTAACAAGAAGATAGGATTTTAAGTGAACACAAGTATGAGATAAAAGTTAGAAATAGTTACAAGCAAATGAAAGTGAAAACACACATCTACAAGTCAAACTTCATCTAACAAGTTTTTCTTCAGGTCTCTGTTTAAGCTGGCCTTTCTCATGAACAGCCTTCCAGCAAGATGACTGACCTTTTCCTTGGCCAGGTTCTCTCCCAGAAGCCCAAGGTGCTGGCCGTTTTGTCATCTTAGGTGCAAGAGAGAGAGCACTTGAAGTTCTCTGCTCCTTTCTTTTATAGACCAGTGAACCTCCAAAGTAGATTAACGTGAGATTTACCCTTCAATGCAACATTAATTCAAGCAGTAAAGGGGGAGACTTGGAGGCTGTGGGGAAGGAGGCTCCATGCTTCTCTCTCCTCACCTCTGTTTGCTGATGTGCAAATTTGCTTTGTCTCCTGCTGAATCCTCCTCTTGCTGTCTGGTGGATCCCATTTACTGCTTACACGTAAACTGAGGTAAATGCACATTCCTTTGTTTAGGACAGACCATCTTTTAACAACTTTTGCCTAGGCAGTGTGGGGCAGGGCTGATCACCAGCACACAGCCAAGCACAAGCACTCCCCCACCATGGAGGGAGCAGCTGCTTTGTGCGGGAGGGAGGCAAGCCCCTGCATGGAGGGAGCAGGGCAGGGATGAAGCCTTACCTGACAGCCTCAGGGTAGCAGGCACAGGTGACAGCGAGCAGTAAGTAAGGGCTGGAGGAAAGAGGGTGGCTGCACATCTGGCTGGAGAGAATGGTGCTTTGAAAGGGAAACTGCTGCTTTTCCAGACGCTGGCTGTGCTGCTGCCCACAGCTCCTCTTGAGTCCTCAGTGCTTGCACCACTCGCCACTGCCTGGTGAGTGGGGGTTGGGTAGGCCGGAATGGGGGGATGGTGGGGGCCCTGGCTTGGGTATGGATCTGGCTGCAGGAGCCTGCACAGAGCTTGAAGGTGCAGGGGGGAGGGAGGGATAAGAGGGGTGGCAGCCTGTCAAGGGAATGGGGCTGGCCATTGGAGCCCATACACAGCACCCAGCTGCGTAGGGCACCAAGTTATTTGGGTAATTTTCATGCCCTGCCTAGGCAAAAATTGTTAAAAGTTGGTATATCCTAAGCCAAGGAATGTCCAGATTTCATGGTGACCTACAGTTCATGTTATGTGCATCGGGATTTTGAACGTGTGCCATCATCATCCTACGGTGGAGGGAGTTTTCATACCTTTACATATAATGTTTCTATGTGCATTTCACCACAATGTTGTTGGCCAGCAAGTTATTAACATTCGCATGATATCTCAATAAGGCATCTTTTGTACAAAGATCATTATAATGGTGTATTGGGTGATGTATCACAGGAGATGCACCTCTTTTCCAACTGGGTGGAGAGCTTTGTGTTTCTGGCTCACCTAGAATTTCTTGCTTCTTCTTGGTCAGTGAGGAGGGAGAAACAGTAACAGGAAACTTGGAAATGGCAGAGATGCTTAATGACTTCTTTGTTTCGGTCTTCACCGAGAAGTCTGAAGGAATGCCTAATGTAGTGAATGCTAGTGGGAAGGGGGCAGGTTTAGAAGATAAAATAAAAAAAGAACAAGTTAAAAATCACCTAGAAAAGTTAGATGCCTGCAAGTCACCAGGGCCTGATGAAATGCATCCTAGAATACTCAAGGAGCTGATAGAGGAGGTATCTGAGCCTCTAGCTATCATCTTTGGAAAATCATGGGAGACAGGAGAGATTCCAGAAGATTGGAAAAGGGCAAATATAGTGCCCATTTATAAAAAGGGAAATAAGAACAACCCAGGAAACTACAGACCAGTTAGTTTAACTTCTGTGCCAGGGAAGATAATGGAGCAAGTAATTAAGGAAATCATCTGTAAACACTTGGAAGGTGGCAAGATGATAGGGAACAGCGAACATGGATTTGTAAAGAACAAATCATGTCAGACCAATCTGATAGCTTTCTTTGATAGGATAACGAGTCTTGTGGATAAGGGAGAAGCGGTGGATGTGGTATACCTAGACTTTAGTAAGGCGTTTGATACGGTCTTGCATGATATTCTTATCAATAAACTAGACAAATACAACTTAGATGGGGCTACTAGAAGGTGGGTGCATAACTGGCTGGATAACCGTACTCAGAGAGTAAGTTATTAATGGTTCACAATCCTGCTGGAAAGGTATAACAAGTGGGGTCCCGCAGGGGTCTGTTTTGGGACCGGCTCTCTTCAATATCTTCATCAACGATTTCGATATTGGTATAGAAAGTACGCTTATTAAGTTTGCAGATGATACCAAGCTGGGAGGGGTTGCGACTAATCTGGAGGATAGGGTCATAATTCAAAATGATCTGGACAAATTGGAGAAATGGTCTGAGGTAAACAGGATGAAGTTTAATACAGACAAATGCAAAGTGCTCCACTTAGGAAGAAACAATCAGTTTCACACATACAGAATGGGAAGCGACTGTCTAGAAAGGAATACGGCAGAAAGGGATCTAGGGGTTATAGTGGACTACAAGATGAATATGAGTCAGCAGTGTGATGCTGTTGCAAAAAAAGCAAACATGATTCTGGGATGCATTAGCAGGTGTGTTGTGAGCAAGACACGAGAAGTCATTCTTCCGCTCTACTCTGCGCTAGTTACGCCTCAGTTGGAGTACTGAGTCCAGTTCTGGGCACCGCGTTTCAAGAAAGATATGGAGAAATTGGAGGGGGTCCAGAGAAGAGCCTCTAAGCCTGATTAAAGGTGAACAGCATGAGTTGTACTTCCCTGTATGTTCCATTATGTTGCTTCCTTTGGCATGCACAGTAACTCAAAAACTATCTAAACAAAATATGGGGTTTGAGAGTTGGTTGCTATACTGATGCAGTAGCTCAAATGACTTATTTGTTTCTGCTGTGGAATCAGAGGGCCCATATTTACCTGTTAGATGCCTGTGATTGCTAAGCTGGCTGATAGCAGTAGTGTCATTTAAATCACAGGCTTAACTGGCCAATTCTCTTAATACCTGCAACAAATAAGGTAAGAGGTCAGTCTAGCCATGATCTTGGATTTTTTTAATCAATTTTGTTTCAATTAACCCTATTTTTGAAATTTGGATTCAGAAGGAAAAAACAGAAACTGAGGGCAGGAGATAACATGTCTAAATCATTAAACAAAACACCATTTCAGCAAAGTATTTGTCATGGTATATGCACTTAAATGTTTTGCTGAACTACATCCAGAGCTGCTAAATATGCCTAGTTTTCTGCTGGAAAACTTTAGGGGTAATGCAGGCAAAAAAGGCGCGATTCTGTACCTCTTGAGGTCTGTGATATAGCAATAGGACTTGATCTCAGGCTCCAGCAGTGGGCCAATACAGGAAATTTTACTCAAAAACACCTAGAAAGTTGTTCTACAACTAAAGATAATTAACTTCAAACCCAGCAAAGTTGATGCAGGGAATAAAACATTGAGTGAGTTAGATGAAATGTGTCATGAAAGATTAGCCTATGTTCTAAAGTTCTTTGCATGACACTTTCATCAGTCATTCTTTTGTGTAGAAATATGTGGTACATATATATTAAATAAATGGAAATGCTTTGTGACAAGTTTCTTAAAACTGAAAAAAGTTCTAAAGGTTTAAGCTACTCTGAATAAATTTGCTATATTTTATCTTAGGCAAAAAGCTGAGTATTTCACACTGCTGGTTTTGAGCAGAATAACTTATATAGCTGAACTGGAGTCAAGTTACAAGAGGGTTAATCAGTTTGGGGGTATCTAATTAAAATTACCTTTCTGCATTTTGATCCAGTCCTTGAATTCCAAAGACATAAACAAAACCCTGCAAGGAAATCAGACTTCTTCTAGGAAACTAGACTGGTACTCAAGTTCCTTTGTGGATGCGTGCTTCTGTGGAATGCCTTGAGTCACAGAAAACCTAAATTTTGCTAATAGATTATGAGCTTGAATGGTTGCTAGAGTGGACTTCATCCTCTATAGCCAGACCAGGCTAGTTTGAGATGATTTTAGAACATGATCTCAAAGCAATGGTACTGGTAACAAAGGGGCAAAAGTTGGGTATTGCTTGAAAAAACTGCAGGAACTACCTTGTGATTTGCAAGGCCCCAGGCAAGAGCTTATGTGAAGGGGCATCACACCAAATATGTGAAATTTTCTCATTTTTTCCTCCGATAGGGGAAGTTAGGTTATGAGTTGTTGAGATTATAGAAATATATACTGAAGTTGTTTGTCAATAGGATCCCAAATGGCTACTTGAGCAGAATTTAATGCTTGCCCTGAGTTACAGGGATACAGGTACAGCACAATTGTCTATTGAAAACACAAAATAAAAATGGTCAAAATACAGGCAAAGCCTTATTAACCATAGGACATTCCTAAAGGCACAGAGGGAAGTGAGGCACCTAATGCCTACTGTAAACTTACAGGAGTTGGGCTCCTACCTTCCAATTGTGCCTTTGAAAATCTTAGTTTAATATTTTTCAACTATATAATAAGATATGAAATCATATTTTCAAATGTCTCTAAAAACAGAAACCTAATGCTAATTCACTGTAAAATGCGCTAATTGTATGAATTTCCCTCTTCCCATAGGAATTGAAATTTCAGGTAAGGCTGGTTAATTATTTTCCACACAGAAAACCTGTGATTTTGCTAATAGTTTTGTGATTAAAGTCTAAGTAGCTTTGGTTCCTATGGTTCATGAGTTCCATTATTCTTCTAGGGGGAGGTCTAAAAATATGGAAACAGGCAAAGACAGAGGAGGCTTGACTTTTTAAAAAGGTATGGATAAAGTTAGGAGGGAAATGGGAAATATGCAGATTACAAATGGAATTTGAGGTAGGTTCACATAAATGAAATTGCAAATGAACAAAGGCAGAAGATTAAAAAAATCCTTTTATTAAACTGATGTTGATTTGCACAACCCATATCAGATGTAACCACTTGATCTGATCATTGTTAGTCTGGTCCTCCCTCCTGCTATTTGCATCATGTCTTAGATCAGATCTTGGGCAGGGACCAATTCTTTGCATTTGTACAGTAGCCAGAGCAATGAGACACGCAGGTGCTACTGTAATATAAATAATACACAAAAGGAGCTGAATTCTTAATATTTTTGTAATGGATAGTTCAGTTACTTCTGTTAGGGTTTAGAGGCGTGCATGTCAGTAGAAAAGTACAAATACATCTAATTATATGAGGTATCTAACATTGTCAACTCCCCCCCTCCCCCAGTGTCTCCTTTAGTTATTGGGAAAAGCACTGCTGGCTCACAATTATATGCTCTTTCACTTCTCAGGGAAGGGATTGTGCTTGGGCCTTTAGCAGGGAGAAGTGAAATCCTTGGATATCTTTTTGAACCCATACATTGGGAGGACTAGTCACCCCTCAGGAATGTGACTTTCTGGTGGACATTTGCACCTTCAGAGAAGTAGCGTGTGTAATTTCAATGGAAATTTCCTAGCAATTCTGCCACATTAAGCACTCACACTGAGGACAAATATTCTCATTGTGCAATCATTTCTGGCATTGTTAAAAAAATCAGCATCATTCTAGAAATCTTTCTTAAGCAAGACCATTCTGGATCTATGAGGCACATGGGGATATACTGTCTGCAAAATGTTACTTTTCTCCATTCTTTCTACTCACTGGTTAGCTTGGGTTTATACAGCTACTGTCATACTCCCCAAACAGACTGATTGGATCTTTTTCTTCAAAACCAAAGGCTCCATTTTCCAATACATTACTAGAGGGTTGTGTTGTTTTTTTTTTTTTAAGCTGAGCTTTAGAGCAGGGCAAAGTCTGAACAATGAAACAGAAGATACTTAAATCCAAATGTGTTAACATTTCATGGAGAAAGCTGTAACTCTGCCCTTTCTGCAGATAAATCGCAAGTGTAGTACTTTTGAGCTTGAAAATGGGTCATTTTCTGTAGAATGGAATCTGAGCCAAAAAGTGCTAGACATCTTCAAAATAAGGGTGAGACTTTGAAATAAGGGCAAAGAAAATGAATGTGTTTCATGTACAAACCCCACTTCACAAAATCTGGTGAAAAAGCTAAGCTTTGCTGATAAGAAATTGCCTGTAAGAAACATTGCAAAAACTTGAGCCCTTCAGTGCATTTCAAGTTCCAGCTGCTGCTTTCATCCTTTGCTGGAAGGATGTTTTGGTCTCTTTCTCATGGTTTTACTCCAAGCCTCCTTCAGCTGACCATGGATGAAGGGGTGGTCGGTATAAGAGGCAAAGGAAGGCAATGCCTTCCCTGGGTCTTAGTGCTTAACCTCTCCCCTCTTCCTAGTCCTATTCTCACAATATGTGCTGCAGGCTCCCACAGCAAGCTGTTGCAGCCTGGTAAGAGTCTTCCCCTGGCCTATTAACATAACAGTGAACCCCTGAAAGAGCCAGTAAGTGGTAATGAAGCCATTTAACAGGCATGTTGCAACCTGAATCTATAGACTGTTAACTTCTGAATTTACTGAGAAAAAACAGTTCTGCATTAAAAATAATGAGAAGTCTTATGGCAACTTAAGGGCTAATAAGTGTATTTAGGCATATGCTTTGTGGGCCCAAATAAATGTTAGCCTTTCAGGTGCCACAGGACTCCTCACTGTTCTTGCTGAAACAGACTAACATGGCTACTCCTCTGAAAGTTGTGCATTAGTGTCATATGTTTAGAGGACCTTAGTTTAACATTTCTTTAAACACTTCATTAGTTCGTTGCTGACGATGATAAAATCACACCGCTAAAAACTCCTTGGATAGATTTTTAGATGCACAACCTGAGTATTCAGCTTTAGCCTTAAAATGCTTGAATCTTCAGACATAGAGTTTTTTAAACAAAATCTTCAAAAGGTCATCCTTATCTAAAATCCACATTTTAATTGTAATGATTATAGTACAAATACTTGCTTCCAAAGTCTTTCCTGTTCTTTATTTCCATTTCTGCTGCTCTAATCTTTCTTCTGTGTCTTTCTCCCGTCCTTAAATTAAAGGGATGACGCCCCTTTTCTCCCAGATGACTGGAGAAATGTTTCCCTTTCTTTACTTCTGATTATTTGATGAATTAGTTTTAAGAGAAAACCTCCATCAAAATCAGTACCTTATTAAGATATAAAATGTGGTGTTATGCCTAAAATCTTTGGAACCATATGGTGAAATTTTATAAACATGTCTTTTATGGATATCACACAAAATAAATTCGTGTTTTCTATTTTCTAAAAGCAATGAACTTTATGAACTAAGCTGCTCTGACTGATTAATTTAAAATACTGTGTTTCAGTGCATTAAATATGTAGTAATCTGGAATGATTACTTTATGAAGGCTTAAGAGTAAGTTTAATATATAAAATCAACTTAGAAGTACTGAGTAAAAAATGTAAAAAAGAGAAGAGCTGCATCATGTATTCTATAATATTTAACGTTGTATTCAGCAGGACAACTGGCTTGCCTTTATTACAAAGGTTTTGCAAATCTGACAAGCCCTTTGACATGTTTTAATCCACAAATTCAGTGCTTTTAAATAGGTGCCTTCTGTGTGTCCAGTCTTCACAATCTGGCATGCAGTGGAAAACATGCTCCGTCCATTTTCTTTAGAAAGACATTTAGAAGACTTTTTTTTTTTAAAAGTCATTTGCTACATTTGGGTTCAGGGATTTGGCTGGAATGGGTGAGCATAGAGGGGGATGGAAGTGGAGAGAGATGGTGGAGAAGGGGCAGAGCCTGGGCAGAGCAGGGGGAATATAGGCAGGGGAACTTGCCTCCCCAAGCAGCAGCTTCATCCACCACCTGCAGAACTGAGCAAGAGAGAATGTGAGCTGGGGAAGCTGACTGCTAGGGTAACTTAGAAGTTTCCCTTACTTAGTATTCAGGGAGGTGGGGAAAGCATTGGAAGACATTTGGGGATAAGGGAGAGAGCAGAAAACGGCAACATGGATGCCTGGCCAGCATGGACTGTGTGATGCATTCATTTATATTTCCAGTTACAAATGTTGTTTGCCTATTTCAGAGTCTTTTAAACTAGAACATCTGTTAAGAATGCTGCTTTACACAGTGGTGCATAGGAAAGCCTTGTGACCTCAGCTGGCTTCTGGGTCCTAAGCCTTTTACAAGGCAGTGTTGTCTGCAGGAATGAATGCAAGGCTATGGGCAATGGAGCCCTGAGATCCAAAGTCCTCTCTACTGCTAGGTGACCTTGCCTTTCTGTCTCTGCCTCCTCAGTGGTAAAATGGGGATCACACTTATATTTGCTGGGCTGTTGTGAGAATTAACTGAAAGTCTTTACAGTACTTTGAACATGTGAACTATTATAGAAATGCTGATTATTGCCAAAAGACCCTGCCTTGCCCCAGCTGATAGCTCAGCTGCCAAGACATTTCCTTATTATAAAAATATTTAAGGCCCCCATTGCCATACTATCTGCCAGACACATATGTGAACATCATTTGTTGAGGAAAAGTCAACATGGTTTCTGCAAAAGGAAATCATGCCTTACTAATAACCTACTAAGGTTCTTTGAGAGGGTCAACAAGCATGTGGACAAGTGGGATCCAGTGGATATAATGTACTTAGATTTCCAGAAAGCCTTTGACAAGGTCCCTCACCAGAGGCTCTTAAGTAAAATAAATTGTCATGGGATAAGAGGGAAGGTCCTCTCATGGATTGATAACTGATTAAAAGACAGGAAACAAAGGATAGGAATAAATGGTCAGTTTTCAGAATGGAGAGAGCTAACTAGTGGTGTCCCACAAGGGTTCATACTGGGGCCAAACCTATTCAACCTATTTATAAATGGTCTGGAGAAAAGGGGTAAGCAGCGAGGTGGCAAAATTTGCAGATGTTACTAAACTGCTCAAGATAGTTAAGACCAAAGCAGACTGTGAAGAGCTTCAAAAAGATCTCACCAAACTAAGTGATTGGGCAACAAAATGGCAAATGAAATTTAATGTTGATAAATGTAAAGTAATGCACATTGGGAAAAATAATCCCAACTATACATACAAAATAATGGGGACTAATTTAGCTATTACCACTCAAGAGAGAGATTTTGGAATCATTGTGGATAGTTCTCTGAAAACATCCACTCAGTGTGCAGCAGCAATCAAAAAGGCAACCAGAATGTTAGGAATCATTAAAAAGGGGATAGAGAATAAGACAGAAAATATCTTATTGCTGCTGTATAAATCCATGGTACACCCACATCCTGAGTACTGTATGTGGTTGCCTCATCTCAGAAAAGATATATTGGCATTGGGAAAAAGTTCAGAAAAGGGCAACAAAAATTATTAGGGGTTTGGAACTGGTGCCATATGAAGAGAGATTAAAAAGACTGGGACTTTTCATCTTAGAAAAGAGGAGACTAAGGGGGGGATATGATAGAGGTTTGCAAAATGACAGGTATGGAGAAAGTGAATAAGGAAAAGTTATTTTGTCTATGAGCAAATGGTGAGGGGTGAAAAACAGGTGTGTATGTTGGAAGGACACCTCAGATGTTTGATAGGGCCATGGAGTACACAGAGATGCACAAGATATATACAGACATATTCTGGCATGGGGAAGGGGCGGGGGAGAAGCACTCTATAGCAGAGTAAAACACACAGTGCCAGAAGATGGCAGTATAAGCAAAGAAATGAGGATGCTACTGTAACAACCTTTATTGCATTCTTTATTTCACTGACTTCTAAAGTCTAAACTGTACATTTTCATTGTCAAAATGACAGACTTACTGCTCAATAGCTGAATCAGCTGATGTTTGAAAACTATTATATAAGAGACAACTGATATAATATCACTTTTTAAACTACCTTCTGTAAATTACTCAGGCCAAATTTATCTGTGGTGTAACTGTGAAATGAATGGCTGAACTTGGCCCACAAACTAAAGCATAATGATATTTGTATAACTAATGTAAAAGTGAACATTTATGGAACTTTAAAACTTGCACACCTTGTCAAAGTCAAGAAATTATGAGTTAGGAAAGGAGACTGAAACATCTTTTCCTTTTAATGTGTTTTTTCCCACCTCCTTACTTCTGCCCCTAGTATGTAGCTATGATTTATTATTTTTAAACATATATAGTAGATTTGAGTAAATCAATAAATTATTCGCAGCAAAATTATTTAACAAACTCTTTCTACTTGTGGAATATATCAGCGATATACCTGTTTATCAACAATTTCCTATCTATATATCTCTAATAATTTCCCTGCTAACATTACTCTACTAATCATAAACAGTTCCCTGCTAGTATTTGATACTTTATACTGAGAATTTAAAGTGTTGCTTAGTAATGATTGGCCACATCACTCATGGTATTTTAAATTTTTTCCCATGCCTGAATGACGTAAGTCTTACAGTGAACATGTCTAGCATGATTGAATATTTACACATTGAAATACCCAGCTCCCTTTATTTGATTTTTCAAATCTGTGAGCTTGTATCCTCTGTCCATGAAAATCTGGGAGAGTAAATTTGATTACTCTGATATCATTGGAATCACTGCAAACCAAACACAAGAAGGAAATGCATGGCAGGAGTGGATTCACTTGAAAATATGAATGCATGTTTATGAAAAGGCCGTTTCTGGTATTTATATAGAGCTAATTTGTGTGATGCTATATATTTATATGGTGTTCTGTAAATATACTTTATCACTTTCCATGTGCAGATGTACTTACAAAGGACTTGATCATGTAACCTTTTACATATTAAAAATTGCATAGGAATTTTTTACACATGCAAAGAGAGCTCTCGCGACTGAATGGTACGACCAAATTTTTCATTGGCTGTGTTTGTTTTTGATCTATTATTAATCTAAGTATACTGCCAAACAACCAACATACAGTATATCAATCTGAATAGTTAGCTAACACAAAAGGAATGTTAAAAGCTTTCTAGCCCCATTGTTACATTATTACTAGCACTAAGAAATTGGCCGCATGGTGTCATTGTGGTCTCTAAGATATCAAAACTGGCTGCTAAACCTTCAGCACTCTTCACTTGTACAAAAAAATTGACCCCCTGGCATTACCTACACAGACGCTACAGTTAAGAGACCAGTTCACTGAAGTTTTGCTATAATAATCCATTGAAGAAACTTTCATTCTGAGCCTCCATTTTCAGGCACGTTATATTTTTCTGCAAAAATTATACTTGGGAGTTGAATTTCTGTCATGTTTGTTTTCAGCCCAAAGATGCTGAGTCTCTAGACATGGGCATATCTAAGCATGCTCAAATGTAGTAAGACTTAGATTAAAAACTGTGTAGGATGGCTCTGGACTCTTCCCGCAGCCTATCCAGCTGTTCCTCCCCTCTAATCCTTTCACAGGGTTGCCAACTATCCAGGATTGGTTTGGAGTCTCCAGGAATTAAAGATTAATCTTTAATTAAAGATGATGTTGTGTGATGAAACCTTCAGAAATATATCCAACCAAAACTGGCAACCCTAGGTCCAAGTATTTGCCATGTCAATGCACTACAGCATTGAAATGGTGCACTGTCCTAGAGTAACAAGCCTTATGGTAGACTATGCTTAGGTTAGTGTAAGACCCCACTTAAGTTATAAATAATGGCATCTGAGACTTACCTACTAGCAATGTGCAATGCTGTATTTTCATTATTGTTTTCATTTTCATTTTTTTAGCTTTGTGAAGTGCTGTGGTGTATGGTGTGAAGCTAGTCCAGTATGAAGTTTGTTTACTTCATAAACATTGTGGTTTTTAAAATCTGCATATTTCTCAAAGTTATGCAGAGGAATCGCTACTACTGGGAGATTTGTCACTGACTTCAATAGGACTAAGATTCCACTTATAATTTTACTATCATGAAGTAGGTTGCATGTGTCTTACCTCCATTTCTGTGATTAAGAATGAAAAGCCATTAGATATACCGTTTAGTTATTCTGCCTAAAAGAGCAACTTTGTGTGCAACATTGGAGCAGAGCTGGAAATGGGGTATGGCTGTGAACAGATGAAATGGATATTTATTCATGTACAATTTAGGTAGGTAGGGAAATGAATCAGACAAAAACGATATTTTAAGAAAGAGTTGTTTTGTCTTATTAACGAACAGCTTCTCCTGAAAGGAAATAACTAGTTCTGGCCTGGAAGATGATGCAGTCACATCTTCTTTATTTGTGACCTGCCGTGTGTGTGTCTTGTTAGTATGAAAGGATATCATAACTGGATTAGCTGTACAATTATAATTATTATGCTAATTATACTGCCCACATACTGATGTGTTAACAATGAACAGGAAAGTCAGAAACTTGCTTACATAACCCATCATGAATTAAGACATTAATTGTGTCCCTCCCATGGAATAGCCTTGGTAATTGACCCAGGAAACTCTGTAAGGTTCACCTTCTGCCATTTCCTCCAACTGTTGACTCAGGGAAGAAGGGCTTGGGAACACATGGGAGAGGCAGGGGCTGTTTCCTGCTAACCTCCTGGATCCCAGGAGCCACAGGGAATTGGAGCCCAGATTTACTCAGTAGGACCCTGTACATGTCCTTTGTAGTACAGCTCCTGAGCTTTGCTGTCATTGGCCATGCACTTCATGCAAACACCATATTGGAGTGAAGTGCGGGGAAGTACATGTATGAAGCTTATGTTTATGATGCTTCTTGCAGGCTTATTTTAAGAGACTTGTAGCACCAGGAACAGCTAAGCTCTGGACCCAAAATCCTCCTCTCCCATCTATCTCATGGAAAACATTCATTGCCCACTACTGTTGGAACCAACCTCTGAACTGTTACTCAATGCAGGGTGTGAGAGTCAGTGGGTTGGGGGTTGAGGAGGAGGGTAGACTGATAGATTTTTAAGGTCAGAAGGACCCACTATTGATCATCATTCTAGTCGGACCTAGGCTAGGTCTACACTATCAGGTTATATCGGAAAAAGCTATGCAAATTGCGCTCCACAATTTGCATAGGTTTTTCAAATTCTTTTTCCGAAAGAGGCTTTTTCACCATCTGGGTGAAATGGCAGAAAAGCCTCCTCTTTCATAGGAGCCTTTTTCCTCATGAAACAAGGTATACATGGCTCCCGGAAAGAGCACGTTTGCTCTGCTGCGAAAAAGAAGTGGAAGAGCAAATGTGTTCCCTGGACATGGTGGGGTTTTGGTATCCCGGAAAAACCCTGCAGTGTAGACATAGCCCTATTGTATAACTCAAGCAATAGAATTTCAGCTAGTGATTCTGATGTCAAGTGGGAGGGAAGTGGTTGGAGGAGGCTGAGGAAAAGGTCAAGGCCACAATGTGAAAGGAAGCTATGGAAGGGAGAGAATACATAAAGGTCATCTTGGTGAACAAATCGACTCAGTTTTCAAGGACTAAAAATAGAAATGATTACTGGTTTTACCCCAGCAGCTAGAAACCTCAGCTGAGATCAGGGCCCCATTTTGGTAGTTGCTACATAAACACACAGTGAGGGACAGTCCTTGCCTCGAAGAATCTGTCTCTAAATAAATAAAACAAAAATCAGCCCCCACATTTTTTTTAAATAAACTAAAGCTAAGCCATATTGTCTGAAGAAAGAACTTGTGGGAGGTGGGTGAGTGGAGAATCGTGTTGATAGCTTTTGTCTGTCTATTTGTGGCCTGATGCTGTGAACACTTATGAGTGAGTAATAATTTTACTCATGTTAATTGTCTGAAAGATTTGAATTAGACTAGTTATCTGTGGAAAGCTATTGTGTCTGTAAATATTTGAAATATGGAGGCTTTAGATTTTAAGTTCCTTAGACCTATAAGATGGCTATAATATGCCTGGTGGTGCTCTTCAAATTTCAGCTAGGATTAATAATAAGCCATCAATTACTGGAGGAGAGGAGGATGCATCAAATTTGCTCCTCACCATCTGCCTCCAGCTCTAGATCCGCAAATCACACTCCGCTTCGTCCCCATGTATTGTTACTATGGCAGACTCAAAGGCAGCGGGTGATGCTGTGATGGCAGTACATTTAGTTTCATTACATGTAACCTTGGAACAACATTATTGGTGAAATCAAACTGCACTGCTCTAGGAGCAAGGAAACCCAGCTTGTTTCTACAGTCACTAACCTCCTGCAATGGATACAACGTAGCATACTTACATTGGCGCAATTGCCCCAGAGGGGCCACTGAAGCATTCATAGTAGATAGCAGAGCTGGCTGAAAATTTTCTGAAGGAAGACACTGAGTTGATAAAATCACAACTTTTTGTGGGAACAATTACATAATTACTTACATGGCATGATAATAAGTGTTTCAACCTGACAGAGACAAAACCTTTAGATGAGGTTGTTTGGAGATTCCAAACCAAAAGCTTACTCTGTGGGAGATTTCCACTTTTCAGTTTGGTTTGGGATGAAAGGAAAGTTTCAAATAAGGGAATTTCCAAGTTTCAACCATCACTAGTAGATAGGTCTGATGGGAGGCAGCATTCCACACTATAACCAGTGGGGACATCTCTAATATGCTCTGTCACCCAGTGTAGCAAAGGGAATTCAGATGTTTTTTTCTGGAATACAATATTGACACAGATAGGGCACAAAATGTGGCTAATGTGAGACAGCAGGGAGGTTGCTGCTAATGGCTATGTTGGAAGGAAGGGGCTGTGGTAAAGGGGTTAAGGAAAAGGCTGGGAAGCCAGGATTTAAGTGTTTATTTCTAGTTCTCGTGCTTGAAATAGGTAGGTATAGCTATCAAGCTGCTTACCAACTGCTGGTTAAATGTGAGATCTTAAGCAAATCACTTTAATGTTGGTTTCACCAATTATGTGTATTTCACAAGCATGTAGAGAGGCTTTGAGCATCTCAGATGAAAGGCATGACAGAAATCCAATGAATGATTTATCACTGATCTGTTGTGTGGTTGCACAGGCATTCCTGCACACAGCCATAATTGGAGCCCATCCTTTATATGATACATTTTGCTTTATGAACACCCACATGGTACATTTTTATTATGCAACTCATCTTTCAAGCATGGGGGATACTATGAGAGACTCGGCCTGTTTGCCAGTAAGCACACGGCACAATAGGGAGTAGCAACATAACCAGAGACAATGGTGTGAGTCCAACTGTCCCATCCACTGAGGTCCATGTGTACATACATGAGAATACTTATGTTCAATGGTGCTGGAACAGTTTTCAGAGTGGGGGTGCTGAGCTGTGCTCCCCCCTTGTCCATGGCCCACTACACCCCTGAAAGCTGGGGGCAGGAGCAGGGCCATGACTCTGGGATAGGGGGGATGCAGACACGGGTAAGGCAGCCTGGGCATGGGGCCGGTGGCCAGGACCCTGCACAAAAGATGGGGGTGCTTCAGCACCCTCTCCCAGCACCTCTTTGTTCTGAATACAGTGATGCCATGTTGCCCATCTGAATGCTGCTCTACACCTAAGAGACTCTTGCACCTCTGAAAGAAGTCCAAACAAATGAGTGAAGTATGTTGCTATAACAAATGACTGACTAAAACCTGCTCACCTTTCAATGCAAAATTCCCACTTGAAGTTGGTGGCTTCAGAATCAGAAAGAGAATTGGAAAATTAATATCTGCTTTAGTAAGAAGCATATATCAATTGTTTGTCAGAACCGCTGGAGTGGTTTCAGAGATCCACAGACTAGGTTGGGCCAGTCTTCATACTATCCATGCAAGCCCTTAAAAAGCTACATATGTTATATCACCAGACCATTCCCACTGGTTGAATATATCTGGAGGTCAGGGACTGTTACCAAGCATGTTGCGTGCTGTTGAACCCTTTTGTGGGCATAGCCCAGATGTAAGTGTATTTGTCCAATAACTGCTGTTTTTATTTCTAAAAACATATCAAGGTTTCATTGTTGTGCATCTTGTTGCCTGTTTGGAAAATGGAGACTAATATTGTAACTAACAGCTGACTGATGGGAAGGCAAGGAGGAGGAAATACTTCTGCTACAACAGCCAAGTACTTCCCAGTTGCACAGTTGTAACACATGCAAGAAGTCAGACTCTAATTTCAAGGAAATGCTGGCTGATGAGTAGAGCTAGTCACAAATTTTATGAGGAAATAGTTTTTCCATCTGAATTTGCTGATTCCATTGCAACTAGGTAGGTATAAGCCCTGCTCCTTGGGTCCACAGGCTGCCTGCTTCTCCAGGATGCCAAACTTCTGGTTCCTTGCCCCCCAGGGTCCACCACAGCTACCCAGCCAGCATCTCTCCAGGCTTGTCCACGTGGTGGGTGGGCAGGTTGGCCAGCTTGCTGGGCTATCTAATTCACTGGCTCCTTATATTGCCTGATGAGTGGGGGAGCTGGAGGCAAGTTGGGTGGGGAGCCAGTGGGGCAGCCCCATTTTTTTGGGGGGGGGGAAGCCCTGTTTTGATTCTTCTGAAATGAAATTCTTAAAAGGTATTTTGAGAAGCAGACAACTTTATTTTCAACTTTTTGTTCCTGTTCAGCGTGAACCATTTTCTTCCGTGCAATGGAAATCCCAGCTCCTGCTCAGCTCTGCTGATGAATCATGTGGCAGCTTGCATAACATCACCTGGCTGACAATGACTTGTGGCACTTGTGTGAATGTGCAATAACCTATAGGGATCATCTTGAAACACTCACATGCTGTGATGCAGGAATCAGCTGTTGGTATGTCTGTGAAGTTTTACATGCTCTCAATTACATTGTGAAAGCCTGTAAGGTACCAATGTATAAACACTATGTAGAAAACCCTATGGTTAATTTGCGTTCTCTTTCTGCCTATGAGGGGCAGCTGTGCTGGGGCGGGTGAGGGTGGAGATGATCCTGGAGGTGATCATGGGAGATGGCACCTTTGAAATCTAGAGTTCCATAAGAGTGCCACTGACAGCAGCTGCTAGTAAGAGCCACCAAATCAGTACATCTCTTCTCCAGTCTGGCCCTATCGTAACTGGGCCTGGGACACCAGGTTTGGGCTTCTGGACTCTCTGGCAAAGACAAGATTGTGAATGCTTTGTACCGCTGTTCTTCAGTTCCAAGCAGACTTATTGCATCGCTGGGCCTAGCTGGAATCTACTTTGCTCAATGGCCACCTTACATCTCGCCTCTGAGTTAAAGCGGATAAGCAAAATGGTCAAACTTGGTTGTCTGAATATAGGCCCAAAAATTCTTTGCCAACAAGGTTTTCAGTGCTCAGGGTTCCCTTTTCCTTCAACTGCAGTTAAAGAATATACCAAGTTTCTGGATTTTGAGAAATATAGAAAGGGTGATAGTTCTAGATGCCTCAGAATATTGTATGAATCAAGGAGTGCAAGAGATTGTGAAGGCCTGGAACTGCATCCAAGAGAATTTATGAGCACTCTACCACAATTATAAATTCTTAGAATGTCAATCACACTGTGGGTCTTATGAGCTTCTGGAGCATATACAAGTAATTAACATACACTTAAGCATGATAAAAGACATTGGGAGACAGTACAGCAAACCCTTAAAGCCACATGGATGAATTTTCATCTAGCTTTTCTGTAGAATCAATTAAAAAAAAATGTCACTGCCTTGACTCTGTTGCCCTAGAACTGGCATGCCTGTCAATCAGGTGAATCTCCAGCAGCCCTTTCAGGGCAGTATGGTAGCTCTTCTGTACCATGAGAATGGCACAAGTGGATTGGATGAAGTACCACAGATTTGGCCCAGTATTAATCTAGGGGGATAGACCTAGCCTTTCTCACTTCACATGTCAATGCAACCTTCCAAGTCTGCTGAGCCCCAAGAATAATCCATTGGTACTTATTTACTCTGCCCAAGTGGGGACATGCCCAGTGGTTCTGGTATTGGCCTTCACTAGCCCACATTGAAGGACAGCTCTTCAGATGCGTTTTCAGTAACGCAGAATCTATGGAGATTGTCACATAGGGTACATCTACACTGCAACACTATTTTGAAATAACTAGCGCTATTCTGAAATAACTTAGTCCGTGTCTACACAGCAGGCAGTTATTTCGAAATATGTCGAAATACTGTCAAGCTGGAGGATTTTTTACTCTGATTCCCTGTAACCCTCGTTGTACGAGGAGTAATGGAAATCAGAAGAAGAGTGCTCTATTTCAAAGTAAGTGCTGTGTAGACGCTCCCTATTTCAAAATAAGATACGCAACTGACGTAGCTCAATTTGCGTAGCTTATTTCGAGTTAAGCCCTGCAGTGTAGATGCACCCATAGTTTATTGCCTTGATGCATAGGCAGAATCTGGTACTTTGATTATGACTTACAGTTTACTACTGTTCATTCTCTTTACATAAAACTATTAACTACACTGATGTTACAATTAGGGCTAGATTCTGTCATCCTTATTAAGGACTATTTGCAAAGTAGGTTACTCCTGGGTGTTAGAAGGGTGGTAGAATTGGACCCTTAATGCAAGAACAACTTGTTTCAAAAATTATTTTAAAAATATCAGAACATTTAATTTCAGAATTTCAATATTTTTATTTTAGATTTTCTTTTTAGGATTTTAATTATATTTACATTATTTCACGATATCAGTAGTAGTAATATATCATGTGCACTACTACTGATGCCATAATATGACATAAAAAAAGCTGAAATACTCTTACTTATATTGAAAATTAAGGGCAGCTGCTACTTAGCTTGAAACTTTGTTTAGCTCAGAATGTCTCCTGTTTGTGTTGTAAAAGGGAATCAGTTTTATACTTTGTGTCAAATCATTACTGCTGCGTGTAGGAAGGCCTTCAGCATTTCCTCTTAGGCTACGTCTATATTGCGGCCTTCTTCCGCAAAAGCTTATGCAAATGAAGCGTGGAATAGAATATTGCTGTGCTTCATTTGCATAATTAATTAGCACCTGTTTTTGCGCAAGAGGCTTTTGTGCAAAAAGGAGCTGTGTAGACAGCTCCTTTTTGCGGAAACCTTCCCTCTTGCACAACAGCCATTCTTCCTCATTTTTTCAGGAAGAACGGCTCTTGCGCAAGAGGGAGTTTTTGTGCAAAAAGGAGCCATCTACACCGCTCCTTTTTGCGCAAAAGCGGATGCTAATTAATTATGCAAATAAGGTGCAGTGATATTCTACTCCGCGCTTCATTTGCATAAGCTTTTGCGGAAGAAGGCTGCAGTATAGACATAGCCTCAGGGTATGTCGAACTACATTTTTTTGGGGAAAAAACTGCCCTTTTTCCAAAAAAACTTCACCTGTGTCCACACTGCAATCAAGTTCTTTCGAAATTAAATTGAAAGAAGGCAGGTTTTTTTTGACATTGGTAAACCTCAAATTACAAGGAAGAATGCCTTTTTTAGAAGAGCTCTTTCGAAAAAAGGCATGTATGGATGCAGAACAGAGACATTTTTCGAAAGAAAAGGCAGTTGAAAAAAAGCATAGGTGCCCTGGTGGCCATTCTGTGAATAGCAATCAGGGCTTTCTTTCGAGAGAGCATCCATGCAGTCTGGACACTCTCTTTCGAAAAAGCAGATTGCTTTTTCCATCCGGTTTTGAGGTGTGGACATGCTCTTTCAAAAGAAGCTTGCAGTCCAGACGTACCCTTACAGTGCCATCCAGCACAGCTCCGAGCCTTCTTTTTGCTGGAACCTCCTTTAGATGAGTTGATGCCTCCACCATCTTCCCTCATAGCATTCCTTGGCATGTTTGCCAAGCTCTCTCTCTCATATTTCTGTCCAGTTTTCCTCTGTTCTGTCCTTTGTTTTTATTCTACTTTCTCCCTTCTCATCTTTGTTCTCACCAGTGTGTTCTCCCCTTCCTGCTTTCTTTCCTTTATATCAGGATGGCCACACTATGGCTCATGAGCCCCATGTGGCTCCTTTACAGTTAAAATGCTGCTCAGAGAGCCCCCTGCACCAATTCCCCCATTTGCTTCTTATCAGACTGTGTGAAGGGAGCTTGGGTCCCCTGACTTGCAGCAGGGTGTTTGGGTAGGGGCTTCTGCCCAGCAAGGAGGGGGACTTGGTCCTTCAGCCCCTGGAAAATACCTGCCTGAGCTTGGGGCTTCAGCAGGAGCAGGGCTGAAGCTCCAAGCCCCAGCAGGCACCAACTGTGGGTCAGAAGCCCCGAGCCCTGGCAGGCCGCTCCAGTACTTGAACTTCTGAAGATTGTTGTATGTGGCTTGTAGAGTTAGTAAGTTTGGACACTTCCTGCTTTATAGCCCCCTTTTAACTGTTCTTGACTCCCTCTTTCAGGTGGCTCCCTCTCCCCGTCCCCTATTAGTGGATGTCCAGTGGTGGTTCTGTGGGGCTGGGCCATATGCACCTTCATGGCTGAGCTTAATGGTGCACAGTTAAGACTAGTTTGGCTGTTGGGCAGCTGCATGGGGCTTAGTACTGTACACAGGAACTCCTACAACAGCTGCTTTAGAGGCTACCTTGGGAGGAGGGAGGGAAGGCGAGTGCTTTCAAGGAACCATCCAGTGCTTTACCCTCAAGCACAGATTATGTGGCTGCTTTCCCTGCCCTCACTGGTTTTTTTTTTTTTTTTTTTTTCCTTTGTCCCACATGTACCTCTGAACTAGCCTGGTACCAGCTCTTCTAGGGATCCCATCCATCAGCTTAGGGAAATCCTGTAATACTGGTGAACAGAGAGATTCAAAACTTACATTAAAAAAGTCCCTAGTACAGAATGGGCTGAGCTGAGTTTCTGGGTGATTAGAAGTTTCACCATAGACATCTGTGGGTGGGATTCAGGGATTTCTTCCCAGCCTCATTCTTCTGGGAAGGGCTGTGCTTTTTGGAAGTGTTTGAGAGAGACCATTATAGGTGGGCATGATTTGGCTAATGAGCAGGCGGTGGAGAGGTTAGGGGCAACCCCTCTGAACATGGCAGTAGGCACTTACTGATTAACCAGGCTCATTGCTGCATCTTTCCCCTTGCCCAAGTACTGAGTGTGTTACTGGAGCACACGTCAGCAGACTGTTTTCTCCGCATATAGGTGTCGGGGTGGATCGCGGAGTCTCTATAAATTACACCTGCCCTTCTGGGTGTATCAGTGTAAAGACAACAAGCTCAGTGTGCGCCTGGCAGCCAACAGCCCTATTGCTCAAAAGTCAGTTTGGATTTTGCCATCACCACCACAGCCTAATTTGCAATTAATGGAGAACACTGCAAGTAAGGTAAGGAAATTGCCAGTATGCTTAGTGACTGTCAGAAACCCTGCTGCTCTGAGGACTGGTAGGTAACTTCCGAGCCCTCAGCCCACTCAAACTGGATGCTGTGAGATACAGATGTGAATGCCTGTAGTAGAACGCAGCATATTTTAGTCCTGCCTTAGCTTCCGGGTAAGTTCTGATGAGGATTCAAGTGTCTTTCAGTACCTTCCCAATCTTCATGGAAGTTCTTCATGTGTGAGCTTGTGGTCTCCACTAACGAGTGTCTGTCATTGGTGGGGGGAGGGGATAAGTCCTATCTTTTAACTAAAGATAAACAGGATTGTTAACAGTCTGAATTATTTTCTCTCAGGAGTACTAAGAGAGCGTGACAGATATATAAGAAACAGGACTTCAGCATAGTGGAGGCAGTACAGACAGTGAATTATTTCAAAACCAGTATCCCAGACTTTATACCTAATTTAACAAAAAAGAAAAAGGGGCATTCTGAGGTTTTAAATAAATTAAAAGGGACAGTTTTGTGTGCTGCAACTTGAGGAGAATCATTGATAATCATGTACTATGTATAGTATTCTCACACACAAACCCTTTCAGGTTGCAGTACATACCAATGGCTTGAAAGTTTAACTTTCAGAATAATAGGTGAAAAACAATTCAAACATTACAGATACCTTTTGCCACTCAGGGCGTGGACCAATTCATTTAGGGTACCTATAATTAAGTTTGAATCAGCTGCCTATTATACCAGTTAGTGCTTTTTATAAAGAGCATCTGAATTTTTTAGCATCTTGAAAGGGCAATTATAGTTAGATACCAGGAAATAGTGGTTTTATTTTAAAGTTAGAGTTCTTTAGAAATTGTAAATACTTCATAACATCTAGAAAATTATCTCTACTGTTCTTATAGTCTAAATGCACTCCCATGGTTTATGTGGAAGTTCTGCTCATGGTTACTGTGCAAAGTGATAATATAATTATGATTTGCTATTCCCATCAGTGCATTTCTCTGGGTATTAGCTCTAGTAACGCTAGAGCTGGACACAATTTTCTGATGGAACATTTTTTCTGTCAGAAAATGCTATTTTGTTGAGTTTAACATTTTCTATGGACATGTGTTGATACCAATGACATTTCATTTAGAAAAAAATTAAGAGATTTGTTCTGATTCAGGATCAAAACAAATTTTGCAATCGGGCAATTTCCTGTGATAGGGAAATTCCTGTTCCCACTTAGCTGTAGCAATCACTTCTTGTTAGTTTTTATTTCTTAGGATGTTATGTCTCATTCTGAATTTGGCAAACAGCCTTTCACTTTATAATGAACAGAACCAAAATCTCAGAATCAAAAAATAATGATGAATATGCTAAGTGACTCCATGTGGTGTAAGTTTTATTGCTTACATCCTTTCCCTCTACCTAGTAGGGGAGAAAAATTGTATCACACTGAAGGAAGCAGTTGCACCAAGCTAGAAACCACTGAATAGAGGTTCCCACCACTTGATAAGACCTATAGATATACCTGTTTAGCTTCCTGGAGGCTGATGAAAGGGCAAGAGAAAAATCTTCTTCACAGGGCGATGACGTTATACCACAGGGATGGCTTTGGCCCGAAGGGTTACTCAGCTTTTGATGAGATGAAGGTGAAATATGGCATATGTTCCCATCTTGGTTTCCAGCATGTACACATTCGGACTTTATTTCCAGGTTTGATTGTAGAAGTTAGGCTCCCGACTGGACTTTGTGTGCTGTGAAATTGACTGTCATAGAAAAAACAACAAATAGTAGACACAATAGAGAGTCACTTAGATCTGAAATCAAGAGTTTGATGTAGAAATTCCAGAGTCTATTTCCAAATGGTTTTTCCTTGTCCTATATCCAAGGAAGGTCTTAGCAGGCTCTTCACTGTTAATTGGTCGAACAAGCAAATCAATACTTCCCTATGGACAGAGAAGCTGTGGGGAAGTGGCCATTCACCTAAATTGCTGGTAGAGCTGACATTTGATATAAAATTTCAGGAACCAAGTATTTTTGGTTGTTTATTTTATCCTAAGTGTCCTGTTTTCCTTTGTTAAAATTCAAAGGTTTTGATTTAGACTGGCCTACTTGAGACAGTGTCTGTAGCAAAAGAGAGAATTGATTGACATCTTTTTGGTGCTAGAAGGCATAAGAATGGCCATTCTAGAAGCTGGGAAGCAGAGCCAGCAAATAAATAGCACTGTATCCCAGATGTCCGGGGGCAGCACGATGGAAGTCATGAAGCCATGAATAGGAAAAGGAAACAAAGAGCCAGCCTGTCCTTGGGCTTTGTGGAGGAGGAAGGTGGATGGCTACAAGCAGGACATGGTACTTGCAGGCTTGTACAGCTTGTCCATTATCCAGCAGCACTCTGGGGAGCTTAGGAGGGGTACAATTTAGCACAATAGGCGCAGTAAGGCCAGGGGACTGAAGGGAGAGAAGGTAGTGAGAGGATAAGTTGGACTAAATTCTGTTCTGTTCTGCATAGTTTCATGCTCTACGTTGATCACTATAGTATCTCAGCACCTTCTGTTAGTGTGGTAAGCAATATGACTAACATCTGTCATATGTTGTCTGTTCTCTCCTCCTTCTCCCAGAGTGAGAAGTGTGTGCAATGCAGTGTTTTGTTTGGGCAGAGGTGTTTTAAAGGTACCAATTGCTGTGCTCTTATGCTAGAGAAGACAAGGTCAAAGAAATGTGCCTGGCACATAGAGTTGAAGGTGATAAAGTTTGTGATGGTCCTTAGTCCCTAGGGTAGTTCATTCTACAGCTTGGATTGGTCCCTGAGAAAGCCGTCTTCTGCACAGATGAGCTTTGCTCTTATTGTGCCCGGGACTTTAGGATCCAGCAGCTTCAATGGATGCTCATAGGAAGGTTCTCCTGGCACGCTATAGAGTCTCACAAAGGCTACGAAGACTTTGTTTTGATTCTGCCTGTATCAGCCCCTGTTTTTCACTGTCAAGTGCTCAACCTTCTTCCCCTTTCTCTTCACCTACTGCAGGGTGTCATAAACCCAGGAGATCTGTGTGGGAGATGGGAAGGAAGGAGATATTTGGGGGCCACTGTGTTGATGGTTCAAGTCAGTGTAGAACGGTAATTCACCAAATCACTGATTCTTCGTCCCGCAGGTGGAGACGGGTACCAGAACAGATTTTATGGTGGGGGAGATGAAAGTTCTTGAATAAAACCTTAAGCATGATACATGGTGGAAGCTGTGCATTTGGTTGCTATTATTAGTTCAAGCTGCTGCTGCATCTTCAGTGCCCTTGGTGGAATGCTGCTGTATTTTAGCAGGCTTTGAAATTTGTTGGAGTCTATGAGTCTTTGTGTTCAAATCAGGATTGCTGGTTTGTCTTATTGCCTAGGAATTGGTAGATATCTGACTTCTGCCTTAATGAGTTGGCTGGGTTATGATGCCTTCAGTCTTGTTATGTAGGCTGAAGATCATGCCCATGGTGGGACTGGCTGCATAGAATGGACCAGATCAGACCTGTCAAAGTTCTAGAGAGGCAAGTGAGATGAGTTGAGGAGATTCTGTTCTGTATAGAGTCTTATATTGCCCTCAACACAGTAGTATCGGAGTGCCTTCCAGTGCTGCATTAAGTTGCGTGAATACCTTTTGTCACATGTTGTTTGTTCTTGTGATGGGTTGAATCACAGAAGTCCCCTTTAGAGTTGTCTCTCAATGTGCTTAATCAAACTACTAAATGTCCACCTTCCTGCCCTCTGGGGCTGTCTGACACCCTGTCCTGCTAGGCCAGGAGCTCTGGTCTCCTCCAGCCAAGGCACAGAGTTGGGGTAACTATCCCCTTGCAGAGCAACACAGATATTGAACCAGTTCAGCTCTGGGAGAGCTTAGCTATAAGGCTTCAGCACCCAGGAACACAGCCCCCCAAAAAGAACCAAAACCCCAGATAAATCCGTCTTACTCTGTAAAAGTTTTACACAGAGAAAGCTTGTAAGTCCACTCCCTTTATCAGTGAAAGAGAGATATGCACAGTGGTTGCTCTCCCCCAGGTAACAGTTATTTACACTGGGCTCTGTAATAAACAAAAATGTTTTAATAAAAACAGTCAGATCAAAGTAAGTTACTAAGTTAAAATAAACAAAAACATCAGCTCATTCTAATATACTAAGAAACTTGCTACATGCAAATTTTTACCCTAAACAATTGTTCTAAACATCTCTTTCACAAGTTAAGCAGCCTCCTCATTTGGGTCCAATCCTCCCTCCTGTTTAATCTTAGATGTTTCCAAGAGGCATCTTAGGTGGTAAGTTGGGTGTGGAGAGTCTCCTGGCATCTGGTCCCCCTATTATTTGCCTCTCCCCCTTACATGACTGTTGTCTAAGGTGGGAATTTTTGTGCTCAGTTCAAACTTTTCTCACCTTGAGTGGAAAAGTACAAGATCCAAAATGGGTTTCAGCATCAGGTGTCTTGGCCACATGTCCTGGCATGATCAAGCACAATCCAGCCTTACAGGAAAAACAAAAGCGTTCAG
Source organism: Rafetus swinhoei (assembly GCA_019425775.1). Lineage (NCBI taxonomy): Eukaryota > Metazoa > Chordata > Testudines > Trionychidae > Rafetus > Rafetus swinhoei. The sequence goes on along the minus strand of CM033446.1, from coordinate 71,012,780 downwards.
AGATCATTGACTTAATTACCAAGTCATTAAGTTTCTGGAGCATCAGTAATGGCCTTATTAGCATATTTAGAATTATAAACAGTTCCACACTTCATACTTCTAACTTCCCATACAAGAATGATACATGCACCAAAATAGGATAAACAGATTCAGCAGATTGTAACATTAAAATTGATGTTACATGAGGTATTTTGTCTAAAGCATCTTTGAGTTATGTATATTAATATTCCTAAACCATTTTTCATAAAGCATGGCAGGGGGGTTGTGACAATTCTCTTTCTCGTCTTTTCCCCAGGTGGTGAACTGTATGTACTCTGTAGTGGTTTGTTTAGGTAAAGTTTGGGGCTTGTTTGAGAAGATGGGTTGAACAAACATGTATTTGGAACAGAAGGTGATGAGGTTTGTGATAGTTCTTGGCTCCTGCAGGAGTTTGTTCCACAGTCTTGGGTCAGTCCTCAAGAAAATCGTGTCTTCTGCACAGATGAGCTTTATCCTTATTGTGAAGAGTTCCTTTGGGCCAGAGGAGTGGACTTACTAACTCTGGTCTTTATCCCTGAGTGATAGGTGATCTTTAGATACATTGGTCCCAAGCCACTGAGCTCCTTGAAGAAAATGACAGACTTTGAATTGGACTTGATATGAGCACAAGTAAATGATAAACCCCCTCCTGCTAACTTATTTCTCAATCACTGTGGACATCACTATAATTCTCTTGGTCATTCAGGGTCCTAATCTGTGCATCATTTTTGACTCGGACTTTTCGGTAGCTCTTCTCATCTATGTCTAGGCCTTTTGGGGGCATGTCTACATTAGGAAATTATTTCAAAATAACTTATTTTGAAATAATAACTCCCGAAATAACTATTTTTAAATAGCATATCTACACTACAGGGAAGTCTTGAAATTAGTCGGAGGCACACTCCCTTAATGTGGATGTGCTACCTCGAATTAGAGCCCCAGGAAGCACTGAGGAGTAATTACTTTGAATGACACTGGGAAGTAGTTATTTCGAAATAGCAGCAGTGGAACATCCACACTACCGCTATTTCAAACTAACTATTTGAAATAAGTATTATTCCTCATGGAAAGCAGGAGTTATTATTTTGAAATAACCAGCCTGTTGAAATAATGGGCTTGATAGTGTGGACTCTCCGCTTGTTATTTCAAAATAACTCCCTAGTGTAGACCAGGGCATAGATACTTGCTGTGTAACAACTCTGAGACACTGTTTTTCCTATCCATCCACACAGCTAAAACTCTTACCCAGTCTCTCAGCATCTCACATCTCGATTCTTGCATCATCCTTCTCTCTATCATTGACAAATGCACTCTTGTCCCATTCATATCCATTCAGAATGCAGCTCAAAGCTAATTTTGCTAGCCCATCACTTTGACCTTGTCACCCCTCTTTGGGTACATCTAGACTACACCTCTCTGTTGACAGAGAGATGTAGATTAGGCACGTCGAAATTGTTAATGAAGTGGGGATTTAAATATCCCGTGCTTCATTAGCATAAACATGGCTGCCACTTTTTTCCGAAACTGAGCTTTTTTGAAAAAAACGGCAGTCTAGATGTGGATCTTTCGAAAAATAAACCCTTTTTCGAAAGATCCTGTAAATCTCACAGTGGGAAATAATACAAGTATCTATGTAAATGAGCTCTAAGGAGCTACATGCTGCCAGGGTTGGTATCATGTAAGGCCCAATTTTGGCTCAACTTAGGTTGATGGTGCACTGCTGCCAGCAGGGCTGCAGCATGGTCATGGTTGACAGCCATCGGCACACCTAAGACACCTGAAGAAAGAGGCAACACTGAACCGGCTGTAAATGCTTTGTTGTCAGGGGTGAGACCATGGCTCCTCCCAGCTCCTCTTCATTCATGTATTTTCTCTTCATCCAAGACATGTACCCAATAGCCTGTATCACACTCTCTGGCATAATGTGTTGCTATTAGACTAAGGTTCCTTCATTTTACATTTACTAGGAGGGGAGAGAAACCATTTTAAAAAACAATTTTCTGGGGGTGTCTGGAGGCTGTTCCTTGGGGTGCCCCATGGTGGGGGAGGTCGCACCCCTCGGGGGACAGCTCCTGTGTTACTCTAGCCCTCCAAAGGGATTCCCACCTAGAACCGGGCAACCACTGGCCCTGTCGGGATGTCCTTCCCCTTGCGGGCATCCCAATAAACCTCCACCCTTGGCCCAATCTGGCCAACAGCCAGGGTCCACAGTTCAGCCATATAAACTATTCATTTCTTGGTCCCAAGGTTTACTACCCAGCTCGGTCACCCGGGTGTTGCATTCCCGTCTCCGGGGTTGCTGGTCACCCAGTGAGCGGGGGTAGGGAGACCCGGGCCCTCCCTCGCCTCCGGGTCCCGACCCAGTGCCCTACTACCTCCGCTTGGTTGACGGGGGCCAAGTTCCCAGAACCCATCAACCTCTCAGGACTCCTTACCCTACCCTGAGCCACTTCCTACCTGCACTAGGCTTACCGCCTGGTGCCTCCCGATGGCAGCCACCTCCTCTCATTCAGCGGAGCTCTCCTCGCTCAAGGGCTGCCGGCTCTGTAAGTCTTCTGGCAATGGGACAGTCTCTGGGGGAGAAAAGGGGCAGTCCCGGGCCCTCCCACTGTCGGAGGTTCCCCTGGGTCTCCGCTCTCAGGCGTCGCGGGCGGGCCGGGGGCTGAACCACCCTGTCTCCTGCTCCAACCGGTGGCATTTCTCCGCCCGACCGGGCGTTATCTCCCCTTTCTGCAGCTGCCCTCCTCCCCTCCCTTCCCCACCCAAGTCGCCAGCATTTAAACCTCCCGGTGCTTGTCAGGAGCATGTGCAACAGCACTGGGGGGGAGGGGCAGGTGAGCGCCGTGCTGCTCGTGCGTCCGCAGCCCGGGTGTGGGGCCAACGTGCCCTGTCACATGGGGTAACAGTGATGGGGCAGTCATGCAACAAAACTTTCTAAGACAATCAATAGTTGCTAATAGCAGAATAAAAGCACATAATAAAGACGCCTTTCCTCTCTTATTTAGAATATATTTAATGTAAAAACAACATGGAGTCCTGTGGTACCTTAAAGGCTAACACATTTATTTGGGAATAATCTTTGGTAGGCTGGAGCCCAAGTTGTCAGATGCATCTGACCAAGTGGGTTCCAGCTCACAAAAGCTTATGCCCAAATACACTTTGTTAGTCTTTAAGGTGCCACAGGACTCCTTGTTGTTTTTGCTAAAACAGACTAACACAGCTACCCTTCTGAAATTTAATGTTGTTTTATGCTGATGAAACTCATGTTTGGTTTCTCTGCAGATCAAAACCTCTCCCAATTGCCTACTCTCTGTGAGAATCATACGAGCCAGGAACATCACCTCAACTGACTTCTGTGAGTTCTGTTCTTCCTTCAGTACTCTCCAGGGCTCACTGACTGTGAGCAATGTATTTGAGAAGCAAATGCAGTATAATTGAAGAGGTAGCACCTGGATTATTTCCAGGGGCCATCAAATGCCTGATAGTTGGTGAGAAACCCTTTGCAGTCTGTTAATCTGTTTGGGACAGTTTGTTTATGGTTTGTGCAGGTGGGTAAATCAAGTCATAGCCTGGTGTTTCACTGGCCAGTCTGGTGTGAAATGCAAAGGTTCCACATGCTTTAGAAGGATATTATAAGGTACCACAGTCATTCAGACTCCCTAGATCATGCAGAGAATTCTGAGTGGCCTAAACCCCCTATCTTCTGGGATCTCTTCAGCTGCCAGATTCTCAGCCACACAACATGATATTGATTCTCCATGGATAGGAAAAGCAACCTTCAGAGCCAGTATTCCTGTGAATACCCTTCTTAATTAGCATTAGCTCCCTAATTAGTATTCCCCCTCCCCAGGCCTATTCTGACCCTCTTTGGAAGATGTACTGTGAGACCATCTCACGTCCCGCTTGCAGAGATTCTCCATAGTTGGTGAGAAACCCTTCTGAATATCTCAGTAAAGCCAGGCACTTCGAACCCCCATTTCTAGTTGCTCAGCCCCCTTCTCCTACACTTTCCCCTAATGGAAAGTATCCTTGACCTGCCCAGTTAAACCATCTCACTCTGAGATGTGATATGTGAGTCCCGAGACTCCTCACATCAGAAAGCTATGCAGAATCCTGGCCCAGTCCTGACTTCAAGACAGACCTAGCACTGTATCTTTGAATGGCCCTTTGTGTCTTGAAATTTTTCAGACAGAGTTTTAAAACCAAGCCCCTGAACAGAAGGGCAGTTGAGTGAGTTTCTAGAATGATTCAAATAAGTGTGTATACGTAATAAGATTATTTGTATGCATAATAATAAAGATTTAAAAATAGCCTAGAGTTACTGAAGAGCTATAAATGGCCCTTGCCCTCCAGGACATAAGCTAACCTCTAATGGGTTAGAAAGAAACTTTCTGTGTGCACAGGTTATTTGGTGATGGTGCACTGCAGGGTTGTAACTTCCTCTGAAGCATAAGGCAATAGCCAGTGTCAGAAGCAGATACTGGATGGAGAACAGCTCTGTGGCATCCATCCATCTCTCTCTCTCTTCCCCCTTCTCTGGAATAGACAATTTCTCTTTTCTCCCCAAAGCCTTTTGGGTAATGTCATTCACCTTCTTTTCTAAGACTGAAACAAGTTTTAGGTATTTGATATAAAATGCTGGCATGTCATTTCTTTTTCTTCTGCAGTGACTGCATCTGATTGCTATGTGAGCTTGTGGCTGCCAACGGCTTCAAATAAAAAGGTCAAGACCAAAACTATCAAGAATGATGATGACCCTGTCTGGAATGAGACGTTTTACTTCAGGATCCAGAATGAGGTCAAGGTAGTTAAGACAATAAGATTTCATTCTTTTAAAGTGAGGCCTTTGGCCTCTTTGGATCCAGCTGATAAAACATGCTAGACAAATTAGGGAAATGCTCTTGAAACCAAACTCTAATGAGCTGACTTGTGCAGAGTAAAACAGCAGCAATCAAGTGATTTATTGAGAGTCTTGGTTACGGAGAAGCTGAAAGCATTGGTCTGTGAATTGGGTGACAGCAAAGGCAGGCGAGAGATAGCATTTTCCCCATCAGGATATAATAGATGATTAAAAAGACACTGACTGGATCATTATATGCTGTACTATGTCTGGTTTCTTGGAATTCACTTAGTAATAGGATTCTGCATGGCTAAGCTCATGAAGGAATCCACTGCCTCCTTTAGTCTTTCCTTCTCCCAGCTGAAAGAGACTGTAACAAGGTTCCTATTTTTGGGGTGTCTCAATTAGGATATAGAATTCTTACCTGTCTTCCCATTTACTTCCAGAATATCCTAGAATTGACAGTCTGTGATGATGATTTATTCACCAAAGAGGACGTACAATTCACTGTGCTGTTTGATGTTGCTAAAGTCAGGCCTGGAGAGGTAGTCCATGAGGTATTCTCTTTGAACTCAGAGGTAAGGACTGACATTTCGGGAATGCTGAGCAGGATGTTGATGTTTCCTCTGCGTCTCACAGTGACCTGGCTTTGGCTTTGCATGAGCAGATACCACTTTCCTGTTTCACTAGATGTTTATTAGCACTGGCTAATCTTTTTTCATAGACTCAGGAAAAAAAATTATTCCCTGTTAGCAACCATCTTTGTGAGAGGCTAAAAACTCTGACAGCTTGTTATCATTTAGCTCTGTCCTATATAGTGCTATTATCTTATGTGCTCTGAATCAATAGCATTCTACCCTTTGGCTTAATTTTATTCTCACCATGGAATGTAACAAATGGTGGTGAAACACCTTTGCTAGGTTCTGTAGGTTTCCTTTCATTCAATTCTTATTTTCATTGGCCAGCAGCAAAGGGAGGTATAAACTGATAACGCCCCTGATATTCCATCAAGGAAGCGGTGGATGAAATTGGTCCAGAAAGTGAAGCTGGAATATTTCTGCTCTGAATGGGATGGTACCATTGATTGATACTTACTGTCCCTTTTTCTTTTCAGAAACAAGAGTCTCTGGAAGTGGAATTCAAGATGGAGAAAATGTAAGTAAAATTCCAAAGGTATAGGCCCTTGAATGCTAAGTGTAGACCTGGCCAGGTGGTAATAATAAATTTGCAACATAATGTAATATTGGAAATATCTTCTTCCTTCTCCTTTCCTTTTTTTTTTTGGAAATGGAGATTTGAGATTACAGTTTTATTGCTTAACTTTGTTTTGTTTGTACCACACATTGGCACCATTTGTCTGGTTTATACACTTGCTGCAGTGGAGTTTCCTAGGGGTCTGTTCTCAGTCTAGTGCTATTCAGTATATTTATCAGTGGTCTAGATGAAAATAAAATGATTGCTGATAAGATTTGCAGAGGACACACAAATAGGAATGGTAAATAACAGACTTGCTGGGCCCTTGGCAAGATGGGGATTGGTTCTGCACTCCCAGAAAGGCAGGGCCTTGAGTGGAAAAGTCTCAGTGCTACCCAGAGTATAATGTGCTGTTCTCCCCACCCCACTCCTTAGCCAGCCCTGAGAGCTGCCTGGAGCATGCTGCATGGCACTCCAGTGACAATTTAAAGGACCCAGGGCTGTAGCCACCACCAGTGCGGCTGTAGTGAAGGTGGTGGCCATGCCCTTTTGAATCTCTGGGTCCTGGGCCAACTGTCCCCTTTGTGTCTTCCTCCCCCCGCCCATCAGCAGGCCTGGTAAATAATGATCAGGACAAGTTAGTTTATAGAAACCAATTTGCATTGCATGGTAAGGTGGACTCTTTTGAACAAGATGTATTTGAAGTATAATAGGTAGGAGAATATCAAACAGGGAGGTGGTGTTATGCATTAGTGAGACCTTTGTTGGAATAACGCGTCAGTCCTCTTGACCTCATTGAAAAGACAATGTTGAAAAGAGCTAAAGAACAATTGGTGGTCTGGGAAACATGCTTTATAAGAAGAGACTGTAAAAAGTATTTAGGTTTATCTATGAGAAGGTTAAGAGGTGACATAAGCATTTGTAACACATACCAAGATAGGGAAGAGATCTCTGATATTAGCTGGGGCTCTCTAATCTAGCAGAAAAATTCATAATGAAAAAGCTGAAGCTAGACAATTTCAAATGATAAATAAGGCACAATGTTTTGACAAAGAGAGTAACTGACCATTGGAACAATTTCTCATTCACACAAAAACTTTAAATTCAGACTATCTTTCCTCTCCAAGAAGTTGTAGGCTTGCTGCAGGAATCATTAGGTGAAATACTATGACCTTTAAAAGTCTCAAAGGGGTAGCTGTGTTAGTCTGTAACTTTAAAAACAACAGGTAGTCCTGTGGCACCTTGGTTTTTTTTCTCCAATCAAGATAATCTCATCCGAAGAAATGGGTTTTGCTCATTATATATATTTATTAGTCTCTAAGGTGCCACTGCAGGGATGGGGCATAGCCTTTTAAGAATCTGCTCTGCACATGGCCATGACAGGGTGTGTGCAGTCCCATCTCCCCAATGCTGAGAGGGGGAAGTGTTTGTGGTCTCAGGATGTGGTTCCCTGGCTGGGAGGAAATGGCAGTGCTAGGATGCCCCTTGTGCAGGAGCTCAGCGAGGGTCTGGGCTGGGCCCTGTGGTGTCAGGTGAGGGCAGTGGCAGCTCCAGAGCTGTGGTCTGATGGAGCCAAGGCACAGTCCCCCAGTCTCCCAACCTGGCATCTGGTTTCTAGTACTGCCGTGGTTGCTGAAGCTGAGAGACAACAAGGGAGGGAGGTGGGGCCGGGCCTCTTCCTGGGAGTGCCTAGCTGAGGGGCCTCAAACCCTTCAAGCCCTAGATGGGCTACTGCTGCATGGGGTTGCCAGATGTCCAGTATTTTTGCCTCCTGTCCAGTAAAAACATTCAGAAAATACTGGACACCTAAAATGTCCAGTACTTTCTGATTTTTTTTCCCAGCCAGGAGGCGACAATGCTGGGCTGTCTGGCTCAATATGGAGGCAGCCTGGCAACCCTAGTGCTTACCAGGTTCCGCAGGTGAGCTGTCCGGCAAGATGGTGGGTGGCTGCTGGCAGCCTGTTAGGGCCCAAAAGCCTCACCGCACATTTCTTAAAGGGCCCACACTGTTTTTTTTTTTTTCTCAACAACTCTCGGGGTCCTTTTTGGTATTTTTTCTGAAACCATCTGGCAACCCTACTGCTGCGGCGGAGTTAACAACAGCCGGAACTAGGTTGTGATGCTCACACATACCTCTCTGCACATTCCTTCCCTCAGTTCTCATCTTGTGCACAGTCCTCACTTAAATAAAAATGTAAGCTTGCCCAAGGACAAAAATGTAGTGCTCAGTGTAGTCTGTAGCCCCTGTAGTATATATACACTAAAACATTTTAAAAGGAGAGGGAACATTGACCAGGGCACCAATCTAGGTGTTCTGCTCTGTTAAGGACCGTCTTTCTCTCAAGATGATGTTTTAACCTCCTGTTGCTAGTTTTTGTGTTAAAGTTTTGCTTAATCTGCTTAGTGAGTGCCCATATTTCTTTCTGTATGTTAGGGATCTCAAAATATACTAGTGTTTTGCATTAATTTTTAAGCAAGGAAGCCATTTGTTCTTAATTATACACTTATATGTGCTCATTTAAAAAAAAATCCTTCAACTCAGTAAAATTGATTTGATTTTTTTATTCTGTTTTTCAGTCCCGGTCCTCCTGAGAAACTAATAACTAACAATGTCCTTGTGGTAAGTTTAAATTTCACTTTTCCTTTGTTCCTTCTCTGTGCATCTTCCCTTCATTTGTTTCTTTTCCCTGTGCCAGAAAATCCTTTCGGGACTTTATACAGAGGTCATAAGTCAAAATTGTAAGTAGTAGCATGGGTGTAAAATAAGAAAACAAAGCAATGTGCCTATCTGGTGCATTTTCAGCATTGCTTTCTCCATGCACAAATGAAAATTCCAACACACCAAGTGTGAAATCCTGGCAAGTTGATGGGAAAAGTGTCATTGATTTAAATGAGTTTAGGATTTTGCTCCATATATAGTTTGTGAAGCAGCGGTTCCCCAGATCAGCAGAATTTTCTAGGCAGTATTTCTTTCTAGATTTGCCAGGAACTAGTTACCATGAGCAGCTTTATTCTATTTATTTTGGGACAGATTGTTTTTGACCCTGGGTGGCATCACTAGGGCAGGGAGGGTGCAAATATCCTTTCTTGCCCTAAGTCTACCCCTTCAAAGGGCAGCCACGAAGTGGCTGAGATATGCAGGTACTGTTTGTTGGCACTAGCCTTAAATGGAGTGGGGTGAAGGCAAGGCTGTTTCCTGTAGTAACCTGCATGGAACTTGGAGTGAGGAGCACAGGTTGCAGGAGGGAAGAGTTTGGATGTGGTGTCTGGAAGTCTATCTATATGCACATGGTTGGAATGCTAGCTGTAGTTTTGCAGCTGCTCTTAATAAACAGACAGTTCAGTTTTGCAAGCATGAAGTCCTTTTGTGTTATTACCAAAAGGTGGTACATGAAACTTTTCCAATCCTTCTAGGCCATGCCTCCCAGCAGTCTTGGATTTTGCATGGAATTTGCATTGACCCTCAAAGCCTCCTGTCTTGCTTGAAGCCACTTTTCCCTAGCCTGTCCATTTGAGTGGCTTTGTAACCCATTGCACTGGTTTGCGGTGCTGGTCAGGATTGGCCCATTTGATTCTCTGTTTCCATCTACAAGGGGTGGACAGGCCAAGCAGTAGAAGGAGCCATTGGCACCACACACTCCCCAGGAACCTCCTCTTACAACTGCCGATCTTGGGTTGTCTCTTACAGGCATGTTTTCTCCTTTTTCTCTTCATTTTCTCAAGAAGGAGAAAGACTTGCATCTTCTGGTCACAGATTTTCCAGCCATGCTATATGATTGTGCATTTGTTAATGATTTAATATAAGCTGTCCCTGAAATGTCCCTTAATCAGGAGCAGTGGGAATTGACACACACACTCTCATTATGATACAAACTGCACAAGAACCCAACAGCTGTCTAGTCTTCACCTCTATTTGAAACATTCTTAGTAGATTTCTTTATTACCCATTCTTTCACTGATTGTCACTCACAGTCACGGGAAGTTTGCTGCTTAGAAGTTCAGGTGGAGAAGGAGGAGAATAAAAAATATTTAAAAGGTGAGTCTATTTCCTGGCCAGGGTAGCAGGCCACAACATCTGCCCCTTTAGTAACCTGTCATTTCCAGCTGCAGGCATGGTAAGTGGCAATAAGGACTGTTTCTAAATAGCCCTTTAAATGACAATAAAATATGGGGCAGTGGAAGTCTCAGAGCTGCCTTTTTCAGCATCAATCCTCTTTCAATGTTAACTGTTAGCTGTAAGGAAAAGGGATAGAGTTACGAAGTTGACGTATGCCTTGGTGGGTGGGCAAAAGTGGCAGAGGATTCCCCATGTCAACAGTGGGAAGGCCACTATGTCTCAAACTGCCTTTTATTGAATGAGAATACCTATTGCTGGCTATTTTTGGTTAACTGTGGCTTGTGAGAGCTGTCAATGCAGAAGCCAGCTAAAGACTTGTGTGAAAGACTGCACAGAAGGAAGTGTGCTGACTTGGGTGGTGGTTGTACCTCAGTTGAGGGAAAGATTAGTGAGCCTGTTCTATAGCCTCACCTAATGGCCATGCAGTAGAAAGTTCAATCCTGACCACTCAGGTCTGTCAGCATGATAACTGGGTTTCATCTGGGATGAGCTGCTAGGAGGTCTCTGAAGCTAGGAATGCATTTCATCAGACGAGAGAAGTATGTAATCCAGAGCCGGTGAAGGACAGACTATGGAGTCTGCTCTACAGCTTTAGCTATGGGGCAGTTGACTTCTGGTTCATGCGGTAGAGGCTCGTGCCTTTAACTCCAAAGGTCCAGGTTCAAGTCCGCTTACTGGCGACACACATCCATTGGCGTCACGCATGTATAAATCTATTTTTTCTAGAGAATAAAAACGTTGTGCTTACGGTGGATGCATCATATGAAGGAACACAGAAAACCACTGTGGACTTGGATACTTTCCGCTTTCACTGCATAAAGAGTTGGGACCCAATACTAAAAGTCCAGCTGCAGGTAATATCCTCTCTTCATTGTCATTTATACAACTCTCCCACTCTGAGAATCAGAGCTGCTCATTTGTTCAACAGATTAGAAATGTTTCCTGCCTCCAGATAAAACAGTTAAACTTTCCCCTTCCTTCCTCCAGTGTGTTTTGGGGAAGGAAGACCATTCAAATGACTCCTTAATAGTACCCCTGAAATTACTTGCTCTGGGAGAGAAAGTGAAAGTAGAGCTTCCTGTAGGAAAGGTGAGTCCTTGCTCATTTACCTTGATTTTACTGGAGAGGGCAAAGATACAGCTTGATTGAATGAATAAAGGAAAATAACTATTAAACATTGTAGCAACTGGTGATCTGTTTCATCTATCAATAAACGGGTGGGGTGGACAGGAAGCTGGGATAAAGCTGTCAGGTAATGGAGGTTTTCTGTCTGCTATGCTATCTTGGAACATATGCTGTCTTTAGAGTAGCTGCATTTTGTTGAGCTGAACACTGATGGGACATCCCTCTGTGAAGATATTGAATGAGGTGGGTGTGCCCCAAACTAAGTTTCCTGGAAAGCAGGAATAGCAGTGCGCTCTGGCCAGCTGGATACTTTTAAATCTTACTCTAAAAATGTTTAGCTGATTTGACGTTTGTGTCACCCATTCTCCCTGCAGTGGGCTAGCTGATTGCTCCTCCTGCCCTACTCATTCTAATTAGACCAGGCAGAGAGCTAGAGGAGTGCCAATTTAATCATCGCCTCTTACTCTGCCAGCTAGGACTTAGCTCCCTTTTCCACACCTCATGGCAAGTGTGGGGTGAGGCTAGGGAGTGAAGAAATCAATCCCTGAGGAGCCTTTCTCTCACGGACAAGGGAAAATGAAAATCTGTCTTATTCCCTCTGGATCCCCTCTTTCCTAGAAGTCTCAGTGTCTCCCTCCCCCTCCCCCCCATCTTCGGCAAGCCCTGCACTCTCCTTTCTTACCATTAGCACCCTTTTGGGGGGATATTGTGACTTCTCTTTCTTCTCCCTCTGTCTTATCTTCAGTGGGCTGGTTGGACCCCTTCCTCCAACATGTCTTGGTGTGAGGGGGAAGCCATAGCACAGCTGCTCAAGCTGACTTAGGGCTCCACCAGTCCATTTGGTCATCTGCAGGGAGGTAGGTGGCTGGCCTATCCCACTCATTCCACAGTGCATCCAGAAACAATGCTGTCAATGCCTCACTAGCCTGTCCAGAACATGTATTGAGGGTAATAGGCTTATTTACTCCCCTTCTCCTACTACTTCCCAAGGAAAACAAAGGAGGAAAGTGGGAAGTCATTCATCTCAGATGACACTGAGATTGGGGTGTGAAAAACCATCCCTCTCAGTAGGCCACCATCCCTCGTTAATTTAAATTGTTCCTGTCTCTTTAACATTGCAATTCTTTGCTTTTAGGGTACAAAGTTGGAGCTGCAGCTCCAAGTAAATGATTGGTAAGAAATCCTCTTTCTCCATAAACTTCTTATTGCTTCGTGGGATAGCTCATTTTAAAGCACTTGAGAATGGAGACTCTTCTTGACTTAATCCTAAGTAACACACACACCAGTTCAAGAAATCACTATTGTAAAGCCCTCAGAGAGGAGAGACCACAATATAGTACACATCCTTGGGGGAAATTACAACATGAATGAACATCATGACTCTTCAGTGGGAAAAGAGAATTTCAAAAGTACTGTATGAAGAATCTAGTCGCCAAAGGCCCTAGTGTGAAATATAAGAAAATGTAAATCCCTGGACTCAGGCTGGAGCCTTCTTGAACATACCACAACTGAGTCAGAGAAACGGGAAAGCAAAACTGATAGGATTTGAATGACCACATTCAAGAGGCAAACAGCTGTTTTCCAGAAATGGAAATCAAGCCCAAATGGAGCCAATAGAAAGAAGCAACAGAAAAAGTTGCATAGTGTAATACAATTGTATAGATGAGGGCTACTTAACTTTGGAAGCCCCAGGGGCCACAATGATACTCATAGCACATGTTGAGGGCCTCAACTTAAGTGTGGTTGCAGATACATGCAAACGTATATGCAAATAGCTTCTTTCACACTGTCGGGCATAAATACAAAGATTAAGGCAAGACTATACAACACACACAGGCCCCATCTAAGTCAGTTCTGCTGGTATTAATAAAATGCAATATTTACCCGATTTCCACCCATATGACAGCACTTTTAATGAGCAATGACAATCCAGGAATTTATATGACTACTTTTTGTTTTGGCTCCCACCCGTGGGCCGCATATTGAGCCCCGCATAAACCCAAACTGAACTGTGGGCTGCAAATAAACGAGCCATGGGCTGCATGCAGCCTGTGGACTGCACATTGAGTAGCCCTGGTATAGCTCAATGGTGCAGCTTCATACCTATGTTTGGTTCTGGTCACCATAACTCAGAAAAGATGCATAGTGGAACTAACAGGGGCATCGGCGACAAAGCTAATTAGAGGCATGAAGAGATTCTTTCCAGTTTAGCTATCTTTCAGTGACTGAAATGCCACGTATGCTAGAGAATAAGCGGGTGGTCAGGATGGCTGTACCACAGATGTGCTGAAACTCCATCTCAGTGGACTTTCTAGTGAAAAATATAGAAAAGTTACCAAGCAAAAGCATGAAGAGATCAATGCCAGTTGTTTGCTCTGAGGCTGTGGGTCTGATTTGTGTGTCTTTAAATCTGAATGGTGAATCTGGATTCTTCATAAAACTTAATTAACTAAAGCTGCTAAACTGTATGTTTAAATTTTAATAAACTGACCTGTGCTAGTGTGATTACATGTCATTATGTATGTTCCAGCCCAGAACAACTAGATGTGCGTTTAGGGTATAATCTGTGTGCAGAGGAGCAAGATTTCTTGCAGAAAAGGAAGAAGGTAGTTGCAAGTGCCCTGGAAAAGATTCTTCAGTTGAAGAGAAATCTGCAAGAGCATGAGGTTTGTGAGTTAGTCAGACCTGGGACTTGGGTGGGATTAGGGGAGAGGAAGATGGATTTTAAATATGGAGAGTCTCAATCTTTCTTCTTCAGTACTTCTCTGTTGCAAGCAAATCCAACAGTTTCAATGGAGTTTGAACAGAGCCCCAAAGGGTCACATTTAAAGATGATTAAGGGTCTTGGAATTATGTACACTGAATAGTGTTAAAAATGCTGTCTCATGTTGCATGTGTGTAATAATACAGCAATTAAAAAATGAGGTGTAGTCCAGCCAGGCACCCAGGCTCATAGCTGAGAATGGGGTCACAAAACTCTGGGTATTCAACTCCCACAAGACATCCTGCCTGCGCTTCTGAATTGAAATTTTTCTGTTTTTGATTTTTCACAAAAAAAATTCTTGTTCTTCCACAGTCTGCTTTGAACCAGGTTGTATTATGAATTTAACACTTCTCTTTCTATATGTGTTTTTATTAGAGTTAAGTAAAATAATTAAGAATAATTTTCATTTGATTTGAATTCTCTCTCTCCCCCCCCCCCCCCAATTCGTAGCTCATGGAATGCTATTGAGCAGATCACGATTTCCTTGAATCCTTTCATTACTTGAGCTTTTAAATTTTGTCTTGATGCTAAAGGACAAATCCTTATCTGGTAGGAATCATCACAGTGCTGCTGAGTGTGGGGTGAGAAGAGGAATGAGACTTGGCAGGATTATTAAAAAAACGTAAACGTTTTTAGGGTTCATTTGAGGCTAATAGAAACCATATACCTTTTGCGATTCACATCTCCTTATTGTCAATGACAAAGATGGCTCCCCTGAGGACTGGCTAAACATTGGCTCTATTTAACCTATCTCTAGTAGTACCCACTGGCACAGCTGAAGATCTGGGGTTGGACTTTTCTGGGTAGACCCGTAGTTAAATGTAAAGGTTAATGTTTGTTTTTAACAGGTCCCAGTGATAGCTGTCATGGCAACAGGAGGCAGTGTCAGGGCAATGTCAGCAATGTATGGCCACCTCTTAGGTCTCCAGAAGCTGAATCTCTTGGACTGTGCTACATATCTCACTGGTACTTCTGGCTCAACATGGTGAGGACAAGAGAGGGTTTTGTTTTTGTCCTTATTGCAGCTCCACAGTGGCAGTGACTGGGACATTTCAATGCAAGTGACAAACGCATGTAGCTTGTTTAGATCAGTTGTTCTTAAATTATGGGTCACAACCTAATACTGGGTTGTGGAATGTCAGGCAGAGGGTTTCGTTGCTGCAGGGGGATCAGGTGATCAGTGGGGGTGCAAAGGCAGGTTAACTGCCTATGCTGGCTCTGCAGACTGCACTGTGCTCCAGAAGCAGCCAGCAGCAGGCCTGGCTCCTAGGTGGGAAGAGAGGGGAGGGGGTTGAGCACACAGGGATCAATGCACTTCCCTTGCCCTGAGCACTAGCGCCACATTCCCATTGGCTGGGAACTTGCTGCTGGATGCTTCTGGGGCACAGCATGGTCTGCAGTGCCAGGAGAGGCAGGAAGTCTGCCTTAGCACCTCCACTGCACCCCTGACTGGGAGCCACTCAAGGTAAACCCCTTGTGCCCCAGCCCTGACCCCCCCCACCCCCAAAGCCAGAGCCCCCTCGTACACCCCAAAGCTCTCATCATCAACTCCACCCAGGAACCCACATTCTAGTCAAACTATGTTAGGTCATGGGCATCAACGATTTTCTACAACTCTGTCATGAGAAAAGAAGTTTGAAAACCCTTGGTTCAGATTCCTTGTATTCTCGAATGATCCTATCCCATTGCTAAAACTCTGAGCTGGCTTTTAAAGCAATTTTAGTGTAGCACTGCTAAATCTTTCCAGGTTTAGCTTCCTTTTCAGCTCCTCTCTTCTGAAAGAACAAACGATCAAAGACAGTTTTAGAACCTATAAACACAGAGGTTCTACTGGCCCTTACACAGAGACAGTCTATGATCTTCCCACCACTTTTACGTAGTCCCCATCTAAGTCCTGTATATAAACAAAGGTGTTGGTTAGTCTCACTCTTAATTTTTGCAGGGCAATCAGCATGTATTTGAAGATGCTTAGGAATGCCTGGCATAGGAATACTTGCACTGTAAAATGAGTTTTAGATTTTTTGTTGTTAGAAATGCCACATTTTTTTAAATCTGTAAGACCACTATTTAAATATGTTCAAGGATCACTTTTTCACCTGCTCTGATTGTTAATGTTTATTACTCAATTAGTTACATCCAAGGGCTCCCAATTGAAGAACACTCAAAGGGCAGCATCTTGAAAATTAATGGTGCAGTGTGTGGTTGTGTAATGTGTGCCATTCTGGAGGGAAGGAGGGGAGGCGGCATTGTACAACAGATCTGGCTTCCAATCCTGGCTCTGCCGCTGACTTGCTGATAAAGTTGGGGAAGTTACTTAGGACTAGAGCTGACCACAGGATGACACTTCTGTTGAGCAGCAAACTTTAAGGCCAGTGCCCTAACCAGGCTATAAGAAAGCGCTCACTCAGTCTCACTGTTTCTTCCCTCCTGGTGAAAACCAGTGAAATGGTCTTCATGAAATGTTTGCGCTTTGCTGAACCAGCGTATTGTAGTGTAATTTTCATTTTGTCAAAAATGTTCCAACTAGATGTATTTAGGACAGGAATCCTGCTCGTGTGGAAACCCTGCCCTGGCTCCCATGGGGTAGGAGCACATGCTTAATAATGCTTTCTCCACTGGCAAAATAGCAATAGCAATATTGTCCAGGAGGCCCAATCCAAACCCTCAGGTCTAAACACCTCCAGACTCTGAAGAAGATTGGATCTAGATCTGAACACTGTAGACCAAGAGCATCCATAAATAATTCTCACCTGCTTTAAAGAAGTGTTATGAGATTTAATTCTTCAAAGTTTTAAAAATGCCTTGGTGTCCTTGAGTGAAAGATACAAGATAAATGTAACATGTTTTTATTGTTTAACCAATTTTTGTTTTGTTAACATCACCTCTTTTCTTCAGGACCATGACCAACTTGTACAAAAATACTAACTGGTCACAGAAAACTCTGGAAGGTCCAATCAATCTAGCAAGGAAACAGGTGATGAAATGTAAGGCAAATGCTATTTCCATGGAGCATTTGAAGTATTATCACAAGCAGATGATTGAGAGGGCAAAAGAAGGATACATTTCATCTTTTACAGAGCTGTGGTCACTTGTTCAGGAAGCGTTTTTACATGATGAGGTACGTAAAGTGCTTCCTGGAGCACGTATTAGCTATTCTCTAGCTAAGGAAAATGATTTCTTTGAGCCTTTAATTGCAATGTGTGTATGGACAAACATATAATTTCCTAAAATACAACTATTAAAAAATATGGGTGGGTAAAATTCACCAAAGTGCCGAAGTCCTATATTCAAAGGTGATGTTTTTTTGTCTCCTTGATTAGCCAGAGGAGACTAAACTCTCAGACCAGCGGAAGGCTGTGGACCAAGGTCAGAACCCCTTGCCTATCTATGCAATCATCAATGTCAAAGCGGAACAGATCAACACTTTTAAATTTAGAGGTCAGTGTTCTAAGATTTACTTTGTTTCTTAATTGAGTTCTATTGGTCAGAGAGGCTGAAGAAATTTTGAAAGGGGAAAAAAATCCTCTACTGCTCAGCACCAGTTCTGGAAGGCTCTCCTTTTACTGGAATGGGGAAGGAATTTGCCCTTACCTTGGAACTGCTGGGGACTTGTTACTTTTGAAGAAGAGCAAAGATGATTTAGTGGATAGGGCACATGAATGTAGACAGGGAAGTTGAATGTAGACTCAGAAGAATGGAGTGTAGTTTCCAGCCCAGCTACACACTTTCTGTGTAACCTTGGTCAAGTTACTTATTGCACCTTGCATTTTAGGCCATATTTCACTAGGGGGGGACATCAACACAGCCACAATCAATCTTCTGGAGTTCCATTTAGCAGGTCTAGTAAAGTGCTGCTAAATTAAACTCAGAGGGTGCCCCTGTCGGCGGCCGGTATTCCTGCTCCTGTAAAGAATAAGGGAAGTCGATGGGAACGTTTGCTCCTGGCCTCCCACTATGGGGACAGTAGGGATACTTGAATTAAAGTACGTTGACTCCAGCTACATAATTAATGTAGCTGAAGTTGCACATCTTAATTCAACCTTGCCATTTAGTTTAGACCTGGCCTTAGTTCCCAATCTGTAAAACGGGGAGAGTATTTCCCTACTGCCATTTGATACTACTGCAAGGAGGTTCATATAAGTATCTAAACAGACAATGATCTGATGTCATTTAGAAGCCTGGATCTGGGCCTTGGAGTCTAATGTTAGGACCACATATTTTGAAAATCTTGACCTTAACGTTTCTGATTATTCTCAGTATGCTCAGGACTGAGAGTCACCTTGTTGCACTACCAGCTTGTTAACCACCAAAACAATTTCTTGTGGGCCATGCCAGCCCTTTCTTAGCTTTGCAGATCAACAAAAGGTGTACCCCCTCCACTGAATGCTCATACAAATACCAGGTCTGTTGTCCCCAAGAGAACCACAAGCCTTGTGTAACATCATAGCACTGGGAGAGATTTATAGTGAAAACAATCGTTTCATTTTTTATTATCAAGGGTTAAGATTTAAGAGATACTGAGTAAGGATAATGGAAATAGAAAGGTTTCATATAAAACAAAATTAGTACATGCTTTCTAAACTAAACTTAACTGTAACTGGAGCTTCAGGGGGTAGCCGAGTTAGTCTGTTACAGAAAAAACAACAAATGGTCTGGTAACACTTTAAAGACTAACAAAACATGTAGATGGTATCATGAGCTTTCATGGGCACAGCCCACTTCTTCAGATGACCGGAGTTATGAGTTGGGGATATGAAAACTCGAAATAACTGTTAGTCTAAAAGCAGTCATATGTTACTTAAATGTTCCTTACAGTGTTTCCAGTGAGGGCATTGCCTGATTACTTCCTGAGGTACAGGATCAAGTGGTCTCTTTTTGCCTTCTCCGTATATTCCCAAAGTTCATTGTCTGCCCCCAGTCAGAACTCCCTGCGGTTCTGATGTCTTGTTTCCCCCGTTGACTTTCCATCTCTCTGTTGACTTCATATATAAATGGGCGTCTAGTCTACCATGCGAGTCAACATGCGAACCAGGATAAATAGGAGGATATGTACCCTTTGACTTAAAAAAAAAAAAACCTTTGTTTGTCAATCCTACCTTGATGCAGACTTTATAAGCATGTTTTCGTAATGCGTTCATAACTTTTTATATAATAGCTATGCATACATTTGGCAGAGGCAGGAAAGGGGGGGGGGGGGGGGGAGAGTGTGTGTAGTCGATAAGATTAACCAATAAGGCCAGACTTATCAGTTAATTGTGTAGTGGACTACACATTGACACCCCTACTAAATATCATGAAAGCACAGTATTGGGGCAGCGAGTTTGTCAAGCTTGTTAGAAGTTGCTGTTACACAACAATGAATCTCTTGCCATTTGGCACCAATAGGCCTCTATGTCAGATTAGCTAGATTCATTCAATCCTGGGATTCCATGCAGGGCTTCATCAATGGGTCTTCCAGTTCTTATCTGGAGGGACAATGTTCACCTGAGATGAGAAACCAGTTTAATCTCCAGGTACATCACTAAACTTTGAGAGCTGAAGAGGGTAGTATGACTTATCATATACAAGTTACAGTCACCAATGAGGAACAAACTTATTTGATGTGTGAATTCTTTATCCATCTGTGTAAGTCTCATTCTCTTTTCTTAGTCTTTTAGCATTATAATAAACATCTTGTGTGTCAATCCTTCTGTAGAATGGGTGGAGTTCTCACCTTACGAGGTGGGATTCCAGAAATATGGAGCCTTCATTCGATCAGAAAATTTTGACAGTGAGTTCTTCATGGGAAGGTTGGTGAAGAAGCTCCCAGAATCTCGGATCTGCTTTCTGGAAGGTGATCTATTATTCATGGGAAATAGCCTAATGAAAACCCAAGAAAGAACATAAATGTGACACTGGCAAGCCAGTGGCCTATATATTGTAATCCTAGCCAACCAGCCTCTTTAGGCCAAATTTACCTAGATCCAATGGAGTCAAGTACTACCAACCTTGAAAGTTCAAAAATCATGATTTGGTCTCTGCAAAATAATGAGAGTTTAAAAGAATGATATTATGTTTTTGGTCTGTCTTTTGGGTTTTGAACTCGCTCTGCTCCCGTGCCCACACAGTGTGTGGCAGTTTAGTTGCTAACTCTTCCAAATACAGTCAGGTGTTTTGGCTCTTGCTAGCTGCCTGACAGTGCAGAGATTCCCGCTTCTCCTCAACCCCCACATTTCTAAATAATTAATTCTGTGTCCTGCTGCCCTCATCTACCCACTCCCTAATCTAGAAATGAATTATGTATTCCCCAGCAAGGGTGGATCAGATGGCCTGATTTTGTAGGGAAAGTCCCAACATTTGGGGCTTTGTCTTAAATAAGTGCCTATTACTAGCCATCTTCTGTCCTGATTTTTCAAGCTTGCTATCTGGTCACCCTATCCGCAACTCTCACTTCCATTCTACCCCACCAGCCCCCTGACCTCTCCCATCCTCTAGACCACCAATTAATTATGCATTCCCACCCCCACATCACTTCTGTTCCTGCCATGTTCCCACAAGAAGTGGGAGCTTCTTGCACCCTCCTTACACCCGCACAACAGCCTTTCACAGTCTAATCCTGGGCCTGTCAAATTGCCATCAAACAAGTACATGCTGTAAATTCTAAATGAAAATAAGAACACTTGATTAGATAACACCCTCTTGAGTGTTGGTGTCATACAAGAGATGAGCGTGCTGTTGGGGCAAAGCAGATGTCTCTGGGTCCCATTTACATAGTTAATGCTGCCCCTGTAGGGTCTCTGAAGTGCTGTGGTAGCCGCATCTCTTGAAACAGTCCCTGGAACCATGTAGGTGCGCTATGGCTGAGGCAAACTCCATATATGTTTCTGCTAAGGCCTTATTAACTCTCACATCTGGTGGAGTTCAATGCTATTCCTCAACTGCCCTCAACACCAGGCTGCTCCCAGAGTCCGAGACACACTTCCTCTGTGCCCTTTGCCTCCCAACTTCCATCTTCTCCACCACCAAATCTTCCCCTGCTGAGGCTCTCCCATTCTCCTTAGCCCAATGGCCAGAGCAACAGAGGCTACAGTTTATGTTGCTAACAATAGTCACTACATGGTCCTCTACTGGCCAAAGACCAGTTCACAGGAGGTTCTTTGGGTCATTCTGCTTCACCGTGCCCATTTGTCAATGTTCTATACTCTCCCCTCCACTAATACACGTGGGCAGTAGATGGTCTCTTTTTTGGGCGGAGTGGGGGGGGTGAAGTCTGTACTTTTGATATTCTCCAGTACAAGGAGTGCAGTGTCCACCAGCATTTGAGAAGGAGCTTTGCTTGGCTGAGCTCTGATGATCTTAGCAGCCAAAGTCTCGGATTTGCTCTTTTATTTAGGGCACTGTGTTACAGCATAATCAGTGCAGACTGGCTAATTATACTCAACATGGGTTCCTGTTGTAAGTAAAAATGCATGACCTTTTTATCCAGATAAGATGACCACAGGTTAACTTAAGCTGATACAGTGTTTCTTTCATGTGATTGGACTTGCAGGTATTTGGACTAATATTTTTACTCGGAATTTGCTGGATAGCTTATACTGGTCCTCAAATCCAGATGAATTCTGGGATCGCTGGGCCAAAGACATGGTAGAGATGGGTAAGAGTTTTATAGCATGTTAAAATCAACATGTATTCTTGCTGTGACTGAGTGCATAGTTCCCATTAGCAAGGAGAGGATTTGGAGAAGATATATTTTTTGCTCATGAGACCATCACAAATTTTCTAAACACCAGTGAATTACCTGTGTGCTTTCATTTCATTGTGGCTGCCAGCAGATCCCCCACTATAATTTTCACTTATATCCTATTTACTCGGATAGCATTGTGAAAGTATGGTAGTCTTCTCCTTGTGACAGAAATGGGTTCATTCTACACTGCGGGTTTGTAGACCCTGATGCCAGTGTATTAATCTTTTGTCTGCCACTTCCTCAGCTGACCAGTATCAGGTTGCCATTGTTTCATGTTCGGTAAAGGCTCTGGCTCCGTAGCACTAGCCTTGGTTTTTGTGTCTTTCAAACAACTGAAAACAATTGTTGAAATCAAATAGGACTGAGAACCGTAAAGGGCTAGTATCATCCTAATAGCCAAAAAACAACGTATCGCTCACCTTTCCGCTCACCAGTGACCCGTCCAATCTCCTACTGTTGAATTTAGCCATATTTAAGTTCTAATTAAACTATTTTGATTCGTTTTAATTTTGCTCTCGAACTGCTAGTTCATGTGAAGTCTGTGCCAATGTTGGGCCCACTGGTGATGTCAGGCTGCCAGCAGGGCTGTGAAGTAAGGATTTCATTTGAAAGATTAGAAGGTGGAAATTGTTCTTTAAATAAAAAATGATCAAATATGGTCAATCGTTTCATTGAAGAGTCTCTGTGTGAGAGAGAGAGAAAGTGAGGTGCGCAGACAAAGAAACAAGAAGAGCATTGAACCACAGAGCAGATAGAGAAGGTGGTTAGACCAAGAAAGGACAACTCCATATTCTATGTTAAAATGATCTTACCCTTTTTTTTTTTCTATCTCCCAGCTAGAAAAGATAATGCTTCTGATGACTCTTCTATTGCCATCGAGTCTCCAACTTCCACATCAGGGAAACTTTGTGAAATCTTTAATGACATGCTGACCACCCGCCCACTCTTGGACAAGACTCATAACTTCCTGAGAGGCCTAGAATTTTACAAGGACTATCTCCAGCAGAGAGGGTTTCTTGAATGGAAAGGTAATTGCAACTAAACCTTAGCTACACTTTTGAGGTATCCCCTCATGTCAAGGAATAAGACTAATGGCAATAACAAAAACATAAGTTTATGCTAGAGATGAGTGAATGGGTTGGCTGAAAAAATGAATCTGTCTATATATGCTGCCTGTGCGCCCATGGAACCAGCCACTCTGGGATCTCATCTCTAGGATGAAGGCAAGAGGATGAGGTGGATTCCTATGCAGCTCTAAGGTCCCTGCAGGTCCTTACTCCCACCTGTCCAACTCTGTCTGCCATTGTATCCTCAGCCCTGCTGGCAGTGGCAGACCCTTCTGCTGCTGTTGTCAGTTGGATTCCAGCAGAGCTCTTGACGTATTATATGTGTTCCAAATGTACTACACGAGAAAGGCCCTGTCCCAAACAGCTCACATCCTAAGAAAAGCAGCCACATGTGAAGAGCAGGGGGAGAGGGATAAAACATACAAATAAACAATATCAATGAGCATGATCAGCTGGTATATTTGTGAAGGCAGCCTTGTAGAAATGGTTCTTGAGGAGGAATTTCTGGCAGAAGAGCACAATAGCCTTACAGATTAGTTTAGGGAAGGTGTTCCATGCATAAGGCGAGGCATGGAGGAAAGTACACAGACTGTTGTGGGAAAAGTGAACAATTGACTAGGTATTGCAGCTTCTTTTGGGTACTTCAGTGATGCCAAGAAAAGGCCATGTTTAAGAGCCCATCTTTAGCAAAGAGGCAGAAAGAGAGGTCATCTACTTCGACAGGACTGATATAAGGGTTGACTTTCTGGGCTAAAAATGCATGTAATTTTATTTCAAAGAGTTTTCTTCAGATAACACCTACCTGAAACCTGAGGTCTTGGTGTAGCGGGACTTTTTTTTTTTTTTTGCAGCCAGCTGGTGGTGGTAGTTGGAGAGAGAAGGAAAGAGCTCATGAGTGGCCTCATTTTTGCTGTGGTAAATTTGTGAAATGAGAGCAGGGAATTTCACACAGTGAAATAATTAATGGCTCCATGTGACTCTCTTGGGGGATTCTAATGGGAAGGATTTATTTAGAGTCTCTTTTAATTTGAATATTTGAGGGAACTCTCCCAGTTAAGTATTTACTTTAATTCAGATTTTCAGTGAAGAGTAAGTACTGAACACTTTCTACACAGTGATATGCAGATGGGGTTTTGGGTGGGGCGGAATTTTAAATTAATACTATACACACAACCAAAAGGAACCATAAACCCCTTCCTGTTTCAGCAAGTGACATGTCCTCCTTAATTCAGGTTGCTGTACATTTGATATATGATATGTGGCTGCTGTTAGAAACACAAGAATGCAAGAAGAGGTAACTTGCAAATATTTGGATTTGAGAATTACACTAGACAGGGCACATTCTGATTTTCAAATAGAAGGATCTCTTGTTCTGAGATTGCAAAACCAAAAGTTGTTCAGAAGACATTCCCTCCCATGTGATATGTGCAAACAGAGCATGGAGAAGAGGTAGGAAAGCAAAACAGGAGAAAACCGCTCTAGACATGTTGATATGCCTTGAAGAGAAGCATAAAAAAACTAGTTGAGGGTCAGCTATAGAGGGAATGTGACATCAGGAAGCTATTATGGAAAAGCATGTCACAACAGTATTAAAATGACTGCAAGATACCTCCTGGGGCTCTCTACAGTTTTCACACTGCCCCTACCACTTAATACTCTCTTCTCTTTTGTTTTCTTATTCTTAGAAAATAGTCCATTTTCCCTCGTGATGCACTGATTAAAATACAATTATCTTTCAGACTCTGTGCTGGACTCTTCCCCTTACAAACTAACTCCACAGGAGAAACAGCTCTGCTTAATAGATGTTGGCTATTTCGTTAACTCTAGTTGCCCACCACTGTTCAAGCCAGAGAGGAATGTGGATATCATCATCTCACTGGATTACTCAATGGGTAATAGGTTCCAGGTGAGACCATTCAAATTCACGATTCCTTCTAGCACCGATGGCATCTTTCCTACAAGGCTTGCCCACCATTTTTATTTTAACAGTACAATCATAATAGGATTTGGACTCAGTAGTCCAAATTCCACTATTACAGGGACCCAAATCAGGAGTAACTCGTGATGTTAGAAAATTAATACCCATGTAGATATTAATTGCAGTCACTGTAGTAAACAGTTGCTGAATTGGGCCACCAAACTAAACAGTGGTTGGTTAATCTCCAGGAGATTACAAAGTTGCTATTTTAACCACCAAGAGAGTCTCTCATTATTTTCCCTTCCTGGGACAGTCAGAATGTCCAAAACACCAATAATATGCATAGAAAAGATATAATGTTCAAACAAAGTCTATTCCCCCGTTTACATCAAGATCCTTAAGGACTGTGAGGAGAATTGCCTACTTTTCTTTTCCATTTTGACAATGAGTGTTAACGTATATAGGGAATAGTCATTTCTATGTTTGATTAATGCTGCTGATGCTTACTGTTACACACATAGACCACTGGAAAATCCAGTCTGTCTAGAGCACAGAAGCTCAGATTCTTAGTGTTTCTTGCAAGGAGTGTATTATTGCTCCCCCGGACTATTCTAGGTTCTAGTTGATATCTGGGTGCAATTAATGTTATTGATTTAGATGGCTACATATAGATTGCCTTGTATTGATTAGAGACATCCACCCTGACCTCAGGTTTTAACCCAGCAACTAAGATCACCTAGAGAGGAATACATGTAGGTTGGAGGAAGCATATTTTCAGTGTGGGGGTTCTTTGATTCAGCAATTCACTGCCCATCATAGTCTGACACTCACTAAGGGCACGTCTACACTAAAGGGGAAGGTCAACTTAACATATGCAACTCCCGCTAAGTTAATTATGTAGCTGGAATCATCATATCTTAAATCACTGTTTACACAGCGGGAGGTCAACAGGAGAAAACGCTCCTGTTGGCTGCCCTTACTTCTCGTGAGGAGCAGGTCTACCGGCGCTGACGGGGGCGCTCTCTCAGTTCAAATTAGCAGGTCTTCACTAGACTCACTAAATCAAACCCCACAAGATCAACCACGGCAGTGTTGGTCTTCCATATAGTGTAGACATGGCCTAAATGTGTTGATTCTTAGGGTCTGCTGGAAGGGACTTTTGAATTACCCAGGATCTTTCATAGGGGATTGTCTGAGGGAATTTGGGGCTGGTGGGAGAATTACTATTTTTGACAAGCAAATTATGGTAATTTTTTATCTGGGGTAGTCTTATGAAGAGTAATGTTTTACTGAGTATTGTGAAGGCCCCTAGAAATAGATGGACAGGGGAATTTTACTCATGGGATACATAAATAAAGTATAAAATACACACGGGGAACATGCCAGTGCCTGAATCTCTCCAGCTACGATAACCATTCCCTCCATGGATGGATAGTAAAGATGACCTTGAAACAAAACCTTGGTACTGAACAGCCCTCTGTGTATAATAAATTGAACAAAAGCCTTGTCTTAAACATTCCCTTATTTTTGGAAAAATCAGATGTGCCTTGTGTCTGACAGAATATCTTGCCACAAGCCCCTTTTATTACTCTGCATGGGGTTTGTTTAAGTATGAATGCAATTTTCAAAACACTCAGAGTTGGCCTAATTCTGCCCCCGCTAAAATTTAGGGTAAGACTACTACCAATTTCAATGGCAACAGAGTTAAACCAATACTGAAAACTCCAATCTTCTGCCCTTTAATAGCCTGAGGCTTTTGGTCAGGCAGCTGTATTTGGTGCTTGTATCATTCAGTATTGTGTCTCACGTGGCTTCAGAGTCATTCAGTGTGATTTATTGTTACAGGAACGCCTGAGTCAAGTGGCTTTTGTGGGGGGGTCTAATGCGATCTCATTCTGTGTTTAACCAGCAATTAGAAATCACATACAGATATTGTAAAACAATAGGCATCCCATTTCCTAAAATTGAGCTGAGTGAGGAAGACAAGAAGAATCCCAAGGAATGTTACGTGTTTTCAGAAGCAGAGAACCCCAGAGCTCCCATAGTGCTCCACTTCCCATTGGTGAACAACACTTTCAAGGACTACAAGGAACCTGGTAAGTGCATCATCAACAGGAGACAAACACTTTACTATACTTTGTGTGATCAGCCTTCTCACATCTGATTTCCCATTGGTCCCGTTCAGCTCTATTATGCCCTCCCTCGATTGAGTCCCCGTTGTTTGACTGCACTCTCCAGTGACCTAACAGATAACAGCAAAACCCTTAACAAAGCCAAGTTTGAGCAGCCATGTGGAGATTGATGCAGACTAGCAAACAGTGTCAGAATAAATGACGATCTGTGGCTTTTAAACTGCATTTAGTGTGAGAAGGGGTCTGTAGTGTGGGATGGGGCATGGGTGGCAGGTATGAGAGGCAATACCTTTCCTCAGTCGTAGTGCTCAACTGCTCCCCTCTTTCTATTCCGACCATTCCTGAAGGCTCCCACAGCAAGCTGCTGCAGATTGGTGACTCTTTCACCAAAGTGGGCCTGTTAACTTAAAAGTGAGAAGCCTTCCAGCTTGCCAGACCTCTTAGCAGAACGTTGACCCTGTGAAACCATTTGACAGTCATGTGCCAACCCTAGTTACTGGCAAAAACAGGTGTGCATTTAAAAATTTGCTTTAAATAGTTCATTAGTTTGTTGCTGAACATTATAAAATTACATCTCTAAAAATCTTTGCATAGATTTTTCAATGCACAATCTGAGCATTCAGCTTTAGTTTTCAGACATATAGATTTTTAAGATAAGGGTGATCTTTTGAATAATTTAACTGAGGTACACATTTTAATTTTACTTACTGCAGTACTAAAACTTGCTTCTTAAAGCTTCCTGTCCAGTGCAGGGGTAGAGCTGCAGCCCGGGACATGTGCCTCCCCAAGTAGTAGCTTCATCCATTACCCACAATCCTCACTCTCTAGTCCAGTGGTTAGGATGCTTGCCTAGGCTGTAGGAGAGCCTGGTTCAAATCCCTAAGCTGCTAGTTCAGCAGGGCTTTGCATAGGGATTTCCTGCCTGTTAGGTGACTGCCCTTTGCGGTAGGTCGTCCGTGTGCCAACGCCGCCTCCCCCCACTTTCTCATGAGGCTGTTGTCTTCTTGGGGAGGGGATTTGGACAGGGATTGCTCACCAGTGACTCTCCCCAGGAGGTAGGAGTCTCCAGTTCACACTCCTCAAAAAAGAGCAAGGGAGTGCCCTGGAGTCTGCTACAACCTGGGCCTGTTTCCTCATTGGGGCGGGGGGGAAGGAAGAGGAGTGTTTTACTGCCCAGCAGCAAATCCTCTTTAATTAAAAAAAGAGCAAGAAGAG
Organism: Rafetus swinhoei; assembly: GCA_019425775.1. Classification (NCBI taxonomy): domain Eukaryota; kingdom Metazoa; phylum Chordata; order Testudines; family Trionychidae; genus Rafetus; species Rafetus swinhoei. Next base: position 70,984,667 of record CM033446.1, on the reverse strand, counting down.
CTGCACATGACTCTTGATCAGCTACAGGGTCTCTGCTCTTACACCCCAGAGGGCCCTGCTGCCTGGCAAAGGAGGGATTTGATCCAAGGGTACTCACACCCAAGGCAAGCATCCTACCCCAAAACCACAGAGGCTGTGGAAGCTTACTCTGCCCCAGTTAATATGTAGTTGAAGTGCAACACTTGAAGGTAATAGATCACACCACTGCTCATTTCTCAACAAGCAGACAGGGGATTTGAGCCAGAACCTCATTGCCTCTTGGGCAGGCACCCAAAGCCCAGGAACACAGAGGGAGGAGTCACAAGGCTTAGGGGGTCCAATTCTCACTTCATATTTCCAGAACATGGCCATCTGGCAACAGCAGAGGAGTCCCCACCTCTGACCACCTGCTAGGCCGTTCATTTGAGATGTAGGAGATCAATGTGTAGACCCCTTCTCAGGGAGCATAGAGGGGATTCAAACCAGCCCTTGAACTGTTCAGGGGGCAAGTGACCAAACCCCTGGTCTCCAGGGAGACTCATGCAGTACTTGTGGCTCAAGGATTATTTAATGACAGTGGCTCATCCTCAAAAGGAAACAGTGAGGGAGCCAGTACATTGGAATAACCCCTAGCCCAGCTCTTAGGCCAGTAATGTGAGAAGCAGATCAACAAGCAAGAAGGGAATTGAACCCAGCTTCGTCCTTGTTGGGCACACACCTAACCCGTAAACTACTCATGGCAGTTTGGTTGGGGCTTTGGCCCAGTGAATATGTAGTGAAAGTGGAGCAGCTTCAGCAGAAAAGAGCAAGGGAGGCCCCAGCTCAGAATAGCTCCTAGCACACCACTTTGGCCAGTCACTTGAGAGGTAAGAGCTGAAGGTTCAAGCATAAAGGGGGATTTGAACCCCAAACTAACACATGGTGAGTTCATACCAAGCCTGCTAGGCTCCACCGAGCTGCTTGCTAGTCTTGTGACTCCCCTGAATGTGGAATAACTGCAGCAGACTAGGATGAGGCAGCAAACCTCACCCGAGGGAGACCACCTCGTAGTCCAGCAGCTGCACAGTCACTTCAGAGACAGCTGCTCAAATCCCTTCTCAGGGAGCTGAGAAAGGAGTTGAACCTGCATCTCCCACACAGCTGGGTAAGCACCCAGAACACAAGGCAATTAGACCGTGACTCATTGCTACTAACACTGGCACAGCTTCAAGTCACTACAAGGTGCAACCTACCTCAACAAGAGAATGCAGAGCCCTCATCAAAGCTCTTCTCCACAGGAAGGGAGCAGGACCCTGAATCAGTTTCTGCCCCCTCCCAGGTACTGATCTCTGCGTGCACTCCCTGGCCAGGAACCACTTAGGTGCCAAAATAATTGCTCGTGTGGTACCTTTGAATGCCCCACCAAACAACTGAAGCAAGAGGGGGAAGGCAGCTGAGGGTTACCATGTAAACTTGAGCTTAGTGGTTAGGGAGCCTTCAAATGTGGCTGCAGGGAAGTGGGGCCTGGCTCCCCTTTCAGCATGGGCAAGGCATTACCAAGGCAGAATATGCTAGAATGCTGTAAACCATGTGGAGAAGTGAATAAGGACATACTAGTCACCCCTTTACATAAGACAAGCGTCTGAGTGACCCAAGGACATGACTAGGCAGCAGACTTAAACCAAAGGTGGTACATCATCCTGCAAGGCACAGGCAGCATGTGGCCCTCGTTGCTAGTTGAACCCACTTACAGCTTGGCCTTCAATCAAAAAGCAAGTGACTGGAGAATGGCTCCACCAAGGGGCGATTAGGACAGTCAGAGACACAGTCCCGTGCTCCAGACATCCCTAAACCTTAGCCTGCCAGCGGCTGGGCATGGCCAACGGGCTGGATCACGTGATAATTGTCCATTGCCTTTGAAGCATCTGGCATCAGCCACTGTTGGAAGATGGGCTAAAAGAATCATTTGTCTGAACCAGTCTGGCCATTTGTGCCATCTTAATGCCCCCTTGCCTCATGAGAAGGGAGTTGAAGAGGGCTCATGCTGCCCAGGTGACTGCCCTAATCATTGGTTCACAGGCAATAGTGATGAGGGCTTCTCCACTGTTACCTGTTACAGCTGTTCCACTTGAATTAACTAGCACTGGGGTGAGGTGGTGTCTGTGCTCCCTCTCTAGGCCAGTGGTGTGGGGGCTTCTCTGATGTGTTGGGGCAAATCCCCTTTCAGCTCCCTGAAAAGGCTGTGTGGGAAGAGGGATGTGCTGCAGTCCATGTACATGTGCCTGGGTTATACAGCTTGGTGATGGAGGCTGGGACCCCTTGAGTTTGCCTGTTGAAACAGATACATGTTAGTTAAATATTATTTGGGCCGCCGCAGCAGCTCTGCAGTTTGTAGTCCAGTGATTAGACTGCTTAGTGATGCTGTGAATCCTCCCTCTGTCTGCCTTGAGAGAGGCTTTGGGGAGAAGGGGGGAGGGGGGGTTTCCACATGCAGTTGTGCTGCATGTGCCCTCGGGCTTGCTTCCCCCCTTGCCTGTGGAAGTTATTTAATTAAACATTGGTTAGGCCAAGAGCTGTTTCTGAATTGCTCTGTAGCCCACAAGTTTGGCGTGTAATAGGTGTGGGTTCAAGTCTACCCTGCTGTCTGTGCCTGCCCCTATTCTGTAATAGCTTTGGATTTGCTGCTCTTGTGCCTGTTGAAACTGTTCCTCTTGAGGTAAATGTGCTTTGGGCCAGGCTCACAGCTACCCTCACACTCTAGTCCTGCTGTCTTGTTTAAACAACTGCAGGTATTCATGTGCATTGCAAACAGTGCCCGAGGGGCATTTTTTATCAGTAATAGGGATGTATTATTGAGAACTGGCCTCATGAGGATTGAGGTCATCATGGGTCACTGCCAGCTGGAACTTTTTGGTCAGATAGCCTGCCTCAAAGATAAAGTCCTTGCACATTGGCTGCGTCTAGACTGGCTAGTTTTTCCGCAAAAGCGGCTGCTTTTGCAGAAAAACTTGCCAGCTGTCTACACTGGCCACTTGAATTTGCGCAAGAACACTGACGATCTAATGTAAGATTCTCAGTGTTCTTGTGCAAATACTATGATGCTCGAAAAAGCCTCTTGCGCAAATGTATTTGCGCAAGAGGGCCAGTGTAGACAGGGAGGACTGTTTTGCGCAAAAAAAGCCCGATGGCGAAAATGGCGATCGGGGCTTTCTTGCGCAAAACCGCGTCTCGATTGGCACGGATGCTTTTACGCAAAAGCATCCGTGCCAATCTAGACGCTTTTTTCTGCAAATGCTTTTAACGGAAAAACTTTTCCGTTAAAAGCATTTGTGGAAAATCATGCCAGTCTAGACGTAGCCATTGAGTCCTGAAGACTGGACGTACTTAGGGTCAGGAGGAGATGTTACCCAGCCGTGGCAGCCTTGTTGTCATCCATGATTAATTTGGCTGCACCAGATCAATAATAACTTTATTGAAGCATTTGTGGAGCTTTTAAAAGTCATACAATGCGCCCAGGGACATTCAGCACTATGGACCCACACGGCCAAGACTCATAGAACTTTCCAGCAAGCCTGAGTTGTTTTAAGGCTCTTCTTGAGAATCAAGTAAAATCCCCCCTTTCCAGACAGTTTCAAACTTTCATCTGCTTTGGTTTGATAGTGGGGATTTCTTCTAACATGAAATGTAAAGTAAGTGTGTGTGTGTCTGTCTGTCTGTCTGCTTACTCCTTTCATTACTGAACAAGTATTGGCTCTAGCTCTGGCCTGTTTTGAAGGCTTGTATACAATGAGATCACAGAGGAGCACTTATACAGCGTTTTACCTTATTTAAGCTGAAAGTCTCTCCTTAGGTAGATGTTGTGAGGTTGGCAGACTAGTCGCCAGCGCATGCCAAGGTCTCCGTAGGACACTGCCAGACCCATACATGGAATCTGTTTGGCTCATGTCTGAGTTAATACAGTATTGATAGAATAGCATGAGCGCCAGGCATTGTAGGCAGGGGGAGGCTGAGCAGCCTATTGTGGCCCCTCCCTCAGGCCAGTGCACTTCCCACAGGGAGTCACGGTTGGATCATTGCCTGCCCAGTGCTCTGGGTCCTGGAGCACTGGGGCTGTGGGTGCAGTGGTCACACTGCCCAGGAGCTGCGAGTGCTGAAGCTGCAGCACACCAGGGCTGGGGCCTTGCCTCCTTTCTGCCAACTGAGCATCGCAGGGGTCATGGGTTGCAGTGGGCTTGCTTTGGGCTCCTGCAGGGGTTAGAGGGTAGAAGAAGGGAGCCCAAAGGGAGGGGCCGGGGCTGGCCTCCCATGGAATGAAGAAAGAGAATTTTTGGCTGACTCAGCTAGAATTTTTCCTGGATTCTGTGGGAAGAACATATTTGAGTAGCAGCTCTATCAACCTGCAGATGGACACATCTGCTCTGGGCCAGCTCTGCTCTCATCCCCACACTCCCCTGATCTAATTGGTGTCTAGCACCATCCCCAGCACTGCTCATTCTCTCCACCAAGACTGTGCTTAAATCTCTCTAGCGATTTAGCAGCAGGCTGTTCTCTCAGGAGGTGCCTTTCCATTGAGGCCTTAAGCAGCAAAGAACATCTTAAAACTGGAAGGATTCCTTAGGTACCCAGTTTTCTAAACAGCTGTATGATAGCTGAGAAAAATAACAAAGTTCTAACTGTGCCTGTGCAGACATTTCAATAGTAAATACTCATAACTTTCAAAATAATGAATTGATTTTGTTCAGACTTGGAGTGATTTGCCTTTCCCAGTGAGAATGCTGAAACCAGCCAAGATTGAAGTTTCTACCTGCAGCCCTTGTGAGCTATCAAAGTGCAAAATTTCAAATCAGAATAGGCAAAGAAAAAACCCTTCTAATAGTTACATTGAGTCTGTTCAAGCTTTGCAGAAAAATTCATTTGCTCTGGGACAACCACATGGAAAATTTCTCCCAGAAGGAATGTTTGGAGAAAGTTATAAGCAACTAAAAAATAAGTGGTTGAGAAAAATGTCTCCAGACTTACTATAATGTTTACCATGGAACATTAATGTTAGTGTTATCCACAGGCTAAACAGACACACTGTGACTAAATCTGGTGTCGAAACTTTGCAGGTTAGTAATCAACGTACTGGAGAGAGAGCTGGAGCCACTCCATGGAGCCAGAGAACACTTCACATTTAAGCAAAGCTGTTGAACACAGCATAGCAGGTCAAACAGAGGCTTTCACAGTTCACTTAATGAAAAACAGCTGAGAGTATGTGGAAGGAATGTCGGAGTTTAGCTTCTCAGTGCCCCAGGTCCAAACCTGAGTTATGAATCATACCAATTTGCCTCCAAAGAACAATTTATTCATAGATCTGAGCTTCAAACTGACAGTTCAACTGTAAAAGAGTGCATTTGGGGAATGGGAGAGCTAGTGGTTTCAACTTTAAAGGTGGTAATTTTCATTTCTGGCTGAGTGGGAGACACTCCAGAGAGCTTTTTATTTAATCATTTGATTTTGGCTAGGTGGCCGGTATTTTAAAGGGCCACCTTTTCAAAGAAAATGCTGCATTTGCATGCTCAAAAGAGGCAGTGGTATCTATAATCTAGATAACTGGCATTCAAAATGCTGCTCATGATGCTAGAGTATGAAAACATCCATTTGAGGCAAACTGTTAGCACATCACCAGGAATTTTACACAGTAGCATTCAGTATATCTAGCCTGGAAATCAAACAGGAAACACTGGCAATCCAAGTTACAGTAAAGTGTGGAAGTCAGTTGACATTTCATGAATATAGTGTATGTGTCAATTTCACATGGCACCGATAGATATTGCAGATAATATCTCAAGTATGGCCTGTTTGAAGCACTAGCAGAGAGTGTAGAAAATTAAATTCATCTGGGCAGCTTGCTTTGAGGCTGCAAATAAATTTGAGTCTCTTAAAAAAGGAAAGGAAGGAAGTGTAACTCCAAACTCAAAAGCATAAATATTTGATTTTTGTTGTCCCGGGATGCAGTAAACAGGATTTCCTGATATTAAGTGCTAAATAAATAATGAAACGTACCAAAAACAATGGAATGTTGGATACTGGCATATCTAGTGTTAAGCTGGAGAAATGTAGTTTGATATGCGGAAGACTTCCAACCCCCTTCTGCTCTTTGAGATGCGACTGGCTTGAACTCTGTTGGTTTATTCTTTTCTGCCTCCTGTGGCATTGCGTGGATTAACCTGATGGCAGAGTTCGACACAAATGGCCTGAATTTCAGTGGTATTGAGCACCAGCAGCTCCCATTAATTTGAGCAGGAATTGGGTACAAGGGGCACTGAAGAATCAGGCCAGTAGTGCCCAAAATAGGCCTGTAAGTCTAATTCTGCACTCTGTCAAACCAGAGCATTGAAGTTAATGGAATTACTTTGGGATGGTACACCACATCCAGTAGGTGAGTGGGTTACCCTGGCATAAATACAGACCACTCAGAGAGAGAGCGAAAGAATGAGTTTGCTCTACAGCCTTAGCTGAGAGGCATTTAGCTCAAGCAGTAGAGGTTCATGCACTGAACTCCAGATGGCCCAAGTTTGGTTCCACATGTCAGCTTTACAAGTGGGGATTGTCTGGGATTTCATCTGGGTTGTGTCTGAAGCTGGGAATGTGCTTCCTCACCTAGGGGAAGTGTGTTACCCACACACCTTCTGAGTGTGGTTCACTGTCTCTTGTGGTGACACTTAAACAACTTACAGAGAGAAAGCTCCAGAGGTCCTAGGTTTGGTTCCACCTGTTGGTGTTACAGCAGCATAACTGAGCAGAGGGAACAAAATTGGCCCACTGCCTCCGATGTATTTTTGTCCCTGCTCTGCTTTGGACATTAGTTTGCCATCATTGGGTTTAAAGTCAGCATTTGAAATGTAGATGCATTATCAAAAAACCCTAAAGTCAAAAACCTTCAACCCCTAGGTAGGATACCCACAGAGTTAGAGTCCCCAGTCAGACTGCTCCATTCATACTAGCCGTCATCTATTGACTGGCAGAACTTAGGAGAAGTTGTTCACTGCTATTGCTATTGAGAAGGTTATGTGCACCAGCCACACATGTTCCTGTCTCTCATATTCCAGAGTCAGCTCACTATGGTGCCTTTTCTCTTCCTTTGCAGGGGTGAAGCGCAGTCCCTCGGAGATGAAGGATGGTGATGTAAATTTGGACAACAGCGACTCACCCTATTATTTCACAAAGCTGATGTATTCTGCGGAAGACTTTGACAAACTGGTGAATCTGAGCAGCTACAACATCCTTAATAATAAAGACTTGATTCTACAGTCCATCCACAGGGCTATGGCATGCAGGAGAACTAGCGCGAGGGGAAGTTTACCCACGGGTTCTGTCGTTGAATCTGCCTAGGCAGTATGTCCGCATCATCTACCAGCTGTAGATGTTCTGCCAATATCTTACCGGAGGCACTGCTGATTGCCTTATACACAGTATGAAGTGATGCTGCATCGCTGTGTTGCTTATCATGTCCATTTCAAAGATCTTAGTGTTCAAAAGTTGTATTAAAAAATCCATTTTTTTGGCATGACAGCCTCAGGCTGTGTTCTTACAAACTATGAGGGTACAACCTGGTTAGTAGGACACCTCCCAGGAAATCCCAAGCGCTGAAGGAAATAGTCTTGGCAGGGCAGTAAGTTACACTCTGGTTCAGTACTGGAAGAAAAGATGCCCCCACCCTGCTCACGGTGTTGGGGGCCATCTGATGGAGGTGCTGAATTTGGGATGATACATTGATAACCAGGCCCTTACTGACCACAAGAGGTCAGGGCTTTTGTTTGTAGAGGTACTGAGCACCTAACACGCCTCCCCCCCGGAAGTTAAATAGACCCATCTTGGCTCAGTACCCTGACTCTTGTATGACCTGATGTCTAAGGAGTTGGAGTAATCTGGCCAAATTCTAAGTGGAGAATTATATTTTACCTACATTAAGTGGTTAAGTGGAGACATTATTCATTCCTTCCATTCCCTCAAACAAATGTGCACAGAAATGCTGTCACATTCTACCATCCAAGCTCGATACGTTTCAGGGGTGAGTGAAATAAGCCTGAGAGAGTTAGTAAAATGATTTTGAGATCCTGCTGGTGGAAACATGTTCTAGTGTGAAGTGATTTTATTAACTTATTTGTGGGTGGTGCTTTTATTTAGCATTTTATGGGCCAAATTCAGCCCTGAAATAAGTGGCTGGAATGAAGGCATGTCTTCTTGGCCTAGTAAGAGTGACTCAGACATAAGTCGAGATGTTCTTATTCCTTTGTGAAAACTGAGCTTAATGTAGAATTGAGTGAACAGCTATGACATTTTTATACAGGAAATGTGTCCTTTACAAAACCATTGCTTATAACGTCATATGCAAAGTATTTTTAATAAGTGGGATGGAGACATATTTAAAATTTAGCCAAAATAAAAGACAAAATTCTTCATACCACTTTGCTGAAGGAAAAACAAAGAAAATTTAGTCTGGTTTTCATTAAGTTCTGAATACACTGTAGAATGTGACTTGTAACTAGGGGAACAGACTTCATAACCTTTCTGTACATTAAAAAGATGCTGCGGAAACTTTTCTGAATAAAACACAAAGCATTTAAAACCAGATCTTCAGCTGGTGCAATTCAGCATAGATACAGAAGTCAAAGAAGTTATATTGATTTACACTGACTTAGGATCTGCTTTACACCATGTAACATTTTTTTCAATCTGTATTTATCTATGGGGTCTTCAAAGAAAACCCTAAATTTTTATGTATCATAAATATACTATATACATGCAATACATAAATTAAACCAGTAAGATAGAACAGACACATACCAGCTACTAATCATAGACTGAATATTGGCAAAAGATACTTTATTTAGCCCAGGGGGTCTCAAACTTATGGACTGCAGGCCATCCCTAGCCCAAACACATGCACAATCCAAGCCGGGAGTCCCAGAAGGCTGGTGGGAGAGGCATTCTGTTCCCAACCCCTTCCTGCCACTGGGGCAGTGCAGGGAGCCTGACCACTAGTGCTGTGCCAGGCCCCTCAGGTAATCCTATGGGATAAGGTGTCATGAGTGGGAGGGGGAAGGCAGGGATTCCTGGGCTGGATTGTGCAACTGCTCTGGCTGTAGATGGTCCATGAGACGTGAGTGTGAGACCCCTGCACTTCACCCCCTCAATCTGTCACCCCCAGCTCACACTGAGTAGCATGTTATATTACAAGTGGAGTTATTTATTAAATAGAAATGGTAGAATTAAGTTCAAGCATTTTCAAGAAAGGCAATACTAATGGGTCATAGCACAATTCTTTACTGCTGTATGGAGTTGTGCACTTAAGAGGCTCAAGCACTAATAGCAATTCAAACCGTTGCAGAAGCAGAACTAAAATAAGTCACTAGCTGAAACAAACAAAACAACAACGCCACCCTCCAAAGAAACATTTTGCTCCAGTGAACAGTATGCGTGACAGGATGCCCGGGACTATGGGATCACTATGCCCCCTTAATGCACTAATTTGTTTTCTCTTTTACAATCCTTTACTGATACCAAGCAGCAAACCCCTGCAGATGCTGTTACCGCTTAGTAAAACTGCATGTGGAGCCCCATGTCCAACCAAATTGCATGAATGCTCCCGAATTATTCAGAGAACGGCACCAGCCAAATCCCCCCAGCGCCCAGCCAGGCACCACCAGACTATACTGTGTTGCGCTGTTCAAGAATCTGTCTTAAGTAGTGCAAGTTTAACACTTGGTTCATGATGTCATCAATGGAAAATTCACTGGCTTTTGGAACCAGAGCAGCTTTATCTAGCACTTCAGTCAAATACACTGCTAAGGCTGACCATTAAAATAAATGTATTGCTTGCAAAAGATGGCTTGTAACTGATAGGTCAAAGGCAGAGTGGTTACCAAAGGAAAATAAAAGCTAAGCATGCTGTCTAACGTCTCATCCTTACTAGCTGAAGCACTAGCTGGACTAAGCAGTTTTTTTTTCTCACACCTCCCCCTCCACACAGGATACTGCGGCTTATATGTGGGCACCTGTTAGCCTGGGGACCATGCTCTTTAGTTCCAGTGTTTGTGTTCCTTCAGCATAGGTGGGGGAATGAGCCATGCCAAATCATGTGGCTGCTGGCTGCTCTTTTATAGCCTCAGTCCATGTGCTTGGCGACGTCCTGGGATGGCTGGTGGGCACTGCTCAGTCACCAGGCCTGGTGTAGACCTGTGCAAGTGAGTCACTGAATTGTAACTCCCTGGCTGGCCAATGGATGTTGACACTCTCTTGTTGTAGTCGCTGCTGCTCTAATTAGGGTTGCCAGGTGTCTGGTTTTTGACGGGACTGTCCAGTCAAAAAGGGCTCTTGGTGGCTCAACCAACTAGGTCAGTAGAAGTATGGCTGGCAACACAGTGGGAGTGCAGGCATCATACTTGCTCACGTTCTGTTTCCAGAAACAGCTACCAGCAGCCTCTAGGTGAAGGGAGGCTCTGTGTGCTAGCCCTACCTCGAGTGCCAGCTCCCATTGGCTAGGAACTGCAACCAATGGGAGTTGCAGGCATGGCATCTGGCCCTGTGGACATAAGGCTAGCATACAGCGCCTTCCTGCTTGCCCATGTATTAGGAGCTGCAGTAAGCACTGCTGGGCCCTCAGGGCCCAAATCCTCTCCCACACCCCACTCCCTGTTCCAGACCTGAGTCACCGCATGCACCCGAAACCCCTCATCCCCACCACCACTCCAGAGCCTGCTCACCTCCCCAGCCAGGACCTTCACCCCCTCCCAGCCCAGTGAACGTGAGTGAGGGTGGAGGGGAAATGAGCAACAGGAGGAGGGTGGAATGGCGCATCTCTGGAGAAGGGGTGGGGCATGGGCGAAGGGGCAGGGCAGGGGCTGTTCAGTTTTGTATGATTAGAAAGTTGGCGCCCCCCCCCAGCGCTAGTCTCTGGGTGATTCCCCATCTCACAGTCTGACCACCATAAAACACAATTTCATAACTTCACATACACTAATGCTAGCCTTACATAGAATAATGGCTCTCAGCAGATTATAACCTATCCCATGATATATCGCATGGCTTCATATGGAATATGACTATTATATATAAACGATGGCTATGGAGGTTACAGGCTGCTCCCCCAGGTATGCAGTGTCACATTATGTAGCTCTGCCAAGAGCGCGGAAAAAAATAGCAGCCTGGGTGAACTATTTTGGAGCCCCCTGCTGCCTCACCCTCCCCTCAGCCCTCTCCATTGTCCCGCCCCCTTGCTGCCTTCTCAGTCATCCTCCCAAGACACCCACCACCACCAGGGCTCCCCTGCCACTGTGCCCTTCTGTGGCCTCATTATCCAGGCCCACCCCGCTCCTTGCCACTTGGCTACGGTGCCCACCTTGACCAGGCACTTTGGGGCATTGCCCACATCACTCACTTGAAGGGAGAGCGTGTGGCCAGCACTGTCCACACTACATGCCCACCTTTGTCCAGGTAAGCCAGTCTCACAATGTGTTTGCACAGCTGCCTTGCCCAGTGCAGGCTGCCTAATTTGGCTTCAGGGCCTTAGAGGTAATGAGTGTGGCACACCCACTTAGAGCTCTGCCTCTTCCTCCTCCCCGCATGGATGAAGGAGAGGTTAAGGAATAGCTCCCTCCTGCCCTTGGCCATTTGCCATACTTTTTATTTTAAGCTACTGATTGGGACTAATGCTAGTACTCTTTACCAGCTGAATATGATATCTTTTGCAGTAAAAAACTGAATAAAATGCAGTGGCCTAGCAAAAAACCAAAAACTTCATTCATAAAGAAACATTGATCAGCATTTTGTGTTGTATACTGCTGCTACATACGTTGGCTATATCAGCAGGGTTCCCTCGAATCATTTCCATCCATGTGAGGATTTTTTCCAGCCATGTGTGGAATAAACTTATGTGCACTGATGTATATGTGAATGTGCACCACCAGTTGGGAAAAAACCCCAAAACCTTGTTGTGGACGTCCTGCTAATCAACTTGCTGGCATCTGAATCTCTCCTGAGCAGTCGCACAAGCTCACAGGGAACACTGGCTATCAGTACTCTCTTACAATACCTGATTTTAAGACTGGGCCGGAATGAAATTCTGCCTCAGAATGGGCTTTGGAGTGGAAAAAAAGTGAAAAAAATCTACTACTTCAGACTCTTTTCCAGTGGAATAGCGGCGAAAGCACAAAACAGGATTCTGAACGAGCCTATTAAGAATTCAAATAATTGAAAGAGGCCATAATTTTACAACTGGGTGACTTTATTTAAATAAAAGCAGGAAAATATTTTGATGAAAACTTTATACTAGTGACTGAACAAAATATTCAAAATGAATCAATTACAAAAATCTAAGGTTTCATTAGAACACATTTTGCAGTTAATAACAATTAAAGAAAGACAGAATTTCCATTAATTTTCTTTGCTAGATTGACCCAAGTTTTGTGTCTGTATTTTATTATTAAAACACACAGAACCCTTTGGGCCTGGGTACTGATAGATTACAAGAATTAGCATATAGTTGCCGTAATGCTTTATCAGGTAACATTCACATTTCCTTACCATATGTGCCCTTTCATCTCATGGTGGTAGTCACCATATAAAAACCCAAGGGTACATCTATACAGCAGGGCTAAAGTCAAATTAAGCTGCGCAACGTCAGCTATGTCAATTGCGCAGCTAAAGTCGAAATAGCTTAACTCAGCTTTTGGCGCTTTCTACACAGCATGAAGTGGAAGGAAGAACACTCTTCCTTTGACTTCCCTTACTCTTTGTGAAATTAGGGTTACCATGAGTTGGAGTAAGAAGTCCATCAGCTCGACATTATTTCAAAATAAAGCCTTGTAGTGTAGATGCGCACTATGTTATTTCGGAATAATGTCAGTTATTCCAAAATAACGCTGCTGCGTAGACATAGCCTAAGATATTCCATTTGTATACATTATGTGCCTGTTGCAAGGGGATGAATACAGCTCCTCTTAATCAGCCCCAGAAATTGCCATCTAAACACAGTTCCTAAAATGTTTACTTTTACATGATTATTTGGCTACCAGCACACACAAGTGTACCTCGTTTTTAGGAAGGTCATTCATGTTAGTTATATTCCATTCAAATCTGGTGCCCCCGCTCCCTTTTATTGTTGAAATTATTTGCATAATAAATAAAGAATCCTGGAACTGAGGATATAGAAAGAGCTGTAGACACTAAATTGAATCCCACAGGTTTCTGCGGTGCTAGAATAGTTTTGTCAGCTGCTGGGGAGCTCTGCAAGGACCCTACTACCCACACCTGAAAGATTGATATTGGTAGAAAATATTCCTGTCTCTCTTTGACAGCTAAAAGTATTGCAGAAATGATGTTATTTCATGAAATGATTCTGTGTTCTTATACTTCTGAACTGTGATTCCACGGAGTGCTACTTACAACAATAATGGCAAGCTCTGTGCTTTTCAGCTGTCACAACTGCACACAAGGGCATCAGCAGCACCTTTCTTTTACAACTTAGAGGTAAAATAAGACACTGGGTGGATACATAGTGTGTGTGTGTGTGTGTGTGTGTGTGTGTGTGTGTGTGTGTGAGCGCACTAGCGTTTCCTCAATGGAGATTTGGGATCCATCTGCAGCTTACGTAATAAGTGGATATGAATTCAGTTGTATTTCATCTTGGTCCCTGGTAGACATTAGTCATCATGACACAATAGTATTTCTTCATATTCATGAGCATCAGTCATTCAATTTAAACAACAGCCTGCATTAGGCCTGGTAGAACCAGGTACATGGATCCATCCAAGTTCAATTTGTTAAAACAGGGACAGTTCTGATTCTGTTCCTAATGCCTAAGTGTTCCGTTCCCCTGTACACATTTCACTTGCTCACTGTCCAGCTGCACTCCATGGCAATAAGGCGCTATGAGGGGGAGAGGCTGTCTCATCCAGCCAACAGAAGAGTGCAAGTGCCCATGTGCTGCTCTTACTTTTTGGTAAAAAACTTTTGAAAGACATTCTTATCTTTCTTGTGTTTCTCCTTTTTGCCCTCAGTGGCCCGATCTTCCTTCATCTGGGTCAGTTGTGTCACTAAGCTCTTGGCCTGCACATGTTGATCCTCAGCCTTGGCTCCTGGAAAAGAATCAATGATGCAGTCATTTTCTTGGGCTAGGGGACATAGAAATATGGGCTGATCTTCAGACGTGTGTGTCAAGGAGATTCTTGCTAGGCCTCCCTACAAAAAGGGCTAACCTCCGCCATTTCATAGCATTATCATCCACACATTAATCCTCAACTGCCACAGGCATCCTTCCCCGTTATTGATTGATAGAAGCAATGGTGATGTAACATTGAATTCCAGAGGGCTGGTAAGCCCCTTCAGTGGCCTGTTATGGGAGGGGAGAAGATGCTATCATGAAAGATCTACCACTACCCAAAAGTCTAGTGTCTTCTTCATAATGCTTCACAGTACAAGATGCCAGAGGGTCTTGTGCCATTAGCCCAAGAAGCAGCATATTTAACTTTTATTTACAGTCCTGGAAAGGACAAAGCTTTCCCACTGCAGTGCCCTCCGGTAAAAAGAACAGATGTCTCATGATAAAGTTGTTGGCTTTTTATGCTATTGCTTTAGTATCATGTAATGGAGAGCACACGGAAGAAAAGCTGATAATTTTTTCTGTTTGATACACTTCTCAGCTGCAGAAATGTAAGAACTGAGAGCAAGCCCAACAAACAGTGCAATGAGACCACAAACGGACTTTGTGAAGACTCTAGGTGTCGTCTTCAGCTTTCATCACCCCTCAAGGATTCACAATAGGGTTCCGAGTCGATCTAGGTTCCCACCAGAATGATGTGAATGTAGTATTACTCCAGCTTAATGAACTCTCTCCGGAGAGATTTCAGGCACCTGGATTTTCTTTTTGAGCTTCTGCTCTCAGGCTACGTCTAGACTGGCATGATTTTCCGCAAATGCTTTTAACAGAAAAGTTTTCCGTTAAAAGCATTTGCGGAAAAGAGCATCTAGATTGGCACGGACGCTTTTCCGCAAAAGCACTTTTTGCAGAAAAGCGTCCGTTTGTCTAGACGCGTTTGCAAAAAGCCCGATCACCATTTTTGCTATCGGGGCTTTTTTGCGCAAAACAATACCGCTGTCTACACTGGCCCTTTTGCGCAAAAGCTTTTGCGCAAAAGGACTTTTTGCCCGAGCACGGGAGCAGCATAGTATTTCCGCAAGAACACTGACAATCTTACATGAGATCGTCAGTGTTCTTGCGGAAATTCAAGCGGCCAGTGTAGATAGCTAGCAAGTTTTTCCGGAAAAGCGGCTGATTTTCCGGAAAAACTGGCCAGTCTAGACACAGCCTCAGTGTTTACAATGGCAGTTTGAGACACCACTAAAAATGACTTAGGGGACGGTTGCTGTATTTAAGTTTTCTGTGTAATCGGCCCTAGAAAGCAGTAGTAAGGAGCTAGGAATCAAAAAGCTAGTTTTAATATTTTGTAAACATAAAGGCTTAGGGGACACTCTGCAACGCTTGCTGATAGTGACAATTGCCTAAATCTAGCTGTAGGGATTATATGGCAAATTTTAACTAGAATCATAGCATAGTAGGACTGGAAGGGACCTCGAGAGGTCATCGAGTCCAGTGCCCTGCCCTCATGGCAGGACCCAGTACTGTCTAGACCATCCCTGATAGACATTTATCTAACCTACCCTTAACTAGGTTATCTCTGTAACAATTAGAGTCTAGATACTCCAGTGTGAGAACAGGTTTACCTCCCCAAAATAAGCAGTTAAATCAACTAGCTGCATGCAATGTTAATGGATGGTAAAAAAGAACAAGCACAGCCTTTTATGAAAGCTTGTAATATTTTAAACTTAATCATTATGAGATACGTACACAGGTTATGGTTATGACTTTATGTATTTGTATATGTAGAAAACTACCCTGCAATTTCAGTGCCACTTCACATCAGGGCAGTGAGTAGTCACGCAGGAAGGAACTCCTCCCAAAGCGTCTACATGAAACCAGTTTGAAGTAACTAGCCATTTTACATCTCAGGTAGGGACACTGGAGGCCCATTAGAATTAATGGAAAAACATCATGGCAATTAGAAACTTTAAAAACCCCCAGAAAGAAGGTAGTTTTTCCCTACTCTGAATACCTATAATGACTGAAGGGGAGGAAACAACAACCAACAACAACCCTGGAAACCCTTTTAAAATGAACCAAAGACCATCCAGAACTTGGTGGGCAGCCTTGAGGTGGGGGCTGTCTATAAATGCTGGATTCTTCCTATAGATTGAGAAACTGTTTTAAGGCAATAAGTAACTCGCATTAGAAAAGAGATTTTATTTAATATGACCGTGTAAAGTATGAGGTTATTTCTTTATGTTTATTTTCTCTGTAACTTGTTTATATGTGTTTTCCCTTACCATTTCATCTTTGAATCCATGCATTTTCTATTAACGACATGTTTTGTTTATTTTCACCTCAGGCAGGTCTCCAGTGCGTAAACCATAAATATCATGTGGGTCAATGGGAATTGGTTCTGGAGGGCTGGTTTCTCTGCTTTGGGGGTGACAAACCAGAGGGGAAGAGGCAAAGTGTCTGATAGTTGAGAACTCAGGGAGGATGGATTTGGGGAGACTCAGAACTAGAAGCATCTTTGGTGTCACCCTCCAAAGAGTAACGAGCCTGGTAATTGGCCGGGGGAGACCTTATGCTTGTGGACTGGCCACTCATGTCAGGGAAGTGAACCATAGCTGCACAGCACAAACACCCCCAAGATTACAGGGCAGGTGATGACAGGCCCCCTTCCAGGTCTGGATAGTCCCCAAAGGTTACCGCCTCTTCTTCCTGACTGACTTTGCTATATGAATTGAAGCTACTCTTATTTAACCAGCAGGACTGTTTCTGATACAGACAAGACTATTTGCAGCTGGATGTTACTCATTCACAATTGCATCCTGTTATCTTCCCTGCTCATTTAGTGCCAGCAACAGCCCTCATTTCCTTCCTCGCCTCTTTAATTACATTGCACTGTCCTGATCAGAGCTCCCATTATACGTCTGTAGGGTGTGTGTGTCTGTGTGTGTATTGGGGGTAATAAATGAGAGAGTCCATAGAACAGTGGTCCCCAACCTTTTGGAGCTGCTGGGCGCCCGGGGGCAGGGGTGGGGCCGCTCACGCGCCGTGTGCCTGGGGGCGGGGCCACTCGTGCGCCCGGGAGTGGGGCTGCGCATACGCCGCGTGCCCAGGGGCGGCGACCCCATGCGCTGCACGCCCGGCGCTGGTGCCCCCCATAGCCATGCGCCTGGGCACAGGGCCGCCCATTCGCTGCACGCTGAGGGGCGGGGCCGCCCATAGCCATGCACCCAGGGCCGGCGCTCTCCATGCGCCACGCGCCCGAGCACGGGGATGCCCACTCGCTGCACGCCCGGGGCCGGTGCCGGCCATGTGCCGCGAGCCCGGGGCCGGCGCTCCCCAGGCGCTGCGCGCCCAGGGCCGGGGCCACCCATGTGCCCAGGGCTGGCTCCGCGCATACGCTGCGCATGGGACCGGCACCGCACATGCGCCACGCGCCTGGGGCGGGGCTGGCCCCGAGCACTTGGCGGGCGCACGTAAATGCCCCGGTGGGCGCCATGGCGCCCGCGGGCACCGCGTTGGGGACCACTGCATAGAAGGTAGAGAAGAAGCATCTGAAATGAGCTCTTTAATGACCATAGGTGAGAGAGAGCACAACATCCGGAGATCAGCTATGTCATGCTGTTCACTTTCAGGGCTGATTCTGTAGTGAGGCATCTGGGAATATGCAAAACTGCTCCATGTTGTTCAGATGGGTTGCCCACAGTTCATACCTGACCACCCAATACCATTCATTTAGCAGAGAGAACTAGGCTTTCAGATGCCCGTTGAAAGGATAAATACCGAAAAAAACCCATATGTCGGTATTTCCACGTCCAAACCGACATTGAAGAAGAAAAATATAGAATAAACTCTCCTCACATTTTCCTTATGGATTCCCTTCATTCACCAAACAGGTCAACACTATTTCTGGCATGAAAAAAAAAACCCTACCTTACAGTTAGATAGCACCGTTCTTCCAGAAGAATCCACAGCATTTCACTAACATTTCAGCTCTTACATTTAAAGTGGAAAGTAGCAGCTGCTTTTAAAGAGTGCGCAGTAACACTACACAACCTTAATTTGGACCTCCTGATGAATATGCATTGTGATGCAATATTTAATTATTCAATCCCATACTCCCCCACAAATACAGAACCCCTGCCTCATTCGGTGCCTAGACTGGACGGTGCTCAGATAGTATACATCTATTCAATGATGAGAAAAAGACTCTAGGAGTGAAACCAGAACATAGGCAGACCTATAGCATATGATCAACTAAAATAGGCATGTGGGGGAAATGACATCATCAAAATGTATCTGTAAATTCCTAGAGAAAGTGAAAAAGCAGAGGGATCAGTGTAAGACATAACAGGGAAGGGTGTGGTGTGTACATTGTGTGATGCTGCCAACCTTTTCCTAATTCTACATTTTTAAACATGTTTTCTCAATCTCAGTGCAGGTTGAGCTTCTCTAGTCGGGTACTCTCTGGTCCAGCAACTCCATGGTACGGAATGATTTTAGTTAGCCAGATGTCCGCTTATCATGGTTTGGCCAAGTTTCCCACCATCCCATAAAGTTTGTTTACAGCCACCAGTCCTGGCTCTCAGACTTTGTCTACACTACAAGTTTTTGTGGCAGAAAGTATGCTAATGATGTACTCATTAGCATGAGTCGCAATGTCATTAACATAACCGGTTACACTGCTTCTTTTTGCGCAAAAACCCCTTGCGCAAAAAGCATCGGCAGATAATATGCGAATGACGTCACAACTCATGCTAATGAGTCTGTCATTAGCATACTCGCTGCTGCAAAAACCTTGTAGTGTAGACATAGCCTCAGTGTTCTGTACTGTTTGGGTATGTCTACATAGCAGTGCTAATCTCGAAATAAGCTATGCAACTTGAGCTATCCTAATTGTGTTGCTTAAGTTGAAATAGCTTATTTCGAATTTGGGCACCTCTACACAGGACTTTTTTCAAAATAGAGCTCTCTTCCTCCAACTTCCCTTACTCCTCGTACAATGAGGTTTATAGAAGTCGGAGTAAGGAGCCCATTATTTCCAATTTATTTCAAAATAACGGGCTTGCTGTGTAGATGCGCAATAAGTTATTTTGGAATAACATCCGTTATTCTGAAATAATGTTGCTGTGTAGATGTACCCTTATTTAGCTCTAATTTACCCCTAAATGTCTTTAGGGGAAGTGTTGGTAATGCTGCTAGGAAAATCGACTTCCTGTGGCTCAGTAAATTCTATGGTTCAGCATTGGTCAGGTCCCGAGGTTGCTGGACTACAGAGGTTCAACCTGTATTGTGCTTCTCACAGAGATCAAGGCAGAACCTCTTATTACCCATGTTTGCAGGGTCCCGGGCAGAGGTGGAGGTTGATATCTTCATAATCTCAAGAGTGTCTTCCTCTGATTCTTTGGGAATGTTTGCCGTTTCTTTCTCTTGCCCGACTTTGAAGGAAGGAGTTTTCCTGCCAACAGATAGCACCAAGAGAGACTTACTGACATTTCAGACATGAATTAAATCAGTAAGTAAGAATATTGGGGAACAATCCAATCATGCAACCATCTCAAAAGCAAAATAGCCACCGGACACAAGAGATGTATTATACATGCATATGCATATTAATATAGCCAGTCTGCAACACAGAATAGGAGCAACTTTGCAAAACGTACCTACCTGCTCACCTCTCATTAATTACTTTATCTGAAGGACAAATAAAATATCAGTAATTATTTTATCAACATTCATCCAATTGTATAATGGGGGTAAACAGATTTTGTGACTGGGCTCAAAATATTCTTGACAATTTTGCAAGTCTGATAGTAGTCACTAAGTTTGGGCCACGTCTTTTGGTCCCATTTATTGGAATGGGAACATCTGTGTTTGCACTGCAATTGCAGCAGGTACTCATTGACAACATATATAAAGAGAAGGAGGATGGTCTTGTGCTTCAGGCACTGAACTGGGACTTAGCTCTTCCTTCACTTCCTAGCTCTGCAGTAGACTTCCTGTGTGACCTGAGGTAAAGTCACAATCTCTCTGTGTCTCAGTGCCTCACTAGTCAAAAAGAGGGGAATAATTCTTCCCAACCCCCGGAGGATTTTCAATAATAGACTCCTAAAGACTGGTTGAGTTACTATTGTGATGGGTGAAGGCAGTCTCTGCAATTCTCTGGTAAAAGTTAGTAAAATCTCAGGGTGTGTCTAGACTACATCCCTCTTTCAACAGAGTGATGTAAATTAGGCACTTCGAAATTGCAAATTAAGCCGGGATTTGAATTTCCCACACTTCATTTGCATAATCGCATCATGGCGCTCTTTGGAAAAAGTACTATTGCAAAAGTAAAACCGCAGTCTAGACGTGGTTCTTCAAACATAGAAGGTTTTTTCGAAAGAACCATGTCTAGACTGCGGTTTTACTTTTGAAATAGCACTTTTTCGAAAGAGCACCGTTATGCGATTATGCAAATGAAGCGTGGGAAATTCAAATCCCGGCTTCATTTGCAATTTCGAAGTGCCTAATTTACATCCCTCTGTCAAAAGAGGGATGTAGTCTAGACGTACCCTCAGGCAATTACAATATTGCCATTCTAACCACACTAACAGGCATGAGGCAGTGAGTGGCCTTGCAAAACACAAGGGCCGTGTCTAGACTGGCATGATTTTCCAGAAATGCTTTTAACTGAAAAGTTTTCCGTTAAAAGCATTTTCGGAAAAGAGCGTCTAGATTGGCACGGACACTTTTCCACAAAAGCACTTTTTGCAGAAAAGCGACCGTGGCCAATCTAGGCAGCTTTCATAAAAGCCCGATCGCCATTTTTCGCGATTGGGGCTTTTTTGCGCAAAACAAATCTCAGCTGTCTACACTGGCCCTTTTGCGCAAAAGTTTTGCGCAAAGGGACTTTTGCCCGAACGGGAGTAGCATAGTATTTCTGCAAAAGCACTGATTTCTTACAGTAGGAAGTCAGTGCTTTTGCGGAAATTCATGCGGCCAGTGTAGACAGCTGGCAAGTTTTTCCGGAAAAGCGGCTGATTTTCCAGAAAAACTGGCCAGTCTAGACACAGCCAAGGAGTCAGAAGGGACAATCAAACTGGTCTTTTTGGTTTCCATGACACTGCATGTGCTATAGCATTCCAGGAGCCTATGGGTCCTTCCAATACAGTAGAGGCTGTTTTTACATCACAACTGTGGGATTTCTGCATACTCCATGTGCAGCAGAAATGGGCCACATTTTCTTTCATAGAAACATAAACAATATGTTCAAATGTTGCATTTGGATTCTCAGATTCACACTTGAATATGTAAAGCGACCATTGTGCTCTCATTTTAGTTCATCACTGCAGGGGAGGATTTGGATGACTTTGTTAAGCACCATTATATGAAAATTGCCATAGGCATTTTGTAAGTGTCAAACATGGGCTGGAACAGGGAAGTTACTGCATAATATAGTCCCAGGGGCTGTGTGCTACTGAAATACTGAAAACTGAGCTGGTCTTTTAAATACCAAGCCTGTCTATCTGGCATCATCCTGTATTTGAACACTGCCTAACTACAGGCAAGAAGGAAATCAGACTCTCTCAGCAGTACACAGTCCCCACCTGGGTAGCAAGCCTCCGCTGGTTTGTCTTTTAGCAGGCCCTCCATCTGGGAAGCTCCAAGGTCCTGTCTGAGGGTTTTTGATATTTGGGGCGACTGGTTGTACCTCTACTTTAGGACCTTGCTTGTGGCCTGCAGAGTCAAAGAAAATACAAGAAACGTGTTTGAATCATAATGAGAGGCAGAGTCAGGGCTCATCTAGACTATGCTAAAGTGTCGAAAGAGGATATGCAAGTTCTGCGGGAATTTGCATATCTTCTTCCGATCTCACTTTTGAAAGCAGAGCTTTCGAAAGCAAAAGTAGTCTGGACGCGTTTTTCAGCCACCCCTTCCCCTTTTTCGAAAAGCCGCGTAAACCTCATTTTTTGAGGAAAAGCGTTTTTTTGAAAAAGGGGGGGTTGCCGAAAAAAATGTGTCCAGACTACTTTCGTTTTCAAAAGTGAGATCGGAAAAAGATATGCAAATTCCTTTCGACACTTCAATATAGTCTAGACATAGCCACAGTTATTGCTACACCCACTGCATATTTCTCTGAGCTGCAGGTATCACTACATACCTGCCCTTTTTCATGATGCCACAGAAGCCACCACTGCTTCATGAGGTTTTCAGAATAGGGCGTGGCCCCACAAGAGAGCAGCCAAGAGCCACGGCCCTGTCTACATGAAGGCTGGAAAAATTTAAGCCATTGAGCATTTCTACCCAGTCAGTAGCTTGAATTGACACATTACAACTGAGATGCTGCTTTTAATGTCACTTTGGGGACTCTGTTGAAAGGTCCCCAAGGGTACCCTTACGCTGCAGTTAAAAACCCACAACTGGCCCATGACAGCTGGCTCAGACCAATAGGACTTGGACTAAGAGGCTGTTTAACTGCAATGTAGAGGTTCAGGCTTAGGCTTGGGCTGTGGCCTGGGCTCTTGGACCCTGCTGGGTGGGAGGGTCTCATAGTTCAGGCTGCAGCCTGAGCCAAAATGTCTACACCACAATTAACAAGCCCTTAGCCTGAACCCCACGAGCACAAGTCAGCTGGCATGGGCCAGCCAGGGGTGTCTAGCTGCAGTGTAGACTCACCATTCATATCAGCTGTCAAGTGCCTCGGAGTGTGCTCATTCTGTTAATTTTATTTTATTACGATTGATGGCACTGACAGGCTTTGATCTTGCTTAAAAATGGTAAACAGATCAATAAAACTGATACCTATAAATATTGTGGCTAAGGAAACTCAAGTACAGCATTTCATTTTAACTGGGAAAAAACATGGAGTTTAATGAATTTTTAATCAGATTTTTTTTTTAATCACAGAAAGCTAGGCGCTCAGCCAATGAGACACGCAAAAACATTTAAAGGACAAGCTTCATATGAAGGGACAGCTTGTGATTTCAACATCCATTAGTTTCTCTCCCCTCCTGTTATCATCACTACTACAATAAACAAGCAGTCCTTAAAAATGAATGATGACCTACCTATATCACTTCTAAGTGCCTGTATCCATTCCTCCATCAGCTTCCGTGAAGGTGCTGCAAAGTAGTATTCTGCCCCATCAATCAACCTATCAAGAACAGGGATAAGAGAAAGGGCATTGAAATTAGTCGAAGCTTTTACATTATTGTGCAGTGGAGAGAGGCAGGAACGGCAGTATCTGCAAATTCCTATATGGACAGCCCTCTTCAGCTTTTTCATGCCACAACTTTTTTGGAGATAGGCTTGAACTAGTGTGACTGTGGGTAGCTGCAACATGGCAGAGCAGCCGTACATGTTTCGCTTGCAGGTCTATGCATATGATTTACCGTAAACTAAAGGTGTTCTCTTTCCTGGCATAGTCAGTCAGCCTCTCACAGTTGGCACCAGCAACACTGATTGATGGGATTGTGGTTAAGTTCTGTAAGAGGAAGAGATTACAATGAATAGCCCTTTTAGGAGTCAGTCTCACCCACACTTTGTCTGTGAACACACTCTGATATGATTATTCATGGTGTTTCTATCACTGTAACTTTGTCCCCTGGTAGAAAAGATCATACAATAATGAGCTGGTATTTCATTGTGTTTTGAAGGCACTAATCAAACAATAATGCTCAACACAGCTCAAAAGCCCTTTTCTCAACTTCGTAGCTGAAACCTGCACCAATCAGGCTATAAGCTTTGACAAACTGATTCATGAAAGAATTAAACCCCCTTCTAATCAAAACCAAATGTGTCTAATATACTATGTTTTCTTTTTAAAAGAAATTGGGATATTAGAATGGAAAAAGAGGGAATGAATCTTAAGGCGTCTTTGGAGATTCAAGAAACAAATTACCTTGGACGCTTCCTTTTCATCATTGTAGAAGTCAAGTTTTTGTTTGTTGAGTTTCACATAATAGGTGTTCCAAGACCTTGACTTAGGCTACATGAAAAAAGACGAAAATAAAATGTAATCAGTAATGATATTCACAGTTATATCAGTAACATTTCTATATGCAGCTTCTAGCCATGCCTGAGACTGTGACCTCATCAGCTCTCATGAGCCAAGAATAGTCAGCTGAAGTTATTTCCAAGGAAAACCCTACATACCATAGGAATTGGTTTTAGTAATTTTCTATAAATGGATCCACATAAGTCAGTGCTGACATCTTTCTGAGGGGGTGCATGAGGTAAGAATTCACTAACATCGTTAATTTAATTTGAGGTTGTACCTCTTAATAGGGTGTCACTAGATTATCTCTCACATAGGAAATAAAAACCAAGTGTGGATTTGCTTAACACAGGCTAAAAGTGTCCAATAATGAATTATTCCTTGGGGAACAAATAGTCTAAGAGTCCTGTCTATGTCCAATGCCCACATAGCTGCTGTTAGCAAAAATTGAGGCTTTGGTAGATGGTGACTGAGAAAACCTGCATGGAAATTTCCCACCTGTGGTAAAAATATCACAGTTACTTCACTGATGCCAGCCCTGACCTGGAATTGGAATTTTGATTCAGGGTAAAAGGGGAACTCAATCTTCGAGTCACCCCCAGACATGCTGAAACTATCCCACCAATTTACTACCCAACCATCAACCAGAAGAAATACCCTCCACTAATATGATCAGAAATTAATATCCAAGTTCATTAAATTAGAGGCACTCTCTGCCATTGAACTTCACTTTTTTGGAATTGTGTCTGCATTTTCGCTTAGTCTCAGGTTCCACCAAGTGCTCTTCAATGGGAACTAACTCTGAGCTGGAAGATCCCCCTGAGAAGTGAATTCAGACATCTTGTTCATTCCAGCCCTGATCCAACACCCACTGAAGTCAATGGGAGTCCTTTCACTGGTTTTCATGGGAATTCATTCAGGCCCTCAGTTCTGAAAGCCTCACCAGTGAAGATTCACTCCCCTCCCGCAAGTCAGGTTCTGTAGCTATTTGGTCATAATGCAAGGGATCATGGCTGAACGTGATGTGAGAGCATTAGATTCTACCTGCTTCCTTCCTGGAAGGCACTGGTCCCTCTTTTCTAGTAATCCCTCCAGGATCTGGTGACTGACAGAAACCTGAAATACACAAGGACGTTACATTTCTACTTTGAAGCAGTCTTTTAATGTGTCAAAACTGCAGAAGCAACAGCGAGATACATCCTGAGCAGGGGCCATGGCTTTCCCTTAGCCTTTGCCTTTTCTATGTGTAAACCACCACCAAGGTGGATTTGAACCTGGGACCTCGGGAGCTGACTCTAGGAGCCTCTACCCTCTGAGCTAAAAGACAGCTGGCTCCCAGCCCGTGCTGTAGAGGTCTCTCGATCTTAACTGTTGCAGTGGTCTAGGTGCCACTTGCAGTACTCAGTAACCACACTAGGGCTACGTCTAGATTGGCGCGCTTTTGTGCCAGAGCTATGCAAATGAGGCTCAGCGGTGGAATATCGCCGAGCCTCATTTGCATAGTTAATGAACCGCAATTTTCGCTGAAGAGGCTCTTGCAGGACGGGCTGTCTACACTGCCCTTCTTGCGCAAGAAAACCCTTGCGCAAAGCCGTTATGCCTGAAAATAATAGGCATAACGGCTTTGTGCAAAGGAGTTTTTCTTGCAAGAAGGGGCAGTGTAGACAGCCCCTTGGCGCAAAGCCTCTTCTGCGAAAATGGCGATTCATTAGCTATGCAAATGAGGCTCGGCGATATTCCAACGCTGAGCCTCATTTGCATAGCTCTGGCGCAAAAGTGCGCCAGTCTAGACGTAGCCTAGGTGTGTCGGTTACATATGCTCCTGAAAGCCCTCTGTAGATCGCATTCACAAATCTAGTGCCTGAATGAAGAAGTTCCAGGCCTACCCTGAACAATCTGCTCATATGATTAGCTTCCCACATTGTACCAAAGATTTCTTTCCCAGTCTACATATCACTTTCTTGGATACTGCATTTTGTGGGGTAATATAATATGACTATATGGAACAATCTTAGAAATTATATTTTATATAATGCTTAGACGTGACTCTGAATCAATCATTCTCAAAATATTTTACTCTGATTGCTGTCATCTAGATCCTGCCTCATGTTCTGCCCAGGAATCTGATTCTGGCACTGTGTGGTAGAAGAGACTGCTGGAGAAGAATAACTGTTTTATAGTTTTGGATGCTAATTTGCACTACTTGTGCTATAATTTTTAAATAAAACATTTTCAATTAAATGACCATAGTATTTTACAATACATATACTATAAATTCTTTAAATATATTTCAGTAACACTTTATTGTGCTGTTCTGAAATGTCTGGGGATCTATATCATGACCACTACCATTCCACCTTGTTAAACAAACATAACATAACATAAACAGGAGTTCCTTGAAAACCCTCATATGGTCCCTCTTAATGTATACCTATAGCCGCCAGTACTAGTCTGTCCAGTTATTGTAGTTCATCAGTGTAATTTTACAATAAACTTCAATTAGTTAACCTATTTCTTTAAATAATCTGCATTGTCAATATCTTCTCGTATATGATTCCCTCCATTTTATTTATCATCCCTGTTGCCTTAGTTTGTACTCGCTGCCTTCTATTATCACATTTCTGCATTCCAAATAAGGTAACAAAACTAGGAAACTGCATTCAAGATATCATCTCAGGATTTCCATGAATATTATGCTGCTGCTTAATGATTTACATGCTATAACCCTCTTAAAATAAATCAAGCCAACATCCTATTAGCTTTCTTTACTGCTGTTGCAAAAAATAATCCTTTGATTGTTATTTGGCAATTTGTGTTATAGCATCATCATTTAGCATCCAGAAATGCTGATTTGTACAGAGACTGAGATAATAGAGTAAAAAGCAACCACAGTGTAATATAGGTTGTACAGGTAGCAATACCTATAGTTCATGTTCCCAATATTTTTCATACAATTAATCTGTTTTAATGTGCTCATAACTTTGTTAAACTGTAATCATTCAGGCTGAGGTTTTTCATGCTGGGTGGCAGAAGCTTTTGGAAAAATAATAAAACCAGTTAAGCTATTCTCAAAATTAGATATTTGAAAAACATATCGTTTCACGCATTTTAAAATAAAAATCTAAAAATAAGCATCAATATTATCCATCTACATTATATAACAAACCCTCAGATTCTGCCAATGACTATGCACAAAGGGGCTAGATTTAAGTTGCACACACCACCTTTATTTGATCTCTAGAGTTAATTGAAAATTGTCCAGTGAATCAGATTTTCACTGAAAAAAGCTGATTAGACAGAATTGATTTGGTCAATATTTTCTATGAAAGTTATTGAAATGAGTCATTTCAATTTTTTTTTCATTTTGGGATGAAATGACATCAGGAAATCTCAAAATTTCCAATAGGATGGAAATTCCATTTTCTACCAGCACTAATTCTGGCATCTTTTAACTTCTGAAAGCTTAGTTTGCCACCTTAGTAAAGTTCTTTAATGTGCTTTTTAATGTAATAGCACATAGAACCTTTACTGTTAAAACTTGTTCTAACTGGCTGTATAATTAAATCAATATTCTTTTTGTGTGTCAGTATCCTTTAATCTTACATGTGTGTGCAGTCAAATCAGGTAGATACATGCAAAACATAAGATACTCAAGGCATAAGATTATCTAGTTTGGCACTCACTATTTGTACAAGCAAATGAGAGGTTTAGTGGATGCAGCCAGGTAAATGTGTTTTCAAAAGCAAAAAATCTGGTCCTATTCCTTAATATTTGCATTTTTTCAGTTAAGCTGGTCTACTTTGAATGCTTTTTGTTATTTATTAAAGTGAAGAGTGATATATGACGAGGAATATTTTCTGGGACATAAATTCAACTAAAATATTACTGGACAAGATTTAACCAAACAATTTCATCATGGGGATTAGATATCATGCCAAGAATGTGCAAAGAAATTTTCAGTCAAAATAGATGCTTCTTGGCTTTTTTATGAGCAACATACCTCCCTTAGCGTGAAAGAAAGAGAGAAACACTTATTGCCATATTAGGTAACAGTAATGTCTATAGAAGTGAGGCATCTGAAAAGTTTCCAGAGATGGCAGGTATACAACTACTTTACATCACTATCTTTCTGGATAATTAAGTAGGTATATTGCACAGGCACATTAAGTGTTTCTTGCTGTTTGGATCTACTAGGGATATATGTGCATATGGTCAATCTTATTAGTTTTCTCACACTCTGTAAGACAGAGGTCTGGGTTCTGCTTCAATAAGATGACTGTACTGGTTATGTGAATGTTGATGAACTTACCAAAGGGTCCTTTTCAGATCTGTCAAGAGAGGAAGTGGATTGTGGTAAATGTGGAGAATCATCTAAGGAACTTTGGCTAGACCTAGGTGGAGTCTTCACAACTTTTATTTCTGGGTTAGAAATGAGGCAACTACTCAGGTTTTTCTCATGGGGTGATAAGAGATCTTTGGAATAGGGTTCTAACAAACCGCTGGCAGACTGTCTGTTTACTGGACTGGGAGGAGGGATGTTGCTTCCCAGGGAAGTGACTTGCAGGCCCATCAGTTTTGGGGTAGGTGGAGTGTTAATCTCACTGAGCCTTTCCACAGTTTTTGTTTTTTCATTGGTGCCGGGCAACATCTTTGGGTTTTCTGTGCTCCCGAATTGCTGGAATGCCTCTGTGGACTTTTGGACTGGAGAGAGAATAGTTTCAAGGGGACCCCTCAAGGTGAGGCTGGGCGAGGAAGATAGAGATGGCAGTGGTCTTGTTCTCTTTATCTCTATCAGCCTTGAGGAGGGCGTCCTTCTGTCTGAGGGCTTCCTTCTCAGAGATGGGACCCTCATGATTTTCCCTCTCTCCTTTTGCTCATTCTTCGCAGTATCAATCTGCTTCAGTAGCTTCATTTCCCTCTGCAAAATACAAGGGTTACATGTATATGATATGATCTGTAAGTGCACATGTAAATTGAACTGAGGATTACTTTCAGATGCATTTTCTACTGGTATTGGCCTTTATAAAAAGGTGTCTGACAGCACAGAGCACACTTTCTACTATGGATTCCCAGCCCTGGGAACTATAAACAGTTATCTGGAGTACTGCGTCCAGTTCTGGGCCCCCCACTATAGAAAGGATGTGGACGCATTGGAGAGGGTCCAGTGGAGGGCAACCAAAATGATTAGAGGGATGGAGCACATGACCTACGAGGAGAAGCTGAGGGATTTGGGTTTTTTTAGTCTGCAGAAGAGAAGAGTGAGGGGGCATTTGATTGCAGCCTTCAACTTCCTGAAGGGAGGTTCCAAACAGGATGGAGAGAGGCTGTTCTCAGTAGTGATGGATGGCAGAACAAGGAGCAATGGTCTCAAGTTACAGTGGGGGAGGGGTCTAGGTTGGATATTAGGAAAAACTATTTCATTAGAAGGGTGGTGAAGTACTGGAATGGGTTACCTAGGGAGGTGGTGGAATCTCCATCCCTAGAGGTTTTTAAGTCTTGGCTTGACAAAGCCGTGGCTGGGTTGATTTAGTTGGGATTGGTCCTGCTTTGGGCAAGGGGCTGGACTTGATGACCTCCTGAGGTCTTTTTCAGTCCTATGATTCTATGATTCTAGGCCCTTGTAATCCAAACTATATTGTCATCATCTTCTTCCCAGAGGCTCTTCCTAAGGTCGCAGCCTTCCTTGTTGCTCTCCTGCTCTCAGCAGAGAACCAACTCCCAGGTCTGCTCTTCCCAGTCTACCTAGTCCTTTCTAAATTACCTTCCCCTTTTATTTTCCTAGCGGGTCTTCTCTGAGGGTATGTCTAGACTACATGGCTCCGTCGATGGGGCCATGTAGATGAGTTTACTAGACATAGGAAAATGAAGCAGCGATTTAAATAATTGCCGCTTCATTTACATAAAAATGGCCACCATGCTGTACCGATCAGCTGTTTGGTGGCACAGTGGGGCAGTATGGATGCGCCGCGGTTGACAAGGGAAGCCTTTGTCGACCGCTCCAGTAAACCTCATTTCACGAGGCACACCAGAGTGGTCGACAAAGGCTTCCCTTGTCAACCGCGGCGCGTCCAGACTGCCTCGCTGTGCCGCCAAATAACTGATCAGCACAGCGTGGTAGCCATTTTGATGTAAATGAAGCGGCGATTATTTAAATCGCCGCTTCATTTTCCTATGTCTAGTGAACTCATCTACATGGCTCCGTCGACGGAGCCATGTAGTCTAGACATACCCTGAGTGTCCTGATCCTTTATTATTAATCTCCACATCAGGAAGTAAGCTGAGTTTAGCACAGGAGAAGCTGATCCCCAACCTCCTAAAATGGCCATCTTGCCACATGACAATCCCCTGCCTCATTTACTAATCCAATAGTCTTCCTCCCCCTCACCTTTGTCTTCCTGTTCAGCTGCCCAAACTTCTCCTCTTGGGCTGCAAGTATCTTTTCAAAGTCCTGGTGTTTCTTCAGCAGTTCCTCTACATCAGACACTGAATCCTGAGTGGAGAAAAATCAACAACAGAGACAGGAATCCAGTGAAGCAAAAATAACTGTTCCTGAAAAGACTATGATGGAGGTTTTTGAGGCAAACGAGTACATTTAGTGACATGGCTTCCTTTCACATTAATGAGAGTTTGTGGTCAAATCCACTAGCTGGCTTTCAAAATCTCAGCCTACACTTCTAAAAAGAGTGGTCTCTGGGCTGACTGTGGCACATGAAAATAAAGGCTCAGCTGATAAGACTTCTTTCTCCCCAGCTGCTGGCTTTGTCAGCTATGGGAACTTTTGCTGGTACCCAGCAGTACAGCCACCGCTGGAATGCAGTATCTCTCACAGTGTGCTGATCTTCTGTAAGAGTCGCTATTCATTTAAAAATGCTGCAATTCGTGTGAAACTTCTCTCCCTTCTTGTCCTCTGAGCTATGGACCAAAGGCCCTGCAATATCACTACCAGCCTAGCTTGCATAAGGCATCACGATTGCCATGTGGCATCCTGGCTGCTACAGTGTAGTCAGCGGTACCCATGTTAAATGCTGGGCTGAAAGTTTATGCCAGACACATGGTTTGCACCCATTTTACCCCTTGCCCACAACCACTGCAACTCATCCTCTTTTGCCCCTGCATTGGGCCCCCATACCCAAATGTGCGGCAGTGTCATTCCACTACTCAGCAACCATAATATTGTCATTAAGGAGGAAAAACCTGTTGAAGCTGATGCAAGAAAGGGATTTCTAGGGCAAGCTGGAAAAGCCACCTATGCCAACACCCCACTCCCAAAACAGGAATCGTCAGTTCTCTTCAAACCAGGCTCTCCTTCATACAATGGAGCATTTTTGCAGATCCCTGACTAGGCTAAGAAATGGGTAGGAATTCTTCACAATTTTCTCCCCCACCTCTCACTACCCCACTGGTTACTTTTCCTGCCCGAGGCTAAGCCCTTTAAAAGGACGTAACACCTACCTTTTGAGAATCCCAAAGGTGCATCACACAGCCATCGATGTTTTGACTGGCTATGTCTACACTGCAGGCTTTTTGCGCAAGAATGGCTGTTCTTTTACAAAAACTTGCAGAGCATCTACACTGCACGCGAGTTCTTGTGCAAGTAAATTTACAGTACAGCATCGGAAAACAGGGCTTCTTCCGGAAGAGTTATTCCTCTCCCCACGAGGAATAAATCCTCTTGCGCAAGAGCTCTCTCACAAGAAGGCAGTGTAGACAGGCAACATGAATTTCTTGCGCAAGAAACCCCTATGGCTAAAATGGCCATCAGAGCTTTCTTGCGGAAGAGAGCGTCCACACTGCCATGGACACTCTTGCGCAAAAGCACATGGCAGTGTGGACGTGCTCTTGCACAAGACCTTTTGTGCAAGAACTCTTGGCAGACAGTTCTTGCACAAGAAACCTGCAGTGTAGACGTAGCCACTGTGATTAACTTGAGACAGAATGTCTTGGGGTGGGGTTGCCTGAGCTGGTACACAAATAGTCTGCCTGTACAAACAGACATTTTAATAGTTTTATTCTGTCCTTACTCACCCCATAGCTGCGATCTGAGAGAAAGCTCTCCTTGGCATTCAGCCATGCCTCTGCTTGCTCCAGCTCTCGCCGTAGTAATTGGATCTCCCAGTTTTCCTCATACAGCTCCTTCCTCACTTCCCAGCTCTCCCTCACCTTCTGCATCAGCTCCGACAGCTCTGACAGCTTTTCCTCAATCTAGAAACACAACATTTACAATGTAGGGAGATAAAAGAGCCAGTCAGGGTTTCATCTGACAGCCATCTAACTTGTAAACTGATCATGTGCCCCATCTAGGATCACCAGAGAACTTTGTGGCCCAACCTAATTTAGAAAGGAAGTTTGAGTCTGTCTTTTGCCTCCCGGAATTAATTATCTAACCACATACTACATTCTATATCTGCATGTGTACTCCATGTACAGCAGAAACAGTACTTTGCTATATATTTTTCCATAGCTATACTTAACTCAGAGGTTGCAGTTTGTAACCTATAATACTGAACTAATGATTAATTCCTCTGGCTATGGCATGACAACACTGATTTAACTTTTAATACTAATGGAAAACAGTCTAGGCCTGTCTGCAGCAAAGTTTGCAACAGAAATGGGATCTTTCATAAATTCCAAAGATTCTTTTAATTTCATGATCTCCAGATCAAATTACAATCTCAAGCCAAACTGATCATTGTAAAGGTCAAGTTCTGAAGTTACATAGGATCACAGGTTTTTTTCAAAGTTATTTCTCACCCTTG
This sequence comes from Rafetus swinhoei, assembly GCA_019425775.1. Taxonomy (NCBI): domain Eukaryota; kingdom Metazoa; phylum Chordata; order Testudines; family Trionychidae; genus Rafetus; species Rafetus swinhoei. The sequence continues at coordinate 70,951,837 of CM033446.1, read as the reverse complement.
TATGACTTCTGAAGAATGTCATGTTCTCTGAAGTGTTCACAGACTTCACCCACTCAGTATTTGTTCTACACTGTATTTACATTCTATCGTCTCCCATTTCTCGTGCATTTGGACAATAAGATTTAAGGGATGGTATTTGTGTGGCTCATATTCTCCATGGTATAGCGTCATATAGACCCACAGCACAGCATAAACCACCACCAAACCACCAAAAATATTTCAGTCTAGGTATGTCTATAAGTTTACAGGTTAGCTTCAGAGTCAATTTTGAAGGAGACAGGAACAAATCTAAATGGGGTTCCACTTATTCAGATCTCTATGCAAACTTTGTCTTCATATTTAATATTAAAGACCCTAGTTTTCCTATCTAGCCGCTCCATTTTGAAGGGCAGAGATATGTAATAACCCCTGAAAGGCATGAACTCTCTGAAGGCTCTGATGTGTAAGTCGCCACCTGAACACTTACTGAATGTTCTTTATATGTGGTAGCATTTGTGGCAATGATGCCTCACTTAGACCTCAATAATATTGTAATCAAGGCATTTGCCCACTAAGTTTGTTTCCTTAGCTCACTCTAATGTTTTAAAATGTTTAACCCATCATTAGCGTACCTCCATGGACATGAAGTGTCCATTCTTCACCAGGTTGTTGCCTGTCCGCTGCATATCTTCGTATTTTAGCCACTGCTTCTCTATTTCACGCTTATATTCTTCATGTTGCTTGATTAGAAGCTCAGCGCCAAGAACATCATTTGCTATTTCCTCAGAGATCACCAGTGCATGCATCTCATTGGCCCAAACCCTATGGAAAGGATCAGAAGGAGTCAGTGAACACTGGAAGCTGCTGAGGATAAAAATGGAACCACTCACAAATACTCAGAGACATCCACAAGCTTATACATCCACACTGAGAGAGGCACAGATGAACAAGCCTTTATTTACATACTAGGATAAAAATGTAACTGTGTAACTGCTAAAAATCCTTCTGGTTATACGCGCTATGGGCTGGGCGTGGGACTGGCTGGGGACGCTGCCGGTTCTGCTCGCCAATGACAGGGGCTGCTCCGGTGGGCCCCAAGTGGCTGGAGCAGCCCCCTGCCCAGGGCAGGCAGGGAGCTGCTCCAATCCCTACTGGTTAACCAGTTAACTGGTTAACTTTTTATATCCCTATTACATACTAGGGTCACACATATGCACAAACTCTGATAGTTACCCCACATCCATATGCACAGTTATACACACTCAAGGGACATACTCTAGCACAGAAACATACATTCAGATATTCACTTGTCCCATCAATATTTACATTATATTTATAGGAAAAAACATGATACACATTCAAAAGAGAGAAGGGAATCATGCAACTACATGCAGTGAGGAATATCTACTGGATACAGTCACAATGCTTTTATGCCGTGGGCATTTATAGCCACACTTAAAAGTGTCACATCCTGCCATGCACAAGAATAGTTAACAGACATACAAGGAGTACAGCCATGAAATGGTATTCCCATACAGAATGAGGCAAAAGAGCAGATCTACATGAACACAACCTCAAGTGATATAAAACAAGGTAGCTCCATTCATCTCAGGAGAGCTGCAGAGGAGCTAACTCACAGCAGGATATCCTCACCTGCATAGTCTCAGTCGCACCATTCCTAAACCAAACCCACATTTCTATTCACGAGAAAATACTCATTGTACTTAAGAGAGCTGGTCAAACATTTTCTGATGAAACATTTTGCATGAAAAATGCCATTTCACTGAAATAGAAGCATTCTACAGGAACAGGTAGATGTTGAAAAACACTGCTTTAGAAAAAACCCACAATGGAGCATTTTGATTTATTTTAAATTTATTTTATAATATAAACATTAAGAACAGCTAAAACTAAAATGAAATGTTTTGATTTCACCAACTCTAAGTTACCATTGATCCCCAAACAGAATTGTTCTCACTTCATGGGAAATTTCAAAATTCCATGTTTTGCAAAATAGAAATTCCAGACCCACGCAGCTCTTTTATTTGTGCAGAATGGTAACAACATGCACATTCAAGCAATATTATTTGTATTATATCTCTCCCTGCTCTCCCACAAAGTGCTTGAAATAGCTGTGTGAGGATGTCCTGTGAAAAGGCTGGGCTGACTCGTAGACATGTGTGAGCAATGGTGTCTGTCCTAGCCACTTATCCTCTACTGCTGGGCTGGCATGTAGCACATCGGGCTGCCGCAGCACAACCCCACTGCTGAGCCAGAACGCCCATGCTGCCCCAACTGGGTTGCTGGGCTGCCCCTGCCCCACTACCGTGGCTCCACTACCAGAGACGCAGCCATGTGGCCCAATCCCAAGCCCCAACTGCCCAGGAACAGTGCCCACCCCAGTCCTGGCCCCACAGCCAGAGGAGCAGCCCATGTGGCCCAAGCCCTGGACTCGGCCGCTGGAGGAGCTTGCCCGGCTGAGCCCCCATGTGCCTACTACCACCACCACTAGCAGCAGCTCACCTGCTTCCACTGGCTCACTGCTGCTTCCTCTGGCTCACTGCTGCAATGGAGTTGGGTGGGCAGAGAAGGGGGAGAGCACTGGCCGTTGGCACGCAACCCACTCTGCAGCCTCCGCGCCTGCCCCCTGGAGCTAGTGTTGTGGCAGTGCACCGGCCACGAGGCTCAAGTGGCAGCGCAGGCTCCCCACTGCGTGGGAGAGGAGGGGCATGCCATTGAAAATTGGTTCGTCTGCCACTTATGGCGCAAGTGCTGTAGGTTGCTGACGCCTGATCTACATTGTCCAAAATTTGTCAAATCAGTAACACTCTGCTGAAATAGAGTGGCATGGTCCCAGGTCTTAGATACACACAATATATGACAGGCTCCAGAAACAACCCTATCAGTTTGAACCTAAGTATCTGTTCTTCTCTACAATGGGGTCAGATCTGGCCACTGGAGCTGAAAAGAAGCTTTGTGTTACAGTTATCATATGAGGGGAGCTATAAGCAAGTTGCAGAGAGACAGGGGCAGGGATGGCCTGTGATTGCTAATTTAGAAGACAGCACTGGAGAAAACAAAAATAACGCTCCACTGACAAAGGTCCCTACACTTACATCAGCTCCCTGCAGTCGTTGAAGTAGACCTGGATCTGTTCTGCCTGTCTCAGTCTCTCTTTCCTCTCCAGAGACTTCCTGTTCAGTTTCTCCCAGCATTCATCCACCTCTGTGAGTCTCTCCATTATGTTCTCCCTGGCCTGAGGGTAGAGCCGGCTGAGATGTCGAGCCTCCTTTTGGATCCGCTCTAGCTCTTTCACAATGGCTGCAAGGTCTCTCTGGAACACAGAAGCAATTGATCACAAGACCAAATTGAGAGCATTAGGTTCTGTTTCAGCATGGACACTGCAGGGAAATAATACTGAAAGCAGATCTCAGACTGTTCTTGACCTTTTGGCTCCTGAAATAGACCCAATTGATCTCACAGAGTGAGAAATAACTTCATTGCTTTTCCTTCTGCCAGTTACCTTCTAGGATTCACATACATTCACCATTGAACAAGCTTGTTTAGAGCCATCATGAAGGACACTGCAGTAAGGCAAGTATCTCACCTGTTGGGCCAGCAAAAAATACTCACCACCAATTTCTCACCCCACAAAAGAAACACCAATCCAGGAACCTATTCCTGCAACAATACCCGTTGCCAACTCTGTTCACATATCTAACCTAGTGACACCATCACAGGACCTAACCAAATCAGTTATACCATCAAAGACTCATTCACATGCATATCTACTAAGGTGATATATGCCATTGTGTGCCAACAATGCTCCTCTGACATGTACATTGGACAAACCAGACTGTCTCTACGCAAAGGAATAAATGGACACAAATCAGATGTTAAGAATGGCAACAGCCAAAAGCCTGTGGGGGAGCATTTTAACCTCCTTGGGCACACAGTTTTGGACTTACAAGTTGCCATTCGCAGACAGAACATCTTCAAAAACAGACTGCAGAGAGAAACTGCTTAGCTGGAATTCATATGCAAATTTGATACCCTGAACCAAGGACTAAACAAACACATGGAGTGGTTCTTGCATTACAATAGGTAATTTCCCATTGAAGTGCTCTCAACTTCTCACCACTGTTGGAGATGAGTCAAGTCTATTCTGATTTAATTAGTATGGATGTTACAGTCCCATCTCTGTATCCTTTTTTCCTTCTGTCTTTTCTCTTCAGCATCTGAGGAAGTGAGCTGTAGTTCACAAAAGCTTATCCTCTCACACCCTCATAAATTTGTCACTCTTTAAAGTGCCACCAGACTTCTTGTTGTACTTCTAATACAAATGATGTATTGGGGAGTGTTAGGGAAGGGTCAGCTGGTTTGTAAGGCAGACCAATGATGCTGGGGCTGGCTTTGAAGGATGAGGGAAGGAATAGGGTGAGGATTAAGAGAGAGAAAACGACAAGAAAACGAGTGTGCAGCAATTCCCAGCAGAACACCTACTTTCCAAAATTTAGTCTTTTATTTTTGTTTTGAGGAAGCACCTAGAGGAAGTCCCGCCTGTTCAGAACACCCCCCAATATTTCTTCCCTGCCACCACTGCAGCACCCCAGTTGGAGTTTTAGGGATCATCTGAATTCTCCTGCTCTCTAGCTCCTTTGTTTTTACCTCTCCTTCATCTGTCCTAATCATTGTAGACACCTACTGCCAGCCGACAGAGATGTCTGCTCCCAGTCCAGAGCCAGTCTACCTCATTTAAGTTGAAATATATGGAATTTGGGTACAGCAAAATCTAGGCTCACCATTCTCCCTAAGGCTGAGAGTTATTTCCACAGGACTAACACTTCCTGCTGGCCATAGGAACCAGCAGTCACATCCCGGAATTCAACACAGGCCTTTTGAATGGCAACAAAATATCACTCTTTTCCAGCAATGAGCTGGCAGTCTCAGCAGAGCCCAGCCACTGATACTGCAGTGTTAGAGACTCTGCATCCATTTCAAACTATGGCTTTACAATTATTTGAACTTGGATTGGAATTTTAGTTTTGAAGTCCGTTAGGAGAAGTGAAAAATACTGTAAATAGTAATAATATTGTTTCAGGCTGGTAGGCCTCTTGCATGTGGCACCATGGACATTGCAGTAATGGATCAAACACATTATTCATATGTGAAAAAAGAGCAGCCCAACATATTAATAAGTCAGGCGTAGATCTCTTGGTTTTATTCATTTATATTTTCAAGGCTGTCCCACTTACCTCCACTCCTTCATGCTGGCCAAGGAGGGTTTGCACACCTGGCAGGTCATATCCATAATCGTCTATATCCACCACTGCCTCTTTCTCCTGCATCCACCCTTTTAGCTCATCCACATCATGGTCATACTTGTGAACCTGCAGAGCTGCTCTTAAATTCTGGGGAAAAAAAAGATTCACTAGCAGCAGCATCCTTAGAACACAACACTGCAGCACGCCCGTTGTGCAAGGAGACACTCTGCTCTGACGCAAGGGAGCCTAAAGTGACACACTGATGTACAATATGGTAACACTGGGGCTTTGGAGCTCTTCAGAGGCACATGGTTAAAAATATCATAATGAAAATTTACATTTATTCCAAGATCAAGGAGCCATTTTTAAACAGGTAAAGCTGTTAAGATAAGCCAGGTCATTTAAACCCACATGATTAACAACAAGGAAATTAATAGTTAAGGGCATATCATATATTTCACTTTGCGCACATACCAAAGACAAACACCTGGGTAAAGTCGTGGGCCCTCTTCTTTGTGTTACCATATTGAGCTGAAGCTTCAGGATGCTTAAGGAGGCAGAATATGTTGGTATTGGCCGGGAGATTGGACCTAAAACTCATTCTAATGAAAAGCGATAAAGGACTGACCATAGGTGATTACATTTCAGTTTCACAGAATGGGCAAAAGGAGCGAGGGAAAGATGTTCTATATGTAATAACAGGTAACTATTAACCCATTTGCATGAAGTAGAATGCACAGGTCAGCAAAAGCTAAAGCAATATTTGAACCTGTATGCAACACCCTTTCTGCTGTTACAACAAATACTACCCGAGAACAGCAATGACACTGGCCTGATGAGTCATAAAGGGAAGTCAGAACATTCAGGAGCTTCATGGCTCAAATTGCATTTTCTTTCTGTACAGGTGTCCTACCTCTGTCCTTGTTTGGATGGCTTGGCATAGTCTCTCCCACGTATCATTGACTTGATGGGTCCTCTTCTGGATCTCTCCTATCTGGCTGTGGCACTCTTTCTCCAGGTGGGACGCGCAAATTCATTTATTGCGAACACCTTAGTATGTCCTAGCGGTTTCATCTCCTTTATAAAATCTTCAAACTTTGTCTCCAGTATCTGCAGAAAAAGGATGCGGGGGGTGGGGGGAGCAGAATTCAAATATGAAGAACGTCAAACCTGTGCTGGCCCCCATGAAGGAGGCAAAGGGAACCGATCACTTCTCTATTATGTCCTACAAAACTTTCCCAGAATGTGTAAATCACGTAACAAGCCCTGATTTCCTCCTCTCATTCCCAGAAAAAAAGTCCCTCCTGCCATGAGGAATCAACATCTTATGTCACACAGAGAAGATCACCTACTTCCTTAATGGCCTGATATATCACCAAGAGCAAGAAGCCAAGAACAGGAAAGGAAAAGCAAACAATTCAGCCTCTTCCCACACCCACATGCAAAAGTTGTTGAAAGTATACATTCAATGAACCAAATCCTGTGCGTTACAAATTACCCCTCTCTGTCTGTATCAGTCTCTTCAAAGGGGATTAGTGCTGGGGCAAACAATTAGAGGTATGGATACTCAGGGGGGCTGACAGACTTGCCAGGCCCATGGGCAAGGTGGGGGAAGGCCTGAATGTGCACTCCTAGAAGGGGCAGGCCTACAGAGGGCAGGGACAGCACTGTCCAGAGTGCACCACACCACACCATCCTCCCTCCCAGCACTCAGAGCTGGCCAGAGCATGCGGCACGTGCTCTAGCAGCAATTTAAAGGGCCAGGGAATCCAACTGCTGCTGCAGCTGTCCCTCCTCCCTCTCCCGTGTTCCATTGGTGGGCCTGTCCATGCTTGCTCTCAGGCTGTTACATGAGGGATGCTTCAATTTACAACCAGAACTCCAGATCTTGGCCCTTTCTAGCTAGTGCTAGGACCCTTGATGAGTTATGCTGGTTTTCTACAGCCCTCTGCCACAGAGGAGAAGAGGAGGTAACAGCTTTCTGCTGCTCCAACTTTCCCCTCTGGTCAACACTGTCTTAGAGAACCTTAAAAATAATAACCAGGCAGAAATTAGACCCAATGTTTGTAACAGAGAGAACCTGATTTTGCCTAATTTATATCTCTCTATATTGGGCTGCAGTGCCTCTTGCTATATGTGTTGTAAAGCTAATACCTTCCTGCTTTGCCAGAAAGGAAGCTTTTTACCTCAGCTTCTTCCAAGTCTTGCCCATAGTCATCTGACTCCGCCACAGCCTGTCTGCTGGAAAGCCAGGCATCCACTAATTGGATCTCTCTCTCAAACTGGTACAATTGGTACTGTTCCTGCAGGCATCTCCTCTGGGTCTCGGTTTTCTGTAGCAGAGACTTGAAGTTTTCTAGGACAGCCTGGAGCTTCAGGAGCATGGTTGAACTGTAAAAAACAACAACCAGAAGCCGCGTCACTGGTCAGAGTATTTAGCCAGTAAAACCAATTTCTGCTACTATCTTTGTACAGTGTCTCTGTTGCCCTCTAGGGCTACCAAAACAGAACCTGCAGCAACCCAAATACATGGAAAGGGAAGAATCTAGTAGTAGGGTGAATTATGTTAGGAGGGAGAGAACCAATAGGAAATTAAAATAAAATTTCAGAGAATGCTTCTTTCCCAGTCTCCTTCCCCCCAACAGAAAAACATTGGAAAGAGACAAGTAATGAATTGTGAAGAAGACTGTTTTGCTTTCCCAGACATGCTGATCACAGATCCTGTAGACAATGAGCTCTGGATGAGAAATGCTGGGAATAGCAGAACTGTCCCATCCATAGGACAATTTTGGGCACCTGCCCTGGTCCCCACACTTCAGGGGGGCCCACGTTTAAGGGCGATATGGAAGCATGGGATCAAAGGCAGCCTGGTTGATTAGAAGGGGGCTTGGTGCCAAGAGCCGGGTTCAGGCCTGCCCCTATATTCACTGGTGACTGAGGGAAACAGAGCGACCTGGCCCCAACCTGCTCTGCTGGTTCCCAGTGTTGCTCAGGAGAGAAAGCCTGGGGGAAGGGCTGGAGTGGGGGCTGGTGGGGGGCAGAGCAGAGCAGGATTGTCCTGGGCCTCACACCCTTCTAGGGATGGCCCTGGGGAGCAGGCAAGGCCAGAGAAACTAGACAGAGGTCTATAATCTTTTGTTGCTCGTTATGTGGTTCCATTGTATTCTCTAAATAAGAGGCAATCGTGAAAATGAAAGGTAAATTTTTGCTGAAGGGGGAAGGAAGGGGTTTAAAATGTCTCCTGTCAACAGTATTTCTGAGAGAGTCACTGAATGGTTAAGCAGGGCTGCTCTTTTCAGTTTGTACCTCTCTAGCGGGTTTCTCTTCGAAAGTGCAATAGCAAGCCGGTTCCATTTTCCTACCTCTTTGGGTTGTCGCTGTTTATTAGTTTGGTGCCAGTCTCCCGAAGCTTCTCAATTCGGGGCTTGAATCCGTCCACATCCAGCTTGGTAGCTTCCAGTTTACGAAGCGACACCTGGGTGGATTCTTCATTCTTCCTGCAGTCAGATGTCTCCAGGATGAACGCTCTCTCTGCCATCCAGGACTCTGCTTCACAAGCTGTAGGAAATACAGGGGTAAACTGGACACTCAGCTGTCTGTGCACAAGAAAGAAACCTGGAGAGCACTAAAGATGATAGTGGACATCGACTTAGATGGGACCTTGCAGGACAGTACAGCAGCTTTCACGCTGAAAATTGAGAGACTAAACTAGGGGTCAGCGCTGTTGGCACGTGGCTCATCAGGGAATCTGCTGGCAGGCCACACGACATTTTATTTACTTTGACCATTTGTGGGCACAGTCCCACCCACCCCCTGCAGCTCCCATTGACTGTGGTTTGTCATGGAAGTAGCATAGGCTACAGGGACATGCTGGCCATCAATCCCACAGTTCACATTAGCTAGGAACAGCAAACGGTGGCCTCTGGGAGCTGCAGGGGGCTGAGTCTGAGGACAGTCAACGTAAAGAAAATGTCCCACAGCCCACCAGTGGATGAGGCTAGCACTGTGGACATCTGATCTGTGGTGTTGCTCAACAATTGCTGAGAGCCAAGAAGGCTGGCAAAGGCCTGCTTCATTCAGTGTCAGCATTCAACCTGACTAACACTGCTTCGCATGAGCCTTCTGCCCAAGTTTTAACAACTCGTGTCAGAGCCTCGGACAGGCGCAGTTCCACACATGATCCTTTGAACAAGCGAGGACAGCAGGAGAGACTTGTGGCACTCTTGTTGGAATTCTGCAATTTCACTACGGCTCCAAATGTAGCAACTGCAGAATTCCAACAGGATTGCATGACGTAAGGGAATATATGGGACTGATGTGCCTTGAATGATTAATAAGTATTGATTCCATCAGGGCCTTAAAAATTAGAAACCCTATCCGACTCTGTTAATCCCAAAATAGGGTCCACATATGAAGACCATAAGAAAATGGTTCATATCACGAGAGATGCTTTGTCTAAAGACTCGCTTATTAGCCAAGGTCAGGCATTCCCCTCCCCAACTATTCAAACTAAAATGGCGAAATGAGGGTATTGCTATTCACCGAGGCAAGAATCTCTCATCAGTCGCATGGTTGTAAATGCCTTTCTCCTTCCCAAACTAGGTAACATATTTAAAGTTACCAAACAAGAGTTGCACTCTGCTTTCCTTTGCAAAATGGCCCGTCCCCCTGAGAAATGGGTGGGGAAACTGCCAGTTAAACAAACTAGAAATGTGGCTGCAAGAGTGAAGGTCAAATTGCGCAAACTGTTACCATAAGAAATCCAACCATACGTTTCACTCCAAATTATAAACTATACATTGTTTCCTTGTAAATAAAATATACCATGAACAATCTGTCTTTCAACCCAAATTGAAATCTGCACATTTGTTTGCCTGGTGAGTTAGATCTATATCCTTCTGTATGTGGAAAAGGCCTTTTGTTCTATTGTAAGTCTTAAATAAGATGAAATGCTTAGTATACTCAGAGAATACATAGAGCATGTCCTCCAGATTTAGAAGGTTATGAAGATTGTTGGTTTTCATTGTAAATAATATTGCACTCTAGAGTAACAGGAACTGTCTGGCACCAGGAAGGAGAAATATTGAACGACATTAACAAGGGTATAACTTTGCGACATTAAGAGAAATCACTTAAAAGGAAGATCCTGATTGACAGTAGGGGGCAAATCTTAAAATCCTTGAAATGACTCAAACTTAAGAAGCCTCTGACAAAAAAAAGGATTAAGGGAACTTGAAGCCTCTGGCAAGAAAAGGATTAAGGGAACTTGTTATACACCAATGCCGACTACAGGTTGCCAGTGGAAGCAGAAACTAAGAGCTGAAATCTGAGGACCCACTTGACATGACTGCAGTTAGACTGAGAGTCAGTAGGAATGAGAGTGTGACCCCCTCCAATGAGCCCGTATATTCGGATGTGTAAAGAGAGGCCCCCCATGCATTTTGGGAGTTGACTGAACCCAACAGAACAAGCAGCAGGATCCCAAATGCAAGTGACATTCCAATCTGACATGTGGAAGGACTCTCCCCCGTTACAGAGGAATTGGCGAGATTTCATCTCAAAGATTGTATTCCCCTTTCTGTTTGTAAACTTGACCCTTGTTGTCAGCATGAGAGACTCAACCTGCAACCTTAGGAGCTAAAGTCATGTGCCTCTACAGCAGGAGCTAAAGGCCAACTTCTTCTCAGCGAAGGTTGTAGTGTAGACTTCACTCTCCCTTGTCAGTGGTCTCAGTGCCTCTGGGTTACATGTTCTTTAATAAAAATACCTGTAGGTTATCTTGCTGGGTCTACACTCTCGTGAGACCTCATGAAACCATATTTTAGATTCTAACTCCTTTATAAGTCCAAGCTAGAGAGATTAAAAACAATAACTCTAAGTAATTACTTTTAATATTCTAAACTTGTCCATTTTTGGACCAGTCCAGTCAAAGAGAAGTATCCATGCTCTCCAAACTGCCTTAAAGACAAGTGCATCCTGGGAAGTATGATACCCATTTTATGTAATAAAGTATTGAGACTTGGTGGTGATAAGAAATCTGGTAATTTGCAGTGAACTTTGATAGAACTGTTGAGCCTCAACTCTAGTCAGTGATAACTGCTTTCAGGACTATCGTGTGTGTATAATGGACAGAATTGGTTGTGTGTACATTTGAGTGGTGAACTGTTGATTCTATAGTTATGTGGTTCTGGGAGAATTAATAAATGGATAGTTGATTAAGAATAAGCAAATGTCCTGATTTGAGACATGCAGTTCAAGTTGAAAGCTGACCTGAAAAGAACCCAGCATTAAACTAGTAAGCTAGTGCGCCCTGACCTCAATAAAAAGGGCTTATTCTACTGGGTTCTATCTATTGGCAAATCTAGTTTGTTTGCATCCTGGCAAATTCGTAATTTTTGTACTTATAACGCATCTTACCTCACTGAGAAATTGATGGGCCTCATATGATTGCACGAGTCTTCTTCTCCTCTCTTGAGCCTCAGCTTTCAAGGTTTCTACCGAAGTGCCCAGCTTCTTCAAACGTTCCATGATCTCATGGGAGGCAAAGTGTCCGCCCCTCACCAGCTTCTGCCCAGTGCTGATCACGACTTTTGTAAGAGCGTCATGGCTGCTAATCTCATTCTCCAGGTTCTGGAAAGCACAAATGAGAGGCCCAGAATGTAAGCAACTGAAACTGTTCTACTTACATGCTGCATTTAGGAGTCTGGTTTTCACATTTAAAAAAAGGGGCCAAGGTTGCAAAGTTTAGATCCAGACCAGAAATCATTGAAAACCAAGGAGTATTTGGACCAAATGTTTTGTTGGGCCTGTGAAATAAAGAGAGAGAGAAAGAGAGAGAGAAAAGCTGCAAAGTTCAGTTCCTGATCCAAACTTCCTCAGAATGTTGTTTCTAGCTCTTCAACAACATTCCAGGATACACAGCTTTACAAAAATGGCATTTATAAGAATCACAGGAACACACATTGATGACCAAGGTAAGGAGATAATGGCAGGAGATGCAAACTACTCAAACCAGCACCCAACACCCTCTTCCAATGTTTGCCAAACCAATTCAGTTCATTCCTATGCACATACATTACTCCCCCTCCCCCAATGGTGTTCTTCCCTGTCTTACTGGTGTAATTTAGATCTTATTTAGTTTGGGGCAGGGACTTGGTCTTCATACTTGTCTGTTAAGGGTACCATGCATTCTGTAGGTATTAAAATGACAGCACCCTACATATGCAAAATATTTCCCAGCATTTTCCAGCCTGAGGAAATTGCTTAAGTATTGCTTAAGTTGTCATGACTGTGGAATTGAGTCAGAATGAGAGTCATACGTCTGAGTTACACTAAGTAGAAGAGATTCCTTCTGTAGCAAGGAGACATACTTTTAGCTCAACTGGCAGATCACGTGTCTGTGAACGATGGGGGCCCTGATTCGAAGCTTAACTTTTATTTCCTCTTAGTAATTTCATAGGCAGCCACTATGTTGCTGAAAAGTGACACCCTGTCTGACACCAGCAGAACAGAATCCAGTGTCAAACAGTTTGTACCACGAATTAAAAATAAGGCAGCAATGTGAATAAGAGCTTCAACTATTTAATATTTAGGGACATATTTTCAAAGTTCCTTTATTTGCACCCACAGAAAATGAAAACGGTGGTGTGTACAAACCCTATTTTTTACACACACACACGATTGTTATAGGTGCATGTTAATATACACTGCAGAGGCAGGTATCATATTTACTCAGATTCATACACAAACTTTTCTGTGCTAGCAAAGGAGGGACTGAATTTTGAAAACTTGGCAGATCAAGACTAAAAATGAAACAGCAATGTTCTTTAGGGGTGAAACTAATCTCACAGGAGAGCAGAGCCTGGCTCCTGATCTCTGACACGAGATCCTTGCCACTCCCCCACAGCCAATGTAAAAATGTCAAGCGGCCTGTAGTAACTAAAAGACTCAGAACTGGAAATATGAATTAAAAGCTCTGAGGGCCAATATCACTTTCACTGGAAGTACTGGAGAATTTTGGAGTTAAAGACAGCATCACCACAGTCCCTCCCACCCCCCAAACTCCTTCTCCTGGCTAAACCAACCCCAATCACTCATTCCTTCAGGGACCTAATCTACCTTCTTACAATGTCAGTTGGTTCAGAATGTTTCTAAACAGGAGTCTAAATGCAAAAATAATGTAGCTCCAACTTTCCATCATGAACAAATGATCCTTCTGCACCAATTGCATGTTCTTAAAATGCTATAAATCTCCTATTTCATGTGTTCTAACCGCTCCCTATTCAAAATAAAATCTACATCAAACATTAGGAAGGCATAGATTATTTGCAATAGACCTGCGGCCTCCACAGCTAACTACAGTGATCCGTTGCTGTTTCATTAGTATGGGAGATGACAAAATTCCAGGTTCTGCTTGTCTCTGATGACACATCTAAACATTGCAAAATCTTAGTAGCCAGCTTGAAAGCTGTTACTAAAATGATGGTAAGATAAAGATAATAATGTTTTACTTTGTCAAACAGTGCAGGAGGGGAATTTCCCTCACCCTATAGGCATCTGGAAGACTGATATACGCTGAATGCATTTGCTGAGTTTTTAAACAGTTCTTTGGGACATTTGTTTCTCGGAAAAGCCATGCCAGCATACACAGCAGCTTGTAAAATCTATTTAGTATTGCAATAGCCAGGATCAGAGCTCAATAACTTGCACAAAGGGATAGGGTGCTTAAAGGGCAATGCAGGGGTACTCTACCATGCCCTGGGTGGAGTCTTGTTCATTACTAAGGTGCAGAATTGCTCGTTACAAAGCACCCTTCTGAGACAAGGGTCAGAATCATCCCTGGCAGTGATGATTTTGTTACAGCCAGAGTGGTGATCAAGTGTTCCGCTGTAGGGGCATAGGCACCATCCCATGTTCTCCTGCTTGACTTACAGTGCGGATGGTTCCTGTGCTATTTTACCTGATGCTTTTCTTGTAAACTTTGGACAGTTGCTGGGGACTGGCCATAGTCCTTGGAGGAAGCCAAGGGGAGCTTCTCATGAACCCAGGCCAACTCATCATCAACATCCTGGAAAAACTGGTACTGCAGCTTGCTTGCTTCCAAACTCCCACGCCTCTCCTGCAGTGGCTCACTTAGGTGCTTGTACCTGCAGATTTAAAATGGAACCAGATTAACACAATAGAGAAATACTGGGCCAACACAAGCAGGAGAACTGGCTATGGAGGGAGGGAGGAAGAAAGAGATGGGGAAAAAGAGAGGAAGTGAGAAAAGAGAGAAGAGGAGGAGGGCAGAGAAAGGTAGAAGGGGGCAAAAAGAGACAAAACGGGCACTCACATACCTGCGCACCACCTGATCGACCCTCTCCTGTATCTCATCTGCAAGGAAATGCTTCTCTTTCTGGAATTCCTGGGCTGTGTCCACAAGTACTTGTAGCCGATTCCTATGGCTAGCAATATCTTCCTCCAGTTCCTCTTGTTTCTTCAGGAGACTATTTAAAACCAGCAGGTCACTGCTATTGTCTGGAGCCTTTAGCTCACTTTCCACGTCTCCCAGCCATTTCTCTATGTCCTCCACACTCCTCTGGAAGCACAGGGCCTGAGGGCAGGCAGGAAGCAAATGTCAGCAGGCATTTAGGGTTATAAAATGCCAGATTCCTCTGTCAAGGAGCATGTATATCACTTTCAAAAAACCTTTCTGGGCTAAATGAACTATCTCCTCACTTGGGATGGGGTAGGTAAATGTAGAGAACATAGTCCATCTAATTACCAGAACAGATTTGCAGAATATATAAAAAACTCCATGAACAGGACAAACTGGAGAAATGGTTAGAGCCCGGTGCGCATCCACAATATGAGCAGCAGATATCCTCATCCTTATCCATGGATGTGGAAAACCATGGCTATAAAGCAGAGAGCTGTGGGTTTGCAGGGCTCTAGAAATGGTCCAAAATAAATAGGATGAAATTCAATAAGGACAAATGCAAAGTGCTCCACTCAGGAAGGAACAATCAGTTGCACACATACAAATTGGGAAATGACTGCCTAGGAAGGAGTACTGTGGAATCTGGGGACCATAGAGGATCACAAACTAAATATGAGTCAAGTATTTAGCACTATCAGGGGAAAAAAAGCAAACATCATTCTGGGAAGTATAAGCAGAAGTGTTGCAAGCACGATATGAGCAGTGATTCTTCTGCTGTACTCCACACTGACTAGGTCTCATGTGGAGTACTGTGTTCATTTCTGGGTGCCACATTTCAGGAAAGATGTGGACAAACTGAAGAAAGTCCAGAGAAGAGAAAAAAACAAAACAAAACAAAGCAAAACATGACCTGTATGGGAATACTGAAAAAATCGTGCGTGTTTAGTTTGGAGAAGAGTAGACTGAAGGGTGATGTGGTAACAGTTTTCAAGTACATAAAAGGCTGTTACAAGAAGGAGGGGGATGAATTGCTCTCATTAACCTCTGAAGATAGAACTAGAAATGGGCTAAAATGGAAACAACAGTAGGTTAAGGTTTTATAGAAGAAAAAACTTCCTAACTATCAGGCCTTGCCTATACTACCGCAGGCCGTCGACCTGTTACGCAACTTCAGCTAAGTGAGTAACATAGGTGAAGTCAATGCACTTAGATCTGCTTTCTGTGCTATCTTCACAGTGGTTAGTCAACAGCTGATGCTCTCCTGCCAATTCAGCTTACTCTTCTTATTTTGGTGGAGTATCAGAGTCGATGGGAGAGTGCTCAGCAGTCAATTTATTGCATCTACTAGACATAATAAATTGACCCCAGTGATGGATTGATCACTGCCTGTTGATCCAGCCCATAGTGACATGTCCTCAGTACTGGAATAAATTGTCCAGGGAGGTTGTGGAGTCTCTGTCATTGGAGATTTTTAAGAGCAGGTTGGACAAACACCTGTCAGGGATGGGCTAGTGATCCTTAGTCCTTCACTGAATGCAAGGGATTTTCCTAGATGACCTCTTGAGGTCCCTTCCCATTCTACGATTCATGCCCAGGGCTGCTGGTGGATGTGATGTTTCGGCACATATTGCTCAGCATCCTTTTCTGGAGCTCTGGCCCTAAACAAAAGCTTCCATTCAGCAACACCACAAGAGAACATAGAAGCAGTCCCAGACTTCTCTCCCTTAGAGTTCCCACCACTTTGTGCAAGATTCAGTGCAGCTTGTTATTTGCCATGATGATTAATTCCTTAGCTCCAGTGGTTTGGTGCGACAGTGCATGTGAGGCAATGGGACATAGATGAGACTTAGCACTGCTCCCTTGCTCTGTCACTGGACATGGCAGCAGTACCTGTCCCCAGCTTTACCTTGTAGGCATCCTGTAGTTTGGTCCTTTTTTCATTGCAGTTTTGCAGCAGCTCATCCCAGAGCTCTTTCATTTCTTGCAGCCTGGACTGAATGGCCTCAGGAATGTAATGTCCTTCCTGGAGCATCTTCTCTCCCTCCTACAGCAAAGACCACAGACATCATCACCCTCTCTATTAGCCCACTGCTTCATAATGCGCCATCTGTTCTTCTAAGGCGTGTGCTTGATTATGGTAATCAACACCCACTTGGGAGTGTGCGCGCTTGGGAGTGAGAACCTGCTTCTATAATCTTTAGTAGCCTTTACATAACACATGAGGTTTGGTGAGGATAGAAGAAAACTGTCTTACGTCAACACTATTGCTGGGAATGGGATGGTAGGTGAGCGTGCCAGACTTCAGGTCTCTAGTGCTATTTGACATGCCAGCCACTTATTGCAGCAGGATGTCCGGGGGGTCGGGTACTGACTTACAAAAGCACACTACAGTCTCCTGGCAGAGGACCAATCTGAGGTGAGAGTACACAACAGACTGATATTGAATCTGGCTTGCTGGCATGGCATTGGTAAATGCCCATTATCCAGTCCCTTTCTAATCAATGCCTGTGGGTGCAAAAAGCAGGACCTCCTTGTGCACTGTATGATATAATCAGAGTCTGTCTGTATTTCTATCATACTTCTCCAGTTTCAGATGCTTATAGATTAGCTGGGGGAGGGGCGGAAGAACATCCAGCAGGCTGGCAACTTTGCAGGTATGTTCTCAGCCCATGAGCAAGTTTGTATTATATCCTTCTAAAGTTAGATCGAGGGATTGTGTAGTTATGCAAATGGGAGAAGTGGGAGAGGAAGGAACCCATAACAGGTTTGCAGGTGCAGATTTTCCTCTACACAATAAGTCAAAAACTATCTTTATAAGATCCTTTCAAATAAAGTTTTAAAGGCACATGATCCAGGTGGTTCAGAGAAGACTACAGCTGCATCCTTCAGGGGTCTACAAACAGTTAATACTGCAGTACCCAGGCACAAAGAGATAAATGTGGGTTGAAACCTTACTCTTAACTCTGAAGTGTATGTTGTAATGTAAAGCGTCTTGTACATGAATAGTGCAACAACAACAATTGCTATATTGAGTTTAAGTTAAATAAACATAAACATAAGCATTTCAAGACTCTCCTTGTCAAGGTTGTATGAGATACCTTGACAAAGCTTAATATGTTCCATTTTTAGTGATAATTCCCCTTACATTTTTGGTTCCTCTTAAAGTCCTGGATTTGACATGCTCTAGGCTGTTAAGAGGTATTAATAAACTAAATGTCAAAACCCACTTTACAAGTTGGTGAAATTACTGCACCCATTTTGCAGATCATCAAGTGAGGCAACGCCAGGTAGAACTTAAGTTAATTTATCCTGAATCTCACGAGTGCCCCATCTTGTTTAATATCCTTGTGATTCAAAGATTCTGTTTGGCCGAACTTTTCCTGCCACTCCCCACAACAGTCCCACGTCTCTTACAGCCTTGATGCTGTCTATGCGATTTCTGTTGGCCATGATCTCTGCGTGGAAAGTCTGGTGTTTCTGTAGCTTGGTCTGCAGGTTGCTCGGGTCCTTCCAGCTCTCATCCAGAGCAATACTGTTCTTCTCATTTATCCAAGCTGCCACCTTGGATTTGGGGAGGGTCAGGTGGGAGGACACAAAAGAAGACAAGATTTTTTTAAGCTACTCAGATCTCATTTTCTAGGATCCCCTTTAACATATCTAAATGTGGGGCTAATTAATGTAGAGAAACAAAAAATCTCCCTTGAATTCTCCTCTGCATGCCTCCCCAACCTCCTCCTGTCCACCTGAAGGAGGTCCTCACTGTATCTCCAGCCACTAATATTCTGTCTAGCTCACATGACCCTAAACACAGTGGCATTATCCCTTTTCCCACAGTGTGCGCACATGTGTGTAGGAAGGGACTGTCTCCATAGTTCTACTCACAAGTCTTTTGTGTCTCACAGGGAAAAAAAACCTGCTCTGTCCCTTTCCACTAGCTCTCCAATGTGGAATGCACCCCCTTTAATATCTGCATTTCCTTCTGTGCCACAGTGTTTCTGTGTGCCCAAAAGACATCACAGGCTATATTTATCTTGAGCCACAATGTGAACTGTAGAGTGCACCACAGTTTTGCATGATAACTGCCCTGGGTGGATGCAGTTGGCACAAAATAAAAGGGATCTAGTTTGCATCAACATAGCTTTGTCCGAAAGAGAGCTATGTTAACACTGACTAGACACCTATTAGATCATGCCAGCAGTGCTCACATAAGGCAGTTGGTGCTCAACAGTTTGATGAACTCTGCAGTTCACACTCCCATAGAACACACTGTGGTGCAGTGTAGACCAGGGGTTTTCAGACTTTAGGTGGCAGGTTTAAAAGGGCAAGCTTCTAGCTGTCTGCAAGATACTTTATTTCCTTGAGCCTCTGCAGGTATGGGCCACATCAGTGTTCCTTCTGAGGTGGGCTGCAGCACAGCTTCACAGGTGATTAATCAGCCCCGCCCAGTCAGAGGCTCAGGGCTCAGTGCACCGAACTGACTAACTGGGTGGGACTGATTAATCACTTGTGAAGCTGTGCTGCCCTGTAGTTTAGAGGGAACACTGTCCATCCCAGCTCCTGTTGGCCCCGGATCACTGTTCCCAGCCAATGAGAGCTGCAGGACGCAGTGTTCTAAGTCGCACCACTTCCCACAGCTCCCATTGGCCAGGAACGGTGGTCTGCAGCCAATAGGAGCCGTGATTGCCTGTACCTGCAGAGCAGAGGTGCAGGTAAACAAAGCAACTCAAGGCTAGCTAGTGGCTTTGCCTTTACAAGCTATAATCCAGAGTCTGAAAAACCTTGGTGGACTTAATTTTAGATGGAGAGGCAGGTGTGGCTTGAGGGCTGAAGAAGGTGCCTTCTTTCTTTGCACCTATATCCTCCAGTCTCATGTGATGCCATTGCAGCCTCATTTCCTTGGTTCTTTCCTAGTAAAGAAAACTTCAGGGATTCATGCCCATGCAACACTGCTAAACCACCAAATGTTTTAAGAAATCACCACAATATGAGTGAGATATAACTGTACCTCAAAAGAATTCTGCAGAAACCTCTGCAAAAGCCTAGATTCCTCCAGCACATGCCTGCGAGCCAGAGCCTTCTCCAGCAGTTTGTCTTTCCTGCGACAGAGAGAGACATGTGAGGAGAAAGCTACAGCAGGGGGGACTAGTTGGCATAAGTGGTTAGCATTTTAGTTTTTCACTTTGAAAACTCTTGTCTGCATTGTGACCTCAGGTTCTAGTGTAGCCATATAACCCAATTATCATATAATTCAGCATGTGTGGCAGACTTGCTGCCCAAGACTGGAATATCAGGGGTTCAGTCGTTAAGCACTATTAAAAGTTAAATATGCACAGCACAGGTACACACTATACCTGTTACCAGCTAGCACTACCAGTGCCCTCAGTGAATGCCTCCACAGGCTGCCACATGATCAGCAAAATAATGTTGACATTGTGGCTGTATGCACATCACCTATAACATTTCTTGTTCCAGAAACCGGGGTCAGCCTTGGAAGTTTATCATATTAAAGCTACATTGTTCTTCAATGCAGCCTTTCCCATCATTACGAAAAACAGTAAGAAGTGTGACAAGTAATTGAGGCCTTGAGTAAATGCATACATGAGAGAACATGGTCACGACAGCCCTCTGGTTTCTTATTCATCAGGGCTATGTCTATGCAGCATGGCATCCCTAATACCAGGCAGGGACATGGATTCAGTACAGATGCAGAGAGATGTGCTTCTTCCTAAACCACCAAAACCTCTTCTTGCACCAACGAGGTGCTCCTTGAAAGACTCCCATGAAAATACTGACCTGCCTCAAGCCTCCTAAGCTTGCAAAATTTGGCAGGGCCTCAGCACAAAGTGCTATGTGGACTGAGTGCCGATGAATGTCTATGATCCTGCTAAAAGATCTAAATAAAAAGGAGTAGAGCTGGAAGGGACTCATTTGGACAAGGCAGTGTAACAGTGACAGGGAATAGGTGTGGCTTTACCCAATATTCTCTCTAATTTTTCCACCCATGGGTAGAATAAATTTTGTAATGTGCACCAAAGCAAGTGTGGATGTGCACCACCGGTAGAAACACATGCTGCCAACTGTGGGTGCTCTGCTAATCAGCTGAGCAGCATTAGAATGTCTCCTGGGTGGCTGCCCAAGTGCTCAGCTTGCAGGGAACACTAGCTTTACCTCCTCAGAACAGCCTGACACTTGTTCGAGATGTTCTCCGAATCGTAATGCTGGTTCTGCCTCAGTTGCTGTGCATAGGAGGCCATCACATTGATCTTCTCCATCTGGGCTTCCAGAGCCTTTTCAAACTGCATGTGTTTCCGCTGCAGGCTCTCCACACTAGACACAGAATCCTGGATGGGATTCAGTGACAATGTCCCTCATTAGAAGGAAGATGCTCTCAGAGTCATACCAGCCACCACATTCAGGATTCAGGAATTAAGCCATCTTTACCCTTCCCTCACAAACTGCCCTGGAAATGTATTGGCCTTTACATTTGAGAACACAGTCCCCTGGCCTTCAAGGGCTTTCTACCTACAACGTGGGGGCAGCAGTTCAGGATCTGTCTGCTTCAGTGCTGAGCAATATTCTGGATGCTTAGCTCCATACACTGCAATGCAAGGACAGAGCACTCAGCATTGCTTGGCACAAAGAGCTGACTGAGGTTTGGAGATACTGAGTTAGTAGGAGATATCTGCCCTAGTAGGAAGCCCCAGGAAGGAGGGCCACAATACTTTAGTGGATTTGAGCCCCATTTAGTCATACTTCAACCTTGCAAGAAATGACAAGCTGGGATCAGGGATAATGAATAACTATATCAGAGAGATAGACTTGCACCAGAGCACCAGAACCAACCTATGAACTTTGAGAAAGCTCAGATCCAGATTTCAACTGGATGACTCAAGTCTAGTTTTATCAGAAGCATGGAAACTGAAGTCCCCTGAACATTGTGATTCAAACTTCATGACTCAGATCTCTCTCTCTTGCAGAATCAGAGGTGTCAAAATACCATAACTTTCATTAGACATGTTTCTCCCATTATTTTCAGCCAGGACAGCACCAGAAAGCATTGGAAATCTCTTGAAGAAAGTTATCATCATGAAATTTCTAGCCCTGTTTTCAGATCACAATGCACCAGAGAAGCATCCAAATACCTAGGCATTTGTACTCTTTGGATGTGTGTCATCAGTAAATACAGCAACATCGCTGAAAGGCAGAGAGGACTCAATAGGATATTTTCTGTGCTCTGATGAGCTGAAGATGAATGAGATATATATGGTGTCCTATGAATTCTTGCTATATTTCAAGGGATGGTACTGTACATGTGTATATCCACGCAAAGCCCCCCAGAGGCAGACACCAACACTGGACATATTCCATGTTATTAACATGTTTTCTTGGGCCATATGTGACAGGTCACAGGTGTAATTTGAGATCCCATCTCTAACAGGACTGGGTAGAATGTTTCATGCCATGTGATGCTGAAAGCCTGATGTAGTGGGGAGCTTCGCATGAGGAAGAGCTAGAAGGGGATTTCCAAAAGCTCACAGAGTCAGTTACACCTCCCCCATCTTCTCCCAGACATCTCCCCACTCCAATGGAGATGCTCTCATTATCCACCTCACTTACCCCTAAATCCTCATTGGCCAGGAAGGCCTCTTTGCTACTGAGCCAGCTCTCGTTCTGCTCCACATAGCCGAAGAATTTCTGTTTAAGAGAGAAAAAGAGCAATGGCAACCACAAGTCCAGTCTCTTGCCCGTACAATAGGGATAATACTCATCTTGTAAAAATGTGGCTGGTGAATACTTACTGCTTTACAGGACCACTGTGAGGATTAATTAGCTAAAATAGACATAAGAGGTGTATGCAAACAGTGTCCGTAAGTATACCATGTTAAGTATTTACCCATTAGTAACAGAACTTTCTTGCTGGCATATACAACGAATTAGACTCAGGGTACTGGATTTTCCCATGTACAACAAAAATATTTCTAGCATATATGCCAATGCTGTGGATCAGAATCTCCCACCTTTATTCACAATGTATAGTACTGTACTTTGTGGGCAGTCCCAGTGCAGTAAGGTACTATGTAATTAGAGAAAAGGAATTCAAATCTAGTCCTAAGTAAATTGAATTCTACTCTAGTGAGCTTTAGAGTTCAGTACACTCTTCGGGATCCTGTAATCTGATATTCACTTGACATGTCCAAAGCCACACAAGTCTTTTTTTATTAATCAACAGTCCCATAAACAACCAGCATGATTTAACACTTCTACATTTGTCACCCGGTCTTGCCATTTTACTTGAAGAATTTTACGCATCTGACCTAAAAGCGGATTATTCTTTTGCTATGTTTGGCATAAGTCGTCCTTTTTTTCTGAGCCATATAGAAGAGTGGAAGCACTCAGATAGTGTGCTGATGAGCACCATAGAAAATCCCATGAGGGTTTTTAATCACTTTCTTCAGACCAGTGTTGGAATGATATGCAATCAATAAGGCTTAGGGCTACACATTGAACAACAAGGAGAAACAAAATATTCCATAGCTGCTCATTCTTTGAGCACCAGCCATCTTGTTTGCATGGTGGGAAAAAATGGATGTGATCAAGTATTAAAACACTGTATCAAAGCATATGCACAAGGGGACCAAATTAAAGTTGTGCAAACAGCCTTGATTTTGGCATTTCTAGCTTGTGAGAGCTTGACTTTGCAACCTCAATAATGTTCTTATAATAGATTTTGATGTGTAATAAATAAACGAGGTTATCACATGAGTCCGTGTACATGTCCTCGCTGCCTGTGTGCCATTCCAAATGAAGTCTGCCCATTCTTTTTGAAATGCACCGAGGAAGGTTCATTGATGCTGCATTTTTGATCACTTACCTGTAAGTCCTGGGCCTGAAAGAGTTTTACATATTGCTCCTGCCATGCCTGGATCAGTTCAGACAAGGCTTGTTGCAATCTGGAGAGAGATTGGTGGATCTCAGGAGTTGCATAGTGACCAGAATTGGCAAGTTTCTGACCAAAGCTGTTGAGTGAGTTGAATCTTTCCATTCGGGTTTCAATCTCTGCCTAAGTATATTAGAAAGATTGATGTCAAAGATTTATGGAAAGTCAGCTATTCAGGATATAGGTCTTTAAGGGAAGGAAATGGACTGCATTTTAATCTTCCAACACTCATATTTGTATGGAAAATCATTCATCTTTGTGCTATGTCACTGAAACAGCAAGAGAAAGTCTAAGAAAATACATGTGGAAAACAAATGCCCTTATTTCTCCAAAACGCACTGGTCCCCTGCAAGTCAAGACTATGATTTGTTTGGGAACACGATGGAAAATGTTTAGAATTAAGTGGCCATGGATTTTTAAGTTGCCTAACATCATCCCTTCCTCTCAGAAAGGGTGGCCTGAGGTAGCAAACTGTACGTGGGATTTCTCTTCTCCTGTCAAATAAATTGACAGCAGGTTATTGCATAACAGATACTGTGTAATCTTCTTTCTTGGTGTTGAAGTGAAACATGTTTAAACTTCTCTTCTAAAGTGAGAAAAAGGTAACAATATGTCTGTATAATGAATCCTTAGTGTGAAAATGTAATTTATTGTGAGTTCCATAAACTTAATGTGGAAATTGCAGTATAAATTTTTTGAAAATAAAAAAATAATTCAGTAAAATAAAATTGGGCACTCACTTTTTAGTAGTATGGACATGCAAAACATCAGACAGTTGATGAAATAGTAATCAACTGAAATTAACACTGCTGATTCTTAGATCCAGCTTTTCCTTCACTATTAGGCTTTGAGGACATAGCTTTTAGCTTTGTGTAAGTTAATAATTACAGTCCATTTTATGGCTGGAAATTTGGAATGTACAACAAAATGTTTTGGGTGAGGCCTCTTTTTACTGCATTGTAAAATTATTAAACTTATTCGATTTATTTCTGACTTGAAAGAAAATTGGCAGCACTCAACACTTGTATCCAAACACAGGAAAATATGAGGGGTTTGTTGTTAAATCCGGATCTAGAAAATTAATTAGGATTGTATTCTATTAATGCTGGGACCCACAGAACATGTGGACTTTTATTAATCATTTTTGTTAATGATTCTGGGAATATGACTGTTAATAAAGGCAACAAAACTGCAAAGGATTTCTGAAAAGTTAGGGGGGGAATCACGATAAAAGGTGATGAAACAGCTAGGATGGGGAAGAGTTAGTTACTGTATGCTATAGATCATTGTTTTGCAAAGTTAATTTAGCCATCCCACTATTAGTAGGAAACCTGAAAAAAACAAAGTTAAGGAAGCAGAAAGGGGACTAGATGACTCAAGGAATTTGCACTGGGATAAGGAGTATTTTAGCTTGCCATATTTAGGTAACAAAACGGGGCTAGCACAGTGGTAGGCAATAAAACTTCGGCAGTTCACCAGGGTTAGCCCCTGGTGGGCTGCTGCTGCTATATTTATGGGCACCTCTGTGGGTATGGGTGATCGTAGCTCCTATTGGCCAGGAATGGCAAGCCACAGCCAATGGGAGCTGTGATCCCCCTTACCTGCGGAGGTGCAGGTAAATACAGCAGTGTGGGGGCCCTCCAGGGGTTAACCCTGGTAGACTGGATCTGGTCTGCAGGCTGGTATTTGCCCACCCCTGGACTAGCAGCAACTCTAAGTTACCACTTACCAGCCATTCGGTACCCTCTGTGAAATAAGCTAGTGGTCTCAATCCACTTCCTAATGTCTTCATCACAAAACATAACTCATAACAACTGGTGCCAACTGACACCCTTGTTAGCAATCCCAACAGCGCGGTCAAGGACTGAATGGGCTGGAAGACTGAAGCACTTCTTTCTATCTAGAGGTGGACTCTTCAATTCAGTGTTAATGAACACTGACGGGATTGTTTAGAGAAACACAAAGAGCCACATAGCCCATGCAGTATCTGTTCTGGGGATATACAGGTCCCTTCAGTCTCCAAAGATGATAGTCTGGCATTTTCAGCTTTTTTTTTCAGTAAGAGTGAGGCCCATCTAGTGTGGGGAGTACGTCCATCATAGGGCGTTGTGACAGACTGCTGGCTAAGCCAGAGCTCTGCCACAGTAGCCTGGCTGAAAAGGCTTAAGGGAAACAGCTGAGCAAGCCCAGGTCTGAAGGGCTATTAGAACCAGCTGTGGGCCTCACAAGGCAGAGGAAGGAAGCCAGGAGGAGCAAGGAGCCAGGGTGTGTCTGAGTGTGCTTCCAGGCAGATGGAGGAGCTGGCTGAATTGACTGTAAGCTTTGTACATAGAAGGTGGTGGGAACTAACAATAAAAGCATGGGTGACTGCACCAGAAGCATCGCTGGCTGATTTGTGGACCAGAAGGGGTACATCTAGATTACATGCCTCTGCCGACAGAGGCATGTAAAATAGGCTACCCGACATAGTCAATGAAGGGGGGGTTTAAATATCCCCGGCTTCGTTAAAATAAAAATGGACGCCGCACTGTGCCGGCTCAGCTGATCGTCAGCACAGCGCGCGAGTCAAGACGCAGATCAGTCGACAAGGGAAGCCTTTGTCGACCGCTCCCTTATGCCTCGTGAAACGAGGTTTACAGGAGCGGTCGACAAAGGCTTCCCCTGTCGACCGATCCGCATCTTGACTCGCGCGCTGTGCCAACGATCAGCTGAGCTGGTACAGCGCGGCAGCCATTTTTATTTTAATGAAGCCGGGGATATTTAAATCTCCGCTTCATTGACTATGTCGGGTAGCCTATTTTACATGCCTCTTTTGGCAGAGGCATGTAATCTAGACGTACCCAAGGTGTCCCAGACCAAGAGACCTGAGTGGGGATTCTGCCACAGGCGTCCTGCTGTGAGTAATTCCAGTCACAGAACCCTGGAAAGATTCTCCAGAGGATTTAATTATACGTGATGATCATTACTTGCCTTTCTCTCGTTATGCTCTTCAATCATGCTGTCTGCCTCAGCTGGGCTCTTAGGAAGGCCCCCTGCTGCCATTAAGCCTCTGATTTTTTGAGTCCAATCTAGGAGCTCTTTCAGATCCAGGTTAAACTTCTGTAGCTGGTAGGAAGCTGCCAGCTTTTCCTTCCTGCCACATGAAGTACAATTACACATTCGGCAATACACAGTCAATCTACTTCCTTTCCCTGCGCAGCCCCTGCTCCTGCACCATTCTCTACAAGAGTGACTCTCGACCTTTCCAGACAACTGTATTTTAGAAGTCTGATTTGTGTTGCGTACCCCCAAGTTTCATCTCACATAAAAACTACCTGCCTACAAAATCAGACACAAAAATACAAAAGTGTCATAGCACAAAAATGCTTACTTCCTCATTTTTAATCATATAATTCTAAAATAAATCAACTGGAATATAAATATTGTTCTTACAGTTCAGTGTAAAGTCTATAGAGCAGTATATACAAGTCATTGTATAAAATTTTAAATTGTACTGACTTTGGTAGTGGTTTTTATGTAGCCTGTTGTAAAATCAGGCAAATATCTATATGAGTGGATGTACCCTCTGGAAGACCTCTGAGTACCTGCAGGGCTGCATGAAACCCTGGTTGTGATCCACTGCTTTACAAAGCTCCTGCTGGGAGAAACTAAGGCTAGGGTAATTTGTAAACTACAAGTCAGCCAGCATTCCCAAACAACTCCTTACAGGATTGCTGTGAAGCTGAGTTCACAGTAGCTGCAAACTGCATTAGATTCACCATGATGACATTATTTTCTTGAGTGATTCCTCAGGAGAGGCCAGAACTGAAGCAACTTAAAATCCTTCACAGTCACTTCCTTAAAGTGATGATTCCTGCTCAGGGCCAACCTTTGGATTTTTGGATGGACCCTCGAAACCATCTTTCATCCTCATCCAGACATAACTGCTGCACACAGTGATCTCACCAGGGCTGGTCAGAGGATTTGGGGGAATTTAGAGAGATTATTTTTGGGATAAACCACAGCTTTATTGAACTCATCTTACATAAAAAATATATATGTGGAACTTAAATTCCATTAAACCAACCACATTCTGTCACAGAAGTAAAACCCAGCTGTCTGCACTTAGTGGCCTGTGGCAATTGGCTTCAGGGCCCAAAGGAGCAGCTCTGTTTCTGCTGACAGTCAGATAGCAGTCGGGTAGAAAGCTTTACCTTTGTTTGGCCTGCCCTTGGAGTCGTAGCCAGTTATCTTTCATCTCTCTTTGCTTTGTACTCAGTTTGTCATTTATGGTTGGATTCCTCTTGCAAAGGCGGAAAGATTCGAACTCCAGTCCCTAAGGAGAGATTTATAATGGGCTACATTTACTCAAATTAGTTATTGTATTGGTTTCTATGAGCTAACCTTTCCATTCAATCACTCGAAGGAAAAGTCCAGGTTTTCAAACATGGGAGCCAAAATTGTGGCAACATATTATACACAGGCAGTTGTTGCATGCAGACTCCACATTGTGTTTGCAAATAATCATCCAAATGCACAAAACAAGTGACTATAAATGCTATTTTGCACACACACTTCAACTGACACTTACACATGCTGTTTTTGTGTGGCTGAACATTTATTGGCACCACTTAGGCACTGATGTTTGAACATTTCACCCTTGAGTAATAAGAATACTTTTTCCTTCTCTATATAGAGTATTATTGTAGCTGTATCAGTCTCAAGATATTAGAGAGACAAAGTGGGTGAGGTAATATCTTTTATAGGACCAACTTCTGTGGCTGAGATAGACAAGCTTCTCTGGTTTATTGGCCATTGGCATGAAAGGTGACTAACACAGGAGTTCTTGCCTGTTCATACTGGTGACTTGAAGGTGAAATGATGGCAGCTACAAGGAAGCTAAAGATCTTTACAGTGTAGGGCATCAAGACAATAAAAACAAATGTTAATAGATAATTGGCTATAGATTATAGGTTTGAATGTTTTCCCAAAATGTTTTCAGGGCATCACTAATTGCCAGGAAGTAATGTGGGGTGTTCCTATGGACTTGACAGGTACATGATGTTACTGACATTGCCTTGACCATCAGAACAGGGTCAGAAGCTCATTTGTCTCTGCTTCAGGAAACTGCAGTCCCCAAACATCACTTTCAGTGTGGGTTTGTGGTTTACTGAAGTGCTACTTAGTGAGGTTCTGCGGTCATTATTTAACTCAGCCTGGCCAAATTGCCCAGGATTACCATCTGGATTCCCCTGCCCTCCACCATGAAGATGAAATGAAATATATATATCTATAAATAGTGAAAAATTTAAAAGGAAGAATGTTACTTGCCCATCAAGAAAGCATATTTGTCTCTGGTAAACAGTATTTTGCCAGGCTGATTTAATCCATAAGGAAATGTGTGTGTGTGTTATATGGAAGGGAGGAGGAATCATCAGAAAAGATATTTATCCTATGTTAAATTTACTGCAGGACATAACTAATAGTATGTGTGGAACAGACAAATATATATGGTGTTCACAAATAATCAGCTTTTTTATAGTATTATAATTAACCAACAGGATATTATTCTATTAATTGATCACACATTATCTGTCTTTGCATGTTTTTTTTTCAAATAAAGTTGAAAGAAATTTGTGGTCTCCAAACAGCTATTTGAAATAAGTAATTATCCTGACATCTCCAGTTGGTAACCAAATTGGGAACACTAGCTTATGTGACCTGCACCACTATTTGGGGATCTTTACACAATTTATGAACTTATCTTTACCAGACTGCAAACTCCATTTTGAATGTGCAGCCTTTTGCCTTCTCTGTTGTCTACCTGCTTCAATATTGGGCTGAAACTCTAAAGGCTGATGGCAGAAGAGAGTCATTGAACCTAAGTGCTCTTCCATTGACCGGGAACTGTTTTAAACCATAATGGCTCCCAATGAAGTTTTGTAGGGGAGAAGTTGCCTTGGTAACAAAGATACCTGGCAGAGGTCTCTGATCATCTGGGAAGCTTGTGAGGATATAAGAGATATAAACTAGGAGGAGTTGATTTGTCTGGGTCTTTGGCCATTCTGCATCCAGCTAAGGAAAAAAAAAAGCAACCCAGCATATAGGGGCCTACATGAAGCTGTGGGCCCTGCTTGCTTTCCTGGACCTAGCTGGTTCCCAGAATGAGTTAGGGAGGGGCATTGCAATTAGGATGTTTGTCTTGTTGTATATGTGCTATACTCTCCTGTTCTTTATATCATTAAGTAAAAGAGCAATTGAGTTAGACTTACAACTACTTATTAGCTTCTGGAGAGATTCAAATGGTGAACCAGAAGACACACCATTTGGTGGGGTTTTGGAAGAGGATGTGTTTAAGTATAGAGGAATCTGAAGGATTAGCCCGGTGCCAAAGGGGCAAAGCATTTTCCTGCTCTCAGAAAGAGGTGCCAGATAGGAGTGTGCCTGGAGACCTTAATATTGGGGCAGTGCCTGCACCCTATTTAGACCCTAGAAACTTAAAACATTCAAGGTTCCAAGAACCCAGAGCCTTGGATTTCTCTCTCAGCTGTATTGTGGGTGGCTGGCAGGGGGAAAAGACTGGATCTGTGTCAACCTGAACTACTGCCTGTGAAGTTGAAACGTTATCCCTTAGTCATGGAAAGGTCCATTTTACATGCTAATGAGCTGCTGAGAGTATTAAAATGTGAGATTTGGCCATTCTGCTTAGGAGCCTCTACTTGAAAACTGTGCCCATTGAGTTTCGCCAGTGTTTAGAGCAGAAATGGATCTGTGGTTTTGGTTCAGTCCATTGCTGTTATAGAAGCCAACTTGCAAAGATGTGATAGGGATCTGGATCCATACTTGCCACAAGTTTAGGGAAGGGCCAGTCCAGCATTGAGATGTGGAATCATCTTCAAACAAAAGAAACATAATGTGCTAAAAACATACATCCCCTTCTCTCTCAGCTTTAGTACTTCAGAAAGGTATGTATATGACATGTTGGGATTGAGGGGAACACAAAGGAATTACAATCCTTCATTATAAAAAGGTCTGCTCTGAGGCCCTCTGAGTTTTCTATCTGCTACTTCCCCATCCCAGTTAATTCAGCCACTCTGAAGGAGCTCATCAAGTTTTTTAGCATAAACAAAGAGAAAAAAAATCAGAGCATTGTTTTAGCAGCCCCACTCTGTATCCTCTACTCCTCAACCTCTCACCTCCATTTTGGACTTGATGACACTGATTTCCCTCTCCATTTCCTCATGTCTTCGCATCAGGTTTGCCACACTCTCCACATCTTTCCCATAGTCCAATGCTTGTATCACTGCACTCTTGGGGGAGAAAGAAGGAGAAAAACAACATCATCATATCTCAGCTCCTTCAAATATTTCCTCCCTCCTCTCTAAAAGCCATTTTATCCCTCTCTTAAATTCCAACAATGAAATCACAGTACAGATCTCTACGCCACTTATGGAGGTAGAACAAGTGTTGATAACTCTTTGGCCAGTTCCAGCCCTGCTTAACTTGGTGTGTATCTTTATGCTTGTATATTTAACATAAAGGCGAGAAAGACTCTCTGTTTTGTTCCATCCCCCCCTTTTTCCCCCCAGAAATCAGAATACTAATGGCCAAAACCAATTATGGTAGGACTTTCATGGGAAATTTATCATGCCTAAAATTGCAATGAAAGTGCGTTTTGTGAAAACTGGAAGGGATTTTTTGACTTCTCAGAATTTTGCTAGAAGTGAAATTTTGGAGACTCAAGAAGAACTTGGAATTAATCAGAAAAAAACTTACGGAAAATTTTACAACAATTTGTTTATCAAGTTTAACAAGCACTAATGTATGTGTGTCTGCTGATTAAAGTTATATATGAATGATGTAAAATCATGTATCTGAAATAACAACTTAGTTCTCATATAGCATTTTGCTTACATAGGTTCTAAAGCAAAAAGCAATTATGGGTATTATTATCCTCCACTGATAGATGGAGAAACTGAAGCAAAGAGAGAGATTAAGTGACTCGCCCAAAGTCATACAGTGGGACAGTAACATAGCAAGGAACGGAACACTGAATCTCTTGACTTAGTGTAGTATCTTATCCACTACACCTTGCTATTTCCATTCTAAGGGATCTATCCGCCTCCTGGATGACTAAGCATGGAGCTAAAACATCCCGATGAAGTCATATTTCAATATTAAATGAAAAAACATTTATTTTTGACCCTAATCTGCAATTTTTGACAATTACTATTACCAGAAGTCATTGTATTTGACTGCATTTCAGTTTTGCTGCAGACTCTGGTTCATAGGAAACTTCAGGGACAGTGCAGCAGTATATTACTCTACCTGAGTTTGCTCCATGATTTACAGATTGGTTAGAGGTTTTGTCATTCCTGTTTCGCACAGAGGCTATTATAAAAGTTCACCTTTCAATGCTCATTCTCTCTCTAATAATTGGACTAGTGGGAATTCCTCTACTTTTGCCAGGTGCCTACTTATCTACAGGATCAAGTGATTCTTCAATTTACACCATCATGAGTAGCTCACCTTCTCACTAATTCTCTCTGTGATGTCATCGATTTCTCTGATTAATGCATGGATCTCCAGGGCTCCCTCCAGCTTCCTTCTGTATGCATTCAGGTTACCATAGAAACTGGTCCACCTTTTATTGAAAAGATAAGTTTAGAGGAAAGAATGAATTTAGAACCTCCACAGGTGCAGCTAGATTGCATTCAAACAGGGGATTTCTGCTCTCCCTCTCCCACTGACTCCCCCTTCTCACAGTAGCCCAGATGCATCTCATAGGTAAAGCATTAACCTGTAGGAAAGTGACTGTTCTAGGATTTTACGAGCCTAGGTAAGGGGCTCTCAGAGGAGGATAACAGGAAGTTCCCAATATTGGAAGGGATTCTTGCATAGAACAAGTCCTGACCCAACTGCCAGAAATCCATGCTGCTAATTCTCAATCTGGGCATTGGGCTGTGAACCAGCAAGAGTGGAAGAAGTTGGCTAGGAACACAGGTTTTCGGGGGTTGGGATGGAACTAGTTTGGAATCAGACAGGGTCAGATGAGTGACAAGTGATGGTGGCCACAGACAGAAAGCAAGGAGAAAGTGAGAATCTCTTGTGAGGAGAGAAAATCTGTGGTGGTCTCAGCAGCTTGCAGAAGAACTAGAAAGCCTGATGTAGGCCAATATTACACAAAGACAATTTGGTAAGATATTAATGGGAATGAGGGATGGAGTGTTCTGTTAAATACAGAGCTCAGGCTGGGTTCCCTGCCTGTCTGTCGCCACTGCATCTTCAGGATTCTATTGCCCTGAGATTCCACCCTCACAGGAAGGGAGCAAGGCATCCTTTTAAAACTTCCCCAGGACAACCTAGTGATCCATTGGAAGTACTCTATGCTACCACGCATAGGAACATGCCCATTACTATGCCAGCTGCTTTGGCAGTCTCTACAGGAAACTCTATTGGCTGGTGGTGGAAGCCAGCATGTTGTACGTCATATTAGTAGAAGAGGATACTTAAAAGGAGAAAATTTGCATATGTATATCCAGCCTTTGTTCAACCAAGCCCAACCCAGCTCAGCCTTCCCCTCCTTCCATAAAACCATTATGACTGCTTTGATTGACCTTTCCATTGTCCAGAACCTGGAATGTATACTCACTTTTCATTAAGCTGCTTCCGGCGCTGATACACTGTCTTCATCTCTCCCTTGTTCTGTCTCTCCAGTTTCATGGCTAGGGCATTGATGGTTTTGATGTGAGCATCATCCACTGTCATCTCCTAAGAAGCCAGAACAAGGAAATACCATTTGTGTGCCCAACATGCCCATAGCTGTGCCAGCTACACAGAAGATCTCAGATCCAAATGCTATCCCCTGATACAGCACTCTGGTATCACTCTCAGACAGAGATGGAATTGTGGGAACCAGGAAGTACATCACTATGAAACCAACAATGGTCAAAGTTCCATACAAGGGCCTTAAGGGCTTCCTATCTAATCAGAGTGGAGACTGTCAAACAAATCACCACATTGTCAAATATAATCCTACCTTAAATTGTATAAATCTTTTATTCTTCTTGCTTCCCACATAGCATACTATGAAAATGGTAATATTGTATATGTGATGGATAGCAAGAGTGCTGGCCTTTTCTGAACATCCCAGCATTCAGTAATCAACGGTTTAAACTCAGGTGTCTAGGAGGAGTTGGCAGGGAACCAGGAAAGCCAATGGGAGAAGGTGTTGACATTTGAAATTAAAGAAACCCTGCTTGCTTTTTCTTCTTTGTGTGACTTTTAAGCCAGGAGTTGGGGGGAACAAGATTAATTGAATCAGGCAGAACTACCATGCCTACAAAGAATACTGGGAATGGAAATGGACTGGACCTTGAAGCACAGATCTGTGGGTAGATAGGGAATGTCCATTTAGATGGGATCAGGATTTTTTTGGTTTTTGTTGTTGCTTGGTTAAACGTCTCTGTACTAAGTCCATGTGCCCCCATACACTGTACTTTAAGCTGTATTCCAGGGATGGAATTTCTCTGTGTTTTAAATTATTCTTTTCTCAGTTGCTTTAAAACACCTAGCAACCAAGTATGCTTTATCAGTATATCTTCTTTGTTTTGTTAATAAAATCACCTTTTTAAGTCAATGATTTTATTCTTGTGCTCTGGAAGGTAATAGGAGGTTGGTGTATACAGTCAGCTATCGGAGATTGCAGTTTGTTTTCTCTTTTTTTTTTCAAGCTCTCTTGTGGTAAAAGAGCTTGGGGTACCCCTCTGGAAGAAGTTCCTAAGTGCTTTCTCCTTGGATTCAAGAAGCAAAGGGATTTTTCTCACTTGGGTGGTGGCAGTTACCTCCCAAGGCCAGGAAATCTGTGATCTTGGGAAGCTTTTAAGCAGAAGCCTACAGAGGCAAGGTATTTTTAAGGTCCCTTGTGGGCCCCCACCTTCTGCACTCTGAGGGTGTGTCTAGACTACATGGCTCTGTCGACGGAGCCATGTAGATGAGTTTCATGAGGCATAAAGGATCTGACGACAAAGGGTTCTGGGGTCGGCTGATCCCCGTCTAGACTACCGTGCTGTGCTGACAATCAGCTGATCGGCACAGCGCGGCGGTCATTTTGATGTAAATGAAGTGGCAATTATTTAAATCGCCGCTTCATTTTGCTATGTCTAGTAAACTCATCTACATGGCTCCGTCAACGGAGCCATGTAGTCTAGACAAACCCTGACTGCCAGAGTGGGGAACACCCCTGACATGGTGGCAGTGCTGGTGGGATCATTTTGAACCAGGAACACAGACCTCAGGATTTTAAAAGGACACTTTTTTTTCCTTTTTCTTTTGCTGTTACGAAGTTTTGGGTGTTTTTTTTTCTTTTGCTACCTGTGTTTAACCCTTTGGTTACTGAATGCTGGGATGTTCAGAAAAGGCCAACACTCTTCCTATCCAACACAGTATATAACTCATTATCTGAGCTTTGCCACATTAAGGTTATTCTTCTGAAGCATGACTTGCAGCCCGTTCTGAACAGTACATGGCACTGAATGCAAAGTAGATGCATTCCAACACTCAAAAATATCAAATGTTGCCGTAAGTCTGATAAATCACTAACTCAGATGGGAACCATTAATCATGGGTCTAGCAGAGGTACCTCGGCAGGATGCCAGCACTTGGATAATAGAAGTATTGATTCCATCTGCATTTTATAGATGCTACGTACATGCATATTTCTAAGCGTACTCTGCTGTGATACACAGCTGGAAAGTGAACACACTAAAAGCATTCTGTATAGAATATAATCCATCTGATCCAGGAAAAACTATTCTAATGAAACAGAGCCCTGCAGTCTTCTCTGCTGGAGGTTGGGAAATTACTCAAGAGCCAGAAACCCTCAGTGAACCCATACTCCACATTTCCATGCTGCTAATTCCCAATCTGACTATTGGGCTGAAAACCAGCACAAGTGGGAGATACATAGGCTGGGGACCATTGCCCCTAGGCTGGTAAATCACCACCCTAAACCCAGGTTTGCCTGGCAGTTAACCCTTTGAGACTGGCGAAGAATCATTTCCTGGAAGGGTGCAAGAAATTACCCAAGGCCCATCTTCTCTCCACTTGTGCCACTGTGCTATGGCTGAGCACTGGTTCTGAGGGTGATCATTACAATGCGAACCTCTCAGAGATGTGTATGGAACAGCATAGGAGAACTGGCTATGATGGCAATTTTTCTGCTGCCTAATGCAGAAACTAGCAAAATATATTATTTCCTGAGGCACATGATCCATGTAAGAGCTACCTTGACCTTACCTTAACAGGGCTCAAAAAAGAACTAGATAAGTTCATGGAGCTTAAGTCCATCGATGGCTATTAGCCAGGATGGTGCCCACAGCCTCTATTTGCCAGAAGCTGGGAATGAATGATTGGATGGATCACTTCATGATTACCTGTTCTGTTCATTCCCTCAGGGATACCTGGCATTGGCTACTGTCGGAAGACAGGATACCAGTATCTACCAGGTAGTTGACTTAAATGGACCTTTGGTCTGACCCAGTGTGGCTGTTCTCATGTACCTTACTCCCAGAACAACTTGAGGATTATATCATTCTCCCCTCCCCAACTACACCAATCCTAACTCTTCCTTTTGGTTGCCACTTTCTATATCAATACTTCCTTTACTGTCCTTTAGCTGCTAGCTCTGCAGGTGAGGGTCAAAGGCCTAGTGCAGGTTTCTTCTGGACTTTTCTAGCCTTACTTCATTGATATCTGAAGTGTGACAGTTTTGGTACTCTGCCTACATACAACACAACTGCATTCTTACAGGGACTCCTAGAAATTGGAAGCACTGAAAATAAAAGGCCATGATTTCTCTCCAAGCCCCAGGCACCTCAGGACTCTCATTCTATAAATAGTATCAGTTTCTCCATCTGCTACTAGTGGGGAGAAAAGGAAGGTCTGAGAAGTTCTGACATAATCTGGCAGCAGTATAGGGAAGGATATGGGGACCATGGGCAGATACTGCTAAAGGAAACTCTCACAGACAGACCTAATATTTCCCCCTCCAGATATTAAACAGGGTTCCAGGCTATCATGTTAGCCACACAATGCAGGTATTCTTTCTTGATTGCACACTGAGACCTATTTGCCTTTGTCTAAATTAGCACTCCAAATGGGGTGTGCGAAAGCCGGCTGCAGTTTGTCTCCACGGTGTATAGCTCTGAGATCTCAACAAAGAAAGCTGAACCAGGCAGCGAGGGTGCAGTTGCTCTACAGCAGAACCTGTTTGTGAGTGTTCCAGATGGCTCCATGCCCCATTTAGCACATCCACAGAGATGTGACCAACACAGCTATAGTGACTCACCACCAGAGAGGAGGATCTTAGAGAGCTCAGAAGAGAAAGCTGGACCAGGCAACTGTCATGGCACATTGCTGTTATCCAATATGCAAAGTGTGACTATATTTTATAATCATCATCAGTGAGAAGCAGGATGTGCAGCATAAACAAAAGACACAAAACCACACTTTATTTAGATAAAGAAATGCAAGAAACTTGGCAGTTTCAGATTAAGGAGGGAAATGTGGAAGGGGAAGCCACATGAGATCTTTTTTGGAGGTTAGGTTATGAAGGGCTGGAACACGTTCTAGGTTCAAATCAATCCAAATTGAATCTCACCTGAAACTACCAAGTTTTGCCTGTTTTGATGTGGGAGTGGAACACACTGAGTTTTGCATAGTTTCTATCCAAACCCATTTGAAGCTCACACCAAATCTAGCCCAGGATCACTCAAAAGAGTTTCAGATTTGCAATGCAAAATTTCAGATTTCACTGCCATCATTTGTACAGCTCTGTAGCGATGTCATCAGGCATTTGATACAGTGGGGGAAGGAGAGCAAATAATGGCTATTGTAGCAGGTTTTGAACTGGCAAAACCCCCTACACTTCCTTCTGCTCTTCCTTTCCCTAAGGAAAATGAAATGGTTTCAGTAGTTGTGATGTGCTGCTGTGCTGAAAAGCTAGTTTTTGGTTTGAACCATGCCAAGCATAGGGGACTAGGCATGAAAACTTCTCTTACCCCTGATGCTGCTCCGTGGAACTCATTCAGCTTTTTCGTGAGCTGCACACAGTGTTCGTAGTCATTCCCCACATCACCAATATTAATCATCACTTCCTGGGGAAAGGAAAAATAGTCAGGTGGATATTCAGCTAGCCACAGGACTCGGCTCAGGCCTAGTATGGCAAGCAGCCAGCATTTCCCATTATAAACCAAAAGTGATTTCACTCATCCTACAACCACATGCTCTGGGAACAGAATATTGTTTGGGATGGAGTTTTTTTGCACATCAGGGTCCAACATTGTTTAAAGTGGAAGTTTTCTGTGTCCCCGAATATCACATCCCATTCTTGGCTGCTTGCTCATGCACCTTGATTGCAGAAACTGACACCAGGAATAGAGATTGGATTCCCACAATCTGAAGGACATGTTTTGATAGCAAGATAAAGTAGTCCTCATTTTGAAGCCCCAAATATATCTATTTATTTTTCTTCCCCTAATGTGGATTTTAGCATTCATAAAAGTGAAATACTATCATAATGGGCTGAAGCATGGTGCTGCAGGGGATGGTGTTTTGCAAGTTTCTGTGACACCCCTATCAAAGTGCATTTTATAATGACCTCCAGAACTCTTGGACCTTTCCTTTAGTCCTGGTCTCCAGCTCTGAAAATGCATCTTATTTAGTACCTGGACTTTTTGCTGGACTTAGGCTTCTACTAAGCAGAGATTGGCCAATGAAGTTAAATTTTGTATAGTTTTGTGACACAGACAAATGGTCAGAGACTATGATGAGGTCACCACCTATCTCATTTACATTTGTAATACTTGTGCATTGCACCATTTAGTACCAACTCCCCATCCTTAAGAGCATGTGCCCTACAAGTGAAGTATGACTACTGATGTCTGAGTAAAGGACCTACATGTGTCTTGTCGGACCAGGTGACTGTTTTTTCATTCTTACAAGAAAAAATGTCTCAGATTTAATTCACAATTTAGTGAATCTAAGATTTTAGGTGCTCCAATCTTCTTTAATATCTCTGTTTCAGAGGAGATGTAAAAGCAGAGTCCTGAAACTTTTGGTCACTATAAATCCCATGATACTTTTTTTAATAATTAGGGAAGTTAATACTGGTATCCTGACCAAATTTCAAGTCTGGCATGGACACATGCCAGAATGTTTTAACAGTTGCTGGGATGTTCCCTATATACAATCTGTAAAGCACTTTCAGGTTACCCAGGACAATAGACACTACGTAAATGTCTTGAAGGGTGATATCACCATCAAATGTCCATTACTAAAAGGCAGTTCTCTATGTTGCACCATGCATTTGCTTGTCCCGATTAAAGAATAGAATCCCTGTACCTTCTCCCTGATCCAGGCTTCCACTTGGTTTACTTTCTGCAGAAACTCCAGGAAGTCCCGAATGTCCTCCAGCTTCTTTCCATGGGCAGCAACAGCCCACTTCAGCTTCTCCCAGTGCTCCTGCAGCAGACGGGTCCTACGACAGATCTCCCCTGACTTCGGGTGGCTCCGTGACACAAGGGCTTCCCCTTTCTTATTTGTCAGAAAGAAAGGGTTAGAAAGGAAGTTTACCCCTAAGGGAACAGTTACATAGACCTCCCTCTCCCCACCTCCCACTAACTCCCACCCCAAGCGCTATTCACTATTAGCCAGGGAAGTCAGTGGCTCTGATCCCATCTAGGGAATACAGACAAAGAGAAGTCCCCTGGAAACCATACATGGTCAATTAATGGGACTCCTAACCATGAACTAAGGACATTTCAGTCACCCTTATGAAATACCAGCAAGAACTGACTCTGTGCTGGGGAATGCTTAATACTTACTTTAAGCATCTTCCCTCTCACCTTCTGCGGAATGAATCTGCAATAGAGAGCAGCAGAGTGTGGGAGTTACCTTGTTCACAGCTGTGATGATCTCCTGATTAGCCAGAATCTCAGCCTCAAAGACCTGATGTTTCTGCAGCAGCTTCATTTTGTCCTGCAGGTTGTTGAAGTCTCCGATGGAAGGGTCCTCCAACTTTTGCATGCGCTCATTGATCCAATCCTCTGCCTGCAACCAAGGGGAGCAGCAGAATTAACATGACACACAGAAGCTGTCTCTCCTAATCTCAGAGCCTCCTCCCAAAGTACGTTGTCCTGTGAAATGGTGTGTCTCTAGAGGAGATAGATTTCCAATAACAGGTAATAACGAAAGCGACTTTCTGATTTATGAACTGTCCAGCTCAAAAGGAATGAAAATAATTCCATCAAGTGATAGGGAAAAAATACGGACAGTTGCTTGGATACTGTTGTTGTTGTATCTCGGATTATAAATGAGATTAGATGCAAATCTATGGTTATGCTTGCTCATTCACACAGGCCTAACATGTTGGTCATGTTTGGGGCCTGAGAGGAACTCTACCTCAGGATTACTGCCAAAGATCTTTTGCCCTTCTCCTGGGTCATTTGGCAACGTTCTTTCAATACATGCTCCGCTGAACATATATGAGGTGTGCACAGGATCAAGGATTGCAGTCTTTCCCGTCTTCTCTCCTTCCCTCAAACAGCTAATCTAGAAACCCTTATGAGCCGTTGAATTAATTCCTTTTAGTTGTATGTGGTGGGGCACACAGGATTCCCCTTTTGTTAATTCAGGCATTGCAGCCCTGTGGGGAGCTGCAAGATAATTACTGTTAATCTATTGGGGTTCTTGCAGCTCATTAGAGTCCACCCTGCATATAAAGGTGGAAGGAGGAGTGTTCTGGAAAAGGGGGCTTGAGTATGGGATGGGTAGTGTCTCAAGGAAGTAAAACCAGGAGCAGCTAACTCTGGGATGAAGGCAACCTGGGAGCTGATAAGCTGTCTGCTCATGGGGAGCTGGAGGGGGGAGAGGGGGATGTAGTATTGTTTTGCAATTATCTTTATTGTCAGAACTCCAGAGAGCAGGAAGGTGGTCACATATTTTAGTTCATTCTTTGTTTGGGGCTGGATGAGAGGACTCAGCTAGCTTCTACTGCATTAATAATAGCCAGCTGTTGTAGTGACTACAGCACAGGGCTGAGAGTCCGGTACAGAACCCAGGAATCCTATCTGTGCCACTGACCTGCTTTGTTACCTTGGTTAAGTCACTTAACAGCTCCATGCCTAAGTTTCCTCATCTGTAAAATAGGGATATTTATCTATTCCAAGATGTAAGGCTTAATTAATTAATATGAAGCAGTTAGAAATCTTCAGGTAAAAGGCATTACAGAAGTGCACAGATTATTAATATTAATAGCACCTGTGCTACTAATCCTTTGGCAGTACTTAGGAGTAACCTCAGCATGTTTTAAACACAGAAAGATATTGCCTTTTTTTTCAGTTCAACCAGTTAAGTGTGAAAGATACCATGTGTTCTCCAACATGTAAGCAGGGTGGGGCATGCCCTGAGATATTTTCAGAGTCCCTCCTTTATTCTGGGCAGATATTGAGAGCCTGTTCATCAGGATACATTTCACATTTCACTGTGGACTTCTTCAGTTATTTTCTGTTACAATTGGATGCATGGATGCCACCAAAAGAGAAACTGCAACAACTTATTTCTGTAACTTGGGTCCTTCTCATTTTGTCCCCCATATACATGTGACAGCCTCAACTATTGGGCAAGTCTGTGCCATCTAGACTGTAACGGGAAGGTCCTGTTTTCTTGAAAGTGCTCACCGCACCCTTGAGGCTGAAAGAAAACAAACAAGAACAGCAGCTCTTTCTGAAGAGCTAACAGGGTCATGTCTATTAAAATCCATCTGTTCCAGGGATCTAAATGCAGCCTGTTAGAATAAAACAGGTAATAGGATCGACTGCCATTTTGCACAAGCTAAGGAAAATGCCACTTTTTAGTTCTTAGCTCAGAAAGACAGGTCTTCTTTCTATTATACCTTTGAGAACTGGAAGCTTGACATGTATCGTGATTGTCCTCAAACCATGGACATATAATGAAATTCTGGCTGTACAAGGACAGACAAGGGATATCATTTTTGTGTGTCTGACATAGGGATGTAAAAAGGGTTAAAGAATACTAATCATAAAACCAATTACAATTCAGTTGGTTACACAGTTAACCGCTGCTTACATCCCTAGTCTGAAAACACATCATCATTTGCCTGCCTTTGGGGGACTGCCCTGGCTGTATGTGGGACTCAGAAGCTGGGTGATTTTTTTCTTGTTAATTACCTGTTTGAATCCTCCTTTCAGCCACTGAAATTCTGTATGCAGAGACAGCCCTCCTCTGTTTTCTCCTCCCCTAAGCACATGTAGGCGTTCAAAAAAGAAACTTGGTCTCAAGTTTGTCCAGGACAGCAAACTGTCATCTGTAACTGTCATTACTAATGCTCTCTCTGCTCATAAGCTGGGGCCTTCTCCCATTACGCAGCCACGCATTAACTCAAAGGACACTTAACTGTCTCTCTGCTTTTTAAAAGCAGAGTCTTATCTGAACACTGAGACTGGTGAGTGGCCAACAGATCTTTCCTGGTAACCCACCAGGGGGTGGCTTTCACACTTTCTAATATTAAACCCAGGGCATGATGATGCTATCTTTGTCAGGGCCACTGCCACACTCTAGTGGCAGACAAGATACAGTTTTGTTAAGATACCATTTAAGAACCATTCCTGAAGCTTTCCTCCTATCATTGTTAGTGACTTAGACAGTCCCCAGGCTTAAGTAGAAAGGAGCAGGCAGCAGGATCTAGATTAGGGTGGGGAACCTCAGGCCTGGGGGCCACAGTGTGCTTGGATCTGGCCCCCGTGGCTCAGTGGCTCCCTCAGTATTGGGGAGCTCGCGCTGGCACTCTAACCCACCCGCTGCCCCACTGTGGGCCTGGCGCACACAACATCTACAAGGCTGGGCCCCCCTAGGTTCTGGTGTACGAGGGGAATGTGGGGCGTGTCTTC
This sequence comes from Rafetus swinhoei, assembly GCA_019425775.1. Taxonomy (NCBI): domain Eukaryota; kingdom Metazoa; phylum Chordata; order Testudines; family Trionychidae; genus Rafetus; species Rafetus swinhoei. Next base: position 70,909,288 of record CM033446.1, on the reverse strand, counting down.
TCATTTTGCTTCTCACTTGTGTGTGGCCCCCGACTGATTTTTCTGTGGGTCAGCAGTCCCCGTCTCAAAAAAGTTTCCCCACTCCTGTTCTAGATAATGAGGACATTTAGGGGACATAACAAAGCTGATCTATTTTCCCAGGATCTCTCCAGGAAATGGGTTGGGATAGGGATGATGAGTGAAATCCTTGCTCCACTGAGCTCAGTGGCAAATATTCCATTGGGTCAGGGTTTCACCTAGTTTAGGCAAATGGGAGCAGCCTGATTTCTGATGGGCTCTGGTTGTTTTGTTTTCAATTCTATACAGTATCTATTTAGAAACATTTATTTGTGAATGCATCTGTGCTCAGGACTCAAAATTAGCATATCTGGCAACTAAATTACATAATTAAGTAAAATACACAGCATTTATTTAGCACTATAGGTACGGCACTGATATTAATGAATTAATCCTCCCAACACCTCTAGGAGGTAGGTGGATAAGTATCATCACTCTCTTTACAGAAAGTGAAACAGGAAAAAAGGTGAAGAGACTCGGCCAAGACTATATGATAAATGAATGGCAAGGCCAGCATCAAAATGCAGAACTTTCCAACTTTCATTCTTGTGACTATTCCTTCCCACTAAAGTAAATACATTCCTAATCAGCAGCTCCCCTTTTTTCCTGGATCATTAAGGATGTGATGCACAATTTGTGGCAATACAATTCATCAGCATGGAAGCATACTGAAGACCTCACTACCACTGGCTGTTCAGATAGCTACGGTAGCAAAAACTACCCCACTATTGTACCCAGTGCATCCGAAGACTATGCCCCATTCTGTGATCCATATGTATGTGCTCCTGGATTGCCATTCCTATCTAGAAATGAAACTACATACCCTGAAAATGTCCTGGCTGCTGCATTTTGCACCAGCTGACATGAAAAAGTTCATATGACGTCACAGTTCTGCTTTCTGTACGGTCTTGCCCATGAATATAGAATCCAATTCTCTGCCATGATATTCAAAGTTCTCTATGTGAGCAGCTCTAGTTATTGGAGAAATTGCCTCTCCCCCATGGCTATAACTGCTACATTGAACCGGAACAATGATTCTATCAAACCCCAGGGGATAGTTTGTGACTGCAGAAGGCAGAGCTGGGCCTAGACTATCGAACTTAATCTCATAAGAAATAAGAATAACTGCTGGTGGCACGCCCGGGGGAACCACAGGGCCAGATCCTGCTCTAAGATATACCGATGGGTCAGTCAGGAAAACAGAGAGAGCTTTTTTCCCTAGCCGAGTAGCAGAAGGGGATGACAGTGTAATGCTCTGGGGGTACTCCGGAGCATATACATTCCTACACCAGCTTTGGACTGCATCCACAACTGGCATTGCCGGTGCCCCACCCAGGCAGCACATTTGTGGCCATCTGTCTCATTAATCTGGGATACACTGTAAGTAGCAGCCATGTGCAATTCACCATTCACTGCCCCAGCCCAAGTCATGGACTGTCAGGAGTGTTTGTGGGGCAGGGGATGCATCAAGGCAGCATGCTCACTCCTGCCCAGGCCAGGGCTTGGCCTGTTACCTATTGACAAATGCAAGGACAGCATTTGGCTGTTTCACAGGGTCTTGCTAGAACACATTTTATAAAGAAGATGGGCTGCGTCTCTTTGAAAACGTTTTTTTCCGACCCTGAAATCAAACACTGCCAAGAAAGAGGGACCTGCTGACACACTGAACTGCTTCACTGAATCATTTTAGGAGAGGGGGACACCCACAGGCTGTTTATAGAAATGGAATTTTAAAAGCTGTTTAAAAACAAACAAACAAACAAACAAACAAACAAACACACACCGTGTCTGTGATAAAAAGAATAAGGAACTGGTTGTGGGCAGCAGCTTCCAAGCTGGCATTTGCTTTGGGTAGCAAGCTGGGCTTGAAATATGTCAGCTTAGCACAGAGCAGCATTTGGGCTGACAGAACACCTCTGCATTTTCTCTCCGCTCGGGGGAGTGTTTAAAAGGAGGCCTCCACAGTAACAATGTGAGCAAATGCCCCTTTCAGCTCCCCTGTGTGTGTTGTTTGTGCCAGCATGATGGACACTGGCACATTTTTCAGGCACGCACATTGGGCTGCCCTTTGGAAATGTGACCTGGGACGCTTTCCCAACAGTGATGTCAGCATCAGGAACAACTCTATTACAAGGCTAAGTCCAGAACAGGAGAAACAAATAGAATCTGATTCATTTTACAGAGATGGGCCTAAAGCAGCTGAAGAGGAACTCTAACTTCTGACACTGGCATAAAGTTCCTAAGTGACCTTATACTGGTAGAGGAAAGGCCAATGCTGGGCTTCACTGTTCTCTCTCCCTCCCCAGATATATCTTCCCTTGGAATGCCAATCCCTTCCCTTTAGGCCAGAGAGAAGGGAGCAAAGGGCACAGAAGACAATTATTCCACCTTTGCCATTTTTATCCTAGTGAAGAGTTCCCCTCTGTGCAAAGTGGCTGTAAATGGATAAGAGAATACAACCCTGGAAACCATGACAGAATCAGGGTGCAATAACAACCACCTTTATTAAAATAATTATCTCTTTGGATGTGTAGAGACACAGGTGTTGCTACACCTAGGCAGACCTCTGATCCGGCTAGTCTCTTGGGCCTGGTCTATACTAGACCAGGCAGGTTGGCTTAAGATACGCCATCCAGCTACGCAAAATGCTGAGCCACCATGACGTCTACACTGCAGAAGGCTGACGGGAGCACACACTCCCATCCGCTTCCCTTACTTCTCTCAGAATGGAGGAGTACTGGGCGCTGGTGGGGGCTGCCCTCAGCATTCAATTTGGGGGTCTACACTAGACCAGCTAAATCGAATGCTAGAGATTGACCTCCAGAGGGTCGATCTTCTACATAGTGTAGACATGCCCTTGCAGTGTCCAGGGCCAGATGTTTCTGAGGGATGTGATGCCCCTATCCTGCCATAAATCATCCTTACTGTAATTATAGTAAGAATTTTGGAGTAGAAACCAAAGTTATCCACAGTACTGTAGTGTCCCCTCTACACTGCGCGGCAGCACAGCTTCACAGGTGATTAATCAGCCCTGCCCAGTCAGAGGCTCAGGGCTCCGTGCACAGAGCTGACTGACTGGTCTGGGCTGATTAATCACCCGTGAAGCTGTGCTGCTGCGCAGTTTAGAGGGAACACTGGTTGTACAGGGAATAATTATGTAGCGAGCCTTATCAGTAGAAACAGATTGCACTTGGAGGCAGGCAAGCAAGCCAGCAGCACCAATTTGTACAGATCTCAGCAACAAGTTAAATGACGTGTTTACTTTTACTTAAAAAGTTTCTCTCCAGTCTCTTTTCTCATGTTGGCATCTGCTATTACATGGTGTCAGAAGACACTAAAAGTAAGAAAAGAGTAGAAGTAAATTGAAAAAAAAATAGACCAACTAAAGCCTCCAGGAAAGCTAGCATTTGAAGAAAATGGAGAAAGTGGAAGCAAGGATTTGAGCTGGACAGCATTGCAAGTGGCACAGACAAAACCAATAAATGGCCTCAAACAGCATTATTTCTTCAGGTAGCAGGTGAAGAAAACAGAGGAGCATTTCATATTTTTCAGTTCGGTGATGTAGCAGATAAAGAAACAAACAGCTCATACGGCATACGTAGATCTCAAAGAAATATGTCGCAAATTTTTCACTGGACGTCAGATGGATGGGAAAGTACAGACCAATATGTATCTGGCAGTACAATTGTGGAGAACTGTGTGAGTCACTCATTAAAGACTCCCTCATATAGTGCTGCATCAGGTTCAGTGCAACTTAGGTTGTGGGAGAGTAAATTACGGTAATCCTTGAAAGTGCTATGGACTTATGACAAGCAGATGAAATGACTGCAAAACAACTGTGTGAACTGGAAAAAACGTATGTACATATTACAGTATAAGTCCACCTTTACTAAGTACCCAGACACACAGTCATGGCCTGGAAGGGTGGCCTGCAACTAATAAAAGCCTGTGACCAAGAAAAGTGAAAAGAGCAATCAAAAAGGCAACTAAAGGTTATTTTAAATGTCCTTGTACTCACGGTATTAAGGAAGCCTCCTACACACCAGCAAGAATACAGGAGATGTAGCAAATGCAATTGTTTTGCCAAAAAGCGCAACTCTAGAAGGGAAAAGTACCAGTACTCTTGGGCTGTCTCTACACTGGGCCACTTATTCCGGAAAATCAGCCGCTTTTCCGGAATAAGCTGCGAGCTGTCTACACTGGCCCCTTGAATTTCCGGAAAAGCACTGACGATCTACTGTAAGAAATCAGCTGCTTTTCCGAAAACTATGCTGCTCCTGCTCGGGCAAAGTCCTTTTTCCGGAAAACTGTTCCGAAAAGGGCCAGTGTAGACAGCACAGTAGTGTTTTCAAGAAAAGCCCCGATCGCGAAAATGACGATCGGGCTTTTTATGAAAGCGTCTACATTGGCCACGGACGCTTTTCCGAAAAAGGGCTTTTCCGGAAAAGCATCCTGCCAATGTAGATGCTCTTTTTCCTGAAATACTTATAACGGAAAACTGTTCCGTTTTAAGCATTTCCGGAAATTCATGCCAGTGTAGACGTAGCCTTGCAGTAACAGGCGAACACTCGCGAGATCCATTCCTCAGTGTGCTAAGTACTGAGCCCTTCCAAGCATGAGCGGAATGGGGATTTGCTTATTAATGATGACAAAACGATGAGTTTTAAAAACAATACTGGGGCACAGGCCAAAGTGATACAACATTTTAAGGGCCGAACGTCTCATCTCAAGTATTCAGCTGATATCCTACTCAGGGGGAAAAACTGCAGGTATGTAGTGAATGCAACTTGGACTGTGAGTATCGGCAAAAGAAAACATTCCTGGAATTTCAAGTGGTAGAATTTAACTCCAAATTGGGTTTACAGATAGCCTGAAGTTTAAACTTAGTGCAGTGATTCCATATGGTGAAGGAAGAACCAGAAGGTTAAAGAAATACATTTAAAGAATACAAGGATTTATCTAAAGGTTAAGGGTGCTTGCCAGGTAAGCATATAATAAAGATGAACTCGCAAGTACCACATGTAATTCATGTACTTTACAAAGTTTCAGTGGCATTAAGGGACAAAATAGAAGAAAAAATTGCTCTGCAGGGAACAGCTGAAATTATTAACAAAAGTGCAAGAACCTAAAAAATGTCAATTCTATACCATAATCACCACTGCTTGGATGCAAGGGATATGAATAAAGCAATGCAAATGGAACATTTTCAATTACCTAGAGTAGAAGAACTCATTAGCAAATTAGCAAAAGTTAGTTTTCACTGATCTTAGATGCCAGTAGTGGATTTTGGCAAACACATCTGGTTAACACAATTCTAGAGTGTTCACTCAACACACCATTTGGCAGGTACACATTCACCAGAATTCCTTTTGGCATCTGTTCAGTTCCTGAAATATTCCAAAGAATGATCCAACTGGCATTTGAAGATCTGGAAGGTCTTGAATGGTATATAGATGACATACTAGTCTGGGGAAAGGCTCAAGAGATTTCTAGAGCAATATTGTGAAAGGAATCTATGAAGGCATGTCTACACTAGGGAGTTAGTTTGACATAACAAGGCAAGTACCCACACTACCAAGCCTATTATTTCAAAATAATGGGTTTGTTTTTTTGAAATAATTCCTGCTTGTGAAGAGGAATAAGTAGTGATTATTTCAAAGTAGTGATTTTGGGAGTTATTATTTCAAAACAACTGATTTCGAAATAACCTGGTAGTGTAGACATAGCTTGACTGACTGAAGAAGAGCAAATGCAAATGGGCTCTGATGGAGATAACATATTTGCGAGCATTCCTTGACAACAGACAGTCTAGAACCTGACAATTCAAAAACTGCTACACTAATTAAAATGACCACATCAACCAATAAGGCTGAATTGCAAAGATTTATTGTAATGGTTATTTACCTTGGGACATTTATTCTGCACATGTCAATTAATAACAATACCTGTAAGACAACTATTGGGAAAAGAAGTCAAGTTTGCCTGTATGCCAATGTATGAGGTGGCATAAGAGCACTTGAAAGAATTGTTTATAAGCGAACCCATGCTGAAGTACTTTCATGTCCTAGACTGGTTGTAATGCTAGAGGATGTGAGTTCTACTGGATTAAATGCTATTGCTTCAAAAGGAAGCTACTGTTGCTTATTGCCTCTAAAACAATTATCTAACAGAACTATGACCAAATAGAAAAATAATGCTGGCAATTAGTATCTGGCTTCACTCGATTTTATCAGTTTATCTATGGGAAAAATGCAGCCACAGAAACAGACCACACAGCTCCTAAGGCCATTTTCAGATAAACTGTGTGCAGTGATGATTGCTAACACTCCTGAAATATCAACTGAAAGTTGGATACAGACATGGGAGAGTGTTAGCAACTGCCGATGCTTTATCTAGTGTGTCCACATTGCACAGTGAAGGAGTCAGTTCAGAGGAAGCTGATGTTGCAGTACATCTCATGATGTCTTACTTGCATATTTCAGAACAGAAGTAGAAGACATTTCAGACAGCTACTGCAAATGATGTCCCGAAAACTTTAAAACAGTTTCCCAAGGATGGCCAGACAAGGGAGCTGAAGTTTCAGAGGGCAATTGTGCTTATTGGTTGCAGAGAGAGGAACTAAGTAAGCAGTATGGACTTGTCTTTAGAAATGATAGAATGGTGGTTCTGGAATAGCTCAGAAAAGAGATCTCATCTTGTATTCAAAAGAGCCATGGAAGCAGAGTTATGTAAAAGGAGAACTTTGGATGCCATCTATTGGCCAGACATGTGTGGTCAAACTGAGGATGTGGTATAATCTTAAAACACATGTTGAATCTTCAGAAACAAAGATCAAAAGGAACCATTGTTACCACATGAGGTCCCAATAGACTGTGGCAGAAACTTGGCATGAATCTGTTTGAATTTCAGAGTACAGATTATTTTACTCTGGTTGATTGTTATTTGAAATACTTCTAAGTTCACTTGTTTCAGGACACCACCAGGGTCTCTGTCATAGGGCACTGCAAGTCTGTATTTACAAGGTATGACAAACCTTGATGAGCTCATTAGTGACAACAGACCACAATTTGGCTCTAGAGACTTTAAAACTTTTGCAAAGCAATGGGACTTTATTCACAAAATGTCATGCCTGTTATTCATACAATTGAATAGAATGGCTGAGACAGCAGTAAAAACTATGAATCAGATTATTTAAAAAATCGAGTTGGGATAACACAGATCCCTGTTGGAATACCCACATGAGATTTAGGATCACCTACTCAACTCCTTGAGTCTTAAGATGTTTAAAGACAAAATTGCCAACTTCATCAAAGTTATTGCAACCCAGCCAAATGCAAGGACGTATACAAACTAGCCTAAAATTGAGACAAGCAAAGCAGAAATATTGTTTTGGCCCATGTGCAAAGATATAATCATAGGAAAACAGAGACACGGTTTGCATTAGTCTAAAACAGTGTTTCTTAAACTTTTTAAGACCGAGGGGAACACCAAACAATAATTTTTTTTTAAGAAGAACACCAAGGATTTTTTGTTGAGAAAGAAAAAAAAGGTGAGGGGGAAAAAGGGTCGGGGGCAAAGTTATTGAGAAAAAAAGGGTTGGGGGAAAATAACTGAGAAAAGAAAGAAAAAAAGGTCACCTGCCCCTTTAAGGGTGGCCATTTTGAATTCTGTTGCTCTCCACGGCACACCTCCGACTGCCTTGCAGCACACTGGTGTGCCACGGAACACAGTTGAAGAAACACTGGTCTAAAAGGAGCATAGAAACATGCAAAGGTGATTGACCAACACACTGCTCCCAGATTTTACTGAGACAGAGGAAAGGATGTCTATAGAAGATACAGAAAGGATTTGATGAACAGTAAGGCTTTGTCTACACTGGCAATTGAGTGACAATGCATTTTTCATTTACAAGTGTTTAAAACCTCCCTTCCCAAAAGGCAAAAGCTTTGCGACAGCACTTTGTTGGCAGGAGTACTCTCCTGCTGACAATGGCTGCTCATGGGAGGTGGAAGCGTTTACACTGCCTGACTTTTTTAGTGTCAACTTTCACCTCAGATACAAGCAACACCAGATCAGTTTATTGAATCTACTGAGACTCACAGAGTCAGTTCAAATACAGAAAAGACTCAAGATTATCTAATCTGAAGAAGTGGGTTTTGCCCACGAAAGCTCATCATACTATATATAGTCTAGCAGCACCTTAAAGACTAAAAAACCATGTAGATGGTATCATGAGCTTTTGTGGGCACAACCCATATATATTTTTGTTAGTCTCTAAGGTGCCACAGGACTACTCATTTTTAAAGTTACATACTAACATAGCTACCCCTCTGAGAAAAGAAGTGGGGCACTGATAATCCTCTTACTACATCAAGACAAAGTGATAAGAAAACCTGTTAGAGACTAATTGTTCTAGATTCTTAATGATTCAGATTAGAGTTATGGATGCTAAATTAAGTAGACACGGTTAAGTAAAAAATGTGAAATGCAGTTAAATTCTATGCATTTTTTTTAAAAGGCTGAAAATGTAATGATAATAGAAACTTTATGGGGAATGTTGTATGGAAGGAATCATTATGTAGTGAGCCTTAGCGGCAGAAGCATGTTGCTCGCACTTGGAGCTGCACCGACAACCCAGCAACCTATCTGGGCTGTTCTCAGCAACAAGTTAAGTGTTTATGGTTACTTAAGAAGTCTTGAGTTATCTTTCCTTATGTTAAAATGGCAAGTTGGCAATAATTATCACACCGACCTCTGCTAGGTTCTGATAGAAGAGCATGAGAAGGAGCGCGGTCTGCAGTTTCTCCCGTCTACTCTGACACAGATCTTTGATCCAACTCCGCCTCTCAAGTACAGAGTTCAGTTTGTGCTGGATCTGTGTCCCCTCCAATCCACCATCCGTTTGTAGCCTCTTTGCCTGTTCCTGAAGAGCTGTCACCTGATAAGGAAAGAAAAATGAAATCATAGTGGTGTCCCTTAACATGTGAAAGGATATGAGAGAACAGTTTCCTTTCCCTGGCTCCATCTTAGCAGGCCTAAAAAAGATGGTACCTTCTGCCGGAAGGATAACAACACTTGGAAGAACCCAGAAAGGCAGCAAAAGCTAATATAATATGGTATCGTAACACATCTGTTGCCACCTAGGATTTCCCATTTGCACTGTGTTGCACCTCATGGCCACTTTAACTACACGGCTGCTACATGGGTTAAAGGAGAGTCTCAGTTAGTTGACAGCAGCATAGCAACTATAACACACAGCTGAGCAGTTCTGCTTCAATTCCATAGAGGACAGAAGATCACACACACGTGACATTTGATTATGCCATGGCATGCTGTGCTACCTAGTATATATTCTTGCTCTATAATTGTATTTTTGAGGAAGGAATAGGAACATATACTATTAGCAACGCATAGTATAGAACTCATTCTAAATTTCCACAAGTAAGTCTCAGCATTCCAGTCATTGTGTGATTTTCTTCTAAGTAAGTACACTGCATAGTATAGAACTCATTCTAAATTTCCACAAGTAAGTCTCAGCATTCCAGTCATTGTGTGATTTTCTTCTAAGTAATAAGACAGTACAGTCAGGGTAAAACCATGGACTCCTTATTGCTTTCCTTCCACTTCTCAGCCTTCTTATTTCACTAAACTTCATTAAGACTTTCCTTGCCAGTGTTCTCTATCTGGCTTCAGCATATGAGCCCAGCTAACAAGTCTGTGATTTGCTCATAAGACAAGACTCCTTCCTTGTACTTGATACAGTATTCTTTGTTTTACCTTTTCATCCTGCGAGGTCAGAATCTTCTCAAAAGCCTCATGTTTCCTGATCAGCCTCTCCACCTCATCTGCCGAGTTTCCCAGATCACTGGTTTTCAAATAAATCTACAAACAAAAGGTGAATTAGTTTCTAGCCACATTTACTGTAAGTGAAAACGGGGTTAATCTGATGCATTCTAGCACCTTTGGGGAGGAGACATTAACACCAGAATTGACAGTGTGCTCCAAAAAGACCAGGTATGAATCAATTAATGGAGGAAGGGGAGGCATTGCAGAAGAAAAACTCACCAGGAAAAAATGGTAGAGCTACACATTTCTGGGCAAAGTGGAGGTGTTGAGAGAAAGGTGTGAGGAAGCTTGCATATCACCTGCATAGTTCAAGCTAGTACTATCACTCATGGCTTCAGAGAGTATTGGGAGAACTGAGGATGATACATTAGTAGAGCTGAATGAAGAATAGGGAAATGTGAAGGATTGCACCTCCCTGCAATATGTTTGTCTCCAGCCAATGTTGTTTGCTCCGGACACTACCTAGAGTGAGATAGCAGGGACAGCTTTTGGGGAACTGATCTCTACATTAGTCATTTCAAAAATTCTTTGTATGTTTGCTAAATATGCCACATGCCTCTCCAGAGCACTGAGCTGTATTTCACATGTTATCCTGGATTTGGAGAAATCAATTGCACAGAGATCTCTCCTATACCTTCTGTAACGAATGCACTTCCCCTCCAATGAAAATAAACACACTTAATCAATGTGTTGATTGGCAGGGGCGGGAGGCACTCTTCTGCAGGAAGCTTGTGACGTGCTGCATTTCCTTGGAATGAATTACTCTATAATTCATTTTCCTTTTTACTAAGTGCAAAAAGCAGGACCAAAACTTTAATGGGTTAGATGGCTATGACAAGGCCTGGCCAGGCATTAGTGGCAAGCTTGGGGCTCACTGGGGTAGCTGCTGGACAAACATGGCTGCACAGACAGTTTCTAGTTTTGCAAAGAGGGAAAGGAAGTCCGAGACCCAGGTATAATTTAAAGGCATTAAGAAGAGGGGAGGAAAAAGAACAGAATCAGAGAAACAACAGGAAGCTCCAAATCCCTGGAAGAAGCTCCACCAGGAATACTGGCAAATTGGCATTGCACAATATATATGTGCATGGAAGAAATGATATTGGCCAGAAAGAATTTGCAAAAATTTGCAAGAGATTTCAATTCAGTCCCATCTCAGTGTGTAATATATATCAGGGCAAAGATATTCTTACACAGCTACATTGGAAAACATATGGGGAAATCACTTATCTGGCCATAAGTATCAAATCTTCCTTTTCCTCCAAGTAGCTTCTAGAGGGGAGGCTTCCCTGACCTGCTTTACATACAGTGTCAGCCAGACCTCCTGCTGATGCTGGAAGCTCTGGATACAGCTGGATCAACTGACAAAAATCAAGTCCTGGGCTCACTTTCCAATTCATTTTTTGGAAGTGAACTTGAGATAAATAATTTGCATACACAAAGAGGTGTACAGGGAAGTATTTAGCCCAATCTTGATTTATTAGCTGGGCTGCATTAATCCACTGGATGAGGACTATAGAGCACTGAAAGCCAGATGCAAGCCCCAATGAACACAGTGGAAGGAGACTTAGTGACTTTGCTGGGCCTTGAATGAAGCGGTCACAGATCAATGCACCAAACTCTGTTCCGAAACAGAGAATTGGCACAAAAGCCTCCAGTATTGTAGGAGTGGTATCATTAGTGATGATATGGTTGGAAGAAAGCAACACCAACAGCGCTAAGCACCCCGCGTAAGGAGTTTGTGTGTGATGAGAAATGAAAGCTATATGAGATTTTTAAAAATGAAAATGGCAGCACTTTACCATAAAAACATTTGTTGCAACAGTCTGAAAGTAGAATGGAAACTGGCTCTCTGAAACTGGCCCTTTGCCAGTTAATTTTTTTGGCAATCGGCAGCTGTCTGCAATAGGTCCCTAAATTCCTATTTTCAACTGTATAGTTTTCGCCAGGTAACTAGACAGTGCCTCACAATGCATGGAAGGTGCATAAGTGTTCTTTCAGGTTAGTTTAAGTGTTTGTATTCTGAATCACCGCTGTAAATGGAATTCAATTCTTAGGGACCAAAACCCCCTCCAAAAAAGCCACTGTCTAGAACAGTTGCAATGAAGCAGCCTCCCTTTTAAAATCAAAATCTGCAAAGACTCTTAAAAAGCCACAGAATGGACCTAGCCCTTCTGAGGTTTAAAAATGGAACATTCCACAAACAGCCAAGTTATTAAAAATGCAAAGTACTGAAACCAATTGAGATTTTCATTCTGTTTCAAATGGATTTTCTCTATCCCAGAGTTAACTGTAAATGGATGTAACTATATTTTCATTATCTCAGTGTAGCTCACATTATAGGTAAGAACAATGCTAAACACAGAGTTAGATAGGTCCATCATGTCAAAATAAATTCCTATTTTAAACCAAAAAGGCACAACATACACACTGACCTGGCAGCTCAGACCAGCTGTTTGAGAACAGACAAATGGAACATTCTGGTTAGTAGTGTAACTATGTTGCCTGGACACAACCACCTCAAGTTCACCAGCTCATCATACAGGACCTGTTCGTGGCTGTTGCAGCTCAGAGAAAAGTTTTTGTTTCAAGAAATGTTATTTTTTCCCAGAACAAGAATTATTGCAACTCAGCACTTGGCTGAATCCTTTAACCACTCACTTCCTGAGCTGCTTCTCCTGAAACTATGACCAGCTCCAAGTATTTCCCCACCACACCCCTCATCTTGGAACCAGTGCTGCGATGGTTCTACTCATGGACATTCAGTGGAAGGCTCTGTGATTGCTAAGTATGGCCAATGGCAGGAATGGAAACTAATAGTTTTAGGCTCCTGAAAAGTCTTAAAGCCGACAGGGAAGTTCTCTGCTAGCACAGGTGGGAGCAACTGCAGGGGTCAACTTGGTCGATAGTCTGATGAAAGTACACTAAACTCAAAAATTTAAAAGAGAAAAACAAGGTTGCATTTTTTTCTTAGTAGAAGTAAATAAGGCACTTAATGCAATTCATATTTCATAATTATTTGTTTACTACACTGTATTGAGTAGAAGGTACAATTACAGTATGACACCTCTTTATTTTAAGTCGAGTAAGACAGACCATGTTTGTAAAAATATATACATATGTCTCACATACTAACATCACTCTGTTTTTGGCCTTATGCCTCACAAAGTACTTGAGGTGTGTTTATATTACCTATACTTATAGGTGCTCTTCCCCATTTTTCCATTGGTGTGTTGCTTTTTACATATATCAGTATAAACACATGACATGATCCTTGACTGAAATACACATGGGGAAGCACACAGAACTTAATCTCTATTCAGTTTCTAATATTTCTCTAATGCAAAAAAACAAATCCGGAAACGGATAGATTTAAAAATAGAATCCTAACACTTTAACAATATCAACATTAAAATGCTTACTTATGATACATTTTGCACAAAAACTTATCTGCGTCAACTCCCCCAGTCTTCATTAGCAGAGAGATTGTTCAGAGGTCCAGAATTTATGGTGACAAAATTCCCTTCTTTCCTCCAGGAGAGGATGCTAAGATGCTCTCTTTCTCTCTCTCTATGCACTTAACTATACTAATTTTGCAGACCAACGGGGTACTCATTAAAAAGTTAAAGCTAAAGGAATTATGCATTTAGAAATAAAGCACAATTTGACAACTTAGCAAATAAAAATTGTGATACAGAAAAATATAAGAGAAAAGACTGAGGGTATCTACAGGTTCCCACAGTAACTGGCAAGGAGAAAGGACAATTCTTGGCTCAAAGGGTTTGATTTTGAAAGGTGCTGAGCATTTAAATACACCTATACATTTAAGCACATGAACAGTTCCATTGACAGTGGTGGTGGAACTGGTCACATATTTAAAGTTAGGCATGCATGTTGCTGGATCAGCAAAGAATGCTCAGCACTTTGCAGGATTGAGCCCAATTGTAGCCATTAGAACAACAAAACAAAAGTGGCACAGACAAGTCTCTTCCACTAGATAAGACATCTTTAGGGGCGTACCAGGAGGTAAACAAGGAGGAATGCACATTGCTTGGCTTAGAAAAGTCCGTTTGCAAATGTTCCTAGAATGGAATGGATATCTTTACCACTCTCCTCCCAGCTCCAAAGGAGGCAATGTTAACAGCGATAGATGGACTCCATGTACCTCTGCCGGCTCTTGGTGGCGCATTTGCAGTGCAGGCTGGTATGTTTGTTAAGAAGATGTCAGGAGCTACAGCTCCTACAGTGCATGCTTCCTGGGAAGACCTTGAACCAGACGTTGCCCAATGTTGTTGTGAAGAGAGCAATTCTGGACAGCAAACTGGATTCACTGATAGGGAGAGGCCAGCCCCAACCCCCATGGGGTGAAAGGGCGCATCCAGATCGTGCTGTTTGATAAAGATTGTGGGTGTTGGACTCTTTCTGAATTCTCGCACCACGTGGATAGGCACAGTAGTCCAAGGAGTTGCAAGTATCAGGGTTATTTTGGAGATCTTGTGGTGGGCTGGTGTTAGCCTATCACATTGAGTCTTCCTAAATGCTGGCTCAGATGAAGGGCGGTTCTGAAAGATGATCAGATCAGGATCTAAACCAGTGCTGGGGACCTCGCTTCCACCAACAGAACTTTCTCTTCTAGTCAGCACAGCTGGGGACAGCCATATTTCTCGGGAGACTGCTTGCTGGGGAAGGTCCGGGCACTCGGCAGAGGAAGTCACATGAAATCTTGTAATTTGAAGAGCTGGAGACTCAGATGAGGGAAAACCTTGCTTGGGCATCTGGGATCCCATTGGGAGACTAGCAGATGCACCAGACACCTTCTCCAGCGGTGGCACTAGGAGGCTGGAATGAGCATGGTTGCTCACTTGGGTGTCAGTTCTAAAAAGGCTTTATTGCCAAGCTGCAGGTTGAAATGTAGAGTTTCACTGAAGCATGGAGATCTGGGATTGGAACACTGCACTGACTGTAGCCACACTGGGGTGGGGCCGAGCTACACGATGCCAGAGTTGCGTGTATCTTTTTTGCCATCAAGCGGTGAAACAGCTGGAATGGCAGACAGAACAATATCTAGACGCGATGTACAGCTTGGTGGGGTTTTTGAGGAGGCAGCAGCAGAAGGCTTACAAGATGTGGGTGCAGACCAAATGCCAACATTCCCATATCCACTGCCCCTAGGGTCTCTGCGAAGATTGGGACATTTAGATGCCGCATCAGAACGATTAACGCATGAGTTATCTTTCCTGAAAACTTTCCTCCTATTTGTCTGAGCCAGGATGACATCTAACCTTGAACAGTGAACTCCAGAAGATACGTTGTGTGGTGACAAGGTGACATTTCTTGGAGTACTCTTGGCTGCTGATTGACCAGCTGGAAGATACCACGCTGAAGATGGCATCTTTTGGAAAGGCCGTCCCTGCACAGCTGATTCAAAGGTTGGTGGTGGGGTCATTCTACTAGAAGACAGCATCACTTCGACAGTGGAAACATAGATTGGTGGAGATGAAGTCTTGCAATGATGGTCTCTGCATGACATTCTGCAGCTCAGTCCTAAACGGTGCAAACCAAAGCAATAGCAACTTGCCTTTCCCCCTATTTTAAAAATAAACTCCTAATCCTTGTTCCTTTGGCACTGGAAATTTCCATTCTTCCTCGGATGTGAAGGAGTGAGAAGTTAATAAACATTCCTCAGCCAAAAAATTAAAAAAGATAAACTAAAGTATCCACATTCAAAATAAAAAGCTCTATTCTTCCAACACTACAACCACCACTGCCACCTATCCCGTCTGCAAAACGATATGAGCATGTGATGGTCTGAAAGATAAATTATCAAGCATGAGTCTCTAGTCTCTGAGTGTTCTGACAGTGAGACTGCAGCCAGAGGCGGAGTGAGCCAAGAATGCTCGTCAGAGACAGACCTTGAATTTGCTGTTGTGTCGCCCCTGAAAAAACCCCCAAAGCAGCTACCTAAGTAATGCATCTGTTGCCTTGAAATGGCTGGGCGAGAGCAGCGCATATAAAGGTCTGCTTCTGTTAAAAAACAAAGCAAGATTTTTCATCTCTCTCAGACGCTGCCTGTCTGTATTCAGAATGGCAAGATCTCTGTTCACAGGTCTTAGAAGAATTTCCTATAACTGTTCCAAGCAATGGCACAACAAAATTCAGTAATAAAAAAAGATAGCTGTTTGCCTAATTTCCTCCACATGTGTTCTATTTTCTTTAGCACAAAACAATCCTAGACTAAACTCTGCTGAAATCCTTCAAAGTTTTAAGTAACTTGGATGTAACCTAAGATTCTGGCACAAAGTCAAACCTGTCACACTGGCATGGAGAACGAATGAGAAAGCAGTTCTAGTTTAAAACGCTATGCTGCTTACCTTTTTCCTTCCCTTATTCCTTGCTGCTGGAAGAGATTTTGTTTAAGGTATATGCAGCATGGTCTGTGTACATAAACAACCCAGAACAAGGGTCTGACTGAAGCAACTATGTTAAAGAGGCACAAGCACATTCTCCAGACATGTGGCTACAAAAAGACACGGTAATGTCACCCACCCATCCTCAACACACGCATGCGTATGCACGCACACGGCGCTCGCGCGCACACACACGCGCGCACACACACACACACACACACACACAGAGTCAGAAAGAAGGGGAAAGGGTTTTGAAGTGTTTGCCTGCCTCACAGGGATCCTTTTTAAACAGGCATTCAGTTTGGTCTGCAAATGAAAGTTCTCCTTGTGGAAATGATTTTGGAAGTCCACAATTGAAGCCTTGGGGGGCAAAGGAAGGAATAACAGCATGTTAAGAAATTAGACAGACAACATGGCTACAACCACACTCATTAACAAATGCCAGTTTAAAGTAGTGCTCTCCTTCATTCCTGCTCACACCACCATGGAAGAGGACCTGTACAACTACTCCGCCACATTTTAGTTCGGCATAGGCATAGTCGTGCTCAGGCTGATGGAATAAATCCCCCAGCTACTGTTTTAATGGATCTGCATATAATACAAAATTAATAAATACTAATGAGTTGCTTTATCAAACAAACTCTGGACCCAGAAGTTGGATGGAACCAGCTGCAGAGGATTCCACCACATCTCATAATACTCTCCCTTTATTCATATACATGTCCAGAGTCAGAATCCGCATGAAGAATTCCCATGTGGGGAGGTAAGAATGCTGAAGTGAGAACCCCTTTGCACAAACATAGAGCAAAAAGGCAGTCCCTGTCACAAAGACTTTACAGTATAAGACAACTGACAACACGCTGATACAGTCTTGATATAGGAGCCCTAGGCCACAATGAGACATAATTCTTTACAAATGCCACTCCTTGAGGGAAAGCTCTCTCATTGAAGAGTGCTTTATATTCCGAACTTAACATATTCAGGCTTGGGCTCCGTTTTGTCTCTCCTGGCAAGGAGTTCCACAGCCAGGTCCTGTTATGGAGAACTGTTCCGCAGCCTCATAGCCTAACCCTACACCTCTCCAGCTTCATAATCCCTGCAGAGTGTAGAAGGAGGGCCATGGAGAATAAGGAGGTATGCATGGTAGCCAGGACCCATACCATTACCAGCTTCAAGAAGTGAAAACAGGACTTGGTGTTGAGGTTAAAAATGAACAGAGCACCAGTGAACTTTGCAAAACGCAGGTAAGATGTTTTTCTATCTGCATTTTTAACTTTTGAGGCATGCATACATACTAGACCAACTTCAGTCTTGCTGTGACATTTCTATTCAATATCAGATAAAGAGAGTTACAGCAGATGAATTCTCAGGTGAAAATAAACTTTCTGGCTTTTCAGTGAAAACAAACATTTCTCGCTACTGCAGCAAACTGCAAGTCCAAGAATCCAATCTGACCCAGAGGCTTTGCACTAGCTTGAGAGTCTATTTTCTTTACCACATGTTTTAGCAAGTTCTATGTCTTCCCTTTCCCATCCGCATCACTTATGTGTTTCTTGGTCTGAAGTTTGAATCATCTGCTTTCCATCCATCAAGACAGCTCTTCCAGACAATGTTCCATCTCAGGCTATGTCTACATGACAAATTAGGGGTGTGATCCACAGTTTGTGGGAGCCAGCATGTGAGAAATGAGAGTATGGCCACAGCAGCACAGACAGCAGCAGAATGCACTAGCCAGCTCAAGTACATACCCATGGAGTTCAGGTTGTAGTTGAGGCGGCTAGTCCATGCTGCCATTGTGTGCACTATACTACTATTTTTAGCATTCTAGCTCAATGGGAGCTGGTGCAGGTATGTCTACATGAGGTGTGACTCACACCCGTAGCTTACAGTGTCACTGTAGTCTTAGTGAGGATAGAGGCTATATCAGTGAGAAGGGAAACATTCAATTGGCTATCAATCACAGATTGGTGCACACAAATCCATGGTATCTCATAATCTGATTAGTCTCATGTGGATGCTTTGCTTGAGTTCAATAGGAAAGGTACCTTTAAAAGGCACTTGTCAAAGCTGATTATGGCAATACATGACCAACCTTTCTATTTAAAACTAATGAAGTGAATACACCCCATTGAATTCTTCTTTATAGGACTAAACCTGAAACAAAGTACCAGAAACCCTACAATAACAAACCTGTGTAAATATACCAAGCCTGAAAAAGTATGAGTGAATGTTTCACATTTAAGTTTCTAAGGGACTAGTATAAGAAATAAGGAGAAACAGATACTTTAAAAAATCTTCCTTCCACACCAAGAGAGTTGTTTTAAATCACATAGGGCAAATTCTCTGCTGTGCTCAGTTTTTGCTGAATGCCAGGATAGGGGGGCAGTCAGTCAATTATAGTGCACTGATTTTCTGCTCTAGCCCCTGCACAAATTATAGTACCCTTGCAACAGTGTCTCCTACTTGTGTTGTGGCCACTCTACCCCCGACCCTAAGATGCACTATAAGGAGGAATAGTAATAGAAATGTAGCCGTGTTACTCTGGTCTTGCTGAAACAAAAGACAGGACTATGCAGCACTTTAAAGACTAACAAGATGGTTTAAGTTAGTTAAAGACTAATGAAAGCTCATCACCTAATAAACCATCTTTTTAGTCTTTAAAGTGCTGCATAGTCCTGTCTTTTGTTTTATAAGGAGGAAGACAGAAGCAAAGCAGCCAGCTTTCCTGGCTCTACTTCTGCTGGTGTCAGTTCTGTAAATAGGTATGCACAACAGAGAAACCAATATCACAACTGGCACCTTTGGCTGTCTCCAGAGAAAGGTCGAGGACTGGACTGCCTGCTACAGTCCTCTGAATCAGGGGTCAGGTATGCTGGCAAGGCAGTCAGTGGAAGCTTGGACTGTGTTGTGCTTCACCTGTTCTGTGGATGGTGGACTGGACTCCCCTAGGCTGTTTATCCAGCAGTTTACAGAAACATCCAATTTACATGGATATGTAAGTAAAGATAAACTGAGCTATACCTGCTGGTGTCTGCACCAACCTAACCACTGGAATTGGTGGATACTGACTCTTTCTATGTGAAACCAGTACCATCTTTTGTAATCCTTGCCCGTGCAATTTGATTGAGAGCATGGAAAAGACCAGATTCTTATCAGCAATCCTGTATGTGCCACCTTTGAGAAGATGTACACATAGGCTACGTCTAGACTGCATTCCTTTGTCAACAGAGGGATGCAAATCAAGCACATCGAAATTGCTAATGAAGCCGGGATTTAAATATCCCATGACTCATTAGCATAAACATGGGCACTGCTTTTTTCCGAAACGGAGTTTGTTCGAAAAAACCCAGCAGTCTAGATGTGGATCTGTCGAAAATAAAGCCTTTTTCGACAGATCCTGTATTTCTCAAAAAATGAAGTTTACAGGATCTGTCGAAAAAGGCTTTATTTTTGACAGATCAGCGTCTAGACTGCCGGGTTTTTTCCGAAAAAACTCTGTTTAGAAAAAAAGCGGCAGCCATGTTTATGCTAATGAGGCACAGGATATTTAAATCCCGGCTTCATTAGCAATTTCGACGTGTCTAATCTACAACCCTCTGTCAACAGAGAGGTGTAGTCTAGACACACCTATAGTAGAGGTTTGTAGGCTAGATCTGTCTTGCACTCCTGGGGGAGATGGTGGGTATTGCTTCTGATCTGACTGGAGTGGGGATTTGTTCTGCCACAAGAGGAAATAACATGCAATACAATATTGTAGCTCTTAATGCATTTTCAGGGGGAATAAATGAGTGAACTGGTAATAAAGCAGCACTGAGACTGCCTTGCACTCCCTTATGTTGGGCTATCCATTCGCATCAAAATGGCTGCCTTTCCCAACAGAATAAGAAACTCCAATTTCATCTGTAGCACTTATTTTCAACTGCATTTCTCAATGTAGGCAGAGCGAGAAACGTTTCTGGGCAGCAGCTTGTACTTATGAAATGGGTATATTATATTTTCTTGTTGAGCACACATCTGTGTGCTGGCTAATCTCCATTTCACTCTTAAGAAAATACACCAAAGCCAGCATTTACCCTGAATAAAGTCTTTTCACAGTGCCTGAGCTTCCCCTGCTGATGTTATCCACATGGGATGTTGGCAGGGGTCCGTCAGCCCTTTCCTTGGCAGGACTTGAGGGTAGGTATTTTCCAACCTGTGTCATTTGTTAGCTGAGCAACAAATACACTTTTGTAGCCAGCAGAGCTGTGCCACATTTACTAAGAAACCTGAAACTAGGTGAAACTCTCCTGGCTTCGGGTTTCAGCGCAAACTCAGAACTCAGCCCATGGCTGCCAAAAGGGTCACCTGTTGTTCTCACCACAAACACATTCACTACAAGCACTGAGAAGCGGTGGCTTCAAGGCCCTGTACCCCAAAGGGTTAAATATTGTTGCATGGCTCGGCTCAGGGACACCCTGCCAATGCAGCTCCCAAATGCTGGTGGCTGAGGAGAACATGCACACTTTGTAGGGAAGCTGGCTGCTGCTCAGTTGCATCTGGGAAAGTTCCACTGGCACCAAGGTATAAAGCATTTGCGCAGGTCCAAACCAAGTCTGGAACTGCTCTGCCGCACTGTCACCAATCTAAGAGATTTAACTAAGAATGAATGTCCTAAAATGACCTCTCAAAGAGAAGCTACCCGGAGATTCTACCTGCTTTAATTCCCTTCATCCCATCCATAGTGTTAGGCATGGCAGTCGCTGTTGAGAAAAACTCACGCCCTTGGCATATTTGTTGCATTCTAGCAACCTGTCAGTGTGAGCAGAGCCCCAGAGATTGCACTCACAGTGTTCATGATGGGGAACTTTAGGTCTAATGCCTGGTACTTGAGATGAGTTTTTAAAAAGTTGCCACCAGTAAAAAGTTGGGAAGAAGAAAAGAATATGAGTGTATTTTATACTGGTGAGGAAATACATTTCAAGTGCTGACATTCAGTGTATCCTGTCACCCTGCCTCAGTATATCCTGTGTGCATCTGTGCTCTGGGTCTTCAAATAATCCCAGGTATTGATTTACAGTCTTATGAGTTTTAGGCTGGAAGCATTTCTTCAGAAACATAGGTTACTTACCTCCTGAGACATCAGAATCTTTTCCAAATGATCCTGATCCCAGTAGAACACTTGTTCTCGGTGTATCTTTTCCAACCATGCCTTCTTCTGCTCCCATTGATGGTACACATTATTCTTTTCTTCCGATAAAGCATGCAACTTTTGCTGGATCTGGAGGTGACACACAAAGAAAAACCCATCTTAATTATTGGAGCCCATGGGACTAGGGGAAGGCAGGTAAGAGGAAAACAGAGCTGGGAGTGACCTCTTCAATGGCACTTTGGCCAAAGTTATCAAACAGAGGAGAGCAGGAATAAATGCTAGCACTTTTATATAGGCACAAAGAGATGCTGAGGGGTGTCCAATTTCTCATGTGGAGGAGTCTTGTGACAATGTATGTCTGTGTATATATGTAGGAGCCCACGCCAAGCATAAAGCAAAAGTAGCTGTTTCTTAGGCTCCTTCTGCAGAACTTATTCTCTGGTATCCATGGCTACCATCACAGGCACAAAAAATACCACAGAAAGTCAAGAAGACAGAGACTTGAATGAGTTGTCACCCCCAGGGCGGTGTGCCACAAAGCAGGATGTAGGAACACAGGGCACATCAGTGTTGAAATACATGGTATTCCAATTGCCAAAACTATTGGTGTATACAGGCCTCCCATTATCAACATTAACTTCTTAATCTTTGAACTGTACTTACATGTTCAAGGCTGTTCACAGGCTGGGAATTGGTAAGATTACCAGTTATGGTTATGGTAGGTGCACATTGCAATATTTAATAAGCACTCAGAGATAGGTTGGTCAGAGGAGAAAGCACAGAACATTTTATTAACTACACGAACTCTGCTCAGGCTTCTGGAAACTCCAAAACCAGATGTGAAGGTATATGAGTTGCGCTAAGCAAAGTTCAGAGGGGGTGTGGGGTACTGTGTTTAAGAGTCATCTGACCTGGACACAACTTGTGCTTCAATCCAGTCCTGTACATAAGCTGCTAGACCCTCACAAGCTACAAATCAATCATTCACAAGGAGCTGAACAACAGGTCGATGTCTTGCCTGGGTGCAGCACAACATGTTTTAGCTCTGAGCCATTATGATTTGTCTCTGTTTCTTGCTTGTTGTAAATGGATTTGGTTGAAGACTATCAACCCTCAAGCAGATCTGAGGACAATCAAATTAGAGCTGTGATTTGTGCTATCCCTTTAGTTTTTAGCATTGTCCCTTGCCAGGTCTTGCATACAAGGTTTTATTTTGCGACAATGTATTTTATTGCAGTGGTAGTTAATATTTTAACAAGTGTCCTATTACAACTTCAGTTATGAAGGTTTAGCAGAATTTCCCCTGGTACATAATGGGCTGAGGTTTCACTGAAGAGAATGTTAATTTTTTTATAAGATTGTGTGTATAAATGATTAAAATGTTTTGTTCTCCCACAATTGAGTGGATAGTAGGCAGTCTGCCTACATCCTTTCCAAAAGATATGCTAGATCTGTGGTGTCCAACACGTTAGCCACTAGCCACATGAGGCTATTTGGCTGATTGAGTGTGGCTAGTTCGCTATAGCAGAACTGGTTGGACATCACAGTGTTTGAGTTCATTTTGTTGGTGATTATTGGGTTGTAAGAATGCAAGATATACTGGAATACTCTCCATCATGAGAAACAGATGGTTGCATGGACATTTTAGAGGATGCTTGGTCCTGGCACCCTAAAATTCTGCTTCCCATCTTCTGTATTTTGAGGTGTATCTATTTCAGCATCATTTAAGGGTGCATAAAGTTTGTGTCATTACTTTAGATTTTTGTATGTGATTGAGCCTTTTCAGTTCATTCATCTGGTCTGGTGTAGTATGGAGGTACTATCATAACTAGAAAGCAAGAACTTATAAAAAATCCAATTTGGAAAGTAAGTAGCATTAAATCAATTGCTTAAAAGATTCTAAACCTCTTAGGTAACCCAAACTCAGTGTTGTCAAGTATTTGTATGATTTCTTCATGGCTCCAGCCTCAGGTATGAAGTAGTCTGAAAGAACATTCATGTGTGTCCAAGGCAGATCTTATATTGAGTTGGGTGTGGATTGTGACATGTGTTTGTGTGTGTGTTTATGTAACAAAGCCTAACTTGTGTCCAGAATGGTATCTGTGACTGTATGTGACACTTCTGCATGTGACTGTGAACCCAAAAAGGCTATCAAATGGTTTCTGTTTACCTCTTTTGATGATATTTTCTCATCCTGCAGCAGCAACTGTCCTAGCTGTGCCACCCGATTGTATGTCTCCTCTCGAGCCTCAATCTCTGCCAACAGCTGCTGATGTTGAGTAAGCCTCAGGCTGCTATTGGATATATCCCGGATTGTCTCCTTAGTCTTCATTTCCCTCATCATCTCTGCTGTCCAGGAGAAATAATCCCACACCTGTAACTCAAGAAAAAGTCCAGGGTTAGGTTAGTCTCAGGCTTAGGTTGTCAGACTGTTACCTCACTGCTTAACTGTTCACCTGTCATAAGAGACAATGCAGCCATAGAGAACAAGGATAATATTCCATTAAGCCTTATAATATTATTATGGAAAAAGCCCACAAATCTGCACATATCCACTTTATAACCACGGGTATCCAGATCTTCAGATGTTGCTACAGATATCCACGGCTTATTTTTGTGAATACAGATATGGATGCAGATACAAATTTTGTATCCGTACAGGACTCTAAGGGTATGTCTAGACTACTTGGCTCTGTCGACGGATCCTGTAAACCTCGTTTCACGAGGCATAAGGGATCGGTCGTCAAAGTCTTCCCCAGCTGACAGATCCGCGTCTAGACTGCTGCGCTGTGCCAGATCAGCTGATCATCGGCACAGCGTGGCAGCCATGTTTATTTTAATGAAGCGTGGCTTATTTAAATCCCCGCTTCATTGACTATGCCGAGTAAACTAGTTTACATGGCTCCGTCGATGGAGCCATGTAGTCTAGACATACCCTAATTGTGAACCTCAACAGGGGAGTATTATAAGCTCAGAGGAATATCCACTGTCAGTATTTAAAAAAACCCCACAGGTCTTTTGTTGTAACATCAGAACCACAACAACATTGTGTAGCGTCCCATCAGGAATAACAAGATGTTTTCTGTTGTCCTTTTATCTATGAGTATTTAGAACAGACATCTCTGCCGTGTGATACACAGATTTTCTTCAAAATTCTGTAGACAGATAGAGTTTCAGAGACAGAGTTTGAAGCTCTCAGCTGGGGCAATGATTTACAACACCACACAACAAACACTTGTGAATTCTTTTTAGAATGTGACAGCAGAAATATGTGAAGCTAATAAAAATGCTACTGTTTGTGTGCGTAGTTTTGTGCACCAAATCCACGGAATCTCATTCAGCCCACTTACTCTTGATCTCTCATGTGAATGGCACTAGAAGTTGTTCTCCTATCAAAAAGAGGAGGGCATGGGACACTGGTAGGGAGTGTGTCGGAAGATTACATAAATATTTGTTGTATTTATATTGTCCCAAGTCTATCTGAGTTAATCTTGTGGAAATGGATGGGTCTGTTCGTTAATTAGTGTATTTGAAACAGATTGTCAAAGGCCTCCAAAGCATCATTTTGAAAAATGTAATTAATTCTAAATGAGTGCTGTGACCAGTGACCATTATTTGTACATGACTTTTACTAGTGACTATGATATTTTCTTAGGAGGTCAATTCAGTGCATGTGTACAGGTTCCATTTCTACTTGCACAGCTGTAATTCAGTCAGGGCTGGCTATCACTCAAGTCACATTCCACTCGACACAGGGCAAATATCTAAAGCTCACTGAGATTTATGGAAAATTCCACAAATTGAGGAATATTTAGAGCAACAAAATGAACCAGCAGCTGCAGGTGTTTATCCAACGGCCATTGCTGGAAATATCCAAGGATAGATTAGACTCCAATCTACAGGAGACTCTTGAGCAAAGCCAGCCTGAGACCACATGGAGTCTAGTTCAAACTTCAGCACAGGGCTGCTCGTGCCATTTACTAAAATTTGAAACCTGCTTCCACTGAGGGTTCCTTTAGAGATTTGGAGCCCTTTGCTGTCACAGGTCACTGGGGCCATCTCTGCTTGTTAGTCACAACAAAATCAAACCTGAGACAATGCAGTGGGGAACACTAGATAACCCAGGAGAAATCATTTTTTAAAATAAAAGAATCCATTGAAATTGATGCAACAGAAGATCTGTGTAAACACCATTAGAGGGCCTAATACAAAGCAGGAAAAGTGAACAAATACACAGTTGTCTGTTATCTAGATTCTAACAAAGTTGAAATAGCTTAACTCGGCTTTTGGCGCTGTCTACACAACAGGAAGTCAAAGGAGGAACACTCTTCCTTCGACTTCCCTTACTCCTCGTGAAATGAGGGTTGCCATGAGTCGGAGTAAGAAGTCCTCCAGCTTGACATAATTTTGAAATAAAGGCTTGTAGTGTAGATGCACACTATGTTATTTCGGAATAATGTCCGTTATTCCAAAATAACACTGCTGTGTAGATGTACCCTTAAGAGACTAACAAAAAAAATATAGTCTCCTTTGCCACCTGCACATTGATGTCAAATTGTGCCAGTTGCCCTACGCCACATCTACCTTCACATATTTCTGCATATTAACTCACCTCTTGCACAGCATTTTCCCATCTACTAATACACACACACACAGCTGTGAGCTCTTATACATTTAGCAAGTGCACGCACAAACACCTGTCTGCACTCACATTTTATCACATAAAGCTGTGTGCCAAACACACATGCTCATGCTCACATAACATGAAGTCAGATTTCTTTGTGCATTGAGAGACAGAATACAGAAGGCCATAGTGCTCACATATGCTTGAAATTGGTAAAGCTTGCAGGCCCGTTCCAAATGTTCCCTGCGCTGCTCCACTTTAGTCTTCAGGGATCCCCAGTTCTCCACTATTGCTTGCTGCTTCGCTTGCAGGTCTGCCACCTGACCCTCAGAACACCGGGCCAGCACGCCATCTGCAGCATCGACCAGCTCCTGCAGCTGCAGAGAGGAGAAAGTCATCAGACAGGTTAAGAAGGAAAAAGTCCCGGAGGGCCAGTTGGCATCACAGAACTGATATCAAGACATATATTAACTGCACCGGGCATTGGAATTCACATTACAGTCTTCAGAACAAAAAGTTTGCTCCTGTGCCTGTTATAGTCACATGGAGTAACAGTGACCCCCAGTGCCTGCTGAGGTTCACCACTGCAGTGCACACTTCTCATTAGCTATTTCAGAGCCACAGCTCCTCTTTCCACTATCCAGTGTGTAAAGACAGGAGTCTGTCTAGGACAGGGGTCACCAACCTTTTGAAGCACAAGATCACTTTTTGAATTTAGGTGCAATCCAGACCCAAATACCCTTGCCCCACCTCTTTCGTGCCCCTTATCCAAACCCCCATCCCCACTCACGCCATCCTCTCTCCCTTTCTCCCCCAACCTCCGGCACTTTCACTAGGCTGTGGCAGAGAGTTGGGGCGCAGGCTCTGGTCTTGGGCTAAGGGATTTGGAGTGTGAAAGGGGCTCTAAGCTGAGCCTGGGGCAGGGAGTTGGGGTGCAGGAAGGGGCTGCAGGGTACAGGCTCTGTAAGGGAGTTTGGGTCCAGGGGGCTCAGGGCTGGGGCAAGAGAGGGTTCATGATGGGGGAAGGGGATTGGAGCTGTTTCCAGATGGCCACTGCTTACCTCAGGTGGCTCCTGGGTGATGGTGCAGTGGGGCTAAGGCAGGCTCACCCCTGCCCTGGCCCTGCACCACACCCAGAAGCAGCCAGCAAACTCCCCCCATCCCAAGCCCTGTTGTTCCCCTCACCCCCATTCTGTGGAGATAGGATACAGGGTGGAAGAGGGGGCACCCTGACATCAGCACCCCCCTCCCTTCCCTGTCTTGTACCGCAAGCAGGAGGCTCCTGGCGGGGGTGGGGGCAGCCCCAAGGCAAAGGGCAGGAGATGCACAGCAGTCGGGGGAGCGCGGCTGAAGTGCTGCGCTTGACAGCCTCTTGGCCAAACCAGTCAGGATCCCCTGTCAGAGGCTCCAAGACCTACCAGTAGATCCCGATCAACTGGTTGGTGACCACTGGTCTAGGAAGTGTCAATCTGGATATCCCAGGAAAATATATGTCCCTACCTAGTTTCTTATGGGGCAGTTTAAATTAGTCACAGATAGGTTCTCTGTAGATATGTCTTGCCTCAATTCCCCTTAAAGGTAACACCCAGCTGATTTGGTTAATTCCAAGGGCTAGCTGTCAGACTGTTGCCCTTTCAATTGCATGCTGCTTTAGTAGTTTCAGGGTAACATACTGCCAGTCCTCTGACACTGCATTTATTAAACTAGGTTACCGAGAGGCAAACTGCATGAATTTCATTTTTACAGTCAGGATCAAGCATGTCTCTTTGGACAAAAGAGGATTCTGTCTGAACAACAGTGTTTTTCATGAGCTGGGCTTTTAAAAAAGTTTGTGCCACAAGCCCCAGCCTCATATTCCCACTTAGCCCACCTCTCTCCACCCTCCTAACCTTGTCAGAACTCCTGAAATCTGTCCCAGGGAACTCCCACATCCTTTCCCTCTTCCACACCTCTTGTAACCAGCTGGTGAATCCTTTGAAGGGCACAGCAATGGAAAAAGCACCCCACTATTCATAGTGAAGAACAATGGGATGCTTTTGACAGGAGGGATAAGCATGGTCTAAGCATCCATTTTGAACCAACTCTCTGACCCATTTCAGAGTCAGCACTAATTATAAAGCCTCTCTTGTGCTTAATGTTTTCAACATCCACTTCATACCTATCACCGAGAGTCACAAGGCATTAAAAGAAAGAGCAGACTTTGAGGGAGACCATTGGCCTTTGCCAGTCTCTGACAGACAAGTAATTGTAGAAAATTGTTGCTGGAGCTGGTGGGACTTCTGGCCGTTGGCTGCACATTGAAGCATGAGAGTGAGAGATCTCACCTGCTGCTCGTTCCCGAAGAGCTCATGTTCAAGGGCCGCATGTTTGCGTAGCTGGGACTGCACGCCACGCATGTCCTTAGCAATGTCATCAGGGATGCTCTTGGATTTCTCCTGGCAAGAAAGGAGTTAATGAGAGCTTTGTCAATGAACACCCCAAGGCAGAAACATTCAATCTTCACTTCCGAAAGCCTTAATCGCATTACAGAGGAGCTTTCTTAGGCTGCAAGTAACAACTGCTCAATGAGGCTGCCCAAAGATATTACTCAAATCATATCACAGCTGGCAGAATCTGGCCCTAAGACATATGAAATCTGAATGTAACCTACAGGCAGTGTGTTACAGCTCTCGCTAATGGCTGATCAACTAAAGGATAATAGCCTACTACTGCTACGCTTCATGGAGCAACTTAAGCTGAAATCATAGAGGACAGATGCACATGCTACTGAAGACCCATGCAGGTGATCATTAGAAGAGGAAGATGTCCTGCTGAAACAAATGGTATCTAGAGACATATACAGCAGCAGATAATTCATCAAGTACGCAGAGATCTACCCTTGACTGACCCTACTGATTTAAAAACAAAGATTTTGGAGAATCCTTTGAATTTGGTTGCCCAGCACTCTTTTCAACACGTACAGTGGTAATATTCTAGAAAAGACAGATAAACACAACAAGGCAGTAGGTCATAGAAAATCTTTTAGGCCGGTCCAATGGATGAGAAGTAGGACAGGTCTTCCCAACATACAAACCATCATTACAACTTCCATCCCTTGCCAGCAGTCTTAGCAAAGAGGCCAATGAATGAATGATCGTTACTATGGAATAACCTTCCTAAAGTAGTACACCCAGGTTACAGCTGAGGTCCATTAGCAGAGCACCCTATGGGAAACATTGCCTCTGGCAGGGCTGACCCTGACCTGTCAATAAACCCAGAGCTTGAGCCTGTAGAGCTTTCAATCCTGCACTTTTGTCACACAAATATAAATATGTTTATGTAACACTGACAGCCAGAACCAAATCTGGGACCTCTGGAGCTTAGTGCATGAGTCTCTACAACTTGAGCTATAAAGCCAGCTGGCGCTCAGATAAGGCAGTAGAGCAAACTCATTGTTCTTTCTCTCTGTAAGTGGTCTAAGAGCCACTACATGGGACAGTGAACCACACTGAGAAGGTGTGTGGGCTACATTTACAAATAAACAGTCTCTGAGAGTGCCAGGTGGTATTTAGTAGGATAAGAGGATGGATTCTTCACTCACTAGTTCAAGACAGGAGTAATTCAGTGTAAGTGGACAGTCCACCTCATAAAGAAGAAGAATCCTACTGATTTGTAATTTGGAAACCATCTTAGATTTCCTTCTCTGATTAATACTTACGGAGATGATACCCTTTTGTGGCAAATACTCTCTCTAATGTATAGAGAGCCAATGCTGTAAAGGGAAGGAGCACAGTGAGGCAGTGAACAATGAGGCTTTTTTACTCTGGCTTCATAGACTAGAAGTAGCATCACAGTATGTGCTGCAACATGAGGCAATTTAGTCCAACTTCAGCCTCCTGCTTCTCACACCTAGTGACTTATACAGCTCCAGGAGCAGCTCCTGCCAGCAGATCAAGTAGAGGCTTTGAGGGATTCCATAGGAGTTTTTATCAGCACTTCTGATCAGAGTGGTTTGTGAGGTATGGATCCTTTCTGCAGGGAAACTCAATAAGCCAAAGGTAGGAACGGTGGGTATTCTAGAGACCCTTAAAGCACAAGACAAATTAAACACCCACTTCCTATGTTTTTTCACCAGGATCTTTACCTCAATGTGGGTGAGGGCATCTGTCAGGTCTTGGTGACTCTTGTGAATTGCCTCAGCATCCTTCAGTCGCTTGCCTCGTAACCTGGTTATTTCCAACAACTCTTCCCAGGAGTTCCTGCAAAGGACAACGGAGAGACAGGCTATGAAAGGGTATGTCTAGACTACATGCCTCTGCCGACAGAGGCATGTAAACTAGGCTACCCGACATAGTAAAAGAAGCCGGGATTTAAATATCCCCCCCGGCTTCATTAAAATAAACATGGCTGCCGCGCTGTGCCGGCTCAGCTGATCGTCAGCACAGTGCGCGAGTCAAGAGACAGATTGGTCGACAAGGGAAGCCTTTGTCGACCACTCCGTTATGCCTTGTAAAATGAGGTTTACAGGAGAGGTCGACAAAAGCTTCCCCCTGTTGACCGATCTGCGTCTTGACTGCCACGCTGTGCCGACAATCAGCTGATCCAGCACAGCGCGGTGGCCATTTTTATTTTAATGAAGCCGGGGATATTTAAATCCCCGCTTCATTGACTATGTCGTGTAGCCTATTTTACATGCCTCTGCCGACAGAGGCATGTAGTCTAGACATACCCTAAGGGTATGAAATGGGACAAACAAGATGAGTAGGAGAAGCAAAATATTTAAGAGATCCCTGTTTAAGTCCCTGGCTCCAGTGATTCCCTTTCAGCAGTGAATGTTTCCCATCACCGAGTCAATCTTATAACAGTTCTTGTCAAGGTCAAATTGGGGCTATTCAATGCATGCCATCATGGGACCCAAAGGGAGTGGCAGCAGAAAGTCACCCACCCACTCAGTTGCACTGTATTTTTGTGAGCAACTTATGCCACAGCAGGCTTTTGACATTTTATTTGTAATGTGTAATAGCATGATTGAAACAGAATGGTTCAGGTGCTATTACATTTCTAAGAGATTCAGATTTCTACTTCCTAGACTGGATTTTGGTTTTGGACTAGGGAAAGAGCATGATGCAGTTCTGGGCCTCTCAGACCCATCTCATGTGTGTATCCAAAAGGAGACTGACAATACGAAAAGCAGAGAAGGTGATCTGAGAGGTAAAATTAGAAGCATGACGAAGTCGGATGAGACTGTACAAAAGAGGGGCTGGTGTACATGCCTGAAAGAAAGAACACACGCACATGGAAAAAGCATTCATTTTTTAGAACGGTTAGAAAAATGAAATCTTTCTGTCTGAGTAGAGATGGAGAGCGGGGGAGAAGAGGAAAAAGAGTGGCGTTACTCTGCTTCAGTGCCAGCCACAATCTTGAAGCAGGTTGATGTTTCAAATAATCAGCTGAGAAACAGTGAATCAATGCTAACATTTAATAGTCTCTATCAGCCTAGAGTGTTAACATCACCAAGCTGAATGGGGCAACTCACACCTCTCAGCGATATTAACTCTAACTCTTAAATTCTGGATGACTGCACTAGATCCTTTTGTGTTTGGAAGGGTGTCTTCACTACCACTAGTAATAGAAAGGTAGCCCCGAATTCTCATTTACACTACAAATCTGAACTGTAATAATTATACCTAGTTCTTTAATAGCACTTTCCTTGCTGAGTCTCAAAATGCTTTATAATGGAGGTCAGCATGACAACTGCCATTTTACAGACAAGGAAACTGAGGCACAGAACAAGGACATGACTTGCCCCAAATCACCCAGCTGTCAGTGCCAGAGCTGGGAAGAGAACCTATGGCTGAGTCCCAGTCAAGTGCTCTATCCAGTGACCATGTCACCTGATCATAAAGACGCAGCTAACCTCCTAGCAGTCCAGTTAAGCAATTCCATTTAAAATAACACAGTAAGCTCACTGATACTGCGGTAAAGGACTGAGGGTCACTGCCAGAGCTGCCAGAGCTGCCAAATCAAAAAGCTGACACTATGATTTATTTTTTTAAAGAACAAGACATGTTGGTTGTCCTGTGTTACGAAGTTACTACTGACATTGTTTCAGAACAAGCCATTTCTCCTTCCTGGTTCTCATGGTCACATACTCATTATCTAATGAATTCTGTGGGCATGTCTTCCACTTTCCTGGACTTCTTCCCATTTGCACCCTGTCCCCCAATAAAGTAGGAACTAAAAGAAGAGCCAGTGATTGTCTCTTACCGTAGCTCCTTCTGCTTCTGCCGGATTTCTCTGGATTCAGAATGTCCATGGTCCAGCAAAGTCTCTGCCAGCTGCTGGCAAGCGACAATTCTCTTGGCAGCCATTTCTATCTGGTGCTGGAACGTATCGTATTTGGCACAAAGATGCTTTTGAAAGAGGAACAAAAATCAGGGCTCAGACTTCACTTGGGAAGCTAGTGTTCCACAAATCCACATGAATATCTGCTCAGTGGCCTACTGAATACAGCCTAATGGCAGGTGATTGGCTGGTGACCTTAAGGAGATGAAGCTTGACTGTGACTAAATAATTTTATTTCAAGAGGCAATAGCTAAAAAAATGCAAGAATGCTGCTAGCTCCTTGATGCAGGTAGGAGGCTGAGAGCATGAGGCAAATGGTAGAAGCATCCCAAAATAAAAAAGAACTTGGACACCCAATCAAACTTATTGCAAACATACAATGAAAACTGAATTGACTTGAGTTCATATTATTAATTAATATATTCACAAGATATCGATACAAAAATACATTCAGTGCTAGATTTTCTGTCAGCTTCAGTCCAACCTCCGTGTTTATGGACAGTTTTGCACAAGCCCAAGATTTTAAAAAATGGGTGTATAAACGAAGGATCCGAAATGAATGGCATGACTTTCAAAAGTGCTGAGCAACTCGCAGCTCCTACTGACTTCCATGGCTGATGAAGACTGATAATTAGATGTCTACCCATTAATATCTGTGACCAAATACTAACTAGACACTACTTTAAATATCTGGTGATCAAAATATAGAGTGGACCTGAGTTACATTGCTTGACTCTGAGACTGGATCCAAATCTGAATTCCCCCAAGCATAGGTCTTTCCATATTTGGTATTTCAGTATGGTTCATTACAGAGAAAGGCCCAAGTCACGGTGCTCAGATTCAGTCCTGTAATCAGTTACAAAATTAACTCGAACATTTTTGTGGTAGGAGTAGGAACCATAGTTCTGATTCTGGCTCATCTCCCATTGAAAAATCATTCATTAATGTTCACTATGAGTTTTGAGAACCTTGGAAACCATAGGCTGTATGTTATGAAATAATGTGATGTAAATGAAATAATCTTGAGCTTACTGGCAGGGCTAGAAATTCCACCATGGTCAACTACTACCACTTAGTACTGTCCTCTTAATAGTAGTAATCTCTGAATGGTGAATGTTATCCTTACGCAGAAGGCCTACACAAGACCTCTTTGGCACTTACATGGTACTAAGTTATAACGGCCTTTAATGCTACTGCTTCCATTTTTTCCCTTTGGAAATTTTTCTATTACAATAAAATTCAGTGATTGACCAAAGTCCATCCTTTATTCTCCAAACAGGGTTCAGCACTGTTATGTTATGGTGAATGAACCACTTGAGATGGGACAAAGCCCAGTCTCCATGGTCTATTCAATCCATGCACTAGCAACAACAGTGCCAACTGTGTTGGTGTTTTTTGTGATGTAGACACTTGTCTGCTAGGTACTGAATGAAGGCCATGATAAGCAGCCCACTCTTACCAAGGTCTGCCCTATTGAATCTAACTTAGTCAGCCACCCAAAATATCAGCGTTTCAGAAAACCAAGTCTCACACCAAATCGTTTTTGAACATTTATACCGAGAACCCTCCCTTTTGAAGCCTTCCCCTCAGGGCTGCTTCACAAATCTGAATTAAACCTTCTTCTCAGATCTATCTCATTTCCCTCCACCTCTCTCAAACTATTCCCAACTCCTTTTATTGGGAGCAAGCTGCTGCAGTAAGTCAGCACTTACTTTGCTCTTTTTTAGCCAGCTCCTCTGTTCTCAGGATGGATATGTTAGTCAGCCCTGCCAGACTGGTACAGCCAATGGAACTATTTCATTTTAACACTTTTTTTCCTCCTCCTTCTCTCTTCTACACCATCTCCCAAATAGTTACAGCAAGTTCTCACACTGCTTTCACAATTTTCACCAACAATGTCATACTTTACAGAGACAAAGTGGATAAGGCAGGTGTAGGACCCATGAATCTTGAAAGGTGTGTTGTGGGGTGTGTTGATCACTGGAATGTGTCTAATATATTTGGAATGCAATGGAAATGTGTCTAACATGTTTAGCATCTGTTGTTCTGGGAGAATCTGGCCACACTTTGACCAAATATCTGGTGGGATGCAGGCTGTGGGAAGCTTGCTTCTGATGATGACCTTGGAGAGGTTTGAGTGTTGCTGGAAAGCAGAAGAGGGAGTTTGGGAAAGATTTTTTCAGGGTTGGTTCCTGTTGAGTATGGGTCATAACGACTTAGTGATACCCTGTATGGATTCCAACTGAGTGTGATTGGTGTGCAGTCAGAGGTTTTTTCCCTTTATACACAGCCACGCTCCTTATATTTTTACAGGTAAACTTTGCTTGTGTTTGGTACCATTAACTCACCAGGACATGCTCATAATTACTTCCATAATCATCAGAGCTGGCCACCTGCCTCTGTTGACTGATCCAGTCCTGCAGGTCCTCATACTCCCTCAGATACTCATGCAGACCAAGAGTCTCATCTAGCTTCTTCCCTCTGTTTAGAAAGGGCAAGAGGGAGAAAGTGGAATATAAATACGTATACAAGGCATAGAAGAAGGAAGGAAGAGAAGGAGGGGCTCTCTCCAAGAAAGAAAACTAGGTTCAATCTGAGAGTTATCTCACAATAACTTCGAAGACTGAAATCTAGTTTGAAGGATGGTAGCCAGTAGCCTTGTCAGCCTCTCTACCATTCTCCAGCACTGACTAATTGAACTTTGTTCTGATACTAATGACAGCGGCGGAGAATTTCCTTCATTTTTTCCTAGTCGTTCAATGTTTCAACTTTTTGTGAGGAATCAGGCTGAAAACAATTGTTGGAGTATCAGAATTGCCTCCTTAAATTCCAACTTTCAACCAGCTTCTCTCATTGATAATCTTACAAACCTCCCAAGCTCTCTCAATGACATTTCAGTGAGGCAAGAAATTCAACAATTCAGGTAGATATTTGCTTTTTCCTAGTAGTAAATTTGGACAGTCTAGAAATCTTAGGCATAACCCAACTCTCTTGGTTTTGAGCTTCGTATCATAAATGGGGGAAAGGGGGCAGAAATTAATATTGAAGGACAAAAGCCCTCTTGTATTAAGAAATCTTCAGACTGGAGGGAAGGTGTAATTCTAACATTACATCTGTCCAGCTGGGTATCACACCAAGAAAACAATAGGCCCCACTTCCAGGAATACAATTCCTTTGTTCCGCCTCTGAAGTTAGACTCCAACAAGTAGGCAGATGAGAAAGTGAGAGAGATAATCCAGCATTCAAAATCACTTTGCTCAAGGATAAAAACCAGGGAAGGTAAATTGTAAGGAATTTGCATATTCTACAGTAAAGAAGTCTTACTGGATAGCTCAAGTTCAACAAATGTACAGAGCCCCTTCTGTATTATAATTTGTGCTGCACAAGATACAAATATAGACAGTCCATTTTCTGGAGAGCTCACAGTGAAACAGATAAAAGAAATAAGGGGCATGATCCAAAGCCCATTGAAATCAATAGAAAGACTCCACTGCCGGCAATGGCCTTTGAATAAAAGCTAGGAGGCAGTAAGGGGCAGCCAGGGAGGTAGTAGAGAAGTATTTTTCGAGCCAATACCTTACTGTGGTCAGCTCCACTAACTCCCGGAGCTTAGAATGAACTTGTTCCTGTGGGGCATCAACCTCATCAAACATTATGGAGCCAGGGAGAGGAAGAGTTTTGGCAACTGTTCCCAGTTCTAGCACCAAATTTTCGTAAACCTCCATTTCTTGTTCCAGTGCCTGAGAACAAGAAGAAAATAGCAGAGTAAGTTATCCAGCATCTACAGTCTGTTAACCTGGGCAGCAGCCTCAGCCATAACCAAAGGATCAATCACAGATTTCCAAAACAGCATATAGGTTTTCCCTGACACAAACATTCTTAGTTAATATTTTTGCTAACTTTTTGGGAAAAATGCAACACCTAGGCAGATAATCACAATTAGAAAGGCTTGCTACATGGCTGGAAAGAGAAAGATATTCCTGGAATAATGACAATTCTATCTCTATTTTCAATCTGGAGCCAGGTAGGGTATCCCTTCTCCCTTTGTGATTAAACAGTTCACAGCAATACATAGTTGGTGCTTTGTCTTGCAGAAATGAGACCCCAGATCCCTCAAATGTGTTTTCCAAGTCAAGCCTTTCCCTATGCAACAGTACATTAAATTTGAATCCAGACAGACAAATCAGTCCTGAATTGCAGACATGACAACTTCAAGCAATTGAAAATACAATGTAAAATCCTCTGGATAGTCAGCCTCCTTGCTGATCAGAGCAGTAGAAACTTCAGACAGACTATTTGGCAGACCATGCCACCACTATAGAGATCTAAGCCAGCACTGCTTAAGAAGGAAACCTTCCCTGACACTAACTTTGGGAAAAAGCAAGTAAGGGAGAGAAAGAGAAATAAACTGATGTCTAAAGGTACAGAGAAAATATTTTTCCATCCATAAACCCAAAAGAGATCCTTTTCATGCCCATGGTGTGCAAAACGGCCTGGGATGAATGACCCAGCCTCCTTTGGCATAAGAGACGCCACCCCTGTTCATTTTAAAACTTCTACCACCCTGGGGTTGGGCGTGAAAAGTTCTTTATGTGCCTATTAAAGAACAGATGGGTCTCCTGCATCTCCACCCTTTGCTTTCTAGCCTTTGCCCTGAACATCCTGCATCCTGAACATACTTTCAGTTGAGAGACTGGATGAGAAGTCCCCAGCAGCCTGCATCAGTGCTCTTTAATCAGTCTGAGTTAGTGGTGTTAAACAATGTAAGATATTTCTTTTATTCCCCGGGTCCGTGTGCACTGCCTCTATGGCACTCCTAGGCACTGCTATTCCAAGGAATGACACACAAACACAAAGAAAACGTTTCTTTTACACCACTGCTTTATCTATAAGAGCCAGCTTTCTCCAAGACACACCATCTCCAAACCCTTTAAGTCTAGATCTTTCTTACTGTTCACCCCAAGCAGGCTCCTCTGACTTGCTAAGAGGGACTTCTCTCATCTGTGAACAGTCCATGCTGCATCCCTCAAGAATATTATATGGGCAATAATGCTCTGTTACCTTGTGTTTCTTGATGAGTTTCAGGGTTGCAGCCTCATCTTTCCCATAGTCTTTGCTGGTGACAAATGGAAGTTTTTCTGATACCCAAGTGTCCAGGTCTGAGGTATTCAGTAAAAACTATCAATTAAAAACAGTTATTTGCCTCAAAATGTTAGTGTTTCCCCTTCAGTCTGATAAATTCTAGCTGCAGATTGCACTATAACATCAACTGTTCCTTTGGGGTCAGTCTGAAGAAATCCAGTTCTGGATAACATCATGATCTTCATTGTTTCCACACATTCTAGACTGCAGGATTCTCAGACAATTGTGAGCGTCATTTGTGCTCAGTAATAGATGTAGGGGCACAGAGGGTTAGCTTTTAGCTTTCTAACCTGAGAAGATGCTCATTGAGGGCATGTCTATACAGCAGGGCTAAAGCCGAAATAAGCTACGCAACTTGAGCTATGTCAATTGTGTAGTTTAAGTCAAAATAGGTTATTTCGGCTTTTGGCGCTATCTCCACAGCAGGAAGTCGAAGGAAGAACACTCTTCCTTCAACTTCCCTTACTCCTCATGAAATGAGGGTTACCTGAGTCAGAGTAAGAAGTCCTTCAGCTCAACATTATATTGACAGTCTGTTGAAATAACTGCTTGTAGTGTAGACACGGACTATGGTATTTCAGAATAACGTTATCCAAATAACGTTAGTTATTCTGAAATAACACTGCTGTGTAGATGTACCCTGAAATAGCAGATTAAACTGCAGGGACTGGTATTATTATTGCTTGCTATATACTAGCAGAATATTGGACACACTGTGGTATCAATTTTTGTGCAGAAGGACAAAGCCAGAAATGGTGTACCTCCTTTTAACAGAGGTCTCTTCTGGGGTATTAAACCCTAGAATTAAATTTTGGGTACCCCAGCTCTTTCCCTTCACACCAGTATCTAATATTCCATGCTTTCCCTTGACCTTTTCATTGCTGGTGGCTACTCTATAACACCAACCCTGCACTTAAATGCTCCCCTTTTTTGAGATCTAAGTACTTTATAAATATTATAGGGTTTCATACCACTTAGGCAAAGTGTTATACCTTTTTCACTAATGGTGAAAATGAGATGCAGATGTGGCCAGATTATCACTGGCAAGTGCCTGAAGTGCACCAGCAAACTTTGTGCATACCCTCCTGTGCAAAAATTGCACATGCAAATTAGGTTGCTGCCCTGCTAATTACGCATTTATGTCAGACAAGACAGAAGATATTCATGTGCAATTGTCAACAGGCTCATTTTAAATACTTGCCTTTGAAATTTTGGTCCATATTTTGTTAGGGTGAAATTTACTTCAGTTTAAGGCCCTTTGAACCACTTAAATCCCAGTTTGGGGCTATGCATGGGCTAGTAAGGGAACATGTGTACCCCGTGCACCACTGAAGGAATCTATTATGCATAGGACCTGATCCAAATCCCAATGAAGTCAAAGGAATTCCCTCCAATGACTGCAGAGGACTTGGGATAAGGCCCATAGACTGGAGGGGAGGGCAGAGATGATGGTGAAAGAGGAGCAGACCAGGCAGGAATCGGAGGATTTGCAGTGGCATGAATCCAGCTGTCCTATCTCATTGAGTGTCTGATAGGAGACATTGCTACAGCTCTGGATCCTGACCCACTTCCCCAGCCCAGCCCACCACTCACATCGCTCTGGTTTTATGTGGAAGAAGCACATTTCAGTCCTAATGGTCTGACATCTTAAAACAGATTTGCTCTTTGTGTCAATCACTGCAGTCTCCTCTCAGCCTGAAAAAAAGTTGGTGATACTTTGTTTAACCCATACCTGCTGGAAGGCAACCGAGTGCTGCAGCTGCTTCAACCTCTCTTCACATGCCTTCTCTAGCTCCACCCAGCTGGTGCTGAGCTCCTGGCATTTCTCCTTTATTCTCTGAAATGCAGAGTGCTTGCACCCAATCATAGTCTCACCCTTCTCCAATACCCTCTGAACTTGCTGTTTGTGGGCATTCACTTCTGCCTGTAATTCCTAGAGGGCGGGAGGAAGGGAATACCAATAAACCAGGGCAGGACAGTATGCAAGAAAGTGGAGCAAAGCTGTTAGATGTGAGATTATGGGGTGCACAAAGGTACAAGATGCAGTGGGTCGCTATCAAGGGTGGGCAAATACCAGCCCACGGCCCAGATCCAGTTTGCCCGGGCCCCCACCACTATATTTATCTGCTTGATAGGTGGTACTGGCAAGCACAGCTCTCATGGGCCGCAGATTGCCCTTCCCAGCCAATGGAAGCTGCAGGAAGTGGTGCCCCAGTCTGGGCCAGGAGCAGCAATCTGTGGTAAACAGGAGCTGCAGCCATGCAGATAAATATAGCAGCAATGGCCTGCCAGGGGCTAACCCTGGTGAACCGTTGCTGTGTTATTGCCCTCCCCTGATTCAGATGCTTGCTTAAGATGAGCTACTTCTGGAGCAACCTACCAAAATGCAACCTTCTGTTGCCAACAAAAGAAAGATGTGCACATCAGAGCCTAGTTTGTCAACATGATGCTGTCTGCCCAGGCTAGAAAGCAGCAGGGCTAACAGATATCTGTGAAAGACAACTAAAACAACCCAAATCAAAATTCCACAGAAATCTGATTCTGTTACACTGTCATTACACAGTTACCTTGCTGTCTTCAAAAGTTTTTATGTCAGGCGTAACAGTACAGCGAAGTTTAAATATCTGTTGTATGTTGCACGGAGCCTGACGTGTGCATGCAACTCACTCTAACTCCCTGATG
The DNA here is from genome assembly GCA_019425775.1 of Rafetus swinhoei. Lineage (NCBI taxonomy): Eukaryota > Metazoa > Chordata > Testudines > Trionychidae > Rafetus > Rafetus swinhoei. The sequence goes on along the minus strand of CM033446.1, from coordinate 70,869,081 downwards.
AAAACCATTAATTGGATAGCTAAATACAAGAAAGCAAGGAATAGCAATAGTATTTCACCCAGGCAAGAGCAAAATCATTCGCTATATTTAGTGTGTGATGCATCAGCCTAAGAATTTTTAATGGAAAACTAGTGACTATAATAGTACGAGAAGAAAGATTTCTGCAGGAATGGGTAGATACTTCAACTTCAGCAGAAATTCCAGGTTCATGCTGTAAATCTGGCATTACATGGCTGGATCATATGCATGTATCAAGCTATTGGAATTACTTAACTGGGACAGTGTCAAATATTTAGCTCTGAAGATTGCATGCCAGGGAGAGTTTAGCTTTATTCACAGTTTTCTCTTTTTGCTTAGTGGGCTCATCTGTAACAGCATTTTGGGTGGCAAATTGGGTGGCAAATGTAGCTACAGGTTTCTAGGTGTGGAGGGCAGCAGAGTGCCTGGTGTACACTTTGCTCCCCCTCACACCTAGAGTAGGGGGTAACAGAATGGCGTTACCTTGTGTTTGTGTAGCAGGCTTTGCGCCATATCCAAGGACCTGCCACAGCTGGTGGAGTTGGCAATGAGCAATCGTTCACTGATCCAATTCATCTCCATGTCGTAGTAATGGTAGAACTGGTACAGATCCACTGCTGCCTGCAGCAGCTGGTGCCTCTCATCAAGAGGCACCTGCAAAGACTGAAACCTGAGGATCAGATGTTAAAATAGAGTTATCCCCAAAGTCATCTGAAGGAATCGCCTGTGATCCTGCAGAATAGACTGTAACAGGCCAGACACTTTTCTATGCTACTAAATTTCCTTGGCTGGCATTTGACACAGAGTGCCTTCCTGATAAGGCTGTTTTAGGGACACATATCCATATGTAATTTATGTGATATGGGAAGTGTACACTTTATATAGGAGAACAGGCAGCGCTATATTTATCAGTGTGCATTCGGTGCACTTGCACAGGGGCCCCCAACATGGGTGGGGGGGGGGGGGAGGACAGGGATCCTGACAACAGGGTTAAAAACCAACCAACCCACACACATATCCAGAAAAACAGTAACCCAGGGCCAGGAAAGGGACAGGGCATGGCAGCAGGAGGACTTGGCCCACATATTGTGGCAAAAGAATGGGTCAGACTGGGGGAGTGAAGCCAGCCCTGTGGGACAGGAGTCACTGCTGAGGGACTGCAGGGTGGGCATAATTGCCTCTGCAGGGTCTCCCACCCCCATGGGGCAGTAGCCAACCTATACCCCCTGGGGACACGCACCCCACTATGGCAGGCCCCCCATTACCATTGTGCACAGGGCTCTAAAATTCTTTAATCCAGCCCTACAAACAGATTGAGGAAGCAGGAGTAGTTTAATACCCTCTCTAAACTTTCAATTCTGCACCATCTTAACCATTGTTGGGAAGACAAGAAATGGAATTTACTTTTCAACGTTGTTATTGCGTTAAATTAGTCTGTGGGAGACGGGGATGAGATTCATTTTTGGACATCTTGGTTCAAACCATCCTAATTAACAAGTAAAATGAGTTGTAATGGTCTGAACCTAGTTCCTATTAAATGCTGGATCACCTCACAGTTTAGCATAAAGTTGGTTGGATCGGCAAGGAAGCCAGGCGCTGGAATGGAAGTTTTGCAGATCAAGACTGAGGGTCACTAGCAGAACCTGAGGCAGGGGAGCAGGCAGTTGTAGAGCTGAAGTGTGTTACCATAGTTTGGTGGCAGAAGCTTGTAGCAGAAAGAATGCCTGGCTGGCTGAGAGACAAGTCTTTTCCAGTGGTTAGAACAGGAAATGAGGAATCAAGAACCAAAGTTTTGTTCCCGTCTCTGTGGCTAATTCTTTTCTCCCAACAACTGAGAGAACATCCACTCACCTTTCCAGATATTTCTGTGTCTCATCCAGAATCTTCTGGGAATCAAAGTGATTGGTTGCCATTTTCTTGGCATGGGACACAATGGAATTCATTTTCTCAGCCAGCTCCCCCGTCTCCTTCTCCAGTTGACTGTGCTGCTTGAGCAGATCGCGACTGGAGCGCAGGTCATGACCTGTCTCAGCATCCTGAAGAACCTTCTCAATTTTTTCAATCTTCTCTTTTGCATCCTACAAGGAGCAGATGAACATGTGCTACCTCAGACCTAGCCATATGGGCTTTCTTCCACTTTTCTCCTCCATTCAGTCCCTCTCACAAGCAGGTTCTCTGCATTCTACACTCTGCTTTGCAAATTCTCTCTCGGTAGAATAAAAAAGAGGGTTCTCTAAAGGTGAAACACCTTTTTGGAACATTTTGAGGCGTATGTTTTTTCACCTGGCTATCCCTTTCCCAGCCATTTGAACAGATTTCCCAAAATCCAACCCTTTAAATATTTTAGGTGACAAAGTGTTTTCAATATCTTAACACTCCAAGATCTATGACTGTTGAGTTCCCTTAAATGATGCTAGTGTACAGTTTCACAGCCAAGTGTCTTTCTCATTCCATTCTCCTTGGTATGCTGAAGCCATATAAAACTACCCGTGTTACAATTATTTCTTTGGTGCTGGGAAAAGCTAAAATTAAGTCTTCAGCAGGATGGCATCCTCAGCAGCTACTCTTCTTCTCAATTTTTGTGGTGAGCTTTCTGTGGCAACTGACAATATGGAGAGCACCAGGTCAGTCCAGCCCCTCCCCGCTGAAATCAACCACCTCCTGACCTGGAGCAATTCCATGAGCTGTTCTTGCTGTCCAGCCTGTCTCAGCTTGTCTCCTCGCTCTATCATCTTGTTGTACAATTTCTCCCACTTCTTCTTCAGCTCTGACATCTTATCCCGGATAGAATCTGCAGCATAGTGGTCATCCTGAATCAGCTGATTTCCAACCTGGGAAAATACATTCTATTATTCAAACATCACAAAAAGTGGGCAAATCAATGCCAATCCTAACAACTTGGATATTTGTGCATGTTTCTTTCCAATTAATACCATGCAGCATGAAGTTTTCTGCTACACCGCACCTACCATACCGAAAACTTCTGAGGTTAGAACAATTCACATTGCTGTGCCCCACCTGGAGTGACCATTACAGAAAAACCGATGAAGCAATAACTGAATTAGTGTGGCTATAATTCACCTGTGCCCCCTTACACCTTTACTTGAGATTTGCAAATGTAGTGTTAAAAAGCAACCAAGATCATAGTTTAAGCAAAGATGTATCTGCGGTGTGACTGGCTTTGTTGGCTACTGTGTTGTTTTACAGGCTCTTACAATCAATAAAGGAAGTCCCTTTGCAATATAGTCAAATAAATAAATAAAGTCAAACCTATCAAAATAAAGTCAAACCTATCAAACACTGGCCAACTACCCTCACCATGATCAGCTCTGCAAAGTGCTTCTTGTTTGCCATCATTTCCTTCTCAGCAGCCTCATGCCACTTCAGTTTGCGCAAGATATTTGTGGGGTCACGATAGGACTCATCCGATGCAATCTTGTACTTCTCTTCCATCCATATCAGCAGCTCAGCAACATCATGGTTGAACTCCTATAAGGGACAGTTAGAATTAAATGTATTTAACTCTGGATTAGGGATATTAATGTGTATTCATGTACATAGTTAACCGATGAGCCTGGGTTCATTGGTTAACCCACACTTTTACATGCATCCACCCCGCTGCTGCCTGCTCCCACGGAGCTGCCTGCCCCGCCCCCACTGTCTTCCACAGAGGCAGCAACACAGGAGACCAGGCTGTGCTGGTGGTCAGGGGGAGCTAGCTCCTGCCTGCCCCTCTAAGTGTAAACATATAACCACTGAAAATGTCAGCAGTTACACCTTTACAAAGATAACTGTATTTTAACATCCCTACTCTGGATTGTAAACAGACTCAAGGCCACCAGTTTGCAGTGGATTCTGAGAACTCCCTCAGTAAATATTTGGTCCTTATTTTATCTAATGTTGGGGAGCCCCATTTCTCTTAGGATAAAAGACAACTTGAATAATCAGCACGCTACAGCCATAATGTAATATCTGTTTTCCATCTTCGGACAATATTTTCTCCCCTCCCCTGCTTTCAGTAACCAATGAAGACTCAGATTTCAGGCAGAAAATGGATTTATAAAAAAGGCTGACCCAGTATTAGGACCAAATTGCAGCGTCGTGGTGGGAAGCCTACATTCCATTACTAACATTCAGTTCCATATGAAAAATACAGTGAGGAGCAATGTAGTAACAATGCCTCCCAATTTAATATAGCATAGTTAATGAAAATGTGACCAAACCCCCAAAAGGTCCAGTTCTGCTTCTCCTGGCAATGCATCAATGGAGTATTCATGATTAACACTAGTGTAAGGAAGAGCAGAATCAGGCCCAACGGTTTAGGGAGAAACTTTCATTCCACATCAAGAATCTGAACCAGAGGCATCCTCTGATTGGTTGACTATTAGCTCCTTTGATTGTTCTCCCCAGTTACAATTTACTGTGGGAGCCCCAACCCACAGTGATGTATTAACATATGAGCCAAATGGGCCAAGGCCCAAAGTGACATTCACTGGGACATTATGAGTGATCAAGATTCCCAGGTGGTTTTTCATTAGTTTTCATTTTTGTGTTAATTGAACTTACAGTATATGTCACTATGGCCTAGTAGATACTCTCTGATCACTCCAACAGTGTTAAATTAGTTTTTTGTGTGTTTGCCAGTACTCTAGTCAGCCTACATGTGGGTCAACATTTCCTACTTCCCGCTCCTAGCTGAAGTGGGGCTGTGGTTCGGGGTAAGGAGAGTGTTCAATATTTTTAGCTGAGGCTCAAGGCAGCAGAGAGTGTTAACCAACTGCATCTCCGAGCTTCCCTCTGGTCAGCTCCAGTGCAATAGACCTTCACCTGCAGTTGAAGAGATGCCAGCAGCTTGGCTTTCTTCTGTTCATTGCTCTGCCTCAGCTGTTTCCATCGGTTCCGGAACACAGTCATTCTCTCCTCGATCCTGTAAAGCAAGAAGGACAAAGAGTTTTAATTCCTCTGCCTGGAATGACAATGGGGCAAGGGCTCTGAGCCATTTGGGTTTCCGTTGTCGTTCTTCATTGCTAGGTCTGACAACTTTCAACTAGATTTTAATCTAGCCCAGTGTGGCTGTTGCTAAGAGCAAAGAGGGTGTAAAAGGCACGACTGTGCCAGATTTTCCAAGATCGAGAGGTTGTGGGGGAGGAAGAATAGCAGCTCCCCTGGCTAGCTAGTGCCTCTCACGTGCAGATAGGTGGGAAAGGGATAGATGAGCTGAGGGTGGACAGAACTTATGATTATTATTAAGAATACTGGTATTACATTAGCTGCCCAAATGTGCTGTAATGTTCATGTAAGATGATACAGTCCCTGGCAGTAGCATGTCACAGCAGTAACGGTGCCAGAGTATGAGACAGCCAGTGCCAGCAACTTAGAGCATAATCATGGCTTCTCAGTTCCCCCCAGCACACTCTTACCTTCATAGTTGTGCTCTCTAAACAGATAGGGCCCAATTATCGTTTACACTAAGGCCCCTTTACACTGCTCTAGCACTGTAAAGGAGCCATGAATTACACTGACTCCCACTTTAAGACCACAGTATAGTGCCAGATTGGTGTAAAACGGCTAGATGCGAATTAGGCCCACAGCGTGATGATTACAACAGATTTTTCCTTTATGAAGTGCTTTGAAATCTATTGTATTCATACAGTATATTACTGACACACTCAAATGCAAGGAATATACCATTATGTGACAATATTAATGAGCTCTTCAATAAAGAGATCTTAGAACTATAAGAGGGACAATATTGGGTCTTATTGGCATATGTAGTATAAAATGCAAGGAGAAAAACTTAAGTATTGTTGTACCAAAAAAGTAAATTGAAAGTCATTAGGACTTTCAGTTCATAACCTTACCCTTGTCATTAGAGCACAGAGAATGCATATATTTGCAGTACTGGCTCCATTCTCTCCACTTACGCTCTAAGTAAGCAGCAGCATGGAAGGAAATGAGAGAAATTATCCTTTCCCACCCGAATTAGAACACCACACTTGTGGACTGATGGAATTTAGTAAGAATGCCAACTCCCAGAGGATCTTCTGTTTCACTCCGATGGCACTTGATGGTTTGTAAAAGTTAAATGTCCTCAGAGGAGTCACTCTCTTGCCTTCTGCCTCTTTCATACCTAGACTACGAATGGCTCTGAACTCACATGCAAGCAGCAAAGTGCCTGTTCTCCACTAGTTTCTCCCCATGCTCATTCATCGCTTCAGTCCGTTGCTTCAGCACCATTAACAGTTGTTCAAAATCCCCATGCCGCTTGAGAAGGGTATGAACAGCATCCACATGGTCCTGGATGCAAGGGGGTAAGGAAGAAAAAAAACCTCAGTCAAATCTCACCCTTAAAACATGGCTCCCTCTGTGGCAGTCGTAGATTGTAGACTTTCCACATCATTGAGCACATTCAGCGCTTTGAACAGGTGAGCAGCTGCGCCTTGTTTGATCCTTTATCGCTCATGTTTTCTCCTTTCCTAAATGTCTATTCCCCCCTTTTACTCACAGCAACATGGGGCCACCCTGATGTAAGCACTGTGTCTGGCTCAGGGAAGTATTATGGGGCTCCCACTTTCACAAACTCTTAAATAAGTTTTATATTGGGAAACTGTAACAGCTATTTTAGATCCATCTGTTTACCTGGCATTTGTTTACCTCCAAATTGCAGCAAACCAGTCTCTGCACATTCTAACAGTATTAGTAACAACTTTATCATTCAATCTGAAGATCAGTCTCCAACTGGAGTTCATAGTACTCATATCCTCTTTCCTAACCTCTCTCCATTGGAGGTGAGATCATTACACACATTTTCCCCGGATGACTGCTGTTCAGTATTCTAAGCCTACCCAACTAGAACACACCTTGGTTTGCTGCGGAATGTACCAGGTACTTCCTTGCTAGTATTTTTACTGATTGCTCTAGCATGTTACGGGATATGGCAGTGTACAAGAAGAAAGAAATGCAGAGAAAGCATGGTGAAAAGGTTAGCTAGAGCATCCCACCCCAAACACACCAATTAGCTACAACTAAAGCATCTCAGTATTGTGTCTTTTCTATCTAAGCTTGGGTAGAAATTCAGAGGTTTGAGGCACAGGAGAGAGGTTGTCACTGAATCTCTGTTCTGACAGAGTCATTGTGGGTCAAGACTGTTCTGGATGGGGAGTGGGAGCAGGAGACAACAAGGGTTGGTCTGATACATACCCCAAGGTCATCTACACGTAGAAAAGCCTCATGGCTGGAGAGGGTTGCACTGATGCGATCAGCTTCTCTATTGAACTTCTGCAGTTCCAAGCCATCTTGGAGCTTCTTCTCCCGTTGCGCCCACATCTCCTCCAGCTCACTGCTTTCATGTGTAACCCTCTTCATGATCTGGTGCACATCTTGGGTCCTGTTGCTGGGCTGGCTATGCATTACCTTCTGCCCCAGCTCTTCTAACTGCATAAACCTGCTCAAAGTCACAAGGAAAAGGACAAGTTACTCTAGAAGGACACTTAATAAACCTCCTCCTCGCATAGCTTCCCATTTCTCTGTCTCTCTGCTGCAGCTGGTCTAGTCTTTACTTTCATTGTGGCAGAGCTGCCATTAATGGTTGCTTCCCCTGTTAAGTTCCTCTTTGCTGCCAGTCTGCGAGGTGATGCTGGGGTTGGTTGCTCAGGGTTGTACAACTGAGGTGGGCCAGTAATTTTCTCTGTTGGCTTGAGAGCCCAAGAGAAGAGGCGGACAGCCTTTAAATGGGACAGGAAGAGCAGCGGTGTGTCTGGGTTTTTATAAAGGGCGAGATGGGGCCGATGGCCTGAGAATCTGGCAGGCCTGGCTCACAAAACTGCGGGAGAGGAGAGGAATCACCCAGGGTGAATGATTAGATTGTTCTGGCAGAAGTAACCTGGGAAGGAAAAGAGGTCTGAGGGTTTTAAATAGAGAGCTTCCTTCCTTCCTGAGCATCAGGAGAGAGATAGAAGGCAGCCATTGCAGTTAGACATTTGGTTTCAGTTGGTATGGGGAAATTAAGTGGGTTATGTGCACACTCAGTTTTTATTTTCTTCACACTGAATTTTACATGCACTTAAATAAATCCTGAGCGCAAAGGGTATGTCTAGACTGCATCCCTCTGTTGGCAGAGGGATGCAGATTAGGCAGGTCGACATTGCAAATGAGGCAGGGATTTAAATATCCCAAGCCTAATTTGCATAAAAATGGCCACCACGTTTTGCCGACTCTGCACTTTGTCGACAAAAAGCGGCAGTCTAGAGGGGGATCTGTCGAGAAAGAAAGCCTTTTTCCACAGATCCCTTATGCCTCCTGCAAGGAGGTTTACAGGATCTGTCGAAAAAGGCTTTCTTTCTTGACAGATCCCCCTCTAGACTGCCGCTTTTTGCCGACAAAGTGCAGAGTTGGCAAAACGTGGCAGCCATTTTTATGCAAATTAGGCATGGGATATTCAAATCCCTGCCTCATTTGCAATGTCAACCTGCCTAATCTGCATCCCTCTGCCAACAGAGGGATGCAGTCTAGACATACCCCAAGTTTGTGTGTTCAGATCTGTTCCCTGAGTTTGCACCAGGCCTCTCTGGTTCTGCAGCTACAGTACCTCACCCTCCTTCTCATCCTGGAAGCAAACTCTACCTTTCCTTCTGAGTGCGAATTTCCTTCAGCAGATCCTGATGCTCCTTCAGCAACTGCTCTGCAGAAGCCACATCCATGCCCATCTCCTCGCTGCCCAGCTTCTCCCTGATGCCATCTGCCCACAGCAGGAGTCTGCGGCTGTCCTGCAGGAAAGCCTGTTGACCTTGTGCCAACTCCAGCATCATCGCCCTCTCTTTCATCTGTGACTTGAGTATGACCAGCAGCTTCTCCATGTTCTCCACTTGCTCTATGATGGCTCTGCTCTCTGTGGGGTTGGTGTCCTTAATCCTATGCCAGGAAACCAAACAACACCCTGGATTCAGTTTCAGAGACAACATTAGCCTGAGAGCTTGTTCCAGCTCTCACTAAAATCAATGGGACTGTGTCTTATATCACCTCTAATCATTATAGAATGAAAATATTGTCTGACTAATTTCTGCAAAAGAAAACAAATTACCAGGTCTTTCCTGTTCCCAGATTCAAGGAAAAGCACAGTTGTACCCCATGCTCCTTTTCACATATCAAAACACGTAGGATTATCAGATTTCACCACTCATTGAAATGTTTCCTCTTTGTAGGTTTGAACAGGGAATGGCTAACAGATTAGGGTAGGTGTGTGGCAATGGACTCATTGCCTAGAACACACACAGTGGGGACTGAGGTGATAATTCATAATACACCACATTCAGTTGGATGTGCTGGGGAAGAAGAGCTCAGTGATTCAATATTACCCTAGTCAATAGAGACTTATTCTACTCCATGGATAATATAGGGATTCTGTCTATGGATACGTTTGGAGCCAGTCACCCAGACAGTCATCCAACTCTACCCAGGACAGAAGCACTCACCCAAAGAAGAAAAGGAGCAATGACAGGGAGAGTATGCTTACAGTAGAAACTGACCTAAGGGTAAGTCAAATCTACATATAAACTTTACACACTTTGCTTCAATTGTGAAAGTAGTTCACTAGGCAAAAATATAGAAACAAATGGCTGATTCCTTACGATTTGGCCACATTCTTCAGGTATTCAATTTTCCTTTCCAGCACCAGGACCTCCCTGTCAAAGGCAGACAGCTTACGCTGGTCTACCTCCAGTACAGCAGGCATCTTTCCAGGTTCCCAATCTTTAAGATAGACCAGCTTATCTTGTAGTAGTCCTCTGGCACTCTGGCAGTTCTGGAGGAACGTCCTCACATCAGCCACTCCAATCAGCTCAGAACCCTTTTCCTCCTTCAAAGCTTCCAGGCGCTCCCATCTAGAAATGGAAAAAACAGTTGCAACAGCTGTGTCTAGACACTAAAATCACAGTGCCTTTGCCTATGGAAGAAAAACAGTTTTCCAGTGGGTTTGTTGCACACACCTTTAAAAACCACATATGGCAAAATTCACCTCTGTGCTGAGGTCGGGGTGGGAGGAGATGCAAGCTCTGTGCTCTCTTTACTACAATCTTCAAAATAAGATTGTGTTTACACTTAAAGGGAACCTAAGACTAATGCTTGGCCTCCACACGTGGATGAATTTCACCTGAAGGAGGTGTCTCTCTTCCTCACCCAATGCAAGTAGCTATTGCACTGTTGACATTATGCAAATAAAATAAAATAATCAGAATGAGGACCCAGTTGTGCCTGGAGATTTCTGATCATTGTAGGGGTTGTATGTTGCTAAGAGTCCTTAGAAAAATAGATATCAAAGGCATTTTACAAAAGGAACGAGCTTTTTATATTTACCATTTTCAAACATGAATGTCTTAGCAGGGCATCGTAACTCCTGCCTCTGGGTGCTCAAATCAGCACTCAGTTGGGCAACACAGGTTGAACCAAACCAATAGCTAATTGCTTATTCCAAGTATATTTTACCTTTCATCATCTATTTATTTAGGGCCTCTGAGCCTGACCTTTGTATCCCAGCACAAGGAGCTGCATAGGGTGCAAGTAGATTTCCACCCTTTTTCCTTCCAGTGCAAAGGTCAGGCATCTACCCTGCTGCATAAAGGAGAGTATGCTGTAGCACCTTAAGGATGGTACAGAATTCAGACTCCTCTTTTGGTCTGGAAAGGATAAGGACTTATGCGGAATTTTTCATCAGCTGTGTCTCTTGACAAAATGAGAGCATCCATGACCAAGCAATTGCTCTTGTGATTTATATTTTCCCCCATATTGCCAGCCATTAACTGTTGGGACAATAATTTTCAAACAGGAACACCTACGCAGAAGGGTCCCATCCCCTGCACAGACACTCAAATGAGCATTTCAGTATGTACAATAGGCATATATATGGCCAAGTGATGACTATTATTTGACCAAGTGGTGATTAAGGTGTCCAGTGTGCAAGATGCTCTCACATGGAATAGCGAGCTTCTTGCCTGCATGTCGAAAATGCTTGTTCTTTTCAATGACTGATTGCCAAGGGCAGAGAATAGCCTTTTCATTACAGTTGTCGTAGTGCCATAAGCCTCACAGTCAGTCCATGTAGACTACCCTCTGCTTATCATTATCCTAATTTTCTTAGAACATGGGAGCATATTAAGTGGTGTTGCAAAGAATTCTAGTGGTATTGATTCCATCACTTCTTGGCATATTTTGATTTGGCTGAGTTATAAATAAAGGCGATTCTACAGTAAAAGCTTTCCCAGAGTTAAGTAACACAAACTGCAGTGACAAACTGCAATTTTCTGTAGACGGTCCTCTCTCTTCACGTCTAAGATCAGCAGTGTGTGCCAAAATGTATCAGAAAGGTATTTTCTCCAGGATAGTTTATGCAAGGCATGAAAAGTCCTTGATGGGGTGATTCACCATTCTATCACGAGCACCTTTACCTCTTACTGATCTCTTTAAGGTGGACTTGGATCTCATTCTGTTTGCTGGGACTGCTCTTCACAAACTTATCTGCTAGGCATTTGATCTCTCCCAGCTGGATTTTCCCAGCAGCCATTTCCACTAGAAAGCTCTAAAATAGGAAAAAATAGGTATAATGTTTGGAGTGAAGAGCTAAAAATTCACCATCTCTGTGGAAATAGTGCTCCACAAGCTACTATATTCACTCATCTTCTATTTGTGTGTCCACTATGCTTCAATGCCTAATTTATTTCTTTTCTCTCTCTTCATTCAGCTATCTCTTGTTAGAGTGCACTCCCCTACTGGGGTTTCCCTCTTAGCCCTTTGATACATTAACTTTTTCTTGTATAATATATATTCCATCGTGCCCTACTGATATGTGGACAACTTATTCTGGTGTGACTCTGAAGGTGTATAGTCATGCCTTAGTTTATACTGAAAAAACTTTCCTAAATAGACAAAACCCTACAGATTAAAATTCAATTAACAAAAGAAGTATGGAAGCAACTTCTCTGGAGTCCTCCTTTCTTCACATACATCCATTCTCCCATAATCAATCTGTTTCAGAAGTTATCTACACTGAGAGGAGATGAGGTACCTCATATTTCTGCTGTGTGACCTCCACATTGTCTGCTTCAGGCTGAAGGGTCCGGAAAATTTTTGCCTTATCTTCCATCCACGATTGAAACTCTTCACAGGAGCTGTAGAAGCGGTACAACTGGATCATCTCCTCCAGACCTTTCTTTCTGTGCTGTAAAACAGATGGAAAATCAAATATTGTGGCACACAGGCCTTTTGCAGAAAGAGATCCCCATGGCTAAAGAACAAAGCATCCAGATTAACATGCCAGTTTGGTGCCAGTTCTTCCTGCTAACACAGTGAACACAAATCAGTATCTTGAGCCTGAAATATCTGTTCCTGGGGCAATAGGAATCGGGAGTATCAGAAAACTGATCCTCACAATGTCTAACAAGCAGAAAGTTTCATAGCTGTGAATGCTGGCTGATGGAAGATACAAGGCAACAATACAAAAGGAGCATAATCTCTTTAATCGTAGGCATGTGTGCAAGCACTGGTTGCAGGAAAAATAGGAATTGTAGGGTTTACATGACAGCTTTTTGGGTGGGGCCTTTTGGAGGTTGAGGATACAGAGGAATAAAGAGAAAAACTAATAGTCTTTCGTGAATGCCTGTGTTAAAGTCTTTGCCACTGCAGCGTCAAGACTTGGGGTTAACCTCCCATGTTTGTCCAACCTAGGAGAGGGTCTCCTGCTGTATTAGGCAAACTCTAGTGAAGCCAACAAGTTAGAGAAGGAAGTTATTCAAAAATATAAATATAAGAATTGGGAGGAAAATGTGATGATTATAGAAATAAATGGAAGGTTCTACAGACTAGATAATAGCTCAGCCAAAATGCACTCAACACTTCAATAAAATTTCTGAATGTTTTGAGTTTCACCCATGATTCTTTCCTACTGTTAACATGATACTGGTAAAAATCAGAAAAGCATCACATAGTATAGAATACAGCCACCAGTTTCTCCAGGGGCTACATAGTTCAGAATTGCAGCACATTGTCAGAGATGAGCAAGGGTAGTTAACAGAACACTTGCCCACACTTTGCATCGTGCAAGACTTCACTACTAATCTCCAAGATGGGCTACATAACCACAAGGTATTGAAAGAGGTATAATACCTCAGCCATGGTCTGCAGGTTCTCATAAAGCAAGTTAATTTCTTTCTGGGTCCTCCAGATGGTCTCTGGAACAAAGTGAGGGTCTGAATCAGGTGGATTAGAAAATCCAGTTTCAGAGGCTCCCCAACGCATGTTGTGGTTTGATGGTAGTTTAGTGATCATCTGGTTTAGGCTACTCTGGGTGTGACTCTTCACCATAGGCACTGAAATCACCTGATAAAAGTAAAATAAAACAGAATCAGTCTGTCATGCTATGCGTAATCGGAGCTCCAGACCTCAAAGATAAATTAAAGGACTACATTTTCAAAATGATCTGCCTGATTCAAAACTTTATATGTTGCAATTTGCAAATGCCTCTGCATGATGTACTGAACACAGTGAATGGGGGAGTTAGAGCATCCCTGGAGATCAAGTGAGTTAATAAGGCAAATCAAGAAGCAGTGGACTCAAATGGAAAATGGATTTCAGCCAGGATCATTACAGAAAAGCCTCAGGTGAGAAGGTTAAAGTAAGGTAAGTATTAGAGTTATGGAAAAGGAGGAAGAGAGGGAGTAGTTGGTATATAATGGCCATTTGGAAAGAGAGTTGGATTTGGTAGGAAGTAAAACAAGGTGGAAAGAAGCAGGAGATTTGTAAGACTTAGAAGAGAAGACTGGTATGGACGAGCCAGTCTCGGTGCTAAAGAACCAAAAACTGTATTTTAAGGACTTCATCAGTGACAGCCAGGGGACAGGGCCCCGACTCACATATAATTAAGAGAGCTGATTGAATCTAGGCTCCTCTAGTTCGATAGGAAATCCCAACATTTCAAAAAACCTTGTTTTTATTCCAAATTGGAATGAGAAGTCATTTTGACCTGGAAAATAAAAATATTCAATTCCAAAAAGATTAAAATGGAACATCTTGGCCTTATCTAAATGCCTTTTTTCAGTGATGTTTTGTCAACCTGGACACATTTTCATAAAATGTTTCAATTTCACCAAATTTCCAACCAACTCTAATAAATAAAAAAAAAGGGGGAAGGAGAGGGACATAGCCTTGTATCCACTCACTGCAGATGGAGCCTGCTTTGCTACAGCATGGGCTTGTTCTTCCAGGCGCCTCATCTCCAAGCAGTAGGCTGTGATCTCCTTCTCCAGTCGCAGGTGGCGGTGTAGCAAGGCTTCTGTGCTGGACTCATCTTTCCCATAATCCTTGCTGGCTAGGAGGGGCTGCCGCTCCCGTAACCATGAGTCTGCTTCATCAATGTCAGCAAAGTACTGAAGGAAACACAACCGAGGAGAATGTTTAATTAAACAGCTCTAAGAGATACACATCCAACAGTCCCTCTCCTCTGGCAAATGGTTAACAGGGCAGTAATTGCATCAGACTTGGTAGTAATCAGGGTCACACTGTCACCTTGGCCTGGTCTCACCCATAAGGAAGCTAATTTACACATCAGATTCTTTTTCAGTTATTTAACTTGAGTGCTTCTAACTGAGAGTGAAGGTCAATATATGTTCTTGACTAGCTGTGTACCACTGCCCTCTACTGGCTTGCTTGCAGAAGAGATGAGTCTGATCTCAAATGCTAGAAGCCTGAATTTTTAAAAGTTGAAGGTCAAAGTTTCCCTCCCAGTGCTCCATGCATGCAGAATAGCTAACAGCAGCAAAGTATATGTATATATCAATCATTATTGTAAGGAATAAGGAAAGCAGAATCTGGAATATAGTGTTTGGGACACATTTTACAGCAGCCAAATGAAAACAATAATCAGCAGTGTCTTTCCTGTAGAAGACCAGGACTTGTGAGAAACATGAAGTGAGAGAGACCGCACTTTAATAAAATTATTAATATCATGTGAGCTGAAAGCTATTTTGTTTCACCCCAGAAAAGCTTATTACTTCCAGACCCTTTTTGCATTCCTAACTGAAACGCCAATCTGGTGACCCAAACAGAAATGGAAAGACTCCATGTTCTTTCTATTATAAAATGCAAGAACTGTAGCCTAGTTTTTACCTGTTTGATTAGAGCAGCTGCCTGTAGACGGATTTTACGATAGGCCACCTCATCTTGGAGCTGTTGCCACAGCTTCTGGAGGCTGTCTGTCTGCATCCGGATATCCCTCTGGTTGGAGTGGTTCCTTTGACAAAGCTCCCAGCCCTGCCTCACCACATTGGAACAAATTGCCTTGTGGGAGTTGCACTCAATTTCTAGTGCCTGTGAAATAAAGTGACATGATTATGAGTAGTGGAAACTTATAGGCCCAAGGAACTGACCTGCCCTAGGACTGATATGGGGTTTTCCCACTGCTAGACTCTTCTGTCAGCTACTATAAAATTAACATGCAAGAATTCTTATTTCCCACCATTTTGACACTGCCCCTTTCTCCAGAGATAACAGTGTTCTTTGAACCCTATTACTTCTTTGTCATTCACCCAGGTATTGTGCTATGGATAGTCACTGAGATATTCCCCTTCTCTATTCCAGCAGCATGATGGTCTGTGCTTGTCATCAAGGGTGTGTCTAGATGTGGACTTTTGTCGACAAAACTATACCTGCGTCTACACTACCACCGAGTTCTGTCGACATAACGTTGACAGAACTCGGCAGTTTTGTCGATGGCGGCAAACCTCATTCTAGAGGAATAACGCCTTTTGTCAACAGAGTTCTGTCGACAGAAGGCGTTATTGCATCTACACTGTGCTTTGCGTCTACACTCTCATGTCGACAAAGCGGCTTGCTTTGTCGACAGAACTGGCTGTAGTCTAGATGCTCTTTGTCGACACAAGCTTTGTTGACAGTATCTGTCGACAAAGCCTCTGTCGACAAAAGCCTGTAGTCTAGACGTACCCCTATTGGGTAGGCAGCCTTTCACTACCAGCACACACTCACCCTCTCTCACATACAACTCTAGAGATCTTACGGTTCATGGCCCTGCTCTCATGCCTTTACTGTTGACTTCCTAATTATAAAGAGCCACATGCAGGTAATTACTGTTTAAATTTTGTCACTCTCCTGTCATGTTTGTCACAGGGATTTCTCTACCTCAGCCAGATGCAACTTCATGAATCTGAGCTTTTCTCCCCAAACTATGTCCAATTCATAGGGAGAGCTGGCAGCAAATTTCTGGGAGGCCCCAGAAATGTTATTCTAGGGTTTCCCATCCCTCCTTTCTTTATTACAGCTCAGATGCTTCCCCTTCATTTATGCCAAGCCTACTCTACTCATTCTCCCCACGTACCTCATTTGGGAAGAGGATGAATGGGTAAGAAACATCGCCTTCTCTCATCCACAAAAGGGGCCTAATGGATAGCACACTGAGCATCACTCTGCTTGTCCTGCATATCCACAATCCCATATTAAACACAGGGATCCCTCCCAGTGGGAGGGTAATACTAAGCTGCATGGTGTCTCAGGTTCCAAAAGCCTGCCAGGGCCCTTAATTTGAGGATTAAATGCTATTGCAATTGGTTTAGATGAATGATGGAAGACAAGATTCAATATAGAGAACGGACACTGGTCAACAAAAGACTGTACCTTGTGCTTCTGAATGGAGGCATTAATCTGACTGAGGTCTCGTCCTAATGTCGCTGTCCTCACTAGCTGCCATTTCTCAGAGATCCATGACTCTTCTGCCTGACAGTCACGGTAAAACTCAAAAAGCTTTAATGCTTCCTGTAGCTGGGATTGTCTAACACAAGATAAAAAGCAGCATAGCTCAGTCAGTAGTGAGATTTCAGGTACAATGTAGAAACAGAGAATAGATTGATTAAAGGGCTTTAGCCCTGCAGAAAATTCAGAGATTGAATTCCCGAGGCACTTCCGAGTCATGGCTGAATGCAGCAACACTGGGAAGCCAAATTCCACTCTCAACCAGGGAGATGGACAATGCATCATACCAGATCCAGATCACATAGACACAACCAGGACACTGAAGTTCCCACTTGATCTACAATAGCTGATGATTATTATTAAGGTCAATGGGATGTACTATCTCCTCATATGTTTGAGCACTCCCACCAGCCCCAATCACTTTCATGCTAGTTTCAGTTTTGAAGCTTGAACAATGAAGTGAGCACAGCAGGGAGCTGTGTTTCGATTAGCTCCCTCTGTGATTATTTCCTCCTCTTCTGGATCCAAACAGAAGAGTCAGCATTAAACATTACTCGGTGGCTGAAAATGCACCTGCTTGTGTTATACCTGGAGAAATTATATGTTATATGTTGAGAAATTAGAAAGTCTAGATTCCCCAACCCCCTCGCCACCATTATTTCCATTTTGAAAGGACCCACCATTCTAATCAGAAAGCGCTGGGCCACAAGGAGAGCCTTACCGGGATTTGCTGAGAACTGCAAGGTTTTGGTACAGCTGATGGAGCATCCGAACTTTGGCATAAAGCACCTCTGACTTGACTGCTTTGCCCTTGGTGACCTCTTCTGACCTCTGGGTGATGTACCTTATCTTGGCATCATAGGAAGAGAGCTGGAAGTCAACCAAATTGTGTTTCTGCAGCAAATCTACAACGTCCAAGAGCTGCTTTCCATAATCCTGAGACTTCACTAGTACCTGCAAACCAAAAGTGAGAAATTATCAGCATTATGTTCTTATCCTCTCCCATGTGTGTGCAGCCAGTGCCGTCCAGGGATCTCAAGGCTTGATCCACAAGCCACTGGAATCCATAGAAAGACTCCCATTGGCTCTGACTGGTGTTGGATTGGACTCTAAATGAATAAGTGGGTATGTGGTCTGAACTCAGAGGAAGCACTAACTGGCTGATTGGAAGGAAATACACAGCCAGTCCTGGCCTTTCAATTCACTAGATATCACCCACAGTCCACTGCTTTTATCTGCCACACTGGATGTGAGGGAATCACTTTTCAGTGTTTGACATGCCCTTTTGTCTAGCATTTACCATGCCCACTGACTCGACTTCTATATGCCTGATTACAATGTGCTTGATTCCGTTTCTATCTGAAGAACTCTAGGGCCCTCCCCTTTTACAGTGCATTAGACTTGCATCATTTTCCTCTGAGGACCATAGTTGATTTTGGAAGCAAGTGTCCTATTAGTGGAAATAATAACTGGTGAAAAATATTTTCTTTCCTGACCGAGAAGTAGGCCTCAGAATGTATTGCTAGTCACCATCTCCAATTTCCAATTCACAATTTTACATAAACTGCTGGGTCCATAAACAAAATGGTTTTTATATTTCATGTTTAGCATAATCCATTGTATTTGCTTTCTTGCACAGTAGAGAGCAAGGCAAAACCATATATTTACAGTGGTTGCCATTACACCATCAACAGTTACCAATCACCACACGATGGTGTCTTAAACACCAGCTATCTCCACTAAGTGACTTCGGTTTGAATTGTGGTGATTGGTTACTTCTACAAATCAGGACATTTTTTATTTAGATGCTTTAATATGGATTCAGCTGCTTACTTTTGAAAATTCTACCCATAATACACTCAATTCCCAGCACATTATAAACACTGCAACCATAACTGTCCCTGGAATAATGGGGTTTCTGCAATTACTTACATTGGCTGTGGTACAAAGTGTATGCACAGCCCACACACCCACGGAGAGGGGGTAGGTACCTGCAGTTCTTTTAGTTCCTCTGTAATGGTATCAATTTCCCTCAGAAGGCCCTGAATTTCTTGCACTGCTCCCAGACCGTGTTTCTGTAGCCGGAGCTGATCCAGTAGATCCTGCCATTGTTGGGCTATGTCCTCTTGCCTGTAAAGAAGGGAGGAGAAAAAAGAATGACACATCCATGAGGATCTGATGCTTTGGAGAGAATGGGAAAAGACCCTATTGACAAATGGGGCTTACAATTTGAGAGGAGTTAAATGAACACCAAGGGTTCCTATAGTCATAGCCAGTGTATGTGTCCATCTAATGAAGCATACACTGGTCACATACACTAAATCCCTTCAATGAATATGGTCCTGTGGAAGATACCTTTTTGGTTAACATGTAAAATATGATTAACCTTGTTCAAGCATTATTGTGGACACATTTTCATAAATGATGTCCTATGACCCTTTTTTGTCTGAGGCAATACATAGTTATGCAAAAAAGGGATGGTCCTTTAAATGTCTCAGATTAAATAAACATCCATTCAATTCATACCTCAAATCAAAACTAAAACTTCTGTGGAGTTTGGTTAAGTATTTTATTATTTTCAGAGATGGTTCCAGCTTTGGTTGAGTCTAAAAAAGACAAGTACTGAAATACCACAGGAAAGGTTGTGTCTATTTCCATCCTCTCCCAAACTAGGAATTACTGATTATTTTAGAAGCCCTGATCTCATGCAATTTATAGCCCAATTTGGGAACTAAAGAAGCCTCTGAAGATTTGTAGCTATCTGAACCACTCCAACCACATACCAAAAGGTGTGTTGGGTTGGCTGAAAATATTCCACTGAAACTTTCTATAAATGGAAGGTTGATTTTCAACTAAACAAAAATTTCACATTAAGTTTCAGCTTTCCAGCCAAGATCAGGGCTTGTATTTTTATTGGCCAAATTGTGTTCGCCAGTTTTTGAGGTTCTTTTTTCAACACAAAGTTAAAATGTTAATGAAAATTAAAAGTTTTGCTTTTTGCTTTATATTTTTTGTGGGGAAAAAAAATCTGTCCACCTCTACTTGTTCCTTCCTTTTCCACATCCACTTAATATCATAACTTGTTTAGTCTCTGGTACTGCCCATTTCCACTATCATGACTCACTTCTTCAGGATCTGGCTCTTGCGATGATAGTTCTCACGGGCGATGAGAGCCGCCATGTTAGCCAGTGCTCTGAAGCGCTGCTCCCTGGGCAGTACATCAGCCACAACAGCCTCGAGCTTCTTAGTGGCAGCCTCCACCTTGTCCACACTCTCTGGCTGGAAGTCCTGCTTCGTGATCACCTTCCTCATGTCCTCCAAGTATGACTCACGCAGGGCTGCTTTCTTCAGGAACCTCTGGGCCAGCTGTTCCACTCTTTCCAGTCTCCTCATCTCCTGCTGCAGTGCTTCTCCCCGGCTGTGCTCTGCTTTCTCCAGGATGACCCAATGCTTCTCCACATCTTGCAGTGTCCTGCCTTCCGGGGGCAGATATGGCCATTGGTTGTTGGCTCTCTGCTTGGTTCTGATCTGGAAGAAGTAGGCTTCAATCATGCCCCTCTCTTGGTATTTAGGGGGCTTCTCTACCGTGCGGTAGGTCTTGAAGTTGGCCATGAGCATCCGCATGTCCTGTATGGAGTTGGGAAAGTGGCGATCGTCCAACTCTACTACTTTCTGTTTAATCCATTTCAACAGCTCGGAGGTCATCTGCTCATATTGACATTTCAAGTCATCTATCTCCTTCAGCAAGAGCAGAATCTGAAACATGAGCATGGAAACATAAGGTGTTTAAGCAGCAAAAGGAAGCAAAGAGGAAGAAAACTATGTGGCATCATGCTCATAAACTCAATTTAATCAGGATGCAAATGAGCTGCAGGTGGGTGGCCATCAGGACAAGGAAAGTGTTCTTTAACACAGCAGGTTGCCACCATCCAGTTATGAAATCAGCATGGGGACAGTTAGCACATGAGAGACAAGGAGAATTCCTTCCCAGGCTATATTCAATAAGAGTAGAATGATCATCCCCAAAACATGTTAAGCAAAGGGATATAAAATGATTTCACATGCCAATATTCATTTTAGTTCCTTTTAAAAAACAAAAGAATCTTGAGACTCATATAAGTTATAGACAATGCTAGCTACTTGCAAGAGGTAGACATTATGCTGTCAAGAACTATGCAAGCTTCCTCTTAGAACTCCAAAATAAAGAATTCTATTTGCAGAACTTGTTTTTGTTCCGCATTGGAACAAACCCAAGATCTTGCAATTTTTTTAGGGAAATAAAAGCAATGATGGAGAGGAAGTGAGAGAGATGTGTGCCCTAGAATAGCCAATAGGCCAGTGGCTAGGGACCCTCTCCTGGGATGTGGGAGACTAAGGTTCAACTCTGTGGTCTGCCTAATTTGTAGGAGGACTTTGAACCTGGGTTTCTCTCAGTCTTGGCAAATGCCTTGGCTATTCTGAAGAGTCTGCCTTCCCCTCATCTCAAATTCCATTCTAGGCCTGAGAAACCTTCATCAAGAAAAATTCATCAACACAGATACTTTTCCACAAAAAGTTTCAATGAATCAGTCTTTTCCAATGAAACAACATTTTGATGGAAACATCGCAACCACTTCTCCTTTCTACCTCAGGTCAGCCTGAGACACCTTGTTCCTGAGCAGTAGCACTCTTGCCACTGACTCCTAAACTTGTGTTGAACAGACACTGAAAAATGTGCCACAATAAGCAGTGCTTTTGGAGGACAGCAAATGTCAACTAGTAGAGACTCTGACACCTCAATGCTCATTTATTTGACTCACCATGTTGCCTGGATTGGGATTCAGGTTTCCTGAAGTAAAAGGTTAGAGTAAAATCTGTAGTGAAACAGAGTGAGGATCAAATCTCTCTTTCTAGTTTATATACACCTCTTATTCCTTTTTCTTTGTGCCTTGTATTATATTTCTTCCTCGTCCCATAACCCTGTGTGATGTCTACACCTGAAATGCCCCAAAGATACCTTGGCTAACATTGGCTGAAACCTATTGCATGATTGTTCAAATGCAGAATGACATTCTGTGTCTCTGTTGCTCTGTGTGGAGACTCAGCACCCATCTGTTCTGCTCTGCAGACACTTCAGTTAATAAGGAAGGTGTTGCAAGTGAATAAAGATCTACGAGCTACATTCTAATCTGCTTTTGCCTATCACAAAATACACTTGGAAAAGAGTGGCTGTCCAAATGCTCGAAGAGGAGTGAAACAGCACCAACCTTTAGTGCAGGAAAAGCAGCCCGTGGCATCAGGGCTCCCTTCTGTATGTTCTGCCATCGCACCCAGTTCTGGCTGAAGGATCCTAATAAGTGCATGGTCACTGAAGCATGTGGGGGAAGGGATATTTACCTCTCTCAATTGATTCCTGCTGCAACCCTGGTCACCCACTTAGCCCCTGCTCTCAGGCTGTCTTGACACATTGAGGCTTCCCTCCTCAATCCTATTAGTGAATTCAGAGCTGCCTATCTGAGGGAACTAAGGACATGAAGATATTATGGTGTGTTCATGTGTGTGTGTTTATTTGCGCATGCGTACGGAGAAGGCAGAGAGCCTCTAACAGGAAGCAAGGGGGGAAAAAGCTGAGGGGGGAGAGAATAATGGGAAACAAAAAGTAGGTAACTGCAAGGAAAAAAATAAACAATGAAAATAAAAAACACAAACAGGAAAATGCAGAAAATTAAAAAGTGGAGGAAGATAGATTCACCCCAAAATCCTTTTCCAGAATATGAAGATGTGTCCTTTGAATTCTTATGTGATTCATCTAAGTAGTGCCTATGACAACAGGGACTTTCAAAATGCCTACCCTAAATAAACACAGTGAGTACACTTAAAAAGTTCCCTCCCTTCTGAGACAGATTCCCATTTGCAGTGATAATCTATTTTATGTAAAGGAAGCAACTCTGAAGCCAGAAGAAACTCTGTAAATGTGACCTTTGCTCTGTAGATTATAACTGTGGAACTGGCTAATGTTAGGAATATAGTGGTGTGAGAGAGGAAATAAGATGGTCTAATAAAGAACCTGAAATATGTTTCCACGCCAGAGTCTAAAGTAGTGCCCAATCATTGTTTAATCAAGCTACAAGTCCTCCTCTCTTCTAACACCTCTGTTAAGAGTACAGTGCTGTTGTTGATATCCAGCTCAGGATCTCCTTCTCTTTATCCCAGATTAGCTAACAGCACAAACCCTCCACTGAGAAAGCTTTTTATCTTGTCATAACAAGGGAAATCATGCTTTGGATTTTTGTCCCTACCATGCTGCAAAAATATCCCTGCCATAGCACAACCATCTTTTAAAAATCAGATTTTCATCACCTCACATGCACACATAGAAAGGTGAATACTTTTGGGGTTTACTTTATATTTTTGGCTAAAAAGGAAGGGAATTTTGCAGACAGAAAAGTTATTGTTCTCAAAGAAAACAGTTGTCATTGCAACAACCACAGCATTTTGGCCAGAACCAGTGAAAAATACCAGTGGTTTTTCCATGAGAAATGTTTTAAAAATTTATTAATTTAATTTTTTTAATAAAGAACTGAAACCAATTTGGTTTTCGTTTTTTTAAATACTAGCATTTATTTGTTTTAGTCTTTTTTTATTTTGTGTTTTTTTTCCTTTTTTTTCCTTTTTGTCCCCTCATCACTGGAAAAGAGGGGGGAAAGGGAGAGAAAAGGGAAAAAAACACAAATCAGATTGAAAACCTAATTTCTTCTGAAACATAATTTCAGAGACATTTTTTCAGATTTTTTTCTGTTTAGGAAAAAAGGCTATTTTCCATGAGAAATTTTTGACTTAATTTTTTTTTTTGACCAGCACAAATTTCTGTATAACAATATTATTGTAGAGATTAAATGACTTCTCCATGTGCCTCACTGCTTACTAAGCACCTCACTTATCAATTACCAAATATGACTAAATAATTAAGCTAATTTTCATATAGATAAATCCCTTTAGAAAGGCTAGATTATAGCAGCAGAATGGGTATGGATAAGTCATTGACAATCAGAATTGTGTACACACTCACACCAGTTGTACTGTTGACAAGTGACTATGGAAGGCTCCACAGAATCAAGTCTCTGAAACCACTACGCAAATGGCTTGAGTTAACATGACTGTGCAGTTCACCTGAGTTAAGGCTTTCCCCCAAACTGGTTGAACTTTATGCTACCAGCAAGAGGGCTCAGTTGAGAGAGGTGGAAGGCAATAGGAAAAGTGGTATGCACTGACTTTAAAGAGCCTTTTCTGGAAAGTCTGGTCCTGCTTCAGCCTGGAAAAGTAGTGGTAATAGAGTGACACGTAGGTCATGATGGATCTCTCGTCCGGGTGAGGCACTGCCACATCCTCGGCATCCAGCAGCTTAGTGATCCCCAGGTGCCTCTGTGCCACACTGAAGGCATTGTTCAGGTTCCTGATGGGCTGCTCACGCAGCAATGAGCTGTACTGGATGAGATCAGGCCTGGATGAGGAAACACACACACACAAAGGACATAAGAGAGGAGGGTTAGATTTAGAAACAACAAAACACGAATTAGTTACTATCAAGAAGGGTTATGCTTCCCACACATTACATAGCTACACAACATGCTGTATGTGCACATTATGTACTGCAGTGTAGTGCCTGGGACCCATCACTGCTCTTTTCATTATGGGCTGTACAGTAGCAACTATTCACACAGATTTTCCTTTGGCTTCAGGGGTCATGTGCTCAGCTTTCCTCCTGTCTCTTGTTGTCCCGGGCAGCTGAAACAAACACTCCCTAGGTAGGAATTTCAAATGTGGGAATCTTGTCCCTGGCTGGGGAGTTCTGGGGTTCTAAGTCTTCCTGCCAATAGATGGAGCAGCACAGGTATCTGAGGGGAGAACTGTCCAAGGTGACAGTCCCCTTTTCTCCTTTCTTTCTTCTTCTCCCTGCTGATTTCCCTACCCCTCAAAAATGGCAGCAAGGGAAAGAGGGAGAGCCTGCTCTCCAAAGCTCTCTGACAGGTTGAAGTGCAAGCTGAGACCACAGAAAACTCCATTGTCGATAGCATTTCAGAAAGTGCAGTTGAAACCAGAGAGAAAGGTGAAGCTCAAAGAAAGCAAATTCAATGTATGTTTCTCTAGTATTTTTCTTCATGCAAGTGTTTTGAACAGGAGAAGCCAAGTTTGGAGACATCGTTACCCATGCCTATCAGTGCTTGCCAGCCTGGATCAGTGAAAGCACAATTCTCCAGCATGGCACTGGTAGTAAAATCATATTCCTGAAGACACTCAGCAGAAACTTTGCTCCTGCAGAGGACACAAACCAGCCAAGATGATGATGTGCTTCTAAGTCACCACTGAGTGGTCCCATGCCAGCATCTCCTCCGGCGCAGTTGTACCACTGCCAGGGTCCAGCCCTGGTCTCAGCCCTTCTATGCATCTGCGTCTGTCTGAGGTACGTACAGCAGCCCCACCAGAAGATAGGGCTGGGAGTGGTAAAGCCGCATCAGAGGAGGTGGCTGCACTAGGCCACCTGGCAGCCCCATGTTCTTCTCCTTCGGCCACTGCGGTTCCAAAGTCTCCAGAGGACAGAGCCCTCCTCCCCTCCCAAGTAATGAGAGATGAATCAGGGGCAGGAGATGGGGATCCTGGGCTGGGGGTGGCTGTGGGATGGGGAGGAGTCATGTGGAAGATTACGTGGGGAGATCTTGTGCCCCCTTTAGCTCATGACCCAACCATACCGTAAGAAATGGATTCTACTTGCACCACTGATTCAGACCCCAGAAGTGATCATACTAGAGCAAGACACAGTGGCATCAGCTATTATTGAAGCCTCCCACATCACCTATTTACCTGTGAACGTGAATGAGGGCATTGAAAGCCAGGCCATCAGACCAGCTTTTGGAGAAGTCCTTCACACTCACATTGGAGTAGCTAGCAGTCTTATGCTGACACCAGATTAGCAGTGCTTCATTCGCAGACAGTGCGTCAGCATGGACTCCAAATTCCTCCTGGGAGGAGAGCAAGGATGGTACATTCAGGATGGGCAATACATTCCTGCTCATAATAACAGCAGTCACTCCATACCTAAAGCTGCAACTCAGTTTATTTTATAAAATTGACTTATGTCCCTTCCTAAAATCCACAAAAATTCATATCAGTCTTAAAATTGGTAGGCAAGGTCAAAGGTCAAGGCTAAAAGCTTTTACCAAGTTGGAGCTGAACAAGGCTGTCCCTACATTATGACACCCTAAAATAGGTCTTCGGATTTCAGAAAATCTTTTTTGGTTCATTTTTTAACAAGCTAATGGAAAACAAGAGAGGCATGCAGCTTAGTTCATTTGTCTCCTTAGCTATGATCTTGTATCCTGCACCAAAATTTAGATCTTTAATTTTAAAAGTTACTGGCTTTCGATTTGGCTACATCTCTAAGGAATCCAGCACTGGTCAATTTATCTTAGACATTAAGTGATTCCTGGAGGCTTTAAACAAGTCTTTAGCACTTTTCCTTGATCAAAAGGTAGCTCAATCACCAGGGGAAAATGTCTCTCCAAAAACGTGCTTTACAAGGCTTGCAGAAGAGTGAGGTGTATATGGGATTCAATAACTCTCCAGTTTCAGGGTACTTCAGGATTTTTGGGTCATAAATGTATAAGAGAAACACCATGTTTGGCTGAAACAGGTCACACTATATCTTCAGCTGACATGACAGTGCAATGTAGATCTTCATCCTAATCCCAATAACTACTTCACCCCGGAAATTAGTTTTTTATGTGATGTTGGTGTCAGTCTCTCTAATGAAGTAGAGACCCAAGTTTTGTGTGTGAGCAGAAGAGAATATGGAATTCAAAAGAAGCTCTTAATCCTTCTAGAATTATGGCTGATGGGGGTTTCCCCATGAACTCACTCTTAAGTTTTTCTTCACTTTCCCCTTAACATTACAATGAATAAATTGATGTGTATATGCACCATTGACCTTCATTGGGTGAAATCAGAACTGTTGAATAGTTCAGAAGTAGGGAGGGTCAAAGTCTGTAAAATAAAATCTTACATTAAAAATGGCTTCTTGATTAATGCCAACGTTTTCATTACAATGTTTATAATCATTTGAAAAAGTCCACATTTTAAATTAAACAATTTGAAAGAAAAAAAAAGTTGTTCTGAATCAGTTCAAAAACAAAAAAAGGTCAAAATGATTCAAAACAAAATGGTGTGAGTTTTCATTTGGTTTCCCTAGGGCTACGTCTAGACTGCAAGCCTCTTCCGAAAGAGGCTTTTTCGAAAGATACTTTCGAAAAAGCTTCTTTCGAAAAAGAGCGTCTAGACTACAATCAGTACTTTCGAAAAAGCAAGCTGCTTTTTGGAAAGAGAGCACCCAGGCAGTCTGGATGCTCTCTTTCGAAAAGCAGAGTTTGCATTACATAGCGCCTTTTTTCGAAAGAGCACTTTCAAAAAAAGGCATTCTTCCTCGTGAAATGAGGAGTACCGCTGTCGAAAGAAAAGCCGCATTCTTTCGATTTAATTTGGAAAGAACACGGCTGTAGTCTAGACGCAGGTGAAGTTTTTCCAAAAAAAGGCTACTTTTTGCAGTCTAGACACAGCCTAGGGGAAAAAAGGGAAGGGAAAGAAAGGGAGAAAAGCAGAATTTTTTTATTTTATTTAATTCAAAGTGAAATGATTTTTCTTTTTAAAATTCTGCAAGAAATAAAATGAAATAAACATTTTTTGCTCTAATTTTTCTATGTTAAGTAATTCCCTTTTTAAAAAGGAGCCTTAGTCATAAGTTTCATGTTGCTATCAGTGAATGGAAATTCTGGTTTAGCTTAAGTATGAATCTGAGTCTCCCTGTTCATTCCCTTCTTTTATCGTTCACGGGGAGAACAAGACTGCCTGCAGTGCAGCCAACCTGCTCCTTACATTTGCAGCTCTGCATTAAGAGAATATTCATAAAGAGACCTCAGGCGTCAGTCACCTTCAAGGCTCAAAACGGATTTTTTTCCTTCAGTGCACAACTGAAATCTGAGTTCTTTTTCACATTCTGGAATAGGCTTTCAAGAGAGCTTGTAGAATTCTCCTCTCTGGTGGTTTTTAGGAACTGTTTGAACAAACATCTGTTAGTCTTCTAAGGTTACTTAGTCCTGCCTCAGTGCAGGGAGCTGGTCTTCATGAATTCTTAAGGTGCATTGATTCTTCTTCTGAAGAGATTGGCTTTGATAGGAAAAAGGACATTGGATAGTGTGGCCCCATGTTATAAGGGGGTACAAAGAATGCGGTTGCTTGGCTGATGTGCCTTATATTCTCAGGGTACAACTGATCACTAGCACTGAGATCAGGAAGGACTTTTCTTCCAGGTCCCAGAATGCTGGCTCTTTCCCCCGTTCCCCCCTACTTCTTCCTCCTCCCCCCCCCCGACCGTTCCTTTGTAGAATGGATTGTGGTTCACATGCTAGGACCTTCTAAAAATCCCACCTAATCAATTCCCTGCCATTGCAAGGGCCTCAGGCATTGCTGGCACCTTGGGTGAATATTAATGACCTGTGTTACACAGGAGGTCAGATTAAATGAGCTAATGGTCTGAAACTGAATAGTAAGGGGGTAGGGGGGCAGTGTGATTGCATTTAAAGGCATTGGGCAGATGATGCAAATCCTGAGGGAGTCTGTATGCACTTAGCCAGTGATGTCAACAATGAAGATCCTTTAGCAGCTATCAGCCAGTCCAGTAGAGAGCAGTGGTAAACACACACACTAGCTGAACACAAGAGCCATGTGGCTATTATTCCTTGTACTAGCAGAGAGAGAGTCACTGCTCCTCCAGCACCTCAACCAAGCCCTGTACTTTCAGCGGTGATGGAAAATGAGTCTGAATGTAATATCATATGAATGCAGGTGGCAGATGACCAGTATGCCAGTGGGTTGGATACATTAAACTTTTCTGCACATCAGAAAATAGCAAAACTGGAAATAAGTATATTTTTAACACTGAGGGTAAAAATTAGTCATTGGACTAGCTAAGCAAGGGATGTGGTATATTCTCCATCACTTGCGGTCTTTAAATCGAGATTGAATTTTTTTTAACCACCACCCTAGTTCAACCACGCCTTATTGACCTAGATGCAAAAAATTCAGGGTGAAATTTTATGGTGTGTGAGATCCAAGTGGTCAGAATAGATTATCATAATGATCCCTTCTAGCCTTGAGCTCTATGAAATCTCTGAAACACATATAGGCAATCAGAAGAACAAAGACCTTGTTTTACCTTATCAAGTTTGATGGAAGAAATCTGGAACTGGAGGATAATGATCCAGATTAATCCTAGGATTAGAGTTCGGTCCCCATCTACAATGTTCTCAGGCCCGATCACCTTTACTTGCACCTGCTAATAGACAAGTAATTCCTTTCAGCATAAAGCAATCGATTTCCACCAGTTTGGAGAGGGCACTTGCATAATAAACAATGTGTGCAAAAATATATGTTCCCTCTTGGCTCTTATTCAGAAAGCAACAAAAACTGTACAATATTGGAAAAGGGTTGAATCCCTTTAAATAGTTTGTGAGCCTTTCATTGACTCTGTCCTCTGTGTTTCAGATGCCACCCAGAACCCTGCCAAAGCAGCAGAATATTTATGTAGCTATAACCTCCATGCTGCATATAGTTAGTCAACATGGTTATTTGGATTTCCCTGTACCTATGTGCTACATCACATTTGTTTTGTAATAAATGAAAGGCACAAGATGTCCCTTTAACAAGAAACAAGAGAGAACATAGATATCAAAAAGTTTCATGGTGGATAGTATCTGGCAGCTTGAGAAATCATGTGCAAACTAATGAAGGTGCAGTGACAGCAGCAGAACCACCCTCTTCTCTCACGTGAGAAGGAAACTCCTCATGAGAGAAGGTTAATATGAAACCAGGGAAAGAGGGTGAAAGGGACAGATTAAAAAAACAGCTCATTATGTAGCATATGGGAAAAACAAGCAAGCAAGCAAGCAAACCCCCCTGTAAATTTAATTTTGAAGTTAGCTTGGAAAATATTCAGGTGAGTGTCAACTTCCACGTCTCACCTTGGATTTGAGGAACTTGATAGCTTTGCTATTGTTCTCCAGAAAATGTACCCTCATCTTGCCCCTATTTGGTTTAGGCAGTGATTCTCCAAAGAGCAGCTCCAGCAGTCGTAAGAGGTAAATGCCATCCTTCAAGTCAGTGTAGATGTCTTGTATCACAATGTTCACCTGCAACGACAAAACACAGCACATAGAAAGTTGGTCCCTCTGGCTCTGGTACTTGGCTGACAGATTTTCATATTTTTAAAGCATGGTGTAAAGAACATCTAGATGCTAAAGTCACAAGATCTGCTCTGTAATATCTAGTTTCCCTTCTGTCTGTGAATTGACCTGTTACAAAGTTAATGGAAACTACACTGAGCAGGCTGGCGGAGCTGTACAGTACGATTTGGCAGTTTCTGAGCTGTTCAGTAGCTCCAGTTCTCTGTGCTTCTGCTACTGGATTAACAGTTCTTCTGTTAATCCAATGGCCAGCTCCATTTCCATTTTTCCCCACATAGTCTCAAGCAAGACCTGCAGGCTCTTCCTGAGTTTCACCTGAAGGCCACTTGATTTGTTTTTCCAGTGGGAGACTGTCTGTTTGGGAGCTTTATGGGGTGGAGGTGAAATATTCCCTTCCAATTCATATAATTAAAGCTAGGCCCGAAGTGGACTTGACATCTCCTTAGGCCTTCTGCTCCCCCCTCTCTGCATGTTTTCTGAATTCCCACTTATATAACCCCCTGCCTTTAGTGTTGAATAGCATGTACAATACATGGAGCCAAAAGGTACTTTCCTTACATGTGGATATTTTTGTGTTAAGAGGCACATTCACACTCAAGCTAAAAGACTCACTTTTTCCAGAATTTTTCTTGCCATATTTGCTGATAATCAAATCTATCTGTGGTGGGGATGTTAAATATCGATTAACTAATTGAATAGTCGATGGGATTTCCATCGACTATTCGATTAGTCGATAAGAACTAGCGCACGTTCCTCCATTGAAATGTACAAGAGCCCCCAGAGGCTCCATGGCCCCAGGCTCCATGTGGGCACTCAAACTTTGAAAGGTACAAGAGCCCCAGTGGGCTAAATTCCAGTTCAGAGTTATAATAGAACACTATTTCCAGCCTTAAGTAAAGCATCACAGTCAGAGCTTTAAGATGCACACACAAAAGCAGAAAAGGGCAACTAAAATGATTAGGGGTTTGGAACGGGTCCCATATGAGGAGAGGCTAAAGCGACTGGGACTTTTCAGTTTAGAAAAGAGGAGGCTGACGGGGGATATGATAGAGATATATAAAATCATGAGCGGTGTGGAGAGGGTGAATAAAGAAAAGTTATTCATTAGTTCCCATAATATAAGGACTAGAGGACACCAAATGAAATTAATGGGTAGCAGGTTTAAAACTAATAAAAGAAAGTTCTTCTTCACACAGCACACAGTCAACCTGTGGAACTCCTTACCAGAAGAGGCTGTGAAGGCTAGGACTATAACAGAGTTTTAAAAAGAGTTAGATAAAATCATGGAGGTTAGGTCCATAAAAGGCTATTAGCCAGGGGGTAAGGAATGGTGCCCCTGGCCTCTGTTTGTCAAAGGCTGGAGAAGGATGGCAGGAGACAAATTGCTTGATCGTTGTCTTCGGTACACTCCCTCTGGGGCACCTGGCACTGGCCACTGTTGGCAGACAGGATACTGGGCTAGATGGACCTTTGGTCTGACCCAGTATGGCCATTCTTATGTTCTTATGTACCCTATTACCAAGGAGGTAACCCTATGCTTCAGCAATATGACATGTGTGTACTGTAACCTAATTATAACATGCATGGGGAATATCTTTTGGTCTCCATGTCATTAACCCATAAAAGTGGATCATTATTAGATGCCACCAAACATTCTAAGGTAATTTATTATGATGCTGAACTACTAATTTCTCAAGACAAACAGGATCATACTTTTAAGATGAAAAAAAATAGCTTTTGGAATCAGAAATAGAACAGAATTACATGTGAGGAAAATAAAACCAAATAACAAGCAAGTTTAAAGATCAAATCCCGCCCTATCATATATGGGTTCAGCAGGCCCTTTTGCTGCAGAATGTCTGTTTAAAAAAAGTAAAAACCTCTTGGTTGTGTACTATGCCAGTTTTATTCATGAAGATAAAAATCTTTTAAGAATGATATGAACCTTTCTGTATAGATCTGTGCTTTGCAGTATCATGCAGTAATAATCAAACAAATATTATTATTTAAAATAGTTTCATTCAGTGCCTTTAATTTATGGGGCCAGAAACTGAAAGTACATTCCTGAGAAGACATGGATAAGCATCCCATGCAACTTTGTACCTTATATGGCTTGAAAGTTCTCTCTCTCTTTTATGATGTTCTTTCACTCTTTTATGATGTGAGAATTGCTAGGGAAGCTTAAGACTGAAGTCAGCTTTTGACCTCAGAGGTATCTTTGACTTTACTGAAATAATACATATGAATATAGAGGGTGCTTTGATATCACCTTAATTTCTTCATTTGTTTGGGTAGCAGAACCAGGTTGTGTTTCATTATTCTCATACACTAATGTTTATTCAATCCCCTTACTCTGCCCTAAAATCACCAAAGCTTATAGATGTCTGTCTTTGATGGGTCATCACTGCCCATCTTGCAGATAATAGTGCTCACGTTAGTCTAACTCAGACTGGAACCTAAGCTGCTCCACTGGTGTTACCTCTGAAGTCCCCAGTCTGGTCAATTGGAACAATTACCCCAAAAGATATGGAAGCATTGCACAGAAACACACTTTTGTGAACGTCACAGATGCATTATTAACTGCTCAATCAACTCCTATCTTTCTTTCACTTTAAATGAGTTCATATTAAGACTGCATTGGAGAGTCATAGTCAACGAGGCTGCAAGAGCCCCAGATCAGTGGGATTAGATTGTATGGATTCTACAAATGAAGTTTTTTTCATGGGGGATGCAATTCCTTGGTGGGGATAATAACTAGGCAATTCAGGACCTCACACAGAGAAGCTAATCAAAATAGGAAAATTCACACAAAGGTCAAGAGATTAAAGGAAGACAACTCAAGCTACAAGTCAGAAAACCCTGACTTCAGGGGAGACTGGGAACTTGAACCTTGAAAAAATCAGAAGGCTTGTTTTTTAGGTATGGTGAAAATATATGGCAGGAGTCTCTGTTGCTTATATTATTCATCCAATGACAGTAAATAAGGAGCAAAAGCAATGAAAAGGTAAGTCCAAAGGAGAAGGGACTACTTACATTGTTATTGTAGAAAACATTGTTTATCCAGTTGGTGAAGGTTTTCTTCTGCATGGACATACGCTGCTCTTGCAGCTGCTTGATGTGATCTTGTACATTTTCTTTATCCATGATAACCTAAGATGACAAACAACAACTACAGTCATTCACTCCTTCTTCCTCCCAAGGTGCTGTCAATACTCCCTTCACCTTTTAAGCTTTCTTTTCTTGGACACAGCCCCTCCCTTCATTACACAAACTACACAAGCACATACACAACTCAGAGAACTTATACCAAACTGCCCAATCATCTTTCACATTATCCTTTTTTATTCTCTTTCCAAGTCACTTGACCCCATTTGGTATATTGCAGTCTGCAAGCCAGCAGCGCCTTCCTAGAGTGTCCTGAGAACAGATGACTGGTAACTGAGGGTCTGTCTCTGCAGGCAATAGTGGCTGCCAACCCAGCCTTTAACACATTGCCTGAGAACCTATTCTAGTGTTATGGCTCCATTCTCAGTCACCTGCTTTCAGGACATTTGGTGGTATTGGTGTTGCCTTTCAGACCAGAGTATAGCTGATGGCATCAGGTGACTGTTTGGAGCGGGAATGAAAAATATGCCTGCCCCTTCTTTTGATGAGTCCCTCATTGTCGATACACCCATCATTGCCAATGGAGTTCTCTGGCCAAAGGCACTATTTTGTAATAGACCTCTGCCAGCTATATGAGGATGGTTTTCAAATAATA
Source organism: Rafetus swinhoei (assembly GCA_019425775.1). Classification (NCBI taxonomy): domain Eukaryota; kingdom Metazoa; phylum Chordata; order Testudines; family Trionychidae; genus Rafetus; species Rafetus swinhoei. The sequence continues at coordinate 70,835,289 of CM033446.1, read as the reverse complement.
TAAAAGCGGCAAGTTTGAGAACATTTAAGTGACCAGAAATTCACTTTTTTAGGCTTCTAATTGTATTATCTTTAGAATTAGTATAGGAAGAAATGATGATGAATTACCTGGAAGCACAGCCTAGCTGTGGAAGCACAAGGAATCTTGGCACCATGCAGTCAGAAGAGGAAATTACAGACAACTGGTATTGGATCACTGAAAAGAGAGAAGGAACTGGAACATAACCAGATTGACAAATCACAGGGGGAATGGGAACAAGAATTGTGCTTTAGAACCCCTTTGTTTCCTTCTGTCTGGGCCTTGCAGACAGTTACCAACAAAGGGTAGAATATTGGCAGCATTGTAAAACCCACAAGTCAGCTTGTGGCATGGTATGGGAGGTTAGAGCAATGCTGAGGTGCATGCAGCAGTAGCACATGGAAAGTCACCTACATGTTATTTTATGCTGGATCTAACACATGAGACTAAGACTAGAGGCAGTTTGAGGAAGGGGTTAAAAGCAAAGATTTTCTCCTGTCACCCATGAGCAAGGTTCTGTTATTCTGCCACCACTTGTTATCTGCTTTGCTTTTCCAAAACAGTCACTACAATGAAATCTGAAATACCAAAATAAAAAAAATAGAGACAACATCCATGACATTTTCATAAATGTTACACAGAGCTGATTGGGATTTTTGTAAATTTGATTTAAAAAACAAAACAAAACAAAACACGTTTTCCTTTCTTTTGACCAATTCTAGTACCGAAGGTCTTTGCTGTCTGGACAATGGCTAACCAAAGCAGTGTCTTTCAATTAATTCTACTGTCCCAGGGCTGACCTACTGGATGTTCCCAGAAAAGCTGATGTCTCTTATCCTCCACTCCCCTCTCCTGCATGGTCTTCAATCCCAAACCCGTATGACTTACACCAGGCCTACCATTGTGCAGCTATCCCAAACATAACTTCATTGCCTTAGAATGCAGGATATATTTCCTGAAGGTGAAAATGGGACACAGCATGAGGCTGGCCCATGCCCTGCCCCTCCTCCCTGTGTAGTTCTGGCATTGCTATTTGCCCAAGCACTGTCTGCCCCCACGTGTGAGGCTGGCACCAGTGGGCGTTTGTCCCATTTGCTTTTGCTAATTGAGCAAGTTTGCAAGAGTAAACAAGAAAAGTGCTCACTGTGTAAAAAAAAAAAAAAAAATCAGGACAGCTGAGACAGGGCTTAAAAAGGGACTATAACACCCCAAACAGGAAGTATGGTCACCCTAAAGTTGGAGAATGGAGAAACAGGTGAATGCAGGAAATTGTAAAGAACAAGAGCCCCATTGCAAGGCCCAGAAAGGATTGAGAATCCCTCTCCTACTGCAAGATCAAGTGCAGTAAAAATTCAGGTATCTCCAGAACACATCTTTATTCCTTATCTTCCCCTGTACCTTATTCTACATGGTTAATACATTCTGTATAAAATAGGTCCACCTAAATTTCTTATTATATGCTTTATACAGTGTATTTTTCCTCATATCCTTCAGCTTTTGAAAGCTCTACCAGTGAAGTGCAATCTCCCTGAAGTATATTAAAGCTCCTTTATCATTTTCAAAACTTCCTTGAGATCACGTTTGAAGGCTCTTCTTTTTTTATGGACCATACTTAGATATTCACTCTCCAATCACATAGTGCTTCAAAGAGGGTTCACATTGAATGAAAAAGATAGTTTTTGCTCAGGTTGCTGCCACGCTCTCCATCCCACTGACTAGTGAACAATTGCCCACACTTATTAAGACAGACAGAGCTGTAAAGGAGTTGGTTTTCAGATGAGGCTGAGCACATGGATCAGTTTTATATTGTAGCACACTCTCTTTCCCCCACACAAGTAGAGCTTCTCATTAAGACATATTCTAGGCTGAGATCTAGCTGCACTGGCAAAGAAGAAGTGCACCACTAATAGAACTTGACTACAGTGACATCTTTCTTTATTCCCCACAGAGAAAGAAAACCAAGGAACATTAATAGTCAGGACTTACCCAGGTTTGTAAAGATTCCCCTTTCAAGTTCAGAAGTCCGTCATTCTGGAGAACAAATGTCAACTCCAACTCTGCTGTTCCTGCATTTGGTTCCTCCTGGGTACTCAGAGTAACCTTTGGCTGTCATAATAAAGGGAAGGTATTTTATAATCTGTGTACAAACCCTTCCACTGACTGTAGAGGAAACAACCCATTAGCACAGTGAGGGCTGGGGGTGGGGGCAAAGGTTATCACAAAGTGCCTTGATGTGATTGTTATGCTAACAAACAGGTAAGGGGGCAGCTCCAGTGCTGATATACTATACTAAGCGGTCCCTCAAGACGCAGGTGTTCTGGTACAGAAATCAGAGCCCTCCATACTTCAGTAGCTCTGATGAGCACAGGCTCTCCAGAAACCTGTTATCTATGAGATCTCAGCTGGAATTTGAAATTGAAAGTTCCGTAAAGAGTGCAGAGGTTCTAATTGTTCAAAAGTAATTTAAATGAGCTGACTCAACTATGAAAGCGGAGTCATGCATGATGGAATTAGCAAGATACTGCTCTGAGGACGTTCGCATTATTACGTATCTACCTATCATCGGCAAGGCATTGCTATGGGGATTTGCTGTAAATAAGCACTTGTTTCTAGACTTCCCGTTGATAGACCAGATGATCTAATGTCAGTAAGCTTACAGCTCTGGAGTGCCTCGCAAGTGACCGGGCAGCATTGTCACAAAGCACACTGGTTTTCGGCTACGTCTACGCTGCACGCTTATTTCAAAATAAGCTACTCTGAAATAAGCTATTCTGTGCCCATGAAAGCTCATGATACCATCTACATGTTTTGTTAGTCTTTAAGGTGCTACTAGATTATTTGTTGTTTAAGTTTATCCTGTAAAACTAATTCGGCTACCCCCTGAACCTATTAGGTCAATTCAGCATAAGAATAGCTCTATTAGGTTACTTAGCCTGGTATCCCGTCCCTGATGGTGGCCTTGCCAGATGTTTCAGGGAATGCACAGAACAGGTAACTTTCACATGATTCATCTCCAGCCATCCAGTAATAGTTTCAGGCAATTGGAGGTTTATGAACATGTAGCATGTGGAGTTGCATTTTTGACCAACTTGCTTAATCTCCATTGGTGGACCTATCCTCCACAGACCTAGCTAATTTGTCTTTGAACCTAGTTACAGTTTTGGCATTCACAACATCCCATGAAAATGAGTTCCACAGGCTTACTGTGGCTATGTCTAGACTACAATGATTTATTGGAAAAAGGTACGCAAATTGGGCTCTGCAATTTGCGTACCTTTTTTCGATAGTTTTTTCGGAAGAGGCTTTCCCAAAATTTGGCCCATCTACACTGGGCCAAATTTCAGAAAAACCTCCTCTTTTGGAAGAGCCCTTCTTCCTTGTTGAAGGAGGAAGACAGGGCTTCCGAAAAATCGCGTCTGCTCTTCCTAAAAAAAAAGAGGAGGAAGTTCCCTGGACGTGGCAGAGTTTTTCCTGGAAAAACCCTCTACTGTAGACATAGCCTGAGAGTTGTATGAAGTACTTCTTTTGGTTTCTTTTAAATCTGCTACCTAGTCATTTCTCTGGGGACATGTTCATTTTCTCCACCTCATTCATGATTCTATGGGCCTCTATCATATCTCCCCCTTCACTGTCTCTTTTCGAAGCTGAACGGCTTTTAAATCTCTCTTTATATGGAAGCTGTTCCATATTCCTAATAATTTTTGTTGCCCTTCTCTGAACCTTTTCTGATTCTAATATGACTTTTTTAGATGAGGCAACCAGAACTACATTCAGTATTCAAGGTATGGGTGTACCATGAATTTATATACAGGGCGTCCCCTCTATATGTCATCCCGGTATACATCGGTTCCGCACTAATGTTGTTAATGCTTGTAGGAATTGATGCATTAGAAGTCCTCCCATTCCCCGCTCTTACGTTGTACAACCCCCCCCACCGCCTCAAAACCAAAAAAACCCAACCCCAATTCATCCAAACAGAAGTCAGCCGTAGGGGAAAAAAATCCCCACTTTATGTTGTTTTGCTATACTTCCATATTTTTGGAAGGTATCTTGGACATATAGCAGGGATGGCCTATAGTGGCGTTATCATGTTTACTGTTTTATATATGTTTCCTAATGGTTCCGAATCTTATTAGCTTTTTTGACTGCCACTGCACACTGAACAGATATTTTTAGGGTAATATTCATAGTGACTCCAACATCACTTTCTCCAGTGGTAACAACTAACAGAGACACCATCACTTTGTACTTATAGCTGGGATTATTTTTTCCAATGTGCATTATTTATTAACGATGAATTCATCTGCCCTTCTGGTGCTCAGTCAGCTAGTTTAGAGAGATCCCTTTGTAAATCTGCAGTTAGCTTTGTACTGAACTATCTTAAATATTATCTTGAATAATAGCAAATCAAAGACGAAGGGTGAACTGGATCTTTATATCCACACCTTTCTCTACGGGGAATTGATTTGAGAGCCTAGTTTAATTGAAAATATTTTTTTTTCTTAGTTCTGTGCCACAGTTCAGGAAACCTCCAGCGCATGACACACATGAACCATAGAAAGGCAGGGATTTTCTATGATATGTATAATCACTTCCATAAAACGTGAGTTAATCATTAGTTAATGATAAAATATAAGGAACAAAGTTTCTGCTTTTATAGCTGAAGGTTAACACTATGAGCACTAGGGGACCCTGATGTGAAATCTCTACAGATCTTGAATGTCTTAATTGACGCTGTTTAAAATCCTTGGATTGGACGATCAGCAACGATGTTTATAGAAATATATACAGTAGTAATAAATAAAGCTATTTTAAACGCACATCATCACAGTAAGAGGAACTACACACACACACACACACACACACACACACACACACACACACGTGTCAACCCCTGAACATCTGAAGAAAGGGAGGCCTACGGTGATTCGTATTTAAACTAATGAAGCAAATCTTATGGTAAATGTGGGATATGGCATGTATTGTTAAAGGAAATGGAATTTTGTTCATTTCATGTACAAGTCACCCTTTAAAAATGAATCACCTCTGTAAAGGTCTGCCAGGCCCAGCCTGCTCCCATTGCAGAGAAATCAGATTTTGCCTCTGACCTCAGCAAATTGGGGGAGGAAGGAGTCATCTGTCTCCATGGGCCAAATCCTACTGTGTTACTCCACTGTAAATCTGGAGTATTCCCAGTGAAGGCAGATGCACATCTTGCATTGATCATTTCTGGTAGCAAGCAAATGGTATTGCATTCTACAGTTCAGCAGCCACACAACCACAGTTGTAAAGTATGTAGGGTGCTATCCCAGGAGAAATAATAATAATTTCCTCTCAAAGTGGGCTTTTGGACCGTTTGAAGAAATAATCCTACCGAAGCGGTCAAACTTCAATAGCACTAAATCACTCTAGGACATACTTGAATGAGTGAAGGAAATTTGTCTTTAGCCTTATGCCTCACTCATATCAGAGATTTATATTGTAGAATCATAGACATGAAGGGCTGGGACCTCAAGAAGTACATCCTCCTACACTGAGGCAGGACCAAGTAAACCTAAACTATCCCTGACAGGTGTTCGTCCTACAAATGTTTATGGCTTTGCTCAAAAACCTTTTGTTAAGTAACCTAGACTGACAAGAGTGCAAAAAGGGTACCTCTTTCTTGTAGCACTCTGATGTGGCAGACTGGAATTTCTGGAGTAGCTTCAGATAAATTAAAAAAAAAAAACCACTTTTCACTTAAATAGATAAATGCTCCATTAATTTTATTATGTTAATTATTTATTAATGAAATTTCTGGGTTGTTTTTGTTGTTGTTGTTGTTTTTGGTAACTGACAAGGCTTTCAATACATTCCCAAAGTTAAGAAACAAGTTGGAAGTTTTGGCAGATGAGCTAGGGAAATGGATGTTTTGGCACCTGGAAAGGTGAGGAAAATTATCTGGGACTGTGGAGTAAGATTATTAGCTGAATATTTTCTGCTAAGTTACCATTTAAACTAATGTTAGATTTCAGGATTAATATTCCCATGGAAATTAATGAATTGCATTTCAAAGAAAGTTGTTTCAGCCTGTTTGTAGACACAGGAAGACATCATGACATTGATTTATACTCAGTTCACATTTGGAAAATTATTTTCAACCACAAGAGCTAGAAATAGATTTAAAAAAAAAACAACCAAACAAGCTAAAGAGCATAGTTGTGGAGTAGGCACTGGATTCTGCAGCAAATTCTAGGTCCATGGAATAGGCAGAGCCTCACATTGGCTGTCTTCACAGCACCTGGAAGGCAGGCAATGTGACCTATTTACAGAGAAGTGAACTGAGGCACAGAGATTAAGTGGCTTGTAATAGACTACTCCATAGCATAGAAGGAAGTAGTAATTCAGAGGTATATGATCTAAACGAATAGACCAAACTTCCTCTAATTAATTTTTCCTCTCAGAAAAAGATTTAACCACCAAAAGGACAGGTCATTTGTAACTGTTTATTAAATCAGCAATTTTTATCACAATCACCTGAAAGTATTACAAAGCATATTCAAATACAGTGCCTATATATTAGAGTATCTATACAGAATTTGTTGTGCATGTAACCAAAGCAAAAACCTTAATGAATGTATATCCTTAATTACTTATTTGTAGACTCAAATATGCATCAATAATTTATTAAACATTTCCTTAAAATAACAAACAGTGCCTTTGGCATGAACTTAAAATATTTAACAATAACACAAGGAGAGATGATGATGTAAAACAGAAAATGCATGTTCTCAGTGCTCAGGAAATTATACACACAAAACAAAAAATATGCCCTCAAGCTCTTTGATTGAATTAAAATTACATAAATTAAACTACAGAAGAGATATGTATTTTTAAATGTTGTGGATCAGTTGATGAAAGTGAGGGAATAATATTACAGTGCTCGCTTGAGATGGGCATATGAAGAACAGTTTCTGTACTTGCCCCAGATCCAACTGTTGTACACTGGCCCCTATCCACATTAGAGTTTGCAATTATTTCTAGTCATTTTTATTCATGGTCACAGTGTTATAGGTTTTATAGTTAACATGGCTATAAACTGTCCCCTCTTCTCTTCCTGCTTAAGTCAAGAGCAAGACTTCCATTGACCTCTGTGAGAACAGAAGCAGAGGGTCTCAGAACGGCAGGGGAAAGATGGGAGCTGTAATCTCTATCCTGGTTTCAGCTCGTAGAGTTAGATACAAATGTTAGCAAGAAGCAGTACTGGTCTCACAGAAACTATGCCTGATCTTAGTTCTGAACATTCTTGAGCAAATAATTTAAGCACTTTGAGGAATGAGGCCTAGGAATGCCTGCTACCCAGGCCTGGCCCACATTTTTTTTTAAATTGGTAGTTATGTCAGAAGTGTGGGTTTTTTTACTGGCACAGCTATGCCAGCATAAGCTCTAGTGCAGAAGCAGTTACAGTGGCATAATAAAGCTTTTGTTGGTATGGTTTATTTTGCTCAGGGAATGAGTATGAGGCATACCAGCAAAAACACTTCTGTCTGTATAAGTTCTGTCTCCAGTAGGAGGGCTTGTTGGTGTACCTGTACCAGCAAACTCTTTCTAGTATAGACAAGACCACAATCCTGGGTCTTTCCTAAGCACAATAATAATAATAATGATGATGTCAAACTGAGTAGTGGTAGTGATGTTCCCAGCAAATAATCAGAAAATACATTTCATTTAGGACTTGTCACATTTTCTTGGTTGGACTCTGTTGTGGTATCAATATAATGCACTATCATTTCAATTAAGTACAAAAATATTGTTTCATTGGTATTGCTTTGGCAATTATTTTCTATGATAAATTCTTATATAAAAACAAAAAAGTTGAAATGGAACAGGTAAAATGAGATGTTTTGACCTTATCAAAATGAAGCATTTTGATTGTAGCAGAACAAAATTTTGGCAAAAATCAACATGTTCATCTGGACATCTGACTAGCTCTATTCATTACCCATGTTGAAAGCGCCATGAACTGGTAGCCTGCACACACAGGAATGGAAAAGAGGTTGTGCAGCCACCTTTTCACTAACAATAAAATGAGAACGATAAAATGAATGACAGAAATTCACTTGGGCTATATCTAGACTGCATCCCTCTGTCGACAGAGGGGATGCAAATCAAGCACATCAAAATTGCTAATGAAGCCGGGATTTAAATATCCCATGCTTCATTAGCATAAACATGGCCACCGCTTTTTTTCGAAATGGAGTTTTTTCGAAAAAAAAAAAAAAAAAAAAAAAAACCCAAAAAAACCCGGCAGTCTGGACGCGGATCTGTCAAAAATAAACCCTTTTTCGACAGATCCTGTATTCTTCAAAAAATGTTTACAGGAGCTGTCGAGAAAGGGTTTATTTTCGACAGATCCGCGTCCAGACTGCCGGTTTGTTTTTTTTCCCCTGAAAAAATTCCATTTCGAAAAAAAAGCAGTGGCCATGTTTATGCTAATGAAGCGCAGGATATTTAAATCCCGGCTTCATTAGCAATTTCAATGTGCCTAATCTACATCTCTCTGTCGACAGAGCGGTGTAGTCTAGACACACCCTTGGGGTCAAATCCTGCTCTCCACTTCAGCAGATAGGGAAAGTCTAAAAGCAGTGGAACAATCGTTTCCATCGTGTCAGAGAGCAAGATGTGGAGTGTACACATGGTGCTGATTTGCAGTCCAGGTCCATTAAGGATCCCAGGGTATCTCTATACAGAAATGTTAGTAGTAAGGCAGGTGTAGAGATGGAGGATCAGCAGCTACACAGATCCTGTCCCTCCCTCCTCTCTCCCACCCCCAACATTGTAGAATTCAGTAAAAATATTTTTCCCATTTTCCCCCAGTCAATCTCCCTAGCCAAGATTCTCAGGGAAGGTGCTAGGGTGTGCATTTGTCCCTGATTGCAGAGATCATACAAATTTAACACGTGTATTAGTACAATTGCTTCTAAAGTCTCAATTTATATTAAGACAATATTCTATCATAAAAATAAAATATTATAATCTGCTGCATTAATTACATAGAGGACCAGTATCACTATTTGTACATAAGCCTTGTTATGTTTGACTCAGGGCTAGATTCAGCCCTGCTGTAAATGACTGAAATGAATGGAGATGCATAAGGACTGAATTTTGCCCTTAACTGGTTTGTGGGTTTTAGTTTTAGGGGGAATTTTAATCATGGTGGTGATCATGACTAAACTGTATTAAGGAAGGATGAGTAATTAAAAACAGTTTGAGTGTTCAAGAGTAATTAACTAAAGTAAGGTACCCTTGATACAAGGGCCAGAAAGCCTGGCTGGGTAAAGTAGCATCACTCTTCTGTCACTGTCTAAAATGGCTCCACTGATTCACACACAGCAGACTCCTGATAAAGATCAGGTGGCTCCTTCTCAAAGGACAACTTCACATCTAGGATGGGAGGAGGCATTAGTTTAAGCAGTAAACAGTCTGGACCAGCAGGGTTGAATAAAGATATTCTTGTATCTGTTTCCCTTGCTCTTTGGTATCCTTCTTGCATTAAAAGAAACGTACAATTTACAATTCAAGCAAACTCAAGCAAACCTCACACTGACTTTGTGCTGGAAGGAATTTTACTATTGAAATCCCATTAAACATGGAAATAGTGCAAACCATGTCATTAATAAGAAAGCAATTCTCTCTCTTGCTACCAAACATGCCTCTTTATGCTCCTTTTCCCTGACTGCATCCTATGTGACATGACAGTGTCAAAAGTGGCTACCTGCCACATGCAGGGAACTGAAATAAATGGAAAAGGACGAAATGAAGCTCCTCTTCAGTGAGGGAAGTGTGGTTTCCGTCTCACGTCCCCAAACACTGGAGCAACCCTAAACATGCTGTCCTGTCACAGCTGAGATGAAAGAGGAGAGAGAGAAAGTGTTCAGTGTGTGTAAGGGCATGATCAGCTCAAAGAAGAAACAATGAAAAAAGGAAAAAAAAACCCAGAGAAGTAAAAACAAATAAAATAAAATAAAAATCCACCTCTGCTCCCCAAAAAACTGTTTCCTTGCAGGAGGATAAGTTAGCTTTTGGCCAAGAAGCAGGGCAATTTTAAGAGGCCCAGAAATGCAAAGGTCCATCTATATAACAGCTTTGAGGAGATAAACAAGTTGCCTTGTTGACACAGAAGCAGCAGGGAATAAAATATAAGCTAAAAGGAACAGAAACCAATCCCCATGAAGGACAATTAAAACTATTTTCCCATACATGCTCCAGTAATTTTTAATATTGCTGATAATTAGCATAGTCAACAAGACCTTACATGCTCAGTAGAGAGAGCTTTCAGACTGTTGTTGCTATAGTCAAGAAGAATGAACTTCCTTTCCAAAGACTAAGGCATCAGATGGATTCTGGAGTCAAGGATGTATGAGAGCTTTCATGCTGATAACAAATAACCTTATGGCCAAATTGATGCAGAGGTGGATTTGTCTCCAGTCAAATCAGCAGCTAGATTTCAATAACAAAAATATATTTAAATACTGTTGGAAGAGTGGCTTTAAAAGTAGGTACTCAGTTACAATCATTGGTTATAAACACAGGCTAATGAAATAGTGTGTGCATGGATTTAACATAAGAGTTGAAAATTAACATGAAACCATGAAGTACTACTTTTCAGTTTTATACAGACATGCTAAGGGATTTGAGATGTTTGGTTCATTTAACAATAAATGCTAGCAGTATCACACAAACAGCCAAGAGGATGCTACTGAAGAGATGATGGATAGCCTGCTCTCACTTATTACACTCAGTAAAGGTAATATACCTAACAGTTGGTTACAAATAAGCATCTCTCCTTCATAGGCACCAATTTCCCCTTTATCTGGGGCATACCTGACTCCACCCACAGCTCCAAGTCTTGCCCCCTACTGAACCTCTTCTCCTGCCTCTTCACACCTCTGCTCCACCCCTGCCCCATCCCCATTCCATTCATTCTCCCAGGACACCGCCCAGCCTCCTTCCCCCATCCCTCTCAGAGCTTCCTGAACGTCACAATGTTTGCATCACTCCAGAATCCTAGGAGAGCAGGGGTTGGCCAGCGTGGCCATCAGTGGGTGAGAGGTACAGGGGGAGCTTCGCTGCCAGGTGCTGCCAACTCTTCCCCATAGGTGCTCCAGCCTCAGAAGTCAGCATCTATGATCTCATTTGTGAATAAATTACTGTGTGTTATCTTAGGGGCTCCTAAATCAACTAAATAAAGAACCTTCTAATGTAATACTTACAATTAGCACACAGATATAAGAATGGACAAATATTTACTGGCATATATAACGTAAGACTTTACTTTGGTGATAAGCTAGAATTATGCATAAAGATGGATTACAATTTTTTGTTTCCATTTGGTGAGGATTTTTTATATTGTCTACATCTTTAGCCTTCATATTACATGTTAGTTGTAGTGAAGATGGAAACATTTTTGAATTGCCGCAAAAAGTAACAAGATTCTCAGCTACCAGACTGATCAAAAGTATTGAAAGATCTGAAGTAAGTGGCTAATTGAAGAGCTTGAATTTATACAAACTTGAGAATATGTAGGGGGAGAAATTTCTTAGAGCATTTAAATACTTAACACATGGAAATTTCTGAAAATTATACATTTAAACAAGCTACACTCACGAAATAGCCATTGTAGAACTGGAAGAATGCTGTACAACACATTACTGGAAGGTCAGATTCTGAGTACTCAAAGTTAGCAATGAACCATAAAGGATTCTGAAAATTCTGTTATAATGTCATTGCTATTCAGACATGATTAAATGAATTTGCTTACGTAGTCTCAGGAAATTGTCCCTCCTTCACCGAGCAGGTTAATCAGTCCCAGAAGATACTTCCAATCCATTTTACTTGGATTCAAGGAAAAAAAGTGCTCACAGCTACAGTACTTTTGATACCTATAGTATTTCATGTTAGATGTGGATTCCAAGGTGATTCTCATTCACATACATAATAACTAAACTAACTGTCAAGTTTGGTGCCAGGAAGAAATTGTTCTACCTCTCTGGGGTGAAAGCATATTAAAATAGATGGGGCTAGGGAGAATCACTTTCCTCTGGAACACTGAAAATACAGGTGTGCAGTGCCCACATGATCAACTTTTTTTTGATTGTATAACTGGGAAGGATGGTGAAGTGAAGTGCTGGTGCACTTCTTTCCCTTCAAATGTTTCTTTAATAAATTAACAATGCTCTAAGGGGCCTACCCAACTTTTGTGAAAGAGTATCATTAATTTCAATCGAAGTTGGCTTGGCCCCTTATTGGCTTACTTTCTGTAGATGAGGCTACAGTAGGAGTAGAACATCTTTTCTACATTTGCTAGCTTTCTGTTAACAAAGAAAGAATTCAAAATTCTGCTGAAACAAAGAAAATAAAACAAATAATTTGAAGTAAGTATATCCATATAATTGGTTGTAAATTTTGAGTGTAAATCCCAAGAGAATTTATCAAGCCAAACTGAATATGCACACTGACTATCCTGAAAATAAATTTAATACAATACACCCTTCTCCCACGATTGAAAGCAATGCTTCTGTTTCTGCTAAAACACGTGACTTCCTTTGCTTCCAAGTAGCAGGACCATACAGTGTTACAGCTGGGAAAGTTCAGGAATATACACCGACGCAGCTACACAGAAATTTTGAAAATTCCCATCCCCAACACAGTGGGCGTCCAAATCTTTTAGCTGATGATATTACATAGACGGAGTCAGCTGCACATTCTTTTATGAAGCAAAGAAAGCATCTCTTCGGTTTACAATCGCACAATTGACAGATTTAAACAACTTTAAATATTGCAGATTCTAAAAATAATCTCTGGTAAAAATTCTTAACTTTCTGCTCAAGTCCTGAGCATTCTTACAAAAGTTCTACCCATGCCCCTCTTCCCTCAAACAGGTTATTATTAAAATCAACAGCAGAACATGAAGGCACACTCCTTTGTATTTTTGCCTTTTCTAAAGCTAGGGATGCTGACATTCACAAAGGCACCTAAAGTATCTTTATTAAACAAATCTATGCTTTCTAGAAACGGGTAGCTTTGAACTTAGAGCTTTCTTCCATTTGCTAAACTATTTGTGGAGTTTTGTATTTACTAGGTATTCATGCTTGGTAGATGATTTTAGGTGTGACAATTCTTTTCTGCTTTTTGGTTGTAAATGCAATCAGACATAAATAGGGTGATTTTAAAAGAAAGCTTGGCTTTCTTAACCATATAAGGTGTGGAATTAGTTACAAAAGGCACTTGTGATAAACCTGTCTTAGTGAAGGTCAGCTGGAGCTATTACATAAGTAACCTCTGTACTATGCTGCTGGTTCCAGCAACTTGTGTGAAATCTGATATGTGATTTAAAGATTTCCTCTAAATCTAATTTCAAGCCTTAGTGCTTCAACTCATTTATAAAAAGATTCAGAGGGCTTACAATTCCCTCCATCCCTCACTTAATCTGCTGCTGGAGTTTTTCATTCTGCCATCTGCAGAGGCTTCCTGTGTGAGGGTGGCACCAAATGAGGTGGTAGGATGCCAGGCAGTTCATACCCATCCAGTTTAATCTTGATGAGATGTTTTGCCAGTGCAAACTCCTCCTCATCCAACATGCCGTCATTATCACAATCTGCAAGCTTCCAGATTTTCCCCAGGACACTGTTTGGCAGTTTGGAGTTCACCATTTCCTTCTTTGCATTGACCCCAGAGATTTTGCCGTTGATTGGTGACAGAGTGTAAAAGATCTCATCGTATACAGGTTTATCTTTGGCAACAACCCACTCATCCTCATCAGCTCCTTCCCCAGCACCTTCCCCGTATCCATGACCAAAGGGTCCTGTTGTGGTGCCATCAAAGGCTCCACCATGCACCATCTGTGTAGGCATGTTGCTCTCTTCCTGGCTCATCAGGCTCATCAGAGGGGCAATTTTATTGGCCAACATGTTATCCACAGCTTCAATCAGCTTTGGTTTCAGAGAATGAAATTTAGAGAAGTCATAGGCCTCCAGCTGTTCCTGTCAATAACAAAACACACACAACAATGACTAAACAAAACATTTGTCAAAGGTTTCATTGATAGAAGGTTTCAGAGCAGATTCTGTTGAAGTCACTGTTTTACATTAGACGTCTGTCTGCAGAGGTAGAACGTGAGGCAGTTCTCAGAGCAGAAACTCAAAATTAAACCCACTTGAAAGAGAAGCAAAATTTTATATTTCATATAGATACCCTCATACACTGATCAGCCTTAAATAAAAAATTGTAAGCATAATTTCCCAATGAATCAATATGATATCCTTCCCTATCAATAGGGCCCTACCAAATTCATGGCCATAGGATTTTTAAAATAGTAAAATTCAAGATTTCACTTTGGAATTTCAGAATGTTGTAACTGTAGGAGTTCTAAAAGGAACTATGTGTGTGGTGGTAGGGGGACTGTGGTAACTATTACACTTTTGAACTTCTGCCTGCAGCAGCACTACCTTCAGAGGATAACTGCTGGCTGGAAGTCCAGTTCTGAAGGCATCGCCAAAAGCAGCAACAGTGCAAAAGTAAGGATGGCATGGTATAGTGTTGATACCCTTACTTCTGCACTGCTGCCTATAGAACTGGGCTCTCAGTCTGCAGCTGTCACTCTCCAGCTGCCCAGCTCTGAAGAGAGCAGTGCAGAAGTATGTGTGGCATGATATGGTACTGCCACCATTCTGTGCTGCTGCTCACAGAGTGTTGCCTTCAGAGCTGGGATCCTGGACAAGGAGCTGCCGCATTCCAGCTGTCTAGCTCTGAAGGCAGCACAGAAGTAAGGGTGGCAATACCACGACCTCCCCGTAAAATAACCCTGCAATCCGCCCCCCCCACACACACACTTTTCACAGTCTGTGATGTGTTTTCCATGGCCCTGAATTTGGTAGAACCCTACCTATTAAATTGCATTTACAACATTTTTCTCAAGAATCAAATATTTTACAAACAACTGTCAGTTAATAGTTTTCCATTTAATATTATTCCTTTTAAGAAAATATTTAGATCTGAAAAACAATAAGGAATTATTTTAAAGGACGAGAGAGAGGTTCACCAGTAAGGGCTCAACCTTGCAACCACAAACACACTGAAAGGTTAAAATGTCAAAATATTTGCAGTATCAGGGCTTGATTTTTTTAAGAAAACTTTTTGTCAGTGGCTAAGGCAATGAAGAGTAAAAATCACTTGGGAATACAAATTCACTGTGCATAACAAATTTTATTTAGCACCTTTTTTATGAGTAACTTAAAGAGGTTCTGTAGCACTTTCTCCAGTTATAAGGAGAATATTCCTATAACCAGTCTTTTCTTTCCTGCCACTCTCTCCCACCCCCAACTTCCACAACTCAAATAACTGATTTCATTTATAACAGGGATGGGAATGGTTAACAGGTAAGCATAACCCATCACTTTACTGGGTGATGCTTACCCATTATGGTTAACCAGAGGAGGCTGGAGCAGCCTAGCCTGGCGCACCAAGGGCAGGGGTACTCCAGCCTGGCAGATGCAGCCCCCTGTCACAGAAGACCCAGCCTGGCCCACCCCCGCCTGCCCGTTTAATTGGTTATGTGATTAACAGGGGATTAACCAGTTAACATGTTTAACCAGTTAACTGATTAACTGGGATTTTACAACCCTAATGTACATTTTCAAAAACTTTTCTTATCAGGTGAATTAAGAACTAAATGTCAAACCTAAGTTCACTGAACTTTCCTGTTTTTTGCTATACCTTTAATGTTATAGGTGCTGTATCAGAGGCAGCAGCGTGGAATGCCAGGCGGGAGCTGGTCTGGGAGAGGAGCCAGTTTAAAAACTAGGTCCCCTCACACACCAGCTGCCTGTCTCCCCACGCTGCTGCCTGTGATAAAGAGGCAGCAGTGCAGGGTGGCAGCAGCCACTGCCTAGGAGGGGGTCTGAGCTCGTGAGTCGGAGCTGAGCAAGTTTGCCTGCCCGCCCAGTTCCTAAATACACTTTAAATGCAGAACTGCAGCAGTGGAAAGTCCTGGACCTGGTGCAAGCTGGAACTGAGCCGGGTTGTCTGCCTGCCTGGCTCCTATTACACTTTAAACGCAGAGCCACAGCGGGGGTAGGTCCCAGAGCTGGCACAAACCGGGACTGAGCCAGGCTGCTGGCCAGCCTGCTAAAAAATTTACTGGGGTGGGGTGGGGTAGAGGAATGCGTGTAGTCTATAGCATTAACCTATAAGATTCTGCTTATCGGTTACTCAGTTAACTGACTACACTATTACATCCCTAAAATATACAATTTTTTGTATACCAACTGTATAGGCAATTTTTATTATACCAACTGTCTCATGTATTTATAATTAGTACATTTACCCTGCATTGCTTGGGTCCATAACTCAAGTAATTTTTTTTAAATAAAAGGAAAATGTACATGCTTTATTTAAAATGATTGTATGGTGTTATTTTTAGGAAGTTCATTTTTATTTTGAATTTCTTAAAAAAAAAAAGGATTGTTAAATTTTTTCCATTAATTTGTTTTAGTTTTTTTTAGATAGGAATTCCATCATGTTTCTCCCCTCTCCCCCCCATCCCTATAAACTCTTAGCATTTGCTATTTTTTAACAAAAAGGACTATTGTCAATTTGATTTGCAATAAGTTTTTAAACATTATGCATTGCTTTAACTGTGCCAAAACAGAAGACTACTCCAATTTTCTCCATTCTCAGAAGCAACTCTATTCCAGGTTCATCCTATTTTACTGGTTCATCTTGGTTCAGTCCCTTCAACATTCACTCAGTTATATCAATTTTGAAGACTGTACTTGATTTGGTGAGTGTGTCTCTTTTCTGTTTGGTTTTCTGGGAAGCAATCCCATTCCAGGGACATCCCATTTTCATGGCACAACCAAACCCTTACATTGCTTTAAGTAATGATAAGAGGCAGCTATATACTGAATTCGGGGGTCCTAGCTGTTAACGTTTAGGAAGAGTTTTCAAACCTGAAGCAGCGATTTAGCTGTGCCAAAATGGAGCATTAATCCAAATTTCTCCATTTTATGTCTTTTCTATAAGATTTATTGAATCCTTTATTTGCAGATTCATCCTATTTTTCTGGCTCATCTTGGTACAGTCCAGGGTGAAAGTAACACATTTCTTACAGGTAATGCTGTATCACAACCCCTTCCCTCTGGGGGAAGCTCTAAGGGCAGGAGGTTGGGAGGTGGGGTTGCAATACAACAGTACCTGTAAGAAATTTAAGTGTGGGGTGGAGTGCGGGGAGTGGGGAAGTGTGGGGTGCAGGAGTCAGGGCAGGGGCTTGGAAATGTGGAGGGCTCAGGGCAGAGAGCTCAAGGTTTGGGGGTGCAGGAGTCAAAGTTGGGGGATGAGGAGGGACTGAGGGCAGGGGGTCAGGAGTCAGGTGGGGGCTAGAGGAGGGACTCTGAGCAGGGGGCTGGTGTGTAGTAAGGTGCAGGAATCAAGGCTGAGGAGTGGCTAAGGGCAGAGGGTTGGTGTGTGAGCAGGGTTGCAGAAGTCAAGGTTGGAGGGTGAGGAGGGTCTCTGGGTAGGTGGTGTGTGTGGGTGAGTAGGGTCTCAGGGCAAGAGGTGTAGGGGATGAAGGGGCTGAGGGCAGAAGAGTTGGTATGCAGGGGGTGCAGGAGTCAGGGTTGGGAGGTGAGTAGGGGCTCAGGGCAGGGAGCTGGGTGTGCAGGGAGGTACGAAGGGGAAGGGGTAGACACACAAAGCCCCTCAATGAGATTCATATCAGGGCTGCTTGCTCTCGCTCCTTGACAGGACGGGGAAGAGCAAAGTGCATTGCTCATCTGCCCCTGCAGTCTCTAGTCAGAGTGAGCTCTTTCCCCTCACTCCCTGACTGTGAGGAAGGAGAATAGCCAGCAATGTCCCCATATGAATCTGGGGAGGCATAGATATGCACATCCAGGAGTGGGGTAGATTTCAATTTACAAGTCTAAATTTCAACCTACAAACAATAGTTTTCCACTATAACTCTCCCCCCCAGCCACCTGACAAACACTGATAAATTGCTCTGACAAATCATGGCTTCAGGCTTCCCTGCTCCACAAAACTCTGGAATCTACTGGTTCTGACCCAAATTTCTGAAAAAGTCTGTGCACACAAAATCAGTTATACACTTGGAAGCTGGCAAGACCAGAAGACTCTTGGTTTCTTTTAAATGTATTTAGCTGGAATTCATTCACTATTACCTGCTACAAGTCTGTACTGATGAGTTTAGTTTCAGGAAGCAGAGATCAAGATCACAACTCAGTCTGCTAGCTGTAACACAACTTTGCTGCCATCTGCTGCTGAGACTTAGGAAAATACAAGTCACTTCAAATACTAAGCCTGCCTCAAGTTTTCTACTTTGTTATTTACCTGTTTCCTAACTCCGTCATCAATGACTGCATAGCAAAAAGGAAGCTGTACTCTCCTGCTTCTCTTTATATAAATCCTTCCTTAAAGTCTACCACCTCAAGGAGTCACCTCTCCCTTCTGATTAATTATTCCTACACTGTACAAAAAATCCTGGACTATATTTTGAGTTTTTCTTGTCTTACTGCTCTTACAATTTGCTGGTTTCTAAGTTAACTCTAACCTCTTAGGAAAGTCATGGACATCATCGTGGAGAGCTCAATAAACATTTCTGCTCAATATACAGTAGTAGTAAAAACAAAAGCAAACAAAAATAATAGAGTGTATAAAGGATAGGACAAAAAGCCATTTTGAAAATATTATGTTGCCATTACATACATCAATGGTCCACACTCATTTGCAATACCATACTCAGTTCTGGTCACCTTATCTCAAACACAGATATAGCAGAAATTGAGGAAATCTCAGACACACATGGTGAAAACAAATTAGAGGAAATGAAATATGAGCAGGTTCTGAAATGAACGGGACTGTTTAGATCAGATAGGAGTCAAGAAGAAATACAAGAATTAGACACAATACAGAATGGTATAAAGAAAGTAAATCAGGCACTCATATTTACATACTAACACAGGAGTGGGCAAAAAGGGCCTCCGCAGGCCGGATCCGGACCACCAAACAGGTTGATCCGGCCTGCAGAGGCCCTGCCGCTCCCCTGTCCCCAGGCCAATTAGGACCTGGGGGCAGGGGGAAGAGCACCAAGTTTCCTGATTGGCCTGGGGCTGGGGGAGCGTGCAAAGTTTCCTCAGTCCTGTTCCCGCCCTGCGAGGAGCACGTGGAGATTAGAAGTGCTACGTGCTCCTGGCAGGGCAGAAGGAGGCTTCGCACACTGATTGGCCTGGGGACAGAAGGGGAAGCATGCAAAGTCTCCTCCCACTACCAGGGGCATGGGTGCCTAGGCGGACCTCAGGTGGGGGGGGTCTGTGGGTGGGGAAGCAAGGAAGTATCCTGGCCCTGCCCCTTCCTCTTGAGGCCCTGCCTCTTCTGGTGCAGCCCAGGGCCATTTAAAAAATTTCTGATATGGCTCCCAGCAAAAAATTATTGCCCACCCCTGTGGTAATATAAGAGCAAGGAGACAGTCTATGAAACTAAAAGGCAGTAAGTTTAAATGTGATATAATTTTTTTTATGCAATGCATAATTAACTTGCAGAACTCACTGCCATAAGAAACCATTGAGACCAATAGCATAGTAGGATTTTTACAAAAGGATCAGACATTTATATGAATAATTAACATTCACAGTTATATTTAATAGGTATTCTTTATTAATAATGCATTGAAACTCTTAATTTCAGGGCACAAATACATTTATTCTATAATTGTCTACAGGGACAAGATAGTGAACTAGATGAAAAAGATTTGATTTCCATATGTTCTGTTACTATGAGTTTAGGATTCTTTTTCCTTATTAATCCATTGTTTTCATTACTGTGATCTTAACTCACAATAATATAGTAAAAGACACAGCACTAAATTTTTAATCATTATCAATTTCTGACAATTTCTTGACACTGCCTACAATTACAAACATTATGAGAGGCACTGTCATATTCCTACATTTACCAGGACTGTCAGAAGCCACTGTTTGATTGCCAGGGTATAAATTAACTTTGATTTGAGTTAATATACCTGCATTTTCTTGACCTCTGGGAAGTCCCCTGGTGAGATATGGTACTCTCGTTGCAGCAGGATATAGATTTCAGGTAACGTGCTGATCAGTTCCCTCTTCTTGGCCTCTTTTCCAAATACAGATGGCATTTCCTTCCTTAGATGGCTTATAATGTAAGCATGAACCTAGAAGAAATTGATGAGAATTGATGCATTATTATGCAGAGTCAATAATCTATGACAGTATTCCTCCTGACTACAAAAAGAAATGTGAAAAGTAAGTTGGATATTAACACGTTAGGAACAATATGCATCAATTATGAGAAATACATTAAAATTGACAACCTGCTGAGGTGAAGATGCTCTTGAGATGTAGGCAAATTTCATGCAGCTCACAGTTTGTGTTTGCAGAAATGTGAGTTAGCTACCATTTGCTGGCTTGTCCCAAGCCTTGTGATGGTTTTTGTAAAATACGCAAGTGTTTCTTAAATTTACACCAAACAATACTTGAAAAATGGAATGCAACTAATGAGCAGCATAGCATGAATCTGTCAGTGCCAACAATAAGAGTGAAACAAGGATAGAAGAATTAGGCCATGATCCTACAACAACATTCCCCCATGCCCCACTTTTAAGTTTAACTGAAACAACTCCATCTGCCTTGCCAAATAAATTATTTTAGGAAGAGAGGAAAAAATGTCCCACAGCAATCTAAGCAATGTCAAGAGATAGGATAATTTAACTGGAGTAAGTAAATGAATAGGAATCTGTGTCATTACAGAAGAGGGAGTGCATGATTTCTATATTTAGGCAGCCACAAAAAGATGGTGGAGCATGCCTCTTATGGTAATACCAGTATTCTTTGACTGCCTTATGACGCTCGAGAGGGGAGAGCAGAATTATTCCAACATAAGGAAAGATATTTGTTTAGTATGAATCCTAAAACATATTGCTGCTTAGTAGGGATATTAGCACATATACGTTTAAATGATTAACCGATACGCCTGGGCTTATCGATTAATCCAAACGACTACCCTCCACGCCCCCGTATCAGAGGCAGCGGAGGGAGGAGGTGGGAGCCGGTGCCTGTGGGGAGACAGTTTTTAAGCTGGCTCCCCTTACGTGCCAGTTCCTGCTGAACTACCCCCATTCAGTGCTGGGGGCAGGCAGAAACCAGTGCTCAGGAGGAGCCATCTTAAAAGCTGGCTCCCCACAAGCACCAGATCCCATGCCATTGCCTGCCCCTCTCCCCCACCCACTGCTGCCTCTGTATCAGAGGCAGCTGCACAGGGGGTAGCAGATGGAGCGGCTCCTGTCCAAGGGGGAGGGCGAGTGTTAATATACACTAACTATTCCCCCATGCTATAAGAAATAGGTCTCACCAATTTGATAATGTAACAGTCATGATGTTCTCTACATCAATACATTTATAGAATAACAGGCATTTTATAAACAATGCTCTGTTTGTCAGACTTCTTAAAATTAATGGTCATGTTTAGGCTTTTCTGCTAATTCAGTCAGGTATGTCTCCTCTATCTTGGTAGGAAGGGATTCCGTGCAATCTTACAGGTGATTTTTCTTTATGATTGCAAGGTAACATAAAACAAAACAGAAAGGTCCATGCAGGCATGTTTGGTTTTCAGTTTGCTTTTAGGCCCATTTCTGTAATATTTTTGTCATATGGACCAAAAACCAGGCTTTTAAAAAATTAGTACACACATAGATGTAAATCTTCCATCTAAAGCAGCTATGCCAAAAGTGGCCTACCAAAAGAAAAACATTTACTGCTATTTTTGATTATTTATAATGTGTAAAGAAAGGAAAGGTGAGTTACTTTAACTCTTAGAACTCAGGAATATCAAGTCTTGTTTCTGTTTTTAGTCAGAGGGTCAAAGAATTAGAGTGGGAGCTGTCTCAGTTCTCAGACAAAGGAGCAGTGCTGTCTGAATCTTAAGATAAAGCGCTTTCTCCCAAGTGTCTGTCCAAAGTTTGAATTAAATAAGAACATAAGAATGGCTGTACTGGGTCAACCAAAGGTCCATCTAGCCCAGTAGCCTGTCTGCCGACAGTGGCCAGCACCAGGTGCCCCAGAGAGGGTGGACCGAAGACAACGATCAAGCGATTTGTCTCCTGCCATCCTTCTCCAGCCTCTGACAAACA
This sequence comes from Rafetus swinhoei, assembly GCA_019425775.1. Lineage (NCBI taxonomy): Eukaryota > Metazoa > Chordata > Testudines > Trionychidae > Rafetus > Rafetus swinhoei. The sequence goes on along the minus strand of CM033446.1, from coordinate 70,813,064 downwards.
GAGGCCAAGGACACCATTTCTGTCTCCCGGCTAATAGCCTTTTATGGACCTAACCTCCATGAAATTATCTAGCTTATCTTTAAAGTCTGTTATAGTCCTAGTCTTCACAGCCTCCTCTGGCAAGGAGTTCCACAGGTTGACTACACGCTGTGTGAAGAAGAACTTTCTTTTATTAGTTTTAAACCTGCTACCCATTAACTTCATTTGGTGTCCTCTAGTTCTTCTATTATGGGAACTAATAAATAACTTTTCTTTATTCGCCTCTCCACAACACTCATGATTTTATATACCTCTATCATATCCCCTCAGTCTCCTCTTTTCTAAACTGAAAAGTCCCAGTCGCTTTAACCTCTCTTCATATGGGACCCGTTCCAAACCCCTAATCATTTTAGTTGCCCTTTTCTGAACCCTTTCCAAGGCCAAAATATCTTTTTTGAGGTGAGGAGACCACATCTGTACACAGTATTCAAGATGTGGGCGTACCATAGTTTTATACAGGGGCAGTAAGATATTCTGTGTCTTATTTTCTATCCCTTTCTTAATAATTCCTAGCATCCTATTTGCCTTTTTGACTGCCACTGCACACTGTGTGGAAGTTTTCAGAGAACTATCCACAATAACTCTAAGATCTCTTTCCTGATTTGTCATAGCCAAATTAGCCCCCATCATACTGTACGTATAGTTGGGGTTATTTTTCCCAATGTGCATTACTTTACACTTATCCACATTAAATTTCATTTGCCATTTTGTTGCCCAGTCACTCAGTTTGGTGAGATCTTTTTGGAGTCCCTTACAGTCTGCTTCTGTCTTGACTATCCTAAACAGTTTGGTATCATCCGGCAAACTTTACCACCTCACTGCTTACCCCCTTCTCCAGATCATTTATGAATAAGTTGAAAAGGATTGGTCCCAGGACTGACCCCTGGGGGACACCACTAGCTATCCCTTTCCACTCTGAAAATGTACCATTTATTCCTACCCTTTGTTTTCTGTCTTTTAACCAGTTCTCAATCCATGAAGGACCTTCCCTCTTATCCCATGGCAATGTAATTTACACAAGAGCCTTTGGTGAGGGACCTTGTCAAAGGCTTTCTGAAAATCTAAGAATACTATATCTACTGGATCCCCCTTGTCCGCATGTTTGTTAACCTCTTCAAAGAACTCTAATAGATTGGTGAGACATGATTTCCCTTTACAGAAACCATGTTGACTTTTGTCCAACAAATTATGTTCTTCTACATGCCTCACAATTTTATTCTTTACTATTGTTTCGACTAATTTGCCCGGTACTGAAGTTAGACTTACCGGTCTGTAATTGCCAGGATCGCCTCTAGAGCCCTTTTTAAATATTGGTGTCACGTTAGCTACCTTCCAGTCATTAGGTACGGAAGCCGATTTAAGGGATAGGTTACAAACCACAGATAATAGTTCAGCAATTTCCCATTTGAGTTCTTTTAGAACCCTTGGATGAATGCCATCCGGTCCCGGAGATTTATTAACATTAAGTTTTTCTATTTGTTCCAAAACCTCCTCTAATGACACTTCAAACCGGGACAGTTCCTCAGATTCATGCCATTACTGAGAATGGCCAACTAGCAAGCCATTACTGAGAAAGATTCTGATACAAGGAATACTAATGCTGAAATACAAGACATCTCTAAGTACTTCATAGAGGAGAACTGCAAGAATCAGCTACATAATTACTAAGGGAGGGAGAATAAGAGTGAAGAATTGTAGAAATACTACTACTAGGGTTGTATTTGAAATATTTTTGCTCCTTTGGCTTCATTTTTATAATCTTAAATGTGGTCAATTCACTATTCCATCAAGATCTAATGGAAGGATCATTATAATGGAGGTCTGTGGACAGCTAACTGTATTCCTCTAATTACCAACAGACCATGACAGATCAACGCTGTTCCTGCACATAAAAAAAAACAAAAAACATTCATTTACACATGTTGCCACACGTTTGTGTTTAAATTTTTGTACAGATGGAGGAATGCAGAAAAACTTAAGATGACACTTCCTTTATACAAATTCTAGATCAGTAGGTTCCCGGGGCCCTACGGGGAAGTAAGAATAGGATCTCTGTAGCCTTCCAAGAACGTCGTAAGAGGCGACTAAGAAGGGTTGGGCATGGGACTAGCTGTAGGGTCTTGCATGAGGGTCAACTTACAGAACCCTCAGAATAAAGTCTAGTGTTCGGCAAGGTTGTCTGCTATCTCCCTTCCTCTTTCTTTTGGCTGTTGATTAGATCATGAGAGAAACAACAGCTAATGAGAGGAATGGAATCCAGTGGACCCTGTTTAAACAGCTTGATGACCTAGCTCTTCTGTCACATAATCAACTTCAAATACAAAATAACAGTGAAGCTGGACAAGATTTCATAGCAGATGGGACTGAAGATCCATGAGGGGGAAGACCAAGATCATGAAAGTGAATGCAGCAAATAACAGCAGCCCAATTGTCCTGAGAGGAACGACACTGGAGGAAGTTGATACCTTCACTTATTTAGGTAGCATTGTAAATAAAGTGGGAGGTACTAACAAAGATATTAAGACCAGAATACAGAAGGCAAGAGGAACATATGGAATTCAAGAGAGATCAAGCTACAAACCAAAATAAGGATCTTCAGCACAAATGTAAAATCAGTACTTCTATATGGCTCAGAATCATGGCAAACAACAAGGACAAACATCAAAAGATTGCACATTTTTATTAATAAAATGCTTGCATAAGATCATTGGCCTGAAGTGGTCTGATAAGGTTACAAACATCAGCTTATGGGAAAGAGAAGGGCAATGCCCAATAGAGAAGAGATTTTGAGAAGAAGATGGCAATGGATTGAACATACACTGAGGAAGCCACCAACTAGCATTACTAGACAATCCCTATCCTGGAACCCACAGGGAAAAAGGGGAAGAGGAAGGCCAAATAATAGTTGGAGAAGAGACCTGGATGTGAATGTGAGGAAAATGGGCAAAAGCTGGAGAGAATTAGAAAAGGTGGCACAAGACAGAGAGGCTTGGAAAGAAATTGTTGATGGCCTATGCTCCCATAGGAGCCAAGGGCAAAGAAGAAGGAGGAAAGGAGAAATGGATAATGCACACTTCCAACATAATACACATTTAAAACAGACCTACAGGATTTAAAAAATGTATAAAGCATCAAGAAAACATACGGAACTATACATTTGAAATGAACAGTTACTGCAAACCTGTACTTTTATTTCAACTGATTTCAGTTCCATAAATATCACGTTTTATAATAGAAGAATATTTTCCATTTTCAAAATATTTTATAACTAATACCCAATATAGCCTTGGATTGAGACATATTATACTACAGTTGCTTGTTCTGTGCACAAGTAGCTGACTTCTCTTTCTGTGATTGTTAGTTCAGTACAGGTTGGATCTCCCCTCGTCCAGCACCTTTGGGACCTGACTGGTCCTGGATAAGGGATTTTTACAGAGGTCATTTCAGGTCCCCTGCTGCCTGCCCCTTTCCTAGCTCCCTCCACCCACCCCCCCCAGCCCAGCTGAGCCACGTGCCGGCTCCTGGTGCCCACCCAGCTGAGCTGCGTGCTGGCTCCCTGTCCCCCGCTCGCAGTCCAACTGACCCATGTGCTGGCTCCTGGGCCCCCCACTCCCAGGCAGCATACCAGGACACTCTGATCCTAGAACATCCATGGTCATGCTGGACCACGGATGTTGCTAGACCAGAGAATACGGATTTTAAATGTGCAACATGTACATACAGTAAACACAAATTTCTCTTAAAAATTCAACTTTATCCATTTTTATTTTGTATTTAAAAGGACTTCTGTTGCTTGAAAGTCATCTGCTTCTGATGCTTCTCAGTAATTTACCATGGAAGGTATTACAGGTTGGACCTCCCTGATCCAGAACCCTTGGGACCTGACCGGTCCTGAACGAGGGGATTTGCCAGACCAGGGGAGGACCCTCTCATCATAGCCCATGCTGCCCTGCTGCACCTGGCTAGAGCTCCAGCCCAGCCTCACTGCTGTCTGCCTGGCCGTGGCTCCCCAGACAGGAGCTCCACATCTGGGGTTGGAGCGCTGGGGCTGCTGCTGCCGGCCAGAGCTTCGTGGCCGGGGTTGCAGCTCTGCCAGATATGCTAACATTAGTATACCTTTTGTGCTTTGGCAAACATCCCAGAGAATGTGCTTCCATGATGCTGATGCTTGTTAAAAAAATACAAAGTGTTAATTAAATTTGTGACAACTCCATGGAGGAGTATCATATATCTCTTGCTCTGTGTTTTACCCACATTCTGCCATATATTTCACAGCAGATTTGACAATACATGAAGCAGGTACCAATGAGAGATTTTTTTAATGATATTTACAGCACTAGACCCAACATTTAAGAACCTGAAGGGCCATCCAAAATTTCAGAGGGACGAGGTGTGGAGAATACTTTCAGCAGTCTTAAAAGAGCAACACTCCAATGTGGAAGCTACAGAACCTGAATTACCAAAAAAGAAAATCAACTTTCTGCTGGTGGCATCTGATTCAGATGATGAAAATAAGCATGCATCGGTCCACACTGTTTTGGATTGTTATCAAGGAATAACCATTTGCAGTACGGACACATGTCCTCTAGAATGGTGGTTGAAGCATGAAGAAACATACAAATCTTTTAGTGCATCTGGCACTTAAATATTATGCAATGCTGGCTATAACAATGCCATGCAAGCAACTGATTTCACAAAAAAGAAGCAGGCAACATTATTTCCTGCAAATGTAAACAAACTTGTCTGTCTGAGTGGACAAGAAGTAGGACCACGTGGACTTATAGGCTCTGAAGTTTTACACTCTTAATTTTCAATGCAGTTATTTTTCAAATAGAAGTCTACATTTGTATGTTCAACTTTATACGATAAAGTGATTGAACTACAGTACTTGCAATGGGGAAATTGAAAAATACTATTTCTTTTGTTCTTATAGTACAAATACTGGTAATCAAAACAAAGCGAACACTGTACACTTCATATTCTGTTTTGTAATTTAAAAGATATTTGAAAAGGTGGAAAATATCCAAAATACTTATATAAATGGTATTCTATTGTTGTTTAACAGCATGACTAGTCATTATTTTTTTTAAAATTATGTGATTAATTAATTGCTTGACAGTCATAGTAATAAGAATGTTCACACAGGATGTTAGACCAACATAACTAGTTATTGGTTCAAATTCACCTTATCTAACACAGATTACAATTTACCCATACAGACAAGCCCCATCAGCTGAATGTGTCACAGAAATTGTTAATAAGTAGCAAATTTCTTCTTCAATAATTTCAAAGTTATTTGATTCTTCTTCCCTCCCATTCTTCAGTAAAAAAAACTTTCAAATTATTTAGCTGTTGAGATTTAGAAAAGGAAAGATGCTAATTATTCAGCCTTCCTTAGGGCTTTGAAGAAAAGCAGAATATCCAACTACTATTGCTAGTATTCTGTCTGGAATTTTAATACTATACAATAAAGGAAGTCTACTAAGGAAGAGAAGGAAATATTTAGAGGAAACCATTTAAAACATAGCAATTGAAGTTTCTCCCGGTTGGTCCTGGACAGGAAAGGGCAGCAGAAGCTAGTGTCATTAAGTGGGGATTTTGAAGATTAGTGTAAGTAATAAAACAGAAAGCTTTTAAAATGATAAACAAGCAATCTGTTGAGGATTCCAAGAACTTCACAAATAAGATGCCAGTTTGAAGGAGAGAGGCCTAACAAAAATAAGCACACATTTTCAAAAGGCAATCTAAATAAAAATCAGATATTCCCTACCCTATATATAGGGACACAAATCAAGAAGGAAAAATTTACCTGATTAGCACATGCAAATACTATTTTACACAGTTTAAAGACAGGGGGCAATATTGGCAGGGAATCTGTACTAAAAGGACCTCTTAGAACTCAGTTCTTCCCTGGTCTGTCAGACTCGGATTTCTTCTGGAAACAAAGCGAAGCCCGTCTTTAGCCAAGTATGTGGCGGATGATGGGCTTGGAATACAGGTGGTTTAATCTGGGGATATTACTTTTATGGTTGGGTTGTTTTGCACAACAGTGATATACAGGCTGTTAAGTAAATTACTGCTTTTAACATATGTGACTTTTTAAAGTGTATGTGTGTGCATGCACACGTGTGAATGGATGTGCTATAAAAAAAAATAAAAATAAATTTTAATTAAGAAGTTACTTCCCAATGGCAATTGTGATCTTTGGTCCAGGAACCACAAGTGAGGTGAAGGTGATTCACTTGGCACTTTGAAGAAGAGGGAATCTTGTTTTGTTCAGTCATCATCTGCTCTGGCTAGGAGCTGTTGATGAGTTCAAGGGAGTACATACGAATAGCCCTAATGGTTCAGACCAATGGGTCCATCTAGTCCCGTGTTCTGTCTCTGAGGTTGGGCAGTGCCACATATTTCTGGTCATTGGAAATTTAGGGACTCCCACAACATGGAATTGTCTCTCTCACCATTTTAACTAATGGCCATTGATGGACCTGTCCTCCATGAACCTAATTTTTTTTATGAACAGTTATACTTTAGACTTTCATAAAATCCCATGATAATGAGTTCCACAGGTTGACTATGCACTGTGTGGAGAATTACTTCCTTTGTTTGGTTTTAAACCTGCTGCCTATAGATTTCATCTGATGACTCTTAGTTCTTGTATTATGAGAAGGGGTAAATTACACTTCCTAGTCACTTTCTCCACATCATTCATGATTTTATAGAGCTCTACCATATCCTTAATTAGCCATCTTAGTAGTATGAAGTACTCCTTACTAGAAAGAGGAGGGTTCTTTTAAAGTCTCTTTTGAAAGATGGAAAGAGTAGCATCCTAAAACACAGTACTTTTCCTTCTATGTGCTTCCAGAAGGTCCACTGATCAGCACATCACATTACTATCTATCTCCAACACAAAATTTAGTAAACTTTTCCTTTAACTGAGTGGAGAGGGAAAGATGTGACAGGAGAGAATAAGAATGATGAAACAAATGAAAAAGAGATTGGTCATTGAAAATAAAGTTGGTTCTTTTCCTATCTTACCTTTGCAAGTCTTGCCCTCTTAATGAGGTCATTGAGTTTCCGCACAGCTGCCTTCTGTGGGAGACTTTTAATGTCTTGGAAGAGATCCTGGGCTTCCACCTCAAAGAGCCTACGGTTCTCCGTATTTTGAAGAGGTTGGGACCAAAAAGAACCAATGTAGACTCGCAACACTTCTGGAGTGTTGATCACCTTTCCCAGGGACCACATGAGTGCACCATAGACCCTCATCAACTGCTGAGTGTCTACTTGATCAGCCTTGTTCAGCACCACTCTAATCTTGTCATCCTGGCCTCGGAATGATTTAATAGCTTCTGAAAATTCATCAGAAATATCCAGCTTATGGGCATCAAAGAGGAGGATGATGCGGTCAACCCGTTCAGCAAACCACTGGAGGACTTGGCAGAAGTCATAGCCTGAAGAGAGAGAATACACCATTGGAGATCACTACATTAAACAATCCTTAATAAAGAGTTATCAAAGGATCAACTTGTAACTCAGTAGTAGCAGAGTGAGAAGATTTGAATTCTAAACTCAATTCCTAACCCTCATCTCAGTCTTTGGATTAGCAGCAGGCTGGGTACACCCTAGGAACAAAGGATTGCACTGTAACACTTTGTAGTCCATTAAGGAGTTCACATCACAAGAATTTTACCCATTCCAAGGATGGCTTTAAGGGCAGAGTGGGTTACAGTGAAGAAAAATGAGTGGTGATCCTTAATGCTATCTGGAACACAGAACAAAAGGAAATTTAAAGCAAAAATATTTCAAATCATCTTGCAGAGTTTACAACACTTGTTGATGGCCTGGCAACAATCCACCTCACTGTCATATGACAAACAGTACTTCAGAAATTCCTCCAGAAATGAAATACCTAGTCTACAGAAGGAGTTTGTGACGTGGCATTGGATTTGGTCTGACTGATTCATCTTACTTGAGTGAGGAGCGGGTGAACTAGTAGCCAGTTTTCCATCCCTGTCCAGCCTCTAAAATGAAGGACAGTCAAATCCAAGGACAGTGGTAAGGAAACCTGAACAGAACCTAGAATTCAGCATCCAGCTCACCATTAAACTCTGATTTTTTACCTTCAGATATTTCACAGTATTAAATGCTTCTTTCACATTTATTTATGATCATAGTTATCCTCAAAGTATTAAATATTCCTTCTGCATAGATAAGCAAAAGATCCTTATCTTTTTACTGTGTTGTTATCCCTTCTCTATATTATTAATTTCTTATCTCTATGAAGCAGGTAACACAAAAGGGAGAAATGGTATCAATTCCAAAAGTCATTTCATTCTTCCTGAAATAATACCTACTTAGCAGTGTTTCCTATAAGCTATGCACTTGTGTGGCTACTCAGGAGAGACTCCAATGCTGCCCAACTGATTTGCAGAGTGCCAACAGCGAGATTTTTTGTTTCTGGTGGCGTACATTCTTACATCCCTCAGTGCACATACAATTTATTCCACACGTGGATGGATGAAAATGTTAGAGGGAACATTGCTGACATCCACACCGTGGCTGAAGATGTTGGCCATCTGTAAAAAACTTCAGTAAATAGTCACAAGAAAAATAAGTTCACTGAATCATTAGCGGTGATGCTTTCAAGATGCCTGCTGTGAGCAGTCAACCAACCAACGCTTTCCAATAGGAAACTGGCTACAGGCAGTGTTTAGGCATGCAAAGATTTACATGGAAACATTTAAGTGCCAAATCTCTAAATATATTTTAGAGTGTCTGTCTGTGAGTTCATTTGTTCAAGAACGCCTCCTAAGTGGTAATAGCTAGAGCCATCACATTTGGTATGCATCTTCCTCTTCTCCTAAAACATAAAACAAGGTCAGGGTTTGGAGGTGCCAGGATAATCAGAAGCCCTGGGAAAAGGACAGTTTTCCATAACATGCAAAGGGAGTGCTGGAACGCACTGTGAGTGTGGCCACTGGGAGTAGCGAGCCTGCAGGTGAAAGCTATTTCCTGCAGAGTGTCCATGGGGCCGGCCATACCACCAAGGGAATGGCCAGCAGGGCTGGGGCTTTTCCATCTTAACTGCCCCCCTGCTCCAGACCCTTTCCCCACTTCCCAGTCCTTGGCCGCAGGCCTGAAGCAGGCTGAAGGGTGGAAAACAGGCCTCAGGCGGGCTGGAGGGAATGGCCTGGGCTGGGGGCAGAGAACAGATGTCGGGCGGCTTCGAAGAGTGGGAAAGAACAGGCCATGGGCAGCCTGGGGAAGAGGAGGGGGAGAAGAGGTCCTGGGCAGGGCTGTTGGGGGAGAAAGAACACGCCTTGGCCCCCAGCCTCCCACACCCTTCCCCCTACACATTCCTAAGGCCCTGCTTTGAAGGACCCGGGCAACGCCGAGTAAAGTCTGCTAGTTCTGCCATAAAGCACATAGCAGTTGCACCAGTGGGCAGAGTTTGGCCTTACGTCTGTTATTTAAAATATGACGTCCTTAAATTTGAAAAGTACCTAGTATAGGAAACCAGAAACTAGAAGCTCTAAAATCTTCCAAATTTTTGCTCTCAAATCTAATTCCATTAGAAATCCAGCACACTCATGCAAAAATAAGATATTAGAACTATGCTAAGAAACCTTTACTGAGCTGAAACCAGATGCTGTATTATATATTACATGCTATAATTCATTACAATTAGTTGCATCTTTTCACTTACTCCAAATCTATTTTTTTAGTAGAGCCATATGCAAAAGTTTAGGTATTTTTTAGAGTTGTAATTATTTCAAGGTGCAAAATAGCCAATTTTCTGCCTCCCTCCACTGCACACACTTTCTAAAACCCTTGGTGCCTTAAGTATCCACCTGAACCCCAGTGAAACCTAGGCTTTATCTACATGTCTATGTTTAAAACCTAGCCACAGCAGCGCTTTGACATGGCAGTGTGGTCCTGGCACCAATGCTGGGAGAGCATTCTCCCAGACCAGTAAGCAAGCTACCTCTATAAGGGGAGTAGCTAACAGTGCTGGGAGCTCGGGTTGGGGGGCGATTTTTTCACACCTCTAAACAAGAAAGTTACAGTGCAGTAAAGTGGCAGTGTAGACAATCCCTAACTTGCAACAGAGGAGTACAGTTGCTAACATCAAGGATTGACCTCTGAGTGCTACACCAACAAAAAAGCAATTATATCGTCAGAGATTGCCGGAAACATAGGATAAACTTATTTTACATCACAGGTGATTTGTGGTAGCACTCAGGAGGTGCACTGCTCCCTTATACTCCTGCTAAAACTTTAATTGATACATGGGGTTTCCCCACACACCCTTCCCTGGGCTTCCTCTTACAGACACCAGTCACCACTGTTTTACATATACGTCATGGTTCAACAGTATCAGGCAGCCAAGATTTTTTTTATACTATGTCTGCTCCCTCATTTCATGTTAACTTAAGCAGTTAACTGTTGATGGTAATCCAGGAAGAGCTACTAAATGTGTTTTGTTGTAACTTAAATGGAAGTTACTCCAGTGCCCCACATCCTTCCTTCCTTTATACTTGTTTTCTTTTCAGATTCTGTTGGCAACAAACACAACAGGTCTGAAATAGCTCAGCAACATCACAACTTCTGGCATATGGCAAGATGCCCGCAGTTTACAACTCTTCCCCACCCCCGCTTCATATGGCTATGTATTTACATATTCTGCCTCGAATCTCCTACAAATTTAATGAGAGGCTAGATAGCATAAAAAGTTTATGGAATCTATGCTTGTTTATAATGGCACGACAATTGTGTATTCAAATAAAACTAGCTCTGAAAAGTGCCCAGAACCTAACCTTGGAAAGTGGAATGTAAACTTTTCTCTCTTTTCAACATTCGCTTAATAGCTTCCATTTTAAATGAAAGTTTCTACATTGGATTTTAATAAGTCAACAAGGGATTAATTTTATTTATTTCCAGTAATATAGTAAGACCTGTCAAGTCTTTCTTGCAATTATGTTTGCATATGTTTATAGATAAACCATTCAACAACTGCTTCATAGAAAAAGAATAAAACCTTTAACTCTATGTTTTTAAAGCAAAGAATAGATTTCCTTCCCCACTGTAGTGCACGTACACACACAAAATATTACCATGGTGGCAGGTTGTTGCTCACCATGTTGTCAGAACACGACCAAATTTTTCTTTCAGGAATGTCACTGAATTAATCAGACTGCCAATGTGACTGTCAATAATTATGACAGTGGATAGAGATCTCAGACTAGCCATCAGATGGTATTAAATTTCACTTAGCAACCTGAACAAGTGCAATACTTCCCCATCTAAGTAATTAACTTATGGGGGGGAGGGGAATCTTGGTTTCACAAGGGAAAAAAGGTTAAAAAAGGAAAAGTAGGAAGAAACTGAAAAGCAAAAAAAAGTTGTTAAACTCCTAAATTTTGAAATAATGAGAAGAAAAGTGACTCTTCCAACAAAACAGCACTATGGGTGGGGAGATTTCCTGTTACGGAATGTGTGCTACTAAACACCAGTCAGTCAACAATCAGCTCAGAAACAAAAGGAAATGGCAGTTCCTATAGAGGATGAACTGGCATCTAATTTTAGTTATAAACAGTTGGTAAGATAAAATACCAGTAATATATTATCTAAGGTTTGGGCTGAAATGACAGAAATAAAACACGATTAATTAGATGATATAGTAATCTACTATATAATTGAGAGTTTGTCTGCCTGTCTGTCCATTTGTTCAAGAATTATTCGCCAAACTGTTAAAGCTAGGACCCCCAAATTCGGTGTATATAACTTCCTCTTATCATAACTTAAAGCAACGTAAGGATTTGGTTGTGCCATGAAAATGGGATGTGCCTGGAATGGGGTTGCTTCTTAGAAAGCCATACGGAGAAGAGACAGTACCACCAGTCAGGTGAAAAGCAAAGGACAATCTCCTATCTTTGAAAGGGGAGAGTAGCAGATTTACTGCCAATATAAACCAACTACTTGTGATGTGATCATTCTTGTTCCCCTCTCCTACGAGTGTTTCCGGTTTACCTGCTTGCAACAGACTAGAGGGGAAGGAACTACATGTTCCTGTCTCTCCCCTAACTCTAGGGAAGAAGAATCCCCTGCTCTGATAGCAGCCCCGTGCCTCAGGTATGGCCTTCCTCTGCCATTGCTAGCTGACATCCATGGGAGGAGGGTGAAAGAGAACATGTATTCCTGTTCTAGTCACAATTTCTTTCCATTACTGCTGGTCCTTGGTTACAGAGGATGCACAGGTCTACCCCTTTCCACCATAGACTGTCTGAAGGGTCCACTGCTTCTTCTCGTCAGTAGATCTCAGCAGCTTAACTGCCTCCTGATGTTACTATGGTAGAAATACAGGGTATGCCTACAAAGCAGCCTAAGTCCAGAGCTCACACTTTAGCTCAAATCTCACCCCTCTTCTGAGTACACAAAAATCACATTAATCCAGGGCTCAGACTCAGGGTCCCCTGCACTCAGGAGTAGGACTAAGTAATGAAATAATAATGCATAATGCAGTGTAGATGTTGGAGCTCCAGGGCAAGACCCCAGCTGCAAGAAGTGCAGATGCTCAAATCCTAGATTAACAATCCCAGGGTTTGCTAACTCAAGTTTTGCTAACTCTGGGTTTACACCAGAGTATGTGCTTCCCACTCAAGTGCTATCAGCATTCAGGATGTAAGTGACTAGTCGACTACCCGATAAGCATAAGCTTATCAGACAGTCGAGTAGTCACTCAACTAGTCGCTTCTCCCCCTCCCCCGCTGCCTCTATCAGAAAGAAGCAGCAAGGAATGGGCGGTGCTGGAGGGAGCCGGCGTAAAAGCCAGTTCCTCCCAGCACCGTCTCCTCAGAGGGCAGGGAAGGCATAGGCATCTGGACTGCTGAGCCTCTCCCTTTAAATGTACAAGAGCCGCCTGTGGCTGAGAGGCGAAGGAGCAGTCCCACTGCGCCTCTCTCTTTGAAATATACAAGAGCTCCCAGTGGGCCATGGGCTGTTCTTGTACATTTCAAAGAGAGAGATACAGTGGGATAGCAAGCGACCCCCTATCAACTAATGGATGGAAATTCCATTGACTACTTGATTAATCAAAATTTAACATTTCTAATCAGCATGGGCAATGCTTACTCCTAAAGGTTTTAAAATACAACTTTTTTTAAAAACAAAGTCAGGATCAAGCATAAAGCTTCTCTCAGTAGCTTTAATTCTCACACAACTAGCAAAACAAATAAACTTTCACTAACTTTCGGAAAGAAAAAATGTGAGGAGTCATGCCCTGAGAGACAGCAAGTTAATTTTCATTGCCCAAGGACAGTCTCCATATTCCACAAAGTGTACTCTGTTTGTTAATACATTTTAGATACAAATTCAAGAATACTCTTGAATCTTAGCACACAACTGAAAATTGTTTAACAAGTATATATAGTTTAAAATTTGTTAAACTATTTTCCCAATAAGGTTTTTTTTTTTATCTTTCTCCTTTAAGAAGCAGTTCACAGAGTCCTTGCGCTGCACTGAGTCACAAGTCTGTTCTGCATAAAACCAAATATTTACCCACATGTTTGACAATACCATACTCAAAACACACCCAACAGCAGCTGTATTTGAACTGATTGAGCAGTCATTATGTCACACATTGGGGCATGTATCTGAACATTCAGTACTGTACCCTCCTGTTTCCCTGACCAGCTCCCAGTCCTTTCCTGGCTCCCAAAACCAGTCACCTTGTGCAACCAGTCCTACCCTATCTTCCCTCCACCCCCTGCTGCAGCACTCAATCCCTGCCTCTCCTCCCCTAGCCCTCAGTCTTCTTGCTCAGCAAGCCCCAGTTTCCCTCCCTCCCTCTAGCCCCTGTCTCTCTAGATGCCTTGTTGCAATCTACATTCTAATCAGATGGGTTCTTCTTCCAAGCTGCCTGGTGACCGACAGAAGAGTAATCAAGACTGCAAAGGAAAAATACTTTCTGTTGTCAGTGCCAGTGAATGATCCCCAGCCCACAGCAGCCATTACTGGTAAAGTCTGGCTTTGCCCTGGGCTGGAGGGAACATGTTCAATCACTCTGTGGGCATGATGCAAGTGCAGTATAGACAACTCTAGGAGCTAAGAGAGGATGAAGTTTGCTCAATCACTTTACTGGGATGGTGCACACTTATTCTGGTCAGCACTAGAAGCTTTAAGAGACATAAGCATGCTCAATGATCACAAAAATCTTCAGAAATTTGAGCTGCTAAAATCAATAAGAGTCTACTGTGCATGTACAAACTATCATTTTTTAAGGCCTATAACTTGGCCAAATGTAGGTGGATTTCTCACTGGGGCAGCAAAAGGCACATCCCTGACACGAATCTAGCCTCCCTGCCAAATTTCAAAAGCCAGGTCCATAATGCTTCTTTTTTAAATTAAAATGTTTTGTTGTATTTGAGCACAATAAAAAAAAACACCCACTATGAATGGAACATTGATCTCAATCTCTACAACTAACCCAAAAACAATTATTGCAATAGACTTTATATCCTTTGTTTGGCACAAAGACCCCAAAATAAATAATCCACACATAGGTCTCCTTCATAATAATAGAACTGCACCATTACCAAGCCACTGGAGCAAGCCCTCAAGAGAGCTTAGCAGAACCAGCTTCACAATGCAGGACACCAGGTCAGTAGAGATAATAGTTATTTTGACTGCTTCAACCCACCTCTACTGATGCGCTGTTTCTCTCCTGAAAGAATTCCAGGACTATCTATGATGCTGATGCTCTTCAAAACCTCATTAGGTAACTGAGCACACATGAACCTGCAGGGAAGGAGGAAAAAGTTACTTAAAGCAGCTCTAGCTCTTGGGCAGATTGCCTGTATAAATACCCACTCTGGAGTGCATATTCCCATAACAAAGGGAACATGCAAAGCATGTTTGTAAAGCAGTGAACACTGGGGTCACAATATTGCTTACTACTACAAATATTCAATCATGAAATTTTTAAAAAGAATACATTTGGTGTTCATTTAATTTGCCTTTAGATTTCTAAGCCCTTAAAGTACACTTCATTCACATTTTCTGGCTTTTTTTTCCTGCAGCATATTAGAGCCAGAAACTTTCATTTTAAAATTATCTGAGATTCTCACATAAACACTTCCCTTGAAGAGCTGAGGTTGTACTAAAAATACCAAGGATGGCAACAATGGGTCACACATTTGCCATGTCAAGAAACCAAATGCTTGGTGCAAAGTTACTGCATATAAACAACTATGGCTTCAGTTCCTTTCCATTTAGTAAAAATTCCAGAGATTCTAAAAATCTAAAGACGACAGGTAGAAAGCTACAGAAATATCAAATCTATAATAAACTGTCAAATCAAGACAGCAGTGCAACTTAAACATACACATAGAACTCCAAGGACCAGCCTTATATACACCATTGTGATAGAAATTGCTCAGGCAGGGTGCTTTTTACTTAGAAAAACATGATTTAAGACCTTTGGATATTATATTATCTGCAGATTCATAACAGGCTTGGATGTAAAATATGAGCCACTTTGACACTTTTCAAGTGTTAGTAAATCTAAAGGGAAAGCTATCTCTGTATGTCATGAATAGCTTCGCATAAGGAGAATTAACTTAGCAAAGCAGCTTCAGGGGGTAGCCGAGTTAGTCTGTACAGAAAAAAACCAACAAATGGTCTAGTAGCACTTTATAGACTAACAAAACATGTAGATGGTATCATGAGCTTTCGTGGGCACAGCCCACTTCTTCAGATGACCGGAGTCTAGAGAAAAATTGCTCTCTACTGTACTGTATACAATTCATGGCTCTTTAACAAAACATACTACAACCAAAGTCAAAATGTGTCTGCCGGCAGTCAACTGCAGACATTTCAAGTCCATATGGAGAATATGCTCCTGCTCCTAAGAAAGAAGATCTTGAAGATCGATCCAGGAGAACTGGAA
This sequence comes from Rafetus swinhoei, assembly GCA_019425775.1. NCBI lineage: Eukaryota > Metazoa > Chordata > Testudines > Trionychidae > Rafetus > Rafetus swinhoei. Next base: position 70,797,079 of record CM033446.1, on the reverse strand, counting down.
GGACTCAGTTAGAAGCTATCAACAAAAAACTCAAGCCTTGTCTTATTTTCTAGGTGACCTCCGCTCATCTGAAGAAGTGGGCTGTGCCCACGAAAGCTCATGATACCATCTACAGTACCTAGCTAAGCAGTAATTCAGAGCTCTATAACAACTGAATAGTGAAGCCTTTCCCCCTTTGGAAAAATGTGTAATGTAGAGGAATAAAATATAGACAGGATAATTGTTTCAAAGGGGAAAAATCATCTGTAAAGCTTTAGGCAGAAATGTAGCAGATGTGTAGGAGCATCTTATCTTTCTGAACACTGTACGGTGAGTCAGCCAATAGGCCTTGGATCTCATTAACTCTCATGGCTGACATTAATGATATCAAGTCTCAGAGGGGTATCCATGTTAGTCTGAAACTTTAAAAACAACAAGTAGTTTTGTGCTACCTTAGAGATTAAGTCTCTAAGGTGCCACAGGACTACTCATTATTAATGATATCAGTATTCTTCAGCATCTTCCGCAGACAGCACAGTGACCATTCTCTCAAAATTCAAAAAGTAGTGCTCTGAACTTGGCAAATAGTAGATTCAAGTCCCAAGAATATGCTGCTTCAGACAGCAGATGCTTGAAGAAGGAAAACCTCTGAACAGATATATAAGATGATATAGCCAAGTAATGAAATTTGTACTTAAAGACCAAACTAGCCTATGATAGTAAATAGTCCGGGATAGAGGAAGATGCTAAAACAATTTTCTTCTGAGCAGTCTAGAGAAAGATTGCTCTCTACTGTACTGTATACAATTCATGGCTCTTTAACAAAACATACTACAATCAAAGTCAAAATGTGTTTGCAGGCAGTCAACTGCAGACATTTCAAGTCCAGATGGAGAATATGCTCCTGCTCCTAAGAAAGAAGATCTTGAAGATCGATCCAGGAGAACTGGAAGGACTCAGTTAGGAGCTATCAACAAAACTCAAGTCTTGTCTTATTTTCTAGGTGACCTTTGGAAGTAACGATATTTGGGAGAATACACAGAGAAACTCCTTGCTTTTGCCCATTAAAAGGCATTACTTAGTGTAGAAACCATTTCATATTTAGCTAGAAGCCATCTTGTATAACAGAAACCATTTCAGCTTTTCTCTTTAGCACGTAGACCAGAGTGAACTTCCTGTCACCCCGTGAGAAGAGGCCTACAGGATGGGCTATGGGAATGTGTTAATTGGGCTGGTTGAGACAGGAGATGTACTCCCTCGTACCTGTCCACCATCTTGCTGATAAGGCTTTGTTTTTCCAAGTTTAATTGATGATTTCTGTAACTAGATGCCCTGACGTCAGACTGTTTGGTTAAGGGTATAAAGATACTAGGATTGATTGTATTAGGCAGCCTTACTGGGCCCGGCTCTGCTGGGACCACGTTTGGCTCACTTTGCTTTACTGATCAATAAAGCTGTCTGTTTAGCCGCCTAAACTGAGTGAGGCCTTTGCTTCGACACTTAGGAAATCAATCTGTTGTATTTGCCATCACTTCTGATTCGGAAAGACACAATCACCTTGACTTTCCAATAGCACAAGTAAATATCTCAGTATCTCCTATAATTACTATAGAGAATACAAAGGAGTACAAATATAGCAAATACTACAAACAGTAAAGTAGTCTTATCTACTTAAATAAAGGTTTTAAAAGTTTATGCACTGCTTTTGAAAGGTCAATGAGATGGCACTAATAAAAAGCAATGCTTTTCACTTCCAACTACAGAGATAATAAAGGAAACAATGCACTAAAAAGCACAGAAATAGCCAGATTGAGGAAAAATACTACACAGGCACCAAAAGTAAAGAAAATAGAAAAATGTAACTATACATTAGATGCAAGTCTTGAATACTAGAATATAAACTGGATGATCAAGAGGACAAAAGGAGAACAATGGCCAATATATAAAAGGTGACCACATCTTTTTTTGGAACCTTGCAGGTAAGGCCCATCGTTGACCGGGCAAAGTAATTTTATAGGAAAGTTCAAGAAATTAAATATATGTAATAGAATTTTTTATAAACATGCTTGCAAAAGGGAAGTAAAAGACCAGTTTTAAATGTGTAGGATTTCAACTTCTAACATTCATTTTATGGAATAATTACCATACATAGTACATTTGAAACAGAAACTCAAAGCTTTCATTACTCTTTCCATAACTAATTTGAATTATTTTGTGATTTGTAACAGTAAACATTTTTTGCACTAAAATGACAGTTGAATAGGTGACCCAATTTTAACTTTGTTAGCAAATATTTTTATGAACACTAATCATAATAGTCATGATATTTTATCTGATGAAAAACAAAAATATTTTTTTAAACTTTTCACCCATCATATTCTGGCGTAAAAAGTAGTGTATTCAGCTAATTTAAGTGGCAAGATTGTTTATGCAAAATCTGGTATCTGTAGGTAATCACAAATTATTACTTTATTTTGTACAAATACACAAACTCTTCAAAATCTATCACAGATACTGTAGAAACTGACATTTTTCTTAACTCATCTCATTTTTCTATAGAAAGCCTGACAGCTTTTTAGTAGCAACAAGAAAATTCAGAATATATCTTGTGAGAAAGAAGACCCTTTATTTCAGCAGAACAATGCTACAATGTTCAAATTTCTCCACAAGCCAAATTAAATATGAGTAGGGATACAAGAAAAACAAGAGCTACAGTTAGACGTGGAGATAGCACTGCAGATCACAAAAGAAGCATTAATAGGATATGGAAGAGTACAAGCTAGAAAAGGGGTGAAAAATAGGACAAATTGAAGTTAGAAATGACTAGCTGCAGTTCCTAGGATAGTCCATGGCCTTAAAGCAAAGTGGAGCCACATTACAAAAATATGTCCGCAAAGAGTAGGTCAGCCTAATATTTCATATAAAAGTTTCAAACTATACAAGTTACTACTATATTGACATGATTGTTTTAAACAGCTTTTATGACACATTTTAAGAAAAAGCTATGTTATTACAGCTAAAACGTAATAAATCATAATTCTGAGATAAGTATCACAGCACATTTGTTTCCTACACACTTGTTTCTGACGCTTTTTTACTTAACCGTCCAGAAGCAAAAAGACATGCACCAAAAAACAGATTTACAAAAGTTGTTTTAAAACACAGTATTGTGGTTCCACAAGCAATAAAAGTTTCATCCCAAATAGCACCATATATGAGATTTTCATTCCATATTTTCCACATCTGAAATTAAACATACAAGTACAAACAATGATATCAAACTGAGGCTGCTTCAGTAGAATGGAATCAACAAGACACCTTAAGTGTATTGCAGAAAGAATCATGTGGGTTACTTGCATGATTCCAGCACATGCCAACCATCTCAAGTGATAATAAATTAAGAAGGAGCAAATAAGTGCCATGCTACAAAATTCAATTTACCAACATATACCATCTTCCATTTCATGCCATTCCTGATTTGAATATATCTCATTTGCATACAAGTACAGCAGTGATCCTTGGTAAGAATGGACAAGGTAAAAACTGACACTGATGCTGCTCTGGTAACCAGAAGTGAGCGAAATTTAGAATTATTTTGGGTTGCACCAATTTCAGAAAGTCTGCCTAAAAAGCAGTTTCAGTATCTGAAAGTGAAGATTGAGTTTTAATTGAAGACAGAAAGCTACATTCAATTTTACTGAATAATCCATATGCAAAACTACACTGAGAACATTAAGACTGCTAACCCCTCTCCCCCCCCCCACACACAAAATTAAGGTTGCACTTACATCTTAAACTCTTTGGGTATATACTGTATGCTACTTCTCATAAGCAGAATAATATCATACAATTTTTTCTGTAACCTTGTAGCAGTTTTCATTCTTGAGTACTTCAAGCATCAGCATTCAAGAAAATGCTAGCTAGGATTTTTTTTTTTTAAACAGGACATATAAGAAGTACCATTGCTACACCTAAGACCTTATAATTTAGTTTTATACAGGTCAACTACTATCAAAAGCAACAAAAAGCAGAGAGGAATATAAGCATAACAACAATTTTGTCAGGCAGATTATGTCCAATTCTTGATGGCACTGCTGCATTCTTTGTTTGCTAACTTCTCCATTCTCTTAATCACTATTTCCTCTCTTTTGTTACATTTGACTTGCGTAGGCCTTGTGGAATATGCGTCTTTAAGAGGGAGCTGACTTTTTTAAAAAAGAAAGGATGTGATGCTGTATGGAATATGCAGTACACTTTGTGATGTTATTGATACCGATACTATAAAACTACAAAGAATCTGACCAAATATGCTGTGTGAGGGATCTCTGAAAATGTTACAATTTGCCCAAGTATGATAATCTTTTTTGTATCCCCTTTGTATTATGAACTATAGATATGTAGAGTATCTTTGTATTTGTGTGCTATGTTCCTATGTGACATGCCCAGACAATTGTCATCAGCACTGCCTAGCCCAGGGCTGGGCAAAATATGGCCCATGGGAAAGATCCAGACCACCAACCTGCCAGATCTGGCCTGCACCAAAGCAGATGCTTGAGCAGCCTCCCTGGCTGCCCCACCTCAGCACACCGCTCAGAGCAGCTGGATGTGGGGGCCATGTGTGTGTCTGATGCTGCCACAAGCCAGTGGGGGAGGAGAGGCTTTGCATTCTGACCCGCCCACAGCACAATCTCGCAGCTTCCATTAGCTGGAAATTGGCCAATGGGAGCTGCCTATTTGCAGGGCAGGCAGTGCGCAAAGTTCCCTTTCCTCCAGCTCCAGGCTCGTGGTGCTCAGAGCAGCATATGGCCCCCACAGCCAGCCGCTCTGAACAGGGTGCTGGGGCAGGACAGAAAGGGAGCCTGCCCGAGGGCCCCACTGGGCTGCTGGCCAGGAAACACCTAGGTAAGCACTTCCCAGGCAGAGCCTGCCTCTGCCACCCTAACCCATCCCTCCCTCGAACCTTCAGTCCCTCCCTTCTGCTCCCCTGCTCCACACAATCCAAACCTTCTGCACTCCCACTGCTGCACCCATACCCTGAACTCCAAGCCCCTGCCCCAGGTCACAACCCAAACACCTGTACCCCCTGCTGCACCCTGACTGCAGGTCACAACTCACTCCCAGACCTTGCACACCCTCCTACATCCCTCCATCATGTTAGAATCATCTCCTGCACCCATACTCATACCCCAACCTAGACCCTGCATCTCCTACTGCACCCCAATCACCTGCCCCAGGTCACAACCCCCTCCTTCACCCAAACTCCTTCCTGCACATTCTCTCTTTACTGGAGTCAGCTGAGGGATTTAAAAAAAAAAAAAAAAGTAACATGATCAGAGTAACAGATGAATGATCATTTTTTGCAGGGATTTTGGACACACTGATGGCAAGCTTGTAAGTATTAGGGAGGCAAAGGCAGGAAATTGCATTGCAGTAGACTATCTTGCACAACGACAACCAAAACAGTGCATGTGTTTTAATAATTTAGTCACCAACCATGTTCAATACAGTAATTACTCGTTTAACACATGCCCGCTTAACACGTTTTCGCAATAGCATGATTTTTTTGGGGAACGTTTTTTGAATAACACGACCATCCCCGAAATAACATGAAAATAATCAAGTGGCAGACTACTTCGTGTGGTGGTATAAGTTGGTGAAAACAGTGGTAATACGCATGAGCGGATGAATACACATAGTCACAGCACTCCTCCTCTCACTCACGTGTTTATCTTTGTGTTTTAAAAACCGTGGTGACTTGTGTTGCTAGATATCTTGTGTTGCTAGATATCTAATGTTGACGTTGATGACTGAGCACCAACAAAAAATTGACTTTGCCACCACCACCTGAAACGCAACCCCCACATTTTCCATTATTTTTAATGGGAAAATTGACCCCGTATAGCATATTTTCGCTTAGCACGAACATTTTCAGAAACACCTCTATAGAGTTAAATGAGGAATTACTGTACATTTTTTTTTCCAGCCAGCAACACAACTTTCCTTTGGTGCAACTCAGGAGCTGAGACAGTTAACTAGGGGGTGATTTCGGAAAGTGTCTAGGTTGTCCTATTTAGGTCAGCAAATGTTCACTACTGCTATGTGTCTTTTTAATCAGTAGTGTATTATATAAATACTGTTTGGTATACAGAATAATACCCAGTACTACAGTATCTTGTGGAAGAAGAAGAGACTAACATGCAGTGGAGAACAGAGCTTTGATCACAATAGCGGGAGTATCTGTAACAAAAAATACATTTTAAAAAAAGCTTCACTGCAGCTATCCAGGATGCTGCCATAGCTATTTACATAAATGTCAGTTTGCTAAGAAATGAAATCTGCCTGGCTTCAAGCAGTCATGAATAAACCAGCATGAGAACACTGCCAGAATTTATCAGCAGAACAGGAAGCACTTGTGTTAGAAGGGAACCAGTTTAACCTAATTTGTCTTGCATATCCTCAAATCACCGAGTACAGCAGGAAAACAAAAGAAGACTGGTTCCTGAAGGGCTTACTCAGTCCACTGAAGTCACTGAGTTTTAACTCAGCAAGGGCTGTGAGATTTGAACCAAAACAGAAATATACAGGCTATATGCTGCAGGCTGCAAAGCTTACAACCAGTTAAAGATCCCACAGTTACACAAAACAAATACATCACCCACACCTCAATACTACTCTGTTTTATCAAAACACTTAAGAATTGTCAATCTATTTCACTTGTCAAAATTCATCACATGCAGCTTAGAAGTGCTCAGAAACTACGTGAAAATCTTCAAATGTCATCCTTTCTAGGAGGACTTTACAATCTCCAGAAACCACTGCTCTAGAGTGATGTGTCAGGAATCGTGGTATCCAGAGGGGAGCACAAAAGCAACAATGTAAAAGAGCATGATGATGGATGCAGACCAAAACTACAACCAACCTGTACCCAAAAGAGAATTTTGGGAAAAGAAGAGAGAAAGACGTGTGAATACACACTTCCATTGGCACATACACTGGTGCTAATCTATAAGTTCCATTCTCAAATGTAGAGAAGTCCCGCGGGCTGTAGAGACCTTTAAGCAGCTTTTTGTGAATTAATTTTCATAATGACACTTACAATTCCTGTAACTGAATATACACTAAATTTATATTTTTGTGTAAATCTGACCTTCATAATATTTGTTTATTGCACGCTATTCCCCTTCACAGTCAACTGTTACAATTGTATACATTTAGTTCCATGTTCAAAATTCACTATATATGTCAAGTCAATCTTTAGATATTAATTTATATAGCAATTCTCAATTGCTGGTCACTGCATTTAAATATATACCATTTGTATTGTTAGAAAGAAATATAGCAGAAAATGAGTAATCGTGGTAAATGACAGAGATGGTGAGATGGATGGAATTTTAAACTTTAAAGCAAAAGGCCAGCAACTAGCCTGCTCTTACCTGTTCAGAAAAGCATTTCCAAAGCGGGTGAGTTTACGGAATGGCTTCTTGGGGTCCACAACCAGAGCATTTCCAGGAGTACTGCCTTCTGCATCTCCATACATCACAGCAATGAAAGAATCTGTGGTAGGCTCTGGACCAATTCTCATACCCGGAAAATCCTGTTCTAATAGATAACTAGGGAAGGGGGATTTCAAAAAGGAAAGGGAAGATGAGCAAGCACTGAAGTAAAAAAAATAATGCTGTTTTCTTTATAATCATATTAAAGAAACAAAATTAAAAAGACATATACCCCCTCAGTCCAATCACCATCAGGGATCAGCTTTTTATGCATTTCAATATTTTTCTTGGCTAGAAATAGGTGAGAGAGTATAAAGCTGGAATTCCAACCACTCGCAAAAGTCAAATAATGTCAGAATGATGAAAGTCAATCCTTCCCTGTGAATCCATAGATAAAAACATGCCTCTAACTATAAGATTCACTCTACCAGTTAGGGCTACTAAGTGACTCAAGCATGACTACGCCAAGCTGTAGTTAACTCAAGGTATGCTGCTGCACATAAGTGTTGCTAGCAAACAGAAAAATTCATATATTAGGAAGTCTCATTTACTACATATGTATATAATCTTGCAGGTGTACTGCTAACAGCAATTTCTAGAGAGAGAGGGGTTTTTACACTAAGTGCATGGGTATGGTAATAAAAGCAATCATGTGAAAATGACACCAAGCTCCTAAACAGATCTGACTGGTAGCTGAATTCACAGTTGTATTGCTGACTGTAGTGAGTTACATAGGTAAACTTTTCTTCTGTTACACCTGTAGAGCCAACACAAGGGGGAGGAGGGGAGATTAATTTCAGTCTGAATTGTGTAACAGAATTGTTAATTAAGTTCCAGTTGCAGAACGATTTTCTGCTCTCAGGCACATATATGCACCTCAGTTGAAGACAATTTTTTTTCCTAGTACAACCGTGTACAATTGCCTAGCAGCATTATGATGGGTTTTCCACCTCCCTCTGAATCGCTAGGGATAGGCTACTGCCAAAGGAAGGACAGCCTTCTTCACAGGCCAGCTTAAGTGCTTGTTTTCAATGGAACTTAACCACATATTTAAAAGGATCATGAGGGCTGACTGTTCTGTCTTAGGACAAGCTTCCATGCTTTTCTGATTGGGGAAGTGTTCCTGACTCAAGGCCAACATTAATTGCAAAAGAATCCCTATGCCCATTCAGTTATTAAGTAATATGTGCGTTTGCAGCACACACAGACTTACCCACTTTTCCAGATTCAGAGAAGCAAAGAGCTACTACAACCAGCCCTGCTTAGTTTCAAGACAATTGTGCTCTAAATCCCTATTGACAACATCAACCAATCTATCATAGAAGTACCCCCTGAAGAGCTGCATGTAGGAAAACAACTAAGGATTAGTAGTTCAAGATTTTCCCTCAAAGAGAATCTGATTAATCAAGAATGACTAGGTATACAGTTTTCCCATAGAATTGGCACATTTAAAACCATCCGTGGCTAACTACAATTTAGGTTTATGGGTTGCCACTGTCAACAGCTTAAAATAATCAACATTAGTTCTTCAGGCTTAGTAGTAGTACCATTGCCCTGACAGCAAACAGCAGAATGGTCTGCATTCAGTGGGTGGGGGCTCTGACAAGGCTGCTACTTTGGGGGTCGATATTTAGCAATGCTTTGGTAGGTTGTGTGAACATTTATGGAACAGCGCTAATTTAACCCTACTTCAAGTCTTCTGTAGGGGTATGTCTAGACTACAGGGTTTTTTCCAAAAAAAGTGGCCTTTTTTCGAAAAAACTTCCTCTGCGTCTAGACTGCTGCCGAGTTCCTTCGAAATTAAATCGAAAGAACACGGCTTTTTTTTTTACCTCAGTAAGCCTCATTTTACGAGGAAGAACACCTTTTTTCAAAAGTGCTCTTTCGAAAAAAGGCATTCTTGAATAGAAACAGGGCTTTTGCAACATAGAGCATCCAGACTGCCTGGGTGCTCTCTTTCGAAAAGGTGGCTCGCGTTTTCGAAAGAAGTGGTTGCAGTCTAGACACTCTCTTTCAAAAGAGGCTTTTTCAAAAGATTCTTTCGAAAAAGCCTCTTTCGAAATAGGCTTGTAGTCTAGACGTAGCCCAAGTCTATATAAATTCCATGGAGCATTTCCATTTGTTAAACAATTCCTGTTTCCCTCTGCCTTCAGTTCAACAGAACCCAAAGAACACAAGCCTTATAATACTAATACAAAAAAGTTAAATTCAAGAAACTAAAAGTTATCCAAGGACTTCAAGCCATTCTTCACATAGTATTCCTCTCACAATTGACCCTATATACTACACTTTTATATGCATGCTAGAAATACTAAAGATATGTAACACCTTGGTAAGACAAATTATGCATATCTGCAGACAGGAAAATTAACTGGCAAAGTAGTTAAGTGACTGGCTCACAGTCATACAGCAAGTCTGTGACTCAGTCCATAATAGAACAAAGTCTTGACTACCAGCTGCAAGTTTTAGCATGTTTCCTGTCAATGTACAAACATCAGTCACACCCAGCCACATGAAAAGAGAGGTCAGTCTCACTAAAGGTGAAAAACTAGGTCTTTTTTTAACAGTATATTATGTTAACACAGAAAAATACCCAGGTTTATAAGGCCAGTGACCTCATGGCCGTGTTAGCAAAGATCAATTGAGGAGTTGGCCAAGAGGTCACAGGAAAACTATTTTAAAATAGCATGTGTGTCACAGACAATTTCATGCCACACACACATCCTGTGAGTTTCACGTTTAGGTTCTACATGAGGTACAGTCTTCCTGCACTTGTAAGGAAAGGTCTTCCTAAGACCTCTAACCTGAGCTTGAAGCCAAACTGTGAGCAACTTTGTTTAAAAATTAGAGGTATCAAGGGTTAGACAGAGTTCGTAACATGGTGGTCAGTCTTTAAAGTGCATCACTTCAACACAAGCTAACTGCTTCTCAGCAACAGTAAGCAAGGATGCTGTAGCTAACAATTGTTATGACATGTGGACACACAATAGAAGGGTTTTTTCCCTCCCTCAGGGCCTCTCTTCTCAAAATAGCCAACATTAAAAAAAACTGCCTTTTGTTTTATGAACAGGGCTCTTTAGTCCAGGCAGAGGATGTTTGTTTAAGTGTGGGAACTCTGTTCTGAAAGAAAACTCATGACATTTGATGTCAGTGAAAGATAAATTTCATCTTCACACAAATCCACAGAGATTAAAAAGTATCAGAAATCTTATCTTAACCCCGATGGACACAGGGCTATTGTCAGTTCTTCCCCACAATCTGGTTAAATATACAGTATTCATATATCCTCTGCAAACCCCAGATTTTATATGCTCCCACATTCTCAAAGTGAAACTTTGATACAAATGTTTTAAAATCTGGCCTCAATGCTTGACACTGACTACGGGAAACAAAAAAAAAGTGTGCTATTGCATCATTTAGTTAATACTACATGTAATAACAAAGCTCAACTTGGCAGACTAAGAAGAGAAACAGCTTTAATCCTGAATTTTCTTGTCTTGATAAGTTTTTTTTAAAAGTCAAACCCTTCTCATTTTAAAATACATCTATTTAATAGTATAAAAATGCTTAAACTTCACATTGATATAAAAAATGAGTCTTGATGAAAGAAATTTTAGAGTAGGGTAGAAATTATTTGATCACTAAACAGACCAAAAAAATAAACACTATAGCTGACTACAAAAGCATAAGGGCTAGTTCCTGTTTGATATGAATTGTCCCTACTTCCCTCGACCTACAAAAAAATTGGTTTGTTTTTGTTTTACAAGCTCTTGCCAAGAGGTACTGAATCAATAGTACTTCCTTCCCTCTTTATAATAACCATGACAAATTGAGGGACTAACAGAATAATTAAGAGTATGCTGTTATACAGATTAAACCTAAAATATCCTTGTTTTTAATAAGGAAAAAAGAGTGATAAATAAGAATGTGTACTGGATTTATTATTTGAATTAAAATACATTTTGTTTCGGTTTTTAAATTATGCATTCATTTAGACATTCTCTGATAGTGTCAGATGTTCAAACAATTCAGTACTGTACTACTGCACAATAACCAGATAGGATAATAAAACTAAATTGATCATTTGCGCTAAGTGCAAAAAAAGTCAGCAGTATCAAGGGTGCAGCTGAAGTTTTATTAGAGACATGTAAAAATGTGTTCAAATTATTTCAAATCTGGTCAGCATTCCTTTATTTGATTTCATTCTGCATAGGCTTGGTGTTGAGGAGTTAGCGTTTACAGTTTGTGAGGAAAGGGGGAAAAATTAGCACCTGCAACCAGAATAATTTTACTTTTTTTTCCCAATGTCTAGTCTATGCTGACTGTAAACAATGCAAAAATTGAATTCTGGTTTTCTAAAAATCAAAACTTTTGAACATGAAAATAAGAACCCAATACTAAGACATAACAGTCAGCACTCATGATCCTTACCTACTTCCTTCATCCATTCAGCCCCCAATACAGGAAAACACTTAACAATGTGCTTAATTTTAAACAAGAGACTTCAGTGGGACTACTCACAAACTTAATCTTGAGCGTTTTGCAGATTCAGTGGAAAAAACTGTACAGGGAGTATTTTTCAGGGGTAAAATGGTTTTCCACCAGCTGCCACTCCACACTGCTGCTTCATATACCAGCTCCCGCCCTGCTCCCAGGGATCTGCAGGCTTTAATACAGAGCAGGGATGTGGCCTGCCTCCCCCCCACGCTGCTACCTCTGTATCAGAGGCAATAGTGTGGGGAGCAGATAGCTCCCCGGGAGCCAGTGCTTCCCCCACTTCACACTTCTGCCTCTGATAAGAGGCAGCAGCACGGGGAGGGGGACCTTGCATGTAACTGATGAGCCCAGTCTCATTGGTTGACTGTTTACACATGTACGCTACCACATCCATAATACAGAGCCTGCAGTGTGGGGTGGCAGCTGGCTCCACCAAAGCAGGCTGGGACCTATGTGTAACCGTTCAGAGTGATTGCAGACTTATTGGTTAACCAGGTAAATGGTTATCCTATTAAATCCCCTACTTAAAATAACTTTTCACTTCTGTTATGTGCAGGTAGCCTTTAGGAGTCCAAAGCTGAACTTGGTTTCCTTATCTGTGCCCCTAATTCTGCAAATACTTATGCATTTAATTTACTCATCCAAGAGTTAGTGGTATGCAGTGTTCCCGCTAAGATTTTCCAACCATGAGCAGAGTGAGTTTTGGCTTGTGCACCAATATTGAGGTAATGTGCGCTGGTTTCAAGGTGTGCCACCATGGCACCCAATTTATTAACACATGTTCCTGACCACCGGAGCAGAAGCACCCCCCCTCCCCCCACATACACACACCTCGCCATGCAGCAGGTCCATTTCCAGCCCCAGCCGCCAGAACAGGCCCCAGCCCCTCCTGTCACACGGCAGCTCAAGACACCAGAGCACGTCTTCCCTCTACACCGCCGCTGTGGCTGGTTCCGGCCCCCAGCCTCAGTGGCTCCTTCTTCACACTGGAGTAGCCGTCCCCGGGAGTGCTGCTGCGTGGCTCACCAGCAGAGGTGGGCGGGGGAAGAATTTTTTGTGCGCAGCCACCCAGGCACGTACCTTAATGGGAACTATGGTGGTATGGAAGCAATAATCACTAAAAAACTCAAAATCAGTTTCAAGCTTCCAGAGGATAGTTTTAAAAAGAAAACTGACTTGCTATTTAACATTTAAAGACTGCTGAACTGTTCAGATAAGTAAACATAATCATGGGTATAAGCAGGGCTCGACAATTAGGGCAATCTACGTGGCGAGTAGATTTTAGCCCGGCACGGCGCCGCAGCTCGGTCTGCGCACGCACAGCATGCCAAACCGCGCGGCTGGCGAGCAGGGCTTGCCGCCACTTGTCAAGCCCTGGGTATCTGCAGGAGCTGGGCCTACATTACAAGATTAAAAAGATATTTTATTATTGTAAGATACAGATATCCATGGCTCGTTTTTGTGAATATGGATGCAGATGCAGATACAAATTTTGTATCCATGCAGGGCTCGAAATATGAAAAAGCTGTGTTGTAGAATTTAAAGAAGTACCTTTGTGAACTTTGCAGTTATTAAAAGCAAATTAAAATTTGATCCTCACCTTTACAATGTTCCTTGGACAATTTTAAGTTATTGTACTTAGGGAAAAGCAAATTTTCAGTGCAACTTACAAGGAATACAAAAACACTAGCAATTTTGTGTGGAGGAAATGCAGAAGTTTTTTCATGCCCTGTACATATTTGTGAGATCATACTCTGTACACAATTGTAAAGTAATTACCAAACATTTGTTTGAAGTAACAGGAGAAACATGAAAGACAGGAAAGGTAACAGGAAAAATGCTGAACCTATCCCACATGGTTTTTTTACATGTAATTCCTAGAATGATTAATTGTAAATAGAACTATATCTTAACCTTTTTGTGAGCTGCACTATATAATATCTTTAAGGTGATTGTGATCCATAAGCCCTTCAAGGCTAAGTGGAAGAGAGGACCCCTTACCTCCATACTGTAATTCACATGAGGCCTGACACACTGATTGCCCCAACACATTATTGTCATATTATATATCTTGAAGGAGTCAGGTAAGGTGTCATGTGCATACCAGTACACACTGGTATTGAAAATCATTGGGAGATATATGTATATTTCATGTATGTCATTATATACGTGATTATATATGTTTGACCAACTTGGTTACAGGCACAAGACAATGGAAGTACATGTATATATAACATAAAGATATCAAGATAAATGTGCTAGGGAGAAGACCACTGAACCATCATAGCAGGGGACAGAATCTGTATCCCAAGAAGCCCTTCTGGTTCTTGAAGCAGAGAATGGACTTTGAATAAGAAAAGGAGTGCAAAAATATTTTAGCTCCCATCACTAGGGAACAGGACCTTGTGAGCATGTGACAGTTGCATCCTCTTGCCCTGGGGATGTTAGTAATGTGATGTGAGTAAGAAAACCACTTAGGTAAAGATTGCTAATGTTACATTTTAGTCACTAGAAAATGTGTTGTACATTATTTTATTTGACTTCTATTTTAGTTAACTTAATGTACATGTGCTACCTTTCTGAGGAGTCTGAAATGATGAAATATACTAGCCACGGAAACAGAAGTACAAAGGTCACTCCCAAATCTAGATCTTGCTTGTCAATGCAAAGCCAAAACTAATACTATAGCTAGACAGCTTTTAGGTTTTTTTTAGTAGGGCTATCAAACAATTAAAAAAATTAGTCATAATTAATTGTGCTGTTAATAGATACCATTTATTTAAATATTTTGGATGTTTTTTACTTTTCAAATATACTGATTTAAATTACAAGAGAATACAAAGTATATAGTACTCATCATTTTACATTATTTTATGACAAATATTTGCACTGTAAAAACAAAATATTTTCTATTCCCCTATTACAAGTACTGTAGTGCAATCTCTATCATGGAAGTTAAGCTTACAAATGTAAAATTATGTACAAAAAAATAAATGCATTCAAAAATAAAACAATGTAAAACTTTCGGGCCCCACACGTCCTCTCTAACCTACTTTTTGTTCAGCCAATTACTCAAAAAACCTTGGTTATAATTTGTAGGAAATAATGCTATCCATGTCTTGTTAGGGATGCAAGAGTTTATCTGGTTAACCGATAAGCTGATGCTTATCGGATCCAGTTACCATTTAAACTCTGCTAGGGAGTATGGGCAGGCAGCTGGCAGCAGCCGGCAGGGCCTGTTTAACTGTGTAATAGATGTAATTTCCATCAGTTATACGGTTAATATTTTTAAATCCTTACTTCTTGTTTACAATGTCACTTGAAAGTGAGATCAGGTGTTTGCATGGTACTGTTGTGGCAGGCGTCACAAGATATTTATATGCCAGATGCACTAAAGATTCATATATCCCTCCATGCTTCAACAACCATTCCAGAGGACAAGCATCCATGCTGATGATGGGTTCTGCTCAATAATGACCAATGCATATTCATTTTTACCATCTGACTCTGAGGCCACCAGCAGAAATTTGATTTTCTTTTTTGGTGGTTTGGGTGCTGTAACTTCCGCATTGGAGTGTTGCTCTATGAAGACTTCTGAACGCATGTCCCTCTCAGATTTTAGACAGCATTTCAGATTCTTTAACCTTCCATTTAGTGCTGTAGCTATTTTTCGAAATCTCACATTGATACCTTCTTTGGGTTTTGTCAACTCTTCCGCAAAAGTGTTCTGATTAGGCCTCAATTAGAGTATTGTGTCAAGTTCTGGGCACCACATTTCAAGAAAGATGTGAAAAAATTGGAGAAGGTCCAGAGAAGAGAAACAAAAAGGATTAAAGTCTAGAAAACATGATCTATGAGGGAAGGGCTTGTTTAGTTTGGAAAACAGAAGACGGAGAGAGAGAGCAGTTTTCAGTTATCTAAAAAGATGTCACGGGCGGGGGGGGGGGAATAGTTCTTCTTGTCCTCTGATAACAGGACAAAAAGCAACGGGCTTAAACTGCAGCAAGGAAGGTTTAGGTTGGACATTAGGAAAAAGTTCCTAACTGTCAAGGTGGTTAAACACTGGAATAAATTGCCTAGGGAGGTTGTGGAATCTCCATTATTGGAGATATTTAAGAGCAGGTTAGACAGACACGTATCAGGGATGATCTAGATGGTGCTTGGTCCTGTCGTGAGGGCAGGGGACTGGACTTGATGATCTCTCGAGGTTCCTTCCAGTTCTAGTATTCTATGAAGTCTATGAAAATGAATATGTACTTGATCATCATCTGAGACTCCTGTAACATGAAATATATGGCAGAATGCAGGTAAAATATGAGACATACAAGTCTCCCCCAATGAGCTCAGTCAACAAATTTAATTATTTTTTTAAAATGAGCTTTCTTGGCATGTCCTCTCAAATTGTGGCAGAAGCATGAAAGGGTATACAAATGGTTTGCATTATAAAAGTGACATGAGAATACCTGTTTTCACTTTCAGGTGACATTGTAAATAAAAAGTAGGCACCAGTATCTCCCATAAATGTAAACAAATCCGTTTGTCTTAGCAATTGGCTGAAGAAGAAGTAAGACTGAGTAGACTTGTAGGCTCTACAGCTTTATATTGTTTTGTTTTTGAGAGTAGTTATGTAACAAAATTCTACATTTGTGAGATACACTTTCACTTTAAGAGACTGCACTATAGTACTTGTATGAGGAACTGAAAAATACTATTTTTTATCATGTTTACAGTGCAAATTATATGACAAATATATAAAGTAAGCACTGTACACTGTGTATTCTGTGTTGTAACAAAAAAATCAATATACAGTAAAACCTGTGTTATCCAGCATACCCGGGGATTAGGGAGTACTGGTAACCTAAAAATTCTGGTTATCTGAGGGGGCAGAGTGGGAGCCATGCGGGGCCTATGGGGGGGGCACGGAAGCTGTGCGAGGGCCAGGATGTGGCCTGCTGGGGGGCGGGAGTGAGGGTCACGAGCTGCGGGGTGGGATATGGCTTGGTGAGGGGTTGGAGGCCAGGGGGCAGGAGGAGATGGTGGGGGCGGCCTGCCGGGGAGGCTGTGCAGGGGCTGGCCTGCCAGGGGTGCCAGGAGCCGCAGGGGGAGCTAAGATGTTTGTTGCTTGCTTCCAGCTGCCATTTGCCCCTCCCCCAGGTATGTGCCCTTCCCCCCCGGGTACTGCTGCATGCTTGTCTGAGGAGCGGCCCAACACTTAAAGGGCCAGTTTCTTTCTTTTTCTTGGCTTTTCCCGGTGTCAGAAATTTGCTGGTTTCTACAATTTTCTGGATGCTTAAGTTCCAAATAGCGCAGGTTTTACTGTATTTGAAAATGTAGAAAAACATCAAAAAAATTTCATGTTTCAATTAGTGTTTAATTGCACTGCAAAACAATGGATCATAATTAACTTTTAATCATGATTAATTTTGAGATAATCACGAGTTAAATGATTAATCAACACCCCTGTTTTTTTACAACTGATTGCTTGTACAGTTATACATTATATAAACTCACAGTGTTCATTGAAAGAAACTAGAAAAATAATTCAGTACATGGAAAATAAGTCATATTCCTTCCCATCAGTATAAGAAAACATGAAATAACATCCCTAAACAGGAAAGCAAAAACAAAACCACAGAGTGCTGAAAAAATTCAAAAATGTGCATTAAACTTAAATATCATATTTTGCATACTTTTAGAAAAACTTTACTCTACAATAAAGCAAGATTTAGACTGATTACACTTAATCTGCACATCAACAGATTAAAAGGTCCTAACTCACACATCACACGAGTGCTAGTAGCTCCATGACTTTAAGATAGAATAGGTAGTTAATACATGTTATGTTTTTATTTTCTTTTAAAAGTACGTTTAAATTATGTACTTTACATACTCCACATTTTTCAACCCTGCCTCCATCCAAGCAAACTTGTTCCACCTGTCCCCAGTGGAGCCGTTTTCACTTGCTCTTTCATGATAACACAAGCTGGGGGCTTGTTCTTATAGTTATAGTCTTAATTTTAGTGACAGGCCTTTCAATTCTCCTCCTGGCATTTACTCAGAGGCTTGTCAGGGTTCAAGGAAAGTAGGAGTGTTGCAGTGTGAAAATGGAAGGTTTGTTCACGTTGGGCAGTGGTACTTACCAAAACCACATGAAAGGGTATTTTCTTATAGAAGTGCAGGGGGCAGATAGAAGATTAACAGGTAGGCAGAAGGGCCAAGGAGGTATTTACCAAGTAAGTGTGGAAATGTCAGGGGTATTTATCATATGAAAATGGAGGTGCAGGCTCAGTAGAGATGTGAAACAGATACTGTATGAAAGTAAAGTGATAGAGGGGAGCACTACTATGGGTGCTTGCAAGTGCAGGTAGTTATGGGATATTTCCTGTGTGAAACTGTGTGCTAGCAGGAGGACTAAGGGAGTATATAACTAGATGCTCAAGCCTTTACAGTATGAAAGCTTAGGTATGGGGGCAACTACACATCTATTCGTAGGCCCTGGAAGGTACCCATGTGGGGGTACTTACCAAACGAGGAAGGAAAGGGAACCTTTAATCCTCAATGCGGTAATTTACACTATGAAGGACTGTACCAAGGGGCCTCTACTGGGCTGAGGCAAGGAACAGTCACTTAGGTGGGTAGAGGAGGATTTATTAGATGGGGGCGGGACAATGGGGGTATTTAGCGGAGTCCTGGCGGGGGGGAGGGTGGATTTACTGGACGAAGACGGGCAGGCAATGGGGGGGGGGGTATTAACTGGAGAGGGGGTAATTACCCGAGGAAGGGGGGGTATTTACCGGATGAAGGTGGTCTTGCCCGTGCTGTACTGCCCCACCAGCAACACCATGGGCTTGTTGTCGAAGTCGGCCTCCTCCAGCGCGGGCGAGTGGAAGTCATGGAAGCGGTAATAGTCCTCGAGCGGCTGCAGCCGCCGCGCGTACAGCTCCTTCAGCCCCCCGGTCACCGTCTGCACCGGGTCGCCGCCGCCGGCCCGCTCGCGCCCGCCCGCCTCCTTCCCCAGCCAGCTGAACATCCCGACGCCGCCGCCGCTCGCCCGCCCCAGGCAGCGCCGCACTGACCGACTGCCCGGCGCCTTGCAACGCCACGCCGGCCCGGGCCCTCCCTCCTTAGCACCGCCCTGGGGGCGGGAGAGCGCCGCCTGGCCTAGCCCAACCCTATCGCTCCCCGGCAGGCCCTTTCCCCGCCCCGCTGGGAGAAGCCGCCAGAATAACCCTCGGTATGGGGAACCTGGACCGCGGCGTGTCCCCATCAACACAGATCAAGTCTAGTCACACCCCCCCCCCCATCTGATCCCCTGAGCACGAAGCCACGCGGAACCCCCTCATTTCCCCCAATTGCACTGTCTGAATAGAGAGGCTGCACCAGCTCTTAGCCAGACACTGTTAAAACTGGCAGAGCACCACACAAACATCCATCCCCCTCATCCTACTTTCTTCATCTCTACCTTCTACTAAATAGAAAAAAGGGGCTGCTGACTCTAGCTATTGTAGCAATCCAGCCCCCAGTGCCTCACTCCTCAAAAGTAGGGTAAAGACACACATCCACGATCTAGAAATTGCTATCTCCTACCAGTTTTTAAACCCAAATTCCCAAATAAACTAAACATGTTGCCACACCTACATGCTCAGAAAAACTTACGGTTTCAGCACAGATCTAGTGCTAAAGTGTTACACATACCTGGGTCTCACTAGATCCAGCAAAGTTTTGGTCACACACTATGCGTTCCTCCTAATCCACTATAAAAATCTGGTTCCTGATATCCATCTATGGACCTCGACTGGCAAAGTTTTGACCATTTTCCTCTTAAATTCTCAAAGGTTTACCTTCTCAATACAGCAGATGCACCCATCCTTTATCTGAGAAGTCCATGCCTAATGTAACATTTCACTGAATTAACATAATTTTCCTTTCTAAAGAAAGCCAAATTTCATACCATATTGATATTATTGACGTTTTGCAGTGGAGTTGGTCTAATAGATGTAAATGATCATGCTAATAAGACATGGTCACTTAAAATTACACATGTATTTATCCCTTTTATCTGATAACTCTCAGTTCCAATGCACTATGGTTTTCAAAGCAGCCTACTGGATTTAGACAAATTCCTTTAGTTTTGAAATACAATTTAATAGAAGATGTGTGTCTAAATCCCCTAATTGCTTTAAAAATCCTATTGAATTGGACAGAGATTTATCAGGTAAAAGGAATAAATAAATAGCCTTGCAGCCTAGCTAAAAAGATAAAACTTTGGGGGTAGATCTATGTGAATGAACAAGACCTTGCCAAAGCTACATCCATATTTGGTTTTACAGGGTATATCCTATATGGTGAAGGCTCATACAAAGTGATTTAGCTTCTCTGCAACATCCTTCACCTCCTTAATTAGTGCTTGGTAGTCCAACATAGCTACAAACAAAATTTGGTTGGTATTTACTTTTCAAAATCCCTCTTAAACCTCCTATTTACCATCTTGGAACATAAGAATGGCCATACTGAGTCAGACCAAAGGTCCATCAAGCCCAGTATCCTTTCACTGATAGTGGCCAACACCAGGGGCCGGAGGAAAGAAAAGAACAATTAATCATCAAGTGATCCATCATCTCTGTCATTCTCAGCTTCTTGCTTATTGACTACCAGAGTTTACTTGTCACCCTGCAAGGCACTGAATTTAGCATATGAAGTGGAAATCCATCAATTTCATGAAGAAACTCATGCGAAAGCTCATCACCTAATAAACTATCTTGTTAGTCTTTAAAGTGCTACATGACTGCTTTTTTGTTTTAGACAGAGACAGACATGTTCCTCTCCAAGTGCCAAGATGGACATCATACCCAATGGATTGAAGATGAAAAATCCATTACAATCAATATACTTCACAAACTATAGTGATAGATTGTACCGCACACCCTCAAAGAAACTGAAGAACCACCTAATCAGCATACTGTACAGCAAACAGGAGATCAAGAATGTTCTCTCAAAACTGGAAACTCTCATAAAAAAACCCACCTATTTTATCCAGGCATCCGACAAAGGGGTTTTTTTACCCACAAAAGCTTATGCCCAAATAAATCTGTGCCCCAGGACTCCTCGTTGTTTTTGCAGATACAAACTAACATGACTACCCTTAGTGATAGAAATGTAGCCGTGTTAGTCTGGTCCAGCTGAAACAAAAAACAGGACTATGTAGCACTTTAAAGACCCTTGTGAGACATTTTAAGCTCTTATCTTTTGGCTTTGGTAGGATTTAATTTCCTCTTCTCTCAATTCAAAGAATAGCTGTTGGGCTCAAATAACCTCTTGCTTTTTCCATTCTGATTTAGTTTGTGTTTCTGTTCCATATTTTGTCTAAGGCTGTGCAAGCCATTTACAACTCTCTTATGGTGTGTTTAAGAAACTTCCATGCTGAATCTAAATATTTTAAATTGCATCACTTTTGATTTAAGGTCTTCTTGACTGGCTTCCTCTTCTTAAAAAACAACAACATTTCTTAAGTTTTGTTTCCCCTTTCTTAAATTTGGTTTCATGTTTCTAATTTTTGATGACTGCTTCCTAAAGGTGTTGAATTTAAACACATTGTAGTCACTATTATTTCTTCCAGCCAATATCTGTGAATTACTTAAGAGCTCATTAAGATAGCAGATATAAAAATAACCTTATAGTGCATCTATAGTGCAACAAACTAATAGAAGGCAACATATCATGGGAGAGGGCTATCAATTCTAAGGAACCTAAGGCTTGGGGGCCGGATGCATCCCCTGGCTTGCCTGGATCCAGTCCCTAAGTCTCAGGATTCTGGAGCACACAAAAATCTACTAGTTTGGGCCCCCATAGGCTGTGGTGTGTGAGAGGAATGCGGGGAGTGTCTTTCTCCTTCTCAGTCAGGGACCACATCAGTGAGGGATTTTGTTGTTGTTGTTTTGGGTTTTTTTTGCTCTCTCATTTGTGTGCAGCCCTCCATCTGGTTTTTCTGTGGGTCAGTGGCCCCCAAACCCTGCTCTAATGCATTCAGGCTGCTTTGTGTTCCTCTTATCAGTTGATCCAACCTTAAAAAGATTCCTTCTGCAGAGGGTATACACCTACACATAATCCTGGAAAAGTCAGTAATACCACATGTGGGAGAAAGGGTTTGCAGAATCATGTTATATATTTCTGATATCAGGGATAGCAATATCTTTTAACCATGCATAATATCAGTACATTTTCACATAATTCTGAAATTCCAAGTTTTTATTATTTATGATACCTCTGTGCAGAGTCTTCAGGAGGTTCCATTTTTGTGTTTATTAAACTTCATTGACCTGCTTCTTAGTTAAGATTGCTACTGATTTCCAGTATAAAGCTTTATTTTGTTACCCCCTCTAAAACTCAGGGTACATTTAGACTGCGTTGCTATTTCGGGATACCGCTCCATGTCTTTAAAAGCACCCGCTATTTCCTGAAATAGCAGGTGCGCTATTCTGGTGTCCCTGTAACCCTTGTTCCATGAGGGTTAAGGGATTTGTTGGAATAGTGCCTTATTTTGAAATGTGGCGCTGTCTACACAGCGCCACATTTCAAAATAAGTTCTTTCAATTTAAGACTCTGAATAAGCTATGCAATTTGCACTATGCAAATTATGTAACTTACTCTGACAGTAGGGTGCTGTCTAGATGCACCCTCGGAGTTCCAGAGAGGAAAACTGTAAGTTGGTCTCTCATTCAAAAAATGTTGCTCATGGATCTGCACAAGATCTGGGAAAGGGGCTTATCAAAATGGCGTAGCGAGGTGGGGTGGGGGAGGGCAGTTGTCCCTGGGCGCCATGCTAGGGGGGCACCAATTTAGCCTCCCCTCCCGGGCTCCCCCTGTCATCCCTCGGCTTGCCTGCTTCTCCTCCACCAGCTACCGCCGGCTGTAGCCTCCTCTCTGACCCGAGCCCGACCCTCCTCCATCTCTGCCGGCAGATTAGTGCGTGCCGGGCCTTGGCCCCAAACTGGAGGGGGAGGGGAAGACATGGTACAAGCTCCCCCCCTCCTCCGAGGGTCTGGCTCAGCTGGGCACCAGGTTTGGGGCCCTGCCACATGGCAGCAGTGGCGGGAGGAGGGGGGAAGCAAATTTTGCCTTTGTGCCCGGGTGCATAACACCCTCACTAGGCCTTTGGCTTATCACTTCAAGTGAGCCCTTAATGGTGTCTAAAAAGCAACAGGAAGGTTAGGGAAGTGGTTCTTCTTTTGGTTTTCTGCTCATCAAGCTTCCTGCCCAGCCACATTTCCCTTCCCTCTTTCCTGCACTCAGTAGAATTCTAGTCTCTCAGACTGTGAAGCCAAGAGTTGACACACATTTATTCCCTCCTTAGATAAAAGCCCTGATCCTGAGGACCAACAGGAATTTGTGGAGGACACTATTCCTTTTTGCAGATCATGGGAAGTCTGCAGCATCAGAACTTCTGTCCACAGAATAGTAGATTAACACTGGGATGAGCAAGACTGCTTTTAGCAAACAGATCAGGGGCTATTCCCATTTATAACTGAATCTCCTAATATCTGCTGGATTGGCTTCCTCTCTTCTAGTCCTAGTAGAGTCTGTAGGAACAGGAAGTTGTTGCAAAAGAATTTAGGAGTGTTTCTTTAAAAAATTAAGGATTTTCCTACAGCCCAATACTTTGTTAAATTAAAATCAAGTTTGCAGGCACATACTAGTGATCTGAGTTTCAATAACAAGAGTTAAAAACTAAAACTCTGATATGTTTCTTCAAAATTAATTTCACCTTAGGAAATTTTTAATGTGGAATTGTCTTAGTAGAGATGAGCCTAAATTGGAATCCCAAATTCAAAATATCCAAAACACTAGGAAAGGTCATATTCAGTTCCGATACTGAACTCTGGTGCTTAAAACCAATGCTAGTAGACCCTTTGCTAGTTGTGAATACAGACTCAATTATTTGCATTAATTATTCTGCTAATAGAAAAAGGAAGTTGTTTAAAAAAAATCTCATTATTACTACTTAGAATCCAACACAATATTTTATTATGCAAAACTTTACTTCATATTTCTACATATTTATATAGAAATCCTAGTACATTATTTTATTTAAAAACTGATTCTGTTCTCTTTAAAGATTCTGGACTTCCAGTCCTGGTAGTGGAGTCCTCTTTTAAATGTCAGAATAGGTAGAGCACAAACAATGATAATGCAAGCTATTTCACATTTCCTTGCCAACCTGCCTGAACCTTGACTTGGAAAGGCCACTTCTAGAAGTGACAGCATAGGTCAGTCTCAACATCGATTCAGTACTTGGCCAATCTGCTGAAAGTGTTAACAAGGGAAGCAAATTAATGAATTATGAAAGAGCTTTCCTGTTTATTTCCATTTCTGACAGGCAGATATTAATTTTTCCTGTTACAGACAGAGTGGCTTATTTTAGCATTCTTTGGATTTCCAACACTTTCTGATTCAGTTCCTTTTTCTTCAATAATATCAACCAATGGATTTTTTGTATTGTATTCCATAATGCTGGACAATCAATAGAATGCTGGGATCCTTCCCAACGATGGGAAAGACGGATATATCATCACAGAGGAGTATAAAGTTTGAGACTATTTCCTCTGTTGTTTTTTCCGTTCCACAGCTATACGCAAGGCCTGAAAAATCAAGTCTTTGTTATTCTGGACATTGTAGTAACTCAATTTTGCCAGTTTGTCAAAATTTTCCTCTGAATATTGCAGGTTATTTATATTATATGGACCATTGACATCAGCAACATCAATTTCACCTTCTGCCATCTCTGAGGGACTACGTTCCACACCTAGAGGGAAATAGCAATTAGGTTTATTATTGACACATTATTATGGTCCAATGTCGTATTAGCCATGTATACATAGTCACAGGCCAGACTTCTCCCCAGTGAAATCAGATAGCGGTTAATCATAAGGCCTCATGTGCTTTGTGACAAGCTACATCTAAGCTCTGTACTAAGAGGCCTGAATTCCATGGCATTTTGACATGCTAGTCTGGAAATAACATGGCAGTGTCATTTAAGAAATGAGATTATTTTAATTTTTAAATACAAAAACAATTCATAAATTGGTATAGAACCCTCACATTGTTCATTTTGATATTAAATTCAATTTATTATATGATGTCCTCAGATTTTCCATTTACAATATGGAATAGATTTTTGTACTAATAATGAATAACTGTATGGTAGAAAATGTCCTGGGGGAAGCAGAAGGTTTTAGCACTTGGGTAGGGAACAGCTTTGGGCACCAGTTTGAGAATCTGAAATAAGTTCATTAGGTGGACATGTCTATTAAAAATGATCAGCAGTCAAGTAGTTAAAGTTGATATTTAAAACAGTCAGTTTAAGGTTTCAGAGTCAATAACCAATTGAAGTGAACTAAAATCATTCACATCTTTCAAAGTTATTTTCTGGAACTGTCATCGCTACATTGTAGGCCTTGGGCTCTGGGACTATAAAATGACAGTGCAGACGCCCAAACCCAAACATCTGTACTGAGTTTCATAGTCCAGCCACAGTGTAGACATACCCATAATCCATCATTGAGCTGTCCTTGGACTTAAGTGAGGAATCTAAAAGTAAAGTCTTTTACAGGCACCCAGTCAATATAGGTTTATTATAATGAAATTAAAAGTAGGAATCCAGAGAATGGATAGCCTCATCATGTTGACTTTAATAAAATAATTGGCTGCTGCTAACTTACCGGGTGCTTTGTAGTTTCTGAAGGTGTCGTTCACTAGTGGAAAGAGAAGCACTACAGGTGTTTCTGGGCCTTCTTTGTCTCCAACTAAATAGCACTCCTTTGGATTTTTTGCTTCTTCTTCACCTGGCACAATTTTGGGGAAAGGGATTCCCTGCTCTGAGAAGTACTTAGAGGCTTTTATCAAAGGCTGGATAATCACAGAGAGAAAAACAAAACCTCAGAAACCAATGACAAAATTAAGGCCACAATTTAGCTAAGAGATTGACTTCAGTTGGAGTACTTATGGAGTAAGTCACTAAACAACATGAGTAAGGGTGATAGTGTATAACTCCCAGTTATCTTTAGTTCCCACATCCTCCTTCCTGCCAGAGTTATGCTTCCATGTCAGGGGCTGGTGAAGTGATCCCTATGTATTGTTTGCATGTGAGTTTGAATACTACACTGGAGTCCCTCAGAGTGTGAGGCACCATAGGTTGGTATATTATTATGTGGACAAGTTAAGATTTTTGTGACAAAAGAACTGCATATTAAGAAACTAATTGTGCAAGCATTACTCATGGGGATGGGTGCTCACTCGCATGTATATTCCCATTGAAGCTCATCGTGGTAATGGTTACCCAATCAAGCCCTAAAAAGTCAACCATAGTATAACATTACATCAAATGGAAGTTATCTTTCTGTAGCAAACTTCCTGTTTTTAAAGCAAGATTTTGAAAAACCAATGCATTTAACTACTTCTTCAGCCAGACCTACAGTTATTCAGCTGACAACATATTTTGGGTTTCTCTAAATGTCTAATCAGAGAAAAAAAAAACCACACCAAATTATTTGGAAGTCCAATACCCAAGATGAGACACACAAGTAATGGCATTTAGATATCTGATCAGACTTTCAAACTATCTTTGCATGTATTTGAATATCTGGCCATAAGATTCAAAAACTCAAATGATTACTGGTGAGTGTAACTAAATGTGCAGTTTTCCACACATTAAAATGTGCGTGAAAGCATGTTTATTATGGTAGTGCACACCTATATCTGTGGTGGCACATGCAATTCTCAAGTATTTATAATTTCATTATTTCTAAATTGAATTTATTCAAAACTAGGCAAAGTACTCTCACCTCACTCCACTCCATCACACCCCCTCAAGAGTCAAGTTTAAAATCTTTCACATTGGGATAATCCCAAAATGGACAGAATGATTTTTGCCATACACACCCATAATACATGTGTTAACAAGTGATAGACATTTTTGCCCAGTCCTGAAATTTGTACACCATCTCTACCATAATTATTAAGGTACATAGTTACCCAGTGGAATCCACAAGCCCTGCGTTTGGCACTCAAATTTCCTGTACAATGAATGGGGGAGAAATACACACCTGAGAGCCACAAAAGCTAGTATGCTAGTCAAGGAACTTCCTAAACAAGCCAATAATGGATGATGATGAAAGGGGGCTGTTTTAAGACCCGCCCCTCTTGGGGTTTATGCATCCAAATTAATGCCAGAGCAAGGCACCTATCTCTACTTGGGATCCAAAGCTGTAAACCTTCTCCTGAAGTCAGGCAATTAAGCCATTCCTTGCCAGAAAGGCTACAAAAGATGCCTAATTCCCAGTGAAGATGCTGGAAGGAGAAGCAGCAGCAGCAGCAGCAGCAGCAGCAGCAGCAGCCACTGCCACCGCCGCCACCACTGTTATGGCTGGGGCATTCACATAGAATGTGGGAGACCACAATTCAATTCCCCCCTCATCCTAATGTGGAAAAAAGTAGGAAGCTCGAAACCTATTAGGTGAGTGCCCTAGTTCCTGGACTTAAGGATCAAGGGGAGACTGCCCCCGTCCCTTCCCTCTACTGTTTTGCAAGAAGTTGGGCATGCTTACAGAATGCCTACTGGTTTGGACCTCTCTCATGAGATTGGCATGGTAACCCATAGTTTCCCCTGGTTTGAGGATCCCACTGAGGCTTGGACATGAAATAGGCCTCCAAGCACCCAGCTGGGGCAGCAAGCAGTGCACATACCCAGTGGCATAAACTTAGACTTTGAGGAGATTTTTACAAAAACAATGCCAGTTTTTCAGGTGCCTGCAGGTTTAGATGGCAGCTGAGCAGGGGTTTTGAGGATCTCAGTGGTGCCTAAATTTTTGAGTTAGGCACATAAAGTCAGTTACAGGGTTGCCAGGTGTCCGGTATTGACCCCGGACAGTCTGGTATTTTCACCTCCTGTCGAGTAAAAAATTCAGAAAATACCGGACACCTAAAATGTCTGGTATTTTCTGGGTTTTTTTCCCTGCCAGGAGGTGAAAATACCAGACACCTGGCAACCCTACAACACACTCGGCAACTGGGCCCAGCCCCCGGCTTCCTCCCCCCTACCCTTGTCCCCTGGCCCCCCTGTCCCCGGGTCCCCTGCTTACCTGGGGGTGCTTGATCAAGAAAACAAGATGGCCGCCAGCAAAAAGCCTAAGGACCTGAAGGAAGGGGAAGCAATGCCTTCCCTGGGTCTTACTGCTCAACCGCTCCCCTCTCACACTTAAAGGGGCCATGCTGTTTTAATGCTGTTTTATTTTATTTTATTTTTGCTTAATAACTCTTGGGGTTTTTTTTTTCTTTCTTTTTGCTCAACAACTTTGGTCTTCCCCCCTTTTTTCCCCCCTCGACAGAATTTTTTCCCTGGTGGTTTTTTTTGGGGGAGAGGGGAGAGGAGATATTCGGTATTTTTGGTTAAACCATCTGGCAACCCTAGTCAGTTAGACACCTAAGTCCTTTTGTGGATCTTGGCCTACGTAGTGACTTTTATTGAGAGCACACAGTAAAACAAGGATTCAAATGACTGACCGTACACACTTATTCCTCTTAGAAACAACTTTCTCTGTAAGTATTTGGGAGTAGAGCGTTAACAATTCTGGCAGGTAAAGGGGGTATATTACTGAAGAAAAAGGCATATGTCTGACCATTATCTGTGATCCTGAACTGTAGTTGAAATGCAGGATGAGGTCCACTTTCCTCTCAGGCCTCATAAGCGGCGGGTAACTGGTTTCGAAGGCAAAAGCAGTATCTATCAGAGCGAGGTGTTCTGCTGCTCCTGTCAGCTGGTTGGGGTGACAGTCAAGCTCACAGTCTGTCAGAAAAACACTTCTTGTCAAGAGTGTGCATCACTGCAAGGGTGGGTGTATTACTACTCTGACTCCAGTAAAGAATTAGAGAAAGAGAATTTAGCTCCCCTTTTGATTCCAGACAGTTTTATGCAACTGTAGTTGAATCTTTTTGTTCTTCACATCTATGTTTTCTCATTCTGCCTTTTGCATTACTGACCTGCAGCAACCATCTTTTTGGGCAGCATAAAACAATTATTTCTGTCTGCTTTCTGCAGACAAGGCGGTTCTATGCTGGGACACAGAAGACCAGAGTTCAGTTCCCCGCTCTATCACAGACTTCCTGTATGACCTTGCCAGGTCACTTGGCTTTTCTGTGTCTCAGTTCTTCCTATTAAAAATGAGGACAATAATACTTCCCTAGTGCCTGAGGATAAGGAGGCGTCCAGATGCTATGGGAGTGAGGTACATAAGTACCAAAGATATATGTACATTTGGAGCAACTACACGGTTTTCTTTTTCCTTTCACTGGTAGGTGAAATATTAGTAGCTCAAGAAGAATTCCCTATATTTCTAATGGGAAATACTACCAGAGCCAGTAATATCTGACCTACCAGTAAAAAGGGCAAAAGACAACTTTTCAACTACAACTACTACACATATACTTATCCACATTTGTACGAATTGTAATGAATTGCAAAACCACGTGAAATAGGAATTATTTTAACTGTTTTGTCTGCCTTCTGGCTACTATTCCATCCCCCTGAGACTTATTGTAACATTTAAAACCCTTAAGAAGCTTAAATCAGCCTCCAAAGAAATGTTCCTCCTCCCCTAAATGTGGATTTTTCCCAAAAATTATACTTGCCCAAAGCCCTAAGGGGCAAGATTCAGCCATGCACCATGAACAGCCTTTCTATATTTAAAAACGTCACAGCTTTAAAGTCCATTATCAAAAGCAAACCTAAAAAGAGGATCTTTATATCAATAGGTAAGGGAAATTCCTAGCAGAAAACTGCATTTGTTTCTAGCTCAGCAGGACTGTGAGCTATCTTACTTAAAGTCATGATGTATTTAGGTATGGGAAGGTTTGAATGTCCTTTCTAGAGCTGCAACATACATGGCATATACAGAGTATATCTTAGTGTGTTGTAGTTCAAGGGTTTCCTAGGCATTTGTTTTGGAGGCAGAGAATTCAGCCTCTTCAATGTTTTGACAATCTCTTGCACATTTGGGGCATATCTGGAATAATAAACAACAACAACATATCAATAGCCTGCATAATTTACTCATGGCTTTGTTACTTATGGGTAATGGGCATATCCAAACTTAAGTTAAAGTCTTCATATCATACTATAAGACAACACATCACATCACCATGTTATTACTACCCAGGTTTTCTTAAAAGTACCAGAACCATTTGAGTAGCTTCATTCACTACCACTAGGGACTACAGATAACCACACTAAATTCCAGACCCCAGCCCAATCCTTAAAAATGCAGTTTCAAATAGGAAGTTATCACCATACCTTTCCATTTAGAAAACTCATTCTTCAAGTAGTTATTGTGCAACTGGAAACCCTTTAAAAAATTGTGGATTTCTGAAATTGCTGGCCGCGACATAACAACATCTCGAAAAACTGTTGAAAGGCTATCTGGAGGGAAGAACACTCGAGTATTTAACTCACTTGACCCTGTATGTAGAACAGGTTCTTTCTCTGTAGAAAAAATGATAAAAGCTTTGTATATCTGGATTCATTTTGGGGATAGTCAATAATAATAATAGTAATAAATGTTTGCCTTCATTTCAACTTCTCTCCTAACATTCAGACTCTCCACAGATCTAGTTGCTTATCTGTCTAACCTCTTCAAAGTCTGCCTCCTCTTCTCAGTCCACACTGCTAAAAGCCTTGCCCATGTTATAATTCTCTCTAACCTGGTATAATGTAACTTCCTTGGCCCAACCGTATCCCAGCTAGCATTTTAAAATAATTTTCATCTCTTGCACCTTTGCCATGTCCCTTTTTCTTTCTCTCACATACATCTCTTTACTAACTTCCTATCACTCAAACAAATTCAAGTTCTTTCTTTCTTTCTTTCCACAACAAGTTGCGGTTTACAAATACAAAAGGACAAAATGAAAACGAATCATAATAATATTTGTTGCAGTGTTTTTCATTCTCCACTTCATCTGTTGTAAGGCTGCTATTTCTCACATTTTGGTCCCCATTCTGCAAGCCCTTATTATTTAGTATAGTGCTTTCTATTGAGAATCATTTATTAACCTTAATGGAATGACCCACAATAACAAACACTATATTATTCACTAGTAAATGTTTGCAGAATTGGACTCTTGCATCATAAATTCCTCAGGGGGTAAGGACAGTATCTTTTATCTCTGGAAAACATCTTGCACATCTGTGCTGCTTTATTATTATTATTACTGCTATTTTAATGTATGTCCTACATCTCTGGGCACCCTAATGAACGTCAAGTAAAACTATAAAGAAACATATCCAAAAATTCCTGAGTTGGATCAAAAATAAAAACCACTCACAAGCAGCAAACACTAACAAAGGAAAGAAGAATATATTAAATTTCACTTACAAAGATGCCGCCCATTTGGTGTGGGTGGCTAGACAGAGAACATGGAAGAATGGTTGGCTCTGGAAGAATAAACCCCACCTCCTATACTTTCAAGAATATTTTTCTTACAGTTTTCCCTCTTCTTTCATGGGCCCATATCAAGTGCATCACTTTTGCATCCCCTGGTAAATCTCATTGATTCTGCTTCTCAATCAATCAATATTATTGCTGCACAGCAACATAAGAATTGACTTGCTACATCATTACTTGGACAATCAATCAATAAATAACCCTATGATGGACAGAAGGAGTGCTGGCCAGCACTTGGTGACTAAAGGGTTAAACTCATGTAGCTAAGAGTGTTGGCAGGGGGCCAGAAGAACCAATGGGATACAGTGCTGAAATTTAAATCCTGCTGCCCTTTCTCTTTGTGTGAGTTCTAAGTTAAGGGCTGGAGTGAGCAAGATGCAGTAATCAGAATTACCATGTCTACAAGGAATATTGGGAATAGGAGTAAACTAGGCTTTGAAGTATGGATCAGCACAGATCGTGAGTAGAGAGAGGAATGTATGTTTAGTTGCAATCAGGGTATTTTTCTTTGTTTTGGTTGTTTGATTAAGCCTCTCTGTAAAATCCATGTGCTCTCCCCTCTCATTCACTATCTAACCTGTACCCAGAGATACTATGTTATCTGTGTTTTAATCTGTTTCTCTCAGTTGCTCTGTAACACTTAGCAACCAAGTATGCTTTATTAAGGGTATCTTTTCGGGGGAGAGAAGGGTTGTTAATAAAATCATCTTTTTTAAGGTGATGATTTGATTCTTGTGTGCTGGAAGGTACTAGGTCTGTGTGTGCCTGCCTAGCCTGAGAGGTCAGCTATCAAAGACACAGTTTGTTTTCTGTGTTTTCTTTTGTTTCTTTTTTCAAGCTCTTTTGTGGCAGAAGAGCTTGGGTTACCCCTGGGGTAGGAATTCAAGTGTTCCTTCCTGGGTTTTTTTTTTCAGGGTTCCTTAAAGTCACTTGATGATGGCAATCTATCTTCCAGAGCTAGTGCATCTGAGATTCTGGGGAGGTGGTTTTTGTTTTGGTTTTTTTAAAGCAGAGGCAAGATATTTATGGTCTTTTGTAGGCCCCCAACTTCTGCACTCAGAGTGCCAGGGTGGGAAACAGCCCTGAAAAACCCTAAGGAAAAGTAAAGTAAAATATAATGTAAAAATAACTAACCAATGTCGATAACTCTATCTTGAGTCCATTTGTACCAGAACTCTTCTGACTCATAGGAAATATACCAGGCATCCATAAGATTCAAGGAAAATACACTACTCCAGATCCCTGTGATATGAAAGAAATTTGACAGAGAGTAACATGCAACTAACTAACTGTTAATAACTACTCTGTGAGAATGGTTATCCAGCCAGTTATGCACCCACCTTGTAGTAGCGCTCATCTAATATATAAAGGAGAATGTTTGTAAGTTTGTGCACTAATAACTTGGACACTAGAAGAGCTACCACAACCAAACTTTGCATGGGATAACCTTTCATTCAGGAGAAGGTTTTAAGGTACTTTTGGACCTGATCAGGCCCAAGCTCAAGCTGTAAATATAAAAAAAGTAACCTGCCGTGCTGCGCTACAGGGGCCGCCCTGCCCATCCTAGGTCCCGTGCCTGCTGCCTGCGGCCCCCAGCGCCGTCCAGGACTCGCCCCCTCCCACCCACGAGGTTACATAAGTGACCTTCTTTCCCCCTCCACCATGCCAGCACGCACTGCCCAGAACCCCCCACACACACAACGGCTCGGGCACCTGCCCTGCTCCCCGTGGCACCTGCAGCCCCGGGCATGAGCTGGGGCGCCCCTCCCACATGTAACCTCCCCTCCACCCAGGGTCACACCACCCCGCCCCCCGGGGATGACGCGGACCTATATGTTAATCCCTATAGAAATCAGTGCAACTTTTCTACCATTCAAAAAAAAGATAATGGACTACTGTTTTTCTACGTTTTGTTCCTCCGGTTTCCCAAGCAACGCCGGGTAACTCCAGCTAGTAATATTATAACTTAGTTTGATAAAGTTGTATACCCATTAATGTGCTATAGCCCTATAAAGTCCAGTGTTGTAAGCACTGATTTGTATCAGGTTTACAACAGATCAGCATAGCTTGGTTTTGCTATACAGATTCTGCTCTCCTTTCCTCTACCTATTATTTATTTAGAGAAGTCTTCATTGTTGCTGGGCACTTTTCAAAAAGAATATGCTCCCTGATTTGTAACCTCACAGTATAATCTTACTATAGAATCATAGAACTGGACGGGGCCTAAGAGTCATCTAATTCAGTCCCCTACACTTATGGCAGCACTAAGTATTACCTAGATCACCCCCACAGGTGTTTGTCTAACCTGTTCTTAAAATCTCTGATGATGGAGATTTCACAGGTCCCTAGGAAATAGTGCTTAACCACCCTTGTAATTGTTGTTCATCTTTCAGCCCTATCTGATCCATTTCCAAGTTAATCCAAATCCAGATAGTCCCAGCATCCTTCAATAAACTCATCCAGGATATGCTCATGTAATATCAAAAATTTGTTATCCAAATAATGAAAATTTATAACTCCCCTCATTAGGGCTTAGGAAAACAGGGAGCTATTCCAACTCTGCCACTGGCCTACGTTTTACGAGGCATAAGGGATCTATCGGAAAAGGCTTTCTTTAGCGAAAGATCCCCCCCCTCTAGACTGCCGCTTTTCTCCGACAAAGCTCCATGCTGAAAAAAAGCGTCAGCCATTTTTATGCTAATGAAGTGCGGGATATTTAAATCCCCGCTTCATTAGCAATTTCGGTACGTCTAATTTACATCCCTTTTCCGAAAAAGGGATGTAGTCTGGGACATACCCTGAGTGACTATTCTATGTTACATTACATTACATTTTTCCACGATGATAAATCACCTTCCAAGAAGCAGATCCGGGATTCTGGGATCTTCTTCATCAGCCTACCCATGAAGAACTCACTTCCAAAATTCTCAGAGCGAATAAAGGCCCCATATTTAAGGAGTCCCACCTCATAGGGAGTGAACTCTATCCATTCTAAAGAAAGAGTCATAAGAAAACACCATTACTTCAGTAACCTGAATGTGAGTCAAGAAAAATATTGTTATCATATGGATAAACTGAGTTATTAATGGAATAAGATTTTGGTTTCAGACTCTTCATGACAAACTGGTTGCTGAACTACAATATTTTCCAACTTGTCACTTTTATTCAATACAGTTCCAACAATGATTAGTATGGTGAGTGAATTCTCTTCTCACCCCTAGAAGTATCTAGAAAACTCATGAGATTTTTGGTTCTTCCTGCTTTTGTGCAGGCCGGATAATCCTGTGATAATAATCTCTGTCATAATATTCTGCTTCTGATCCCAAGTAAAACTAGAAATAGAGAGAGACACAAATGTAACAAATAAGAAATACAGGTCCATTTTTGAGTGGATTGAGAGGATTTTTGCATTAAATTAACCAGTTTGCCTAATCCTAAAATGAACCTTATGCGACTTAGAGAAGAATATTTTTCTAGAACATAATTATTACCTCTAAAATCTCGATTGCTAATTTTATCCTTCACATTGAGAGCAAGGTAGATGGGCAGGGGATTCTGACCATGACTTAGTGCTTGTTGCTGATCTGTGAGTTTATGGTGGTCTTCCTGCTTGGAAACAAGATACATAAATGAGGAAAATTTAAATTACAGAGAGACCTATCACTTTATCAGGGCTTGGAATATTATAATGAAATGCCTATTTGATTCCAGCCATGTTCTCCTGATTTTGCAATGTGCTGTACACTCTGGTTCTGATCCACCAAAGCATATAAGCATGTGCTTAAAGTTAAGCACATGAGTAGTCTAATTCACTTCTATGCTTAAAGTTGTTTAAAATCAATTTGTCACGTTTTTGTATATTGGAAAATTCTAAGATTTCACCATTGAAAAATAGCATTTTAACATTAGCTTATTTAAAAAAATGGGCCCACATATATTTAAAAAATTCTCAGCTGAGCACAAGCATGAGTCATTTCATCCAAAAAGGGTAAATGTCACAGAAAAGCCACCATGACAGCACAATGAAGAGAATGAAGAGCCCGGTGATAACATGGTTTATATTTGTAGTGTGGCAAGGATGTCTTTCCATTGCAGAGGGCAGGGTGTCTTGCACCATGCAGTACTGACCAAAAGAGGGCAATGCTGGCTGAAAAGAGCCTTATGTGTCAGAGTGGCTGCATAATTTTCTGATTCAGCACTTCCTTGAAGTGACTTCCCTGTGAGGGTGCCACTGCTCCCCAAACCCTAGTCTGGAACCATGAGGTAGGGCAGTATTGCTCACATTGCCTGCCTTCCTGTGGATAAAATGCAACTCAGGGAGAAAGGGGCTTTATAAAGACTGAGAAACAATACATCTGCCTGCATCAGTGATCATAAAATTCTCCTACTGTGTTTTAATTGGAGGGGATTGAAATTTTGATTTTTTAAAATGCTCATGTGAAATAAGTAAATAATAGTTAATAATAACTTGGGGAGAGGGTTGTATGTGTGTTTGTTTCATATGTAGAAAAGTTTTGATGGAAATGGTTAAATGTGAAAAAGTTTTGTCATTCAATGAAATTTGTATTTTTTATTATTGTTTGTATGATTTGGTACTTTATGTTGCTAAGTTTCACTGATCACCTCAGTCACACATTGATTATTTTTCAAAAATAGGGGAAATTATTTACAGCCCCCTGAACAGAATCAGGCCTACCTACTGTTGCTTTGCAGTGAGCCTCTCCTGGCAGAGAAGAGACTCATGCTGGCAGTGGCCTCTTTAGCATCATTTTCAGTATGGTAGCTGCTCTCCTTACCTATCTGCCCAGCCACTTCCACCCCCATACTATGCTTCATCCTCAAATACCACCCACCAACCTGATGCAGGGTGAGATATGGAGAGAAGGGTTGATGGCTTTAGGAGAGCATTTATGAGGAGTGGAACTTCCTGAAAATTGCACATGCGCCAGGGGTAGGGCTGTATTTTGGGAACCCCTTGAGCAAACAATTTTGAATTTCCTCCACATGCTTGATCCCACCTCCACTTGTAGCATGCCCATTATCAAGGCAATCTCAATATGCATATGGGTTTTTTAAGGCATTTTGAGTAACTTTCTCTTAAAACAGAATTTTGGATTTTCCAGAATTTCCGTGGCGGTGAGGTTTCTTTCCTGTGTTTTGAGAAGGTCTAATTTTATTTTAATATATTCATGATGCAATCAAGAAATAAAACTTATTCGTGTGGGTAACTCTGCAGCCTTGTTGAGCGGGCATATCCCAATAGGGTTAACAGTTGAGCCTCACTTCTACTGTCAGAAGATGAGCTACTTAGAGGAAGACTCTGAAAAGAGAAATAGTTCTATAGTACCCCATCATGTAACATGGCTTCAATAATGAGTCCCCAGAGATCTGTAAAACATATCTTGTGCCCCTCTTGTTTTCGCTGGTGTAGCTCCTTTACATAGTATTTCAGACGATCCATGGAAAAACAAGCCAAAAACTTGTTTTTGATCACATGTTTCTGAGTGTCACTCATTGATGCCTCCAGATCCTTCTGAGACCAGTCAGGGTCTTCATATAAATTTGACATTGTCCTGGGGAAAGGATTATAAGGAAAACATGAGGTTCAGAATTAGAACTCTGTGAAATGCTCAAGTTTTGACTTAGAGTGTTGGGCAATATTTCTTGATTTCAGACTGGGTGGGTTAGTTTACACCTTGATGTTTCTTTTGGGTTTGAATGAAACCAAACATCTCTGTGAAATGTAAATAAAATTAACTGAAATCTCTAAATTTAAGTGAAATAACTAAGTTTCATAAAATGTCCCTTAAGTGGGCCCAGACTTGTTTGACACACTACCTATGTTTGCCAAAAGATTATTGAATTTCAGCAAACAGCTTGGAAGCCTAATTCAAGATTTGATTGGTAAGCCACTCCAAAACTAGGTGAATTGGTTTTGAGTAAGTTCATTTGTTAGTGAAATGAAACAAAATAAAAAGTCAAAATAATACATATAAACAATTTTCAGTTACAAATTTTTGTTGAAATTGAATTCCTATGAATATTTTTGATATTGACAATATTCCATCAAAAATTTTCAAACCAACTCTAGCCCAAACCCTTTTGATGGTGTGCGTGTGTCAGTGTGTAGTCACCATATTTACACCTACAGGAATATTTTCAATTTTTTATAAAGAAGCCTAAGTAATTCCATAATTTTTAAATATACCAAAACAAAAAAATATTTGCATCATAAACAATTATGGATTCCCTAATATACCACTAATAATAATTAGATATTTTAAAACCATGTTACAATGAGCACATGCATAGCTATTTGGAAACTAATAAACATTTCACCACTGTGGAGACTACTTATTATTTTCTTTGTTCCTCCGTACCATGTTGTGCCAGATAAACCAGTGATGTATGAAATACAGTCCAAGACATTCAACTTCTGGATACTCAACAGGTGAGCATACATTGCTGTCAATGCTCTCGTACCACCACCTGTTGTCATGATTGCCACCACTGGTACCTGTTTAATGAAAAAAAAATGAATGCAAAATAATCATCTGGGTGGGGACAATTAGTGATCAGGGTGAAAGTGAGAGGAAATTATATTAAATTCATGCCCTGATTAAATGGTTAAAAAAAAGTGTAAGATCAGTTTGCAAGCAGAGACATGATCTGAATTAACCATGCTACATAGGAGTAACTGGAATTGCTCTGGGTTTTCTGTTGAGTACAACTGCCCAGCTGACCATGCTCCAGATTGTGCTCTTGCCTAGAGAAGACAGAAAGTATTGGACCTCCTGGGCCTGTTGAGACAAGAGGCTGTGCAGGCAAAGCTCCAAACTAGCCACAGAAACATCAATATCTGAGCAGATTGCTCAGGGGATGCAGGAGAAGGACTACAACAGCTGTGGCAGGCACACCAAAAGTGGAGGTCAACAATCATTCTGCTGTGCAACAGATCTGCTGCTTTTACAAAGATCTGCAAGCCATACTCAGT
Source organism: Rafetus swinhoei (assembly GCA_019425775.1). Classification (NCBI taxonomy): domain Eukaryota; kingdom Metazoa; phylum Chordata; order Testudines; family Trionychidae; genus Rafetus; species Rafetus swinhoei. The sequence goes on along the minus strand of CM033446.1, from coordinate 70,758,629 downwards.
AGAGACCTCACCACTACTCCCCACAGCACCATAGATACCTCCAAGGAGGCCGAGTCACAGGCTGTGAACAAGAAGGCAGAAGAAATGATGGATGAGGAAGAAGAGGGAGAGTCTGAGGGAGTCCAGCTGCACAGCAAGCCATGACCTATTTTTGAGTTCACCACAGTCCAACCAGTCAAGCATGGGTGAGCTCAATGCAGGAGACAGAACCTCAAGTAAATGTGCAGATAAATTTTCAGTTACAGGGTAGAAACTCTCATGGAGATACTCTGAATTCCACTGTCAAAGCTCTCTAGGGAAGGCTGCTTTGTTTCTTTCTCCAAGGTAGGACTCTCCCACGCCACTCAGTGATAACTTCAGCAGATACCACTGCAGCACAGACTCACAGCATACTGGCCCAGGCAGCTTTGGGAACCATCAGCAGTTGTGCTCTCTCTGCCTTTGTGCTCTCAGGAATAAGATGTCAGCTCAAATCAGCACCGCATGCGGTAACTGATGCCAGTATTTAGTGACAGTGCCCATTCTACTAGATTCATGCAACCAAGCAATTCCCTTCTCAGTTTCTCCATCTTTAGCAGGCTATACTCTCCAGGCCCAGTGCTGTGACTGCCACTGTGCCCAAGTAATCCCAAACAGAAGTGAGAACATAATTATTAAAAATTTAGGGGAACAAGGGCAGCGAATTCAGCATCTTAAGTTTCACTTTCAATTATGAATAGACTGACAATGGTACCTCTGTGTGTTTTATCTACAGCTGGTGCCACTGCAGCCTTCAGGGCCTTTCTCCCCACACCAGTGGAACACGTGAGCCAGATAAGGAGGAGAAAGAAGAGGATTCGGGATGATGCATTTAGTGAGATCCTGCAAGCCACTGCTGCTTCAGATTGTGAGCACATAGCGTGGACACTGAACATTGCAGACAGACTGGAGAAGGAATGAGTGGAGAGGAGAAAGGCCCAGGAATCGCAGAAGGAAAAGGACAGGGAGACACACCAGAATATAACAGGGCTTCTCAGGCAGCAACCACAGATGATGCAGGCTTTGGTGGGCCAGGAAGTTCAACAATCCTGGGCTTGCCTCCTTCTGAAGCCCCGTGAGAACTCAATATCAGGACCTCCCTAGAGCCTGCCTCAATGTTCCATTTGGCACCAAGGGACTGTAAGGACAATCACAGGGCAAGTCTATGCTAGCCTGCTACATTGATGCAGCTGTGCCGCTATAGTGCTTCTCGTGAAGACATGCTATGTCAACAAGAGAGCACTTTAACCAGTCAGTTCTTGTTTATTGGGCCAGAAGTGGTGCTTCACCATGTGCAATTGTGCCATAAATGCCACCAACAACCTTGAATTGGTTCTCACTGTGTTCCACAGCAATTTGTCCTCCAAGAAATCCCCTCTAGCCAGGAGGTGCTCAGCGTCGTCCCCTCCTCCCAGACCCCACCCCCACTCCACCACTTCCCCCAAATCCATGCCCCACCTCTTTCCCAAGCGTGCCCCATCCCCACTTTTCCCCTTCTCTCCTGAAGCCTCCTGCATGCCATGAAACAGCTCTTTGTGGCAGGCAGGAGATGTTGGGAGGAAGAGGGAGGAGTCGATCAGAAGGACCACCAGTGGGCAAGAGGTGCTGGGGAGAGGTGGCAGAGAGGGGGGAGCTTGGCTGGAAGTGGGTGCTGAGCACCCACTAACTTTTCTCTGTGGGTGCTCCAGCCCCAGAGCACCCATGGAGCTAGTGCCTGCGAAGAAATCATCATATTCTCCACTTGTTCAATTCTGCTTGCAGTTCTGCAAATACTGCAGGAACAAGTGCCCTGTGCGTGCAATGCTCGAGACAATAGTGCAGACTGCTGAGCTGTGCTGGCTCCATGCTTCTGTCAGAGATGGCAGCCAGTAAGGAGTGTGGTGTGGAGTTGTGGTATTTAAAAAACAATTGAATACAGATAATATTATGGGATGTAGACAGCTGCAAATGGGGAAGTTGACCCCATGCTCCCAATTACCCCTGTGCAACTCTTGCATTGCCAAAACGTCCCCAAGGACAGTGTGCTGGATGGTGGTGAGTTGCACAGTGAGATACTAACCCATGGTGCATCATACTCTATATCAACACAAGTCCAACACAAGGATCCAAGTATGTATGCGCACAAGCAATATACTAACTACAGTAGTAATGTGCCAATGTAACTAGTCAGCATAAGTTTGCAGCATAGATACGGCCTGAGTTACAGAAGTTCTGAGTCCTTCTGCAATAGGCTGGCTGAGAGGAAGGCTTGTTCCGAGAAAGATTTAGCTGTAATTCTCAGAACATGGACCTAAACTGTGCTGGTATTTAATGTCTATTAAAGCATGGACAGTTGGTGAAGGTAGGGCTGGGAGAGGAAAGCCCCGCCCCTTCTGCTGGAGCCCTATCACCCGCAGAAGCCAAGTCACCTCCTTGCACCCCCCACAATGGGAAGGGGAGCAAGCGGGTATTCGGGCCTAGCCTCCCCGAAGAGAACAAGGGGGGGAGGAGGGCAGGCAGCTCCATCCTCCATGGCCAGGAGCACGGGGAGGGTGGGCACTGGTGCAGCAACACCCTGTCCTTAGAACACCTGTGGTAGGCATTCTGGTGGCAGAGTGTGGGTGGGGCCCAGCTGGTGGCTTGGGAAGGCAAAGCCTTCCCTCGTCTAGGCTACTGGCCACCCATGTATTAAAGCAACAATCTTTTGGAACTGAATATATAAGTAAAAAGATTTTATTAATGTTGTCTGTGGTCACTCATTTCCTTCCTAAAAAGGAAAACCATCCACTTCCTGAGTGTAAAGTTTCCTGGCTGTCTAGAGATTGTGAGAAATAAAATGGGGAACAAGATGCCACATTTTGGCACCCCCTTGACTGACATGCCCCTGTGAGAAGGGTGGGAAGAATTCTACCCCATGTACCTCATCATCCTGCAGGTCGTCCTCTAACTGGAGAACCTTTTTCAGAGCAGCAGCAACCACCTTTTTCCTTTTATGCAGAAAATCCTGTTCTTCCACACACAGATCAAACCCTAAACGCACATCTAGGTCGTCCCAGCTAGAATACAGGCACAAATATTATACATTACAATTTATAATCTCAAAATGTACCATACAAATTAAATTATATATACTTCATAAACAGAAAATCCATTAATACAACTATGGACAAATTAATCTATTATATATTTGAGAGACTTTGTCTTTCTGTCTATTCAAAAACTCCTCCTAAATGGTAAGAGCTAGGACCACCAAATTTGGTAAGCCGCTTCCTCTTATCATAACTTAAAGCAAGATCAGGATTTGGTTGTGCCAGGAAAATGGGATCTACCTGGAAGGAGATTGTTTCTCAGAAAACCAGACAGAAAAGAGACAGAAGCGCCAAGCTCCCCACCCCCAGGATGACCTTTAGGGAGGGTTGGGGTCTGAAACTCTACCCCTCACCCCCAATTGGTACAGGAATATTGCTGGCAGTTCCTCTTCATCATGGAGCAAGGGAAAAGTGCACAGTTTGCCTCATTCCTCACTCAGTCTGGGGAGCGCAGGGGGCAGATGAACTTGGGCCTGCCCCAGCTGGGGGACATCCACCACTCCCCCAGCTGTACCCACTAAAGCTGCAGCAGTGATGGAGAGGTGCTTTTCACCTGGCCCCAAGCTGCTGTGGTGACAGAGGGCTGAAGTAGTTCTGTCTCCCCATGACAGCCTGCATTCTGAACTCCCCCTTACAGTTCCACCTCAGAGCAATGATTGAAATGAAGCAGGTACACTTTCATTTTATTTTCCAAAAAACAAAAATTACTTAAGTTAAGGACCCAAGCAACATAGAGTTCACTGGAATATTTACTCAAAGACGAGAGAGAGAGAGAGACAGAGAGAGAGAAACATGTGCAGAGTCCTGTAATATTTTATTCTGTTTCCAAAACAAAAGTGTCTGTCTGCTCTGAGTGACATTAGGGTATTTTTTTTATTATCCAAAATGTCTAAAAATAGTTGCTGCAAGTAACAATTGGAAACTTGTACCTCCAAGGGCAAAGTTAAAGATAGAGGGTCATATTTTCAAGAGGGCTTCTATATTGCATCTTCAAAATATTTAGAAACACCCGTTTGCACCTGCAAGGGGGGTAACTCCATGGACTTGCATGATCAAATGCATTGTTTTGTTTGTGAATTTGGGTGAACTCATATGTATTATGATCACAAATTTTGGAAGCTGCTTTGAAAATATTGAAAAAAGGACAATAAGAGAAATATTTAAGTAACAGCCACCATTTGTCCACATTCTGTGTGTGTGTGCACTGCACACTGAACCCCTCATCACAAATCCACCCCAGAGCAATGATTTAATTGAAGCAGATACACTTTCATTTTATTTATATATATGAAATGTGTACAGACACACATACACACAATGACAAATATAAAATGCAATATTTATGCAAGAGGATAAATCACAGCTGCTGTGAACACCAATATTTGAATTTTCTGATTTTTTTGTAGTTTAAATCTTAGCTACAATCAGAATTAACAGATTTATAATGTGTTACATTTCTTTGGTTTAAAAGTAACACAGGCAAGTATATGTTTGCATTTACCTCTCTGACTAATCATTTAAATATGCACAAGTACATTTATTTCAATTTGTGGGTATCCTGTACGGAACAGATGCTCTGGTCTTGTATTTGTTTTCTGTGCATGTGTTGATAGTGCTGTCCTACTTTCCCTGCCCATCAAAGATTAGGTAGAAACTGAAATTTTCCAAGTCTCTTTGGATAGCTATTTCCCATTTATTATAGTGGGGATCAAGAACTGGACAAGAACAATTTCCAGAGATGTATAAATCGCTAAAATTATGATGTCAGAATTAAAGAGTCTTTTTAAGAATAACTGTAATACATTGATGTCTAACAGACGATGACATCGATTTAAATATTAGAGCTTCAGGGGTAAGTAGGATACACAGGACTTTACATCCTGAGAATCTACACTGCAAATAACTGGGCAATGATGTGTTTTTTTCAAATGTTGCCTTTACTGAATTTCTGTAGATGACCAGACCCAGCTATTGGACCCAGGTATGTTGACTAGCACCACTACCCCACTGTGTACAGTTTTAATTGGGTTTACATTTCGTAAGTAATTTGGCAGATTTATAAGTTATTTGCCAACTCTTTTATCATCACACTGCTGTCTTAGGTCATGGCTATGTAAGGGATTTCACTGTGCATAGTGGCACAAGGGTGTTCACTGGATTGCAGTGCTCAGAGGACAATGGATTGGCAGTAAGGATGAGATCTCTTCTTCTAGCCCTTGATGCCAAGTAAAAGGTCCAGAGTGGCAAGGTTCTCTAAGACCTCAGGTTTTAGCTGGTGGAGGATACATTAAGCATCCATAAGGCTTTCTTCCAAGGAACTCCTCACAAGCCCTGGCAACACAGAATCTCACCTTGTGTGTACAGATTTCAAAAATAGCTATTGATAACACTTCTCACGGCATATTTAACCTACAGGTCTCATTAAATGTTGACAGCACTGGGTGTGTTTATTACATAGTCTTCATGTGAGATCAACACATGGCAAAAAGTTATGCTATAAGCACATCTTTCCCCAGGGGAAAAAAAAAAAAAAAAAGAGTAGAAGTTTGCCACCATCCATCAGAATCCAAAGAACCGAGAAAGAAATACTTATGGAAGATTAATCTTACTTATAGTAGAGGTATCATACCAGTGTTTTGTCTTAAAGTGTAGGTCAAATTTCCTGTGCTGAAAATGAGAAATGTAAATATAATAAATGCTGAGGTATTTTTGCAGCCTTCCTTCCTCCCCTTGCTGACAATGCCATTCATGATCGAACACTCACAAATCCCTGAACCATAGTAATTCGGATAACATAAATATGGCCTCAAGAACATTTGTAGAAAGTGGTTCCTTGTTTTATCAGGCAAATGCACCAATTTGCCAAGTTAAGACCTTATCTGTATCATCTACCACCTGCCTCATCACATTGTTGTATGATGGAGCAGGAAAAGCTCTGTTGCAGATTAGGGAATACACAAATGAATGTGAGATGGGCAGCATTGCAGCCTCAGGTGCCAGTGGAAAGGCCATTATTAAGCCCTGGACAGGCTGCCAGGAGTACCAGAAGCAAAAACGTGAAGCATCAGTGTTGGTGCTAGAGTACGGCCCAACTGAGGATTTGGCCTAGCGTGTTAGGGTTTAGGACAGAATGGTACCCGCTGGGTTTTCAAAGAACCTAGAATTGCTCTAGGACCTTTTGCTTGTTGAGTGTATGTAATACAAATAGAGAGTGGATGATATCAGACACTTTTCTCCCCTCACTAAAGAGCTGCTGCATTCTCTTTTCTGACCCTTCCCTCAAGCTTGGCAGATACACTCCCATAGTTTCTTTTTGTAATCTCCTTAACAGAAAGTGTCCTCTTTGGTTTCTAGAAGGCTGAGTTTGTTTCTCTGGGAGGAACCAGAAAAAACAAACAACTTACCTCATCTATTACTTCTTGATCAAAGGGAAGTAAATTCAGTGGGACAGTCAGGGGGCCAGTTCTGCTTATTTCTGCTGTACATGACATACAAGCACACTGAAAAGAAACAAGGGTTTTTATTAAAAGAAGTACACTTTTGTTGCCCTCTCCCAAATAAAGGTAGATGTATGTTGTTATCTGTAAGTCTCAGTAGGCAACAGTGTTAGTCTGTAACTTAAAATACAATCAGTACTCCCGGAGCACCTCATAGACTAACAAAAATATATACATGGTATCATGGGTGAAAGCTTATGATACTATACATATATTTGTTACTCTATAAGGGCTGGCCCATACTAGGGGATAAGTTCAAATTAAGATATGCAACTTCAGCTATGTTAATTGCATAGCTTTGCACTGCAGGAAGTCAAAGGGAGCACACATTCCCTTCGACTTCCCTTTCTCCTCATAGAAGCAGGACTACCGGCATTGACAGGAGCACCCTCTCAGTTCCAATTAACATGTCTTCATTAGATCCACTAATTTGAACCCCAGAAGATTGACTGTGGTGGCTTCGATGTTATCTTTAGTGTAGACATGGCCTAACGTGCTACAGGCGTACTCGTTGTTGTCTATATTATTCCAATCAATGTTCAATTATAACTTACAAAGCTGGGAAGTGTCTTCATCTTTGGGACTGTAATATCCAGTTGTGGCTGGCTATACTTGGCGTAGTGGAACAGGATGGGATCTCTAAGATGACAGCTGGAGTCACAGCACAATGAAAGGCTATGGGTTCCTTCAAAGGATCCTTTCACTGTAAATGTCAGTTCGTGCTCTAAGGAATGGAGAAAAAAAAAAAGAAACCAAAACCTTTACCAAAGCCTATAAAATATACCCTCCTTTCTCTCCAGCTCCCCACCCCCGGAAAAAAAACCTATCGAGATGGATTGGTACCAAAACCATTGTCCTTACAATGGACTGAACATGAAACCAAGATCTGAACACTCCTTAGCTTTGGGATGCCGTGAATTTACTCCCACAGCAAATGTACACGACTGTATCATAGCCCAAATGATGTAGGATGCATCTGCTCAGAAGGATTTGACCCCATGTGACTGAGCCCTGCCTGGGCGTCTACTGTTTGCCTCAACATGAACACTCGTCAGTCCTTCGCCCTGGCCATTTTTCCCTTTTTGGTCCTATTTATGAAGCTCTCACAACAGCTTCTCCCACATAGGTTCACTCTATTGACAATTGCCCCACTCAGGGAGCGTCAGTTCCAAATTCCCAGTCGCCAGTACTGGCAGCTTCTGATGATGCGGAGAGGGGGGCCTGAGCGCACCCACACTCACGGGCCCCAGCCCAAGGCCTTAAAGACAGGCACTCTTTCCGGTTCTGTCCGGCTGACGGGCTCCTCGCCAAAACGCGTCAGCCCGCGGGCTTTAAACGGTTGCCCTCCCCTGGGCTGCTTCCTCTCCCCACTCTCACAGTGTCCCACCAAGAAACTTTGGTGGCAATGCTTCCGCTAAGTTGAAGTTCCCTTTGCTTCCCCGCAGCCGCCGTCCTACCTTCCTCTCTCCTTTCCCTTCTCACTCCTCTCTCCCCATGACCTCTCCTGTCTGCTTTTTAAATCCCCCGCTCCCCTGCTTCACCTGACGTCATGTCCGGTGTGACCAGGTAACACCGCGCATTCCCGTACTCCTCACCCCCCCCTTCTTTTCGGCATGCCACGGCTCGCTTTCGCCGCTGTCCTAGCGGAGCGGGGCTATTTTGTGGCGCGCCCGCACCGTGTCACATTGTGCGCCTCCATCCTCCTCCCCTGCCCTTTTCACACGCCGCGACTTGTGTTTGCCGTTGCCCTCGCGGTGCGAGGCTGTTGCTTGGCGCGCGAGCACCGTGCGCAGGGCCAGTACCAGACCCCTCGCCCTGCGAACAGGGCATCCGCCGAGGGGTTTGGAGTGCGGAGCGGTGATGCCCCATCACACCCCACAATAGCCGAATAACTTGGTTTAGAAGAACAAACAGACCACATGAATCTCTCTTTGTCTGTTTTAGTCACTTTATAGATACTAGGCCAAATTGCTGCCAGTGGTACAACCCCTTTGTGATACTCAATCAGCACCAAAGGGGTGTAAAGAAGTGTAATTAGTCCAGTCAGTAAGAAAATCAAACCGGGCAATTGGAGAAAATCTTTGCATATGCCCCTGGTCTACAGTAGGGGTCTTGTGTCCAATTCCCAGCCAGTGTATAAGTTGATGAGAGCCATAATTGCTGGCATAAATTAGAGCAGCCCTGAGATTCATCTAACACGAGGAGCCAGACCAGCCTCTTGAAGTCATATGTGTACAAAGGCATCGTAAAGCTACTTTACCATCATTACCTCAGCCCCTCACATGCACCAAGGCAAGGGGTAATGATGGACACAGATTTTATGTTGTAATTGTTCAAAGTAAATAAAAATAAAGGAATTTATATTAAGGGAAGTGATATTATGCCTATGTTATTAATCACAAAAATCAGGAAGTTTAGTTGTTTCTTTCCCACATGAAAGTTAACACTGCCATTCCTGCACACACTACGGGTGTGTCAGGACTACAGGGTTTTTCCAAAAAAAGTGGCCTTTTTTTGAAAAAACTTCACCTGCTTCTAGACTGCTGCCGTGTTCTTTTGAAATTAAATCGAAAGAATGTGGCAGTTTTTTCGACTGTGGAAAACCTCATTTTACAAGGAATAATGCCTTTTTTTCTAAAGTGCTCTTTCGAAAAAAGGCGTTATTGAACACAAACAGTGCTTTTTTGAAAGAGAACATCCAGACTGCCTGGGTGCTCTCTTTCGAAAAAGCGGCTCTCTTTTCCGAAAATACTGGTTGCTGTCTAGATGCTCTTTCGAAAGAGGCTTTTTCAAAAGATTCTTTCGAAAAAGCCTCTTTCGAAACAGGCTTGTAGTCTAGACATACCCTTGATGTACAAGAAAACTTCTCATTACATAGTGATGGTCACATAACAATGGGCCTGTGACGTATTATGTCATTTGTCAAATCATGTATCTTACAAAATTTATTCTGCAGATAAGCAAATGGAGCATTTATTTCATGTATACTTGGTGTGATTATGCAATGAAAGCCTTGCTGCAGACCACACTGGGAAGGGGCTAGAATTGATGTTACTAGTGAAATCATAAATCTGAATTCCAAGAACCTGATTCCCCATTGTCCCTGCACCTTGCATAATCATTACATCAGTGCAAAGTGCGTGCAAAATGCTACCATTCAGATTTTGTTGCATTTTATATATATTTTGCATTGGTGTAAATGACTGTACACTGTGTAGGAGATGTGTCAGGCTTAATGTTGCTTTAAGGCAGTGGGATTTTAACAATTATAAATGCTGTCAGTGTAACCCATAACATGAATAATGCATTTTCTAGATGCTGTTATAAAGACTATAACGGCTAGTTAATGAACCAATGACCTCACTTGTAGAATGCTTTTTCTTCTTCTTCTTCTTCCACCTCCTCCTATCCACCTGAACTTCCAAGCAGGAAATTTCACGAGACTGTAACAAACATGACCAATAAGATAATTACTAACAGAAAATATCACAGAGGGAGACTTACCTCTTCAGCCCATTATTTTCCTGTCAAAGTAGCAAAGATTGGGGGCACTGTGCTTGATCAGTGGGTCTAAGTGCTTTGCATTCTTTTCCAATGATTTCTCTGGCAGACAAAATAGTAACATTAACAGGCTCTTGAGAGAGTCCTATCTAATCCTTAGGTGAAAGATATAATTCGGAGATGATACTAAACTGCTCAAGATAGTTAAGACCAAAGCAGACTGTGAAGAGCTTCAAAAAGATCTCACCAAACTGAGTGATTGGGCAACAAAATGGCAAATGAAATTTCATGTTGATAAATGTAAAGTAATGTATATTTGAAAAAATAATCCCAACTATACATACAATATGAAAGGGACTAATTTAGCTACAACTACTGTAGAGAGAGATCTTAGAGTTATTGTGGATAGTTCTCTGAACAAATCCACTACTCAATGTGCAGTGGCAGTCAAAAAAGCAACCAGAATGCTAGGAATCATTAAAAAGGGGATAGAGAATAAAATAATTTCTTATTGCCTCCATATAAAACCATGGTTCACCAACATCCTGAATACTGCATACAGTCATCATCATCTCATCTCGAAAAAGATGTATTGGCATTGGAAGAGGTTCAGAAAAGGGCAACAAAAAAGATTAGGGGTTTGGAATGGGTCCTATATGAAGAGAGATTAAAAAGACTTGGACTTTTCATCTTAGAAGAGGAGACTAACGGAGGGGATATGACAGAGGTCTATAAAATCATGACTAGCAAGCACAAAGAGAACACCATTTACCACTACTACTCCATTAGTGATGATGTTTTCAGGCAGATCCAGACTAGAAAACAAAACGAGAAGTACACATTTCAGAACAGTATCATCTAAATACTACTTGAAACATTTTTTGGCTTCATCATCTTATTTTTTTTATAAAATTGAAGTCATAAAAAGGTGTGCCTCTTTTGACTGGAGGCCACACAGGTTACTCAGAAGCAGAGATGCTTCAATTTCAGTCAAACAGTTGGGAGGGGATTATGACAGTATAATATTAATGACTATGGGTCACATCACCCCAAATGCCATGAACTGGCATGATGTAGCCCTGTCATTGGCATGCCTTTAATTAGCCCCAAGAAGCCAGCTCTGAGCACCTACAGGCAACTAACTAATACATTGTCATTAGGAAAAATTACAGACACACAAACTCTTAATAGAATATGATATGGATATATTTGTGCTCTTCTGACCATTCTCTCTCTTTTCTTTTCTATGTTTCTATTAAAGATTTGTTAAAATGTATTCTGTTCTGGAAAAGAAATGAATCTGGGGATGAGGTGTGGCTATTGAAGAGACAGCAGGTGTATGAAACATTTTCACTAGTGATTGATTACTCTTGGAATTGCTGCATCCATTAATTTCTGATTTCATAATATTTGAGGTTTACCTACCTGTTCTCTAGTGTGAATTCAGCCTCCAGCTCCTCTCTTCTCTTGAAATTAGAGGGAGAAATGAATGAATCATGCAAAAACCTTACCCAATAAGTGCAGGCCCATTAAGTGTACAAACTCTTCCCTTCCTGCCCTCCTTTGCCCTAGTATTCAAGGACTTTGTGCAAAATGTAACCTTCCATTTTGTGCTGCAAGTACATTGGTTAACTTCACTTTTTGGTCTCTAAACAATATTCTGCTTGCCAATGTCTCTTCCCACCTTTTGTGGGGAGAAGCTCATTGCTTTGACCTCTCTGGCATTAAAAAGACGTTGATAATATTGAATGAAATAAGGGCATTCTCAATTCTCCTAAGCAGTTGCTTGGACATATCATCTCTTTCTTTCCTGTCAACTGATCCTTTACTTCAGGCAGAGGCTAAAAATGTATCACGTAGAAAAATATTGTGAAACACACTTTTTAAACATAATCATGTAAATAAGGATTTGAACTTCCAAATCAGGGATGATTAAATTTGGAAATTGTTTCTAACTGCCTCTTTGCCAAATATGGGATTTGGTGTCTATATTTAAATCATTCAGCATAATTATCAGATTCTATGGGGAGGGGAGGAGGTTCTTTACCCCAACTGTCCAATACCTGCTTCAAGAGTCAAAATCAACTATTAGTGCCACCACAGATGCCAGATCAGTGGTAACAAGTTATGACACAGAATAATACTTTACTGCTTGTATAGCTCCTTCCATCAGAAGTTCTCCAAGTACTTAAGCTAAATTAGCTATTTAATCTTCATAATATGTCTATTCCTTTTGGAGAGCCATCGTCATGATCCCAATTTACATGTGAAGAAACAGGTACAGAGAAATTGACATGCTGAAGGTCACGTAGCTAAACTACAGCAGAGCTTGGGACACAGTCCAGTTCTTTTTTCTCCCCGTCCCCTGTTTTAAAGACCAGACCAACTTCTGTTCTTCAGAACATCTCACTGGATGTAACTGGGATGTTCATCCTCAGAAATTCAACATTGATGATACTGTCAGCAGTATCATCAAACCCTCTGACAAAGTATGTTGCTGTTCTGGGCAAGCCATTCAGTACATTATCAATGCAGTTTTCAAGAGACTTTGTTCTTTGGTAGGCTGAAAGAAGTTAATACGGAAAGATGGATGGAGAGAGACTAACACTCATGGAGGTAAAAAATAAATATAATACAAACAAACTTAGGAGGAAAATCCAGAAAAATGTATGCTTTCTGCCTAGCTCTGCTTGTGATTTCAGCTCTCACCTGTGGATTCAATTGGAACTTCATAACAATTGTTTCTCCAAGTGGGACTTTAGCTACATCAAAGAGAACAGTGAGGTGGCCCTCATCTTGGACAACATCTTCGTCAAACACTGCCAGTTCCAGGACATTCTGGGAATAAAAATAAAGAATATATTCGTTAGAGAAACAAAATATTCTGTGTGCACATAGTACAGGGAGATAATGATGGAGAGGGGTGGGAGGAAATTAGCACAAAGACAGAGAGAGCGAGTGAGCGAGAGTGCTTATGAGTAAGTGAATAATCACTCATCTTTACTGGAAATATATTCTAATATGATCAATGAAAGTTGTATCATATTAAGGAATTAAAGGAATTCTGTTTTGACTATTTCCATTTGCCAATAACTTTCTGAAAAGTTCTCTATCTGGATGAAGAGATAATTGAATTTTAGATGTAGATAATCTCATTGTAAAAACAGCTGTTGTAGTTCATCTACTATTGAGAGAATAAATGTTTCCATACAAAAGGAAGCAATTATGGTTCCTAGCAATTTTTTCAAGGATTCATTTTTTTTAGTTCTCTGATGGTTTCACTGATCCACATTCTGACAAATCCATGGCATAACAAGCTTTGTTCAATGAGACTCTCTTCTGATTGTGTAATGATTATATTTTATATTTCATGAGTTGAACTGATTGTAACTCTGCATTGTGTATCTCTCTGTTGCCAGAGTATCTACCCAGATATCTAATATATAAAGGAGAATGTTTGTAAGTTTGTGCGCGAATAACTTGGACGCTATAAGAGCTACCGCAACCAAACTTTGCATAACCTTTCATCCAGGAGAAGGTTTTAAGGGACTGTGGGAGGGAAGAGAGGAGAGACCGATGCCTCTCCCCAGGGCTGCACGGAGCTTGGCAGTGCGGGGAGAAGCGGCTTCCCGGGAGAAGCGGTGGGGACAGTCACTCACTAAGGCCAGCGGAAGGACAAGGAAGCGGAGGGCAGGCTCGGGTGACGGTGGCAGGCGCGTGGTTCCCTTTCCCTTCCCTTCCCTCAGGCTCCTCACCTCAGTTATATCAACTGTCAACTTATAACTTATATTTCAACAATGTATACTGACTCTATTTTTTGGTAACTCACTTTTGGACTATTTTTTTTCTAAATTTTGTTCCTCCACTGTACCGAGCAACTCCGGGTAACTCCAGCTAGTTGAATATATGTCAGTGTAATTTACCATGTCCTGTTCATGTGATTGTCCAGAGAAAAGCAAGTTGTGTGTATAAATGCCAAAAGCAATAGAAGAATCAAGAGCTCTTCCTTTCATTTTTATGGGAACTGCATCAGTACACACTTGAAGAATGAGTTTCCCCATGTGATCTTCAGGGCTTTATTGCACACTATGTAACATTTCTCTAGTACAGAGTCCTCTTGCTGTTATTGGAACACTGAATTGGAATACAGGAAAACTGCATTCTATTCTAACAGCTCTGCTACAGGCCTGTTACGTGACCTGGGGCAAGTCACCCCACCTCCGCGTGTCTCAAGTTATGTCAGCATTGCAAGTAGATTGAGCCTCCCAGACTAGGTAGACAGACTCACACTAGTTGGTAATATAGAAATAATAAATAAGGCTATGTCTACACAGCAGCGTTATTTTGGAATAACTAATATTATTACGAAATAACGAAGAGTGCATCTACACAGCAAGCCCGTTATTTTAAATTAATTTCAAAATAACGGGCTTCTTACTCCAACTCCTGTAGCCCTCATTTTATGAGGACTAAGGGAGGTAGAAGGAAGAGCGTTCTTCCTTCGACTTCCTGCTGTGCAGATAGCACTAAAAGCCAAATTAAGCTATTTCAACTTAAGGTATGCAATTGACATAGCTCAAGTTGCATAGCTTAATTTAACTTCTGCCCTGCAGTGTAGACGTGTCCTAAATATCCTTCAAGGGAATTGCATGAGTGAAATCTGAACTAAGTCAGAATTTTCTAGCTTTCCAGCTTGTTACTGTAATTTTCAATAAACTCAGTTAAATTAGTTCACAACTAAAAAATACATTGTGTTTGCAACTCAACTCTGGACTCTTATTCCAAACACTGGACTCAAACTCGAAACACATATTACCAGAGTTGTTAAAATGATTCCAAGAGGAATTGTTAGGGTACTTCTAACATCTGGTAATTGAAAGGCTGTTATATGCAGGCTACATAAAACCTAGTCCTGGCTTTGCCTAAAAGAGAAGGATCTGACTAGAGATGAGACACAAGAACCAAGGAGTTGGTGTTTTTTCTGCACCTTGACCTGACTCTGGATCCTGAAGTAGAAGGTTTCATTCCACACTGGATCCCTGCAGTTCTTGATAGTTTTGGTCCGGACCTTTTTAGCCGAAGCAGTCGGCAACCACAGGCTCACATACCAGTCAGACTGGCTTACTATTGGAGAAAAATACAGAATAATTGGCAACATAGTAATTAACTACTATACATATACACACACAAACACATGCATACTACAGATGTATATGCATGTATATATACTGGCATAAGCATTGGTGTGGACAGTGGTGTATCAACAGGAGATCTTCTCCCACCAACATAGCTATCACTGCT
The DNA here is from genome assembly GCA_019425775.1 of Rafetus swinhoei. Classification (NCBI taxonomy): domain Eukaryota; kingdom Metazoa; phylum Chordata; order Testudines; family Trionychidae; genus Rafetus; species Rafetus swinhoei. The sequence goes on along the minus strand of CM033446.1, from coordinate 70,743,244 downwards.
CATTGGAAGGGGATTAATTATGGTGACAGGAGAACCTTCTCCTATTGGCACCGAGCAGCTACGTCATGACAGCAATTGAACATTGTTTATGTCCAGTGGTGAATTAGTCTCTGAGCCAATGGGGCCTGTGCCCAAGGGTCTCAGCCAATTGGGGGCCCCAGAAAAATGGATGCTTCTGTGCCCCAACCCGCTCCACCTACTTGGAGCTCTTGCCAGGAAGCAGGATCAGAGTGTGGGGCTGCCCACTCTGCTCACGCAGTGCTCCTGTCTGGGAATGGGGTATGGGGGCTTGCCTCATTCTGGCCATCCAGTGCTCTTGCCAGGAAAATCGGGGGGTGGAGTGGGGTAAGCCTCTAAGCCCTGATCCCATTTCCCCGGGAACTGAGGTGGGGATTGGAAGCTGAAAAGCTGAGGAGAGCCCCTATACTTGCTCTGGCCCAGGGCCCACAAAAACTTTATCCACCTCTGTTTATGCTCATCGTCTTTGGGTACATCAAGTCCTTTTGGCCTTGTAAAACTCCACCTCAAGTTCCCACTCAGTTGATTTGACAACACCAAATTGGGTAGCTATGGAGTAGCCAGCTTTCAGATGGCTATAGGCTCCTGCTTCTGAATCATCATGGTTTCCCTAATGCACGTGTCCTGATACTAGAGGACCAGGTCAAGCTGTCCACAAGTTCTGAAGCCATGGCTGGTCATCCCAAGTCCTCATGGTGATGTAAGCCCACCAGTCTGTGCTTGTGACTCTGTTCCAGAAGCAATCATCTACCCATGTGGAATCTGTGGGTGTGGTAACAAGCAAGAGCAGCAACATCTAGGACACAGATGCTACATCTGAACCTTTCTGCAACAAGTGCCTTCACCAGAGTCCCACAGATGCACTACCTGTTTCTTAACAGTGGAGTGAAAGCATGAGCTGGAGAAGTTCTTCCACTGGTGCAGGATGCATGTTACTGGGTACTGTTGCAAGGAAGTGGCTCAGATGTTTATGTTGGCAGCTAATAACACTTCTAGTCAAGGCAATGGGATGGACATATAACTATGAACCAAGGAACCACAGCTACCAAGGGTGTTAAGAACCATAGCATCTGACACTTGCATGCATAGCACAGTCTGGAAACATCAACATGGATATGAAGCTCCCATAGCAATGCACTGCAGGCACTGAAGTGCAAGTTTAGAAACAATAGGTGACTGTGTAGGTCACATGGAATGGGTTTACTGGGCAGAGTAAAGATATCCCGGGTGAACTGAAACTGAGAATTCCCTGGCAATTTCCATGGGTTTTCCCCACCAGGGATGCAGTCTGCTGTGTGTAAGGACTTCAGTGCTGGTCCCCCAGGGCGCACTTAATTACTCTGAATCACAAGACTCTGCATAGTTAAAGACTGACTGACTAACACATTAACTTTGAGTTGATTGTCAGTGTAGAGCTCCAAATATAATGTGCAAGATCAATGCTCTTGCTAATTCATCTCAGGCACTGTCATATCTCAGTACTTCACAATCTCCAGTGTATTTATCTTCACAACATCCTGTGAGATAGGAAGTACTATTATCCACATTTTACAGATGAGAAACTAAGGCATTGAAAGGCTAAATGATAGCTCCACGATCACACTAGAAGATTGTGGCTGAGCGGGGATTTGTACCTGGTCTCTGTCCCAAGCTAGCGCCCTACACATGTGGCCATATGTCCTCACTATACAGCATTGTTTTAGCAATAGTTGAGGTTGACATCAGTTTGGCCACCCAAAATCATGAAACTGGCTTAAAAATCTTGAGATTTAATTTTGCCAGGGGACAAAGGGATGGCATTTATCTTGTGGTTTCCGAGCCTGTGGGGCAGCGGTGGGCAGACTTTTTGGCCTCATGGCCACATCTGGGTAAGGAAATTGTATGGCTGGCCTTGACTGAAGCACCTGGCGGGCAGAGTGGGGCAAGCTCCCAACCCCCGCTCCTTGGTTGGAGTGGGGCAATGGAGCTCGAGGGCTGGATTACCAGCTGTGAGAGGCTGGACACAGGCCACAGACTTTAATTTGCCCACCCCTGCTTTAGGGTGCATTGTATTCAGGTAACATTTCAAGATTTTTCTGCCACCGTGAATACTAGAACCAGAATTATAGGGGGGTTTTAAATGAAAGCTAGGATTTGCATGCATTCTCTTGATCCCAGAACCAGGGCCTTTCAAAAAACCAACAAATACAGTGCAACTTGGGATAGAATCATGCAACACTGAAAATGTTCCTCTTGGTGAAGGAATCAGCTGGTGTAGTGCAAATTGAAGACTACTGAATCAATGTGTCTTCTTTATTATTGAAGACTACAGAATCAATGTGTCTCCTTTCCTACATGTTACCTGTAACAAAGTGATTTCACAGTGCTGTTTTCTGAAGGATTGCATTGTGTGTGTGTGTTTGTTTTAATAGGAGACTTCCCTTCATAAATATTTTTTTTTTAAAATAATGTAATAAGTATTTGCAGTGCTGGCAGAGACAGCTGACCATGGACAGGTAAAAGGAGTTAAATATCATTATAGCCTGTCTCCAGTGGTTGGTTCCATATTTAGATGTTAGTGTTGGAGATGAAGAGAACCCCCTTCTTAGCCCTCTATGGAGACCAGGGTAGAAAGGGAAGCTTCCCACATGTACTCACACCGCCACACATTATACTCTCCCTCACTGCCATGCCTGCAAAGATATCTCTTTTTAAAAATCCTCATAGGTTCCCTCTCAATCCATGCAGTGGGCACTGCAGGAAGTAAGCCCTAAGGTTGTAGCAGTTTCTGCAGACCTCAAATATTGAGAGGGGGAAACTGGTAAATTATTGGAATGAGCTCTTCTTCCTCTGACTGGGTTCTGCCCTTCATGATGTGGAAAAAGTACTGAGGTTCTCTGCACTATCTTTCATACCGGGCTGAAGACCTTTTGGGTAAGTTAGCTCCATCATGATCTAACTTTTGAAAGGATAAGTGTCACCCAAAACCAGAGGTGCCCAAAATCAATGCCCACTTTTGAAAATATAGGCCTTAATATGTCCATGCTTTAGTGTCCTCATCCAAACTTTGTACCTAACCTCCTTTGTAAAGAAAGCATTGAGAAGTGACTGGATAAAAGGCACAAACTGGCAAGTATTGGAATCAGTGATATAGAATAGTATAGCAGTTAATTTTCATTGTCTGAAGCATCATCATATTAATCAAATACAATTTAACCTCTTTTATACAAGGTGTCCTATTTCTCAAAATCAAGTAATTCCATTATACAGCCATTGTTTCTGATTACATTCTCATAATGGTATCCATATCCCCTCCCAAAACCTACATGTTTATTCCTAATTTTGTGTATGATCTTACCAGACAGGGCTGGCCTTACCATGAGGCGAACTGAGGTGGGGCCCAGACTGTGGGGGGCCCCCACTAGGACCCAGAGTGTAGAAAATTGTGTCTGCTGCTGATTCATATGTATTCTCTCTGCTCTAGATGCACAGAGATGGTGGAGTGCCATGAGAGGAATAGAACAGGAAGAAGGCAGAATTGAGATCTTTCAAAGTTTTGGCCCAAGCGATGGGGAGATGAGGGCGTCATTTGAGCTCCCCATCTTAAATGCCAAAATGTTGTGGGCCGGCCCTGTTACCGGCAGTGTTAAAATAAATGAGAATACACGTTTCCTGGACTTCCTTGAAAGAGGGATACTTTCATGTAGTAATTAGCATAATTAATCACTACTATGTAATACTGGATCTTATTGAAATATCTTCTTAAATATTTTTTTATTTATTTGGCATGAATTCTGACTGGCCCAGATATGCATCTAGTAAGCATCTTGCTAGAACCACAGCCACTGTTGTCAGACTGGGATTTCACAGTGCATTAGGTATGTATGAGTCAGAGCTATCCTTTGGGTAACCTGATTTACGAAAGACAATAATAATTGTTGCATTGATAATAAGTAATCACATTTATTACAGCAGTGCCTAAGGGCCAACCAAGAATGGGTTTCCATTGTGTTAGACACTGTACAAATACCAAGTAATTGACTGTCTCTACACCAAGATACTTACTCAACAGACATGATAGACATAGGGTGGGGAAAAGGTAATAACACACAAGCAGAGTGAACAATATAATGAAGCAAAGGTCATGTTAATTCCACACTTTTTGGAGAGGGTAGAGGGGAGAATTAGAGGTATTCACTTGGGAGGGGATTAGCTAAATGGAAAGATGAAGAAAGGGAAGCTGAGGATGAGGAGAGGCAGGAGAAAAGAGGATAAGAGGAGTAGGCATGGAGGGAGTGTGAGCACAATGGAGAGAGTGTTGGAGCAGAGGGCCAATCAGTACTGAGCAGAGAAAGTCAGAAAACTTTGTACAGTTTTCTGGAGTCTCTGACTAGCTCCTCATGCCCTTTTCTCCCAAGGCCACATGGTAGAAGTGAGGGGAGGTGCCACCTGGATCCCAGTGCTCCCAGAGTACGTTGGGGATATGTTTCTCCTCTGCATGATTCTGGATGTGGGGGGCAATGGAGGTGTGCCCCTAGCTGGGTTCCATTTTACTCCCTCTGCTTTGACTGCTTCTGCTCCACTGACCACATATAGGTAATGGAAGCCTCCAAGATCAAAGCCATATTTTAAACCATCTTCACTGAAAAGTCCCTTGATGGGGATGTAAAGGTCTCTCAGTGGGAAGGGAGCCCCACAGCATTCGCCTTTGGTACTGCAAAGAGGATATTCAACCAAGCCAGACAGCAATTTTGGGGGCATAATTCCCAGACAGAGCTCAGAGTCAATTTGGGGAGCTAATTAAATGTGTTGAGCCCAGAAGGTATCCTGAGCCTCACTGAGGTAATGCCAGGCACAGGGCGGCAGCAGAGGTCAGGGTAGCACCTCAGACCCTACCATCTCAGAGAGGCCCTGCTGAGCCCAGGGAGGTATCTGGGCCCCCCCAAATGGAAGACATGTCCAAGGAACTCATGCGAGAACTCCTTATTTTGAACATCTGAGGATCTCAGATGAGCACAGCTTGGTTTGTGGACACAGATAGAAAGAGTAACATTACTTCCCACCGCTGCAATTTGATGTAGGGGTATTTCACAATTTAACTTCTATTGCATTTCTTTCTAAATTATCTGCTATTGCTATATGCAGATTTTGTACATGACTGAAGAGTTTTTCATTGTAATGCCAATATATTTCACTGAAGGAAGGTTGACTACATAGTAGTCTCAAATTAGTTTAGCGCTCACAGTTGGCCTCTGTGACCAAAAGCATCCCTGTATCCATACCCTACACACTATTGTAATAATACAAAATATGCCCTGTGCGGTAGAAAAAATTACTAACTCATTGGTCAATGATATCACAGTGTCATATATGTAGCATTATTATATATAAAATTATTAATTACCCCCTATGATGTTAGCACACATTCAAAAGCCAGATAGCCCTGCCTAGACAGAGATTGTTAAATAGACCAAGAAAGGAATGTGTGTTTAGCTCAATTTATATATAAGTAGTTATGAGGGCCCTCAAAAGAGTAGTGGGGGAAGATGTCAGGAAACAGAACAATTTTCATTTCAGGAAACTTTTATGGGGGGGAAAAAAAGAGTGTGGAGCCTCCTTCACCACCAGACTCTAGGTAAACCATCTTTACTTCTGGAAAAAACTTTACTTTGAAGGGTAACCCTGAGAAACGTCCATTTCAAACATTCACTAGAATGTAAAAAAATGGGCTGAGAACCCCAAGTTCTCTCTTTCACCTAAAAAGATAAAGCCTAATGTTCCCTGTCAGCCAGGACTACTGAACTTTGGAAGCTCTGGGGCCACAATGATACTCACAGCACATGCTAAGGGCCTCAACTAGAGTGTGGTTGCACATACATGCAAATATATATATGCAAATATATATGCAAATAGCTTCTTTCACACTGACAGGCTTGAGTACAAAGATTAAGGCAAGACTACACAACACGCAGGCCCCATTTAAGTCAGGTCTGCTGATATTAATAAAATGCAACATTTACCCAATTTCCACCAATATGTCAGCACTTTTAATGAGCAATTGCAGTCCAGGAATTTAACTACTAAAACACGTATCAACAGAAGACCATTATATTGACTACTTTTTTGTTTTGGCTCCCACCCACGGACTGTGTGTTGAGCCCCACATAAACCCAAACTGCACCGCGAGCTGCAAACAAACAGGCCGTGGGCTGCATGGGGCCCACGGGCTACATGTTGAGTAGCCCTGCTGTAAGCTGTGCACTTGTGCAGCCACTCAGGAGAGAGTCAGATGCTGCTTAACGGATTAGCAGGACTTCGTTGGCTTATTTTTGTGTTTCTATTGGTGGTGCACCTAAAAAAATTATTCCACACATGGATGGAAAAGATTAGAGGGAGCACTGATAAAGGCAAAAGCACCTTTGGGACTAGTTTTATTTTTAATATGTAACAAGCCAGTGCCGTGTTTAATTTGAACCATTTGGTAATTGCAGTTAATACTGACTCTTTACAGAGGCATCAAACCTTAATATCTGAACTATCCAGGAGAAGTCTGGGCAGTGAAGAACACACATTTTTGGAAAAATCTGGGATTGGGAATGCATAGAGTTGCCCTGCAAGTAGAAGGTGGAAGTGGCCAAAGTGTGACTGGTGTGTTGCTGGCAGACTGCTAGGGTCAGAGCTACTGGTCAAAGGCTGCAGCTATACACATACATAAGGATGTGGTCTACATGCTGGTAGGATGGTTGTGAGTGACTCTGGTTGGGTTGGGAGCTACAGCAGCAAAGCATTACGAGACACCTAGGGTTGCAGGGCAGATGGTGACACATCCCTCACTAGTCTGGCTTACATTCTGGAGTGCAACAGCATCCACTGAGGAAAAACACTGGTTGCTGTTGCTGGCAATATTTGCTGTGTGTTAATTTGGAAGCAAAGACAGAGAAAATTAATTTACAATGGGGATTCCCAGATCTACAACAGAAGCTGGACATTTTTGACAAACTGCTCTGGCCAGGGATGGCCCACGGGCCCAGAGTTTGAGCCCCCTGGTCCATCTGTTGTCTCTTCTCTTGTACTTAGATTGTGAGCTCTGAGTTTGTACAGCTCCTAATACAATGGGATTCCAGTCACAGAGTATGGTGTGACTATCAGTATGGAGTATCAGTATGGAAATGCAGCAGCATTTGCTGATGCTATTGTTACTTCTATTTTATCTGCATGTAAAAACTCTTCTCAGAATAATTAAAATGGTTTAATTAATATTTGTATAACACTAAAACATATTTCAGTCCTTGCACAGCATAAACTAATTAAGCCTCAGCACCTCTTTGAATTATGTATTGAAATATTATTCTAATTTTTTTCAGATGAAATCTAATGAAACTCAGGGAAATGGGCTGCCCGGGGCTACAGAGTGAGTCAGCAGGTGAGCTGGGACAAGACCTCAGACATGTCCTTGAGTACAGTTAATTATTCACACCACTAACTCATTCAGCTTCATTTTTAATTCTTGATGAACAGGTCTCATTAAAACACCTTGTTGAACTAGGTGTTACTTGTGTAATTCTCAAACTAATCTGGATTGCTGTTGTAGTTTCCCACTTGTGGGCCCCTCAGTCATAGGGCAAGGTTCTTTTCCAGGACATATTTGTGTGTCTGCCTCTGGTCATAACTTGTGATTTTTAGAAGCAATCTTTTACAGTAGCACTTAGAGACGCAGCTAATATCAAAGCTCCCCTTTTGCCAGGCACTGTATAAACACATGCAAGAGCTTACATTATAAATAGACATGACAAGAAAGCATTATTACCTACAATTTCCAGGGGGAACTGAGGAACAGAGAGATCAAATTACTTGTTAGGTCTTCTATGTTTTCCCAGGAAGTGGTTTGTATATAAGTGCCAGATACTCACCGGAGAATCAGGCCTGTCCTAAATAGAACTATTTGAGGCAAAACTTTAAGAGATCTCTTGATTATCATGAGAAAACGATTCAAGTGATTCCTGGGTCCTAAGCCCTACAACATGGCTTTTAATTCCAAGTGATCGTCTCAGAGATCATTCCTGTCCCACAAGAAAAAGAAGATTGAAGGTAGAAGATTCTGGAAGTGAACTGCTGGCTAAGTGATGTACAGTGGAGGGATTTCTTTCATATTATTGGAATGTAGAAAACAATTATTGTAACCCATTCAGGAAAGATCCAGTGAGGGAGTAATACTCTGTCAAAAATGCATCACCTGTTCCTAAATGACTCATAACTAAGAAGAAAATTATCATGAATGTTTATGGATCAATGTTTTAACATATAAAACACAAGACCACCCAAACACAATACGGGACAGGATGACTGGCTACTCATACACTTATTTATAATGTGTAGGAGAAAAAAGCTGCATGATTGTGGGGGACTTTAATCTGAGTAACATATGCTGGAGATCTCATGCTGCCAGTACTAAAACATCTTTGGAATTTTAAAATATTAAATAGATGACAATGTCCTAACTCAAAGAGTGTTACTTCTAACACGGGGGCATTTTATATTAGACCTCATCTTTACAGATAAAGAGGAACTGATGATAGCAATAAAAATTAACCATAGCTTAGGTATAAGTGATTATGACTTGAACTCCAGATCAGCTGGGAGAAGGAATTTCACGAGGAAAATGTTAACGATAATTGGTAATTGGTTAAGAATATTTTACTAGATGCCCAAAAAGCCACAGTCCCATAGCCCTAGCACAGTGGCGTCCTGGCTCCATTTCAGGGCTACTACAATACAAATACATACATACATATATACATACATAAAGTCTGATTATGAGTGTGACAATCTTCTGAATATGCATTATAGATATCTGTAGTAGTAAGTGTGTCTGGGCTGTCATAAACTGCACATTTACTGTATTTGGGTAACAATACACTTATTTGTCCTCATGGAATTGCACCATGAGATAGTCGAATAGTTTGGAAATAGTTTGGGTGCTTGGTTATATCTTCATGAAACCAATGACCCATTTCACAACACACATATGGACAACTTAATTGCTGCTTTAGTCATTCTGCTGATTTTATTGAAGTCAGATTCATTCTTGAAATTAAGTAACATCACATCACCCTTATTGCTCAACTATATTCTGAGTAATTCTAGAACTATGAGGTACCCCAAAGGAACAGTAAAGGTACTCACAAAAGTCTGTCTGCTGAAGATTTCTCATTCGTATGATTCTTACAGTGAGCAAGTAGCAAAGCGATGCTTCCTTTGTAGAAAATGATACATAAAATATGTGTGAATGTTATCATATGGAATGTTTTAATATGTTGTGATTTATAACAAATTGTTAAAAGGAGCCCAACTGCTATTCAGGAAGTCCATTTAAAGCAGTAAGTTGATCATAAAATAAGACTCACCAGAACCCCCCACCATGAAAACACCACCCTTAACTCAGTAATAGATAGAACTTTCCTCACCCAACCTCCATCCCCCATATAAAGAAAAGATGATTCCCATCAGACTTCAAACTCTTCAGCTGCTCGAGCAAAATGTAGAGCAGAGAAGACAGACACAGGAAAGAAATGACCAGACATGGAATGTTAACCAGGCAACAATACAATTTTCACATATTATTCATCTGGATGGAAGCTGTCCCTTTTATGTAAAACAACCCAGCATAAGACAGTGATTCAATAGCATTCTGTTTGGTTTTGTAACAGAAACCACAGGTGTTTGGGAATCAAATTCAAGGCCCACTTAGAGGCTTCTACTTTTTATGCAGTTTTTTTGATGGAAGGAGAATGAATTGGAAAACTTTGGTTGGTTTCCTTCAAAAAATACAGTTTTAATTATGCAAGATCAAACTGCCACTAGTGGAGGAGACCACACAATTAGTTTCTCTCCTCGGATATGTCTACACAGCAAAGTTATTTCGAAATAACAGCCGTTATTTTGAAATAACTTTACTAGTGTCTACACAGTCAAACCGCTATTTTGAAATTAATTCGAAATAGCAGAGGGCTTATTTCGAATTTGGTAAACCTCATTCCACAAGGAATAATGCCAAATTCGAAATAGCTATTTCAAAATAAGTGCTGTGTAGACACTTATATCGAAATAGGGGGCCTCCAGCCTCAACCAAGAACACTCCTCTCCCTCCCCCCCTCCCCAGAGCCTTTAAAGGGGTAGACTCTGGCCATAGTGCCTATGCCAGCTCCAAGCCTGCCAGCCCAGAGCCAGCAGTCACTGCCCCTGACCCAGTAGCCCCACAACATGAGCCAGCAAGCCACTGGCAGCCAGCCCTCCACTGCTCCCCAGGACCAGTCTGTCAGCTTCTAGGAGCCTGCCAGGACCCGGAGAAGGCGGGCGCCTTCCTGGTCCTGGGAGGAGATCATGGACCTTATTCAGGTTTGTGGGGGATGCCCCCAACGTCCATGATCTCCGCACTAGTTGGAGGAACGCAGCCGTCTATGGCAGGATAGCTGCCAACCTGGCCACCAAAGACCACATGTGAACCCAGGAGCAGGTTTGCATGACAATCAAGTTGGTCCAGTGAGAGCTCCAACCCTGAGCCCTGAGCTTCCCCTTCCCATTCTTCCCTTTGCTTCCCCCTTCCAGCTCCCTCCTCCCAGGTTTCCCCCTCCCCTCTCCTACCCTCTCTTCTCCCATCTCCTGCCTCCTTTCCCCAGTCTCACCAGAGTTTCATTCCCTCCGCCCCCAGTTTTGTTAAATAAAGAGAGTTTGTGTTCATGAAAATACATGTATTGTATTTGACATCAGGAAGGGGGATTAGGGATGGGTAAGTGGAAGGACATGAGGGAGGAATGAGGCACAAGCCCCCAGTGGGACAGACCAGGGAGACTGTTAGTGCTCCTCAGGGTGGAAGCTCTCCTGCAGGGCCTCCTGGATACTGAGAGCCCCCTGATGGACCTCCCAGATGACAGCCTGCAGAAAGTGCAGCCAGGCTCACAGCAACGCGTCCATGAGAAGCACCAGAGCACCCAGGGACAGCTCTGGCTCCATGCTGCAGAGTGCTGTCATGTCCTGAGTGAGGGCAACCAGAGCACGCTGAGACACAAATGCTTTGCTGTCCCTCATCGAGGTAGACAAGCTAGCAGGGAAACCTGAGAACTGGCTGTCTGGGGGAAGGGGGGGGCCCTTTAAGCACAGACCTCAGTTAGCCTCAGGCAGCAGCCCCACACAGTAAGTCCTGACCTGGTGCCCTGCCAGAACTGGTTCCAGCCAGCCTTAAATGCGATTCAGAGTCCACTCAGTATGGATGCACTATTTCAAAATAGCAAAATGCTATTTCAAAATGCATTTTGTGTGTAGACGCGTTATTTTGAAATACGCCATTTCGAAATGACTATTTCGAAATAACGCTGTAGTGTAGACATACCCCTCTATTGGTTAGGTGAGTGGCAGCTAATCACAGCAGACCTCTCTTTAGTTTTAACTTGCCACTTAGGTTGCCTTCACTCTCAGCAAGTTAAGGAGTCCTGCATCATAGCAACTGTGGAAGAACTAGTGTAGGACTGGACATTGGTGCTTTTCCCTCTGTGTGGTCTGGTCTTTCTCTAGTGGATGATTCAGAAAAATGCCATTCTATTAAGCTTTCCTGGCTTGTGTTTTTATAGCACTCAGAGTCAGTCTGGAAATTCACCCTCTCTTGCTTTCTGTCAATAAGGGTACATCTAGGTTACATCCCTCTTTCGACAGGGATGTAAATTAGGTACTTTGAAATTGCAAATGAAGCCGGGATTTGAATTTCCCATGCTTCATTTGCATATTCACATAATGGCGCTCTTTCGAAAAAGCTCTATTTCGAAAGTAAAACTGCAGTCTAGACACTGTTCTTTTGAAAAAGGAAGGCTTTTTCGAAAGATACTGTAAAGCCTTCCCTTTTCGAAAGAACTGCATCTAGACCACGGTTTTACTTTCAAAATAGTGCTTTTTCGAAAGAGCGCCATTACGTGATTATGCAAATGAAGCACGGGAAATTCAAAGCCCGGCTTCATTTGCAATTTCAAAGTGCCTAATTTACATCCCTCTGTCGAAAGAGGGATGTAATGTAGACACAGCCTCAACCAACCGAAAAGGAAAGTCCCAAAGCCAAAGTCTTTCAAGATACATCTCCATGGCTCACAGCAGTGAGTCTCAGAGCTCAGGTCAACAGACTTGGGCTTGCGAGCTTGCTGTGTGGTGCTAAAACAGCAGTGTAGATGTTGCAGTTTGGGCTGGAGCTTGGGCTCTGAAGTCTAGGAAGGGGGCATGGGCTTCGGAGTCCAAGCTCCAGCCCAAAACTGAATGTCTACACGGCTATTTTTAGCAGTGTAGCATGAGTCCAAGTCTCGCCCTGAGACTCACTGCCACTCATTATGTAGATGTACCATCAGAGGCTAAGGCAGCTCCAGGAAGCCTTTCCATCTCCCTCTTAGTATTTTAGCCAAGGAGAGAGAAATATGCAGTGATCTTCCTTATTCATCCTACTTCAAGTTGTAGGAATCTCCTTGAAGAGGGCTGTTTGTCCTTTAACACAGCCAGTTTATAAGACAAGAGAAATTGAGATTTACTCTTTTAGGGACAGGCAATTCAGAGACATCTAGCTATTTCATTCCAAAATGCTGCATATGGTCTAATCCTACCAGAAAAATGGCAACCATAGGTTGAATCTCTATAGTCCGGCACTCTCTGGTCTGGCAACATCCATGGTCTGGCATAATTTTAGTTAGCTGGATGTCCACTTATCATGAGTGTGGCCAAGTTTCCCATGGTCCCATAAAGGTTGTTTACAGCCACCAGTCCTGGATTTCAGTGTTCTGTGCTGTTATTTAGCTCTAATTTACCCCTAAATGTCTTCTAAGAGCTCACTAAGAAGTGGAAGGATAAGTAATGCTGCTAGACAATATTAACTTCTCATGGTTCCGCAAATTCTCTGGTTTGGCACCGGTCAGGTACCAAGGTGCTGGACTAGACAGGCTCAATCTATATTAAAAGTTTCCCTAGCAAAGGCCATGAACAAAATAGTATCTCCTGAAATCAGGAATCCTGGCCATTTGCACTATTAACAATTGCAGTCCCTTATGTTCCTAGGACATTTTCCCCATGGGGGGGGTGGCATTCCCTTTAAATAAAGCCTTAAGCAAACAAACAAACTCATAAAAAACTAACATATACATTCCAAATAGAAGGATCCCTTTGTATTATAAACTGGCCTCAGCTTAGATAGAAGCAGCCATCTTCAGCTCCTTCAGTGGTTTTCCAGCACTTTCAAGAAAGCAAAAGTATTTACTCAAGAGTTCTAAAGGAAGACAAAGAGGATCTCAGTTACTGCCCATTCCAAAGCCCTAATGAGATTTCACGTGGCTCAATACATTCTTCTGATACTGCATCATACACAAAAACAGGCAGGATTTCTTGTCTAAATAGTCACTATTCTTATATCTCCAATGCCGAAGACCTGGGCATGCTTTCTTAAAACTAATACAATCACTATTGTACTAAAACATGCAGTAATGAACTGCCCTCACTATACCCCAAAATCAAGCAAAAATGTTTGGACATAGAGATGAGCCTTTCAATGTATTCTGCTCTGCAGTTGGATGAGCTTTGTGCTATTTTACTTTGCTTATACCTTGGGCTAAATATTTGTTATTAACACAGGAAGTTCAATAACACCACTGTCAGGTAACCATTACCATCATATTACAGATGGGCTGCTGAATCATAAAGAGATTAAATGACTCACCCAAGGTCACACAGGAAGTCCAAGGCAGAGACAGGGACAGAATCCAGATCTCCCAGCTCACAAGCCTGCACCTTAACTAACCTTCCTTCATAGTTTACTATGGAAAAGTGAAGGTGAGGGACCTTGTTTTGTACCAATGTGAACTCCCAGCTTCTGGAGTCATGTGACTATGACTCTGCTTTCACTTAAAAAAATAAGTTTATAACTCAGGTGGCAGAAAAAAGCTTGAAAATGTGAATTCAAACAATTCAAAAGCAGAGACAGATTTTAAAAACTGAATTATTTTACTTTTTAAAATTTCAGGGTTGTAAAATGCTTGGGGATAGCAGTTAGGAGCATTACTAAAGTTGCTACATTCAGCTGAAGCTGTGAGAAGAAGAGCAGAGACCTGAAGTGGTGGGAAGGCGTCTACCTTATTTCAGGCCTTGTATACACAGTTTTCCTACTGCTTTAACTGTATCTGTTCAGAAACCTAAGCTACACAGTTCTAAGCACCTTTGTATCCCTTTATCTGCATCTACACTAGGGGGTTGGACTGTACCATTTTAACTGTGACTGTTGCAAAACAAAAGGATGTTTCAAAACAGATTAGTTAAAGCATTACAAAAACTGTTGTTAAATCAGGTTTTATACACCCTGTTAGCTGCTCTTCCTGCTATACTGCATCCCTTTTTTAAGCCTCAGCATGGAAGGTACACACCCCCACTGAATGCCAAACCAGTGCAAATTTGCACTAACATCAGGTTGCAGACTCAATAGGCAACTTGTCACCATTTTCCCGCATTTTGGGTAACTTATGAAATTATATAAACAAATATTTTATACCCTGTGGATTTCTGTGGAACTTGAACTTGTTGCACAGAAAATAAGCTAATTTCCCCATGTTTTCCATGAGACATGTTCTACTATAGACCCTATTAGTGAATTTGAAATAGCTTTTAACTTAAAAGCTTCCCAGTCTTGCTTTGAGGTAACAGCAGTATATAACACATAGTAGTCCAATATCTGTGAGTCTGTAACGCTGATGTACATGGCCCCGCCCCCGGCCGTGTACGTCACCGCCCCCCCCCCTTCCCCTCCCGCCGTGGCACTCAGCAAGCAGCTGTTTGGGGTCTGCGCTCCCCATGCAGCACAGGGGGTGGGACCGTGTACATCACCACCCCGCCCCCCTTTCCCTCCCGCCGTGGCGCTCAGCTGAGTGCCGCGCCCCTCAGCCGGGCTGCGCGGGAGCCCAAGTGGCCGCTGCGCTGGCTCCCAGCGGCGGCCTGGCTGAGGCGCAGCACTCAGCCGAGCACCGCGGGGGAGGGAAGGGGGGCAGGGCGGTGACGTGACACGGCCCCGCCTCCCAGGCCGTACGCCACCACGCGTGCCCCTTCCTCTCCCTCCGTGGTGGCTCAGCTGAGTGCTGCGTGCTCAGCCAGGCCGCCGCAGGGGAGGAGGGGTGGGGCAGTGACGTACACGGCCAGGGGGCAGGGCCGTGTACATCACCGCCCCGTCCCCCTTCACCTCCCGCCATGGCGCTCGGCTGAGTTCTGCGCCACTCAGCCAGGCCGCCACGGGGGAGCCCAAACAGCCGCTTGCTCCGCTTGCTCCCCTGCGGCGGCCCGGCTGAGCAGTGCAGAACTCAGCCGAGCGCCATGGTCTGAGGCGAAGGGGGGCAGGGCGCTGACGTACATGGCCCCACCCCCTGGCCCCATACGTCACAAGGGTAGGGTAAAATTAAAAAACCAGACACCCTTGATAGGGGGCCGGAGGGGGAGGGACCGGCCGGGAGAGGAGCGGGGCTGGCTGGGAGGAGGGGGGCGGGGGCAGGAAGCAGAGCTGCGGGGGTCAGAGGCAGTGTAGCTGGCCAGGGGAGAACGGGTGAGGGGCGGCCGGAGGGAAGCAAGGCAGGTCGGGGGTGAGAGTCGGGGGCAGCGAGGCTGGCCGTGGGAAATTGGAAGGAGGAACTGGCTGGTGGGGGGGGAGAGGGAATCGGCTGGCGGGGAGCCGGACTCACCCGAGCGTGTGCATCCCTGATGGAGACAGAGGAGAGAGGAGAGAGAGTGAGAGGCAGGAGGGGGAGAAGAGAAAGAGAGACGGAGCAGAGAGAGAGTGAGAGGCAGGAGGAGGAGGAGGAGAAGAGAAAGAAAGAGACGGAGAGAGAGGCAGAAGGTGGAGGAGAGCTGAGAGAGAGAGGGTGAGGCAGGAGGAGGAGAGAGAGAGAGAGACATGGAGAGACACGGAGCGAGAGACCGGAGGCTCAGGAGAGAAGACAGATGTGGAGGAGAAACCTGAAAATCCCGTCTTATGACAGGCTAATTGGCTAGTATAACACATAGTCAGCAATAAGCAATCCAGCAATGGATAGAAATATTTGCATTGCTGTTTCTAATATATAATAAACACAAATGTAGATCTAGAACTGATTCCCAAGCAGTCCTGCCAGCACCAAATGCTTTCTTCCCACAGAAGCCTTTTATTGTGATGACTCTCTTTCCAGCAGAGGCTGAGGGAACATTTGTTTTGGACACTGAGGTTTATCACTGAAAAAACAAAGGACCTTCAACAACTGAATTATGAATGAGACACTAGACCACATTCTCCTTTCATTTTGGTATAAATGAGTAAACTCGATTAAAGTCAATAGAGATGAACTGGTGTAAAAAGTGATATGAATGAACCAAGAATCAAGCCCACTGTTTATGATAGTAAATAATATACAATGGGGAGTCCCCTAAATGAATCTCTTAAAGTTATTAAATGAATATATGTTACCTGTTACAAACCAAACACAGAACAGTAGCACAAAATAATAATGGGTTTCAGACAAGGCTTAATTTATAGTAAAAGAGGTGCTGGAGCTCAAGTAATTAATTGCTGGGGTGCAAGCCATTATTCTATTCATAATTGATGCAGCAAGCCCAGAGGTGCCCAGACTATGAACTGACAAGCCTAGAAGGTGCTAGGGCTCAGCTCTGACAAGCTCTACCACAAATTAAGCACAGAATTTAGATGATTAACAAAAGGAAATTTCAACATGGAACCTACTATCGCTAAACATTCAACACGCAGATAACACTAAATTCAATCCAAATCTCCTGCCTCCACTTGCCCTCAAAAGTACATATACTTAGTTATTTTCCCAAAATGCTACCTATGTTATAGTACCTTATAGTCAGCATTCCTCTGTTCTGCACGCTGCTTCATCCCTTTAGTTTCTACATTTCCCAGTGGATCTGTTTTGCTATTTAAGTCCTGAGAGAAGGGAAAAAAGCAAGAAAGGGAAATTAGTAGCATCTGAAAACATTTTTCCAATTTCATATTATAAATTCATAATTACAGTGCCATATTTTAACTCCAAAATGTGGAGCTGTTGCTTATTCTCTCCCAGTGGTGTACCACGCAGCAAGTCAGTCTACACTTCCTTTTTGTTTTTATTGACAAGACTGTGGGTAAAGTGAAAAAAATGTGTGTCAACCATTTCTATAAGATATGGCAGGGATGCTAACTCCTCATAATTGTAGATATCAGAGGAACAGCAACACTGGCTGATGAGGCAGGATTTGATACTCCATGCACTCGGGAGTGCTATTCTGAATCAGGATCTCAGAAAATCTGATTTTTTTTTTCTTACCTCATGGAAGCCAGCGGGTGATTCCATTGCGGTCTCTGCTGCTTTTAGGTCAGGCACTACCAGTACTACTTGAGTACTAAGTTCCACACCTGGCAGTGACTCTTGAAACATATGCACAGACTTGAAAACAGCTGAAGTTGCTGAACAGGTGCTGTGTACATATTGGCACAGAGTCCTACCCCTCTATGATGCTCTTAACAGAAAGAATCCCCGCCCACTTCCCTTAGAACAAGTCTGTTGCAAGAGCAGATTATTCTTTTGCAGCTACAATGGTGGTTGAACAGAATAAACAGAGGCCAAAGGGCACATACTTTGTGCTTTTTGGCACTGCCCTCATGGGTAGCAATGGGAAGCAACACACTACCCTCTGAGGTTCAAATCCCACTTTTGCTCTCCTCTTGTAATGAG
This sequence comes from Rafetus swinhoei, assembly GCA_019425775.1. Lineage (NCBI taxonomy): Eukaryota > Metazoa > Chordata > Testudines > Trionychidae > Rafetus > Rafetus swinhoei. The sequence continues at coordinate 70,725,488 of CM033446.1, read as the reverse complement.
GACAGAGAGGGGGAATAAGTTGCCACAGCCATGAAGACAAGGCCTGATATGTGTCCTCAGCCCAGAACCTAGCCAGCTTGGCTTCAGGTCCCCCACAGATCACCTGCAGGGAGCACATTGCAATAACTGTTGCCAAAGCTGAGTGTGAGGGGGAGGGAGAGACAGAACTTCTGCATAATACTACAAACATCCCCTTGCCTCCCCACATTATAATCTACCTCCTATGCATCCACCACCAATAAGCCTGAAAATACTTCTCTCTCCTCAAGCATCCCCTATCCCTCACACCTTCCCAATTTCCAGTTTCTCTTCCCTTTCCCTCCAAAAATAGCTAAGTCTCTCCAAGGCTTCTTCCAGTCATATGCCCCCCACCCTAAATTACCCTCTCCACATTTCCCTGGAAGGCCATGAGTTTGTGTCCCTTCTGGGTCCCCCCTAAAGCCAGTTCTCCCAAGCCCCTCCCTCTGAGGCTGTTTCAAGGTGTCCCCCCCCAGCTGTGACATTCCACAAGATTCCCTGTGAGGCTGGATTCCACTTCAGCTTCAACCAGCAAGATCACCCCACAGCCAAAGACCTTCTCTCATTTCCCCATCTTCAATTTCAATGACGAGGGAAGGAGGAACATTAGGAATGTGACACATAAGTGTTCACTTAGGGCACCTGTGATTGTGACTTAGCCACATAACCACTCAATGGCTGTGAGCTGCAGCAGTGTGGTTTTCACTCCTCTGTCCTCAGCAGGGTTTTAGTGGGACTGTCCGCTTAAGGCTTAGCCCAGCAGTGAACTGTCGCCTGGGGAGGTTTGCCTCCAGCCCCACTCCTCTCCCCGCTCCATCAGAGTCCCTACTGCTGGTCACAGTCCCAATGCAAGGCCTCCCAAGCATCTCCAGCCCTCGGTACCAGGGGGCGCCCCAGCCCCAGCATGCCGGGAAAGTGGTCTCAGCCATGGAGCCCCAAGCAACATAGCCACATGCTCCCCCAGTTGTGGAGCACCCTCAACCCAAAGCGTTGGGCAGCCAGCCCAGCAAACTGGCTACCTTAGACCCAGCCCGGGTCATGGGGGAAGAGTGGGAAGCAGGACAGGACTTCAGGGCAGAGCGTGGGCAGCAGGGTCACGCCTGGCTCTTTGGGGAGGTTCAGCCTCCATTGCCCACCACCCATGTATACGTTATCCTGAAGGTACACATGCACCTCTTCACTTTCCTAATACCCGTTGGAAACTACAAAACATGGATTTCCTCATATCATAATCACAGCTTTGTCACATACCTCAAACTAAGCCATACATGTCCTTACATCCCAAATACAACCTTGACCAAGCAGGCCAGACTACTGCCTCCACCATGTAGTGCACACTGACTGCACCTGGGGAGTATGCAGATATTTCCCTTTGGCTACTGCTAATTTGAGTTGAATGGTAGGAAAGTTCCAAGTGCACCATTTAAAAATACTTTTTGTCCTCTAATAGTGTTACATGGAATCCTATGGCTGAGTGAATACATAGTAAAAAGAGGCAAAGAGTTTGTATATTTCAGTACCTGTGAAGTTCGTACAGTAAAGGTATGGGTATTAGTGGGTTTATTGTGGCTTTGCTGAAGAGGGCAGAGTTAAGGTCACATGGGCAATCTTAACTTGGCATGTCCTGGTTTTCTGAAATTTGAGTCTTGCTCAGCTCAATATTCTGCAGGGGGTCGACATATCAACCTTAATTCTGTATTATTGTCAATTTTGCCACTGAATTACCTAGATTTTTCTAAATAGGAAAAGATACATTTTGGCAGAGGTTAGTAATACTATAATTGAGTCTGTTGTACATTTCATATTCCACAATTTGCACAGAGAGCCAAATTAGCCTGGAGAGCAATCACGATGTCATAGTATACACTTTGCTCTCCCACAAACTTCTGCAACCTTGTGATCCATGATTCACCCAAAGTTTACAAGCTAGCTACCTGACAGTGCACATATTTCATATACCTTAGAGGTCAAGGAACCTGCATGGTCAGTTCCAAACCTTTGCACTATGTATTTTTGGAAACCCATATTAATTTGTCCCAAGATCCAGAAGGAGGCACTCCCTCGTCATGGACTAGTCAAATACAGATTTTTCTCAAACAAACAATCCAAGGCTTTCCTAACGCCTATCCCCATTGCCAAACTCCTGGGCAGCTGCAACCTTCTCCCTGTTTCTCCATTACATGCACAAAAAGACCTCTGTTTTCAGCTCGCTGCCAAATACCACAAAAACGTTGGTAATAGCACCTGCTGTCTGTTCCACTAAATTCACAATTAACCTCCCCATAAAAGTATATCAAATTTATTATAACACAGAGGCAACATGTTCAGTGAGTTACAATGCCAGCTGCTGAGTTCAGGGGCACAGTAACAGCTGTGCAGGTGGTCGATTATTAGCTTTTTATTGCCAAGCATTTTTCCATTCAGAGTTACACAAAAATAACAATTGTCTTTTTCCTGTTACAACATAATATTGAGTAATCTTTAAAATGAGTCTTCTGCAATTATTTATTTCCAAAGTTACACCAATACTGAAAGGACTGCGCAATCAGGAACCTGGGCATTTTGTTAACAAGTATTTGTTGTGTATTGAAAAAACTGCATCAACATTGCACAGGCAGAGCTTTATTAATGTGCAAACAAAAAGCTTACATTGACAACTGGCAATAAATAGCACAGTTCTTGTCATAAGGTTAGTAGAGATCACAAAATTTCATATAGAAAATGCCAATATATCAACTTTGTTCATAACAATGATTTTGGCAATACATATAAGGTGAAAATTAAACTGTCATATTTCATTTTCTATCAGCATAAGGCCCTCGTGATGTGCTTCATGAGTTTATGGGAGGAAGGTGGAAGAGAAAAATAGTGTGGGGACACTTTTATGCCTCCATCCTAATAGCATCTTGGGTTCACCTTTTCATTCCCTAGCACAAGATGAAGCAGCCTTCATGTTACTCTAGTTTGCACTGGCTGTCATGGGCCCTAAGGCTCATTTGCGTAGCTAGGTATTTCTGGGATATAAATATGTCTTTTTTTCTTCTCACTCCTCCTGGGGGATCTGAGTTTGACCCTAGAGGTGTTGCTGCACAAGTAGGAAGCATGGCAGCATCTGGTAATTAAGCTCATAGCAAATCTATGTACTTAATTTGCTTTCCTGTACTTTATTTTCTCTCACGGGCGCTTCGTGCTGCAGTTATGCGTGCTTTCTAAATAAAATCCTGATGCTTCTACTTGTGAAGTTCCCCAAACTTTGGATGGTTCTGCGGGCTATGTGAGTTAACAGGCAATTTTAAATTAACAGGCAATGTTAATTTTTTATGAAGGTTCTCAGAATTCCCATTGCTCTCCTCCCTCTCAGACATAACTTAGGAAAGGCTGGGGGCAGGATGTTTTCTTGAGATTGGAAGGAAGCCTACCCTTTTCCTACAAGTCTAGTGAATTTGTTTTCTCATTTTCACTCCAAGACTACAATGAATAAAGTAATTTTGATGTTATTTAAAATATCTGCAAGTAGATGAGAGAGTTGGTCATTTCTAGGTTTGTAACAGTGACAGCTAAGGATAAGTAAAAAATCAGTGCTAGGTTATATGATTTTCTCTGCACCCCACACTTCCCTGCAACTCCTTTCAGCTGTCATCCTGCCTTTCACAATTCTCATGCATCCCCCTTTATCTCTGCCTGTGTTCCACATTCCACTGTATCCTCTCAGCTTCCTCCTGTACCTCTTATTTCTTTACCTCCCTCTTCAGTCATTTCCTGTACCCCATATTCCACTACAAATTCCATAGTCTCCCTCCTGCTGTAGCACATACAGAGGTGCTGACTTTCTAATTTCCCTCAGGGTGCTCGACCCCTGGCCCTGCCCCCACCCCACTGCTTCCAAAGGCTCTCTTTACCTGCCTCATTTGACCCCTCCTGAAGAGCTGATCATGAGAAGGAAGGAGGTACTAGAGGGGAGAGTGGGATCAACAGGTCTGCTGGTAGGTGGTGAGCACCCACTATTTTTTCCCCATACATGCTCCAGAGCACCCACAGAGTCAGTGCCTATGCCTGTTTTCTCAGTTTCCTGGCCATTCTCCTAATCACAGAAAAAAAGGGAACAACCATCTTGCCTTACAGCAGCTTGGCTTCAGTCTTACTGGAAACATTGGGAGATGGTGGCCATCTTTACTAGGACCAGTCACTCTTCCACTTACAAATGAAGCAGGAGAATGGTAATAAGTAGTTTCATTCATATTAAAAATAATAATATATAGTGGCCATTTGGAATAAAAGCAAACATGTGCATGTTTCATTGTAGAAATCATAAAACTCTTAAAATCAACCAAACAAACAAACAAAAATAAATTCCATGCCAAATGTCACAAGGTGTGATACAATCATGGAAGTTGGCATTCTGCCTGAGAAGGCCAGGGACCTGAAACTAGGAAATAAAATTCATTCTTCCCATCACTCCTGTAAATATCTTTAATACAATATTATTAATTATTTTAGTCTCATACTATACTGTTGTCAGGTAGATAAGTATCGTAGCCCTTTTTTACACACACAGACATTGAAGTGAAGTGAGGGTAAATTATTTTTCCAACATCAGAGAAGAGATCTTTGGCAGAGTCAGGAATATAACTAGTTCTGGTTGGGATTTTTGATGAAAAAACAAAACAAAAAAACAAACATTTTTCAGGTATTTGATTTTCCCCCTTCCTTTCTCATCTTTTGTGCCCTATTTTCCCCTCACATTTTCCAGTTGGAAAATGTAGGAAAACCGGGGATGGGGAGTAACTCTGTAAAGATCTGAACACTTCATTAATAAACAGCTATGACATATATTATCATTATTATGTAGGATCCTAATAAGTTTCTGAATGCAATTCACCTTAGTTCAAAGATAATAATCAACTATCTTAAAAGGCAAGATTCCTCTAAATTATGTCATTATATTTCATAAAATCACCCCACATCTAAACTGCAACACCTGGGAAAAAGGCACATTGTCAATTTGCATAAGTTCTGTTTTATATACAGCAACATTTATACATTCTCCTCTTATAATCACTTTGACAATTTCCCACAGTGCCCCGCCATGTACATCTTTAATGTTTACAAAATTGTAACCATTTTAGGCCCTAGTACAGCAAAGCACGTAAACATGTGATTAATTGTAAACACTTGACAAATACCATCCCTGTGCAGCAAAGCACTTAAGCATATGCCTACCTTTAAGCACACAAACAATTACTTTGAAGTACAGTGGGACTACTTACATAGTTAAAGTTAAGCAAGAGCTTAAATGCTGTGCAGACTTGGGACCTTAATCCTTTTAACCATCTTTATTTTGCAACCCACAATCTGAGGGTCCACATCCAAATAAACATGCATGTATTTAATTTTACTACTATAAGTAGTCTCTTTGAAATCAGTGAGATTACTCATGGTAGCAGTTAAGCATGTGCATAAGTGTTTCCAGGGTCAGAGCCTAAAACACTCATATGACATTCACTACCATTCCTGGAGACTGTTTGCCCTTGCTGGGAAATGATCTCATAGATTCATAGACTTTAAGGCCAGACAAAACCTAAAATTATTAAAAGTCTCAGAGGGGTAGCTGTGTAAGACTGTAACTTTAAAAACAACAAGAAGTCCTGTTGCACATTAGAGACTAACAAAAATATATCGACTCATGAGCTTCCGTGGGCAAAACCCACTTTAATCAGATGAATTGGAATGGAAATAACAGAAAACAAGAAAACAATATATATATATATATATATATATATATATATAACAGCAGAAGAAGTACAATTGTTAATTTTGCCAATTGACAAAAGTACAGCTGTCAATTTTCCAATCCAAAAGAGTACAAGGGGTGTTGACCTGAATAAAAAATGTAATCTGTCACATCTTTATTTTGTTCTCACCATGTGTCAAACAGCTAGAATAGAGTTAATCTTCACGGCTGTGTCTACACTGCACCCCTTTTCCGGAAAAGAGATGCAGATGAGACAAGTCGGAATTGCAAATGAAGCGGGGATTTAAATTTTCCCCGCTTCATTTGTATAAACATGGCTGCCACTTTTTTCCGGCTCGGGGCTTTGCCGGAAAAAAGCGCCAGTCTAGACGGGGATCTTTCGGAAAATAAAGCCTTTTCCGAAAGGTCCCTTATTCCTGCTAGACACCACAGAAAAGAAGGGAGGGGGGTCGTGTCTGACTGGTTACAAACCACTACTGTTTTATTGCTCACCCCTGTACTAGAGGGCAAAGTCATGTTCCCTACGGTATATCTTACATTCTTATCTACCTAAATACATTTATATAGACCTCATCACTGTAATGTCTGAGGATTACTAGATGTTATCCTCATAACTTATCCCACATTACACAGGAAGCCTGTGATTGAGCTAGGAACTGAATTTAGGTCTCTTGAAACTCAGTATAGTGCTTGATCCAATAAACTATCCTTACATTTAGTCCTGAGCCCCTTTTTCCCAGTGACAGGAGAAGGGCAGGCGACTGAAGAATTTTTATAGTGGGGAGGGATGATGATGAAAGAGGAAAGAAGAAGACGATGATGACGACGATGACCATGTATTTGGTGTGTTGTTATTACTACTTCAAGACAGGTGGTGCAGATGTTTCCAGCTGCTGCACCACTAATTCCAGCATTACTGGAGAAGGGCAAGATTTCTTAACACCTGTGACCCTGTGTGATTAAAACATGATCACTGATATAATTAATATTGCCACTGCTAGACAATTGCAACAAATCTTATAAGAAATATTTCATGTAAGATATTGATGGAAAAGTTATGATTTGCTAAGCATGATTATCTTGTTTAGACACATATACCTGAAGCTAGGAATATTGTGTTTGCTCCTGGAGTAACAGACACAAGGTAATTTACATCCAATATGGCCAGCAAATTGTGAATGTAGTATTTAAAGTTGATGACCCATTAAAAGATACCTAGTTCATACAATAGACCTTAGAAGAAGCCTGTCCCCACCTGATTGGCCTTTCTATGGAGGTCTTGCCATTCCTATATTTTAGATGGGATATAGGTAATGGCTGTTTCTGTGTGTCATCAAAGCATGCAAGGGCATTTGACTTACTTATGTGACCCTGGACTTCATCTTGTGCCTGTAATGTTCCACAAACGAAGACTGAGAGCAGTCCTTCCACATGGGAAAAGATATTTAAAAAACCCTGGAAGCATCTCCATTTTGCCTTTTTCCTGCTCTGATCTCTAGACTATGGACTTACACTAAGAGGAGCATTCCAGCCAAATGGACTGAAGACCTGTCAGTCTTTTGGAAGTTACCAGAGACTTCACAAGCCAGCAGTTTATTCCATGATTGCTGCAAAACTGCAAAGTTCAAGGGTGTATTTGTTTTCCTTGATCATTATAACTCTCACCTCTTTCTTTTCGCTTATAAATAAACCGTTAGATAAAGCACTTGTAACAGTGTCAGGTTATTGGGTACGATATGAATTATATACTGACATGGCTATGTAGCTGATCTCTTGGGATTAGGAGAACTTGTTATTTGATGAACTTGTTTTTTAAATAAGGGTCTTGTATCTCTGTGGTGAGACTGGAGATAAGGTGACTAAGGAGATGGCAGTTTGGACTTGTTAACTAGTATGATGGAACAGAAGTTTACTTTTGTTACCAGCCTGGTATATCTTATAGACAAATAACCACAAGTTTGAGGTGGGTCTGCTCCATTTATCAGCAATTTGTCCTGAATCTGATATTCTTGGCTGTGACCCAGTGAGACTTGGTGACAGCACCCAGCAGCATTTCCCGCTTCGGTGAAGAATAAGGAACTGTAGGGTGAAGTTGCTCTTCTGCCTTGTCTGGCCTTTGCAGGGAAAAAGAAAAGGAGGAGTGTAGTTAGAGGTTTTGCTGTGTGTTTTCCCTCTTCTGCCATCCCAGTTTTGCACACAGCAGATCTCATGCAAACCATGCAGTGACCACAAGATCCATTAAGGTACAAAGGCACCCAGCCAGGTTTATTGTCAATGTAGCACAGTAATAGCACCTGGCATACGCTATGAGGATGCTAAGCTATGAATGCCCATGACAATGGACACAGCTCAGTGAAAGATGGGACTTTCCACTGCCTCCTATGCTGGCCAAAGATACTCCCTCTGAGACTATTTTATACATCAAGTTACATATTGCTCCTCTGGCTTAGTTAATTACTGCCCCCTACATGGGTTGTTACCACCCATTACCTTGTACATATTGGTTCAAAACTTCTTTATTATATTGTCACCCTGCCCTTATCGTTAAGAGTGATCAGCATGTTTCTGTTATTGGAGGTGGGAGAGGAGGCGTTGCACCATACTTGGTATCAGGGTTCTTGGTGACATCCTTCTGGAATGAGTTTGTGTGAGTGTCCTGTGCATATCACTTCTTAGGAATGTGTGGGATTTTGAAGTATCAGCCCTGTTGTTGCCAAGCTCTGTGAGCATGTACACAGGCAGAGCCAGACTCCTGCTTACAGCTTGTCTGTTACTGACTTTGCTTTATATTAACAAAGCTCTTGTAGCCCAGCCCAGAGACCTCATACCAGGCCTCTGATACAAAGGTTTATGTCTCAGACTCTCTTCTTACTAAAAGGAGGATTTGCAGCCACCAGGTTCTCTTCTGTTCCCTGTAAGAGCTTCAGATGTTCTATCCAGCAGAGGTTTCATGGTGGCGAAATTTCTTATTGCCTGTTCTAGTGAATGAAATGCTTCAGTACTGACATTCTTAAAACCCAGAGAAAGCCTGGATTTAACAGATGGTTCGGGATGTGCTTAAAAATACTTTATCACACATGCACTCTATAACAAAATGATCTGCAATCTCTTGGAGGTGACAAGATTTCCACTCAATTTAAACTCTAGTTCCATTGCCATGATCCCTCTATCACAAAAATTCTATCCATCAATGGCTGTTAACCAGGATGGTCAGAGATGCAACTCCATCCATGAACCTCTGACTGCCAGAAGCTGGGACTGGCCACAGGTGACGGATCACTCAGGGCACGTCTAGACTACGTTCTAATTTCGAAAAGAGGATATGCAAATTCCAATCACTTTTTCAAAAGCGGGTCTTTTGAAAGTGAAAGTAATCTGGATGCATTTTTTTCGGGGGAAAAAACTCTTTTTTGGGAAAAACTGCTCTTCCTAAAAAAAAAGGAGGTTTACACAGTTTTTTGAAAAAAAGGGGTTTTTTCCCAAAAAAAAACTGCGTTCAGACTACTTTCACTTTCGAAAGACGTGCCCTCGGTGATTTCCCTGTTCTGTTCATTCCCCTTTGAAGTATATGGCACAGCACACAGTCAGAAGACCGAATAGTGGGCTAGATGGACCATCAGTCTGACCCTGCATTGCCAGTTTTCTGTCATGTCTTCATCTTTGTTTCCTGTGCCCAGTAATTCCCACATACACTTCCAACTGCAGCTGCTAGATGTATTGTCTTCTGCTCTCTGGAAAGGTGGTTTTTCAATGTGAGGAGCCAGCAGCTAACATTCCCTCATGTCTGACTCTTCAAGCCATGGATTCTATCCTTTGAAAGCACTCTATTATTACAATCATACAGCATACCCCTGTAACACAGAGCAGAGACCTAGGGGCTCTATGCAAAAACAGAGCTCCAAAACAAAGTGACTGCATCCATACCAGAGCACCTCAACCAGTAAAAGCAGGGAGCGTCTCAAAATTACCACCTCTGGGGAGTACTGTTGGGTGTTGTCCAAAACATTCAACCACTGTGCACTCCCTTTGATATTTGCCTTATAACTGCAGACTATGCCTGTTCTTCAAAGCATTTCCCTTTGCCAACCAGCATCCCTTATGGCAGCAGCCTCTGCCCATTGTTTTTCAGTCATGTCTCTCATCATGTAGGCACATAGCTACAGCCATCAGAAGCCTGACAACACTGAACACATGACATTGTAGAAGGGAGGCCTATTGATGCTCAGTGAAAAAGCAAGAGTTTGAGTTTTCCTATGGCTTTGGGAGTGGTTCTCAGATGAGAACCTCCCTGTCACTGATGCAGTACCAGAGAAGGATCAAGTGACTGCTGCTAATCAGACACAGGCAGAAGGAGCCAGTCACTTTTACTGTACTAATACGTTCTGCTTGCTTCTCCTCCTGCAGGCAGTGCTCCAGAGCTCTTCTACAAGGCAGGTTGTTTCCTCTATTGTAGTCCTGGAGAGAAAGCTAGGACGTACTGGCCACAGGTGAAATAGAATACAAGAATTAGCAGTGGTAACAGTGTGATGCAGGAGAGGAAGTGACAAAGGTGTTCTACAAGATTTGGACATTTTTTCTGTACGGTGTCACATACAGAGTGATGAGTGATGTGTTCAGCCATGTCTATTTCAAGATGCTAACAGATACTGCCTGCTTCAGAATGATACTGTGACCCGTTGTGTAATATGCAAAGCTGTACATAACACATCATGAAGGGGGTGGCTAGCGAGCACAGGTTCCGCTATGAATAACTCTGCATTACCATGCCATTAGAGAACTTGTCTCCGTATCACAAATACTGACAGTTATTCATACATTGTATACTTACTGAACTGACCTTTCACAGACACTATGAATAAAAGTGATTGTTCTGAGTGTGCCAAAACACTGCAGTCTGCTATTAATCTGGGCATGGGAGTTGAGAATAGGCAGGTAGAAGGATGTAGACCTCACACCATAAACTTACACAGGGTGAAATTTACCCCCTGCTGAAGTCCAGCACAAGATCAATGCACCACCTTGGTCATAAAAAGAGGGCCGACAAAGTATTAAACTATAACCATGCAATGAATGATTTTATCAAAGCAACTGCAAAGTCTCAAAGGGTATGTTACACTACAGCATTATTTCAAAATATCTTATTTCGAAATAACGCATCTAGACAAAAAATGCATTTCGAAATAGCATTTTGCTATTTTGAAATAGCGCGTCCACACTGATTGGATGCTGAATCTCATTTAAGGCCATCCGGAATCGGTTCTGATAGGGCATCAGGTCAGGAGTTAGCCTCAGGCAGCAGCCACACAAGGTATCTGAGGCCTGTGCTTAAAGGGACGCCCCCTTCCCCGGACAGCCAGTTCTCAGGTTTCCCTGCTTGCTTGCCTACCTCGATGAGGGACAGCAAAGCATTTTTTTCTCTGGGTGCTCTGGTTGCCCTCACTCAGGATACCACAGCACTCTGCAGCATGGAGCCGGAGCCGCCCCTGGGCACTCTGGTGCTTCTCCTGGACGTGTTGCTGCGAGCCTGGCAGCACGTTCTGCAGGTAGTAACAGTCTCCCTGGTGTGCCCCACTGGGGGCTTGTGCCTCATTTCTCCCTCACGTCCTTCCACTTACCCCTCCCTAACCCCTCTTCCTGCTGTACAATGAAAGATGTGTTCATTACAACAAAGTCTCTTTATTGAGCAAAACTGGGGTGGGGAGGAGGAATGAAACTGAGGTGAGACTGGGGAAAGAAGGTGGGAGAGGGGAGGGGTAAACCTGGGAGGAAGCAGGGGGAGTCAAGGGGAGGAAGGGGGAGGAAAAGCTCAGGGCTCAGGGTTGAGGGTCTCACTGGCCCAACTGTCTCCCAACACCATGGATGCGGGGGCCTTGGCGTCCCCGGGGGTGTGGGGAGGGTGTGGAGGAAGAAGCGGGAGGGGGAGAAGGAGTGGGAGGAGGAGCGGTAGCTGGGGAGGCAGCAGGGGCTGGAGCGGCAGGAGGCAGCAAGCTCTGCACCAGGGTCTGCAGGTGCTCGCAGATGGCACGGCCCTGGGCAAGCTGCTCCCTCTGGAGCTGCAGGTCTTCCTGCACCCAGTGGTCGAGGGTGCGGTTCAGGGCTCGCAGTGTCCCCAGGTGCTCCTGCTGGTACCCCTCCACTGCACGGATGGGCCTGCGGAGTCCTCGGGTGCAGGAGGATGTCCCGGGTGGTGTGGTGCACCTCTCACTCGCAGCTGGTGTGGCTGTGGAGAAACAAGAGAAGTGGTCAGTTATCCCTGGGAACACAGTGGGTGAAGCCCAGCCCCACTCTGCAAGGCGAGGATGACAGGTCTCCTCACCATCAGAGCCGATGTGCTTGCACAGAGGTCGTGTTCGGGATGTCCTGTTATCCCAGGTAGTGGGAGCTGCCCTGGGACTGCACCCATGCCCCTGTGCTGTATATAGTGTAGGGATGTGTGCGTGTGGGTGGGGGGGAGGGGGAGGGGGAATGTCCCTTTGCCACTGTGTAGAGAGGGCTTGTGGAGGAAGGGTGTCCTGCTGTGTCCCACCCTGGGGTCAGGAGCATGTCATGTCTCTTCACACATGCATGTGGCTAACAGGCCAAGGCCCCTGTGTGGCAGCCAGCTGGCGCCATGTGCCCAGGGGTGGCACAGCACGTGCTCGCGTGTGCAGAGGTTGCTGCGTGATCCTTGGTCAGCAAGGCCCACGCATGCGGTCCCTGGTCTCCCTCCCCCCGCCATAAAGGGACAGTGATGGCACTCACATGTTGTTGCCTTCCCGGATGACACCGGCGACAGGTCCGCTGGGACGGCTCGGGGGTCCTGGCTGCGCGGCACGCTCCCTTTGGGCTCCTGTGGCTCCTGGCCCTCCTCCTCCTCCTCCTCCATGCCTTGGTCAGGGCCCTCTGCCCCAGGGTCGATGACCACCTGGGGGGCACAGACCATCCTGCCCCCCATGATGTGGTCTAGGGCATCAAAATAGGGGCAGCTCTCTGGGTCTGCCCCAGTTTGGGAGCTGCCCCCTGTGGCCCTGGCATAGGCCTGCCGCAGCTCCTTAATTTTCATCTGAACCTACTCCTGGGTTTGGATGTGGCCTTTGGTGGCCAGGCTGGCAGCTATCCTGCCGTAGATGGCCGCGTTCCTCCATCTAGTGTGGAGATCATGGACGTTGGAGGCATCCCCCCAAACCTCAATCAGGTCCATGATCTCCGCACTGGACCAGGAAGATGCCCACCTTCTCCGGCCCCTGGGAGCAGTGGAGGGCTGGCTGGCACTGGCTGCCTGGCTCATGCTGGGGCCACTGGGTCAGGGGCAGTGAATACTGGCTCTGGGCTGGCAGGCCTGGACCTGGCACAGACACTGTGGCCAGACTCTACCCCTTTAAGGACTCCGGGAGGAGAGGAGTTTTCCTGGTTGGGGCCAGAGTGTCCAGCAGGGCACCCTGGGAAGGGCTGGAGGCTCCCTATTTCGAAATAGCCCCTATTCCACGTCTACACAGCGCTTATTTCAAAATAGCAATTTCAAAATAGGCGCTATTCCTCATGGAATGAGGTTTACCAAGTTCAAAATAAGCCCTCCTTAAGCTTGCGTAGACGCTAGTACAGTTATTTCAAAATAACGGCTGTTATTTTGAAATAACTTTGCTGTGTAGACATACCCATAGAGAAGTGTTCCAGAAATGCAGATTAAAAAAAAAAAAAGCTTGTATGGAGCTCAAGTTGGACAAATATGTAGGCACATCCTATTTCATCTTGGCTGTAATCACCATTGTGCCTGAAGTCTCTTAATTTTCAAGGAGTTGGCCTCTTACCTGAGGATTTACAACAGCTCAACTGCTAGACTAGAACTCGGAAATAAAAGTCAATTTTGACCCACCTTTCCCCTGGAAATTAATGCTTAAGACAAATCTCAAGGGGTCAATATTTCTGGATCTCCATCACCAGTGCTGCAGAAAAATCAGAGCTCGAAGCTGCCACTAAACAAATTAATGCCAAATTGAAAAGGCTATGCCAACTAGCACTCACATGGTTTTAATGCTTTGACTCCACACAGAAGAATAATGATAAAAAAAGATGTGTCTGAATATATGATTTTATATTCCACCTGCTGTGTTGCTTTACACAGTTAGGGAGCGCAGAAGAATAGGAAAATGCATTCTAAATCAGTTAGCCTTTAAAATTACCATTAAATTCCATGAAATCCCAGACAATGGTCAAATCAGGACATAAGTTTATTTTAAATTAGAACTGTTGATTAAAAACATAAATAACAGATAATTACAAGGGCACCTCTGATACTTTGAAGACCAGGCAGAACAGTCTGTTTATATGTTAAAAAAACCAATGAAAAGTGGATGTTAAAAGTAAACTTAACCAAAGCATGTTACAAGAACTAGGGGAAGAACAAAGGTACGTAGAAACTTAAGCCCCAGACAAACCTAAATCCCTGTTTTAGGCTCTACTACAATCTACAAAATCTGTATATGGCTGCTGCCTAACCCTGTAAGCTGTAGACCTCCCCCTCGGTGCCATCTCGGAATTAAAACAAGACTGTAACTTTAGTATCTAAGAGAGAGCAGTTCTTGTGTTCCCCTCCTCACAGGGACCGTAATTGTCCTTGAGCCTTCAATGGCTTGACTAGCAGAATTCCTAGTCCTCTTCCCTACAGTGCATCTTAGTGCAACATGTCACAGTCTGGCCCATGGGTAATAGTTCACTGACTAGTTGTTTCTAAACTAAAACAAGGCAGAACTAGCGTTATTTAAATATGAATTGAATCCAGCATATACACTGTAGTTTAGACACATTTTTAAACTCACTCTTTAGGTATTTAGAACATGCCCATCGCCACAGCAGCTCCTTGTCTATGACTATCCATGTACTATATTTCTACAAATTGCACTTTAGTCTCCTAAATTCATTTTGTAGCAATGAAATTCACTGGGGGAACGAGGAAGGCCACTCCATTGGGAGACCTTTGCTTATCGGGGACAGCTAGTTAATAGGGTCAAACTGGAATCCATTGAGGCCTGTTGGCCAATCTTCAGAAAAGCTGTGGTTCTCCATGTGCTAGAAGATACAAGACACTTGCCACGGTGACTATTTTTTATGTTGCCTTTTCCTTTCCACTGCTGTACGCAAGGCTTGAAGAATCAGGTGTTTGTTATTCAGGATGTTGTATTCAGTCAGTTTAACCAGCTGATCATAATCTTTCTCCTTGTATGTGACTGAATATGTAGAATAGGGGGAAAAGCGACTGGTAAGATCAACTTTGCCCTCCTCCATCTCTGAACTGGAGCGCTTCACCCCTAGGGAAAAAGTTCAACAGGACATTGCTGCAGTATTGGGCTGATCTCTTCATGTACCACCAATAATTGCACAGAGAGGGAGTTTTCTCTGTAATGAGAGGCTCACCCGTTTGAATGCCTGGGCATGTTTTACAAGTGTTTCTGTTGCAATTCACTAATTTGATCCCTGGATCATGGGAATGTCAGTTGCCTGATCTATAGGTGACTATCCCCCTATGAGTGTCTCCTGTTGTATGCTTATAACAGCCTTAGAGAAGTCATCTGGGAAACAGGCAGGAAAGGAAAATACCAACATGGCAAACGGTGGGATTTGGGGAAGGGGAATGGAACCGAAGGAAGACTACAAGCCACAAAACATATTTAATAGGTGAAACAGTGGCCCCATTCAATGGAATGGCTATTCCTACCAAAATGTCCATGAACAGGTTATTTACAAGGAAAGCAAAGCTGAGGTGTGACATTGGCCTTTCTATACTTGGGACAGAGACCCAACATCGCGCGCGCATGTGCGCGCACACACACACACACACACACACACACACACACACACACACACACACACACACACACACACACACACACACACACACACACACACACACAGTCTGTTAAAAGAAAAGGAAGCTTGTAATTATATTGGGGGTTTCTCCTTAAATGTATGCTTCCTTTGACTTTAGTTTAAAGTTTTTGCATTTTTTATTACTACAGTTTGCACTTATATACAGCAAGATAACTAGGGATATGTAACAGATGAAGATTAATATGGAAATAAAACAGGTCTTATTCTTAATAGGAAATATGTAAAAGTGGTAAGTTAGGCATTGGAGAGGTTTGTTGCAGTGAAATGAGCAAGTGGAGAAGAATGAATTAAAGAATTAAATTCAGTCAGTTGACCAGCTAATCAGAATGGCCTTCACTGAATACTTGGCTACTGTTGATAACTTACCAGGTGCTTTGTAACTTTGGTAGGTGTCATTCACTAGTGGGAAAAATAGCAATATAGGAGCCCCTGGAGTCTCAGCATCTTCAAAGAGGTAGCACTCCTTTAGGTTTTTCCTCTCTTCTTCACTCAGCATAACTTTTGGGAATGGGATTCCTTGTTCCAAGTAGTACTTACAGGACTGGTCCAGAGGCTGGATCAAAGACAAAACAAAAACCCAAAGAACAGGCTGAGATCAGGATTTCCTGAAGCAAATATTAAATTGTACTACCGGTAGGCTACCTAAGGGATAGCCCTGACTTTCCTGTTAAGAAACATGCAATATATGAAAATCCATGGCCAGATTTTTAAATTTTTCTTAGGGCACCCAACAAAAAACACTCAGCAAATGATTGGGTTACAGATTGTGAATACGAGTTTAAGCTGCAGCATTAAGCTAAAACACTATGGTTCAGAGTACTTAACAATGGGCTTTTAATAGTAACAATACTGCAGGAGCTTAAGTGCTAAAAACTTACAGACAAATGACTATTATTGGAAAAACTTTAAAAAAAAATCTGATTTTTCTCACCAGTATCTGTGATCCTGCACTATAATTTAAATGCAGGATGACATCCACTTTCCTCTCTGGCCTCAAAAGTGGAGGGCAGCTGGTATTGATGAAGAATCCAGTATCAACCAGGGACAGGTATTCTGCTGTTTCAGTCAACTGATTAGGTGATGTGTCCAGCACAGTATCTAAAAGGAAAAGATGTCTTGTTATATGTGAAATCCCATAAGAGTAGATCCTGATGCTCTAATGAACATACTGACCAAGAGAAAAGGGTATTCAGCCCCTTCCCACATCTCTAATTTCCTTAGACATTTGATAAACTATTTACATCACTGTTGCTCACCCTTAAATTAGAACAACTATTTTCCATGATGTCAGATTCTATATGTTCATTTTATTCCTAACTTCTTCAAAGCGTACTAACCCACCCATTCTTCCTCTCACTTCTTTCCCTGTTTCTTTTGGATGCATTTATTTTAAAAAAATATATTAAGGCAAAGTTACAATAAAACATTAACACACTAAATTGCATATTACACATTCTGGATCAGGTTCACATACAAAGAACTTGGCTAAAGATTCTGGCTTGCTAGATTAGGAGCTCTTCTCCTATGAGTGCACTAGCTAAGGTGACCAAATTCCTAAATACCGATCTTCTTTTTGGCATTTCTCTTACGCACATACTTGGTGTTGTTAAGCAAAGGAATTCTTTTCCCAAGAATTCAGCCACACAGATAATACTAAGCAGTTTTATTAGCAATGCATTGGAGAGGGCTCAACAGCAGCTTCCAAAGAATTAGCAGGAGCACAAGTCTTTTTTTAAATACGTCCTGCATATCATTATACCAGCTACAGCTAGTTTATCGGTTCTTTGTTCAAGAAGGAATGGATCTTTGCACAAGAATATGGAGCCAAGGTAAGGGGGGAGAAAAGGCTGGGGTGGACTGGTTCTGCAGATAAGGAGAGACAGAGCAAAGACAGCAAGATTCAACAAAACAGCTTCTTGTAAGCCTGTGAGAATCCAGGAGGGGAGTTACAGTTTTAACAAATTCAGCGAAAGTTTTAACAAAGCTCAAGGCCTTGTTGCAGCTGGGCTGTTATCATAGTCAGCCTTGGGGCTTAGCACAGGAAAACAAGGCTTTGTCCTAACAGCGTGAAAGCTGTTCCATTACAAGATATATTTTACTATACCACAATGCCATAGGAGGGATCTCTTTTTTCCAATAATGTGCAATACAGTTATATCTATGCACTACAATTAAAAACCCACGGCTGGCCTGTGCCAGCTGCCACACTCACAGGGCTCAAGCTATGGGACTGTGAATTGAAGATTTCTGGGCTCGATATGGAGTCCGGCTCTAGGACCCCAATGGCCTCAGAGCCCTGAAGTATACACTGCAATTAAACAGCCCTGCAGACTGAGCTGGCTTGGACCAGCCATAGGAGTCTAATTGCTAACCACAGAATTTAACTGCTAACCATTAACAAATAAATTAATTTGTCGTTCTGTTTAAAATGCAGATCATTAACTGGAGCATTAGATAAGCAGGTCCGGGGATCTCTAGGAAGCTGGCATTTAGCCCGTTTGATCAGCAATGGTGTGCTCTTCTAATGATCAAGGATTCCTTTTGTCTACCCATTCAGGCCCAGATGCTCAAACTCCTACTGGAGTTAGGGGCCTTAAATACTTTTGAGACTCTGGGCCTTAGTGTCTCTTCTGTGTTCATAAAGACTGTGAATGCTGCCTACACACCGAGCGCAACTACGGAGATTTAATCAAGTGGCTACAGCCCAAAGAGAAATGAGCTTGGGCCCCATCATATCCATGTCACTAAAGATTTTCAGCCCTATCAAGTTCAATCGGCTGCTCAAACAATTCCGTTTAAAAGTAGGCTCAAGTGTTGGCATGTAGGGAAGCAGGGTTTGGGAGGGGGGAGTGGCATTGTTTGTTTTCTTGTTAAATAAAATCCATTCATTCTCTCCCAAGCCTCCGCACTATACTCCAGACTCCAAATTCCTTCAAAGGATGTTGCTGAAAGGCAAGTGCTATTACCTTTCCATCTACAAAATGTGTCATTCTGTAGGTAGTTGTTATGCAGCTGGAGGCCTTTTTAGGAAACTGTGGTATTGGGCAACTGACACACGCTCTGTAATGGCACCACGAAGAGCACGAGAAAGGGGACCTGCTGAGGTGAATACTTGAGTCTTCTGTTCATGTGACTTCATAGGGAGGACAGGCTCTTCCTCTGCAAAAGAAGTGATGAAAGGGCTTGTTCGCCTACATAAATAGTTCTAAGAAGCCTCCAGAATAGCAATAAGCAGCAATTAAAATCTGCATGCCATTAGTTGATAGTGTCCATGATGAAAATTCTCATGAGCACCTTAACAAAAGATAGATACACTTTTTTGTGATCTATCAAGACAAAATTTCTTAAAATGCCCCAGGGCTATCTTAAAAACATATTCCCAAAATCCAATAAGCCATACAACGTCACACCACCTACAAATCATAACACTGACAAACTATGTTGAACTGTATTTGCCAAAATTAAAATCCCAGCAACTATTCATGTGGTGTTTTTTCAGTCACTAATTATCTGTAAACCAGGCTCATTATTCCTGACTATATTTACTCTCTTACATAGTCAATGATTATGTGTAGTGATCAAAGGGTTAATCAGAAATTATCCCAGAATGGTAGTCAGTAAAAATCTGGTCCATAGATATTTAAAAATAAAACTCCAATTTATGAGAAGTATAATGATAAATAAATGTTATGGCAGAGCTATAAGGTAACTTACCAATATCATTTATTCTGTCACGGGTCCACCTGTGCCAAAAGTCCTCTGACGTGTGAGACAAATTCCAGATATATAACAGATTAAGGGAAAATAAACTACTCCACATGCCTGTGAAAGGAGAAATATATCAGTATTGCCAACCCTTTGCATTTAAAATCATAAGTCAGGCCCTCTAAAAATCATAAAAGATTGGATTAAAATAATAAGATGGGTTTAAAAATAAATATTGAGGTTTTATATTTGTTTTCTGGGATTTTTAATCTTTAGGGCATTCTTGGTGCACATTTCCAAGCTTTGCTCTAATACTATGAGAGCTAAGAAATCTTTTTTTTTTAATTGAAGTTGTAATTCTCATGTACTCATATGATCCTAGACTTCAAGACAAAAAACACACCAAATAACTCAAGACTTGTAATAAAATGGTGAGAGTAGGCCATGCTAGAGATTTTATGAAGGCCTATATCAGGGCTATTCAACTTTGGAAGCCCCCGGGGCCACAATGATACTCACAGCACATGCCGAGGGCCACAACTTAATTGTGGTTGCATATACACACAAATGTATATGCAAATATATGCAAATAGCTTCTTTCACGCTGATGGGCATGAATACAAAGATTAAGGCAAGACTACACAACACGCAGGTCCCATTTAAGTCAGTTCTGCTGATATTAATAAAATGCAACATTTACCCAATTTCCACCCATATGTCAGCACTTTTAATGAGCAATGACAGTTCAGGAATTTAACTACTAAATTATATATCAACAGAAGACCATTATATTGACTACTTTTTTGTTTTGGCTCGCACCCGCAAGCCATGTGTTGAGCCCTGCATAAACCCAAATTGCACCGCGGGCCGCAAACCAACAGGCCATGGGCCGCATGTGGCCTATGGGCTGCATGTTGAGTAGCCCTAGCCTATACGATCGAGTTTTGGGAGCATTTAATTGAAAACTGCCTTTTATCCTTCCACCTGAAATTGTTCCGTTACCTTTTATTTTTTGCAGGCATCTGTTTTTTGCACAATTCAAAACTTTTGCTGTTACTGTCTGACTTAGGGTCTTTAAGCTTTAAGGACCAGATCGTGTCTGGCTTTGTGTGGGTGTGCGAGGGGAGGAGAAGGGTGCAAGGAATCTTCCTCTCTTGTGTATGCCTTGAAAGGGGCCACAATAGCATCTGTGCTCTGGGAAATTCAGGAATGCGGTCTTCTTATGTACGCTGCTCTCTCTGTAGACCAGGTATGATGCACCAAAGGAATGACTTTAACCATTTTAACACACGGTGCAGCTTTCATTTACATACCTGAGAGCCTGAAAAGGAATTTGTGACTTCTGGGGCACAATACTCCCCCTGCCCTCTCAGTAATTCCTCAAGCAGAGCAGTTCTTTACAGGTCTCTACCTTGAGTGAAACAATTTTGCCTAACACTAATTCATATAGTCTGTCACAGTAAAAGTTATAAGTCAAATCCAGCATAAGATGGAAGCCTTCCTGTATCTCTCCAGATCATCCATTCACTTCCTTCCCAAATCATCTTTCTTTTCTCTGTTGCTTACAAATCTTAACTTCTCTCTCCCTCTTTCTAGGAGTGTATTAACTCAAGAACTTTGAAATCCGGGCAGTACTGGTATATCAGATTCTCAAAAGGGTCAAGTGTTGTTATATTATTTTCTATATATCACTAGTATGCTTGTGTTGCAGAGCATTATAGTTTCACTGACTGCATGAGGTTTAGTCACCTTTTGTCACGCTATTACAGACATATATTCATCTGAGCTAAAATTCTGGATTAAGACCATGTTCAAGAGATTAAATGTAACATGCTTGGGCTATGTCTACACTGCAAGATCAAGATGCAGGGAGTCCCAGCTTACATACACATTCTTGTGCTAGCTCTCATCTGAGCTAATGCACTAAAAATGGGAGCGTAGCCATGGTAGCATGGGTAACAGCAACAGCACAGGTTTGTCACCCCAAGTACAAACTTGCCTGAACCTCACAAGTACATATGCAAGGTGGTCGGTAGATATATTCAAACACATTTTTTTAGTCTATCATCGTATTTCCAGGACAATAAATCACCTTCCAAGTAGCAGATCCGGGATTCTGGGAGCCTTTTCATCAGCCGACCCATGAAGAATTCACTTCCAAAGTCTTCAGAGCGAATGAAAGCTCCATATTTCATGAATCCAACCTCATATGGGGTGAATTCCATCCATTCTGCAAACAGCCACAAACAAAAAGACAAAAACAAAAAACCTTTTAGAGCATACACCTTGCTGAGGACAATGACTTATGCTGTGATCCAATGGATAAAGGGAGTTATAAAAAGATTGAACCACTGAAAGTTTATTACAAGCATTTTTTAACCTGGACAGACTCCAGAAATGTAGAAACACCCCAAAAATTAAAGCCAGTGATTACAAAAAGCCAGCTGGAGTAAAATGATATAGCTCCATTAACTTCAGAGGAACTAATGCTAATTTTTACCAGCTCATGACCTGGTCTTTACTTTAGAGGGGATTTGGATTAATCTATATGAGGTCTTACCCACAAAACTGAGCTGCTTCCTCAGTTTAAAGAGCAAGTACATCTCTGGAGTATCTTTACCTTTGAAATCCATAGTGCTATAGTCATCTTTGACATTGATTGCCACGTAGATGGGCAATGGGTTCTGGCCCTGATCCACTGCCTGTCGCTGATCCGAAAGTTTATGGTGGTCTTTCTGTTTCAAAAGAAAAATGGCTAAATTGAGGGGTGGGGGGATAGACTGACACAGGAATCTACTCAGTGTATCTATACTTGGAATACAGTAAATCGTCACATTTCAGCCATGTTTCCCATTATATGACTGCATCGTGTGCAGGGATTAATGTGTCTGGGATCTTCCATATTCTACAAAATTCTCATGAACAGCTGACAATCCTGTTGACTGCAAGTTCTTGGTAACTATATGGCACATGTTGTGATGGCACTTTCAGACCAACATGATAGGGAGTGAATAAAAGAAGAGATGCCTAGAACATAAAGGGGTTCTGGCGTGGTCTACAGCTATACACAGGATTGAAAATGCATGGGACAGGAATACAGTAATTGCATATGCTGTGAAAGCGAATGGATAATAGCCTACTGTTTGTTGTTCTAAAACACTTCAAACTATAGCTACAGCACTTAACTATTACATTTTCAAAATGTGATTTTTCCAACGCAAAGCATCCAAAGTCTACAAGTGAAAACAGTAATTCACCCCGAGATGAATATTAAAAAGTGGCCCAAGCTTACACACACACACACACACACACACACATACAGAGCACTCTGAACGAGACTGAAAAAATATTATCCTAAATGGGTCAGATTCAGAAAGTTATAAATATCTGTTAACTGGAAGGGAGACGTGTTTCCTCATCCATAAAGTTAAGTGCAATATTATTCATTATAATGATTTAATAAAACCATGCTTTGATATACTGTACCCCATCATGTAACAAATATTCAACAATGAGCCCCCACAGATCTATAGAAGATGTCCTATGTCCTTCTTCTTTCCGCTGTTGTAGCTGCCTGTTATAATACTTCATACGTTCCATGGAAAAAGAACCCAGCTTGCATTTGGTCACATGTTTTCGAGCTTCATTGATTTTTTCATCCAGATCCTTCTGTGACCAATCAGCATCTCTGTACAAATTTGCCATAGTCCTAGGAAATATATTGAAGGGGAAAAAACAAAAACAACCAGTAGCTTTTATAAGAGAAGGTGCTAAATTTAACATGTACACTTTGCAAAAGGTTCCATGTCCTAAATCTATTCTGCCTTCTACGTACCCCAAAAACATTCTTCTCCGCTGACACTAACTATAAATATTTCCCAGTCCAAAACAGATTTTTCTGGCAAAGTTATAAATGGGTCAAAAAAATGGGTCATAAATAGGTTTCAGGCCACAACTCTGGCTATGAGAGGAGCTGCTACTAGTGGCTCCATAGTATTTCTTTAGCATAGATTTTTGTATCACTCGCACAGAGAACTCTTCCTTACATCATGTCTTCCTTACCAGGTTGTACCAGACAAGCCAGTCAGTTACGTAGAACAGTCTATGACATTTAACTTCTTGAGACCCAATAGACTGCCATACGTCGTTGTCAGTGATCTCATTCCACCACCAGTTGTCATGATTGCCACCACAGGTATCTATTCAACACAAAGACAGCAAGTTACTGCAAAGCACATGTCATATGAACACTAGATCAAATCCCGTTCCAAATCACCATGGTAGTCTCTCTTCTGACAAGATCAAAACTGAAATGCACATATGCACACTCCCAAACACTGGGGAAGTTTAGGATCTGATCTGGACCCAACTTGAGTAGCTCAGGCATCTATTTGAAATAGGGAAGGGGAGGGCTTATTGTAAGCTCATTTGCTTTTGTTCCTCTGAAAAAGTTTTTGTTGTCAAGATGAGTTGAAGGATAAGTTTCACTCCCTAGAAAATGCCTCATATGGCTGTCTCAATGCATAACCTCTAACAGCCAAACTCCTACTACTTGCCTTCTCATTGCAGTGGTGTGTTTAAGTGGAGGTGGGGGTGTGAAAGATGGGAGTCTGACACATTATAAGAAGCTTGCTCCAGGAAGAGGGGACTCATTAGCCATTCAGGCAGTCTATCTAGGAGAAGGGGAAACTGCAATTTCAAACCAAGAATGTCAGGTGTGGTCAGCCAGTTTGTGAAAGCTGTATCCTTCACACACGCTCCACAAGCTTTCATCTTCAAGGAGTATATCAGTAGAAAGGGTAGGGTGTGCCCGAGAAGTTACATGCAACTTCTTGTCTCATGGCTGTGGAAAATGGTCAAGTTACCACACTGTGGCCCATGTGGCTAAAAAGAGCTAGATAAAGAGTTCTCTCTGACATCCCTGAATGTGGGAACAATGAAAAGGAAACAAAATGAAGTAAGCTAGATGATAAAGTGAAGGAAAGTGCACATTGCCTGTATACAAGAGACAAAATGGAAGGGGTAAAATCCATGTACATAAAGAAGGGCTGCAAGAGGATGCTCAGTAGTGAAGAGGAACAGAGTAGGAACACTAGCAACAGAAATATTACCGGATATGGGAGTGGACATCCAAAGGAAGAATGACCAGTTGATGAAAGTTAGAAAAGCACTGAACAGTGACCAAAACCTGTATGTTATATAGTGATATGCGCCACATTGAATCATGTGATAAGTCAAGTACCACATGCAAAGTACCTCATTATCAGAGCAGATCTCAATAGATATGTAGGAGAACGCAGTGTGAACTATCAGAGGATAAAGCTTTGAGACCAGAAATGAAGCTAGTGAGGATATCTTAGAATTAACCAGAGCCCATGCCCTGATTGTTGTCAATATATTTTATAGAGCAGGAGAAGTATTTCTTTATATACAGGAGCCGTGCCAACAGGTCCCAGATTGATTACTCCCCAAGCAGGAGAAGAGAGCTAAAAAAAAAATCAGAAACTGTACAGTGATCCCAGAATAGCAGATTGCAGAACAACACAGATTGCATATAACAGACTCCTTGTGAAAAAGGCAATTTGGGGATAAAAGATGAGCTGTGGTGCAAAGGATAAAGTGGTGGAGACCTGTGAATGGGGAAGTTAGTCTGAGATTTAAGGATGAGGTTCTACAGAGTTCAAGTAATAACTAAACCAGCCACAAAGATACCAATGAGAGTTGGAGAAAAATATCCCAATGTAGTATAGAAAGATCACAAGTTGTATGCGGACAAATGAAAAAAGATGCAGTGGGGGGCCTAATGAAGTGCATGAAGCAGTAAAGAAAAGGGAGGAAAATTCGAGTGATGGCAGAAAGCGAAAATGCTGGAAAGTTATAAGGAATTTAAGCTGGTAAAGGAAAAGCTGAAAAGAATGGTTGCAGAAGCTAATGGTCAGGTACTTAAAGCTTCATATGTATAATTACCGAGCAAGGAAGGGCAAAAAGGAATATAGAGATTAGCTAAAATCAGACAAAGAAGCACTGAGGATTTAGGAGTTGTGGAGTGTATCAGACAAAAATGGAAGAGTGCTGATGGAAGATAACAAAATCATTAGCAGATGTCAGTGGTTTTATGAGAAACTGCTCAATGGGGAGAACGTGAGGAAATCACTGAGGTAAGTATGTGCAAGCAACTCTACCTTAGAAGAGCTATCACTGTGTTAGTGAGTCAGATAGCACTGAAGAAGATGGCACATAGGAAGGCAGTGGGAACAGAGGGCGTGCCAACTGAGGAATTTAAATCATTGAGCCATGGGGGAGTGGTGATGATGATTAAGGATAAGATTTTGTCAGGGATATTTTTAATAAAGGTCACAGACTGGTCATAGGCAATAATGAAAAGTTCACTGGCCTGTCCCTAACTTTTACTAAAAATGTCCCTGATAAAATGGGGAGCTTAGCCACGGGGTCCCCACATTGCCTGTAGAAGTTGGGCTGCTGTGGGGACCCCTACCACTTGTGGAGCTCAGAGCTCCTGGGTCCACTGGTTTGGTACTCCAGCGTACCTCTACCACACCTGCTCCAGCTACTAGCTGCAGGAGGCCCCATCGCCCACAGTGGCCAGGAGCTGAAGTGGGGCTCATGCTGCCCAAGGCAGCAGCCTTGCCATCCATAGTGGCCAGGAGCTCCACGGGGCATCCTTCACCCCATAAACTGGGAGCTGTGGGGGAGGAGAGGAGCCCGCTGCCTACTGTGCTGGGAGCTGAGGCCCCACTTCCTGGGAGCAGCAGCTGGGAGCTGTAGGAGTCCCTTGCTGTACCCCTTGACTAGGAGCTGTGGGGTCCCCCCACATGCTGCAGGCGGCAGGGGAACCCTGCAGCTCCTACATAAGAACATAAGAACATAAGAACGGCCGTACCGGGTCAGACCAAAGGTCCATCTAGCCCAGTATCCTGTCTGCCGACAGTGGCCAGCACCAGGTGCCCCAGAGGGGTGGACCGAAGACAATGATCAAGCGCTTTGTCTCCTGCCATCCTCTCCAGCCTCTGTCAAACAGAGGCCAAGGACACCATTTTATCCCCTGGCTAATAGCCTTTATGGACCTAACCTCCATGAAATTATCTAGCTTCTCTTTAAACTCTGTTATAGTCCTAGCCTTCACAGCCTCCTCTGGCAAGGAGTTCCACATGCTGACTACACGCTGTGTGAAGAAGAACTTTCTTTTATTAGTTTTAAACCTGCTACCCATTAATTTCATTTGGTGTCCTCTAGTTCTTCTATTTAGGGAACTAATAAATAGTCCTGGCAGACAAGCCTGAATTCATGGAGGTCTCTGGAAGTA
This sequence comes from Rafetus swinhoei, assembly GCA_019425775.1. Classification (NCBI taxonomy): domain Eukaryota; kingdom Metazoa; phylum Chordata; order Testudines; family Trionychidae; genus Rafetus; species Rafetus swinhoei. The sequence goes on along the minus strand of CM033446.1, from coordinate 70,698,825 downwards.
ATGGATTCCATGACTTCCACAATCTGCGTGGAAAAAAATTATAGCCTTAAATGAAAATGCTGAACTTCTTTAAATTAATCCTCCAAAAAAATACCAAGCTCATGGGAAGAGCATACTGGTCTCTATCTTCAAGCTCAAAGAGGATGTGAAAGAAAGCAGTGATTACCAGTTGTAGTGGGGAGGGGCTTTCATTTCCTGAGCACATCCTGCAGCTGCTGCATGAAGAACTGCAAACTTTTTCCATTGCTGTCATCTCCTGTAGGTTTGTTGAGATTACTTGGCAGCTCTTCCATGGCTTGGTCCTCAGAGGGAGTCACAAAGCCCAAATTAATCCCTATGGGGATATTAAACTATACGATAAAGAAACCAGCTATTTGTCCTTAGAAGGATATTCAGTCATGACTCTGGCCTCCTTTAAATGCAGCCCTTTATCTGGGTCCCTAGCTCACTCTTTTGTGGGATTTACATTGCTTTGATTGTGGCCAATAGAAGAAAATGGCAGGAGGAGTAAGGTCCTGAAGTTGACCTGGCTCAGCACCCTCATGACCAGCTAGGATTGTTGATGGACCACCATGCCTAACTGGCTGGGAAAGCTCAGCATCAGTAGCTTACTGGCCACTCAAAGCACACACCCACAGATCCTCTGCCTCCACTGCTCCAGCCCAGATCCTGCCCAGCACCCCTGCCTTCTTGCCCTGCTCCTGCCTTCCCTGACTGCTGCCAGCCACCAGCTCTGATCTCTGATTCCTCACACTGACTCAGTCTTGACCCTGAGCTCTGGCAGTCAGACACAGACTCTAGTTCTGATCTTTGGTCTTACTTCCTGATTTTGGACCTTCCTCAACCTTTGGGTCCTGCCTTCAGGCTACAACCTGTAGGCTTGACCACCTACAACTCAGATTCCTGACAGCCAGGTTCCAACCTGGACCCTAAAACAACAGCTACACACTGCTCAATCTGAGTCATGAGGAGAATATTGATGCAGATGTTAGGAATCACATCAAGAGTGCTTGGTGCAAATGGAGGTATTTGATAGGAATTCCATGATAAGAATATGCTAAGTAAAATATAGCACAAAATGACACAATTAGATCAGCCATGATGTACATCTCAGAAGGCTGGCCAATGAAGAACGTAAGGATGTCCATAGTAGATCAGACTAATAGTTCATCTAGCCCACTATTCAGTCTTCCAACAGTGACAGGTGTCAGATGTTCAGGAAGACATGGGATATGCAGGTGAAAGAGTATAAGATATGGGAGTCATGAGTCAAAAACCATGAGGAAGATCAAGAAAAATGTAGTTCTGTAATCCAAAAGAGGTTGTGTTGGAAGACACACTCAATAGGAATGCTTGGAGAAAAAAACAGAGCATCCGACTTTGAATAAGTGGGACAAGATGAAGGCAAAGAAGAAGGTATTGATCAAGTATTATTGTTATTTGTTTCCAGCATACCTAAAACGTACTATGTTTGGTACAAATACAAAAGGAGGAATAGTTCTTTCCCTGAAGAGAAAACAAACATACAGATACTAAAGGGGGGGGAGGAGGTGCTGGGAGAAGGCTTGAAAGGAGGAGTGGGCATGAGGAAGGTGCGGATGGAGCAAGGCATGTGTGAGGGCACAGGGGCACGAGGGGAAAGGGGGCAGAGGGTGGTGAGGGGGTGGGCATCAGGGAAAAAGAGGGCAAAAGGCGCAGGGGCAGTGAGGGAAGGGGGAGGCACCAGGAGGTTGCAGGGGTAAGGGAAGGTGCAGGTGCCAGGGGATTCTGGGGGTGAAGCAGAAGGGCAGACACCTGCAGGGGAGGGACCAGCACCAGAAGAGAGAGGCAGGGCAGGTGTGTAGAGGGAGGTGTTAGGAGAGGGGATGAGGAGAGTTAGCTCACATGATCAGAGTGGGGCTACTGGAGGAGCAGGCACAGGGGGGATGCCTTTTTTCTATTTTTTCTCCAAAGGGGGGCCCCGCGAAATTGTGCTACCCTGGGCCCCGCAAAACTCTCATCCGCCCCTGGAGTAAAGCCTGAGATTTTGGCATGATTAAGGTCCTTGACTGAAAGCAATTTCACTGGAGGACAGAAATTGATAACCAGACAGGATTGGATGTCAGATGAAGCAGAAAGAAATTTAATTCAGGGTGACAAGAGTAAATAGTGCATACTGTCAGTTGTGAGGTGAAAGAGGAAAGGAGACTGAGCAATCATTAGAAGTTACAGTGCGAGGGAAAGTAGCTAAAGCACAAAGACAAGTTAAGGAAGATGGGTGAGGAACAATAGGGAAAGGAATGGCAGGAGTGAGGAGGAGAGGGAGTTGCTGAGAGGTACAGAGGAGTCAAGAAAGGAAGAAGAGGATAGTAGAGGGTAATGGGGCAAGTAAGAGGAGGGAGGAAAGAGATCATAGAGGGCTGTTTGATGAAATTAACAGGATCCTTCATGGAAACAAAGGAGGGAGCAGCATGGGGTCAACGAAACAAAAGTAGTACTCTTTGACCAGGAACATGACATAACTCAAAAGGAGAGAACAAATGTGAATGGGAGTAAAACAGTGGGGTAATGATACTTCATCACAGGCTTTTTGTGAGGTGGGAGCAGGAAAGCAGGAAGCAGATTTTCAGAATAAGCCATGACTGAGGTATATTGGGATGGACTTTGTGCATATTCAAGACAGTGTAAGGGAGGGATAAGACAACTGTATCTACTGATGGGTTGAATAAGAAAGTTGGTATCAGAGAGAAACTTCTTAAATTGAGCCTCTCCACACCAGTCAGAAGTTTTGATAATAGTAAATGTGTCAGATTAGGTGTCCAGCTGCTGAGTGTTTGAGCTGAGCAGATCTCAGGGATCCTGTGCTACATACCTCATCATCCTGCAAGTCCTCCTCCAACTGGAGAACCTTTTTCAGAGCAGCAGCAACATATTTCTTCCTTTTACACAGGAAATCCTGCTCCTGTGTGCACAAGCCAAACCCTAAGCGCACATCTAGGTCTTCTGAGCTGGAACAGAGACCAGGAAAAATACAGGCTCAGATACTGCATGTTGTTACTGATAGCCAATTTTAGACTTACAGTGCAAACAATCAACCACTTTCAAAAAGAGTCAATCTGACAGGAAAGTCTTTGTCCTTACATGGACTCACTGATGTAACACGAGCGAGAGAAACAAACAAGAAAAAAAGGGGAAAATTAATACCTATAACTAAATTCTGAAGGATGAGCCTCCTATGTTTTAGATGTAATCTTGTGGCTGTATTTAGAGTTCAATACTTTTTGGAGAGCTGTACTAGAATAAGCTGTGCTGACTATATCTTATCAACTTTATACCTAAACAGCATCAAGTCAGATTGTGGATTGTGCTGAGCAGGAAACCAAGAAAACAGGGCAAATACAGATTTCAAATTGCTAAGTATGCCACTACTTCTATCTCATATGTGGGTCTCATTAAACTGATGAAAATATTGGGTACAGTATATGCCACGTTCTTTTTTTTAATATATGACATTCCAGCTTTCAGTCTAAATTAATTAAAAATTGTCAGCACAAATCGTTGACATACAGTAAGCAGACTTTTTCTATAAACAGACAAGGAGAAAGCAGAATTCAGCTGACAAAATCATCAACATCCAAAGAAGATGGATCTCTTACCAGTCTGTAGCCTTCACATTCAAATCAAATTTTTTATCCTGAAAACCCAAGAATACAAATAACTTAAGTGCCATCACATTTTTAAGGTTTCCCCTCCCTTCAGCTTTATCTTATCTCTCTTCAGCAATGCAGACCTAACCCAGAGATTCTATGTATATGGATACAACATCACGAATTTATTCTCTGTAAAGATACTCATCCTAAACAGATGAAGACCGTGGTGGTACTAGCCAGTGTTTGTCTCCTCCCGTGTGCCTGTGTGGGATTTGCAACCCATCAGAAAGCTGGTGCTACCCAAGTTCCGGAGCTAGTTAAAATAACCCCTCACTCCCAAACAGGAGGAATTAAGTGGCAGTGCCCCAAATCTTAGCACCGTGATTTATCATTAAGATCAGGATGGAGTGCCAACAGTGTCACTCACAAAAGTCTGAAGTGGCAAGCACTGGTTGAGAACTAGTGGAATAAATGGCAGTTCAAGGTGACTTGCTTGAATAACCATGAAAATCTTATTATAACTATTGGCTTTTGTAGAGCTCAGGGTTTTTGTGAGTAGTTGTGTGTTTTCTTTTCAAAAGCTAAATTTTGGCTCTGAGCAACATCACTTAATTGTGGCCCTGTAATGAGGGTTTACATGAGCATAAAGCATATTGCTGATCACCATAAAACTGCAGAATCATAGAATACATCAGGAGTTTCCAACTTCCCAGTCTTTTCAGGTAACTGCACCAGTATTCTGGGCTGAGGTCTCTGATTATATCAGCCATTCTCCTCCACCTTCCATTCACTGCAATGAGTTTGGAATCTTGGAACTCCCAATCCCAGGTGCATGAATACAAGATTGCATTCCAGAGCAAGTCTAAGCTCCACCATGGTTGTGTGGCTACCACTGGAGCTGCAGGGTCACAGACAACATGCAAAGAGTTAATTGACCCCTGTGGGACAGAAAGAGAGCTGGCTCTAAAGATTCATGGAGAGGGAAAGGGGCACAGCCTTCAAAATCAAATTTCCCTAACCTTCTTCCTCCATAAGGATAATGCCAGAAAATCTCATTGAAGAGATTACCTTCATTCTCCTCCTCCATTTACCCCTTTTCCATCATTTTTTTTTCCCAAGGTCTACACCATTATTGTTACACTGATGATGACCCAGATATGGATCAGTGTTTATTCCTAAGAGCTAACAGTAGGCACTCACCTCTGTTATTGTTACTTTCTCTCCTATGGGAAGTGAACTGAGAGCCACATTTGGGGAGTCTGCCTTCGTATGATAGGAACAGGTACGCTAAAGAAATGCATACATATTTTTTATTACAAGGAGTAAAGTGAAGATGGATTAATGTTGCTGTTTCTTTAAAGTTACTGTTCTTTAAAGAACTACTGCATCTGTTTCTTTAAAGTTACTACTAAGTTTATTAATTCCAATGATAACTTACAAAGGAGTAATATGGTTTCTCCTTTGGCAGAATAACATCCAGTGCTGGGTGCTTATACTCAACATAGTGGAACTTAGTGGAACTTGAAGCTGAAATGATGGGATCAGAGGCCAGTGTAAGTTCTTGGGTCTCTTCATGGGATCCTTTCACTGTGAGGGAGATGTTTTTTCCTAAAGGAAGAAGACAAAGCGCATACAGAACTTACTATTATTAGACCGGAAATATAGCATTGTAGGGGTATTTTAAAAACCTCATCATTAAACTAAATTTCTCTAGACTGAGTTTCAAGAGACCACTTATTAAGCAATATTATTTTATTAAAATATTTAGATAAATGGGGAGTTGGATAATCAATTTACCCTCAAGGCATTAGTAGAAATTAGGATAAAATGAAGTTTCACCAGAAGTGGCTCAGATACATGGAGTTTTAAGAGTTTTGCTCCCATTTATTTGCTTCTATTTTATTCCAAACTAGCAAATCTTTAGCAATATACCACATGTGAGAATCATGAATAGAAAACATCCGGGCCCATTAATGAATGGAACAATTTATCTAGGTATGTCTGTTGTATCTTTAGTTCCTTTATAAATAAAAGGTTTTTATTACTACACTTCTTGCAAGGGCTGTTATTTCCATAGCAATGAAACTGTTTGAGTGAGATGACCTTGTAGTTAGGGTACTGGCTGGGACTTGGGCAGTCCTGTTGACAGCAGTTCCGGGCCCCAGGGCAGAATAATCAATGGGCCCACAAACATGCACAAGCCATGTCCATGTAGACATAGTCTTCCTGACATTAAGTAAGCATAGTTGCATCTATGCTTCCACATGGCCACCAGGTAGGATTGCTAACTGTTTAATCACACAAACCCAAAGACCCTTGCACTGTCTCCCTGCCCTACTGTTTTTGAGGTCATGCCCGTGTCCTGACCCTTCTCATTCCATCCCATCCTCACTCCCTCCATCACTGGCCCTCCACCACCCTCATTCACTTTTACCAGACTGGGGAAGGGGGTTAGGGTGTGGGAATGGGCTCTGGGAGGGAAATCTGAGTGCAGAATGTGGGCTCTGGGGGGAATTTCCATGTGAGATGTAGGCTCTGGGCTAGAGCGGGGTATTGGGGAGCAGGAGGAGGTGAGAAGGGTAATTCTTACTTCAAGTGGCTCCCAAAAAATGACTAGCACACCCTTCTGGCAGTGGCTGTTAGGCAAGAGGATCCGATGGTCTCTGCAGGTTGCCACCTACAGGCATTACCCCTGCAGTTCCCATTGGCTGCAGTTCCTGGCCAATGGGAGCTGTGGAGTTGGTGCTTAGGGTAGAAGCAGCACACAGAGGTCCCTTGCTCTCTAGGGCGGCAGGACATGGTGGCCACTTCTGGTAGTGGCACAGAGTCACTTTTGTCCCTCCCCCTCATCAGCAGGCCTGGACTCAGGAAATCTCAGTTCAGTTCCCATCTCTGCCACAGAGATCTTGTGTGACTTTGGGTAAATCACTTAATCTCTCTGTGCCTCATTTCCTGAGCTGTGAAATGGGAATCACAGTCCTTCCTCTGTCTATCATGTCTATTGAGATGATAAACTCTTCCAATACGGGCTATCTCTTACTACAGTCTTATACAGAGTAGGAGGGAAAGAGTTGTTTTTTTAAAAAATACCCTATTCACTAAAATAACACATTTTCACACCTTTAATGTGGGTTAGTTGGTCATGGTCAGCTCCAGAGCCAAAGGTATATAGATGTTTGATTTGAAAGGGAGTTAGGACCCAGATACCTGTGAGCAGCTTGGCCAAAGTGCTTAATGGGTTTTAAATACGTTAATTAAAATGGATTAACTAACAAGCTTTTTAAACAAGTCTTTTCCCTAATTTAGACAGGGCCTGCATGTTTCTACAATGCCTCAAACAACAGGGCACCATGGTGCTAACACAATATAAAAATGAACAAAACATTTTAGATTAAATCTGGAAAAAAGCCTCTAGAAGAAACATTAAAATGTAACATGTAGGAAGTTGTCATTGTTTTGCTAATATTTTTTTGAAGAAATGCACAAAGGAAAGAAAATATAAAAACAACATGACTGCAATGCCATGCTTGAGATTTTAATCACAGAAAGGTCAGACAATTCTAGTTATAAAATCAATATTAATTCTATACACTTGAATATTTGCTCTGGATAGATTTCTCTCTCATTAAATTAATATCACACTGGACAATGTGATTCACTATTTGGAAAACAGTACAACATAATGTAATGTTAAGCAATTGTACTCTTTTCTATATGTTGTATTCTGAATTATTTCACTTAAGTTGTGTAATCATTTATGAAAAGCCTTTTGTAATGATCAACTCACATAAGGAAACAAAATTAATGCTGCTATCAGAATCATAACTCTAACCTTTGTGAGATTAAAATCTCAGCTTTAGTGTTATTTCAAAAGAGTTCACTATACAGATATGTGTGATGCAGTCCATGTAACCAGTAACATAGATTATTCATTTTACAGTTGATGTAACAAAGTTGTATCATGTGGAAATATTAATATATTCCATTTATTTATTGTAATTATTTATAGACTAGCCAATCCCCATAGCAGAATCAATATTGGGTTACTTATAGACAGTTAATTAAGCAAATCTCACGTGAATAAGGCTTCCTCTTCTTTCCCCTCTTCTTCTCATCCACTTGAATTTCCAAACAGCAGACTTTGCGAGACTGCAACAGACATTAATAATAAAATAACTCATGATGTAGAATAGCACGGCTTGATGTTCTATTTCTCATACCTAATGCATTACTATTGAATGTTATGTAGGCAGCCTGCTCAGCCTCTAGTAAAACCAAATGTTCCACAATGACCCTGCTATCCAATTATGAATGAAACTGAATAACTGTAGGGAGTCATATGTGCCATCAGCTGTAAGAATGGTAGTTGTGACTTACAACAGAGCTTCTCTGAAGAGTGTATGGAAGGCCAAAGAGCATTATCAGGATATGGAGAAGCAAAAAAGACTAATTCAGATGAAAAAATGAGAAAAAGCTACTAAGAGAACCAGTGTCCCTGGCAAGCAGAGCCTTTGAGGAATTGTTATTGTTATGAATGTTTAAGTGCTAGTAATTTGCAGGAATGGTTTAAAAACAAAGACTATGGGAAAGCAAATTGTTCCTCCACCATTTCATACAGTGTCATTGGTTTGACTGAATACCAATGTCTGTGGGGGAGCTCATAGCTTTACAGACATCAGTGTCTCCCACTGCAGGAAATAGGGTGAGAATGATGGCTGTGAGGCAGCTTCCCACTACACCACTCCCAGTTTTTGTCAGACTCATTCCACTATATTGTAGGACTGCTGGTTTGACAGATCTCACAGCTGTTCCAGTCAAAGCTCTCCAAACATGACACACGGGAGGGGATGGTGTGAGGCCAATGACTAAGAAGGAAATGATGTCTACATTTTCAGTCTCAGCCTCTCTCTGCAGGAGCGTGTGTTGTTCTTATGAGTGCAAAGCAACTCACAGTTTCTCAAGTCCCACCTAGAATTGCCAAACCTCTGGGATTGTCCTGGAGTCTCCAGGAATTAAACATTAAACTTTAATTAAAGATTATGTCATGTGATGAAACCTCCAAGAGTCTGACAATCAAAATTGGCAACCCTCATCCCACTTGCATTATGAGTACTCTACAGGATAGGAAAGATAACGGAACACAAATGTTACCACTAGAACTCCATTAGTTACGATGGTTTCAGAGGAACCCGAACTAGGAAACAAAATGAAAAATGCATGTTTAGTAATGGGTGCAGTATAACTCAATGAGACACTTTTCTCCCAACTGCTAGCTTCCTTATCTTAGTTTTGTGATACATTTTGGACATGTTGTGCCTGAGCAAAGGAATAATTCTAGAAGACTCATGGTGCAAGTCTCCCATGGCAAAAGCACAACAGCTCGTGAGGTTCTAGTTGTCAAGTTCAGCTAACAAAGATTTCCTATTGGGCCAAGCTGAGGTTACAGGTGGCTTCATTGGATAAAGTTTCCAAATTTAAAACCAGGATTCCACACAAAACATTGATGCATTTTTCAAAGATCTCATTACACCATTAACAGGACAGTATTGCTTCATTTATCTCAAAGACAAACTATCAAGCTGCTAATGCCAGATGCAGGGATGGACTGTCCCACTAATCATGTCTTAATGGGTATTTACAGGAAAAACTTAACTACCTTTTCAATAATTCATCCCCCTCTGTGAAATTCTCCTGCCAGTCCATGATTCACTGATGATTCTCCCAGAATGCACCATACTTTGATATTATGCATACGATAAATCTCATTGTAAATTATCCTTATTGGTAGTAGTGTCAAAGAATAATGCATTCTGGGCCAATGAAATGGACTCATTCATTAGTCACTGAATTGTTGCTTCCGTCCCTTACAGATTCTATAGCATTTGGCTTTTACTTACATACTCTCCAGTCTGAATTCCACCTCCAGCTCCTCATTTCTCTGAAGAAAGAAAGATAATATGGTTATTATACCAAGGATTCTCGAACTGTGGCTCATGCACTACTAGTGAACTGTGGATCACTTCGTGGTGATCCATTGATACCTGCCAGTTCCCCTGGTGCTGGCTTCTTCTTCTAGCTGCTTTTACATAAGCACTAAGACTCTTTATTGCTAAGAACCTAGATGTCTATAAAAGGAGCGGTTAACAAAGACGAGATATCAGCTTACCTATCTCTACTGTGGGCTGCTGTTATTTGGGGGAGCAGGCAGGAATGAGATGCTGTCTGGGATCACAGAGTGATGCTGTCTGCAACCCATCAGTGGGAGAAAAGCTAGAGACTGTAAATAGAAGGAAGTCTTCTAGGATAAATGTACACTGCAGCTGGGAGGTGTAATTTACAGTGTGGGTAGACAGACTCACACTAGCTTGAACTGAGTTAGCTTGCTGAAAACAGCAGTGTGGGCATCACAGCATGGATTACCCACCTGAGGCCAAGCCTGCCTGACCGCCTAGGTCTGCACTTGAGTGGCCAACTTAAGCTGCCACCAGTGCTGCAACTTTCATGTGGCTATATTTATCACACTAGCTTCAGCTCAGCTAGTCAGAGCCTGTCTTTGCACCCTGAGAACACATCTCCTCACTGGAGTATAGATAAACCACTAGCGGGAGAAAAGGTTCTGGATTGCAGGGGAAGAGGGTAACTAGGAACTGAGGGTGTGTCTGCACTTCAAACAAGGGGTATGATTCCCAGTTTGAGGAGACACTCTCACTAGCTCTGAACTAGCATGTTAAAAATAGAGTGTAGATGTGGCCTGCAGCCAAGCCACCACCTACATATTCAGAGCAACTAGTCCTTCATGTAGGATGATCAGTGGGAACTGAAAACAGAGGGCCTATGTTCCCTGAAGGGACTGTTCTTGAGGGGGCAACAGGATAAGAGCTAATGCTAGGAGTTAGGCTGAAAACAACTCAGCCTCATGGACAGAGCAGTCCAGAGTGTTTAATAAAGTTCTACTTGTTCAATTTAACCTGTATTCAGCTACGCTTGTTGCAAATGAGACACTTCCCACTGCTTGTGCTGCTGTAGGTTAGGTTTACCAACACTCCAGAATTAGCTTGGAGAATCCAAGAATTAAAGATTAATCTTTAATTAAAGATATTGTCATGTGATTAAATCTCCAAGAATACATACAACCAAAACTGGAAGCCCTACCAAAGATACATTTTATTTTTAGTGAGCTAGATCAAACAGAGCTGGGAATCACATACTCACTCACCTGAAGTGTAAAAGTACACACACACCCCAAAAAACATGAAGTGGAGCAGTGGAAGAGGAGGATAATGTCACCTGGCATTATGCCTAGGCCCGCTGAGTAGAAGGAAATCAGGCTTTAGGGCAGCATGGATGAAGATGAAGAAAAGGGAGGTCAGCTGGCAGGTGTGGGTGGGTTAGATGGGAATGGAAGAGATGAACAACTGAAGAGTGAAAGGATTCTGTGTGATTAATATAGTCTTTTATAAAGGACAATACACTTATCGCATTTAAAATGTACCTAAGTTCTTTCTGACTATTATTTCTGCATTATAAGCAATTGTTGTAGCTCTCTCAGGCATATTTTGGGATTACAGAAGGAATCATGACTGAGATATTGGGAGGCAAATGTGAGCTTCGAATAATCGCTCCAACAGACTTGGTTCATGATATGAAAAAATGTTAAGAAGCCCTGAACAACATGATAATGCTTCTGGTTCAGAACAGCTCTGTTGCGTGTATAAACTCAACCCCAATACAAAATGTGCTGCTGCAAAATCATCTTTAGTTTTTTGTAGCAGACACAGCTTACTTCATCTTTTCAAGAGTTAAAAAAAATAAAAGCAACAACCTATGCGTGACTTTATTTTGCAATACAAAACCTGCTTTCACTGTTTGTGTTGGTGGGGGGATACTTTATATAAATACTATATCCTGTGCTCCTGTTGCTTCGACCTCTCTGGGCACTGTGAAAAGTACACGAATATTCTCCACATGAACAGACACAGGATATTTTCATCTCTCCTACCTAGCCAACACTCTTTACCATAGCACTGGTAGTGCCCGAGCCAATGAGATAGCTTGGACATAAGACACCAGGTAGACCTCTTGATTCTAAGCTTTCCTGTTAATTGCCCCTTCACACCAGCTGTATATATCCCAATGTGTCACTTAAGGAACTTGTTTAAAAAAAGACATGGCTTTCCAGGCATGACTTTCAAATTTGCATTCTAAATAGGAATTTATACAGCTAATTGTCAATGTAAGTGATCAGTTGTGCAGTACAATTTAGACATCTTATTTAGTGTCACAGTGTATAATTATAAGCTATGCATAAATGAGTACTAGACACAATCTACTATCAGTTGCAGATGTCAGCACTACCACCACCTAATTGCTGGGTTGGTGCCAATAAATTGTGACAGAGAACATGGAGTAATACGTGTTGGAGGGGAGAATAGTCTCCGGCCATCTTTGGTGGTAAACTCATCCAAGAAACTGCTTTGCAGAGAGCATCCCATTTTCACCAGCCCCCATTGTCCAAAAGTGCTGAGGCAAAACCCTTCAGTTTGCGACAGCAAAGAGGCCTTTCCAGGGATTAGAATGAGAGATTACTACCCTCTGTATGGGGGGCAATCCAATATACGGGAAGGAAAACCGTAATACATTACAAATGGTCATTTAGGCAGAAAACCCAGGAGAGCACATCCCTTTGACCTAGCCCTTCCCCTTATTTCATACATCACCTGTGGATCAGACTTAAAGTACATGAGAACTCTTTCTCCAAGTGGAAGTTTAGCCACATCAAAGCGCACAGTGAAGAGGTGATCATCCTGGGTAACATCATCCTTATCGTAGACACTCAGCTCCAGCACGCTCTGGGAAGGGAGATGAGTGATTTTAGAATTCTGCATTCTGGCTTTCAAAAGAGCCCAGGAAGCAGGGAATCCTGAGGAAAATCTGTATTTAGGTTGTGCAAGGAACGGGGGAGAAGGAAAGAGAGCGGCTTCCCACAGCTCCCCTTGGCTGCAAAGGACGAAACGGAGCCAATGGGAGCTGTGAGAGGCCGTGGCTGCGGTGCCAGTAAATAAACAAACTGGGGCAGCCAGTTAATGTGTTTCTAAAAGTGGTTTTGCGGAGCACTTTCAGAAACACTGCTCTAGAGCACACGTACGAGGGAGCTCTCAGGGCCGTACCTTGACCTGGCTCTGAATCATGTAGCAGAAGGTTTCATTCCAGACTGGGTCTTTGCAGTTGTTGATGGTTTTAGTCTGGAACTTTTCAGCTGAAGCTGTCGGCAGCCACAGGGTCACATAGCAATCAGACTGGCTTACTGTATATTAAAAAGAAAAGCTTGCTAAATGACAATACAGCAATTTATGCAGTGCTAATTGGCACTAGAGGAATGAACACACTGAATAAAAAAAGCTTTCATGTCCGTCCAATATATCCAGCCCACTCCAGGTAATAGGGGCAGAGAAAAGAGGAGAAAATTAATTCTTCTTTGTATAACTGCAACCAGAGCCACAATAAGCATGTTTTTTAAATGTTTTCCATTCTATACAATTGACTTGTTATTTTCTTATTGAGCTTTCGATTACTTTTGTTTTTGGAAAAAGGATGAATATTTAATAGCCTGGGAGGAAAAAAGCATAGCAATATCACACCAATATATGCCTGGCCCTAACATACGGGCACAGGATGGGCAAGAGCACAGCCTACATCAGGGTCAGACACAGTCGCAGTCCTTGCTTTCTGTAGAATGCAGTAACCGCTCTCTCAATTTCCCTCTGAGCCTGAGGAGGGATGTGGGATAGGTTCAAGCAATTGCCTTGCCCACTCCTCTACTCTGGCACTTGGTGCTGGATCAGCACACATATATGCTACATCTCTTAAAAGGGTGTAGCAGTGAGTAGCCTCCCTCTGGGCACTGAGGAAGTCTAGAAAGCCGCCTTCTTCCCTGGAGGAGCACAGGTCCCCCTGGAGCAGAACAACTCAGCACCATTCCCAGTGCAGAACCTCTAGATAAGTATAGTTACTCACAGGCATCTGTCCGAAGGAGATTCCTTGCCCTTATGACTCTTACAGTGAGCAAGTAGCAAGGAGATCTTTCTGTCTGCAGAATAAACATACAAAAGGCAAGGGTGAACATTGAAAAATGGGGTGTACTGAGTAGATAGAAATGGTCAGGAGGGAGAAATACCTAACAGATAAGCAATGTGCTTAGGCAACCACTTTATGATAATAAAATAATCAACAAATCTATTTTACTACTAATCATCCAAGCCAGATTCAGTGCTTAAAACAATGAGACACACTGATTCATACAATTATGGAAGTTTGGTTTGGTTTCTAACTAAAGTCCAGATGTGCTAGATTGCATAATTCAGGAGCTGGATTTTTTTTCATGTAATTTTTAGGTGAGAATAAGAAAAATTGCAGAGGTTTTTACAAATGGTACCATTTTAATGCTTCGAGATCCAGCCGCCAGTGTTGCAGCACACGTGGCATGGGAGTCAGAGAAGTGGCTGCTACTCCCAGCCAAGCTCTTCATAATGTATTGATGCCTCCTATGGGCAATATTTACTCCAGGGTCCTCACACTGCTGCTAATCTCAATTTCAGTTCTCTCTGCTTTGGAACCCCCCTCATGCTACTCACCATGGAATATTTATTCCTTTGAAGTGATTTCTTGTAATTGCATGATAGCACTGAGCTAAACTCTGTGCTTCCAGCGTACAGAGATTTATGAGACTCTTTCCTTGAATTCTGAACACTCTGGTATGCAGCTTCCTCTTATCATAACTTAAAGCAACGTAAGGGTTTGCTCGTGTGTGTGTGTGTGGGACGGGTCTGAAGCTTTTCCCTCCATGCATAGTGGGACGCATAAAACTATAGCGAAAAGAGACAGAATCACCAGGCAGGTGAAAGGGGCTGGCTGGGGGTACACCCTTCCCCTGTCTGGAACTGCCCTGTGCATCTAAGCCCCCAAGGCCCTCAGGTGCCCTTTAGGGAAGGTAGTGGGAGGGCTGCGGCTTCTTCCTCCCCCCATTCATACAGTAACATTGCTGACTGTTCCCCATCTTCAGGGAGTGAGGGAAAATTGCAGTTTGCTGCATTCCTTATTTTGGCTGGGGAGCAAAAGGGCAGACAAATCTGGTTCGGCCCCAGCCAGGGGATATGCACTCCTCCCCTGGCTGTGCTCACTGGAGCTGCAGTGGCCATGGAGAGGTGCTTCTCACCTGGCCCCAAGCTGTTGCGGTGAGAGAGCACTGAGGTAGTTCTCTCTCTGGGGCAGCCTGCATACTGAAGCCCTCATCCCCACCCCCACCCAAGGGCAATGATTTAAATGAAGAAGAAGAAGAAATAATTGAGTTAAGGACCCAAGCAATGCTGGGTAAATCTTCTAGTAGTT
The DNA here is from genome assembly GCA_019425775.1 of Rafetus swinhoei. Classification (NCBI taxonomy): domain Eukaryota; kingdom Metazoa; phylum Chordata; order Testudines; family Trionychidae; genus Rafetus; species Rafetus swinhoei. Next base: position 70,683,811 of record CM033446.1, on the reverse strand, counting down.
TAATAAATGCCATTATATTAGAGAGAAACATTCTTTTAATTCTGCTAACTTTCCCATGGAGATTCAAGAGAAAAGCATTCAAATCCATCATGCTCTGAGAAATATTATGCAATGTTAGCATATCCCCTTTATTGCTGACACACAAAATCTATCATTTACATATTTCATTTTTCATCTGTTTATCAGTGCCACAATCAGAGGCTCCGTAATAGAAGTATATTCTACAGTGGATGCACAGGGAGCAATCGGATCATTTTTTATTTTCTTATGCATTATGAGCTCAAAACAGCACCCGCTGAAGTCAATGGCAAAACTCCCACTCATTTCAGTCATGCAGGATTTGGTCTTATCAAATATTAACGTGCATAAAATATAAATATCCAGGTTTGGTTTGTCCTGTGACTATCAAGGGCTGGTACTAGATGACCTCTCCAAGTCCCTTCCAGCCCTACCCCTCCATGATTCTATGGTTAAGTAGCACTTCAACTAAATCAGTGAGGTGTTTGACAGATTGATTTATAAGGCCTGATTTTTAGCCATCAACCTCTGCTTGGGTAAATGCAAGCACATTTAGCAGATACAAACTCTTGTGCCTACACTTGAACTATTCCAATTTGCACCTAAGGCAAAACGGATAATCAGCACGGACACATGAATACTGTATATTCCTCAGAAGAGATCACCAACTCATGAGACTAGTCTGATCTATGTACCATGCCCAGGTCTAAAACCAGGGACCAACTGAAATGCAAAGATTCTGAATGACACTAGCATCACCTTCTCAATACACTTCACCAACAAAGGAGAAGATTAGAGGCAGGGTGAAAACTGGAAAAAGCTTAAATAAAGCTGGTACCCTGACTTCCTGTAGGGAGGATTTAATATAATGTTAATTCATACCTTGTGAAGCCTTGTATTAGGATGACTTTCTATCCAGCAAAGGCCAGAAGTAATGTTGACCCATAAAACTGGGATTTGTACCACTTGAAAAACCAATGAGGCACTGCACAAGATTCACTGAAGGTGCAAATTGTCCCAGCTCCACTTATGTCAATTACCCCTCAAACCAGAAATAAGTTTGTCCTCATCTGTCTATATATTTTAGAAATGTCTATCTGTCTGTCCATCTGTGAATCTGTTTGTTCAAGAACTCCTCCTAAACGATAAGAACTAGGACCACCAAATTTGGGATGCAGCTTCCTTTTGTCCTAGGTCAGGATTTGGTTGTTCCAGGAAAATGGGAAGTACTGGGAATGGGACAATTTTCCAGGACATGGAAAGGGAGGAGGCTGCTGTTTAGAGAGACATAATACTGAGTGTGGTGACTGGGGGCAGTGAGTGCAGGGGAGATCAATACTGCATAGTGACCACTGTGGGCTCCTACCCCAAACCCTTCCTCCCCTCAGCCGTTGGCCACAGCACGAGGAAGGGGAAAGAAGAAAGCCTGCCAGTGAAGAGACAATTAGGGGGAGAAAAAAAGCTTCTGCTGGCCAGGGGATGAGAGAAGGCCTCTTCCAGCCAGGAGGGGAGAGAAATCCTTGCCAGACGGGACCTCCCCTCCCCCCCACCACACTGAGCCCCTCCTCAACCCTCCATCCTCACTCTCCCACCCGCCCTGCCCTGATTCCTGCACTTCCCACACTGCCAACCCCCTGCCCTGAAGGACCCGGGCAATGCTGGGTAAGTCTTCTAGCCTATAATAATACACATTTTACAGTAGAAAGTCCGTTTAAATCAACCCCTTTTAATGTAACAGAAAGACACTAAAAGAAATTTTTCATGCACCAAAACTACAAATTTTTAATATGAACAAAGAATGATTTAAATGTTAAACATCAACATGTTTCACCCATAAACAAGCCTGCTGACAGCAATTCCAGGCCCCAGGGCAGAACAATCAGAGGGCCTCCATGCAGAGACAAGCTGTGCCTGTGCAGACGTGATCCACCTGACATTTGGGTGGTACTACGCCTGCACTGGCTGGTGTCCAGCAAGCTGCTGGCTGCGCTGTTGGGCACATTCCTCTGGCATGGCCAGAGCTTCTATATGTCAGCTCAATGGGGTTGCCAACTGTCAACCACATAAACCCAAAGACCTTGCCCTACCCCCTGCCTCTTCACGGAGGCCATGCCTCTGGTTTGCCCTTCTCTGAGGCTCCGCCCTGCCCACTCCATCTCCTGTCCCTCCATTGCTCGCTCTCCCCCACCCTCGTTTATTTTCACCAACTTTGGGCGGAGGGCTGGGGTGTGGGAAGGGGTGATGGGCCAGGCTCTGGAAAGGTGTTTGGGTGCAGGAGGTGGTCTCAGGAAGGAGGGCGGGGTGTGGACTCTGGCCTGGGGCAGGAGGTGTGGGTTTCTAGGAGGGACTTTAGGAGTGGGAGGGGATGCAGGGTGCACTGAGGCAGGGAGTTAGGGTGCAGCAGGGGATGAAGGGGCAGTGCTTACCTTGGGCGGCTTCTGACAGCAACTGGCACATCCCTCTGGCAGCAGCTCCTATGTGGGGGATAAGGGGTCTCTGCCAGCCAATGTGGGTTGCAAAGTCACACTCAGGATGAAGGCAGCACATGGAGAAACCCAGACAAGGGCTGGAAGGATGCACTTGCTGCTTCTTTGAGCAGCGTGTAGTGAGGGCGGGCAGGAAGCTTGCCTGAGTCCTGCTGCACTGCTGGCAGTGGTAGTGGCTAGGGACCCCTGGGCAATTGCCCCTGGCCCTCCTCCATCAGTGGACCTTCCTATTAAGCTGGGTTTGCTGAGCCATTATGGAGCTATTCAAATGATCAGTGAATAAATCTGTCCTCCCCTTCCTTCTGCCAGCAGAAACCACCCTAACGTGGTTTGATTTTGAAAATCTCTTGTATAGTACCTTGTGGTCAGCAGTCCCCTGCAGCATGCATGGATTCCTCTCCTTGGCTTCTCCCATTCCCAATGGAGTACTCTTAGTGCTCGAGTTCTGCAGCCAGAGAGAGAAAGGGTGATACTCAAAAGAAACTTCTCACCCTGCAGTATCACTCACAATTATACATTTATAACAGCAATAACAAAAGCTGAAAAGCCCAAATTGAGAGCTACAATATGAAACTGCTCGTCTTGTACTATGTCATTGTGTACAGTATACCCTAGTTACTTTAACTGGTACGAATGTAGGCACAAAAATCATATAGGTATCACCCTTTGTAGGAAACAGCAGAGGGTGAAGACTCCTCTCTGCTGTGGCTATAAAAGGAACAGTAAACCTGCTCCTGTAGACTCACCCGCCTTGCTTCCCACCTGAATCTCCACTGCCTCCTCCTTCCCTAGGGGCTAATCAGATCACATTTTAAAATAACAATTTAAAACAAGAAAAACATGAACCACACAAAAAGCCCCATGTGATCTGATAGTTTTTGAAGTGACGCTCTCTCCCCAAAGTGCTTCCCCCTCTCCTTCCTCCTCTTCTGGCCTGTTGTCATTTCTCATTAAGACTAGAAGTGCCCTAAGGCAAGGACCTTCTCCCCAGCTGGGAAAAGCCATACATAACAATTAATATAATAAAAATTAATGACCAAGCAGAACAGCCAGCAACTGCTTTTGTGCTGTACACACTGTAATGGCTTGGAATTCCAAGCAATCTTAAAGCAACCAACCAGTTGTGAGAACTTTTTTACCTGAGGTAAACTGGCACAGGATTCCATTGCGGTGTCTGTTACACACAAGTCCGACATGACCAATGACATCTGAATACCATGTCCAACAGCTGGCAGCAATTCTTGAAGCATATTTATAGATTTTAAAGTAGCAGCAGCAGCTGAGCAGCTGTTTTATAAACCGACTCAGAGCCCCACCCCCTCTGATGTCTCAAACCAAAAGAATCTTCTCCCGTTTCCTCACACTAGGAGAGTGAATCGTTTGAGTGACTGCAAAGAGGGATGATTTCCCTTGCAGATGGAGTGGCAGGAGGACAGGCGATGCTGAAACCACAGAGCCCTATTTTCCCCAGTGATAGTGTTTTGGGTAATAAATAACTTCTTTTGTTCATTTATACTGTACCCTTTCCTCTCAAAGGGATCCCCAAAAAGTGCTTTGCAAACTGCATTTTGAGCACCACCAAAATGCAAGTATCTCTGGTTGCAGACAGTGATAACCAATTAGCAGACAAGAAAGTGCTGTTCTCTTGAATTGAACTGCTTAAAACTGTTATGAGTCTGCCCAAGACCCTTCACCTACATGGCTGTCCTGCTCATCTCTAGGGAGACAGGAAATATGGTGAATCAGGAAGGGCAGGTCTACTCTATAAAGTTATCTCAGTATAACTACATCACTCAGGCGTGTGAAAAATCCATAGCCCTGAACGATACAGTTATACCAACCTAACCCCCAGGGTAAACAGCCCTATGTCAGTGGGAGAGCATTTCCCATCAATATAGCTACCGCCTCTCATGGAGGTGGATTAACTATGCCAATGGGAGAAGCTCTGCCATCAGCACAAGTAATGTCTTCACTGAAGTGCTACTGCAGTGCAGCAAAGCTGCTGTAGCATGTTAAGTGTAGACCTGCCTGAACTCTATATAGGGTATAGAGAAATGAGTGGGGCAGCTGGATGTCCAGGAATAGTGGGGTATTTAGCACCTTCACAAGACAGTGGAGGGGAAAAAGGAGTGCTTTTTGGTGTTAAAAAAATATTTAACCTTGTCTCCTGAAAGAAGCAAAGCGGCTGCAAACAGAGCTACTGGAATGCTTTAATTTGATGGCTTGTGTTGACTGAAATTTGGAGCTGGGCAAATTCTTTGTTCCAAACTTTTTTTCCCATTGGAAAAAATGCATATTAGGATCAACTGAAGTATTTTGTGAATTTATATTGAATTCACTGAATTGGTTCAGTCAAAGAGAAAAATGCAGTATTTTGCTTTGATGTTTTAAAGATGAAATATTTCCATTTTTTTACCCCAAGCATTTTTTTGCTTTGAATTTTACTTCAATTTTAGTTTTTCTAAAAGGGTGAAGAAAACCCGAAAAGGAAACAAAAAATTTCATTTAGGGTCATACTAAATATTTGGGTTGAACAGAAACAATATTTTAAAATTATTTTTTAGTTCAGCCACCAAATTTTAAAAAAATCAATTACTTGAACAAGGTAACCTCTCCATCTGTCTTTACTGCTTGAATCACTGCAGTAGTGATCAGGAGTTCAAGAGATAAGGTCAAGATGATGTCTGAATTACCTGGTTCAGCAGCTTCATGATGAATTATTCTAACTGCTACAGACACAGTCTCTGGGAACAAGGACTTAAAATCTAAATCAGATGCCAACTTCTTCAGAATATACCCTGCCTGCACAGTTGGGCACTTTTTTCACTTGGGCCTGTTCGTTCCCTTGGCATCAGGGAGGAGCAGAAAGCTTGCAGATGACTTGTGACCATTCCAGATAATTATGTGACCTTTCCTATAATCAGGGTGGGTTATTAAATTTTTTCAGTGGTGGCCCAGAACTTGAAGAGAATGCTATGCAGAGGACACTTATGCAGAGATTTGAAATTCATCAGGGTTTGTTACTTTGTAAAAGAACAGAACTACTGGTTACTTGCCAAAATCAGCTACAACTGTGATTCCTGTATTGTCTTTCTGGCTTGTCTGGGGTGGAGCAGCAGGTTGTCCAAATGTAGAATTTCCGGGCATGCAAAACTGCTTACGTATTGCCAGACTTATTGAAACATAGATGTAGCAAGCATTACAAATAATTACATTAAAATCTGTTACATAAGCAGAGTCTTTCCCTGCCTGCTATAATCAACACAATATGGTAATTCTTGCTATGAGCTACATTATTTCAAAACACTGAAGAGCATTACACCTACCTGCTTGTGCAATTTCTCTGAATACAAGCTACAATAATATAGGGTTATGAAATGCACTTTTTATGTAGGTTGCAATCTGTAATCCCTCTTGCTGATAAGTGGAGTGGGTGGGCAGAAAACAGTTTTCCTGTCAGACTATTTTCACCTCAAATCAGGATGAAAAATTGAAATCTCAAAAATATACATAGAAGCCCCCCCTTTTTTTTTTCATTTTGGGTCAACTGACTATTTGACTTCAATAATTTAGAAATGTTTTTGATTGTGACCTTCTTCGGTCTAATTAGCTTAAATTTTTAAAGAAAAATTCTTGAACCAGAAAACTGAAATTGAGAAAATGTTGAAACAAAATGGCTTAACAATTCCTAATTTTAGTTTTTCAACATTTTTTCAACTTGGGAAATTTGTTGAACCCAGGTCTGTTTGACAAACAACTTTGGTTTTGATGAGGTGACATTTCCTGGCAAATTCGTGAACAGCACTATTAATAAGTGTAATGTATACTTCATGCCAGTCTGAATTAAGATGCAAAAACGCAACCACCAGCAACATTATTTTATACCAACAGATCTTAATTATACTTAAGGACATTTTGTGTGCTTTAAGGGAGGATTTCAGGGGAACACTATTGTTATGGGGAATTTCTGCAGAATGGGAAGAGTGCCTTAACTCATGTTCTTGTATAAAGCATTAACTACAGTTGCAAAAAAGCTCAGAACAAAATCCAATTTCTAGTGTTATGTAATGTATTATATTTGGTTACTATCGTTTTCCTTAAATTTTAGTTTGTTTAATCATGCGTGTTTGCAACCTCAGAATGTATAGTTAGGGCCTGATTCTCTATTGTTCTGCATATATGCAGTTATTATAGCAGGGCAAAATGAGTGTAAATCAGTACTATTTTGAGTTAGCAGCATTCTACATCCACTTGGCAATGATATAATTGACTCCTCACTGTGCAGAGAATTAGAAAACCAAGCCCTTGGGGTATGTCTAGGATAAAGTTGGTGGCCCTGTTTAATGAAAATTTACTCAGCAATCAATTAACTAACACATCTGCAAAAACTAGTCTTGATACTCTGCATGAATCTTCTCTAAGACACAAATAATTGTGATGTAGGCTACTATACACATGTTTGTGGAGCATCTGGACTAACATTTATAAATGTGTTAGTGACCTTGAATAAAATGGCAATCAATTAACTGGTATTAAATCCCAATCAAGGCAAATCCCAAAGGGACATAACCTTCCTGGAGAGAGCCTCAATATTTAATTAGGTCCTCAAAATGGTTTGGCTGAACATTCTGATGCAGCTTGACTAAATTCCCATGGAAACAGAAAATGATGTCATGTATCTATCATTAATTAAAACACAGGTTTTTGTTCCATTATAGAGCTCTTCTATCAATGACTCTATCAACCTAGGGACACTAAGTAGCCTGATCAGATGCCACAAGCTTGCTTCATGAACTAAATCAAAGGCCTGATGGAAGTTTATAAAAAGCGCTGCACAGAGCATATTAAATTCAACCATCTTCCCATCACCTCAATCCCCTGCATCCCCTCCTGTACCCCAATTCCCTGCCCTAGGTCACAATCCAACCCCCTTAACCCGAGTTCAGTGCCCCAGGTCACAACCGCCTCCTTCACCCAACCTCCATCCCAGACTCCACACTTCCTCCATTCATATCATGGAAGAGTGCGGCCCTCGACCACGTTCCAAATTCTTGGTGTAGCCTCCCATCAAAAGTTATTGCCCATCCCTGTATCACAGACTGTGAAATCTTGTCTCCCCCTGTGGAAATCCGTTTGTGTGTGTATGTGCTTCTACTCTATACTATAAAGAATTAATGTGGAAGACCAGCATTTCTCAAATTGGTTGTCTTGACCCAAAAGGGAGGTGCACGATAGTCACAAGGTTATTTTAGGGAGGGTCATGATATTGCTACCCTTACTTGTGTGCTGTTGCAGACATCTACCTTTAGAGCTTGGTGGCCAGAGAGAGGTGGCTTTTGGCCAGTTTCGCAGTGCTGAAGGCAGTGCTCTGACAGCAGCATCACAGAAGTAAGGGTGGTAATACCATATCATGCCACCCTTACCTCTGTGCTGCTGCTTTCAGAACTGGGCAGCTGGAGAATGGTGGCTGGCGATCAAGGGCCCAGGTCTCAAGTCAGTACTGTCACATGCAGAACTTAGGGTAGCAGTACTGCAACCCCCCTACAATAGGCTTATGACTCCCTTACACACACACACACACACACACACACACACACACACACACACACACACACCCCTACCTCCTTTTTAGGTAAGGACCCAATTACAACACCATGAAATTTCAGTTGTAAATAACTGAAATCATTGGTTCTTTCCAGACTTGAGATGATGGACTGCAATCTGGCTTTCTCCTTGATTGAAGGGAGGTGGATGACCAGAACTTCCTGCCACACTTCAAACTGGCCATGGGCAACAATTTGAGTTAAAACAGGACCAGCCATTCAATTAGCTAAAGTAGTATTAACTCTTTAGATCTAACCCTGTTTTGCCTGTACAGGTTCAAACCATAGACATACTCCATTCATCTGAAGAAGTTGGTTGTGCCCACAAAAGCTCATGATACCATCTACATGTTTTGTTAGCTTCTAAGGTGCTGCAAGACTATTCGTTGTTTTTTATGTTTTTCCAGTTACAGACTAAAACGGCTACCCCTCTGAAACTTTAAAACCACAGACAGTGAGTCCTAAGATACCCAGGAATGCTTAGGGAAGCAGGAAGTGAGTTGGCAGGAGGTCAGGAGAGCCAATGAAAACAGACTATGGGCTTTTGAATTGGAAGCAGCAGCCCTTCCTGTTCCTATGTGCCAGGGCAGGGCCCCTGGAAGGAGTCAGGGAGCCCGACATGGAGAACCCAGGACATACATCCATGCCTAGGGATGGACTAAGTCTTGAAACTGCAATTAGGTTATTTTCTTTAGATTGGGGTTTGTTGTACATCTCTTTGCTGCTGTGTTGGGTTGTGTTGCAGTCTCTGGCGGAGCCTCTTACACAGGTTCAGCTGTTGCTGCAGGTGCAGGCTTTATGGGGCCCTCTACTACTGGTTCTGCTGATGTTGTGGGCTCCGCTTCAACTGCATGGTGTGTAGGCATTGGCTCCTCTGACTCTGATGGGATTGCAAGCCCTGGATCTGGTGCTGGTGATGATCCTGGCACTGGTTGCTCCATTTTCAGTTCTTAGATAGTTTAGGCTGGGTTCCAGTGACTGGATCCACTGCTCCCAATTCAAAAGCCCATACTCTGTTTTCATACTCTGGTTCTCCTGGTAACCTACAGCTGGGCTAAACAGGCCTCCAGCCTGTTCCTGAGTCTTCTACAAGAGCCCAGTCTCTGTCCCCGACAACCCACCTTACAGACCAAGATGGAGGTGGTGGAACTAGATCAGGGGTGGCCAACCCGCGGCTCTCGAGCTATATGCCGCTCTTTGATTAAAGAAATGCAGCTCCTGCTGGTTCTGAGCTGCGCGCCCAGACTGCTCATAGCCAACCACTCTGTGCTCACATCCCAGCGCCTGCTCACAGCCGGCCGCTCTATGCATGCGCCCCAGCGCCTGGAGGGAGAAGCACATGGCTGCGGCAGCTCCAGGACCCAGGCATTAGGTTGGGGGGGGGGGGACTGTGCCTGACTCTGGGGAAGGGGTGGGGCATTGGGTTAGAGTGAGAGGCTGAAGCACCTTAAACTCCAAGTCTTCATGTATGCAGAATAAGGCAGACAACACAGATGTCATATTTAAATTCCAGGCCAAAAAAAGATCGGCATGTACCTGGTTTACACTGGGTTTCCTTAAAGAAAATTCAAAAGCTGTTGTTTGCCGGGCTGAAGCAATTATTCTGACATACGAGTCTCTCCCTTATTGTTTTTGAACCTCTCATATTTGCAGTCTGGGACAGACCTGAATTTTTAGAACTATAAAAAAGCCATAATCTTCATAAGTAAAAAAAAAAATGAGGAAACCATACCAGAGATCAACAAGCTGGAGTGAAACAGACACTTCAAATTGTGCTAATTTAACTCTCAATTCAGTTTAATTTTAAAAAAAACTCACAGGACATAATATGGTAGTAGTGTTAAATTTAAAATATATGGTGGAGATGCTTTTTTTTTTCATGAGAGAATATTACTGTATTTTTAAAGGTGGTTTTTTTTTAATTTGATGTTTGTTCCTTGTCAAGTTCTCTGAAGGTCTATGGACTGGCCGTGAATTTTTTAAGTGACTAGAGACTTTTTTATTGGTTTTTGTCCGAAATGTCCTGTAATGTTTTTATCACTACATTTTGTGTACTATATCTACCTATCTTTCTATAGGTAGATATATAAAAATAAATATATAATTCTGTAAAAGGGTCCTACGTCAGTGGGTGGGGCACCACTGACTCCCTAAAGTGCCCACAAGTCCATGAGGCACGCCTCAGCCTCGGCCGAGTGATAGTTTGTGAAGCTCCATCCGGGGTCAGGGCGGGCAGACACGGGATTAATAAAAATAGTCACCAGTTCACAGTTAAAGGCACAGCCCTGGGTCAGGGTGACAAGTGTCTGTCAAAGCTCTGGCTGGCTCCCAGCCATGCAGGGGTTTTGGCCCCACAGGGGGTAACCTGCCACCCAGGGGAATTGGTAGCAGGGGGGCACATGGGCCCTTCCCTACTCCACCGCGTCCCGACCCAGGGCCCTAACAGTGGCAAGGCGGCAGCCACCGGACCGGCGGGACTCCAGGCCATAACATGCCGTCCAGGTCGGTGGGTCAGCGGGGGTCCGAGCCACAGCGCACTGCCCACCCGACCTCCATTTCTTCAGCTGTCCCAGGGTTGGCTGTCCCTGGGCCACTTTCCAACCCCCCCGTGGGCCTAACCAATTCTGGCGACAGGCCGATGGATCCTCGGGCAACGGCGGGGCTGGTAGGGTGTCCATGGGCTCCGGTTCAGGCAGGGCTCCAGGTGGGCCAGCCCAGTTTTTGGTGCCCAGCAAGGGTTCTGGCAGGGTCAGCATGGGTTCAGGCGGTGGCCGGTGTCTCCGCAGTCCAGGCCAGGGCTCTGGGGTTGGCAGGGGTCCAGGCGGCCCAACCCAGTCCTTGGGCCGGGGGCAGCACGGCTGAGGCCTATGCTGTGGGAGCCGGGGCCAGGAGTCCGCTTGGCTTGGCTGCTTGTCTCCGACTGAGCCCGTGGCTCTTATAGCCCCAGACCAGGCCTCTGAGTTCCTGTGGGCGGGGCTAGGTGTGGCTGGACCTGCCCACCAAGGGGTCATAGAGGGCACTTCCTCTTCTGGGTCAGCGGGGCGGGCCATGTTGCTGTCCCAGGCTCATTACAAATACGTATCTCTTCGCACTCTATCCACCGCAATTTTGGCTTTTTGTCTCTAACTGCTTGGCCACCCCTGAACTAGATCCCAGATCAGCGTCTATGACAGCAGCAGTAGATTCGGTCCCTGGAACCTAGGCATAACCAGCCCAAGAACCCGGAACTGATGGAGCATATACCTATCCTTGGTGACAAGTTGGATCTGCTCTAATTTACTAGCCCAAACAAAATTGTAAAATAGTTTCCACAGAGTAGTTTATCTAAAGCCAACTCAACTCACATATTAGGCTGCTCAAAAAGATAGCTGAAACTGAGGTAACTGTGAATAGTTTGTTCCTTTATTCACTATACTCATATCAAGACTGTGTTTGTTATGCTCTTTGTTCCAATAATAGCTGCATTGGGATAAAGAACATGATGTGATCATACAATTTATCACTGAAGTGCATCAGTTGAATATATCAGCAGACTGATTTTACTTTTTGCAAACAACCCTTTATTGTGCAACATACAAAAACATGAAATATTGCTTATAACTAACATTTCATCCCAAATGGTGATGACACAAGTATTATGGCTAAAAACAACCAGTCATTTCCTTCACAGCAGAGACTGGAAGTTCAAGTGGGTGGTATTTCTGCTGCTGATGTGGCATTCACACAGCTGATGTGGCATTCACACAGCACACTCAGAGTAAAGCTTGTGATCTTACTATAGCAAGTATTGCAGAAAAGAACAAAAACCACACATTTGATCACAACTCTGAATTCTTAGTAAGTGATGTCTGGGCCCTGAGCTGTAGACTTGCAGCATCAGGACAAAGTTTATCGGTAAAATGGGAATTACTGTCAACATATTTTGTTTTTGGAATGCAACTACTGCTACAGTATGTTTGTCATTTTACAGCTAATACCAGGTGCTTTCACAGTAGTGGAAAGAGACTTTTTTTTTTTTTTTTTTTTTAAAGGAGAGTTTTTTTTTAATGCAACCCCCTGGTGAGCCCTTTCAGTGTTGTGGGGACTTGGTTCCACATATAGGTCTGCTAACACCACTCTTTGCAGGTGCTGCCCACCACAAGCTACCAGTAGGGTGAAGCAGGAACAGAGTTTTACTCTGTAAGATGCTACGCTACCTATGTGTCTGATTCAAGCAAGTCTATGAGGGCTCATTACACCATTAGAAGCCATTCACTGCCCTGTTTGTATGACTGTGTGGGGCATTTGTCCTTACTGTTTTTGAAACAAAGTAGTATCAGGGATCAAATGCCACCTACATATTGTGGCTACTTTACTTTATGCAGTATATGTGCTCCACTTCTGAGTGCATGTCTTCTGCTTAAATGCTTCCAGGGGCCTGCTCCTGGCTTCAGTGTAACCTCAAAATTTGTGACTAGCAGCAGTGGGAGGGAATTCTGAAATAGGAAAAGAAGCATCTCATGTTTTCCTCATTGGCTCAGCAGAGTCGGGTGTGGACTTCACTAGGGGAAGGAAAGTTGTAAGGGCAGAAACCGTTCATTCAACCTATCCCATTCCTCACCCCCCAGTGATGGCACCTAAATTGTCTGGTTTACTTTTGCATTTTAAAAGGATTAAAAATATATTTTCTATATGCCATAAATTATACTACATTCATTTTACAAACATCATTATTAGATTTCTGGAATAATTTTAAAATATTCCTCAAACAGTTTTGCTGCAATTAAATTAGTTAGGAAACAAAGTATCTATAAGGTCTTCATAGATAACCAAAATTCATCATCTAAGTCATCTATTTCACAGAGGGGAAAGAGAATCCACAGAGGTATCCAGACTAAGTAGCTTGTATGGTGCATAATAACCAATCATCAGAAAAAATTGGTCCTTCCATGTGCTGGGAAATAAAAAAAAAAATTCAACTCAGAAGATACAGGCATTTTGGATGATGTCTATTTCTTATGTTGCCTTTTCCGTTCCATGGCTGTATGCAAGGCCTGCAGAATCAGGTGTGCGTTATTCAAGATGTTGTATTCACTTAGATTCAGCAGTCGGTGGTAGTTCTCATCAGTGTATCTGACTGAGTATGTACTATATGGGGAAAATGAACTTGTAACATCAACTTTGCCCTCTTCCATCTCTGAACTGCAGCGTATCACACCTAGGAAAAAGATTCAACAAGACATTGCTGTGGTATTGGGTCTATCGCCATATGAGGACAACATTTTACACTACAAATAAACTGATGGGTGTGAGACAAGGTGGAACAGGAGACTGAAACAAGGGCTGTGAATCTCACTGCAAGGAACAGTTGATGATATGAGTAGCAATGAAAATGGTAATTTTAGGCAATGGAGAGCATCATGGAATTGAAATGAGCCGTGGGACCCAACCAGTAGAAAGAGTCATCAAATGAGAAAAGGGAATCCAGCCAGTGGGTAGACTGGCCGTGCACATCCTTAGTTAAATGCTTTGCAGCTGTGGTTAACTTACCAGGTGCTTTATAATATCGGAAGGTATCATTCACAAGTGGGAAAAACACCACAATAGGGCTTCCTGGTGTTTCTGAATCTTGAAACAGGTAACATTCCTTTAGATTTTTCCTGTCTTCTTCGCTCAGGAAAACTTTGGGGAATGGGATTTTCTGCTCTGCGTAGTACTTACAGGCCTGGTCCAGAGGCTAGGGCATTACAGGAGTGAACAGTATTAGAGACAAAGGAGGTTACAATTATACAATATCTCTAAGATACTCTTGGCTCACCTGTGAGGCTGCAGGTAGTTTAAGACTCATGGATTATTTTAAAAGGCATTTACTATGTGTACCAGAGTACTCAACACAAAATCATGAGATACAAATAGAAATCCTTAACTGTGACTAATTGTAGATAGTTTTAAAGCTAGACTAATAACTGCATTGAGAAAACAGTTTGGTTTAATGGTTAAGTGCTCAAAAGTTAGGAAATAATAATGTATACCAGTATGCTGATACCATCTTTAATTAGATTACATTTTAATTAGCTCAGTCCCAAGTAATATAATATACCTTACTTTTTTCACAACCTGAAAGGCATATGTCTAGCAACTTGTAGTACTATATACTACTCTGTATATGCTAAACAAATAGAAAATATTTTGTATCAACATGCTAAAATCGCAACGTCCTTTCTGCATGAAACGTATTTTATCCCAGTGGATGCCTATAGACGAAATGCAGCTTTGTTTGGTGTACATACTGTGCATCATATAATTTGAAAAGTAGGGGCGTAGCTGTTGTCACACACAAAAAACATTCTGTTCAAATATGTTAATAGCCTGATGTTACCATGCAGCCCCTAACAAAATAAATATCCTTATTATAAAGATCCAAATGTAACCCTTCCCTGGACTTTATATGTAACTTAATTAACTTAACCACAAAATCTAAGATTCTACCTAAATTCTCCCCTGAAGAGAGCTTCCAGAACTTCCCCTGTAGTATGCTAGCCTGTAAAATACTTCTGCTCCAGAGAGGCTGTCATACATATAAATATGTGTGTGTGTATTACACATGCGTGCGCACACATCTCGTTGGAGGCAGCAGAAATTACTCTTCATCTTTATTCAGACTTCTAGAATCTGAGTTAAAGGTGACACTGCAGAAGATCCCTGCCTTTCCTCTGTACCCTACTTTAGTTTTACACAGTATTAACCACCTTGTCTGAACTGACATCATAATCAATTCATTGCATACATCATGTTAGGTCCCTTCTACAGCTCTGGTGCAAAACAGACTGATGTCCTTAGGAAGATGCAATAAATTCATAAATCAGCATCAGCCATTCCCAGCAAAATAGGAGGCAATTGGAATAATGTCATTAACTGCTACACTGAAACTCACCACAGATGGAATACATCTCTCAAAACCATGCCACTGAAAGAATCCTACCACCATATCCATTTTTTACAATTTCTAAGCCCTAATGGTCTGTCATGATGAGACCACATGAAGATGGAAGTGAGCTGTTTGAATTAATGCGTAGACCAGTGGTCTGAAACAAGGCTTTATCCAGGGTGGGGAACCTTTTTTGGGCTGTGGGCCACTGACCCACAGAAAAATCAGTCAGGGGCCACACACAAGTCAGAAGCAAAACAAACCAACCCTCACTGACGTAAGTCCTGACTAAGAAGGAGAAAGACACTCCTTATATTCCTCTCACACACCAGAGCTTAGGGGAGCTCAGGCTAGTAGATTTTGTGTACTGCAGCCCAGCGGGGGGAGGCGTATGTGTGGAAGGGTGGGCTGGAGCACCAGCACAGGCTCCCCAATGGTAGGGACGGAGCCCTGAGCCTCAGGGGCTGGATCCAGGCAAGCTGTGGCCACATCTGACCCTCGGGCCTTAGGTTGTCCACCCCGATTTGTAACACTGAAATTGGAAGCTGAATTTACTCTTTCCTGGGATCATCTTCCTATTCTAATTCTTGGAAATGGAAATAGAGGAATTAAAATTTAATTAAGTTAATACATTAATTGAAATAATGTAATATTTTAGCTATTAATTATTGAAAGGTTACAGGCAAAAGGCTATCACTGGAGAACACAAATGAGAACTTGACTCCTCTCACCAATGTCTGTGATCCTGCACTGTAACTTAAATGCAGGATGACATCCACTTTCCTCTCTGGCCTTAAAAGTGGTAGGCAGCTGGTATTGATGAAAAATCCAGCATCTACTATGCCCAGGAGATCTGGTTGCTGGCTCAGTTGATTGGGAGACGTGTCTAACACAGTATCTACAAGGCAAATATTTTGTGTCATAAGAAAAACAAATGTAAGAGCAAACCTGCAAGTTCTTTGAAGAAAACAGTTGAAAAAGAAAGGGCTCAGCCCACATGGACAATTGAATTTCATGGCCATACAATGAAATTTCATAGCTTTATACTAAAGGAACAATCTTCTCTGCTTTAGGGTTCTCTGTGTTCTTTCTATTCCTAGCTCCCTTAAACTGCTATACCCCATTCTTCACCTGCAAGGAGCACCCAGCTCTCTCCTTCTGCTTCCCATACAGCCCCATTCCAGCAATGCCTATTAGCACATGCTTTTCTTTAAGCACGCACTTGCATCCTTTGGTGGATTGGGGCCTTAGTCTTTTCTTTCTGCTCATAGAAAATGAACTTTGTCAAACATTGGTTAGTTTAACGCAGAGACTTCACCCCAAGGTGACAGGAGTTAAGCCCTACCAATCTATCACTAAAGATTTTCAGCCTCACACAGTTCAGGTGATTGGGCAAATAATTGCTTTTAAAATTAGATTCCAATTTTGCTACTTATGGGTTAGAAATGGAATTTCCTTCACTGTCCTCCAAACCCAGGTCCTCTCACTAAACTCCACACCCAAAACCATCTCAAAGGCCGCAATTCAAAAAAAACCCAGTGCTGTTACCTTTCCATCTACAAAAATTCTCATTCCCGAGGTAGTCATTGTGCATCTGGAAGCCCTTTAGGAAATTGTGATATTGAGCAACTGATAGACGATCTGTTAAAGTATCTCGAATAGCACTGGAAAAAGGGCCTGAAGGAATTAACACGTGACTACGCATCTCATGCGGCCTTGTAGGTAACATAGGATCTTCCTCTGCACAAGGGGAGACAAGGAGAGAAAAGCTTTGGTTTTGTATCATCATTGTTTGGAGTGTTATCCTTGTACTTCAGTGACACTGGAGGCAGATGTTAGGACAATTTATTGAATCAATAGACAATTTTTAAAGCAACCATGGTACCGCTGTTGTAATACTGCCTAGTTTTATCCTCCATGTTGGTCTCTGAAACTGGTTCTGGTCTGTGTGTGTGCAGGTCTGCAAGACTCACCAGCCAATGCGATTCTGCATCCTTGTTGGCAGGATGCATGATAACCTTCGATTGCCTGATGATGTTTAACCCTTTTTACACACGCTGCAGTTTTTCTAGTTATCAGAACTGCAGCAATATTGCCCCTTGATTTGTATCCACCTGCTTTAAGTCCATGTGCCATGGTAATTCCCTTTCAGCTGAGGAGGGTGCTGCTTATAGACCAGCCAAAGAGCTTTGCACAGCAGCAGTATAAGGCATTCCCCTGGCTCTGCAGTGTTTAAAGAACCTTCCTGCAGAGAATATGCTCATACTATGTGACAAGCATGAATCTCCAATTTAAAGGTAAAGGAAAGGCAAAGATATAAAAATGTCTCACCGATATCAATTATTCTATCTTGAGTCCACCTGTGCCAGAAGTCCTCTGAACTGCTGGACAAACTCCAGATGTATAGCAGGTTCAGGGAAAATATACTGCTCCACATGCCTGCGAAGGGAAGGGAAATCAATATAGTGATCATTTAGAAGCATCTAATTGACAACTGCCTTTTGTCCTTCCCCTCTGCAGGAGTCTGAGGAGCACAATTCAAACATTCCTAAACCTTCAAGTTCTGGTGTATTTGATACTGCGGAGCTGCTGACTGTAACTCTAATTGAAGAAATCTTATCTCTAAGTTACTCAAATGTTGCACTCAAAACAGAGGAAGTGATGGGAGAGAAACCCAAGTGTAGAAATGCTCGGGAAGCTGAACAGAGCTTTAATGCATGAAGCCTGAGATCATCCCATACACTTACCTTTTCTGGGGGTTCCCTAACTTCACTGAGCAGGGCTCACCTGTCTGTGAAAAAGCTCGTCCCAGCCTTGAGTTGCCCTAAATTTCCCCTTGAATGGGGATTCTTTGGTTGTGCAACAATTTACTCATTTGTCATACTTGTGATAAACCCATATCTCCACTAGGCGTATGATGGCAAGAGACACAGGGTCAAAGCTAAACTTGGCTGTGGACTGAGAATTCAAAATGTCCTGAACTTCAGACTTTTTCTATTCTAATAGAATGTTCTGGAACTTGGAGGGTTCTGGAACTTGGAGACTGGTGCGGGCAATTCTGATGTAGTGGGGACTGACAACAGATGAGGATCCTGGAGGTATAGATGCACATTCAGACACATGTGCTTCCTGGCAGGCATTTTACTAGCACTGAATATTACAGACCAGCAAATATGTACTTTCTGATTATGGTTTTGTGTTATTACAGTAGGCTGAAATTTCACAGGATAATACATCACCATGAAGGTAGCAGATCCGGGTTTCAGGGAACCTCCTTAACAGACGTCCCATAAAGAACTCGCTTCCAAAATCCTCCGAGCGAATAAATGCTCCGTATTTCAGAAATCCCACCTCATAGGGAGTGAACTCAACCCATTCTGCAAACAGAGCCACAAAAAATACATTGAAAAGTGTCTCCCAAAATGATTGGAAAGAGGGATACTGGTACCAAATAAATCAAAAGAGTTTTAGATGCAATATGCCAGGGGTGGGGAACCTTTTTTGGGTTGGCTGCCACTGACCCACAGAAAAATCACTTGGAGGCCACACACAAGTGAGAAGAAAAAAACCCACCCAAATCCTCACTTACATGGTCCCCAAGTGAGAAGGAGAAAGACACTCCCCTCATGCCCCTCGTACACCAGAACCTAGGGAGGGCAGGCTAGTAGATTGTGTGTGTTCCACTTCCATGGGCTCCCCAATGCTGGGGGGGAGCCCTGAGCCCTGGCGGCCAGACCCAAGCAAGCCGGGGGGACAAATGCGGCCCCCGGGCCTGAGGTTCCCCACCCCTGGAATAAGCCTTCTATTTTCTCTCTCATCTTTGCAAAGTATAATTTACAAACCATCATCTTCTGAGACAGATTTTCGAAGTTAGAAAATCTCTCATCTATGTGCAGTTACCTTATGTGCAAATTATGCAACTAAACTGGCACATGCACACACACATGAATTGTATTGTTTGTTTTTATGCAAGGCCTAATTCTGCTTTCATTTCACTGCTATTACACCAGAGTAATTGCCCTAACATCAATGGAGTTAGCAGAATCAGGCCCTTTGTGTGTTTCCATGCATAAATTAGGGGTACACAAATGTATATGTGCAACTCTTTGGCTTGGTCCACATTACATTGGAAGGTCGAAGTAAAATACGCAACTGAGTTGACGCATCTTACATCTTACACCTCACATTCCCGCACCATCCACACAGCAGGAAGCAGATGGGATCATTTTCTCACCTTCCCTTACTTCTCGTGAGTTACCGGCGCTGATGGGGGCGTCTTTTGAGTTTGATGTAGTGGGTATGTAGTGGGTATACAATGTAGCGGGTATACAATACCCACTAAATTGAACCCCAAAGATTGACCATGGCAGCATCGATCTGCCATGTAGTGTATACGTGTCCTATGTGTTTAATTTGGAAAATGTGATTCAAAGTAAATGATTTGACACTGTGACACTGATAATAATGAAGGCAGATATTTTTTCTTTCACTAGCAGGGGACAGAAGTCTTTTAATAGCAGTGTGAAGAAAGTCCAGGACTAAAAGAACACGGGGAATTCATTTCTTTTCCATCCAAGAGGACGTAGTACTTCCATTTCAGCAGTGAAAGGAAGCCTAGCACTTGATTTTGTTCTATTTTTCTCTCCTCTTGGCTGAAGAGAAAAGTAATAATGATGAGCAAGATTCACTGAACTCCTCCTGGGTCATGAAAACAGGATTTGTCAAAATATTTCCAATGGTTTCTTCTTCCAGTCAGGCGAGATCATATTTTGACAATAGTCTGTTTATGGTATTTTGACACGTTTCTAATCCTGATCAGTATCCTGAAATTCTGAATCTCCAAACCTCTCATCTTGTACCAAAACAGTAAGTTTTGAGGGGCATGGCCTGTCTCTTTGGCTACATCTAGACTACAGGCTTATTGTGCAAAGAAGCTTTTTTCGGAAGAGATCTTCCAAAAAAAGTCTTGCAAAAGAGAGCATCCACACTGCAAAAGCACATCAAAAAAATGATGTACTTTTTTGAAAGATAGCATCCAGACTGCCTGGACGCTATCTCGCATGCAAGCAGTGACTGCTATGGACAGAATGGCCACCACAGCACCTGTGCGTTTTCCTCTTCCCTCTTCTTCCTAAAAAAACTCCCTCTTCCCCATTCACACATGCCTTTTTGTGAAAGAGCTCTTTCGCAAAAAGGCTTCTTCATCGTAGAATGAGGATTACCAGTTGCGCAAAAAGCCCTCTGTTCTTCCAATTTACTATCAAAAGAATGCGCTTGCAGTGTGGACTTAACTCAAGTTTTGTCGGGAAAATAGCCGTTTTTCTGACAAAACTCTGTAGACTAGGCATACCCTTTGAGTCTGCCTACACAACCATGAGGCGCAAGTGCAGCACCTGTGGGCATACCTGAATTAGCTTTGATCAATCTAGGTCTCTGAAACAATAACAGTATAGGCCTGGCAGTACAGGTGACGGCATGGATTAGCCACTCAAGTACAATATTGCTCAGAGCCCTATGTATGTACTCAAGTGACTAGTCCATGATACGGTGCTTATGCTGCCATGGCTACTCTGCTAGCTCCATCGTGGCTAGGTTGAATATGCCTATGACTGCTGTCCTGACTGCAGTGCAGACAAACCATGTTTGTACAGCGCAAATGGGGCTGTGATCGATAAGCATTTCCAGAGAGCAAAGAACAAACAACAACTGCACAGGTATGCCTATGGCAAAAACCAAACCTTGATAGATTTATAATCAACTACATCACTAGAATATCATTGTTACCTTTGAAATCTAGAGTGCTATATTTGTCCCGGACACCGATTGCCACATAGATGGGCAACGGGTTCTGACCCTCACTCAACGCTTCCCGCTGGTCCGAGAGCTTATGGTTGTCTTTCTGGTGTTGAAGAAAAACAGTTACATGAAAATGACACAGCAATCCCTCTACTGTGAACTAGACTGCAACATTTATACCTCAGCTCTGTCTGTCGGGTGGCACAGAGCTATGCTGTGCCAGGAGAAATATTGTCAATGATTGTTCCTCAGGCACATACGATCTCCTGGGACTACTCCATGCTTGCAGGAGTAGTTAGTCTGCACTTCTTGATGTTGCAGCTTTGGTATGTGCGCTGGTACACGGAAGGGAAGAGCCACAACCCGGTCATTTCCCCAACCCCTTTTAGGCAATTTTCTCCCCAGGGTGCAGCTGGAAGCAAATAGTCCTTACATTCCTCAAGTGTGGGCAATAAGCAGCCTGTGGGCTCAATGAGGTTCATCAGGGTTAGCCCACCAGATGCTTTATTTACCTGAGCATCTGCAGGCACGGCCACTTGCAGCTCCCATTGGCCGCAGTTCAGCATTCCTGGCCCATGCAAGCTGCAGGAAGTGGTGGCCCAGCTGTGCCTTATCATAA
Organism: Rafetus swinhoei; assembly: GCA_019425775.1. Classification (NCBI taxonomy): domain Eukaryota; kingdom Metazoa; phylum Chordata; order Testudines; family Trionychidae; genus Rafetus; species Rafetus swinhoei. The sequence goes on along the minus strand of CM033446.1, from coordinate 70,662,382 downwards.
TTAATCATTCAAAGCTAAATTTGGAGAGTGACTGCTCCTTTACAAGTGCAATATCCATTCGCAAAATTTGCGCTCACATTTTATACCTGTAATTAAATTGTGAATGCAAAACTGGGTACATGCGTCTCTAGCTATGTGACTAAAGTTGCAGATTAGGTGGTACTTGCAACTACTGCTAATAATGTCTCGCTCATACACAGGATTTACTATAATCAGTACCTCCAACCCTTTTTGCAACTCCTTTTGCATCTGCAAAAAGGAGGTGTAGCCTTCAGTTTAACATCACAAAAAGTTGAGCATCTACTGCATTTTCAGTGATCCTGCAGCCACAATACAATTTATTTAATATATGGCAAGGCAGCTAAATTCTGACTCATGAGCTGCATGAGGGTCTTTTAGAGTTAAAGTACAGCTCATGGATCCCCCCAAGCACACCCCATTCTCCACCTACCAGATTGGGTGGGTGGGAGCTCAGGGCTTCTGCCCAGCTGAGAGGGGGGTTTGAGAGCTTCAGATGTGGGGGGAAGCATTCTAGGACTCAGATTCACCAGGAGCGGGGATGAAACCCCTCTCAGGTTGGCATGCCCCAGGTATCCAACTTCAGAAGACTATAACATGTGACTTGGAGGGTCAGTAAGTTTGGCCACCCCTGATATATGGTATGCACTTTACCTAACCATTCCAAAATAAATTTGATTCCAATAGAATTTCCTGATGCAGATAACTCAACAGTACCACAGGGCATGCAATCTGTCCTCACAAATGTATTGCTCCTAATTCTTATAGAGAAAACATCTGCAGCTCTCTGAGAAAATAAATACATACTGTACCCCATCATGCAAAATATACTCAATGATCAGCCCCCACAGATCTATAAATGTTGTCCTGTATCCCTCTTGTTTACGCTGACACAGCTGCTGGTTAAAATATTTCATGCGCTCCATAGAGAAACAATTCCTCTTGCATTTAGTCACACATTTCTGGGCTTCACGGATTTTCTCATCTAGATCCTTCTGCGACCAATAAGCATCTTCATACAAGTTTGACATGGTCCTGAAGAAGGGTAATATAGAAAAAAAAGAAATAAACAAAAATAATCTACAAAAATTCTGTCTTTTTGTTAGAATATCAATTTTTAGTGTTTATTGTAGTTTGTGCATTACTCAACTTTATAGCAACATTTTTTTTGGGGGGGGGGGGATATCATTTGCATTTTTTCTATGACTGTTTTACAAAAGGCCCATGTGAATAATTTTTTCTAGTGTCTGATAGTTCCTTTTTCCTACAACTACAGCATTTTAAAGGCTGAAATTAATAGGTGTGAATCTTTGGTTTGCATAGACTGGATAATCCATTGTAGAGAACTGACATTTCATTTTCTGTTTAATGATCATGATAAATAGAAGTTCGTTTTGACTCACGACAGTATCCTGGCATCACATTACAGTCAGCATCAGCTTTATGGCAGTACTTAGAATATGACTTTCTGTTCTGGATGCATTTCCTCCTTTGGTCTTGCTGGCCTTGTGAGGGGAAAATGGGGGATGAAATATGTCTTCTGAGTCAGATGGTGACCTAGGATGCATGCCACAGGGGTTCAAATCCTGGCATTACTACAGAGTTTCTGCAAAAGCGGCGAGGAGTCCTGTGGCACCTTATAGACTAACCGAAGTGTTGGAGCATAAGCTTTCGTGGGCAAAGACCCACTTCGTCAGATGCATGCGTGATACAGGGTTTCTGTGTCACACTGAGCAAGTCATTTCTGTACCAAATGACTGGAAGAAAGCTAATGTGATGTGAATTTTAAAAAGGGATCCAGAGATGATCCAAACAGTTACAGGCCAGTAAGCCTGATTTCAGTGCCTGGCAAACTGGTTGAAACTATAATAAAGAGCAGAATTGTCAGACACATCGATAAGCATAATTTGTTGAGGAAGAGTCAACATGGTTTTTTGTAAAGGGAAATCACGCTTCAGTAATCTACTAGAATTCTTTCAGGGGATCAACAAGCAGAGGACAAGGCCGACCAAGTGCATAGAGTGTATTTAGAGCTTCAGAAAGCCTTTGACAAGGTCTCTTAAGCCAACTAAGCTGTGATGGGATAAGAGGGAAACTCCTCTCATGGATTGGTAACTGGTTAACATATGGGAAACAAAGGGTAGGTGTAAATGGTCAGTTTTCAGAATAGAGAGGGATAAATAGTGGTATACCCCAGGGTCTGTACTGGCACAATAATTATTCAATAGATTCATAAAAGATCTGTAGAAAGGGGTAATCATTGAAGTTGCAAAATTTGCAGATGATACAAAATTTCTCTAAATAACTAAGTCCAAAGTACACTGTGAAGAGTTACAAAGGGATCTCGCAAAACTGGGTGAGTGGGCTACACTATGGCGAATGAAATTCAATGTCGATAAATGCAAAATAATGCACATTGAAAAACATAACAACAACAATATATATTTAAAATGATGGGGTCTGAATGAGCTCCTATCACTCAAGAAAGAGATCTTGGAGTCATTGTGAATAGCTCTCTGAAAACATCCTTTCAGTGTGCAACAGCAGCCAAAAAAGCTAACAAAATGTTGGGAATCATTCAGAAAGGAATTGATAATAAGACATACAATATTATATTGCCTCTATATAAATCCATGGTACACCCACATCTTGAATACAATGGGCATATGTGGTCACCCCATCACAAAAACAGTATACTGGAATTTGAAAAAATTCAGAAAAGGGCAACAGAAATGATTAGGGATCTGGAACAGCTTCCACTAGAGGAGCAATTAATAAGACCATGACTTTTCAGCTTGGAAAAGAAAGGACTAAGGGGGATATGATACAGGTCTATAAAATCATGACTACTGTGGAAAAAGTAAACAAATGTTGTTTACTCTCTGTCATAACTAGGGGTCACCAAAACGAAATTGATGGCAGCAGGTTTTAAACAAAAGGAAGTAGTTCTTCACACAACACAGTCAAGCTTGGTCCTGCTGTGAGGGCAGGGGACTAGACTCGATGACCTCTCAAGGTCCCTTCCAGTTCTATGAGATGGTATATCTCCATATATTATATTAAGCTATGGAACTCTTTGCCAATGGATATTGTGAAGGCTAAGACTATGGCTAGATTCAAAAAAGAGCTAGATAAATTCATGGAGGATTAGATCTATCAGTGGCTATTTGCCAGGATGGGCAACGATGGCGTCCCTAGCCTCTGTCAGAAGCTGGAAATGGGCAACAGAGATGATTGTTCTGTTCTGTTCATTCCCTCTGGGACACCTGGCATTGGCCATTGTCAGAAGACAGGATACTGAGCTAGATGGACCTTTGGTCTGACCTAGTATTGGTGTTCTTATATTTTTATGTGAGAGCCACAGCTACTTCCTTTGATCACACTCAGTCCCATTGCTAGGAACATGTGACATGATTACTTTATCCTAACGCTGCTGCTTATTAAAGCCTTTCATCATCCTGCTCTTTAATATAAGATTGGGAAGGTTCAGAGCTACAGTCTGAGCTGGGGTATGAAGAAAAAAGTTATGAGCCATAACAGTTTGATGGCACATGTTTGGGTTTTTTTCTTTTTTGGGGGGAGGGGTGTCTCTAAACCTTAGAACCTGCTACTACTCACATGACCTCAACTTTGGATCTTCATGTTAGACAACAATTTTGAGACAATTAGAGTAAGTATGTGCATTTTATAGCACTTAGTAAAGTCAGTTGTTAAACCAGACTGGTTAAACTTTCTAGTGCAGGCCACTCCTAAGTTAGCCTCGATCTTAAATATAGTAGTGCTACTAACTCACTTTAAGGACAACATTTTTTTATGACCGGGGCACCAACAGCCTCCACAGCAAGGTGGTGGTGGGAGGGCTTCCATGATGCTAGAAGGAGCAGGCACCCAACTTCAGTGCTGCCGGGAGCATAGTGCTGCCTCCCCCCCAGCCCTTAGAGCCATCAGAGTGTGTGGCGCTCCACGTGCAATTTAAAGGGCAGTAGCAATGGCAGGAGCCCCAGGCCTCTATGAATTGCTGAGCACTGGGGCAATTGCCCCTACCTCTGCCCCTTGTTGGAGGGCTTGCTTATTACTGCCCACATTGGGCCAAAGGGTGCCAAACAGACACAGACTAATGTTTAGGGTGAAATGGAAGTGCACTACCCTAGGGAACTCTAGGAGGGATAGTTGATCACTTCCCAAATATAAGGTGTACAGGATGAATGAGCATGCTGCACAGCCATGCTGCCCCCTGGACAGCCAATCAGCCCCACCTAGTAGTAATTCCAGCCAGCAACAGACAACCATAGAAACAGATTTGGACCCAAAGCTATAAAGAACAAATTCCTAATAACTGTGCTTAAACACGACCCATATTCTTCAAATACTGCTGGTGTAACTTAATAAAGGGGTCTTAATTGCTGTACATGGAAAGCAGGAAGAGGTCATTTTGAGCAAGACACACATAAAGGAATGTTAGACAAAATCAAACTTTCAATTCAAGATAATATTTAATGTCCTGTAACTGAAAAGCAGGTTGTTAGATTCTCTCCAGACTTTGCAGAATCTTTACACCAACTCTGGCAATTTTCGCATCAAAACAAAATTTCAAAGGCAAGTTAAGGGGAAGGGCTAAAATAAGATTTTATAATAGAAGTTGGTTCCACCCTTACTTACAGAAAAGCTACTGGTGCTCCATAATAGAAATGGGATTATAATCTTAATGATGGAGAGCTGCTACTAACATCTCCATGATATTTTTATCAGACCTTTCAGTAACAACATCTGACAGAAAGATTAAATAAAATCTCTGATTGAGTTTTGCTTACCATGTCGTGCCGGACAAACCACTCAGGTATGTTGCACAGTCTAAGACATTTAATTTCTTGAGACCCAATAGACTGCCATATGTTGTTGTGAATGATCTCATTCCGCCGCCTGTTGTCATGATAGCCACCACTGGAATCTGTTCAACACAAAGACAGAAAGTTAGTGCAAACCAAGCGCACATGATTACTCAGAACTAAAAATGGATCAGAAATGGAGCAATGACCCCAGGTCAATTACAAAATTTCATAATTCAGGCCTCTCTGGTTTTTGATCAAGAACTGGAAGAGGAAATCCAAATACATCTTTCCTCAGGGTAAGTTTAGAATCCAGACCCAGGATAATGCTATAGGGCAGGAATCATAGTAAGTTCAGGTGCTTTTATTAAAGCAAGAAATGTAGTATTCACCCTCAGCCATCTCATTTCCTTATTGCTTCCTTCTATTCCCCCTTTCTTTTTTAAAATCTCCTTATCAACCTGTGAGAAAATTCACACCGCTCATAGAATGCTGTTTAATCACCCCCCTCAAAGGGCCTCCCTCTCTCACCCCCCTCCCAGATCATTAAGTTACTTAAGTGAACAGAAATTTTGCTTTTGGAACTCAGAAGCTTGCAACAGAGGGCAGGTGTTTTAAAAAATATTCACTGGAGAGGTTAACCGAGTCCCCTTGAAGGGGTTTGTCACAATGCATTAAACACACGTTAATTAGTTTAGTTAATGTGCATGAGTACTTATCATTCAAGACCATTTATGGCTGGTAATGGAACATACAGGTATGAGACCCAGAACTGGAGATGATGTACACATTTCAAAATGGCCAGATACACAAGAGACACATGTGGTTCTCCTTCTTTATAAAGACCTCATTATGTATCCTCTGCAGCACTGGCACCCCTGTTGGACAGGCAGACACTAGGCCAGGAGTCACTATATGTGTCTCATATATGCCACCGTAGTGCACAAATTCCTGAGACAGATTGCATTTAGACACAGTAATCTTTAATTAGCTAGGTAATGGAAGTCTTTGCATTTGGCCTAGAATTTAGGGGTTCTGAGTCTGGTATGTGGATCACTTGTGATACAAAAGCTTGATTTTCCATCCATTCACTTCACAATCAGTTTTTAAGAAGATGGTACGTGAACCAATACATTTTGGGAGCTGCACACAATGTAGTCATCTTAGCCATGTGGATTTCGAGGAAACCTTCACCAGATCCCTGAAAGGCAACTAGCTTAACCCAGCTTTCAAATTTATCTCCCAAACCGCTGAGAGGAGACACTTGTTCAGAAAAAGTGTCAACAAAAATAATTTTCACATTTATGAAAACGTAACTTACTAACTTGCTTCCAATTAAAAGATCAGGCCCATTTGTGGTAACTCTTTCCAGAACAAGTCACCCCAAAGGTAAAAATGTGAGAAATGTATAAACATCTGAAAAAACATCTTTTGGAACAGAGACACTTTACTACATGGGTCGCACATGCTCCACCTACTATTAGTTTATTAGTCACATTTGCTGAGCACTCACATGAGGGAAGGAGAGAGCAGACACCCAGGATTCCACTTCCCCTACCTCATGATCCTGCAAGTCCTCCTCTAGCTGGAGAACGTTTTTCAGGGCAGCAGCAACATACTTCTTTCTTTTACACAGGAAATCCTTCTCCTCTGCACACAGGTCATACCCTAAGCGCACATTTAGGTCTTCTGGGCAGGAACAATAACTAGGACAAATATATGCATACTCATTACATATTAATATTCCTAGCCAATTTCAGGACTTACATTACAGAAAACCCTAAGCATATTTACAGACAAAGCTTCCCACGCCCCTATATAATCAGCTTTATGTAACATGATAAGGAGAAAGGGGACAATATCAACAATAGCTGACATTTTAATTTTATTTTCTAACATTAGCTGAAGTTACATATTGCTGCAATTTACTGAAATGGAATTTCTACTCTACATCTCAGGTGAAACCTAAAGGGGCAGATTTTCATTGGAGCCTCCTGAATGATGACAGCAGAACTGGTGGAGAGTCATCACCCTCTTGTGGCTAAATACTACCACAGAATTGCATACACAGAAGTATATTTACATAGTTAACAGCTCTGAAATGTATGTAATCATGGCACCCTCTACTGGCAGCAGTAAATAGAGAATATGGGGTGTAAGCCTGTCCCTACTGAAGTCAGTGGAAGTTTTGTCAATTATTTCAATAGGGCTGGGAGTTTGCGCTAGCAACTCTAAACCTCCTACACAAGGACAGCTTTTCATAGCTAAGCACTAGTAGATTTCTTTCACATATCACTTTATTCAAGAATGGTGAAGCACACACTTACCCAAGGAGGAACATTATGGGCATGTGAAATTTGATTTTTAAAAACAAAGCTGTTTTTTAAAGTTATCCAAGTGAAAAAAAGAAAAGTGTACAGAAAACATTTTTTCCTCCACCAAGATTACTCAGAAACAGGTAAGTGGATTTTCTCCAAAGTTACAAATGAAATTATCTTTTGGACAAAAAGCTTGACAAAATTAATAACATGTTAGTTACAAACAGACTCCTGTGTAGTCTGCGACAGTCTGCACCCAGACTACTCAGCACAGCTTTCTCATTTCTGTGGCAAACTATATTCTTCATCTGAGTTGCAATTTGTGCTGCATCATGAAATGCAATAAACCATTTTAGAAATTCACTAAACAGACTGCATTATTCATTTTAATATTTAATGCAATACGACCTCATTCTGAAGGTATGTTGCACTAGAGCAAAAGTCACAATTTGCAGTGCTGGTGAGCAATTTGCAGTGCTGGTAAGCTTTGCAAATTAGGGGTCATGCACCACTACACTATTTTTTTCATTTTAAATAAACATATTTGTTTGACAGTGACTGGTAGGATTCCCTTCCCTCATCAGATGCAGATCCCCCTACCTAGCTGCACCCTTTATAATAAGGGGAAATTCTGTCCCTAGCTAAGTGGCTGCAGGTGGCCACTGGTACAATGCTACTTGTAAGATTCTGCTGCATAAAGAGGATAAGAGCTGTGAATTGCATACAGGGAATCTGAGCTGCTGTGCATCCTAAGGAGCACAGAATGGTGCTAGGACATGAGCCAGCTGGGGCTAGTGGATCTATCACTGGTCAGAATTGCCAGAATATTCCTGACAGAATGAGGTGTGGGGAACAGCACACAACTGTGACAATCTCAGAAGTGCAGCAGTAATCATGGAACAGCTTCCTTACATGGCTGAACCAGGGTCTGGAGCAGAGGGATGATTCCCTTTTCCCCACATTCACAGAACCCAGCTGCTTGGGCTTGGTGATTGTATTTAGTCAACTCAATAATTGAGGCCTGTTATTGGTGCTGTAGTTGGAAGATAGATAAGCTAATAAGCAAATGCAACACTGAACATGAACTCCTAGGTATAGTGGGTATATAATTTGGACTGCTTTGAAATTAGTTATATAAATTATCGTATAAAATTATAGATAAGTTACTGTTTGGCAACATAGAGGGATTTTTATCACCTTGAGCAATAGGAGCTGGTCATTGGTCATTAGTATCAGACAAGCAGGTCAAGCTGGCAGTGGCTGTGAGGGGCTTCCCTATGAATACCATGCACTGTTCTTCAGTGATTGCTGTATGGCAAGCGCAAACGTCTTTTTTAATGATGAAAAAGAATAAACTTTGATGTATTGCGATTAAGGTCCTGCTTCAGGAAGGCACTTAAGCATAAGTTTAAGACTCTCCCTATTCAGGAAAGGGCTTAAGAATGTATTTAAGTTTAACAAAGTACTTTAGTGCTCTCCTGAATCGGGATACTTTCTTAAACTGAGGCCCATCTAACATAACTTCTCTCTAATGCGCAGTATTATATACTGAGGATGTATTTTGCATTCATTTAAAAAATGCATTCTAGTTTTTGATCCAAAGATGTCCATTTTTTTTACAGACACAGAAAATAGTAGGGGAAAAGCTTGGCTAACAATGTCACTAGTATCCAATAAAACAGGAAAAAAGCTCTTACCAGTCTTCTGCCTTCACATGCAAATCAAATCTTTTCTCCTGAAAAACAAGAATGTAATGATGAAAGTACTATCATAGTTTTAAGTTCTCTTTCCTTCCCTTCAGCTTTCAGAGTGAGGGCTTGTCTCCGCTACCCCAGAGATCAATGTTGCAGTAATCGATCCACCAGCCATAGATTTATTGCGTCTGCTTAGATACAATAAATCAATCTCTGAGCACTCTCTCATCAATGCTGGTATTCCACCAGGACAAAAAGAATAGCCAGTGCACACAAGTTGCCATGCTAAGAGTACGTCGTCTTCAGCTACACTATTTGTATAGCTGAAGTGATGTACATTAGATTGATGGCGTGGTTAGTGTAGACAAGACCTGAATTTTATTTGCTCCTCAACAAGACACAGCTGCCACAAAATTGAGTCCCCCCACTAACCCAAGAGATGTATATAGCTTCAAAATCATTAATTTAGTTTTTAGTGGAATTTATTCTTAGTTTATCAGTATTTTCAAATGGTTTCAGACAACTGTACCAATTTACCTGACTGAGAACTCAGTTGCACCAGACAGTTTGCTCCAGAGCACAGTCAATTTTTAAACCAAACACAATGAACAGTGAAATCTTGCAGCTCCCAAATGCATTCTCATAACTGCAAGACTGTGACAGTCAAAGAGCTATTGTGTATTAGTGCACAAATAAAATAAATATAAATCAGGCCCTGCAGAAAGGCTCATGATTGAGGCAGATAATGGGAGCCTGAAGTACTGGTATGGAAGCTTGTTTTTTCCCTGAGGAAGCATATCTGATATCAGCTTGTTTCAAAAAGATTTGCCAGATTAAGAAACATTTAATTTTTTTCTTATAAGTAATATTTTGGGGAGAAATTTAAGTGCTTATGTCAACATTTATGCAGGCAAAACAATTAACTGCACATGGTAATCATTTGCACATGCATTTTCTGCCTGTACGTGCAGTGGACAGATTTGTGTGTACAAATAAGTGTCAGTATGTGGCACGTGAATCTTAGCCTGTATTGTTTAAAAATGTGGTTGTTATAGTCGTCATCATCATATTTCTGTGTGTCTGTATAATTTTTTGTTTGGTGCAATATTCTGTACAAAAGGCTGGCATCAATACACCCTTCTGAGATGGAGAGAGCTCGATGGCTAGCATTGATGGCAAGACAAATAACGTAAGTTGCACCAAAAAATCCTCTTCAATGTAGGTCACCTCCTGAAGTAAAAGGACAACAGCTGCCTCTCAATCCATGAATGCAGACTGAGGTGCAGTCTGGAGTGGCAGAGCTGGGGAAGGGGAGGGAGCAGGGCTGAGAAATTAGGGAAGCAGAATGCATACAGGCTGGGGAATGGGGCTCCCAGTTGTTCAGCCTGCCTCTCCTCTTTTTAAAGGACAGTTCAAGATACATTACACAGCACCAGTGGTGTCATACTTTGTGACAACCTTCACTGCGCTGTGCCCAGCTGTATTACCCATCTCTGGATCCTCTGTTAGCATGTGCTAGGCAACCCAGCCAAATGGTAGCATCGCCTTTAGCGACACCTAAGCTGCTATGGAGAAAGGAGCCAGCAAAGCAGTAGTCATCCCTGCTGCACAAAGCTCCATGCAGAAGACCTCCCCAAGGCCTGAGGAAAAATTTATAGAGATTTTCTCCCTCTAGGTTTCTTCCTACAAGCTTTCTCTGTGCGAAGGGACAATCTAGCCCTTTATTCCTATATTACAATTTTTTTAATGGGACCTTGTTTATTCCTAAAGGCTGACAGCTGATACTCACCTCTGCTACTGTTACTCTCTCTCCCATGGGAAGTGAATTCAGCATCACAATTGGGGAGCCCTTGTTTACAGTGTAGGTACAAGTATGCTGGGTGGGACAAAAGAAAGTGTGTTTGCATAAAAGGAAAGGGTTACACTGCTCCCCCATAAAATAGATCATGCTTTTATCTACATATTACTATTATGTTTATAAAGGACAGCTATAACATACAGCATTATAACGTTTCTTCTTCGGGAGCATAACATTCAGTGTTGGCTCCACACACTTGATGTAGTGGAACTTGGTAGAATATGAAGGGCTAATCATGGCATTGGGGCCCAATGTAAGATCCTGTGTTCCTTCATAGGAACCTTTCACTGTGAGGGAGAGGTCTTTCTCTGAAGGAAAAAGACAAGGCACACAGAACTTTATTATTATCTGACTGCAAAATGATGCTTATGCGATCAAATTTAAGAAAACATTTAGGACTTCCCTATAGTCTCCAAGGGTGCGTCTACACAGCACCCTAAACTCAAAATAAGATACGCAATTTGCGCTATACAAATTGCATATCTTATTTCGAATCTATTTCGAAATACCTTATTTTGAAATTTGGCAAATCTACACAGCGCCAAATTTTGAAATAATGTGCTATTTCAAGACATCCCTTAACCCTCATGGAACAAGGGTTACCGGGATGCCAAAATAGTGCACCCATTATTTCAAAAAATATTTTGAAATTAAGGTTGGCTTGTGTAAATGCGGGGTAGATATTTCAGGATTTCTGGTATCCTGAAATAGCCATGCAGTGTAGACGTACCTCAAGAGTCTAGCTAATAAGACAAGAAAATCATAACCCCACTAGAAAAAGCCTACTACTCAGCTACACAAAATGAAATTTAATGTTTACAAAATCTCAGAGGGGTAGTTGTGTTAGTCTGTAATTTTAAAAACTACCAGACTCTCTCATACTAAAAAAAACTAGTCATAGTAGTTAAGTGTGGCTCACCACTGTAGCTCATTTATTCAATATGTCATGGAAACATCAACATATTTGAATCAAAGGGACTCAGATAATCAAGCAAGATTTTTGACAAATGATATACATGGGTGGGATTCAGCTGAAATTAGGATAAGAAGGAAATTTGTATTGTATTTGTATTTTTGTGCACTATATTCCAGTGAAGCAAATTTCTACTATAGCATTTTATATCATACACACTGGCCAAAAGTTCTAGATAAATGACCCCATAGACTAATTTTTGGGTCCATTTGTTTTTATGTTTAGTTCTTTCACAGACAATAAGTTGGTATTATAACCACCTCCCCTATAGTTCTTGCATATGTTATTGTAGCATCAAAATGCTGACTTATCAGCACTTCTGAAAATTGGTCTGGCACCAAATTTGGATTTAGGAGCCTAACTTTATGTGTTTTGTTTGGTTGGTTTTGCACCAGTTCCACAGCATGGAATGCATGCTCTACAATGGATTTGTTTATTGCATAATCTCATAATACTTGGATAAAATAATACAGTACAAAGCAACTGAACTCCTTTGTATAATTAAAGATGAAGAAATTTAGGGCTTTGAATTGTTTGAAATGTTTGCTAATGAAAGCCCCATGTTCAAATATACATCAGCTCGAGCAAGGGAACAAAGTTAAGACTGTTATCATAGAAACATAACACTGAATGTCCTGACACTTCTGTGATTAAAATCACTTCTGTGGTGTTGTTTTAATATGATGCATTTGCATATAGCCATGTAGATGTATGTGATGGAGTCATTGAAATCTGCAATATAGATCATGCATCTTTCAGTAGCTGTTTGTATCATGTGAAAATATTGTGTTATTCCTTGCATTTATTGTAATGACCTATAGAACACAGATTGCGATCACAGCACAAGTATGTAAGTATTAGCAGCAAGTTAATTAAGCAATAACCTCACTTGATTTAGGTTGCTTTTTCTCATTCACCTGAATGTCCAAACAGCAAAGTGCACGAGACTGTAACAGAGAACGATTAAAAAACAATCATGAAAGAGAATGTCTCCATCTGAGGTTGCATTCCCAACCTGACCTATTCTGCATTAAGCCTGTACATCAATGATGAGTAAAAGTGAAAAGCTCTGGAGGGAGGGCTGATAGCTACAACCTATCTCAGTGTCTTCCACTGCTGGGAATGGGGCAGCTGAACTGGCTGAGCGGGGGGGAGGGGGTCCCTGTTGTACCACTTCCCGTTTTTGCAAGTAGGTCTCTATAGGTTTTTGTGGGAGTGCTGGCTTGAGGGAACTCACAACTGCTCCTGTCATAGCCTCTCCAATCACAGGACACTCTAAGATATACAGTCTAAGAAATAGAGTGAAACAGCTAAATAGCAGAGAAATCCTAGTTACTTCACTCCCAGCCTCGCTCAACAGGAAAGAGAGGGTGTTGGCCGGCTGACTACAGAGCCATTCACAGCTTCTCTAGTCCCACCTGTATTACCAGTTTTGTTACAGGACAGAAGAGATCACAGAACAAAAAGTTACCACTAGTGTTCCATTAGTAATGATGGCTTCTGGAGGTACTGAACTAGGAAACAAAATGAAAAAAAATATATATTTCACAAGTAGGTTAAATCAAATAACCATTCATTTTCCCCTAGTTTTTCATTGCGCTATATCAGTCCCAGAACCATGTAAACTGGAATCTTAGTTTAGCCAGTTAAATTCTATCACTCTGAACAGCGCATCTCATCACGCACATTTAATCTACCAACATCATGCTAGCCTACCAGGGTATATGTGCTGGGAAGTATCTTGATTTGAAGCATTTGCTGTAGACGGGGGAGAAATTGTAACAGCTATTGTGTAATTTTCTCAGACAACAGTTTCACATAGCACTGCTGAAATGGGGAAGCAATGTAAGCCAGTCGATGGCACAATGGGCTAGCAATCTGGAGGTTTGGGATCTATTCCAAGCCTGCTCCAAGCCTCCTGGGTGACCTTTCCATGCCTTAGTTTTCCCACCTGTCATATGGAGATCAATGGATGAAAAGAACTGTGTATTATTACTGCATTTAATATACAAAGGAGAACATTTCTGGGAATTAAGAGATACTGTAGGAAGCAATCAAAGCATTCAGAGCTTAATGAGCCAGCTTTCCCATTTCTAACAGTTACCTTCACCATCCTTGTTGGGTTTGGTTTTGTCCTCGTTTGAACCTACAGCCCTGGGCTTGCTGCACGCTATGCATGCTTCATAGAAAGCTCACTCTGATTTCCTTTCCCTTAGGTTGGGGATTCCCAGGAAGTGAATGGCATTGCAAATATTTTCTGTCAAGTGGTGCAAAATGAAATATGATGAAAAATTAACCAAACTATTCATTTTACAGGTACAAATCAAGGGTTTTTCCATAGAGTCTAAGCTTGAGCACACATGAAAAGATGGATACAAATGTTTTCTGAAGAATATAACTAGGCCACAAATTGATGTTCTAGGTTCGCCAATATCAGGAAGAATTTTTTACATTACTGATAGTCAGATTACAGAAGAAGCTGGCAGATTCCGTTGCTACAGATTAGCCATATACAGTGCAGTGGGAAATTTACTAGAGTTCTGAACTGAATGGGTCTGGTAATTTCCTATGGAGGCAGCAATTACATGAAGCAGGTTTCCAAGTGCTGTTTTATTACTCCCTGAATTTCTGCATCTTCTAATTAATTTGCTTTTCACTTACATGGTCTCCAAGGTAAATTCTACCTCTAGTTCTTCCTGTGCCTAAAAATAAAAAAAATAGAAATGAGCCAAATCACTCTATGTTATTCTGTCCCTTTGGGGACACTTGGTGTTTAAATCTGACCCTCTGGCATGCAATATAGGACTCAATGGATAAAATGTAATGGCCTATAAAATATAGAAGTTGAGATAAGATGTTCTAATGGTCCATTCTGACTTTAAACACTATGACCATTCTGCAAATTAACCTGCACTTTTGTTTACTGGTGTAAAGTCAGTCACTTTGCAGCTTGCTTCATCTTCACTTTTTTATATTCTTAATGTTCTGCTACCCAGCAGCCTCTCTTGCTATTCATATGGAGGGGAGGAAGTCTAAGAGGGTTCTGTGTCCTGTTACCTCATCTCTTTGACCTCTCTGGGGAATGTTAAAAAACAATTGGTATTACTGAACGATTAAGAGACGTTCTTAATTCACCTGCCCAACATTCCTTATACTTGCATCAGCAGCACCAATATGCCAGCCATACCGTTTAGACATAAAGATAATGGCCAGATGTCCCGATGCCACTTCTTCTCACCTATACATGATATTATAACATAATCATTTACACAAATGTAGAGAACTACAGAGCACAGTCATCCAAATATGGATACTTAAATATATTCAGATCCTGTGTTTACCTTTTAAAACGGGAATTCATGTAAGAAATGCCCATTTAAGTGACCAAAATTATGTCACAGTCTATATAATTTTAACTGATTTTCTATTAGCACCAGATTTAGATATTACAGTCACATAGCTGCTGGGTCAATGGAAACCTGACACAAAGGGCCTCCAATTATAGCCATTGAGTTTGATAGTCTCAGGGAGGTTCATTATTGGTGGCGTGATCAGGCGAAAGGGTCTTTGCTAAGAGTATCGTATGTTTGCCATGTATCATTGGCCAAGCACGCAGAGGCCAAACTGCTCTGTATAATGGTGAAGCAGTTTTATTGTGTAGTAATTCATAAGTAGTGGAGGTACAGCTGGCCAATCCACGACATAAGAAGGAAAAATAGTAGTAGTAGTACAATTAGAAATTTAGTCAGGAACCACAGACAAGTGTGTCTCTCTCACCCAGCCCTGCACATTATTTCAGACCTCACCTTTGGATCTGTCTTAAAGTACATGAGAACTCTTTCTCCAAGTGGAAGCTTAGCTACATCAAAGCACACAGTGAGGAGGTGATCGTCTGGGGTAACAACATCCTCATCGTAGACACTGAGTTCCAGCACGTTCTGGGAAGGGAGATGAGGGAGTTTAGAAACCCTACATTCTGGCTTGCACAGAGCTCAGGAAGCAGTGCATCCTGGGGACAGTTTATATTTACTTTATGTGGGGAGAAAAAGAAATGTGAAGGGATTAAGGACATTTTGTAGAAATCTATTTTAAACCTAAGTCATATAGTTTCCTCCCCAGTTCAGTTAAAATGCAATTTAAATGCTATAAGTAAGTGAATGAAAATTCATAAGAATCCAGATTCCAGCTATTAGTGCATTTGTTGCTGCATAGGGAGAAATTATGGATGGATCTGCATGATGGTGGGTGCACTGGCCACCTGCCCAACATCCCCTGCATGGGCCCCATGCAGAAATGGACTCCATATTACTTAAGAAGTGCTCAGCCCCCACAAATCCTGCTCCTGCGCAGTATAAACACACCAGTTTCATTGCATATGGGACATTTCGTTTTGTGGAAGAGGGGGAAGGATTTGCCTCTAAGTTACAAGCCACATATATTGGGCTTCATTTTGCTCCCATTGACATCAGTGCAAATGATGCTATTGGGACTTCACTGTGATTAAGGATAGAACCACTATGGGTAGCCTGCAACTAAAGAGCAAAACCTATTCTCTGACACAAAGCTCAGGGCCCCATACTTGGTGGAACTGATACAGTTTTGCTGAGCAAGAAGGTGAACACTCTTTGTGAATTGTCTTGCAGTGGTTACGGTAAGGTTTCATTTAATGTCAAATTACATTGAGTGGTAGAGCGAGTGTAAGCCAATGCCATGTAATCTGCAATAAGAATATGTTGCTTATTTTCTGCATTTTAGCATTCAGGTGACCTAGTAATTACTATGGGAAAGTGCCTACGCAATGTAATTCTAATGCTTATGTGGGGATGTTACATTACTATGCCTAATTACACAGCACTACTAAGCGACTCTTTTATTGTCACATGTAAGGACAACATGACATGTATATTTACATGACATTTCTGTGCTGTAAAATTAAATACCTTTCACTAAAGAGATATTCCAAACATCCTGCAGTTTACCCAGCACTTTAACTTGACACCATGCAGCTAACAAAGGTTTTAACCTAAACTACATCATTTCTGATTTTTAAATGTTTGCTATCTTTAGTTTGATCTTTAACCCTACCTTTCCATTTTCTAGGTTTTCACATATTTATTTTTCATAATTAAATGTCATGGTAGTTAGTTAATGTAATAGTTAAGTAGTTATTGTTTATAAAGCCCTTTGAAAGTAAGAAGTGCTATATAACTTCAAAGTGTTGTCATTACTGCATTAACAATGAAGTTTTACCATCATTAATTGAAGTGTCACTACTACTACAGCTGTTTTTTAAAGATTTGTTTCTTGGAATCATTTTGGTCATTTAAAGATACTTTAAAATGCCAATATGGCAAAACCTTTTTTGTAGATTGCTATTTTCTTCTACTAAAGTAATTTTATTTAGACTATAGATATGTTGTAAAGATTAGCACAGTATCTGGCAATTTTATATTTATTGAATCAATGCAGTTCAGCTGACAGAACTTACACAAAGTGCTGGCCTCTCCATCAAGAGTATTCAGTGGATAAAAGAACACCACATTCTCTATTGACAGCAAATTGTATATGGGAAAATAAATCCCTTGTAGAAAATTAGGTTCTTTATGAGTCACTAGTCACTGACCTCTCTATTCCAATACAACCAGTCTTTCCACATTACCCTTCCTGTTGCTTACATATTCATCAGTTTAGCTGTAAAGCACACAATTTGCTAACTCAGGTCTCCCAGCTCAGCTTCACGCTCAGCTAAGTGGAGTGCATGTGCATACTGTTCTGGGACTGAATCACTCAGGTGGCAGGTAGAACAAAGTCCGTGAGGAATCTCAGTTCTTTAATGGTTCAAAAGGTGTCAGGTATTCAGTAGACAAAATACAGCTGTAAATAACAACCACTAAGAAACAGTCAGTTTACAGTAGTTAACAGAGCTGTCTGGAAATTTTTCATCAACATGTTTTTGGGCTTAGGGTTTTCTTTTTTTATGAAAAATGCAGTTTCCACAAAATCAAACATTCTGTGGGAAAATTTAGATTTTGCTGTAATTTTGTGTTTTCTTTTAGGACAATCTAAATGAAATGTTTAATTCAACCTTAATCTGTATTTGCTCAAGATCCTGAAATGCTGACAGGAGTTGTAATTTTGGTACCTCACACCTTCATTCTCCCCCTATATGCTCTTCCTGGCTAGACTCTATCTCCCATGATACACCAAAGACTCACTTTGGTTGAACAAAATTACTACTCTCAGAAGGCACAGCAGCAGCTCAGAGGGACACAGATTCATGTTGAGCCAAGCTAAAGTAAAATGTTTTTATTTTATTCAACAAACTGAAATGAGACTTTTTCCTATGGGAATGTCCAAATGTTTCATTTCAACATTTCCAAATAAAGGGTTTTTTGGAATTTTCTATGACACAAAAAAAGTCAATATTTTGATTTTTCCCCTATTTGGAATGAAAATAAATTTCAGAATATGAGAATTTCCTGTGGGGGGCAACATTCTGAAATATTTACCAGCATTCATTGATCAGCCAATACTAATTTATTATGATGATACAGTGTTTCTTTCTAGCTTACGCAGAGCATGCTGTCACATTCAGTGCCTGTGGGGGGGGTTGTACGGTAAAAGAGTTTTAGAATATGCCTGAAATTTGTACCTCCTGGTTACCTGTGTTGTTTCCATTAACTCAGAAAAATACATTTCTTTTTTAATAATGAAATTCACCTACCTTAATTTGCCCCTGATACTTAAAACACAAATTTTCCAATCATACTTATCAAATACAAAGACGTTTTATTGGATGTATTTTTAATTATCTGAGATGTTAGACTGCAGGTTGTTAAAGATTTGAAAATCCTACGTCTGCCTAAAAGGCTACAGATCTCCAGGCTGTCAAAAGAGGGGAATTCTCCGTTTTTTACCTTGATCTGACTCTGGATCCTGAAGCAGAAGGTTTCATTCCACACTGGGTTCTTGCAGTCATTGACAGTTTTGGTCTGGATCTTTTCACATGCAGCTGTTGGCAACCATAGGCTGACATAGCAATCAGAATGACTTACTGTATAAAAAGAGGTACAGTTTATCTGTTAATGTATCAATACTCCCTGTCTTAAATGGCACAAAATTAGTGCACTGCACTAAAATTAAGTTATATTTATTTAAAGTCTGAAATTACAGTAACTGATACATGCATCTCAGGTTCTCAGCTGTGGGCCTTTACCTTAATTCACTTCATGTGCATATGCATTATGACACAATCTTTAATTTCATGATCACATATTATTTTCCCACAGAACCCCTGACACCTCTATGTAGTCTGAGTGCTTTACAAAATTGAATTCATTCATTCTAATGTCACTTCTATGTGCTTAAGGGATGTTGTTTTACAGATGGCACAGAGACAGTAAAATACAGGTGTCCTAACTAGATGCCAGATTTGAAATGCCCAGGGGCTGGCTTTTCAGAGTACTTAGAATTATAGAGTCCTTTATAGGTCCAGTGCAGTTGCAGCAAAGAGTGATCCAGTAACTCTCAGGAAACTGATAAAAGACAAACCCCTATCATGATCCCTGTGCCACAAATACAATGCTGTCTCACAGCTGTATTTAAATTGTAACTTTTGTAACACTACCATCAAGCTGCCAATAAAATATATATAAGGCCCTTTCTTTTCCGTTGGAACCAAAAACTCCCAGGCATGGGATTTTTCAGGTTTGAGGGGTGCCATAAACTACATAATATACTGTGGGGGACTTTTCAAGTCCGACCCACTGCCTTGTAACACTTTGTAACACTGAAACAAGTATGGAACATTGAGGACCTACCACTCGAATGCATTATGTAATTTACGGACAGCCCCTTTCAACCCAGATTGTGTGCTCACTTGCAGCTGCACAGTACAAGAGCAAGTCACTGAGACAGGCTGATCACCAAGCACGGCAATGCCAGGTCACTGGGCACAAGAAGCTGTACCCGGAAGTACCTCCTGACAATGTGTCCCCAACCCTGTTTGCTTCCCCATCTGCCTCTCTACCACCTAGCACCCCATTCAGCTCCATCCTTCTTCCCCCTTTCAACACACCCTCCCTCTTTCAGGCTCTCTCAATCAGTGCCAAGCACCTTCTCCACCTACCCACTTCCCAGATAAATTCTGGGCACATCCTTCTTTACCCAGTGAGTGCCAGACAGCTCCTTTCCCCCGCTGGCTCATCCTCCCCCACTCCCTCATCCCTGTGCATGGAGGAGGAGGAGCAAACTATTGATATCACAAGCTTGAAGTGGTCAGCTGAAATAAATTGGTGACAAAATAAACTTTGGGCCTGATCCAATGCCCAAATGGAGTAAATGGAAAGACTCCCATTGATTTTAATAAGCATTGGACCAGGCCCTTTATGTTTTATATGGATGTTTTATTTTGACCTAAGAGTCCAATGCATTTTTTTTTAAAAGTCTCAGATACAAGGAAAGAGCTGTCTCACTGGATCTCAAAGTAAGCAAGCATGCCCCAAAGTAAATAAATATCTTTCCAAACTCCATAACATGAATCTAAACTCAAGGGTCAACATGATTTTCTTAGGTGTGCTGGAGAAAAATAGGCTACCAGATGGCCATGAAAATACTACTTTTTTAACATTAAGATTATCCAAAATGCATAGGCTAATATCTCAATGCACTCTAGAAACTGCTTTGTCAGTGGAAGACAATACAGGAACATTTGTCTTTCAAACCAATTAAAGCAATCTCAACCCGGATGTAGCTCCATTTTTTTCAATGAAATAACAAAAATGCATCTGTCCCATCATGTTTTATTTATATGAGACGCTGGATTATTTCAGAAACATGTGGCATATGATATTGATATACATGTAAAAGAAAAACTGGTACTTTTTCCATTCTTGCTCCTTGATACACATCTTAATTTATTTTGAACAATATGTTGTTTTTCTTGCTACACATGGAAGGTCAAATACTTGCAAAATAACATAACTACTAGTTCTCATGTAATACTCTGATAATCAACTATACTGCAATACTGTAGCTGTTTATGTTTGCTTAGTACAGGTTGAACCTCTCTAGTCCAGCACTCTCTTGTCTGGCAACATCTGTGGTCTGGCATGATTTTAGTTAACTGGATGCCCACATATCATCGGTGTGGCCAAGTTTCCTGCAGTCCCATAAAGTTTGTTTACAGCTACCTGTCCTGGCTCTCAGTGTTTGTGCTGTTATTTAGCTCTGATTTACCCCTAAATGTCCCCTAACAGCCCAGTAAGCAGTGGAAGTGTGATCATGCTGCTAGAAAATATTGACCTCCTGTGATCCAGCAAGTTCTCTGGTTCGGCACTGGTCAGGTCCCAAGGGTGCCGGACTGGAGAAGTTCAACCTGTAATATTAATTACTTTTTTAAACTTATCGTGTTTGCAGTGCTCAGTTGTGTCCTGATTACTTTCAGAATCAAGAACAGTTTTGAGGAAGAGAACAGACACTCACACGCATCTGCTCGTCGGAGATTTCTCATTCGTATTATTCTTACAGTGAGCAAGTAAAAAGGAGATAATTCCATCTGCAGAAGAATTATATATGAAAGACAAAAGTTAAATGTAAAGAAACAATACCTAACAAATGAAGAACTTAATCAGGTACTATATGACAATAAAATGTTCAGTGAAAATATGTTCATCATCAATCATTTTCCATACTGATATCGGAAACAATATATAGAGATTCACAAAATCAGGGATCATCATCAAGAATTATTAATTTATCCCTTTATTTATTTATTGTTAACAGAAGTGCAACTGTTTTTCTGAAAAAAAAAAATCAGGGCTTATTAGTGAGGTTAGAGTTTTTTCACAGCATTTTTAGAAGAAAGAAAAATTACAGTACACAGGGTTTGGTCTTTCCAGATATAGGAGTCAGAAAATTGCAAGGTATTCTCAGCAAAGCTTTTTAATGTGTTGCCTTCTAGAGGTCAAAACTTATTCCTAGGTTGCTAATAACCTCAAGTTAAATGCTCAGATATCTCTGTGGCGCTACTCACCATGATGCATTTATTGCTTTGAAGCAATTTGTTATAACTGCATTGTAGACCTGAGCTAAACTCAGTGGTGAGTGTACAGAGGTTTGTGAGAATCTTTTGAATCACGTGGGTTTGTACTGCTTGAGTTTCTGTGTGACTTTTAAATGCAAACCAAACCAGACTATCCAAATGAAACTCAAAGCCACCAAGTTTAACCTTGCTTATCATAACAATTATGCCAATCTAAAGATATAAGTTCAAGTGCAAGCAGATACACCCACAGTAGCTCTCATCAAGCTACCACTTTAAAAACAGAAGTATAACTGCAGTGGCATGAGCTGAGAGATGGGATTGAATCCCCTTTGAAATTGTTGGTATGTACTCAGATGGCTAGCCCATCCCTCTGCCTTGGTCACACTCCTATTTTTAGCATCTAGATCTTTTAGAGCTAACATGGGTAAGTCTACACAAACTGGAAATTGCATCTCCAACTCTGCTGTAGACATATCCTGAGAAACAGGGCCGTAGGCTCCATCAGGTGTACTATAGCAGGGAACCCGGTAGTCCATGCACTCCCTTTTCAGGCTTTAATCATAAAGGGTACATCTACACAGCAGGGTTAAAGTTGAATTAAGCTACGCAACTGCAGCTATATCAGTTGAGTAGCTGATGTCGAAATAGCTTAACATGGCTTTTGGCGCTGCCTACACTGCAGGAAGTCGAAGGAAGAACACTCTTACTTAGACTTTCCTTACTCCTTGTGAAACGAGGGTTACCATGAGTCAGCGTAAGAAGTCCTGCAGCTCGACATTATTTCAAAATAAAAGCTCGTGGTGTAGACATGCACTGTTATTTCAGAATAATGTCAGTTATTCCAAAATAACGGTGCTGTGTAGATGTACCCTAAACGAACAACAATAAGACAATGAGAAGGAAGGAAGGTAACTGCTGCTCATAATATAGCCTGCGGTGCTCTAGAACCCTCAAAATAAAATGTTCTTCTAGCTTAATAGGATGATTCCAGAATCCCTCTGTGATGAATTCCACAAAATGAGCTGCTGATATAAAGCAGATATCCATGGATTTGCAGGGCTCTATTATCGGTAACAAATAGAAGAGTTTTCTTTTATACATAGGCTTTAAAGATGGTGTCAAAATTTGGAGGCTCCCAAACAGAATTCTGTAGTGGAAAGAACAAGGGAGCTATGTATACTACTTGAATGATTTTGTCATCAAATCTAAGCTGCACTTGAGATAAAACAGAAACATTTTTGAGTGATTTACTACCGATTGTCAAGCCATCTGCATTTGAGTGCCTGCAAAATAATGTGCACAAGCATATAATCCTGAATATGGTAGATGCAAGAAATACTCCATGTATTAAAGCCAATCTGACAGCTAAGTTCACACAGGCACATGTTAGAATTTGCACACAAATGCTGTACAGTACTATCTAACTAGGTACGAGCCCATTCCAAATTTAGTCTATTAAATGAACAAAATCTAATGAAAACTATGCTCAATATATAATTTTTAGCAGAAGTAATAGGACAGATTCCCCCTCCTCCCCCCCCCCCCCCCCAGGAAAAAAATCCCCTCTTTCCTGAGTAAAATAGCTGTGACCACCTAAATTCAGATCATGAGATTACAGCATGTACATAGAAAGCTTAGTACAGTGACAATGCATCATGTTTAAAGTGTAAGTTGTCTATTTGAGAAAGTGGCATCAGTTTAAGTTAAGGCGTATCTTAAATTGGCACAAAAGGCTTTGTGACTTTTGTTCCATCTGTTTAAATGGGGCTTTAGCTTAGGTTGATCATGAATTGCCAGACTAAAACAAGCCATTCAACCTGAAAGAATGTCCATATTGCCTTTTGTACCTGATCAACTACATTGGTATAAAAACTATTTGGGTTGAACCAATCCACATCTCTCATGTAGGCAAGGCCTGCGTATAGGAAGCTGTGGCTGCACTATGAAGTAGGCATGAGATTCCCAACTGACCTACATATCCCTAAGCAAGCTCCTCATCTGAACTAGCACACTAAAAATAAGAGTTTGGCTGCAGTAGCATAGGTGCATGCAGCAGCAGCGCAAGATAGCTGCCCCAAGTTCAAATCCACCTAAACCCTGTGGGTACATATTTGGTATGTGCCATGTGGCTACACCACTATTTTTAGCACAACAGCTCAGCTGAGAGCTAACACAAATGTGCCTACATCAGCTGGGACTCACATCCCTAGCTCATCACATAGACATACCTATAGAAACTAATTCACAAAACTAATCTTACAACTATGTTTTGTAGTGCACATTTATAACACTCTGGCTCAGGGGAGGGCCATAATTTTTTATCTTCAGAAATTTTTGAAGTGGCCTGGGGGAAGGAGCAGGGCCTCAGGAAGAAGGGGTGGAGCCAGGACATTTCCATGCTTCCCTGCCCACAGATCCTGATTGGTCTGTTGGTGGGAGTGCGCGTGAAGTCTTTGCTCCCACCCCGAACCCCAGAGAGAATAGCAGCTGGCAGTTGACTCAAAGTGCTGAGCCCATTGCAGAGTGGGGGGAAGACTTTATGCACTTCCCCAGCCCCAGGCCAATCAGGGGGAAGTCTCCTCCAGCCCTGTCCCTGTCCTGCAAGGAGCATGCGGTGCTTAGAGTTAACTGCTAGGGATCGGGCCTGCGAAGGCCCTTTTTGCCTACCCCTGCTCTAGCTGCAAAGAAGTAAAGATAGTAGAAGGGATCTCTAGAAGGACAGAGTTAGGATATTTTGGATACCTTAAATGGCAAATAGCCATGTGACCCAGCGATCTCTTGGTGCCAATTGACAGAGGACAGTTGGTGCATAATGATTACGAGAAGCCCCAAGTTCTGATATGCGTATGGATAATACGTAGGGAGTTATGAATATGTATTGAAAATTACATTTTTAAGATCTGTGACTTGGGCTGGTCACCATTTAGAAACAGGTTCCTCTCAGCCAGATGTTTATCTACCAATCTACCTACAAGTACATTAAGTATTTCATACTCAGAAGGAATACCTGGTTACAGAGCCAAATGCTAATCAAGTGATTGCAGGGGAAATCCTAACCAGGAAAATTCAAGCAATGGGGAGTTATTCTGCTTGCAAGCAGACACTGGATTTTTGGACCAACATTGTAGAGACAGAGAAAAACTGGAACTTTCCACTGAGGAGTCAAGAGGACAACTTGTGAGTCTCATGAACAGAAGCCTGACTAACACGCTGGATGGATTTTGGGTGAGCTTTGACTGTGTGTGACATGACAGTGTCTTGTTAGTTAAGTTCAGGCTCAGATAAGCATCTTATGGTTTTATTTTATATATAACCCTTTGTTTCTCAGATTTTTATTTGCTCTCATTTCAATACTTCTCTTTGTTAAATAAACTTAATATTTGCTTTCTTTATAAACAAGTCTAGATATTGTGTATTAAGTAGAGCTTGGTTCTTCAGAGTCACTGGTAACTAAGTAGCAATGGACTATTCCTTTGGGAACAGAGGATCTGGGAATTCTGAGAGGGTCCAAAGGATCTGGGGCTCAGTATTCCAGGGAGACACTTAGATCACTGGAGGGTGCCTATTGTTAACCAGGTAAGAGCAAGCAGGGCTTGCAGGGGCCTGCAAGGCCATTCTTGCATTGGCAGAGATCCTAGGTATCCATCATAGTCCACATTACAAATTTGGGGGTATCAATTTAATTCTAAATTATTTGCATCTGGTTTAGGTCTACTATGGAGAAGGTCTATTTTGACTTTCTCCATTGCAGTCCACAGAATTGTATTGTGTGGCCCCCAATCAAGCCCAATAACTTATGTAAAAACTATAGCATATATTTTAGAAACACATTCAATCTAAGGATGTTAAATATCGATTAATTTACTAGTCGAGTAGTCGATGGAATTTTCATCGACTACTCAACTAGTCGATAGGCACTTCAGCGTTCCTAGCAGGGCTCTTGTGCATTTCAAAGTTGGAACTCCATGTACAGCCCGGGCCAGCAGGAAGTCCCGCTGACTCCAGGGTCCACGCACTTTGAAATGCACAAGAGCCTGGGGGCTCTTGTTCATGTCAAAGCGGAAGTGCCCGTGTAGAGCCCGGAGTCAGCAGGCCTTCCTGCTGGCCTCGGGCTGCACACGGCGTGCTAGCTTTGAAATGTTACAAGAGTCTCCAGTGGGGGCTCTTGTGCATTTCAAAGCAGAAGCACCTGCCTGGAGCCTGGGGTCAGCAAGGGACTCAGAGTCCCCCGCTGACCCCAGGCTCCATGCGGCACTGCTGCTTTGAAATGCTGCACAGAGCCAGGGTCAGCTGGGGATTCCCCAGCTGATGCCAGGCTCCACGCAGCATTTCAAAGCGGCAGTGCCACACTGAGCCCAGGATCAGCTGTGCAGCACTGCCCCTCTGAAATGCCGCCATGGCGTTTCAAAGCGGCAGTACTGCAAGGAGCCCGTACCCTGGGCTCCATGTGGCTCTGCCGTTTTGAAGTACCCACTCTTTCCCCCCCCGCCTCCTTTGCTGCCTCTATCTAATAGAAGCAACTAGTCGACTCTACTATCCAATAAGCATTTGCTTATCGGATAGTCGACTAGTTGACTAGTCCTTAACATCCTTAATTCAATCTTGATTTAAAGGTTTCAATTGGTGGGAAACCCACCACATCCTTTGCTAATTTGTTCCAGTGGTTAATTACCCTTCTATTTATCCTTTGCACTACACTTGCAAAGACCTGGTAAAAATGTCTGTCTTAAGCTGTGGCAATTGATTGATGTCATTTTGAACAAACTGCATAGATTGTGGAAACAAAATGCCCATAGATTTCCAGGGTTCTCAATCACGTTCTGTTAGGAAAACCTTTGCTGAACCTGAGTTAGAGCTTTGTTTAAATCCCCCCTTTTTAGTTTTGAGCTGACTACAGCGTTACTGCACAGACAGCAATCAGTGTAATAAAAGGTATGTCTACACTTTGAGCTGGGGTGTGATTCCCTGTTTAAGGAGACATACTAGTGCTAGTTCTGACCAAGCATGTGTGCTGAAAATAAAGTGTAGCTGCAGTGGCATGGGCTAGCTGCCCCAAGTATGTCTGTCCAAGGTGCTAGGCACATACTTATCTAGTCCCTTCTGCCACTTGCACTGTGACAGCTATACTCTATTTTTAGTGCATTAGATTAATTAGAGACAGTGTGAATATGTCTCCTCAGTCTGGGAATCACACCCCAGAACTCTCACCAATGTCACTGACATCTAAGAAGTACAAAAATAGGTCACTGACTTCCTAGGACTCCAACAAGCAACACTGATGTATCCAAAGTTCCTTCCTCTCTCTGAATTTGCCTTCCAGCAGTGCTGAGGATCCTGGATGTCAAGGTTTAATCACCCAAAAGACCTATAATAATGTCATGAAAATCATAGACGTGATCAAAAGCGACTCTACTCAAGTTGATGAAGCAGCATTTACTTACACACTGCTAAATGTAGCTCAGACTCAATAACAAGAAATATTTTAAAGTAGAAATTCCTCCTTTTATAAGTAATGATAACTAGAGAGGGTATGTTTTCTATGCATCAAATCAAATGCAAAGAGAAATACAGAGATCAATTTTAAAATTCTCAAAATGAAATAAAATGTTTCAAACTGCATACATTGGAGAGTTTCACCCATAAAACTTGAACTGTTGCTATCACTAGCTGTCCATTTAAATGGATATGCCAGTATGTCCCAATCTTCCCTTCTTCCAGCTAAACAAGCGTGGTTTTGAAGTCCTCTGACTTACAGTATCTTAAATTCAGTATTCCCCTCCACTGCTCACTGGAAAGAATCATGCACAGCAGCTGGTACATAAATACTATACTAAAGCAGGACTCGTAGTGCCTGCTTTGTGCTCTATGCATCTGAACTGAAACCTTAAACGAATTTGTTGCTAGGGCTTCTTACCTGAGGTGAAATGGCACATGATGTCGTTTTGGTCTCTGCTGTATGTAAGTCATATGTTACTACTGGCACGTGAGCTGGCAATGGCTCCTGAGACATGCTTGCAGTCTTTGCACTGGTAGGAGTCATGAGAAGTTGTTTTATAAATTGACCTAGAGCTCCACCCATCTCATCTCTGCAAGGAAGGGTGGCACCTGCCAGCCTCCTCCCACTACCATAGAGTGTGATGAGTGCACTGGATGACTGTAAATAAGGAGATTTATTGTGCAGCTGTATTGGTCAGGTGAGGCGGTAGGACATTTTCCAGGTGAATTTCGTTTTTCAATTGTGAAATGCTGGTTTATCAAAACTGAAATGCTCTGCAGAACCATCTTGTTTTCATCAACATTTGGACAGCAAGCAGGCACGTTTCTGAGGGAAATCTGCCTGGCTTCCTGCAATCTCAGCTCTCTCCGACACAGCCCACCTGGTGAGCTGCCAGTGGAACTGGGACAGCCTGGGGAGGGGCTGGGCTTCGGAATCCCAGCTCCCACCTACACCTCAGCCCAAATATCTATGCAGCTATTTTTAGCAAAAGTCTATGCACCAGGTCAGTGAGGCTCATTTCTGGAGGATGACACTTGCTGTGCAGATGTACCCTTCATGCCTCACTCTGTGGACTTACAGGCTCTTGGCTTCTCCACATCCCACCAGCTAGGCATCTTGGGAACCTGGGAAACATTTCAAAAAGGATCAACAGAAAAGGGGGTGTGGGGGTTTTTGGTTGGTTAGTTGTTTTGGTTTTGGGGGAGGGGGTTGTTTTTGCTTTTTTTTCCAACTCCCATTTCAGAATCCCTCATTCCACAGGGAATATTGAAATTTAGAGTTTTTATTCTGATGCAGAAAGAAAAAATTTCCAACTTTTTTTAAATTTCCCACAGAACAGGAATTCCAGGCTCCAAGCAGCTCTAGTGGGCCAGGGAGACCAGACCTAACCCCATTCTTTCTTTGTAAAGCACTTTTAATCTAGTAAGATCCTAAAAGCCTTCTCTCTGTGTCTGCATGTGTCTGTACAATGCAGCTATCTTTGCTCTGGAGAGAGTTAAACAACCCCCTCCCGCAGTACTCACAGTAGAAGAGGGGAAATTTAGGCTGAGTACGGTAGGTCAAATCCCTAAAAAACCAAAAGGACAGGGAAATGATTAACATCCCCGGGTTTTCAAACTTCATTGCATCACAATCCCCTTCTGACAACAAACATTACTAAATGATCCCAGGAAGGGGAACCAATGCTGGAGTTCACTCAAACCTCTCCTCTCTGGGCTGGGGGAAGGGAGGAGAGAGGCAAAGCCCAAGAGCTACAGCGCCAAGCAGAAGGCCTAAGAGCCCCACCAGCCAGGGCTGAAGCCCGCAGGCTGAAGCCCAGGCAGTGGGTAGGATTGCCAAAATTCCAGGATTGGCCTGGAGGCTCCAGGAATTAAAGATTAATCTTCAGTTAAAGTTATGGCATGTGATGAAATGCTCAGGAATTCATCCAGCGAAAACTGGCAACCTTAGTGGTGGTGTCATGCTTTAGGCCTGTGCCTCAGCAAGCCGAAACCAGCCCAAACAACCCCATTAGGGATCGTGACCCATTGATTGAGAACCCCTGAAGCTCAGTTATTAAAGCCTCCAAAAAAGGCAATGGGGTGGGGTCAGATTCCATGCTGCATGAATGTTTAAATTGTTTTCATTTATTTATTGGTAGGACGCCTATCGGATAAAGTAAATTAAATATCAAAATTAAGCTATGTGCACTTTCAGGGTTATTTTACAGGGTTCTTATTCAACCAAAAAAAAAAACCCCACACACAAAAAATCCACCATAATCTGGGAATGTGCAATGTAATTAAAAAATAATAATTTCACAGACAGAACTCTCTGTTAACATGATACAGTTTTTCGGCTAGTAGCATCCAGGCAGGCATGCATACCTACATAGAAACAGAGATCTTCTCGCTCTCCAGTGTAAAAGTAGCCAGGCCATCCCCATTTCAGCTTTGGAGCATTCTAGGCTCAGCTGCACCTGATTGTCTCAGCTCATGGACACTCCCAACTGCACTGGTAAGAACTTCTTTTGGAACTTAACTTGAAAAAAAGCCATGTCATAATCTGACTTTGTGGGGCTTCTCTATAGGACAGTGTTTCTTAAACTTTTTAAGACCGAGGAACACCAAACAATAATATTTTTTTATGAGGAACACCAAGGCTTTTTTGTTGAGCGCAAAAAAAAAAAAAAAGGTTGGGGATGGGAGGGGTGGGGGGAGTTATTGAGGGGAAAAAAAGGGTCGGGGGGAAAGTTATTGAGGAAAGAAAAGGTCACCTACTCCTTTAAGGGTGGCCATTTTGAATGCTGTTGTTCTCCACGGCACACCGGTGTGCCGCGGAACACAGTTTAAGAAACACTGCTATAGGAGCACCACAAAGATAGGGTGGCCCTGGACTGTGGAGTACCCACTGGGGGAAACAAAAGATCAGTACTCCTGTTATAAACAGCTGATGACCAGGTAGCCCCAGGTTGTTCAGTCCAGTAGAATGTTAGTCCACACAGCAACAGAGGCACTGAAACCCTGATGAGCTGGCTCACCTGTCCGCTAGGTTAAAAATCAATGGGAGCTGGGTGTCTAGGAAAAATCCCAGAAGGTGCCTATCTGCAACTTTAGGTGCTTACATAGCTTTACGAATCTGGCCCTCCAGCCCCGGCCCTGACATAACTAAATGAAGCACACAGGTTGAGTGACAACATCCATCACCCAGAACACCAGGTGGCACCCTAACACAGGGGTAATTAAATAGGCCAGATGAGTGTATGTCCATGTCCTCCATAGTCAGCCACTTATACACCACATGAATGTATTATGTGTAAATATGACAGAAAAAATCATTTTAAATCTTCCCCCCAGATTTTGATTTACAATAGACAATTTCTAGCAGTTATGTCTCAAGAAAAGTCTTACTAGGTTTGCCAGACCTCTGATTTTTTAATGGAACATCCAGTCGAAAACAGACCCCTGGCAGCTCCAATTGGCATCACCCACCAAAAGTCCAGTTGGCAGTGCAGCTGGGGCTGGAGCCAAGGCAGGTTTCCCACCTCTCCTAGCTCCTCGTGACTCCCAGGTCCCCATGGCCCCTAGGTGCAGGGAGGCTCACACACTGCTTCCACCCCAGTGCTGACTCTGCAGCTCCCATTGGCCAGGAATCACAGGCAATGGGAGCTGAAGAGATGGTGCCTATCGGCACAAGGGCAGCATGTGGAGCCTCCTGGGCCATCTACCCAATGCACCTAGGAGCTTCAGGGATCTGTGGCTCCCAGGAGGCGGCCACAAGTAAGCACCTCTGGGGCCCCACACCCATTCCTACCCCAGCCTGGACTCCTCTCCTGCACCTAGCCTGCCTCCTGGAATCCATATTCGCTCCCCCCCTGCAACCTTCTCCCAGTCCTTATCTCCCTTCTGCACCCCAAACTCTTCATCCCCAGTTCCAAACCAGAGCCCCATTACACACAAGGGACTCTTCTCACCCTTGAACTCCAGCTCTCTCCCCCAGCCTGGAACCCCCTCCTGCACCCACCCCAGAGCCTGCACCCTCAGCCAGAGCCCTGACCCCCCTTCCTGCACCCCAACACCTTGCCTCAGCCTGGTAACAGAGTAGAAAAAAAAAAAAAAAAAAAAAAAAAGTGAGTGTGTAAAGTGTGGTATGTATATATACAAGATATATATATATATATATATAGTAATAAAAGTATATATATATATATAATATAATAGTAGAGAGGAGCGATGGAGGGCAGGGGAATGAAGCAAGCAGGGGCAGAGTGTTGCAGAAGGGGCAGGTCTTGGGGAAGGGAAGGAGCCTCAAGAAGGGGTAGGGGAGAAGGGTACAGTTTGTGAAATTAGAAAGTTGGCAACCCTAAGCCTCACCAGAGGTTTGGTAAAGAAATGGGCTTAAAATGTTCAAAAAAATCCCTAATGCTAGTGTCCCACCATGCCCTAATTGCACAAGTTGCTTCTGCTCTTTCCCTAGGAGAATTAACTCCTCAGGTGGCTCGTGCTATGTCTCTGAGGGTACGTCTACACTGCAAGCTTCTTTCGGAATAAGCTTTTCTGGAAGAGATCTTCTGGAAAAGCTTATTTCAAAATAGAGTGTCTACTTACAAAAATAGCAACAAAATATCGATGTGCTATTTTGAAAGATATTGTCCAATCAGTGTAGATGCTATGTCACAATTAAGGCTGCCCAGAACCAGTTCAGACAGGGCATTAGATGAGCAGTTGCTTCTGCTAGCTGCTGCTTGACGCTATCTGAGACGTGTGCTTACAGGGACGCCCCTGCCTTTGGACACCACAGCACTCTTTTCCCTGCAGACCCAATAAAAACAACTGTTGGGTTTTCAAAAAAAATAACTCTTTGGGTTTTTATTTGGGCTAAAAGTAACTGGGGAGGAGGGTGGGCTGAGAACCTCGATATAGGGAGGGGGGGTGAGAGGCTCAGAGCTGGGGCTGAGACTAACACATGGTTTGGGTGCTTGTTCCACCTCGTGTCCAGGGACCTTGGCGACCTCAGCGGTGGGGGGTTTCTGGAAGAACAGGGGACTAGGCAGGAGGCGGGCTGGAGCGGGGTCAAACATGGGGGGGCAGGAGCTGGCATGTGGGGTGGGGGGGTACTGTAGCGGGGACTGGAGCAGAGACTGGGACTGGTGCCGGGTAGGCCATCATCTCCCAGACAGCCACACACGTTGCGGCCCTGCTACACAGAAGCTTGGTCCACATCTTCTCCCACCACTGTCCATCGTCCCAGACCTTCTGGTCCAGCATCTGCTGCATGTCCCAGAGGATGGACACGTGCTCCCTCATGAGGTCCTCCTGGACTGTCTGATGCCTGCAGCTCCCCCAGAGTCAGGCGGCTGGCTCGGGTGATGTCGATCGCCCCACAGTCACGGTTGGTCCAGCTGGGGAGAATAAAGAGAGGTGATCAGTCATCTGTGAGCTAAGAGCAAAAGTTCTCTGGGCAGAGGACAGTGACATCCTGGGAGAAAGGCCATGTGTGACCTAGACAGCAGGCCAGGCCTCACAGGGGCCCAGAGGTCCCCAGGGGACCATGCGTCCCACCCCCCATCTCCCCATCCCACGGACAAGCAGGCAAGGGAAGTGTCCAGCCACACTGGGCTCCAGTGGGTGGGAGAGGGGACTCAAGCTGCCTGGGCTTTCATCAGTGCCACATACACACCTGCGCCTGGCAGCTCTGTCCCTGGGAATGGGTGGTGCCTCGAGCGTGCAGGCATGCCCGTGTGCAGCACTCCTCAGTCTGTGTGTGGGCGTGTGTGTGCCCTTGTCCTCAGCCTCCTTCCAGCAGTGGCTGGTGGTGGGAGGACATCCTCCCCCGGGGCTCAGAAATGTGTCTGGCCTTCCCAGAACCTGTGAGCAAGAGCCCAGGGGTGCTCCGGGGGCTGCTTCAAGGGGGCTGCATGGCACAGACTGGTGCTGCACACAACCCCTCAGTGCCCACCACCCCCACCCTGTGTGTGTGAAAATCTAAGAGCACTCACCTGATGATCCTGCCCCAGCCTCGGAGTATGCCTAGGAGACATCCAGGCCCTGGGATACCGGCTGCAGGGTGATGGTGGTCACTGTGCTGGCCATTTCCTCCTCCTCCAGGTCCTCCTGCTCCTCCCTCTTCCTCATCAGCTGGGAGCCCCGGGCAGGCGACAACAGGCGTCTCCAGCCCAGAGTCCACCATCAGGAGTGGGGAAGGGGCTGCACCGTCACCCAGGATGTGCTGGAGTTCATTATAATAGGGGCAGGAGCAGGGTCCTGCCCCAGAGAATGAGCTGCACTCCCTCGCTCTGGCGTAGACCTGCTACAGCTCCTTGACCTCGCTGCAGACCTGTTCAAGGCTCCTGTTGTGGCCCCTCGTGGCCAGGCTGTCAGCCATCCAGCCGTATATGTCCACATTCCTGCGTATGGAGCGGAGATCCTGGAGGTTCTCCTCATCACCCCATTCCTCCAGGAGTGCCAGGATCTCCACCCCAGATCAGGATGGCACATGCCTTTTGCGGCCCCTGGCAGGCTCCTGGGAGCCCTGTGTGTGCTCCCTGGGAGGGCCAGTGGGCTCTTCCAGGGCTTGTGGCTGAGACATTGGTGCCCAAACGTCAGGCACTGGCAGCTGCGCAATGTCTGGGAGCTCCCAAGGCCTGCTTCCTGCCAAAGCCCTGTCCCCTGTGTCTGCAGCTTTAAGAGCTGCCAGGAGACAGGAGCTATAGAGTTGTGATGAGTGTGGATGGAGTGGCCAGCAGGGCACCTGTGGTATTTCCTGGAGGCCTCTTTTTTCTAAATAACTACCTCTTCCACTTCCACACCCACCTTTTTCCAAAAAAGCTTTTTCGGAAAAAGGCTTATTCCTCACAGAATGAGGTTTATTGCCGTTGGAAAAAGCAGTCCATTATTTCCACTTTGTCGAAATAATGCAATTGCAGTGTGGACGCTAGTATTGTTTTTCCGGAATTACGGCCGTTCTTCTGGGAAAACGCTGCAGTGAAAACATACCCTGAAGCTGCGCCTACACTTGGTGATGGAGGTTCCCAGCTTGAGTAGACATACACATGCTAGTTTTCAAGAAGTGCACCAAAGGGTGCGTGGTCAGTGACAAGTGACAGCAAAGGCTACTTGTACCAAATACAAACCCTCTCAGACGCTGTGGTGCAAACACACGGTGACTAGTCCATACCACTGCTCACCACTGCCCGTGCCATCACTGCAACACCACTTTGAGCTTTAAGTATAGATGTAGCAGCTCCGCTGATGGTGGGGAAGGGGGCAAAGGGAGCAGTTGCCCAGACCCTTTAAATTGCCGTTGGACTGCTGTGCCGCCTACTCTGGGTGGCTCTGAGGGCTGGCTACTCCCAGCCCTGCCCCTTCTGCCTGAGGCCTTGCCCCTTCCAAGTGCATGGAGCCAGCCCTCTCCCACACACACACCTGGCCCAGAAAGTCTGAAAGCCCCCCTGAGACATAGCATAAGAATGGGAGCTAGGGTACCTTTAAGCCACCTTGTCACCTTCCCTATCCAAGGCCTGTCAGAGTTATGGCAGCCTGTCCATAACTGCCTAAAATACCATCATTGTGCCTGTGTCATGCTCCTGCAGCACCCAACCCCATGCTCATTAAGCTTCCAGTGACAGTTCTTGTAAGCTGGGTCTCAGAAGGTAGCCTTGTGACAATGGTTGGAACAAAGAATAAGTGCAGGCTATGCATGAATTTTACAAGAAACAAATGGGCTGAAATATATTTGAATGAAACAGTCATGGAATATTTTTCAAAAATGAACACATTGGTGGAAATCCAAATCTGTTCACAAACGCTCCCTGCACACACACACACACACACACACACACACACACACACACACAAGCCCTGAATATAAGTTTGTTACAAATAGTTCTCCCATCTCTAATATATTTCTGTTTCCTCTCCATTTTAGTATAAATTACCATTTATCATTTATAACCTTTAAGAACATTGTTTTAAAGGATATATGGAAATATTTCTATTTGATCCCCAGGGATGCTTAGCACCAGTAGCTCCTGTTGACTTTAAAGGGAGCTGTTGAAACTCAATACCTTTGAAAATCAGGCCTGATCCAAATTTGAAGCAAATTCGAGTCACTCCACTGCCTACCATGAGCTTTAGATGAGGCCCTTAGTGACTACCCCTCAGCATCCAACCAAGAACTTAGAGCCAATCCTTATATTTAAATGCTTTGCCAGGTTGGGGTTTTAATTGTCTTCTCAATGCCTTAGTACACATAAATACTAAATTATTGTAAGCAAAGAGGCAGAGTTTATCCACAGCGCAGAGACTATGCAATTTCTGTGGATTCCTGTTTATATATTGTAAAACTTGCTTTTCTAGTCCTACCAGGAAGCCTGAAAAGGACATTTAAAGCTGGAATTGGGTAATAGACATAGCATCAAAGTGTGGTTTGCCTCCAACGCTCTAAAGGAAAATAAAATAAGATATTATCAGGGACATGTGGGCAAGTTATTACATCCCGCTCGCTAACCCAGTGTCTGTAATCTGGCTTCCTAGAGGAGAGAGCACATGATCAGAACTTAGGAACCAAAGCATGTTTTATGAGGAGAGGCTGAGGGATTTGGGTTTATTTAGTCTACAGAAGAGAAGAGTGAAAGGGATTTGATAGCAGCCTTCAACTACCTGAAAGGGGTGGGGGGGAGGAAGAGGTTCCAAAGAGGATAGAGATAGGCTGTTCTCAGTGGTGACAAATTGTTATGCTTAAACGAAGCACACAAGATCTTTTATAGGGGAAAAGGCAGTATGCCGCATTTATTGAGACTACAACAGTTGCATATGCTTTTCAGTCACTCACACACAAACACCATACACACAATCCCACCAGATGATGTTATAGTTACTAGTCCAGATTCTGTATCAATCTAGTGGCCAGCTAGATTGAACACAGATGGAGAGCAGGGCCTTTGTCAGTCGATCGATCTGATGCTCCTCTGGAGTTGGTGGCAAGATGAACCCAAAGTTCCACAGCAAAGCACCCCGCTTTTATAATCTTTTTCTCTGTTGAAGTCTATGGATTCCACTGTCAGCCTGTGACCAGAGTGTTATCTTTTTGATGTCAGTGTTCCCAAAACATTTCCAAAGCTTATCCTGTAATCAATCGTCTTTCAGGGGTGCTGGCTCCACTTTAAGGCCGTCAATCTGCCAATAATCCAAGCATCCTGTGAGTAGGGGTACGCATCAATGGTTATAGATGGTTCTTCTTTGACACCGGGTAGTCTAGTTTTCACCCATGCTCACCCCTCCTTTGGCCATCTGGTTCTGAGCAATAACTTTTGCACCTTTATCTCGACACACACATACCACTTTCACACATAAACAATCTTTCACAAGGACTCTCGAGGAAGAGCATAACATCAATATCTGCATTGGGCAAAGTAAAAAGGCATTGTAAATCAAACAGTTAAGGCCTTAGCCTTCAACATTCCTCTAGTCTCATTAACACAGACACAATACCAAAACTCTATCTTTCCGCTTAGGCCAATTACTAAACTCACTAAACTTTAAAATGAAGGAATATGCATTTAACTGAAAGGACTTAGTTTAATAAAATATTAAATGTGTGTTAATATGTTACCTTACATTACTATATTATTGCTACATCATTAAGCTACTTTGCTACATTGCTTACATCGTTAAATCTAAAATACAAATATAAAAAGGATAAAACTTTTAATCATAACAAAATGACAGAATGAGGAGCAATGGTCTCAAGTTACAGTGGGGGAAGTCTAGGTTGGATATTAGGAAAAACTTTCATTAGGAGGGTGGTGAAGCACTGTAATGGGTTACCTAGGGAGGTGGTGGAATCTCCATCCTTAGAGATTTTTAAGTCATGTCTTGACAAAGCCCTGGCTGGGATGATTTAGTTGGGATTGGTCCTACTTTTAGCAGGGGGTTGGACTATATGATCTCTTTAGAATCATAAGGTTGGAAGAGACCTCAAGCATGACAAAAAAAAAACTCGGACCCAAAATAAATCACCAACAGAAAGGATGCAGCCAGTCATTTCAAGTTCTTGAAACAGGCAGCGCTCTGGAGGATGGCCAATTAACTAGTCCAAGAGTAATTAAAATGAAGATTTGAAAAGGTTGGATTTACTTCTGTCCTATTCAGAACAAAACCCATCACCATGATATTTGGGCACATACGAACTGGTATTGCTAACTCAAAATGTTTTTCACTTGGAATCAGCTTCCCTATTTTATGTTTAGAAATGGAAGTCAGTGATTTTGGCTCCCAAAGAGCTAGAGGCCTATAAAACTGTGGTCATTATTGAAGAAAACAAAGAATAACATGACCTCTCTCACTGATGCCTATGATCCTAAAGAGCAGTCTAAATGCAGAACAACATGGACTTTCCTCTCTGGCCTCATAATTGGTGGATGGCTGGTATCAAAATACATTGAAGTGTCTGCCAGGGACTAAAGCTCTTCTTTTTCCACTAGCTGTTTGGTGAAAGTATCCGAATATTTCTTGCACTAAGTGAACCACTGCAAGAGCAGTAAATGTCCTGCTTCTCCAATGAGAAGAAAATTCACCTCCTCATTTCCAATTGGTTCAAGAGACTGTGTTCATTCACTTCCAGAGTTTCTTCACATTGTTTCCACCAATTCTTGACCTGCCGTGGCCTCTTTCCAGAGTAAAAGGGGAGTGTTTCTGCATATCCAGTTAGACTATTCCCTCTTTTTAGCAAAAACAGAATTATCCTGAAACAGAAGGTGAGGGATCCCTGAAACCCAATGGATAAGTTACTGTGACCTAGTAAGCCAGTTATAGTAAGGATTTTCAACTCTGTACAACTCACATGATTTAAAAAATCTTATCCTAAAATATTTGACCAAACAGGCTTCTAAATTTAGTCTCATAAATCCTAAGTTAGGTGTTGAATTAAGTCAATTGAAGCTTTTGTGTATTAATCATTTCTGAAAAGTGGATCACTTACTGAGCCTCTAATTCATGATTTAGGAGCCTACCATTAGACAACCACTTTTAAACATCTAGGAGGGAAATATTTCAGCTAATTATCTTCAGTTTTTGAACTCTGGACTTAAAAACCATGCAGGTCACCTCACTAATCACCAAAACCCAAACCATCTCAACAGATAGACTTAAATCAAGAGGCCTTTACCTTTTGATAGCAAAAAGCTTTGGTACCATAGGTATTTGCACAGCTGGAAGTCCTTTAGGAAACAGTGGAACGGTGAAATAGTTACCCATTCTCTTAAAACCTCTACAAAAATACCAGTAAATTTATATGCAGGAATAACCAGATGAGTATTCAACTCCTATGGACTTCCAGGAAGAAGAAATTTTTCCTCTGCAGAAAAGTAGAAGGAATAGTAAAATCTTCTGTTGATTAAATTAATGTTTTCATATGGTCCTTTATAGTAGTAATAATACATTTAAATTGTCTGGCTACCCAAGATCAGTGACTTCTATCAATCATAACAAAAGGAAAGTAAATCATAATAAAATGAGACAACATATACCCAAATAAAGCCTCAAAGTAGAACAAAAAGAAATGTAATATCCAATAAAACAAAGTTAGTTTAGAAATAATCATCTTAGACCTCAACTGGAAAAAAGCAACACTTGCACAGTAATCTAATATATGATAATTGAAATTATTTGATATTATTTGATATTCTGTGCTGGATTCACAGATGGTGCAGCTCCAGTTAAGTCAGTGGGGCTGAGAAACTGGCCCTATGTCTCTCAAAGTTAGTTCAAATGGGCTTGGATAGAAACAACTGCCAAAGGAAGCAAAGAGAAAGAGCTATGCTAAATTGCAAAGTATTGCCTTGAGAGGGTGTCTCATGACATCTAACTGCAGATATGTCAGGTGCAGTCTTGTGTAATGTCTTAACTATCTGGAGGAAGTAGTAAATAGCTCTTTAATTCATGGAGGATACAAACATGGGCAGGGCTGTGAGGAACACAAAGGGACTTTGAAAGATTAAAAATCGGAGCAGAAAATAAAAATGGTGTATTCAACACAGAAATTTGAAAGCCTCCATTAACAATGGTTAAAAAAAATTGCTTTGCCAAGTTAGCCACAGTGTAGGGTACTGAAAGCTGTGTTGACACTACAAAGAAAAGTGGGGAAAAAGATAAGCAAATTGCGAACTTGTGTATCTTTTTCCGCTTTTCTTTCGGAAGAGGCTTTTCCAAAATTTGGCGCGTCTACACGGTGCCAAATTTCAGAAAAAACTCCTCTTTCAGCACATCCCTTCTTCCTCGTACAATGAGGTTCACAGGGATGACGTAAGAACTCATCCGCTTTTCCGATTTTTTTTTCCTGGAAAAGCGGATGCGTTCCTTGGACATGGCAGAGCTTTTCTGGGATACCTCTGGTATCCTGGAAAAAAGCTGCAGTGTAGACATAGCCAACATCTCTATCACATTACTTTGACTCTGCTGCAAGGACAATGGCAAAGGTCGTCTATTTAAGCAATGTTAGTGGTATTACAACACATACACAAATTCCAAAGGGAAAAGAAGCCTAGAAAATAGTATTGTCAAAAAGCTCTAATGGACCATAGCAGAAAGCCAGTTAGGCAATGCAATTTTGGGCTATGTATACAGAGAGCTACTGGACAATGAGCAGCCTTCCCCAGCAGTAGGATTTAAAAATCCTTCATAAAGTTTTTATCCAGTTCACAGGATAGCCAGTCATTCAGCACTCATTTTAAAACACATACATAAGAAAAGAAGAAATATAAATATAACCAAACAGTATCATTCACATTGCCCCCAAGGAACTTCTTCCAGAAGATGTCTGAAATGTTAGGTGAATGACAGATATCTGTCACATTATAGGAAAGTTGCTTCTGCATATGGCTTTGTAGTGGGAAAGATTTAAGAGACCCCAATTTGTAGCTAAGTCTTGGAAATATTTTAATGGAAAAACTTCTTTTTGTCTCTCCCCATGAACTTGTTTTCGCAGGACTCTGGTGAGCATAATCTTAATAGGTACTTTCCAAATGCCTCAAGTTTTGTTCTCACAGAGGAATCAATGTTTCTGCATATTGCACAGATCCTCAGCTGGCATAAAGGAGTGTTGTGTACAACTTACAAAACTAAAACAGCAACACTTTTCTCCCTCTTCCCCAAGAACAAATCACCAATCTGCAAGCATATTACAGATCAAAATTTCCAACCCCTCACATTCCCTTCCTTAAATCAAACATCTCAATCACTTGTCTTACACAGCCTGTGGATTTGGCCCGCTATGTATAAAACCTCTAGCCCTGAGCATTTTGGAGACTACAGGCAGTTAAAGCACTACCAAAAATGGAATACAGGGAGATATGCCTCATGAAAACATCATAACTTATCAGTGATCAGCTTTAGCCATTTGCCTGACCCATGTGAGTCAGCCATTTTGGAGTTTGCATTCAATGTTCATTCTGTCATAGGCACTGTCTGAGAGCAGAAACTGTTTCTGCTGTTCTCTCCATGAAGGTAAAATCAAAGCAGACCTTCTATGCTCAGGGTGAATTTAGCCTTGAAAATCTCTACTAATGAATGCTTCACACAGTCCAACAGTCCAAAGAAACATTGCATAACTTCTAACAACCTGAAATTCTCCCTTTTCAATCTGTTTATTTACAGGAGGAGCAAGGAAAGCAAGCCAGGAGTGCCCAGTGGCACAACAGGAAAGAGTGGGGGTGGGTTGAGAAACTTTGGAAGTGTTCATTGAAAAGCTAAAAACAGGGCTCGTCTGTGTACTCAGCAATCAGAAAGCATTTGGGGATGTGGACTGGCTGTGCTTTGTCAAACCCAATCCAGATCCCTTAATTTAAAATAGCTAGGCCCACTCAATTCAGAATTATTTCACAAAATCCATATTACAAGCACCCATATAGAATTCTGTCTGCAGGAAACATCTCCAGGTACTGGCTGGTTCCCATCAAAGGAAAGTTGTGTCCCCCACTCACTATGCCCAGCCCAGCGGCGGAACAATGCATTCAAAACTGCCTGCCCTGGATGAGGGAGGCTGTAGTGATGTTGACAAGCAGCCAGATAGCATTGTGTCTCCCTTTTCCACTCCACCTCTTCTTCCCTGTTTCTGGTAGTGCTATTCTTAGGTCTCTCCTTCTTAGGGACTAGTAGCAACAACAGTGATGTCCTTGCCCTCAAAGCTCCTGCTAGCAGCTTCCCAAGTCAGGCTGCAAATACATGCCAGAACTCCCAGATGCTCTCTATGCTCATTACAAACAATTAAAAAATGAAATTGATGTAAACAGTGTCACCATTTTGGGATAAATATCAGGGACAATATTAGGGGAACTGGAGGACCAAACAGCATTCTGGTACTCCTGACATGGCTCCCTGCTCTGGAAGGAGAGATGGCAGTCCACCTCTCCTTCTGGAGCAGGCCTGGAAGCTTTCTGGAGTTACTGTATTTCTTTTCTGAACAGGGGACAGATCCAAAGGGCTCCCCAAGGGGTTTACCCCAATGACCAAACCACCAGCTTTCCTTCTAGAATTGTGAGGCTGGTTCAGGGAGTTCCGGCCCTTCCAGGTAAAAAACTGGTAAAAACCAAATGTGTGAAACCCAGGAAATTATCAGTAAAACACAAAATTCAGTAAAAACTGAAAACAAAGGGCCTTAGACACAGACTGTAGAAGAAATACCAGGGCATCTCCATTGGCTCTGAATGGATGGATTAGTGAGGGAACCAACACTGTGTTATGCAGCATACTTGAGTCCAGAGAAAGTGCATCCTCACTCAGCCCTATCATGCATGTAGCCAGACTTACATACCTAGCTTCCTGGAGCTGGGAAATGAGAATCTAAGGATGGAGCTCCGGAGCTTACAGATCTCGTAAGGGCAAAGCTACCTAGCATGCAAATTAACCACTGTCTTTGCATTACTGAATTTTGTACAGAAAAGTGAATGTGTTGAACAACTTCATTATCAAGTGTGCCAGCAAATATGGTTGGCACACAGGGAACAAACATGCAGGGACACGGGGGCAGCAAGGACAGAATTTGGTGTGGCAACTGGAGGCCTTAGTGGTGATGGGTGGGATATCCATGACTTTCGACT
Organism: Rafetus swinhoei; assembly: GCA_019425775.1. Classification (NCBI taxonomy): domain Eukaryota; kingdom Metazoa; phylum Chordata; order Testudines; family Trionychidae; genus Rafetus; species Rafetus swinhoei. Next base: position 70,620,080 of record CM033446.1, on the reverse strand, counting down.
ACTACCCAGAAGTAGTATGGAAGCTAATGCACATGGCAAAATCATAGAGTTTAAGGCTAGAAGGGACCAACATCTGGTAGCCTCGTGCATATCACAGGCTACCAACTCCATTCAGCACCCACATGCCAAATTAGACCAAAGTATTACAGTTCACAGGAAACTAGATTATGTCTCGTCTAGTTATGTCTGTCAGCTTAGAAAGCACCAGCTGCTAAAGCAGGGGCGGGGAACCTTTTTTGGGTCAGGGACCGCTGACCCACAGAAAATTCAGTTTGGGGCCGCACACAAGTGCGGTGGAACAGTGGAGGAGAGGAGCTGGAGCGATAGCATGAGCTCCCTAATGCTGGGGGGAGCCCTAAGCCTTGGGGACCAGATCCAGGCAAGCCAGGGGCCACATCTGGCTCCCGGGTCTTACGTTCCCCATCCCTGAGCTAAAGTAATTGGCCAGAGTTCAGTATTTCCCTACTTACTGAACATATCTGCTTTCTGCTGAGGGTGTATTGAAGGCATACCTGTGAGCAGAGAAGTCTCCTCTCTGTATGGAAGTTCTCGTCTCAAGGAGCTCAAGAGTCACAGCCCTGGCTTATATTAGCATATTATTTTAGTGCTTTTCTTGCCATCCAGTTACCTACAACTGCTCTCCCAGGGTATGACTACACTGCATTCCTCTTCCGAGAGAGGAATGCAAATGCAGAGAAACGAAATTGCAAATGAAGCGCAGATTTGAATTTCCCGTACTTCATTTGCATAATCGCGACCGGACACTTTTTTGAAATACCCTATTTCGAGATAAAAAACACTGTTTAGGTGCGGTTATTTTGAGGAAAAACCCCTTCTTTCGAAATAACCCTTACTCCTTAGGTTTAAGGGTTATTTCAAAAGAAGGGTTTTTTCTTGAAATAACCGCGTCTAAACAGCAGTTTTTAATCTCGAAATAGGGTATTTCGAAAAAGCAGCCGGCCGCAATTATGCAAATGAAGCATGGGAAATTCAAATCCGCGCTTCATTTGCAATTTCGTTTCTCTGCATTTGCATTCCTCTCTCGAAAGAGGAATGCAGTGTAGACATACCCCCACAGAGGACAGTTAGTACTGAGGGGGATGTGCTATAGCCTCGTCATCCCCTATCGGAATACCAGGCTTTACTATTTCTTAAGGTCTACTTACCTCCCTCTTGTGGCTTTTTAAATATTTCCTTTCAGCTTTCATTGAGTTCTTTAAATCTTATTCCTAGACCACATTGCGCTAGACCCAATGGCCGATCAGGACTACCTATGCCTATCTGCCAATATTTCAGCCTTTGCATTCATGAAGGGCACAGTGCAAAAGAAAACAGTCACCCACCCATTGTAAAATGCTTTAAAAAGCACATCAACAAAATCTCAGAACTGGCTGCTTCTCTCTTTTCTGTCTGCGCTTATGATGCTGGACACATTACCTCTCTTTTAGCTCGTCCCATTCATGGTACATGTGCGCGCTGAACTTCTGCCTGAATGCCAATGCAGTACTCTGTGCTCCCCATTCACTAGCCACCTCCAGTCACATACTATGGTCACAGCTATGCCGTCCTTGATCTGAGTGCCTGCCACGTCTTTGCCACTATTCTCCTGAAGGTGACACCTGTAATTTATAAAACCCAATCTCACTTCTCTTGCACTTTGCCTCTTCTTGTGCCTTCTCACTCCCTTGCCCATCACTACTCAGCTTTTAGACTTTTTAGTTCCATATTTACATTTCCCCTCGGATTCCTGAATATCTTTCTAATAATGGCATTCCCGGAGACCTCACCATCATCTGAATAATTAAAATAGTCAATAGGCCCTGTTTAATATAGGCAGTCACAAGTGTTCTAACCCTAAACTATCATAAGGGGGCACCTGTGCACCATCTGTCCGTCTCATCTATTCAATCTCTTTCCCCCTTTTCCCAATCCCTTTTCTATTCCTTTTAATTTCTCTGTCCTATTTGTTATTCATTTCTGTAAGAGTTTTGGATGCAGAATGTATGAAAATCAGTTGTATTTTATAGACCATTATTGCTGTGTTTAATCATGCTGGCATGTATTCACCTGCACTTTAAAGCTAAATAGCCACTACTCAGGGTTAGAAATTGGCAGTAGGAGGGCTAGAATCAGAGGAGCTCACAGACTTGGGTTGGGGGGGGTCTGTGCTCCCAGAAGGGACAAGGCTTTGGGTAGAAGGGGTTGGTTTGGGGCAGCCAACTCTCAACACCACCCACAGAATGTCACACTGGCATCAACACTCCTCAGCCACCCTTGAGAGCCACCCAGAACATGCTACCCAACACTCCAGTAATGATTTAACAGGTCTACGGCTCCAGCCACTGCCACTCCTGTGACTGCCTCCTTTCTGCCCCCCCCATCAGTGCACCTGGCTATAATGTAAGTAATTGTCTTAAATCAGAGACATGGGGAAAGGGTGTGGGTGTGGTGGCAATTCAAGTGTTATGCAATATCAAATCAAGTAGAGCTGCATTAAAACCCAGCAGCTGCCTTTCACCTTTTACTGGCAGATGCCTGCTTCGCTAGATGCCGAAACAACTGATTTCACCACATTAGCAAGATTGAAAATGCAAATGAGATTATGCAAATTATTTTTAATAAATGGTGAAACTACACAAAATTTCCATATTTTGTAACAATTTTGATTATTTTTTGCTTTAAAATACAGTAGATACATTCTGACAAACTTGACAAAATTCAATGTTCAAAATTATCACTGGGAAAACTAAGTTTCAGCGGGTGGGGAGGCATGGGATGGCACTACTGGAAAGTGAGAAGGTATGGTAGACAATTTGGAACAGCAGAATAAACTCTTTAGTTGATGGTTCTGCTTAAAAATGGTCAGTATTAACAATACTATTCTTGATAGTTTTGTTAATATTAATAATAATGACATTTAAAGTCATCTATATATTTGAGAGTTAACATTTCATCACCCTCTTGAGATGAATAGAGCAGTTCACACTTCCCAAAGCTACATCTTTTCAGGCTGTCTGAAGACCCTGGGCATGTCTACACATACATTTGCTCCTGATTAACTCCATGTGTGGACAACATTATTCCACATTACAAATGTTACACATTAGGAGTTGAGAAATGCATTGGTTTTTCAGGTCAGTGGCCAAATTGGAAAAATACTACTATCGCTCCTGCTGCTGCTACTACTACTAAATAACTAAATAAACTTTCAGATCTGAAACTGGGCTTGGGTTTCTAAGGTTTTCTTCCCAAAGTAAGAAACGTACATTTATTTTGCTTTCATAAAACAAAAACACACCACACACATGCAAAGCAAAACAAAAAACCTAAAATGAAATTACATTTCTTTCATCCTTCTTTTTGTGTTTTCATGGTTTTTTTATTCAAATCTTTTTTTTTTTTTTCCAGTTTCTCATTTTGTTTTGCCGCCCCCCCCACACACACTTTTTAAAACTAACTATATAGCTAAATTCCTAAATGAAAGGTAATACATAAAGTTGTCAAGTATTTAAGAGCCACCCCTAGTTCTCAATATGCAGTGCAGTCAAATATCTTACATGTCAGAGATTTAGCAAGAGCTCTTATAAATCTGCAAATGGCAAGAAAGTTTCACTTTTGTTTCACAGCATTTCCACAGGCCCAGGGGAAAAAATGGAAAAGAGGAGGGGATTTCCTCTTACATCTCTCACTACTGTTTGTTAAATACCTCTCACACCTCACTTCAAAACTTTCCACAGCAGATTTTACTTGCTGATTGCTAAACTGATTTCTGCTGTAGCTTCCCATGTTAATATTTATTTCGCAAGAGAAGTTCTTTATCAAGAATCTGTGTTTCTCTATCTCAGTTTGCCTCTTGATCTTTCCCTACTCCATGCTTCCTTTGGGAGTCTATTATCCATGTGAAGGTACCAGTGTGCTTCCATAGAGATTTCTTCAAGTTGTTTGAGCAATCTCTTTATGCAGTCTATTATCTTGCCCTTGTATGTGCATAATAGCTTGAACCAGCCATTAGTGAAATATTTTTCAGTTTTGCAATGTGCAGGTGCAAACTTGCCTGCATTTTGTAAAGAAAGGCAAGAATGACTAGACAAACATGGACCGTGGTAATGTTTTGAGTGACATTCTGCTATGTCTAGTCAAGATGGTATAATTTTCATAATGCAAAATATATAGACCTGGTCAGGAGAAACTGTAAAATTTGGAGGGGGAGAGAGAATCTGTTTCAGAACAAAAAGCAAAAGTAGTGAAATTTCACGTAGCAGGGCATGTTTTTAAAAAATCAGTTTGAAATAATCAAAAGGAAATTCCCCTGGGGAGCCCAAGCTCAAGGCTCCTGGCTCAAGAGGGGCTCCAAGGGCTTCCACATTGAAATCTGCACATTCTAAAAACACCAGTATGTAACTAAAAACAGATCGTATGTAACTTTAGGTAACAATATCTTGGTCAATGAGGTGTTCATAGTGTTTGTTTGGGAGTATGCTATTTTTTGAGTATCATAGGCAAAGTCAATGCCTGTCTACAGTACTTCCTATTACACTTTGTCTGACACCAATTATGAAAAAAGTTAAAATATGATGGGTGCATAGACACCACAGAAGACAAAGAGGTTACCGGTGGAAAATATGAATTTACATAGTTACAGCCTTCTGAAAACGCTCAGAGAAGCAAATCAGAAGAGAGAAAATTTAGTGATTCAGTAGCCATTGGCCACTAGGAGAGAGAGAAATCAAAGAGAAAAAATGCAAGTTTTTCTCTGAAGAACAAGAGAGCTAAAGCTAAGAATATCAGCTGATGAGATATAGGCAGTTAACCTTCTAAAAGCCTCAGGGTAGCTGTTCCTAAGCTTATGATAGGACTACAAGTTACACCCAGAGTGGACTAAAGGGGAGCATTCCTTAGATCAAAACCAACCTAATAAGAAAACATACTGACCAGACATTAACCAATGGTGGCCACCATTAATAAAACCAAAGGGAAAAAAACCAGGTGTCCCACAGCCTCCTGGGGCTTACACATCAATAGCAACCTCATACCGGCTGCGTCCAGACTGGCATGATTTTCCCACAAATGCTTTTAACGGAAAAGTTTTTCCGTTAAAAGCATTTGCGGAAAAGAGCATCTAGATTGGCATGGACGCTTTTGCACAAAAGCACAAAACAGTCCTGAGCTGTCTACACAGGCCCTCTTGCGCAAATACATTTGCGCAAGAGGGCTTTTTCCCGAACGGGAGCAGCATAGTATTTGCGCAAGATCGTCAGTGTTCTTGCGCAAATTCAAGCGGCCAGTGTAGACAGCTGGCAAGTTTTTCCGCAAAAGCAGCCGCTTTTGCAGAAAAACTTGCCAGTCTAGATGCAGCCACCCTGTTTTGTAACTGCTGAAGCCCAAAAACAAAGCATTGTCCAGGAAACAAAATGCAGCTCCTTACACAAGCCTGCTGTTTTTAAAAACAGCAAATCAGAGATGTGCAGGCAAGCTACACTGCAGCAAGACTGACTGGATAGTTTATATCTTCAGCCCACCTTCAGCTAACTCCAATTCCCAAATATATACCTGTAAGTATACATATGGGAGACAAGCTTTGTCATGGAGATATATTACCACTTACACAATCAGATCCACAAGTAGGAGGCACTAAGCAAGTACAGTCACCAGGCACAAATGTCAGGAGGCAATTCTATGAAACAGCAGTTGTTACCCAGCAAGAGACAGTTTGGAAACCAGTTGTGTAATGTTCCTACACTTTTCTTATCTAACAAACAGCTGTAGTTAAGCACGCAATTAACATGGCTACTTAGCACAGTGATCTACAGGATGACAGACCATTATCACAGGATGCCTATGTCAGCAACCAGAGCATAAATGTGTGCCTACTCATTTCCTATTACATACACAGACACACACATACATCCTTGCCAGTATGCCCACCTGGAATTACCATTCTAGCATCACCAAAGGGTGCATGGACACCACAGAAGACAAAGAGGTTACCAGTGGAAAAGAATAGTCTCAGTAGTGAGCCTAGAACTTAGGTGCCTAAAGCCACTTGATTTCCAGAGAGGGGTTTCCAGTTATAAGTCATAAACAAATCTAAATGTCCCCATACAGGCTGGACTTAGGTGCTATCTCTGCAAGAGGGGCTCAGCTTAGGATACACCTTCTCACTGGTGTCTCCCATGGATTAGTTTGGGTGGCTCCCCTACTAGTGTGTTGAGTTTTGTGGAGCACGCTCTAAGGTACCAAAACAACGAGGAGTCCTATGGCACCTTAAAGACTAACAGATTTATTTGGTCATGTGCTTTCATGGGTATAAGCCATATTGTCAGATGCCAAAGCCATTTCTTGAAAGAATGCCACACAAAGTGGCGGTGTCAATACCCATCTTGTAACTTTTAGCTTAGTGTCTAGAGCAGTGTTTCTCAACCTTTTTTTTATAAACTACCCCTTTTTTAAAAAACATTATAAGTACCCCCAGTATCTACAGTCTTCAGACGCACACAATTTTTTCTACCATTGCAACACATTTGTTTAAACAACTTAATTGTAGCCTGGCAGGCAATGACATTTTTGGGTGTAAAAAGTACAAAAATAATAAAACGCTGTAAAAAATAAAACAAAAATTCAGTTTTCTTCAAATTTCAGTTGTGTTTATGTACCCCCCAGACTTCTTTCAAGTACCCCTAAGGGTACTCATACCACTGGTTGAGAAACACTGGTCTAGAGCACTTGCTGGGATATGGAAAACCTTAGTTCAGCTCCTGCTTCAGCCTGATGTGAAGAAAGGAATTGAATAAGGGTCTCCCATACTACTCAGGAGAGTGCTCCATTCCAGTCATGGAGCTATGGGATACTCTGATGAGGGGACTTCCTAAATCTCTCCTGTTGATGTTGTTCTGCTGTAGATAAATAGTGAAAGAGTGATTGGCTCCTAAAGTTTGTAATTCATAGATCTCATGTCTTCATTTTCCTTTATGGGCCAGATTCCTCAGCCAGACTGCATCTCCCATGATACACCACAGCGTCTCAGTAGGAGGGGAAACCATAGTGCACCATGGGAGGAAGCCAGGTCCATAGAGGACAATGGAGGCATGAGGAATTGTTGTGGCATTTCATAGTTTGAAATTTTCAACTTTTAATTTTTTGCCAAAAAGTAAAAATATTCCATGTGGCCAAAAAGGCCATCTTCTGACCAGATTGGATTCCGTGTGAAATCTGGGGCTTCATGGATGGCCACCAAAGACAGAAGCTCATCAATGCTGATACCAGGCCTATCCAAAGAGTGTGCGGGGTCTAAGGCTGCATGCTGAGCTACATAGCCATGCAGCTTCTGGCCAGGTGGGTGGGGCCAGGAGCTGGGCAGCATAGGGCCCTGAATGCTCAGAGGCATGGGGCCCTGAATGCGTGGAGGCAGGGCCCGAGGTGACCACCTCGCTCACCTTGCCCAAAGGCCGGGCCTGGCTGATACAAGCCAAACCAGCTGACTGGCAGTGAGCGCTATAATATCTCTAGGTTTGGTGAGGCTTTCTCCTCCATATGATTAAAGTAATTACTGTGTTGTGTTGGGTTGAAGTTATCCAAAGAGCTCACTCATTCATGAGCTCATCAGCTCTGTTGGTCCACAGGAGTTAAATATGGAGTTAAAAAAAAGCTCAAACAACTAATAAAACTGAATATAGCTGGAAGCAAATATAATTTGTTTCTCTCAGTGGGCCTGGGAAGAGCTATGTAGGAGGAAAGGAGATGTCACATTATTACTTACGCATATAATTAAATAGTATCAGACTATCATTAGGCTTCCATCGTCACCACTGGGGACGGTACCCCCACAGTAAGTAGTGCTGAAGGTAAAAGTCCCATTACTCATGGATGCAAATCTACTGATGTGATAATAGAAGCTTGAAAATGTATTGGGACAGATTTTCATTTACACCAAGACCCTTTACACCATTATGATAGCATAAAGTGGCCTCAGTGTGCCTGAGCAGTCTGTCCAAAGTCAAAAGGTGCTAATCATGCATTATCTTACATCCCATCCCACAGCTAGTTAGGGCACAATTTGGACCATGTTTGATTAGCCCATCAGCTTAAGTGGAGATATTCAGAGTCCATTCACTCTGGGATAAAAGCATGGAATTGAGTGCCTTGCAATAGCTGTTCATTCTGATTGAGATATATTTATTTGGATGCATTTTCAAGATATCCTTTTGTATCAAGAGCCAACCTTTCCGATTTTGGATCTATTGCATCCACCAAGATTTTGGCAGCAGCCAAAGGAGCTAGAAGGACTGCAGAAGGGGGAGGAGGAAGAATGGCCCAGATAGCCTTTCGTGGTGTGTGTGTGTGTGTGTGTGTGTGTGTGAGAGAGAGAGAGAGAGAGAGAGAAGGGGTGGGTGTGTGTGTGTGTGTGTGTGTGTGAGAGAGTGTGTGTGTGTGTGTGTGAGAGAGTGTGTGTGTGTGTGTGTGTGAGAGAGAAAGAGAGAGAGAGACACATCCAGGCCAAATTTGAGTGATTGGCAGTGTAAGCTGGAATATGAGGTCACTACACCACACAAATTTGGCCAAGCCACCCCTCCATCATGAGAGAGGAGTGGCCAGATCACAGGAAAGGGCTCTCATATATCATCTGGTTCCAGTCACGGGCTACAATATGGCTTCTAAAATACATAGGAGACAATCGTTCACAAGCCTATTTGAGACAGTGCTGGTGCTATGGTTTTTCACAGTGGGGGCAAGAATCTCCTAGGGGCAAGAGGCCTGCAAATGCTTTGCATGGGTGTGATGGATCGGGCCGAGTCTGGGCACTGCTGAGGGCATCCACTCAGGGTGAATTGCTCAAAACAAGGGCTCTTTACAACCCCAGACCGGAGACCTTCCCAAACAGGTCACAAACTGGTCACACCAAGCAAAACCCCTCAGACACCCCAGCTATCCCTGTGCCACAATCAGCCCTGGGCCTAACACAGGTGAGGGGTTATAGAACCCAATCTCACCTACCCCGAATGGGTTCTTCTGGTCCCAAGAAACCAGCCACAATTCCCAGTCAATTTACACTCTGGATCTTACCCACAAGATCACGCTGGGCCAATCCTTTAGAATCTAGTAAAATCTAAAGGTTTATTCATAAAAGAAAGAAAAGCATGAGAGTAAGGCTGTTAAGGAGAATACATTACATGCATTGAATCACCAAGTCCTCAATGCAGGCTCTCAGCAGAGATGTTACAGACTGCTATCTTAAAAGTCTCTGGTCTACACCCTGTGTCAGGATGGGTCCATGGTTCTTTCCAGCTTGCTGTTCCTCGCAAGGCTGCATCTGGAATCAGTAGCAGAACTGAAGACAAGATGGAGATTGCCACATGGCACTTATATACCTCTCCTGGCATCTTCCTGGCCAGAGCAGGTCACATGGTCGAGTGACCTATCTGTGTCTCATGCTGGCAGCCATTATGCCCTGCCTGGTTTGCAGGTATCCAGATTTCCAGATGCATTCCTCAGGTGTGTATTGGCACCTAGAGATTCATTGTCCCTGGAGCCTGGCTAATTAACATAGACACTGAAGGAACATTCCTGGCACATTGCTCTGCCTCAGACAGAGAATTTTCCAGCATTAACACAGAGCACATATTTATAACTCCACATACAGATATTATAGAAGTACATGAATAGCATGTACAGAATCAGTAGAACATAAGCTTTCATTTGACATCTCACATGACCCCCTTTGTACAGACTTTTGGGGCAAACACCCCTTCCCCATGGGTGCAACAGTGATCTTTAGAATCCAATAATGTGACAATGGGTCCACTCTCCCCTTTTCCTCCACCACACACCAACACTAGGCCATTCTCCAGTCCCCAATGAGAAACAAATTAGTGGGTTCAACAGCGGGTAAATGGATGAATTGTAATAGCCTGTATTCTACAACAGGCCAGACTAGAGAATCTAATGACCCCTTTCAGCCTTAAAAATCTCTCAATTCTACTGAAACCTGAAAGTGCCTTTATCACCTTTCTACTGGCAGGCGCCTGACCACTTGCAGCTTCAAGGCTGAGAATTCCCATCTGGCTCCAGGGGAAGTGGGACCATCTTTCTCACAGCCTGTCAGAAAGCTTTATTGAGGAAATAGGTCAGGAACCTTGCGCTGTAAGTAGGAAGAGGGAGATGGGTATCAGGGAACCAGCTCAGAGAAGAAGAGGTCATAGTCAGGATTGGGTAAGAGGAGGGCCAGTGAGCAAAGGCCAGGAAAAGCATAATGTGGACCTGCAGGAAAACACACGAGTTTATGTGATGCCTGTGGGATTGCTGACATCTTGGTGGAGGCTGCAGCCTCATGGTGTGTGGCATGTGATTTAATGTCCATCACGTGCATATTTTGGTTACAATTATCTTTTAATTATAATTCACTGTACACTAGATGCATGCATCTGTATGTGATGTTTAGTTATTAGTACCTACTTTTCTTGAAACTTTTGTTGCTTGTGAATAATGCATGAGTGTTTACAGAAGTAGATACATGATCTCATAACTCAGATTCAGGTGTATCTTTATAGCAGCTTTTTCATTTTCAAGCATGGTCCATCTCCTATTTCACACTTACACATGCATTGTGTGATGTACTTGCTGGAAGGGTATCAACTCAACTGTTCTTTGCCAAATGTAGTTCAGTTGTGATCATTGTTTAAAACATGTTGCTTTGACTATATTATGAAAACTGGCATTGCTTTTATTTTTCAGAAGTCTCCTCATCTATTTCATTGAATATGTTCTGTGTCAGTGTACTGGATCAGCAGCTAATCAATGGCATATACAACAGCATAATTACAGGTTGAACCTCTGTAATCCAGCACCTTTGGGACCTTCACTGGTGCCAAACCAGAGAATTTGCCAAACCACAGAAGGCCAATATTGTCTAGCAGCATTATCAACACTTTCACTGGTTACTGGGCTCTTAGAAGACAATTTAGGGGTAAATTAAAGCTAAATAACAGCACAGAACACTGAGAGCGAGGACTGGTGATTGTAAACAAATTCTATGGGAAATTTGGCCACATCCAACTAAGTGGACATCCAGCTGTTGCATAAAAGCCTCCGCCTGAGCTATTACTTGATTTTACACATGGATTTTCTGGAAATACCCAAAACTGTAAGGTCCTGCCAACACATGACTTAGAGACTGATAAAAACCTCCTGCTGACTGTATTGCTGTGGGGGGAGGGGGAATTGTCTTCTAAGTCACTTCATTACTGATGATTTGTAAATGATTCTCTGAAGCTTTGTAATTGTTTTAGCTGCATTGCCTTTTAAACTCTGCAACTCCTTGTAATCTTTTTTAACCTTGCAACTCTGTAATCTTTATAAAACCTTGCAACTTTGTAACTCTCAGCAATTTTGCTTTACAAGTTCAGAAACCTACTGTAAACTTGGTGATTGTTGAGCCTTGCAACTTTGTAATCTTTGTAACTCTCAGACACTTTTCTTGTAACTTGCTCTAAACTGCATTCTCCCCTGAGATATGAGAGAGTGTGTGTGTGTGCGCGCGTGTGTGTGAGTGGAGACTATTGTGTGTTTGGGATTAGAAACTGCAAGGCTGAGCACATGGAGCCAGGTGATGAATCATCAGACCAATTAAGGACACAGTGCTGCTCTGTTGGATCAAGGGAAGTCTGGGCATGCTCCCTGGTGGGGAATGTGGATGAGTCACAGGCGTTGTACAGAGGCAATAAAAGGAGAGAACAGGTGGCAGTAGCTCTCTTTCTGAGATGCTCCTCTTCCTGCAGCCAGTTTCTTTCCTGACCAGCTCCCCAGCCATGATCAGCAGAAAGACTCATAGACTCTAAGGTCAGAAGGGACCATTATGATCATCTAGTCTGACCCCCTGCACAATGCAGGCCACAGAATCTCACCCACCCACTCCTAGAATAATAAGACCCTCCAGAACCAACATGCCTTGGCTCCTTCTGCAACCCCTATGCCTGTGTAAGAGAGAGAGAGAGAGAGAGAGAGAGAGAGAGAGAGAGAGAGAGAGATTCCTTTAGTTTAAACCTTTAGTGGCAGCTCTATCCTCTTTAGTTTTACCATATATTGCAGGGCTACTGAACTTTTGAAGCCCCGGGGCCACAATGATACTCATAGCACATGCCGAGGGCTGCAATTTAAGTGTGGTTGCATATACATGCAAATAGCTTCTTTCACACTGTTGGGCATGAATACAAAGGTTAAGGCAAGATTACACAACACACAGGCCCCATTTAAGTCAGTTCTGCTGACATTAATAAAATGCAATATTTACCCAATTTCCACCCATATGACAGCAATTTTAATGAGCAGTGACAGTCCAGAAATTTTACTAAAACCCATATCAACAGAAGACCATTATATATTGACTACTTTTTTGTTTTGGCTCCCACCCACAGGCCGCATGTTGGGCCCCACATAAACCCAAACTGCACCCCGGGCCTCAAACAAACAGGCAGCGGGCCACATGTTGAGTAGCCCTGCTATAGTGGAGTGTTAATTCTTCAATCAATAAACCCATACTAGTGTAACCCTGGGTGGCCTCCACTGGGAATTTTTGGGGTAACACCAGTTAACTAAAATCATGCCAGACCACAGATATTGCCGAACCAGAGAGTGCCAGACTAGAGAAGTTCAACTTGTATCATGCTGTAATTTAATTACACACTAGTGCACATATTAGCTGTGTTTGACATTACATAATTATATAGCAGCTATAGTGGTGCAGCTCACACCACAAGACTGGTCTGACTAATAAGTATGGGTGTAATTATAAACTTCAGAACTACCACCAAACAAAATATTTATAAAAATAACAGGTGAAGGGCAACATGTTCAAGTGGAAGAAACTGTGAGGAAAGAGAATCTCCTTGAAACTCTCTCTTTGCAGCATTGAGCATAACAATTCAGAACAGAAGGCACTCAAGAAAGCGGTTGTTAAAAAGCTTGATATTATTTATTTCATGTGATAAAACTGAAACTAGAGGAGACTAAGGGAGGATATGATAGAGGTCTATAAAATCATGATTAGTGTGGAAAAAGTGAATAAGGAAAAATTATTTACTTGTTCCCATAATAAAAGAACTAGGGGTCACCAAATGAAATTAAAAGGTAGCAGGTTTTAAACAAACAAAAGGAAGTTTTTCTTTGCAAAGTACACAGTCAACCTGTGGAACTCCTTGCCAGAGGATGTTGTAAAGACCAGGACTTTAACAAGGTTCAAAAAAGAACTATAGCTTCTCCCCAAGTTACGAACGAGTTACAGACCAAACACTTGGCCGTAACTCAATCCGTTCGTAACTTGGACCCCATTGAGTTACACGCAACCGCGCTGTTCGTAAGCGCGGGTCGCGTTCGTAACTCAGGGACCGCCTTTACGACCGCTCCATGGGAGCTTTGGTCATAAGTGCGAACGGTCATAACTCGACTGTTCACAACTCGGGGAGCGGCTGTAGATAAATTTATGGTAGTTAAGTCCATCAATGGCTAGTAGCCAGGATGGGTAGGAATGGTGTCCATAGCCTCTGTTTGTCAGAGACTGGAAATGGATGACAAGAGAGAGATAGTTTGATGATTACCTGTTCTGTTCACTTCCTCTGGGGCATCTGGCATTGGCCTCTGTTGGAAGACAGGATACTGGGCTATATGGACCTTTAGTCTGACTCAGTATGGCCATTCTTATGTTCTTATGAAACAAACAAATTTAACATGACCCACTTACAAATGAGGAGGATTTTACAGATTTTGTTAATGTGGGTGCCAAAGAAACAACAAGAGATTTTATAGATGAAAAGGTAGTAGCCACTCTGAAGAGAACAGGTGCTGAAAATAAAAGATAGACGAGGAGGAGTTATGCTTATTGCTCTAAGCACACAGCAGGATCCATTTTCTCCAAAAATGGATGAAATGGTGCCAGCAAAGTAGACTAGTCCATGTGGGGGTAAAACTAGTTGACATTGAGTCAGTTCACAGAGCAGCCAGTCCGGACTTAAACCAGAATTTCTGAGGTTTTAAAAGATTATTTAAATGTTCATTTACTGTGCTATCATGTTTACAATGGTTTTTAAATGTGTATATTATATATAGTATTTCATAAAATACCATGAACCACCCTTTACTTAAAACAAATATTAGGTCATGACTCAGTGAACTTTATTTTCTGGGATGGCTGCTTAATTGGAATTAATCAAAATCCACTGAAGCATCCCAGGTTAAATACCTATTCATTTGGTTTTATAGAAGAAACATTAGAAAGTTTTTGTCACTTCCAGCTGGCAGAACAAAAAGCACGCAGGAGAATTAGAGCAATGAGGTGGATGAGGTAATATTTTTTAGTGGTTCAGCTTCTGCTGAGGAGAGAGACAAGTTTTCAAGCTTACACAGAGCTATTCTCCAGGTCGGGGAAATGCGCTTAGGTTGTCTACACTGCCACTTTACTAGGCTGAAACTCTCTCACTCAGGGATGTGAAAAAACATACCCCTGAGGGCAGCAAGTTTCAGCAAAGTGTCACTATAGATAGTGCTATAACTGTAGGAACTGCCTTCTCAGTGCTGTTAGCTACTCCCTTGCTTGGGGTGGCTTTTTTTACAGCACTGGGAGAGTCTTTCCCAGTGCTGGTACCACAACTACACAGACACATTAAAGCACTGCCGGAGCAGCACTTTAACTTTGCCAGGATAAACATCCCTTAGTGTCACAGCTAAATACAAGGTGGAACAGATTATTTAGCATAAGTAGTTGACACACATTTCAAGGAACTGTTCAAAGTAAAGTAGCCTGTTAGCACCTTACCAGTCAAAGAGGGGAAAAGAGGAGAGAAAAGAGATGGAGTGGAGGGACAGTGAGTTATAGATTGTGCTATTAAGCCATAAATCCAGTCTCTCTGATAAGCATGACTTTTACTATCTAGCAAAGTTATGAGTTTAAGCTCCCAGGATCATCCATTGAAGGAACTGTACAGGTTTCCTTTGTGGGTGAGGGCTGAAAAGTCAGATATAGAGTGATCACTTTTTGAAAAGCATTCACCACAGGTGATGATGTCTTTGTCTTTTATCATTGTTCTGTGAGTTCATTTGAAAGTGTAATGATTGTCTGTTTTCACCCATGTCATTATTATTGGGCATTTAGTGCATTGGATGAGGTACATGACATGTCGTGATTGTCATGTGTAGGACCCCATGGATCTTGAAACGTGTGTAGCAGGGGGTGTTCATTATTGTTGTCATGGTGATATGTCTGCAGGTTTTGCTTCTACTGTTATGGCAGAGTCTGATACCACTTTGAGTTAGCATGTCCTGGTCTGCAGGGTGCTTGCTTCTGATGATGAAGTTGGAGAGGCTGGGGGGTTTGAAGGTCAGAAGAGGGGTTTCAGGTAAGATTTATTTCAGGAAGATGACTGTGCTTGGGATGGGGACTGGGTTTGAGACTGTTTTCTCCTCCTCACTGCTGCGTGCAAGGCCTGAAGAATCATATTTTCATTATTCTGGATGTTGTAATTAGTCAGTTTCAGCAGCTTGTTGAAATCCTCTGCTTTCAATGAGACCTCCCTGGTAGAATATGGAGAATAGAAGCTGGAGACATCAACTTTGCCCAGTTCCATTTCTGCTGCACTACGTTCCACACCTGGGGAATGAAACAAGCAAACAATTGGTTTCACTATCAAGATCCTATTATACCTATGGTGTATCTCCATCTAACAAACTGTGTCAAGAACGCCCAAAGGGTGCTCACATATTTAACTGCCAATCCAGAACTTGGTGCGTGGAACATCAGTCTCAAATCTGAACCCTCATGCATTGTGTGAGGATGAAGATGACTGCTGCTATCAATAGCACCTACGGTCCAGTCCATAGAAAGTCATTTGTAGGGGTCTTACAGAGGATTGCATGTCCACCATCAGTGGGGAGAGAAGAGGTTTTGATGACAGTGAGAAAAAAGAAAAAGCGACATTGAGAGCAGGAAGAAATAGAAAACTGGTAGATCCAAAAATGATCATAAAAAGCAAGAGTGACTCGTCCATTAAAAATGCGGGTTCAATGAGAAATGGTGGCTGAATTAATAAAGCAACTTCTCTCCTTACTTGGTCTATCCATCACTGTTGTTTCGCAACATAAACAACCACCTCCTCAAATGGCCCACAGTGTAAAGTACAAAAAGCCTCCTCCCATGTCTGCTTCACCCCATAAGAAAAACCTTCCCAACAAGCAAACAACTGCTCAACGATGTGCTTTGTGTAGTACTCTAAAGGTTGTTAAACTCATACTTTGGAAGATATCAACAGGGAGGTTAGCTTTCCAGCCTCTCCTGAAAAAAGACTTTTCCTCTATGCCTCAGTTGTGTGTAGAACCCATAACCAAGTCCTAAAGACCTCAGGTTTTATTAATTAAACCCTGCCCCTTGAATTTCTCTCACAGTGCCTAAGAAGTCAGTGCATTTGGCACTGCTGGGCATTTCACAGCCCAGCAATATAAATGTGCTCATGCAAGCTTTCTCCACTAAGCAGATGACCCAGTATATTTTGCATTCACTGAAGTTTGAGTGGTCTGCAAACGTATCCACAAGCACAGCACAGTGCATTAGACTGAAGAGGAAGTGGCAAAGTCATGGACGATGGTGACTGACTCCATATCATCAGAGAAAGACCAGGGCATCTTAGCTAATTACAGACCCACAAAATAGTGATACATGCCCATATTCAACATGATTAACATATCTTTTTTCAACACAACATAGTTACCATTACTAAAACTGTATGCTAAAATTGAGAATCATTGTAGCAAAGGGTAGATATATATCACCAATAGGAGGAGCAGTGGAGGTTATTATATAGGAACAGAATTTTGTTTCAGGGAAAAAGTTGTGAAGGTGTAGAATTGCTTTGTAGTTTATCAGTTGGCATTTAACACCAATTATACAGCAAGGTGACCCCCAAAAAATCAAATGCTTAATCAAGTCTAAAGATTTTAATTATATTCTGCTTCTTGGATCTGTTGTAAACCCTGCTAATCAGTTTTATTTCCTTTGTAAGCAGATCCCTGTCTAAGGTAAGCCCTGGAAAAACAATAAAACTGCAGTACTCATTTCTGATGAAAAAGTTCTGTAAAGTTGAGTAACACCAACGTATGGAGAGAATCACAGCCTCAAACGCCTCACCTTCTCCCACAGCAGCCTCAAGTTACATATTGAACACACGATTTATATGGAAAGCCTAGCTCTCAACCCTCTAAGACTTAAATGATTTGTGTTGGCCTTCCAAATTGCTCAACAAAAGCCCCCAAAACAAGTCATGGAATAAAAAAAATAGTAGAAGTGCCTGAACTTATATTAAATGTAATGGTTTCTATTACCACAATATTAAAATTTTGTGGCCTTGATTAATTTACAGAAAGAATTGATGGTATAGCACCAGCCATGAGTCAGACTGAGGTAAATGTGAGTCTAAAATAAGGGCTGTCTGTCATGAGGGATACATGAGTAGAGCAGGATGGAATTTTTCAAACTCAATATTTTTTTCAGTGAAAAAAAACAGATTCTGCGACGTGGAAATATTTCATGAATTTGCATCATTCCCTTTTCAGAAAAAAGCTTTGATGTTTTGGAACTGAAACATTTTGATTTTTTTTCTTCAAAATAACTTTTATTTTAAATATTCTTTGTTTTCATTTAAAAATGAAAAACATTCAAATTTGAAACAAAATATTTCATTTCAAGTGAATTTTGTCAGCTTGAATTTTGAATTCACCACTAATTTTGGGGAAGATGCTTTTGGTTGATTCCAAAACATATTTTTATTTTCAAGATCTGGGAAATAACAGATTTTTCAGTTCTCTGGCAATTTGCCCAAACTCTGTAACTGAGTGATGGGGCAGGCTGAAAGTTGTCATTTAAAAGTCAGTTATGTTGAAATTAGAAACAGGGACAGGAGAAATGTTTATTGGTATGAAATAAAACACAAAGATCTAGAAAGAGTGGGCAGGTTGGACATGCTAAGTGTAAGGCAATGACTGGCTGTTATTTACTTACCAGGTGCTATGTATCTTTGGAAGCTGTCATTCACTAGTGGGAAATAGAGCAGTATGGGAGCACATGGATTCTCTGCATCTTCAAATATATAACACTCCTTTAGGTTCTTCCTTTCTTCCTCGCTCAACACAGGCTTAGGAAATGGGATTCCTTGCTCTGAGAAGTATTTGGAGGCCTGGTCCAGAGGCTAAATCACCGCAGACGAGAACAAACATTAGAAGCGACAAAGAGACACATAAGGTTGGGATTGTACTGCAATGCCAATAAGAATGCAAGCACCTGGAAACAGCTGGGTCACATTAAAAGGGTTGCTGACAATATACTTTATTTTGTTCCTTATCCAAAAATAATCTTACTGCACAAAACAGGAAAACAGTACAGATTGTAAAGACTGTTCACGATTGCACTATCGATTTAAAGACACTAATGGCCATGAGAATTGTAGAGCAGGAATTTGATTGGGAACAACACAGCAAGAATTTAAAGGAATACAGGTGCTACTGAAGATCACATCTGCATTCAATTATAGATGGGTCTGGTTTAGATTCAGTTTTAGGATTTGTGTTTGAGGCCAAATCAGAAGCGGGACCCTCAATCAAATTCTGATTCCAACTTGCTGAGATCTAGTGAGCTGTTCTCATAAAACTCTAGTCCCAATCAATCTGTGGCTGACAGTCTTTTGAGGCCAGCTAATCCTATGATATTCCCACCATTTTGAGATTTCTCCTGAGATTTCATCCACTTTACAGGCTAAAGAACCTGATGTCTGATGAGACATTGAAATACAGGTTGCACCTCTAAAATCCGGGACACTCTGGTCTGGCAACATCCATGTTCCGGTAGGACCACGGATATTGCTGGACCAGAGAACCCAGCTGGCCAGGTTCAGGGTGGGAACACAGCCCCACCCAGCTGGAGGCAGAGGGAACAGCAGAGGCTGGCAGCACAATCACAGCAGGGAGCCCAGACCAGCGGCAGTGGGGCTGGTGCCTGGGAGTGCAACCTGGACTGGAGCCCAGGAGCACAGCCCTAGCTGGTGGCGAGAGCAAAGCCCCAGCCAGAGTCAGTGTGCTGGGGAGCATAGCCCTAGCCCTGGGTTGGAAATGCAGCCCCAGCAGGGCTAGGGGCAGAGGGAGCCTTGACCGCCCCTGCTCCAAAAAACTCTGTCATTCAGGGCCGCTCAGGTCCCGAGGGTGCCGGACCATGGAAGTCCCACTTGTACTGCATTTATCACATGTACATTTATCAGAAAGCTCAGTCACAGCCATCAGACACACAAAAACTTCATTTAAGTGTCCAGTAAAACATTAAAACAAGATTCAAGTGTATAATAATAAATCCACTGAATAATAAAGACTACATTCAAATAAATTATTAGACAGTCAAAAATGTAGTTGCATAGTAATAAATCTTCCATTTTATAGACATACTTTGGGAAACAATTAAGAACTCATTTGCCATACCAGAGTAATTGCAGTATCGGTGGTCAAAGAAAAGAAAGATATTATTGTTACAGAAAACACCTTCATTAGTGACTGTTGAGATTTAGTCCCACCCAACATTGACTAACACTTGTATTGACACATCTATTTGGAAGTCCACGTGTGTGTTCAGGCATGGAATAGCATGTGCAGTGCACTGTTCTATATATAATACCTGAAACATAATTTTCCAAACATGACAAATGAACGTGTCCTCAAGAGCAAGTCTCACATTTAAATAAGAACACAGACAAGCATGTGAAGCATTTCTTCACTCATTAAATCACACTTTATCTTATGTTGGATAACTCAGGAAATAAATAAATAAAAAAGACCAAAGTTTTATCACACTTATTTTCAAGCACATGGGGACTGAAAATGAACATTCAAACTAGGGATGTTAAATTTAGTCAATTAGTGGGGGAGCCGCAGCGGGATTAGCTCCTGCCCGGGAGTTAACCCTGCTGTGGCTCTGCCTTTTAAATGTATTAAGAGCCTGTTCCAGAGGCACAGCTTCTGGAACTGGTCGCGAGCTGGGAATCAGCTGATTCCCCACTTGCGCCCAGTCCCCACTGCCCTCTTGCCTGTCCTGCCCCCTGTGGAGATGGTGCTGGGCGGGGAGGAGAGGAACGGCTTTTAAGAGGCAGCACGGGGGAGAAGTGACTAGTCGAGGGACTCATCAACTCTCCGATAAGCTTTTGCTTATCTGATAGTCGACTGGTCACTTACATCCCTAATTCAAACCCTAATGGTCATAAAGTTGAATTTGCTCTTTAAGATATGGGACGTGTCTAATGGAAGTGCCATCTCAACCATCACTATTTCTTAGTGCCACCCCACAATGATTCAATTAAATATAGCACATAAGCCATTGTTTCCAAAAAGAGAATATGTCATGTCATGATCTAAAACAAAAGTGGGGAACCTGCAGCCAACAGCCTGGACACCATACACTGCTTCATTTCATCTGCCCACGGCACGTCTCCGCAGGACTGGAGCTGTGAGCCCTGAATGTCAGCACCCTTTCCCCTCCCCTCACTGGATTGGAGCTGTGAGCACTGGCTTGTCAGCATCACCCTGCAGCCCCTGGGTGCAACAGCAGTCAGGGAAGCTGTACATGCTGCTCCTATTGCTGGTGCCGCAGCTCTCATTGGCCAAGAATCATTGCCAATAGGAGCTGCAGGGGCAGAGCCTGAAGGCACAGGTAGCCCACATCACACAAAGCCACCAGGATCCTCCATGGACATGGTGATTCTGCTTTCAGGAACAGCACAGCTCAAGCTTAGCCTCAATACACTGCCACCTGGGATCCACCTGAGGTAAGCATTGTCCAGCTAGAACCTGCACCCCCAAGTCCCTCTCATATGCCAACTCTGTGCCCCAGGTCAGAACTCCCTTCCAGAGGTACCCTCAGCTCTTTCCTGCACTAAAATTCCTCTGGAGACTGCACCCCTAACCTCCTCTCTCACCCCAACCTATTGTCCCATCTCTGGTCCCACTCCAGAGTCACACCTCCAGCTGGAGCCCTCACCCATCCCACATGCTAACCTCCTGCCCCAGTGCTGTGCCCTCTTCTGCACTCCAAACCCCTCATCCCAAACCCTATCACAGATGCCCCACACCTTGAGCCGGAGCCCTCACCTCCTTCCACACCTCAACTCCTTGCCCCAGCCCTGAGCCCCCCTTCACTCTCATTTCTAGTCTGACCCCAGAACCTAGGGGAAGCCCTGAGCCTCTGACCTCCCCACCCCCTGCAGGGCTGTGTGACCCTCAACTGATTTTTTCTGTCAGTCAATGGCCCCTGATTGAAAAAAGGTTCCTCAGCACCATCTAAAAAGTAGTTCAAATTAGATCAAGATTTTTCCTCCTGGAATCACCTTTCTCTTCTAATGTTTAAAAATAGGAAGTTACTAACACAATTGGCCATTACTGAACAGAACAAAGAATAAACTGACCACTCTTACCATTGTCTGTGATCCTCCACTGTAATTTAAATGCAGGATGACATCCACTTTCCTCTCTGGTCTCATAATTGGTGGGCAACTGGTATCAAAGAAGAATGCAGTATCTACCAGCTCCAGATGCTCTGCAGTGTGTCTCAGTTGATTAGGCAAAGTGTCTAGCATAGTGTCTGAAAGGCAAGTACTTCTTACAAATGAACCATTGCAGGAACAGATCTGCTACATCCTGCATTTCAAAGTTCAGACAGAAAAGAGAAGTACAGCTTCCCTCCAGGCACAGTCTCCTTTGTGACAGCTATCCCACTATAGCTTGCCCGTGCTGCTCTGCACAGCAGAGGTTCTCAATATTTTTTGCACTATGATCCCATGTTAAAAGAGGGAAGAATTTCAGGACCCTACCTCCTATAATTTGGAGACCCCTTTTCATCTAGGCATAAAGAAAAGGAAAGTTGTTAAAACCTGTCTGGAGTGATGGGACATTCTTTCCCATTCCCCTATCGGGCCCTGGACCTCAGCTGAGAATCCATGTCTTTATATGGAGCTTCTCTAACATACATGGTCATTCCATACCTGGCTCCCTTCTAGTACTTCACCCCAGTCATTGGCTCTAGTAGCCAGCCTCTCCTAGACTGAGAAGGGATTTTTTTCTGACTCCCTCCCATTCAATCTCTTCCATCTGCTCACCCAAATCTATGAACTGTGCCAAACCTGAAATGGCTTTTCCATGTGATCTACCACAAAATGAGTGAGGTTCCACCAAACCAATTCCACTAAGCACTTTCAGCCCCAAACAATCCAATAAGATTAATCAAAGAGATCTGTTCAAAATTAGTTTCAAGTCCTGATGTTTGTAGTGAAGGAGTTAAAAAAAATGAAGCTCACTCATTCTTCCTGTCCTATTCAGCATAAATAATGCATGAGTTTAACACAAACCCCATTCCGTTTTCTTCAAGATATACAAGTTTCCCTTGCAAAATCCCAGAGCCCTCCAAATCACCCCAAAGGAACCCACTAAAAATTGCGTGACACTACTATACCTTTCCATTTAGAAAACTGCTCATGCTGTGTGTACTCATTGTGCATCTGGAAACCCCTTAAGAAACTGTGGTACTTTGATACTGCTGGGCGATCTGTTAAAATATCTCGAAGTGCATTGGAAACACCTCCTGCAGGAGTGTACATGCACGTAGCCATCTCATGTGGCTTCTCAGGTAGATCAGGCACTTCCTCTGAAGAAAGGTGGTAGAAATATCACAGAATTATTTATGTTGTAGGGGCAGGGAGGGTGAAGGGGTGGAATAGTCTTCTGCAATAATAATTTATTATTATTTATGTAGATTTCTAAACATGCACCTAAGAGCTGGATTCAAAACCCGCTAAAGTCAATGGAGTCTTTCAATGAACAACAATGGGCTTTAGATTAGGGCCTTAATGCATCTTCAGAATGAGGCCTGAGATTCTAATTAGACAACATTGTCATTCTATTCTTTTCCTTGGAAGAAGCAATTGGAAAGAATTGGCTCAGATTATTCCATCCCCCTTGATCTAGGTTGGCTGAAGACCATTTGTGACACCATGGGGTACATTGGATCCTCACGCAGCTGCTGGGTGATCAAGTGGCAACAGCAGTAGCCAAGGATACTTTTTCCAACTAGACTTGGCTCAAAGGACATGATTGTTCCATTGGATCTGAAGCTATTTTGTCAACACAGTACTGAATTATCGTAATGTAGCTACATGGGGCTACATTTCAAATGTGTTGAGTGCACAAATCTGGCAATCCTTGAGTTTAGCGGTCTTTCCTGCAGGGATACATTCCCCCGTGCTCTGTGTTCTGCGCTTATTGCCAGTTTATTGTCTATTGCAATTTAATTTAATGTGTTGATTTTAATCCAGAAGGGCTAGATTTTAAAAGACATCTTGATGTCTAACTCTCATTTCAAAATCTGTCTGTAACGCCCAAAATGGCTGTGTTTTCTTGAGAGATACCAGTCTCATAATGAGATAATTCTACAGTGAGATCAGCGGAGACTCTTGAGATTAACTGTGAAGGAGCTGAGGACAAAGCCTTATCGGTAAAGGGCTTTAACTTTGGAACCTGCTTCCTCCTTTGGTCTAATAAAGTTGAACACTGCAAAGTCAATCTATGTCCAAGCTTCTGAGAAGGGAGAATGCTGGGGAGGATGAAGGTTGGTTTAATAGGAATATTCAAAATTTGGTTTTGGTTTATGTATAAGATTATTGTTCTCTTTAACATACCTGCACACAAAACTGTAGAAGGGCTCATTGGTAAAGATGCAAATTAAATACATTACAAAAATAAAACAATGACAGTAGGTCAATGATATTATTAGTTCCCTGGACTCAGCAAAACTAACATTTTCCTCCTCTGTTCTACTTACTCCCACAGAATCACAATACTAAAGGCAAATCTACACTTCAAATTCTGCACCAGCACTGCTGTAACACTTCAGTGAAGTCACCACCTATGTTAATGGCACGAGTTCTCCTACTGGCATAGGTACTTCACCTCTACTTCCACCAGAAGCAGTAGCTTTGTCAACAGAAGTAACCCTCAATGTCAACATAGCACTGTCTACATGGTGGGCTAGCACAGTTTCATTGCATTACTAAAGGGCATGGATTTCATACACTCTTGACCAACATAGTTATATTGACAATTTCCTAGCATAAAACTTGGTTTAGAAAAACTGGGGACACAGACCAACTTGGTAACATGACCTCAAGCCCAGCAACTTCTGAGAAAAGGGGAGGCAAACCCTAGAGTCAAGAAACCCTCATTGAAAATACCCTGCTATCAGCCCCATCCATTCACACCCAGAGTTGTTAGCTTGTGCAGTCTAGCTGACTTTAATGGCTGCTGTTTCACACAAGAAATAAAGTAAATGTCCCAGATAGTCTAGGCAACATATTTAGATTAAAAAACAACATTTTGAATTGCATCCGGAAACAAACTGGCAGGCAAGCAGAGATTCCTGAATAAGGCAAATTATGCTTTCATAGGGGAAGCACCACAAATAGCTTTCCTGTATGAACATTAAGTTCAGATGGGGAAATTCTTCTTCCCAGTGTTTGTGAGATAACAGCTTGAGACTACCTCATTTTTCCTTAGCTCCTTTTCATTAGGCTCTACACTATGGTAACTCCCCTTCACCTAAGGGGTATCTTATTATTGCACCTTCAAGATCAACCAAGGAAAGTGTTGCTCAGCAACACCAGGCACTGCTTACCCTCCCTGGTCATGAGACATAGCACCCTGCCTCTACAGAAGGGATATAAAAATTGAACCCTCTGCAATGTGCATATAGTTCTTACATCAAGTGAACTGGCAGGATCTAGCAAAACAAAATGAAAGGGAAAGC
Source organism: Rafetus swinhoei (assembly GCA_019425775.1). Taxonomy (NCBI): domain Eukaryota; kingdom Metazoa; phylum Chordata; order Testudines; family Trionychidae; genus Rafetus; species Rafetus swinhoei. Next base: position 70,595,224 of record CM033446.1, on the reverse strand, counting down.
CAGAGTTACCTATTTCCGTCACTTTGTCTTGGGTCCATCTGTGCCAGAAGTCCTCTGAATTGTCAGCTGAATGCCATGCATCCAAGAGATTCTTAGAAAACACGCTACTCCACATTCCTATCACAGGGAAGAGATTTAATAGCAACTGAGTCCAAGTGAGGACACTGAAGCATTTTTAGGGAACACTACCTTTTGTCCCTCCCCACATATCTGTTCTAATTTGCTTTCATATTTCTTTCTGATTTTAACAGTCCAGTCTAATAGTCCAGGCTTCCATGACTAGATTCCTGAAGAGGGAAAGGAGGCTATAAAGCTAGTCCCTCCTGAGGGTGCAAAATCTGCAGATCTTGTATGAGTTAAATTTGCAAAGCTCATTTGCACCTATATTTGAAATCACTTAATTATCAAAATAAGAGACTTCTGAGGGCTGTCACGTGGATCCAGATACTGGAATATCGGCACATTCATCAGTCTAGCTTTTGCAACCTCAACTGTTGGAACTCTGTATTTCAATGAGGGAGAGGGGATATTTTGAAGTTGATTCAATTTCACCAAGTTTGACCCGGAACCTTTGTTTTTCTTTTTTCCCTGAAATGTCTTTGAATTATCATTTCCTCCCCCCCGCCCTTTTTGTCACCAAATGCAGTATAATGAAAAAACTCCAAAGTCAGGCTCTCCCATTCACAGGTTTGTTTTTTTAACTTTTGTTAATGTGTAACTTTTTTCCAAAGTGGAAGTCTTGAAAAGTTAGTGGGGTCAAATAAAATATGAAAAAGAAAAGTGAAAGGTTTGTAAAGTGACAGAGAACCCTAGACAGTGGAAGCAAGAATGGAAAGATGGAAATGCAGATGGGGGAATATAGTTCAAAATGTGTAGTTTGAAAAATCCCTGAAAATTAAAAATACATGAATAACGTGGGTGGGGTTTTTTTTGAAAGTTTTTGTTTTAGTTTTTGAATAGCATTTTAATCCAAACATTTTCAAATGAAAACTCTTGCTGATAAGCACTATTTCATCACCGATAGAAGTTGTCATTAGATCTGGCTGGGACATAGTTTTCCCATCCCAAAAATATTTTTGAAAGTTCAATTTTTCCCCATTTCTGAATGTCAAAATCTCAAAAATATTTGCATACGAAAATGCCAATCTCTCCCCTACTCACACACTTCAGGTCAATTGAAACATTTTATTTTGAGAATTCTGAAATTTTTCACTTTGATTTCAACTTTTTTCTTTCATTACACCCTATCTAATTAGATTATATTTCAAAACAAAAATCATTTTCAAACAGAAAACCAACATTTTTGTTAAGAAATGACAAAATACTTTTTCATTTTGACGATTTCCAACCTTAAGTTGGAAAATTTGTTGAAACACACCCAGTTTCACTATTACAGTTTGGACAAATCAGCATTATTCAAAGAAAGCAATTTGTCAAAAAAAATTCTGAGGAACTCCAGTTCTTAGCTCCCTAACTGCTGGACAGCGGCAGACTTTCTATATCTCTTTTTATTTTTTCAAATTTCCATGGATATATAACCTTCTTTTATACCTTGCTTCTCCTACTTCTTTCACAGTCTTCCCTTTGCTACTGTGTATTGTTGATTTTTGTAACTAATCTTTAAATCTTTAAAAATATGTTGTCATACACTATGCATGAAAGACACATTACTTGTGAGAAGTATTGGGGGGGTAGCCATGTTAGTCTGAATCTGCATAAACAACGAGAAGCCCTGTGGCACCTTATAGACTAACAGAATCATTGGAGCATAAGCTTCCATGGGCAAAGACCCACTGACAAAGTGGATCTGACGAAGTGGGTCTTTGCCTACAAAAGCTTATGTTCCAATAATTCTGTTAGTCTATAAGGTGCCACAGGACTTCTTGTTGTTTATTACTTGGAGATTAGCCATGCCACTATTTATTGAGCTAAATTTTCAATGTTATCATGCTGTATTCCTCAGGTTATAAATGAACAATTCAGCTATGGTCTAAGGGAGTGAACTGCAGAGATTTGGAATATAAGAGAGTGTGATATTTTTTGCAAACTCAGTTCTTAAACATGTATAAAAATTTTACATCTGCTTTGAGTTTGAGCATGGAATGACAAGAAAATGAAACTAAGTGCAATTGTTTAGGACAATTAGGAAGATTTAGAAGCCCATTCACTTTATCTGCTGCTCATTAAGATATAGAAATATTTTCTGCAGTTGATACTGAACCACTGCTGCCAGTCAGAAGACAGTGGTTTGCCAAGTACTGATCTCCATAGCTGTTAGTGTTCTTATTAGGTAAACACTTTCCCAAGTGAAAGAGACACCTTGCATGAAGCAGATCCGAGATTCTGGCAGTTTCTTCATTAGCCGACCCATGAAGAACTCGCTTCCAAAATCCTCTGCACGAATAAAAGCTCCGTATTTTAGGAATCCCACCTCATAAGGGGTAAACTCCACCCATTCTGCAAATAGAGCCACAAAAAATTATTTAACTGCATTAGGTAACCAGGCATGGTGTTAGTCTGTAGGTTGAGAGAGATAAAAGTAGAATAAAGTGTCTGAGTTTCAGCTTTTTCAAGATGAACTATGCTACAGAAACCACCATTGTTTGCAACTAGTTGCTTTTATTGACTATGAGTGCCACCAAAGGACGTGAAGAGTGACAGGGTTTATCAAATGGAGGGGGCAGCTCTGTCTTCAAAATGGGCCAGATAGTGGCCTTAATTCATTTCCAATTTACGTGAGCTTTGTCACCAGAGTCACAAGGTCCACCCAGTTTGGGAGTTGTGGCAGCTCAGAATCTTTCCACAGGGGAGCCTGAACCCAGCCAGCCAAAGTAGCAGAAGAGAGGCCTGTCTAGGAGCAATGGGGAGGAGTGATGATTCAGCATGTCCCCATGGCCCCCTGTAGTGACAGGGCTCCTACGCAACCCCAACTGACAATTCAAGTAGCTCCCCCCTAGCAGGACCTAAAGGTGGTCAACATGGCAAACACTGCCCACCCTCCCACCAGTTAGCATGTCCTGGGGCATAGCTGCCTTTGCAAAGAGAATGGGTGGGAACACACAGTAAATGGGGTTAGTGCTCTACAGATGGAAACATTTTCTTTCAAAAAGATAAAAAGTATATTTACAATTAATCTGACATTGGTCTGGACAAACACTTGTGTATCAGGTAAATGGAAGAGAGGTGTAATATAAGGTAACATTTGTCCCCTATGCAGGGACCAGCAAGAAGTCTATGCATCACTTCAATTGCACACACACGGTCTAAATCAGAATTATGAGCGTGGTAAATGAAGCCAGAAAATAGTGTAACAGCACTTTATTTTCCACTTCCTGTCCATTTCAGATTCACTGACAGAGCAAAAGTGTGTCAGAAAGAAAACATAGTTCCTCTTCCCACAGAAAGTGAAAGGGAGCCCAGCCCAGGATGTAATTGGGCTTCTATTCCTAGATTTGTCATGCAGAAGAAGCACTGAACTGATAATGAATGACCTCCCCAAGGTTCAGAGAATTAAGGACCCATATATTTAGATGCTTAACTGAATGTCCAGACCGCCAAGGTCTGCAAGATGTGTCTGGAAATCTTACGAGAATGGACTCTTACAAGATTTCCAATAATCCCTGCCTCTAATCAGGTGGAGGGAGTAATACTGGGAGAACAGCCTCTTTCACCATATTCCTGCACATTTAACTTCAGGCCCTGGTTAGATGCCAATGTAGAAATGCAGAGACAAAGGGAAACAATAATATCAAGCTTAAAATAGGACCATCTTAGAGTTCAACTCAGCTGTAATTCTTGAATATATTCATTACCTCTAAAATCTTTTGTGGTAATGTTGTCCTTGACATTGAGAGCCAGGTAGATGGGCAGTGGGTTCTGCCCCCAATTCACTGCCTGTTGCTGATCGGAGAGTTTACGGTCATTTGTCTGGTTTTGAAGAAAAAATGGTTAATTGAGAAACCATCATAATGACGTAAGAATCCTTGCTTATAGAATCACAGAGCTCTGTTGAGACACTGCAAGTACCAACTCCAGTACACACAGGCAGGTCTGAACTTTCTGCTAATCCCCTTCTCTCGCTCAGGTCAGATCAACACAACACGCAAGACAACTTAACAGAAAAATAAGAATATAGCATCATGTACTGGTATGTATAGATGCTGCTATACTAATCATTACACTCCCACAGCATCTGAATTTGAAAATCATTGAAATGTCTGAATGCCCACCTATGTTCTCCTCTATGTACTTGTCTGCGCAAGAAGAAAGATTTGGTAGAAGTCAGGGGCTTCTGGAATGGTTTTGGTTAAGATGGAGTCTGTTAACCAGCCTACATTCCATTTCAATGTGTGATACCAGAATTTACAGACTACAGCCTCTCTCCGACTTCCGAACCGGTTACGGACCAAGCCCATAAGGGCTGTTCGTAAGCGCGGATCGCGTTTGTAACTCGGAGTCCGCCATTTACGACAGCTGCGGTCGTAACTACGAACGGTCGTAAGTTGACCGTTCGCAACTCGGGGACCGGCTGAATACAATATATCCTTAGCTCTGCATTCCCATGTATTGTGAAAAAAAGTAGACCGCACTATTCCTCCTCTTAACTTATATTTTAATGTCACGTTTTAAAATATGATTTTGTCAATGCTCCATATCAATGGCATTCCTCCTAAATTAATTGCAAAGAGTGTTTGTTTAGAAAACACAAATACTGAGTTAGCTATAGTTGAAAAAAATCTGAACTGAAATATGGTTTTGAACTGATCTCTAAAAACAGAATTTTGTCCAATTTTGCAAAACAACTTGTGGCTCGAGAATAAGAAGGAAAAATGTCACATAAAAAAGGGGGTTGGTTTTGCCCATACAATTGCAACTCTTTTATACAGAGATTTAAAATAAAAACTTCTTTCAGTATTAGTGTGGCAATACACCTGAGACACTGTTTTTTCAAGCTTTGCCTGTCCGAATCTTATAACTTTCAAAACTAGCCACAGAAACACCTGCTTGAGATAAAAACCGAAACAGCTGCCACGAGCTGATGAAGAGCAATTTTAAATGTCCTGTAAGTGTAAGATCTGATAGGAGCGATAGATCAACTAGAGGTTTGTAATGATTGCATTGAACATACAGTGTATTTTAATACAGTTGAATCTCACTCACACCCCCTTTGCTAAATTGCATCCCTTATAACCCACACAAAAATTGACAGTCTTGCTCCAGTTCTCAGCAAAGAGGGAAGTTTCAGTGCACTAAAATTTGGGGGGGTTTCATTTGGTTGTTTTTTTACAAAATATACTACAGGCAATGTTGCTGTGGTAGTGTCGGTCCCAGGATATGTGAGAGCAAAGATGGGTGAGGTAATATCTTTGAATGGACCAACTTCTGTTAGTGAGCTCTGGCTGACTGTCTCAACAGGCTAACTGTGTCAACAGAAGTTAGTCCAACAGAAGATATTACCTCACCTACCATGTCTCTTTAATTTACTAATATACTCTGAATTATTAGCCTATCCGAGGTTCTCAATCTTCTCCATACCGATACCCCTTTTCCACAACAGAAACTCACCCCCAAACATCTGAATTCCCCTTTCATTTAGTCAGAATCTAGTCAGAGTCCCCTTTGCCACTTAGCTATATGAGAAGGGCAAGAAGGTTGTCACTCTTCAGGTTCTTAACCCCTGTCCTAAACAATTAACCTGAAAGTACAGTTGAAAAGATTTCTCGTCTGTTTGTTCATTTATACATTAATTCACAAAATGTCGTAGCTCACTCTGTCTCGCTGTCACTAGCATGTTTTTGCAAGGTCCTACTCCTTGCATGAAGTATTGTTTGCAATCAACCCAGTGGAATTTCTTTGCACGAATAATCCTATAAAGATATTGGATGGGTCTCTCGTGGATAGGTCTCTCAGTCTGGAGGTTAATTTTCTGGAGAATATCATCCTTATTGAAAAGAAGGAATGTATACGTACCCCATCATTCAACATGGATTCAATCATGAGCCCCCAGAGATCAATAAAAGATGTCTTGTATCCTGCTTGGGTGCGTTGACTCAGCTCCCGATGATAATTCTTCAGACTCTCTAAGGAAAAAGCACTCATTTTGGATTTGGATGCTTGCTTCCGAGCTTCAAAGATTAGCTCCCCTAGTTCCTTATGTGACCAATCATCATCTTCATACAAGTTTGTCATGGTCCTGGAGACAGAAAATATCATGTTAAAGACAACAACGAATTAGAATTAGGGGCCTGTGAAAATCAAAAGATCTATGCGGCATAGCTTTATGCAAACTTTTCTTTCAGTTACTTAAGCTAACTTGCACTACCTATCTTTTCTTTAGAGTTTCCGATATGAACACACTCCAAAGCCCACAGAGAAACTCATCTGAAAACTTTGAGTTTGATGTTAAAGATGTGCAAATGCACATTATTTCTGAGTTTCAGAGTGTCTCCACCCAAATCATATAAATCAGTCGAGGGTCACTCAAAACTCAACACAGGTTTGCTTAAAACCTTACCCAGGATTGAGGAAACACCCACAAATCTCAGATAAACTCTCCTTGTTTCATTAGGAAATTTTTAGTGCATGTCATTGAGAATATATCCTGTAAAATACGCAATCCAATGGATCCCCTCTGATATTTATGAATGGGATTAAATTACTTAAGATCATTATTTCTGCTGGCTGAAATCTAAGTGCCAGAAAAAGAATGATTAGATAGAAAATAAGAAAATTGCAGGTTAAGGTGAAAACACTCTGTAGCACATATGTGACATAAAAGCCCAAGTCTCATTTTCAAAAGTAAAATGGGAGCATAAATCTCATTGATTTTCAATGAGACTTCAGCTCTTAAATGCCTGTATCATTTTGAAGATGGGACTAAGACAATTTTGAAAATGTTGCACTTAGGCCATGTCACGGAGGAGTGTGGAGCCACTGGGCCCTGTACCCCCATCCGCAGCCAGATGTGACTCTCAGTCAGCCGGTAGAACAGAAGGTTTATTTGTTCACAGGGACACAGCATAGCACAGACTTGTTTTTAGCACAAGAACCAGGAGCAGTCAGTACAATCCATCTTGGGGAGGGGGTCCCAGAGCCTGGGCCCCCTCCCTGCATCCTAAGCCAGCCAAGACTCACTCACCGACCCAGCAACCAGTCCCAGGCTCCAGGCAGCTCCACCTCCTCCTTTGTCCCCATCCCAGGCGAAAGGTGTTATCTGGTTGCACCCCCCACTTAGGTTCAGGTTACAAAAGAACCTGGGCCATTATGTATGTGATGGGCTGGGGCAGCCTCCCTCTCAGTGAGAGTCACACCCAAAACTCCCATCCCCAGCCAGGCATGGATGCAGTGCCCAGAGAAATTGAGGCACACACACAGAGGTACAACAGAGCAGCACAGGACAGTAGGAATCACATAAAACATGACAAGCGAACAGAGTGAATACAATCCCCAGTTTTTCACAGGCCACATCTACAGGGACTATAGATGAATAGTTAGGATGCTATAGCTATGCCCATACCTTGTAGTGCAGGGGTGGCCAACCCATGGCTCGCGAGAAAGTGTGGCTCACAAAGCTGCCCCTGCACCCTTACAAAGGGCCCTCAGCTCCCAGTGCTCACCAACTTTTTTCCCTCAGCTCTTTGTGCTATGTCCACCACTCTTTTGGCTCTTTGCCTGTAACAGGTTGGCCACCCCTGTTATAGTGTATTTCCAAGCAAAATGATACATTCCTCAAGCACATCTCTTTCTACCAAAAGCATACAGAAGGATCAAATAAAACACTATGACTTGCTTACCATGTTGTGCCAGATGATCCAGAGATATATGAAACACAGTCCAGAACATTCAGTTTCTGAAGACCCAAAATGCTGCCATACATGGCAGTTAAAGCTCTTGTCCCACTTCCTGTTGTCGTCACAGCCACAACTGGCACCTGTGCAACACACAAAGGCAGCAAGTTGATAAACAACAATGGTTAAAAAGGAGCCAGGTAAGCAAAAGGTGAGCTAAACCAAATCTGTTTCATGAGTAGATATACTGTGTCCCCGTAAACTGTGGTACAGAAAGATAATACAAGAAGGGCAGCACTGAATATGCTTCATTTTAAATTGTTTGGAATGCCTGGCTGCTCAATACAATGAAAGTCACATTCTTCCATTGTCAAAATGGGTTTTTTTTTTAGTATGTATGGAAATTGGGGTAAAACTCACAGCTTTGGGATTCTCCTAAGCAAGAAGCCAGCTGGAGACCTACATAGGAATATAGGATTTGCCAATCCAGAAGAGAACATTGGTCTGTCAAATCTGAGACCATTTTGGCTGAACAAGACCTGGAAATAAAACTTCCTCATGGAACACCCTTTTCCCAGACTGAATGGGGGCCTGATGGTGGTAGAACACTCAAGTGCCTATTGTCCTGGCCTGGGGAAAGGAGATAGAAGGATCTCCTGGGTATTATCTTTCTACACAGGACACACCCTACACCTTCTCTGTCCTGTGACAGCACACCACGCATCATAATTGGCACCAGCAGTGACTCCACTGAAAGACCATGAAAGACTCCCTGTTGATTTCAGTAGGCTTTGGGCCCAGCTTTTAGTACTCAATAGGCTGAGCATTTGTCTGGAGAAATATAGGACACAAGATTCTGCTGCCTCAGCTACCTCGTGGTCCTTTAGATCCTCTTCTAGCTGAAGAAACTTCTTTAGAGCAGCAGCAACCACTTTCTTCCGATACTTCAGGAAATTTTGTTCCTCTGTGCACAGGTCAAATCCCAAACGTACATCTAGTTTTCTTGAGGTATTAAACAGGCCCTGAGTCCTGAGGCCAAGGTAAAACCCACAAATGATTACCTGTTGTAGTCAATTTCAATCGCTCTCTCCATATATATTTTGAAAAAACCACATTAGATGGAATATCTTTTCCATAAACCTAACACCTCTCTGTAGACAGGGTAATGTAAGAAATGAGAGAGAAAGAAAAATTGGCTTAAACTTAATTGCATAAGTGGCCCCATTTTCAAGGGGACTCTAAAGTGTCTAAAGTGCTCTAAAGTGTGTACCACAGAAGAACAAGGCTGTGGGAAGGGAGAGGACACCACAGCAGCCACCATGTTTACAGATTTCTGATTGCTAGTTTGACTGGTACTTCTATGGCATGGAATGAAAGAGATTCATTAAAATGATTAGCCTGTTTGCAATGTGTTGTGTTTCAATACATATTCTCATCTACTGTTGAAATTAATTACAGGTTATTCTGCTTTGCTAAATGATTGCAGCATATATGATTACATAATCATATTATTCCCTGGCAAGGAAAGGGAAAAACTCAGCTGATATTATCCGCTTCCAAAGGATAAATGGCCTCATATTGCAACTGGCAAATCACATGTACAGAGCCCTGTTGATTTCACTTGAGCTCTGCATAGGCCCAGCAGCACAGATCCAAAAGCAAGATTGGGACCCATGAGAAGATCTTACCATTCTTTTGTCTTCACATGCAAATCAAATGTTCTCAACTGAAAAACAAGAATGAGAAAATTGTTAGTGCCATCATATTTTCAAGCTTCTGTGTCCTCCCAGCCTTGGGATGAGTTTTACCTGCTCTGCAATCAGTACTGAAGTCACAGGGCCTGACCATCAATAATTCAAGAAAGATAGCTCTAGACAGACTCAAAATTAGAGCTGTGTGAATACTTGATTTTTTTTTTTTTTTTATTCACTGGACAATGCGAAAAAATTGGAGGGAGGATGAGAATTGCTTCAAACTGACCCCAAATGATTTTTTTCCAATTTTTTGGATAAATTAAAAGTTTAAAAATTACTTTGGGTTAAATTAAATGTTTCAGTCAACCCAAAATTTTCACTTTCAAGCTTTTAAATCTTTTTAGACAACTAAAACTGAAGCCAATTTTGAGACAAAACGTTATTTTGAATTGAAAAATAAAAGTCTTTTATTTCAGAAATGGATTTTTCATTTTTTAAAATTTTATTGGGGGGTTTTCAACTGAAACAACACAGCAAATTCAATACACATTTGAGAAGTCATCCTTGACTCAAATGTGCATTTTTCATAAAACAGTTTTATCTTAAAAAATTCACAGAGCTCTACTCAGCATCACTAGTTAATTCTCATTATAATATTTTAACTCAATTTTTCCAATGTTTTCAGGCACTTGTATCAGTTTAAAAAAGGTAAGCCCTCAGACAATAATTGCCACCTTTAGTTAAACTATGCATACCAATATATGCTCTAAATCTCAGGCTACTTAGCCCTGGAAATGGGTTAATGATGGGACAAAGCATAAATCAGTGTAGTTCCATTAAGATCAATATGAATATGCTAATATAGACCATTTGAGAATCCAACCCTATGGGTGCAAACTTATTTTTTATGTGAATATATCATGCGTTTGTGTGCATTTCACTCTGGTTTGTTGTTGTTTTAATTTGGATTCCATTTCTCTTGTCTTCAGTGTTGAATAAAGGAAGGTGTGGGGGAAGGAAATAAATCCCTCCCCAAAAGAGGCAGAGCTAGCCTGATGCACTGAGCACAAAGAAATGCTTCTATTACAGGAAGTTCTGGCAGCATTTTTGTTAAGGTTGCCTTTTATTAAGGTTGCCCAACCTTCCCATTATAGATACTGGGTTTTCAGTTGCTTGTAACTTTGACAGGCTTTAATGTTCGGGCTGAAATTCTCCATGATGGGATTCTGCCTCTGGATGAATATGTTTGGAAAGTTTCAGACAATTGTTAGAATATTTTCATGGTAGTGCCCCTATGGTTTGGAACAGGGACTTGAACTTGAACTTTTGCATCAAGGATGTGCCATTTCTTGTTCTGATAAAAATCCACACATATTTGACTAAATTGTAATTCTTTGAAACAAAAGCCAGACCAAGGAAAAATAAAAATCAGATTGGGATGAGGAGCCAGGGTAATAGGGTGAAACTGGTACTGGAAACTCTGAGGGAGGTAAGAAAGGTACAAAGTGGGATTGGAGTGAAACTAGAACTGACAGGGCAAGGAGACTGGGTTTGTGGGAGCGGGGGAGAAACTGGAAGGTAGTGGGATACTGGGACTGACTGGTTGCAGGAAGAATGAGACTGAGACCCTAAGTGGGTGGAGAATGGGACAGAATTGAGATGAAGATGGTACTGGTTTGACAAGAAGGTTGGGATTGAAATGTGAAGCCAGGTGTGGAAAGGTTGAAAGAGATGGAGGAGAAGGGAACAATCTTGAGAGGAATGGACAGAAGGATCTGTGATCACTGGATGTGCTACCCTTCAGAGCCTGGAATAGGATTCAATATTCCTGATTCTCTAAATTCCTCTGCTGTCAGCAAATACCTGTCTGTCCCACTAGCAAAGGGGGGATGTGTCATATCCCCTTCTCGTGCTGTTCCATATAGACCAGTGGTCCCCAACCTTTTGGGGCTGCCGGGCGCCCGGGAGCGGGGCCGCGCATGCACCGTGTGCCCGGGGGCGGGGCCGCACGTGCGCCGTGCGCCTGGGGGCAGGGCCACGCATGCGCTGCGCACCCGGGGGCAGCACCGTGCATGTGCCGTGCAAGAATGGCTTGCTTGGGCCAGCCCAGGTCACTCGGTGGGCGCACATAAATGCCCCAGCGGGCGCCATGGCGCCCGCAGGCACCACGTTGGGGACCACTAATATAGACGATGACAACCTACTATTGCTATCAGTTACTCCATTGACTCAAGAGGCAGATGTCTGGACAGTGAATGTAAAAGTTCCAACTCTGATAAGGAGCCACATGGATATCAATACGATACCATATGGGGGAATTTTGGGGGTGTGTGTGTTCAGTTTGCTGTTTTAAAACATTAAAAGTATGTTAAGTTTTCAGTCAAGTACTCACAAGGTAGGAAATGCCAAAATTAAGGGTATCTGTGCAACCTTAAGTTGGCCTTTTGTGCATCCACATTATGATAGAGTCTTTAATTATATGATTACATATTATTTCCCACAGGACCAGTGATCAGGATGGATCATTCAGTGATCAGGATGGCTCTGCATCAGGTTTGTATAGTAAAAAGGACTTGTCTGTAGGACCTCTGCCTCATTTGTTGCAGAAGTTGGAAGGAGTATAGTGAATGGTGTGCAGGGGATTACAGGATGAGGAAAGATGGTCTCATCATTAAGGCAGTTTAATGCTGTCCATTATTCTACTCCTGCATCATCTATAGAGTTCCTAGGTGGTACAGGGCAATTAGTTTAAACCAGGCTTTACAAAGTGATCATGATCATCCTTGAGACTTTGTGATCTGATTTGCAGAAGTGTGGACACTTTGGTCTTCCACCCCACTGTATCTGAGTTCTCCATCTGTAAAGAGGGGATAATAACCATTCCTCTTGTGGGGTTTTGGGAAGATAAAGTCATCAATGTTTCTGAAACATTCAGATACTATTAGTGATAAGCAGCATACAAAATCCCATGAGGAAATTAATAATTGTGTTTTAGGAACAGGGTTTGAATAGTGGGCAGTAAATAAAGCTTGAAGACACAAACTGAACAAAGAAGAAATCAAAATATTGAAGAGCTGCTTAGTAAGTGTACACCATCTGTTCTGAGAGCTGAATGAGGCAGAGGTCCTGTGGGAAAAAATAGCATGTTGTCATATAACTAAAAACTGTATTATAATGCACATGCTCAAGGGAACTTTAGTTTTGGTATTTCCTAACTTTCAAGTACTTGACTTTGTGTTCTTTTAATGTGCACATATACACGCCCACGTATGTGTACCCAACAACATATGAACTGACTAGAGTTTAGCAACAAAGCAAAGTTATTTCCTTGTAAGCTGAAATCAGCATGGTTTGATATTTATTCTATAAAGTCTAGTGGGCTGGTACTCACCTCTCCTATTGTTACTTTATCTTGAATGGGAAGTGAATTCAGAGCTAGAGTCAGGGACTCACCTTCATCTTGACTTGAGGAAGACTAAAAAGAAAATGGTCAGGGAGGTTAATTTTAATACAACAAGCAGAAAATGGTTAAACGTATCACCCCCATATTTTCAGGTCCCCAGAAAAAGATAAACCGATGGGCTGTGTTCATAAAAGTCTATGATAATAACATACTGTGGAGAGCTGTCTCCTATTCGGCAGTGCAATGCCCAATTCTGATTGACTGTATTTGATATAGTGGAATGTGACAGGAGAAGCAGGACAAAGGCAGGGGCTCAGAGAAAGGTGCTGGGTGCCTTCATAGGATCCTTCCACGGTAAATACGAATTTTCTTTCTAAACAGGTGACAAAGTAGATATTGAATCCATGATTATCATCCCATCTTTAACTGATTTACAATATTTCAGAGTTCTCTACCTCAAACTCATAATGTGGATGCTGCTTAACAAGCCAATAAAGCTCAAAAACACCATATTAAACCATTTTCCGTAATGTTTTGTAGCCATTATAAACATTGTATAGAGGCCCAGCCCTGTGAGGTCATTGGGGTTCGAAGGGACCTGGCACCTGGCAGAGTCAGACCCTACAGGATTTACACTGCAGAAGACAAGGGAGTTCCTCCTGAAAGGGATTCAGGTAAATGGGAAGGCTACTGTATAAGAGATTCATTCATTCGGTTATATTACACTCCAGTACACAAATGCTCTTGTACTGTGTGTCTCATTCTTTTTGACAGTCAATGGTTTAGGTTACATAAACAACTATACTGATTTGTGTGTCTTGGCTTCACCTTAAATTCCTTTATAAACAATCTCATTCTAGGCTAACGGTCTGCATGATAACTCCTGCTCAGGGTGTTAGAACCTTGCAGTACAGATTAAACCTCTAAAATCCAGGGTCCAGCAACATCTGTGATCCAGCAGAACCATGGATATTGATTGACCAGAGAGCCCCATTGGGCCAGGTACAGGGCTGGGCTGGCAGTGGGGAGCACAACCCTAGCAGCAGCAAGGCTGGTGTAGTGGGGAGCACAGCCGCAGCTGGGGCTAGCAATGGGGCCAGCACAGTGGGGAGTGCAACCCTCTCCAGGCCGGAGGCAGCAGGGCCAGTGGTTGAGAGAGCAGCCCAGAGTGGCACCCGGGAGTGCAGCCTGGGCCGGCAGCCAAGAGCACAATCCCGGCCATGAGCAGAGAGTGCGGCCCCAGCTGGGACCAGAAGCAGAGCCCAGTGTCTGGTTCTAACACCCCGGGAGCAGAGTCAACAGTGGGGAGGGGAGCCTTGAACCTCCCCTGGTCCAGCAAACTCCGTGGTTCAGGACCACTCAGGTCCTCAGGGTGCTGTACCAGGGAGGTTCTCTCTCTGCTGGTGGGATGACACACACCTGCCAAACCACTGGCTTTAGCTGATTATAACTTTCTGTGGAAATTTCTGTTTCTAGAAAGGTGGGATTTTCAAACCAGCCTGGTGCTAGCATAACTCAGTTCACAGTGAAATCAATGAGAATACAACCTTTCATCTACTTGATCCTTCTTGAGTTAGCGGGGTGGGGGGTAAATATATTTTCTGCTTTTATGGAACATTTTATTCACTTTTTGCAGTCAGAGAATTGAAAAGTTGATAAGCTTAAAAAGTGGTATTTACACTTTAGATAGATATGGTTTGGGCCCTTCTCTCCCCTCTCTATGAACAACAGGAAAAGTACCACATCAATTCACGCATTTAAGGCTATGTAGGTCATACATGAAATCCCTAAAAGGATTTTCTCAGTCAGGGAACTTGAGCTCTGATCCAGCATGAGAGCAGTGCCTTTGACATCAATGTGACAGTCCATGCACTTATATGTTTGCTGGATCGGAGACCAACGCATGATATTTTTCAAGTTGCTTTGCAAACCTATAAGATTATGGCTATAGAGGAAAGAAAATGGCTATGCACAGCCCAAGATGTGCAATGAGTTTCTTGGATAGTAGGGAGTATTTTCAGATCTCTAACTACTGTTTCTCACTCCACCAATTCCTATATTCTCTGAACACAAACACCTGGAAGTATTTCACCCCAGCTCTTGCAATAGATCAGGTATGGAAAATTTCCTTTCTAGGCATGAATGTTTCAAAAAGTTATGAGCAGCCAACAACAACATGCGCTGAAGCAAACAACTCTGCTTAATTAACTACAGTGAGTGATCAATTGTGAATGCTGTAATACTCCCTTTATATTGTCTGATCAGATAGAACCTGATTCAAAGCCTATAGGACTTGGTGGGAATCTTGCCTTTCATTGAAACATAATGCCCTTACTGTAATGTATATGAACAAATGACCCCAGAAATGGCCGACATTTTTGTGTTGAAATTTGAAGCAGTTTCATCCAACTCCACCAGCTAAAGAAGCACTAACCTGTGGATTCCTTCTTTAGTCTCCCCTCATTCACCTGAACATCCAAACAGGCAACTTCACGACACTATACCAGAGACAACCAATAAAAGACAGATAAAATGACACAGACATAACTGAAATCGATTCCCCTGCTAGTCTCTTGGTATATGGATGGAAATGGGGTGGGAGTGTTATGCAGAAAGCAAGATCAGCTTCTGGGAGGACTAATTACTTACTTCACAATGCTCTGCCAATGAAAATCTCTGAAGAGATTCATGTCTAGTACTTAGCCGAAAGGATAGTAGGTTGTGACTTGCTATGTGATGTCTGGGATGGTAGCATACAGATGGAGAAAACAGAAATATCCTCAGGCCTCCCCACAAAAGGTAATAGATTCTCCAGCAGGAAAAAAGAGAAAGCTACCACAAGAACAGTTGCTATTGAAAGGACCAGACACATATTTTGCCATCTTGTCCCAGCCATACTGTAGGTAATGATGCATGGGAAATCTCACAACGACTCCAATTTTAGCTGCTGCCAACAGGGGTCACTCTAAATAATGGTGCAGGAACACAGGCTGTGAGGATGCTCATAGCTGTACCACTTCTAGTCTTTGCCAGCGAGTGGCACTTTGTAGGACTGTGGAACAGTGCAGCTTGGGGCAGTTCATAGCTGTTCCAGTTCAGACTCTCCTAATATGGGAGAGGTGTAGGATTGTCATGTTGTTCACTGTGATCCCACACAAGCCTACCTCTCAGAAGAGGTTTTGTGTTGGAAGGGTAACTATAGGGCAACTCATTCTCTGATCCAAGCAATATGATGTGCATTGCTACTCAGTAGAGGACAGTTATTAGAAAATAAAAATTACCACTAATACACCATTAGTAGCGATGTTTTCAGGAAGATCTGGACTAGAGGGGGAAAAAAAAAACCACACTCAGTTTGTAAGTAACTTTAAGGACATGAATTGCCATTTTTGTTCTTTGTGCGTATTTTGCTAATTTTAATTTTTGTATCACACTTGAAAGTGTTGGGTCTGACAGCACAGGCTAGCAATAGGAGTAATTCCAAATATATTACTCCTATTCTCTTCTTAATAGCACGTCTACACAACAGGGCAAAACTTGAAATAAGCTACGCAACTTGAGCTACACTAATTGTGTAGCTTAAGTCAAAATAGCTTATTTCAATTTTTGGTGCTGTCTACACAGCAGTTATTTCGAAATACAGCACTCTTCCTCCAACTTCCCTTACTCCTCATACAATGAGAGTTACAGGAGTCGGAGTAAGCAGTTCTCCAGCTCGACATTATGTCGAAATTACTGCTTGTAGTGTAGACACGGGTATGTTATTTTGGAATAATGTCAGTTATTCTGAAATAATGCTGCCATGTAGACATAGCCTAAAGCTCCAGCTTCTACTACTAGAATTCTGCTGAGCAGAGACTCCTCATTGTGCCAAAAGAGAGGAGTTTTCAAATGTACATAAAGCTGAGTTTGC
This sequence comes from Rafetus swinhoei, assembly GCA_019425775.1. Taxonomy (NCBI): domain Eukaryota; kingdom Metazoa; phylum Chordata; order Testudines; family Trionychidae; genus Rafetus; species Rafetus swinhoei. The sequence continues at coordinate 70,578,427 of CM033446.1, read as the reverse complement.
TGACAGCTAGAAACCACTGAATTTATTCCATTGGCCCAAAATACTCACACCTGACCCTGGAGTTCCAGCGCTGAAAGGCTAATGAATTTGTCCAACATATCAAGATAATTTTCCCCATTCACTTTGAATATCAATAACTGAGATATACAAGCCCATCCTATTATTTCACCAACAGGGGTTAAAAGCTTTTTTAGTTACTTAAAACTGTGTTAATTGCCACATACAGAACAACAGGTGAGGGAAATCAGTAGACATTCCTGCACTTCACACTGTTTTCATTTTAGCTTTAAAATTCACCTCGATGCCTACATGTGACCACATAAATGTCTAACATTGCCAATTATTCCACTATTCAATGACATACAGAAACATCCAACTAGTGCATTTGTCTGAACATACACTATCAACCACATCCACATTGCTTTAGGTGAGAGCAGGTGTACAAATCATGTTCCTCATTTTAATCAGTCCCTGATACTTCTAACAAGTACATTGTTTGACAACATTTGAATTTTACTCACCTGCTCTCCATTGTGAACTCAACCTCTAGCTCCTCCTTTCCCTAAAAATGAAAATAAATTAAGTCACTACATCATCATTCTTCTCTATAAAGTTACGGAGTAAAACCTGACCACGTGATATGCATAGAAATTATACAAAATAACTTTCCCCTCTTCTTGGGACAAATGCAATGGGCTTCAATTTTCTCTGCTTCAGTTACTTTATATCCATTATATTATTCTGCTTCCCAGTAGCTGACCTTGCCATTACAGGGAGAGGCTTTTGAAATAAGTCACACTTGTCATTCTCTTTTCTCTCTTTGGGGAAAGAGAGAAAGAGAACTATTTAGAAATGAAAAAAAAAACACCCAACATAGTCTCATCTGCACTTGAAAACGCCCCTTACCTTAGCAGCCACAGTATCTAACCTGTTGGTCACAATATATAGACCATATCAGCCTCCTGATATTAAATTTTCCTTTCAACTGACCTTACATTCTAGTGACAATAATCAGTCACTTAGGAAAACATGAAATACAGAGCTCAATTTTCTGATATATGCACCCAAATCTTTGGAGACTTAAACCATAAAATTGGAATTAATATGTCTCAGTGTTGATATGAGCTCTCCAACATGAAATTAGTTTGATTTCACCATAAGGACATGGGTTTAAGTTGTATTTAGACATTCATATTTGATCATTGGGCTCACAGTACATAACTGCAACAGCAATTGTTTCTGTGTCAGTGCAAAATAGTACCTCATCCACACATCAGAATCACTAGCTCCAATTGCAAACCTCTAATTAGAACCTCTAATACTGTTACAGGGCAATACCCCAGTCTTTGGCTGGTTGGGCTTTGCTATGAAAATCAGCAATAAAACAGACTTGGTCAACATTGTCAAATTCCCACAAGTGTCCTTTGTACAACTGTAAACATGCTTGTCCACACTTCTATTTTAAATACAGAAACAATATTGAGGTGTGTTACTTTGAGACAAGTTGAAATGTTGATATGGGCAGATGGCTAACACAGTAAATATACAAGGAAAAAATAAGCTCTGTATTAAAATATTTATGAAAAAAACTGAGACAAGTGTATCCTTTGCATCGAGTTCTGCCTTTGATTTCAAATCTCACCTTTGGATTCACCTGAAAGTTCAGCCGAACTGTTTCTCCAAGTTGGATTTTAGACACATCAAAGAAAACAGTGAGGAGATGGTCATCTGGAGTGTGTTCATCTTCATCACAAACTTTCAGCTCCAAGATGTTCTGGAAAGAAAAGTAAAATAATGTGTACGTGTCTAGGAAGCAGAAGTTCCATCCCTCACTAGTGGGGAAATGAGCTGCACAATTAAAAGATGAGGGAGAAAATGAGACAGAAAACAGGAAACTTCACTATGAATAAGTATATTCAAAGTCTATTGTTTTGTTGCCTTCCCAGTTTTAATGTTAAAGGCTAGAACTGTGGTCAAATAACACTCAGCTGCCTTTACATGAACTAAGACATGCAACCTCAACTGAGTTGTCTCAAAGATTTCTCTACAGTAATCCCTTCTACCCAAAAAAACCCTATTGTCATTTCCTCTGCCAGAAAAAAAAGCAAGCAGATTAGATGTTACATGCTACGCATATTATGGTAACCATCATACGGCCATTTGCCAGGTATATCCATGCTAAGTACTATAGCGGGGCAAGGAAATTACTGTTAAGCTCCTGGTGATTACAGGATCAATACATATTTATCTATTTCCACTAATCCAAAATGCAGGTCAGCTGGTGATTACTTTTGTAGCTGATTAACATAATAACATATCATATAAAGGTAACTAGTATAATTACTGCATAATTATTAGGCCCTATGCTCTCCCCTACTACAAGATGAAGAGAGGAACAAAACTGCACAAAAATGTTTGAAAGGGCTGTGCAGAGGGGAAAAGTTACTCCAGATATTCGCCCCTGCTGCAAACAATGTGAGGCTTGCTACCCAGTTCTGAAGTGTAATTCAATTTGCCTTCAAGAACGAATGGTGAAGACACATATCTCTGCCTAACTACATCTTGTACACAAAAGGTAGAAAAATCTCAAGTGGCAGCAAAGAACCAGAGTGGAAATACATCATAACTTGTAGGATACTAGTTGTTGGTCAAATGTTTCCACTCGTCTTTTCCAGTAGAGCCAGCCCTTCTACATTGCTCTGTTTGGTGCTCACATACTACTGTACATGAGTTGGAGTGTGCCCAGGCCACCAGCTTAGGGCCTGCTGCTCAAACCTAGGTTGGGCTGAGAGTTTCCTACTTTGAGGCTGCAGTACACAATGGGGATACAAAGCAGCATTTCTATTGCTTTGAGAAATCTTATTTTACCATGTCAGAAATTGTCAGGATGTAAATGTCATTTATGGAGTTTTGCTTGTGATATTTTTATAATCTAGGAAGAAGGTAGCTGTTAAAATGTGGTGGGGTCAGAAAACTTGAACAACCTGACTCAGTCTGGTTGACAGGGTAGAGATCTACCAGGGCCTGACAGCAAAGAGTTCACAGTCTCTTACCTTGACCTGACTCTGAATCCTGAAATGGAAGGTTTCATTCCACACTGGGTTTTTGGAGTTATTGACAGTTTTGGTCCGGACCTTTGTGACTGAAGCAGTTGGTAGCCATAGGCTCACATAGCAGTCAGATTGGGTTACTGTGCAAGAAAGGTACAGAATAAATGTCAATGAGGTGATAAGCCATATCCACTGTTGGCTTATTTATGGAACTAAGTTACTCTCTGCATACATGGAGACAGAGAGAATTAAATACAGCTGATATTTCATCATTTCTGTCCAATATAAAGAGCCCATTGCCTCAACCAATTTTCTCTTATTTAAAAACTGTTAATATTTTTAATTATTAGAAATGGAATGACTAAACTAAAACCTGTTCAAAATGCATAGCTATATTGCATTCTCTACCAAGGAGACAGAGAATCTGTTTGTATGCTTCGCATTATTTGGGGCTTCAAAAAAGGTTAGTAGTCTACAAAATGTGCTCTGCTCGCTAAAGAGGTGTTTATCTTCTCAGCCAGCTAGCATATTTTCAGCTGTCAGAAGCGTGTGCTGCTCAGGGATACATTCTGCTCCGAAGCATTCTTTTGCTTCGCACATTCACTTCGCTAGCCCTTTCTGCAACTATGGGACACATGAAGGCCACAACTACCACCATTCCTGTAAAATCAATGCAGGATTGTGACTAGGAATTTCCCAATGTCAACTGGCAAGAGGATTACAAAAATATCCTGTTCATTCTAGTTCACCAACAAATATCATAAGAAATCTTAAATGAAAGCCATTTCATCATTAATACTGTTGTAAAATGTATGTGCAGATTCTATGTAAGACATTATGAATGCATATGGCAAATATGTTACTAAAGTTCTATATTAGGACACAGTTGACAAACAGGTTTTCTGCCAAACAAAAAATGTGTATTCACTTGTCTCTGTTGACATGTGAATTAAGCATTGTAAGCCAACACAACAGAATCTCCATTTACATACAAAGTCAATGTATGTAAAAACGACAGGGCGGCATCACACCAAAGCACAGGCCGGGGTGAGGAGTATTGGACTCTGTATACAAACAGTGAGCTCTAAGAGATATATAGAAAAGGAAAGGCAGACATCACATATCTATCTTGCACCTAGGACATAATCAGGCAGTACAATTACATCAATGTAAACGAGATCACAATCTGCCCTGTTTGAAATGCTGCAAAGAATGAGATAAACATCTGTTGATAGGAGGCTAGGGAGTCAACCCCAAGGAGACTCTCAGCTGAACTTGCTGAACAGAGCTTGGGGGTCTAGGACTCAGGGTGTGTCCAATCCTAAAGGAAATTGAGACTCTTTGAGGGTCTGCCACATGAAAGGGGCTGCTCCAAGAGACTGTTTAGAAGCTGTGGCATAGCTCAGATCCTGTGGATCTGTGACAACAGCACAGACAGCTTATCAGCTTTTGGTTTATGAGTACAGGATGTCTGGATTAGCAAAACCTCTTGCTGGCTCACAGATGGACAAAGAATCCACTTCTAGATTGAAAGGGCTTCCTACAGATTGGCAAAAAAAGATATGGTAGTGCTTGCTATGGTAATTGTGACTGATTCCTGCTCCTTTTGTTTGCCCAGTGTCCTCTTTTTTATTGTTCATCTGGCTTCACAGCTTTCTGCAACGGGAACTTATCCAATTTATGTATTTGCTTCTATAGCAGTAAGGGGCAACCCATGCTAGTGAATGGGCTGCATGAGTGTCCCTCCATCTCAGAGGGTCACATGTTTGTCCTAATCAAGATGGGCTCCTGTGACTGGATAGTTTTGCTAATTACACTTGTGTACCTAGAATTTGTGGGGTGTGCCGACTGAACTGTAGCAGCTGCTTGATTGGATGCAGAGGGAGTGCACACCTCTCACAATGTTGCCCATCACTCTTCTATAGGGTGTGTCTCATAATGGGGATGTTCCTTATTCAGGATGTTTTTGAATCACTAAAGCAACCATAACAAATTGTGATAACTGCAATGTATCTACTTGGTGGGAGTTGCTAGTGAGGTATCGACAGACTGGTGCTTGGAAATGTCTTATTAAACACCTTCATCTGGAAGGAGTAATCAGATGATATTATATTGATTAGAGTTCTAAACGTGACAGATAAATGATACAAAGAGATTAGAAATCTGAGCTGAAAATAACAAAATTAGGTTCACAGTGGGGAAAAATGCTAAGTATAACACCTGGAGAAAAAACTACCTTAAATACAGATATTCAGTGGGAGAAAATAGGCTGTAAAGCTCTGATGGATAAAGCCACTTATGAACAATAGATTAGGTATGAGTTTGCAATAGACTAGGTTGCATAAAAGTTCAATGTAATTTTGGGCTGCACATACAAAAGCATTACACACCACTGAACAGGAGAAGTAGCAATCCCTCACTATCTGGCTCTTGCACAATGACTTCTGGAATAGTCTATTTAATTCTAGGCATCACGTCTCCCAAAATAGAGCAACCAACTGAAGGGAATTGCAAGAAGAGGTACAAAATGGAGACAGAGTGAAAAGATTGATTTCTGAAGAATGATTTTAAAAGCGAAGTACATATAGTTCGGTTCGGATATAAGATAGATATTCTATCTACAGGTGTCCACAGGAGGGAGAAGGATTACTCATAATCATGCACAAAATTTTGACTTACACTATTGAAATGAAACTAAGAGAAGAAAATATTAATATTAAGAAATTGACACTGTGGAGAAATCTCTCATGAACCGTGGTGGAGGCTCATCCTTCCAGGATTTAAAAACTAGACCCATACAAAATGCTAAGAAAATGGACAGTAGGCAGATAACTTGGTGATCTAGTGAAGTCTTCCACCTTTCTATGATTCTATACAAACTGGTGAGGCTTGTGTTCTTTTACATCTTCCTATTAAAATTCTTATGCTGTTACACCCTCCCCGTTTGTTTCTACACAGCATAGGTTACACCCAGTTCCCAACATATAATTTACACTACACTGTCATCCTTGAATTTGGCCCAAGGCATCTGAACACTTTTTAAAAGACAGACATTTAAAAGTTAAACCCTGTTTTAATTTTCTACCAATTTTTATATACTTCATAGGAGGCAGTTCTGTTATAGCCATATGAGATCCCATTAGTACATACAATTACAGTGAACAAACGTTAGTGAAATTAAATAGCTGTCATTTTGGCCCCAATCCTACAACTAGATCCATTCAAGTGAACCCACAAATATATTAAGAACACGGAGGGCTTCAAGTAAGGCTCTGCACAGGGTCTGTCCTCATTGTTTTAGTTGTAAGTGTGGGGCTCAATATAGAAATACTTCACACAGGATTATTTTCATGCAATGTTGTAGTATTGAGTACTAGGAATGGTGAGTGGGGAGTTATGTGAAGACAGAATCACACGTGCCACCATTTTTACTGTCTAATTTCAATCTTGTGGACTAATCATCTTTACTCATGCATTAGTAAGCACAGATAGTCTGCAACTCCTACTTGCAAAATTTCCTCAACATTTCTCAGCACATCCACCAAACCAATCAATTTACCACAATAGCTTCCTGCATATTAATATCTGCCTCAGAAAGGGTGATGCTCTTTGATTTCAAAACTTTATTTCATTTACTTCTTGATCTTTTGCACATAGGAAATTTTTTCTCTGGGGGTCTGCTGTTCACCATATGAAGGGCATGTCCAGTCCACCAAAACTCTCCTTTTACAAGCATCATTTCAACATTATTTGTGCAACTTCTTATTATTCATGATTTTATCTTGCCACTTTATGTGAATAATAGCTTAGAGGTGTTGATGAAATGGTTTCAGCATTTATTTGCAGGCAATTACTTGCCTATGTTTCACAGAATAAGGTGGAATGGCTGCAGCATGGTAAACAAATGGTTCCAGACATAAGATTGTATTCTGTCATGGTGTGAATATGCCTTTTATATTCACACACTGACTTTAACAGGCAGCATGATCTAGTGGAATAAATATAGGACTGGGAACTTGGGACTCCTGACTTCTAATCCTGGCTCTTCCACTACCTAGTCCTTTATCCAAAGATCTTCTTGAATTAGAAAGGACAGTATCGAGTTGCAAGGAACTCCACGCATACATATACACACACACACGCACACAAATCAGATGCGAGGAAGGGATAAAGATAAATGCCTTACCTCACTGAAGACATTTACAGAAAGGAAATGGAAAGATCTGGCAAGGGAGTATGGTAAATCAGTACAATGCAAGGGTCCATTAGAGGGGATTTGTGTGGGGGAGACGAACCTAGAATTATCTCAACAGGGAGAAATATTGTTCAGGCCCTTAGACGAGCTCAATCTCCTCAAACAGGATGGAGATAAGGAAGGAACTCCCTTTTCTGCTCAGAGAGGTCCTGAATTCCTGCACTGGGCCATTGGGAGAAGGAGCCTAGGAACTCATTTTTTTGTCTCTTCTCTCCTTATGCTCAGCAACAGGAAAGAGGTCTTCAGGAACATGAAATTCTACCTCATTACTTCACTCCCCTTCCATAGTGAGTGGGATGAGAAGGCTCTTCTTCACACCCATTTGTCAGTAGGGGAAGCCCTTAGGGGACCCAGACAAAACCCCCATATCGGGCCCTCTGGGTTGAATTATACACGGGGAACCCAAAACTTCTGGATGGTTGCAATCCTACATCATTTTATCTGAACCAAGGTAGTCTGGCCTGGTTCATGTGGCAATCCTGTTTCAGCCTCTCTATTTAAAATAGTTTCACCAATAAATAGGAGACACGCAAGAAAATCCATATGAGAACAGAAGTGAATTATATTCCTTTTCCTTCTCCACTAACATAGTATCATCTGTTCTCTTTACATTATTATGGTTACCTCAGAGGGAGATACCTTCAACACAAGCTCTGCAAGGTTCCCCTCATGGGACTTTCCGTCAAAGGAGGTTTGCCCTCCTGAGGAAGATACTGGGAGCCTAGCCCATAAACCTTGCCAACCCCCTGGAATTTAGTGGGGACACATAGCTATCCACCTGAAGGCCTTGTACCTCTGCATTGGTTTCAGATTCCCTGAAACTCTGCCATGGCTTCCTGATACTGTGTGTTCTTGGAAGCCACAAAGCAAGGAACCCTGGGGCTGGTGCCTTTCCTTCTGAGCCCCACCCTCCTTAAAAGATGTTCCTCAGTCTAAAGAGTAGTTCACAGCACACAAGAGATCATGAACATCCCCCCACACACACACACACACCCACCCCACCCCAGCTCTTGAACCCCTGGACCGACAGAGACCTCTCTGTGGTGCTTTTCAGAGGAATGGCAGGGAGACCAGCACTGTGGAGGTGCTTGACCCTTCAACCATCTACCTGGGGAGTCACACAGAGAAGTTCTTGTCTGTGCATACTCTGGGCTTTGGTTCTCTTGTGCAGGAGAGCCAACAGCCTCCGTGGGCCCCTGGGCAAAGTGGAGGGTGGGGTTATGCTCTCCCAGAAAGGGTGGAGCCTTGGGCAGATGGGACAGAGCTGGGCCAGCCAGCCCTCCTCATCACCCAGAGCACTCAGAGTGCGTGATGCTCTTACAGCAAATTAAAGTAGCAGTAGCAGCGTCTAGGAGCCCCTGGGCCCCTTTGAATCACCAGGCCCCCAGGACACTGCCCCTTTTGCCCCCACCATCAGCAGGTCTGCTCTTGTGTGTTTTAAAGTATTATTGAATCTGGCAATGCTATATGGCTTCTGTGGGACAAGGCACGCTACCAGAAATTCTTGTTGTCAGTGTGGTAATTTGATTTAGAATTTCACTGACAAAGGCTCTTATAATTTGCAATGTTCTGCAAGCATACACTTGGGATCTAGGTATACCATAGAGATGCCTCCCTCTCTCACATTGTGTGTGTGTGTGTGTGTGTGTGTGTGTGTGTGTGTGTGTGTGTGTGTGTGTGTGTGCGTGTGTGTGCGTGTGTGTGCGTGTGTGTGTGTGTAAGTGTAACCTGTATGAGTGTTTGGGGGTTTATGTTGCTTGGTTATATATCCAGTATTTTCACACCTAGGAAGTTCTAAGACTGGAGAAATACTCACCCAGGTCAGCCTTCCGCAGATTTTTCATTCTGATAATTTTTACACTGAGCAAGTTGCAAGGAGAGGACTCCATCTTCTGAACAATGTCATACAAAATTGAACATAGACAGAAAAAGAAAGAAAGAAAAGATGAATCAGCTATAGTGTCACCTTAAATGTTTCGATACTAATCACTGAAGACATGTTCTGCTTCTTTCTCTGTGCAGGTTTATGGCCATGTAGATCCATTCTGTGCATGGAACCAACAGTCAAACCTCCAGTTTTCCCAGATTCTTCCCTTTCTATTCTGGGTGAGCTGGGGGGAAGACTCCATTGTAGAGGTATGAGATTATTTATTATAATTTATTCCATTCACTCATATTTATTTATCCCAGTCAATAAAAAGGGCTGGGGGAAGATTGTATTAACCAATCAATGTGACAGATGTGACTTAACATCTTATGATGCAGTGACATGGAAAAATATGATGATGGTTCAGAAGAGTATTTTGTTTTTTTCAATACTAGTTAATATACATCATATAAAGACACCAGTTACAGCAATTTGTGTGAACGCAAAAGAAATCATTCCATGTCCACCATAATTGGATTAATACATTAAATTGCAGCACACTATTAGTAACTCACTGAACAGCATTCCTTTTGTTTTGAGCTCTATGGCATCATTAGCTTTTAAACTGGTGGATTCCGTGCAGAAGCAGAGTGTTCTGTTCCTTATTGAATCTTAAGTGACATTTCTAATACCCTTTACATAGAGCTGTCACTAAAAACTACTTGGAAATGTCATCTATTTGGGAATTTTGCTATCTCTCTCTTTTTACTTGAGATTTTCATAAGGAGCACATGAGTCTGCAACAGCTGGCAATTCATATCCAAGTGCAGTAATTCCACATGCTGAACCAGGGAGCTCTAAAGGCCAAATCATTTTCATCAAAAGCTCTGTAGCTACCACTCATCAGAGGGCTACACACAAATAGAGAATTTCCACATTCTGATTTGATGTGTCTACTTTACATACTGCACACTCAACAGGAGATAATGTAGCAGAACAAAAAATGCTATCATCAATACTGTTGATGTTATGCACCATATCCTCAGCTGATTGAAATCATCATAATTCTGATGATGATCTGGCCCATAATATCAAGAGAAGTGGATCTGAAATACTCAGATCTTCTCCCCACCTTTTTTTCCTTCTCTACCCACCCATACCCTATTTATTTCAAAACTGGACCTTTAATAACTCCAGTCATCTGAAGAAGTGGATTGTGCCCAGTCCCACAAATGCTCATGATACAAACTACATGTTTTGTTAGTCTTTAAGGTGCTAGAACACTATTGGTTGTTTTTTAAGTTTTTCCTACAGAACTCAGTAAGTCTAACACACACCTCTAGAATTCCCTCCCTCAGTATCATTGTTTGGGGTAACTTTTCCTTCAAAGGAGGAGCCAGAAAGAATATTAGTCCTGGAAATAGCAGGAAGTCACTGGAAACTGAAGGACACACAATAATTCTGTCAGAAATGTGAAACCTAGGACAAAACTCTTATCTTGGGTAAGGATCAGAGAAACATGGCACTCATCCACAAGCACGGGGATAGAGGGTAGTGTTCCATAAATGAATTTCCTTTTAAAAGAATGAAGATTAAAAAAAAATCTAAGTTCCATGCTCCAATTCAAACAAACAAAAAAAGAGAAGGAACTTCACAATTAAAAAAGAATAGAGGAAGGGATTCAAAGCAGAAACATAAGAACATTTCTCCTATGAAGCTGCGAATGCTGCTATTATTAATTAATTATTCAACTTTTTGGTGCTGAGCAAATTCAATTCCTTCCTTCATCCTCAGTAAAAATATACAAAAAGCTAAGCCATTTTGTTCTCCTGGTACTTTTTGCATAAGATCAATGTTTTGCATTGGACTGTGTATTGATTCATCTGATGCTTGTCTGTCTGTCTTTCACAATGGATTTCTTTGCATTCTTCATTTTTAAAGGAAGCAAGAGAGGGCAGTGGTAACATTGAAAAGGAAATATCTTCAGTTTCCATTTTTGGTATAAATTCATTATTGCAGTGTCACATGTTGACTCAAATTTAGCGGCGCTCATTAACCCCTTACATGTTTTAACCTCTGCCCCAGTTCCCATTTATTATCCCGGTGTGTGAGTTTTTGAGTATGTAATTTCTTAAACTGTACCACCACCATGTCATCTAACTACCTGACAGAGTTACTGTATTAATGATCAAGTTGGAGGTATAGAGCAAACAAAAAACCCACCCCACATGCCTTCATTGCTATGAAAGAAGGTGATGTGGGGGAAGGCATCTCTCAGCTGTATCTAGTAAGAGAATGAATAGCAAGCCTGCCTACTGTAGGCTTGTTCTGTAATTAAAGCAGCACTCTGAAAGCAGCACATCTGAATCTCACAGAATCTTATTGTGTTCTTACTTACCTGGTATGAACTGGCAGATAGCCCCATTGTGGTCTTTGCTGCATTCAAGTCAGAGGCTAAACGAGGACCTTGAGTGTAGGTCGCAGAGCAGAGTGTGACTCCCGAAGTAGGCTTATACTCTTTAAACAGGTAGAAGTGAATGAGCAGGTGTTTTATAAAGTGACTCAGAGCCCCTCCCTTCTTCCATGACTTCTAAAAATTAAGTAATTCCCACCTCCTTCCTATTAGGTATGGGAACTGGAAAGATTTCCTTTGCAGGTATAGTGACTGGGGGAAGGGACAGTGCAGGAAAGGGGCCCTATCCTAATTATGGGGGCCTAGCATATAGAAAATAAGATTGTGTTTTTATACAACTCCTTTAATTATAAGCAATGCCGAAGTGCTTTTCAAACTGAAAGAGAGAGGAAAGGGTGCAATGTCAGGATAGGGGTTTACTATAGACCATCAAAATAAGAAAGGTTGGAGGATGAGACATGTCTAGAAGAGAGAATAAAAATAACCAAAACACAAGACTAAGTAGTAATGGGGGATTAACTACACTGGTGGGGGAATAACAATGCTACTATGATACCTGTTGGAAAAATAATATGGCAAATTACAAAATGCTCAATAAGTTCTGATAAAGTACTAGGGACAACTTTTTCTTTCAGAGGATGCTGGAAGTAACCAGAGGAACAGCCATTTTAGTCTTAGAGGTCTTTAATTACCTGAAAATTAAAAAGGAATCCCACGATAAATAAAAACATGGGTGAAATGCTAAGGAAGGGCACAAAAGTATATCACAAGCACGTAGGGACAAAATCAGAAAGGCTAAGGCACCAAATGAGTTACACCTAGCACAGGACAGGACAGAAGTTCTATTCTAAGAAAATCCTAGGTCTTGTATTTTATGGGTTTGGTCACCGAGATGCCCTTGTGACTGTCACTTGATGTGCTGAAGCACCACTCAGCCCACCTTCCTGCCCTCATCACCCTTCAGCCCTGCTGGTATCTTCCAGCACTGGCATAGAGATGGGGTCATAGCCCACAACTGGGTAATACAGATGCTGAGATCAGCTCAGCTCTGGGGAGGCTTAGTTAAAGGCACTTGCCACAGCACCCAGGTGCATAGCCTCAGTAGAACCTGAACTCCAGATAAATCCATCTCACTCTGTATGAAGTTTTTTTACAGAACAAGCTCATGTTGTCCACTTTTTTTTTTTTTACGTAAAGAGAAATATGCATGGCTGCCTCCCCCTCTCCCGATAACAATTGTTTACATTGGGTTTATTAATACACAAACGTGATTTTATTAATTAGAAAAAAGTAAGATTTAAGTGGTTGTAAGTAATAGCACACAAAATAAGTTCCTAAGGGAAATAAAACATAATATATCAACTAAGCTTACTACACTAAGAAACTTGTTACATTGAATTTTTCTCACTCACTTATTCTGATAAGCTTTTTTCACAATCTGGATAGCCTCTCAGTCTGGGCTTGATCCTTCCCCCATTCAGTCGTAGATGTTTCCAACAGTCATCTTGGGTGTTATAACAGGGGTATCCTGACCTCTGGCAGCCACCCCTATTGTTTGGCTTCCCACCTTTCTATAGATTTTTGCCAACGGTGGGAATCCTTTGTGTTCAGTTTAAACTTTTTCTTACATTCAGTGGGAAAGTACAACATCCAAGATGGGTCCCAGCATCAAGTGAGCTAAACACATGTTCCTGTGGGGACAATCAGCCTCTCCTATGGAATGATCTATAGGAAAACCAAACCCATTTACTGATCATTAACTTCATCAATGAGCCATCAAGTTTCTGAAAAACCCATAATGGCCCTTGGCATGTCTATATTAGTAAAACAGGTTTATACTTCAGATTTCTGTCAAATACAGGAATAGTATATGCACACAAATAGAAAATACATATTTAGCAGATTGTTTTGCATAAAGCATTTTTCAGTTATGCATATTTATAAGCATATTTCCTTAAAGCATATGGATAGCCCCATGATACTCTTACTTAGGGGAAAAGGAGTGCTTATAACTCATGATAAGAAGGCAGCTCAGATGTTTAATGGCTATTTTGTTTCAGTCTTCACTAAAAAAGGTAAATTGTGACCAGATATTTAACACAATTATTAACAGCAAAAAGGGGAAAAGACTATAAGCCAAAATAGAGAAAGAACAGGCTAAAAAGTATTTAGATAAACTAGGGGGCTATGCCCTCTGCTCACCTACCCCTTTTCCTCCCTTCCCTCCCCCCCGACTGCTTTCACTTCACTGAGAGCGCCTGTTGATGTTGATACAAAAAACAGGACTATGTAGCACTTT